>CM077343.1:54743015-57243015 GCA_039655645.1 Ammopiptanthus mongolicus | reverse complement strand
TTGTTTGGGTAATTAACTTATCCTTTTGTGTTGGCGCACTTGGTCAAAGCTCGTTGAACCTGTTGAACCCGTTCGAGGAGTCAAGCGTGGGCTTCGATCTTGTTGGATCATAGGCTGGAATTGTCACGCCAGGTATAAGGAGAAGGAATTAGTATAACATATTGGTTCTAGGGTAGCGTAAGATGAGGGTTAACCGATGACCTTATTTATGTACTATATGCCGTAGTTGATGTATGATTGTTATCGTTGTTTATACATGATGCTAATTGTTTAAATTGATTTATATGGCCGTGGCATGACGTTTGTGATGTTGTTAATGATGTTTGTTGGTATGCCATAATCATATGAGTTGATAGGGTTGAACTGCTATTAAAACTATGTTAATAAAAGACATAGGGATGTTAGCGCTAAGCCTAAAACTAGGATTAGTCAAATTGATGTGCATAAAACATAAAAGATGTTGATGAGGGGTGAGATTAATGCTAAAGGATTAGTCAAGGACCTTAGGATTGATTGGAGTGTTAAAAATATAGAAAAGCTGGTAAGTTTCCAGAATTGGGACACTGTAACAGCGTTGAGCACGCCCTTGCTCAATATTGGCATACCTGTGCTCTCCGCTTAGTAAAGCCAGCACGACCGTGCTCTCAGTAGCACGCCCGTGTCGGAAAAACGAGAATAAGTGACGCTGTTTAGCACACCTATGCTTTCGCACAGCATGCGCCCGTGCTCAGGCCGCGCCACTGTCAGAATTAAGAAAACTTCACTGTTTTAAATGAAAAGAGATTTAATAACCTTTTAAAGTAAAAATATGACATATGAAATTATAAAACACGACCTTGAGGATAGTTAATGAACTAGGATAATGATATGGTAAGATGTAATAATGGAGACTTAATAAAGAGATTAATTAATGAGAAGATGATGTTATAGGTAACGGCATACTATTACCGATGTTGTTGGTTAAATCATTCTTGAAGCTTAATGGTCAATATTGATGTCGATAAATCACTTTGATGCTTATTGGTCAAAGTTGATAGCCTGTGTTAATGGTGTTGATGGAGGTGGTTGCCATGTTGTTTTTATGTTAGCATTGCATGCATCATGACATGGTGTTGTTAGTTTGGGGGAAGTTACGAGACTGGGGAGTTCATCCGAGAGTATGGTGAACTGGCCGCCTGTGGGTATTCATCTGAGAGTTTTGTGAATCAAGCGCATTCGTGGCGGTCCTTTCGAGAGTAACGTGGATCAGCTTTCCAAGGGGTTCACCCGTGAGTTTGGTGAACTTCCGGCGTTGGTGCTTATTGTCCAATGTGGATATGGAACTCCGTAATCGTCTTCCCGAGTTAGTTTGGATCCACATTGTATATGGAGTAGTGGAGTAGTTTTGCATCACATAGCATGTTTATAATGTGATATGATGGTATACGTTATAACATGTATGTTATATGATGATGTTTTATATGTTGCATGATCATCTTACTAACTGCTCTATTATCGCCTATGTTTATATGCATAGTTCCTTACTCCCTATATGTTGTTATTGTTTTGCATGTACCTTTGGTTATGCAGAGGATGATGAGCAGCCAGTTGATGAGTGATCCCGAGGAGATCGGTTGCTCTTGGTGAGCAGCCAGTTGATGAGTGATCCAGAGGAGATCACTTGCTCTTAGTTTTTAGTTTATGTTTAGTTATGTTAGATGTTTTCTGATGCAGTATCGATAGTGGTTGCTAGCTCTGATTATGTGACATTGGGATTTGGGTGTTGTTTTATGTTTATGTTTTCCGCAGTTGTTATTATGTTAAACGTTTTTGGATCATGTGGTAGTTGTTACCCCTTTGGCTTTTATGTATGAATTTTATTTATATGATTTATTTTAATATTATCGTATGCGGGGTAGCGGGTGTCACAACTTGCAACTATGATATGCATCAAACAACCTCAACGAGATGATACCGGATCCTCACGTCACCTAACGCTCAATAGCAGATCCAACATCCGATGCCACACATCCACGAGCCACAGCTCCAGCTCAACCATCTTAACACATCTCAACAGCAAAACCATCCACAGTATCAACTCGCTCATATAGGGCTCACAGCCATTCAACATCTCAACTTTGGCATACAGCCGTAATATAACAACAGATACAATAACTGCATTAGAAGTAATAGCAACAACAGAAGAAGCATAGCATATCGCAAAGCAAGTAGCCATATAGACACATAGACAAGTAGCAACTAACACAATTAGCAACATACTAGTCATGCAACACATTTCATCCTCGATCAACAGTTATCTAACCAAGGGTTCCAACTTAGCGGTGATAGCCCAAAGTAAACTAAACCTAGGGTTTAGGTACTTTATCAAGGCTCAATCTCTAGTAGGGTTTCGGGCTTCCCTACACATAGAAAAAACAACACGCTTGAGCGTGCAACATGCCAACGTCCAAACGTTAGCACATTTGAGCATGCACTCTTCCCACACATGAGCATGCTGCTTAGGTGGGAAGAGTCTTCCAAACTTCTGACTTCCCCAGTTTCTTATGTTACACCTTAGGCACTTCCAACAGTATTCAATCCTGTTTCTAAGCTTCCAACTAAGTCTTAAACTAACACCAAACAATACACACAACCAATCAAAGCCCTAATCAAGATTAACCAACTCGATTAGAGTCATAGAAAAATTGAGATGTTATATTACCACTCCTTTAAGAAAATTTCGTCCCCAAAATTTCCTTCGCATACCTGAAAACGGGAAAGGACAACTTTGGCTCATATCAGCCCCACGTTTCCACGTTGAATCGCCAGTCACAGAGTCCCACTCTACTCTCACCAGAGGAATATGCTTGCCACGCAGTTCCTTGATCCTTCTATCCACTAACAGAACAGGTAAAGCCTCGTACTCAAGGTTCTCTTTCAGTTGGATTAATTTGGGCTCTAACACATGTGATGGATCATGGTTTTATTTTTTGAGTTGAGAGACGTGAAAGACATCAAGTAGGTTTGAAAGATTAGGTGGTAAGGCTATTTGATAAGCTGCAAGACCGATTCGGCGAAGAATCTAAAACGGTCCTATAAACTTAGGTGTAAGTTTTCAAGATTTGATTGCCCTGCCCACTCCAGCTCTTGGGGTCACTCTCATGAAGGCGTGGTCTCCCTCTTGGAACTCCAAGGGTCTCCTCCTCTTGTCGGCATAGCTCTTCTGCCTATCCCTTGCGACCTTCATCTTTTCCCATATCACATGGACTTGTTATGTTTTCTATACTAACCCTGGACTTAAAAGTTGGCTTTCTCCACTCTAAATACAACACAACGGAGTCTTGCACTTCTGTCCATACAGTGCCTCGTATGGCGCCATGCCAATACTTGAATGGAAACTATTGTTGTAAGTAAACTCGATCAATGGAAGGAACTCGTCCCAACTTCCTGTGTTCTCCAATACATACGCTTTTAAGAGATCCTCCAAGGATTGACACTAAAAGAAATTTCTCTATTTCCCACGACCCTTTAGCTGTGTGTAATTTCGACATCTCCCACGGCCATAACCGTCAGAAATCAGGTGGTTTGTTTCCCTCACACTTTCCCACGGCTAACACCCTCGGAAATGAAACCAGGAAAGTTTTCCACGGGTAAGCTGCGGGTAAGGGATGGTGCAAAGTGGCACCAAATGCACCCGCCACATTTCCCTCGGCTTTCCCACGGTCAGGCCGAAGGTAATGGTTTTTTGATTTCCTATGGCCATAACCGTTTGTAATTGGCGGTTTGTATTCTCAAGTTTCCCATGGCCTAGACCGCGGATAAGTGTTTTTTGTGATTTCCCACCGCTAAGTCGTGGGTAAGGGTTTTTTTATTTCCCACGACTCTGACCGCGGGTAAGGGTTTTCTAGTTTCCACGGTTAAGCCATGGGAAAGTTCGCTATAAGAATTTTCCAGAAACTGAAACCCTCTCATTCCCTCGACTGTGAAAAACTTGCACCCCTGTACACCTCCATTGCTCCGCCGGCAGCACCCATAGCCACCTTGCCTACCTCTTTCCTTTTCACTTCAAAAAGCCCCATCCTCCCCTCAACTTCAATCACTGTTCCCACTCGCCTCCCTCTTTCCCTCTGATTTCGAAAAGCTGTGCGACTGTAAGCTCTCCGGCCACCGCTCCCTCTGCCTCGCTTGACCATCCGTTTCTCCACCGTCAGTCGCGTCAGCCGTTCCAGCCGCCTTCTGGTTCCGTCATTTTTCCCTTTAGGTATATGAACTGATTTTAATTTTAATTTTTCCCTTCTGGTGTAACCTTTGATTTTTGTTATTGTGTCAGTATATGCTTTTGATTTTTGCCTTTAGTTTCTTTTTTCATCTGTCTCTATTTTGTCAAAGCAAGAAATAATTAATCTCCCAATGCTTCTTCATTCTAATTTTCTATTTTTCACAATAATGTCAGGTTCAGCATCCCAGAGGCTGCACCTTTTACTGCTGTCCTCAAATTTGCAGCCGAAGAATTCAAAGTCCAGCGGTAATCTCTTTTGATCGGTTTATTTTTTTTATCTTTACATTGGTTCTGTTGTTGAATTTGATATGTTGTCAAGTTTGTTTGATTTATGACTTCTGCTGTTGTCTTTGTGGTATGGCCTCTGCAAAATCATTTCTCATCAGGATTCTTGAACCATTATAAACAATCCTGGATTACACATTCTACCTAAAATAAGAAGTTTTTGTTATTCAATGGGTCTATATGAGTAACTTCTATTGAAATGTCTATTTCTTGTTTGATGCTGACACTTTGCAATGTGTGATGGTATAATACTGTACATAATAATTAATTTTAACAAATTATAAAAATTATTTATTAAATTATTTGCTAAAGTAAAAGGATTAGAGCAATTATTACTTTTACCCTATGAACTTGAATTTCAAGTACAAAGGGTGTCTTATAGGATCAAATTTTATTTTATATAATACTTGAGCAAAACCTTAGCTTCCCGTTTGAGGTTCAATATCATTGAGCACATGTACTAACAAATTCTAAATAAAACTTAGATAATTTGTTTAACTTTTATTCGTATTAGTGAATTATATTGGTTGACTTTATGACTTAGATAATTAATTTATTGCTATATCTTGGATTATTAGTGAGTTATATTTGTTGATTTGTGGCTTAGATAACTTAGATTATTGCTCTATCCGATGAGTTATATTTCATGAATTTTATTTTAACATTAAATTGCTCTATGGACATGGCATCAGGAGGAGGATGTGACCCACCTCCACCCAGACCACCCACTGGTGATAGGGCTAAGGGTGTGGTCTCCGATACTGACCCGAGTTTGACACCTCGTCGGAACAGGCCCTCTCGCTATATAGTGATTCGTGAGTTTGTAGATGGATACTCGCCTATGCCTTATACATCTACCCAGTCGGTGTCAGCACTCGCACCGCGCCCACCCGCACCTACATCGCGTCGACCTGTAGCTACACCACCTCCACCACCACGAGCAGCTACACCACCTCCATCGATTGAACCTCAGATCAATATGATTCCCACTCCGAGGTTCATGACACATGCACACTAGGGCACTTCTACTTCAACAGGTGTGGCTGAGATGACACCTGCTCATCGTTAGGTTGAGGAGCAACAATATAGTCTTGGTTATTCAGGCTCACCATCAGAGGTAGAGGTGGATGAGGATGAGTCAGAGGAGGCAGAGGAGATTGAGTTCATGCCTGATGGTCGACCTATTATCAGGCCGGTTGGTAATGGGTAAGAATTAATAAAGAAACATTTATTCATTTTTTATTACAATTTATTACCATGTGTTTGATTGATTCATACTTTTATTGTTAAGGTTCCTTCCTTCGAAGAGAGTTGCGTCCGCCATCTCGTATGTTATTTAGCGGAGGTATCATAGGGAATGTCCATCATGGGGAGCGCTTAATGATGGGGAGCGGAATATTATGTTTGAGGTTTTAAGAGTAAGTTGCAAATTTCAATTTATTTAATGTGGTTTTTATTATTTCATAAATATAACAATTATTATTGATGTTATCCTAATACAGGGTCGAGTCGAGTGGAGGCTTGACCATGAGTCGGAGATTGAGAGGATATTTCACATGAAAGCCTCCTGCCGCCTCTCTGATATGCTGAAGAAGGCCCACAATTCAGGCTCACAGCCAGACTGGATTGGAGATTGAATTTGGGAGGACTTGTGCCATCACTGGGTTTCTGATGCGTTTAAAAAAATGTTAGTCCAAGCTAAGAAAAATAGAGCATCAGAGAAGGGTGGGAGCCTGCACACAAGAGGTTCCATCAGCTAGGCTCAGTACGCATAATGTATATATGGTATGTTTATACTCTCATTCTTTATGCATTAAATATATTTATTTCATGATCAATAGTTTATTAATTATTTTTAATTTATTATCTATGCTTGTGTTATAGGCTATGAAGTATAAGCGAGTGGTGAAGGTTAACGAGCTCCACCGCCTTACCCATTCTAGGAAGGCTACAGGCGAGTATATAGATGAGTGCTCGAGCAGCACTCATGTATTAAATATACCTTTTATATGCCCTTTATTTTTAATTTAATAATGTTGTATCGTATATGAGCTAATGTGTTTGGTCATGCATAATAGGAGGAGTTTGAGGCGAAGATGTCTAAGGCTAGGTCCTCTTCCTTATCCACCCCAGCTGACCCTGAGGAGGAGGACAGGCTTGCATTGCATGTTTGGGCAGAGGTTGTTGGCGGCAATGATAAGGGCCACTTGTACGGTGCTGGAGATCTTGTTCGCAACTATTGGAAAGGGTCCTCATGCATCTTCGACGTCCGTGCTGAGGCGTCCACTAGCCGCGGTCGTCGTCCTCATGAGACCACGAAGATTGCTGAGCTGAGGCGGAGAATGGCCGTTTCCAAGGAGTGTGAGCAGTAGAGGGATGAGATGATGTTGCGGAAAATGGAGACGATCCAGCGATTAGAGCAGCAGCAGTCCACATAGCAGCCTCCACAGCCTGGTTAGCTGACCTAGCGCACCTCGGAGGAGGACGATGACTCTTTTGACCATCTTATTGAGGATCCTTATAGAGATGAGAATTATTAGATTATGTTATCAGGTTTTGTATGAATTTTAGTTTTTATTGATTGTAAAAAATCATACATTACGTATCATTTAAATTATGATGTGAATTTATGTGATTTGAATTTTATTTATGTTGTCATATTTATTTACTTATTATTTTTAAATAATTAAAAAAATATAACTTGTGACCAAATGAATTTTTTTATAAAAAAAAATTAATTATTTAATTATTAGAAAATATAATTATTTAACTAATATATAATATAATTTATGTAATTACTTAATTTTATTTATTATATTATTACAAATCTTTTTAGAAAAGTAAATTAATATTTCCCAGGGCCAAAGCCGTGGGAAAAGCTTCGACATGGTACCCAGGGGTATAGCCGTGGGAAATTTCCCTGGGCTTGACCGTGCGTAATTTCCCAGGGTATTGCTGTGGGAAAAGCCCTTGGTAAGTTACTCAGGGTTTAAGCCGTGGGAAATTTCCTAGGGTTGAAGCCGTCGGTAATTTCCCACAGTCTTTTGAAAAATGGCCGTGGGAAAACATTTTCGACACCCGTTTTTTCGACAGCTCTGGAGTCGTGGCTTATCCGTGGGCAAAGTGAGTTTTCCCACGGCTTTTGGTATTTTCCTAGGGATTTTGGGCATGGGAAACAACGGATTTTCTTGTAGTGTAAATTGTTCGTTCAGACTAACCGTCCGTTTGAGGATGATAAGCATAACTCATACTTAACTTGGTTCCTATAGCAGTGTTCAAGCTCCTCCAGAACCTCGAGATAAACCTCGGATCATGATCCGAAATTATACTCGAAGGTACCCCATGTAGCCTCACAACCTCCTTGATGTAAATCTCAGTTAACCTTTCCAAAGAATAACCCTGGTTGATAGGTAAGAAATGACCACATTTCGTTAACCTGTCAATGATTATCCATGGCAAAGTTATCCCACTTCCATTCTGGGACATCTAGCGATTGCAACAACCCTGCTAGCTTCTGGTGTTCAATCTTCGCCTTTTGACACACCAAGCAGGTTAGAACATACTCCACCACCTCTTTCTTCATCCCCGGCCAGCAGGACAACTTCTACAAGTCCTGGTATATCTTGGTAGCCCCCGGATGAAAATTCAGGTTGTTTTTGTGTGCTTCCTCCAAGATCATCTTCTTAACTTCACTATCCGCTGGTACACAAAATGTTTTGCCATACCTAACCAGACTATCAGAACGTCTCTTGAATTCCGAAGTCTTACCTTCTTCTATTAACCTGTTCACTTCCGCGGGTTACTTATCCTCAGTTTGTTTCTTCCATAAAAGATCCAAGAAATCGCTAGTCACCTTAATAATCCTAAGATTTAACTTATCCTCGACGATTTCTATATCCATATTCAAATCTCTAAATGCCTCTAACAGTTCTAGCTCCTTTACCATCATGGCAGATACATGTAGGGATTTCCTAATGAGCGGATCCGCTACTACATTCGTGAAATAGACAGATGCAAACACTAGAAAATGGGTTGAATGGTGTTTGACAAATTTATGCGGAATTTAGAAACTTTTTCGCAAGCACCGATGGGTTATAATAGACGAGTAAACACAGACAGGTCAATCAGACTGATAACTCGTCTGAAGGTTTTCACAGAAACACACAATCATGCAAGATAAGAAAAGTTTTGATAAACACAATTATAAACCCCTTTAGTTAGATGATAGTTAAGACAAATAATCAAACTAAAGAGTTAAGGGAAAGAGAGATCACTCAGCAGGTTTTATCCTGGTTCACCCCTTAACAATGAGGCTACGTCCAGTCCTTGGCAGCACCAAGTTTTCTCACTATAACTGATTTAGGTTACAGGACAGACAAGTATTATTTTCACACCTAGCCTCTTCAGGCTCCAGACGAGTATTGATTTCACACCTAGCCTCTCCAGGCTCCAGACAAGTATTATTTGCACATTTAGCCTCTTCAGGCTCAGACGGGTTTGTTTGAGAGAAGTTGTAAAAAGGATTACAATTTGCAAGTCTTTCACAAGCACTCAGACGAGTGTATTAAATGTGAAGATCTAAAATACTGTGTAATAACTTATAAATAATGAAAGAATGAAGATATAAATGCACAGAGTAATTGCTCTTGATTGCTTTGATCGTTCTCTTCTTTTTTTTTTTTTTTTTGAATCTTCGAAGTCTTCTTCATTAAATAAGCTTCAAGATTTTAAAGCCTTTAGACACAAAGTCTGAAGGCTTGGCTTCTTGCAGATCTTCAATAAATGCAATAGAGTCGTTCTGATCAGACATTAAAGCATAGGGAACTTCGCTTGTTCTCTCTCATCAGAGTGATACAAACTTCTGATATACCTTTGGTCTCAGCAGGTCTGTATACGTGCTTTTTGTTTGCAGAGGGAAGACTTTCCCTTTTTGTGTAAGATGCAGGTGTGTTCAGGCAAAGCACTTTGTTGAAGTTCCTTATCAGAGTCAAGACAACTTTCATCCAATGTATTCTTTAACGTTAGTCACTAGACGGATGAGTAGTTTCATTAGATGGGTTGACTCTTTAACACATAGATGACGTCAGTTGCAAAGTCTTTTAGACGGGTAAGTCTTCCTTTGATCAGACGGTTGAAGACTTCATTAGACGAGTGAACTTCTCTTAGTTCAGACGAGTGAACCTTAGCTAGTTTAGACGAGTGAACTTATCTCAGTTCAGACGAGTGAACTTTAGTTAGTTCAAACGTGTGAACTTAAGTTAGTTCAGACGGGTGAACTTATCTAAGTTCAGACGAGTGAACAGTTCATATAGACATTTAATGTTATAATCTTCACACTAAGGAGACGAGTTAAATACCACAGACGGGTTCAATTAAATCATTGAATAACTGTTTTAATCTCATCAAAACTAAGGTAAATGCACATCAGACATGTGGAGACTTAACAATTCGCCTTACTTGGATGGTATTGCAGGTCGAATTCATAGTCCTTTATGAATTCCATCCACCTACGCTGCCTTATATTAAACTCTCTCTGGTTGAACAGATACTTCAAGCTCTTATGGTCGCTAAATATACTGAATTTAGCACCATATAGATAGTGTCTCCATATCTTCAATGCAAACACTATCGCTGCCAACTCCAGATCGTACGTTGGGTAGTTTCGATCATGTGTTCTCAACTGCCTCGAGGCATACGCCACCACTTTTCCTTTTTGCATAAGTGCACTTCCCAAACCTTGATAAGATGCATCACAGTATACATCAAATCGTCTTAAAGGATCTGGTAAAACCAACACTGGCGATGTGGTCAACCTTCTCTTCAGCTCCTGAAAACTCTACTTGTAGGCCTCTGACCACTCAAACGCCTTCCTCTTTCTTCTTAACTACATCATAGGCAACACAATTTTCGAGAATCCTTCTATAAACCTACGATAGTAGGCCGCTAAACCAAGAAAGCTTCTCACCTCGCTTACAGACTTAGGGCTTTGCCAACTCACTACAGCCTCGTCCTTCACAGGATCCACTGCGATTCCATCCTTACTGATAACATGGCCTAAGAACTGCACTTCCTCTAACCACAACTCGCACTTCGACAGCTTAGCATACAACTGCCGATCCTTCAACACTTGCAACACCACACGAAGATGCTCTTGGTGTTCCTCTTTACTCAACGAGTAAATAAGAATGTCGTTGATGAACATGACAACAAACTTGTTTAGGAACGGTCGGAAGATCATGTTCATATAATCCATGAACACAACTGGAGGATTAGTCACACCGAATGACATATTTAGATACTCGTAATGACCATATCGACTCCGAAAAGCAGTCTTCGTCACATCCTCCTTCTTCACACGGATTTGATGGTAACCAGATCGCATATCGATCTTGGAAAACACAGCTTATCCCTTCAACTGGTCCATCAAGTCATCTATCGGGTAACACTTGCAGAAACTCTCACACAACAGGCAAAGCTCCCACACTAGGATTTTCCTTGGCTTCCAAAAAGAACAGCATCACACATTCCTTCGATTGTCCACCCGTCGGAATACTCTCGTCGACAGGCATCAATACAGAACGCTATGAGAAATGAAGGGTTCTATTTGAACAATCTAACATAACATGGTTGGCCAAAAGGCAGTCCATGCCTAGGATAACGTCTATCTGTCGCATATGCAAACAGACAAGGTCGACAAGAAAAGTTCAGTTCTCCATTACAACAGGGCCTTTTAGGCACACAAACACGGTGGTTAGGGATTCACCCATAGGCGTAGAAACAGTAAGGTCATAAGGCAGTGAAGAAACTGGTAACCCCAGATGATCCATACACTCCATCGATATAAATGAATGCATAGTCCTCATATCAAATAAAACGAATAAAAGTTTACATGAGACTAGACATTTACCTTGTATCAGATCATGGCATCGAGATGTTTCGGATCCCCTGACGGCAAACAGTTGTCCTTTGGTTTGTGGTCGGCTCTATTGACTAGCACTCGGTGACCTCACACCACTGTTTTGAGCTCTTCCTTCTTGTTATTGAAACTGAGCTCTTCTGCTGACCCCAAGCTTGCAATCTGATGCATAGTGACCTTTCTAATTACACTTGAAGCATCTGATGTGCTGGGTCCTTGGGAAGTTCTTGATCAAGTGCAGTCCCCCACATCAAAAACATGTTTGGATCACTTGTTGCCCCTCGCTTGAACCACTCCCTCTGTGGTTGACGTTGTGTTGAGATGGGCGGTCGTAAGGCCTCGCCCTCTGTTCGAATCTACCACTCCTACCCTTCTAGCTGTTGCTTCTAATGGGTCCACCGCTTCTAGCTTGCGGTTGAACCGTCTCTGTCTTATCGTGCCCTTCAAGTACTGTACATTTCTTAACGAGCTCCAGGAATGATCTGATGCCAAAAGGCAACATCGTCCTCTTTAACTCGGGTCTCAACCCGTCCTCGAACCTCCTACAGACCCACTCCTCATCCAGATGGACCTGGTAGAATTGTGAAAACTTGTGCAATGCCTCGAACCGCATTGCGTACTCACCGACTGACAGCTGATCCTGATTCAAATTCAGAAATGCTTTCTCTTTCTCTTGTTTAACACTTCTCGGGAAGTACTTTTCCAAGAAGCTATCCCTGAACAGATCCCAAGTGATGATTCTACCTTCTGCTTCCACAACCTAAGCTTGTTCTTCCGCCAAGCTTCCACTGCACCGACTGACATGAACATAGCATAAGTCGCCTTCCGGTCCTCTTGGCAGTGTGCTGCCATGAACACTTTTTCTATCTCATGCAACCATATCTCAGCTACTTCAGGGTTATTCTATCCGTGGAATTGAGGAGGGTTTCCCTTCATGAAGGCATTGAGATCCGTATGTATGGCCTCATCTCCCCTAACAGGGTGAAACTGGTCCTGCCGAGCTTCCCATTCCTCTTTGCGCTGCATAAACTGTGCAGTTTGCTGAGTCTATTGTAGCATGGTAATAGCTAGATCCCTTATAGCTCTCATCACTTCTGACTTATCACCACCACTTCTAGTTCCAGAGTGGTCGCCATTGTTGTTGTTGTTGTCTCCAGTCGTAGCCGGCCTACCTCCTCTTGCACCTCGTCCCTGGGCCATTTAGCTTCCTGTAAAAAAGAGCTATTATTTCCGATTCATAAGACATACAAAAGCACTTAACGGTTACCACATATTATATGCCTTATGAATAAAATAGTTATCACATTTCGATAACTTGCACGTCGGACACTCTACCCAACTCTAGACTTAGTTGACACAACTCAAGTATCAACCATCGAAACTAGTACACTTCCTAGACTAGCAGAGATGGTTCCTGACTCCCACAGTCCATTATAGAACCAAACTGCTCTGATACCACCAAAATGAGACAACCCCACTTATGTAGGACAATCCCATTAGTCCCAAGCATATATTATTAACTATACCTTAACCATATTATAACGTTAGCGCGTTATTCAAGAAGCGTAGCGAAAGAAAAGCGAAAAACATGCAAACGCATACGGAAAGGTAAAACAATCAGAGTAAAACGCAGGTATAAGATAACTATTTACTTAGAACAACATAAAAGTAGCCCCAACAGTAGGGCACTGTGATACTGTATATATACATGGCAACTATAAATAAAAACTGAAAAGTATAAACATATACAATCAAAAGAAGAAAAGAGCTCTCACAGCTCACCATCACTACCCACCCATCACTCAAAAGATACATGAAAAACGCTCAGCTCGCATCCTAGACACACTGGCAGGATTCCACCATCGGTGGTGCGGATGCCTATAACTACTTTGGCCCTCTCCATGAGTACGCCGATAAACCACTACTCGACGTATCCTGTACGTCCTCAAATACAGCTCGGTCTTCCTCCGTTGATCGCACAACACGAACCCTCTGCGACTGGATTCGTGTGACGTAGTTTGCACTGCCCACATGTAGTCCCTCTTGTGGCGTCTCGACGGTTGCCACATCTGGGTGAACATTAGGAACTGGGTAACTCTGTAAGGCCCTATAATATCCTCTCGGTGTGATACCTAGCCTCTGAAGAGCAGACTGATCGGTCCTGTATAGACCGTAAAAAACATCGAGGTGTATGAAACGATCATCGTGGTATATGACCTCTATCTCCCCTAGCACCGTCATCCTCAGTGCTGCTGTGATGAAGGGGTGCGTCCTCGGATCCATCGTCAGAAGCTGAAGGCTTATCATCTTCTCGCAAACGAAGAGAAGAAACAATAACATACAAAGAAATGACAGGGAGATAACAATACAGTGCCAAGCACATCGGTACGACAACAGTATAATAGTAAACAAGTAACATATAGCTCATATAGCAAGTAGCGTATATAGCAGGTATGGTAAATATAACAGATATCTCCCACAGCCAAACATCTCTCAAGTTAACATATGCAACAAGCATCCATATCCGTAGATCTCTCACTCAAATCAAACCTCTACATCGGGATACTAATCCCATGCAGCATATCGGACGAATCTCACAACACAAGGTTCCACACCGGAATAGGAGTTAGCTTGTCCAAGAAACCAAATCGCTCACAGTGACCAATAAGAGTGCATCCCCCTCCTGAGCTCGGGACCGGGGTGTCTTGGTTGCCTCGAAACGTTAACCTGGAATGTGGAAAGTTCATGGATTAGTCGGGCAAACCACACTGGATCGGGCATGACGACACGATAGGAGCAACCCCATCCGTGACTGTAGATTATTCCCGAGATCGGCAACATCCCCAAGGTCACTCACTTAACCGCCTCTTCCGCTCTCCGTACCCGCACTCAGGTACAACTAACCTTGGATGACATTGGCAGCCTATACTAGCTGTCATACGGTCTCGCTACTTGGCAGTTATGATATGTTGCAAACAACCTCAACGAGATGATACCGCATCCTCACGCCTAATGCTAAATAGCAGATCCAACATACGATGCCACACATCCATGAGCCACAGCTCCAGCTCATCCAGCTTAACACATCTCAATAGAAAAACCATCCACGGTATCAACTCGCTTATACAGGGCTCACAGCCACTCAACAGCTCAACTTAGGCATACAACCATAATATAACAACAGATGCCATAACAACAATAGCAGTAATAACAATAGCGGAACAAGCATAGCATATCACAAACCAAGTAGGCATATATTCACGTAGACAAGTAGCAACTAACACAATTAGCAACATAGCAGTCATGCAACACATTTCATCCTCGATCAACAGTTATCTAACCTAGGGTTACAACTTAGCGGTGATAGCCCAAAGTAAACTAAACCTAGAGTTTAGGTACTTTATCGAGGCTCAACCTTTAGTAGGGTTTAGGGCTTCCCTACACATAGCAAAAACAACAACTACTCTACTCTTGCCTACCCGACGATAGTAGTACTCTCTCTCCCCACCTAAAACGATGGTATGAACCTCAACACGATCACCGGCACCACCACAACACCTTGAGCTCGAAGCCCCACACCAAGAACAGCCCCAAGATAGCCGTGAGCACACGTCCAAAACTCGGACAATCATGAGCACGAACTTTGCCCTAATCACGAGGACAACACATACAATAATGTTAGCCCTAGGGCAAACTCAAAAGTTAAGGGAAAAGGTAGAAACTCGAAGGAACATGAAGAACGTGAAGAACTCGTGTTTGGGATTCGAGTTTACTTGAGGCGAATCGATAAATCAATCTGACGAAATTGTAGAGAACTTCGTCACGATCGCAACAGTATAGTCGAAATCACCTTCAAGCCGAGCTTCCTTTCACAAGAATTCCAGGGCTTCTCTCTCTAACAGTCGCAGGAAGAAAAGTGATTTTCGTGCAAAGTGAGGAACAGGAAGAAACTCTCCAAACTTGATCCACTATTAACGCTCTAGCATGGGAAAAGCCATTAGTTCTCTTTGAGATTTACATTTGTATCATGACTTTGATTTACATATATTTATATATATATATATATATATGAGGCATTTGAGTTTATACTATTAATTGTTTAAATGAAGTAAAGTCCTTAGAATAGTTATTTCAGTTCAATAGAACATCAAGTGCATGACTTGATCGTGAGACCCTATTGAACATTAAAATACTATTCTTAAAGTATCTGTAGTCAAAAATTATTGTTAATTAGGACGAAAATAATACATTGAGACTATTATGTGGGTAGACTGATGACCACATCTCACGGGTCATGGATATGAGATATCAAGTCTTCACATAGGTATAAATATTAGAGTAATATTTATACTGAGACACCCCCTAGTATCTCATTACTTTAATGACCTGTCTTAATATTATCTATCATCATTCCATATGCAGTATTCGTTTATACATACATATACATGCAAAGTCATGACCATGGCCCTCGAGGCCCGTAAAACCTGCTTTCATATATGAACTTGTAATTCACAATCTGAAAGTCCCTCCGGGCTCAAACATAATAAGCAAACATCAAACCAATCACAACTCCTGATTAAAACTCAATACCTTTATAACCTTTTAGTAAGTCATATACATAATCCATTATATATACCAACGTAAATCAAGACTTTCCAGAGCTGGTCCAAGACACCTGTGTACTACTCTCTCCTCTACGTTCCACCTAAGAATCTTCAAAATATTGTCACCTTTGTGGATGACATTGCGGTCCCGAAAATTGGGGAAAAGAATCCATATCTGTCATCTGTACCAAACAACAGATCCAACAAGCAACAACAAGCACACAAAAGGAGGTAAGATAACCACTTCCAAGAATAATGGCAATAGAGTAGATTTAACTTCTTAGGTAAACAAAGTGAAATCAAATATCAATCGCATCAATGACATGAAAATAAAGCAGATATTACAATCATCAATTCCTAAGTGTACATTATGCCATAAATCAACAGTTTCATACAATGTTAAGAATGCATGATGTGTATGGGATGAAAATGCGCATGTGTGGGTCTCAGCCCGACTTGTAACACCCCAATTTTCATTTGTATGTGTATCAATGTGTTTATACATGTTTTCATATGATGATGTATGTCCTTAGTTCCATATTGGATGTTTAAGTGTATGTTTTGGGTAGTTTAATCTTTAAGAAAGGGTCATGAAACCTGTTTTACGGTTGTGGATGTATCTTGAGTTCTAGATGTCCGATTGAGGCGATCTTGGATGCGTTGGAAAGCTTAGAGAATTATCTACAAGTCAGATCAGTTATAATCGATTATGAGTGTCAGAACAACCATAATCGATTATTGGTTACCCATAATCGATTATGGGTCCATAATTTAAATAAAATAAAAATGTAGCAAACTAAAATGTATCAAAAATCAAAATGGAGGCGGAGACGGAAAGTCATCCTCATCGGCGGCAGCGTCCTCTGGAGAAGGAGAAGGCACAACTGGATGAGGGGGTGGCATGACAGGAGGCTGGATCCTCATATGCTCCATCACCATCCGTAGATACTGACCCTGCTCCACTGTCGTCTGCGTCAGCTGAGCAATCTGCTCCGCCATCAATCGTTCCCTCTCAGTCTTCTCCCTAAGCTCGGTGTTAAGCTGTGTAATGGTGTCCTGCATCTGCTCGAACTGCTCTGAAGGGACGGTACCTGCGCAAGACGAAGTAGGCGTGCTAGATGATGAGGCAATAAACTCGTTGCCCAAGTGGCCGAGGCCATACATGTGCCCCTTCTTGTTCCTACCTCCGACGACCTTCAAATATATGGCATTGTCATCGATGGAGATCAGAGATCGGGGGCCCTCACCAGATAAAACCTCATCTTGTGAGGCACGTGATATGACCTCATCCCGCCTATGATTATATGCGTCTTGTGAAGTATAGTAGAAGATCATTAGTTACAATTATAATATTAACAAGTAATAATAAATCACAAGTTTTAATTAAGTTTGTTTTTTACATACTGCATAGTTACGAGCCTTGTCATTAACCCATTCCCCCGACTTTAACTTTTTGGTCTTTTTCACCAACTCCATAGCGGTCGGGGGTCGCTGTAACTCCGCAGCCTGCACATATTTAGATATTTTTTAAATTCATAATATGTGCAATAACTAGAAACTAAGTACTGCCTTAAAATATCATTTAAACTTATCAACTCATCGAAGTGAGCGGCGACCGATTTAGAGCCGCCGGTGTAGGCAGATGCCCCTCCATCAACAGCTCGATTACGTCGGGCGGTGGCACTCTTCTCCTTGAACTTCGGCGTGGCCCATTGTTGTTCTAGGCCCTCCTTGATCACCGGATCCATCCAGTTACCCTTATCCTGACCGGTTCTGAGCTTATTCATTGTGTTTTTCATAGCTAAAGAACTTTTATGCTCAAAACCGATCCTGATGGTGTCCTCAATATGTGGAGCCTACCTATACGATTTCTGCAAGAAACACTTATTAATCAAGCTTAAGAACAAAGCATTAAACCTAAAGTAAAATGTAATTAAATATTTTACTAAATTATTACCTTAAACTCTCGAAAGGACATGTCCCTAACGTCCTGAGGGATGGCCTTCCAATTAGGCCATGCAGCATCAAATTTTTGTTTGAGGATCTTCGAAATGGTATCGGAAGGGCCCTTCACAGGCTTAAAGCTGCGGGAAAATTAATTAAACAATGTTTTAAATATGACCTTAAATTAAATTAATCACATTTATATATAATAAAATTAAATTAACTTACTCATTCTTGCCCCTAGGGACAAGAAGCGTCGTCCGGTCAGTCGAATCATGGCTCTCATGTGGCGCCACTGATGATGACGGTCCAATCGACATCCTGACATCCGAGGCTGGTGTAGCTGGTGCCGATCCATCACCCGTGGGCCCAACTGCAGATGTACTGCCAGGAGTGACTCTGTTAGAAGCCGACGGGTCGATAGTGGGAGAATCTGTCCCAGAACGACCTCTGCCATGACATCTGACAGGGACTCTGCCACCACGCTGGCCTCTGCTTCTGGACGAATCTGTCATCTGTTTGAAAAAAGGATATGTAACATCATAATACTAACTAATTGATTAACTATAACAAAAACGAATAAACATAACAAATGAATAATACATAAGTTACCTAAATTGTATTTGTATCACTGAAATCACTCTCACTCTCACTCTCACTCTGACTTGATTGAAATGTGTCTTCGCTAGATTCTTCCAAGTTAGACTGGTTCATTAACTCTCTATCAACGGAACGTCCGTGAGAGAATTATCAATGATATCTGGCATAATATCTAGTGATACGTGGGGCCCTACAAACTCATCATCTTGGTAAGGAGCATCTTTCTCATGTTGATTGATTATGTTATCAGTAATTGTACTGCGAGCCTTTATCTTGATGACACCCAACCAGCCTTGATGTCCCTCGGGATATGGCGTGTAATAAACCTGCTCTGCTTGTTGTACAAATATGAATGGGTTGTACGCTTTATTATATCTACGAGATTGCTTAACTTCAACAATGCCATATTTTTTATCTATTTTTGTCCCTACGTTAAGAGTACTATCAAACCAATCACACTTGAAGAGAACTAACTTCATCATGGGGAAACCGGTATACTCAATTTCAATAATGTCAGTTAGAATCCCATAAAAATCGTCCTCTAGTTGACCATCAGTGCCTCGTACACAAACACCATAATTACATGACTGCATTCCTTCATTCCATTGTTTTGTGTGAAATTTATATCCATTTACAATGTAACGATTCCATGATGTAACCGATCTTTTAGGCCCCCATGCCAAATTGGTCAACAAAGGATTTTGAGCATTATTTATTGAATCTAGAACCTACAAGTTTTAACAATTGAGCGTATAAATCATACTAATAGAAGAAAAAGTTGTGTAATAACTCAAGATACTCGAACTTACATATTGTTTGAACCACACAGGAAAGTGAGAAGTAATTTCCCGATCAATCTGAGCTTCTGAAATGTCATGTTGGATCTCCCTTAGAAAATTGGCATACATACTACACATGGAGGTTCAAAACTAGGCGATTAATGAAACTAAATGACAACATAATTAATAAAACACAATGCACACACTTACTCTAAATATGATGACACCTCTTCACAATTTTGAAGAATGCACAATGAGCAGCATTAATGTCACGTTGGTCCAAGAAATATCCTTTGGATTTGCCACTAAATTTGCCTGGATAATTGAATATTGATATAGAAGGACTAGATGAACAACCTTCACCTGAATCAACATTACGTGTGGCATTCTAGTCCTTCTCGTGTCAATTTCATCCGGATAGTAATAAGAGGCAAAGGTAGATGTCTCCTCCACTAAGTAGGTTTCACAAATGGAACCTTCTACTCGGGCCTTGTTCTTGACTTTGTGTTTCAAGGAGTGCAAAAACCTAATTAAAAGGTATACATACAATTAAAACATATAAAAAGAGGACGACATGGACTTACAATTATAATAAAAATATTTGAGGTTGTATACCTCTCAAAGGGATACATCCAACGATATTGGACAGGATCGCAAACTCTTGCTTCGTAAGGCAGGTGAATTGGAAGATGTTCCATTGAATTGAAGAAGCTTGGGAGAAAGATTTGTTCCAACTTACATAACAATACAGGTATATTCTCTTCCATAACCCTTAATTGTTCCACATATAGTGTTGTCGAAGTCAGCTCCCTAAGAAAATGGCTAAGCTCAACATGTGGGTTCCAAATTGGTTTCAGTAACGAGTCGAACGCAATGGGAAGAAACCGTTGCATGAATACGTGACAATCATGGCTCTTCATTACATGTAACTTTGCCTCCCTAATGTTGACACATCTACCCAAATTGGAAGCATACCCATCAGGCAACTTGAGTTCTTTAACCCACTTACAGACAGCTACTCTTTGGGGTTTGCTTAGTGTATAACTTGCCTTCGGTTTCATAAGTCTGCCACCACCACAATCTTTCAACTCAAGCTCCTTCCGATCACATATTTCAGCTAAATCCAATCGGGCTTTATTTCTATCCTTTGTCCTCCCCTTGATGTCCATGACAGTGTCAAACACATTCATAAACACATTCCTCTCAGTATGCAGGACATCGATGTTGTGACGGAGAAGGTGCGTTCTCCAATATGGCAACCTCCAAAATATACTTTGTTTGGTCCAATTATGCTTAACACCATAATCGGGAATATGTTCTCCTTGCGATTCATGAATGAGCGGTAAGGACTCTACTCTCTGCCATACATTGGGACCAGACAAACGCGGTGCAGGGGGTGTAGTCTCCGCGACACGTTTCTTGAATGCTTTTTTATTCTTCCTATAAGGATGATCTAGTGGCAGGAATTGGCGGTGACAATCAAAATATGAGGTCTTTCGACTATTTTTAAGTGTGAATGCCTTCGATCGATCCATACATATTGGGCAACCTAGCTTCCCCGCTGTCATCCAACCCGACATCATCCCATAGGCTGGGAAGTCATTGATTGTCCACATCAAAGCTGCCTTCATCATGAAATTTTACCTCATTGATACATCATAAGTTAACATGCCATCGTTCCACAATGTTGTCAACTCATCTATGAGCGGCTGCAAGTACACATCAATCTTCCCCTTTGGATTAGACGGACCCGGTATTATGACTATTAGGAACATAAACTCCCGCTTCATGCACATCCCAGGGGGAAGATTGTACGGAGTTAGGATAACCAGCCAACAAGAATAAGGTTTTCCAGATTGATTAAAATGATTAAATCCATCCTTACATAACCCTAATCAGACGTTTCGAGGGTCCTTTGAAAACGTTAGATGCACCCTATCAAAATGCTTCCAAGCTTCTCCATCCAATGGATGACACAAGACATCTTGGTCCCTTTGGTTCTCACTGTGCCACCTCATGTGAGATGCAGTGGCCATTGAAGAGTACAATCTTTTAAGTCTTGGGACGAGCGGAAAGTACCACATTTTTTTAACAGAAGTCTTCTTCTCAATGCCCCTTCTAGTGGTTGTCTTGTACTGATCCGCTCCACAAAAGTTGCATTATGTTATGCTATCCGCTGAATTATCCTTGTAGTACAACATACATCCATTCAAGCAACAATCAATTTTCAAACAACCAAGGCCCAAATTTTGCATAGACTTCTAGCCTGATAAAAATTGATAGGAAACCGATTGTCCTCTGGCATCATCTCGCCCATAAGTTGGGCGATTTGATGAAAACAACCTTCTGGCATATTATAATCAGATTCGATGCTCAAAGCTGCCAAAGAAGCCGACAATTCTGAGTGCTTCCGACATCCTTCCCACAATGGAGCTTTTGCAGCACCCAGGATGTCAAAGAATCTCTGAGTTTCGACATTCGGATCCTCGTCTGTGTACTGGGAGTCCATTCCCTCATCTTGTTCTATTGCTCGACCAACTGAGGGTCCAGCATGATCCATGATCATCTGCTCGTAAGGATTCAATTCTGTCCTCTGCTCACCACTTCCATAGTATGAACCTTCGAAAATCGCAGGTGTAAAATCTGGCAAGGACTCACCATGGTTGCTCCTCCAATATTAATCAGCCATGAACCCTTTCTCGTAAAGATCGACCACCACTTCATCCACGTATTTGAAAGCTTTACACTTGCATCTGAAGCAAGGACACATCAACTTATCATCGCCCCGCCTTATAAATCTGTCCTGACTAATAACAAACTCTATAAACTCACCCACTCCAACTCTAAACCCTTCCATAAGACGTTTATTACGATCCAACCTACGATACATCCACATCCGATTCTCCGGAATCTTCATTGCTGCCATATAGATAGAGCAACCTACAACGGCATGTATTATGGGTTATTCCAAGATTGCCATCAATCTCCTTCCTTATGACAAGGTTATACCTATCCCATTCGAGAAAAAACCTTTACCACACTCGTTTAATACTAGTTATTCCCTTATTCAAATGCCTTATACTTAATGAAATTTCGGCAGCATTTCCCTTTGGTCTCCAAGTACTCGACTTGAATGGGCTCGGATCTACCACGATCAAGTATGTAATGGGAGAACAAAAAGGGATGCATCAAACCAAAATTTCATCAAGTATATAAGGCATTTAAACGTGGAAATGACTATTATACGAGTGTGAAAAAGGTTTTACCCCAAACTGTCCCACTTGGACAATTCAAGATTCAATACAATGAGCATTCGTACCTTAAGAAGGTAAGCATACTCATTAATATTGGAACTTAAACGGGAAACTAAGGCTATTGTAAATAATTAACTCTAAGAAAGTAGAATCATTATCTTATATATTAGGGTACTGTAGAAACTTGAATAAAATTTTCAAGCAAAAAATTTGAATCACACATCCTATTGAGCTCAGCTCTCCACTAATAAACAACACATAATTTGCACACACATGCATAATTTCTAAATCAGCACACAACCAGCATCCTGCCTTTCGGAAAGGATCACATCCTATTGAGCTCAGCTCTCCACTAATAAACAACACATAATTTGCACACACATGCATAATTTCTAAATTATCAGCACACAACCAGCATCCTGCCTTTCGGAAAGGATCACATCCTATTGAGCTCAGCTCTCCACTAACAAACAACACATAATTTGCACACACATGCATAATTTCGAAATTATCAGCACATAACCAGCATCCTGCCTTTCGGAAAGGATCACATCCTATTGAGCTCAGTTCTCCACTGACAAACAACACATAATTGCTAATCACATGCATAATTTCTAAATTATTAGCACACAAATAGCATCCTGCCTTTCGGACATGATCACATCCTATTAAGCTCCGCTCTCCACTAACAAACAACACAAAACTTCACATAAAACATTACATATACCACACAAATCAAGGCATAAAAAGAGAAAGTATCTAACTTACTTCGATTCCAAGCAAAGAATGATAAAGGGTGCAAAGCTCAAGGAGTGCTGGAAGAAAAGAGAAATATCACAGTCAAATTTCATTAATTTCAATCATCCTCAAACTATAAGCATCAAACATTCAAGAGATTTTTCCATGTTGTAAATACTATTTGTTTCATGAAACAATTAATTTGCAGCCATAACAATTAGCAAAAAATAGCAATTGAATGCAATTTGTAACCATGAAAAGCTATAATAGAAGTTATCCACTGCTTGTTTCTTTTCTTTATTAGCACAATACAAGTGATCCATCCAAAACAATAAAATGAAAGTTCAGCTCTATTCATACCTATTCAATGAAAATGAGGAAGTGTCGATGGCATAAGGATGAAGTGCGGGAGACTAAACTGAATTCATGAATAAGAAAAAAATGGTTCAAGCATTTCAAAGTGTACCCAGCCACTACCTTGAGATCACTCAAAAAAGAGAAAAAGAATGAAACAATATACAGAAACTCAGTATGTTAGTCACTCAGGTTTTTCATCAAGCAAGTTGTGTGTATCTAAATAGGTATACTGGATTAATATTTTTGAAGACCAAAGCAAGTTAAGAAACTACATAATTTATACGTAAGATTACAGTAAAGATTAAGCAATCTATTTACATAACATACAGTCCAATCCTCATACTGAAAATCTGAAGGAAAGAAAAAGAAATAGATAAAATAAAAACTAAGTTACCCTTCACCTGAAACAGTTTCTACTAGCATCTAAGATCACATATTTTAGCAACATTTCAAAGGCTCTTGATAGCATATTCTCAACCGCAGGTAGTGAACCATTTTATTTGAAGACAAAAAAAGAAAGCTTCAAACAGCACACAAGCTTAGAATTCACTTTGGAGAAATCTGATGACCCCCTAATTCACAACAATCATGAGTAACAAGTGCAACACCCTTTCCTGAGTGTCACATTCCCGAACGTTTATAAGGCCGAAAATATTTATTAATGCGGAAAATACGATTTTCTTTTTCTTTTCTTTTCACAAAGATGTAATGGGATTAGTAAAGTTAATAAATAATACTAATATATGAACTTAGGTTCACCATGCATTTCTAGAACATACTATATGATAAATACAGAAACGGAAAAACAGAAAACAAAAACGGGAATAATACTGTAGACTGACATAAGTTTAATGCATAACTGACATCTGAAATAAAATAAGTACTAGGAGTCATAGCTCCCAAAAGGTACTATAGATACTGACACAGTCTGGCCCAGACAAAATAAAACAGCAAAAGGAGTCTCCCTCCAGACTCAAGGAACTACTGGACTGAACCGTCGTCGCGTCCATCTGTTCAAACAGCAACAACAAGTACCAGTAGAAAACATACTAATATGGATGAGATTCCCGTTCATCAACACAACAAAACAGTAGTAGTAAAAACGAGACGACTCACCAGGTAACAGCGTACCCAACGTGTTAAATAGTTAAACAACATACTAAAACTCTCAATATAAATCATGTTAAACAATTAACAGTATAATATAATGCATTCTTAAACAGAACAGCGAAGTATAATAGTAAATGTAAACATCAACAGGCATGCAATGCAGTGCAACGTACATGACTCAATGCCAATGTCACTGGGTACTACTCTGACCCCTACTCCATGGAGCTAACAAAACATTCGGAGAGAGTGAATGGGAGGACATGTTCTGGTTTCTACCAGCCATGAGCAAGATGCTACAACATTCGTAACGTGCACGTATCTGGCTTTATGGTAACACTCTCGACCAAACGTGAAAAGTACGACATCTAGTAGAGGATATCAGTGTATTGCACGGATTCGCCACGACACAGAAGAATCACCAGCTGGTCACATGTCAGCCCTTCCAACCCTGATACCTCCAAAAAGACCATTGAAGATCGTCACCGTAAGATTCGCACCCGCATCAAGGTGTAAGCTCAACTCCTAGGCTCAAGGCCTTATAACTATACACATGAAATGCCAATGCTTACACAAAGCAGATGCGATAAAGCAATGTCTATCCATTGGATAGACCTCAAGGTTCACTAAGGTTCTCTTCCTTAGAAACTACACACATCTTTGTTTTATAAAACATTTATCCTTCAGATAAAACATTTATCCATCGGATAAATATCTCGTGATTCCTTTGGAATGATCCAGACTGCTTTCAGAATCGCCGATTGTCCCCACAAACCAATACAAGTCTTTTCTGCGTGTTTTGTCCTCACTCACACGCTTTCTAGGAAACTTCCCAGAAGGTCACCCATCCCATAATTACTCTAAGTCAAGCACACTTAACTATAAAGTTCTTATGTTCTAAGCTCCCGATAAGAAGATAAATCTTGTTGGTATGGGTAGTACCAATCAATTCTTATATGCCTTCCCTTAGCTATACAGTCCCATACTTGCATAGCCTCAGGATTCCTTCCACTGTACAGTCCCATACCTGCACAGTCTCAGGATCTCTCTCATTCCAGTTATCGCAAGACGGAAACAATTGAACGATTAACCTGGATCCGAATCATCGGTCCGTCATCGAACTACTGTTTCAAAAACCAAAACGTTTCATGTTTGTGTTTACGTCTTATGAATTAAGTCTCAAGTCCTAAACATTATGAATGAGGATTGAGAATCCTTTTAGATAAGCCTTTGAGCCTTTCTAAGATATTAATCTCTTGTCTTTCAATTAAGGAAACAAGTGTTGATTTCACTTAAGTCTTATGAACTCATTGATGTACTAAGTCATCAATGGTATAGTACATGGTCTTGTTCCACCACATACCATACTTAATTAACCCTTGTCTTCAACTCTAAGTTAATTACTTAACTTAGGTTTTTCACGCGTAAAACTTTACGATTGAGTTAGAAAACTCCTTTTGTAAACAAAACAACTTTTACAATTGAAACTCATTTGATTTGAAACAACATTTGAACTAATTACTCTATTTTTAGCATTTTCTGAAACATGAAATTAGCTTAGCGGAGTTAAATTCTCTTAGCAAAAATGAGGCAGTAATACCTCTTTGAAAACTCCCCTGTATCGCTGGGCGAGAAATGGCTCGCTCATTGAAATTCGCTTCATTCGCTTAGCGAAGATTATTTCGCTTAGCGAAAAGGAGGCAGTGATGCCTAACTTGTATTTTCTCTGTTTTCGCCCAGCGAAATTGGATTCGCTTAGAGAAAATTGCCTTGAAACAAGACATTAACCTTGTTAAAGAAAAGCTTTATGGAACTATATTGATTCTCATGAAACTTTTCATTAATCCACTTTTAAGTTACTTGATTAACTAGATGAACTAAGGATAAGGCATAAAACATGTTTCACTTTGGTGAAAACACTTTGAGATTTAAACTTTGTTTGATCTTTGGATCAAAATCACTTACGGTTTTTCTTTGAAAAACATAAGTTATTAAAACATTTTCCTTACTTGAAAACTTTGATTTGTCCAAGAACTACTCATGCTCTTCCTTTTCTCAAGGTTATGGCTAAAAGCCTATTAGGAACAAATGTGAAGATTGCTTCACCCTCAAGACAAATTACAACTCACAATGTTCGTCTAAATTATGACAAACAACAATAACATATTATTGCATCATAATCAAGCATGAAGTCCATCACACATCATTTGCATCATAATCAAGCATAAAACTCCATACTTGAGCTAGTGATCAAAGTAGGTTTTTCAACATATATGGAAATGATTTTCATCCAATCACATCATCATAGACATATGCTAGAGCACACTAAAGCATAAACTACACTTATTACACATTGTTCTCCAAGAAAACCAAATTGAATGGTGAACCCAAACCAAAGGGTTTCACCCACACATAAACTAAACTACCATCTTCACCACCACCATCTTGGTGTGATGAGGTTCACCCACCATACCTGTTGAAGAGCAGATTCTCGGATCAAAGTCGGTTGATCGGTTTGTGAACCTCCTGATAATCGTCACCAGCTACAAACAACCAAACAATCAAACATCAAACAAGACAAATCTCATCTATTCCTCCTCAAAGAGGATTCGGTCCTACCCTAAGAAAATTAGCTAGAGATGTCCAAACTTTCTAATCTTTTGGATGGTTAATCCTTAGGTACTCCTAACACTAAAACAAGTCTTATTCCTTAAAAGTTGAATCAAAAACTCAACCTTTTTCACATCTAAGATTTCGGCCACTTTTGAAAGAAAAAGCTAGAAAACTCATTTGGTTTCATAGCTCTTGAATGGTGAATGAGAATGATGAGACTAGTTCATAGAAAGTGATTTGGTATCAAAAGGATTTTTCTACACTTTTCTATGGATTTTCAAAGTTCTAGATCTAAACTTGGATCTTCATGAATCAAGTGATTCAAGAGATGAAATAGAGAGATTGAGAAGTTAAGATGAGGATCATACCTCCTAGGATCAAAGATTAGTGAAGAAGAAACAAGTTTTCACCCAAAAACTTCAACTTTTGAAGATCAAACTAGGGTTTTTGTAAAGAACTTTTGATGAACAATCAAGAACTCATGAAGAACATGAAGAATAAGTGAGAGAAGAAGAGAGAGAGAGAAAGAAGGTGTGGCCGCATGGCCAATTGGGGTGAGGGTTTTATAGCCATTTTGCCTTCACGGCAAACTTGTAAATCAACAAAAGGGCAATTTGGTCTTTTCCTTAAAAGACCAAGGGCATTTTGGACATTTCACATCCAGATATTTTAGAATGTCATCATTACCTTGACCACAAAAGTCTTCATGATGGGACACCAACATTATCCGTTAGCGGGTCCCGTTAAATCCTTTCACAGCTCCAAATGTCACCCGGTTCGAACATACACCCTGATATAATATATTATTCCCGACTTTAGTCGTCAGAATGGATTTTATCAAAGATGTAGAGAATAAAATCCCGAGACTTACTGTCTTGTTCACGAGTCCAAATTAGGTCTCGATAGCAGAAAAAGGCTACTATCCGTGAAAAACGCAGATCGGGCTCCGTTTGAGCTTTTGCCCGAAACTTAACCACAGCTTCCTATGGTTGTGTAGGACATTCCTATCAGGTCAGAATATTTTATTTCACTCTTTAAACCCTCCAATAAAATACAAACGTTAAAATACTGGAGAATTAGAAAACGTGAAAATCGGGGCGTTACAACAATAAAACCAAAGCAATTCAGCTATGGATTCTAAGAAGATTATATCTCAGATTTAGACAAAAATGACCCCCAAACTAATCAAGCAATTCAAGTCAGCTTCTGTAAATCAAAGACATACTTGACTCAGGCATTCATCAGATACATTAAAGGTGAAATCATCATTTTAGATTATCAATCAAATCATCTCATATACCTCAATTACTTTCACAATGAATCAATAAAACCCTTGTCAACATGTCAAAGTACTAACTGGAATCAGTAGCTTCCGCTGTACATGCATGTAAAATTAAAAAAAAAATAGTAATAAATTGGCAAAATAAGCATTTTAGTCTCTAATTTTTATTTCTTTTTCAAATTGGTTTCATATATCTTATTTTTGTCAATTTGATCCAATATCTTTCAAATACTCAACCAATAGTCGCAAGGTCGTCAAACTCGAGAGTCTACATAAACTTGTGGAGCTTCCGTAGACTCGACTCATAGACTCAACTTCTAAACTCATAAGAGTATACCTAATATTAAAAAAACCTTTAAATGGCATATATACATAATATAAAACAATTTTACACAACAATAATTCAACATTCCAACTCCATAATAAAGCAAAGTAGCAAACCACAATAATAAAGTGGATAGTACATTAGTACTAGATATGATCATACTACATTAATGACCAAATCATACATAAATTCATAAAAACATATGTTCCTAATGTGAAAACATGAAAACATTTCAAAAAAACAAGAGCTAATTTGACCTAACTGTCATATAATTTGTGGTCAAACAGTTACTTTATTTTGTAGCTGAATAAAACAAAACAAAAATAACACCGAAAACGCAAAATTAACTTTATAAAGCTAATATATATTGCAGCACATAGGTAACTCAACCCTAAAAAGCAATTAAACATGAGGTCAGTGTTGTACCACAATTGTTGCTCGAAATCCACCTCAGACCTGCAGTGCGTGGAGTCCCGTGAGCATTTTTGCAACTGAGAAGAGAAGAGACGAGAAGGGAAGAAAGGAAGAGAAGAGAGGAAGAGCAGAGAAGGAAGAGAAGAGAGGAACTTACCAGAGGAAAGGACGGTGGCCGTAGTCCGTTTCTACAACTGAGAAGCGAAGAGATGAGAAGAGAAGAAGAGAAAGAGGAGAGAAGAGAAGGAAGAGAAGAGAGGAACTTACCAAAGGAAGGGGAGAGAAGAACGGTGGCCGGAGGAAGGCAGAAAGGGACGGAGGAGAGGCAGAGAAGGACGGAGGAGAGGCAGAGAGGGAGAAACGTGATTTAGAGATGCAGAAGTGAGGAAGGAGAAGGAGAAGGAGTCTGACGCGATTTAGGGGTTTAAATTTAGCGACCGATTACAATCGGTCGCTAAACACAATCCACTAGAAGGCATTTAGCGCGTCTTAGCGACCGAATAAATATCAGTTGCTAAGTATGTCCGCCGATAATCTACGGTCGCTATTTGGTCGTAAATATGCCTCTTTAGGAAATTCATTCAGCACGTCTTAGCGACCGATGTTAAATTCGGTCGCTAACTAAGGTCAACAATTTTGACTCTAAAAATATTAACTTTAGCCCGATTTGGCAACTGATTTACTTGTGACCGTGTAGTTCGGTCGCAAATTCGGTCACCAACTGTATACCTTATGTGAACCGTAAAAGTAATGTTATCGGTTGCTAAATCGGTCTCGAAAGGCAACGGATATATTCGGTCGTAATGTTCGGTCGCTATTTGACCTTTTTTTTTGTAGTGCATAAGAGAGTAACGAGCTTTGTGGTTTAAGTCCCACTTAGGTAGTTCAGAATCAGTCCAATCGTCTTCTGGTTTGGGCTGACCATTATCAAGAAGTGGAATGTAAGGGCCATTTTGTATAATGGCCCAACATCTGGAATTAGTATTCATAATAAACCAATGGAATCTTTCCTTCCAGTAAAGATAGTTTGTTCCATTAAAGAATGGAGGTCTGGTCATGCAGGTTCCTTCAACTATAGGTGCATCTCCCATATATCCAGTAGCTTGTCCGGCCATGATGTTTTTGTTCCTCCAGGAACTTTTTCCACAACACTTGTTAAGGTGCTCAACCAAGAGGCTGAGCTCTGATACCAATTGAAATAAACTCAGTAAACACAAGAAGGGGGTTGAATGCTATTTACTTAGAACTTTTTGTATAAATAGAAACTTTTTCAAAGAACGTTTTAAACGTAAGGTGAGACATCCCCTTGCCTCATTAAAGAAACTAGTTAGCTAATCCTGATTACGTTATAACCGTTAGCATGCTTATTACAAATGTGAGGGTATTTAAAACTTTTATCATACACACATACTATACATATACTATGCATATAGACATCATTATTAGAGTGCACAACCATAAAGAGAAAGCATGGTATAAAGAAATACAGATGACTTCCTCCCCTCGCCCAAAACACATCAAAAGATAAAGACTCACTGGCCATACATACTTAGCACACTAACACACTTTGCTTCAACCTGGATGACGGGTACTCTCTGCTCCTACTCGTTGTACAGCACTTAGAACCTCCCAGGATTGGGGCTTGTGGCTCTTCCACCGGCATCGGGCTCGTATGGAGTGCCGTCCATCTCCTCTTCAGCTGGTTCCACCACCGGGTCTTCCCATAATAAAAGAGAACATATAATGTAACGTCTCGCGATATTACATAGAAATAGATAATTAAATATAATAATTATCCATTCATAGCATTAGAATTTAAGATAAATTAAAACGTCCACTTTATTAAATAAAAACTCTTCAAGTGAGTTAATAAAAAAAATACAATTCGTCAATAACCATTTTAGCCTCAAAACATGGGCAACTAAAAAGATAAAAAATAAAATAAAGCATCACGAATACTAAGGTCTTCAAGACTCCAAACTTTCTCAAGTCACTGTTTCATCTCTAACATCACCTGTGAACTCTGAAAGATAACACCACTAATGAGATTTATAATCCCAGTGAGCAAACATAGTTCAAAAAGGCTTTCAAAATGATGTTGCTTTCAGCTGGCGCTGTAACAGGAAAAACAATCGTGGTATTCTGCCAATTTCAAAATAATATAATATCAAAGTATTTGAAATAATAACATAAATATGTCATAGCACATGCAATAACATCAACAACCCAAACATATAAATACAATGACATCTCATTGCCTTCTCCATGTAGTAGGCCCTTTGCCATCGCCTCGCATTAGGCCAATATGCCATCGGTACGAGTTAGGCCCTTTGCCATCTCTACTAAGGATATTCTCCATAACCTTGCAATGTTCCACATTGCCTTCTCCTTGAGTTAGGCCATTTGCCAGCGTCTCGCATTACGCCAAATCTGTCATCGCTACGAGTTAGGTCCCTTGCCATCATCTCAAAGAAGGTATCTAACCACGCAATGTCTTCGCATTTCCTTCCCCATGAGTTAGGCCCTTTACCATTGCCTCGCATTAGGCCAATTTGTCATCGGTAAAAGTTAGGCCCTTTGCCATCGCCTCAAAGGAGGTACCCAATCATGCAATGTCTTTATATTGCCTTCCCCATGAGCTAGTCCCTTTGCCATTGTCTCGCATTAGGCTAATCTGCCATCGCTACGAGTTAGGCCTTTTGCCATCGCCTTGAAGGAGGTATCTCAAACAAACGTACCCATTAAATAGGGTACTCATACATCAATATAAACCTTAATTATAAAAATGCATCACAATAATCCATTATATTATACAGACATCATCATATAGTCATTTATAATGACCCCAAACATGCCAACAAGCTCCATGCATTAATAATAATGATATATCTCATGGCCAAAACAACTCACAGACATTGCAAATCACATATAACGTACACATATTAATTTCAAACCACCACACAAGTCCTAAAACATGTAATCATACAAATCTGACGATCAATAACACATCAATTTATCATTTATTGTAAAAACCCCAATTCAATTTAGCGTTCTTGAAACATAAAATGGAAAACCCCAATTTTTCCCAATTAATCTCCCAAAACAACATTATTAGTTTTAAGAACCCAAAACCCCTTTTCAAAGTACCATGGAGTGTGAGAAAGGTGATGTTTTACTTGGCCCTTAAAGACCTCCTAAAAGCCCTAATTATTATCTAAGATAAATCCTAGTGTTTCAGTAAGAATCTTTTTCTTCTCTTCTAACTGATGCACCTATAATTGACAAACAATCAACGCTACTATCCCTTTTTATTTATCTGATTGGTGGCTCTATACTTAGATAGGTTAGGGAGAATGTTGTCTCTTTTTAAAGAAGAATTTGTGATGCAAATCTTGCCTTTCCGTTGCTGTACAAACCAGGTATATATACACAAAGTTGTTAGGAGGAGTTGCCTCAATTCTATGCTAATTACAGGCTAACTATTCCTATATATAATCTGTACAGATATGTTACAAATATCATAACAGATATCATAGGCTAATTATAGTAAATATGGAAGATATTGAATCAATCCCAATAATAATGGAAGATCTCATAGGATCTCAACAACCTCAATACCCCCCCTCAAGTTGGAGCAGATGGATTACAAATGCCCAACTTGGACATTATGCAGTCAAACTGGGACTTTCCTAAAGCCTTGGTGGAGATATCTGCTACTTGAGAATTAGACAGAACATAATGTGTAGTAATGGTTCCTTGCAAAAGTTCATCACATACAAAGTGGCAATCCAACTCAATATGTTTGGTGCGCTCATGGAAAACAGGATTAGCAACGATATGGAGTGAAGCCTAATTATCACAATAGAGTTGCATAGGTCTAGGATGAGCACAACCAAGGCATGACAAGAGTTCCTTCAGCCATTTCAATTCACAAGTAGTAGTAGCCATCGATCGATATTCTGCTTTAGCGGAATAGCGGGGCACCGTGTGTTGTTTCTTAGTTTTCCAAGAGACTGGGGAATTACCAAGAAGAATAAACCAGCCAGTAAGAGATCTCCTAGTCAAAGGACAACTGGCCTAATCTGAATCACTCCATGCATATAGTTGTAAATCACAATCAGCGTAGCGAACAATACGTAGGACAGCATCCCAATGTTCTTATCTCGGATGCTACATGAACTGAGCAAGTGTATGCACACAATAAGAAAGTTTAGGCCTACTAACAGACAAGTAAATAAGCCTGACCACCAACCTGCGATAACATTCTGGATTTAGAAGGAGATTACCTTCGACCAAAGGTAAGCGATGATGTTGATCCATGGGAAAACCAGCAGGCTTGGCTCCCAACAATCCCACTTTAGATATGATATCCAACGCATATTTACGTTGACTCAAGAAAATACCAGTAGAGTTACAAGCCACCTCAATGCCCAAAAAATATTTCAACACTCTAAGATCTTTCATATGAAAACATGAATGCAAGTATAGTTTGAAGGCTTTGATGGCAGCATTATTATTTCCTTAAATCATGAGGTCATCCATGTAAACCAACACATGAAGTTGCACATTTTCACGTTGGATAGTAAAGAGTGAATGATCAGAAGAGGATTGAGCAAATCCATAACATTTCAAAGCACTAGCCAATTTTTCAAACCAACATTGGGGAGCCTGTTTCAACCCATATAATGACTTGCGAAAGTCTACAAACTTTACTTGAAGCTTGAGGTCGAAATCCGGGAGGAAGTTTCATTTACACCTCCTCTTCAAGATCCCCATGCAAGAAGGCGTTGTGAACATCCATTTTGTAACGCCCCGATTTTTCAAGCTTTTGAGCTTTCCGTTTTATTTAAATAGTATTTATCTGTTTGTATTTATTTGGAGGGTTTAGAGAATGCAAAAAAATAATCCGAGACCATAGTCATGCTCTACGCTATCGTACGAAGCTATGGTTAAATTTTGGTCGAAAACACAGACGGAGCCCGGTCTGCGTTTTACACTGACAGTATGATTTTACTGCTCAAATGACCTAATTTTGACTCGTGAACGAAACCGTTAGGTTTTATATTTTATTTCCAACAATATTGGTTCTTTTGAAAATTTTCAAAACCAATAAGTCGTTATACGTTATTTGGACGTAAAACCTAAATCGGGTGGACAACGGAGCTGAATACAGGATTTTCCGGGACCCGCTACGGATAAGGTTGCCAACACCTCACCTTATCATCATCATCATTACACCAAAACAAATATCTAGATATTTGTAGGATTTTGAGTGAAATTACCAAAATACCTTGAGTGAAATTACCAAAATACCCTTTTAGCAAATTACCCTTCTACCCTTCTATGTTCATTAAGCTTAAAATATCACCTTTTCACTCATTTCTTCTCCTTATCTCACGCAGGCCCTCCCCATTTCTCCCCCATTTTCACTCTTCTTCTCTTCTCACTTTGTCTCCATAAACTCACCATAAACCATTTTAAGTTTTCTTTCTTCACTTTTCCTTAAGATCTTCAAGCTTTTTGGAGTGATTCTTGTTGGGTTTTCTCAAGGAGGTAACAACTTCATCCCTCACTTCTTAATCTCTCTTTAATCTCTACTTTCATGGGGGGTTTAGTTTTGAACTCAAAACTTCAAAAATCTATAAGAAATTATAGAAAAATTCTATGAACATGAAATCAACTTCTATGAACTCATCAAGATCTCTATGTCCATCATTCAAGAGCATATAGCAAAATAACATTGCTGCCCTATTTTGCTTCATAGGGCCGAAACCCTAGGGGTGTGGGAAGATGAGATTTTGTTGCATTTCTTAGCAAATAACCATGGATTTCATCTTTCTATTACCTATATGCCTTAAATCCAAGAGCTTGAAACAAAATAAAATCCCTACCCTATATTTCTATGGATGGCCGAATTTATGCTCTAGGGGAGTTGGATGTGTTTGTTTCAATTTTCCACTTGTGACAATTTTCCTTAACACTAGACTACTCTATGATCATAAATCCAAGAGTATGTGAAATTTTGGGGACCCTAGCTATATTTTCTTACTCATGGCCGAGGCTAGGAGGGGGGATTCGGAGAGAATTTTTGTGTTGTATTGATTGATTGATTGTGTGTAGTTGCTGACGAGTAATCGGACAAGGAATCAGGAGAGTTCGTGGACCGATCGGACAACTTTGCGCTTACCGGGAACTTCAATAGGTAAGGGGGAAAATGCCTGAGGGATTCTCCCGATGACTACATGTCATTATATGTGCTCTGTATGTATGTAATTAAGTTGTGTGGTGGTTGATTTATTTACTTTCAACAATTACTTGATTTGTTGATAATTGTTTATTAATGTGTGATGTAGTAGTTGAATATGCAATTTAACTGTATTATCTGCTGTAAAATCTGCTGTAACATATTACGATGTTGACTGTTGGTTGGGAAGCCTGACAGTGGTCAGTGCTCAATTAACTAACGAAGATAAAAGCCTTGAAAATTGTGAACTAAATGCCAAAGATTTATTTGGGAAACGTTGGGTATTTTCAACAACGCTGTTTTTCTGAAGAAAAAGTGGATCCAAAAGTAATTTATGAAGTTAGTGGGAAAAGTTGGTTTTTATGAGTAAATTAATCCTTATGAGAAAAAAATAACATTAAGAGGAAAAAAATCAAGTTTTTCAACTGAGGACGTTTTTAAACGATGTTTTATTTCCTAAAAGACTTACGGAAAACATTTTCGAAAATAGAAATGCTATTTTGGGATGACGTTTTGGTCTCAGCTGTTTCCTTTCAAAAATTTCTTTTTGGGAAAGGTACTTTCGATAAAAGTTAAGTTTTACCATAATTCGATGGTTTTCAAACCGTTTTCAAACAGAAAAGTTTTTCTGTAAAACGAGTTTTCCCAACGATGTAAAAACCGACAACTTGGATGAGTTGCGGAGTTTTCGTTTTGGATTTGTGTTTCACAGAACGAAAAACGGTGAAAAATGATGAAAAACGTGAACCTAGTATACGAGACGTCGGGATACTAGTGTTTTGTAAAAATAGCACGAGAAGCCGTGCAACAATGTTATGGACTGCATGTCCTGTGGACTGTGTGTCCTCCTCTTGTTATGAGGAAACGAAATTAAAGGTGAATACTGATTTCTATTACCACGGACCTTGGGCTGGTGCATCGGTCTAGGGCTCCGCGATTGGGCACTCGGACGTTTCGTCCTGTGTTAGAAGTTTTAAAACAGTGTAAATTGTGAATAGTCGGGAGCTTTGAGCTACGACAACGAAAGAATAAACGCAAAGAAAAGTGGCAAGACTTGAAACGCTTTTCTCATGCATTTGTTTTTAGGCAGACGTGCCATTTGGATTGGGGGACCTTGATGGCAGGGAACCCTGTGATGACTTTAAGTCATTGTGTAACATTGTGCCTTGATGGACAATGGTGTCATACAACTAACGAATATTGTGCCTTGAGTTGGACAATATCGTATGACCATTTACAGTTTATTCAGTACCGCTGAATGTAATTCCATGTAATCGCGTAATGTCATGGTGTTCATGTACTGCCGAATAAGCACTTAGGTGCTGGTCATTGTGCCTAGGGCCAATGTACCTTGAGCCTGATCAGCTCAGTTTTTACACAATGGTGTCCGAAGATTAAGTAAAGAATTTGATGATGAATATTGAAGTGTCATGCATTTCTTTTGAAAATGACGATGACTGTCGGGTATGAGACCCTATGATATACTACTTGTTTACCAGTAGGACCTTATACATGATACTTATTTATGGTTATGTGTTATTGATGTCATATACATGTTGTTATCGTGTGTGAATCCATATATTGGTATCTCACCCTTACATCTTCAGATGAATGCCAAGATGCCGCTAAGACATTTGGGGATCCATTCCCTGACGTTTGAATATGCGGAGGAGCGTGACGCACGAGAAGTCGTAGTGTTTTAGTTGTAAGACCAGCTATAGGATATGTCTTATTCTATTTTGAACAACATTTAGTTAATTACTCTGGCTACTGACAGCCACGACTGTTTTGGATGACCGTATGTATAAGGCCTATGTATTCTATTGTGATATATTACTATGTATACTCTGCTTGATGTTTATTTCCGTACGTATCTACGTTATGTTGATATGTAGTACGTTAAGTTAGAAGAAAATTTTTATCACGAATTTTCACAATAAGTAGAAAATATTATTTTCCGAAAGTAACCAGCAAAATTGAACTAAGTTTTATTTTCCGCAACGGGTAACCATGTGGTGCCCCAGAAGGGGTGTCACACATTTGATGAAGCTCCCATTTTCTAGCAGCTTCAACAACAATAAATGTGTTCACGGTCACCATCTTCACCACTATATAACGCCCCGATTTTCGCTGTTTTCTAATAACAGTAAATATATATCTTTTATATTTTTATTTGAGGTTTATAAAATGATTTTGGGAAAACCAAAGTCATATTCATGCTCCATGCGAACATAGGAAGCTACGGTTAAATTTTGGGTCGAAAACTCAGACGGAGCCCGATCTACGTTTTCACTAATAGTAGTATTTTACTACTATAAAGACGTAATTTTGACTCGCGAACGAGACAGTTAGTCTTAGAATTCGATTCTCTACAATTTTGCTAAAATAAGTTCTTGACTTTAAAAAGTGAAAATAATATAAATTATTGGGGCGAAAATTCGAACCGGGAGACGATTGGAGCCGTAAATGGATTTATCGGGACCCACTAACGGATAAACTAGGTGTCACATCAAGTCACATCACATGGGAAAGTGTGCCATGACTCACCACTGTAATGATGACGTTTAGAAAATATCTGGATGCGAAAAGACCAAAATACCCCTGACCTTTTTCATAATTACCATTTAACCTTGTGTGAAAAGACCATTTTGCCCTTTAAGTGAAAATTTGTGGACCTTTCTACCCTCACCTTCACCCCACACGAAATTTCATCTTCATGAAGACCATTCACAAAGATGTGTGGACTGTTGACGACGAGGCCCAGTCCCATTGATACGATGCATGCTAGGTAGTAGGCTCTATTGTCCGTAGAGTTCTTTTATCAAACCAGCTCTTAGGATTTTCAATGTTTAAATTGAGAAAGTCGGTATATGTGGTTTTGAAAACCTCTGTATAATTTGGAACTTCTGTATGAAATACAATTTCAGGAAAACTTATATGTGATGGTTTATGATTTATGAATAAACCCAGTTTATGTGTGTTGTTAAGTATAATGTGATTTTATTATTGTGATGTGTGTATTACTTTTTCGAGTATTATGCCGAAAACATTTTATACCCGAGTTTTCCAACTTAAAGCAAATTATCCTTTTTCCAAAAGCAACCAGTAATTCTCTTTTAAATTTAATTCCGCATGTGTTTAAGATGTAATGCCCAATGGGGGTGTTACACACTGGGGCGAAGGTTTCATTGTAGTCAAGTCCTTCAACTTGGTTGTTTCCCAGTATCACGAGTCAGGCTTTAAATCGTTGAATGGAACCATCAGAGTTATACTTGATTCGATAAACCCATTTGCACCCAATAGCCTTCTTTCCAAGTGGCAGTGGTTCCAAAGACCAGGTCCTATTACTCTCCAATGCTTGTATTTCAGCCTGTGAGATCCTGTGAGATCTTCCATTATTATTGGGATTGATTCAATATCTTCCATATTTATTATAATTAGCCTATGATATCTATTATGATATTTGTAACATATCCGTACAGATTATATATAGTAATAGTTAGCGTGTAATTAGCATAGAATTGAGGCAACTACTCATGACACCTTTATGTATATATATCTGGTTTGTACAACGATGAAAAGGCAAGATTTGCATCACAAATTATTCTTTATGGTATCAGATGTCGATGTGATAGGCTTGCCATTGCCATCATGACTAAGCAAGAAAGCAACAAAGAAGTTGCTCCTAACAAAGAAGTGATGCCAAGGAAGACAATCTCACCTTATGACATCACTGCGAATGACAACCCAAGAAGTCTCTTGACGCAGGTTCAATTGAAAGAAGAGAATTGTGATGAGTGGGCTCCCTCTCTGAGAACCGCATTGAGAGCAAGAAAGAAGTTTGGGTTCATAGATGGAACAATCAAACAACCAGTAGAAAAATCACCAGATCTTGAAGATTGGTGGACCAACAATTCGTTACTGGTGTCATGGATAATGAACACCATTGAACTCACTCTCTGTTCAACGATATCGCTTATGGAGGTGACGTAGGACCTGTGGACAGATATCAAGGAACGTTTCTCAGTAGCAAATGGGCCACGCATACAACAAGTCAAAGCAGAGCTGGCTGAATGTAAACAAAGAGGAATGACTATCTTGGCTTATTACAGAAGGTTGAAGAAGTTGTGGGAGGAGCTGGCGAACCATGAACAGATACCTACATGCACATGTGGTGCGTGCACTTGCAGTTTGGCATCCAAGATGGAAAAGAAATGTGAAGATGAGAAAATCCATCAGTTTCTCATGGGACTCGATGAGGCCGCTTATGGGACTGTGAGATCGAATTTGCTTGCACTGTATCCTTTGCCAAGTCTGAATAAGATCTATTCAACCTCGGCACAAGAAGAACGCATGAGAGGTATCACTCGGGGAAAGGAAGAAAGCAATGAGATAATGAGCTTTGCTGTGCAGACCGGAGGAAAATCTCGTAGCAAAACTGATGGGAGGGACCGAAATATAATCCGTAGCAACTGTAATCGTTCTAGGCATGATTCTGAAAATTGTTTCCAATTAATCGGTTACCTAGAGTGGTGGGGAGAACAGCCTCGAGAGATTGGACGAGGAAGTGGTCGCGACAAAGCCGGACAACAAGGAAAGACTTATGGTGCTAGAGGATATGGTGCAGTGACTAAAGCAAATGCAGTCCAAGCCTCCACACCAGGACCAGAATCAAACACCATAATAGCGAGCAGTGGATTCAATGGCGAGCAGTGGATTCAATGGCGAGCAGTGGCAAACACTGGTGAATTTCTTAAATAATGTGAAATTAGGGGCTGCCGAAAAGCTAATTGGTAAGCGTAATTTTGTACAATAGATCATAGATACAGGTGCTTCTCATCATATGATAGGAAAGATAGAATGCTTGACTAATGTGAGAAATGTCCTGGAATGCCCCGTAGGGCTTCCTGATGGAAAGCAAATTTTTGCTACTAAGGAAGGAATGGTGGTGCTTAGTGATACACTAAAACTAAGCAATGTTCTCCATGTGCCTAGCTTAAAATGCAATTTGATTTCAGTCTCACAACGTGTTAATGAATTAAATTGCAAGGTTCAGTTCACTGACAAATTTTGTGTTATACAAGACCGTATCTCGAGGATGGTGATTGGAGCGGGTGAACAAAGAGAGGGGCTTTACTACCTTCAAGGAATGGTTGTTGCTACCGCTATAAAATCAGATGTTGGAAATATTTTTGATTTGTGGCATAAGCGATTGGGACACCCATTTCCTAAGGTTGTGGAGTTGATTCCAAATATTGGTTCTAGTAGAAGTAATGCATTATGTAATAAAGCTTGTGATGTTTGCCTTAGAGCTAAACAATGTAGAGAAAGTTTTCCCGTTAGCATTAATAAAACCATGGATATTTTTTAGTTGATTCACTGTGACTTGTGGGGACCCTATTGTTCATGGCATAAGCGATTGGGACACCCGTTTCCTAAGGTTGTGGAGTTGATTCCAAATATTGGTTCTAGTAGAAGTAATGCATTATGTAATAAACCTTGTGATGTTTGCCTTAGAGCTAAACAATGTAGAGAAAGTTTTCCCGTTAGCATTAATAAAACCATGGATATTTTTCAGTTGATTCACTGTGACTTGTAGGGACCCTATCGAACTATATCTCATTGTGATGCAAATCATGCCTTTTCATTGCTGTACAAACCAGATATATATACACAAAGATGTCAGGAGTAGTTGCCTCAATTCTATGCTAATTACATGCTAACTGTTCCTATATATAATCAGTATAGATTTGTTACAAATATCATAATAGATATCATAGGCTAATTATAATAAATATGGAAGATATTGAATCAATCCCAATAATAATGGAAGATCTCAGAGGATCTCAATAACCCCAATACTTTTTAATCTAAAGAAACAAATTTTACCTTTCTTTTTTTTTTTTGTCAAAATTCCTTCCTTGTTGAGCAACTATTACACTCTCAAAATTCCTAGTCATTTCGTTAGGTCCCCGTGTTGCGTGAGTTTAGATTGGGCTAGCCGAATTTCAATTTGGCAACAACGTGGGCCCGCGGTGTTTTTGTTTTTGGTTTTAATTCCTATTTGATGATTTCTTAGTTTGTTGACAGTCAAAGTTCTACGTGTTTTAATTTAAGGCGACAGTAGTTTTGTTTCTATTTTTTTTTTTTTTTACAATTCTAACTTTGCTTTTCTTTTGTAGCTACTAAATACTTCCAATAAATTTTTATACTAAAAATTTTCTACACTAAACCTCGTAATAACTTAATCTTTTTATTTTTTATTAAAAAATCATATTAAAATTTTAGGATATTACATACAATGTGGAGATAACAGGGGATACGAACCATATCTCATCATAAATAAGGATAAAGATAAAGCAGTTAACATTGATATCACAACTATACACAATCATCGCCAACAACCATCCTCGGGGTTTATTGAACTTAACTATTGGTCTCATACTCTCATGCACCTAGACCATACATGAAGACGCGATCACACTCCTACCTTACAACGTATCTCCTACCAAGTAAGATGAAAGTCAAACATCATCCCCTATCAAGCAGGATGAAAGTCAAACGTCATCCGAGCATCATATTCCGTTACACTCACGAGTACATTACATCCCCTAACAAGCAGGATGCTCACCCCCTACCAAGCAGGGTGACACTATTCCCCATTCGCAATAGGAATAGTTGTCCCGGTGTCGGTGTGCGCATCGGAGATCTCGGAATCTCACAGTAGACCTACCAAGCATCTATCAGTAATTCCGGTTTGACCTCGCACAATCCCATATCTACGTGGCCGTGACATCACAACACGATATAATCTAGCATGAATCCTCATGACTCATTCCGATCAAGACCCTAGTAACTCAACCTCATCACCTGACACACTGAACACTAGCACTCCCTACCAAGCAGAGCGTTCACGACTATCCATAGTCCTCAATCATCTCATCAGGTTGAGTATAGTAGCTTATTTCCACCAAATGATCTTATCTCACACATCACCCAATTCATAATGATTGAGACAGCCCCTCCTCGGAGGTCCCATTTACTAACCTGAACTCATATTCTTAACGTTACAGCGTAGCGTGATTAAATAAAAATGAGGAATATTAAAACAACCAACACTGATACCACCACTATATATAACACATATATAAAAGTACTGGTTCCATTAGTAGAGCCCACAATAACTAATATCAACTGCAACCCTCAAAGTACGCACCACACATAAACTTGAAAGTATGACAACAAAATAAAATACATGCGACTTCCTCTCCTGGCCCCAAAAATACATTTTGCTCAAACCCATGTACTGGCCATAACAATACTAGGACTGTCTACCCAACCACGACTCTAACGAAGATAACGAGAGCTCCTAATCGAAGCTCTAACGTATACGGTAGTCAGGCTCGTATACACTACTCTTCGTTGAGAGTAGTCAATCTCCAGAGACGATCATCCTCTAAATAGAGCATCTCGAAGTCTCCCAACGCTGGGATCCGGGGCTCTCCCGCTAGCATCAGGTTCAACAGGTATGCCCTCAATCTCCTCTGGCAACTCGTCAACAGGATCTTCTTGTGCGATCGAGAATAAATAAAATACGACATAGAGAAATACGGGAGATAAGAAATAGCAATACATCATAAATAGGGAAACGGCTATAAAATAAGCTATATAGATAGCAACATACAACAACACAACAGTATCAAGCAATCATCTCCCAAGTCATTCTCTCTTAGCTACTGTCTCTCACACTCATGCAACTAATGACTATATGGACGCGATCATGACGCGACATCCCCAGCATATCAAGATGACCTATCCATCACTATGCCACCCCTCGTAATGTAGGGTTCGGCCAACAGCCCGCAGGCTCAACTCATGGGTACGACATATTCCCCCGCTTGCAGACCAGGTCGGAACATTGGCCGGTCGGTAACGACATATCCCCCCGCCCGCAGGCCAGGTCGGGACATTCACCCGTTAACAACTCAACTTGTGCGTATGATCGCCTCCCCGCAGGCAAGATCAATCGACCATACGCCAACACAAAGATGAACAACAACGATGCAACATGAACCTCATCGACTTATCTCGGGATCAACAACTTATTGTCTCAACCACAACTCGTACACAACTATGACCAACTTTCTCCGGCTTAACCGGGTGCCAACCTTATATCTCACCATAAATATACCAACAAGATCTCTAGGTTGATCACTACAAATCCTCACCACATATTCATCTCTCCCATATTATCAGAAATAACTGCCTATCTCTACTCATACAACAATAATCATAACATCATATCATAAGCAACCATAATCATGTTCAGTAATCATGTTCATCATACTAAATGCTCATGTAAGCATATCAACTCATCAACTCATAGGTAAATAATCAAGTAATCCTAAGCATGTTACTAGGCACAACATACGTATTGCCTATATCATGTTACGCATACTAACACACAACATACAACCTCGATATATCATAAAATCAACCTATCGGTCACTAGACCAATAGTAGGGTTTAGGTGGCCCTATGCATATCAATATAAATTATTTTATTCTTGGATGAATGATCCTTAAGCATGACAAAGACATAATCCTCAATCACTTGTCAAAGATTTGAACCAAAACCCATTCAACCAACAAGGATAGGATTTATTTGGTTTCCTAATCACTTGGATTCAATGATCATAAGAATGAAAGAGGTGGAATCAAGTATCATTTACCAAAAATTGAAGCAAAACTTATTTTCCACAAAAGTCTTAGGGTTCGGCCTCTCCTAGAAAAATAGGATAGGCATGTTATTTGATTACATGCTCTTGGATAATGATAGAAAATAATGAAACTAGATCATAGAAATTGACTTCACATTAAAAGGATTTTTCTATGATTTTCTAGAGATTTTTGAAGATTGAACTTAGAAGTTGAAACTTATGTGATCATGGCTTTAAAAAAAGAACTAAGTGAAGAACAAGAAACTCATGGATCAAGGGGAGTAATCATACCTCTTGGATGATGAAAAATGAGCCAAGTTCCAACACTTTTTCTTCACAAAATGTTAAGCTTTCACTTGAATGAAATGACAGAAAGTTAAGAGAAGTTTTTGAAGTTGAAAGAAAATGTGATGGATGGCCATGCAGGAGTCTTCTTAGGCATGAGGAAGGAGGGATAAGGTGGTCCAAAAATTTTCACTTAAGGGACAAAATAGTCATTTCACTTAGGGACAAAATTGGAATTAAAACAAAAGACAAAGGGCAAAATGGTCTTTTCATCTCCAAAGTCACCCAAATTTTTAGATATTTTGATGATGTTGATGAGTCATGAGGGCAAGGATGGGTTTTCATGAATTCCTAGGGGCAAAACGGTCTTTTCCTTTAGGGACAACAATGTCATTTCGGAAATAGACCAAGGGTATTTTTGTCTTTTCTTAGTGCGAACACGTTCAGATATTTTCGTTTTTTATCATGACACTGGCACACCTTCCTAGGTGATGTGACCTGATGTGACTTCAAGTTTATCCATTAGCGGGTCCCGGTAAGTCCGTATTTAGCTCTGTCAATTACGCGATTTAAGATTTTGTCCGCATAACTTATATTATTTCACCTTTTGGTGAAATATTTTAAATTTATCAAAGTTGTTAGAAATTCGATTTTAAACTTAACTGTTTCTTTCACGAGTCAAAATTAGGTTTTCTGATCAGTAAAATCCTACTGTCAGTGAAAATGCAGATCAGGTTCCGTCTGAATTTTCAACCCAAAATTTAATCATAGCTTTCTACTTTAATTTAGAGCATGACTATGATCTTGGTTTATTTAATTTCATTTTCTAAACCTCAGATAAAAATATAAACTCAATCATATAAACTACCGATATTAAAAGTAGTGAAAATCGGGGTGTTACAATGATCATCGCTTAGCTCTAAGCATACCAACAATGACATATGCAGTGTCATATAATCACATCTCATGTTATCATCATATCATCAGATGAGGCAAATAAGCATATTATCACAATATCACCAATTAAGACAATAAAGCACCTTTTCATAATCATGATAAACACATATCCACAATCATATCATAGAAACATATAAGCATGTTAAACATACGATCTCAATCAATGTAGTATCAAGCTACGGTGATAAACCTACAATGCCTAAGTCTACATTGGTACCACTTTCCGGTAATTGCTAATGTGGACTTAGGTGTTGTCGGTTACTCAACCACTAGTAGGATTTGGGATCCCATATGCATATCAATGTATTTTACTCTACTCTTGCCTCCCTGACGAGTGTGATTCTTTCCCCCACCTGAAACTGCTATGCATTGCTATACGCACGCTTTCCCGTACAAGCTTCTGAACACATTTCCGCAACCGACACTTTAACATGCTTTTCAAAGAACACACCACACGGATCCTCACACTGACAAAGATACCCCCGGCATGCAAGTTGGGCCAACAATCGCCTCGAGTACACGCACGGGATCCAGAAACAACCAAAAAACTCAAAATGATCACGAAAACAACGAAAAATGATCGCACAACAACGAATCAAGGGAATCAACGATTTAACCCCGAAAAGAGAGAGGGAATTTACCAAGAACAACAGTTGTCCCTCACCAAGGCAGATCCGTCACGTCCTCCTCACTCAACTCCTCGCATGATTGATTGGGCAAAAACACTCATAAAAGCCTAAAACGCACTGAAACGATGTCCGGATTAAGAATGAGGAAGAAATGGATTTGAATGACTAAAAGAAAGGTAAACATCGGCAATGTCGAAACTGAATTACTTCAAGGAAACTCACTTATAAAGGTAGCAATGCGAAAGGATTGAAGCAACGAACCCGAATACGCGATCGGTTTAAAAATCCGATAACCGAAACTGCCTTAACTCAAGCTCCTAATAAGGTCTTCAAAAATGGCTTCTTTTCAAGGTGAAGTTTACTCCCTCTTTTCTTCTCTGGTCACGCAACAATGAAGTGGAGAAGGTCATGCTATTGCAGATTTATCACTTATATTAGATTAGGATTAGTTTTGTTGCTTTTAGTCGTTAGGTTCGGTGGGTTTTTCTTTTCTTTAGTTTCTTACTATTTGTTAGTTAGGTGTCACTAGCTTAGAATAGGTTAGGTGTTAGTAGTATATTAGGTGGTCACCTTGTTCATGACACGTGTCCAATTAGGGACACGTGTCCTCCTCGGTGTTGCCTCGTCAATGCACTCGGGTGTTTCCTTCTGCATTTTTTTCGCGTAACCCATTGCCGGAACATTTTCTGTATTATTTTCAGGCTATCCCTAAAAACCTATTGTAGTAAAGCCGGACCTAATTTTAATATGCTAACCCTCCATTAATTAATTAATTACTTAGTGTTCTTCACGTTCTGGACCCGTTCTTTCACGTTTATGCACTTTTTGTGCTCATTCTAAGGCCAAATTGTCTCAAATTTGGACCATGGCTTCCTCAACACATAAGAAACATAATTAAGCCTTTAAACATGCTTAGTCTATGTCTCATACACTAATCAAGAAAATGGGGTGTTACATAAGATGTTGTATGAAAAATATATGAAAGTGATATGCGTCTAAACGAGATAAGATAAAACAAATAATTTTATTTTTGAAGAGCAAACCAATTTCACCCCTGATTAGATATATACAGTTATCTCAACAGTAAAAATCAAGAGTTGAAGGAGAGAAAGAATCACACTCAGTGATTTTATACTTGTTCACCCCAACTTTGAGCTATGTCCAGTCCATGGCTTAACCAAGTATTTTACTATAACTGATCAAATTATAGGCAAGTATTATTTGCATACCTAGTCTCTCTAGGCTCAAGTATTGTTTGCACATCTAGCCTCTCCAGGCTCAACAAGTATTTTTCAGTCAACCTCTCTAGGCTTAAACGAAACAAATAAATTGTTTTGAAGCAGCAGCTTTGGCTTGAAAGAGCAAGTCAGCCAGACTACACTCACAGAGTGGATATGAATTATGTAGTGTATGACTGCGCAATTACTTCTCTTAGAATTATCTAGTGTATGACTACGCAATAACTTATCTTACAATTATGTCGATTACAATCACACGTTGGAGATGAATTAATTAAATAAATATGATTTAATTAATTAATTCCACTTTGGGCTTGTAGTGGACAAGCCCATCAGGGTTATGGCAAGTAGGGTGAAAGAACATTACTCTATAAATAGATAGTGTGCCTCGCTCACCAGAATTGAGATATACACTCCTTTCACTAGACATATCAGTGAGACACACTTCACTCTTGACGTCGCGTCAAACCCTGTAGCCGTCAACTAGCACAAAACGCATTCTCCATCGGACGTTTGCTCGTGTGGACTGAGTAGAGGTACTGCCCCTGTTGCAGCACTGATGATTCGAAGCAAGCATTAAGGATTGTTTTGAAAGCACGCTTCAGGAGGTAAACACAATAGCCTTATGTGATTCTTGTTTTGTAATGCGTGATCCATGGGGTATGGTTTTCTTCCGCCTCGAGACATGATTTTGAAAAGAGGATTGTCTCACGAAAACTTAACAAAAACCCCGTAAAAATTCCAGTTTCCCCTACCTTATTCAGCAAGCCACTAAGTCCCTCCGCCACAATTAAGAAAAGGAAGGGACCTAAGGGATCACCTTGTCTTAGACCCCGTGAGAATACAACCTCCTTGGTCGGGCTACCATTAAATAAACTAGACACATGGCTAGAGAAGATGCAAGCTCGGATTCATTGCCACCATTTTTCATTGAAGCCCAATCTACCTATCATATAATTTAGAAATTTCCAGATTATGGAATCGTAAGCCTTCTTAAATCAACCTTTAACAACTAACAACTATCTTTCCTTCTCTTAATTAACTCCACTATCTCATTAACCACCACAACGCCATCAAGAATTTGCTTATTAGGGAGAAACATTATCTGGAAAGAAGTAATAACAGACCCAAGCACTTTTTTCAACCGTAAAGCAAGCAGCTTAGCAATAATTTTATAAATTCTATCAATTAAGGAAATGGGCCTATATTGAGATAAAGATTGATGATGATCCTTCTTTGGAATAAGAGCCAACAAATAAGAGGTTACAACTCTAGGTAGAGATGCATTATTATAAAATTCATCAACAAAGCTACAGACCTCCGAGTGAATAGTACCCCAGCAAGACTTGAAGAAATTAAAATGAAAACCATCAGGTTCAGGGCTTTTATTTCCATCGCAGCTCCAAACCGCCTCCTTAATTTCATCAGCAGTAAAACTCTATGAGAAATGCATAATCCTCCAGAGTAAACTGCTTGAAATCAACCACGTTAAGCACAGGTCAGTTCAAGGATGATTCTGAAAACACATGTTGAAAGTGCCATTTTCTCAATCAAATGATCACCCATGTTTACGCCAATAATCTGATTATGATTACGTCTCGATCGTAAATGTAACACCTCGATTTTTCACTGCGTTTATATATATATATATATATATATATATATATATATATATATATATATATATATATATATATATATATATATATATATATGTATATCAATAAGAGAATAATTAAGTATATATTTTATTCGAGGATTTATAAAATGAAATAAAACAAACCAAGACCATATTCATGCTCAACGCTATCATACGAAGCTACGATTAAATTTTGAGCAAAAAACTCAAACGAAGCCCAGCCTGCTTTTTTTCACTGACAGTAAGATTTTACTGCTCAGGAGACCTCAGTTTGACCCGCGAACGTTTCCTATGTTTTTGACAAATTTGAAAAAAATCACTTCCTACGCTTCGTTCGGGTAAAATCTTGAATCGGGTGACGAACGGAGCTACATATGGATTTACCGGGACCCGCTAACGGATAAACTTGATGTCACATCAAGTCAAATCACTTGGGAGGGCGTGCCAGAGTCATCATGACGTTTGAAAATATATGGACGTGAAAAGACCAAAATACGCCTAACCTTCACTATGCCAGATTATGCCTTTGGAAGCGCACCTTCAATAGCGTTTTCTAGTGAAACGCCGTGTTTAATGAGGCGGAGAATGTGCAATAGCGCTTCCTTCAGGAAGTGCTGTTAGAAGTATGAGAATAGACAACGTTTTCTTTAGGAAGCGCTGTTAAAAGGTTGAGAAGGGAATAGACAGTGCTTTCTTGAGGAAGCGCTGTCTAAGGTATGAGTAAGCGCTGTCTAAGGTCACACTATCTATTCTCCTTTTCCCTTTTATTATATTTTCATAACGTATACTTTCCTCCTCGAGCGCTCACACAAAACACTCACTGTTCATTCCCTCCTCCATGACCTAAGTTCAGAATCACTCATCCTCCCCCCAAACACCACTCTCACTCATCATTGCCACCACAACCGCTCTCATCCACCCCGAAACACCATTCTCAAACCCTAACCTCCACGGGAACCACCTCTCATCAAGTGCATTGTTCGTCCGGCCTTCTCTTCACCCAATGCGAGAACCACCACGAGAACCACCTGCTCTCTGCCCCTAGAAGCCCTCCTCTTTACTGCAAGCTCCGAGGTAACCCCCTCTTCACCGCAAACCCTCCTCTTCTCTGCAACCCCTTTCATTCTGTATACTGTAAAATTTGAGACTTATGCAATTCCATGTGGGCTAGCTGTAAGTTTCTTTTTCATCATATACTTGTTCATGCATGGATTATTCAACACAGCCTTGTGGAAAATAGTTTGCTTGCTTCTTTGTATTTTGATGTTGACTAGCACGAGGATCTTACTGTTTCAACATTTTAATTTTGAGATATATATGTTCTAAGACCTTAATGATATTGCTATTTCAGCATTTGAATTTTGAAAATAGTAATATTCCATAAGTATGGAGATTATAAATTATAGCCATATAGATTATCTTATTAGGCTGTTGAATTCTTGTATTTTACATTTTCAGCTTATATTTTAATTAAAGAGGAAATAGATTGTGAGAATGAGGACAACACCCCTGCTCTGATTTAGCTTTGTTAGCAAATGACATTGGTTCTTCATTCCCTCAAACTTAGTTAGAAATCTCGTGTACATAACAGAGGTGACATCAGTGAAAGTATGTTTAATATGATTTTATTATGTCATACATACACAAACACACACACACACACACACACACACACACACACACATGCATACATATGGAAATAGAAATAGAAATAGAGGTAAGGGACCTTGGGACCAATAAACCCAACAGTAGTTAACATAGAAACTTGGATCCTTGAGTGGTGGCCTTGATTTATAAATATAGGACTTTGATACACAAAGAAAATTGATCTATTTTTTTTATACATTGCTTCGTAGTTGATAGGTTAGTGATCAATTATGAGTTCTGATATGTATGTGTGTGTGCTCGTGTTTGCTTGATTTCAATTTTAGTTTCATTGTTGGTGTTTGCTTGATTGAAGCAAACTTGTTGGTGTGCTCGGTTGCCTCCTCTCTCAGGTAGCTTACTTGATTAGCTCTTGGTACTTCCTTTAAAATTTGGTATTTGATTTCGGAAGAAATAAAGAAATTAATGATTTTGGATTCTCTCAGGCACCTCTGTCAATCAACACTTTCCTGTTCAAGCTGCTCGGCTTCACTCCGGTACTTGCTATTCCCCTGGCTTTTTTTAATCATTTAGTTGTAACGTTAGACATGTTTATTTTAGGATCGATATACACATGCATTAACCTTAGTTTCCTGTTCAAGAACGATTTGTATATTGTTTTTGGCACAATATACAAGTTGCTCTTGAATTGTCCAAAGTGGACAGTTTGAGATTGTAACTTCGCATTCAATCCATATTATTGTATGTCTTATTTCCTTCTTGATCTAAGAATGTCATTGGTTTGTATTTTCTCTTTGTTCTCTGGGTACATACCTAATTTGGGTCATAATACCACCTGAATTAAGTTGTGTGCTTGGAGAACTAAAGGGAAATGCTGCCAAATTTTTCTTAGAACAAGAAGTAATTAAGACATATAATAATATAACGCGAAATTTGCAATCTTGGATAGGATAGGAACCCCACCCTGCAGTATCAAGTAGACATATACACCATGCATGCATGTAGTACTCATTGAATGTAGACGTCAATCTCTCTAAACTTGTGATAGAACGTGAAAATATGGATCGAAAGTGGATGTCTGCCAATCGTTTATCGAAGGAATATAAGGACGAAGTGCAAGATTTTATTAGGTTTGCAGTTGGGCATGCAGAAAACCCTAGTAGAATCGTATGTCCTTGTTTAAGTTGTTGTTATACAAGACGAGTTAGTATAGCTGAGTTAGAAGGACATTTAGTGTGCTATGGAATTGATCAAAGTTATACCTGTTGGACAAAGCATGGTTAGAGGAGAGGTGAATCTAGTGATATGGGTAATAGTGGAAGATATGTGTCAAATGATACTGGTACAAATACATTTGAAGGTGGCCGTTTTGAAGAGATGGCACACGCGATTGAAGAAGATATCTGTGATTGTCCTCAGATGTTTGAGAAGTTGATAAGTGATGCTGAGAAACCGTTGTATAAGGGTTGTACTAACTTCACAAGATTGTCAGCAGTGCTAAAGTTGTATAACTTGAAATTGGACATTGGATGGACTGACAAGAGCTTTACGGACTTACTCACACTATTGAAAGATATGTTGCTGGAGGATAATGTGCTTCCTAATCGGACATTTGAGGCTAAACAAATATTACGATCTATTGGCATGAGCTATGAGAGAATACACGCTTGTCTTAACAATTGCATTTTATTTTGGAAGGACTATGCAAAGTTAAAGAAGTGTCCTAAGTGTAATGCCTCACGGTATAAGAAGAAAGAATCGGCTCCAGAGAAGGTCTTGTGGTATTTTCCCATAATTCCTAGATTTAGGCGCATGTACCGTAGTTCAGAAGATGCAAAAACTTGACATGGCATGAGGATGAAAGGATTAAAGATGGCAAGCTGCGTCACCCGGTAGATTCTCCTCAATGGAAAAGAATTGATCATGATTATCTTGATTTCGGGCAAGAACCAAGAAACCTACAACTTGCATTGTCTACTGACGGATTTAACCTGTATGGTGTTCAGAGTAGCTCTCATAGTACATGGCCTGTGATTTTGGTGATTTATAATCTACCTCCATGGCTATGCATGAAGCGCAAATATATGATGTTGTCTTTGTTAATTTTTGGGCCCAAACAGCCAGGAAATGATATTGACATAAACTTGGCTCCTTTAATTGAAGACTTGAAACAAATGTGGGAGACAGGTGTAGATGTGTACGATGGGTATAGAGAAGAAAGTTTCACCTTGAAGACTATGATCTTCGGTACAATTAATGATTTTCCGGCATATGGTAATCTGTCAGGATATAGTACCAAAGGTCAGTGTGCATGCCCTATATGTGAAGATAGTACAGATTGGATGCAGTTGGAACATGGTAAGAAGAATGTCTTCCTTGGGCATCGTAGATTTTTGCATTCAAGTCATCATTATAGATTTTGGAGAAAAGCATTCAATGGGAATACAGAAGAACGTAGAGCTCCTTTGCTGTTGACGGGTGTGCAACTATTTGAAAAGGTAGAAGATTTGACTATTGAATTCGGGAAACGTTTTGCAGGAAAGCTTGTTACATGAGGGTGGAAGAAAATGTCTATTTTCTTTGAGCACCCATATTGGAAGTCATTATATGTAAGACATTTCATTGATGTGCTACATGTTGAAAAAAATATATTTGATAGTGTCATTGGTACCTTACTCAATGTGCCAGGGAAGACTAAAGATGGCATCAATGCAAGGCTGGACTTGGTTAGTATGGGATTGAGACGAGAATTGGGACCGGTAAAGAAGGGGAAACGTACATATTTACCTCCGGCCGCTCATACTCTATCTAGAAAAGAGAAAATTGTTTTGTGTAAGTTTCTTCATGGAGTTAAGGTTCCATAGGGGTACTCTTCAAACATTAGGAACCTCGTATCAATGAATGATCTCAGGTTAAAGGGTCTAAAGTCCCATGATTGCCATGTTATAATGGAGAATTTGCTACCCATCGGTATACGATCCATTTTGCCCAAGAAAGTGCGGGAGACCTTAACTAAACTTTGTTTCTTCTTCAAGGCAATTTGCAGTAGAGTGATTGACCCTGGAAAGTTGCCAGCATTGCAAAAAGAAATTGTTGTGACTCTGTGTGCGCTTGAGATGTATTTCCCACCTTCATTCTTTGACATAATGGTTCATCTAACCGTTCATTTGGTTAGAGAGACACAATTGTGTGGGCTAGCTTATATGAGATGGATGTACCCATTTGAGCGTTGCATGAAGATATTAAAAGGTATGTGAAAAACCGATCACGACCAGAGGGTTGTATTGTTGAACGGTACATAGTCGAAGAAGCGGTTGAATTCTGTACTGAATATCTATCCAATATTGAATATTCCGTAGGGCTGCAAATGTCTCGCCACAGAGGAAGAACCATTGGGCAAGGGATTACTGGAACTGAAATATTGACTATACCAAGGCCAGAATGGGAGCAAGGACATTTATATGTTCTTCACAATGCCGATGAGGTTGAGCCATTTGTTGTAAAACACAAGGACCTACTTAAGAGTTCTTATCCAAATAAGACTCAAACGTGGTTAACAAGGGAACATAATCGTTGTTTTATAACATGACTTAAAGATCATATTTTTGTAGAGTTGACTATAAATCCTGCTTCAGTTTCGGAAAGATTAAGATGGTTAGCGAAGGGTCCAACTGTGCATGCACTAGTGCACGAAGCACTTTTAACGTCTGTTAAAATCGACTTTTAACGTCGGTTTCCATCTAGACGTTAATACAGCAGACGTTAAAAGTGTGATATTTAACGTCGGTTATGAACTGACGTTAAATATATTATTTTAACGCCGGTTAATGAAAAAAATAGACGTTAAAAGTTAACTTTTAATGTCTGTTAACTTTACACTGAACGTTCAACCTATATATATTTGTAAAACTAAAAATCTTTTAACATCGATTTTATAAATAAGCGACGTTAAAAGTTAACTTTTAACGTTGGTGTTTTAAATAACCGACGTTAAAAGTTATATTAACAGTTATATTAAAAACTGACGTGGTAACTAAATTTTTTTTTTTTTTAATACTGGTCATATTTAGTTCTCAGCTCCCTGCAGAATTCTACAAATTACAACCAGAATTTCCAAAATACAGAATTTTGCATAATTACTCAATACTATTCCAGAATATATAGATTTTGCAACATTATTTACTCAACATCACTAGTCCAGACTATAATTCAGAATTCTCTCTAAGCTAGTTAGTACAATTCAGAATTCTATACATGCTTAATTCATACATATATAAACTAATCATCATTCTCTACTAAGTATGCAGGATCTATATATTCTACTCCTTTCTCTGCAGCATACTTAAAAAAGAAGGTTGCAAAACGCATTCTCAAGTCTTTGAATTCTTGTTTAGTGACAAGAGACTGATCACTGAAAGCCTGCACAAGTTCAAATAAACTCAACATTAAATTAAGTTATCAACAAAAACAAAATACCTAAGATATGAACCTGAAAATTAATTACCTGCGTCCATCCGTCAATAATAGATGCTGAGACAATGTTCAACATATGAAACATCACATAGTAAGCACACTCCCAACTTTGTATTTGTCTACGAGACTACAAATGAATATGAAATTGGATATCAAGTTAATGTATAGATAGTAATGATGATGATAGTAATAATAGTAATAATAATTACTATTAATAAACTTCTTACCTCTATGATATACGAATCAGGATTTGATTTTGACTTGGAAGACCTACTTTTCCCATTTGCACCAGAAATGCTACATGCCTTCATAGCTCTATGATAAACAAAATATTCTTGTCAATTATATGTTTATAAAATAAAAGCAAATGTTATAAATTAAATTACATTAAATAAAATTTTACGTATGTATTGATTGAGGCCACCACCTCCTTCGCCGGATCAAAGTGTCACGAGCAGAAGAAGACAACAATATGCTTGCTAGGAATAAGTAAGAGCATCTGCCAATGGCCATTCCTTACAAATGGTGTTATATATATTTGTTTCCGACTTCTTTTCATTAGGGTCTGCATGTATGTACTGACTTTAGCGTGATCAGTCATGAAATTACCAAGAGTGACGGTGGGGTTTAAGAATCCATAAACTTGATCGCTGCCCCTCTCAAGTAATTGGCGATGCAGATACCTAAGATATGCAATAAGTTGATGTTAATTACATAATATATTGAAATAAATTATAAAATTGTAATACCTTATGCAATATATATAAGGTCACAAAATGTACTTACGTACACCAAATACTTAGAATTGTGTTGGCTATCCATTCACCATCAGTGCAAAATTGACCAATATCGTCACCAGCGATGCATAGTTGAGGTTCTACCACAAAGCCATCGTGTTCCATCGGAATTAAAAAAAATATCATTACCACGATCCAAACCAAATGCAAACAGACGAGCTAACGGAGACTGAAGATGCGTTATCGGCTTCGACTTCGGCTTCAATTGTAAATAAAGAAAACATAAGTAATTGAGAATACCGTAAACATAAGTAATTGAGATTGAGAATAAAGAAAACATAAGTAACTGAGAATGATTATGAATACCAAGGACAACTCCAACTCCCGCTGCGATAACTTCAACTCCCGCTTCGACAACTCCACCTCCGTATGTGAAGGTTGGGCAACTTCTTGGGATTGCCTTGATGAAAACTCCTTCAAAAGCGTTTGCGTGAAGGTGGGGTCCTTTAGAAGTGAAAACATAAGCTTTTGTCTAAAAGTTCGGTCGGAGATAACATCCTGTTTAACCTCTTCTTTAAGCTCCTCCTTATTGATCTGCTGCTCGACCCGCCTACGTGACCTGCATGTTCTATGAAATTTCTTAATGCCCACCGTCCCTGGAACACCACGAACATGGCCAGGGTGATCTTCTTTCCCTAGAGCAACGACCAAGATATCTGATCGTCCCTGTGGAACGAAGGACCCTTGCGAGCTTTGTTCCTTCAGCTCCTCCTACAAAGACACAATTTTTAAAAAATGTGTAAGACAATGTGTTACAATTACAAGTAGAAATGTAGTATGTTTAATTTGTTACTTACAATCTTTTCAGCAACAACGCGTGTGGCTTCAACTTTAACATTTCCAGATTTCGTCTTTCTTTCTTCCACCCATGTGTCCTCGCGTGGGGATGGAGACTGAGGATCAACAATTTCATATACTTCTTCTCCTGCTTCTACCCGCTCTTTCAACTTCTCCTCCCTCTTTCTCAACTTCTCATCCATCAACTTCTTCTCCACCAATCTATACCCACCTTGAGACATGGTGTAAGGGTGGACATTCTTCGCCTGACTCGCCTTACCCTTTTCCCTTTTAACCAAAAACTCAGGACTGGCTTGGCTCAAAACAAATCTATCCCACGTATCCTTATCAAGGAACGAGTAAACATCAAGAGGAGATTTATCGATCTTCTCTCGAAATATGTACTTATTACCTAGAAAAGACTTAAACCCCATCCAACGCTTAGCCGCAAGTTGAAGCCATTTTGTCTGATGCCATTTTGTCTGATGTTCAGGAGTATTCGGCACGGTCCATGTGATCTACATTAATTATAGAACAAGAAGGAGGAATTAGTAATGCATGGATCATATATTATATGCTTAAATAATGTAAATACAAACAAAGAGATCATTGAAAAATACCGTGATTGACTCCCAAATCTGATCCTTCATAGTCTGCGGTACGTGATCCCAAACATCAAACAAAATGCTATTATGAGTTTTAGCTTCCAAAGCCATAAAACTGGTGAATTTCTTAGCATAGGGTCCCATGGGCTCCAGGCGACTATCAAACTCGATCTCAAGCCTCTGGTTATTAATCCTGGATCTGGACAAACTTTTCAAAGTTGCGGCTTTCCTACCCCTTTTTTGGGTAGGCCGACTACCCGACGCTGCTGAATCAGCCCTGTGTGATGCCTGTTTAGACAAAAAAAATAATAAATTAACCTTAGCTTAACATGGATAAATAAAAATATACTTGGCCTACTTAATTAACATTATATGTATAAATAAAACTTACACTATCAGTCAGCGAAGCCATGACTGACTCATCCTTTGAATGAGGGATGTCTGCTGAATTAGTCATGTGTATGCCTGTTTAGACAAAAAAGTACTAAATTAGGTTAGCATAACATGTATAAATAAATTAGGTTAATATAACATGTATAAATAAATTAGGTTAGTATAACATGTATAACATGTGAAGCAACTTGAGGGGGAGTGAAGGAACCCGTTTTTGACCACCCGTCTATAATCACCCATCTATCACCACCTGTCTATGAGTACCCATCTATAACCACCCGTCTATGACCACCCGTCTATGACACCCATCTATAACCACCCATCTATGACCACCCGTCTATGACACCCCTCTATGACCACCCGTCTATGACATATATAGTAACTAAAATGGTAACTAAAATTGCATAAGGGGCATTCCTTTCTTGTAAACATAACAATATAACCCTAAAAAACAAAACTCACATCATGGAAAAAGATAACTTACACTATAGTATCAGATTTTAGCAAGATCAATATCCCTTCATGATGAACATCACGAGTGGCATGTACATCGTCCACCTCATTTTCCTCAATGAAAATAGGTATGTGTATTGAGAAAGAAGGGGTCTCAGGAATATCAAGAGTTGAATCTTGATTTTCATCATTACGGTGCATGCTTTTTCCTTGGAGAACCACTGACCACCTTTTGTTAGAAGGATCATTGATATCAAACACTTGTTTTGCTTGGGAAGCCATGATGAAAGGCTTTTCCGTGTGACCTACCTTGCCAAGATTTACCAATGTAAGTCCTAATTCATCGATTTGTACACCACTTTTACTGTCAACCCACTTACATTTAAAAACAGGCACTATAAACTTAGTGTAATCGACAAACCAGATCTCTTCAATGACTCTAAAGTAAGAAATCGGTGCAATAATTGGATTTGTATCTTTTGAACTAGAGAAGTGCATGGCCTCAGCCACTATCATAACCCCACTACTTTGCATGGTACTCTTGTTATCTTGTTCCTTTGTATGAAAGGAACACATATTGATGTCGTATCCGCTCCAACATATGACATTAAAGCTAGGTCCACATGCTAGCCATTTTAATGTATCAGAAGCAGCACTATCATCCTTCAAAATTTCTTCCTTAAACCATTTTAAGAAAGTCTTGTTATGCATGTTTAACAACCACTTTCACTCATTCAAGGGTTTCTTACCTTGATGTCTCTTTTGTGATCACATAAGTAAGGTTGAACTTCATCAGTGTTATTTAATATATATACAAATGTGCTTGAAGCACTTCCTCCCGACCCTTGGTCTTAACCATTACACCATGTGTACCCTTTCCTTGACATCTTGCCTCATCATGACGAGGCTTAGGAACACCTATAGGATCAATTTTAGAAATGTAGTTTGAACAAAACTCAATAGCTTCTTTTGCAACATACCTTTGAACAATAGATGCTTCTGGACGGTGTGCATTCTTCACATACCCTTTCAAGATCTTCATGTATCGTTTAACTGGGTACATCCACCTTAAATAAATAGCGCCACACAATCTAATCTCCCTCACCAGATGAACAATTAAGTGAACCATGATGTCAAAAAATGAAGGAGAAAAATACATCTCCAATTGGCACAAGATAATAGCAGCCTCATCTTCCAACTGATCCAACTTCTGGGGGTCAATCACTTTGTTACATATAGCATTAAAGAATGTGCACAACCTAGTTATGACATGTCTAACACTTTTAGGAGCAATACCACGAATAGCCACTGGTAGTAGTTGTTGCATCAACACGTGGCAATCATGAGACTTCAAGCCAACTAATTTGAGATCATTTGAGACAAGCCTCTTGACATTTGAAGAGTAACCCTGTTGCACTTTGACGCCCCGTAGACAATCACAAAAACTTGTTCTCTCTTGTTTTGACAAAGTATGACATGCTGGAGGCAAATATGTCCTCTTACCATCCTTTGGCTGTGGAGCTAACTTCTCTCGTATACCCATCGCAACCAAATCTAGACGAGCATTCACACCGTCCTTTGTCTTGCCCTGAATGTTGAGAAGTGTTCCGATTACACTATCACACACATTTTTCTCAACATGCATCACATCAATACAGTGTCTAACATCAAGTTTGCACCAGTATGGAAGATCAAAGAAGATGGACCTCTTCTTCCATATGTTTTTATTAGTAGCCTTCTTTTGGGCTTTTCCGAAGATAACATTGATGTCCTTCACCCGTTGATAAACTTGCTCTCCAGTTAAGGCCATCGGAGCAATTTCACTTTCCTGGCATCCATTAAAAGCTTTCTTCAATCTACGATATGGGTGATCACGTCTGAGAAATCTTCGATGCCCAAGGTAAACTGTCTTCCTTCCATGTTGTAATTGAGTGAAACATGTGCCTTCTTCACATATAGGGCATGCTTTATGCCCCTTAACACTATAGCAGGACAAGTTTCCGTATGCTGGAAAGTCATTGATGGTGCAAAATAACATGGCACGCATCTTAAAAGTCTCTTTTTAATGGATGTCAAACATATCAATGCCTTCCACCCACAGCTTTTTCAAGTCATCAATCAAGGGGCTTAGATAAACATCTAAATCATTTCCTGGCTGTTTTGGGCCCGAAATCATCATAGACAACATCATGTATTTGCGCTTCATGCACAACCAAGGAGGTAGGTTGTAAATTACCAGGAGAACGGGCCATGAACTATGAATACTACTTAAGGTACCATACGGATTCATTCCATCTGTTGCAAGTCCAAGCCTAAGGTTTCATGGCTCACTTCCGAAATCCGGAAACAAACTATCAATTCTCTTCCATTACAACGAATCAGCCGGATGGCGAAGCTGTCCATCACATTTTCTCTTGTTTCCATTAGCGAACAATCGCTTGAGGCTTGGAATTATTGGAAGATACCACAACACCTTCGCAGGAGCACCTTTTTTGTTCACATCACAACTAGAATCATCATCACCATCCTTCACATTGTACTATGATACCCTACACTTGGGGCAGTTGTGCAACTCTTCATAGTCACCCCTATACAATATGCAATCATTAGGGCATGCATGTATCTTCTTATACTCTATACCCATCGGACACAGTACCTTCTTCGCCTCATAGTTACGGTCCGGCAATGTGTTGCCTTCGGGAAACATTTCTTTCAACAACTCAAGCAATTCAGTGAAGCTTTTATCGCTCCAACCATTTCTCGCCTTCACAGTGACCAATTTTAACACTGCTGACAATCGTGTATACTTAGTGCACCCCGGATACAAAGGCTTATCCGAATCACTGCACAAAGTTTCATACACATGTGCTCGCTGAAAAGACTGTTGTCCAATATCACGGATCATATCCTCTAGTCGATCATCCTCCATATCTACGTCAACTTCCTCACTTTGGGACACACTTGGCTTGTTATTTAACAACACATCACCATGCCATATCCATCTTGTATAATTCATGCAAATCCCATTACAAATAAGATGAGTACGTAGATCCTTCACTTTTTTTTTTTTTTTTTCAAAATAGGGCCTCATTAAAACCTTATGATGCAAAACCCTCCTTAGGGAAAAACATCATGAAGGAAAAAGAGCACCCATACTTTTATTAAAACAAATGAAAAAGAGTACAGAAAAACAATAGGGGGACATAAAACCAAAACCCATTGAAGCAAAATTACTTAAACCTATAACTAGGTAAACCAATTCTATTTCTATAAAAATCCTTATTGATGGAAGATGGAATGGTGTTCCACCAATGGAAACCAGAAAAATTAAAACCAAGAGAGGCAATTGTATCTGCACAGCTATTTCCCTCTCTATAGATATGGGAAACCCGAAAAACCATCCTAGAAATTAAAGATAAACAATTTTTCCACCGGTTCCTTAAATCCCAAGGAACAATGTCAAGAGACTTAAAAGCTAGAATCACTAACATAGAGTCACACTCCAACCAAAGGTTATGCCAACCTTTTTTTAAAAGCAATCTCAATAGCAAACATGGCACCATAAATTTCAGCTTGCAAAGAGTAACTCATTCCAAGATTAACTGCAAAACAACCCATAGATGCCCCACTTTTATCTCTTAAAATACCACCGTAAGAAGCATAACCAGGAGAACCTTTTGCAGCCCCATCAGTATTGCATTTAGTCCAGTAACAAGGAGGGGCAATCCAAAGCACTTCTTTAGGCAAACAATCCTTCCTAGGATTTACTGTAATCGAAAAAAACATAAGGAAGGCAAACTCATCAATGTCTGAACTAGCATGACCCTTGCTCCAATTTCCAGATAGATTAACATCAGCAGAAATGATGTTTTGAATCGAGCTCAAACTCACCTTTTTGTCATCAAACCTTAACTTGTTCCTACAAAACCATATACCCCAAAAACAATTGACAATGGCAGCTGAAACCACCTTTTTAACCTGACAAGACCACGGCTTTTCACAAACAGCAACAGTGGAGTGCACATTTAAGCTATCAATTGGCTTGTTCAAGGCAATGCTAAGCCATGACCAAATCTGCTGTGCAAAAATGCAGTCGCAGAAAACGTGTTGCACAGATTCACAATATTGGCCACAAAGACTACACATTGAAGTAATAATGCAACCTCTTAGCCTAAGATTATCATCAATTGCAATCTTATCATGGATGATTCTCCACATCAGAATAGATTTTGAAGGAAGAATAACCCTGCTCCAAATACATTTGGCCCACTGAACAGACTGACTAGCAGGAACAAAAAACTGATAAGCGGATTTGAAGGACAACTCACGCGAGGAAGATAACTTCCATCTCAAGGAATCCTCACCCAAGTCAAAAGGGATGCAGACAGATCGTAGAACATCATTGATGACAGGGAACTTAGTTAACAAAGAAACAGGAACTGACCATCGGCCATCAACTATAAAATCACTGACCTTGGCAGCAAGTTGAGTGTGAATATGAGCAGGGATATTCAAGACAGAAACCAATGGATTAGGAATCCATGGATCAGTCCAAAAATTGATTGCCTCACCTGATCTAAGCTGCCAGGCACCATGCTCCAAAAATACAGATAACTGCTGTTTCAAACCAGACCATATGGAGGAACTTATGTGATATTGAGTAACAACCTTCCCTCTAAAGACCCTTGCCCTCAACAAGCAGGCCCACTGATCTTTAGATTGAACAAGCTTCCAACATAGCCGCAGCATTGCTGCTTCAGTAACTTTCCTTAAAGACTTGATGCCAAAACCACCCTCAATGATGGGCTTACATACCTTTTGCCAAGAAACAGTGCAAATTTTCCTGCAATTCACCTCCCCAGACCAAATAAAATTTCTGATCCATTTCTCAACGAGTTTCAGCAATCGTACTGGCCAAGCATAAGTCATGAAACTAAACAACATAAAACCAAAAACACAAACTTGACTAATTCAACCCTACCAGCTATAGATAAGAGAAAGGCCTTCCAAGCAGATAATCTAGCTTTTACTTTATCAGCAATGGGCTGCAGATGTATAGCTTTTGGTTTACCCTTGAAATTGGAGTCCCTAAGTACACAAAAGGTAATCTACCAATAGCAAAGCCAAGAGTTTTAGCAATAGCAGCCTGTCTTCCAATAGAGATAGCACCTGGATAAAAAGTCGATTTACTTGGATTGATAAACTGGCCAGAAGCAGATCTATATCTATAGAAAAGAGCCATCAACTCTTGCAGATTTCGTTGAGTACCTTTACAAAACAGCATTGCATCATCAGTATAAAGGACATGCGAAGGAACCTTGCATCCCCTTGGACAAGAGATAAGAGACAGATTTCCTTCTTGAACCAGCTTAGTGATACCTCTACTTAAAACCTCTTCAGCTAAGCAAAAGAGCAAATGGGACAAAGGATCTCCTTGCCTAACACCCCTCTTACAAGAAAAATAACCTGCGAGCTTACCATTCACAGAGATAGACAACTTAGCTGAAGCAAGAATAACCTCAATCCAGCTGCCAAACTTGGTGTCAAAACCAAAAGCCCGTAGAACTTTTAGAAGAAAAAACCAATCCAAAGTATCAAACGCCTTCTTAATATCAATTTTTAGAGCCAAATTACCACCAAAGTTCTGCTTGTAAATCAAGTTTATCACCTCAGAAGTAAGGCAGATACAATCTGAAATCTGTCTTCCATGAATGAAACCTCTTTGATTGGGCGAAATGATGTGAGGAGCAATGAGAGCTAGCCGACTACTGCTCAATCGTATCACCCTCAGGCACCTTGGGAATGAGAACAACAAGATTAGCATTAAAATTAGGCAAGATCCAGCCAGATGTAAAAAATTGAGAGACTGCACTAACTACATCATCCCCGATAACATTCCACTAAGTTTGATAAAAATGAGCACCAAACCCATCAGGGCCAGGAGCACCCTCATGATTCATAACAAAAACTGCCTGCTTAACCTCTTCAGCCGAAGGAATAGCAGTCCGCAACTTGTTGGCATCAACTGAAACAAAACTTGAAATCACATCATCAACAAGACCATTATCAACACAACTGTTTTCTGAGCAGAAGATATCCTGAAAGTATTGAACCACATGATCCTCAATCTGAGAAGCATTACTAAGAATTTGATCCCCACACTTCAGCATGCTCATTTGCTTAGCTACATTCCTAATCTTGGTCATTTTATGAAAAAACTGAGTGTTCTTGTCACACTCCAGATGCCATGTAATCCTGGACTTTTCATGCCAAAAATCTTCTTGATACTGCAGAGCCTTTCCTAGCTCGAGTTGAGCAGATTTTTCAAGATCTCGAAGGGGGTCTGACATACCATCTACATCAAGTTGCTGCTGAATCAAATTCAACTGCTGCTGAGCATTGGAGACATTAGCATGCACATCCCTAAACACTCCTTTATTCCCCCCTTTAATCTATCTTTTAAGATCTTTAACTTTTGACACAAAACAAACTTTGGACAATCACCAATATTACAATCCCAAACCTCCTTAACAATCTCTAAACACTGCAGATGATGTGACCACATTTTCATAAACTTGAAAGAAGAACTATGCACAGAAACATCTTTCTGCAAATCTAACAATAAAGGAAAATGATCCGACCTTGATTTTGTTAAAGTGAAACAAGAGATGCTTGTCCATGAATTTAGCCAAAGATCATTACAAATAGACCTATCCAACCTCTTTTCAGTCACGGCCCTCCCCCTCTTACCATTACACCAAGTAAATTGATTACCTCTGGTTGGAAGGTGGATAAGATTGTTGCAAGCAGTCCACAGGTGGAATTCTTCACAAGCTATTTTTGATGGACTATCACTGCCTCTATACTCATGAGCTCCAAGGACAGTGTTGAAATCACCAATGAAACACCAAGGCAAACTATGATTATCCTGCAAATCATTCAAATCCTTCCAAAGCTGCCTCCTATTCAAATAACAAGTAGAAGCATAAACTACTACAATGCCAATATCCTGGTTATCCACCTTCACTGAAAAAGCAACATGCTGAGAAGAACTGGAAATAACATAAGGCCTCCACTTCTCAGAACACAATAACCATAAGTTTGGGATACTATGCTGCCTATCATTAACAGTAAAAACACTGAGTCCAAGATTACTCCAATACCTAACAGGAACTTTATGCAAATCCATCCAAGGTTCAAAAATGAAAACAAAGTCAGGTCTGTTACCACAACAGAGCTGCTTCAAAACCAACCTAGTTGAGGAGTTGGCTAAGCCTCTAACATTCCAATAGAGGCACTTCATTGAGCAAGACGCAATGATCCTGCCCTTGAACGAGTAATAGGCACAGCAGCTTTGGCATTATTCTTCTTTTGTTTCAGTCTCTTCTTTTGAGATTTTGACAGAGTTGGCTCAAAATCAACCACATTTGGTTGAGATGGATCAACCGTTGGCTAGTTACTAGTTGCATTCATTTCCTCCGTAACCATGTCATCCCAATTCCTATTTAACACATTCAGATCGTGTTGCACAGGAGGAGGAAGTTGCTGCAAGTCATGCTGAAGAACAACTTGAGAAGACGAACCAATTAAAGGAGACAAGGCACTTCTAATCTGAGAGTCAGGTGTGTCCTTGACCATAACCGATTGAGATGGACTTATGGATGGCACCCTCGGATTAACTGTCTCCTCAAACACAATCTCAACTGAAACATCATCATCCTCATTCACCTAATTCCCCAAAGGAAGAGGGTTATCATTCATTTCCAAAACCGGAATATCTAATCTGCTAAGATCTCTATCAATCACAATATCAGGTCCCTTCACTGGATCTAATTCTGGAGCTGCTATACTAGCACCTCCTTTAAAAACATCATGCTCCATTAAAACACCCTTTCCTTTATCCTGTGGGTCAAGATCGCCTTTCTTATCAGTAATTTTTGGCACATAGTGAGAAATCAATTTCTTGGTACCTAAGTCAGCCTTTGTAGCCTTTATGCTCTTACAATGAGAATCAGTGTGACCAATAACGGAACAATGAGAACAAAACATTGGCAATTTTTCATATTCAACATTGACCAAAAATGCAAACTCCTCTCTTTCCACCATAATAACGTCTCTCAATTGATTTTTCAAATCAAGATCAACAAGAACCCTGGCAAAGTGACCAAAAGACCTCTTAGTTGTTGCATCATCCAAAGATAATGGGGTACCAATGCCCTGGGCAATAGCAAACAAAATCTTTGGCCTCCAATACTCTTGTGGAAGATCAAAAATATGAATCCAACATTGAGCATTGGATTGGTTAGCCATGTTGGGAGTGAAATCTGGGGTCCAAGAAAATAGCCTCAAGACACCCGGATTAAGGGACCAAGAACCAACTGCAAGAACTTTTCGCAAGTCCTCTATTGACACAAGGACAACAATACTTTCCATCACTATCAGGAAGATTTATTTGAGAAAATTCTATAAACTCTTCCACTCCTTTCAAATACTCATCACTTGTGTGTTTACTAACCATTCAACTACGATCCATAACTAGAGAGGTTCCATAGATATATACACACAAATATCCAATATAAGGACAATAGGTGAGATTGAAAAAGCACTAGTATTTGAAAACCTAATAGCCATATATATACCCTATAACCTAACATACCCTATATGTGCATTAAATTTCAAATACCCTATACCCTCTAATACCTTCAGCGTCATATACCCTATATATACCCTCTAATACTTTCAGCATCTTAACTTGACAGCTATACAACTTGCTCTAATATAAGAGAGCATGCCAATGAGCCAGAAAAATAATCTAAACAAAGTATCATAAGCAGCAACAGAGACCCAAGCAGTGGGAAAATCTAATGAGAGGAATAGCAAGATAAAGAAAATGATAATAAGAGTTGAAAACCTAATGAGGGTTACCTGTTGCAAGAGCAACAGCAGCTTGAAGAAGAGAAAGGAAAGAGAATGGAGAATAGAAAGGAGAAGAGTAGCAGCAGCAGTGGGAAACCTAATGCGAAGAGAAGCTCAATGAGAAATGTAGAAGGGAAAGGGAGAATAGAAAGGAAAAAGAGAAATGGGAGAAGAAGCATACCTAGGGCGAGACGGTGGTGCTGCGATGGTGGTGGTTCGACGGAGAAGAGACAGACTCAGACAAGAGTTTTTCAAATGGAGAAGAGAAACTATAGTGAGTGCGCATAGAACTGATACCTAGGGCACGACATAACGTTAAAAAAATTTGAGTAAAACTATTAACGTCGGTTAAAAAATAAACAGACGTTAAAATTAATTTTTTAAGTCGGTTATTTAAATAACCGACGTTAATAGTCTTACTCAAATTTGATTCGAACTTTTAACGTCTGTGTTTTAAAAAACTGATGTTAAAACGTTAATTTTAACGTCAATTTATTTGACAACCGACGTTAATTAATTTTTAACGTCAGTTATAAAATAAATCGACGTTAAATATGATTTAAATGAGTTAAATTATTTACAATTCTGCCGCCGCGTATTTGTTAACGTCTAGTTTTTTTTAACCGACGTTAAATCTGGTCGTAAAATCCATATTTTCCACTAGTGATGTTTTCTCTTACACCGGTTATCTGATGAACGGATACACATTCTGTACAAAAGAACAAGATGATCGGAGTATAATGCAAAATAGTGGGGTGACTCTTGTAGCTCAATCTATTCATTTCTCAAATGCCAAAGACAGAAACCCCATATATGCAAATATGTCATACTTCGGGGTCATTGAACACATATGGGAGTTGGATTACACGATGTTTCGGGTGCCTGTGTTCCAATGTAAGTGGGTTGACAATAATAACAGTGTACAAATGGATGAGTTGGGGTTCATGCGGGTGGATTTCAATAAAGTCGGGTATAAAGATGAACCTTTTATTTTAGCATCGCAAGCTCAACAAGTGTTCTATGTCACCGATCCAGCTGATACAAATTGGTCCATTGTTCTATTGTCTAACAAAATGATTCTTAATGAGATTAATGATCAAGCACATGAAGATGTTGATATTGAGGATAATCCTTTCTCCGGGACATCACAATCACTCGAGGCTAATCCAACTAGAGAGGATGATATGTATATTAGAAATGATCATGATGAGGGGTTTTGGGTCAATCCATTATTTTGTACCAAAAAGAGAGAGGCAAATCTCAATCCAACGAGGAAAAGAAAAAGAATGACTTAAACATGTATGTAGTCATTGTGTTTTTTTTTAATTTCTTGATCAATTAAATTTACATTCATCGATTTCTGTAAATAAACTTGTATGATTGTGAATTGACGTTTTTACTTGTGTCTCTAATTTTGTTACAGGTAAATGGCATCTCCAAGTCATGATAGTGGGGCCGAGCCCAAGAAAAATATGAGGCGTCGTGGATCGAATTTTAAGAAGAATATCATTCGTCATAGGAGTAGAGGAGTGAGACTTGAGGTAATATATTACTAATTAAACTAACTAATTGTTTGATTCTATAGTTTGTTATCTGAATTTATACATTTCATCGAAATTTTTAGGTTTCTTGGAATGTAAAGGGTCAGCCTATTGGTCAAAACAATAAATAGTTGGTTAATTACATTGGGGCCATAGTGCGGCAGATGGTCCCAATTACCCGCGACAATTGGAAGTCAAGAGATTTGGACGGCCTGAAAGATGACATCTGGAATGATATACAGGTAAATTAATTAACATTAGTTAATTATGTAAACATATTTATATTGTGACATTTTTTTATTGTCTTTGCAGGCCTGTTTTAATGTTGATGAGACCCGGCGAGATAAGGAGGCCAGAAAATTACACCGCAACTTCAGAAGTAAGTTGATGACAAAGTGGCTGAGAGATGATGGTGGGAATGTCAGACAAGAGCCTCCACCCAAATATGTTGAGATTATACGACCGGAGGATTGGAAAACCTTTGTAATAAAACGAATGGAAGAAGAGGATTTTTTGGTATGTACTTACTTTTGTGTAAACTATGCATTGCTACTTATTTAGGTCAGTGTGCATTAATACTTACTTCTGTGTCTATGTAGAAAATAAGCAGTGAAAATCGGGAGAGAGCATCATCTCCTCCCTACCCTTACCATAAAGGGAATGTAGGGTATGCCGACATTGAGGAAAAAAAGGTATCTACAATAAGTCATTTTATTTAATGCATTTTTTTGGTTTATTTCTTTGCATTGATGGATTTCAATTTGTTTGTTCAAATGTACAGTTGCGGGAGGCAGGACGAGACCCAGAAACTGAAAGCATTGAACGACATATTTTGTGGCCAGAAGCCCGTATGAATGAGCAGGGTGTTATTGTAAATCCCAACTCTAGGCAAGTGGCTGAAAGAATTGTAAGTATATGTTCTCATATTATCATTTACATTTGTAATCTTCTTTTGATATTTGTGAATAATGTGTAACATCTTTGTGAATAATATTTGTGTCTCAGGATACCATATCACAGTCAGTATCACAGGGGGAGATAACAGATTGCGTTGGTCGCCATGACATCCTTGCCAGAGCCATACCTGCTAAAGAGTATCCTGGTCGCTATAGAGGCGTGGGATTTGGTCCCTCACAGAAAACTATTGTAGGAGCACAACAGCGCGCCAAACAAGCAGATGTTGCATAAGTGGCGGAGTTAAGGAGGGAAGTAGCTGATCTAGTGCAACAAGTTCGAGAGTTGAAAAGTTGCATACAGAACAAGACATCGGTGGAGGGGCATTAGCATGAGCCTGATTTACCTACCCCACATTGTGTCAGAGATAGTTGCACTCGTGTGCCTCCCGAGGTAATAATTGTTACGTTGTTTTCTTTACCTGTACATATTGCATTGACAGTTTACATATTAATATTTTGTTTATCACTGGTTTAGGGCAACAACCCGTGCAACCTATATTTTTCAAGCCCAACTCATCGCATTGTAGCTAGGGGGATGGTCTATAACGAATCGGGTGTGACACTGCATAACCGACCATTACCTCCTAGTCATATGAAAGTTGCAGTTGAGTTTGGTGTTGAGGGTGATGCACCATTGCCTGTACCACTTGAGGAGGCAGATGTCATGACAGTGGAACAGGCAATAGGTACCTATGTGGCATGGCCAATCAGCCTCATAGGTGTATGTGACAAGGTATATGTCAATAAATATGATTAATTATCATATATATGTTTGTTAAATTAGGTGGTCACTAACTCATTAAAGTATTGCAATGTTTTTTATATAGGCACTCCAAAAATCCAAATCCAAGGGCAAGGGCAAAGGGTCGAAGAACACAGCTGGCATGGAAGTGACAAAATCCCGGCCTTCCCCTACTGTAGCTGGCAATGAGCATACAAAGGGGTCAGTTACATCCCCAATAAAGAACGGGAACAAATCTCAGCCCTCTTGGGCTCTTGTAGCACATGGTACAGATTTCATAGTCTACCTTAGAGTCCATGTGCTAACAATATTAGGGAATGATCAAGTTATGATTCATATGGAGGAAGACATTTTGGGTTACGAGCACACATTAATGCTCGGTGGTGATACGAAAATCAAAGAAATCCTTAATCATGAATGGCTGGGGTTCTCTGTTATTAGTGTATATCTCAGGTACTACATCAAACTTGAAAGGTTATAACTAAAATTTTGATGTTATTATTATTCTATTAATTTGTATACATGTTTTAATTTTAGATACTTGTAACATATGTTCCTGGTACCAGAACAAAAGACTCAAAGGTTCAGATTTCTATGCCCTTTAGGAACAGTTATGCAAGTAGGATCTGGGCATAAACAATATATAGCTGATCGGTTGTCATTAGCAAATCCAGATTATGAGACCTTGTTTTTGTCACCATGCAACGTAGGGTGAGTCATTAAATCATAGTATATGACTTAGTTAGCGATATTGTTTTCTTTTGTGAAATGTGATGATTGCTAACTAATAAACCTTTTTGTAGGCAACATTGGGTATTGTTAGCGATCAATTCCAAAGAAGACATAATGTACTATTTAGACCCCTTGCATACTGATTATAACATTCACCAAAAAATGAAGGATATCTACAATCAGTAGGTATATATGCATTTATTTTTATCTTCATATATATAAATAGTGATCATGATTACGTAACTTAATGAAGTTTTTTTATTTTGAAATCAGGGCTTTGCTAATTCCTCGTGCCTGCAGTGGAGGAGCCAAGTCGAGATATTCTAAGTCATCCAAGACTAAATGGATATCGATAGAGGTATTTACAAAAATTCTATGCAATTATTTAGGTTAAAAATTAAATTGAAACTTTTAATTTATTATTTTTGGTTTTATAGTGTCCCCGACAACCGAATAGCGACGATTGTGGCTACTATGTCCTGAATTTTATCAAGGATATCATCGTTCAAAACCAAACGCAAATCCCAAGGACGGTATGTAATTTTAGTTCTAGTTTCATAATTAAAGTACACATACATTTTATCACTAATCGAATGTACGTTAATTCTAATTAACTTGATTCAATTTTCATTTCGCAGTACTTTCCTCAGTGTAAATGTGACAGATATTATGATGACCAACTATTGAACTCAGGGAAGAGTGGTGCCGTTATGTTGTTACGAATTTTATCCAAAAATAAAGGTAGTACACATACTCTGATGTTATACGTTAGAGTAGTGCCTCTCTTATTAGGATTGTATGCATTGTTCAAGTGATTGTGTGTGTGTGTGTATATGTAATTTGTTGATGTGTTGTAAATTTAAGTTGTGTGTATCTTGTGCGCAGGGGCAGCAGCAAACTTGGATATGTGAAGTGCACCTACAGCTAGCTAGTATAGTGTATAGCACGTAGTGAAGCTATAGTATGTAGTGTAAAGTGTTGTTAGTGAAGCTATATATAGTGCATAGTGTATATAAGTGTTGTTAGCGAACCTGTTAGTACTGTTAGTAGTGTAGTAGAAATTTTAAGAGCATACTTCTTTCTGTATATGCAATTAAGTTTGCAACCTTACTTTTTAACTGTATGTTAGTAAGGTATAGAAATTATACTTAAATGGTTATTTTGGTATATATGTATTGGTTTTGATGAGAAATTGTAGCTGGTATGTGTGTTGGTTTTGTTGAGTGCAGGGGGATAATTGAGAAAGCATGTAAACTTTTAAAAAAAAAAAATAAGGGTATAGATAGCACTTCCTTAAGGAAGGGCTGTCTAAAATACACAAAATGCAGCGCTTCCTTAAGTAAGCGCTGTCTAATTATCTTTTAGACAGCCCTTCCTTGAGGAAGCGCTGTGTTTGTGGAGGGCATATAGACAGCGCTTACTTGAGGAAGCGCTGTCTTTGTTTTGACTAAAGGAAGCGCTGTCTTATCATCTTTTAGACAGCGCTTCAAAAACGTTACCTTTGCCTTCCAACCTACCACAACAGTTAAATGGACAGCGCTTGTAAGCGCTGTTGTAGTCAAAAAATAAACGCTGTCTAATCCTTTTTCTGTTGTAGTGCTTTTTCATTATTATCATTTAACCTTGAAGGAAATGACCAAAATGCCCTTAAATGACCCAATTTTGGGCCAATTCAGCCCACCCTTCCCACGCCCAAACCAGCATATGAGAGCCTTCAACCACTTCTCTCATTCACTTCATCTTCTTCCTTAAGCCATTCCACCATTTTCTTAAGAGAAAAAGCTTGAGTTTTTGAGAGAAAGTGTGATTCTTGACCAACATTCTCCATTCAAGAGGTAAGATCACTTCTATGATCCCTAAGCCCCATGAATCTCTTCCTATTTCAAGTTTGAAATCCTTGATTCCATGAGATTCAAGTTTATGATCCAAATTTCAAAAATTCCTAGAAAATTGTAGAAAAATCCATTTAATGGGAAACCAATTTCTTTGAGCTAGCTTCATCACCTTCTACCTCTATCCAAGAGTATGTGATCAAACTCTCATCCTAGCCTATTTTATTTGAAAGGGCCGAACCCTAGAAAATTGGGGGAAGAGTGGTTTTCTTCAATTTTTGTTCTTGAACACTTGATTCCATCCTTTCCTTTCCTATGATCCTTGAATCCAAGTGATTGGAAAACCAAACCAATTCCTAGCCAATTTTTCTTCTTCATGGCCGAAACCTAGAGTGTGTAGAACCGTGAGTTTTATTTCAAATTTTTGGGTAATAGGACTTAATCTAGTGTTAAGAATGCTTAAGAACCAATCATCCAAAAGATTGGAACCAAATGAGATCCCTAGCCTATTTTACAAAATTTGGCTAAACTTTAGGCCAACTTTGGGGGGGGGGGGGGAGAAATTTATGTTTTGATGTTGTTGTTTTGTATTGATTGTTGTTGAGAAATTGAATTGTGATTGATTGTTTTAGGCGACGCAGACGAAATCGGAACCGGAGTCGAAAATCGTTCGGGAATCGATTTAGAAACCTAACGAGGTAAAGGGAGGTATTTCATAATAAGTTTGGTAATTTCATGGTGTTTGATTGTTATATGTGATGTGGTTGTTTTGATTGATGATTGGAAGATGTGTATGAATGACATATGTACTTAATGTATCCAATGAAGCATACTTGTATACTTGAATATAATTTGTGGCATTGATGCCTTGGATGAAATTTATGGTGATATTGGGCTGATTTGATACCCATATATATATATATATATATATATATATCTGGACTGGTTAAGAGCATAGGATTGGCTATGACTTGATAAAGAAGATGAAAATACTCAAAAACCGAAATCGAAGTTTTGAAAAACGGATTTTGAAACCAAAGGAAAGTTTTGAGAAATGTTTCGTTTATCGAGGAAGAAAACTTCTTTTCTTTTAAAATATTTGTTTCTTTTTGAAAGAAAAAGTCTTTTAAGGAAAAGTCAATGCAAAGTGAATTTTCTTTTAGAAAAACATTTTTAAAAGAGACGGAACATTAGAAAATCGGATTTGTGAAGAAAAAGACTTTTTTTCGTAAAATGTTTTTCTCGGAAAGGAATGTCATAGTTCAAGCCAATGAAACTGAGTTTTGTTTCCAAAACTATTTTTGAGGAAATAAGACCGAAAGAAAAATAATGATTCTTTTTGAGATGTATGCAAATCTAGTGACCGAGACGTCGAGCTAGTGTTTTGTGGATTAAGCACTCGGACTTCGTGTCCTATGTTTTGAATGAACGGGCTTAATGTCTTATAAAACGAGTCGTGAGATATATACCTCAACAAGAAAGAATGAACGAAAAAGAAAACAGAGCTTTCTATGTACATACATGAAACGACAGACGTGCCATTTGAAAACAAGCCACAACTCAAGTAGTTGAGAATATGAGCCATTTAAGACCACTAGGTCTATAGGGGCATACTATGTTCGAGACTCCACATGTGGCCGGAGGCGTTGCAACCCCGTGCCGTGGTACCCCTGAACAATTGGAGTCCAGACCTAAATTGAGAGGCTGACTCGTGAGAACAATTGTGTTACGGGAGTATTTGCGGCCTATCGCTTGATAAAAGGAAGTAGGAATCTTCGGAGAACATGAATTAGAAAGATGATATTGAAGTCTCATGCAATATAACTCATGATAGTCTTTGAGATATTAGTTGTATGAATATCTGTTATTCCGACTGTATTTATTTGTGGATGTTTATGTTGTTTGTCGCTTGTGCGGCTATCGTGATAAAGTTATAAAATGAGTATCTCACCTTTGCCTGTACATGTTGGACACTCTGTTGTGTTTTTGGATACATGTACGGATGATGATCATAGGTCCCCGCGAACACGTGAGGATCCGGATGACGGAGTCTTTTGAAGGAGCAGAAAAAGAGGAACCCTCTGTATTCCTTTGGGAATCGAAGCTGACTTTGGGGTTCGTATCTCAATCGCTACTTTTAGCCCGACCATCTTAGGAGTTTTATTTTGAAGCAATCATATATTTTCTGCTGCATGTATGTTGACTTACAAGTTCTTAAGTTTGTAATAATATATATTAGACCTGAACTTATGTTATCAGTTTAAATTATATTTCTAAGAAACTTATATTCTTCGGCATAATTATGTTATGATTATGTTGTTATGAATGTTGAGTATTTATGTGTACTATAAGGATTATTCCTTTGTCTTGAGTTTGGATTACTTGATGCATGAAGAAAATTTTTAGACCCACGTTTTCGAATGTAGTTAATTAATTAAAGTATTTTCCGAAAGCAACCATCGTTTTATTTTGTTTATGTTTTCTGCAATCGAGTTCGTGTATGTAGCATCCGAGGGGGGTGTTACATTAGTGGTATCAGAGTTGGTCAAGTCTTTCGGGAATCCTTGGGGAATAGGTCTGTTGTGTGATATCTATGTGAACTTTGTTTTAATTGTTTCTCTGTTGAAGCAATGTGTGTTGGCACACGAGCTTATGTTTCCTAATTAGGGTATGATCGGTTTCCCTTGTAGGGAAACATAAATCTAAGAGGCGGTCGTGGTGGAGGTTGTGGCAGCGCCAATGATGGTGGTGGTCACGGCACTGCTGATGACAACATTAATCGGGCTATCTAGGCCATGGCTGATATGGAGGCTGTTGTTGCTCAACAAATGGCTACTTTGGCTCAACAGAACCAACAGAATCAACAAAGAGCCGATCTTGCTGCTGATGCTAGAGGGTTAGTCGACTTTTGGTTTCATCATTCTCCGTAGTTTCTTTTGAGACTATGACCCGGAAAAGGCTGACTTATGGCTGCAAGAGGTAGAGAAGATTTTTACTGTTTTGCATTGCCCCAAGGGAGTGAAGGTGGACTATGCCACATCCCTGTTTCTGGGTGATGCAGAGTATTGGTGGGGAGGAGCTAGACAACTGCTGGCAGCCAATAACCAAGAGATCACTTGGGGAGTATTTCGCACCAAGTTCTTGGACAAGTACTTTCCCCAGAGTGCCAGGACCGAGAAAGAGCAGGAATTTCTGAGGCTGCAGCAGAGGGATATGACTGCTGGGGAATATGCGGTGAAGTTTGAATCGCTCGCCAAATATTTCCGCTTTTTCCAAGCCCAACCTGATGAATACTGGAAATGCGAGAGGTTCGAAGGAGGTCTGCACTTCAAAATCAAGGAGTCGGTGTTACCGCTAAAGATCCGTAACTTTCAAGCCCTGGTGGAGATGTGCATAATAGTGGAAAAGATGAGAAGGGGAAGAGAAAACAAGAGCACTGTGGGAGGACCGTCTAGGTCCAAGAACCCAAACCAATACCAGAACCAGAAAGGGAAGCAGTCCCAGAAGAAACTGTATTCCCGACCCCAAGGGAATAGTCAGAAACAACAATCTTATTGTCCTATCGCTTCTGCCTATGGTGGAGGGAATGGAAATGATCAGAATCAAGGCCTAATACAGAGATGTTTCAAGTGTGGGAAACAAGGACATCCAACTGAGGAATGCGCACTGAAGGCACTTCTATGCTTCCAATGTGGGAAGATAGGACACTTCGCGAGGGATTGCCCTACACCAAAATCCGAGCCGACTGTCAACAATGTACGAATCGCTAGACCAACAGCGAAGGGAAGGGTTTATACCATGAGTGGCGCTGATACTTCCAAATCTGATGATCTCATACAAGGTAGTTGCATCGTAGCTGGTAATCTCGTAACTATACTATTTGATTCGGGTGCTATGCATTCATTTATCTCTTTGGATTGTGTGAGACTGTTGGACTTGCCTGTTTCTTCACTGTCTTTTGACTTGATTGTCACTACTCCAACTGCTAAACCTGTTATGGTAAATACTGTATGTTTGAACCGTCCTATTGTTGTTCATGATAGGAGCTTTCTTGTTGACATAATATGTTTGCCTTTGACACAATTGGATGTGATCCTAGGCATGGATTGGTTATCTTCCAACCATATCCTTTTAGATTGTGCACATAGAAACTTAGTTTTTCCTGACCCTGAGATTTCTGGATTTTTAACTGCCAACCAAGTAAGAGCTTCTTTGAAAGAAGGAGCTCAGGGATACATACTTTTATACTGTTTAGAAATCGAGAGGGACGTTGTCTTGAGGGATGTGCTGGTTGTGAAAGATTTTCCGGAAGTTTTTCCCAAGGACGTTCCAGGTTTATCACCTTTGAGGAACATCAAGTTTTCGATTGATCTAGTTCCTGGATCGGGTCCGATCTCTATAGCTCCTTATAGGATGTCATCTACGGAGTTAGCCGAGCTGAAGACGCAACTAGAGGATCTTATTTCTAAACGGTTCGTGAGACCGAGTGTGTTCCCGTGGGGAGCACCAGTGTTATTGGTGAAAAAGAAGGACGCGAGTTCGAGAATCTGTGTGGATTACCATCAACTCAACAAGTTAACAATCAAGAACAAGTATCCTCTACCCCGCATAGATGATTTGATGGATCAACTTCAGGGAGCCGCTGTCTTTTCAAAGATTGACCTGAGATCTGGTTATCACCAGATTAGAATAAAGAATGAGGACGTACCTAAGACTGCATCCAGGACTCGTTATGGTCACTATGAGTACCTCGTGATGCCTTTTGGAGTGACGAATGCACCTGTTATCTTCATGGACTACATGAATCGAATTTTCCGTCCGTTTCTGGATCAATTTGTTGTCGTGTTCATCGATGATATACTCATTGTAACACCCCGGTTTTTCACTATCTTCATAAATCAATAAGAGAATAATTAAGTTTATATTTTATTCAAGGACTTAGAAAATGAAATAAAATAAACCGAGATCATATTCATGCTCAATGTTATTGTACGAAGCTACGATTGAATTTTGAACTGAAAACTCAAACGGAGCCCAGTCTGCATTTTTACACTGAAAGTATGATTTTACTGCTCAAGAGACCTCAGATGGACCCATGAACGAGGCAGTAAGTCTTAGAATTCAATTCTCTACGTTTTGGTTAAATTTTAAAAAAAAAAATCACTTCCTGACCTTCGTTCGAGCGAAATCTTCAATCGGGTGACGAATGGAGACACATATGGACTTACTGAGACCCGTCAACGGATAATCTTGATGCCACATCATGTCAAATCACTTGGGAGAGCATGCCAGATTCGTCATAACGTCCGAAAATATCTGGACGCAGAATGACTAAAATAACCCTAACCTTTTTCACTTTTACCATTTTACCCTTACAGGAAATGACCATTTTGCCCTTAAGTAACTTGTTTTTAAGGCTGGTCAGCCCCATTCTCAGCCCTCATTCATGCAATAATGGCCCCTTGAGAGCACCAAAACACTTCATCTTCTTCCTTCAACCAAAACTCCATTTTCTTCTTGAGTAAAGCTTGAATCCTTTGAGAAAAAACTTGAATCTTTGATCAATCTTCATCCTTTCTTTGGTAAGATCACTTCTATGATCTCTTAGTTTCATGAATCTCTTCCAATCTAAAGATCAAATCTTGTTTACATGGAAATCAAGTTTGTGATCCAAAATTTCAAAAATTCATAGGAAATTGTAGAAAAATCCTTTTAATGGGAAACCAATTTCTTTGAGCTCACTTCATCATCCTCTACCTAAACCCAAGAGTATATGATCAAACTCACATCCTAGCCTATTTTCCCCAAATGGCCAAACCCTACAGATGATGATGAATAGTGTTTTTGTCTAAATTTTTGATTTCTAACTCTTGATTCCATCCCTACCTTTCCTATTGTCTTTGAATCCAAGTGATGGAAAACCAAATCATTTTCTAACCCCTTGTTCACCTCATGGACGAGACCTTTAGGCATGAAGAACTTTGAGTTTTGTTTCATATTTTTGAGTAATAGGACTTGTGTTAGTGTTAACCAAGCTTATGAACCAATCATCCAAAAGTTTGGAACCAAATGTGATCCCTAACCCTTTTTACCAAAAGTGGCCGAACCTTGGACCTTCTTGGGAAATAAAATTATGTTTTGAGTTGTTTTCTTGTGTTGATTGTTGTTGAGAATTGAATTGTATTTGACTGTTTTAGGCGACGCGGACGAAACCGGAGCCGGAGCCGAGAATCGTTCAAGTTTTGATTGAGCAACTTAGAGAGGTAAAGGGAGGTATTTCATTTCAGTTTGGTAGCTTCATAGGGCTTAATTGCTATATCTGATGTAATGGTTTTGATTGATGATTTGGAGATGTGTTTGAATGAGATATGAAGTTGTTTTACTTAATGAAATATAATTATGTAATTGTTGATGATTTGTGGCATGGATGCCTTTGATGAATATTATTATAATACTGGACTGTTTTGATATATATATATATATATATATATATATATATATATATATATATATATATCCTGGATTAGCATAGGACTGGCTGTGTCTTGACAAATAATTAAAATACTTGAAAACCGAAATCAAAGTTTTGAAAACCTAGTTTTGAAATCAAAAAGGTGTTTTTGGGAAAACGTGTTGCTTTTCAATAAAAGTAGTCCTTTCTTTTTGAAAAAGTTATGTTCTTTTGAAAAGAAAAAAGTTTTGTGGAAAGTTGTACAAAGCGAGTTTTGTTTTCAAAAAACATTCTAAAAAGACGTGAAACCTTAGAAATTGGTTTTCGTTCACGAAAAAGTGTTTTCCCTGGAAAATGTTTTTTTAAAAGGAAATATCTTATCCAAAGAACAATAAAAGTGTGTTTTTTTTTTTTCCAAAGTTGCTTTGAAAGAAAAAACGAGGAACCTTTGAGATGAATGCAAACCTAGTGACCGAGACGTCGGACTAGTGTTTTGTGGATTGAGCACTCGGACTTCGCATCCTGTGTTTTTGATTTGAACGGGCTTAATGTCCTTTAAAATGAGTCGTGAGCTATATGCCTCGACAATGAAATAATGAACGAAAAAGAAAACAGAAAATTTCTGTGTACATGCATGAACCAGCAGACGTGCCATTTGGAAACGAGCTACAACTTATGTAGTTGAGAATTCAGCCAATTAAGACCACTGGGTCTATAGGGGCATTCTGTGTTGGAAACTCCACACGTGGCCGGTGGCATTGCAACCTCGTGTCGTGGTAAATCGGTTGCCAAACACGAATGAACTCAATCAGAGACTGAACTGTTTAGGATATGATTATGACGTGGTACCCTGGAACAATTAGAGTTCGGACCTAAATTGAGAGGCCGACTCATGAGAACAATTGTGTTACGGGTGTTATTGCGGCCTATCACTTGGTGAAGGGTAGTAGGAATCTCCGGAGTACATGAATTAGAAAGATGATATTGAAGTCTCATGCATCATATAACTCATGATAGTGTTTGAGATATTGTGTTATATAAATAACTGTTTCTATAACTGTATTTATCTGTGGATGTTTATACTGTTGTTTGTCGCCTGTGAGGCTATCGTGATAAACTTTTATATGAGTATCTCACCTTTGCCTGTACATGTTGGACACCCTGTTGTGTTTTTGGAATACATGTACAGATGTTGATCGTAGGTCCCCGCGGACACATGAGGACTCGGATGACAGAATCTTTTGAGGAAGCTGACTTTGGGTGTTGTTCCCAATGGCTGCTTTTAGCCCGACCAGCATAGGAGTCCTTTATTTTGTAGGAGTCTTATATTATTTTGCTGCACGTATATCGAACTTATGTTTTCAAGTCTGTAATACGTTATACATTAGACCTGGTTCTATGTTATGTTTTATGAACAGTAAACATCGATGTATGTGTTATAAGGTTTAATGTTTATCTTGAGTTTGGATTACTTAATGTATGCAGAAAATTTTTAGAACCACGTTTTTGAACGTAGCTATTTAATTATATTATTTCCCAAAAGCAACCAGCGTTTTTATTTATGTTTTCCGCAATCGAGTTCCAGTACGTAGCACCCGAGGGGGGTGTTACATTAGTGGTATCAGCTGGTCGAGTCTTTCGGGAATCCTTGGGAATTGAGTTTGTTGTGTTTGTGTTATGTGATCTCTGTGTGAACCTTGTTTGAATTGTTTCTTTGTTGAAGCAATGTGTGTTGACACACTAGTTTTTGACACACTGGCACTTGACGCACTATTGCTTGACACACGAGATTATGTTTCCTTAATGAGGTATGATTGGTTTGCCTTGTTGAGAAACATGAATCTTAGAGGTGGACGTGGTGGAGGTCGCGGCACTGCTAACAACAATGCTGATGACAACATCAACCGGGCTATCCAAGCCATGGCTGATATGGCGGCTGTTGTTGCTCAACAGACAGCTGCGATGGCTCAACAGAATCAACAGAACCAACAAAAGCTGATCTTGCTGCTGATGCTAGAGGGTTAGTCGATTTTCGGCGTCATGATCCTTCGCAGTTTCATGGGGACTGTGACCCGTAAAAGGCTGACTTGTGGCTGCAAGAGATAAAGAATATTTTTGCTGTTCTGCACTGCCCCGAGGGAGTGAAGGTGGACTATGCCACATTCCTGCTTCTGGGAGATGCAGAGTATTGGTGGGGAGGAACTAGACAACTGCTGGAAGCCAACAATCAAGAAGTCACTTGGGGAGTTTTTTCGCACCAAGTTCTTGGACAAGTACTTTCCCCAGAGTGCCAGGACCGAGAAAGAGAAGGAATTTCTGAGGCTGCAGTAGAGAGACATGATTGTCGGGGAATATGCGGCGAAGTTTGAATCACTCGCCAAATATTTCCGCTTTTTCGAAGCTCAACCTGACGAGGATTGGAAATATGAGAGGTTCGAAGGAGGTTTGCGCTTCGAAACCAAGGAGTCACTGTTACCCCTGGAAATCCGTACCTTTCAAGCTCTGGTGGAAAAGTGCAGAAAAGTCGAGAAGATGAGAAGAGGAAGAGAGAATAAGAGTACCATGGGAGGACCGTCTAGGTCAAGAAATCCGAACCAATACCAGAACCAAAAAGGGAAGCAGTCCCAGAAGAAGCCGTATTCCCGACCTTAAGGGAATAGTCAAAAACAACAATCTTATCGTCCTGTCGCTTCTGCTTCCGATGGAAGGAGTGGAAACGACCAGAACCAAGGCCAAGCCCTGAAATGTTTCAAATGTGGGCAACACGAACACCCAACTGATAGCTGCGAGCTGAAAGGAGTTCTATGTTTCCAATGCGGGAAGATAGGACATTTCGTGAGGGAGTACCCTACACCAAAACCCGAGCTGACTGTCAACAACGTAAGGACTGCTAGACCAACGGCAAGAGGAAGAGTTTATACCATGAGTGGTTCTGATGCTTCCAAATCTGATGATCTCATACAAGGTAGTTGCATTATAGCTGATATTCTCCTAACTGTACTATTTGATTCGGGTGCGACACATTCGTTCATCTCTTTGAATTGTGTGAGACTTTTAAACTTGCTTGTTTCTTCGCTGTCTTTTGATTTGATTGTCACAACTCCAACTGCTAAGCCTGTTACTGTTAATATAGTATGTTTGAATTGTCCTATTATTCTTCATGATAGAAACTTTCTTGTTGACTTAAAATATTTGCCTTTGACTCAATTGGATGTGATCTTATGCATGGATTGGTTATCTTTCAACCATATCCTTTTAGATTGTGCACATAGAACCTTAGTTTTTCTTGACCTTGAGATTTTTGGATTTTTAACTACCAACCAAGTAAGAGCTTCTTTGAGAGAAGGAGCTCAGGGATACATGCTTCTATCCTGTTTAGAAATCGAGAGGGACGTTGTCTTGAGCAATGTGCCGGTTGTGAAAGATTTTTCGGAAGTTTTTCTCGAGGACTTTCCAGGTTTGCCACCTGTGAGAGACATTGAGTTTGCGATCGACTTAGTTCCAGGATCTGGTTTGATTTCTATAGCTCCATATAGGATGTCACCTACGGAGTTAGCCGAGCTAAAAACTCAACTAGAGGATCTGATGTCTAAGCGGTTTGTGAGACCAAGTGTGTCCTCTTGGGAAGCACCAGTGTTGTTGGTGAAAAAGAAAGATGGGAGTTCGAGAATCTGCGTGGATTACCATCAAATCAACAAGATAACGATCAAGAACAAGTATCCTCTGCTCCGCACAGATGATTTGATGGATCAACTTTAGGGAGCCACTGTCTTTTCAAAGATTGACTTGAGATCTGGTTACCACCATATTAGAGTAAAGAACTAGGACGAACCTAAGACTACATTCAGAACGTGTTATGGTCATTATGAATACCTCGTGATGCCTTTCGGAGTGACGAACGTGCCTGCTATCTTCATGGATTATATGAACCGGATTTTCCGCCCGTTTCTGGATCAGTTCGTTGTCGTGTTCATCGATGATATTCTCATCTACTCGAAGAATCCCGAGGAGCATGAGGAACATCTGCGACAAGTATTGCAGATCCTTCACAAGGAGAAGTTGCATGCCAAGCTGCCCAAGTACGAGCTTTGGCTGGATGAAGTCAAATTCTTAGGGCACGTGATTACGAAGGAAAGGATTGTCGTCGATCCTACAAAAGTAGAAGCAGTACTTCTATGGGAGAGGCTCAAGACTGTGACAAAAATTTGCAGTTTTTTTGGACTGGCTAGCTACTACAGGAGGTTCATAGAAGGATTTTCGAAGATTGTTGCGCCATTGACTCAACTTACGAGGTAGGACCAACCGTTTACGTGGACTGACACATGTGAGGAAAGTTTTCAGACGATGAAGGAATGTTTGATAACCTCACCAGTGTTAGTATTACCTAAACCGGACGAACCATACGAAGTGTACTGTGATGCTTCGCATCAGGGTTTAGGATGTGTGCTCATGCAACATCAGAAGGTTGTAGCGTATGCTTCGCAACAGAGGAATTACCCGACACACAACCTTGAGTTAGTTGCTGTGGTTTTTGCATTGAAGATCCGGTGACACTACTTGTATGGATCCAAGTTTGATGTCTTCAGTTACCACAAGAGTCTGAAGTACCTGTTCGATCAGAAGGAACTGAACATGAGGCAGAGACGTTGGATGGAGTTTCTTAAAGATTATGACTTCATTTTGCTATACCACCCTAGGAAAGCAAATGTCGTTGCAGACGCTTTGAGTCGGAAGACCCTGCATATCTCTGTAATGATGGTCAAGGAGCTAGAATTGATAGAACAGTTTCGTGATCTCAATCTAGCTGTGGAAGTGACTAACGAGAAGATTAGCTTGGGAATGATCATGGTATCTAGTGGACTGATGGAGATGATCCGCGAACAGAAAGCAACTGATGAGTACCTCCAAGAGAAAAAGGAGTTGCTTGGACAAGAAAAGGCTGCAGAGTTCAGCTTGGGAACTGATGGTATCTTGAGATGCAATGGACGTGTTTGTGTGCCTAGCAACCCGGAGATGAGGAAAATGATTCTAGAAGAAGGACATAAGAGCAAGCTGATCATTCACCCTGGATCAACCAAAATGTACCAAGATCTGAAACAGAAGTTTTGGTGGCCAGGAATGAAAAAGCAAGTGGCTGAATATGTAGCATCATGTTGAACATCAACGACCTGGAGGAATGCTTCAATCCTTGGATGTACTCGAGCGGAAATGGGAGAGCATCTCAAGGGATTTTATGGTAGGATTATCTAGAACTTCTAAGAGTTTTGATTCAATCTGGGTGATCGTTGATAGGTTAACAAAGTCAGCATACTTCTTACCTGTTAAGATCAACTACTCAGTGGAGAAGTTAACCGAGCTATATATCAAAGAAGTAATCAGACTACATGGAGTGCCGTCAAGCATAGTCTCTGATAGAGACTCAAAGTTTACTTCACATTTTTGGCAAAGTCTACATCAAGCTTTAGGAACGAAGTTGAGGCTGAGTTCAGCTTATCACCCTCAAACAGATGGACAGACGGAGAGGACAATACAATCATTGGAAGATTTGCTGAGAGGTTGTGTTCTAGACCATGTTGGAAGTTATGATGATCTGTTGCCTCTTATCAAATTCACATAAAACAACAGCTATCACTCCAGCATAAGGATGGCACCCTATGAGGCGTTATATGGACGAAAGTGCCAGACACCGTTGTGTTGGTACCAGGATGGAGAGAATATGATTGTAGGCCTCGAACTTGTGCAACAAACAACGAAAAAGATTAAGCAAATTCGGGAAAATATGAAGACGGCACGGAGCAGACAAAATAGCTACTCTGATAGACGAAGACGACCCCTCGAGTTTCAAGAAGGTGAACACGTGTTCCTGAGAGTCACGCCCACGACTGGGGTAGGTAGAGCTATAAAGTCCAGAAAACTCACTCCCAAATTCATTGGACCTTACCAGATTCTTCGTCGTATTGGTCTAGCAGCTTACCAGATTGCCTTACCACCTTTTCTGTCCAACATTCATAATGTCTTTCATGTCTCACAGCTCAGAAAGTACATTCCTGATTCGTCCCATGTAATCGAACCTAATATAGTACATTTACGAGAAAACTTGTCTTATGAGACATCGCCTGTGCGAATTGTTGATAAGAGGATCAAGCAACTCAGGGGAAAACAACTTCCCTTGGTCAAGGTTATTTGGAACAAAGTGACTGGAGACACAACGTGGGAGCTCGAGGACAAGATGAAATTACAGTATCCCGATCTTTTTCAAAGTACGTAAGTTCGCGGACAAAAATTTTTTTTTATTTTAGAGGGGTGGTAATGCTACACCCCAGTTTTTCACTGTCTTTATAAATTAATAAGAGAATAATTAAGTTTATATTTTATTCAAGGACTTAGAAAATGAAATAAAATAAACCGAGATCATATTCATGCTCAACGTTATCGTACGAAGCTACGATTAAATTTTGACGTGAAAACTCAAACGGAGCCCGGTCTGTGTTTTTACACTGACAATATGATTTTACTGCTTAGGAGACCTCAGATGGACCCGTACATTAAGTCTTAGAATTCAATTCTCTACGTTTTGAATTTAAAAAAAAATCACTTCCTAACCTTCGTTCGAGCGAAATCCTCAATCGAGTGACAAACGGAGCCACATATGGACTTACTAAGACTTGCCAACGGATAATCTTGATGCCACATCATCTCAAATCACTTGGGAGAGCATGCTAGAGTCGTCATAACGTTGGGAAATATCTAGACACAAAATGACTAAAATGCCCCTAACCTTTTTCACTTTTACCATTTTACCCTTACAGGAAATGATCATTTTGCCCTTAAGTGACTTGTTTTTAAGGCTGGTCAGCCCCATTCTCAGCCCTCATTCACGCAAGAATGGCCCCTTACGCAAAATAATATTATTTTGCTGCACGTATATCGAACTTATGTTTTCAAGTCTATAATACGTTATACATTAGACCTGGTTCTATGTTATGTTTTATGAACAGTAAACATCGATGTATGTGTTATAAGGTTTAATGTTTGTCTTGAGTTTGGATTACTTGACGTATGCAGAAAATTTTTAGAACCACGTTTTTTAACTTAGCTATTTAATTATATTATTTTCCGAAAGCAACCAGCGTTTTTATTTGATTATGTTTTCCGCAATCAAGTTCGAGTACGTAGCACCCGAGGGGTTGTTACACTCATCTACTCTAAGAGCCATGAAGAGCATGAGTAACACTTGCGACAAGTTTTGCCGATTCTTCGCAAGGAGAAGTTGTACGCAAAGCTGTCAAAGTGTGAATTTTTTATGGATGAAGTAAAATTCTTGGGGCACGTGATTACGAAGGAAGGGATTGTCGTCGACCCTACGAAAGTGGAGGCAGTACTTCTATGGGAGAGACCCAAGACTGTGACGGAAATTCGTATTTTTGTTGGTTTGGCTGGTTACTACCGAAGATTCATCGAAGGATTCTCAAAGATTGTTGCGCCGCTGACTCAACTTACAAGGAAGGACCAATCGTTTACGTGGACTGAGAGATGTGAGGGAGGTTTCCAGACAATGAAGGAACGTCTGACAACCTCAACAGTGTTAGTGTTACCCAAACCGGACGAACCATATGAAGTGTATTGTGATGCTTCGCATCAGGATTTAAGGTGTGTACTTATGCAACATCGGAGGGTTGTAGCTTATGCTTCGCGCCAGTTGAAGACTCATGAGAGGAATTACCCGATATACGACCTAGAGTTAGCTGTCGCGGTTTTTGCACTAAAGATCTGGAGACACTACTTGTATGGATCCAAGTATGATGTCTTTAGTGATCACAAAAGCTTGAAATACCTGTTCGACCAGAAGGAGCTTAACATGAGGCAGAGACGTTGGATAGAATTTCTCAAAGACTACGACTTCACTTTGATATACCACCCTACAAAAGCAAATGTCGTTGCAGATGCTCTGAGTCGAAAGACCCTGCATATCTCTGCAATGATGGTTATGGAGTTAGAATTGATAGAGCACTTTCTTGATCTCAATCTAGTTATGGAAGTGAACCACGAGAAGATTAGCTTGGGAATGATCAAGGTATCTAGTGGACTGATGGAGACGATCCGCGAACAGCAAGCAACTGATGAGTACTTCCCAGAGAAAGAGGAGTTGCTTGGACAAGAAAAGGCTGCAAAGTTCAGCTTGGGAATCGATGGCATCTTGAGATGCAATGGACGGGTTTGTGTGCCTAGCAACCCAGAGATGAGGAAAATGATTCTGGAAGAAGGACATAAGAGCAAGCTGAGCATTCACCCTGGAGCAACCAAAATGTATCAAGATCTGAAGCAAAAGTTTTGGTGGCCAGGAATGAAGAAGCAAGTGGCTGAGTATATAGCATTATGTTTGACCTGTCAGAAAGCAAAGGTAGAACATCAACGATTTGGAGGAATGCTTCAATCCTTGGATGTACCCGAATCGAAATGGGAAAGCATCTCAATGGATTTCGTGGTAGGTTTGCCGAGGACTTCTAAGAGTTTTGATTCAATCTAGGTAATCGTTGATAGGTTAACTAAGTCATCACACTTCGTACCTGTTAAGATCAACTACTCAGTGGAGAAGTTAACCGAGCTGTATATCAGAGAAGTAATCCAATTACATGGAGTGCCGTCAAGCATAGTCTCTAATAAAGACCCAAAGTTTACTTCACGGTTTTGGCAAAGTCTACATCAAGCTTTAGGAACGAGGCTGAGACTGATTTCAGCCTATCAAACTCAAACCGATGGACAGACGGAGAGGACAATACAATCTTTGGAAGAGAGCTTTTGTTCTAGACCATGATGGGGGTTGGGATGATCTGTTGCCTCTTATCGAGTTCATATACAACAAAAGCTATCATTTTAGCATAAGGATGGCACCCTCTGAGGCGTTATATGGACGAAAGTGCCAGACACCGTTGTGTTGGTCCTAGAATGGAGAAAGTATGATTGTAGGCCCCGAACTTGTGCAACAAACAACGAAAAAGATTAAGCAAATCCGCAAAAAGATGAAGACGGCACAGAGCAGACAAAAGAGCTACTCTAATAAATGAAGACGACCCCTCGAATTTCAAGAAGGTGAACACGTATTCCTGGGAGTCACACCCACGACAGGGGTAGGTTGAGCTATAAAGTCCAGAAAACTCACTCCCAAATTCATTGGACCCTACAAGATTCTTCGTCGTATTGGTCCAGTAGCTTATCAGTTTCCTTTACCACATTTTCTGTCCAACATTCATAATGTATTCCATGTCTCACAACTCAGGAAGTATATTCCTGATGCTTCCCATGTAATCGGACCTGATGTAGTACATTTACGAGAAAACTTGTCTTATTAGACATCGCCTGTGCGAATCATTGATAAAAGGGTCAAGCAAATCAGGGGAAAACAAGTTCCCTTGGTCAAGGTTGTTTGGAATGAAGCGACTGGAGACACGACGTGGGAGCTTGAGGACAAGATGAGACTACAATATCCCAATCTTTTTCAAGGTATGTAATTTCGAGGACGAAATATTTTTTTAGAGGGGTGGTGATGTAACACCCCGATTTTTCACTGCGTTTATATATATCAATAAGAGAATAATTAAGTTTATATTTTATTCGAGGATTTAGAAAATGAAATAAAATAAACCGAGACCATATTTATGCTCAACGCTATCGTATGAAGCTACGATTAAATTTTGAGCAGAAAACTCAAACGGAGTCCCGTCTGCGTTTTTTCACTGACAGTAAGATTTTACTGCTCGGGAGACCTCAGTTTGACCCGCGAATTAGATAGTTAGTCTTAGAATTGAAATTCCTACGTTTTGACATTTTTGAAAAAAATCACTTCCTACGCTTCGTTTGGGCGAAATCTTGAATCAGGTGATGAACGAAGCAAAATATGGATTTACCGGGACTCATTAATGGATAAAATTGATATCACATCAAGTCAAATCACTTGGGAGAGCGTGCCAGAGTCATCATAACGTTTGAAAATACATGGACATGAAAAGACCAAAATACCCCTAACCTTTTTCATTATTACCATTTAACCTTGAAGGAAATAACCAAAATGCCCTTAAGTGACCCAATTTTGGGCCATTTCAGCCCACCCTTCCCACGCCCAAACCAGCATATGAGAGCCTTCAACCACTTCTCTCATGCACTTCATCTTCTTCCTTGAGTCATTCCATTATTTTCTTAAGAGAAAAAGCTTGAGTTTTTGAGAGAAAAGTGTGATTCTTGACCAACCTTCTCCATTCAAGAGGTAAGATCACTTCTATGATCCCTAAGCCTCATGAATCTTTTCCTATTTCAAGTTTGAAATCCTTGATTCTATGAATTTCAAGTTTATGATCCAAATTTCAAAAATTCCTAGAAAATTGTAGAAAAATCCTTTTAATGGGAAACCAATTTCTTTGAGCTAGCTTCATCACCTTCTACCTCTATCCAAGAGTATGTGATCAAACTCTCATCCTAGCCTATTTTATTTGAAAGGGCCGAACCCTAGAAAATTGGGGGAAGAGTGGTTTTCTCCAATTTTTGTTCTTGAACACTTGATTCCATCCTTTCCTTTCCTATGATCCTTGAATCCAAGTGATTGGAAAACCAAACCAATTCCTAGCCAATTTTTGTTCTTCATGGCCGAAACCTAGAGTGTGTAGAACCATGAGTTTTATTTCAAAATTTTGGGTAATAGGACTTAATCTAGTGTTAAGAATGCTTAAGAACCAACCATCCAAAAGATTGGAACCAAATGAGATCCGTAGCCTATTTTGCAATTTTTGGCCCAACCTTAGGCCATCTTTTGGGGGGGTGGAGAAATTTATGTTTTGATGTTGTTCTTTTGTATTGATTGTTGTTGAGAAATTGAATTGTGATTGATTGGTTTAGGCGACGCATACGAAATCGGAACTGGAGCCGAAAACCGTTCGAGAATCGATACGAGGTAAAAGGAGGTATTTCATAATAAGTTTGGTAATCTCATGGTGTTTGATTGTTATATGTGATGTGGTTGTTTTGATTGATGATTGGAAGATGTGTATGAATGACATATGTACTTGATTTATCCAATGAAGCATACTTGTGCACTTGAATATGATTTGTGGCATTAATGCTTGAGATGAAATTTATTGTGATATTGGGCTGATTTGAGCTACAAGAAGGGGGGAAAGGGATGAGAGCAGGATGAAGGAAGCAGGAACATACACCGATTTACATAATTATAAATGCAGTGCAAAGAATTAAAACATGCAAAAGGAAAGAAAAAAGAAACCGGAGCGGAGGCAGAGCCTCACCAGGACCTGTGGAGGGAGAAAAGAAGATGCAGTTAATGCATGCAAGTGAAGAAAGATTGATGTTTTATTGAAATAAAAGAAAGATTACAAGATTGAAGATTGAAATCGAAAACAAGGGAGAAGGGAGAGGGGAGAAGAGGCTCACTTCTATCAGAGCATCTCTCTCTAGTTTCTCTCTCTCTCTCTATATATATATATATATATATATATAAAGAGCATAGGACTGGCTATGACTCGATAAAAAAGATGAAAATACTCAAAAACCGAAATTGGAGTTTTGAAAAACGGATTTTGAAACTAAAGAAAAGTTTTGAGAAATGTTTCGTTTATCGAGGAAGAAAACTTCTTTTCTTTTAAAATATTATTTTATTTTTGAAAGAAAAGTCTTTTAAGGAAAAGTCAATGCAAAGTGAATTTCCTTTTAGAAAAATGTTTTTAAAAGAGACGGAACCTTAGAAAAACGGATTTGTGAAGAAAAAGATTTTTCCCGAAAAATATTTTTCTTGAAAAGAAATGTCTTAGTTCAAGACAATGAAACTGAGTTTTCTTTCCAAAACTGTTTTTGAGTAAATACGATCGAAATAAAAATGATGATTCTTTTTTAGATGTATGCAAACCTAGTGACCGAGACATCGGGCTAGTGTTTTGTGGATTGAGCTCTCGGACTTCGTGTCCTGTGTTTTGAATGAACGGGGCATAATGTCCTTTAAATCGAGTTGTGAGCTATATGCCTCGACAAGAAAGAATGAACGAAAAAGAAAACAGAACTTTATATGTACGTACATGAAACGACAGACGTGCCATTTGAAAACGAGCCACAACTCAAGTAGTTGAGAATATGAGCCAGTTAAGACCACTAGGTCTATAGGGGCATACTGTGTTCGAGACTCCACATGTGGGTGGAGGCGTTGCAACCCCGTGCCGTGGTAATCGGTTGCCAAACACGGATGAACTCGGTCAGAGACTGGACTATTCATGATATGGTTATGACGTGGTACCCCTGAACAATTGGAGTCCAGACCTAAATTGAGAGGCCGACTCATGAGAACAATTGTGTTACCGAAGTATTTGCGGCCTATCGCTCGATGAAGGGAAGTAGGAATCTCCGGAGAACATGAATTAGAAAGATGATATTGAAGTCTCATGCATTATTATAACTCATGATAGTGTTTGAGATATTATGTTGTATGAATATCTGTTATTCCGACTGTATTTATTTGTGGATGTTTATGCTGTTTGTCGCTTGTACGGCTATCGTGATAAACTTATAAAATGAGTATCTCACCTTTGCCTGTACATGTTGGACACTCTGTTGCGTTTTTGGATATATGTACAGATGATGATCATCGATCCCCGCAGACACGTGAGGACTCGGATGACGGAGTCTTTTGAAGGAGCTAAAAAAGAGGAACCCTCAATATTCCTTTGGGAATCGGAGCTGACTTTGGGGTTCGTATCCCAATGGCTACTTTTAGCTCGACCAGCTTAGGAGTTTTATTTTGAAGCAATCATATATTATCTGCTGTATGTATGTTGACTTACAAGTTCTTAAGTCTGTAATATGATATATTAGACCTGAACTTATGTTATGAGTTTAAATTAAATTTCTAAGAAACTTATATGCTTCGGTATAATTATGTTATGATTATGTTGTTATGAATGTTGAGTATTGATGTGTACTATAAAGATTATTCCTTTGTCTTGAGTTTGGATTACTTGATGCATGAAGAAAATTTTTAGACCCACGTTTTCGAACGTAGTTAATTAACTAAAGTATTTTTTTAAAGCAACCAGCATTTTATTTTGTTTATGTTTTCTGCAATCGAGTTCCTGTATGTTGCATCTAAGGGGGGTGTTACAGTAAACAAGCATGAAAATATCAGGTATTTGCATCACCGTCTTGAATCCAACGAACTCTTGATTTCAAAAACATTAAACTCTCTTTAATTCTCAACTACTGCCAAAATTGTCTAGTTAACAGTCGTCGTTGAGCAATGTCAAAAACCAAACCATTACTAACTGAATCATCTAAGGCATTTAACTCCTCAATAGGGGTGGGAATAGGTTAGACCGCTCATCAGGGGACTATGGCCTAGCATATTTGTGGCCTAGCCTGTTTAACAAAAAGGCTAGATCAAGGCTTTTTAAAAAGCCTATATTGCTAAAGAGGTCAAGCTAAGGCTTTAAAAAAAGCCAATTAGGTCTATAACCCAACTTAAATAACACACTTACTCCTCAACCAACATATCAATTTGTAAGTCCAAATAACAAAATGTTTCACGATTCTAGACTCGCAATCTATGTTTTAACAGTTTTAGTTTCGCTTTAAATATATAAAAGTAAGATAGTATAGGGTTAACCAGGGGTTATTTTTTAGATTGTCTTAGGAGATCTTTATATATAAAAGTAAGGTATTCTAAGGTTAACTAGGGGTAATTTTTTAGATTATCTTAAGGAAATTTGGTAAATTCAAGAATAATTATTAATAATATTTTTTTAAAAAAATCTTAAAGTAGGTAAATAAAATCAATATAAAAGTAAGGTATTTTTATATATAAAAGTAAGGTAGTATAGGGTTACCCAGGGGTTATTACAGTCTTTTCCAAAATTCTTTTTAACTCCCTATTTGAAATTTCCACTTGCCCACTGGTTTGTGGATGATAATGAGTTGCTACCCTATGAGTGACACAATATTTGCTTAAAAGTTTATCAAATTGTTCATTGCAAAAGTGAGTGCCCACATCACTAATGATTGCTCTGGGTGTGCCAAATCGAGTAAAAATATTCTTTTTCAAAAATTTTATCACAACCCGAGCATCATTAGTAGGTAGAGCTATAGCTTCAACCCATTTAGAAACATAATCCATATCAACAAGAATATATTGGTTGGAAAACAATTTAGTAAAAGGACCCATAAAGTCAATACCCTAAACATCGAAAATATCACAAACCAAAATATTAGTCAAAGCCATCTCTTACCGCCTAGAAAAATTACCACTACGCTGCCAGCTATCACAGGATTTCACAATTTCATTCGCATCTTTAAAAATTGTTGGCCAATAAAAACCATATTGCAAAACTTTGTATGCAGTTCTAGTTGGACCAAAATGGCCGCCAGCCTCTCTAGAATGACAATGTTCAAGAATAGAAGCTACCTCATGGGCTAGGACACAACGTCGAATCACTTTATCCCCAAATACTTTAAACAGATAAAGGTCATCCCAAAGATAGTGTTTAGCATCATAGAAAAGTTTCTTCTTTTGATGAAAAGTGAAATGAGGGGCAACAACCTTTCCGGCCAGGTAGTTGACAATACCAGCATACCATGGAGCAGGGGAAATAGCTAAGAGACACTCCTCAGGAAACACTTCTTTGATCTCTCGATCATGGGTATCCTGCATCATGCTATGGTCCAGGCGCGATAAATGGTCAGCTACTAGATTTTCTGACCCTTTCTGGTCCTTGATTTCCAAATCAAATTCTTGCAGCAACAAAATCCATCTAATCAATCGAGGCTTTGCATCCTGTTTACCAAGCATATAATTTATAGCAGAATGGTCAGTATAAACAATTACTTTTGAGAGAACGAGGTAATGGCGAAATTTATCAAAAGCAAAAACCACAACCAGTAATTCATTTTCAATGGTGGTGTAATTTTTCTAAGCATCATCTAAAGTGCGACTAGCATAGTATATGGTGTGAAATGCTTTGTCTTTTCTCTACCCCAAAAGTGTCCCTACGGCAGTATCACTAGCATCACACATTAACTCAAAAGGAAGAGTCCAATCGGGGGCCATAACAATAGGCACACTAATTAATTTTTCTTTTAACAATTTAAATGCTTTTAAGCATGAGTCAGAAAAATTAAAAGTGGCTTCTTTAGCTAGGAGGTCTGTCATTGGTTTGGCAATTTTAGAAAAATATTTAACAAACCTCCTATAAAAACCGGCATGGCCTAAGAAACTTCGCACCGCCCGCACAGAATTAGGTGGAGGCAATTTTGCGATTACCTCTACTTCAGCGAGGTCTATCTCAATTCCTCTTGTGGACACTTTATGTCCCAAAATAATACATTCTTGCACCATGAACTGACACTTTTCCCAGTTTAGCAGCAAATTAGTGTCCCTGCAACTTTTCAACACCAATCTCAAGTTATGCAAACATTTATCATATAAGGACCCAAACATAGAAAAATCAGCCATAAAAATTTCAATGCAATTTTTAATCAAATCAGAAAAGATAGCCATCATACATCTCTGGAAGGTGGAAGGGGCATTGCACAGACCAAAGGGCCTCCTTTTATATGCAAAAGTACCATATGGGCAAGTAAATGTTGTTTTTTCTTGATCTTATAAAGTCACTTGTATTTGCATATAATCGGAATACCCATCTAAACAACAATAATAGTCATGCCCTGCCAACTTTTCAAGCATTTGATCAATGAAGGGAAGAGGAAAATGATCCTTCCTAGTGGCCTCATTTAATTTTCTAAAATCAATGCATATAGCCACCCTGTGGTTTTCCTTATTGCTATCAATTCTTGGTTATCGTTTTCCATGACAGTTGTACCTCCCTTTTTAGGGACACACTGAACCGGACTTACCCACTTACTGTCAGAGATAGGATAGATAATACCTGCATCAAGTAGTTTGATTAATTTTTTCTTCACTACCTCCTTCATGTTTGGGTTGAGGCGGCGTTGAGGTAGAGCTCGAGGTTCAAATTCATCCTCCATGTAGATTCTGTCAATGCATATGGAGGGACTGATGCCTTTAATATCATGAATTGTCCACCCCGAAAGCTTCTTTATTATCCCTTAGTACCTTCAAAAGTTGCTCTTCCATAGTCTTTGTCAAAGCAGCATAAATAATAATAGGTAGAGATGATGGGGGATTCAAAAAGGCATATTTAAGATTATTCGGAAGGGGCTTCAATTCAAGTTTTGGAGGTTCTTCAATCGAAGGCTTGGGCTTCGGGCCGTTGTTTCCTTCCAATTTTTTGAACATGTGATGTTTGAAACTTCCTTCTTGGCGAGCTTGGAGGAACATCAAGGCTTCCTCTTCTTCACTATCTGCCGTAACATCCCGATCCTGTAAGATAAGAATCTTTTCAAGCGGGTCCTTTATCCTGAAATTAAAGTGTCTTTCAGATACAGCTAAATCAGTGATATCAATATCTTGAATGAAATTATAGGAAGCGAAAGAAGAAGGATTTTTAAGAGAATCAAAAATTATAAAAACAACTTCCTCATCATCAAGCCGCAGAGTTATCCTTCCTTGTTGGATATCAATCAGAGTATGTCCTGTAGCTAAGAAAGGTCATCCCAAAATAATTGGAACTTCCTCATCGTCCTCCATATCTAACACAACGAAGACGACAGGGTAGATGAATTTGTCAACCTTGACCAAAACATCTTCTATCACATCTCGTGGATAGGCAATGGATCTGTTTGCCAACTGTAAAGAGATGTTGGTCGGCTGAGGTTCCTGCATGCCAAGTTTTCTAACGATAGACAAAGGCATTAAGTTTACACTGGCACCCAAATCACATAATGCTTTTCCAAAGTAGGAACTACCAATAGAGCAAGGAATTGTAACACTACCAGGATCTTTTAATTTAGGTGGCAACTTTTTAAGAACAATGGATGAGCACTCCTCAGTTAATTTTACTACTTCAAAATCCTCTAATTTCTTTTTATAGGATATTATTTCTTTATTTATTTATTTTTTTTTTTTTTTTTTTTTGCATATTTGGGCATTTGAGTAATGGCTTCAGCAAAGGGAATATTTATATGCAATATTTTAAATATTTCCAAAAATATGGCAAATTGCTTATCCAGATGCTTATTTTTCAATCTATAAGGGTAAGGGATGTTTACCTTTTCTGGTTCAAAGTTCTTTTTACCTTCCCTTTATGTTGCTGCAGTACTCGTCTATGAGCACGGCCATGCGGCACGCCCGTGCTCTCTTCATCCTTGCTAGCGGCTTTTTTGCCAAGTTCTTTGTTCAACTCTTTTCCCCTCCTAAGAGTGATAGCCTTGGCTTGCTCTTTTGGTTTTTCCTTGGTCCAAGCAGGTGGTGCATCTTGCATTACTAACGCTTTGAGGGTAGTCAATTGGGCTTCCAGGGTCTGAAAATTACTTTCAGATTTCTTCTTAAGCTCTGCTAAGGTATTCTCCATATCAGTCCCTATGTCTTCTTGCCTTGGCTTCTGGATCTGCCAAATGGGTGGTCTAAAGTTATTTTGAGTCTAGTCGGCATTGCTCACATACATGACTTCCTCAACTGGCAGGGTAAAGTAACTACCCTACTTACAATTTTTACTTTCATGACCAGTCAGATTGCAGTGGTTACAAGGGAGCGGAGGTGTAGACGTGATGGTTTGTGTCATGATTAGAGCTTGTGCCTGCGTCACTGTTTTTATCTGCTTTGAAAGTACATCTATCTTGGTCTCTATTGTTGTGATGGCATCTACTAAATGCACTCTGGACAACTGCTTACTATCTTGATTGTCACTGAGCGGTCACTAGTAGTGATTGGCTGCCATCTCCTGGATTAAGGTCTGAGCTTCTTCAGATGTCTTCTCCAGAATTGATCTCCCACAAGCAGCGTCTATACTGGACCTATTTGTTGTGAAAACCCATTATAGAACATCTGCACTAGAATGGGGACCGTGAAACCATGGTATGGACACCTCCGAATCGAATCTTGATATCGCTCCCATGCCTCATAGAGATATTCCTGGTCATATTGCACAAAGTTCGAAATATCAGCTCTAAATTTAGCATATTTAGAAGGTGGAAAGTAACTAGCCAAAAATTGGTGTGTTAATTGATCCCAAGTAGTGATAGAACCAGATGGCAAAGAGGAAAGCCACTGATTCGCTTTTTCAGACAATGAGAACGGGAACAATCTGAGTCTGATTGCAATTGTTGAAGCTCCATTGTACTTGATGAGATTTGTGATCCTGAGGAACTTCTTCAGATGGCAGTTGGGGTCCTCAGTTAGCAACCCCCCAAATAATCCAGAGTTTTGGATTGTCGAGACCAAAGCTGGCTTGATCACAAAGTTGTTGGCATCCACCGCAGGGTTGGTGATGTTATCCATCACCTCAGCAGAGGGGGTAAACTAATCCAGCAAAGTCATTCTTTCCCCCATGGTGTTCTCTCCTCTTGCTTGCCTCCGCAACCTGTGAAAAGTTCTTTCAATTTCCCTGTCAAATACTAGATAAGGATCTTGAGAAAGCATTAGCATACAGAGAGTGAGAATAAAAAGCAAAAAAATAAATGTCTAAATTAACTAGAAGTTCTTTTCTTCCAATATCACTAAAATCACAAAATATCAAAAATTAATCCTGGCAACGGCGCCAAAAACTTATTGCGTTCAAAACACACTTAAGGGCAGTGTACCCTGTCGTAGAAGTAATATAGGATGGAAGTCTAGATATTGCACCCATGAGATTAATTATGATATAATAATGATAAACCAAGTGTGACGCTCCCAAAACTTAACCTCCCTAGATCTGATACCTTAAGATGCAGCCAGAAAAGTTCATTTTAAAACCTTAACTGATAAGCACTTATTACAGTCCAAGATTATACACCAGAGTTCCACCTGGAAGCCATGGCGTAAAAACAACAACAATATACAAACAGACGCCCCACTGGCCGTGGTACAAACTTACAAGAGACTCAACGATACCTCTGAGGTCTCTCTTCTTCTACTCGAGAAGCGCTGACGTCAAACATGTTGCTCATGTTGGAGTCCACCTCGTCTCAGCTTATCCCGTTGCAGCACTTTCGACAACCAACCAGTATCTCCGCCTTCGGATCAAGACCCGAATAGCCACATACATGTAAAACACATGGAATCATGCACAGGAGGTAAGAAACTCTATAATATCATGCAAAGGGAGATCACGAAGAATATAACACATCAAAATGCACAACCAACAGGCACAACCATCTCTCAAACTCATCACACCAATCAACATCCAGATTATCACAACTAGGGATCATCGCCTATTCTACATGCACAGCTGAGTCTACATGGTTGGCCAATCTACAACATCACCAACCTTGCCCTTAGGAAATGCTGTCCTTCAATTGTGATAGTAGTCATTTCCCAAGGTAGGAAGGTCACGCTCCAACTATAAAGGCGTCAAGTTGGTAGTCCAGGTTACTGGTTCCCCTCGTTCCGAAGAAAGTGCAACAGTGGTTCCTCCAACTATGAGAAGCACTGCCTCCCCAAGCCCCTCCAGCTGTGAGAAAGCCCGATAAGTTCTCCAACTGTGAGAAAGCACTTGTGTCGCTCCAACTGCGAGTTCAGCGATCTTGGTCACTCTGGAACGTCCACCTCGACCTCGTGTGACGATTACTCAAACTGCTGTTGCGACCGTACACACGGCTCCCGGTACACAACCACTCAAACGGCTATTGCAGTTGTATACAGGTACCCGCTGATATGATAGCCACTCAAACTGCTGTTGCAGCTATTCATACAGCCCCTTGAGGCAACCACTTAAACAGCTGGTGTAGTTGTCCACAAGTCCCGACCTCGCGTTATAACTGCTCAAACGGCTGTTGCAATAAATCCCACGGCTTTCTACCACAACGATGCAAATGCTACGATTATGCATCCATCACCTCAACGACATTCTAACAAAAACTTAACCAACGCCTCAAGGGCCACATCCTCCAACTGTGAGGATGCCACTTTCCAATTATGAGAGCCACTTACAACTTAGACCCACATCCTTATTTTACTAGTCTGATACCATCAATAATCATTTTATCATCCTAATTGTATACCAATCGTCTCTAAAGGCAACCAAGGTCATATCAATCACAAGCACATCACGTGTCATAGTATAGTAACAGATCATCATTGTAGGCATGTCAGGATAGCAACTAAACATGTTATCACAACAAGCATTTTATCTAGCATGTTATCAATTACCGCATATAAGAACACATCCTCAATCAACATATTTCACAGATCGAACCGAACGGCGATAAACCCATAATGCCAAAGACTACATTGGTACCACACACCAGTAGTCCCCAATGTGAGTTAGGTATTGGTGGTTACTCAGTCACTAGTAGGGTTTTAGGAGCCCTAAACATGTTGACAATTATATCCTACGCTTATGTTACCTAGATATCTGTGGTTTCTTCCTCCTCACCTGGTGATTGGTTCCAATGTGCTCCTATACCAACGGACATCCTTGACCCTCGATCTCACGAACACTACAAACACGCGTACGACCACCACGAGCACAACACCACCACCACGAGCTTGCAGCTGCCACCACCTCCTCTCACAGTTGCGGTTCCTCCTTCAGCCACGAGCACCACCGCATCCTCGAACTTTGCCATAACCACGAGAACGACATGCAAGCAGCAGTATTAACCCTAGGGCAACCCAAAACCAAGAAAGATTCGAGAACAAGCTCGAAGAATACGAAGAACACCGAGGTTAACGTTTTAGAGATTCGAGCTTACCTTCGAGGAATCGAGAAACCAACCAGTGATACTTGTAGTACTCCAAGCCTCGATCACAACGATCTAGACGGAATCACGATCCGATGGTCTAATATTTCTCTACCTAAAAGCGCAGATGTTCTCTCTTTACGTTTTCTGGGCTTAGGAAGAAATGATTTTCATGCAAGAAAGAAAGAAAAGGAAAACATAAGAATTTGCTGTCAAGCTGTTGACGCTTGAACGTGGGAAAAGTCCACGCTTCAGCGTGGGATGCTGATTGCCACATCTCTGCCACGCGTGGGATTTCTCAACATCAAAGCTTTGGATGCTGATCAAACCCGTTCTTCCACGTTTCTTCACTTTCTGAGCTCATTCCAAGGCCAAATTCCCTCAAATTTGGACCATACCTTCCTCAAGCCAAAAGGAACATTATCCAACCTTCTCACACACTTAACTTAGGTCTTGTCCCTTGTTCGAGAAAACGGGATGTTACATTACCACCCCCTTAAAAGAATTTCATCCTCGAAATTCGGTAGCAGGTAGGTGTACAGACTACACTAACCTCATCCAAGATTGAGCAAATACACTATACAACTCCATTGCAAACATGTACTTGTTACATCAGGTTGAGGCATCTATATAGATATACAGATGGTGACGTAGCCATTACACTTAACATTCTAACACTAATGTTCTTTCAACACATCCAGACAAAAGATGACCATCGTGAAAAAGGATGTTACAAACTGCTTCCAAAAAGATACACTTATAGCTTCTACTCATGGTTGGAAAGTCCTAGCTCCTCCTATTGCAAACACGCATCCTATTGTTGGAGGTCTCTCTGTTCTCTCTTCTTGTCTTTCACCATCATTAGGCTTCTCTACTGCCCTCTGTTTGCAATCGCGAGCGATGTGTCTTGGCTTTCCACATCGAAAACAAAGAGAATCTTTTGCTCGACATTCCCTGATCAAATGTGCTCCATCACATTTGAAGCATTTGAACTTTCCTTGCCCTCCTTCTCCAGTTGCCACAGTCTGTTGTCTAGGACGGTCATACAGCTTTTGCTCTTGCTGAGACCTCTCCTCTCTGTCCCTGTGATGGTTTCTCATTGGTCTTTTATCCTTTTTCTGTTGACGTGCTTCCATTCGTCTGCCAAGATTTTCCACAGCAGCACATCTCTCAAGCATTTCTTGGAACCTGGAAATTCCCAAAGGTAGCACTACCCTTTGCAGTTCATGTCTTAACCCGTCTTCAAACCTTCTGCATATCCAGTTTTCATATGGGCACACCTGATAGAACTTGTAGAATTTGAGTAAGGACTCAAAATTCATTGCATACTCGCCCACCGATAAGCTTCCTTGCTTCAGGCCAAGGAATTCCTTTTCCTTCTCATGTCTGAGTGTTTCAGGGAAGTACTTCTCCATAAAGTTTGCCCTGAACAGTTCCCATGTAATCATTCTTCCATCTGCCTCCAGCATTCTCTGCTGATTCTTCTACCAGGATTCTGTCCCCCCCGACCAGCATGAAAGAGGCGTAGGTAACCTTCTGGTCTTCCCTACAGCGCATAGCCAAAAAGATCATTTCCACTTCCTGTATCCATAACTCTGCTCCTTCTAGGTTGTATTCACCATGAAACTGAGGTGGCTTTCCCTTCATGAATGCAACCAATCCAGCATCCACTACTCCTTCTTCTCTTCCTTGATTCTGCGTCCTCTGTAGGAACTCTTGTTGTTGCTGCATTACCTGTGTATTCTGTTGCAACTGCTGTAGCATAGCTGCCGCTATATCCCTCAAAGTCCTCATGACTTCGAAATCCCCTCTTTCAGTCCTAGGAGGTCCAATGATCTCAACACCAGCATCCTCGTCCCTGTCACTTCCTTCGCTGCAAGCCCTTCGAACCATTGGTTCCTGGTAAATGCAACCATTAACACATATTCATAAGATGTATAACATAATCAGAATGTAAATACAAATCTTATGAATAACCAAGACAGTTATCATTGCTTCTTAACCCAGAAACAACAGACAACTTGTGAATCAGACACTTTACCTAACTTCTAAACATAGTCAATACTCTGTGCGGGGTCAACTAGACACGGCTAGTCCCAATAGCATTACCTCACAATCCGGATAGAACCGAACTGCTCTGATACCACGTAATGTTACTCTCCGAAAACTTAATCTGCCTAGATCTGATACCTTAAGACGCAGCCAGAAAAGTTCATTTTAAAACTTTAACTGATAAGCACTTATTAGAGTGTAAGATTATACACCAGAGTTCCGCCTGGAAGCCATGGCGTAAAAATAACAACAATATACAAATAGACGCCCCACTGGCCGTGGTACAAACTTACAAGACTCAACGATACCTCTACGGTCTCCCTTCTTCTACTCGAGAAGCGCTGACGTCAAACTTGTTGCTCACGTTAGAGTCCACCTCGACTCAGCTTCACCCGCTTCAGCATTTTCGACAACCAACCAACACCTCTGCCTTCGGATCACGAATCGAATAGCAACATATGTATAAAACATAGGGAAGCATGCATAGGAGGTAAGAAAATCTACAATATCATGCAAAGGGAGATCACGTATAATATAACACATCAACATGCACAACCAATAGGCATAACCATCTCCCGAACTCATCACAACAATCAACCTCCAGATTATCACAACTAGGGATCACCGCCTATTCTACATGCACAACTGAGTCTACATGATTGGCCAATCAACAACATCACCACCCTTGCCCTGGGGAAATGTTGTTCTTCAACTGTGACAGTAGCCATTTCCCAAGGTAGGAAGGTCACCCTCCAACTGTAAGGGCGTCAAGTCAATAGTCCAGGTTACTGATTACCCTCGTTCCCAAGAAAGTGCAACACTGGTTCCTCCAACTATGAGAAGCACTGCCTCCCCGAGCCCCTCTAGATGTGAGAAAGCCCGAGAAGTTCTCCAACTGTGAGAAAGCACTTGCATTCCTCCAACTGCGAGTTCAGTAATCTTTCTCACTTCGTAACGTCCACCTTGACCTCGTATGACAATTGTTCAAACTGTTGTTGCAACCGTACACATGGCCCCCGATACACAACCACTCAAACGGTTGTTGCAGTTGTATACAGGTACCCGCTAATATGATAGCCATTCAAACTGCAGTTGCGGCTATTCATACAGCCCCTTGTGGCAACCACTTAAACAGCTGGTGTAGTTGTCCACAAGTCTGGACCTCACGTTATAACTGCTCAAACGGCTATTGCAGTAAATCCTGCGGCTCTCCACCACAACGATGCAAATGCTACGATAATGCATCCATCATCTCAACGACATTCTAACAACAAATTAACCAATGCCTCAAGGCCCACATCCTCCAACTGTGAGGATGCCACTCTCCAACTATGAGAGCCACTTATAACTTAGATCCACATCCTTATTTCACTAGTCTGATACCATCAATAATCATTTTATCATCCTAATTGCATACTAATTGTCTCCAAAGGCAACCAAGGTCATGTCAATCACAAACACATCACATGTCATAGTATAGTAACAGATCATCATTGCAGGCATGTCAGGATAGCAACTAAACATGCTATCACAACAAGCATTTTATCTAGCATGCTATCAATTATCGCATATAAGCACACATCCTCAATCAACATATATCACAGATCAACCCTAATGGCGATAAACCCACAATTCCTAAGACTGCATTGGTACCACACACCAGTAGTCCCCGATGTGAGTTAGGTATTGGCGATTACTCAACCACTAGTAGGGTTTGATGAGTCCTACACATGTTGACAATTATATCCTACGCCTGCGTTTCCCATATATCTATGGTTTCTTCCTCCTCACCTGGTGATTCGTTCCAATATTCTCCTGTACCAACGGACAGCCTTGTCCCTCGATCTCACGAACACCACGAACACGCCTAAGGCCACCACGAGCACACCACCACCACCACGACCTCGCAGCTACCACCACCTCCTCTCACAGCCGCGGTTCCTCCTTCAACCACAAGCACCACCTCATCCTCGAACGTTGCCCTAACCACGGGAACCACATGCAAGTAGCAGTATTAACCCTAGGGCAACCCAAAACCAAGAAAGATTCGAGAAGAAGCTCGAAGAACATGAAGAACACCGAGGTTGATGTGTTAGAGATTCGAGCTTCCCTTCGAGGATTCGAGAAACCAACCGGTGAAACTTGTTATACTCGAAGCCTCGATCACAATGATGTAGCCGAAATCACGATTCGATGTTCCATTCTTGCTCTACCTTCACTTTCTCTCTCTAAAAGCTCAGACCATCTCTCTCTACGTTTTCTGGACTTAGGAAGAAATTATTTTCGTGCAAGAAAGAAAGAAAATGAAAACTTAAGAGTTTGCTGTCAAGCTGTCCATGCTTGAACGTGGGAAAATTCCACACTTCAGCGTGGGACACTGATTGCCACATCTCTGCCACGCGTCGCATGCGCGCTGACACATGCACCCCCACGCGTACCCCCTTCCATGCTCTGACGTGAAACTACCAACGCTCTGACATCAACGGTCAACGCTTGAGTGTGGGGTTTCTCAACATCAAAGAGTTGGATGCTGATCAGACCCATTCTTCCACGTTTCTTCACTTTCTATGCTCGTTCCAAGGCCAAATTCCCTCAAATTTGGACCATAGCTTCCTCAAGCCATAAGGAACATTATCCAACCTTCTCACACACTTAACTTAGGTCTTGTCCCTTGTTCGAGAAAATGGGATGTTACAGCAAGTACCAGAATAGAGAAATCCTTATGCTATTCAGACTAATCAAGGACTAAAAAGAAATAAATAATAATAGAATAATGGTAAAAGATAACACAAAGATAAGAAGAGAGTTTAGAAATCAAGAGAAAATAACCTAGAGCCGTGATTTCACTTGTGCTTCTAATAGCCCCCAAATCGTAATTCTATTCAGTTTCGCGGTTGCTTTTCAAATATCATTCACTCTTATGCAAACTATTAATTGTTTGTCAGGCAATCAATATTCTTTTCCCCAGATGAACCCAATGATTGTCAGGAAAAGAGTTTGATTTATTAGAAAGCATAAAGCACAAAGAGTTTGAATAATTGAAAGGAATAATTCACGTTTTCTCAAATCTAGATATTAAACCCCGGTTATCCTATAGGTCTACCAATTTAATTGGGCTTTATAGCCAAAATATCAATCAATTGATTAAGAGCATACAAAGGGTGCGCAATCCTAGTATAGGATGAAGAACAACAGAATAACACTATTCAAATCACAACTTTGAAGCCAAATAGAATTGAATTAAAGCTAAGACATAGCGAAAAGGGTTTCTACTAACACAAGATCCACCACAACTCTAGTGGTGAATTTAGCTACTCATAAACATAATGAAAACCAAAATCAACAATGGAAAATGCATCCTGGATAGTTGAAGAAGGAGAAATGGTCTCCAACTAAACCTCCAGGTGCCAATTCCTACTCTAGAAATCAAAACTATAAACTAAAAGACTAAAACAAGACTATAGTACTCAAATCAATAAAGAGATGAAAGATTGGATGCCTAAGAATGGCACAAAGGACCTCTATTTATAGCAAAATATGTGAACAGGGCCTTGAATTAGGTCTTCTGCGCCGTCAGCATGGGCGTGCCAATTAAGTTGGCACGGGCGTGCTCTTCATGTAGCACGGACATGCTCTTCAGGATGTCAGGTCGTACTCAAACCTATCAGAGTGTACCAACTTCATAAAAGAACGTTCTAATGCATGGGCTGTAGAACGGGCATTCTCTCCTTCTGGCATGGTTCTGCTCTTCGCGATTGGGATCGTGCTAGCTTCTGTCAAGCCTTGCTTCTCAGTGTCAGGCCTTTCTTCACTGGGGCATGGGAGTCTGATACTTGGCACGACCGTGTTGGGTCTCCAGAGGTCAGCTTTAAGCATTTTCGTAAGGCTTTGTTTGGATGGATGGCTTTGGAGGGTTGGTACGGGCGTGCTCTCGCATGGCACGACCATGCTAACCCCAGAACTTCAGTATTTTGCCCAATTAAGCTCTAAAACCTTCAATTTTCTTCATAAGTTCATCAAGCTGCCTCTGGACGTAAATTCTGTCAAAACCTAAGTAAAAAGGTAAAATACAATAATATTTATCATTAAATGCATCGAAATTCGACCAAAATACCCCCTAGAAATTGCATAGAATTGAGGTTCACCATGAAGCATTGGCAGTATCATGCCATCAGCGACGTGGATACTTAGAACGACCCTATCCCTAGTCACGAGTACACCTGTAGACTCTCAAAGGCACGTACTCAAAAGAGGAACTAGAAACTACTACCCTGGGCTGTCGGTAAGTCCGAAGGTACTGCTCGGACCTCCTCCTCTGGCCTCTCAGCATGAAGCCTCTCCGACTGGATCCGTGAGATGTTGCTGGCACTACCCACATAAAATCCCGCTCATGACACCTCGGCGGATGCCACATCTGGGTGAAAGGAAAGAATTGTACCACTCCAAACGATTCGATGGTATCCTCGTACGGTGGAGTCCCACTCTGAAACAGAAGACTGGCCAGCCTAGTGTAGACCATCATAAAAGTGGAGGGATCCACCTGCCACCCTCTATCATCATAATAAACCATCTCCAGCTCCCTCAACACTGGTAGCCTCAGTGCTTCCGTGATGAAGGCGTGTGATCTCGGGCCCATTTGTCTCCTCAACAAGCTCATCCTCTTCACAGGAATGGAGTAACGAAAAACAAAACAGACGTACATAGAGAAGTAGGGAGATAATAATACTGCATCATAAAATAACGGGTTACAGCAATAATAGCATAGTAAACACATAATAGGTAGCACATATATCAATTATGACAGTTATAACAAATAACTCATACGAACAGCCATCCATCAAGTCAAAACATGCAAATAGACAGCTGTCTCCATGGACCCCTCACTCAGATCAATCCTCTAAGTCGGGATACTAATCCTATGCAGCATGTCGGCCGAATCTCTCAACACAAGGTTCCACACAGGAACAAGATTTAGTTTGTCCAAGAAACCGAACCGCTCACTGTGACCAATAAGAGTGCCACCCCCTTCCACACATAGAACCGGGTGTCTTGGTTGTCTCGGAACGTTAGCCTGGAACTTGGAACAGCTCAGGGATTAGTCAGGATATCCAGGCTGGCTCAAGTATCACAACACGATAGGAGCAACCCCATTTGTCACTGTAGATCAATCCCGAGTCTGGTTACATCCCCAAGGCCACATCGACCGCCCCTTCCTTTTTCCGTACCTGCACTTAGGTACAACTAACCTCGCATGACATTGGTAGCCTATACTACTGTCATACGGCCCTGCCACTAGGCCTCTATTATATCCAGCAAACATCCTCAACGGGATGATACCGGATCCTCACGCCTAACACTCAGCAATCCAAACATGATGCTTCGCATCAACACGGCTACCGCCCTGAAGCCACTCGTCCATGAGCCACAGCTCTAAACTCAACAAGCACATCTCGGCGGAACCATCCACGGTATCAACTCAATCGCACAACGACTCAACAACACATCCAGCACACAGCTATAGCACAATATATGCAATAATAATAGCAACAACTAACATAAAATTCATAGCATATCAAACATGCCAAATAGACACATAGGCATGTAGACAGGTAGCAAATAACACAACAGGCAACATATCATCAATTCACGCAATTCAACCTCGATCAACAGTTGTCTAACCTAGCATTCAATCTTAGCGGTAATAGCCCAAAGTATGCTAAACCTAGGGTTTAGGTACTTTATCGAAGCTCAACCTCTAGTAGGGTTTAGGGTTCCCCTACACAGCAACAATAATATCTATACTATTCTTGTCTTCCCGACGACAGCAATACTCTTTCTCCCCATTTGAAAAGTTGGTGCGAACCTCGACATGATCACCACCTCAAAGCAAAGAACAACCACAAACACCACCAGTAGTCGCGGCCTCAAGCTCTCCAAGCACCTCGAATGCAGCCTCGAACATTGCCCTAATCACGGGAACAACACGGATGCAAAAGTGTTAACCCTAGGGCAATCCCAAAACCAAAAAGAAAAGGTAGAAAACTCAAAGAACACAAAGAACACGTGTTAGGGATTCAAGTTTACCTTGGGCGAATCAAGAAATCAATCAGTCAAAGTTGTAGAAAACTTCGTCACGATCGCTCTGGTGTTGCTAGAATCTCGATCCGATACTCTGAAGCTCTCCAAACACAACTCTTTCTCTTTAGAAACTTTGTTTCTCTCTCTAAGAACTAGAAAAGCTCTCTGGTCTTAGACCAAAATCGTGCAGGAAATGAGGAAGAGGAAGAAACTCATACAACTTGGTCAGTTGTCCATGCTTTAGCATGGGAAACCTGCACGCTTGAGCGTGGGGTCCTTCTACGCTTGAGCAAGGAGCCTCGTCCACTCCGTCTTCTCCTTGTCTTGACACGTGTCAAAACTATAACACCCCGACTTTCACTGCCTTTATAAATCAGTAAGTTTTATAATTAAGTTTGTATTTTATTCGAGGTTTTAGAAAATGAAATAAAATAAACCGAGACCATATTCATGCTCAACGCTATCATAGGAAGCCACGATTAAATTTTGAGCAAAAAACTCAGACGGAGCTTGGTCTGGGTTTTTCACTGACAGTAGTATTTTACCACTATAAAGACTTAATTTTGACTTGTGGAAAAGACAGTCAGGCTTAGAATTCCATTCCATACAATTTTGCTAAAATTGGTTCTTAACGTTAAAAATTGAAAATAATAAAAATTATTCGGGCGAAAACTCGAACCAGGAGACAAACGGAGCTGTAGAAGGATTTAATGGGACCCGCTGACGGATAAGCCCAGTGTCACATCAAGTCACATCAGCTAGGAATGCATGCCAGTGTCATGATGGTTTTTCAAAATATCTATACGCGAAATGACCAAAATGCCCTTGATCTTTTAATGAAATTACAATTTGGTCCTAATGTGAAATGTCTAAACTACCCTTAAGTGAAAAATATCTTGGTCCCTCCCCCCACACTTGGCCAATTCGGCCAGCCCTCTCTTTTCTCTCTATCTTCACTTGTTCTTCATGTTCTTCATCTCCAACAAACTTTCTCTCCATTCTTTCTTCTAATCTTTCAAGATTATGGTAAAACTAAGTTGATTTCTCACCACGCTTTATCATCTAGGAGGTAGTAACTTCAATCTCCATCTCTTTATCTCTCTATTTCTCCCTCTAAATTTTATGATCCATGGAAGTTAGGTTTTGAAGTATAAACTTCAAAAATCCATGAATAATTGTAGAAAAATCCTTTTATTGTCAAACCAATTTCTTTGATCTAGATTCATGATCTCCCTTCATAATCCAAGAGATTGAGACCAAAAGAGCTTCCTAGCTCAAATGGGTCATAGTGGCCGAACCAAGCTATATTGGGTGGATAGGGTTTTGGTTCAAATTTTAGTGTAATAAGCTTGAATCTAGGTTTATCACACTTAGTTAGTATAGAATCCAAGAGATGAGAATTTTTGGAGCTCCCTAACCATATTTTCTAGCACATGACCGAACCACCAATTTAGGAAAAATATGAAATTTTGATTGAAGTTTCAAAATTGAGACTTGATTTGGTGTTAAGGTTACCTAGGGATCTTTCCTTCAAGAGATAGGAATTTTTAGACATCCCTAGCTATTTTTGGCACCCTATGACCGAACCTAGCTTCTAAGGGATTAGAGAAATTTATGTTGTTAATAGTTGATGATTGGATTGGTTGTGTATTTGCAGATGTTGACGAGTAATCGGATGAGAAATCGGGAGAATTTGAAATGACCCGCCATCCTATTGGAGAACCTAAGATATGAACTAACCTTAATCACATTATAAATGTTAGCTAGCCTTATTAATACGAAGCGAAGCGGAAAAATTGAGCGCGGAAGCAAAACAATTTACGGCATGCTACGCCTCAGAGTACACAGCTTTAAATATAAAGAAATATATCACATACATCATTGCTTCATCAGTAGGGCTACATTATTAAAGTAGTACATACAGAGTATATTATTACAAACCAAAATAAAAGTCCAAAAAGTAGGCCGAGAGACAGCTCTCCGGCTAACCACGATCACTGCCCAACCTCTCGAGGCTAGGGTCCGTGGCACGTCCTCCGGCGTTAGACTCATACGAATGTCGTCCAGCTCCTCAGCGGCTGGTTCCTCTTCGGGATCTTCCCATAAAATAAAAATAACGCATATAGAAAAATAGCGGGAGATAAGAAACATATATCATCAATATGGGAGAGGGGCATTAGTACAACATATATATACACGCATCACACATCAAAAATAAATTATACATCAAAACATCATCCATATCTTAAATCACCCATCACAATCATCTCAAACATCATTCTCCCAGATAATCCTAGAAGAGGGATACTAGTCCCAATGTATATGCTGACTTCCCTATATGCATGTCAGCTGATACATCACGTCCCCAGTTGGACATCCCCGTCAAGATTATATCACATCACATCACGTCCCCCATTGGACATCCCGCCTCGGGATTTAAAGTAACGTCCCCAATTGGACATCCCCCTTTGGGACAAAATGCTGAGGTATGAAATGATATGAAAATGCAACAAACATCCATTGCAGGTTAACATCGGGACCTCATGCCTAAGCACTCGTCCATGACCACGACACATCGCATCACATCAACGTCAACATCAATCTTCAACATCAACCTCACATCATCATCAACTTTAACATCAGCATCACGACGCTTTGCGTCTACGAGCCACAGCTCCACGGTCGGGACCACAATGATATCAACCCGAACAACATCATCACTCACCATACTCTCATCAACACCCAATCACCAGTCAAATCACAAGAAAATTAAAACAGTAATTCTTTCTAGTGCAGATATCATCATAAAAGTGAATAGCAGTAAATCATACAGGCAGTTCAACAAATTAAAGCGACAGATAATCAAATAAATAAATCAACACATCAACCTCGATCAATCACATCATTTATAATATCAACTTAGTGGTGATAGCCCAAAAGTACCTACGCCTAGGGTTCAGGCACTTTATCCAAGGCTCAACCTCTAGTAGGGTTTAAGGGTTCCCACCGACACGGATATATATATATATATATATATATATATATATATATATATATATATATATATATATATATATATATATATATATATATATATATATATATATATATATTCTATACTAAGCTTGCCTTCCCGACGATATTAGTTCTTTCTCCCCACCTTAGTGATTTCCACGTGCAGCTCCGGCTACGACATGCTACCGATCTACATACACACAATCAATAAAGGCATTAACTCAAAAAAAAAAAAAAAAAAACAAAGATTTCTCCTATTGCACCACCCCTAGGGTTCGGCCCTATTAAATGAAAAATAGCTAAGGAGCTCCAAAAATTCTCATTTCTTGGATAACACCCTAACTAAATGTGATAACCCTAGATATCAACTCAAAACATCAAAAACCCTACCTTACACTAAAGGGGGTTTCGGCCTCTCTCTCTCAAAAAAAATAGCTAGAGAGATTTCTTGGATCTAATTTCTTGGATCATGCAAGTATGTCATGAACCTAGGCCATAGAAATTGGTTTGGTATTAAAATGATTTTTCTACAATTTTTCAAGGATTTTTGAAGATTTAGGGACAAAAACCCTAACATTTATGATCATGAAATTTAGGGGAGATAAATGAGAGATTGAGAGAGATAGAGAAGAGAATCTACCTCCTAGGATGATCTCCTTAAAAAATAAGTGAAGGTTGCTTCACAAAATTTTCAAAGATCAAGCTCCAAAAATGGAGTTCTATGGTGAGAAAATGAGAAAGAAGAGAAAGAGTGGAGATGGGGGTTTGGGGCTGTTTCTTGCTCGAGAATTTGGGGATGAGGATGAGTGAAGAATAGGATATTTACTAGGTGACTTAAGACTTAAGAAATAAGTAAAAGTAATAAAAGGTAATTAGTAAAAACTAACCAAGGACCATTTGGTCAACTCAGGTCCCGACATTTTGAAAAATCTCACGACACTGGCATGGGTCCCCAAATGATTTAACATAGCCTTGTTATGAAAATTACCAGCTCAAGGTTCTCGAAAAACCTTTACACGGCTCAAATCGTCTTCCAGATAGATTATCGGCCCGAATATAATATATTATTTTCATTTTCGAAAGTCAGGACAAATTTTTTCGAAAATATAGGAAACGTGATTCTAAGTCTAACTGTCTCATTCACGAGTCCAAATTAGGTCTTCATAGTAGTAAAACACTACTATTAATGAAAATCGTAAACCGGGCTCCGTCTGAGTTTTCGACCCAAAATTTGACCATTGCTTCCTACGACATCATAGAGCTTGACTATGGTCTCGGAATAATTTATTTAATTTTATAGACCCTCCAATAAAATAAAATTACTTAAATACTGATTAATTAAAAGAATAAGAAAAATTAGAGTGTGAATTTCGTCCTCGAAATTCGACGTACCTTAGAATAGATGTGATATCGCTGCTGCATATCCCCTTCGCGTTCCCAGGTGGCATCTCCTGTTGTAGCATCCCATATGACCTTGACTAAGGGAATCTGCTTCCCGCGGAGTTCTTTCACCCTCGTGTCTTCAATCCGTATAGGTAACACTTCATATTCTAAGTTCTCCCTTACCTGGATTGATTCGAGCTCTATCACCTGTGACGGATCAGGATGGTATTTTTTGAGTTGGGACACATGGAATACATTATGAATATTGGATAGGTTGGGAGGTAAAGCAATTTGGTGGGCAACTTGACCAATTCGGCGAAGAATTTGAAATGTTCCAATGAATCTAGGTGTAAGCTTTCTGAATTTGATTGCCCTGCCGATTCCAGTTCTTGGAGTGACTCTCATAAAGACATGATCGCCTTCTTGGAACTCCAAACGTCTCCTCCTCTTGTCACTGTAGCTCTTTTGTCGATCCCGTGAGACTTTCATCTTTTCCCGAATTTTCTTAACTTGCTCCGTCGTTCGCTGCACCATCTCTGGGCCTATCAACTGATTCTCCTCGGTCTCATACCAACGGAGCGGTGTTTGACACTTCCGTCCATACAGTGCCTCGTATGGTGCCATACCAATACTCGAGTGGAAACTATTGTTGTATGTGAACTCAATCAGTGGAAGGAACTCGTCCCAACTTCCTGTGTTTTCCAAAACACAATCCCTTAAAAGATCCTCCAAAGATTGAATCATCCTTTCAGACTGACCATCCATCTGCAGATGATAAGCTGAACTCATCCTGAGCTTCGTTCCCAATGCACCATTTAGACTCTGCCAAAACCTGGAAGTAAATCTCGGATCCCTGTCCGAAATTATACTCGAAGGTACTCCATGTAATATCACTTCCTTGTTGTAAATCTGGGTTAATCTTTCCAAAGAATACCTTTGGTTGATCGACAAGAAATGAGCACATTTCAAAAGCCTGTCAATGATTACCCAAATTACGTCGCATCTCTTTTGTGTCCTCGGTAGTCTGGAAACAAAATCCATTTCAATGCTATCCTATTTCCATTCTGAGACGTCCAGTGATTGCAATAACCCTGCTGGTTTCTGGTGTTCAATCTTTGCCTTTTGACACACCAGACAGGATTGGACATATTCTGCTACATCCTTCTTCATCCCAGGCCACCAAAACATTCCCTTTAGGTCCTAGTACATCTTCGTAGATCCGAGAAGAAAACTTAGCTTACTCTTGTGTGCTTCGTCCAATATCATGTACCTAACTTCGCTATCCTTAGGCACACATATCCTGTCTCCAAACTTCAGGATTCCATCAGTACCTTTCTTGAACTCTAAAGTCTTTCCTTCTTCTACCATCTGGTTTTTTTCCTGCAGGTACTGATCTTCTCCTTGCTTTTTCCAAATTAAGTTCAGAAAATCACTAGTGATAGTGACCATTCCTAAACTTACCTTATCTCTGGATAACTTCAAGTCGAGATTCAGATTCCTGAACTGTTCTAGCAGTTCTAGTTCCTTCACCATCATGGCGGACATATGCAAAGATTTCCGACTCAATGCATCTGCCACTATGTTGGCCTTTCCCGGGTGGTACTATAGATCAAATTCATAATCCTTTATGAATTCCATCCATCTCCTCTGCCGCATGTTCAACTCCTTTTGGTCGAACAGATACTTCAAACTTTTATGGTCGGTAAACACGCTGAATTTAGCGCCATAAAGATAGTGTCTCCATATCTTCAATGAAAACACTATTGTGGCCAACTCTAGGTCATGGGTTGGGTAATTCCATTCATGCACTTTTAGTTGTCTGGAAGCATAGGACACCACTTTCCTTTCTTGCATGAGTACACAACCCAAACCCTGATACGATGTGTCACAGTACACATTGAATGACATTGATGGATCTGGCAAGACTAGTGCCGGAGATGTAGTCAGCCTCCTTTTCAGCTCTTGGAAACTAGCCTCACACTCTTCTGTCCATTCATATGCCTTTCCTTTTCTCGTTAATTGCGTCAGAGGTAACGCAATCTTCGAGAATCCCTCGATAAACCTCCTGTAGTATCCTACTAGTTCGAGAAAGCTTTTGATCTCGGTTACCGTCTTAGGGCTTTCCCCCTTAACCACAGCTTCTACTTTTGTAGGACCTACTGCTATACCATCCTTGTCGATCACGTGTCCAAGGAATTGTACCTCTTCTAACCAGAACTCGCACTTTGACAACTTGGCATAGAGTTGTCTGTCCTTAAGAACTTGAAGTACAACTCTCAAATGCTCTTGATGTTCTGCCTTGTCTAAGGAGTAGATAAGGATGTCATCGATAAAAACAATGACAAACTTATCGAGGTACGGTCTGAAGATTCTGTTCATGTAATCCATGAACACTGCAGGAGTATTAGTCACACCAAAAGGCATAACTAGATACTCGTAGTGTCCGTACCGACTCCTGAAAGCCATCTTCGGTATATCATCTTCTTTCACCCTTATTTGATGATAACCAGATCTCAGATCAATCTTAGAAAATACCTTTGCTTCCCTTAATTGGTCCATAAGATCGTCAATCCTTGGCAACGGGTATTTATTCTTGATTGTCACTTTGTTGAGTTGTCTGTAGTCCACACACAACCTTGAACTACCATCCTTCTTCTTGACGAATAGCACAGGTGCTCCCTATAGTGAAACACTCGGTCTGATAAACTGCTTCTGCAGCATGTCATCTAGTTGCTTCTTCATCTCTGCCAACTCTGTTAAGGGCATTCAATAGGGTGCTATCGAAATCGGTCCGGCTCCAGGTGCAAGATTGATTGCGAATTCTATCTCCCTCTTGGGTGGTAATCCTGGCACGTCATCCGGGAAAATATCTGGAAACTCACGCACCATCGGCAAAGCATCCAGACTTGGAGTCTCCTCGGCTTCCAAAGAAAACAGCACCATGCACTCTCCTGATTGTACACCTCCCGATACACTATCACTGGCAGGCAATGATCCATATTGCTTGGAAAAATAGAGGGTTTTATTTGAACATTCTAGTCCTACATGGTTAGCCGAAAGCCAATCCATGCCTAAGATAATATCAATCTATTGCATAGGCAGACAGACTAGGTCCACAAGAAAAGATCATTTTTCTAACATGACCGGGCATTTTAAACAGACAAATAAAGTTGTCAGGGAATCACCCATAGGTGTAGAAACAGTCAAATCATATGGTAAGGTTGAAACAAGCAAATTCAAATGATCCATACACGCCAAAGAAATAAAGCAATATGTAGCCCCTGAATCAAATAAAATATATAAGAGTCCCCCCGCCACTAGGCACTTACTTTGTATCAGATCGGGACATTGAGAGGCTTCAGAGCCTCTCACAGCGAACACCCTTCCCGTTGTCTGTGGCCTGTTCTGCTGGCCCACTACTTGCTGTCCAGTCCCAGCATTCAAATCCCTTCCGGCTTGCTGTTGAATTTGACTTTTACCGGCATCCCCCGTTCGGTACTCGTTGGCATAGTGGCCCCACGTGCCACAACGGAAACAAGTGACGTTCGTGCCTGGGTACAATCTTTCACTTGATGTGGACCACCGCATCGAAAGCACTTGGAGAATCCTAGTTGCCATTGACTGGCATTTCTTTTTCCATAGCTTGCTGGTTGCTGATTCGGGCGACTGTAAGGCTTTGCCCTCGGTTGGAACTTTCCTCCTCGGCCTTTCTGACCAAAGCTCCTGGCTGGTCCACCACTTGTTGCTGGAGTCTGTGTAATTCTCTCTTCATCATGTCCTTCCAGTATGGTACATTTTTTCCAGTAGCTCGGGAAATGATCGTATGCTCAATGGCAGCATAGCCCTCTTCAGCTCGGGCCTCAGTCCGTCTTCGAACCTTCGGTACACCCAATCTTCATCCGGGTACACTTGGTAAAAATGGGAGAATTTTAGCAGTGCCTCGAACCTCATGGCGTATTCTCCCACTGACTTCTGGTCCTGCTTCAGGTTTAGGAATTTTTTTTCTTTTTCTTGACGAACACTCCTTGGAAAATATTTCTCCAAGAAGCGCTCACGAAATACCTCCCAGGTCAGCAGTCTTCCTCCAGCCTCTAGCAGTCTCTGTTTTTTTTTTTTCCACCATGCTTCAGTTGCTCCGACTAGCATGAAAGCAGCGTAAGTAACCTTCCTATTCTCTCTGCATTGGATAGCCACAAAGACTTTCTCAATTTCTTGGAGCCATAGCTTAGCAGCTTCCGAATTGTACTCCCCATGGAATTGGGGAGGATTTCCCTTCATGAAGGCATTTAGTCCAGTGTTTACCACTTCGCCTCCTCCGACATGATTATGTTGTTGTCTATCATCCCTCTCTTCCTGTCGCTGCATGAACTGAGCGCTTTGCTGTGTTTGTTGCAGGATTGCAGCGGCCAAATCCCTCATGATCCTCATTGCTTCGTTCTGATCTCCGCTATTCCCAATTCCCGAGGTATCCCCATTACTGCCGGGGCTCCCGGTTCCATCTAGTGCTCCCTTTCCTCTACCGCGTCCTCTGGCCATTCTTTCCTGGTAAAGGAAGCGTTAGTTTCAATCCATAATACATACAACATCAATCAACAGATATACATATCATATGCCTCACGGATAAAACAGTTATCACACTCGATAACTTGCGCATCAGACACACTACCCTTTTTCTAACACAGTTAGTACCTGATAAGTGCCAATTTTACTTACAATTCTAGAGTGTAGGACGAATTACAGACAAATTAAGAAAGGAAAACAAAGCTTGCAAAATTCGCTTAAGCCTGGAAAATTCGCTTAAGCGAATTTCCATCAGAAATACATGGTTTGTTTTGGCAACTGATAAGCTTAAGCTAAAATGCTGAGCTGAGCAAGTCGCGCATAGCCTATAAAATTAGCTTAAGCGAATTTCCATCAGCAACTCATGTCTTGATTTGCAACTGATTCGCTTAAGTTAAATTCTGCGCTGAGCGAATTCCGCTTAGCTTGGAAAATTGGCTTAAGCGAATTTCCATCAGAAGCAAATGCTTTGGTTCGCAACTGATTCACTTAAGCTAAAGTTCTACGCTAAGCGAATTCAGTTTCTTTAACATAAAGAATTCTGCTTCAGTTAAGCGAAATTCTTGGAGCTAAGCGAGTATAACTGTCAATGCTAGTATACTCCCTAAACCACACAGTCCGATGTTAGAATCGAACTGCTCTGATATCAATAAATAAGACGACCCGCCGTCCCATTGGAGAACCTAAGATATTAACTAACCTTAATCGCATTATAAACGTTAGCGTGCCTTATTAATACGAAGCGAAGCAGAAAAATTGAGCGCGGAAGCAAAGCAATATATGACATGCTACACCTCAGAGTACACAGCTTTAAATATAAAGAAATATATCACATACATCATTGCCCCACCAGTAGGGCTACAGTATTAAAGTAGTGCATACAGAGTATATTATTAGAAACCAAAATAAAAGTAGGAAAAGTAGGCCGAGAGACAGCTCTCCGGCTAACCATGATCACTGCCCAACCTCTCAAGGCTAGGGTCTGTGGCACGTCCTCCGGCGTCAGGCTTGTATGGAATGCCGTCCAGCTCCTTAGCGGCTGGTTCCGCTTCGAGATCTTCCCATCAAATAAAAATAGAACATATAGAAAAATAGCGGGAGATAAGAAACATATATCATCAATATGGGAGAGGGGCATCAGTACATCATATATATACACGCATCACACATAAAAAATAAATTATACATCACAACATCATCCATCTCTTAAATCACCCATCACAATCATCTCAAACATCATTCTCTCAGATAATCCTATAAGAGGGATACTAGTCCCTATGTATATGCTGACTTCCCTATATGCATGTCGGCCGATACATCACGTCCCTAGTTGGACATCCACGTCGGGATTATATCACATCACATCACGTCCCCCATTGGACATCTCGTCTCGGGATTTAAAGTAACGTCCCCAATTGGACATCCCACTTTGGGACAGAATGCTGTGGTATGAAAGGATATGAAAATGCAACAACCATCCATCGCAGATTGATATCGGGACCTCACGCCTAAGCACACGTCCACGACCATGACACATCGCATCACATCAACATCAACATCAATCATCAATCATCAACATCAACCTCACATCATCATCAACATCAACATCAGCATCAACATCAGCATCACGACGCCTTGAGTCTACGAGCCACAGCTCCACGGTCGGGACCACAACGATATCAACCCGAACAACATCATCACTCACCATACTCTCATCAACACCCAATCACCAGTCAAATCACAACAAAATTACAATAGTAATTCTTTCTAGTGCAGATATCATCATCAAAGCGAATAGGAGTAAATCACATAGGCAGTTCAACAAATTAAAGCGACAGAAAATCAAATAAATAAATCAACACATCAACCTCGATCAAACACATCATTTATAATATCAACTTACACCTAGGGTTCAGGAACTTTATCCAGGGCTCAACCTCTAGTAGGGTTTAAGGGTTCCTCTACACAGATATATATATATATATATATATATATATATATATATATATATATATATATATATATATATATATATATATATATATATATATATATACACACACTAAGCTTGCCTTCCCGATGATATTAGTTCTTTCTCCCCACCTTAGTGATTTCCACGTGCAGCTCCGGCTACTACTAGCTGCCGATCTACATAACACAATCAATAAGGGCATTAACACACAAAAAAAACAAAGATTTCTCTTATTGCACCACCCCTAGGGTTCGACCCTATTGAATGAAAAATAGCTAAGGAGCTCCAAAAATTCTCATTTCTTGGATAACACCCTAACTAAATGTGATAACCCTAGATATCAACTCAAAACATCAAAAACCAACCAAAAACCCTACCGTACACTAAGGGGGTTTCAGCCTCTCTCTCAAAAAAATAGCTTGAGAGATTTCTTGGCTCTAATCTCTTGGATCATGCAATTATGTCATGAACCTAGGCCATAGAAATTGGTTTGGTATTAAAATTATTTTTCTACAATTTTTCATGGATTTTTGAAGATTTAGGGATAAAAACCCTAACATTTATGATCATGAAATTTAGGGGAGATAAATGAGAGATTGAGAGAGATAGATAAGATAATCTACCCCCTAGGATGATCTCCTTCAAAAATAAATGAAGGTTGCTTCACAAAATTTTCAAAGATCAAGCTCCAAAAATGGAGTTCTATGGTGAGAAAATGAGAAAGAAGAGAAAGAGTGGAGTTGGGGGTTTGGGGCTGTTGCTTGGTCGAGAATTTGGGGGTGAGGATGAGTGAAGAATAGGATATTTAATAGGTGACTTAAGACTTAAGAAATAGGTAAAAGTAATAAAAGGTAATTAGTAAAAATTAACCAAGGGCAATTTGGTCAATTCACGTCCCGACATTTTGAAAAATCTCACGACACTGGCATGGGTCCCCAAATGATTTAACATAGCCTTGGTATGAAAATGACCGGCTCAAGGTTCTCGAAAAACCTTTACACGGCTCGAATCATCTCCCAGATCGAATATCGGCCCGAATATAATATATTATTTTTATTTTCGAACGTCAGGACGGATTTTTTCGAAAATATAGGAAACGTGATTCTAAGACAAATTGTGTCGTTCACGAGTCTAAATTAGGTCTTCATAGTAGTAAAACACTGCTGTTAATGAAAAATGTAGACTGGGTTCCGTCTGAGTTTTCGATCCAAAATTTGACCATAGCTTCCTACGACATCGTAGAGCTTGACTACGGTCTCGGAATAATTTATTTAATTTTCTAGACTCTCCAATAAAATAGAATTACTTAAATACTTATTAATTAAGAGACATGATATGTATATGTGTGTATATATATATATATATATATATATATATATATATATATATATATATCCTGGACTGGTTAAGAGTATAGCACTGGCTATAGCTCAATAATGAAGATTAAGCTACTTAAAAGTCTTAATTAACGATTTGGAAATGTTTTGGTTTGCGATATAAGAAGCTTTTAAGCTAAATGTTATAATGGCCAATTTTACTAAAAAGCCACTAAGTTAAGAACCCAAGAGGAATTTTCGAACAAGACTTCAGGGATTGAGAGTTAGTGAGGACAATAGTGAAAAATTGCCTTATCATTATTTTCTAAATCATGTTGTACAAAGAAAGAAAACCTTGAGAAATATCTAGTTGTCAAAGAAAGAACCTTCTGAAAGTATTTGATGTTCCGAAAACGAAAATGTCTCTTCATGAAAGTTTGCTCCGATAACAATCTTTAGAAAAATGTTTTAAAACGATGAAACCTTTAGAAAAGGCATTTAAAGGCAAAATCCTTTGAAAATGAATCTTTAGGACTTGAGCCTTTGAGAATGGTTTGTAAAGAGAAGTTTTTGTGAAAAACAAGTTTTAGAGCGAAAAACGAGTTTTGGTTTATACCAAAGAGATTCTGAGTTTTGTTTTCAAGATCTAAACTACGAAAATGAAATTTGATGAAACTGGTGATTACCCCTTCATGCATGTGATGCACATGAACCTGGTGATTGAGATGTCGGGCTAAAGTTCTATAACATGAACGGACTTAGTGTCCTATATGCGAGTCTAGTGTCCGCGATATTGGCCTAGTACTTCGTGGATTGAGCACTCGGACTACGTGTTCTGTGTTTTGAAAAAAACGGACTTAGTGTCCAATATGCGAGTCTAGTGTCCGCGACGTCGGCCTAGTACTTCGTGAATTAAGAACTTGGGCTACGTGTCCTGAATTTGAACAGGCTAAATGTCCTTTAAAACGAGTCGAGCTGGGTGCCTTGATAGAAAAAGAAAGAATTGAACGAAAAAGAAAACAGAAAACTTTCTGCATACATACATGAGTTGGCCGACGTGCCATTTGAACCGAGCTACAATCCAAGTGGTTGAGAATATGAGCCAGTGAAGACCACTATGTCTATAGGGGTATTCTGTGTTCGAAACTCCACAAGTGGCTGGAGGCATCGCAACCCTGTGCCGTGGTAAATCGGTTGCCCAACACGAATGACCTCAATCAGAGACTGGACTACTCATGATATGGTTGGACATGGTACCCCAAAACAATTGGAGTTCGGACCTAAATTGAGAGGCCAATTCATGAGAACAATTGTGTTATGGGAGTATTCGCGGCCTATCGCTCGAGGAAGGGAAGTTAGGAATCTCCGGAGAACATGAATTAGAAAGTTGAATTGAAGTCTCATGCATTCTTTTGACTTATCTTGATGAAGGGGTGTGATCCAACAGAGTGAGATTATCTTGTTATGATATGATGTTGAATATTGATATTCTATAGCATGATTGTGTTGTATATCGATGCATTATTGTATGCTGCTTTACTTGTGTGGCTATTATGATAAACTTGTGAATGAGTATCTCACCCTTGCCTTTACATGTTGGACACCCTGTTGTGTTTTTTGAACACATGTACATATATTTTCCAAAGGTCCTCTTGGTCACTGCGAGACCCTGTAGCTGAGTTCCTTGGTGTCGACGACGAAGACGGGTGGACTGTTGATGACGAGCCCCAGTCTCATTTGTACGATGCATGCTAGGTAGTATGCTTTATTGTTCTTAGAGTTTTATTAGACCAGCTCTTAGGATTTTTTATGTTTAAGTCAGATCTTTTGACTGTAACTCAGTATGATATGTATTAAGAGATTGATGTGATGTACGCCTTATGTCGAAGTTGAATGAGTTTTATAGATGATAAGTTTGAATTTGTTTTCAGCTGTTATTAAAATTTTCAATTGATATCAGATTTCTGCAACTAGTCTAATGAGTATTTTTGAAAAAGTTATAATTAACCGAAAAAGAAAATTTGGGGTATGAACTGTGACACCGAGAAGGGGTGTTACAATAGTGGTATCAGAGCTGGTCAATGTTTTTTTGGGATCTAGGCTATGGATTCATGATATTTTTGCTGTGTTTACTGTGTTTTGTTTTGATAGAGGACAGTAACAATAAGAACAGTCTGCGATGACATGTTTCTTTCGGAATACAACCAAATGGATTGGTTCGGATGATTGAGATGCGTTAAGACTTTTATGAGAAAAAGTATCCGAGTTATTAAGAGGTGAAATCTAAGGTAAGCTTTGAGACAGCTCCTCAGTCAGTTCTAGCAAATAGGCTTGAATATGACCTCTACTTTATGAGTCAAGGATGTTAGACTCTTAGTTATCAAGTGAGTGAAGACTCCTTGGTATGTGAAGGAAGTTTGAATGTTGGGAAAGTTTGTCGAAGGAACAAGCATGCCTTAGGGAAGTTGAAGAATAACAAAAAGCTTTTGGAGTAAATATATAGCTAGCTAGTAAGCGACCAAACAAATGGCAAGACAACGATATCTACTCTAATAAAGTTGAGAGACTGGAGTGGAATTCTGATAAAGCAATAAAAGTGTGGTATCGCGTGAAGTTTCTTCTGATAGTACTTTAAGAAATGATTGGAGCCTCCGCTGTTTGTGGGTTTGATGAATAGGACATTTTTCTCCATTAGCACAGATGAAAGGCTACGCCTTATGGGTAGACTGTAATCCAGGTTCATGATGGTGAAGAATTCGTATAATACCCAAGTATAACTTTTCGAAGTTGCAATGATCAGAGACTGAGTGAACCAGAATTGAAATGTGAACTTTGGCTATAGAACGAGTGTCCTTAGAACTGGTATCATTAGGGGAAGGAATTACAATGGATCCTATATGAATGGGAGTACTGTCTTGTTAATAGAACTTAAGACAGTGACCAGCAGAGATGAGTAAGACGGATGAGTTTAGACTCGGCCGCAACGACCACTATCTGAGGATATGGTTGACTCCTTGTTTTGATACTTTCAAATTCGAGGACTTGAAATAAGTTTGATATTAAGTTTGGATTTTCACTTAGATATTGGAACTCTTAAGTGAACTTATTGAGATTTAGAGTGCATTAGAGTTGTTGGTGAGATTGAGACGTGTAATAACGGAATAAGAACTAGATTAAGCGTTTGATTTAATCATGGAAGTAAGTATTTCGTGAAGGATTGGTAGTAGAGAATGACGGACTAACAGGTCAGTGAAAGAGAGAATGACTTTCCCGATAGTCGATGGATGAGCAAAAGACGGATGATAAGTTTCAGGAGTTAATTTTATTTCTCCAAAAGAGTATGACCGTGTTGAAATTGTTTCCTTGACGAAACAAGGTGTGTTGTCACACAAGGGTGTGCGTTTTGTTGAGTTCTAATCAGGTTGAAGCCTGGTGAGAACTCACGTTTAGAGAAAGGTACTTGTATTCATGTTGACACGTCGTTTGTCCTTTTGGGATTGTGTCAGACATTTGAACGAGGTGCCTGTCTAGGAAGATTTTCAGGATAAATTTTCTGAGGATATTCCGAGTCTGCGTTGCAAAGGACGTTGAGTTTTCGATTGATCTAGTTTCTAGATTCAATTAGATCTCCATCGCTTGCGTAGGATATCGCCTACAAAGTTGGCTGAGTTGGACTTGATAAAATGGAATTTCTTTTGGTTCTTGTTAAATTTGTCATCGTCGGTAATGTTCTCGTTTACTCTAAGAGTCACGAGGAACATGAGAAGACTCTGCGTCAAGTGTTACGGACCCTACGCTAGAAGAGTTGTCATGAAGTTACTTAAGTACGAGTTTGACTCGATGGTGGTAAAAAAATTCTTAGGGTATGCGATCCCGGACGTGCCTTTGTACTCACACTCCCATGTATTAGAAAATTGAGTGGATTGGTTTAATAGTAACCTTTGGCCTAGACATTTTCATGTCATTTCATCGAAAGATTTGTTATGACTATTTCTTGAGTTGTAACACAGACGAATCCTCGACACCGGAAGTTTAACTTAGTCAAATCACTTTTACTTTTGGTAACTGTGACCCAGTCTGAATTTTTGACCAGACTGCCCATCTTTTGATTCCCTGGTCTATTGGAAGGCTCTTATGAAAGAAGGGACTTTATTAGAGTCATGTTTGTAAACATGTATTAGCTATGCATTTTTACACTCACGAACCTACTGAAGAATCTTTTTACATACTGGATATTCCTATTCGTTTCCGAGTGGTAAAATCCTTCTATATACGTTCCTATGAGAGTAAGACCAAGAAAATTTCCTCTGTTGAAAGTTTCTTTTGTTGAAAGATTTCCTTCCTTAATCTTCAAGGACCAAGTAGCGATTAGGTTCAACTGATCACCTTCAATTCGAGTGAACGAGCAAGGAAAACAATTTGATCTTTAGAAGGTTAGTTGGAGTAAGTGTAGTATTCACTGCGAACATCCTTTTAGCGGGATAGACAATAAGTGGTAGAAGTTTTGATTGAGGTATAGTTATGATTGATAAGATGTGAACCTTTAAGATCAATCTCAGTTGGTGAGGCAATTATTAAGTATTGATCAAGGCAGAATAGTAGTCGAGAGATCTATGGTAATGATCAATGTCTGTAATTAAGATTGATTGTATAAGTTTGAAGATTTATAGGGAAGCGTTCTTGGTAGTTTTACCTAAGTCGAATATAGGCAGAAAAGAGGAGTTCTTGAGTAAAACTAAATTGTTTGAAAAGTTTAAGATTTATGATATTAGATACTTCTACCGTTGCAAATTCTTTTTGGTGGTAGTCGCATTAAGAGGTGCAATCTTGTTCTTTAAGGTTGAGATGCATGATATAGATTAGAGAGGTGAACTATGTTCAAAAGGAAGTAAGACTAAGATTGGATATCTTGGATCGGAACAGATGGATGTTTTGTAAAAGGGATATGTGTCGTAATTGCAATCTTGGTGTTAACAGTAAGAGTTAAAGATGTCGGAGGAAGATTGCCTAAGTGGATTAGAATAAAAAGAGAAGTGGTTAAGTTTTAATTATATCTCTCACATGTGAGGAACTAAGGTAAGATATTAAGGAGAAGGAGTATGGATTGAGGATAGGCGATTTGTTCTTAGCGGAAAATCGAATAGAGGATGAGTATGAGGTTGTCATTAGATTACAGTGTTACCTAATGGAGAATTACTTACGAGGAGTACAATGTGGAACCTGGAGTTTGAGAAATCCTGTCTAACAAATCAACATAAATCAAATTCCTTATGGGTAAATGAAATCAATGTTACATTTTCCTAACAATAATAAATTGTCGATCGTATGTAATAATATATATACGTTGGCACAATATTATTATATAGTTGATCTTTTACTATAGTAAGGTTCGAACTAACATTATTACCACCCAACTTGCTAATGATGAATGCGTTATATGTAACATCTCGTTTTCTCGAACAAGGGACAAGACCTAAGTTAAGGTGTGATCCAACACAATATTGTAAACTGCTCGAATATAACAATTGAATCACAGTGTCATGAAAGCAATGAAGTGGCAAGTCTTTTCAACACATATTCCATTCTGAATTTTTTTTGCGAATTTTTTTTTGAATTTTTTGAAATTGCACTTTTGCCCCAAAACTTTTGGTATTTATGCTTTTGGCCCTCTGGATTTTTCAGATTTGGCTCTTTTTCCTTTTTTTTTTTTTTTTTAAATCAGCCACTGACTTTTTCTAATTGAACAAATAGCCACGAAAAATTTCAAGCAATTATTTAAAAATTAGAAACCATGATCTCTCTCATTCAAATGGAGGGAAAACACCTTAACCATTACTTTGAATTTTCATTGAGTTCAAACCAATTTTTCTAACAAGGATCACTAAGAACATTTGATGAACACTAAACTTTGTGAAACAAAGTAAAACATGTAGATCTATGATTGATGTTCCCAAATTGCACACCACAAACACAATTCAACTTATGAACTAAGATCATTGGGGATCAATTAATCATATGAAAAGGAAAGTGGAGGCAAAAATTTTGGAGGGAAAAAAATTTGAAAATTCAAATATGATCATCAACCAAAACTCAACAATTCAAAAGCTAGATTCAAAACTAGATCAAATGAAACACCAATTACACAATCCAACACATGAACTAAGATCATTGAGGATCAATTAGCCATGAAATTTGAATTATGAAAAGTGGCGCCAATCTCAAGGAACAATGAGATTCAAAAATTTGATCCAAAATTCTATACAATTCAAATTCAAAGAACTAGCTCATGATACCAATTGATATGATCTAACATAGATCATGAAGTTTTTAGGATCTTTCTTTGAATCTGAATCTAGAAAACTAACTAGCAATTGAAAACAATGAAGAACATCATAGAAATTGAATCTCAAGTGATAATTCAATAAACCAAAAAGAGATGAAGAGAAGCAATTATATGAACATAAAGAAGAAGAACTAGCGAAAATTGAGAAGCAATTATATGAACATAAAGAAGAAGAACTAGCGAAAATTGAGGGGAAAGGGATGAAGGCGCCACAAGCTCAATCCATGGTGGAGGATTGGATGATAAGCCTTGAGGAGGATTCACCACTAGAGTGTTGGACCTCTAGATAAGAATCAAAGGTTCAACTCTTGAACCAAACTTGAGAGGATTCTCTCAACTCTCACAAGTCTCAAATATGAGAAACTACACAAATGATTCATTAATTGGAAATTGTAGTACATGAGGTCCTTATATACATGTGAGCCTCACCTAGCTTCATGAAGTGAAGCAAGGGGGTACTAATCTCCCTCTATTGCCGAGTAGGCCTTATGCTATGGGCCTAGTTGGCCCAATGCTCCCTAAGCCCAAGCTATGCTATCCTAAAAGTGCTTATTTGGAAAAGCACTTTTATTACAAGTCCTAAAATCTGAGTAATCTTGACTTCTACTAGTAGGAGGTTACAAATGGATTCCTCCTCAACTTGATGCTTCAAAGTCAACTGGTTGATCACAACTCTTTGTAATGCCTCTTGGACCTTCCTTTGCCTTGATCGGGTCATTGGTCCTTGAATGCCCTCCAAGCTTGGGACATATGTTCCCATGATCATATCATCCCCTCCTTCTTGAGGCGAATTCGTCCACGAGTTGTGTCTCTTATGATCTGTTTCAAAAAGGCTTAAGTCAGACACGTTAAAAATGGCACTCACATTATACTCACCTGGAAGGTCAATTCTGTATGCATTATCATTTATTTTTTCCAATACTAGGAAAGGTCCATCACCCCTAGGAAGGAGTTTGGACTTCCTTTGTAAAGGAAATCTTTCTTTTCTTAAGTGTACCCAAACCCAATCACCTGGTTGGAATAACACTTGTTTTCTTCCTTTGTTGACTTGCCTTGCATCATGGTCCCCTTGTTTTTCAATATTCAATTTTATTTGTTTCAAGGGTTGTGAGCAATGCATGTCTTCTAGAGAGAGCATCGGCCACGACATTGTTTTTGCCTTGTTTATGTTTAATCACATAGGGAAATTGTTCAATAAACTCGATCCATTTGGCATGTCTTTTATTCAATTTGCCTTGACCTTTTAAGTGCTTTAACGATTCCTGATCGCTATGTATGACAAATTCCTTAGGCAAAAGATAGTGTTGGCAAACTTTGAGACTTCTTACCAGGGCATAAAGCTCTTTATCATATGTAGAATAGTTCAATGATGCCCCAGAAAGCTTCTCACTAAAGTATGTTATAAGATGGCCTTCTTGAAGCAAGACTGCCCCAATGCCTACATTAGAAGCATCGCACTCTATCTCGAAAGACTTAACAAAGTTTGGAAACGCTAGAATAGGTGCATTAGTGAGCCTTTTTTTTAGGAGGTTAAAAGAATTTTCTTGGTCTTGGCCCCATTTGAAAGGCACATTTTTCTTTAAAACTTCATTTAGAGGACTTGCCAAGGTACTAAAGTCCTTAACAAATCGCCTATAGAAGCTAGCCAAGCCATGGAAACTCCTAACATCCCCCACATTTTTAGGTGTTGGCCAACTTTGGATGGCCTTTGTTTTCTCCTCATCCACATGCACGCCTTGGTCACTTATGACATAGCCCAAAAATACCATTTTGGTGGTGCAAAATGTGCATTTTTCTAGATTTGCATAAAGACTTTCTTTCTGTAGTACTAACAAAATACTTTTCAAATGTTCAAAATGATCCTCTTGTGTTTTGCTATATATGAGGATGTCATCAAAATAGACTACTACAAATTTACCAAAAAAATCCCTTAGGACATGATTCATGAGCCTCATGAATGTGCTTGGTGCATTGGTTAGCCCAAAAGGCATCACAAGCCATTCATAAAGTCCATACTTGGTCTTAAATGTAGTTTTCAATTCATCCCCCTCTCGTATTCTTATTTGATGATAGCCACTTCTTAGGTCAATTTTTGAAAAGATGCAAGACTCATGTAGCTTATCCAATAAGTCATCTAATCTTGGGATTGGATGTCTATATTTGATGGTTATGTTATTAATGGATCTACAATCGGTACACATTCTCCAAGTACCACCTTTTTTAGGTACTAAAATAACGGGCATAGCACATGGAGAAAGTGACTCTCTAATCCATTGTTTTTCTAAAAGACCTTCAAGTTGGCTTTGAATTTCCTTGGTTTCTTGAGTAATGCTCATATAAGCTAGCCTATTAGGTAGAGAAGCACTTGGAATTAAGTCCATGCGGTGCTCAATCCCCTTCAAAGGTGGTAAGCCTTTAGGAAGCTCTTTTGGATACACATCTTTAAAATTGTCCAAAAGGAATTCAAAGCAAGTAGGCAAAGATAAAGAGTGAAATACATTTTCACAAACATCTTTGGAGTAAAGCAAATACATTGGTTGGTTGGCCAATAGTATTTTCTTTACTTCCTTTTCTTTCAAGAACATGCATTCTTTGCCATTTTTCTCTTTAGTGGTTCAGCCTTGCCCACTAGAATGTGGCATCACATCACTTTGTTTTTCATTGAAGCTCTCGGCCTTTTGTGAGCTTTTGTGATGCACCTTCTTTTGTTTGTCCTCTTGATCTAGTACACTCTTGGCTTTTTTCTCAAGCTCTCTTTTTTCTCTTATTTTCTTTTGACCCTCACTAAACTCTTTTGGAGAAAGAGGTACAAAAATGACTTTTTTGTTGTGATGCTCAAAGGTAAACCTATTGGTATGACCATCATGTGAGAATCTTGATGTGTGTGAAACAACATCATATTTCATTCTTTTTTTGCATGCATTTTTAGTTCATTTAGGCATATTAGTTTCCTTTTTGTTTGTTTTCCCTTTAGTTCGGATAACTGTGGCGTTTATTGTGTGTCGTGTAGGATTTGTGGTAAATTGGCTAAGAAAAGGGTGGAAAGCATGCATGATTGAAGTTGGAGCTTCAAGAGGAGCAAACGAGGGAAAAAAGATCATTCCAGAGGCATCCACTGCCTGGCCATGGAATTCCCCATGGCCATGGATCGAGCAGCTGAGCTGAAGTACGCAAACGTGACAGGACAGCAGAGTCCAAGGCCTGGCCGTTGAATGAACCATGGCCTAGCCGTGGAATGACCCACGGCCATGGATCTCAACAGCACGTAATTTTTCCCCTTGGCAGCAGAGTCCACGGCCTGGCTGTGGAATGGGCCACGACCCTGGATCTCGGTCTGACACAAATTTTTAAGTTTCATTTTTAGTTGTTTCTTTTGGGCTTGGACCAATTTTAGACCCTAGGTATATATAGCAAGTCTGAATACATTGTTAGGGTTGACATTCTATTTGGAGGAGGCACTTTTGGAGGCTCTTGTTCTTGATCCTCTTCCTTCTTTCTCTCTTCATGACAGTTTGGTTGTTCTTTATCATTTTTCTGTTTTCTCTCTTTGCTATGTCTGAGTAGTTTTCTTTGTTTCTAGGTTTGGGCAATGCCCTTTGGTACATTGATGACGATTAATTGACTTGTTTATCCTTTTTATTAATTTTTGAATGTTCTTTGATTCAATCCTTGTTGTACTTATTCATGTGAATTTGTTGGCCACATATTTGCATCTCATAGATATCTAGGGACGTACTGAGAGGTAAACCTGGGTATTCGAACCATAAGAATTGAACTTAAGATCTAAATCATGAGAGTAGGTTTAGCCTTTCGAGGATTTAATGAATTGTCATAAAGCTTAAGGGGTTCAATTTAAATTCAATTACCACGAGAGTAGGAATTGATTTATTTGGACACAATTTTTGTATCTCGAGAGAGAACATTAGCTAATTTAGGGTAATTGACCTTCAATTGAATTTCAATCTTAATAAAAAGGGTTATCAATTAAGATTCATCTTGTATCATTGTGGTTACCCCCAATCCTGGAAGCTTTCTTGACATTTGAAAACCTTTTCTAAAAGCTTGCTATTCTTGTTCTTGATCTCTTGCATTTTAATATTTATTTTATTTAATTGTTTGGTTACTACGTTATTATCACTCAACAATTATATTCCCTTTGTTTAATTTAATTGAATTAATTAATTAATTGGTATTCATAAACATAGTCCCTGCGGATTCGATCTTTTTATTACTTGACGACGAAATCGTACGCTTGTGGATTTCACGCATCAAGTTTTTGGCGCCGTTGCCGAGGACTGTGTCTTTCTTGAATATCAGTTTAATTTTTAATTTAATTATTTTAAACATTTTTTTTATTTATCAATATATTACGTTCTTGTTTTCTCTTTGACTCGTTGTAGGTAATTCCTCTTGTTTATGCGAAGTACTAGACGTTCTAGGACTCTTATTGAAGCAAATCCTGAAATTGAAGGAACATTTCGTAGAAGGAGAAGACAACAAAGGCAAAGAGCGAGAGAAATACTTGAACCAATACTTATCGTGGCTGACCAAGTGGCTAGCCACTCAAGGAGTATGTAGCCCCTAATGCTCGGGGTCTGCGATCTGGAATTGCTAGGCTAGCCATTGAAGTTGGACACCTAACCATACCACCTACCTTACTCTCTATGATAAGGCAGAACCGGTTTGGAGGATTGCCGTCAAAAGACCCTAACGATCATGTGGATATGTTTTTGGAGTTTTGTGAGATAGTCAGGATTGAAGGTGCCTCTGCTGATGCTATCCGCCTCCGCCTATTTGAATCATCACTGAGAGATAGAGCTAGAGCATGGTTGAAGTCTGTGCCCGCTGAAACAATCACTACTTAGGACCAACTGGAGCAAGCTTTCTTGGACAAATTCTTTCCACCTTCCAAGACTGCTCATCTTAGGACCCAAATCACAAGCTTCATTAAGAAAGATGGAGAGTCATTGTCAGAAGCTTGGGATAGATATAAGGCTTTGTTGGAAGCCTGCCCACATCATGGGTTAGAGAAGTGGTTGATTGTTCACACCTTCTATAATGGGCTTGAATATTCTTCGAAGGTGTCTCTTGACTCCTCAGCTGGTGGAGCTTTGATAAACAGAAATTTAGCAGAAGCTTATGAAATCATTGAGAGTGTTGCTGCAAATCATCACCAATAGGCAAACGAAATAGGTAATAACTCGAAAAAACTTTCAGGAGGTAAGTTTGAGGTAGATGGTGTTGATTTGATAATGTCAAAATTTGATTCTCTAAATGAGAGTTTTGATAAACTTGAGAAAGTAAATGTGAATGCAATAGGTGCTACTGGTGTTGTTTGTGAGTGTTGTGGAGCACAGGGACACATTGGTATTGAATGCCAAAGCGCACCAAGAGAGCAAGTGGACTCGTGCAACAACTTCTATGACACAAACCCAAAGTTGCCCCACTACGCTCCTCCAAACTCTTATAACCAAGGAAGGAAGAACAACCCTTACCTCTCCTACCGAAACAACAACACGTTGAACCACCAATTCCAAGAAGGCCAAGGTAGTGCTAAACCCTCTTCTGGATTCTAACAGGTACAGACATCTAAACTTGAGTCTCTTCTTGAGAATTTTGTTGAGAGTCATTCTAAGCAAAATGAGGAGTTTAGGCAACATGGTAAGGTTGTAATTGAGGCCATTAGAGAATTCTCAGCTATGGTTGACAATTTGGCCATTCACAATAAGATGTTGGAAACTCAGATTGCTCATCAAGCCAGCACCTCAAATAGACAACTTGGTAAGTTTCCTGGTCAACCTGAGATAAATCCTAATGAGCATTGTAATGCTGTGATCTTAAGAAGTGGTAAGACTTTAGGGGATCCCAAAGTTGAGGGGAATGAGGAAAAAGAGACAACTAAGACACAAACCTTAGAAGAAGAGGAACCTAATGAGAAAGTGTATGTATCCCCTGAACCTTACCAACCCCCGGTTCCCTTCCCTCAAAGGTTGGCCAAGGCTAAGCTAGATAAGCAATTTGGGAAGTTTCTAGAGGTCCTTAAGAAATTGTACATAAATGTACCCTTCACTGAGGCGTTACAACAAATGCCTACCTATGCTAAATTTCTTAAGGACATTTTGTCTAAGAGGAGGAAGGTAGAGGAATATGAGATGGTAGTTTTAACTAAGGAATGTAGTGCTTTAATTCAAAATAAATTGCCTCCTAAGCTCAAAGATCCAGGTAGTTTCTCTAGTCCTTGCTCAATTGGTGATGTAAGTGTTGATGATGCTTTGTGTGGTTTGGGGGCTATTGTGAGTCTTATGCCTTTGTCCGTTTCTGAGAGATTGGGGATAGGTGAGTTGAAACCAACTGGCATCTCTTTACAGTTTGTGGATAGTTCAATTAAGCAACCTCTTGGCATCATAGAGAATGTCCCTGTTAAGGCAGGAAAATTTTTCATTCCTGCTGACTTCATGGTGTTAGATATGAAGGGAAATTCCAAATTCCCCATCATTCTAGGAAGGCCTTTCTTGGCCACTACTGGGGCCATTATAGATGTTAAAAAGGGGAAGCTTTCTTTGAATGTTGGGGAGGAGAGGATAGATTTTGATTTGACTAATCCTATTAAACAACCCTCTCTTGAGAACTCTTTATACAGGATTGATTTATTGCATCCGATGGAGAAAGAGGAGTCTAGAGCTGACGACCCTCCTAAACTTTGCTTAGCCAATGATACCTTGGAGGATGAAGAGGATGGGGTGGAAAAACATAAAACAATGGAGTTTTCACCTCAAGAAGCTAAGGCCGAGAAGCTTAAGTGGAAGCGGACAAAGCGGTGGCGCAATAGGCCAATATTAGAGGACAGTCTCTTAGATGGAACTTGTGAGAAGGGAGTCGCACATTCACTCCCAAGCCCTATTGATCCGGGTTGATGTTAAAGGAGTCGAGCTAATGACTTTAAACAAGCACTTCTTGGGAGACAACCCCAGCTTTCTTTGTTTTTCTTTTGAATTTTTCTTTTTCTTTTGATTTTGTTGTGTCGGTTTGTAACACCTCAGTTTTCACTTGCTTGTTATAAAGTGTTGTTATATATGTTATCCTTGATATATATATATATATATATATATATATATATATATATATATATATATATATATATATATATATATATATATATATATATATATATATATATATATATATATATATGTTATGTGTTGTTATGCATATGTTAGATGTTTAGGACGTGTTTTAAGGTAGTTAAACCTTAGAAACGAGCCTACAAGTGATCCTGTCAGGGTGGCATGCCTGTGCTCTTGTATAGCACGCCTGTGCCAGTTTTTCAGCACGCCCGTGCTCCCGTGCAGCACGCCCATGCCAGTTGTTCAGCACGCCCGTTCTCTTCACGTGCACCAGAAATGCGTTTTGGGCTCTTTTGGTGAGCCCGTTTCGCCCCAATCCTTTTTATACCTATTTTTCTCTACCTAAAACTCATAGCCGCCAATTCTGAGTTAGAAACAACCGCCTTTTACCTTTCTCTTGGGTTCCCATTGAATCCTTGAGCGTCCCCAATCCTTGTTTGGGTGTTCTTCGTCAAGAACACATCCTTGTGGCATTTGTTGTTGCGTTTGGGGTTAAGCTGTTAGCTTAGTGTTACTCTGAGGTAAGGTAACCAACCCTGTTCATCCTTTTTCTTTGGATCCCTTGAGTTAATTTTGAACCGTTTTGTCCCTGTCAAACCTGACTTCATGGTTCGTGTGCCAGTGCTGTGAACGGCAAATAGCATATTAGTTCCCCATGGATCTAATCGAGGTATGTGCATAACCTTTGTGTTAATTCCCTTCCATTTCTTTGTTTGGGAATTAACTACCTTTGTCCTTTCTTGTTGTGCTTGGTCAAAGCTCGCTGAACCTGTTGAACCCGTTTGGAGGAGTCACGCTTGGACTTCGCTCTTGTTGGCTCATAGGCTAGTATCGTCACGCCAGGTATGGGGAGAAGGGATTAGTATAACATATAGGTTCTAGGGTAGCGTAAGATGAGGGTTAACCCAAGACCCTATTTGTGTGCTATATGCCTTAATTGCTGTATGAAGTTGTTATGGTTGTTTATACATGTTATTAATTGTTTAAATGGTTTGTATGATCTGGCATGACGTTTATGATGTTGTTTCTGATGATGATGATATGCCATGATTGTATGAGTTGGTGTGTTGGAACTGTTGTTAAATCTATGTTAATAAAAAGACATATGGATGTTAGCGCTAAGCCTAAAACTAGGATTAGTCTAATTGATGTGCATAAAACATAAAAGATGTTGATGAGGGGTGAGATTAATGCCAATGGATTAGTCAAGAAACTTAGGATTGATTTGGAGGATTGAAATCTAGAAAAGCTGTTAAGTTCCCAGAACTGAGACGCTGTAACAGCGTTGAGCACGCCTGTGCTCAATGTTGGCACGCCCGTGCTCTTTACCCAGTAAAAGCCAGCACGTCCGTGCTCTTAGTAGCATGCCTGTGTCGGAAAAACGAGAAAAAGTGAAGTTGTTTAGCACGCCCTAGCCAGTTGGCCAGCATGCCAGTGCTCAGACTGTGCCACTGTCAGAATTAAGGAAACTTCACTGTTTTAAATAAAAGGAGATTTAATACCTTTTTTGAAATAAAAGTATGATATAAGAGATTATACAACACGACCTTGAGGATAGTTAATGAACTAGGATAACGATATGGTAAGATGTAATAATGGAGACTTAATAAAGAGATTAATTAATAAGAAGATGATGTTATGGGTAACGATGTACTGTTACCGATGTTGTTGGTTGAATCATTCTTGATGTTTATTGGTCAAGTTTGATGTTGATGAATCATTCTTGATGCTTATTGGTCAAGTTTTTGATGTTGATGAATCATTCTTGATGCTTATTGGTCAAGTTTGATGTTGATAAATCATCTTTGATGCTTGTTGGTCAAAGTTAATAGCCATGTAATGGTGTTGATGATGGATGGTTGGACATGTGTTTGCATGTTGGTTGAACATTGCATGCATCATTTCATAGAGATAATAGTTTGGGCGGAAAGCAAACGATGAATCGCGATGGTGGAGGCCACGATGGATGTTATCCCAGCCTTGAGGGTAGAGTTGGGTAAGGAGGTTCCATATGGCATGGACTTGCAACCCATTGCCGGAGTGTCCTATCGATAACCTAACTACCCTAACGAGCCACGGTACGTTATCAGGATTAGTTGAGAGTATCCACGGATGTCACCCATGGTTTGGTGAGTGTCCAACGTTGATGCAGAATGGTCAATGTGGATATGTACTCCTAATCGTCTTTCCAGAGTTGATGTTGATGGATCCACATTGCATATGGAGTAGTGGAGTAGTTATGCATCACATAGCATGTCATAATGTGATGTGATGGAGTATGTTATGTTATATGTTGTATTATGATGTTTATATGTTGCATCATCATCTTGCTAACTGCTCTATTACCGTTTATGTTTATACGTACAGTTCCTTACTCCCTATCTGTTGTTGTTGTGTTTTGCATGTACCTTTGGTTATGCAGAGGATGGTGAGCTACCAATTGAGGAGTGATCCCAAGGAGATCGCTTGCTCATAGCATAGTTTGGTTTATGTTTAGTTATGTTAGTTGTTTTCCGATGTAATATCGATAGTGGTTACCAGCTCTAATTATATGATATCGGGTTTCGGGTTTTGTTTTATGTTATGTTTTTCCGCAATTGTTATTATGTTTTAAATGTTTTCGGATCACGTGGCACTTGCTACCTTTTATTTTAAAGTTTTTATTTAACTTGCATGCTTTATTTAATTTTATCGTTTGCGGGATAGTGGGTGTCACACGGTTCGTTGGTATGATCTTTGTCATTGTTTTCAGACCAGCCTTATCTCTCCTTTACCTTCCCACTTTCCACCACCACAGTGAGTTCTTTCTTTTGGTCCCTTCTCTTTTTTTTAGGTTTTTACATTGGGGACAATGTAAATTTCTAAGCTTGAGGAGGTATTTCATTTTTGGTTTTTTTGTACTTTCAATAATAGTCTCATACATTTTCATGTTGCATTTTGTGTTGTTTACTGCATGTTTGCACCATCACTATATCCCTTGTTTATTTGGTCCTCGGAAAGCAACTTTGCACCGTTTGATGAACATAATTTTGGCATATAGTTTAACCCTCGTACTTATTGTTTTAAACATCATTTGTGCTTAATTATGGGGTTTTGGATGCATTTCATGACTTTGGGTATTAATTGGGCCTAATTGCATTTATGGCATAATTGGCACATTGACACTACTTCTGTATTTTGAGCATAACTTTGGCTGTAGATACTGAAAAATTGTGATTTTAATTTTTTAGGAAATCTAAGAAAATTATCTATAACTTTCATGAAGAGCTCGAGATCCAATTCGGAGAATAAAAGTTCCAAATCTGAGATGAAAGTATGACTAGAGGTGCTGTTGCGGGAGTTTCAACAGAGACCAGTGGTTCGGCCATTAATTGAGTTATAGAGGTCGGATGGACCTGAAACCAAGACCAATTTAAATAAGACACATTTTTCTACAACTTTTATGAAGATCATAGGACCAATTGATGTCATTTTGATGGTGTAATTTTCTTTGGAATGTCTGCCTCGGATCCTAAAGTAGCTTGAAGTAATTTGGGCCTAACTTTCTCATTAGAGGTCCAATTGGGGCATTTTTTATGGCCAATTGAAGCTGGGCTCATGGGGCATGAAGGGAAATAGTTAATTTTTTAATTAAGTCAGCTTTAAGTAGTGAAAAATAGGAACACAACAGTAGCACGAAATTAGGATTTGAGCTAGCTTTACTCTCCTTTCCTCTTCTTCCTCAATGACAACCAAATGATGAGGTTGCCTTTTGAAGATCGTTTGGTTGAATTCAAAGCATTGCAATTCATGCTCTTCTTATGGAAACAAATGAAACAACATAAAAGTGAAGAAAACAAGAAAATGGTGATGAAAGAGATGATGAGGCGCCACAAACCAAGAAGGTTTGATAAGCCAAGTGATGTTTGCCACAAGAACCTTAGATTCTTGATAAGAGCTAAGCATGGTTCAACCAAGAACCTAGGAGAAACAATTCTCACAAATGGAATTTATCCAAATTCAACATCCAAGTTATCTTATTCATGGTAGTAGGTGCATACATATAGTTGTGGACATCCAAACTTTTGGCATCCAAAGACAAAGCATAACCTCTATTTGAATGGCCTAATTATGTCACTAATGGCTCACCTTAGGACCAATTCTAACTCAGCCATACGCCCGTCTTTCAAGCCACATAATGGCATCCAAGGACAATCTATAACGCCCACATTTATTAGCTTGATTCATGACACTAAAGATCAACTAAAAACCTAACTTAAATAGCCACCAAACAATTGAAATCAGCCACTAATCCCCCTAGTTATCACGCCTACCATCTCATCATTATGGATGGTTACACTTGCTTTTCAAATTAAAAGCGTAACACCCATAACTTACAAAATTTATTCACTCAACTAAATGAGGAGTTTCTTATAGCATGCAAGTTAAAGATTCCCTCCTCTAAGACTCTCTAAACTCGTGTAACGCCATGGGAAATATGGGCTTGACCTTCATGCAACTCTTAGTGTAGCCCACTAACAAAGTAGCCAAAATTGGATCCACTCACATAACCCATTACACTTATTGAATTGAAAATAAAACAAACAAATAAGTGATGCAATGCACGCCCCTTGTCATCATCATGGGCCTTCTAGTTGACTAAGATAAGTCACCAACTTGGGCTCCATTCCTTCTAGGCTTGAGTTTGGGCTTGCTTCCATCAAAGTAGTCACCATTTGTTCTAGAACTCCTTGGGCTTTCTTAGCTCTTGATCTTGTTATAGGCCCACCAAGTCCTTGAAGTGCTTCTTGGTCTATGTGTCTTATGCGGCTCATATCATCCCCTCCTTCTTTAGGTGAATTCGACCTCGAATTGAATTCTTCATCACCTACATCAAAAAATAATAAATAAATCAGCCACATTAAAAATTGCACTAATTCCACTATGCTCACCAGGGAGATCCAACTTGTATGCATTATCATTGATCTTGGCCACTACTTGAAATGGCCCATCTACTCTTGGTTGAAGAACAATGTTAACCCTTCCACCAGGGTCAAATGGAAATTGAGAGAAATCACCAAATGTAGTAAGTAGGTGACACATATGTTCATCTTGTACAATCAACACCCCAATACTTTCATAGCCAAGGTAAGGAATTTTAAAGGTAAGCACAAAGTTATACCTCTTTGAGTTGACATATATGACCAAATGTACCTTCCTTGGCTTGAACTTGGTGACAAAAAAGAAGGTACTTTGCTTTTTCAAAGACTCCAAGGCAAATTGAACCTCATTGATATTCTCCTCATCACAAACAAAGGACGGCTCTTTTTGAAACAAAACAAACTCCTCAAACACATTAGGAGCATCATATGGAAGCTTAAAAGAATTCACAAGAATAGGTAGAGTAAGAAGAGGTGTAGTAGTGAATCCATCAATTAATGCCACATGCAATCCTTTAGTGCTCATAACAAGCCTCAAAATGCTAACTTTATTTTGGACAAAACAGTAAGTGGCCAAGTTAGCAAACAAGCTTTCTCTTAGAAATCCAAAACAACCTTCAAAATTGTTGTCATGAACGAAGTGAACATTAGAAAGCACAACAACACACTTCTTAAGGAATTCATTCAAGTCTAGGTTCATAATCCTCAAATCAAGTTTATAAGAATAGTTTGTATTAAACACATCTTGTCTTACGGTTTCAACACTTAAACTAGATTTAGGCAGATAACACAAATTAGGCATTTTAAGATGCAAATTTGCAAATCTAGCAAGCATAGGAGGAAAGCACTTCCCAAACAATTTAACAAGAAATATATCAATTAAAGAAGTGGAAGGCTTAAATATGCAAAGGGTTAAACCGATATGTGGGCTTCTTTTCCTTTCAAGCTCCGGCAGATAGAGTCTCCGGAAGCTTCTTTTCTTTTCAAACTCCGATAGATAGTGTCGCCGGAAGCTTCTTTTCCTTTCAAGCTCCGGCAGATAATGTCTCTGGCAGCTTCTTTTCCTTTCAACCTCCGGTAGATAGTGTCTCTAGAAGCTTCTTTTCCTTTCAAGCTCCGGTAGATAGTGTCTCCGTCAGCTTCTTTTCCTTTCAAGCTCCGGCAGATAGTGTCTTCGGAAGTTTCTTTTCCTTTCAAGCTCTGGCAGATAGTGTCTCCGTAAGCTTCTTTCTTTTCAAAGCTCCGGCAGATAGTGTCTTCGGAAGCTTCTTTCCTGTTGAGCTCCAGTAGATAGTGTCTCCGGGAGCTTCTTTCCTTTCAAGCTCCGATAGATAGTGTCTCTGTGAGCTTCTCATCATTTCATGCATTGACAAGGCCAATACCATTACTTTCGATTGCTTTAGCAGGCACAAGGCCTCATAAAGTTCTTTTCTTTTCAAGCTCCGGCAGATAGTGTCTCCTTAAGCTTCTTTCTTTTCAAAGGTCCAACATATAGTGTTTTCGGAAGCTTCCTTCCTTTTAAGCTTCGGCAGATAGTGTCTTTGGAAGCTTTTTCTCTTTTCAAGCTCCGGCAGATAGTATCTCCGGAAGCTTCTTTTCTTGTTAAGATTTGGCAAATAGTGTCTCGGGCAGCTTCTTTTCCTTTCAAGCTCCAGAAGATAGTGTCTCCGGAAGCTTCTTTTCCTTTCAAACTTCGAAAGATAGTGTCTCCGGAAGCTTCTCTTACTTTCAAGCTCCGCCAGATAGTGTCTCTGGAAGCTTCTTTTCCTTTCAAGCTCCGGCAGATAGTGTCTCCAGCAGCTTCTTTCCCTTTCAAGCTCCGCCAGATAGTGTCTCTATGAGTTTCTTTTATCTTCCTTTTCAAGCTTCAGTAGATAGTATCTCTGTAAGCTTTGACCTTTCATCACTTGGTCTAAAAAATTTCTCTTCCGGACAAAATCGTCGTTTATGTCTTTACTCGTGTCTTATAACGATAAAAAGGTTAACTAGGTTACACCTATTATCTAATAAGAAACAAGTAAAGAGGAGAAGCTGTGAACACCCAATTTTGTCCGGGCTAATTAATGAAAAAATAAAAAAATAATAAATAACAAAAAATACCTAAAAAATGAATTGGATCTTGACCCGAATTTTAGAAGGAATATTCATTACCTTTTTTCAAAAAAGTAAAAAAAATAAAAAGAAATAAAATAAAAAGGAGGGAAACAGAATTCAGTTAGTTAAAAGATAATGATAAAGATAAAAATAGATGAAAATCAAAAGGTGGTTGATATTATTCTATCTTTAGAGATGGTTATCACTTATCCTTTTAGAGGGTTTTTAGGTTCACTTATCTTCATAACGGTTTTGGTATGTGAGTAGAATTTTAGTTACTAATTTTTTCTATAAATTGGAGCACACTCTACACTGAAAGTGGACCGAAAAATTCTTTTGAGTACTCTCTCCCAACCTCATAGTTTTTTTGGCATCAGTCACTCTCCCGCAGTGGTTCTTCACAAATATTCTTATCCTTCCTTCTACTTTCATCACTATCAAATAAACTCACAATCCCTTGCGCAATAGTGCGGCAAACTCTTTGTAGACGCCTTCTAACTCGAGCCAGCATCACAAGTTGCGTCCCGCCATTTCGAACCCGACATTCTCGTTCACCACGGCATCGTACCTGCCCATTCCGCCATCCGTCGGGTCAGCCATTGAACAACTTGACTGTGTCGCCGTCGCCGACCAGTCGTTGAACATCACGGACAAAAACTGAGACCAGTTCGCCGTTCACCGCCGCACTAAATCCGGTTAATCAACATCACGCCTTGCACACATAAGCATTTCAGTTCAGCCGCAATGATAGAAACCTGAATCTCACCCCCGGCGCGCCTCCTCACGTTGCCGTTCATCGTCGCCGTCGTGGGAGTGTGTTGCGTCACTATTCCTATGTTGGTTCTGCGCATCAGGTTCTCAAAGAAGAAGACAACCTCATCTTATTCTCTTTTATGTTGGTTATTTGTCTTTTTTATTATTATTATTAATGTTTTGGGGCTAATTTTATTTTCTTGCTGGACTAGTGGGCTAGGCAAATTTTAACCAAAGAAAATGGAGTTAATTATTTCAAAAAATGATTAATAAAATATCTAATTACCTATTTTGTTTCTTCTAAGAAATAAAGATAACAATACTTTAAAAATGAGAAAAATAATAATCTAAAAAATATAAAAATAAATAACATAAAACTTATTCTTTTGGTGACGTCTCTCGCAAGACGCTGAGTTTCACTCATAATCAATTTAGCCGAGACGGCTTGTTGATCCCATTTTCTTTTCAAATCATTTCAGTCGAGACGGCTTGATGATTTGAAATGCTTCAAATAAAATCAAAATCCATTTTAAAAATAAATTAAAAAGAGTCAATTTAGCCGAGATGGCTTGTTGATCCTATTTTCTTTTCTAATTATTTTAGCCGAGACGGCTCGATGATTTGAAACGATTCAAATAAAATCTTTTTTCTAAAAAAAGATAAATCTTTTCATAAAATTTAAAAACCATCAACCAACCAACAAAACATTTTTTACTAGAATTACGTAGCTTTGATTTTCCTATTGCACTAGGGAATATGTAGGAGCGAAATTAATTATTTCGTCAAGCCAAAATTATATTTTCACAATAGTATGTGTTTCCTTTATTTTTATCATTTTTTAATTTCTAACTCTTCGCTTTAATTCAAATATGCAAGTTAAATCTTTCATTCATAATTGGTTTAACTGTAACGGCTATTCTTTTTGTTGTAAAATCAATTTTGGGCATGTTGAATCAAGGGATATAAAAATATAAAAATATTTTGTAGTGATGTCTCTGGCAGAACGTTGAGCTTCATGCACATTATTTTAAAAAATGGGTAAAATAAATATTTTTTAAAGTTATTAAAAGTTCGCACAATTTGCTTGAGGTACCGTTTTTAGAACGGACTATGTAGGGTGCTAACACCTTCCCTACTCGTAACCGACTCTCGAGCCTAAATCTCATTTTTATTTTAAAAAAGATCAGTTTCCTTAAATTTATGGGTTTTCCAATTTTTTCCCAAAAATAAAATTGGTGGCGACTCCTTTTTCTTTTCTTCGCAGCGCCCAGGCGGGACGGTCGCGACACACTTTAAGAGGTAAACACAATATCCTTGCGATTCATGTACGATACGTGGTCCTTTAGTAAAGGGGTTTTTCCGCTCAAGAGGTTTTTATAAATTATTTTTAAAAATTATCCCTCTTGAAACCCCAACAGTAGTATCAGAGCGACCGGTTGTAGTTTGCCATGTATCCTAGGATTGTTTGCCAATGTATGATAACATGTTTATTACTTTTAAATATGATATGCATGTTGAAAAGCATGTTTGTATGATTTGCATGTGATATAAATCTCTTTGAACATGTTTTATGTGCTTGGTTGTGCTCCTGACATAAACAAGGATTCGCTTCTGGAATCCTGCTGCGTCGTTTGGCACAGCCGTGCTCCCTGTAGCACGGTCGTGCACGTTTGAGTTAGCATTAGTGAACGCATAGCACGGCCATGCTCCGTTTGGCACAGCCGTGCACATGTTGAACAACGTCAGCGAGTTTTTAGCACAGCCGTGCGCCATTTGGCACGGCCGTGCTAATGGACAGAATGTGATTTTGTCCCATTTTGCATATTTATAAATTGTTTATTAAATGTGTGGTATATGGTTATGGCCCTAGTTTTGGTGTTTATTTTATTTGATAATAAATACGGCTTGCGTGTCGTGATTTATTGTATTTATTTTATAAATACGGTCTGCGTGTCGTGACATTTACTTTATTTATTTTATTTTAAATTTTGTAAATTGCTTGGAGTGACATGGAGGCAACATCAATCATGACGCTAGTGGAAGGAACTTTGGAATTTTTCTCGAGGATCAAAGATTGTAATAATTAGTTTTAATTATTGCACATTAGGATGCCATAATGATAACATCTTTTATATGTCTTGTATGTTTATGTATGTGATGCATGAAATGTATGAGATGTATGATTTAAATTTGGAATTTAAATTGTATGATAGCATGTATGTCATTATATGCATAATATGTTTTGAATGTATGTAAGCTAGTATGCCATGTATGCTATGAGAGACGTTTATATGATAAACAAGCCGGTGAGATCATTTAATAATTAAATTCCTTCAATAAATTAAGTTATTAAATGCGCCTCCTGATGTGTGGCACTCATCAAGACCAGAATCATTTAAGTGTGGGTCATGCTCAGCTGAGCACCTTAATATATTTTGGTGAGGCGCGAAAGGTGAAATAACCTACTGCCAACCATTGGGTTGAACTTAACTAAGCATATTCAATAGGATTGAAATGGCTTAGAGGCATGGGGTTGGGCATTAATCCATATGATGGATTAGAATAAGGAGTTATTCACCCAAGAATTACATTGGATGTAATTGGAAAGGAGTTTCCTACCTAAATAGCTGAGTTTTGGGCGATCAGCACAGCTGACTCAGAACGAGGTGAAATATAGATCTTGGTCCCACTAGAAAATCTTTCAACGGGATTTTCCGAGTCAATGATAAGGGTCATTGATTTGAGTAAAATAGTGGGGGCGTATTTAATAAAAGATCTATTAAATATGTTTTAATCATGATACTTATATTCTGTATGTTTTTGTATTAAATAACTGTAACACCCCGATTTTTGAGTTTTCCTAATTATTTAATATTTATGAACTTATATTTTATTCGAGGCCTTAGAAATGGCAATAAAATATTCTGACCAGATAGGAATGTCCTACACAACCATAGGAAGCCATGGTTAAGTTTCGGGCGAAAGCTCAAACGGAGCCCCGTCTGCGTTTTTCACGGATACTAGTTTTTTCCTACTATCAAGACCTAATTTTGACTCATGAATGAAACAGTTAGGTTTTATATTTTATTTCCAACAATATTGGTTATTTTGGAAATATTCAAAATAAATAAGTCGTCATACGACTTTCTTGGGCGAAAACCTAAATCGGATGAAGAACGGAGCTGAATACGGGATTTCAGTGACCCGCTATGGATAAGGTTGAAGTCACATGGTGTGCTATGACTCATCAGTGACTCATCAGTGTAATGATTACATTTAGAAAATATCTGGACGTGAAATGACTAAAATGCCCTTGACCCTTTTCATAATTACCATTTGCCCTTGAATGAAAAGACCGTTTTGCCCTTGAGAATTTATGGAATAACCATACTGACCCTGTGACTCACCATGTCATCATTACCTTTCTAGAAATATCTAGATATTTATAAGGGAAATGACCAAAATGCCCCCAGTCTTTGAAGGAATTACCAAATTACCCTTTTGGTTATTTACAAGTTTGCCATGACATCAATATATATATTTCTCTCTTTCTCTCTCTTGGCCATTTCGGCCACACACTCTTTCTCTCTCTTCTCTCTTTGTTCTTCATGTTCTTCATGAGTTCTTGAGTGTTCTTGAGTGTTCATCAAAAGTTCTTCACAAAAACCCTAGTTTGATCTTCAAAAGTTGAAGTTTTTGAGTGAAAACTTGTTTCTTCTTCACTAATCTTTGATCCTAGGAGGTATGATGCTCATCTTAACTCTCTCAAACTCTCTATTTCATCTCTTGAATCATTTGATTCATGAAGATCCAAGTTTAGATCTAGAACTTTGAAAATCCATAGAAAATGGTAGAAAAATCCTATGATCATGAAACCAATTTCTATGAACCCATCATGATGTGTAGTTTGAGTATCTAGAAGAATGAACCCAAAAGAAATTTTCTCCCTATTCTTCCATGGGAGGGCCGAATCCTAATCATGATGAAAGGATGGGTTTTGTTGCAATTTTTGGCTATATAGCACTTGTTCTAGCTTACTTGATGTCTTTGAACCCTAAACCCAAGAGCAAAACATCAACCAAAGCTCCTAACCTATTCTCCTCTTCATGGCAGAAATATATAGGGTGTAGAACCATGAGTTTTGTCTCAAATTTTTGGGTCATAGGACTTGATTTAGTGTTAATCATGCTTAAGGACCAACCATCCAAAAGTTTGGAACCAAATGAGATCCCTAGCCTTTTTATCCTTTCATGGCTGAACCCTATACCTTCTTGGAGAAGAAAACTTATGTTTTGATGTTATAGATTGATGTTGCTTTGTTTTTTTGAATTGAATTGTGTTTGATTGTTTTAGGCGATGCGAACGGAACCGGAGCCGGAACCGGAACCGAGAACCGATCTAGTTTGGAGTGAATACCTTTGTGAGGTAAAGGGAGGTAGTTCATTTTGAGTTTGGTAGCCTCATGGTATATGATTGATTACTGTGTTATGATTGAATTAAGACTTGATGTATATGTATACTTATATCCTGGATTGATTGGATGTTAAGTGTTGTGCATAGTTGGTTATTTGATATAACTGTGGCATGGATGCCTTAGATGATATCTTATGGTGATATTGAACTATTGATATATATATATATATATATATATATATATATATATATATATATATATATACATATATTTATATCCTGGATGAGCAAAGGACTGGCTATGTCTCGATAATTGTTAAAAGACTCGAAATCGAAAACAAAGTTTTGAAAAACGCGTTTTGAAATTAAAAGTGGTTTTTGGAAAACATGTTGCTTTTCAAGAAAAGTTAATTTCCATTTTGAAAAGTATGTTCTTTTGAAATGTATGTTTTTTTGAAAAATATGTTCTTTTAAAAAGTGGTTTTGTGAAAAGTCGTGCAAAATGTGTTTTATTCTGTAAAGTGTTTAAAAAGGGCGTGAAACCTTAGAAAACGGTTTTGTTTTCAAGAAAGGTGTTTTTCCCGGAAAATGTGGAAATGTTTTATTTCAAGAAAACAAAAGTGTATTTTGTTTTCCAAAGTTGTTTTGAGAAATTTTGACCGAAAAGAAAAATTATGAACCTTTGAGACGAACCCAAGCCTAGTGGCCGAGACGTCGGGGCTAGTGTTTTGTGGATTGAGCACTCGGACTTCGTGTCCTGTGTTTTTGATTTGAGTGGACTTAATGCCTTTTTGGAACGAGTCGTGGACTTTATGTCTCGACATTTGAAAGAATGAACGCAAAGAAAACAGAAAACTTTCTTTGTACATGCATGAACCGACAGACGTGCCACTTGAAACCGAGCAACAACTCTAGTAGTTGAGAATTTAATCAGTCAAGACCACTAGGTCTATAGGGGCATTCTATGTTCGAGATCCCACAAGTGGCCAGTGGCGTAGCAATCCCGTGCCGTGGTAAATCAGCTGCCAAACACGAATGAACTCGATCTGAGACTGGCGTATTCAGGATATGGTTATGACGTGGTACCCTGGAACAATTGGAGTTCGGACCTAAATAGAGAGGCCGACTCATGAGACCAATTGTGTTACGGGTGTTACTACGGCCTATTGCTCGATGTTGGTTAGTAGGAATCTCTGGAGTACATGAATTAGAAAGATGATATTGAAGTCTCATGCATTATTATAACTCATGATTATGTTTGAGATATTATATTGTGTTGTATAAATAACTGTTCATATAACTGTATTTATGTTGTTTGTCGCCTGTGCGGCTATCATGATAAACTTATTATATGAGTATCTCACCTTTGCCTGTACATGTTGGACACCTTGTTGTGTTTTTGGAACACATGTACAGATGTTGTTCATAGGTCCTCGCGGAGACGTGAGGACTCCAATGACGGAGCGTTCTGATGAAGTTGACGTTAGGTTGTACCCCAATGGCTACTTTTAGCCGACCAGCTTAGGAGTCTTTTATTCTGAGCAGTCTTATATTATATTACTGCACACTTTTGAACTTATGTTTTCAGTTTTGTAATATGTTATATATTAGGTGAATACTGATGTGTTGTAAGAAGTTTATTTCTTCACCTTGAGTTTATATTGCCTATGCATGTAGAAATTTTTAAAACTGCGTTTTCGAACGTAGCTACTTAATTAAAGTATTTTTCCGAAAGCAACCAGCGTTTTATTTTCTTGATTTATTTCCACATTAGAGTCCGAGTATGTAGCACCCGCGAGGGTGGTGGTACATTAGTGGTATCAGAGCTGGTCGATTCTTTCGGGAACCCGTGGGAAGTGAGTCTGTTATGTTTGTGTTGTGTGATCTCTGTGTTAACCTTGTTTGAATTGTTTCTATGTTGAAGCAATGTGTGTTGACACACTAGTACACTAGTACACTAGAACACTGTTACTTGACACACTAGCACTTAACGCACGAATTTATGTTTCCTTATTAAGGTAGATTGGTCTGCCTTGTGGGGAAACATGAATCTTAGAGGTGGTCGTGGTGGAGGTCGCGGCACTGCTGACAACAATGTTGATGACAACAATATCAATCGAGCTATCCAGGCCATGGCTGATATGGCGGCTGCTGTTGCTAAACAGACAGCTACGATGGCTCAACAGAGTTAACGGAACCAACAAAGAGCTGATCTTGCTGCTCTTGATCCACCGCAGTTTCATGGGGACTGGAAATGCGAGAGATTTGAAGGAGGTCTGCGCTTCGAGATCAAGGAGTCAGTGTTACCCCTGGAGATCCCTACCTTCGGACAAGGAAGGGAGAACAAGAGTACTGCAGGAGGGCCGTCTAGGTCCAGGAACCCAAAACAGTACCAGAACCAGAAAGGGAAGCAGTCCCAGATGAAGCCATATTCCCGACCTCAAGGGAATGGTCAGAAACAGCAACCTTATCGTTCTGTCGCTTCTACTTACAATGGAGGGGGTGGAAACGACTAGAACCAAGGCCAAATCTGGAGATGTTTCAAATATGGGAAACACGGACATCAAGCTAACAACTGCGAGCTGGAAGGAGTTCTATGTTTCCGATGCGGGAAGATAGGACATTTCATGAGGGAGTGCTCTACACCAAAAACCAAGCCGACTATCAACAATGTTCGAATTGCTAGACCCACAACGAGGGGAAGGGTTTATACCATGGCTGGTAATGATGCTTCCAAATCTGATGATCTCATACAAGGTAGTTGCATCATAGCTGGTAATCTCCTAACTGTAGTAGTCAATTCGGGTGCAACGCATTCGTTATCTCTTTGGATTGTGAAAGACAATTAGACTTGGTTGTTTCTTCGCTATTTTTGATTTGATTATCACAACTCCAATTGCTAAGCCTGTTACTGTTAATACAGTGTGTTTGAACTGTCCTATTACTGTTCATGATAGGAACTTCCTTGTTGACTTAATATGTTTGCCTTTGAATCAATTGGATGTGATCCTAGGCATGGGTTGGTTATTTTCCAACCATATCCTTTTAGACTGTGCACATAGAACCTTAGTTTTTCCTGACCCTGAGATTTCTGGATTTATAACTGCCAACCAAGTAAGAGCTTCTTTGAAAGAAGGAGATCAGGGATACATGCTTCTATCCTGTTTAGAAATCGAGAGGGACGCTATCTGTGTCGGTTGTGAAAGATTTTCTGGAAGTTTTTCCAGAGGACGTACCAGGTTTGCCACCTATGAGGGACATCGAGTTTGTGATCGACTTAGTTCCAGGATCCGGTCCAATCTCAATAGCTCCATATACGATGTCACCTACGGAGTTAGCCGAGCTGAAGACTCAACTAGAGGATCTGATGTCTAAACGGTTTGTGAGGCCAAGTGTGTCCCCGTGGGGAGCACCAGTGTTGTTGGTAAAGAAGAAGGATGGGAGTTCAAGACTCTGTGTGGATTACCGTTAACTGAACAAGATTACGATTAAGAACAAGTATCCTCTACCCCGCATAGATGACTTGATGGATCAACTTCAGGGAGCCGCTGTCTTTTCAAAGATTGACCTAAGATCCGGTTATCACCAGATTAGAGTAAAGAACGAGGATGTACCCAAGACTGCATTCAAGACGCGTTATGGTCACTACGAGTACCTCGTGATGCCTTTCGGAGTGACGAACGCACCTGCTATCTTCATGGACTACATGAACCGGATTTTCCGTCCATATCTGGATCAGTTCGTTGTCGTGTTTATCGATGATATTCTCATCTACTCGAAAAGTTCCGAGGAGCATGAGGAACATCTACGACAAGTTTTGCAAATCCTTCACAAGGAAAAGCTGTACGCAAAGCTACCCAAGTGCGAGTTTTGGCTGGATGAAGTCAAATTCTTGGGACACGTGATTTCGAAGGCAGGAATTGCCGTCAATCCTATAAAAGTAGAAGCAGTACTTTTATGGGAGGGACCCAAGACTGTGACAGAAATCCGCAGTTTCGTTGGACTAGCTGGTTACTACAGAAGGTTCATTGAAGGATTTTCGAAGATTGTTGCGTCGTTGACTCAACTAACGAGGACGGACCAACCGTTTACGTGGATTGACAAGTGTGAGGAAAGTTTTCAGACGATGAAGGAACGTTTGACAACCTCATCGATGTTAGTACTACCTAAGCCGGACGAACCATACGAAGTGTACTGTGATGCTTCACATCAAGGATTAGGATGTATGCTTATGCAACATCGGAAGGTTATAGCGTATGCTTCGCGCCAGTTGAAGACTCATGAGAGGAATTACCCGATGCACGACCTAGAGTTAGCTGCTGAAGATCTAGAGACACTACTTGTATGGATCCAAGTTCGACATCTTCAGCGACCACAAAATTTTGAAGTACCTGTTCGATCAGAAGGAGCTTAACATGAGGCAGAGACGTTGGATGGAGTTTCTTAAGGACAATAACTTCACTTTGCTGTACCATCCCGGGGAAGCAAATGTGGTTGCAAACGCTCTGAGTTAAAGAGCTAGAATTGATAGAACAGTTTCGTGATCTCGATCTGGCTGTGGAAGTGAACCACAAGAGGATTAGCTTGGGAATAATCAAGGTATCTAGTGGACTGATGGAGACGATCCGTGGACAATAAGCAACTGAAGAGTACCTCCAAGAGAAAAAGGAGTTACTGGGACAAGAGAAAGCTGCAGAGTTCAGTTTGGGAACTGATGACATCTTGAGATACAAAAGACGAGTTTGTGTACCGAGCAACCCGAAGATGAGGGAAATGATTCTGGATGACCTTTTGTACTCACACTCCTGCGTAACCCTCAGTGTATCAGACATTTGAGTGGATTGGTTTAAAAGTAACCTTTGGCCTAAACATTTTCACATCATTCTATCGAAAGATTTGTTAGGACTGTTCCTTGAGTAGTACCACAGACAAATTCTTGATACTGAAAGTTTCTTGATGAAACTTAGTCGAATCACTTTTACTGTTGGTAAATGTGATCCAGTCCGAGATTTTTGCCAGACTGTTTACCTTTCGATTCCCTGATTTGTTGGAGAATTCTTATGAAAGAAGGGACTTTATTAGAGTCATGGTTGTAAACATGTATTAGCTATGCATTTTTACACTCACGAACCTACTGAAGAATCTTTTTACATACTGGATATTCCTGTACTCGTTTCCGAAGGATAAAATCCTTCTATATACTTTCCTGTGAGAGTAAGACCAAGAAAATTTCTTCTGTCGAAAGATTTCTTCCTTAATCTTCGAGGGCCGAGTAGCGACCAAATCCAACTATTTGCCCTCAACTCAAGTGGACGAGCAAGAAGACGTTTCGATCTTTGAAGGATTAGTTAGGAGTAAGTGTACTACTCTAACTACGAACACCCAGTTAGCAAGATAGACGAGAAGAGTTAGGCGTTCTGTTAAAGTTTGGTGTGGTGGATGAGATGAGGAACCTGGGGATCAAGGGGACCCTGTCAAGTTTTGAGTCGCGAAATTTCGAGGACGAAATTTTTTTTTTTTTTTTGAGGGGTAGTAATGTAACACCCCGATTTTCGAGTATTCCTAATTATTCAATATTTATGAACTTATATTTTATTCGAGGCCTTAGAAATGGCAATAAAATATTCTGACCAAATAGGAATGTCCTACACAACCATAGGAAGCCATGGTTAAGTTTCGGGCGAAAGCTCAAACGGAGCCCGATCTGCGTTTTTCACGGATAGTAGTTTTTTTCTACTATCAAGACCTAATTTTGACTCGTGAACGAAACAGTTAGGTTTTATATTTTATTTCCAACAATATTGGTTATTTTGGAAATATTCAAAATAAATAAGTCGTCATACGACTTTCTTGGGCGAAAACCTAAATCGTGTGAAAAACGGAGCTGAATACGAGATTTCAGTGACCCGCTACGGATAAGGTTGAAGTCACATGGTGTGCTATGACTCATCAGTGACTCATCATTGTAATGATTACATTTAGAAAAATATCTGGACTTGAAATGACTAAAATGCCCTTGACCCTTTTCATAATTACCATTTGCCCTTGAATGAAAAGACCGTTTTGCCCTTGAGAATTTATGTAATAACCATTCTGACCCTGTGACTCACCATGTCATCATTACCTTTCTAGAAATATCTAGATATTTATAAGGGAAATGACCAAAATGCCCCTAGTCTTTGAAGGAATTACCAAATTACCCTTTTGGTTATTGACAAGTTTGCCATGACATCAATATATATATTTCTCTCTTTCTCTCTCTTGGCCATTTCGGCCACACACTCTTTATCTCTCTTCTCTCTCTTGTTCTTCATGTTCTTCATGAATTCTTGAATGTTCTTGAGTGTTCATCAAATGTTCTTCACAAAAACCCTAGTTTGATCTTCAAAAGTTGAAGTTTTTGAGTGAAAACTTGTTTCTTCTTCACTAATCTTTGATCCTAGGAGGTATGATCCTCATCTTAACTCTCTCAAACCCTGTATTTCATCTCTTGAATCATTTGATTCATGAAGATCCAAGTTTAGATCTAGAACTTTGAAAATCCATAGAAAATGGTAGAAAAATCCTATGATCATGAAACCAATTTCTATGAACCCATCATGATGTGTAGTTTGAGTGTCTAGAAGCATGAACCCAAAAGAAATTTTCTCCTTATTCGACCATGGGAGGGCCGAATCCTAATCATGATGAAAGGATGGGTTTTGTTGCAATTTTTGGCTATATAGCACTTGTTCTAGCTTACTTGATGTCTTTGAACCCTAAACCCAAGAGCAAAACATCAACCAAAGCTCCTAACCTATTCTCCTCTTCATGGAAGAAACATATAGGGTGTAGAACCATGAGTTTTGTCTCAAATTTTTGGGTCATAGGACTTGATTTAGTGTTAATCATGCTTAAGGACCAACCATCCAAAAGTTTGGAACCAAATGAGATCCCTAGCCTTTTTATCCTTTCATGGCCGAACCCTATACCTTCTTGGGGAAGAAAACTTATGTTTTGATGTTATAGATTGATGTAGCTTTGTTTTTTTGAATTGAATTGTGTTTGATTATTTTGGGAGACGCAAACGGAACCGGAGCCGGAACCGAGAACCGATCTAGTTTGGAGTGAATACCTTTGTGAGGTAAGGGGAGGTAGTTCATTTTGAGTTTGTAGCGTCATGGTATATGATTTATTAGTGTGTTATGATTGAATTAAGACTTGATGTATATGTATACTTATATCCTGGATTGATTGGATGTTAAGTGTTGTGCATAGTTGGTTATTTGATATAACTGTGGCATGGATGCCTTAGATGATATCTTATGGTGATATTGAACTGTTGATATATATATCTATACATATATTTATATCCTGGATGAGCATAGGACTGGCTATGTCTCGATAATTGTTAAAAGACTCGGAATCGAAAACAAAGTTTTGAAAAACGTGTTTTGAAATTAAAAGTAGTTTTTGGAAAACGTGTTGCTTTTCAAGAAAAGTTAATTTCCATTTTGAAAAGTATGTTCTTTTGAAATGTATGTTTTTTTGAAAAGTATGTTCTTTTAAAAAGTGGTTTTGTGAAAAGTCGTGCAAAATGTGTTTTATTCTATAAAGTGTTTAAAAAGGGCGTGAAACCTTAGAAAACGGTTTTGTTTTCAAGAAAGGTGTTTTTCCCGGAAAATGTGGAAATGTTTTATTTCAAGAAAACAAAAGTGTATTTTGTTTTCCAAAGTTGTTTTGAGAAATTTTGACCGAAAAGAAAAATGATGAACCTTTGAGACGAACCCAAGCCTAGTGGCCGAGACGTCGGGACTAATGTTTTGTGGATTGAGAACTCGGACTTCATGTCCTGTGTTTTTGATTTGAGTGGGCTTAATGCCTTTTTGGAACGAGTCGTGGACTTTATGTCTCGACATTTGAAAGAATGAACGCAAAGAAAACAGAAAACTTTCTTTGTATATGCATGAACCGACAGACGTGCCATTTGAAACCGAGCTACAACTCTAGTAGTTGAGAATTTAATCAGTCAAGACCACTAGGTCTATAGGGACATTCTGTGTTCGAGATCCCACAAGTGGCCGGTGGCGTAGCAACCCAGTGCCGTGGTAAATCGGCTGCCAAACAAGAATGAACTCGATCTGAGACTGGCATATTCAGGATATGGTTATGACGTGGTACCCTGGAACAATTGGAGTTCGGACCTAAATAGAGAGGCCGACTCATGAGACCAATTGTGTTACGGGTGTTACTACGGCCTATCGCTCGATGTTGGGTAGTAGGAATCTCCGGAGTACATGAATTAGAAAGATGATATTGAAGTCTCATGCATTATTATAACTCATGATTGTGTTTGAGATATTATATTGTGTTGTATAAATAACTGTTCATATAACTGTATTTATGCTGTTTGTCGCCTATGCGGCTATCATGATAAACTTATTATATGAGTATCTCACCTTTGCCTGTACATGTTGGACACCTTGTTGTGGTTTTGGAACACATGTACAGATGTTGTTCATAGGTCCCCGTGGAGACGTGAGGACTCCAATGACGGAGCATTCTGATGAAGTTGACGTTGGGTTGTGCCCCAATGGCTACTTTTAGCCGACCAGCTTAGGAGTCTTTTATTTTGAGCAATCTTATATTATATTACTGCACGCTTTTGAACTTATGTTTTCAGTTTTGTAATATGTTATATATTAGGTTAATACTGATGTGCTGTAAGAAGTTTATTTCTTCACCTTGAGTTTGTATTGCCTATGCATGTAGAAAATTTTTAAAACCGCGTTTTCGAACGTAGCTACTTAATTAAAGTATTTTTCCGAAAGCAACCAGCGTTTTATTTTCTTGATTTATTTCCGCATTAGAGTCCGAGTATGTAGCACTCGCGAGGGGGGTGTTATAATAACCATGGCTACAAACACAACTTTTATTTTATTGCGATACATCCTTGAGAAGGATGAGTTATCTAGAAAATATTATCTAGAATTAATTTTCTCTATTGGTACACATTTTGAAGATTGGCCTCAAGTACGAGAAAAGAACTGTATATTCTCAAGCAATTAATTCTCAAGCAATTTGTTGCTACTGCCATAAGGGTCGAAAGGGATGCTTAATAGAAGCATCAAGTCGATGTCATTGGTGTACGACATCTCATTCTTGGAATCATAGAGACGTGTGATATAATCATGCACTTTATGATGCTCTAACAAGAGCTAGCAAGGCATAAGAGGTACTAGAAAGAGTTTAAAGACAAGAAAGGAAGTATGACTTCCTGTTCAGGCATATTTGTTATAAAAGTCAACATATCTACTTTAACATTATGGGTATTGGATACCGCATATAGATCTCACATTAATGTGAAGGATCAAAGGGAGTAGGACATTGACTAAAAGGTAAAGGTCTACCCTAAGAGTGGAAATGAAGCAAAAGTTGCTACATTGACTATAGGAGTTTGAATTTACCATTAGGTAAGGGTCTACCCTATGAGTGGAGATGAAGCAAAAGTTTCTACATTGACTATAGGAGTTTGAGTTTACCTTTAGGTAAAGTTCTACTATGTAAGTGAAAATGGAGCAAAAGTTGCTACATTAACTATAAGAGTTTGAATTTGCCTTCTGAGCATTAATGGAAGTAAATAACTGTTATTTTATTCCACTTGATAATAAAAACATCATTTCTATATCTTTCATAGACAAGTAAGAATTTCAAGTTGCAATAAATGGACAATTGTTGTTCCACTTATTCAACTGATGTCTTCTATGCTTATATTCATATGAGATATGGATTCAATGTCCTTGATCTCTAAATGCCCATCTATAACATAAATACGAATAAGGTCAAACCAAGTGATTTGGACCCTCTATGTCTTTAGCAATATCTTTAGACCATATAAGTAAGAAACACATTTCCAAGCTCCACTACTATGGACTCTTGGACTCATCCAATTATGAATTGTTTGACGTCTGTGAATCTTATTTGTTTGGAAAGATGACTAAGCTCCATTCACTAGTAAGGTGGAAGGGCTGGTAATTTTTTGACATGATACATTGTGATGTATGAGGGCCTCTAAACAAGTTTGTTAGAAGACAAGTTTCCGTACATCGTCTCGTTTATTGATAGCTTCAGTAAAAATGGATTTGTGTATGACACAAGTCAAAAATCTTTAAAATGTTCAAAGAATTCAAGAACGAAGTGGAGAACTAATTTAGGAAATGTATTAAGATCATGCGATCAGATCGTTGTGGTAAGTACTTAAGCCAACTGTTTGATGACTATCTGAATGAGTATGAGATTATATCTCAACTTGCTCCTCCTGGAACACCATAATGGAATAGTGTGTCCGAGAGGAGAAATCGTACCTTGTTGGACATGGTACCATCTATGATGAGTCAATCAGACTTCTCTGACTCTTTCAGGGGATATGCTTTACATACAATAGCTTTCACACCTAACCGTGTTCCATCTAAGACAACTAAAAGACACCATATGAGATGTGGACTAGTATGCAACCAAGTATGTCTTCCATTAAGATTTGAGGTGGCAAGTTTATTGATGCGTTTAGTCTCAGATAAACTTTGACCCAAGTCTGACAAATGTATCTTTGTGGGGTGTCCTAAGGAAACAAACGGACGCTATTTCTACAACACCTCCAAGGACAAAATGTTTGTCACTAGAACTGAAGTGTTCCTTGAGAAGGAACACATCTCCAAGGGAGACAATGGGAGGAATGTAGAACTTGGATAAATCCAAGCACCACAGAGTACTGACCCGCCTGCGATGGAACAAAAACAAGTTCCACAAGAAGTTGTGGTCCAACCACCAGTTCAAGTAACACAACACTCGCGTAGGTCAAACAGGACACGTCATCGACCTGAGAGATATGGAATAATCCTAACTCAAGAAGGTGATTAACCACTCATGGATCATGATGAGCTTGTGACTTACTAGGAGGCCGTCGTTGGCCTAGATTTTGAGAAGTGGCTAGGAGCCATAGGATCCAAAGTAGAATCCATGTACACCAACCAGGTATGGACCTTGGTTGAGACACCTGAAAAGGGGTAAAACCCATAAGGTGCAAGTAGGTCTTCAACAAGCAGACTAACATGGATGGGAAGGTGAATACCTTCAAGGTGCAACTGATTACGAAAGGTTTCAAGAAAATTTATAGTATGACTATAATGAGACCTTTTGTCAAGTTGCATTGATTCAGATCCCACTTACTATTGCTTCATAGTATGACTACGAGATCTGGCAAATGAATGTCAAAACATTATTCCTTGATAGGAATCTTCTTGAGGATGTGTACATGAAACAACTTGAGAGTTTTGTCGGTTTTACAAGTTGCAAACATCCATTTATGGATTAAAGCAAACTCCTAGAAGTTGGAATCTTTGTTTTGATGTAAACTGTAAGGCAGTTTGGATCCATCAAAGAATGCGGATGGACCTTGTGTGTACAAGAAGGTTAGTAGGACTATAATTATTTTTTCTCGTACTGTATGTTTATGACATACTACTTATGGAAACAATATTCCTACACCACAAAATGTGAAAACATGGTTAAGGAATTATTTTTCAATGAAGGAATTAGGCGAAACGCCCTATGTATTAGGAATCAGGATCTATGGAGATAGATCGTTGAAATTGTTAGGCCTTAGTCAAAGGTACATAAATTGACAAAGTGCTTGGGCGCTTTAAATATGCATGATTCCAAAAGGGTATCTTGCCTATGTCACGTGGCACATACATGTCCAAGGGACAATCCCTGTTACATCAGATGTAGAGGGAACACATGAATAAGATTCGATGTGCTTCGGCAATTGAATCTGTTATGCATGCCATGATATGTACTCGAACAGATGTCTCGTATGCTTCGAGCATGATGAGAACGTACCAATCCAATCCCAGTGAAGGTCACTGGACCGAAGTCAAGAATATCTTTAAGTACTTGAGAAGAACTAAGGGTTCATTCTTGATCTGAAATGGTAAGGAAGAGCACATTGTAATGGGTTACACTGATGCTAGCTTCCAAACCGATAAGGATAACTTTAGATCGTAGTCTGGTTTTGTGTTTTGCCTTAATGGTGGAACTGTGAGCTTGAAAAGATTTCAAGCTTGAGACAGTTGCTGATTTTATTATAGGGGCCGAGTATATAGTTGCCTTAAATACAGATTTAGAGGCCGTTTGGATTAGAAAGTTTATTTATGAACTAATCGAAGTTCCTAACTTCGCGAACTCCATTGATCTTGTTGCGATGATGATGGAGTAATCACCTATGCTAAGGAAACTTGATCTCACCAGTGATCCGAACATATATTTAATGGTTCCATCTCATTCGATGGATGATTGATAGAAGAGATGTGAAGATGTGCAGAAAGCTACAGATGTAGTTGCCTTAAATACAGATTTAAAGGTCGTTTGGATCAGGAGGTTCATTTATGAACTAATCGAAGTTCCTAACTTTGAGAACTCCATTGATCTCGTTGCGATGATGATGGAGTAATCGCCTAAGCTAAGGAAACTTGATCCCACCAGTGATCCGAACATATACTTGAGTGCTTCCATCTCATTCGATAGATGATCGATAGAGGAGGTGTGAAGATGTGCAGAATGACAAAACTGAACAATCCACTATTGGAGTCTCTTGCTAAGTGGTAGCATGACACTCGCACTAGACCGATAGGTGTTATATTGATGCCCGATTGGCTCTAGTGCTAGTGGGAGATTGTTAGGGTAAGCCCTAGTGGCCAATCTATTTTGAATAGATAATCATTTGTATCATGACCTTGATCATATATTTGATATATGTATAAGGCATTTATTTATTATGTTATATTTGATGATCATATTTACGGCATAATAAAGTCCTTAGAATAAGTAGTTCATTTAATGGAACGTCAAGTATGACTTGACCGTGAGATGCCATTAAATTATAAAACACTATTCTTAAATATCCGTATTCAAGTATTCTTATTAATAAGGGCAATAATAATACATTGAGACTATTATGTGAGTGTACTGATGACCACATTTCACGGGTCATAGATATAAGATATCAAGCCTTCACATAGGTATAAATATTAGTAAAATATTTATACTGGAGTGACCCGCTATGAGAACGCTGCATAATAGTTATGTAAGTGTCATGAGCGATTCTCATGGTGACCATGGTGAAGTAGTCCTTCGACTTGAAGTCACTACGATTCCTAACATATGTAGTTGTAGGCTTTGATACTATCAAATGTTGTCTATAACAAGACAACTATAAAGGTAGTTATTGGGTCTGCAATGAAACATGTTGAGGAATGTGAGTGATGTAGATAGGATTCGTCCCCCCTACATAACAGGAGTAATGCCTATAGGCCTCTTGATGGTATGCGATGTAGAAATGCATGGCCATGCTAAGGTGAGACAACATGATATATTGGGCCCACATGATCGTACGTCAATTATTAGATCAAGAAATAAATAATTGAACTTCACAAGGATGACACATTTATGCCTTGTGTTCAATTAGACGAAAGGACGTTGACTGCACATTATATATGGTTACAATAAGGTTTTAATTATACCACCAATATTCTAATTGATATATTGCTAGATGCCGCTCATTGTTTATAATATTAATTGATTATTAATATAATTGATAATAATTAATATTATTTTCAATTAATTGAGAACCTATAGGGTCACACACATAGAGCAAATGTTCAAAGAATTAATGTAATTGATTAATTAAATATGATTTAATGAATAATTAAAATGGGATCAGTTTAATTGATTAATTAAATATGATTTAATTAATAAATTAAACATTGGGCCTGTAGCGTACAGTAGCCCAACTTGGTTAGGTTAAGTGAGTGACAGCTATTAGTAAGCTGTGCACGTCACATAAGGTACACACATCACAGATCACTAATAACGGCCGTTGTACACCCTTGACAGGCACGCCCTCTTTTCTCTCTCTGTGTGTTGTGCCACTCCCAATCCTGATAGCTAGCACTACGCTATCTTCGACATTGGTTTACTCGCATGGACTTAGCAGAGGTATTGCTACTTTGCAATACTGGTGATAGAGAAGAACCTCTCCCTTTGTGGTGATAGCTGCAGTGTTCCTCGGATCTGCTGTTCTGTAGCTGTGTAGATCAAGTTGTCATTCTCACCGTAGCAGTGTTCATGATTTACCAGTGCTGGTGATGTGCTCACAGTGTTCGTGGTAAAGCTACACTTCAAGAGGTAAACACAATATCCTTGTGATTCATGTGCGATATGTGATCCTTTAGTAAAGGGGTTTTTTCCGCTCAAGTGGTTTTTATAAATTGTTTTTAAAATGTATCCCTCTTGAAACCCCAACAGATCTTTTGAGTAGGGCAGTGAGTGTGAGGAGAATTTCCAAGAACTTAAGAAGAGGTTGGTGTCATTGTAACACCCCTCCATCTCGGGTGTCACTTTCGTAACCCCAAACACTATAAAGTAGGAAAAAGGATTTACTGGTTCGCTTTCGGAAAAAGTTTTCTTTACTCATATCTTACTTATTATGAAAATCGTGATAGAATTTTTTCTTCGTATAATGTTAAAGAACATATACTCACAATTATACATATTTATATATATATATATATATATATATATATATATATATATATATATATATATATATATATATATATATATAAATAAGTAAACATCATCTATTAAAATCCGTTAGTCTACCCACGACCATCAGAAGCCGATAATAGACTACCCCAAAAGTTGCTACCACAAAATAAACCTAAGCTGGTCTGACAAAAGAAGTCTACAATTAACAAAGTGTACTACTCCGACATCAGTCGTACCAAAAAGACAGGGTCACGTCGTCACCAATCCACACCTCTTCGTTGTCAACTTCCAGCTCTCAAGCTAGAACGATCAGAGAACTGCTAACAAAATATCCGTACGTGTATCCAAAAACACAACAGAGTGTCCAACACGAACAGGCAAGGGTGAGAAACAAATATTTGAATCCAAAAACGACAACTACATGCCCAAACACAACCAGAAGATTCATACAAATATATCTCACCAAATATCATCATACATCACGTAGTACAACATATATATCCATGTACTAACAGTAAAAACACACGGATTTCGTACCCCACAATCAATATTATTCTCTAAACGTATGCATGATGCTTCCATATATCTCAACTAATATTCAATTCTAGATTTCCGGGAACCCCATCACCTAAGGAATGAGTTGATCAGACTCGATTGCCAATCAAGGCACACCATACTTACCATATCACACTGATCAACACAGGGTACAATGCTTTTCCTTATATGGATTTCTTTACAACACCACGTTGTCCAATCCAGGCATAACGCTTTCCATTGCATAGATTTATTTACCATGTCACGTTGTCCAATCCAGGCATAACGCTTTCCATTACATGGATTTTATTTACCATGTCACGTTGTCCAATCCAGGCATAACGCTTTCCATTACATGGATTTTATTACCATATCACACTGTACAAATGCTTTACATTATATGGATTTTATCCATTGCCCATCAAGGTACAATGACACATGATGACTTACAGTCATCACGAGGTTTCCTATCATCAAGGTCCCCCATTTCACAGCACGTCTGTCCCACACAAATGCTTGAGAAAACTACTTAGTTTCCGTCGGTTTATACTTGTCGTAACAATATTTCCTCGTTGTAGCATCAACGCTAACAACCACCATAATGTCTTAGACTCCTTAAGCCTTGACAACATTTTTCTCAGAACAGAATATCTAGTCCAAAACAGCTCCAACCTAAACATCCCTAACCGATGCACCAGTTTAGGATTTTGGATTCAAGAGCGTAAAAACATCCTCAAGCTTACAGGACCACAAAGATCGTCCCTAAGCCGACAGGACCAACAACTAACACGGATCCTTGATCCACGTGTTTCTGCAGAACCCTAGAACCTCGACATCTCGGTTTCTAGTTTCTAAGTTGAAAACCACTTTTTCTTGAAAACTCAAAAACCAAAGCCCAAATCTCCGATATTTACACAAAGTCTTCGGGATCGGATTTCTATAAAACAAAACTTGGTCTAAAGACCATTTCTCCTCCTTTCGTCGTTTTTCGGTAAAGCACAGACCTTAAAACATAGCTTGCAAAAATCCTTTTTCTTGGATAAAACCAAATAACTTGAAAATCACGTTTCTTAAAACGTTTTTGCTCAAACGGTTAACTTTATTAATTTAAAAACTAATAAAGGTTTCTAAAAACTATTTATCTTAAAACATCGTTTTTCATTATTAAAAACACATTTTCACAACTTTGCTCTTTTAAGTTGATTTTCCTTAAAAGCAGCTATTTATTATTATTTTATTCCAAAAGAGATAATTAATTATTTTCTCTTAAATTAAATTGAGAAACAATAAAACACATTTATTTTTCTCAATTCCACATCTCAAGCTTTTAAAGCTTTTATGTTATACGATGTCGGATCCTAATCGATATTAGGTCCTCTAACGCCTTAAATATCTCAACAGGACACACGATACATCCATACAGTTATTCAACAATTATATCATGTGTCCACATACATCAGCAGTTATGTCATGCATAGGCAAATCAACAGCATTAAATAAATCAATCCACCAATAATCAGATATAAACATTTATTGACACTACAAACACACCAATGCAGCATGTAGCTGCCGGAATTGGAATTCCTCAGGTTTAACCCCTTACCTCTTGAAGTTACAAGGTAAGCAGCGAACACCCGATCAATCTGAAAACGGGCTCGACTAGCTGCCGATCACTACATACACACAATCAATAAAGGCATTAACTAAAAAGTACAAAGATTTCTCCTATTGCACCACCCCTAGGATTCGGCCCTATTGAATGAAAAATAGCTAGGGAGCTCCAAAAATTCTCATTTCTTGGATAACACCAAAACTAAGTGTGATAACCCTAGATATCAACTCAAAACATCAAAAACCAACCAAAAACCCTACCCTACACTATAAGGGGGTTTCGGCCTCTCTCTCAAACAAATAGCTAGAGAGATTTCTTGGCTCTAATCTCTTGGATCATGCAAGTATGTCATGAACCTAGGCCATAGAAATTGGTTTGGTATTAAAAGGATTTTTCTAAAATTTTTCATGGATTTTTGAAGATTTAGGGACAAAAACCCTAACATCTATGATCATGAAATTTTGGGGAGAAAAATGAGAGATTGAGAGAGATAGAGAAGCCTAGCTACCTCCTCGGATGATCTCCTTCAAAGTTGGTGAAGATTACTTCACAAAAACTCAAAGTTTCAAGCTCCAAAAATGGAGAAAATGGTGAGGAGAAAAGAGAAAGAAGAGAAAGGAAGAAGATGGGTTTGGGGGGTTGTTGGGGTTGCCGAAGATTTGGGGAGAGTGAGGATGAGAAAATAGATATTTATTAGGTTTTCTTAACACTTAAGAAAGGGGTAAACGGTAAGAAAGGTAATTAGTAAAAATAAACCAAAGGCAATTTGGTCAATTCACGTACCGACATTTTGAAAATCCTCACGACACTGGTAGGAGTCCCCAAATGATTTCACATAGCCTTGGTATGAAAATCATCGGCTCAAAGTTCTCGAAAAACCCTAAGACAGCTCGAATCGTCTTCCTGATCGATTATCGGCCCGAATATAAAATATTATTTATATTTTTGGACGTCAGGACACATTTTAGCAAAAAGGTAAAGAATTGAATTCTAAGACTGCTAGTCCTGACCGTTAGTCAAAAAGAGGTCTTGATAGTAGAAAAACACTATCATCCGAAAAAAATAGATCGGGCTCCGTTTGAGTTTACGGCCCAAAATTTAACCGTAGGCTCCTACGATGATATGAAGCATGAATATTATTTTAGTTTTCCCAAAATCATTTTCTAAAAGCCTGACAAAAATATAAACTCATTTATATAGTTTGCTGGTCTTAGAAAGCGTGAAAATTGGGGTGTTAAATTACTACCCCACAAAAAAAATTTCGTCCTCGAAATTTCGTGGCTCGAGTCTAGACAGGATTTCTTAATCCTTACAGGAATGCTATGGAAAGATTTCATAGCTCAGAAACGGAATGCAGGAAATTTTCAATATGTAAAAAGATTCTTCAGTAGGTTCATGAGTGTAAAAATGCATAGCTAATACAGGTTTACAACCGCGACTCTAATAAAGTCTCCTCTTCCACAAGAATCTCCCAACAGGTTAAGGAATCCAAAGGTCAACAGCCTGGTCGAAATCAGACTGGATCACATTTATCAAGCGCAAAAGGGATCAAAGTAAGTTTCATCAAGAAACTTGCAACATCAGGAATTATTTGTGTTATAACTCAAGGAATAGTCATAACAAACCCTTTAATGAAGTACTACGAAGATGTCCAGACTAGTGGATACTATTAACCCAATCCTTCAAATGTCTAATACACTGAGGATCATATGGCAATATGGGTACAAAAATTCATACGGCAAAGTAGGAATAGGTAATACTAAACATTGCACGCAATCCATCACGAAATCCGTCAATGTCGCAACTACCTTATATGTGATCATCGGAACCCGAAGCTCCTGCACCTCTCATGGTATAAACTCTTCCCCTCATCGTTGGCCTATTATTTCCAATATCAGTATTGGCAGCTGGGACAGATCCTTGTGCCTCGCAGTATCTTGCTATGTGCCCCGTTTGCCCACAATTAAAACATTTAGGACCCCTTAAAGGGCATTTGTTTACCAGATGTGATGGATCGCCACACTTGAAACATTTCCTCTCTCAGCCCTGATCATGATTCCTCTGGTCTCCACTGTTTGATGCTTGAGCAACAAAACGATAGGGTTGCTGATTCTGATTATCCCCTATGGGTCGGGAATAAGGTTTCCCCTAACTCTGGTCTCCCCTCTGGTCCTGTTACTGATTCTTAAAATGGAGAGGTCCTCCAACTTTCTCTTTGTTGGCCCTTCCACGTTTCATTAGCTCCACTGGTCTGCTTTTCTCGACTAAAGCCCGGAAGTTTCGAATCCCCTACGGCAGCATGGACTCCTTGATTTCATACCTCAGTCCCCTCTCAAAACCTTCACACTTCTAGTCTTCGTTAGGGTTGTTCTGAAAGAATCGGAAATACTCGGCAAATTATTCAAATTTTGCCGCGTATTCCTCGACAGTCATCTCCCTTTGTCGCAGATATAAGAATTCTTGCTCTTTCTCAGCTCTTGCACTCTGCGGAAAGTACTTTTCCAGAAATCGGTCCTTGAACAGAATCCAAGTGACTTCCTGCTGGTTAGCCTCCAGCAGCTGTTTGGTTCCCTTCCACCATTATTCAGCATCTCCCAGCAGTAGGAAAGTTGCGTACGGTACCTTCACCTCTTCGGGGCGGTGAATCAGCTCGAAGATTTTCTCAATCTCCTAGATCCACAAGTCATCCTTCTCAGGATCCACATCGCCATGAAACTGTGGCGGATTCTGGGGCATAAACGCAGCCAGGTTTCGGCCCTCAGCGGCCTGCTCAGCACGAGCTTGCTCTTGAGCATTATGTGTATTCATGGTTGCGGTCTGAAAAGCAATAGCCGTAGCCATGTTTGCCATCGCTTGAGCAGCGAAGTCCTTTTCATTTGTCCCATCAACGTCCTCAGCATGGACATTGACTCCTCTCCCTCGGCCACATCCACGTCCTGCTCCCACTCCAAATTCTAGTTCCATATCTGACCAACAAGGTTTAATTCAGTCAAACTGCAACCAGAAACCAAAACATAGGTTCACCTAACAACGTACCTTACTTCTAAGAAGTAAGTTAATCGGGCCTCAATCAGAGATCACACAACATCAACACAACAGACCTATTCCCCAAAGATTCCCGAAAGACTCGACCAGCTCTGATACCACTTGTAACACCCCTCCATCTCGGGTGTCACTTTCGTAACCCCAAACGCTATAAAGTAGGAAAAAGGATTTGCTGGTTCGCTTTCGGAAAAGGTTTTCTTCACTCATATCTTACTTATTATGAAAATCGTGATAGAATTTTTTCTTCGTATAATGTTAAAGAACATATACTCACAATTATACATATATATATATATATATATATATATATATATAAGTAAACATCATCCATTAAAACCCGTTAGTCTACCCCACGACCATCAGAAGCCGATAATAGACTACCCTAAAAGTAGTTACCACAAAATAAACCTAAGCTGGTCTGACAGAAGAAGTCTACAGATAACAAAGTGTACTACCCCGACATCAGTCGTACCAAAAAGACAGGGTCACGTCGTCACCAATCCACACCTCTTCATTGTCAACTTCTAGCTCCCAAGCTAGAACAATCATAGAACTGCTAACAAAATATCTGTACGTGTATCCAAAAAAACAACAGGGGGTCCAACACATCCAGGCAAGGGTGAGAAACCAATATATGAATCCAAAAACGACAACTACATGCCCAAACACAACCAGCAGATTCATACAAATATATCTCAACAAATATCATCATGCATCACGTAGTACAACATATATATCCATGTACTAAGAGTAAAAACACACGGGTTTCGTACCCCACAATCAACGTTATTCTCTAAACGTATGCATGATGCTTCCATACATCTCAACTAATATTCAATTCTAGATTTCCGGGAATCCCATCACCAAAAGAATGAGTTGATCAGACTCGATTGCCAATCAAGGCACACCATACTTACCATATCACACTGACCAACACAGGGTACAACACTTTTCCTTATATGGATTTCATTACCACACCACGTTGTCCAATCCAGGCATAACGCTTTCTATTGCGTGGATTTATTTACCACGTCACGTTGTCCAATCCAGGTATAACGCTTACCATTACATGGATTTTATTACCATATCACACTGTACAAATGCTTTACATTATATGGATTTTATCCATTGTCCATCAAGCTACAATGACACATAATGACTTACAGTCATCACGGGGTTTCATATCATCAAGGTCCGCCGTTTCACGACACGTCTGTCCCTCACAAATGCATGAGAAAACTACTTAGTTTCTGTCGGTTTATCTTTGTTGTAACAATATTTCCTCGTTATAGCATCAACGCTAACAACCACCATAATGTCTTAGACTCCTTAAGCCTTAACATCATTTTTCTCAAAACAGGACATCTAGTCCAAAACAGCTCAAATCTAAATATCCCTAACCGATGCACCAGTTTAGGATTTTGGATTCAAGAGCGTAAAAACATCCTCAAGCTTACAGGACCACAAAGATCGTCCCTAAGCCGACAGGACCAATGACTAACACGGATCCTTCATCCACGTGTTTCTGCAGAACCCTACAACCTCGACGTCTCGGTTTCTAGTTTCTAAGTTGAAAACCACTTTTCCTTGAAAACTCAAAAACCAAAGCCCAAATCTCCGATATTTACACAAAGTCCTCAGGATCGGCTTTCTATAAAACAAAACTTGGTCTAAAGACCATTTCTCTTCCTTTCGTCATTTTTCGGTAAAGCACAAACCTTAAAACATAGCTTTCAAAAACCCTTTTTCTTGGATAAAACCAAATAACTTGAAAAATCACGTTTCTTAAAACGTTTTTGCTCAAACGGTTAACTTTATTAATTTAAAAACTAATAAAGGTTTCTAAAAACACTATTTATCTTAAAACATCGTTTTTCATTATTAAAAACACATTTTCACAAGTTTGTTCTTTTAAGTTGATTTTCCTTAAAAGCAGCTATTTATTATTATTTTATTCCAAAAGAGATAATTAATTATTTTCTCTTAAATTAAATTGAGAAACAATAAAACACATTTATTTTTCTCAATTCCACATCTTAAGCTTTTAAAGCTTTTATGTTATACGACGTCAGATCCTAATCGATATTAGGTCCTCTAACGCTTTAAATCCCACAGCAGGGCACACGATCACCTACAAGAAATAACGCTATTTCCCACGGCCTTTTACCCACGGCCAAAATGCCGTGTGTAATTTTGACATTTCCCACGGATTTTGCCATGGGAAACTGGCAGTTTGTTTCCCTCACATTTTCCCACGGTCCAGACCGTAGGAAATGAAACCAGAGACATTTCCCACGGGCAGGCCGTAGGTAAGGGATGGATCAAAGTGGCGCGAAATAGTGCTGCTGTTTTGCCCTTGGTTTTCCCACGGCTTACACCGTGTGTAGATGGCGATTTGTATTCCGACGTTTCCCACGGCTTGGACCGTCAGTATCAGTTTATTTTAATTTCTCATGGCTAAGCCGTGGGAAAGGCTTATTATAACAAAATAATTAGCGTGAAACCAGCTCCTCTCTTCTCTGAAACCCGCACCTCTCTTCACTCTCTCTTCTCTGAAACCGGCGCCTCTCTTCACTCCATCTCCTCTGAAAGACAGCACCTCCCACGGCCACCAATGCCTCCCACTGCCACCAGTGCCTCCCACAGCCACCATTGTTCTGAAAATCGTTTCACCGCCACCGCCGTCGAGCTTCCCACGCACCGCCGCTACTCCTCATCTTGCCACCGCCACTGCTCCGTAGCTTGTCACCGTCACCGTTGTCCTTCCGGTAACCACCGCCACTTCTCCCTTTCACTGATTCCAAATATATTTGTCTAATCCGAAATTCCCTTTTCTTTTGTCTAATTTTATATACTAATTTTCCTTTTTTTATTGGTTGTTTCAAGAGCTCCCCTTCTTGGTGCAACTGAAACCATTGAAGCAACACTTTCTGGATTCACATTTGGTCTTCCTATTTCTGAGGTTGCCTTTTAAATTTTGTTACATCTCTTTTCTTGTGGGTTTGCTTTTTTGTCTGTTAATTTATCTAGGCTTAGGCTGTCCAATATTGTAGGTCTTCCTAATCTTCTTGATCACTGTATCATGTGATGCAGTTCTAGAATGGTTCTGCTACAACCATGTTGTCGAATTTTCTGATGCCCACTTCTTAGGCAGAGCCTGGGAATTCTTCTGTATGTTTCATAGTATAAAATAATTTGGCGAAGAGTAAATTATATAATTAAAGCTTTTATTATTATATTGATAGACTTAAGCTAATTGCCTGGGATATGGTAAACATATGTAAATATAAAAGAGTAAAATAGTTTGAGCCAAATGAATAGTTGACTAACACAACACAAGCAATACACTCACTCAGATTGGTATATAGCATGCATTCTAGAGGTCACAAGTCCTTAATAATTCTTTGAAGAGTACTGCTCTGATTTTTCCTCTGTTTTTTTTGTAAACTTGTTTCTGCTTTATGTTGTGTGCTTCAGTTGTCTAGCATGCAGTTAATAGCTGGTGCTAACTAGGACTATAAATTTGGAGAGATATAAGGTCTAAACACACTACAAATTTGCACCTAGCGATTGTTAATCTAAACTTACCTTGTCTTAAGTCTTAATAGTTGTAGCACCCACTTATAGGAATTTCTATGACTATGTTTCACACAACATCTCTTTATGCTTTTGGTATTACATTATTAGTACAGCTGGACTTGTGAACTTTGTAATATCACAGATTCACATCTATTCAATAACTTTTGGTATCCAGGCCTTGCCTGGCTGCTTTCAAAATTCTGCTTCTTATAATCTAACGGCATCATAGAACTTCCTGGTCCATTACTCGTTAGTGGTCTTGTCGTTTTCTCAATAATGTATTGTAACACATAAAGTCGTTAATTTCCAAGTGTTTTCCCATTGTCATGCTTCTATTTATTCGCCTATATGATGGAAGTATGACATGTAATAGATTTGGAAAATTGTCTACAATTGCATTTGAAGTGGGGGTATGGTCCCAAATTCTGAGATTAGAGCTTTGTTCGCTTAATTTGAAGAGAGAATATATTAAATTTTAAATAAAAACTGAGTTAAGTTATAGAAATAATTTTTAGTAGGGGAAAACAGGGAAGGAAACTTGCTTCTTGATGAAAATGCCTAATATCATCTCATGCTCATTAACATTTTTTTTTTTTAAATTGTTAGAAGGTGAAAGAGATGCTTTGAAAGAATGAGGTTTCAGAACAATGAATACTGAGATTCTTTTACTAAATTTCTTGGTCTTCAAGAATTTGATTTTTCAAATGCCATTACATTTTATGAGGAAATAAAACAAAATTCAGACAACAACGTGGAAATTTTGGAATGGTCCATGGCAGAAATGAAAAGGCTTAGATTTATGGACCTCAGTAACAATAATCTTTCTGGAAGTCTCTCTAGAAGTTTGGAAAATCTGCCATGTCCCAGAACTCTTCATGTAAATTTTAGCTCATTTGAGAACTCTGATACCACCATATGTATCACCCTTGAGAAGTAGCCACATAAATTAACACTTCCATTCTAACTTTGTCATCTATTGCTAAACTAATTTATGATTTCAATTACATGCATTCTGATGGCCCAAAATATTATGCATGAATTTTTCTCTAAATAGAATATCTATATACTTTTCCTTGACTTTCCTGGCATGTTGAAGTTTGGACCCTAAGCTTAGGAAAATTGCCTAAGAAAAGAATTGTATGTTTAGTTCCAGAATCCAGTTGCATGTTTAGTTCCAAAATTGGGTCTTAGGTTGTATGTTTAGTTCCATAAAAGAATTGTGTGGCATTATTGTGAATGAGAACATAGAATCAAATTGTATGTTTATTTTTGTATTTTAATGGTTGGATTTAATCTTTCTGCTGCTAATTTGATGGCTGAATTTTGCATTGTTGGATTGAACAATGATTTTTGGAGTGCACTGTTGAGAAAATGAAACTTGGTTTTAATAAATCTTGTTGGCTAAAAATATAGTGTTGAAAGCATATGTTATTATTGAAATGCTTTGAAATGCTATGAATGTTTACTGGATGAAAATATAGTGTTGAAAACACATGTGGTAGTCTTAAAGGTATATATGAACAACAATTTGAAACTCATATAACCATTTGGAGTTTGAGTTCATAAGCTTGTACCCAAATTAGTTTTTAGGCGTTAGTAAGTTAAAATGAAAAATTTAAACAATAAAAAATCACAACAAAATTGTTGTTAATAAAAATCACCGCAAAATAAATTATCAATAAATTAAATCATTGTTGACATGCGCCGAAGAGAAATGTGTTTGCTTGGACACAAAAGTTTCCTACGACAATAGTTTGGTGGGACGCATTAACAAGTTAAATAATTAAATAATTATTTATATAACAACATAATGATACTTAATAACTGATATTTAAATAAATATATATTTAAAAATAAAATTTGAAATACATAAATATTTAAATAATAACAAAATAAATTAATAACAAATTACACTAATTTCTTTTAGCACTTATAACAAGTGTTAAGCCTCATAATACGTAAAAAAATGTAAATAAATTTTTAAAATTTAATAAGCCTTGATTAAAGTATGGAATTGTTTTTAGATGCATAGTTTTTTTTTAAAATATTTAATTATGACTGTTTGTAATTTTATGAGTCTACTATGAACTTTATCTATGTTGATATAGTAAGGTAATTTGAGCAATTATCGCTTAATTTTACCCTAAGAACTTGAATTTCAAGTATAAAGGGTGTCTTGTATGGTTAAATTTTATTTTATATAATACTTGAGCAAAACCTTAGTATCTCGTTTGAGGTTCAATATCATTGAGCACATGTACTAGTTAGATACATACCGCTCTTTGTTTATTGAACCTTGAATTATCCAAGGGGACAGTTTGATAAAAAACATTTTCTTCACTCGTATAATAGTCATTGTGTACTTCTGATGCCTTATATTTGATGAAATTGTGGTCTGATACATTTCCTTTTGTTCTCTGGATGCATAATTGACCGCGGTTAAGTCGTGTAGTTGGAGACGAATGGGAAATGCTGCCGAAATTTTGTCAAATATAAGGTATTTGAATTAAGCAATAATTATTAATACTAGGATCGAGTGTTGAAAACGTTTCTTCTTGAATGGGATAGGGCCATACCAATTAACGAAAGGGAGTGTGATTTTGGATTGTGAAGCATTCGTTGGATAAATCTCTAAGTTGGCGCACATGTTGTCGAAATTTAATGTTTAAATTTATCTGGATTTTTTATGAACATGCAGAAGATGGATTGTTATCCTTCGAATCGTAGTTGGATGTATGATAGGTTATATCCGAAAAGAGGGGGTCTGAAACGATCTTTTATAGATGGGGTTGAAGAGTTTGTTACCCAAGCAAAGCAGCAGAAGTGTTTCATCGATGATGGATATTGAATTAGATGTCCGTGCGCTAAATGCCAATGTCGAAAGATTAAGAGCGATGACCTTGTGAAGACCGACTTGTATAAAAATGGGTTCCAGAACAATTATTGGATTTGGACCGATCATGGTGAAGAAGTGTCGCATGTTGATTTAGGGTTTGATGAGAATTGCACGGGGGCTTCAAGCAGTTGTGTAGATATGGGATATGGTGAACAGTTTATGTCAATGCAGGAGATGGTGTGTGACGTTCTCGGGGTGAATGAGGCACACGATTATGATAATACGGAATAACTTCCGAATGAGGAAGCACAAAGATTTTATAATCTTTTGGTTGAGACAAATAAGTCGTTGTATGAAGGGGCCTCAGACTCTAAATTATCGATGTGCGTGAGATTGTTAGCTTGCAAAGCCAATTTTAACGTTTCTGACTAGTGTTTGGATAATTTTTCCAAAATGCTTTTGGACGCGAGTCCTATAAAGGGGCTTTTACCAGAGAATTATTATGGTGGGAAGAGGTTAGTGTCGAAGCTGGGATTGAAAGCCAAGAGAATTGATTGTTGCATGAACGGGTGTATGTTGTATTACAACAATGAATTTGGCATAAGTGATGGCGAGTTGGTCGAATGCAGAATTTGCCAAGCGCCAAGGTATTGTCATAACAAGACTGGAACAAGTAACAACAAACCTATTCCAGTAAAGGCAATGTTCTATTTGCCAATAATTCCAAGGCTACAAAAAATGTTTGCCTCAATGCAAACTGCAGGAAAAATGACGTGGCACTATGAGAATAGAAGAAGTTCAGGCGTGTTACGTCATCCATCTGATGGCGAAGCATGGAAGCATTTTGATCGCATACATCCCGAATTTGCCTTGGATCCACGCAATGTACGACTTAGGTTATGCTCTGATGGTTTTACCCCGTATATCCAAGCTTCAGCTTCGCCTTATTCATGTTGGCCCATAATTGTAACCCCGTACAATCTTCCTCCTGAAATGTGCATGTCTAAACCTTATATGTTTTTGACGTGCCTCATACCGGGCCCATCCAACCCGAAGGCTGGTATTGATGTTTATTTGCAGCCTTTGATTGATGATTTAAAGAGGTTGTGGAACGGCGTGTTGACGTACGATATCGCAAGAAAGCAAAAATTTTTTATGAAGGTAGCTTTGATGTGGACCATTAATGACTTCCCTGCTTATGGTATGCTATCTGGTTTGGGTACTCATGCTAAATTGGCATGTCCGCATTGGATGGAGTATACAAAGGCCTTTAACTTGAAATACGGGGGGAAAAGTTCCTGGTTTGACTCGCATCGTAGGTTTTTACCGACAGATCATGCATTTAGACGAAATAGAAACGCCTTCAAAAAGGGGGAAGTTGAAAAGGATGAGCCGCCGCCTAGGTTCTCATCGGAAGAGATTTGGAGTAGAGTAAGAGAACTGCCCACAGTCACTGACAATGGTGGTGTGTCCAGATTACCAGGATACGGAGAGTTTCACAACTGGACAAAAAGAAGTATTTTTTGGGAGCTTCCATACTGGAAAGATAATCTGTTGAGACACAATCTCGATGTTATGCACATAAGGAAGAATATTTTTGATAACATATTCAGCACGGTCATGAATGTCAGTGGTAAGACTAAAGACGATGAGAAGGCAAGAATGGACCTAGCTTTGTACTGTAGGCGACCAGACTTGGAGTTGAAGCGGCATGTTAATGGGAAGATGTTAAAACCGAAAGCTAATTATAGTTTAACTATTGAGGAAGCAAAGTCCGTTTGTCAATGGATAACAGAATTACGGATGCCAGACGGTTATTCTGCCAATTTGGCAAGATGTGTTGATGTCAACAAGGGAAGGATGCATGGGATGAAAAGCCATGACTGCCATGTATTCATGGAATGTTTACTTCCTATTGCTTTTAGTTCCTTGCCAGTCGATGTCTTGAATCCGCTTACTGAATTAAGTCAATTCTTTAGAGATTTGTGGTCTGCAACGTTGAGGGAAGAGGAACTGATTAAGATGGAGCAGAACATTCAAATCATTTTATGCAAGTTGGAGAGAATATTTCCTCCTGGTTTCTTTGATTCCATGGAGCTTCTCCCAGTTCATCTCGTATATGAAGCAAGACTTGGTGGACCAGTACAATATAGGTGGATGTATCCATTTGAAAGGTAATATCCAAGAATTAGATATTAGATTATTTTCCATTTGAAATGAATGGTAATAAATATTTCTATGAACTTGTTATTTTGTAGATTCATGGGTGATTCAAAACGATCAGTGAAAAATAAGGCTAGAGTTAAAGGATCAATCTGTGTGTCTTACTTACATCGTGAGACCATCCATTTTTGTTCCCATTATTTCAACAACTTCATGTTGTCACCAAGAAATAATAGAAATGAAATGGAAAATGAAAGTGCAAGACATCCGCTAGCCTTATCAGTCTTTTGCCTGTCTGGTCGTCATTCAGGGAAGGAGTTGACTCACTGGTTAACAGATGCAGAGAGGAAGTCAGCCCATGTTCATGTGTTGATCAATTGCACTGAAGTTAAGCCATACCTTGAGTATGTATTATATATCCTTTTCTTTCAATTATGTAATAGTAAATACTTTAATTTGTGCTAAACATGTGTGTATTGTCCAATTTATACAGCTGATTCTTGTTATATGAAAACATAAGTGAACAAGAGCAGTCTGCTCATATACATGCAGATTTTGCAAAGTGGTTTACACAACAAGTAAGTATCTTAAAATTCTTTGAACTAGTAACTTCCTGTAAAATCTAGACATAAGCGATTTTTCCATTTAACATACGTAGGTTTACAGTGAGGCACTTGCTGTCAACCGACACTTAAGGAACTTATCTGACAGTCCTAATTCAGCTGTCAAAGAATGGCATACGTTCTTTGTGAATGGGTACAAATTTCATACCCAATCATGGACGAAGGGCAAAAAAACAATAAACAGCGGGGTTTACGTAAAGGGCCTCACAGAAGGAGGCGAAGATGACTTCTACGGCGTGGTCCAACACATATATGAATTGGAGTACACTTATTTAGACTATACTAAAAAAATAGTTTTGTTTTATTGTAATTGGTTTGATCCATCCATTAAGGGCACAAAATATAATCCAAAATGTAATACTGTGGACATCCGAATGAGTGGAAAATATCAAAGGTTTCATCCGTTTATCTTGGCACAGAATGTTAGATAGGTGTATTATGTTCCTTATCCAGCAACTCGAAAAGACAAATGAGGTTGGTGTGTTGCCATCAAGACCAAACCAAGGGGTCACATCGAAGCGGATGATCCAGAGGTAGAGGTGCCTTATCAAGTGGATGAAATGTCACGTATAAATGAAGTCATTGAAGTTGAGCTGATTGATTACTTACGTGACTTGCAAGTCCCCGGTGAAGAAGTGGATATCATTAATTTGTCGTCCATCCATGAGCATTTGGATGAAGAAAATGATGATTCCACGGAAGATAATGACTCAGTAAGATCTGAACATGATGAAGATAATGACCCAACAAGATCTGACGATGATGTCTCAAATTCTGAATAAAGCTTAGATCATTTGTTTAATTTTTAATTGTATTAGTGAATTATATTGTTTGACTTTATATATTACTTAGATATTGCTCTATCTTGGATTATTAGTGAGTTACATTTGTTAATTTATGGCTTAGATAACTTATATTATTGCTTTATCGAATGAGTTACATATTTCATGAATTTTATTTTAACATTAAAATGCTCTATATAGACATGGTATCAGGAGGAGGATGTGACACACCTCCACCCAGACCACCCACTGGTGAGAAGGGTAAGGGTGTGGTCTCCGATACTGGCCAGCATCCGACCCGTCGCCGGAACAGACCCTCTCACCATATAGTGATTTGTGAGTTTGTAGATGGATACTCGCATATGCCTTCTACATCTACCCAGTCAGTGCCAGCACTCGCACCACGCCCATCCACACCTACACCTCATCCATCCGCACCTACACCGTGCCCACCCACACCTACATTGTATCGACCTGTAGCTACACCACCTCCACCGATTGCACCTGAGATTGATACGATTCCCACTCCGAGGTTCATGCCACATGCACATCAGGGCGCTTCTACTTCAGCAGGTGTGGCTGAGATGTCACCTGCTCATCGTCAGGTTGAGGAGGAGCAGTATAGTCCTGGTTATTCACGCTCACCTTCAGAGGTAGGGGTGGGCGAGGATGAGTCAGAGGAGGTAGAGGAGATTCAGTTAATGCCCGATGGTTGACCTATTATCAGGCCGGTTGGTAATGGGTAAGAATTAATAAAGAAACATTTATTCGATTTTTATTATAATTTATTACAATGTCTTTGATTGATTCATAATCTTTTATTCTTAAGGTTCCTTCCTTCGAAAAGAGCTGCATCTGCCATCTCGTATGTTATTCATCGGAGGTATCATAGGGCATGCCCAGCATGGGGAGCGCTTAATGATGGGGAGCGGAATATTATGTTTGAGGCTTTTAGAGTAAGTTGCAAAAATTCAATTTATTTAATGTGGTTTTGATTATTTCGTAAATAATTAGTATAACAAATATTATTTATGTTCTTCTAATACAGGATCAAGTCGCATGGACGATTGAGCATGAGTCGGAGATTGAGAGGATCTTTCACATGAAAACCTCTCGCCGCCTCTCTGACATGCTTAGGGAGGCCCGCAATTCAGGCTCACAGCCAGACTGGATTGGAGATGGAATTTGGGAGGACTTGTGTCGTCACTGGGCTTTAGATGCGTTTAAGAAAATGTCAGATCAAGCTAAGAAAAATAGGGCATCGGAAAAAGGGGGAGCCTGCACACAGGAGGTTCCATCAGTCAGGCGCAATACGCAGAACGTATGTTACGTTTATACTCTCATATTTTATGCATTAAATATATTTATTTCAAGATCAATTGTTTATTAATTACATTTAATTTAATTTATTATCCATGCTTGTGTTATAGGCTGTGAAGTATAAGCGAAATGTGAAGGTTAACGAGCTCCACTGCCGTACCCATACTAGGATGGGTACAGGCGAGTATGTAGATGAGCGCTCGAGGCGACCCAGGGCACCTCAGAGGAGGATGATGACTCTTTTGACCAACTTCTTGAGGATCCTTATAGAGATGGAAAATATTAGATTATGTCGTTAGGTTTTGTATGAATTTTTAGTTTTTATTGCTTGTAAATAAACATACGTTACTTATGTTTAAAATTATGATGTCAATTTATGTGATTTGTGTTTTATCTATTTTGTCATATTTATTTACTTATTATTTTGAAATAATTAAAAAATATAATTTTTGACCAGATGAATAAAAAATTATAAACAAAATATAATTATTTAACTAATTAATTAATTTTATTTATATATTATTGAAATTTTTTTAAAAAAAATAAATTAATATTTCCTAGGGTTAAAGCCGTGGGAAAAGGCCGTGGGAAGTTTTGTGTAATTTCCCAGGGTTTTGACCGTGGCAAATTTTCCAGGTGATAGCCGTGGAAAAGACCGTGGAAAATTTCCTAGGGGATAGCCGTGCGAAAATTACCCAGGGTTTTGGCCATGGGAAATTTCCCAGGTTAACGGCCGTGGGAAATTACACGCGGTTATAGCCGTGGGAAATTTCCCAGGGCTTTTCTAAATTGACCGTGGGAAAACAATCCTGACGCCCATTTTCCCGACCGCTGAAGAGCCATGGCTAATCCGTGGGAAAATTGTGTTTTCCCACGGATTTTTGTGTTTTCCCACGGTTTAGACCGTGGGAAACAGCGAGTTTTCTTGTAGTGGATACATCCATACAGTTATTCAACAATTATATCATGTATCCACATATATCAGCAGTTATGTCATGCATAGGCAAATCAACAGCAATAAATAAATCAATCCACCAATAATCAAATACAAACATTTATTTACATTACAAACACACCAATGCAGCATATAGCTGCTGGAATTGGAATTCCTCAGGTTTATCCCCTTACCTCTTGAAGTTGAAGTTCCAAGGTATGCAGCGAACACCCGCTCAATCTGAAAACTGGCTCGACTAGCTGCCGATCACTACATACACACAATCAATAAAGGCATTAACTCAAAAATACAAAGATTTCTCCTATTGCACCATCCCTAGGATTCGGCCCTATTGAATGAAAAATAGCTAGGGAGCTCCAAAAATTCTCATTTCTTGGATAACACCCTAACTAAGTGTGATAACCCTAGATATCAACTCAAAACATCAAAAACCAACCAAAATCCCTATCCTACACTATAAGGGGGTTTCGGCCTCTCTCTCAAACAAATAGCTAGAGAGATTTCTTGGCTCTAATCTCATGGATCATGCAAGCATGCCATGAACCTAGGCCATAGAAATTGGTTTGGTATTAAAAGGATTTTTCTAAAAATTTTCATGGATTTTTGAAGATTTAGGGACAAAAACCCTAACATCTATGATCATGAAATTTTGGGGATAAAAATGAGAGATTGAGAGAGATAGAGAAGACTAGCTACCTCCTAGAATGATCTCCTTCAAAGTTAGTGAAGATTACTTCACAAAAACTCAAAGTTTCAAACTCCAAAAATGGGGAAAATGGTAAGGAGAAAAGAGTAAGAAGAGAAAGGAAGAAGATGGGTTTGGGGGGCTGTTGGGGCTGCCGAAAATTTGGGGAGAGTGAGGATGAGAGAATAGATATTTATTAGGTTTTCTTAACACTTATGAAAGGGGTAAAAGGTAAGAAAGGTAATTAGTAAAAATTAACCAAGGGCAATTTGGTTAATTCACGTCCCGACATTTTAAAAATTCTCATGATAATGGTACAAGTCCCAAAATGATTTAACATAGCCTTGGTATGAAAATCATCGGCTCAAAGTTCTCGAAAAACCCTAAGACAGCTCGAATCGTCTCCCTGATCGATTATCGGCCCGAATATAAAATATTATTTATATTTTTGGACGTCAGGATACATTTTATCAAAAAGGTAGAGAATTGAATTCTAAGACTACTGGTCCTGACCGTTAGTAAAAAAACAGGTTTTGATAGTAGAAAAACACTATCATCCGAAAAACATAGATCGGGCTCCGTTTGAGTTTTCCGCCCAAAATTTAACCGTCGGTTCCTACGATAATATGAAGCATGAATATGATTTTATTTTTCCCAAAATCATTTTCTAAAACCAAGATAAAAATATAAACTCGTTTATATAGTTTACTGGGCTTAGAAAGCATGAAAATTGGGGTGTTACAGTCATCACCAGCCTTGGTCATTCCGGACCCTTCAGTTGGCTTTGTCGTTTATTGCGGCGCTTCTAAGAATGGTCGAGGATGTGTGATGATGTAAGAAAGGAAGGTAGTGGCTTATGCCTCTAGGCTGCTTAGGACCCATGAGGTAAATTATCCTACACATGATCTTGAGTTGGCAACAATAGTTTTTGCCCATAAGATTTGGAGGCACTATTTGTATGGTGCCAAGTTTGAGGTTTTTAGTGCCATAAGAGCATTAGGTACCTCTTTGACCAAAAAGAGTTGAATATGAGATAGAGGAGGTGGATGGAGTTCCTTAAGGACTATGATTTTGAGTTGAAGTACCATCCAAGGAAGGCTAACGTAGTGGTCGATGCCCCTAGTAGGAAATCCATACACTTGTCTAGCTTAATGGTGCAGGAGATGAGCCTTTTAGCGGAGTTTAGAGATATGAATTTTGAGGTGTCTTTGAATGCCTTAAGTTTGAAGTTGAATAGGTTAGAGATCCATAGTGACCTTAGGGAGGAGATTAGGTGTGGACAACTTTTAGATTAGGAATTGCAATTCTTGTTGGGACAAGAGGGTTATGAGTTGTCTACTAATGGCCTAGTAATGTTTAAGGGTATGATCGTTGTCCCTAAGGAGGGGAGCCTTAGGGAAAGAGTATTAGAGGAAGCACATAAGGGAAAGTTCACCATACATCTAGTAATAACTAAGATGTACTAGGACCTTAAAAAGATGTATTGGTGGTCAAGAATGAAAAAGGATGTGGCCAGCTTTGTGTCTAAGTGTTTAGTATGTCAAAAGGTTAAGACAGAGCACCAAAAACCTTCAGGTTTATTGCAACCTTTAGAAATTCCTGTGTGTAATTGGGAGAGAATATCTATGGATTTTATAATAGGACTACCTAGGGCTCGTTTGGGTTTAGATGCCATATGGGTAATAGTGGATAGGTTGACCAAGTCTGCTCACTTCTTGCCAATTAAGGCAACCTATAGTTTGGATAAGTTGGCAGACTTATACATCAGGGAGATAGTCAAACTTCATGGTGTACCCACCTCTATAGTGTTAGATAGAGACCCGAGGTTTACCTCTAGATTTTGGAGAGCTTTTTAGCTAGCCTTTGGTTCCAAGTTAAGTTTTAGCACAACCTATCACCCCAGATGGATGGTCAGTCAGAGAGTAACATTCAAACCCTTGAGGACATACTTAGAGCGCGTGTCTTGGATGAAGGTGGATGTTGGGATAAGTTTTTATCCCTCATAGAGTTTACATATAACAATAGTTATCACGTTAGCATAAGCATGGCACCCTATGAAGCTCTTTATGGAAGAAAGTGTAGATCCCCTTTGTGTTGGTGTGAGGTAGGTGAGAAGACCTTGATAGGACCTGACTTGGTTCAGCAAACCACAGATAGGATTGAGATGATTAGGGAGAGAATGTGCACTGCGCAGAGTAGGCAGAAGAGCTATGCCGATAAGAGGAGAAAGCCTTTAGAGTTTCAAGAAGGTGACCATGTATTCTTGAGAGTCACTCCTAAGACTGGGGTGGGAATATCCACGAAAGTCAGAAAGCTAAATCCTCGATTCATTGGTCCTTTCCAAATCCTAAAAAGAGTTAGGCTTGTTGCTTACCAATTGGCTCTTCCACCTCTATTGTCAAACCTTCATGATGTTTTCCATGTTTCACAACTCAGAAAATATATACCAGATGTGTCTCATATAATAGCTCCTGAGTCAATACATTTGAGGGATAATTTGATCTTTAAGCCTAGGCCTGTAAGGATTATCGACAAGAGCATTAAGACCCTGAAGAACAAGATGATTCCATTGGTTAAAGTGGTGTGGGAAGGATTGACTCCGGAGGAAGCTACTTGGGAATTGGAAGAGGAGTTGACACAACAGTATCCAGACCTCGTTGTGGAAGGTACATTACCTTTATTTTGTCCATACCTATGTGTGAAGTTAATTTCGAGGACGAAATTCTTAAAGGAGAGGAGAAAATATAACATCCCAAGAATTAAATACATATATAAGAGACTCTAATTTTAACAAATAAAATTAATAAAGTGTTAGAAAGACTTAGAATGGTTGGCTTCGAACCTTAAGGGTGGTATATTGACCAAAAGAATAAAAGAATGAAGCTTTAAGTTGAAAATCTGTCACAGTGGCGTCGGCACACCCGTGCTGAAAGAGCACGGTCTGAGCCGCGCCGTGCTAACTGTTAGCATGGCCGTGTTGGAAAATAGACAAATTGACATTGTTTGGCACGCTCGTGTTAATGTTCGGCACGTCCGTGCTGAAAAAAGCACGGTCTGAACCGCACCGTGCTAACTATTAGCACGGCCGTATTGGAAACCACGCGAATTTTGACGCTGATTGGTACGGCCGTGCCAATCTAGAGCACGCCCGTGCTCTATGTCAAGACGCGTTAAAAATAGAATTTTAAAAGAGGGAAACGTGGGTAACCCTATTTAAACCAATCCTAATACTCCTAATGCGGCTACAACCCTAATAACACTCTAAAAACTCTCTTTTGCTATCTTGGTGGAATCAAGGTCTTGGAGAGGGTGAAGCTAGTCAAGGAGGAGCCTCAGGGGGAAAAGGAGTAGGAGATCTTGGAGGATTTTCTTAGCATGTTCGTGGGTGATGCTTGGAGATTCTTGGAGGTCTTCAAGAGGTGAGTAAAAATGACCTTTTCTTACCCTTCCATGGTGCAAACAAATTTGGGAAAAAGGGGATTTATTTATATATTGATTTACAGTAAGATTTCAATGGAAAATGCATGTTTTGATCAAATCTGGATTTTCTAAATCCGGGGGTTTTTCCTTTAAAGCTTTCCTACTATGATATATGTGTTTATTATTGAGGATAATTCTATGATATGTATGTTTTGTACATGATTGGGTTGATTGCCATGCTATAAATGAATTATATGATGAATGATATATGTGGTATTGACATGATTAATTAACCGCTATATATGATGATGATGTTTGTTATATAAGTTATACTGCCTATGAATAGGGTATCGAAATAGTTATTTCGCCAATTATTTGGGATGTCGGAATATGAGTTATACCGCCTAAGAAAGTGGTATTGAAAATAGTTACATCGTCAATTATTTGGGATGTCGGAATATGAGTTATATCCCCTAAGAAAGGGGTATTGAAAATAGTTACATCGCCAATTATTTGGGATAGCGGAATATGAGTTATACTGCCTAAGAAAGGGGTATTGAAAATAGTTACATCGTCAATTATTTGAGATGTCAGAATATGAGTTATATCGCCTAAGAAAGGGAGGAAAGGGGTATTGAAAATAGTTACATCTTCAATTAATTGGGTCGGAATATGAGTTATACTGCCTAAGAAAGGGGTATCGAAATAGTTACATAGCCAGGAAATGGGATGTCGAAAAATAAATTATACCGCCTATGAAAGAGGTATAAAAAATGAGTTACATCACCAAAGAATGAGATGTCGAAACACCTCTTATGAAGAGAGGTGGGCAATGAGATGCCATTGTCGTATGTTGTGTGTTTATGATTGGTAGAATAAGTGCATGAATTAAATGTTAAATGATGTTATCTGAATTATGTGGTGTGTTGGTTTGAATATCTTATATTATTGATATTATTGAAATTTTATTATTTTCGAAAGTAGCAGGTGCCATGGTTGTTTTTTCGGGTACGGCGCCGGCTGAGAATAACACTGTTTTTGAAAATAATTTATAACTGTTTTTATTCACTGGGATTCCCATCTCATTAGTAGTGTTATTTTCAGAGTACGAGGACGTTATTTCTGAGACCGAGGAGGTTTGAAGACTAGAGATTCACAATAGTATTCTTTAGCTTTGGTTAGTATTATGATGTAATAGAGCCGTTTGTGGCTAGACCTTATTTATTTTATTTTTATATGTTTTAGTTTTTAGTTGGCGCCTTGTTTTTAAGAGTTTTGGATCAATTAAGATATTTCAGTTTTGAGGAGTCTATGATGTAGAAATCAATTTATTATTATTATTATTATTATTATTATTATTATTATTATTACATTAAGTATTATATTATGAAAAAAATTTATTTTACCATATTTTATTTAAACATTTTATTCATGTTACAAATATAACAAAGTGAATTACACACTATCTTTATTTTATTTTCCATTTTGGTCCCTCTTTTATTAATTTTTTTTAATTTGGTCCTTTATCTTTATTTTAGGTTTTATAGTGGTTTATTTCACTTAAATTGTGGTATGATGAGAATCACATTGGTATACCTTATGTAAAATAAGGGATCATTTCAGAACAAAAAAAATAAAAGAGGGACCACGTCGGAACAAAAAAAAAAGGACCACATCGATTTAACTTTCGCAAAATAAGGAACCATTTTGGTACAAAAAATAAAAAAAGTGACTATATTGATATAACTTTACAAAATAAGAAATCAAATAAAAAAAATTAATAAATGAGGGATCCAAAGGGAAGCTAAAATAAAGATAAGTACAAAAACTAGCAAATAGCCAAATGTAATTAGTTCACCAGTCCCCAAAGTATTTGCAAGTCAGAAACGTAGTCTATGCATTTTCCTCTTTGAAACTCCCTCCATTTACCGTTTGAACAGTTACATCTTCGTCACTCTATTTTCTCTGTTTAATTCAAAACCCAAACAAAGAAATAAATTTTCTTCTTTAGATGAACATTGGAGAGCCGAGCCAACAAGAGTGATTTCTTTAGTTACAGAAAAGAGAAAACCCAAGATGCCGCCAAAGAAGCCTCTCGAGAGGACACACACCCCAAGAAAGCCAAAACAAGAAACTGTTCCCACTCCTCGACCGCCATTGCCACCACGATCACCATTACCACCTCGGCTGCCACGACGACAGCAATTACCACTTCTGCCGCCACCACTACAACGATTACCACCTCTGCCGCCGCCACCACCATTAGAACCTCTGCGGCCACTAGCCCCTGCCCAAGATGACATAGTTCAACAATTACCTGACGAAGATTTGTTTGATAATTTGTCTCCACTGGACTTCACTCCTTCTTATCCATTGTCACCGGAGCCCTTGTCCACTATTTTACCTTCAATCCCTTCATGCCCACTCCCATCCACTATTTTACCTTCAATCCCTTCATGCCCACTCCCAAGCTCACCTCCCAAAGATTGGCCTTCTTCTTCCTGGATTGACACGTACGATCGTCAACAAGAACAGGAACAATCATCATTGGACAAATTGGTTGATGACTCCAAACCCGCCACTCCCTCACCTACCTTCTCCTCTCCGACTTCCGAAGATGGCTTCACAATTCGACGAAGAAAAAGAAAGCCCCCGAATTTGATCATGCCTCAGCCTGAGTATGATTATGATCTGGGCCTAATAAATGTGGATAATGTTGATACGTACTATGCTGAGGAGACTTTCCAACATGACTCAGAAACCACGTCACCTTCTGCCAAATTGATGGTACGTTATGCTCGGTTCTTTTATCCTTTTCACAATCTTTCTTGGCTCATGCCTGGTACGTTATGCTCTGTTCTTGATGAATCTTGTTGTTTGGCAGGGAGCAGGGATTAAGAATATTGGTAACATATGCTTCATGAGTGTTATCCTGCAGTGCTTTACCCACACCGTGCCACTACTCCAGGGTCTTCGTTCTTGCACCCATATTACCCCTTGTGAGCATATTATTTCTTATTTTTTTATTCTTTCGAGTGAATACTCAAATTCCTTGTGCTCCTAATTTAGTTTCCGAGAAATGAGCAATTATAAAAAAATCCCAACTTGGGAATGTATTTTTCTTGGAGACAAACTTGCGTATTTACTCTTCATTTTTTGAAGATATTGATTTCTATAATTGGATATAATCTCAGGTGGTGCGGATGGTTTCTGTGTTATTTGTGCTCTTCGTGAACACAATGATGCTTCGTTAGCATCTTCCGGAGAATCTATTGTTCCCAGAAGGCTTGCTGACAATTTGAGCAGTATCTTTTTATTTATTTATTTTTCCATCACTTTTGTTTGCATGTCATGATTGTTGTGAATTGAAACTATGGTCATTAGTGGTTTAATTTATTACAACATTTGGTATGATATATTTCTGTTCGTCAATAAGTAAGGTGGTGCAACACTGCTCGTGTAACCTAGACAACGCCTATTTGGTTGGTGTCTTCTATCTTGCACCATAATAAAAGGAGGTGTAACTTGCACCTTCAAGTAGACTAACTAGGACCAATAATAATGTCAAATGGCGTCAACTTTTTTGTAGTTGAAGTCAAAGTCAAACTCAATTAGTCAAACATATCCAAACTTTGTGTATTTGCATATTGGATATTGGTCAAGTGGTCAAAATACAATTTGTTTGGTATTTGCACAAAGGCACCTCACCTAACTGTATTTGCCCCAAATATATATTTTTTATTACATTAATTATTTCTACTTTATTTATAATTTTTTTCATAACTTGCTTTATTTCTGCTTTGGTGTTTGTAGAAATGAAATTGGGAGTTGCAATATTAAATTATTTTTAAAAACTTAACTTTCAAAAATAAAAATTTATTATATTATATGATAATTGGAAATACATTATTTCAACACCCAATATGCAAATACAACACATCAATTTGATTGGTCAAAATTTTAACCCAAAAGTTGTACAGCTCATGTGTCATAACGATATATTTCTATTAGTCAATAAGTAAGGTGCATGTTGTGCAAAACTGCTGGTGTAACGTAGACAACACCCATTTTTGGTAATGAAATAGAACATTTAACCCTTGTGTAAATTGCAGTCCGTGACCTCCTATCAGATTTTTCACCTAATTTCAAAAGATGCCAGCAGGAGGATGCGCATGAATTCATGCAGTGTGCCTTAAATAATCTGGGAAGATGTTTCTCAGAAGGAGAAGAAAATCTAGTCCAAAAAGTATTTGGGGGTCGTCTTGTTAGCAAAGTATGATGGGAAAGTGCATTTTCCCTTTATACTCAATGATCAAATAATACTGTTAAATATAGAATCCTTTATGGTTTAGAATTTCTTATTTGAGGGCCAATTCTTATATGATCTTATCTTTTCCTGATGTTTGTGTTTCAGCTTCGATGTTGTAACTGTGGTCACTGTTCTGATACGTATGAGCCACTTATTGACATCAGTTTAGAGATAGAAAATGTGAACAGCCTTCAGCATGCCCTTGAATCTTTCACTATGGTGGAAAAGATCGATGAGAAGCTTACATGTGCTAGTTGCAGGGAAAATGTGTCCATGGAGAAGCAGCTTATGCTGTATCAAACACCTACAATTGCAGCATTTCATTTAAAAAGATTTAAGAAAGATGGGACCACTGTTGAAAAGATTGATAGACGTGTTTATTTCACAATGGAGTTGGACTTACAGCCTTATACCTCCGGTAATCGCAATGATAATGTAAGCTGTGATTTTATATTGGTTCTTACATTTTCCTTGTTCTTGGCATGTCGGTGTTTTTTATTTTTAAAGTATTCTTGTTTCTCTGAATTCTATGTTCTGACTCATTTTTGAGGTAATAGGTACTTTTGCAATACGATCTATATGCAGTTGTTGTGCATGTTGGATCTACACCTAATTCCGGGCATTACTTTTGCTTTGTTCGCTCTTCCCCAGACAAGTGGCATAAATTCAATGACTCACAGGTACCATCACCAGAAAATTCTCCCCAGTTGAGCTTAATCGTTTTGAATATTGTTTATTTTCTTATTATCAGATCTATTTAAGGTTTGTTGAAGTGCTACATAGTTGATGTTTCACATGTTGAATATTGAGCTCAAGTATTTTATGGGGATTTTGCTAGATTTTTTGCGGAATAAATATCCAAGTTGATCCCTGAAATTATAGGATCGTATCAACTTAGTCCCTCACATTATCAATATTTCAAAATGATCCTTGAAATTAAAATGTAGTAAATGCATTCCTGACATTATTCAATTAGTTTCAAATGCATCTCTGACATTACCAACTTAATCTCATTATAGTCTATGCAAATACCAACGGAGGGACGAATCTAATTAACTTTTTGTAATTCCAGGGATCATTTTGGAATATTGATAATGTGAGGGACTAAGTTGATACTACCCTATAATTTCAGGGACCAAACAAAGTATTTACTCATTTTTTGGGTGGCATTCAATTATGTATGGTCTGAAAACTGCCAATTTACTAGTTCAATTCAAGTCTTTCTTCAGAAGTTTCGTTTGCATTATGATTATGTTGATTAATTTTTATTCTTGTTAGTTCAAACGAAACGTAAATTAATATCTGGCAATACTTCTTCAGGTTACTAGTGCCAATGGAGATTTAGTGCTGTGTCAGGTGGCATACATGCTGTTTTATGCACGACAGGGTACACCGTGGTTTTCTAGTATTATGGGAAGTCAAAAGTCAGACAATGTTGAAAAGGATGAGCAGAAGCTTCATTGTTCCGGTGGAGAAAATGATAATGATCCTATGGATGGTGGAAAGCCAGATCCAAAGGCAGTTTCAGACAATGTTGAAAAGGATGAGCAGATGGCTGATAGTTCTGGTAGAGAAAGTGATGATGATCCGATGGATGCATATAATGATAGTGTTGATGCCTCTGGAGAAGAAACTAATGTCCATACCCAAGGGACACCTTGAATAGCAGTAGTACGATGTTCAATCGGAATTCATAGAATGAGAGTGGTGGTCTTGATTGAAACAATGCCATCAGAAAGTTGTTGATATTGGGGACAATTGAGAGTAAAACTTGATGTGTTATTGGGCTCGGTTGGGAGGATTGAGACGAGAAAAAACATTGAGTTGGTTCGGATCGGTCAATTTCAAAGTGTCAAATCCGAACCAAACCAACTTAAATACTAACGAGTTGGTTTTGTCCGATGATTTCTTTCTTTCATTTTTTTAAAATGCAGCTCAAAAATTCTATTATTGCCATAAGCAAGTTTCAAGGGGTTTGGAAAAAGTAAGTGCTCACATAATTGATAAAAAAAGTAACCTTTGAAGTGAGAAACAACAAATTTTAATTATTGATTAAGCAAGTATCATAATTGAGTTGACATTTAAATAACATAAATCTTGATTTCAAAGTTAATACATATAACAATAACATAACAATCATAAGAATTCACTTTATTCTCAACTCCAAATTGAAGTACATAAATACACGGTTAACATAATAATTAGCAAATTGTCAACTTTTATCAAGTCAACACAAAATAGAGGTCAAAGTTGCAAGAGCAACAAGGAACGATGGTGGTTTATGGTTTATGGTAGTCTAATGTGAGGGAGGATGAAAAGGTCTCCAAAAGTTCAAAATGCACAACTAAAATATTGTAGGTAAAAATTATTAAAAAAAAATAATCGGGTGGATATGCTGGAAAATCCATTCCCTTCTGTGTTTTTCTCTTCGTTTCTTTCACCTAGGTCTTTTTATTTTATCTGCATTTCTGTTCAAGTTCCTTGTTAACCAAAAACAATCTAGGCTTGGTTCATTAAGACCAAAAACATGTGATCCTTATTTAGATAGGCTCTCTACACAGGACGTAGTTGTGTTAGAGAGAGTGTAGAAAAAAGAGTATTGATAGCACTCCTCGTACACTTTTGATAATGATTATATATATATATATATATATATATATATATATATATATTACCATTATTGTTATTAGCTCACCTTTTTGGAAAAGTCACCTTCCTTCTCTGTGTTTCTCTTTGTTTTTTTCACCCAAATACTCTTCTTTCATTGGGCATTTCAATTCATGTTCCTTATAAACCTAATAAAATATGAGCTTTGTTCATTGAGACCAAAACGTGTAGTCCTTTTCTATTCCATTTTCATTTAGTTTTTTAAAGACGTTTCTTTTCTTATTTCATGCTGCCACCTTCATGTGTATAATTGTAATCTATCTATTATCTATTATAATCTATAAAAGTTCACCCTCAAAATCTGCCAATAACATCTCAGCCTATTTTTTAACACCTCTTACATTATTTTCCACATCACCACTTAGTCCTATGTGGCTGTCTCTAGGTTCTTTAGAAAATAAACCCTTGCAATTTGTTTTCACTTCTCAACCTCCCCATTCTTAAACGGATCTTCCTCAGAGCTCTCCCTCCCTGCTTCCTCCAAACCTAACCACCTCACCAGCACTAGAAGCCCCTTTGGCCCTTCCCCACTTTCCCTTTTAACCCTCATCGTTTCACAATCATCAAACCCTAACAACCTCAACCTCCTCCTTCACCCTCCTCTCTGCCACACCTTCGCATCACCACAGTACCTCATTGATTGGAACTGCTCAGCATGGCTAGAAGTTAGGCTCTTCTACGAGTGGCTTGGCTTGGTACGTGACTGGAACGACTGAAATGACGACGAGGAGCCGGCAACAGTGCTGGGTGTACAACAGCGTCGCACCTGAGCGAGACTGGTCTGGAAGTGGCAGCTTGCGGAGCTTGACGAGGATGCTATGGAGGAGACAGAGCCGTGAAGATTCTGCTGAGAAGAATGGCCACTCGCGACGGCGAACCTGGGCGGAACAACGACGACACGGGACTGAAAGAGGCCAAATCTGGAGGAACATACAAATCTGGAGGAAGAATTAAAGAACAAAAACACAATAGAAAGAGGGTGAGGCCTTGGGATTGCAGTATTTCTATATCCCCATTTGCTCGCATTTTATCTTCCTATTCCTTTTTTTTTGTATGAATGTTAATCAGTAATGTAAGCACTCTAAATTGGTTTTGGTTGATGGATATTTAACATATAATTTGAAGATTCATTTTGCATTCATACCTTCTTTGTATATAGCCTACCATATGTTTGAAAAAGAACTGAATGGGAAGTGAGACAGCCCCTCGTCGGAGGTCCCATTTAGTAATCCGAACTCAAATTCTTAACATTACAGCGTAGCGTGATTAGATAAAAATACGAAATTAGTTAAGACAATCAACTCTGATACCACAACCATATATAACATACACATATAAAAGTGCTGTCTCCATCAGTAGAGCATACAACGACATCAACTACATCAGAATACACCGCTAGTAACGTATACAAACAGGAAGTATGGTAACCAAATAAAAAGATCAGACTTCCTCTCCTGGCCCCAAAATACATTTCACACAACCCCATGTACTGGCCATAACAAAACTAAGACTGGCTACCCAACCATGGGTCTAACGAGGATAACGAGAACTCCCCATAGATGCACGCTGCCTCCGGCGATAAGTCTGCAGCGCCTCGCACCTTGTCTCACTATCGGACATCATAATCCGACGACGACGGTACTCCCTCATCCTCCTCTTAGCACGACGACGTCAGCTTCGAGCCACAAAACCAGTCCTAGAGGATGCGTGAGATCTCCAACTAGCATTTGAATCATGATAGTAATCCCACGTCTATTCCTAAGTCTCTCTAAAGGTAGCCTTTGGGCAATACTGAAATTTCCAAAGTCTCTCTAAAGGTAGCCTTTGGGCAATACGGAAATCTCCAACAAGATAGCTCCTCGATGATCCCCAAGCTCTAAAGTATATGGCAGTCAGGCCCATATACACTACCCGTCGCTGGGAGTAGTCAATCTCCAAGAAACGATCGTCCTCTTCGTAGAGCAGCTCAAAGTCTCCCAACACTGGGATCCATGGCTCTCCCGCCAGCATCAGGCTCAGTAGGTGTGCCATCTATCTCCTCAGGCAAATCCTCAACAGAATCTTCTCGTGCGATTGAGAATGTAAAACAACATAGAAGAGTACAGGAGATAAGAAACAACAATACATCATAAATAGGGAAACAACAATAAAATAAGATATATAGATAGCAAAGCTCAACAAAATAACGTGTCAATGAATCATATCCCAAGTTATTCTCTCCTAGCTACTATTTCACACACTCATGCATCTAACAACTATATGAACGCGCCACGACGCGACATCCCCGGCAGAACAAGAAGTCCCATCCATCACTGTGCCACCCCCCGTAATGCAGGGTTCGGCCAACAGCTCTCTTAGCTCAACTCAACTCATGGGTACGACATATTCCCCCGCCCGCAGGCCAGGTTGGAATATTCGCCCGTCAACAACTCAACTTATGGCAATGACATATCCCCCCGCTCATAGGCCAGGTCGGGACATTCTCCAATTAATAACTCAAATTGTGGGTACGATCATCTCCCTGTAGGCAAGATCGATCGCCCGTACGCTGACACAGTGATGAACAACAACGATGCAGCATGAAGCTCACCGACTCATCTCCGGATCAGCAACTTAGTGTCTCAACCGAAACTTGTACACAACTGCGGCCAACATTCTCCGGCTTAACCGGGTATCAACTTTATGTATCAACGTAATTATATCCGTAGGATCTCTAGGTTGATCATTACAACATATATGTCCTTAAATTCCTCACCACATGTCCATCTCCCAAATTATTAGGGATTACTGCCTATCTCAACTCATACGACAATGATCATAAATATCACATCACAAGCAACCATAATAATGTTCAACAATCTTATTTATCATGTCTACTCATAGGCATATATTCAAGTAGCCCTAAGCATGTTACTAATCACAATATTCATATTGTAACATCCCAAAATTCCTATAGCTGTCTTTTAACTGTTTATGTTAATAACTTGACTGAGAACACAACCTGGTTAATAATAATCGTAAAAATAGTTAATAATTGGAAATTTATATTTGAATTTCAATTATAAACTTAATGATCATAAAATATTGTTTCGAGCCTATTGTGTTGTTTTAAGTCACTCACTGATAACCTGTAGTTGTCAAAACACTAGTTGGACATGAATGAAATTCATAAAGAAGTCCAAGGGTATTTTGGTCATTTTGCAAGGAATTCTCGATATTTTTCAAGGAAGTCATGATGATTATGGTGACTCACTAGGGTGAGGTGTCTTGAAGTGATTCGTTTAGGGACCAAAGAGTAAAATCACCTAGGGACCAAAATGGTATTTAACAAAAGGCTAAGAACATAAAGGTCATACAACCTCTAAAGCCATCATGTCAAATGGTGAGTCATAGGGCATAGATGTGGTTCCATTAGTTCTTAGGGGCAAAATTGTAACGCCCTAATTTTCAATTCTTATAATTATTCAGTATTTAAGCGTTTGTATTTTATTGGAGGCGCTAGAGAGTGAAATAAAATATTCTGAGAACATAGGCATGCCCTACACACCCATAGGCAGCCTTGGTTAAGTTTCGGGCGAAAGCTCAAACGAAACCCGGTCTGCGTTTTTCACTGACAGTAGTATTTTACTACTATCAAGACCTAATTTTGACTCGTGAACGAAACAGTTAGGTTTTAAATAAAATTGTGAACGATATTGGAGATTTTGAAAAAAATTCAAAATGAATAAATTCTCACGACTTTCTTGGGCGAAAACCTAAATCGGGTGAACAACGAAACTGAATACCGGATTTCCGGAACCCGCTAATGGATAAGGTTGATGTCACATCACCTAGGAAGGTGTGCCATGACTCATTAGTGTAATGATTACTTGTATAAAATATCTGGAAGTGAAATAACCAAAATGCCCTAGTCTTTTAAGGAATTATCAAATTGCCCTTTTGATTATTTACAAGTTTGCCATGATATCAAAATAAATATCTCACCTTCACTCTCTCTCTAGGCTACACTGCCTTTCTCTTTCTCTCTCTCTCCTCTCTCTTGTTCTTTATTTTCTCTCACTTGTTCTTCATTTTCTCTCACTTGTTCTTCATTTCTTCAAGTGTTCTTCAAGTTTGATCTTGAGAACTTAGTGATTTTTAGGTGATTCAAGTTGTTTCTCTTCAAGACTTTGAATCTAGGAGGTATTGAATCCATCCTAGCTTTCTTAATCACTCTATTTCATCTCTTGAATCTCTTGATTCATGAAGATCCAAGTTTTGATTCATAACTTTGAAAATTCATAGAAAAGTGTAGAAAAATCCTTTTAATGTGAAATCAATTTCTATGAACTAGTTTCATCATCTCTTTCATTATCCAAGAGCATGAAATCAAATAAGTTTTGTAGCCATTTCTTCTTAAAGTGGCCGAAACCTTCATGTTAAGAAAGGGTGAGTTTTTTATTCAAGTTTTGAGTAATAAGACTTAATCTAGTGTTATGTGTACTTGAGGATCATTGATCCAAGAGTTGGAAACCAAATGAGCTTCCTAACTCATATGGGTTTTCTTGGCCGAAACCTCCATGTATTGATGGACGGGATTTTGGTTCAAGTTTTGGTGTAATAGGCTTTGATCTAGCCTTACCGCACCTAGTAAGGATGGAATCCAAGAGATAGGAATTTTTGGACATCCCTAGCTATTTTTATGGCTCCATGGCTGAATCCTATATAGGTAGGAATAGGAAGATTTGTGTTGTTAAATATTGATGTTTGGATTGACTATGTGTATGTAGTTGTGATTGAGTAATCGGATGAGGAATCGGGAGAATCCGCGAGCCGATTGAACGACTTTTGCTTGGAGGATAACTACCACGGGTAAGGGGAGCTTGCCTGAGGGATTTTACGATAACTATATGTTATCCGTGATTGATTTGTGTAGCTCTGTTAGAGCTTCGTTGTGATTGTAATAATGATTTATGCCCTTGTATGCTTTAGTATGTTCTAGCATATGTTTATGATGATGTTGATTGGATGAAAAATGTTTTTATGTATGTTGAAAAACCATACTTTGATCTCTAGATCAAGTAAGGATTTTTATGCTTGATTATGATGCAATTATGTGTGATTATTGTTTGTCATAATTATATGAGCATTTTGAGCTATGACTTGACAAGTTATTGAAGCAAAATCTTCACATTTACCTTATGATAGCTTGCGGCCTTAACAAGAAAAAGATGGAAGAACTTGTGTTGTTCTTGAACATTTAAAGTTTTGAAGTAAAAAAAGTGATTTAGAGACTTATGTTTCAAAGAAAAACAATAAGTGACTTTGATCCAAAGATCAAGTAAAGTTTCAACCTTTAAGTGTTTTCACCAAAGTGAAACATGTCTTTTACTTTAACCTTAGTTCATCTAAGTGAGTAAGTGATTTAAAAGTGAAACAAAGAAGTGTTTTCATGAAAAGTTAAACGTAGTTTCATAAGGCATTTCTTTTATCTTAGAACAAAGACAATGTTCCTTTTTTAAACATAATGGAGACCTTTTATCCTTCAGTTGATTAAAATAAATGGATCATAGTTAAGGAAGTTAGATGAGATTACATTTCCTTTCCATTGACTTAGAACATGATTTTACACTAAGTTAGTAAGGAAAAACTCTTCTCAAATTAGTCAATGTACTTTGCTTTAAGCAAGTGCAACGTATTTCAAATCAAGTAGGTTTTCAATTGAAAACAATCGTTTTAGTTTACAATCATTTTGGTTTACAAAGAGAGTTTCAACTCTAAATCATAAAGTTTTACGCGTGAAAAACCTAAGTTAAGTAATTGACATAGAGTTGAAGACAAGGGATAATTAAGTATGGTATGTGGTGGAGCAAGACCATGTGTTATACCATTGATGACTTAGTACATCAATGACTTCATAAGACTTAAGTGAATCTACCCTTATTTCATTAATTGAAAATCAAGGAGTAATATTTTAGAAAGGATCAAAGACTTATCTAAGAGGATTCTCAATCCTTCTTCATAATACTTAGGATTTGAGATGTGATTCATAAGACATAAACACAAACATGAAGCGTTTTGGGTTTCGAAACAGTTGTTCGATTGTTTCAGTCTTATAATGAACGGGATGAGAGGGACCCTGAGGCTGTGTAGGTATGGGACTACATAGTTGAAGGAATCCTGAGGCTGTGCAGGTATGAGACTATATAGTTGAAGGAAGTCTTATAAGAATTGATTGGTACTACCTATACCAACAGGATTTATCTTCTTTTCGGAAGCCTAGAACATAAGAACTCCATAGTTAAGCGTGCTTTACTTGTAGGAATTGTGGGATGGTTGACCTTTTGGGAAGTTTCCTAGAAAGCGTGTGAGTGAGGACAAAACACGCTAAAAAGACCCGTGTTGGTTTGTGAGGATAGTCGGCAATTCTGAAATCAGCCCGGATCATCCCAGAGGAATCACGAGATATTTATTCGATGGATAAATGTTTTATAAAACAAAGTCGCATATAGTTCCTAAGGAATAGAACCTTAGCGAATCTTGAGGTTTATTCGAGTGATAGACATTGCTTTATCGTATCTGCTTTGTGTAAGCATTGGCATTTCATTTACATAGTTGTAAGGTCTTGAGCCTAGGAGTTGAGCTTACACCTTGATGCGGGTGCGAGTCTTACGATGACGATCTTCAATGGTCTTTTGGAGGTGTCAGGGTTGGAAGGGCTGACATGAGACCAGATGGTGATTCTTCTGTGTCGTGGCGAATTCGTGCAATACACTGATATCCTCTACTAGATGCCGTACTTTTCATGTTTGGTCGAGAGTGTTTCCGTAAAGCCAGATACGTGCACGTTACGAATGTTGTAGCATCTTGCTCATGGCTGACAATAACCGGAACATGTCCTCCCATTCACTCTCTCCGACGATTTGTTAGTTCCATGGAGTAGGGGTCATAGTTTTACCCTTGTTGCGTATGGCATTGACTCATGTACATCGCATTGCATTGTATGGCTGTTGATGATTACATTTGCTTATTGTACATCACCATTTTGCTTTCAAAGATATCTTATGCTGCTAATTAATTAATATGATATATTGCGATTTACGGTATGTATGTTGGATATGTTGTTACCTGGTGTGTTGTCCTGTGTTACTTCTGTTATTGTGACGTGTTGATAATACATATGTTCACATGTTGTTTTATGCGTCGTGCATGTAGTTATCGCGTTTAAATCCATATATTGGTTACTCCCTTTGCCTGTACATGTTGGATACCCTGTTGTGTTTTTGGATACGTGTACAGATACTTCTCAACGATCATTTGGGTCACTGCAGGACCCTGTAGCTTGTGTTCCTCGATGCCGATGATAAAGATGTGTGGACTGTCGACAACGAGACCTAGTCTCATTGGTAGGATGTATACTAGGTAGTAGGCTCTATTGTCCGTAAAGTTCTTTTATTAAACCAGCTCTCAGGATTTTAATATACAATATTGAGAAAATCAGTGTATGTGGTCTTGAAAACCTCTGTACAGTTTGGAACTTCTGTATGAAAGATAATTTCAGGAAAACTTATATTTGATGGGTTAGGGTTTGTGAATAAACCCAGTTCATGTGTGTTGTTAAGTATAATGTGATTTTTATTACTGTGATGTGTGTATTACTTTCTTGAGCATTATGCCGAAAACTTTTTTACACCTGATTTTTCCAAATTAATGTAAATTATCCTTTTTCCGAAAGCAACATGTAATTCTCTTTTAAAATTTTAATTCCGCACGTGTTCTTCATGTAATGCCCAAGGAGGGTGTTACAAAAAGGGTCTTTATTGCCATAAATATCTTGGATATTTTTAGAAAATAATGTTGACTTGTGGTGAGTCATGGCAGTGACTCACCCTCTTACTCACTGCACTCAGGTGACCTGTGTCCCTCGTCCGGTGTTCGGTTTTATCTCTACACATCCGTTCTCGACTCCGTCGATTTCCCGATTTAGATTTTACGCCCGATCTAGATCTCTAACTAAATTTCTTTCTTCAATTCTAAAACCATACTTCATCTGGTCTTGATCCAAGGATCAACCTGGGTGAAGGTGGTTTCTTGTTTTGGTGAAGTGTGTTCTTGAGCACCAAGAACATCAAGTTAACCTTGAAGTTGTTCTTGAGTTGGTAAGCTTCTAAATCCTTTTTCTCTTCATTTCCTTACTTATTACCTTGAGTAATCATCTTCTGGTTCTTCATTTTCATGAAAACAAGTTTAAGATCTCACCTTTTTCTCTCCTCTAGGTTCGGCCATCCTTTCTTTTAAGGAGCTTGGAGTTTCCTTTCACTTAAACCACTTCACTGAAGGTATGGGGAGTGAACCTCATCATACCAAAATGGGTGGAAGATGAAAATGGTTGTTTATGCTTTGTTTGGGCGAAACCCTAGCTTGGGTTCTCTACTTTATTGGTGAAGTTCTCTTTGAGAACATGGTTGTAATAATGTTTCTATGCTTAGTATATGTTTATGATGACGTATGCTTGGATGGAAAAATGTTTTCATGTATGTTGAAAACCATACTTTGATCTCTAGATCAAAGTAAGGATTTTTATGCTTGTTTATGGTTGAATGATGTATGATTATTTTTCATCATAATATTGTGAACATTTTGAGCTATTACTTGACAAGTTAGTGAAGCAAAATTTTCACATCCCTATGGTATAGTATTCGGCCATGGTTACTAGAAAAGGAAGAACATGAGTTTGTTCTTGAACTTCAATGTTTTTGAAAGTTAGTAAGTGTTTTAGTAACTTGTGTTCCAAAAACAAACAAAAAGTGACTTTGATCCAAAGGTCAACTAGGGTTAGGCCCTCAAGTGTTTTTAACTAAGGTGAAAATATGTTTTACTTTAGGCATTACACTAAGTTAGTAAAGAAAAACCCTTTTCAAATTAGTTACGGTACTTTACTTCGAGCAAGTAACTAAGTTCTTTTAAAGGCTTAATTGCACTTTTGGTCCCCAAGGTATCATGATTGTGCAATTTTAATCCCCATGTTCTAATTGCGGCAATTGGCTCATCCAAGTATCACGATTGTGCAATTTTGGTCCCCCGAGTTTCAATTGCGCCAATTGGACCCCCTCGTATCACGATTGTGCAATTTTGGTCCCCCAAGTATCACGATTGTGCAACTTTTAATGTCAATAGCCTATGAAGCACATGTACGACTGATTTGGCACTTAATGAGGCCAGCTTGGCAGCTTACATGTCATTCTTATGTGGCACTCAGTGATGTGCATTTGACCATTAAAGTGTGTGAGATGTCAATGATGTCTTATAAGAATGGCTCGTAAACTGCCAAATTGACTTCACTAAGTGCCAAATCAGTCCCACGTGGGCAACGTAGGCTACTAGCGTTAACAATTACACTATTGTGATACTTGAGGGACTAAAATTGCACAATCGTGATACCTAGGGGACCCAACTGGCGCAATTGCAACCCGGGGGACCTAAATTGCACAATCGTGATACTTGGGGGACCCAATTGGCGCAATTAAAACCTGGGGGACTAAAATTGCACAATCATCATACGTGGGGGACCAAAAGTGCAATTAAGCCTCCTTTAAATCAAATGAGTTTTCAATTAGAAAGGTTTTGGTTTACAAAGTTTTAAATCGAGAGTTTTCAACTCAAATCGTAAAGTTTTACGCATGAAAACCTAAGTTAAGTAATTAACTTAGGGAAAAAGAAAAGAGATAATTAAGTATAGTATATGGTGGAACAAGACCATGCACTATACCATTAATGATTTAGTTTATCAATTCCTTTATAAGACTTAAGTGAATCAATACTTATTTCATTACTTGGAGCTTAAGAATTAATACCTTAGAAAGGATCAAAGACTTATCTAAGAGGATTCTCAATCCCTCTTCATAACACTTAGGATTCGATATGTAATTCATAAGACACAAACACAAACATGAAACATTTTGGGTTTTGAAACAGTAGTTCGATGACAGACCGGTGATTCGGATTCAAGAAAGTCGTTCAATTGTTTCAGTCTTGTGATGACTCGATCTCGGAGGGATCACGAGATTTATCCGATAGATAAAAGTATTATAATACAAAAACGAATATAGTTCCTAAGGAAGAGAACCTTAGTGAACATTGAGGTTTATTCGGTGGATAGACATTGCTTGATCTCATCTGCTTTGTGTAAGCATTGGCATTTCATTGCATGAGTTTGTAAGGCCTTGAGCCTAGGAGTTGAGCTTACACCTTGATGCGGGTGCGAATCTTACGGTGACGATCTTAAATGGCCTTGAGGATGTCAGGGTTGGAGATTCCATAAGTGGCCAGTTGGTGATTCTTCTGTGTCGTGGTATTCCGTGCACTGCTATGACATCTTTGACTATATGCCGTACTTTTAATGTTTGGTGTAGAGTGTTTCCGTAATAGCCAGATACGTGCACGTTATATTCGTTGTAGCATCTTGCCCAAGGCTGACGTACACGGAACATGTCCTTCCATTCACTCTCTCCGACGTTTTGTTAGCTTTATGGAGTAGGGGTAAGAGTTTTAACCTTGTGACATACGGCATTGAGTCATGTACATCGCATTGAATTGCATGGCTATTGATGATTACATTTACTTGTTGTACACCACTATTCTGTTTTCAAAGATGTCTTATGCTGCTAATTTATTAACATGATATATTGAGATTTATGGTATGCATGTTGGGTATGTTGTTACCTGGTGTGTGTTGCCCATTTTTACTTCTGCTATTTTGCTGCGTTGATGATTGGGAATCTCACCCATATCTGTATCTATTTTCTACTTGTGTTGTTGTTCTTCTTGAGAAGATGGGCGCAACGACGACTCAGCTCAACATCTACCTTGAATCCAGAAGGGGAATCCTTATGTTGTTTTGTTTTGGCCATGCTGTGTCCCGTTGTCAATTGTATCTTTTGAGGAGTTGTGACTCCTAGTACTTACTTATGTAATTATTTTCAGTTAGGCTTGGACCTATGTCTGTATTCAGTATTGTTTCTATTTCTGCACTTTACTTCTGAATGATTCTTAGAAATGCATGGTGAACCTAAGTTTATTATTATTATTCATTGGGGAAATCTCATTGCATCATTACAAAAAAAAAATCCCGTATTTTCCGCATTAATATTATTTTCAGCCTTATAATCGTTCGAGAATGTGACACTCGGGAATGGGTGTTACATTATTTGGTATCCGAGCTGGCCGAGTCTTTCGGGTTTGTGGTATTGGTCTGTCTTGTTTGCGCTGTGTGTTCTCTGTGTGTTTCTCTATTTTTATCTCTGCTAGGAAGATAATGTTGTTTGCTTTGGTTGTGCTATGGTCCCTTGAGCTTGACAATTCTGGTTTGGTAAGTAGCGATGGTTGCTCAAAACCTGAATACTGCTGTGAACTCCATACGGGAGATGGGTGTTGTGATGGTTCAACGTGATGAGAGAGCTGCTGGGGGTAGTGGGCTGGATGAATTCCTCCATAGGAACCCACCTTAGTTTAATGGTGAGTTCGATCCTGAGCAAGCTTAGTGTTGGATCCAGACTTTGGAGAAGATCTTTGGAGCTATGAGGTGTACCAAGAACGATAAGGTTATCTACGCAACATATATACTGGTGGAAGATGCTGAATACTGGTGGGAAGGAGCCCATCAGTGCTGATGCATGATTAGCAAGTTATAGACTGGAATGCTTTCAAGGGTAAGTTTCTGGAAAGGTACTTTCCTGCAAGTGTGAGGCACGAGAAAGAGATGGGGTTCCTCCAGCTGAGACGAGCGGGAATGTCTGTAGCTGAGTACGGGGCCAAGTTTGAAAGCTTGGCGAAGTTATCAAACTACTTCTTAGACAACCCAAGAGAGGAGTGGAAATGCAGGAAGTTCGAAGGGGGTCTAAGGCTCGAGTTGAAAAGGGCTGTGGTCCTCTGGAGATTTCTGTGTTTCCTAAGTTGATGGAAAAGTGTCGCCTATTTGAGAGCTTGGAGCCTAGCAAGGACAAGCGAGCGCAGAGTTCTGGGCCGACTAAGTTCCATAGAGGCAACAATGGTTGTGACAACAGATCTCGATGGAAACCATATTCCAAACAGCAAGATCAACAACGTTCTGTAGGAGGAAGTAGTGGGGGTTTCTGTCAGTCTGGAAACGCCCCAATCAAGTGTATGAAGTGTGGGAAGAATCATGCCACAAAAGAATGCTTAATCAAGGGGATAATATGTTTCAGGTGTGGGAAACTGGGGCATATTTCACGCGACTGTATGCAACCAAAAGCTGAACATTCTGTTAACAATGTGCAAGCAGTGAGGCCTAAGGCAAGGGGCAGAGTTTATACTGTGAGTGGTGTCGAGGCTTCTCATAATGAACACTTGATCCAAGGTCAGTGCGTCATGGAAGGTAAAACCTTAACTGTACTGTTTGATTCAGGTGCAACGCATTCATTTATTGCCTATGACTGTGTGAACCTTTTAGGATTGTCTGTGTCCTCTTTACCTTTTGATTTAGTGATTTCTACACCTACTGCAAAGCCTGTTATAACTGCTAAAGTTTGTTTGAATTGTTCTATTTTTGTAAAAGATAGAACGTTTGTGATTAATTTGATCTGTTTGCTTCTTTCGCAAATGGATGTAATCTTAGGGATGGATTGGTTATCTTCTAACCATATCCTGTTAGACCGCGCAAACAAAACCTTAATCTTTCCTAGTTCTGAGAATTCTGGATTTTTGACTGCCAACCCAGTTTACGCTTCTTTGAGGGAAAGAGCTCAAGGATACATGTTGCTATCTTCTTTGGAGGTCAACAGTGAGCTAGTCTTAGAGCATGTGCCTGTTGTGAACGAGTTTTCAGAAGTTTTTCCTGAAGATGTGCCAGGTTTACCTCCAGTTCAGGACATCGAGACCAGGAATGGGACCCGTGTCTATGGCACCATATCGTATAGCACCTGCAGAGTTGGAAACCTTGAAGGAATAGTTGGAGGATTTATTGGGGAAGCAATTCGTTAGACCCAGTGTGTCGCTGTGGGGATCTCCTATGCTGTTAGTGAAAAAGAAGGATCGAATTTCTCGCTTATGTGTGGATTATCGCCAGTTGAACAAGGTTACCATTAAGAACAAGTATCCTTTTCCGAGGATAGATGACTTGATAGATCAGTTGAGGGGAGCGACAGTTTTCTCCAAGATCGATCTGCGATCAGGTTATCACCAGATTCGTGTGAAGGCAGAGGATGTACCAAAGACAACGTTTCGAACATGCTATGGGCACTACGAGCACCTTGTGATGCCTTTTGGGGTGACGAATACTCCAGCCATATTCATGGATTATATGAATTGGATCTTTCGTCCCTACCTAGATAAGTTTGTCGTTGTCTTCATAGACGAAATACTCATTTACTCTTGAGATCAGGAAGAACACGTTGAACATCTTAGTGTGGTTCTTCGGGTTCAGAAGGAGAAACAGTTATACGATAAGCTATCTAAGTGTGAGTTTTGGCTCGACAAAGTGAAATTTTTGGGTCATGTGATTTCAAAGGAAGGAATTGTTGTAGATCCGTCAAAAGTTGAAGCAGTTCTTGAGTGGGAGAAACCAACAACAGTGATTGAGATATGCAGTTTTGTGGGCATGGCTGGGTATTATCGAAGGTTCATCGAGGGCTTTTCTAAGATTGTAAGTGTAACACCCCGATTTCCACTGCCTTTATAAACCAGTAAGTTGAACAATTAAGTTTGTATTTTATTCGAGGTTTTAGAAAATGAAATAAAATAAACCGAGACCATATTCATGCTCAATGCTATCGTAGGAAGCTACGATTAAATTTTGAGCTACAAACTCAGACGGAGCCCGGTTTGCATTTTTCACTGACAGTAGTATTTTACTACTATAAAGACCTACTTTTGACTCGTGGACGAGACAGTTAGGCTTAGAATTCATTCTCCAAAATTTTGCTAAAATCAGTTCTTGACGTTAAAAAGTGAAAATAATATAAACTATTTGGACGAAAACTCGAACCGGGAGGCAAACGGAGCTGTAAATGGATTTACCGGGACCCGCTAACAGATAAACTCAGTGTCACATCAAGTCAAATCACATTGGGAAGCGTGTCGAATTCATAATGGTTTTAGAAAATATCTGGATGCAAAATGACCAAAATGCCCCCAACCTTTTTCTTAATGACATTTTTGTTCTAAGGTGAAAAGACCATTTTTGTACTTAAGTGGACAAATCTTGGACCTTTATGTCCTTCTCCCCCACGAAATAAACCAGCCATTGAAGGCCTCCATCCACCATTTTCTCCTAACACCATTTCTCTTCAAGCTTTCTCTCCATTTTCAAGCTTGATCTCTAACCATTTTAAGTGAATCAAGTGAGGTTTCTTGCTCATTTCATCACTCCATGAGGTAAGATCACTTCTTTGATCCTAAACCTCATGAATATTCTCTTAATTCATGTTTGAAAACCATGATTCAAGTAGATTTCAAGTTCTAGGTTCAAACTTTAAAAATCTCTAGAAAAATATTGTAGAAAATCCTTTTAATGTCAAACAAATTTCTATGAGCTAGTAGAATCATCCTCTTCCATAATTGCAGAGCTTGTAACCAAAAGAGCCCTCTAGCTCATATGGGTATGAGAGGCCGAATCTCACCCTTTTGGACCATTGGAGTTTTGATTCAATATTTGTGTATAGGAAGCCTTGATCTAGTTCTATCACACTTAGATGGTCTTGAATCCAAAAGTGTGTGATCAAAAAACCTCCCTAGCCTATTTAATCATAGGATGGCTGAACCACCAATTTGGGGAAAATATGAAGTTTTGATTCAAGTTTCAAAATTGAGACTTGATTTGGTGTTAAGGTTACTTAAGGATCGTTACTCCAAGAGATAGGAATTTTTAGACATCCCTAACTAAATTCCTAGCTATATGGCCGAACCTAGGTCAAGGGATATAGGGAGAATTTGTGTTGTTCGTTATTGATGTTTGGATTGGTTGTGTATTTGTAGTTGTTGTCGGGTAATCGGACGAGAAAACAGGCGACTTTCGGATCGGTCGGGTGACTTTCCGCTAACCGGAAAGCTTCAAGAGGTAAGGGGAGATTAACTCCAATAAGTTTGATAGCCACATAAGGTTGGTTGTGGTATGATTGTGATGATGTTATTTGAATCAATGTTAATGTTTTCTTTTGTGATGTATATGTGAGAATTATTTGGTAAGTGCGAGATTGGATATTGAAAATATGAATTGTGGCATTATTGCCTTGAATGAGATATTGGATATTGAAATATGAATTGTGGCATTGATGCCTTGGATGAGATGATGTTGAATTGAGACATGATATGTATATATAATATATATATCCTGGACTGGTTAAGAGCATAGCACTGGCTATAGCTCAATAATGAAGATTAAAATACCTAAAAGTCTTAATCAACGATTTGGAAATGTTTTGGTTTGAGATATGAGAAGCTTTTAAGTTAAATGGCATAATGGCCAATTTTCCTAAAAAGCCACTAAGTTAAGAACCCAAGAGGAATTTCGAACAAGACTTAAGAAATCGAGAGCTAGTGAGGAAAATAGTGAAAAGTTGTTTTATCATTATTTTCTAAACATGTTGTACAAAGAAAGAAAACCTTGAGAAATATCTAGTTGTCAAAAAAAGAACCTTCTGAAAGTATTTGATGTTTAGAAAACGAAAATGTCTCTTCATGAAAGTTTGCTCCGATAATCATCTTCAGAAAAATGTTTTAAAACGATGGAACCTTTAGAAAAGGCATTTAAAGCCAAAATCGTTTTGAAATGAATTTTGAGGACTTAAGCCTTTAGAAATGGCTTTGCGAACAAAATATTTTGTGGAAAATAAGTTTTAGAGCGAAAACGAGTTTTGGTCTATACCAAAGAGAATATGAGTTTTGTTTTTGAGATTTGAACTACGAAAATGAATTTGATGAAATTGGTGATTACCCCTTCACGCATGTGAAGCACATGAACCTAGTGACCAAGACGTCGGGCTAGAGTTCTGTGACATGAACGGACTTTGTGTCCTATATGCGAGTCTAGTGTCCGCGACGTCTGCCTAGTACATCGTGGATTGAGTACTCGGACTACGTGTCCTGTGTTTTGAGAAAAAAAACGGATATATTGTCCTACATATGAGTCTAGTGTCTGTGACATCGGCCTAGTACTTCGTGAATTAAGAACTGGGACTACGTGTCCTGAAATTTGAACGAACGGGCTATATGTCCTTTAAAACGAGTCATGAGCTGTGTGCCTTGACAGAAAAAGAAAGATTGCATGAAAAGGAAAATAGAAAACTTTGTGCATACATACATGAGTCGGCCGACATGCCATTTGAACCGAGCTACAATCCAAGTGGTTGAGAATATGAACCAGTTAAGACCACTAGGTCTATAGGGGCATCCTATGTTCGAGACTCCACAAGAGGCCGGAGGCATCGCGACCCCGTGCCGTGGTAATAGGCTGCCCAACACGGTTGAATTCGATCAGAGACTGGACTATTCATGATATGGTTGTGACGTGGTACCCCGGAACAATTGGCGTTCGGACCTAAATTGAGAAGCCGACTCATGAGAACAATTGTGTTATGGGAGTATTTGCGGCCTATCGCTCGAGGAAGGGAAGTTAGGAATCTCCAGAATACATGAATTAGAGAGTTGAATTGAAGTCTCATGCATCCTTTTGACTTATCTTGATGAATGAGTGTGATATTTTGAAAGGGAAATTATCCCATTATGATATTATGATTGAATATTGATATTTTATCGCATGATTGTGTTGATGCATTATTTGTATGCTGCTTTACTTGTGTGGCTATTATGATGAACTTGTGAACGAGTATCTCACCCTTGCCTGTACATGTTGGACACCCTGTTGTGTTTTTTGAACACATATACAGATAATATCCAACAGTCCTCTGGGTCACTGCGGGACCCTGTAGCTAAGTTCCTTGGTGTTGACGACGAAGATGGGTGGACTGTTGATGACGAGGCCCAGTATCGTTGGGTTGATGCATGCCAGGTAGTATGCTTTATTGTTCTTAAAGTTTTTATTAGACCAACTCTTAGGATTGTTTAACGTTTAAGTCAGGTCTCTTGACCGTGACTCTGTATGATGTATATTAAGAGATTGAAGGGATGTACGCCTTATGGCGAAGTTGACTTAATTCTATAAATGATGAATTTCGATTTTTTTTCGTCTTGTTGTTAAAGTGTTCAGTTGGTATCAGATTTTCCGCAACTAGTCTAATGAGCTTTTCGAAAAATTTATAATTAGCCGAAAAAGAAAATTTGGGGTACGAACTGTGAAACTGAGAGGGGTGTTACAGTAGGACCCCTTACCTAGTTGACGAAGAAGGATAAAGCTTTTGAGTGGACTGAAGCCTGTGAGCAGAGTTTCCAGGAGTTGAAGAAGAGGCTGACTACTTCGCTAGTGTCGGTGTTACCAGATCCAAGTGAAACTTTTGAAGTGTACTGTGATGCTTCATACCAGGGGTTAGGCTGTGTTTTGATGTAGAATCAGAAAGTGGTAGCTTATGCTTTGAGGCAGTTGGATGTGCACGAGAAGAACTACCCTACTCATGATCTGGAGTTAGCAGCGATAGTCTTCGCTTTGAATATTTGGAGGCACTACTTGTATGGTTTGACATTCAACGTCTTCAGTGATCAGAAGAGTTTGAAGTACCTGTTCGATTAGAAAGAGCTCAACATGAGACAGAGACAGAGAAGGTGGCTGGAATTTCTGAAGGACTATGACTTCTAGTTAAAGTATCATCCGGGGAAAGCTAATGTGGTATTGGATGCTCTGAGTAAGAAGGTGTTACATGTGTCTGCCATGATGGTTAAGGAACATGAGTTGTTGGAACAGTTCAGAGATATGCATCTGTCAGTGGTCAGTATACCAGGAAGGCTTTGTGTGGGCATGGTTACAGTGTCATGTGATAAGATGGATCAGATTTGGGAGAAACAAGTGTATGATCATTATCTAGAGAAAGAGCGAGGGAATCTGAAGAAAGGGATGATGTCTGAGTATAAGAAAGGAGTAGATGGAATCCTAAGACGAGGAGAACGGGTTTGTGTACCAAATAACCTAGAGCTAAGGAGGTTAATTATAGATGAAGCTCATAGGAGCAAGTTGAGTATGCATCCAGGATCTACCAAGATGTACCAAGACCTGAAGCGGTTGTTTTGGTCGCAAGGCATGAAAAGAGATATGGCTGACTATGTGGCGTCTTGCTTGGTGTGTCAAAAACCAAAGGTTGAACATCAAAGGCCAACGGGAATGTTACTTCGTTGGATATCCTAGAGTGGAAATGGGACGGCATAGCAATGGATTTTGTGATGTGTTTACCAAGGACACCTAAGAGGTGTGATTCCATTTGGGTAATAGTTGATAGGCTTACGAAGTCAGCTCACTTTCTACCTATCAATTTCAAGTATTCCATGGAGAAACTAACTCAGATTTATATCAGTGAGCTTGTGAGACTACATGGGTTACCTTCAAGCATCATGTCAGATAGAGACCCACATTTTACTTCGCGGTTTTGGTAGAGTTTACATGAAGCCTTAGGAACGAAGTTACAACTGAGTTCGGCTTATCATCCTCAAACAGACGGACAATCAGAAAGGACGATTCAATCTTTAGAGGATCTGTTGAGGGCGTGTGTATTGGAACATGCTGGCAGTTGGGAGAGTTTTCTACCGTTGATAGAGTTCACCTACAATAACAGTTATCATTCAAGTATAAGGTTGGCACCCTATGAAGCTTTATACGGACGACGGTACATAAGACCTTTATGTTGGTATCAAGATGGAGAAAGTACTTCGTTAGGACCTGAACTAGTGCAACAAACAACTGAGAAGGTGGAATTGATTCAAGAAAAGATAAGGACAACTCAGAGCCGATAGAAAAGCTATGCCGATAAAAGACGTAGGTCCCTTGAGTTCGAAAAAGATGATCATGTGTTTTTGAGAGTCACTACAACGACTGGGGTTGGCAGGGTCCTTAAGTCCAGAAAACTTACTCCAAAATTCATCAGACCTTATCAAATTCTTTGTCGGATAGGTCCAGTAGCTTACCAAATAGCTTTACCATATTTTCTATCAAACCTTCATAATGTTTTTCATGTTTCGCAATTGCGAAAAATATATTCCGAATCCCAGTCACGTCATAAAGCCTGATTCAATACAGCTAAAGGATAACCTATGAAACACTGCCTGTCAAGATTGAAGATAGAAAAGTAAAGCAACTACGAGAGAAGGAGATATCCTTGGTCAAGGTTATCTGGAACGAGACTTCACATGATGCCACTTGGGAGTTGGAAGATAGGATGAAGGAACAGTTTTCGCATCTCTTCTAAGGTAAATTTTGAGGATGAAATTTCCTTTTGGATGGTAGTGTTGTAACATCCCAAAATTCCTATAGCTGTCTTTTAACTGTTTGTGTGAATAACTTGACTGAGAACACAACCTGATTAATAATAATCGTAAAAATAGTGAATAACTGGAAATTAATATTTAAATTTCAATTATGAGCTTAATGATCATAAAATATTGTTTTGAGCCTATTATGTTGTTTTGAGTCACTCACTGATAACCTATAGTTGTCAAAACACTAGTTGGAAATGAATGAAATTCATAAAGAAGACCAAGGGTATTTTGGTCATTTTATAAGTAATTCTAGATATTTTTCAAGGAAGTCATGATGACTATGGAAACTCACTAGGGTGAGGTGTCTTGAAGTGATTCGTTTAGGGACAAAAGAGTAAAATCACCTAGGAACCAAAATGGTATTTAGTAAAAGGCTAAGGACATAAAGGTCATACAACCTCTAAAGCCATCATGACAAATGGTGAGTCATAGGGCAAAGATGTGGGGTTCCATTAGTTCTTAGGTGCAAAATGGTCTTTATTGCCATAAATATCTTGGATATTTTTAGAAAATAATGATGACTTGTGGTGAGTCATGGTGGTGACTCACCCTCTTACTCACCGCAATTAGGTGACCTGTGTCCCTCGTCCGGCATCCGATTTTGTCTCTACAAGTCCTTTCTCGACTTCGTCGATTTCCGGATTTAGGTTTTATGCCCGAATAAAGTATAATAACTTGTTTATTTTGAAAATTTTCAAAATAACCAAAGTCGTTTGAAATTCGATATAAAACCTAACCATTTCGTTTATGAGTCAAAGTTAGGTTTCTGATTATTAAAATTTTACTGTCAGTAAAGACACAGACCGGTTTTCATATGAATTGCTATCGAAGCAACATCTATGTACTTCCATTAGATATTGGCCCTTCAATTTCTTACAATAATTCCCATCAACTTTAACCAAAATTTTGGTGATAAACACCTTAGGCCATTCGGCCATTAAGTCTCACAAACACCATCCAACTTTCATTTTTACACTTCTAAAGATCTAACACATCTTTTCTCTCAAAAATCTCAAAATCCTCTCACTTATCTCTAGTCTCTACCTACACAATTTTTCATCCTAGATCTCTAACCAAATTTCTTTCTTCAATCCTAAAACAATACTTCATCTTGTCTTGATCCAAGGATCAACCTTGGTGAAGGAAGATTCTTGTTTTGGTGAAGTGTGTTCTTGAGCACCAAGAACATCAAGCTAACCTTGAAGTAGTTCTTGAGTTGGTGAGCTTCTAAATCATTTTTCTCTTCATTTCCTTAATTATTACCTCGAGTAATCATCTTCTAGTTTTTCATTTTCATGAAAACAAGTTCAAGGTCTCACCTTTTTCTCTCCTCTAGGTTCAGCCATCCTTTCTTTTAAGGAGCTTGGAATTTCCTTTCACTTAAACCTCTTCACTAAAGGTATGGGGAATGAAACTCATCACACCAAAATGGGTGGAAGATGAAAATGGTTGTTTATGCTTTGTTTGGGTGAAACACTAGCTTGGGTTCACTACTTTATTGGTGAAGTTCTCTTTGAGAACTTGGTTGTAATAATGTTTCTATGCTTAGTATATGTTTATGATGACGTATGCTTGGATGGAAAAATGTTTTCATGTATGTTGAAAACCATACTTTGATCTCTAGATCAAAGTAAGAATTTTTATGCTTGTTTATGGTTGAATAATGTATGATTATTGTTCATCATAATATTGCGAGCATTTTGAGCTATTACTTGACAAGTTAGTGAAGCAAAATCATCACATCCCTATGGTATAGTATTCGGCCATGGTTACTAGAAAAGGAAGAACATGAGTTTGTTCTTGAACTTCAATGTTTTTGAAAGTTAGTAAGTGTTTTAGTAACTTGTATTTCAAAAACAAACAAAAAGTGACTTTGATCCAAAGGTCAACTAGGGTTAGGCCCTTAAGTTTTTTTAACCAAGGTGAAAATATGTTTTACTTTAGGCATAGTTAACCAACTAAATAAGTGTTTTAAAATAAAATGAAATTCCATTTCTTTTGCGCTAGCTTAGATCATGGTTTTACACTAAGTTGGTAAGGAAAAACCCTTTTCAAATTAGTTAAGGTACTTTACTTCAAGCAAGTAACTAAATTCTTTTAAATCAAATGAGTTTTCAATTAGAAAGGTTTTGGTTTATAAAGTCTTAAATCGAGAGTTTTCAACTCAAATTGTAAAGTTTTACGCATGAAAACCTAAGTTAAGTAATTAACTTAGAGAAAAAGAAAAGAGATAATTAAGTATAGTATATGGTGGAACAAGACCATGCACTATACCATTGATGATTTAGTTCATCAATTCCTTCATAAGACTTAACTGAATCAATACTTATTTTGTTGGTGTAAGCCCTAGAGGCCATTAGTTCTCTTTGAGATTTACATTTGTATCATGACTTTGATTTACATATATTTATATATGAGGCATTTCAGTTTATACTATTAATTGTTTAAACGAAGTAAAGTCCTTAGAATATTTATTTCAGTTCAATAAAACATCAAGTGCATGATTTGATCGTGAGACCCTATTGAACAATTAAAATACTATTCTTAAAGTATCCGTAGTCAAGTATTATCATTAATTAGGACGACAATATTACATCGAGACTATTATGTGAGTAGCCTGATGACCACATCTCACGGGTCATGGATATGAGATATCAAGTCTTCACATAGGTATAAATATTAGAGTAATATTTGTACTAGATTGACCCACTATGAGAACGCTGCATAATAGTTATGTAAGTGTCATGAGCGTTTCTCATGGTAACCAAAGTGAAGTAGTCCTTCGACTTGAAGTCACTACGATTCCTACATGAGGAGTTGTAGGCTTTAATGCTACCAAATGTTATCCGTAATAGGATGATCATAAAGATTGTTATTGGGCCTGCAATGAATCATGTTGAGGGATGTGAGTGATGTGGACAGGATTCGTCCATCCTACATAACAGGAGTAATGTCATGGGCCCATCAATAGAGTGAGACGTGAAAGTGCATGGCCATGCTGCAATGGGCCAGTATGAGATATTGGGTTCATTTGTGATTACACGTCTACTCGGGAATTGAGAAATAAATAATTGAACTTAACAAGGATGACACATTTACGCCTTGTGTTGAATTAAGACATATGGACAAAGGGACATTTACTACACGGTTATTTTGGTTACCGTAAGGTATATATCGTATCACTGATATTCTCATTAATTTGGTAAGAATGATGTATTGCTAGATGCCGCTCATTGTTTATAATCTTAAATGTAATTTAATATTATTGCCAATTTATTGAGAACCTATAGGGTCACACACATAGAGCAAATAGTCAGAGAATGAATTAATTTATTAAATATGATTTAATAATATTAATTATAGATTGGGCCTGTAGCATACAAGCCCATTGGGGTTAGGGTAAGTGGGTGACAGCTTATAAGGCTGTGCACATCACTTAAGCCCCAAGAGATTATAGGGCATAACCTAGCGGCAGTCATATCACCAACTTGGTAGGCGCCCCCCTTTCCCCTGCCGTCAGCTAGCACGACGCTTTATCTGATGGTGATTTGTTCGCGTGGACTACGTAGAGGTGCTGCTCCATTGCGGTACTGGTGATAGCGTTCATCTTCCTCTTCAGAGCAGTGTTCGTAGTGCTCGTGATCAAGATCGATTATGAGGATATCAGAAACGTTGTTTTGAGTGGTTTTTGAAATCACTTAATATTAATAATAATAATAATAATAACAATAATAAATATTATACCATTTTATTATTAAATTGTTATTATGTATTTGGTTGTGTATGGTGAATGGTTATGGCCTTAGTCCTTTTTCTTCTTTCTTTGGTTATTTTGAAATACGGCCTGCGTGTCGTGCCTTTCTCTTAATTTCCACATGTACATTCTTTTCTCACCTTATTCCCCTCGAATGTAAAAGAGGTTTCTTCCAATTGTAATGTTATGGTGGAGACAAGAAGACGACTTCAGAAGAGGACGACTTGATAGGTGATCATGCTTAGTGAAGCTTGTATGCTACTAGGGTTTTAGCTTAGATTCTCTCATTGGCTTGGGAGAATCAATGTGTTAGGGTCCATAACCATGTCCCATTTGTTATATGCTATATATGTATGAGATGCATGTTAGTATATAGTAGGTTAAACAGTTTAACTTATGGTGAGATCAAATTTATAAATAAATCCCTCAAAAGGAAATATTAAGTCACATTTGAATGTGCCTTCCAATGCATGACACTCGTCAAGACTAATATAGATTGAGAGTAGGTCTGCCAAAGCAGAGTACCTTTGTCTATACAAGTAAGACGCGATGGGATAAATGTAATATCCAATTGTCAATCATTAGGTCTAACTTAACTAAGCCAACTTCAATAGGATTTAAAAAGGGCTTAGAGGCATGGAGTTAGGCATTAATCCATAAGATGGATTAGAATAAGATTTATTCACCTAACTGATCCAAGAATTACATGAGATGTAATTGGAAAGTGTTTCCTACCCAAATAGCCAAGTTCTAGACGATCAACCAAAGCTGACTCAAAATGAAGTGAAATATGGATCTTGGTCTCACTAGAAAATCTTCCAAAGGGATTTTCTGAGTCAATGGTGAGGGTCATTGATTTGAGTAAAATAGTGGGAGGCGTATTTAATAAAAGACCTTATTAAATATGTTTATGCATGATACTTATATTCTGTATATTTCTGTTGTAGATAACCATGTCTGCAAACCACACGTCAAATAACCCGTCACTGCGATTTGTCCTTGAGAAGGACAAGTTGTCCAGAATGAATTTCTAAGACTGGTACAAAAACCAGAGGATTGTCCTCAGACATGAAAAGAAGCTGTATGTTCTTGAAGAACAAATCCCTGAGGATCCACCGGCTGCTAATGCTTCTAAGGTTGAGAAAGATGCTTATAAGAAGCATCAGGATGATGCCTCAGACGTCGGCTGCCTCATGCTTGCTACCATGACCTCTAAGCTTCAGAAGCAACATGAGACCATGGAGGCGTATGATATGATCGTGCACCTCAAAATGCTCTTCAAGGGCAGGCAAGGCATGAGCGGTTCGAGGTTTCCAAAACCCTTTTCAATTCTAAACTGGCAGAAGGAAGCCCTGTGAGTCCTTATGTACTTCAATTAATTGTGTACATTGAGAATATTGAAAGGTTGGGTCTTCCTTTGGGCCAAGAGTTGGCCACTGTCGTAGTTCTGTAATCTTTGCCTGAGAGCTATAGTCAGTTTGTCATGAACTACAATATGCATGATCTTGACAAACCGTTGCCAAAATTGTTGAGCATGTTGAGAACTGCTGAACAAAATATTAATAAAGGAAAGGGGAAGGCCATCATGATGGTCCACGTTGGAAAGGGCAAGAAGCAGCCCAAGAAACCCATGGATAAGCATAAGGGCAAAGGCAAGGGCTTCCATAAGTCTAAACCTAGCACTTCTGGCTTAAAGCCTACGGGTGGAGTTGCTAAGGAGGGCACTTGCTTCCACTGCGGTCAGACTGGACATTGGAAGAGGAACTGCCCCAAATACCTGGAAGAGAGCAAGAAAAAGGGACGTGAGACTTCCACCTCAGGTATATATGTTATAGAAGTCAATTTATCTACCTCTGCATCATGGGTATTAGATACTGGATGTGGATCTCATATTTGTACAAATATGCAGGATCTAAAAGGGAGTAGACCATTGGCAAAAGGCGAAGTTGACCTACGAGTTGGCAATGGAGCAAAAGTTGTTGCTATAGCTGTAGGAACCTATATACTGACTTTGCCTAATGGGCTTATTATTCAGTTGGAGAACTGTTATTTTGTGCCTGCTATTAGCAGAAATATTATTTCTGTTTCTTGTTTGGACAAGAGTAGTTTTCATTTTATAATAAAGGACAAATGTTATTCTATTGATTTAAATGAAATTTTCTATGGTAGTGCACAAATGTATAATGGACTCTATGTCCTTGATCTTGATATGCCTATCTATAACATTAATACCAAAAGGGTCAAACCGAACGAGTTGAACCCAACTTACCTTTGGCATTGTCGCTTGGGCCACATAAATGAGAAGCGCATTTCTAAACTCCATAAAGGTGGACTATTGGACTCTTTTGATTATGAATGATATGAGATATGCGAGTCTTGTTTATTGGGAAAGATGACTAAAACCCGATTCACTGGTAATAGTGAAAGGGCAAGTGATCTTTTGGGCCTCATACATAGTGATGTATGTGGACCCCTAAACACATCGACTAGAGGTGGTTTTCAATACTTCATCACTTTTACTGATGATTTCAGTAGATATGGATTTGTGTATCTAATGAAACATAAATCCGAATCCTTTGAAAAGTTCAAGGAATTCAAAAATGAAGGACAAAACCAATTGGGCAAGAATATTAAAGCATTTCGATCAGATCGAGGTGGTGAATATTTAAGCCTAGAGTTTGATGATCATCTGAAAGAGTGTGGGATATTATCTCAACTCACTCCTCCTGGAACACCACAATGGAATGGTGTATCTTAAAGGAGGAATCGAACCTTATTAGATATGGTTCGGTCCATGATGAGTCTTGCAGACCTTCCAAACTCCTTCTAGGGACATGCTATATTAACAGCAGCTGTTACACTTAACCGTGTTCCATCTAAGACGGTTGAAAAGATACCATATGAGATATGGACTGACAAACGACCCAGTATGTCTTTTATGAAGATTTGGGGTTGTGAGGTTTATGTGAAACGTCAAATTTCTAATAAACTTGAACCCAAATCTGATAAGTGCTTTTTTGTTGGGTATCCTAAGGAAACCAAGGGATACTATTTCTACAATTCTTCTAAAGGCAAAGTGTTTGTTGCTAGGACTGGTGTATTCCTAGAAAAGGAGTTTATCTCCAAAGGAACCAGTGGGAGGAAAATAGAACTTGAAGAATTCAAGAATCACAGAATAGCAATGAACCTATGATGGAACAGGAGCAACCTCCGCAAGATGTTGTGGAACAACTATCTACTCCAGTAGCACAAGACTTGCGTAGGTCTAATAGGATACGTCACCAACCTGAGAGATATGGATTTCTCATGACTCAATAAGGTGATGTTTTGCTCATGGATCAAGATGAGCCTGTGACTTACCAAGAAGCCTTCACTGGCTCAGAGTCTGAGAAATGGCTAGAGGCCATGAGATCTGAAATGGATTCCATGTACACTAATCAAGTTTGGAACTTGATTGAATCACCAGAAGGGGTAAAACCCATAGGGTGCAAGTGGGTTTTCAAAAAGAAAACTGACATGGATGGTAATGTACATAGCTACAAAGCACGATTGGTTGCTAAAGGTTTCAAACAAATTCATGGCATAGACTATGATCTTTTCACCGGTTGCAATGCTTAAATCCGTCTGGATCTTGCTTGCTATTGCAGCACACCAGGATTATGAAATCTAGCAAATGGATGTCAAGACTGCTTTCCTTAATGGAAATCTACTAGAGGATGTGTACATGACACAACCTGAGGGTTTTGACACTCTAGGGAATGCTGGAAAGGTGTGCAAATTACAACAATCCATTTATGGATTGAAGCAAGCTTCCAGAAGCTGGAATCTTCGTTTTGATAATGTTGTAAGACAGTTTGGATTCATCAAAAATTAAGATGAACCTTGTGTCTACAAGAAGGTTAGTGGGAGCATTATTGTCTTTCTAGTACTGTATGTGGATGACATATTACTTATTGGAAATGACATCCCTACCTTACAAAAGGTAAAGACATGGTTAGGGAATTGCTTCTCTATGAAAGACTTAAGCGAGGCTACCTATGTGTTAGGTATCAGAATCTATAGAGACAGATCATTAAGACTGCTCGGCCTAAGTCAGAGTACATACATAGACAAGGTGTTAAAACGGTTTAACATGCATGAATCAAAGAAAGGACTCTTGCCTATGTCACATGGTATATGCCTTTCAAAGGCACAATCCCCTTCTAATCATGAAGAGAGGGATCGCATGAGTAAGATTCCGTATGCATCTGGAATCGGATCTATCATGTATGCCATTTTATGTACTCGACTAGATGTCTCGCATGCTTTAAGCATAACAAGCAGGTACCAGTCTGATCCCGGTGAGAGTCACTGGGCTGCTGTCAAGCATATCCTCAAGTACTTGAGAAGAACTAAGGATATATTCTTGATTTATGGAGGTGAGGAAGATCTCGTTGTGAAGAGTTACACCGATGCTAGCTTCCAAACCGATAAGGATGATTCCAGATCGCAGTCCGGTTTTGTGTTTTGCCTGAATGGTGGTGCTGTGAACTAGAAGAGTTCAAAGCAGGAGACAGTTGCTGATTCTACTACAGAGGCTGAGTATATTGTTGCCTCCAATGCAGCAAAGGATGCCATTTGGATCAGGAAGTTCATTACTGAACTTGGTATTGTTCCTAGCATTGTGGATCCCAATGATCTCTATTGTGATAATAATGGATCCATTGCACAAGCCAAGGAACCAAGATCTCACCAGCGATCCAAACATATACTTAGGCGCTTCTATCTCATTCGAGAAATTATCGACAGAGGATATGTGAAGATATGTAGAGTACCAACACTTGACAATGATGCTGACCCACTTACGAAACCTCTTGCTCAGCAGAAGCATGATGGTCACACTAGGTCGATGGGCATTAGATTTATGCCTGATTGGCTCTAGTGCTAGTGGGAGATTGTTGGTGTAAGCCCAAGAGGCCATTAGTTCTCTTTGAGATTTATATTTGAATCATGACTTTGATTTACATATATTTATATATGAGGCATTTCAGTTTATACTATTAATTGTTTAAACGAAGTAAAGTCCTTAGAATAGTTATTTCAGTTCAATAGAACATCAAGTGCATGACTTGATCGTGAGACCCTATTGAACAATTAAAATACTATTCTTAAAGTATCCGTAGTCAAGTATTATTGTTAATTAGGACGACAATAATACATCGAGACTATTATGTGGGTAGACTGATGACCACATCTCACGGGTCATGGATATGAGATATCAAGTCTTCACATAGGTTTAAATATTAGAGTAATATTTATACTGGATTGACCCACTATGAGAATGCTGCATAATAGTTATGTAAGTGTCATGAGCGCTTCTCATGGTAACCAAAGTGAAGCAGTCATTCGACTTGAAGTCACTACGATTCCTACATGAGGAGTTGTAGGCTTTAATGCTACCAAACGTTGTCCGTAACAGGATGATCATAAAGATAGTTATTGGGCCTGGAATGAATCATGTTGAGGGATCTGAGTGATGTAGACAGGATTCGTCCATCCTACATAACAGGAGTAATGTCATGGGCCTCTTAATAGAGTGAGACATGAAAGTGCATGGCCATGATGCAATGGGCCAGTATGAGATATTGGGTTCATTTGTGATTACATGTCTACTTGGGAATTGAGAAATAAATAATTGAACATAAAATGGATGACACATTTATGCCTTGTGTTCAATTAAGACATATGGACGAAGGGACATTTACTACACGGTTATTTTGGTTACCGTAAGGTAAATATTGTATCACCGATATTCTCATTAATTGGGAAACAATGATGTATTGCTAGATGCCGCTCATTGTTTATAATATTAAATTTGATTTAATATTATGGCCGATTTATTGAGAACCTATAGGGTCACACGCATAGAGCAAATAGTCGGAGAATGAATTAATTTATTAAATATTAATAATATTAATTATAGATTGGGCCTTAGCGTACAAGCCCTTTGGGGTTAGGGTAAGTGGGTGACAGCTTATAAGGCTGTGCTCATCACTTAAGCGCCAAGAGATTACAACGCATAACCTAGCGGCCGTCACACCACCTCTTTGGTAGGCGCCCCCTTTCCCCTGCCGTCTGCTAGCACGACGCTTTCTCCGACGGTGATTTGTTCGCGTGGACTACGTAGAGGTGTTGCTCCATTGCAGTAGTGGTGATAGCGTTCACCTTCCTCTTCCGAGCAGTGTTCGTAGTGCTCGTGATCAAGTGAAAAGAACTGTTCTTCCCCTCATAGTGATCGCGGTAAAGCTTAGCTACAAGACGTAAACTCTAGAATCATGAGTCATGACCATTCGCATGGATGTTTTGGTGGGAATTTTTCCACTGCGTTATATGTTTTAAATATGAAAATTCCCAACATATTTATTTACTTGGAACTCAAGAATTAATACCTTAGAAAGGATCAAAAACTTATCTAATAGGATTTTCAATCCCTCTTCATAACACTTAGGATTCGAGATGTAATTCATAAGACACAAACATGAAACGTTTTGGGTTTTGAAACAGTAGTTCAATGACGGATCGGTGATTTGGATCCAAGAATGTCATTCAATTGTTTCAGTCTTGTGATGACTTGATCTCGGAGGGATCACGAGATTTATCCGATAGATAAAAGTTTTATAATACAAAGATGCATATAGTTCCTAAGGAAGAGAACCTTAGTGAATATTGAGGTTTATCCGATGGATAGACATTGCTTTATTACATCTACTTTGTGTAAGCATTGACATTTCATTGCATGAGTTTGTAAGGCCTTGAGCCTAGGAGTTGAGCTTACACCTTGATAAGGGTGCGAGTCTTACGGTGACGATCTTAAATGATCTTGAGGATGTCAAGGTTGGAGATTACATAAGTGGCCAGTTGGTGATTCTTTTGTGTCGTGGTATTCCGCGCACTGCTGTGAAATCTTTGACCATATGCCGTACTTTTCGTGTTTGGTGGAGAGTGTTTCCGTAATAGCCAGATATGTACACGTTACATTCGTTGTAGCATCTTGCCCAAGGCTGGCATACATGGAACATGTCCTCCCATTCATTCTCTCCGATGTTTTGTTAACTCCATGGAGTAGGGGTCAGAGTTTTACCCTTGTGGCATATGACATTGAGTCATGTACATAGCATTGCATTGCATGGCTGTTGATGATTACATTTACTTGCTGTACTTCACTATTCTGTTTTCAAAGATGTCTTATGCTGCTAATTGATTAACAAGATATATTGAGATTTATGATATGCATGTTGGGTATGTTGTTACCTGGTGTGTTGTCCCGTTTTTACTTCTGCTATTTTGCTGTGTTGATGATTGGGAATCTCACCCATATCTGTATCTCTTCTCTGCTTGTGTTGTTGTTCTGCTTAAGAAGATGGGCGCGACGACGACTCAGCTCAACGACGACTCCTTATGTTGTTTTATTTTGGCCATGCTGTGCCTTTTGTCAGTTGTATCTTTTGAGGAGCTGTGACGCCTAGTACTTACTTATGTAATTATTTTTAGTTAGGCTTGGACCTATGTCTATATTCAGTATTATTTCTATTTCTGCACTTTACTTCTGAATGATTCCTAGAAATGCATGGTGAACCTAAGTTTATTATTATTATTCATTGGGCAAATCTCGTTGCATCATTGCGAAAAGAAAAAAAAAACTCGAATTTTCCACATGAATATTATTTTCGGTCTTATAATCGTTCGGGAATGTGACACTCGAGAATGGTTGTTACAGATATCAACACATATATCATGGTATGCATATCAACATAGCAAACATGCAATCTCGATTTATCATATATCAACTTATTGGTGATACACCTACAATGCCTAAAACTACATCGGTACCACCAACTAGCAGTCGCCAATGTGAGTTAGGTGTTGTCGGTTACTCAACCACTAGTCGGGTTTAGGTTGCCCTACGCATATCAATATATATTATTTTATTCTTACCTCCCCGATGATATTGTGTTCTTTCTCCCACCTCATAGTCGAAGTAGCAACAATCATAAACACAACGAACTTTCCAAGCTCCACCCAAGCTCCTCACAGCTGCGGTCCTACTCCTTCAACTGGCTCCGAATGCCACTCCGAAACTTGCCATAATCACGGAAACAACACGTAGACTATACCATTAACCCTAATACGAGGCTATAACCGTGAATAGAAGCTAGAAATAAAGTAAGAACATTGTATAGCCACAATGTAGGTAGATACGTAACCTCGGCTTACCCTTGTCAAATCACGAAAGTAAACTAGTAGAATTATAGTAGAAGTCGAGCTGATCACGAAAACACAATTGGAATCGGATCAATGAACGCACCAAGAACTTGAATCAAAGTTCTCAACCTCAACTTGCTCTCTGTCTCGAACTCTCTGTGTAAATAGTGAAGAAGGTAAACTTCGTCCAAGTGAAAATGAAGAACTATATATAGGAAAAGGTTCCATTGTCCACGCTTTAGCGTTCCAACGCTTGAGTGTTGGATTCTCCCACGTTTGAGCATTCGCGTTTCCTCACCACCAAGGCATCGCCCCTCACGTACCAGCTACGACGCGTAACTGACGCATGTCACTTAATGTCCCATCACTGCCAGTCAACAGGTCAGAGTGGTCACGCTTGAGCGACTACCCTTTCTACGCTAGAGCGTTAGCACGCTTGAGCGTCCTCCTGGCCCATGCTTGAGCATTCTGCTCTGGATTACATACTCTTCATCCTTCTCTTATCCAATTTAGCCCTAACTCTCAACATTCCTCCTAAGCATATTATAAAACCAACATACATTCACATATTAATTAAGGTGACGAAAAATGAGATGTTACATCTCCACCCCCCTTAAAATAAATTTCTTCCTTGAAATTTGACGTACCTTAGAACAAATGTGGATATTACTGCTGCATATCTTCTTCACGTTCCTAGGTAGCATCTCCTGTCACTTCATCCCATATGAATTTAACCAACGGAATGTGTTTACCTTGGAGTTCTTTGATCCTTCTATCCGCTATCCTTACGTGTAAAGCCTCATACTCAAGGTTCTCTCTCAATTGTATTGACTCTAGTTCTAGAATGTGTGATAGATCGGGGTAATAATTCCTCAACTAAGATACATGAAAGGCACATGAAGATTGGATAGGTTTGGAGATAAAGCAACATGATAGGCTACAGGACCAATTCGACGAAGTATTTGGTCCAATGAATCTAGGAGTAAGCTTTCTAGATTTGATTTCTCTGCCAATTCCAGTCCTTGGAGTTACTCTCAGAAAAACATGGTCTGCTTCTTGGAATTCTAAAGGTCTTCCAATCTTGTCACTGTAGCTCTTTTGTTTATCTTGTGCGGCTTTCATCTTTTCCCTTATCTTCTTGATCTGTTCCGTCATCTGTTGTACTACACAACGGTGTCCTACACTTCCTTCCATACAACGCTTCGTATGGTGCCATACCTATACTCGAATGAAAACTGTTGTTATAGGTGAACTCAATCAACAGTAAGAAATCATTCCAACTTCCTGTGTGTTCTAAAACACAAGCTCTCAGGAGATCTTCCAATGATTGAATCGTTCGTTCCGACTGATAATCCTTCTAAGGATGATAAGAAGAACTCAACCTTAACTTAATTCCCAAAGCTCTATGTAACTGCTTCCAGAATCTAGTTGTAAATCTAGGATCTCTGTCGGAAACAATACTAGAAGGGACTCCATGCAACCTTACTACTTCCTTTATGTAAATTTGGGTTAACCTTTCCAACGTATAACTTTCACCAATAGGTAAGAAGTGAGCATACTTCGTCAACCTATCGACAATTACCCAAATTGCATCATGCTTCTTCTTAGTCTTTGGCAACCCAACCACAAAGCCCATGGATATACCATCCCACTGTTAGGGTAAGCCCTAGTAACCAATCTATTTTAAATAGATAATCATTTGTATTATGACTTTGATCATATATTTGATATATGTATAAGGCATTTATTTATTATGTTATATTTGATGATCATATTTATAGCATAATAAAGTCCTTAGAATAGGTAGTTCATTTAATGGAACGTCAAGTATGACTTGACCATGAGATGCCATTCAATTGTAGAACACTATTTTTAAATATCCATAGTCAAGTATTATTATTAATAAGGACAATAATAATACATTGAGACTATTATGTGAGTGTACTGATGACCACATCTCACGGGCCATAGATATAAGATATCAAGTCTTCACATAGGTATAAATATTAGTGGAATATTTATACTGGAGTGACCCACTATGAGAGCGGTGCATAATAGTTATGTAAGTGTCATGAACGATTCTCATGGTGACCATAGTGAAGTAGTCCTTCGACTTGAAGTCACTTCGATTCCTAACATATGTAATTATAGGCTTTGATACTACTAAACGTTGTCTGTAACAGAACAACTATAAAGGTAGTTATTGGTTATGCAATGAAACATGCTGAGGAATGTGAGTGATGTAGATAGGATTTGTCCCTCCTACATAATAGGAGTAATGTCTATAGGCCTCTTGATGGTATGCGACGTAGAAATATGTTAAGGTGGGCCAATATGAGATATTGGACCCACATGATCGTACGTCAATTACTAGATCTAGAAATAAATAATTGGACTTAACAAGAATGACACATTTATGCCTTGTGTTCAATTAAGACATTGTGACGAAAGGACATTGACTTCACGTTATATATAGTTACAGTATGGTTTTAATTGTATAACCAATATTCTAATTAATTGGGTAGCAATGATGTATTGCTAGATGCCACTCATTGTTTATAATATTAATTGATTATTAATATGATTAATAATAATTAATATTATTATCAATTAATTGAGAACATATAGGGTCACACGCATAGAGCAAATGTTAAGAGATTTAGTTTAATTAATTAATTAAATATGATTTAATTAATAATTAAATGAGATTGATTTAATTGATTAATTAAATATGATTGAATTAATAATTAAACATTAGGCCTGTAGCATACAGTGGCCCAAGTGGGTTATGTTAAGTGAGTGACAGCTATTAGTAAGCTGTGCACGTCACTTAAGTAACACACAACACAGAGCACTCATAACGGCTACGTACACAATTGACAGGCGCGCCCTTTTTTCTCTCTTTGTGTTTCATGCCTCTCCCAATCCTGATAGCTAGGACTAAGTTATCTCTAACGTTTCTTTGCTCGCGTGGATTGAGTAGAGGTATTGCTACTTTGCAATACTAGTGATAGAGAAGAACCTCTCCCTTTGTTGTCATAGCAGTAGTGTTCCTCGGATCTGCTGCTCTGTAGCTGTGTAGATCAAGTTGCCATTCACACCGAAGCAGTGTTCGTGATTTACCAGTGCTATTGATGTGCTCACTGTGTTCGTGGTAAAGCTACGCTTCAAGAGGTAAACACAATATCCTTGTGATTCATGTGCGATACGTGGTCCTTTAGTAAAGGGTTTTTCCGCTCAAGAGGTTTTTATAAATTGTTTTTAAAAATTATCCCTCTTGAAACCCGAACACCCACTTCCACGTGGGGATATCCAAGGATTGCAACAATCCTACTGGATTTTGATGTTATATCTTCGCTTTCTGATAAACCAAACAAGACAACACATATTCTGCCACTTCCTTCTTCATCCCAGGCCACCAAAACATCTTCTTCAAATCCTGATATATTTTGGTTGCTCCTGGATGAAAACTCAGTCTACTCTTGTGTGCTTCTTCCAAGATCGTCCTTCTTAGCTCTACAGCCATCGGTACACAAATCCTATTACCATCTCTTAGAATTCCATCTTGATCCATCCTAAACTCAGAAGTTTTGCCCTCCGCTACTTGTTCCTTCACCTTCTGAAGATACGGATCAACTTCTTGTGTCTCCTTGACCGTTTTCAAAAATTCGCTCGTCATCGTGACCATTCCGAGGTGTATCTTGTCTCCAGATAATTCTATACCTAGATTCAGATCTCTAAATTGTTCAATTAGTTCAAACTCTTTTACCATCATAGCAAATACGTGTAAGGATTTCCTACTTAACGCATCGGCTACTACGTTTGCTTTTCCTGGATGGTACTGTAGATCAAATTCATAATCTTTTATGAATTCCATCCACCTCCTTTGTCTCATGTTTAACTCTTTCTGATCAAACAGATACCTTAAGCTCTCGTGGTCACTATACACTATAAACTTTGCTCCATATAAATAGTGTCGCCATATCTTTTAAGCGAACACTATAGTTGCTAGCTCCAAATCATGAGTTAGATAGTTCCTCTTATGAACTATCAGCTGTCGTGAAGCATACGCCACTACTCTCCCTTCTTGCATTAGGACACAGCCCAAACCTTGGTATGACGCATCACAGTACACGTCAAATTGTCCTAAGGGATCTGCTAACGTCAAAACTGGTGATGTTGTTAACCTCCTTTTCAGCTCTTGGAAACTTTTCTCACATTCCTCTGTCCATGCGAAAGATGCCCCCTTCCTTGTTAGCTTCGTCATAGGCAACACGATCTTCGAGAATCCTTCTATAAACCTTCGATAATATCCAGCTAAGCCTAGAAAACTTCGTACTTCACTTATCGACTTAGGACTCTCCCATTGCACTATAGCTTCAACCTTCGCTGGATCTACTGCTATCCCATCTCGGTTAATCACATGACCTAAGAACTGTACTTCTTCCAACCAAAACTCACACTTAGCAAACTTCGCATAGAGTTGTCGATCCTTCAACACTTGAAACACAATCCGTATATGTTCCTGATGTTCTTCCCGATTAGGGTAATAGATAAGAATGTCGTCGATAAACACAACTACAAATTTATCCAAGAACGCTCGAAAAATATGGTTCATGTAATCCATAAACACTGCTGGAGCGTTAGTCACACCAAAGGGCATCACCAAATGCTCGTAGTGTCCATATTGACTTCTAAACGTTGTCTTCGGTATATCTTCCTTCTTGACTCAGATCTGCTGATAACCAAATCGTAAGTCAATCTTCGAAAACACTGCCGCTCCTTTCAACGGTCCATGAAGTTGTCAATCCAAGGTAACAGATACTTGTTCTTGATCTACACCTTGTTCAAATGTCGATAATCCACGCAAAGCCTTGAACTTCCATCCTTCTTCTTGACAAACAGCACCGGCACTCCCCAAGGTGAAATACTTGGTCTTATAAACTCCTTACCCAACATGTCCTCCAACTGCTTTTTCAACTCTCCTAACTCTACTGGAGACATTCGATAAGGTGCTATCGAAATCGGTCCAGTTCCTGGTATGAGATCTATAGCGAACTATCTCTCTCTCCGCTAGTAAACCTGGAACATCATTAGGGAAAACTTCCGGAAACTATCGCACTATAGGAAACGAATCTAACTTAGGAGATTCCTTAGCTTCCGTAGAGAATAACAACACGTGTTCCTGAGATTCACTACTCCACACAAGATCTCTATCATTGGCAGGCATCAATCTAGATTGCTCAGGAAACAACAAGGTCTTTTTAGAATAGTCTAGCACCACGTGGTTAGCCGAAAGCCAATCCATGCCTAAAATCACATCAAGTTGTTGCATAGGCAAACAAACAAGATCAACAAGAAAAGTCCTATTTTCAACAACAATGGAGCATTTCAAACAAATAGTCATGGTAGTCAAAGAATTACTGGTAGCAGTAGAAACTATCAAATCATGAGGAAGTAAAGAAACAGATAGTTTCAAATGATCCACACACTCTTGGGATATGAACGAATGTGTAGCTCCTGAGTCAAAATGTTTTGACAGGAGTTTACCTGCCATTAGACACATACTTTGTATAAGATCAGGGTATTGAGAGGATTCAACCCCTCTTATGGTAAACACTCTTCCTATGGCTTGTGGTCTCACCGCTTGCTGTCCTGCTCCTTGTACTTTGGGCACTGGGCCACGCCCACCTAAGTTGTACCTTGCTCCTTGTGGATATTCTGGAGCTATATGACCCACCTGGCCACACCGAAAGCATTGGCGAGTCTCCCTCACTGGAAAATCTTTAATTAGATGTGATCCTCCACACCTAAAGCATCCATTTGGAAGTTGTGTTTGTCCCTCAGCTGGTCTTGTTGTTGCCGAACGGTCAAAAGGCAATCGTCCTATCTGTAATCTTCCTTTTCCTCCTCGACCTTTATGGTCAAATCTTCGAGTAGGTCCTCCAGTTCTGACTTGCTGCAGCTCTCTCTTCTTGTCGATATTCTCAATGACAGAACATCTTTCTAACATCTCAGGTAATCAAGTGATATTTAGTGGTGCAATCACCTTCTGCAAATCATACTTCAAGTCGTCATCAAAACTCCTGCACTCCCACTCTTCATCCAGGAACCTATGATAAAATTCATAAAATTTGAGTAGCGCTTCGAACCTTGCAACGTACTCACCAACAAACATGGTTCCTTGTTTCAGACTCATGAACTCCTTGTCTTTCTTTCTTCTCATCAATCTGGGGAAATATTTCTCTAGAAAGCATTTCCTAAACAGTCCCCAGTTAACCACTCTGCCTTCAGCTTCTAACATTCTTTTCTTACCTTTCCAACACAGCTCTGCACCTCCCATCAACATGAAGGATGCATAAGTCACTTTCCTATTCTCACGATAGTGCATTACTGCGAAGATCTTCTCAAATTCCTGTATCCAGAGTTCTGCACCTTCCGTATTGAAGTCACCAAGATTGTAGCGAATGCACTCAATAGGAAGTCCCTACACGTATCTGCAATGATGGTAAGGGAGCTTGAGTTGCTAGAGCAGTTTAGGGATCTGAATCTTGACGTGGAAATCGTTGGGGATGGGTTGAATCTTGGGATGATCGAGGTTACCAGCGATTTCCTAAATTTGCTTTTGAGAAGGCAAACTGAGGATGAGTACCTTAAGGAGGCGAATCGATTAATAGAGGAAGGAGAGTCGTCTGAGTTTAGAAGGGGTGCTAATGGTCTTGTTAGGTATGGTGATCGGGTCTGTGTGCCTGCAGATGGTGAGCTGAGTTTTCATCCGGGAGCTACCAAGATGTATCAGGATCTGAAGAAGCTACTTTGGTGGCTAGGGATGAAGAACAAAGTGGCAGCCTATGTCCTATCATGCTTGGTATGTCAAAAGGCGAAGGTTGAACACCAAAAACCAGTTGGATTGTTGCAATCATTGGATGTCCCAGAGTGGAAGTGGAACAGTATTGTAATGGACTTTGTTTCTGGGTTACAAAGGACTCAGAAGAGGTATGATGCAATTTGGGTCATCATAGATAGGTTGATGAAATGTGCTTATTTCCTTCCTATCAACCAGAACTATTCTCTGGAAAGGTTGACTCAGATCTACATTAGGGAGGTGGTGAAGCTGCGTGGTGTGCCTTCAAGTATAACTCGGACCGAGACTCGAGGTTTACTTCCAGGTTTTGGAGAAGTCTAAAAGGTACGTTGGGAACTAAGTTAAGGTTGAGTTCTGCTTATCATCCACAAACGGATGGTCAGTCATAACGGACGATTCAATCGGTTGAAGATCATCTAAGAGCATGTGTGTTAGAACACACAGGGAGTTGGGACGAGTTTCTTCCTTTGATTGAGTTTACATTTAACAACAGTTACCATTCCAGTATTGGGATGGCACCGTATGAAGCTTTGCACGGGAGGAAGCGCAGGACTCCGTTATGTTGGTTTGAGACTGGGGAAAATCAGTTGTTAGGTCCTGAGTTGGTGCACCAGACAACGGAACATGTTAAGTTGATCCAGGAAAAAATGAAGGCCGCAAGGGATAGGCAGAAAAGCTATGCTGATAGACGGAGGAGACCTTTAGAGTTCCAAGAGGGCGATCACGTGTTTGTGAGAGTTACTCTAAGGACTGGCGTTGGCAGGGCAACTCAATTCAGAAAGCTTACACCCAAATTCATCGGACCATTTTAGATTCTTCGCTGAATTGGTCCAGTAGCTTACCTGATAGCCTTACCACCAAACTTGTGAAATCTCCATGACGTCTTTCACGTATCCCAGCTTAGAAAGTACCCAGATCCATCGCATATGCTAGAGCTCGAATCAATCTAGCTAAGAGAGAACCTCGAATACGACGCTTCACCCGTTCGGATAGTGGATAGAAAGATCAAGGGGATTCGCGGCAAGCAGATTCCCCTGTTGCGAGTGAAATGGGACCCGGTGACCAGAGACTTGACATGGGAAAGAAAAGATCAGATGCATCAATAGTATCTGTCATTGTTTGAAGGTATGAACGGAAAATTTCGGGGACAAAATTTTCTTTAAGGGGGTGTGGTAATGTAACATCCTATCTTTTGTAACCCTAATTAATGTGGACAACCTTGTTCGGGTGTTTGTGTGATTGTGTGATTGTTCGTGTGTTAGTTATAAGCTTAGTTGGAAGCTTAGGAATAGGCTTGAATCCTGTTAGAAGTGCCTAAGGTATAACACGAGAAACTGGGGGATTCAGAAGGCTGAAAGTCCCTTCCCAGCTGAGTAGAACGCTTAAGCGTGGGAGGACTCCACGCTCAAGCGTGGCAACGCTTGGACATAGGAAACTTCCACGCTCAAGCGTGGAGAGTGCGTTTGCCAGCTATTCTGAGTTTTGAAGCGTGGGGGATGCGTGTGCGACACGTGTCAGGCTAGGAGGAGGACGGAGTGAATGAGGTTCCATGCTCAAGCGTGGAGAGAGCCCACGCTAGAGCGTGGGAACGCTCAAGTGTTGGGAAAGTGCACACTTTAGCGTGCTGATTAAGTGGGTTAAATGTCTAAGTTTCCTTTTCATTTCTCACTTAAGTCTCAAAACTCAAACCTAGCTCGTGTTCTTGCTTGAGAGAGGTCCAGAGAATTGTTCTAAGCTTCCTTGAGTGATTCTTACCCGTTCGTTCGTCGAAACCCTATTCCGACTACACATTTGTGATCGTGGCTTCAAACTAGCCTAGGGTGCGAATTTGATTTCAAGCTTCTTTGAGATAAGCCTAGGTGCCGACACCGTCAGCCCTAATTTCTTTTTGGTATTTCTCCTAGTTTCGAACCTAATGATGTTTTGCAAATATATTAGGGTTTTACGGGTGTTTTCTCCTAGTTTCTATCCTTTACGTACATGTTGGGGGTATCTTTGGCAGTGTGAGGGACTGCGTGGTGAGCTTGTGGAAAAGCATGCAAGGTTGCCAGTCGCGGAGGTTGCAGTTATAAGTTGCCCGAAAGTACGTGCAGAACTATTTATGTGGGGAGAAAAAGTTACACACGTCGGGGAGGCAAGAGTAGTCTATATAGCTTTGTTGTATGTTCTCTGTTATGTAGGGGAACCCTAAACCCTACATGAGGTTGAGCCCTGACAAAGTACTTAAACCCTAGCTTTAGTCTACTTTGGGCTATCATCGCTATGTCTGATAGCCTAGGTTAGCATATTTGTGTTGATTGATGTGATGTCTGTGTTGCAGCTATGTTTACCGTTTTATTGAGCATGATAATGATAAACTGCTGTATTGCCTTGAAATGCATTTTTGCATGAGAACTTGGTGGTTTAGTATGATTAGGGCTTTGAACCCTTTGTGGACGTTTGAGCTGGTAGTTGAGATTTGAGGTTATAATCGGAGTTTGGAGCTCGTAAGGTTATGATGGGATCTTGGAGCTCATATGATTACGGTTGGAGCTTGGAGCTCATGATGTTAAGGATCAAGTTTGCATCTAGAACGATATCAGCTCAAGAGAGATGGATGGCATGCATAGCATTTGCATATGATGCCAAATGGCGAGCCATGTGTCGGGAGGCACACGAGGTTGGTGCACCGAGTACGGGTGCTGAAAATGGAAGGGAAGGTCTGAGAGACCTCGGGGATATACTGGACATAGGTGTGCCCACATGAGACCGGTATGGTAGCTTCTATTGTGTCTTGGTAGGCCTAGGAACATCCTACTATCCCGAATGGACCCTGAGTCTTTCCAGTTGCCAGTGGATCTTCTGAGGGGGCCCAGATAACCCTCTCTGTCTGGGACAGTTGAGCGGTTATGCACTCTTATGGGTCACGGTGAGCTGAACGGATTACCGGAACAAACTAACTTGTTCGATGAGCGAACGTATGATGTTGTCCTTAGGAGGACGTTTAGTACTGGCCAGCATGCATATAAAGAGTATGTGTACATCTAGCTAGGGAACAACCGTGGTGTTGATACATCGGGAGATGGTTGTGTTTACTATATTCACTGCTTTGCATCTTCCCTTTGCATTGATGTTCTGTATTCTTATCTCCCTCTATTTTCCTTTGTATCCTATGTTGTGCGATCTGCGAGCACATAACGAGCCAGCAGAGTACCAGGATGGACCCGAGACTTCACCCATTCATCACGGGGGCACCGCGGATGCCGGTGCTAGGTGACATCGAGATAGGCTATCACGACGAGAGAGGATGGCGGGTGGACCCCTCGACCTTTTTGACGGTGTACACAGGACCCGTGAGCTTGATCTTCCATAGCGGTATGCCACCATAGGAGGACATCATTGGACCCTATCGTGTGATCCAGTTTCTTCTCTTCCCACATATGTGGCACCCACCGAGGTAGAAGGAGCAGGACTACAGGTGGGCTGCGCCACAGTCTTCAGTTGTATCCAGCAGGGGGTTTTGTTTATAGGGGTCAGCAGAGGCGATCAGAGCAGTATCTGAGGACATACTGGAGGCACCGGATAGCCGTGCCTAGTTCCTTGTCCGAGTACGAGCCTGTGCGGGTCTACAGACGTATCGATGGAGAGGGATAGGGTAGCTCTGGGCACCCTCACTAGCGTGTTTCTGCTAGTGCGTCATCCCTAGGCTTGTGCGGTGAGATATTTTGATGTATTTATGAAAGTGGGTGGGGAGTGCTGGTGAGCATCTTTGAGAGTTTTGGAGGTCTTTATTGTATCAGTTTTTATTTTCAGTTCTAGCTGTACTTATGTCTGTAATGTAACTAGCCCTACTGATGGGACAACCACGTATGTTACAGTACTGCATGTATATATGTTCTATATTTTCCCGTTGTGTTCCCTCTGATGCTATATGCGTTTATGTTTGGATGTTTGCTATCGTTTGTTTAATAAGCGCGCAACTTTATTGTTAAGTGTAGTTAATAATATAAGTGGGTTCTGAGGCTAATGGGGCGACTTCATGTATGTGGGGTTGTCTCATGTGGGGGCCTTGTGCTTTTGTTATTTTTTTTCCTGTTCCAATTTGTTTTCATTCTTTTGTAATTACTAAACAATTCCAATAATTTCTTATATAACAACTCTCTAAGCTAAACCTTATAAAAGCTTAATCTTTTTATTAAAACAATTATATTGGAATTTTAAGATGTTACAGATGTATTTTGTACTTTCTACCCTCCCATTTGTGATTGGTGTATAGCAGTGGTTTCCAATGGTTGATTAATTAAAGGGTTAGTACTTAGTCCTCTTCATTCAGAGTTTTTAAAGACTTCTTTGCTCTAGATGATGAGTTGTTGGTTCTTTTAGTTACTGAAGTTCCTGATTTTTGATTATTACATTTTGAAAATAGCTAATCATATATAATCTGTAACATCCATGATTTCTGTAACTCTAATTAAGTTAGTTAATCTCGATTAGGGCTTTGGTTGATTGTGCAATTGATTGGGTATTATAATAAGGCCTAGTTGGAAGCGTATGAATAGGCTTGAATCCTGTTGGAAGTGTGTAATGCCCTTCGTTACATTAGTAATCCAAAATAATTAATTTAAATAAAAGAAGGTAAATAAAAATTTTCTAAAATAAATACTTAATATAATAATAATCAAAAATAATTGTTTACATTAATTCAAAACCGAAATAACATAATTAGTTTCAAAACCTCAAAACAGGGCGTCTATTACATTTCGCATAAGGAAATAACTAAAAGATAATAAAGGTCCTCCTGACATATGCCATACAATACTAACCAAGCTCTAAAACTAAATAGATAATCTTCAAAACGTCTGGCTGCTCAATAGGGACGTCCTTAGGCTCTGAAAACAATACTACTAATGAGATATAAAATCCCAGTGAACAGAAATACATTTTTAAAAGGTTTTCACAAAAGCATTGTTCTCAGCCGATGTGGTAACCGGAAAAACTATCCATGGTACCCGCTATTTTCACAATAGTGTATAATAAAATAATAATAATAATATAATTATTGTTGGCAATAAACAGCCATCATCAACACATCATAATTCAAGTATGTCAAAGTCTCACATATCAAATAATCTCAAATATCCTCATATGTCATATGACTTTCAAACTGCACATAACAATGGCGTCCCGTTGCCTACCTTACTCATGAAGGTATTTCGATGTCACCTTCTCTTCAGTGACATTACTCATTTCGATACCAACCATTGTACACTGATGGTATTATTCATTTCGACATCCCAACGTGTGGCGATGTTACTTTCGATACCCCATCATGGCGGTGTTTCATATTTCGACACCCCAAATCATTGACAGTGTTACTTTCGATACCCCTATCATAGGCGGTATTGCAGCAAACAACATTCAACATATTAACAATTATTGAATCATGCGAATATCACAAATATCACCAAATAGTGCATATATAGCATGTCAATTCAACCAAATCACATATCTAACATATATATCATAGCACCAATCTCAATAATAAACATTTAATTGACAGCAAAAACACCTTAGAAGTAAAACCCCAAAATTTGTAAAATCAGGATTTGACAAAACCAGGATTATTTTCCAAAAAACGCATTTTCAATGCATAACTCAAACCCCAAGACAATTTGCACCATGGAAAGGGTGAGAAAGAGTATTTCTACTCACATCTTGTAGACCTCCAAAAGCTCTAAATATTGCTTTAGACGAATCCTAGTGTTTCACCTAAAATTCTTCTTCTCTTCTCCAACATTCTTCGCTCCACACTTAGCACTACAATCCACGCTTCTCAATTTTCTTTTGCTATTCGGCGGCAGTAAGCTTCATCAGGTAGGTTACAAGGTTTTCTATCTTTCAATTGAAAGAACTCATCCCCTATTAATTCTAAGCGTGGCCCACCTTGCCGACTATGAGAAAAGCCTCCACCTGAATGAGTTCTTTTAAATTGGCTAAAACCAAGTTTTGAAATTAATAACTATATTGACCAATTCTTGGGCCTCCAGTACGTGAATCCAATTTCACGTTAGTGTTGATGATTTTTATTTTTATTTTATTTTTATTTCAAATCAATATAATTGGCCTACTTTCAATTTTGCACTCTTTTTAATTACTACATAATTCTAATAAGCTCTTATACTAACCATTTTTTACCCTAAACCTCATATTAGCTTAATCTTTTTATTAAATTAATTATATTGAAATTTTAGGATGTTACTTTTTCTCCCCTCCTTAAAGAATTTCGTCCCCGAAATTAACTCCACCCTCACATACGAAGCAAATAAAGGTAATGTACCTTCAACAACGAGGTATGGGCATTTGCGCACCAAGTCTTCTTCCAGTTCCCAAGTAGCCTCTTTTGGAGTTAAATCCTTCCCAAACCACCTTCACCAAAGGGATTGTCTTGTTCCGTAGAGTCTTAGTGCTGTTGTCGATGATCTGACTAGGCTTGAGCTTTTAGATTAAGTTATTCTTTAATTGTATTGACTCAGGAGTTATTAAATGAGACATATCTAACACATATTTCCAGAGTTGAGAAACAGGAAATACATCATGAAAGTTTGACGATCATGTTGGAAGAGCCAATTGGTAAGCAACAAGCCTGACTCTTTTGAGGATTTGGAAATGACCCATAAAAACAAGGTATTAGTTTTCTAATTGACATTGACCCCCACATCCCAATCTTAGGAATAACTATCAAGAATACATGTTCCCCTTCCCAAAACTCTAAAGACTTTCTTTTCTAGTCGGTACAACACTCTTTACCTATTCTGCGTAGTGTGCATCTTTCCCTTTTGAGTCCTACTTGTGGTCGCTTGGATTAAATCCGGTTCTAACAAGGTCATCTCACCTACTCTGCTCTATCATAAGGGAACCTACATCCTTGATATTCTTGATATACTCTAAGCATACATCAGACCACTAGGCTGAAGCATCGTTTAATAAAAGCACAATTCATTGCTTCTTAACTATAAGAATATATATATAAAGGGAAGTCAATAATAACATGTATAATAAAATCATGCACCTAGGCATATTTTTTTGTCCACCTCTTTAAAATCATAATACCTTCACTTGCATTTCATCATTATAAGCATTCTCAAAAATAGATTTATAACAAACAACCCACAAAAGAATTATAAAGTTTTATACCATACATACGGAGATCTAATAGTCTCTTATAGACTCTACACCAAATTTCTTATATTATTTACAGAACGGAGGAATTTTATAAATAAACGAAAACAAAGAAAGAAAGGCGAAGCACTAGTGGCATCCACATACTAAGTCTTGTCCAGTTCAAGTTGATAATTTCATAAGAAAAGAAATAGTTTCATTTTCTATTAAGAGATGGTCTTACTAAAAACAAAATTTGGTAACAAAAACAGAATAAGATTTAGCTAACTTGCAATTAAAATGTGCAGTCATTGAGCAAATACGACTTTCAAAACAAACTTTACTAATAAATACCATAGTAGAACTAAGAAATCAATTTCATTTTGATTTTTTAGTAAGCAATTACAAATAAGAAATAATATTCTTTTTCTTTTCGGTCTTTGATAAGAAATGTAAGTTTGTTAAGATTTGACATGTCAGTAATCTATATGAGAAACAAATCCAAAGGGTATCTTAATTGTGATTAATATTTGGTCACTTGAGAAACAATCTGAAATTTCAAGGAAAATAATTCTCTAAAAATATACGAAAATACAAAATAATAATAAAAATGGGCATAGAAGTACAACTTCTTCAATATAACGTTCGTTTTTATTACCGCCCATTAATAATTTTCTTAAGGTCTTGTTACATCTTGGTTATTCATGGATATAAGGTGAATTTTTCCTTATGTGTTTCTTCTAACACTTCCTTTCTAAGACTCCCCTCCTTAGGAACAACGACCCTATTCTTAAATAACAATAGACCATCATCACATATAATTCTCTTGATCCTAAAGAGATTGCAATTCCTAGTCTAAAACTACTCTCGGTTATCTGTTTTCTAAGGTCATTACAAATTCCAACCTATTCAATTTCAAGCTTAAAGCATTTAAGGTTACATTGAAAATCATGTCCATAAACCCTTCTAAGATATCCATCTCTAGCACTAATATGCAAGGATTTTCTATTTAGAGCCTCTACCACTGTACTTCAACTCAAATTCATAGTCCTTAAGAAGTTTCATCTACCTTCCTTGCCTTATTTTTAATTCTGTATTTTTTTTCTAACAATTATTTAAGGCTCTTATGATTATTAAAAACTTCAATTTTATTCCATAGAAGATATTTTCCTTTCTTAGTCAACTCGATCAGAAGTAAGGCTAGCCTAGAGAACTTATTTATAACTTCTTATAATACGCTTCTAATTCTAGGAACTTCTTACACCTATCACTTCTTAGGTTTCACTCATCCTATCTCTGCATCCACTTTACTAAAGTCAACCACCACTCCACCCAACTGATCTAAGGTCATCTACCCTAGGGAAAAATACCTATCCTTAATAGTTACTTTGTTCAATTATCCAAGGTCCTCACCAAGGTTCATACTCCCATCATTCTTTATTTTTTTTTTTTTTTTTCACTATAAGCACTCAAAACTTATCACAAAATCAACCATATTTCTTACCAATAAATAAAGTGGAATTTGATGTTCACTATAATCAAGTAATAATGAATTAGATGCAAATAATAATATTAAAAAAAGCAATAGCAATTTCGAATAGATGGTGAAACAATGCATCAGGATAAGAAATTTTAATTCCAAATCAATATTGTCTTACTTAAAAAAAACAAACACTGACACAAAAGGATATTTCTATTTATGAATCGAAAACTCATTGAAACAAAAGCAAATTAAAAACGTGAATTCAAATCAAGTGAAATTTTCTTTGGTAATTTTTCTATCAAGAAAATTATGCATACAAAACGATAAATAAAAGTAAAACTATATTTTATTTTTTTAAATACAAGGAGTATACATCTACCAAACAAATTTATCAAACGACATAGAATAATTATTTTAAGAATCTAATGTTAAGAATTAATAATTTTAAATTCCAATTTTTCATATTAATCAAATCCAAGTATGAAAACTCGTTTTCTAATAACTACTCTAATTATTTCTTAGGCTCCCTTAACTCTAAAGGTGCCAGTCTATAAGGTGTTACTGACTCTGGTTCACTTCTAGGCACTAGATCTATGTTAAACCCAACTCCCATATTTGATGTAAGGTAGAGACCTCTTTAGGGAATACATCTAGAAACTAACAGACAATAGGAAGTGCCGCTACATCACTTTCAGTCTCTAACTTAACGGAAAACAACAATACGTATCATTGAACTTCCTCAACTAAGAACTTATGACATGCAAACGAATATGATATGGTTTAACATAAAAGATTCATCAAACATAGGTTGTGAAGCACATAAATATTTATGTTTGGACAACATTATTAGATGATAGCAAAACCATACTAAGAATGACATCCAACCCGACATAGGTAAACATATCAAATCATGAAATTAATTTTGGTGTATCAAGGAACTTTTCAACAGACAAAAGATGTAAGCAATTTATCTTTGACAGGGGTAGAAACACAGTGAAAAAGTAATTTAGAAATAGGCAACTCTAGATTTTTGACACAACAAGGAGTTACAAAAGAATGGGTTGCTCCTGAATCAAATAATATGATAACCTCTTGTTATAAGAACAATTCCTCTTTGGCTTCTCAAGCTTCGGGAAGATCTGAGTTGTCCCGAAAAGATAGCGGATCGTCCTCCGGAAAACGGTAACCCCACGTATTGAGGTTCTTGGGATGCTACCACCCCATATCCCCTCATATGACGGAGAGTCTCCATCTGCTCTTGCACATCTATGGTCACATGGTCCATAGCTGCTACAAGCATATCATTCGTCCCTCGCCTATTAGTCATCACAAATCTGCTCACTACCAATGAAACACTGAGTTGGCCAGGCTCAATATCTCAAAGCATATTATGCAGCATTGACAACTCTAACGAGCATCCTATGCACCCAAGTTTTGATTTTTGAAAAACCCAATAACCACAGTCCAATTTAGGATTGAACTGCTCTGATACCAAAAATGTAAAGCCCTTCGTTACATTAGTAATCCAATATAATTAATTTAAATAAAAGAAGGTAAATAAAAATTTTCTAAAATATATATTGAATAAATACTTAATATAATAATAATCCAAAATAATTGTTTACATCAATTCAAAACCGAAATAACATAATCAGTTTCAAACCCTCAAAACAGGTTGTCTATAACATCTCGCATAAGGAAATAACTAAAAGATAATAAAGGTCCTCCTGGCATATGCCATACAATACTAACTAAGCTCTAAAACTAAATAGATAGTCTTCAAAAGGTCTGGCTGCTCAACAGGGACGTCCTCAGGCTCTGAAAACAATACTACTAATGAGATATAAAATCCCAGTTAACAGAAATACATTTTTAAAAGGTTTTCACAAAAGCATTGTTCTGAGCCGGTGCGGTAACCAAAAAAACTGGCCATGGTACCCGCTATTTTCAAAATAGTGTATAATAAAATAATAATAATAATATAATTATTGTTGGCAATAAATGATCATCATCAACACATCATAATTCAAGTATGTCAAAGTCTCACATATCAAATAATCTCAAATATCCTCATATGTCATATGACTTTCAAACTGCACATAACAATGGCCTCCCATTGCCTACCTTACTCATGAAGGTATTTCGATGTTACCTTCTCTTCAGTGACATTACTCATTTCGATACCAACTATTGTGCACTGATGGCATTATTCATTTCGACATCCTAACGTGTGGCAATGTTACTTTCAATACCCCATCATGGCGGTATTTCATATTTCAACACCCCAAATCATTAGCAATGTTACTTTCGATACCTCTATCATAGGCGGTATTGCAGCAAATAACATTCAACATATTAACAGTTATTGAATCATGCGAATATCACAAATAGCATCGAATAGTGCATATATAGCATGTCAATTCAACCAAATCACGTATCTAACATATATATCATAGCACCAATCTCAATAATAAACATTTAATTGATAGCAGAAACACCTTAGAAGTAAAACCCCCAAATTTGTAAAATCAGGATTTAACCAAACCAGGATTATTTTCCAAAAAACGCATTTTCAAAGCATTACTCAAACCCCAAGACAATTTGTACCATGGAAAGGGTGAGAAAGAGTATTTCTACTCACATCTAGTAGACCTCCAAAAGCTCTAAATATTGCTTTAGACGAATCCTAGTGTTTCACCTAAAATTTTTCTTCTCTTCTCCAACATTCTTCCCTCCACACTTAGCACTGCAATCCACGCTTCTCAATTTTCTTTTTCTATTCGGCGGCAATAAGCTTCATCAGGTAGGTTACAAGGTTTTCTATCTTTCAATTGAAAGAACTCATCCCCTATTAATTCTAAGCGTGGCCCACCTTGCCCACTATGAGAAAAGCCTCCACCTGAATGAGTTCTTTTAAATTAATAACTATATTGACCAATTCTTGGGCCTCCAGTACGTGAATCCAATTTCACGTTAGTGTTGATGATTTTTATTTTTATTTTATTTTTATTTCAAATCAATATAATTGGCCTACTTTCAATTTTGCAATCTTTTTAATTACTACATATACCAACCATTTTTTACACTAAACCTCATATTAGCTTAATATTTTTATTAAATTAATTATATTGAAATTTTAGGATGTTACAAAGTGCCTAAGACGTAACACGAGAAACGGGGGAAGTCATGAGTTTGTTAGTCTCTTACCAGCTGAGTGGAACGCTCAAGCGTGGGAAGAGTCCACGCTTAAGAGTGCCAACGCTCAAGCGTTGGCATGGTGCACGCTCAAGCATGCTACGTTGTTTGCCAGCTATCCTGAGTTTTGAGATGTGTGGGGACACGTGTCAGGCCCTGGAGAGGGTGGAGTGGACAAGGCTCCACGCTCAAGCGTGGAGAAACCCCGCAGTCAAGCGTGGGCACACCCTGGTGTGGAGATTTTGCACGCTTTAGCGTGCTCGTCTGGAATCACTTAAGTAATTTTCCTTTCCTTCTTCATCACTTGCACGAAATTGCTTCCTAGTTCTTAAACTTCTGGAGCAGTAAGAGAGAGAAACAGAGAGTTACAGAGAGAGAGTTGAACTTGAGGGAGATTGGAGCATCCGATCAGGATTTCAACAACACCGGAGTGATCATGACGAAGTTTCCTTCGATTTCAGCTGATTGATTTGTTGATTCGCTCAAGGTAAACTCGAATCCCTAGCACGTCGAATTTTTGTGTTCTTCGAGTTTCCTTCCACTTTGCTTTGGTTTTGGGTTTGCCCTAGGGTTAACACTACTTCCTGTGTGTTGTTCCCATGATTAGGGCAAAGTTCGTGTGTGTAGTGGCTCTTAGCTGCTATTAGAGACGTTGTGGTTGTGTTGGTGGTGTGGAGCGCATCGCGGTTGTGATCGTGTCGTCGTTTCAGGTAGGGAGAAAGATTACTGTTGTTGTCGAGAATGCAAGAGTAGTATAGTATTTATGTGTGTGTAAGGGAACCCTAAACCCTACTAGAGGTTGAGCCCTGACAAGTGCCTAAACCCTAGGTTTAGCTTACTTTGGGCTATCACCGTTAAGATTGTACCCTAGGTTAGACGATTATTGCTCGAGGTTGAATTGTGATAACGACTGCTATGTTGGTTGATGTGATTGATGGACTGCCTGTCTAAGTGCCTATGTGTTTACTTGGCCTGCTTGGTATGTTGTATATGTTATGCTAGCTGTTGTTATTGTTATTCTTGTATTTGCTCCTATGTTGTGGTTGTATGCTTGTTGTGTTGTCGAGTGGCTGTGAGTTGTTGTGTGATCGAGTTGATATCATGGATGGTTCTGCTGATGTTGTTGTGCATGAGCTGTGGTTCGTGGGCGCGTGGTGGTGGTCGTGTTGATATGAGGCATCATGCTTGGATTTCTGAGTGTTAGGCGTGAGGATCCGGTATCAGCTTGTTGAGGATGTTTGTTGCATATCATAATAGCCAAGTGGCGGGGCCGTATGACGGTAGTATGGGCTGTTAATGTCATGCGAGGTTAATTGTACCTGAGTGCGGGTATGAAAAGCAGAATGGGAGGTCTGTGTGGTCTTGGGGATGTAACCAGACTCGGGACCAATCTATAGTGGCAGATGGGGTTGCTCCTATCGTGTCATGATACATGATCAAGCTTGGTTATACCGACTAATCCCTGAGTTGTTCCAACTTACAGGTTAACGTTCGGAGACGACCAAGACACCTGGTTTCTGTGTAGAATCGGGAAGCACTTTTATTGGTCACGGCAAGCGGTTCAGTTAGCTGGACAAACTAACTCCTGTTCCTGTTTAGAACTTTGTGTTGAGAGATTCAACCGACATGCCACAAGGGAATAGTATCCCGATTAGAGGATTGATCTGAGTGAGTGATCTGCTGGAGATGGTTGTCTGTGTGTATCTTAACTTGGGAGATGGTTGACTGTATGAATTAAATGTTATACTTACACTACTTGATGTATATGTGATACCTTCTATATGTGTTGCTATGCTATGACTGCCTGTATCTTATAACTTGTGGCATAGTATTCTTATCTCCCTATTTCTTTTGTGTATGTTGTCTCAGTTGTCTACTCGCTTGAAGACGACGAGCCAGTTGAGGACACAGATGGATCCAAGATCGCACCCGTTTATCCAGGAGGCACCGCGGGTGCCAGTGCTGGGGGACCTATATTTCGGTGTTTGTTGATCATTTGCAATCAATTTGAATGTATTTTGGAAGAATCTATAGAAGTTGAAAGATCAATTTTTTGTTTTTTGATTATCGGTTTCATAAGTAATTTATATTTTTGGATGTACTAATTCTCTAATTGGTACTGATCTTTTTCTTTTGTTAAGAAACATCTTACATATAATTTTTACCACTGAAGATAAATATTGTTTCCTTTTATCTGAAGTGTTGGTTGGGACATCGATTAATTGCCAGCCATTGTGTTAAACGATGTGGATAACTCCTTGTCTGGTTTAAGGAAACTTTTGGTGAGTAATCTTAATTGATGTATATCTATTCTCTATTTCAAAGTTTAGAGATATCTTATTAATACTAACTAGGTTGACTTGATTTTTACAGGTTGAACCCAAAAACCCTATAGTGAGTCATATTGGTGATTTAGATGTAAGTATTATGCACAAAACATTTGTATGTCCTATGTAATTTGGTTTGAGATTATAGTTACTTTAAATGTATCCTGAGTTGCTGATGTTCATAATTAATGATGACTCAAATGTTCTTCAGGAAAGTGCAGGCAAAGGTGAAAAGCAAATGTGATATAGTTTACGGGTAAGGGCCTGCTGATTCTGACTTGAGAAAGTTTATAGCTTTGTCTTATGATTGCTTTTTATGGCTACATAACAATAGGATGGGCAAAGTTTTGCAAAGCCAATTACTTCAAAGGAGGCAACACTATTGAATTAGCAATGATTAGAGCTGTCGAATCAGGCCGCCCGGCCTGGCCTGATCGGGCTAGAGTGTAGAACTGGGTTGGGTCGGACCAGGCCAATATTACTTCGGACTGCATATTTGTTAGCCCAGCCTAGCCCTATGCTAGACCAACGAGCCAAATTAGACCTAATTATAAATAGTAAAAATTAAACAAGATAATTTAAAAATTAAAAACTACAAGAATATTTGGTTTGTAAACACCTTCAACTACTTCAAAAAAACAATTTTCCTTTTAACCTAAATCAGTTAGGTAGTGCAAATATGGCTCATTGAATATCATAAATGCAATGAATAATGGCCCCCTGATAAACTTAATGATAACAAAAGAAAGAATGTTCGTGTGATGCCAAGCAAGGAAGAATTTTCCTGATAAACTCAACTGCCGCCCTCATTAAAGAAAGAAATGTTGCACTTGTAAAAAAAGAAAGAAAGCAAATCAGGTTGCAAGGAAGCCAGGCAGCCCCGCTACATAATATGTCTAGTAATCAGGAGAACTATGTGTATATATAGAAGTACAATCTAAACAAGTAAGCGATGGACGTTCAGGAACTCAAATGGATGCTTGCACAATATATGTGAATGTCTATGTTACAAGATTATGGTGTTTTGATGATGAACATGATATATGTTGGGCCAAGCAACCATCACATAAGAGGGGCGTGATTTGGGTGATGTGGGAATTTTAAAAACTTTTCTTCAAAACAGATAACCAGCACCAAAAACTCTTTTCTGAATATGTTTAAGGAACATTGAAATGAATCAGAGATGTTTTACTAACATATTTTGTAATACAAAATAACTTAGAGTTTGTCAGTTTCTCTGAGTCCAATTACATCGGACTATGTTGAGTCCAATTACATCGGACGCAAATTGTGTTGAGTCCAATTACATCGGACTATCAATTACATCGGACGCAAATTGTGTTGAGTCCAATTACATCGGACTATGCTGAGTCCAATTACATCGGACGCAAACTGTGTTGAGTCCAATTAAATCGGACGCAAATTGTGTTGAGTCCAATTACATCGGACTATGCTGAGTCCAATTACATCAAACGCAAACTGTTGTGAGTCCGATTACATCGGACTATGTTGAGTCCAATTACATCGGACGCTGGACTCTAACCAGATTGGACACAATCTGTTGTGAGGGGATAAATACTTTTGAAGACAATTTTAGAACATAGTTCTTATCCCTAGTTAGAAACTTGTTGAAATACATAAAACAACATAGATAAAGAGATATGGGTAGAGAGAAACATGCAACAAGATTTATCCTGGTTCACTCATAAAAACCATGAGCTACGTCCAGTCTCCAGCGTCAACTGAGTTTTCTTTCATTATCATACCAGATAATTACAACAAGTATTATTTGCACACCTAGCCTCTCCAGACTCAGCAAGTATTGTTCTTAACCGACTTCTTCAGACCGTTGAGTATTCTTTTCACGTAGCCTCTCCAGGCTCATTGATTATTGTTCTTCACCAACCTCTCCAGGACGTTGAGTATTCTTTTCACCTAGCCTCTTCAAGCTCAATATGTATTCTTCTTAACCAGCCTCTGCAGACCGTTGCCAGTATTATTTTTGCCTAGCCTCTTCAGGCTCATTGAATTTTGATGAAGGTTACATAGAAATAATCTCACAACACTCACAGAGTGTGTTTTAAAATGAAGTATAGAGAAAGTGTTCTTCCTACACTCACAAGAGTGAATATATAATGAAGTTCATAAGAACTAAAGAAAATCTCTCATAACACTCACTTGAGTGGGTATAGAATAATTATGTTGAGAAGAAATTCTATTGAGATGTAAATAGTGATGCTCTCATTTTTATCAACTGCAGTAGCAACAACAGTAGCAACCTTATCTTGTATAAGCATTCACTCTCACTGATCTTCATCTACAGATCTCCCTTATATAGACATATAAAAATATAGCTGTTGAAATGTAGCTTTTGGAGATTTTTTGGCTGTTGCACAAAGTCTTTATCGTTTACGCTGAGTACACTTTAGATAAAGTGTTTTTGCTTCTGCAGCTTTTGCACTTTTGCTCAGGCTTTTCTTCTCTTTCTTCATTTTCCTTCTTTCTAATAAAGTTGCTGAAGTTTTTGTCTTCTTCTGCTACAGTAACTCATGTTTCAGAACTTTGTTGAAAATAGTGTCCCATTTTCTGATAAAACTTGGATTTTGAATATATTAATAAATTATTCAAAATCACTTGTCCAGCCATCAAATTGTTCTATATTCTGAGTAGACACTTGATTAGCTTCATTAGACGCTTCCTAAATGAGCTCGGATGCTTTGTTCTGCGGTAGACATATTCACAAGGCTGTCAAATTCGTAAAATCTACCAAATCAGCGTATTTTACTTCTTTGACCTTCTTAACCTTCGAATTAGTCTTCGATGTCTTCACGAAAAATATAGCTATGGAAGTTAGATTTAATTTGACACATATTTCTTCCAATTTGGACACCTATAGATCCAGATATTTCCATTGGACGCATGAATGGTTTGGTTGTCAGGAACAGCATCACGTCTCCAACTTGCAGACAAAATTTCACCCCGATAGAGATTGATTAAGATCTCGACTTCTTCATAAAAGATGTAGATCTTTATCTTATCTTTCCAACGAGACCAAGATCATCTTATTTGGATAAGTTTATCACATAACATGTCAAATCTTGCTTCTGACCATTGATATCTTTTCTGACCTTCATAGCTTCTTTCCTTATAAGTCTTACGTCGGACCTTCAGTCTTTGTTTTCCTTCATTATATTGGACGCAGAACATTTACTATATTCTTAAGGCGTATTCTCCTTGCTCTGCTACTTAGATTCAACTTGTAAGATGGTTGCTCATTGAGATATGTTGGACGTGCTTAAGCTTTAGACTTATATAACTTCCTTTGATATCATTGGATTCTTCGTGCAGTCCTTACAGTCTTTAAACTATAAAGACTTATCTTTGATTTATCAATCTGCACACTTTAGCATACAGTTAGCAACGTTCTCACATTTATATGATAAATTATATATGCAATATTTTTAGCAAACTTATTTCTTTGATTTGTTATTACTCAAAACCACATAAAGTAATTGTTCATAACGATTACAGAATTTTAAATAATGAACATAATGACAAGCAAAAAGTGCAAGATCAATCAAAGAACATCTCCTAGACCAAGAGAAGTGCTACAATGCACTTATTAGTTTTGATGATGAGATAAAGGATAAAAAGCAAAAGTGTAAGATAAAGGACAAGACTCCAAGACCAAGTGAAGAGCTTCAAATGGTAAATATATTATGCATGGTCTTAGGTAGTTTAGTTGTTTGTAAGGCTCTGTGTAGATTGGCTCATAACTAAAATCAACTTAAAATTAACCTAGTTGAAAATGTGCTTAAATGAAATCCCAATTCAAAGCTAACTTAGACAAATTAATTAAAAGTTTTTCTAAGTTTGAAAATCATGTTTTTAAGTCTTGTGGTTAATCAATTGAAATATTTTTTGATCATTTTCCAAAGCTATCATGATTGTATTTCAAGCCATTGTCAAGTAGCATTTTAGAGTTTTGGAAAACTGGGCTTCGATCACTCTTTCACTTATAACTTTCAAAATACTTTGAGTTTGAACTTGAAACCAGTTTCAAATGATAATAGATTCAAAGAGATTTCCAACGAATGGTCATTTGTTTGTAACATATAAGAAATCAAGAAGTTATGATCTTTTGGAGATTAACCTAACAGATTAACTCGTGTTAGTTAATAGATTAAGTTTCTGGAGAATTTGCTTAACAGATTATATTTTCACCCATAATCGATTATATTTCAAACAGAGAGCTCATAATAGATTATTCTCCTACCCATAATCGATTATTACATGTTTTCCTGAGAAAATGAGTTTTGGGACAGAGACCACTTAACAGATTATTTTTGACCCCTTAACAGATTACATTTTCTGGGGAACAAAAATAACAGATTATATATAAGCAAATAATCGATTATCTCCAAAGGGTGAGGTATCTCTTTGAAGAAGAAGGTGAGGTATCCTTCTTGAGTTGAGTTAAAATCTTAAGGTGAGGTATCCTTAAGTCCAAAGGGTGGGGTACCCTTTCGGTGAAGCACATTGAGGCTCTTGTACAAGGTGGGGTATCCAAGTGAAGAGTGCTTTGTTGTGTAAAGGTTTTCAAGCACTTGCACGCTTGGTTGAGAATAGTGGAAAAACACATAAACATATTGTGGGGACTGGACGAAGATCACCGATGGAGGGTGATTGAACAAGGATAAATCGTTGGTGTAATTCTTTCTAACCTTATCTCTTATTTACATTGTATAGAATTATTGAGATTTGTATATTGTGGTTGCTATTCATTCTTCCTTTCTGTAACACCCTTTCCGGGGGCATTACATAACGGACATTTTATAAAACTATAGGGTCAAAAAACGGGTTAGTTGAAATCATTTAAGAAAGGTAGGGTAAATTTTTCATTTTCACAAGGCACAACTGTAAAAACTGGTAACCGTTTATGCATGTAAGATAAATAGAAACATTTCATAACATAGCTTCATAAGTTTATAAAGGTTTACATAAACACCCAACCTGACTATAGAAATAAAATAAAAACATACAGACTCGTCAAAAGAATTGGAGACGCAGCTCCTAAACATAAGGTACATGAAGACGCAGCTCCACAAAAGATAAAAGAAAGGTACAGACTCTCTGACACCCTACATTGGCCAACAACATACTACACAGGAAGACATCCCTTGGATCAACCGCTGAATACTTCCTCTGACTTCTCGTTTTCGGAGAGACAAGCGAAAGAAATAGGAAGATGTGGATAAATCACCTCACTCCTAGTCTCTTCACTCATCGCCTTCCAACCAGGACCCATCAAACAAGACCTAGCAGGAACCCTAGGAAGAGCTACTGCTGGCATTCTTATGGAAGACATAACATAACTTAACTTAGAAGCAACTCTGTTGACAAGCGGCCTATCCCTCATAGAGGGAGAAGGCACTGAATGCATCGGTGGAAAAGTCCATCTAGCATTCTAATTACAAGTACAACCTTGACAACAAACGACATGAAGACAAGCTGTGGAACAGTCGAGAACTCTTTCTCTGCGATACTTATGGATGGTGAGTGTGGCTCTTCCCATGTACTTTGCTAGAAGCTCATCATGACTAGATGTCAAAACGCCAAAACCACGAGGAGGCTCAACAGAGAGGTGCATCCAAAACGTCGGGTGAAGTCTCTGTAACACGACCTTCTTGGGAGACAACCAAAGAAGCACACAACGATGCAATACAAAGTAATGAGGTGAGATTCCCATTCATCAGCACAACACATGGCAGAAGTAAAAACGGTACGACACACAAGACAATAAAATACTAGTCATGCATATCATACATCTCAATATCTCATAATATCCAATCAAAAACACAAGACATCATCAACACAGGGTAATAGTGTATAACATGTAAATGTATCCATCAATAGTCATGCAATGCAATGCGATGTACATGACTCAATGCCATATGCTACATGGGTAAAACTCTAACCCCTACTCCATGGAGCTAACAAAACGTCAGAGAGAGTGAATGGGAGGACATGTTCCATGTATGCCAGCCATGGGCAAGATGCTACAACATTCGTAATGTGCACGTATCTGGCTTTTACGGAAACACTCTACACCAAACATGAAAAGTATGACATCTAGTAGAGGATATCAGTGTATTGCTCGGATTCGCCACGACACAGAAGAATCACCAACTGGTCTCTTGTCAGCCCTTCCAACCTTGATACCTCTAAGACCATTTAAGATCGTCACCGTAAGATTAATCGCACCAGCATCTAGGTGTAAGCTCAATCTCCTAGGCTCAAGGCCTTACAAACTGATGCAATGAAATGCCAAGCAGATGCGATAAAGCAATGTCTATCCACCAGATAAACCTCAAGGTTCACTAAGTTTCTCTTCCTTAGGGACTAAATGCGTCATTATATTATAAAACCTTTATCCATTGGATAAATCTCGTGATCCCTCCGGGATTGAGTCATCACAAGACTATACAATTAGACGATGTCCTCGGATCCGACTCACCAGCCCGTCATCAAACTACTATTCGAAACCAAAACGTTTCATATTTGTGTTCGTGTCTTATGATATATTTCTCAAGTCCTAAATGTCTTATGAAGAAGGATTGAGAATCCTCTAGTTAAGTCTTAGATCCTTTCTAAGTTAGAGGGTAATTGTCTTTCGAGTAATGAAATACTTGATTCATTAAGTCTTATGAGTCGATTGATGAATGAATCATCAATGGTGTAACTTATGGTCTTGTTCCACCACACATTACACTTTCTTATCTCTTTCTTTCACCCTAAGTCAATTATTTGACTTAGGGTTTTAACTTAGGAAAATCCTTAGTTTTGAGTTCAAGACACTTCTGTAAAAAGGTGAGTACAAAACACTTATTTGTTTTATTCCTTGGAAAAGTGCCTTGGTACCTTTGATTCAAAAATCTTATACTTTGAAAACATTATTTCAAAAAGCTTAAGTAGTTTCAATTAAACTTAAAGTCGGAAGTTGGAGTTTAAAACTATTTTGTATAAACTAAAGAAAAGAAATCTTCTTAAGTCCAAATTCCTTTTAACTTGAAATCATACATACTTAAACTTGAAACTAAACATTTTATTGGAATCAAAGATTGATTTTACGTTCAAAACCTACTTAGTAACCAAATGTTACATAAGATTTTCTCAAAGTCGTTTGTTATTGAGAACATTTGATTTATTAATTTTTCCAAACATCATGTGATTTACTTAAGCCATAACTTAAGATTAAAATAAGTTTTACCTTGTTCTAAGAATCTCTTGAATGAATGCTATGTTTCATTCAAATAAGGTTTTTTCTTTGGTTCATCGTTCATCGATTCCATTTTAGAGTTGTAAAATCATTTGAGTTTTAAAGATTAAAGTTGGAAATCCTTTTTGTTTATGCTTTGGCCGAATCCTATACTAGGTTTAATGTGAAGATTTTGCTTCACCAATATCCATCATGAACAAGAGTAATCATCAATGCATCAACATGGATAATAACATAACAACCAATTTCAGCATGTCAAGCATCAATTTGTGACACACATTTGATTGACCAAACGAACTCGGATTTGAGCAAATGAGGACTCATATGAAAGCTTAGGATGTCTAGTTTTTGGATATATAATTCATTTTCATAAACAGTAAATGAGTTAGTACAGTTTCACAAAATAATTCACTGTAGTCAAAATCCGAGGCAAAATTTTATGCTTAGATTGAAACAAGTTTTCAAGGGTCAAATATTTATAAAATCACACATGACTGAACTGCATATGTATTTATCTAAGTGTGCTTGTGTCTGGTATTGTGTGGTTATATAATTTATTATTTTTAATATCTAAAAATTCTAATGTGATTTATTATGCAGGAAAAGTTTCATGAAAGACGGGATGAGGCCACCAGTCAAGGACACGAGCACTCTACTGCATCTGACAACGTCATTTTCTTGGAGGTGGTGGGTGGTAAAAACAAGAAGGGTGTTGTGTATGGGTTGGGTCGGATGGGGGATGAGTACGTGACCTCATCGACATCACATACTCAATCCGATCCTGGCCCTACCCCCGACGTACGAGAGGTTATTGCCAATCTCAATGCTGAGCTGGCAGCGAAGGACAACAGGATAAACCACTTGGAGAGGACGATGGATCAGACACAGAGAGAGATGTATGTGTTGTTCCAGCACTTGGGATATAGGCTCGGCTCCTCTAGTGCCGTTCCACAAGATGATTCGCATGCTGATCCAGGTGCCGATGATTAGGACGATGGCGAGGACGATGATGGCTGGATTCCCCCACCCCCCAGCACATTGATATTATATATGTTACATTTAGTTACTACCACCATTGTACTACATGTTTTGTTTCTATTGGGATATTGGATATTGTATTACATGTTTATATATATGGTGGATTTATATTGTTGTTTGAGTTGAGTATAATTTTGTGCAATTTATCTCTGTTTTGTATGATTAAGTAGGGCGGTAATTTTGGCAAAAGTTTGGTATTTTTGAAAAAAAAATTTATATTTAGCTACCGAATAGGATTCGGTAGCTAAATAATATCTACAAATTTAAAATTTAGCTACCGAATCCGAATAGGATTCGGTAGCTAACCCAAAATATATAGTTAGCTATCGAATATTATTCGTCGCCAATTAGGTCGCTAAACTGATAACCGACGCAGTTTACAGGACCATTTCAGCGACCACAATATTTACATTTTGCTACCAAAATATTTCTTAGCTATTGGCGACAGGAGTGAAATACGGTAGCTAAAGCGATTAGCTACCATTATTTTAGTTACCAACTCCATTCGGTAGCTAATTCAATAGCTAAAGAATTTAGCTACCGAATTTTAGATAATAGCTACCGGAAAATTCGGTAGTTAAACAACATTTTTCTTGTAGTGATAGTATAACCACTAGGCAGTAGGGGTAGTGTAAGATGAGGGGTTCCCATTACCCCGAGGTTAATTGTATGCTGTTGTTTAACATGCCTGCTGTTATACATGTCTGTTGCTATATGCCAATATTATATGCATTGTTGTTATGTTGATAGTTGATGGTATGTTCATAGCATAATTGTTGGTTGAATTGTTGTATATGATAATTGATGGCTGAATGGTTGTGTTGTGATGAACATGCTGCTATATCCCTAAAATTGGTTAATTAGGATTTTAATTGGTTAAATAATAAAAGGATTGCTATTCCCCAAAAATATTCATAAGACATGAATCAATAAAAGGTGAGTTTTTATGTTAATGGTTTAGTCATGAACCTAGGGATGATTTTTGAGAGTGTTAGGGACTTTTTGGTTAATTATTTAACCTATTCTTTGCTACCCAGAACAACACTGTGGCGCGATCAGCATGGCCGTGCTGAACAGGGAGCACGCCCGTGTAGATCTGCACGACAGTGCTCAATAGGGAGCACGCTCGTGCTCTGGTGCAGCACGCCCATGCCATATATGTAGCACGCCCGTGCTACATGTAAGTGATAGCACGCCCGTGTCGGGGTTTAGCACGCCCATGCCACCCCTCTGGTCAGAATATGAGGCTTACAGTTAATAGGGGTTTTAACCCTAATGTTTCCACTAATGATAGAATAATAAACCAAACAAATGATGAAGATAGATAACTTAATTATATAATAATTAAGATGTTGAGGAACAATGAGTTGGTTAAGTCGGTGACCTCGGGGTTACCGCACGATGATATAATTGGATACCTTTAGTGGTCCAATGTTGTCAAGGTTGATGTAATTGGATGCCTTTAGTGGTCCAATGTTATGATGTTATATTGGGTGCCTTTAGTGGCCCAATGATGAGGATGATATTCTTGGGTGCCTTTAGTGGCCCAAGCTGAGATGGCGGTTGCCCGTTGTTTGTTGTTGTGTTCATGCATCGCATTAGAGACGTTAGTTGGGGGAAGTTCAACATAGGGGAGGTCGTCCTAGAGTACGGCGATCTGGCCATCCACGGTTGGTTCACCCAAGGTTTGGTGAACCGTGGCCCCCGTGATAAGGCATCCATGGTTTGATGCGTTGGCTATCCAAGGGGTTCACCCATGGTTTGGTGAACTGCCGGCGTTAGAGCCTTTAGTGGCCAATGTGGATATGTAACTCCAAAGTTGTTCTTCTTGAGTTAGTTGGATCCACATGCATTGATGGGGTTGTGGAGTAGTGTTGCATTACATCATATAGCATACTGGTTGATTGATTATGTTGTGATAATGTTTATATGTGTAAGTGTATGCTTATGATTGTTGCTATGCCATGATATATGATCATCTTATTCCTATCTCCATGTCGTTGTGTTTACATGTTTCCTTACTCACCTTCCTTTGTTTTTCTTGCTTGGCATGTGTGGTTTATGCAGAGGATGACAAGCAGCTCGGAGAGGAGTGCCTCTGAGGAGCCACCACTCATAGTTAGGGCCTTCGGCTTAGTTGTTTATTTCTTTTTAGTTTTACAGTTGTATTCCGAACATGTTTCCGGAATGGTTGTACCAGCTCTAAATTGTGACATTGGGGTTGGGTTTATTTATGTTGATGTTTCTTTCCCTTTTAAAACTTTGGTGTGATATTTTCCGCATTGTTGAGAACTAGTTCACGTGGTACCTTTTCTACTCGTGAACTTTTTTAATAAAAGGTTGCATGTTTTATTTCTTTTTGTATATCATTTATTATTATTATTATTATTATATTATTATTATTATTATTATTATTATTATTATTTATATTTAATGTTTATATAACATGCGGGGTAGAAGGGTGTCACACTTATTGTTATAAGAGCAGGTCTGTCCTATCAGGCCGTGGTATGAGTCTGCTGCGAGTCTGTTGTGTGCTCTTGATTGTATTGTCTATATTCGTTATAGGCAATGATGCTTTATGTTAAGAGCCTTTGTTGTTGATCTTGTATGCCTACCTTTGAAAGACCTTGATGTTATTCTTGGCATGGATTGGTTATCTTCCAACCATGTCCTTTTGAACTGTTTTGATAAGACCTTAGTTTTTGGCACTCCTATGGATTTTAAGGATCCGATCTTTCTTTCTGCCAACCAAGTGAAAGCTTCGATGAGAGACGAAGCCCAAGTATACATGATGTTAGCTTCTCTGGAATTAGAGAGCCCTCCTGATGTTAGAAGTGTGTTTGTTGTGCGGGATTTTCTTGAAGTGTTTCCGAAGGAGGTTTACAACTTACCCCTAGAGAGAGATGTTGAGTTCTCCATAGATTGAGTGCCTGGCACCGGGCCAATCTCCATAGCCGCTTATAGAATGTCTCCTCTAGAGCTAGCCAAGTTGAAAGAACAGATAGAGGACCTGACGAAGAAGCATTTTATTAGGCCTATTGTGTCTCCTTGGGGAGCACCTGAGTTGTTGGTCAAGAAGAAGGATGGCAGTATGAGGTTGTGTGTCGACTATCGGCAACTCAAAAAGGTGACCATTAAGAACCGATATCCTCTCCCTAGGATTGATGATCTCATGGACCAGTTGATAGGCATTTGCGTCTTTTCTAAGATAGATTTGAGGTCAGGGTACCATCAGATTCGGGTTAAGTCTGAGGACATCCCGAAGACAGCGTTTAGGACGCGATATGGTCAGTATAAGTACTTGGTTATGCCTTTTGATATGACCAATGCTCCTGCTGTGTTCATGGACTAAATGAACAAGACCTTTCACCCTTACTTGGATAAGTTTGTGGTGGTGTTCATAGATGACATCTTAGTGTACTCCAAGACCAAGGAGGAACATGAGGAGCACTTGAGGGTTGTTTTGCAGACCCTTAAGGAGAAGCAATTGTATGCTAAGTTGTCTAAGTGTGAGTTCTGGTTAAAGGAGGTGAGCTTTTTAGGGCATGTCATCTCTAAGGGTGGCATAGCAGTTGACCCAGCTAAGGTTGAGTCGGTGCTCCAATGGAAAGCGCCGAAGTTAGTGACTGAGATTAGGAGTTTCTTAGGGTTAGCCGGGTATTATAGGCAGTTTATTGAAGGTTTCTCTAAGATAGCTTTACCCTTGATCCGTCTCACCAAGAAGGGATAGTTGTTTGTATGGGACTCTAAGTGTGAAGAGTGTTTCCAAACCCTTAAAGATAGGTTGACATCAGCACCAGTGTTAGTTTTGCCATACCCTAGTGAACCTTTTGTAGTTTACTGCGATGCTTTTAAGCAAGGTTTAGGTGGTTTGTTGATGCAGGATGGTAAGGTAGTGGCCTACGCCTCTAGGCAGTTGAAAACACATGAGCAGAACTACCCTACCCATGACCTAGAGTTAGGAGCTGTGGTTTTTGCCTTAAAGATTTGGAGGCATTATCTTTATGGAGCAAGATTTGAGGTCTTTAGTGATCATGAGAGTCTGAAATATCTTTTTGACCAGAAGGAATTAAATATGAGGCAACGTAGGTGGATGGAATTCCATAAAGATTATGATTTTGAGTTGACCTACCACCCAAGAAAGGCCAATGTAGTGGCTGATGCCCTTAGTAGGAAAGTCTTGCATGTCTCCCGCTTTGATGGTTAGGGAGATGGATCTGATTGAGAAGTTTAGAGACCTTAGTTTGGCTTGTGAGGTTACTCCTAAGAGTATTAGGCTTGGAACCTTGAAGGTTACCAACAGTTTGATGGATAGGATTAGAGAGGGTCAGATGTCAGATAAGTTTCTGTTCGACCAGCGGGAATTGCTTGCTCAGGGTAGAAACCTTAGCTTTAGAGATAGAAGTGATAGGATCTTGAGGTTTGAAGATATAGTTTGTGTGATGGATGTTCCTGAGCTTAGGAAGTTGATCCTTGAAGAAGGTCATAGGAGTGGGTGGAGTGTGCACCCAGGTGCCACCAAGATGTATCAGGATCTTAAGCGCAAGTTTTGGTGGCCTAGGATGAAAAAGGATGTGGCTGAGTTTGTGTATGCGTGCTTAGTGTGTCAGAACGCCAAGATAGAACACCAAAAGCCTTTAGGTAAGTTGCACCCTTTGAGCATCCCATAATGGAAGTGGGATAGCATCTCTATGGATTTTGTGTCTGGACTCCCTAGGACTCCAACTGGTTTTGAAGCTATATGGATTGTTATGGATAGATTGACTAAGTCTGTGCATTTTATTCCGATGAATATGGAGTATCATTTAGAGAAGTTGGCCAGGTTATACATCAGAGAGATAGTTAGGCTTCATGGTGTTCCCTGTAACACCCTGATTTTCAAGATTTTCTTTATTAATCAGTATTTATGAGTTTGTATTTTATTAGAGGGTCTAGAGAGTGAAATAAAATAAACCGAGACCATAGTTAAGCTCTACGCTATCGTAGGAAGCTATGGTTAAATTTTGGTCGAAAACTCAGACGGAGCCCGGTCTGCGTTTTTACACTGACAGTATGATTTTATTGTTTAGACAACCTAATTTTGACTCGTGAACAAAACAGTTAGGTTTTAAATAAAATTGCGAACAATATCAGCGATTTTGAAAAATTTCAAAATAAATAAGTTCTCACGACTTTCTTGGGCGAAAACCCTAAACCGGGAAATCAACGGAATCGAGAACGGATGCGCGGGGACAAACCCGGACGCTAGAGGAAGGACACGAGTCACCTGAGCAGGGTGAGTCACCACCATGACTCACCGCGTCATCATTACGTTTCTACAAAATATCTGAGATATTTAGGGTGGGAAAAGACCATTTTGCCCCTAGGAATTGATGAAATTACAATTCGTGCCATGCGACTCATTACTGTCATCATTACCATTTCTGAAAATATCTAGATATTTATGATGGAATGACGTTTATGTCCTAGGTCTTTTGTTGAAATGACAATTTTGTCCTTACGAGAAATTACTCTTTTGCCATAAAATATCTAAGAGTTGGGCCTTGGGCCAAAAAGCCCACCTAGGGGGCGGCTACCTAGCCTATAAATACCCCATCACCCTTCCTTTGTTTTCTACACATTCCTTCACATCTCTCCTTAATCATCTTCTTCAAACCTCCATTGTTGTCTTCAAATGCAAGCTTTCTTCTTCATTTTTTTTTTCAAGCTTCAAGAGGTTAAATCTCTAATACATACCCTCTTTGATCCATAAGTTTCATTGTTCTTCACTAAATTCTTGTTTAAACTTCTAAGTTCTAAGTTCCAAAATCTCTAGAAATTCATAGAAAAATCCTTTTAATATGAAATCAATTTCTATGATCTAGTTTCATCATTCTCTATCACTATCTAAGAGCATGTAATCAAATAACATGTTTAGCTATATTTTCAAGGAGGTGGCCGAAACCAATTCTTTGAGAAATCATAGGTTTTGTTTCAAAGTTTTTGTGTAAAAAGACTTAATCTAGTATTGTATACGCTTAAGGATCATTGATCCAAGAGTTGATAAAGTTTTAACACCTCTAGCCTATTTTTCTAAAAAGGGGCCGAACTTTATTTCATAGGAACTAAGTGGGTTTTGTTTGATTGTGATAAAATTCTGGCTGTGATTTGTTGTGAAGGATCAGACGGTGTTTAATTATTCTGAAGCATGTACGGTTGCTGGTTTGAGGATCGAGGCTGCGGCTGTGAGGCTGTGCAAATGAGCAAGAAGTGCTCGTGAGTTAGTGATTGTTGCTACGTTTGCTATCAGGTGGGGGAAAGAATCACACTCGTCAGGGAGGCAAGAGTAGTGTAGAATACTTTGTTGTGCGTAGGGGATCATAAACCCTACTAGTGGTTTAACCGACAAGATCTAAGTCCACATTGGCGGCTACCGTAAAGTGGTACCAATGTAGGGTTAGGCATTGTAGGCTTATCACCGTAGGCTGATATTATGTTTGTTGAGATCGTATGTTTAACATGTTTATATGCTGCTATGATTTGATCGTGGATATGTATTTTACCATGATTGTGATAAGGTGCTTGATTGTCTTAATTGGTGATATAGTGATAATATGCTTAATTGATTCATTTAATGATATAATGATAATATGTTGTGTTGCACATATGTGATTGTTGGTTCGCTTAGAGTTAAGCGATGATCATTGTGAATTGGGTGATGTGTGAGATAATATCAATTGGTGGAAACAAGCTACTGTACTCAACCTGGCGAAATGATTGAGATAGTCGTGAACACTCTGCTTGGTAGGGAGTGTTGGTGTTTAGTGTGTCAGGTGATGAGGTTGAGTTACTTAGCTGTTGATTGGAATAAGTTGTGAGGATTCGTGCTAGTTGCATTGTGTAGTGATGTCACAGTCGCGTAGATCTGGGATTACGCGAGGTCAAATCGGAACTATAGATAGATGCTTGGTAGGTCTACTGTGAGCTTCTGAGATCTCCAATGCGCATTCCGACACCGGGACAACTATTCCTATCTGGAATGGGGAATGTCACTTTGCTTGGTAGGGGGTGAGCATCTTGCTTGGTAGGGGATGTAATGTACTCGTGAGTGTAACGGAATCTGCTGCTCGGATGACATTTGATTTTCATCCTGCTTGGTACGGGATGAGTATCCTGCTTGGTAGGGGATACATTCTGATGTAGGAATGTGGTCGCGTCTTCATGTAAGGTCTAGATGCATGAGAGTGTGAGATAAGTAATTAAGTTCGATAAAACCCGAGGATGGCTGTTGATTGTATGTGGTTGTGTTATTAGAGTATCTGCTTTACATTTATCCCTATCTGTGATGAGATGTAATTCTTATCCCCGTATTTCTCTATGTCGTATTTTATTTATTCTCGATCGCACGAGAAGATCCTGTTGAGGAGTTGCCAGAGGAGATTGATGGCATACCGGTTGAACCTGATGCTGGCAGGAGAGCCTCAGGTCCCAATGTTGGGGTACTTTGAGCTGCTCTATGCAGAGGATGACCGTCTTTGGGAGACTGACTACTCTCAGCGAAGAGTAGTGTATACGGGCCCGACTACCGTATAGGTTAGAGTCGTGGTTGGATAGACAGCCTTAGTTTTGTTATGGCCAGTACATGGGTTGAGTGAAATGTATTTTTGGGGCCAGGAAAGGAAGTCTGATGTATTTTATTTTGTTAACATGCTTTTAGTTGTATATGTTAATAATAGTTGCGTAGTCTAAGATAATTATTATCAGTTATTATAGGCTCTGCTGATGGAGCCAGTACTCTTACTTATGTATAAGTTGTTATGGTATCAGTGTGTTGAATGTTTTAAATATTTCCGCATTTTTATATTACCACGCTACGCTGCAACGTTAAGAATTTGAGTTCGGGTTACCAATGGGACCTCCGAGGAAGGTGTTGTCTCATTTTATGGTATCAGAGCAGTTTGATTCTTAATCAAGAACTCCTTGGGTTAGGTTGTAATTTTTGGCCATGTCTAGTTGAACCTGCATTGGGTATTGACTATGCTTAGAAGTTGGGTAGAGTGTCAGGTGCGCGCGTTATCGTACGAGGTAACTGTTCGAACATTTGTGAGGCATATGATGCATGCATATGATAATATGGTGTAGTATGTCTTACAAATGTGAGCTGATAATTTCTTCCTCAGGAAATTAAATGGCTCGCGGACGATCTAGAGGACGTGGCGGAAGAGTCACAATGAGTGCCGCTGAACTCGGGAATGGTTACGAAGCAAATTCCCACGTTGGTGATGCGATAGGGTCAACTAAAACCCTAAGGATAGTTAGGGAGTTGGCAACGGCAATGTTGCATCAGACCTAGCAGAATGCTCAGCTGTTGCAGGTAACCATGCAACAGCAACAGAGACAGAATCAGCGGGGTGGAATGGAGGCGGAAGATGCTGGACTAAAACCTTTTCTGAAAGGGAAGCGGCCACAGTTCAATGGCGACTTCAACCCAGAAGGAGTTGAACTCTGGATACAAGAGCTGGAGAAAATCTTTGCGGCAATGCATTGCCGTGAGGACAGAAAAGTGACTTATGCATCCTTCATGCTGATGGGGGGTGCAGAATTGTGGTGGAAAGGCAAGCAAAGGATGCTTGAAGCAGAAGACAGAGTTCTCAACAGGGGACTGTTTCAGGAATGCTTCCTGGAGAAGTATTTCCCCAGGATGATGAGAAGGGAAAAAGAGAATGAATTTATGAGTTTGAAACATGGAAGCATGTCTGTAGGAGAATATGCGTCAAGGTTTGAAGCGTTGCTTAAGTTCTCAGAGTTCTACCAGAGGTAACTGGAAGAGGAATGGGTATGCCGTCGATTTGAAGACTGGTTGAAGTATGAACTACAACGGATGATAGCACCGCTGAACGTCTGGAGGTTGCCAGAAATGTTAAAAAGATGCTTGGTGGTTGAGAACATAGACAGGAAGAGAGAATCGCAGCAGCAACAAAGGAGTGGAGGACCAATAAGAAACAACGCTCATCAGAAAGGCAAGGACAGAGGGGGTAGGCCCCAATCTGAAGGGAGACCATACGATCATCCAGTCACCACAGGAGGGGTAGGAATTGGAGAGCTGGAAGCGGTGCAGTTAAGACCGTAAGGATGTTTTAGGTGCGGAGGCCCGCATCTGATCAGTGACTGCCCAACGAGTGGGGACAGGCAGTGTTTTTGTAACACCTCCCTCAGGTGCTACCTACTCGAACTCAAATGCGAAATATACCAAGAAAATAAAACGCTGGTTGCTTTTGGAAAATACTTTAATTGAATAGCTACGTTCGAAAACGGGGTTCTAAAAATTTTCTGCATGCATAGGTGATCCAATTCAAGACAAGGAAATAAACTTCTCAAGACACATCAATATTTAAGATCCATAGTAATATAGTCATGACATAAAGTCGGTCTAATATATATCATATTACAGACATAAAGACTTAATCAACATTCATGCAGCAAATAATATAAGATTGCGTCAAAAAGATAGACTCCTAAGCTGGTCGGGCTAAAGATAGCCGTTGGGATACAACCCAAAAGTCAGTTCCTTCAAAAGGTTCCGTCATCCGAGTCCTCACGTGTCCGCGGGGACCTACGATCAACATCTGTACATGTGTTCCAAAAACACAACAGGGTGTCTAACATGTACAGGAAAAAGGTGAGATACGCATATAATAAGTTTATCATGATAGCCGCATAGGCAACAAACAGTATAAACATCCACAGATAAATACAGTTATTTATATAACACAATATAACATCTCAAACACTATCATGAGTTATAGTAATGCATGAGACTTCAATATCATCTTTCTAATTCATGTACTCCGAAGATTCCTACAACCCTTCATCGAGCGATAGGCCGCAGTAACACCCGTAACACAATTTTCTCATAAGTCGGCCTCTCAATTTAGGTCCAAACTCCAATTGTTCCAGGGTACCACGTCATAACCATATCCTGAATAGTCCAGTTTCTGATTGAGTTCATTCGTGTCTGGCAACCAATTTACCACGGCACGGGGTTGCAATGCGACCGGCCACTTGTGGAGTTTCGAACATGGAATGCCCCTATAGACCCAGTGGTCTTAATTGGCTGAATTCTCAACTACGTAAGTTGTAGCTCGTTTTCAAATGGCATGTCTGCTGGTTCATGCGTGCACACAGAAATTTTCTGTTTTCTTTTTCATTCATTCTTTCATCTGTCGAGGCATATAGCCCACGAATCATTTTAAAGGACATTAAGCCCGTTCAAATCAAAACACAGGATACGAAGTCCGAGTGCTCAATCCAAAACACTAGTCCGACGTTTGGGTCACTAGGTTTGCATTCATCTCAAGGGTTCCTCGTTTTTTATTTTCAAACCAACTTGGGAAATCAAAACTCAATTTCATTTTCTTGAACTAAGACATTTCTCTTCAAAGAAAATCATTTTCCGGGGAAAACACTTTTTCGTGAACAAAACCGTTTTCAAAAGGTTCCACGTCTTTTTAAAACGTTTTTCTAAAACAAAACTCACATTGTGAAAATATCTTCAAAACCACTTTTTCCTTTTCAAAGGAACACAACTTTATCAAAAGGAAGCATAACTTTTTTTGAAAAGTAATACGTTTTCCCAAAAACACCTTTTTGATTTCAAAACTCGTTTTTCAAAACTTTGATTTCGGTTTTCGAGTATTTTAATTATTTGTCGAGACATAGCCAGTCCTATGCTCATATATATATATATATATATATATATATATATATATATATATATATATATATATATATATATATATATATATATATATATATATATATCAAAACAGTCCAGTATCACAATAATATTCATCAAAGGCATCCATGCCACAAATCATCAAGAAGTACTCAAGTATATTTCATTAAGTAAAACTACTTCATATCTCATTCAAACATCTCCAAATCATCAATCAAAACCATCACATCACATATAGAAATTAAGCACTATGAAGCTACCAAACTCAAATGAAATACCTCCCTTTACCTCTCTAAGTCACTTGATCAAAACTCAAACGATTCTCGGCTCCGGTTCCAGTTTCGTCCACATTGCCTAAAACAATCAAATACAAATCAATTGTCAACAACAATCAACAGAAGAAAACAACATCAAAATAAAAATTTTTATTTCCCAAGAAGGTCCAAGGTTCGACCACTTTTGGTAAAATGGGTTAGGGATCACATTTGGTTCCAAATTTTTGGATGGTTGGTTCATAAGCTTGGTTAACACTAACGCAAGTCCTGTTACTCAAAATATGAAACAAAACTCAAAGTTCTTCATGCCTAAAGGTCTCGACCATGAAGTGAACAAGGGGTTAGAAAATAATTTGGGTTTCCATCACTTGGATTCAAAGACAATAGGAAAGGTAAGGATGGAATCAAGAGATAGAAATCAAAAATTTGAACAAAAACACTATTCATCATCATCTATAGGGTTCGGCCACTTTGGGGAAAATAGGCTAGGATGAGAGCTTGATCATATTCTCTTGGGTTTAGGTAGAGGATGATGAAGTGAGCTCAAAGAAATTGGTTTCCCATTAAAAGGATTTTTCTACAATTTCCTATGAATTTTGAAATTTTTGGATCATAAACTTGATTTTCATGAAAGCAAGATTTGATCTTGAGATAGGAAGAGATTCATGAAGCTAAGAGATCCCAGAAGTGATCTTACCAAATAAAGGATGAAGATTGATGAAAGATTCAAGCTTTTCTCACAAGGTTTCAAGCTTTACTCAAGAAGAAAATGGAGTTTTGGTTGAAGGAAGAAGATGAAGTGTTTTGGTGCTCTCAAGGGTCTGTTCTTGCGTGAATGAGGGCTGGGAATTGGGCTGACCAGCCTTAAAACAAGTCACTTAACGGCAAAATGGTCATTTCCTTCAATGATAAAATGGTAAAAGTGAAAAAGGTTAGGGGTATTTTGGTCATTTTGCGTCCCAATAGTTCCGAACGTCATGGCAACTTTGGCATGCCCTCCCAAGTTATTTGACATGATGTGACATCAAGATCATCCGTTAGCGGGTCCCGATAAGTCCATATGTGGCTCCGTTCGTCACCTGATTAAGGATTTCTCTCGAAAAAAAAGTCAGGAAGTGATTTTTTTTTAAATTTAACAAAAACGGAGGAAATTAAATTCTAAGACTTACTGTCTCATTCACGGGTAACATTGTCAGGAAGTGATTGTTAAGTGCAACACCCTTTCCCGAGTGTCACATTCCCGAACGTTTATAAGGCCGAAAATATTTATTAATGCGAAAAATACGATTTTTCTTTTTCTTTTCTTTTCATAAAGATGTAATGGGATTAGTAAAGGTAATAAATAATACTAATAAGTGAACTTAGGTTCACCATGCATTTCTAGAACATATTGTATTATAAATACAGAAACAGAAAACAGAAACATCAACATTACTATATATAGACATAAGTCTAATGTATGACTGACATAAGAAATACAATAAGTACTAGGAGTCATAGCTCCCAAAAGGTACTACAAAAACTGACATAGTCTGGCCGACAACAAAACTAAAACAGAAAAAGAGTCCACCTCCGAACTCAAAAGGACTGCAGAACCGAACCATCGTCGCGTCCATCTGTTCAAGCATCAACAGCAAGTACCAGCAGAAAACATACAGATATGGGTGAGATTCCCGTTCATCAACACAACAAAATAGCAGTAGCAAAAACGGGACGACTCACCGGGTAACAACGTACCCAACATGCTTTCAAAGGTTCTCAGTATAAATCATGTTAAGCAGTTATCAACATAATAGCATGCTAAACATTTAACAGCATAATGTAAGGCATCCTTAAACAATACAGCGATGTATAATAGTAAATGTAAACATCAATAGCCATGCAATGCAATGCAATGCAATGTATATGACTCAATGTCAATGCCACTGGGTACTACTCTGACCCCTACTCCATGGAGCTAACAAAACATTCGGAGAGAGTGAATGGGAGGACACGTTCCGGTTTCTGCCAGCCATGAGCAAGATGCTACAACATTCGTAACGTGCACGTATCTGGCTTTACGGTAACACTCTCGACCAAACATGAAAAGTACGGCATCTAGTAGAGGATATCAGTGTATTGCACGGATTCGCCACGACACAGAAGAATCACCAACTGGTCACATGTCAGCCCTTCCAACCCTGATACCTCCAAAAAGACCATTGAAGATCGTCACCGTAAGATTCGCACCCGCATCAAGGTGTAAGCTCAACTCCTAGGCTCAAGGCCTTACAACTATGCACATGAAATGCCAATGCTTACACAAAGCAGATGCGATAAAGCAATGTCTATCCATTAGATAGACCTCAAGGTTCACTAAGGTTCTCTTCCTTAGAAACTACACACATCTTTGTTTTATAAAACATTTATCCATCGGATAAAACAATTATCCATCGAATAAATATCTCGTGATTCCTTTGGAATGATCCAAACTGCTTTCAGAATCGCCGACTGTCCCCACAAACCAACACAAGTCTTTTCAGCGTGTTTTGTCCTCACTCACACACTTTCTAGGAAACATCCCAGAAGGTCACCCATCCCATAATTACTCTAAGTCAAGCACGCTTAACTATAAAGTACTTATGTTCTAAGCTCCCGAAAAGAAGATAAATCTTGTTGGTATGGGTAGTACCAATCAATTCTTATATGCCTTCCCTTAGCTATACAGTCCCATATCTGCATAGCCTCAGGATTCCTTCCACTGTACAGTCCCATACCTGCACAGCCTCAGGATCTCTCTCATTCCAGTTATCGCAAGACGGAAACAATTGAACGATTAACCTGGATCCGAATCATCGGTCCGTCATCGAACTATTGTTTCAAAAACCCAAAACGTTACATGTTTGTGTTTATGTCTTATGAATTATGTCTCGAGTCCTAAGCATTATGAATAAGGATTGAGAATCCTCTTAGGTAAGTCTTTAAGACTTTCTAAGATATTAATCCCTTGTTTTTTTTAATTAAGGAAACAAGTGTTGATTTCACTTAAGTCTTATGAAGTCATTGATGTACTAAGTCATCAATGGTATAGCACATGGTCTTGTTCCACCACATACCATACTTAATTAACCCTTGTCTTCAACTCTAAGTTAATTATTTAACTTAGGTTTTTCACGCGTAAAACTTTACGATTGAGTTAGAAAACTCCTTTTGTAAACCAAACAACTTTTACGATTGAAAACTCATTTGATTTGAAACAACGTTTGAACTACTTACTTCACTTCTAGCATTTTCTAAAACATGAAATTCGCTTAGCGAGAGTACATTTACTTAGCTAAATTAAGGTAGTGATTCCTTTCTCGCGGGGCGAACAGAAGTTTCACGTCGCGAGGCTGAGAGATATATTTGCTCCTTATACAAATCCTCTGTATCGCGAGGCGAATATTGTCTCGCGTCGCGAGGCAGAGAACTGTATTTCAAACCGACCTTCTGCATCGCGAGGCGATAATTGTCTCGCGTCGCGAGGCAGAGCTGCAATTCTTCACTGCTTAGGCGGTTCGCGGGGCGAGAACTACTTCGCTACGCGAGGCAGAGAAGCTACATCTTTGCTGCTCGGGCTAGTCCACTGTCTCGCGAGGCGAGGTAATGTTAGCCTGGCGAATGCCTTATCTTCCCTCTGTCTCGCGAGGCGAGACGGGGTTCGCTGGGCGAGTGCCCTGTTTTCACTTTTCCTTAACTTCTTCATAAATTCTCTTTTGAAACACTTAGTTTGATTAACAAACCTATGGCTAAAGAAAAGACATTTTCCACTTTGGTGACACACTTAAATGGTTAAAACTTCATTTGATCTTTGGATCAAAATCACTTTTGTTTCTCTTTGAAAACATAGGTTATGAAATCATGTTTTTCTTACTTCAAAACCTTGCTAGATCAAGAACAACACATGTTCTTATATTTTCCTCTTACTAAAGCCACAAGCCTACTCCAATGAAAAATGGAGACTTTGCTTCACCAACAAAGCAAATATAGCTCAAAAGCTCACACCAATTATGACAAACCACAAATACACCTTATTACATCATAACCAAAACATACAAGTCCATCACACATCATAGTCTCATGACCAAGCATAAAAGTCCATACTTGATCTAGTGATCAAAGTAGGTTTTCCAACATACATGAAAATGATTTTTATTCACTCATATCATCATCAACATATGCTAAAGCACACTACAACATACTAAAGCATACACTCATCAAGACAACCTTGTTCTTGAAGAGAACTTAACAAAACATAACAATTAAAAGTGAACCCAAACTAAAGGGTTTCACCCACACATAAAGTAAACAACCATCTTCACCACCACCATCTTGGTGTGATGAGGTTCTTCTCCCCATACCTGTTGAAGAGCAGATTCCCGGATCAAAGTCGGTTGAGCGGTTTGTGAACCTCCTGATAGTTGTCACCAACTACAAACAACCAAACAATCAATAATTAAACAACAATCAAACCAAATTCAACAATTCTCACAAAGAGGGTTTCGGCCACCCTAGGGTAAAGAGGTTAGGAATTGATCTTGGTTTTCCATTTCATGGATTCAAAGGCATAGGAAAGCTAAGGATGAAATCAAGTGTTAGAAATCAAAAATTGATGAAAAACACTATTCATCATCATCAAAAGGGTTCGGCCCTAATGTGCTTTTTGAGCTATGATGAGAGTTGAATCATAAGCTCTTGGGTTTAGGTAGAGAATGATGAGGTGAGTTCAAAGAAATTGGTCTCACATCAAAATGATTTTTCTACAATTTCCTATGGATTTTCAAAGTTTTGGATCTAAGAAATAATTTTCATGAAAATGAAGATTGATCTTGAAATAAAGAGATATTCAAGAAGCTAAGAGATCATAGAAGTGATCTTACCTTGAAATGAAGGAAGATTGCTCAAGGAATCAAGTGATTCTAACAAGAAACCAAGCTTTTTCAAGAACAACAATGGTGCTTCTTCAAGAGTAACTATGGTGTTCTTCTCTTTTTGAGAGGGCTGTGCGAAAATGAGAGTGTGAGGGGCTGAGTTCAGCTTTAAAACAAGTCACTTAAGGGCAAAAAGGTCATTTGCCAAAAGGGTAAAATGGTAAAAGTGCAAAAGACTAAGGTTAGGGGCATTTTGGTCATTTCGCGTCTAGATTTTCCCGATCGTCATGACGACTCTGGCATACTCTCCCAAGTGTCCTGGGATGTTGTGATATCAAGATTATTTGTTGGCGAGTCCCGGTAAATCCATATGTGGCTCCGTTCGTCACCCGATTGAGAATTCCGCCCGAACGAAGGTCAGGAAGTTATTTTTCTGAAATTTTTACGAAATTTAACCAAAACGTAGAGAATCAAATTCTAAGACTTACTGTCTCGTTCACGGGTCCATCTGAGGTCTTCTGACCAGTAAAATCATACTGTCAGTGTAAAAACGCAGACCGGACTCCGTTTGAGTTTTTGACTCAAAACTTAATCGTAGCTTCCTACGATATCGTCGAGCATGACTATGGTCTCGGAATATTTTATTTCCATTCCTAAGACCTCGAATAAAATACATATGTTAAAATACTGAAGAATTAGAAAACGTGAAAATCGGGGCGTTACATTAACGATTTCGCTCGAAAAAAAGTCAGGAAGTGATTGTTAAGTTCTCTTGGAGAACAAGATTGTCATGATGAGTTTATGCTTTAGTATGTTGTAGTGTGCTTCAGCATATGTTGATGATGATATGATTGAATGAAAATCATTTCCATGTATGTTGAAAAACCTACTTTGATCACTAGATCAAGTATGGACTTTTGTGCTTAATTATGATGCAATGATGTGTGTTATTGTCTATCATAATTGTATAAGTCTTGTGAGCCATAATTTGGTTAGTTAGTGAAGCAAACCTTCACATTTGTTCCTAAGGCTTTTGGCCATGTCCTTAAGAAAAGGAAGAATATGAGTAGTTCTTGGACAAATCAAAGTTTTCAAGTAAGGAAAGTGTTTTAATAACTTATGTTTTTCAAATAAAAACCCTAAGTGACTTTGATCCAAAGATTAAATGGAATTAAATCTCAAAGTGTTTTCTGTGGCACCCACTACCTCGCAGACAATACATGATATAAATAAAATCATACATGTCTTAAAAAAATATATTTAACAATTAAAATAAAAACATTTTCTCAAGGGCAATGTGCATCACGTCATCTATAACATAAACGTAGGAATCTGAAATAATCAAGATCCTTTAAAACAAACTGCGGAAAACATAAATAACAAACATAACCCAAATGCCGATGTCACATATCAGAGTTGGTATACATATATCGATAATACATCGGAATAAAACTAAACAACTGAACGTAAATCCTAACTACTACTACTAAGAGGGATCTCCACGGGATCACTCCTCGTCAGCATGCTCACCCTCCTTTGCACATGCAACATCATATGCACAAGAACAACGAAAGATAGGGGTGAGAAATACGATCATAAATATATGTAAGCGGAAAGGAATAGTAATTAAGATGACATACAACATACATCAATCAACACATGTATAATCAATATATATATCAAAGATGCATGTCAATGCGAATGCAACATCACTACTCCATATGCATGTGGCCAACAACTCTAACTCTGGAAAGACGATTAGGAGTACATGTCCGGTTATCAACGTGGATGATATGCCAATCCATGGGCCATCCCCGAACACTCTCACCAATCCTGATAACGTATAGTGGCTAGTCAGGGTACTCAAGCTTATTCATTAGGTCACTCCGATAATAGGTAGCTAGCCTATGTCACCTGGAACTTCCATACCCAATGTACCCTCAAGGCCGGGATAACACCCATCGTGGCCTCCACTATCGCGATTCATCGTTTGCTTTCCACCCAACATATCAACTTCAACGTATGATGCGTGCAATGTTCATCAATATGCAAACACCTACCAACCATTCACCACCATAATCAATCACATTGATTATTAACTATGACCATCCACGATGGCCATCAACAACATCACTGATAATAACTTATCGTTATCATTATTAACAGCATCTTCATTATTATCTTTATCATTTCATGACGTTCTTCTCTAACTCATTCTATTTTAAACCATGGGGCTACATCCTAGTGTTAAGTAGGATCAAAGATCAAGTATTCTTAAGCTACTAAGGGTAACGTAAAGTCCTTAGATCATAACAAATCTACATAACACTATCCATCCAGCATAAGGGGTCAAAACTGCTCCTGGGCACGTGAGAATCGATTTCCAATCTCTGGAATCGATTTCTCAAGTCCTCAAAATGATTCCCATTACATGGAAATCGATTTCAACATGTTCAAATCGATTTCCCCAATCGATTTTTGAACAAGGAAAATCGATTCTAGAAATCGATTTCTACAAGGCCAAACCGATTTCCACACCTTCGAAATCGATTCTTGGTCGATTCAAATCGATTTCCATGTGCTGGAAATCGATTTCTGGGTGTCAGATCATGCAGTAACGGGTTTTCTCCGCTATCGGACCAGTCTGTGTTCTCTAATTGACATATCATTCGAGCCTAAGCTATTTATTACCAATTTGATTAGTCCAACACTCATAAATCATAACCTAAGGGTTCTCAAACTAATCCTTGGTCATCAATCTCACATTGCCTATTTATTTTCTCCTTATCACTATGTTCTGATAGCATAAGGTTAACAAAACACCATATCATGGCATAAACAACATGCTCATCATCATCAATTCATCAACAATCATATAAATCATGAATTCATAGTTACAAACATGTTATAACGTCAAATTATTCATTAATCAATACTCATATAGCCAGAAAACAACATAACAACATTCATAGACATACGCAGGCATACATAGGGGTCATGGGTTAACCCCTTCATCTTAACCTATCCCAAAACCCACATATTCATGACCAATTTTCTCCCCCCATACCTGGTATGATGATTCACAACCTAATGGAAAGAGAACATAGCCAAGTTCTGCTACGGTTCCTTCTTATGGGTTCAGCACTTGATCACGATCGCAACACTGGAAAGCAGAGTCGATCTTTAAGTTAAGGATTGAAAGGGAAAACAAATCTAGGATTAGAAACTCACCTTGGTTTTTAACTTAGGAGATTACCTCTAGCAGCAGGGATAGAGTAGCCAAATAACGGCATGTTCTTGACGAAGAACACCAAAGCAGGATTCGTCCTTTTGGGTTTTCTAGAGTAAGAGATCAGTGAGAGCTCTTAGGGATGAGAAGATGCAACTTGTGAGTATAATCAGGTTTAGAAACTAGGTTTAGGTCATACGCTATGTATATATAACTGTTTGGGACGTTTTAGGACGAATGGGCCGTACACAGCATATCCCGATAACCCAAAGGCGGATACAAGCTCTGACACGCATGGGAATCGATTCCACAACCATGGAAATCGATTTTCCATTGGCCAAATCGATTTTCTTATCAAAGAAATCGATTTTTCCCTTAAGCAATCGATTTCCACTTTCTGGAAATCGATTTCTTCATTCGGAAATCGATTTATCAAATCGATTTTCCCTTCAAAAAGCGTGTTTTTGGCCTCGACACCTGAATAATACTTGTAGATAATTATCTAAGCTTTCCAACGCATCCACGATCACCCTAATCAGATGTCTAGAACTCAAGATATGGCCAAAACCGTGAAACAGGTTATTTGAGCTCGAATGGATCGATTATCCTAAAGGCTGAACTACTACAACTATGAACTTATGCATCAAAAACAGGCATAAACAACATACGCAAACATCTATAATTAAGTATTAATACATCTAGACATAGAAGTGAAAAGCAGGGTGTTACAACTGCACCCGTTATAAAAATTTCGTCCTCGAAATTTCTACTCACCTTGAGTAAACAGATGCGGGTATGACTCCTTCATCTTGCTCTCCAACTCCTACGTAGCACTTTCTTCTGTAGCTCCACTGACCTTGACCTAGGGAATTTCCTTACCTCTCAGCTACTTGACCCTTCGATCTTCAACCCGAAGTGGTAACACCTCAAAGGTCAAGTTATCCTTTAGTGGAATAACATCGGGTACTATCACATGGCTTGGATCATGAACATACTTTCAAAGTTGAGACTCATGAAACACATTATGAAGGTTTGACAAGAACGGGGGTAAGGCTATCTGGTAGGCGACTTCACCGACTCTTTTTAGAATTTGGTAAGGACCAATGAATCTAGGAGTAAGTTTCCTCGCTTTCATTACTCTGCCAACCCCAGTTATTGGAGTAACTCGGAAGAACACATGATCCCCCTCCTGGAATTCGAGAGTTTTTCTTCTCTTATCATGGTAACTCTTTTGCCTACTCTGTGCCACTCTCATCTTATCTTGTATCATCCTCCCTTTCTCTGTAGTCTCTTGCACTAACTCAGGTCCTAACACAACATTCTCTCCAGGCTCATTCCAACACAAAGGCGTCCTACACCTCCTCCCATACAAAGCCTCATAAGGTACCATCCCAATACTGGAATGGAAGTTATTGTTGTAGGTAAACTCTATAAGGGGTAAAAACTTATCCCAACTACCCGACTACTCTAGCACACACGCCCTCAACAAGTCCTCTAAGGATTAGATTGTTCTCTCAGACTGACCATCGATCACTGACTTATGTGCTTCCCAATGGAGCACAGTTTCTACCTTAGCTGGGTCCACGGCTATCCCTCCTTTAGAGATGATGTGTCCTAAGAAACTCACCTCTTCTAACCAAAACTCACACTTAGACAACTTGGCACACAACTGTTTTTCCTTAAGGGTTTCCAAGACTATCCTCAAGTGTTCCTCATGTTCCTCCTTAGTCTTAGAGTATACTAGGATATCAACTATGAAGACAACTACAAACCTATCCAAGTATGGATGAAAGATCTTGTTCATGTAGTCCATGAACACAGCAGGGGCATTAGTTACACCAAAAGGCATAACTAGATACTCATAATGGCTATAGCGTGTTCTGAACGCAGTCTTTGGAATGTCCTCAGACTTGACCCGAATTTGGTGATAGCCTGATCTCAAATCTATCTTAGAAAACACACAGCTCCAATCAGCTGGTCCATAAGGTCATCTATCCTAGGAAGCGGATACCTATTCTTAGTAGTCACCTTGTTGAGCTGTCGGTAATCGACACACAACCTCATGCTGCCATCTTTCTTCTTCACCAACAACACTGGCGCTCCCCATGGAGACACACTAGGCGTAACAAACTGCTTCTGGAGCAATTCCTCTAACTGTTTCTTCAACTCTGCTAGCTCTAGAGGGGACATCCTGTATGGTGCTATGGATATAGGTCCTGTACCTGGCACTAAGTCTATGCTAAACTCAACCTCTCTCTCAGGTGGCAAACTATAAATATCCTCTGGAAAAACTTCTGGGAACTCTCCCATAACTGGCACATCCTTAACCTCAGCCTTTCTCTCTACTTCCAGGGAAGATAAGATCATGTATACTTGGGCTTCTTCTCTAATAGAAGCCTTGACTTGGTTGGCAGTCAGAAAACTCGGATCCTTAGGATCGACAGCAGTTCCAAAAACAACAGTTTTATCAAATTAATTTAACAGGACATGATTGGCAGATAACCAGTCCATACCAAGAATAACATCAAGTTGTTTAAGGGGTAAGCATATAAGATCAACTATGAAATTTCTATCACCAATGACAATGGAACAACCTTTACAAATAAGTGAGGTAACAACAGGCTTATTGGTAGGGGTAGCAACAACTAGATCATATTCAAGTTGGGCAATAGGTAATCTAAGGCACTCAACACAATCATGTGATATAAAGGAATGCGACGCACCCGAATCAAACAACACTATTAAAGGAGTCCCTTTGATGAGGCACTTACCTTGAATCAGATCTTCAGATTCTGAGGCTTCAGCTCCACTGAGAGTGAAGACTCTTCCACTTGTCCTCAGTCGATTGGCTTGAGAACTCTTGCTGGCACTCTGTGGCTCCATCTTTGCTCCACTACAATCCTTACTGATATGACCAGGCTTCCCACACTTGAAGCAGATGATGTCTGTCTCCTTAAAGTCACGAGTAAAGTGTTCCTTACCACACTTGCCACACCTGATTGGCCTAGAAAAGGCAAATCCTCCGCCACTAGCTGGTCCCAATGTATACTGCGGTTTCTTGCCGGCGTACTTGAACCCACGACCAACTGGTGCCAACTGTTGTTTTCCTTTATCCTGTTGGGTCGTCCTCTTGCTACCTTAGGGACCAGAACTCTTGAACTGAGCAACTCTGGACTTGTAGTCTTCCTCAAAGATTCTGCACTTGTTCACCAAGGTGGGGAAAACACGGATCTCCTGGTAGCTGATGGCTTGCTTAATCTCTGGAAGCAAACCATTCTCGAACTTCACACACTTGGAGCGATCATCATTACAATCCTGGCAGAGTGGATAGTAACGTGACAGCTCCTCAAACTTAGCGGCATAATCCCCAACGGACATGTTTCCCTGAGTCAAAGCCAGAAACTCCATCTCCTTCTTGTCGCGTATATCAGCAGGGAAATACTTCCCCAAGTATCTCTCCTTGAAGGCATCCCAAGTAACAGCAGCGCCCTCAGCTTCCAAACGTTGGCGGTAATTCTCCCACCAATGTTTAGCTTCTTCTACCAACATGAAGGTAGCAAAGGTAACCTTGTGAGCATCGGTGCATGCCATGGCCCGAAAGATTTTCTCAAGCTCTCGGATCCATGTCTGAGCACCTTCAAGGTCATAAGCACCCTTGAAGGATGGCGGATTATTCCTCTGGAACTTATCCAAACCCTGAAATTCAGCAGGTCCACCTCCATTGTGATTCTGATTCTGCCCTATGGCATTAGCTAATGCTTCCAGGGCATCAGCAATCGCACGATCGTTTCTACCCGCCATAACTTCCTGCATCATTCAAGTAAACTGCTCAATATCGGAAGATAAGCAAAACAAAACTAAACACTTAATACTCTATACCATCTTCATAGACAATCATATAAGAGTACACAGAAAAGAACACAACAGAAACATACCCCTGCCTGTAGGACAGACCGGCACTGGTACCACTAAATGTGACACCCACTACCCCGCATATAATAAATTATATAAATAAAATCATACATGTCTTAAAAAAAAATATAACAATTAAAATAAAAACATTTTCTCAAGGGCAATGTGCATCACATCATCTATAACTTAAATGTAGGAATCTGAAATAATCAAAATCCTTTAAAACAAACTACGGGAAACATAAATAATAAACATAACCCAAATCCTGATGTCACATATCAGAGTTGGTATACATATACCGATAATACATCGGAATAAAACTAAACAACTGAACGTAAATCCTAACTACTACTACTAAGAGGGATCTCCACGGGATCACTCCTCGTCAGCATGCTCACCCTCCTCTGCACATGCAACATCATATGCACAAGAACAACAAAAGATAGGGGTGAGAAATACGATCATAAATATATGTAAACTGAAAGGAATAGTAATTAAGATGACATACAACATACATTAATCAACACACGTATAATCAATATATATATATATATCAAAGATGCATGTCAATGCGAATGCAACATCACTACTCCGTATGCATGTGGCTAACAGCTCTAACTCTGGAAAGACGATTAGGAGTACATGTCCGGTTATCAACGTGGATGATATGCCAGACCATGGGCTATCCTCGAACACTCTCACCAATTCTGATAACGTATAGTGGCTAGTCAGGGTACTCAAGCTTATTCATTAGGTCACTCCGACAATAGGTAGCTAGCCCATGTCACCTGGAACTTCCATACCCAATGTACCCTCAAGGCTGGGATAACACCCATCGTGGCTTCCACTATCGCGATTCATCGTTTCCTTTCCACCCAACATATCAACTTCAACGTATGATGCATGCAATGTTCATCAATATGCAAACACATACCAACCATTCACCACCATAATCAATCACATTGATTATTTACTATGACCATCCACGATGGCCATCAACAACATCACTGATAATAACTCATCGTTATCATTATTAACAGCATCTTCGTTATTATCTTTATCATTTCATGACGTTCTTCTCTAACTCATTCTATTTTAAACCATGGGGTTACATCCTAGTGTTAAGTAGGATCAAAGATCAAGTATTCTTAAGCTACTAAGAATAACGTAAAGTCCTTATATCATAACAAACCTACATAACACTATCCATCAAGCAAAAGGGGTCAAAACTGCTCCTGGGCACGTGAGAATTGATTTCCAATCTCTGGAATCGATTTCTCAAGTCCTCAAATCGGTTCCCATTACATGGAAATTGATTTAAACATGTTCAAATCGATTTCCCCAATCGATTTTTGAACAAGGAAAATCGATTCTAGAAATCGATTTCTACAAGGCCAAACCGATTTCCATACCTTGGAAATCGATTCTTGGTCGATTCAAATCGATTTCCATGTGCTGGAAATCGATTTCTGGGTGTCAGATCATGCAGTAACGGGTTTTCTCCGCTATCGGACCAGTCTGTGTTCTCTAATTGACATATCATTCGAGCCTAAGCTATTTATCACCAATTTGATTAGTCCAACACTCATAAATCATAAATTAAGGGTTCTCAAACTAATCCTTGGTCATCAATCTCACATTGCCTATTTATTTTCTCTATATCACTGTGTTCTGATAGCATAAGGTTAACAAAACACCATATCATGGCATAAACAACATGTTCATCATCATCAATTCATCAACAATCATATAAATCATGAACTCATAGTTACAAACATGTTATAACGTCAAATTATTCATCAATCAATACTCGTATAGCCAGAAAACAACATAACAACATTCATAGACATACGCAGGCATACATAGGGGTCATGGGTTAACCCCTTCATCTTAACCTATCCCAAAACCCACATATTCATGACCAATTTTCTCCCCCCATACCTGGTATGACGGTGCACAGCCTAAGGGAAAGAGAACAGAGCCAAGTTCTGCTACGGTTCCTTCTTACGGGTTTAGCACTTGATCACGATCGCAACACTGGAAAGCAGAGTCGATCTTTAAGTTAAGGATTGAAAGGGAAAACAAATCTAGGATTAGAAACTCACCTTGGTTTCTAACTTAGGAGATTAACTCTAGCAGCAGGGATAGACTAGCCAAACAACGGCGTGTTCTTGACGAAGAACACCAAAACAGGATTCGTCCTTTTGGCTTTTCTAGAGTAAGAGATCAGTGAGAGCTCTTAGGGATGAGAAGAGGCAACTTGTGAGTGTAATCAGGTTTAGAAACTAGGTTTAGGTCATAAGCTATGTATATATAACTGTTAGGGACGTTTTAGGACGAATGGGCCATACATTGCATAGCCCGATAACCTAAACGCGTATACAATCTCTGACACGCTTGGGAATCGATTCCACAACCATGAAAATCGATTTTCCATTGGCCAAATCGATTTTCTTATCGAAGAAATCGATTTTTCCCCTTAAGCAATCGATTTCCACTTTCTGGAAATCGATTTCTTCATTTGGAAATCGATTTCTCAAATCGATTTCCCCTTCAAAAAGCATGTTTTTGGCCTCGAAACCTGAATAAGACTTGTAGATAATTGTCTAAGCTTTCCAACGCATCCAAGATCACCCTAATCGGATGTCTAGAACTCAAGATATGGCCAAAACCGTGAAACAGGTTATTTGAGCTCGAATGGATCGATTATCCTAAAGGCTGAACTACTACAACTATGAACTTATGCATCAAAAACAGGCATAAACAACATACGCAAACATCTATAATTAAGTATTAGCACATATAGACATAGAAGTGAAAAGCAGGGTGTTACATTTTCACCAAAGTGAAACATGTTTTATACCTTATCCTTAGTCTATCTAGTTAATCAAGTGACACAAAATGAGACAAGAAGTGTTTTCATGAATAGAATCAAAATGGTTCCATAAGGTTAATGTCTTGTTTTAAGGCAACTTTTCGCTAAGCGAATTTACCTTCGCTAAGCGAAAACAGAGGAATTCCAAGTTGGCCATCACTTCCTCACTTTCGCTAAGCGAATTAATATTCGCTAAGCGAATCCAGAGAATTTCGCTACACAAATTCTGTTTCGCCGAGCGATCCAAAAGAGTTTCAAAAGAGGTGTAACCGCCTCCATTCTTGCTAAGCGAATCAGGATTTGCTAAATGAATACAACAAATTTCGCTACGCGAATTATGTTTCGATGAGCTATGCAGAGGAGTTTCCAAGGAGGTATCTTTGCCACAATTTCGCTAAGCGAATGGAATTCCTCTAAGCGAATTTCATGTTTTCAGAAAATGCTAAAAATAGAGTAAATAGTTCAAAAGTTGTTTCAAATCAAATGAGTTTTCAATTGAGAAGTTGTTTTGGTTTACAAAGGAGTTTTTAACTCAACTGTAAAGTTTTACGCATCAAAAACCTAAGTTAAGTAATTAACTTAGAGTTAAAGACAAGGGTTAATAAAGTATAGTATATGGTGCAACAAGACCATATACTATACCATTGATGACTTAGTACATCAATGACTTCATAAGACATAAACACAAACATGAAACGTTTTGGGATTTGAAACAGTAGTTCGATGACGGACCGGTGATTCGGACCCCAATCAGTCGTTCAATTGTTTCAGTCTTGTGATGACTCGATCCCGGAGGGATCATAGATTTATCCAGTGGATAAAGGTTTTGTTTTTCAAAAGACGCGTATAGTTCCTAAGGAAGAGAACCTTAGTGGAACTCGAGGTTTACCCGGGGGGTAGACATTGCTTGATCGCATATGCTTTGTGTAAGCATTAGCATTTCATTTGCATAGTGTAAGGCCTTGAGCCTAGGAGTTGAGCTTACACCTTGATGCGGGTGCGAATCTTACGGTAACGATCTTCAATGGTCTTTTTTGAGGTATCAGGGATGGAAGGGCTTACATGTGACCAGTTTGTAGTTCTTCTGTGTCGTGGCGAATCCGTGCAATACAGTGATATCCTCTACTAGATGCCGTACTTTTCAGGTTTGGGCGGGAGTGTTTCCATAAAGCCAGATACGTGCACGTTACGAATGTTGTAGCATCTTGCTCATGGCTAGCAGAAACCGGAACATGTCCTCCCATCCACTCTCTCCGACGTTTTGTTAGCTCCATGGAGTAGGGGTCAGAGTAGTACCCAGTGGCATTGGCATTGAGTCATGTACATTGCACTGCATTGCATGGCTGTTGATATTTACATTTACTGTTATACATCTCTGTATTGTTTAAGGATGCCCTATATTATGCTGTTAACTGTTTAACATGATTTATATTGAGAATTTTAGTAAGCATGTTGGGTACGCTGTTACCTGGTGAGTCGTCCCGTTTTTACTACTACGTTTTGCTGTGTTGATGAACGGGAATCTCACCCATATCTGTATGTTTTCTATTGGTACTTGCTATTGCTGCTTGAATAGATGGACGTGACGATGGTTCAGTTAAGTAGTTTCCTTGAGCCCGGAGGCGGACTCTTTTGCTGTTTTGTTTTTGTTGTCGGCCAGACTATGTCAGTTTTTGTGGTACCTTTTGGGAGCTACGACTCCTAGTATTTATTATTTCTTATTATCAGTTATACATTAGACTTATGTCTGTATACAGTAATGTTGCGGTTTCTGTTTCTGTTTTTATATTTATAATACAGTATGTATGTTCTAGAAATGCATGGTGAACCTAAGTTCATCTTTTAGTATTATTTACCTTTACTAATCCTGTTACATCTTGTGAAAAAAAAAAAAACTATATTTTCCGCATTAATAAATATTTTCGGCCTTATAAACGTTCGAGAATGTGACACTCGGGAAAAGGTGTTGCATAGTCGAAATCGCGTTCCGATACTTCGATCTCCTCGAAAGTGAGCTTCCTCTCTCTAGAACGCTGCTTTCTCTCTCTTTAGTTGCAGAGAATTCTGAAGGCTCTAAGGAAATTTCGTGCAAATGAGGAAGAAGAGAAAACTCCACTAATTTGAGCTGTTGTGCACGCTTTAGCATGGACACTACTGCACGCTTTAGCGTGACCACGCTTGAGCGTGAGGTCTTCTCCACGCTTGAGCGTGGAACCTTGTCCGCTCCGCCTTGACCCTGGCCTGACACGTGTAGCACATGCGTCAAAAACACTCTAGCTGGCAAATGCACTCAGAACGCTTGAGCGTCCGCTTTACCAACACTTGAGCATTGGAACACTAGGGCGTGATCCCTTCCCACGCTTGAGCGTTGCCTTCAGCTGGGAAAAGCTTTCCAAACATCTAGCTTCCATAGTTACTCGTTTAACGTAGGCACCTCCAACCTTGTTCAAGCCTATTCCTAAGCTTCAAACTAGGTCTAAAACTAACACACAACAATTCACACAGTCATCCAAAGCTCCAATCGAGATTAACCAACTCGATCAGAGTTCACAGAAAAATCGGGATGTTCCATTACCACCCCCTTACAGAAAATTTTGTCCCCGAAATTTCCGTCGTATACCTGTGAATAGATAGGGATGACTCTGGCGCATCTCAGCCTCACGTTCCCACATTGAGTCACCATTCACAGGGTTCCATTCCACTCTGACTAACGGAATGTGCTTACCACGTAGCTCCTTGTTCCTTCTGTCCACGATCCGAACAGGTGAAGCTTCGTACTCCAGATTCTCTTTCAGTTGAATTGATTCGGGCTCTAACACGTGTGATGGATCGGGATGATATTTTCTAAGCTGAAAGATGTCATGAAGGTTTGAAAGATTTGGTGGTAAAGCTTTTTGATAGGCTACAGGGCCGATTCGTCGAAGAATCTAAAACGGTCCTATGAATTTAGGTGTTAGCTTTCTGGATCTGATTGCCCTGTCCACTCCATCTCTTGGGGCAACTCTAGTGAAAACATGGTCGCCCTCTTGAAATACAAAAAGCCTCCTCCTCTTGTCAGCGTTGCTCTTCTGCCTGTCCCTCTCAACCTTCATCCTTTCCCGTATCTTATGGACTTGTTCCGTCGTTTGTTGTACCAACTCTGGACCTCATAACTGACTTTCCCCCTTCTCAAACCAGCACAACGAGGTCCTGCACTTTTGTCCATACAGTGCTTCGTATGGCGCCATCCCAATACTAGAATGGAAATTGTTGTTGTAAGTAAACTCGATCAATGGAAGAAACTCGTCCCAACTTCCCGTGTTCTCCAACACGTACGCTCTTAAGAGATCCTCCAATGATTGAATTGTTCGTCTAGACTGACCATCCGCTTGAGGATGATAAGCAGAACTCATACTTAACTTAGTTCCCATTGCACTGTGTAAGCTCCTCCAAAACCTTGAGGTAAAACTTGGATCGCGGTCCGAAACGATACTTGAAGGTACCCCATGCAGCCTTACAACTTCCTTGATGTAAATCTGAGTTAATCGCTCCAGAGAGTAATTCTGGTTGATTGGTAAGAAGTGAGCACACTTCGTCAATCGGTCGATGATTACCCAAACTGCATCACACCTTTTCTAAGTTCTCAGCAACCCAGAAACAAAGTCCATGGCAATACTATCCTATTTCCATTCTGGGACATCCAACGATTGCAGCAACCCTGCTGGCTTCTGGTGTTCAATCTTCGCTTTCTGACACACCAAGCAGGTTAGGACATAAGCTGCTACATCTTTCTTCATCCCCGGCCACCAGAACAGCTTTTTCAGATCCTAATACATCTTGGTAGCCCTTGGATGGAAACTCATCTTGCTCTTGTGTGCTTCCTCCAAGATCAGATTCTTAACTTCTCTATCCGCTGGCACACAAACCCGGGCACTATACCTAAGCAGACCATTTGTACCTCTATTGAATTCCAAATTCTTACCTTCTTCTATCAACCGATTCACACCCTCGAGGTACTGATCCTCAGCTTGCTTCTGCCACAAAAGTTTTAGGAAATTGCTAGTTACTCTAACCATCCCCAAATTCAATTTATCCTCGACGATTTCCGCTTCTAGGTTCAGATCTCTAAACGCCTCTAAAAGTTCAAGCTCCTTTATCATCATCGTAGATACATGTAAGGACTTCCTACTGAGCGCATCAGCTACAACATTCGCCTTAATTGGATGGTATTGCAGGTCGAATTCATAGTCCTTTATGAATTCCATCCATCTCCGGTGCCGCATGTTCAACTCTTTCTGGTTGAACAGATACTTCAGGCTCTTATGGTCGCTAAACACACTGAATTTAGCACCATAAAGATAGTGTCTCCATATCTTCAATGCAAACACTATCGCAGCCAACTCCAGATCATGTGTTGGGTAGTTCCGCTCATGTACTCTCAACTGCCTGGAGGCATACGCCACCACTTTTCTGTCTTGCATGAGCACACATCCCAAGCCTTGATAAGATGCATCACAGTATACATCGAATCGTCCTAAAGGATCTGGTAGCACCAGCACAAGTGATGTGGTCAGTCTACTTTTCAGTTCCTGGAAACTCTGCTCACAAGCCTCTGACCACTCAAACGCCTTCCCTTTTCTCGTTAACTGCATCATAGGTAACGCAATCTTAGAGAATCCTTCTATAAACCTTTGATAGTAGCCCACTAAACCAAGAAAACTTCTCACCTCGTTTACAGACTTAGGGCTTTCCCAACTCACTACGGCCTCAACTTTCGTAGGATCCACTGCGATTCCATCCTTACTGATCACATGGCCTAGAAACTGAACTTCCTCTAACCAAAACTCGCACTAAGCTGCTGGTCCTTTAGCACTTACAACACCGCCCTCAGATGCTCTTGGTGTTCCTCTTTACTCGAAGAGTATACAAGGATGTCATCGATAAACACAGCAACAAACTTGTCAAGGAACGGTCGGAAGATCCTGTTCATATAATCCATGGACACAGCTGGAGCATTAGTCACACCAAACGGAATAACCAAATACTCGTAGTGACCATACCGACTCTGAAAAGCAGTCTTTGGCACATCCTCCTTCTTAACCTGGATTTGATGGTATCCATATCGTAGATCAATCTTAGAAAACACAGCTCCTCCTTTCAGCTGATCCATCAAATCATCTATCCAAGGTAACAGATACTTGTTCTTTATCGTCGCTTTGTTCAACTGACGATAGCCTACGCACAGCCTCGAGTTTCCGTCCTTCTTCTTCACAAACAACACCGGAGCTCCCCACAGAGATGCAATAGGTTTAATAAACTCTTTGCCTAACATCTCATCCAACTGCTTCTTTAGCTCCATCAGCTCAACTGGAGACATCCGATACGGTGCTATCAATATAGGCCCCGTTCCCGGTACCAGGTCTATAGCAAACTCCACCTCTCTCTCTGGTGGTAATCCAGGAACATCATCGGGAAACACATCCGGAAACTCTCGCATGATAAGCAAAGCTTCAACACTAGGAGTCTCCTTCACCTCCAAAGACAACAGCACCATATACTCGTCTGATCGTTCACTCGTCAGAGTACTCTTGTTGGCAGGCGTCAATCCAGATGGCTCGGAAAAATTGAGAGTTTTGTTTGAACAGTCTAACATTACATGGTTGGCCGAAAGCCAATCCATGCCTAGGATTACATCTATCTGTTGCATAGGCAAGCAGATAAGGTCAACAAGGAAATGACGATTTTCTACCGTAACAGGACATTGACGGCGTACAGATAGGGTAGTTAAAGAATCACCAGTAGGTGTTGAAACAGTTAAGTGATATGGCAATGTAGAAACAGGAAACCCTAAATGATCCATACACTATACTGATATGAAAGAATGTGTAGCCCCCGAATCAAACAGAACCAACAAAAGCTTACTAGAAACTAAGCACTTACCTTGGATAAGATCAGGACTTTGGGAGGCTTCAGAACCTCGCACGGCAGACACCCTTCCGGTCGTCTGTGGCCTGCTCTGCTGACTTGCCACAACTGATCTCGCTCCGCCACTATGAGCCCTACTACTTTTCTGCTGAAACTGAGCCCTTCTGCTCACTCCGGGCTTGCAGTCTGACGTATAGTGACCCATCTGATTGTAATTAAAACATCTGATGTGTTGGGTCCTCGGACAGTTCTTGACCAAATGCGGTCCCCCGCACCGAAAACAAGTCTTGATCTCTTATTGTGCTTGACCGGAGTCGCTCACTCCATGGTTGACATTGAATCGAGTCGGGCGATCATACAGCCCTACTCTCCGTTGGAACTTGCTGCTTCTACCACTTTGACTGCTCCGAACAGGCCCACCACTTGCCTTTTGTTGCGCGATAGTCCCTGCTCGGTCATGACCACTGTACACTTCTCCACCAACTCGGAGAAAGAACTAATACTCAAGGGTAGCATCACTCGCTTTAACTCAGGTCTCAGTCCATCCTCAAACCTCCTGCAGACCCATTCTTCATCCGGGTGGATCTGATAGAATTGAGAAAACTTGAGTAGCGCTTCAAACATCATCGCGTACTCACCCACTGATAGCTGTTCCTGTTTCAGACTCAGGAATTCTTTTTCTTTTTCTTGCCTGACGCTTCTTGGGAAGTATTTCTCCAGAAAACACTCCCGAAACAATTGCCATGTCAGCACCCTTCCTCCGGCCTCTAACAGTCTGGCCTTGGTTCTCCACCAAGCCTCTGCTGCTCCTACTAACATGAAGGCAGCATATGACCTTTCTGTCTTATCTACAATGTGTGGCCCTGAACACCTTTTCTCTTTCTTGCAACCACATCTCCGCCGCTTCAGGGTTATACTCTCCGTGGAACTGGGGAGGATTTCCATTGAGACCGGTATCCACTGTCTCGTTTCCTCTTACTGTGTGTAGCTAATCTTATCTAGCTTCTCTTTCTTCCTGTCTTTGCATATACTGGACAGTCTGTTGAGTTTGTTGCATCATTTCGGTAGCCAAGTCCCTCATGGTCTGCATTGCTACTGAAGTGTCACCACCACTTCCTGTCCCTGAGTGGTCACCGTTGTTGTTGTTATTATCGTTGCCTCCAGTTGCAGTCGTCCTTCCACCTCTTCCTCTTCCACGTGTCATTTAGCTTCCTCTAAAAGGAGCTATCTGTTGCAATTCATAAGACATATAATTGCACTTAACAGTTAAACATATCATATGCCTTATGAATGAAAACAGTTATCACACATCGATAACTAGCGCATCGGACACTCTACCCAAAACCCGACACCGTTGATATAACTCGGTTGACCGTCAAAGCCAGTACACTTAACCTTCATAGTCCGATATTAGAATCGAACTACTCTGATACCACCAAAATGAGACAACCCCATACATATGAAGCCTTCCCATTAGTCCCAACCTCTTATTATTATTATTATTATCTATGCCTAGCCGTATATAAAGCGATAGCGTGGTAAACAAACAGCTATACTGAAGAAAGCAAACAAAACGGCAAGCATAGAAAAGTGATCAAAGTAAAAGCGTAATATATATATAACTGTACAATAACATGCATAAGTTAGCCCCATCAGTAGGGCAGCGTACATACATATACATCCTAAATCAAAATACATCAAAAAGCAAGATAAACTCTCGGAGCTCACCAGCAACCCCCGTCCCCTCTCAAAATACATCAAAATCTCTCGGCTCACTCCCTAGGACGCATTGGTAGGCTCTCACCATCAGTGGTGAGGATGCCCTGAGCTACCCTGACCCTCACCATGAGTACGCCTGTACCGCACAATAGGCTCGTACTTTGACGAAAACCTGGAGACCACGATCCTTAGCCTGCGGTAGGTCCTCAGGTACTGCTTGGTCCTCCTGCGCTGGCCTCGGTAGACGTAACCTCTCCTGCTGGTCACGACCGACACGTGTAGTCTCGCTGCCTCTACCTCGAAGGTCGCCATATCCTCGGGAAAGGTAGAAACTGGTACACGCAGTAGGGGCCGATGATATCCACATAGGGAGGCGTGCCGCTCCGAAAGATCAGACTAACAGGTCCTGTGTACACCACCAAAAAGGTAGAGGGGTCTACCCGCCATCCCCTCTTGTCATGGTATACTATCTCAATATCGCCCAGCACCGGCATCCGCGGTGCCCCAGTGATGAACGGGTGAAGCCTCGAGTGCATGCTAAATCTCCGCTGGCTCGTCGTCTTCAAGAAATCCCATAACAGACAACAAGGAAAAACAGAAGGGAGATAAGAAATACAGCGCATCATCGAGTAGGAAAACAATATTAATGCAGTAAACACATATAACAAGTAGCAGGTAGCAAATATCTCAAATATCACAGTTACTGCATACTAACAAACGTCTTTCAAGAAAACACATGCAACAAGCATTCATCTCCATGAGTCTCACACTCAGATCAATCCTCTAGACCGGGATACTAATCCCATGCAGCATGTCGGCCGAAAAACGCACTTCTGCATGTTCCCAACTGGAACGGTTCCACACCCGAACAAGTCCACACCGGAATAGGTTCTGTGTCGGAACGGAGTTAGCTTGTCCAAGAAACCGAACTGCTCACTGTGACCAATAAGAGTACATCCTCCTTCCACACCGGAACCGGGGTATCTCGGTCGCCTTGGAACGTTAGCTTAGAACAACTGGAAAGCTATGGGATTAGTCGGTAAAATCGGACTGGATCGGGCATCATGACAGGATAGGAGCTACCTCATCCATCACTGTAAACTATTCCCGAGACCGACAACATCCCCAAGGCCACTCACTTGACTGCCCAATCTACTTTCCGTACCCGCACTCAGGTACCGCTAACCTTGTATGACGCTGGCAGCCCATACTACCTGTCATACAGCCTTGCCCCTTGGCAGCTGATGATGATATGCAGCAAACATCCTCAACGGGCTTGATGCCGAATCTCACACCTAAGCTCTCAATCAAAAACAACACGATGCCACTGCATCCACACGGCCACAACCTCGACGCCACGGGTCCACAAGCCACCGCTCAAACAAACACGGCCTCAACCTCAAGAAGTCAGCATAATAGCAATGGCACCATCCACGGTATGAACTCGACAGCAACACGGTACACAACCAAACTTAATTATATTGCATTCCACCACAACACTCAACAATGCAGCATACAGCATACTAACAACAGCAATAACATCAACTATAGCATATAGCAGCATATCACATACCAAGCAGCATATTGGCACTTAGACAGAAAGCAACAACAACAAGTAGTAACATACAACCATACAAAACCAACCATCCTCAATTAACAGTTCGCTAGCCTAGGGATTCCAAACATAACGACGATAACCCAAAGCAAGCTAAACCTAGGGTTTAGGTACTTTATCAGGGCTAAACCACTAGTAGGGTTAGGGCTTCCCTACACATAGCAGAAACATACTACACTACTCTTGCCTTCCTGACTGTAGCAGTACTTTTTCTTCCCACTTGAACAGTCGACACGCAAATCTAGGCAATCACCGGTTGCTCCTCCTTCCTCAAGCTCGCAGCCACCCTCCTATGGCAGCTCCAAATAGCCCTCAACCGCGGCCTCAGCCTTGTCTGCTCCGCCTTGACCCTGGCCTAACACGTGTAGCACACGCGTTAAAAACACTCCAGCTGGCAAACGCACTCAGAACGCTTGAGCGTCCGCTTTACCAACGCTTGAGTGTTGGCAAGCTAGGGCGTGATCCCTTCCCACGCTTGAGCGTTGCGTTCAGCTGGGAAAAGCTTTGCAAACATCTAGCTTCCATAGTTACTCGTGTAATGCCTTAGGAACCTCCAACCTTGTTCAAGCCTCTTCCTAAGCTTCAAACGAGGTCTAAATCTAACACACAACAATTCACACAATCATCCAAAGCTCCAATCAAGATTAACCAACTCGATCAGAGTTCACAGAAAAACTGGGATGTTACAGTAGACCTAGTCTGTCTGCCTATGCAGCAGATTGATGTTATCCTAGGAATGGATTGGCTTTCGGCTAACCATGTGATACTAGACTGTTCAGACAAAACCCTTTGTTTTTTTTTTTTTTGAGCTATCTGAATTGACGCGATTGACGGAAAGGGAGAACCGTTTGAAAAGACAAAAGAGTGGTAGGCTAGTTTCCAAGAACGGAAAAGGAGGCTAACAACATCTCCGATACTAGTCTTGCTAGATCCATCGACGTCATTCGATGTGTACGTGAAGCATCGTATCAAGGTTTGGGTTGCGTAACTCGTGCAAGAAAGGAGAGTAGTGGCTACGGATCAAAGACAACGGCGTGAAAGAACTCTGCGAGAAACAGATTCCCTTAGTCAAGGTCATCTAGGATGCAACCATAGGAGATGCTACCTGAGCTAAAGAAGAGGATATGCAACGACAGTATCCGAGTCCGTTTTTAAAGGTGCATCGAATTTCGGGACGAAATTCTTTTAGGGAGTAGTAATTTAACACCCCGATTTTCAAGATTTTCTTAATTAATCAGTATTTATGAGTTTGTATTTTATTAGAAGGCCTAGAGAGTGAAATAAAATAAACCGAGACCATAGTCAAGCTCTACGCTATCGTAGGAAGCTATAGTTAAATTTTGGTTGAAAACTCAGACGGAGCCCGGTTTGCATTTTTACACTGACAGTATGATTTTACTGCTCAGAAGACCTAATTTTGACTCATGAACGAAACAATTAGGTTTTAAATAAAAATGCGAACAATACCGGCGATTTTGAAAATTTTCAAAATAAATAAGTTCTAACGACTTTCTTGGGCGAAAACCCTAAACCGGAAAATCGATGGAATCGAGAACGGATGCGCGGGGACAAACCCGGACACCAGAAGAGGGACACGAGTCACCTGAGCAAGGTGAGTCAGAGGGTGAGTCACCACCATGACTCACCGCGTCATCATTACGTTTCTACAAAATATCTGAGATATTTAGGGCAAGAAAAGACCATTTTGCCCCTAGGAATTGATGAAATTACAATTCGTGCCATGTGACTCATTACTGTCATCATTACCTTTTCTGAAAATATCTAGATATTTCTGAAAATATCTACATATTTATGATGGAATGACGTTTATGCCCTTGGTCTTTTGTTGAAATGACAATTTTGTCCCTAAGAGAAATTACTCTTTTTGCCATAAAATATCTAAGAGTTGGGCCTTGGGCCAAAAAGCCCACCAAGGGGGCGGCTACCTAGCCTATATATACCCCATCTCCCTTCCTTTGTTTTCTACACGTTCCTTCACATCTCTCCTTAATCATCTTCTTCAAACCTCCATTGTTGTCTTCAAGTGCAAGCTTTCCTCTTCATTTGTCTTCAAGCTTCAAGTGGTAAAATCTCTAATACTTACTCTCTTTGATCCATAAATTTCATTGTTCTTCACTTAGTTCTTGTTTAAACTTCTAAGTTCTAAGTTCAAAAATCTCTAGAAAATCATAGAAAAATCCTTTTAATATGAAATCAATTTCTATGATCTAGTTTCATCATTCTCTATCACTATCCAAGAGCATTTAATCAAATAACATGTCTATTATATTTTCAAGGAGGTGGTCGAAACCTATGCTTTGAGAAATCATAGGTTTTGTTTCAAAGTTTTTGTGTAAAAAGACTTAATCTAGTATTTTGTATACTTAAGGATCATTGATCCAAGAGTTGGTAAAGTTTTAACACCTCTAGCCTATTTTTCTAAAAAGGGGCCGAACCTTAGTTCATAGGAACTAAGTGGGTTTTGTTTTATTGTAATAAAATTCTGGTTGTGATTTGTTGTGAAGGATCAAATGGTGTTTAATTATTCTGAAGCATGTACGGTTGCCGGTTGGAGGAGTGAGGCTGCGGCTGTGAGGCTGTGCAAAGGAGTAAGAAGTGCTCGTTGATCGTTGCTATGTTTGCTATCAGGTGGGGGAAAGAATCACACTCGTCGGGGAGGCAAGAGTAGAGTAGAATACTTTGTTGCGCGTATGGGATCATAAACCCTACTAGTGGTTGAGTAACCGACAAGACCTAAGTCCACATTGGCGGCTACCCTAAAGTGGTACCAATGTAGGGTTAGGCATTGTAGGCTTATCACCGTAGGCTGATATTATGTTAGTTGAGGTCGTATGTTTAACATGTTTATATGCTGTTATGATGTGATCGTGGATATGTATTTTACCATAATTGTGATAAGGTGCTTTATTGTCTTAATTGGTGATATAGTGATAATATGCTTAATTGCTTCATTTAATGATATGATGATAATATGCTGTGTTGAACATATGTGATTGTTGGTTCGCTTAGAGTTAAGCGATGATCATTGTGAATTGGGTGATGTGTGAGATAATATTAGTTAGTGGAAACACGCTACTATACTCAACCTGGTGAAATGATTGAGATAGTCGTGAACACTCTGCTTGGTAGGGAGTGTTGGTGTTTAGTGTGTCAAGTTATGAGGTTGAGTTACTTAGCTGTTGATTGGAATGAGTTGTGAGGATTCGTGCTAGTTGCATTGTGTGGTGATGTCACAGCCACATAGATCTGGGATTACGCGAGATCAAACCGGAACTACAAATAGATGCTTGGTAGGTCTACTGTGAGCTTCTGAGATCTCCAATGCGCATTCCAACACCGGGACAGCTATTCCTATCTGGAATGGGGAATAATGTCACCCTGCTTGGTAGGGGGTGAGCATCCTGCTTGGTAGGGGATGTGATGTACTCGTGAGTGTAACAGAATCTGCTGCTCTGATGACGTTTGATTTTCATCCTGCTTGGTAGGGGATACGTTCTGATGTAGCAATGTGGTCGTGTCTTCATGTAAGGTCTAGATGCATGAGAGTGTGAGATAAGTAGTTAAGTTCGATAAACCCGAGGATGGCTAACGATTGTGTGTGATTGTGTTATTAGAGTATCTGCTTTACCTTTATCCCTATGTGTGATGAGATGTAATTCTTATCCCCGTATTTCTCTATGTCATATTTTATTTATTCTTGATCGCACGAGAAGATCCTGTTGAGGAGTTGCCAAAGGAGATTGATGGCATACCGGCTGAACCTGATGCTGGCGGGAGAGCCTCGGATCCCAATGCTGGGGCACTTTGAGCTGCTCTATGCAGAGGACGACTGTCTCTGGGAGACTGACTACTCTCAGTGAAGAGTAGTGTATACGGGCCCGACTACCATATACGTTAGAGTCGTGGTTGGATAGACAGTCTTAGTTTTGTTATGGCCAGTACATGGGTTGAGTGAAATGTATTTTTAGGGCCAGGAGAGGAAGTCTGATGTATTTTATTTTGTTACCATGCTTTCAGTTGTATATGTTAATATTAGTTCGTACTCTGATATAATTGGTATCAGTTATTGTAGGCTCTACTGATGGAACCAGTACTCTTACTTATGTATAAGTTGTTATAGTATCAGTGTGTTGAATGTTTTAAATATTTTCGCATTTTTATATTACCACGCTGCGCTGCAACGTTAAGAATTTTAGTTCGGGTTACCAATGGGACCTCCGAGGAAGGGGTTGTCTCATGCCCTCTAGCATAGTATCAGATAGAGACCCTAGGTTTACTCTAGGTTCTGGGAGAGTTTGCAGAGTGCTTTAGGGACAAAGCTTAGGCTAAGTTCAGCGTATCACCCACAGACTGATGGGCAGTCTGAGAGGACCGTCCATTCCTTAGAAGATTTGTTAAGAGCTTGTGTGTTAGAGCAGTCAGGCAGTTGGGACAAGTTTTTGCCCCTGATAGAGTTCACCTAAAATAACAACTTCCATTCCAGTATTGGGATGGCACCTTATGAGGCTTTGTATGGCAGGAGATGTAGGACATCCTTGTGTTGGAATGAACCTAGTGATAATGTGGTGTTAGGACCAGAGATAGTTTAGGAGACAACAGAAAAGATAAGGTGATTCAAGAAAAGATGAGAGTGGCACAAAGTAGGCAAAAGAGCTACCATGACAAAAGGAGGAAGGCGCTCGAGTTCCAGGAAGGTGATCATGTATTCTTGAGAGTTGCCCCGACAACTGGGGTTGGTAGAGTAATGAAAGCAAAGAAACTTACTCCTAGATTCATTGGTCCTGACCAAATCTTAAAGAGAGTCGGCGAAGTCACCTACCAGATAGCCTTACCACCATTCTTGTCCAACCTTCACAGTGTCTTTCATGTGTCCCAACTCAGAAAGTATGTCCATGACCCTAGTCACATGATAGTACCCGATGAGATACAGTTGAAGGAGAACTTGACTTTTGAGGTACTACCCCTTCGAGTCGAGGATAGGAGGGTGAAGCAGCTAAGAGGCAAGGGGATTCCTTTGGTCAAAGTCATTTGGAAAGGGACTACTGAGGAAAGTGCTACTTGGGAGCTAGAGAGTAAGACGATGGAAACATACCCAGACCTTTTAATCGAGGTATGTAGAAATTTCGAGGACGAAATTTTTATAAGGAGGGTGGAATTGTAACACCCTGCTTTTCTTTAAGTATTTTTATTTAAGTTTGTTTGATTAAATTATTAATTTTGATTAAGGGCTAAGTGGGATCTTTGGCTTAAAAGTCCCTTTTTGGAACATTGGCACGCTCGCGCTGATTTCTAGCATGCTCGTGCTGTTTTAGCGTGTCTTGTGACCAGCTGAGTCACAAGCATGGCTGTGCCGTTTAGCGGACCGCGTCTCGCTGACGCTAAGTTTGGCACGCCCGTGCCGAAATAGTGCACGGCCGTGCCATGTACGCAGCTTATATAATCGCACAGAAATCGAGGGTTAGTGATTTTAACCCTAATTTGGCGGCTGCTACTATCCTAGTAGGGCCACCTATCCCGTTTCCTATCTCGATCAGTCTTGGTGCGTTCATGGAGTTTTGGAGACCTGTGGTAAGTCTTTGGTACGCCTATGCCAGTTGTGTAGGTAACGTTCTCCTCTTTTCTTAGTTTCTTTTCATGTTATTGGATTAGAAAATGATTTGGTTAATGTTTTAGTTGACCAAGGCTTTGTTTTGGACTGAGCCGCTTGGGAGGACATGATCGGATTGTTGTTTGGGCCTACCGTTGCTGTAACCTTCAAACCAGGTATGGGAAGAAGGATAGTATAACCACTAGGTAGTGGGGGTAGTGTAAGATGAGGGGTTCCCATGACCCCGAGGTTAATTGTATGCTGTTGTTTAACATGTCTGCTGTTATACATGTCTGTTGCTATATGCCAATATGCCAATATTATATGCATTGTTGTTATGTTGATAGTTGATGGTATTTTCATAGAATAATTGTTGGTTGAATTGTTGTATACGATAATTGATGGCTGAATGGTTGTGTTGTGATGAACCAACTGCTATATCCCTAAAATTGGTTAATTAGGATTTCAATTGGTTAAATAATAAAGGGACCACTGTTCCCCAAAAATATTCATAAGACATGAATCAATAAAAGGTGAGTTTTTATGTTAATGGTTTAGTCATGAACCTAGGGATGATTTTTGAGAGTGTTAAGAACTTTTTGGTTAATTATTTAACCTGTTCTTCGCTGCCCAGAACATCACTGTCGCGCGATCAGCATGGCCGTGCTGAACAGGGAGCACACCCATTCTCTTAGTTGAATTCTGGAAATGGCCGCTCTTTGAGCACGGCCGTGTAGCGTAGGGGCACGCCCATTCAGATGTGCACGGTCGTGCGTAATAGGGATCACGCCCATGCCATACATGTAGCACACCTGTGCTACACTTAAGTGACAGCACGCCCGTGCCGGGGTTTATCATGCCCGTGCCACCCCTCTAGTCAGAATTTGAGGCTTACGGTTAATAGGGTTTTAACCCTAATGTTTCCACTAATGATAGAATAATACATCAAACAAATGATGAAGATAGATAACTTAATTATATAATAATTAAGACATTGAAGAACAATGAGTTGGTTAAGTCGGTGCCCTCGGGGTTACCGCACAAAGATATAATTGGATGCCTTTAGTGCTCTAATGTTATGATGTTATATTGGGTGCCTTTAGTGGCCTAATGATAAGGATGATATTCTTGGGTACCTTTAGTGGCCCAAGTGGAGGTGGCGGTTGCCCATTGTTTGTTGTTGTGTTCATGCATCGCATTGGAGATGTTAGTTGGGGGAAGCTCAACATAGGGGAGGTCGTCCTAGAGTACAGCAATCTGGCCATCCACGGTTGGTTCACCCAAGGTTTGGTGAACCGTGGCCCCCGTGATGAGGCATCCATGGTTTGATGCGTTGGCTATCCAAGGGGTTCAGCCATGGTTTGGTGAAGCCGGGGTTGGTGCCTTTAGTGGCCAATGTGGATATGTAACTCCAAAGTTGTTCTTCCTGAGTTAGTTGGATCCACATGCATTGATGGAGTAGTGGAGTAGTGTTACATTGCATCATATAGCATACTGGTTGATTGATTATGTTGAGATAATGTTTATATGTGTAAGTGTATGCTTATGACTGTTGCTATGTCATGATGTATAATCATCTTATTCCTATCTCCATGTCGTTGTGTTTACATGTTTCCTTACTCCCCTTTCTTTGTTTTTCTTGTTTGGCATGTATGGTTTATGCAGAGGATGATGAGCAGCCCGGAGAGGAGTGACTCTGAGGAGCCACCACTCATAGTTAGGGCTTTTAGCTTAGTTGTTTATTTCATTTTAGTTTTATAGTGGTATTCCGAACATGTTTCCAGAACGGTTGTACCAGCTCTGAATTGTGACATCGGGGTTGGGTTTATTTATGTTGATGTTTCTTTCCCTTTTTAAACTTTGGTTTGATATTTTCCTCATTGTTGAGAACTAGTTCACGTGGTACCTTTTCTACCCGTGAACCTTTTTAATAAAAGGTTGCATGTTTTATTTCTATTTGTATATCATTTATTATTATTATTATTATTATTATTATTATTATTATTATTATTATTATTATTATTATTATTATTATTATTATTATTATTTATATTTAATTTTTATATAACATGCGGGGTAGAAGGGTGTCATAATTGCAGGATCATATCACTGTCCAACATTTGGCCTAAAGGAAACCCAGTTTACCAGATTCTCAATATACTCAATAGTATGAAGCACATGACAATTGTCTGGATTTCCTTTCTACCAGTTCGCAACTGAAAAAGGGTCGGGAAGCCTTGATGTGTCATGAGGTGCATGATCATATCACGTGCCTCCATGGTTGCAAGCATGAGGCATCTTACATCTAGGACATCCATCTGATGCTTCTCGTAAGCATCCTTTTCGATCCTAGTAGGAAGTGGTTACTTAGGAATCATTTGCTCGAGAGCATACAAATTTTTCTCGTACTTGAGGACAATCCTCAAATTCCTGTACCCATCCAGAAATTTAACTCTGGATATCTTGTCCTTCAAACATTTCGCAGTTATAACATGCAGTGTAATGCCATGGTAATTCTAAATACAGAAACATGCAGAAGATTTGTATCATGATAAAACATATTTAATAAGGTCTTTTATTAAATATGTCTCCCACAATTTTTCTCAAATCAATGACCCTCACCATTGACTCGAAAAATCCCATTGGAAGATTTTTTTAGTGGACCAAGATCCATATTTCACTTCATTCTAAGTCAGCTTTGGCTGATCGCCCACAACTTGGCTATTTAGGTAGGAAACTCCTTTCCAATTGCATCTCATGCAACTCTTGGATGAGTTGGGTGAATAAATTGATACCCAACTCCTTTGCCTCGAAGCCATTTCAATCCTATTGAATGCTCTTAGCTAAGTCAAACTCAATGGTTGGCAATTAGAGGTTGGTAATTGGATATTACAATTATCCCATCGCGCCTCACCAAAATATATTAAGGTGCCCTGCTTTGGCAGACTCACACTTATTCGATTCTGGCCATGACGATGTTAGAATAGGTGGCTTCGACTCAAGAAGGGAGGGTTGAATTCAGTCTTAAAAATTATTTAAGTTTTTGAAAAATTATTTTTCTCAAAATCAATTATAGAAGCTAACACAAACAATTATAATATAACGAATATATAAAGAGTGTAAGGGAAGAAAAAGCGTGCAAACCAAAGTTTTATCCTGGTTCAGTTCACCATCGTTGGTGACCTACGTCGAGTCCCCAAAATACGTTTCCAAGTTTTGTCCACTATAGTCAAGCTTCCAAGGCGCTTGAAAAACCGTTACAACCAGAGTTCTCCTTACTTGGGATAACCTAACCTCGTATAGGAGCCTCAATCAAATAAACAAGGGATACCTCACCCTTTCACATAAACGGAGGGATACCTCACCCTCAACCTAGGGATAACTCACCCTTTCACAAGGTTTCAGCAATAAGAATAAGATGACACACTCCACTAGTGTAGATGGATACAAATTGAAGTCCTATGAGATTGATAATAATAATAACAATAGATTGCTTAAGGTGATTTCAGAAACTATTTGCAAAAAATCTTGCTTTATGGAATTGCTCTCGTGTTGTATGCTCTGTGTTTTTTTTTAAGAGCCACTAAAAACCTTTTTTAAAGCAAAGGAAAATATGTTCGTTTGTCTTCGAAAACGGAAGGAGAGTAATGTGCAGGGATTTTCAGATTTTCACAATAAATGTGCCAAACAATCGATTGGCTTAATTTCACAATCGATTGGCTTTTCTAAAAGAAACAATCTTGACCGATTATAACCGATTTATCTAATTATGAAAATCAATTGCCCAAATCGATGTTAGGAGTTGGCAAATCGATTGATGCACAATGTAACATGATTTTAGGCTCGACAATCGATTTTTATAAGTGAAAATCGATTTTCAAAATCTGCTTTGGTAATCTGTTTGTTCAGGTGAAAATTGATTTTGTAAACCTGTTTTTACAAGTGCAAATCGATTTTTCAAATCTGTTTTTTAGGTGCAAATCGATTTTGCAAATCTGTTTTTGTAGGTGAAAATCACTTTTGCAAATCTGTTCAGAAAATCTGTTTCGTAAATCTGTTTTTGTCAATGGATCATGGTTCGCATGTAATTAGTCTTTGAAATTGATATGCCAAGCTCTTAAAGAGCAGCACACATGAATATCGTTTTTGCTTAACTTAGAGAAAAGGTTTTGGTTATCATCATTAACACCTTGAGCCATAATAGAACCTTAATAAAACAATCTCTTACAAAAGTATCTAAGACCTAATAATTTACCTATTCGATCCTTTGGTGTTGATACTTGAAAATCTGGTACATGATAGTTTGAACTTTTGTGTTTTGTACCTGCAAGAAATACTAAAACATCCTTTTGCCTTTTATTAGTGTTTGTCATTCATCAAAATATATAAGTAGGTAATTACATACTCCCCCTTTTTGATTATGACAAACCTTACCTTCTTTCATGAGTAATGTAGTGTCAGAGTTATATGAGCAGCTTGTGAGCTTGGGGTGGATCTCCCCCTTTCTAAAACACATTACTCAATAGATGCATTAATAGACTATAGAAGGCATAAGATCAAATTATAAGGCATTATAAGGCAATGTAGGTTTTATTGATATGCTCCCCCTGAATGATTCAATTTTATGCATCGATAATAGTTCAATTTTTCTCCCCCTTTTGGCATGATCAAAAAGAAGGTAAATGGAGAAAATAATTCATTCATTAAAAATACTTAAAGGATAACATTCATTCATCAAAATGCTATTGATTCATAAAATCGATTTTTGGAAGCCATTTGAGCGAGAAGAGTCCAGAATCAGTGTGTTTAATAGATTGAAGAAGAGAGATTAATAGCAAAATGAGAACAAAGGGAAATCAATTAAGCATATATAAAAATAAATTTAGCTTATGTAAGATGAATCCAAAATGCCTAATTCCTTTCGAATATAGAAGAAACTCTCCTTATTAAGGGGTTTGGTGAGAATGTTAGGTAATTGCCTAGTGGTGTCCATGTGTTCTAAGACACAATCCCCATTTTGCACATGATCCCGAATGAAATGGTGTCTGATCTTAATATGCTTTGTCCTAGAGTGTTGAATGGGGTTCTTAGTCAAGTTTATAGCACTAGTGTTATCACATCGAATAGGAATGTGATCAAATTGGACACCGTAGTCCAACAATTGTTGTTTCATTAAGAGGATTTGGGCACAACAACTACCTGCTGCCACATTCTTTGCCTCAGCAGTAGACAACGCTACACTAGCTTGTTTTTTGCTAAACCAAGAAACTAAGGCACTACCTAGAAAATGGCTTGTCCCACTAGTACTTTTCCTATCTAACTTGCATCCTGCAAAGTCAGAATCGTAATACCCAACTATGTTACATGTGGCGCCTTTGGGGAACCACAAGCCCATATTTTTGGTTCCTTTTAAGTATCTCATTATGCGTTTAACAGCAGCAAGGTGGGATTTTCTAGGACTAGCCTGATATCTAGCACACATGCAGACACTAAACATGATGCTAGGCCTACTTGCAGTAAGGTACAAGAGAGAACCGATCATACCTCGATATTTTGTCAACTCAACAGGCTTACCATTTTCATCTTTGTCCAAATAGCATGAGGTGCTCATTGGAGTAGATATTTCTTTGGCGCTTTCCATTCAAAATCTCTTTAAGAGTTCACGACAATACTTCGATTGATTGATAAAAATGCTATGGTTTGTTTGTTTGATTTGGAGCCCAAGGAAGAAATTTAACTCACCCATCATTGACATTTCAAATTCTTCCTGCATATGCTTGGCAAAATCTTTGCAAAGAAGCTCATTAGTAGCACTGAAAATTATATCGTCTACATAAACTTGTACAAGAAGAATGTCACGTGTTTTTCTTTTAATAAATAAAGTTGCATCAACTTTCCATCGTGAAAAACCTTTTTCCAGGAAAAATTTACTAAGGCGTTCATACCAAGCTCTAGGAGCTTGTTTTAAGCCATAGAGCCCTTTATTTAGTCGAAACACATGATTTGGTAATTCAAAGTTTTCAAAACTGGGAGGTTGACTTACATACACCTCTTCTTGTATATAGCCATTTAAAAACACACTTTTTACATCCATTTGGTATAACTTAAAGTTCATGATGCATGCAAATGCAAGTAGCATGCGAATGGCCTCAAGTCTAGCTACGGGTGCATACGTCGCCTCATAGTCTATACCCTCTTCTTGATTGTACCCTTTGACTACAAGCCTAGCCTTATTTCTAACAAATAATTCCATTTTCATCTATTTTATTTCTAAAAACCCATTTGGTTCCAATTATTTGATTGTTAGATGGCCTTGGGACTAGTTCCCATACTTGGTTCCTTTCAAATTGATTCAATTCCTCTTGCATGGCTAACAACCAGAATTCATCACAAATAGCATCATCTAAAATTTTAGGCTCTACTTGAGAAACAAATGCCATGTGGTTGCAAGCAATTCTAATTGAGTTTCTAGTAATTACCCCTTTTGAAATATCACCAATAATATTATCCATGGGATGATCTTTGGAAGCTCTCTACTCTTTTGGAAGATCTTCATGTGCCTCTTCCTTGATCTCATCAGTATTGCTTTCTTTGTTTCCTTGATCTTTCTTATCATCCAAGTGGATATGTTCTAAGGAATCTGCAAGATCATCAAGAGTATCCTTTCCTAGCCTTTTGGGGTTAGTCTCATCAAAAGAAACTTGCACTGATTCTTCAACAGTTAAAGTTCTTTTATTATATACCCTAAAGGCTTTACTAGATGATGAATAACCTATGAATATCCCTTTATCAGCTTTGGCATCAAATTTTCCTAGATTATTTTTACCATTATTAAGCACAAAACATTTGCATCCAAACACACGAAAATGAGAGATATTGGGTTTTCTTCCTTTGTATAATTCGTATGGGGTTCTCTTTAAGATTGGTCTAATTAAGACACGATTGAGAACATAGCAAGCAGTGCTAACTGCATCTACCCAAAAATATTTTGGGAGACTTGCATCATTTAGAAGTGTTCTAGCTAGTTCCTCTAAAGCCCGATTTTTTCTTTCTACTACCCCATTTTGTTGAGGGGTCCTAGGCGCAGAAAAGTTATGTTGTATTCCATTTTCTTCACAAAAATTTTCAAACTCTTCATTTTCAAATTCCCTGCCATGGTCACTTTTAATTGAGACAATTTTTAAATCCTTTTCGTTTTGAAGTACTTTGGCTAATTTCTTGAATGCTCTAAAAGTGTCACTTTTGTGTGCAAGAAATAAAGTCCAAGTGAACCTAGAGTAATCATCTACAATGACTAATGCATAAAAATTCCCCCTAATACTTTTAGTTCTAGAAGGCCCAAAAAGATCCATATGTAGGAGTTGTCATGGCCTATTCGTTGTAACTACATTAATTGGTTTGAAAGAAACTTTTGTTTGTTTACCCTTTTGGCATGCATCACACAAACCGTCCTTTTTAAATTTCATTTTTAGTATGCTAATCACAAGTAATTTTGAAATAAGTTTATTCTAGTGCTCAGTGTGAATGTGTGCAATCCTACGCTGCCAAAGAACACTGTCTTCTTCTCTAGAGACAAGACAACATACATCATTTGAAGAGATATCATCTAAGTCTATCATATAAATATTATTAATCCTATGTCCAATTAACTTCTTATTTTTATCATGCATATTTTCAATCAAGCAAGATTTTGAGTCAAAAATAACTTTGTCACCTTTGTCGCATAGTTGACTTATGCTCAAAAGGTTGTGCTTTAGCCCTTCCACAAAAAGTACGTGGTCAATTGTCATTTCTGGACTTTTCCCAACACTTCCAATGCCAAGAATTCGACCTTTGTTATTGTCGCCATATGTTACATGTCCACTAACTTTTGGTGTAAAAGAAGCGAATTTGCTAATGTCCCCTATCATATGTTTAGAGCAACCGTTGTCTAAGTACCAGTTTGTGGTTTTGGCTTTTAAGCACACCTACAAGAAAAACATCTATGCTTTGTTCTTAGGTACCCAAATTTTCTTGGGTTCTTGGTTGTTAGTGTAAAATAATGTTCCGCTGGGAACCCATGGTTTCTTTTCATTTGCCTTTCTCATGTTACAAGTAGATGCATAATGTCCTTTTCTAGCACAATAATAACATTTGATAAAAGGACTGACAGATGTATGAGTAGGCACAAACATTTCCTTTAAAAATGATTTTTTATGATCCTTAGGCTTATATCCTAAGCCAGCTTTATCATACACACCTTTTTGTTTACCTAACAAAACTTTTAAGTTGTCTCTACCATTGGTAAACTTGGCAAGGGTGTTCTCTAAGTCATTTATTTTTTTTCATACTCAATACAATTTTTGCATGCATAGTTTGCTTGAAAATACTCAATGCTATAATTTTCCTTTTTCAATTCTAATTTTTATTTGCTTAAGACGATTACTTGGGTTTGCAAATATTCAATTATTTTCTTGGATTTTTCTAATGCTTTGGCCAGCCTCATAGAATCATTGTGTAATTCAAGAAAGGCATCATGCAATTCATCATATGCATAAACAGAAGTAATAGAAGTTACCTCATCGTCACTATCATAGTCAGCCATAAGACACAAATTAGCTTCTTCATTTTCTGAGTTGTCCGATGAGTCCATGTCATTATCATCCCAAGCGATATATGCTTTTCTTGGCCTTCTGTCCTTATTTTCTTTTCTATCAAACTTGTCTTTCTTTTGTAATTCTGGACATTCATACTTTATGTGACCGGTCTTACCACATTCATACCATGTGGGTGTGGAGCTTGAAACATCTTTGCTAAAGGACCTTTTTGAGGAAGAGAATCCGGGTTTCCTTTGGCTGCTTTTCTTTTTATGAATCGCTTGAATTTTCTAACCAAAAGCCCCATCTCACCTTCTGAGTTTTCATCTTCTTCAAGATCCTCTTGACTTTCAATTTCTATTTTAGAGGAGGATGCTTTTAGTGCTAAACTTTTCTTTTTCTTTTCTTGTTCTTCGTGTTCAGTCAAGTGGGCTAATTGTTGTTCATGCTCTTGCAGCTTGCCAAACAGTGTGGCCAAGTCCATAGTTTCAAGGTTTCTAGATTCTGCAATTGTCGTTACCTTCGGCTGCCAATCCCTGCTTAGACAACGTAAGACCTTGCTAATTAAATCTTTATTTTTGAATTCCTTACCTAAACCAGCAAGCTGGTTAACAATGTGCTAGAAACGTTTGGCCATATCCTGGATTGATTCTCCTTGCCGCATCATGAATAGCTCATATTCTCCAATCATTTTGTTCATTCTGGCACGTTTGACATCGCTTGTTCCTTCATGAGTGACTTGTAGCGTATCCCACATCTCCTTAGCAGTCTTGCAGTTTGATACCCTGAAAAACTCTCCTCTACTTAAAGCAGATGTTATTATATTACGAGCACGTAAATTGTATTGAGCTTTCTTATAATCATCTTCAGTGTATTCATTTCTAACTTTAGCTACTAGTTTTCCCTCTACGTCTTTCTTAGAGACATAGGGTCCATTTTCCACAGCATCCCAGACATTCTAATCAATAGACTGAATAAAAATAATCATATTTTCTTTCCAATAAGCATATTCTTGTCCACAAAAGGTAGTGGGTCTACCAAAGGAGGCTCCTTCCAGAAGGAAATCACTATCTGAAGCCATTTCTCTTGAAGCTGCTAAGCTCTTTGTGCAAGAGTCTAGCTCTGATGCCACTTGTTTGAATAGGTGGCTTCGACTCAAGAGGGGAGGGGTGAATTGAGTCTTAAAAATTCTTATTTAAGTTTTTGAAATATTATTTTTCTCAAAATCAATTATAGAAGCTAACACAAACAATAATAATATACCGAATACATAAAGAGTGTAAGGGAAGAAAAAGCGTGCAAACCAAAGTTTTATCCTGGTTCAGTTCACCACCGCTGGTGACCTATGTCCAGTCCCCAGAATACGTTTCCGAGTTTTGTTCACTATAGTCAAGCTTCCAAGCCGCTTGAAAAACCGTTACAACCAGAGCTCTCCTTACTTGCGATACCCCACCATCGTATAGGAGCTTCAATCAAATAAACAAGGGATACCTCACCCTTTCACATAAACTGAGGGATACCTCACCCTCAACCTAGGGATACCTCACCCTTTCATAAGGTTTCAGCAATAAGAATAAGATGACACACTCCACTAGTGTAGATGGATACAAATTGAAGTCCTATGAGATTGATAATAATAAGAACAATAGATGGCTCAAGGTGATTTCAGAAACTATTTGCAAAAACTCTTGCTTTATGGAATTGCTCTCGTGTTGTATGCTTTGTGTTTTTTTAAGAGCAACTGAAAACCCTTTTTTAAAGTAAAGGAAAATATGTCTGTTTGTCTTCGAAAACGGAAGGAGAGTAATGTGCAGGGATTTTCAGATTTTCACAATAAATGTGCCAAACAATCGATTAGCTTAATTTTACAATCGATTGGCTTTTCTAAAAGAAACAATCTTGACTGATTATAACCGATTTATCTGATTATGAAAATCAATTGCCCAAATCGATGTTAGGAGTTGGCAAAACGATTGATGCACAATGTAACGTGATTTTAGGCTCAACAATCGATTTTTATAAGTGAAAATCGATTTTCAAAATCTGTTTTGCCAATTTGTTTGTACAAGTGAAAATTGATTTTGTAAGCCTGTTTTTACAAGTGAAAATCGATTTTGCAAATCAGTTTTGCAAATATGTTTTTGTAGGTGCAAATCTGTTTTGCAAATCTGTTTTTGTTGGTGAAAATCGATTTTGCAAATCTGTTTTGTAAATCTGTTTTTGTAGGTGCAAATCGATTTTGCAAATCTGGTTTTGTAGGTGAAAATCAATTTTGCAAATCTATTTTGAAAATCTGTTTCGTAAATCTGTTTTTGTCAATGGATCATGGTTCGCATGTAATTAGTCTTTGAAATTGATATGCCAAGCTCTTAAAGAGCAGCATACATGAATATCCTTTTTGCTTAACTTAGAGAAAAGGTTTTGGTTGTCATCATTAACACCTTGAGCCATAATGGAACCTTAATAAAACAATCTCGTACAAAAGTATCTAAGACCTAATAATTTACCTATTTGATCCTTTGGTCTTGATACTTGAAAATCTGGTACATGATAGTTTGAACTTTTGCGTTTTGTACCTGCAAGAAATACTAAAACATCCTTTTGCCTTTTATTAGTGTTTGTCATTCATCAAAATATATAAGTAGGTAATTACAGGCGAGTGCCACGCATCTGAAGGCATTTCAGACCTAATATTAATTTGAGGGATTTATTAATTACTTTGATCTCACCATAAGTTAAACTCTTTAACTTACTATGTACATACATGCGTCACATACATACAAAGCATATAATAAACGTGACATGGTTATGGCCCCTAACGCATTGATTCTCCCAAGCCAATAAGAGAATATAATCTAAACCCTAGGAGCGCCCAAGCTTCTCCAAGCATGATCTCCCACCTCCTCATATGATGTCGTCTTCTTGTCTCCATCATTACATTACAAAAAAATAAAAACCTCGTTTTACATATGAGGGGAATAAGATGAGAAAAGAATATACATATGGACATAAAGAGAATGGCACGACACGCAGGTCGTATTTCAAAATACCCTAAAGAAAATAAAAAGAGGACTAGGTACATAACCATTCACCATACACAACAAAATACATAATAAAAATTAAATAATAAAATACCACAATATTTATTATTATTATTATTATTATTATTATTATTATTATTATTATTATTATTATTATTATTATTATTATTATTATTATTAAGTGATTTCAAAAACCACTCAAAACAGCGCTTCTGATATCCTCATAATCGATTACCATAATCGATTACTGTTATTCTGACTCCTCAAAAAATGACTATTGTACTATCATAATCGATTACTGTACCACCATAATCAATTATTGGACTACCATAAACGATTATATAATCTGTTATGTAATCTGTTATATGAATGTTTATGCAAACACTTTGCATAATCAATTACATAATCGATTATTGCGGTTCTGACCAGAATTTGCCTTGCTTCCACAACGATTAGGGTATCAACATTTGAACCCTCATAATAGATTATTGTTGCACCATAATCGATTATGGCGCGTCTGGACGTAAGGAGCGCATAAAATCATCACTTGCTGTCGTCGCAAATCAAAACAAGGATTTCATAAAAATGTTTTTCACAAAACACTTTTACGATTTTCAAACATAACATGTTAAAGATCATATCTTTTCAAAATAAAAACATGTTATAACAAACAACATGCAAACACGCAAAAAGAATCATGGTTTCACAAGCGGCTCTGATACCATTATTGGGAATTTGCGTATTTCAAAACCAAAATCACCGCGAAAAAATTCCCACCGAAAGATCCAAGCGAATGGTCATGACTCATGATTGTAGTGTTTACCTCTTATAGCGCAGATCATTGATAAAAACTTTGTCTATCACGAGCACCGAACGAACGATGCCTCTACGATATCCACACGAGCAGACTTCATGAGCGTCCAACGTCATGAACAAAAAGCGGCCTCCGTCTCACAGTGCTAGCTACGAAAAACGAGACCTGCAACTCACTATTCACTGTGATGTGCGGCTAGGGTGATGTCACGCATGACGGCACAAATCCTTAAGCGATCTACTTATAGTAGCACCTCCTTAAGTCAGTTAGTGAGTTGCGTTTGACCTAAGCGTCATGCACCATGCGCTAGGCCCAATAGAAAAATGAGAGTCCAACTCTCTTTCCAATGCTCCTTTTAATCTACTCTTATGTGTGTGACCCGGTAGGTTCCCATAACGTTGGTAGTAATATTAAATCTCATTTAATATTACAAACAGTGAGCAGTATCTAGCAACACATCACTGCTACCCAAGTAATGAGAATGCCAGTGATTTGACATAACCTTACTGTGACCAAATATCCATGTGGCAAATGTCCCTTCGTCCATATGTTATAATTGAACACAAAGCATAAATGTGTCACCCTTGTTAAGTCCAATTACATATTGCTCGATCCCGAGTAGACTTGTAATCACAAACGCGCCCAATATCACATATTGGCCCATTTGTGCGTGGCTACGCATATTTCAGGTCTTACTCTATCGAGAGGCCCATGACATTACTCTTGTTATGTAGGAGGCACGAACCCTATCTACATCATTTACATCCCTAAACATGTTTCATTGCAAGCCTAATAACTACCTTTATGATCATCCTGTTACGAATGACGTTTGATAGCATTAAAGCTTACAACTCCACATGTAGGAATCGTAGTGACTTCAAGTCGAAGGACTACTTCACTATGGTTGCCATGAGAAGCGCTTATGACAGTTACATAACTATTATGTAGCATTCTCATGGTGGGTCAATCCAGTACAAATATTACTCCTAATATTTGCACCTGTGTGTTGACTTGATATCGCATATCCATGACCCGTGAAATGCGGTCATCAGTCTACTCACACAATAGTCTCTATGTATTATTGTTGTCCTAATTAACAATAATACTAGACTACAAATATTTTAAGAATAGCGTTCTATAGTTTAATGGGACCTCACGATCAAGTCACATTTGATGTTCCAATAAATGAACTGCCTATTCTAAGGACTTTATTATGCTAAATACTAATAACATAATAAATTAATGCCTTATTCATATATCAAATATATGATTAAAGTGATGATGCAAATGATCATCTATTCAAAATAGATTGGCCACTAGGGCTTACACAAACAATATATTTAGAGGCATTAGAGGCTACAATTTCATCCAAGGAATCATCTGCAAAATCATCCTCTCCTTCACTTTCATCCATGGTATCTTGACCTTTATTTGCCCATAATCTACCATTTATAGCCTACAAATCTCTATCAACAACCTGATTAACATGAATTTCTGGAGTCTGGAAAGGGACACCATTAAAAGCTATCTCAGCAAACTGAAAATGAGTACCTTTTTCAGTTAGATATTTGGAAACACTATTCAAGATAGAATTGGCAACAAGTGAGCCTGAATTTGAACTCATATCCCCTGTCTCATCAGTTTCATTCACGAATTCCACGACGTGAGGTACTGAATTAGACAAATAAGGGCGATATTAACCACCTTCACAGGAATATCCTCTATTTCTGGTTGAGGATTAGCAGGCTAATCCTCATTTCCTTGTGGGTCATTAACCATGCTAGAATCTCCTTTAAGCATAACCACAGGATTAGGAGGAGTGACATCAACAATAACTTCTTTCTCTTTGTGTTTAGACATAATAACTGCAGCAGGCTTAGCATTATTGTTCTTAGGAACATATTTAGTAACCAATTTTTTGGGAGGCAAGGAATCCTTCTTCCTATAATCCTTGTCCAAATTTCTATTACAATCAGATAATGAATGACCAATAACAGCACATGATGAGCAAAATGGAGGAAGGAATTCATATTGGATATCCACCAAAAACGCAAACCCCTCTCTTTCAACCAAAACTTGCTCTTGAAGCTGATTTGTTAATTCAACACTACCAACACTCTAGCAAAGTGTCCCAGCGATTTATTTTTCTTTGCATCATCCAAAGCTAAAGGAGAACCAATGCCTCTCGCAATGGAGAAGATAATTTCTGCCTCCAATATTCCTGTGGCAACCCATAAATTCTGATCCAACACTGACAATTTGTTTGCTTCATTCGGTTTGGATTAAAATCCTTAGTCCATGCAAATAACCTCAGCCTTCCTGGATTCAAAGCCCAAGAACCCACCGCCAAAACCTTCCTTAAATCTCCATTGGAACCAAATGAGAATTCAAAATAACCCTTGCCTATAGGAATCATTTTCCACTGCCCTAATGGCTTCCAAAGCCTTAACAGCTTCATTTTCAGATCATTAAACTTGATCAGCGTGTTCCCTTTGGTTAACACCGATCAGCCATGCAAGTTATTCTTACAACTATTGAGCCATGCAACATATTCCTATTCCGGAATATTAATGAAGACAACATCCCCTTTCATGCATGGTGTAGGCAGTTGACTTAAAGGAATATCACATGCATTGTTCAACACTTGTGCAAAGGTTTTCGTGATGGGAGGAGTAGGAGATGAAGAAGCAGAAGACGGAGAAACAAAAGAAGCAAAAGGTGAAAGGCGAAGAGGAGGAGGAGGAGGAGGAGCGGGATTGATATCTGGGAGCAACAGCTCCTATGGACAATCGGAGAAAGTATTCATGGTGCAACCACCATGCAAACCCTAGCAGAGAGAAAACTAGGATTCCCACATTTCAAAACAGCCACAATATGAAAGGTTTTTTTGATCATTAGATAGTTCAAACCCTCTTTTCCCAAAATTGTTTTCGAGTGAATCACGTTTGATCATGCTATAATTTAAATCCTGGTTATCCTATAGATCTACCAATTAATTGCAGTATGATCGTTGGTCAACCAATTGATTAAGAGCAAACAAAGGATGCGCAGTCCTAGTATGGGATGAAGAACAATAGAATAACGCTATTCAAATTGCAACTTTGAAACCAAATAGAATTTGAATTAAAGTTAAGACAAAGCAAAAAGAGTTTCTACTAATACAAGATCCACCACAAATCTAGTGGAGAATTTAGCTACCCATAATAATAGATAAAACCAAAGTCAACAAAGGGAAACGCATCCTGAAGAGTTAAGAGAAGAAGTGTCTCCAAGTTAATCTTCAGGTGCAACCCTACTCTAGAATTCTGAACTACTAGTAAAAGCTATAAACTATAGAAAACTACTACAAAAGATGATAGTATTCAAAATATGTTCAAAGGATGTTTTCATAGTGGTGCGGAGGTCCTTTATATATAGGAAAATATAAGAAGAGGGCCCAAAATTAGGTCTTCAGTGCCGCCAGTACGGGCGTGCTCTTTAGTCAGCGCGGTCGTGTTCTTTATATGTCAAGTCGTGCTCAGGTCTGTACGGGCGTACCAGCTTCGTAAATCAACGTCATAGTGACCGGGCATCAGCAAGGGCGTGCTCATCCTTCTGCACAGCCGTGCTCTTTATTTGAAAGGTGGTGCTTGCTTAAATCAGGCCTTGCTTCTCTGAGTCAGGCCTTGCTTCACTTTGGCACCGGCGTGTTGGTGTCTGGCACGGCCGTGCTCAATCTTTGGAGGTCAACTTTAAGTCCTTTTTGTAAGGCTTTATTTGGATGGTTGAGCTGAAGGGCTTGCATAGACGTGCTCTTGTCTGGCACGGCCGTGCTCGAGCTCAGAACTTCATTATCTTCTTCATTTTCGCTCAAAAAGCATCATCTTTCATCATATGCTCATCAAACTGCCTCTAAACATCAATTCCGTCAAAACTTAAGTAAAAGGGGTGAAATACAGTAATAATCATCATGGAATGCATCAAAATTCAACCCAAATACCCCCTATTGTAACACCCCGATTTTCTAGTTTTCTTAATTAATCAGTATTTATGCAATTGTATTTTAGTGGACGGTCTAGAAAACGAAATAAAATAAACTAAGACCATAGTCAAGCTCTACAATATCGTAGGAAGATATGATTAAATTTTGGGTCGAAAACTCAGACAGAGCCCGTACTGCATTTTTCATTGACAGTAGTGTTTTACTACTATCAAGACCTAATGTGGACTCGTGAACGAGACATTTAGTCTTAGAATCACGTTTCCTAAATTTTCGAAAAAATGTGTCTTGACCTTTAATGATGAAAATAATATAAACTATTCGGGCGAAAACTCGAACCGAGAGCTAAACAGAGCCGAATAGGGATTTATCGGGACCCGCTAACGGATAGACTTGATGTCACATCAAGTCACATCACCTCGGTCTTTTTCCTAAAAGACATCCATGTCCCTAAAATATCTAAAAAGCAACCTCACCCTCACTCGCTCTCTCTCTCTCTCTTCCCCTCCATCTTCTTCTTCTCCATTTTCTTCAAGCTTCACCTCCATTTTTTCTTAACTTCCACAAGGATTTTCAAGAAGATTTGTGAAGAAAAGTTGATCATCTCTTCCTCCTATATCACCTAAGAGGTATAGATTTCACTCTTGAGCTCTCAATCTTCATTTTCTCCATTAAAATTCACGAGTTTCAAGTTTTAAGATCCAAACTTCAAAAATCTCTAGAAAATTGTAGAAAAATCCTTTTAATGCCAAACCAATTTCTATAATCTAGTTTCATCCTATAATATCATAATCCAAGAGCATGAAATCAAATAATATTCCTAGCCCATTTAACTTAAAGGGGCCGAATCTATGTATTTGGGGGAAGTGGGTTTTTGGTTCAATTTTTGTGAAATGATTCTTGATTTCACCTATTTCATTCCTTAATCATGTAATACAAGTGATTAGAAACCCAAATCAAACTCTAATCTATTTTTGACTTGTATGGCCAAAACCCTAGTTTGTTGGTTGAAGGGGTTTTGGTTCAAATCTTTGATAATTGATTATAGATTATGTCTTAAGTATGCTTAAGGATCATTGATCCAAGAGTTGGTAGAATTTCAAAATCCCTAGCCTATTTGATTAAATAGGGGCAGAACCTGGGTCATTTGGACTAGAGGGTTTCTGATTTAACTGTATTGGTTTCTGGTTGTGGTTTGTTGTAGAGAATTTGACAGTGTTCGAATGTTCGACAGCGCACCCGATTGACGATTGCGGAGCCGTAGCCGGAATCTCACGGGAACATCACTAAGGTGAGGGAAAGAACCACAATATCGTCTAGGAGGCAAGCTTTAAATAATATATATTGATATGTATAGGGCGACCCAAACCCTACTAGAGGTCGTTTGACCGATAGGATGATTTTACTGTATATCGGGGTTGTTTGTGCTGTGATTGGATATTTAAGGTATTATATATGATATATATGTTATGCCTATTATATGTTTATGTCTAATTAAATACTATTTATCCGTGAGATGATATTGTAGTTGAATATGCTTCTGGTTGTTATTTATGTGCTGTTGTGACTGCTGATGTCTGAGTAGGGCTAGGTAGTGATTTATGATAAGTTGGGAGATGAATGTGTGGTGAGAAAGTCGAGCATATGTATATATGTTGTAGTGCTCAACCTAGAGATACAGTCGATCTATTGATGTTGTGATATAAAGTCGATACCCGATTAAGCCGGAGGAAAGTTGGTCGTGGTTGTTTATAAGTCATGGTTGAGGCACTAAGTGTTGATCCTGAAATGAGTTGGTGAGATTCATGTTGCATAGTTGTTATTCATCACTGTGTTGGAAAACGGGCGATTCCGATCTTGCCTGCAGGGAGATGATTGTACCGGTTAGTTGTTAACAGACGGGCGAATATCCCGACCTGCGGGCGGGGGGATATATCGTTACCATAAGTCACGTTGTTGACGGGTGAATATTCAGACCTGGCCTGCGGGCAGGGGAATATGTCGTACCCATGAGATGAGTTGAGCCTGCGGGCTGTTGGCCGAACCTTGCTTGACGGGGGTGGCATAGAGATGAAGAGACATCTTGATCTGTTGGGGATGTTGCATCGTGATCATGTCCATATAGTTGTCAGTTGCATGAGTGTGAGAGATAGTAGTTAAGAGCAAATTTTCTGGGAGTTGATTGGTTGACCCTGTTGTGTTGTTGAGTGTTGCTACCTATATAAATTATTTGATAGAGCTGTTTTCCTATATATGATCAATTGCTGTTTCTTATCCCCTATATTTTCTGTGTCATATCTTATTATTCTCGATTGTACGAGAAGACCCTGTTGAGGAATTGCCAGAGGAGATTGATGGCATACCTATTGCATCTGATGCTGGCGGGAGAGCCTCGTATCCCAATGCTGGGGGATCTTGAGCTGCTCTATGCAGAGAACGACCGTCTCTGGGAGACTGACTACTCTCAGCGAAGAGTAGTGTATACGGGCCCGACTTCCGTATACGTTGGAATCGTGGTTGGGTAGACAGTCTTAGTTTTGTTATGGCCAATACATGGGTTGAGTGAAATGTAATTTTGGGGCCAGGAGAGGAAGTCTGATGTATTTTATTTTACTACCATGCTTTCTGATGCATATGTTATTATCAGTTGCGTACTCTGAGACAATTGGTATCAGTTGTTGTAGGCTTTACTGATGGAGCCAGTACTATTATGTCTGTATAAATCATTATGGTATCAGTGTGTTGTATGTTTTAAATATTTCCGCATTTTTTTATTACCACGCTGCGCTGCGATATTAAGAAATTGAGTTCGGGTTACCAATGGGACCTCCGGGAAAGGGGTTGTCTCATTTTGTGGTATCAGAGCAGTTTGATTCTTAATCAAGGACTACTTGGGTTAGGTTGTAATTTCTGGCCGTGTCTAGTTGAACCCGCATTGGGTATTAACTATGCTTAAAAGTTGGGTAGGACGCCCGATGCGCAAGTTATCAAGTGTGATAACTGTTTTGTTCGTATGGCATATGATATATATATATATATATATATATATATATATATATATATATATATATATATGTCTGTTGAATAAGATTGTATGTTGCTTCTGTCTGGCTCGCAAGGCGAGCTTTGGTTTTGCATCGCGAGGCCGAGAGGCTATGCTTTACTAATCAGGCTGGCCTTCTGTCTTGCGTGGCGAGCATAGTTTTCGCGTAGCATAGGAAAGTTGATGTTGTGATATAAAGTCGATACCCGGTTAAGCTGGAGGAAAGTTGGTCGTGGTTGTTTATAAGTCGCGGTTGAGGCACTAAGTGTTGATCCTGAGATGAGTCGGTGATATTCATGTTGCATAGTTGTTGTTCATCACTGTGTTGGAAAACGGGCGATTCCGATCTTGCCTGCGGGGAGATGATCGTACCGGTTAGTTGTTAACGGATGGGGGAATATCCCGACTTGGCCCGCGGGCAAAGGGATATGTCTTTACCGTAAGTCGCGTTGCTGACGGCGAATATTCCTACCTGGCCTGCGGGCGGGGGAATATGTCGTACCCATGAGACGAGTTGAGCCTGCGGGCTGTTGATCGAACCTTGCTTTATGGGGTTGGCACAGAGATGAACGAGACATAAACACCAGGTCCGAACAGAATCTATATGCAAAGTTACCAAAGGACCAGCCGCAACAACAAACATCTTACAGAAGGATTAGTAAAGGAACTCGCCAGTTCGTAGTACCTCCACAATGGTGCAAGAAGCGTGGTAGAGGCCATAAAAAAAGAGACTGTAACTCAAAGGAAGGCGTTTGTTCCTGATGTGGAAGACTTGGTCGCATCGTACTCGTTTGCGAGCAACAACCTTCCAGAAAGAGCAGTAAGTCTAGTCGACCCGTGACTTCTACATCACGATGCAAGAAATGCGGAAACGGCCACGAAACAAAGTGCTGCACCATCGAAGGCGTTATCTGCTTCAAGTGTGGAAAACCGGGGCATGTTTTGAGAACCTGTGATCAACACAAGGGGAATCTGTAGCCAACGAGGTGCAAACTGCCATGCAACCAACAAGGAGTAGAGTCAACAACGACGAGTGAAGCTGAAGCCTCACGACCTGATGATCTTGTCTAGGGAGATAGTACCATAGCAAGTGAACCTTTAACTATACTCTTTGATTCAGACACATTTCATTTCTATTGTCTATGACAAGGTAAAAATTGTTGGAATGCTTGTCTTCTTTGTCCTCTTGATTTGGATTGATTTGAATTGATCGGAAATGATTTAAGTTGATTTGATTTCATCATTTCTACTTCTGGTGCCTATGACCTTGCACGAACTAATTGAAGTTTATAATTTCTTTATTCTGTTCTGATTTGACTATTTTCATCCTTTTGATGATCTGGATTCTCGATTATTATTGAAAACTGTGACTTTTAGTAACTCAATTTATTTGCTTCTTCCGCAATTGAATGTAATTCAAAAAATGGATTGATTACTTTTAATCATATCCTATTGGCCTTCACAGGCAAGAGTTTAAAAGTTTCTTGAAATTGAAAATTTCTAACTACTTGTTTCCTTGCCTGTCAAATAAGGGTTACTTTGAGTAAAGGAGCTCATAAATTTTATTGTTACCTTTCTAAAATGACCCAGAGTGATTTTGATTTGAACTATACACTCTCGGAAAAGTGTTCTTGTCCCACGTTTTTCTCCGAAAGGTGTGTCAGGACCGCTATCGGAATGGGAGTTACAGTTTTCTATCGACTTGGTATCGGGATTTGTCCAATACCCATGACCCTTATTTTCTTTCACTTTTGAATCTTCGTAAGGGATTTCGAGTTTTGAAAATTTACAAGGATTTGCCTTGATGATCATTTCTATGTCGTCAAGTGGATACAGTATATTTGAAAAAGGAGAACTTAACCTATGAGGTACTTTGCGTCAAGATGGAAGACAGAAGAGGAAAGCAGTGGCGGGAGAAAGAGAATCCTTGGTCCAGGTTATCTGGAACGAGACTTCAGGTGTACCCACCTAGGAGTTGGAGGATAGGGTGAGGGAAAAGTTTCTGCATCTCTTCTAAGGTAAATTTCGGGGACGAAATTTCTTTTTGGAGGGTAGTGTTGTAACATCCCAAAAACCTTATGTCTGTCTTTTAACTGTTTGTGTCAATAACTTGACTGATAACACAATTTGATTAATCATAATCATAATAATTGTTGATGATTGGAAATTCATATTTGAATTTCAATTATGAGCTTAATAATCATAAGGTGTTGTTTTGAACCCAGTGTGCTGTTTTGAGCCGAAACCGATAAAAATATTATTATTTTAATTGGGACCGCTTTATCTTGGGATGCATGGCAGGGTCGAGGAAGTAATCTGGCCCAGGACTGGGAAGTTGTTCTGGCCCAGAGTCGGGAGTAGTTCATGACTGCATCTCACGCTTCACGAGACATTGTCAACCATCCATCACCTTTTCATTCCTTTAACCAATGGATTAAATTCTTATGACTCTTGGTTAATAACCTAGCATCTTTTCCTTTTATGGAGAAAGCTAATTAACCTATTTATGGTTAATCTCTACTTCTGTTAATATGAGATCAACAAGTATTACCTCTTTAATTCTTGGCCCTTGGATTACTTGCACCTAATCACATCACTATGTCATAAACTTTGATTCAATTGGGTGACCAAATTCCCCAGAGGCCACACGGCCAAGCTTAGTGTTTTTACAATATTTCCACTTCTCATTTTGGCTTCTAAGAATCAAACACTCCTTTCTCTCAAGAACATAACTCATTTCCTCTCTTCTCTCTCCTAGTTCTTCATATTCGGCCATGGCTTGATCTCCATAAGCCAATCTTCTTCTCTTCAAATAAACCTTATATTTGTTAACACCATCTCTTCTACTACAACTTTGATGAAGAAAGTTTCTTGATTTGAGGAAGTTTGTTCTTGATCTTCAAGAACACTATCTTGATATTCAAAGTGTTCTTCCTTGGGTAAGCTTTAATCTTAACTTTTCTCTTCATATCTTTTCTTAGAATCATGAAACAACTTCTTCTAGTTCATGATTTTTGTGAAACAAGTTCAAGATCTTACCTTTTCTTTCTATGAAGGTTAGGCCTTGTCACTCTTTCTTGGAGCTTGGAGTTTTGTTCATCCTAGGGATCTACAAGAGGTAATGGGGGAGTGAACCTCATCACACCACATTGGTGGTGGTGAAAATGGTTTATGGGATTGGTTTGGGGAAAACCCTAAACCAAGGGTTTCCTATTTTATCTATTTGGTTCTCTATGAGAACAATGTTGTAATAATTATGTGTTGCTTGATTTGTGTTCATCAATGTGTTTGAATAGTTGGAAATAAATTTTATGTGAGGGAAAATCCTAACCTAGAGTTCCTTCATCTTTTGTTGAAAAGAGTTTGTGAAAATGTGATTTTCGGATCTAACCTTGTGTGAGTCATTTCGGTTTTTATGTCAACCTAGATATTGGATTTCAAAACTTGTTTTTGATCCTGAAACTAGACATCTTGGGCTTCATATTGAGTACAAATTTCGTGTGTTTTCATAAATATTTGACCCTTGGAAACCTATTTCAATCTCAGTACAAATTTCTGCCTCAGATTCTGACTACAGTGTCTTGTTTGGTAAAACTGTACTAACTCGGTTACTGTTTGTGAAAAATAGTTTTATATCCAAAACTAGACATCCTAAGCTTTCATATGAGTCCTCATTTGCTCAAATCCAAGTTCGTTTGGTCAATCAAATGTTTGTCACAAGTTGATGCTTGATATGCTGAAATTTCTGTATACGGGTTTTGGTGTTGATATTTGGAATTGTATGTTATGATGTTGGTGTGACTATTTGGGTTTGAGTGTTAGTGTTGAAAATCATTTTGGCATGGTGAAAAACTATTCTTAGGTTCAAGACCTAAGGATAGGATTTTTGAATGATGAACTTGTTCATGCATTTACTACTTGATGGAATGACTATATGTTGAGATGTTTTCATGATACTAGCATGTTGTTGGATGACTTGTATTTTGTTGGAAAACACCATGTGAGATTCGGCCTTGTTAAGATAGAAAGGGGAAGCCAAAGCTTCTATGTCCAAGTAATAGTGTAATAGACTTAAATGATTCCAAGAAGGCAAAAGAAATTAAAAAGACCTACCTTACTTACATGGAGCCATTCGACCATACCATGGTAATTAGGGCTAGGAACCTAAAATGTTGATGCTAAGAGGCTTAATGTGTTTATACTAAAGTATAAGGGGTATAGAAATTAAAAAGGTTTTGCAAAGAATTCAAGTTTTGGTTCCAAAGAACCAAGTGTTGTAAATTAAGTATTTTGATTCCGTGTGAAAAGTATTTAAGGATATGAGGGTTTGATGTTGATCAACCACCCATTTTATCATGTTGTTTCAAGGAAAATATTTTCGAGGACAAAGAGTTTTCTAAACGATACATGTGGTTTCCAAAGGTTTTGGTTAGTAAACCTACTTTCAAGAGAAATGAGAATCCATGTAAGTATTTTCTTTAAAACAATGAGTCCTTACACTATTATGATTAATTTTGGAATATTACCAAATAAAAGAGTTATAGTTTTCATTTGAAAATGAAAAGGTGATTTAAAGAAAAATATGTTTTCCCTTTTTGCACTAAGTATTATTCTAAGGGAAGTTTTACGTCAGTTTGGCAAAAGATGAGGTACTATGTATCTTAGGGCTATGAATACCTTACGAGTATGTGTATAGAGTTTAAAAACTATGTTTGATAAAAGGGGATTTCATGAACCAGTTTACCATTAAGGAAAGTATTTTGAAGATCTTACTATAGTAGCGTAATTATGTATTATCTTCAAAAAGGAAATTCAATAAGTTCCATAATATGCTCACAAAGATTTAGTAAAAGACATGCACTAACATCTAGTGGTCATGACAAAATCATGTTCCACACCCTTAATGATTTAGGTCATCTAAGGAATCCATAACGTTTAAATCACTAAGAGTTACTCATAGCAATTAAGTAATATTTCCTTTGGTAGACAAGTGAGAAGATTGATGAAAGGGATCCTTGTGGACTTTGTCCTTCATAATGCGTCTAGGTTATGAACTAACGTATCATAAGACATGAACATCGTGTTACGAACGACGAGGTGGTATGCGATTGCAAGGAACGGAACCAAGGATGAGCGACTGATGGCAAGTCATGTGAAAGTGGGTCCCGTAGGGGTGCCCTGTGGTTTATCAAGAGATAGACATGGTGCTACAGTGATAGTGTAGTACATATTTATGTTGTGGCATTTCTTGACATGCATACGCATTTGTGCTTGAGTTGGGCGTTGTGCCTGGGAGTTGAGCTTACACCTTTGTGCGGGTGCAATTGTTTGAGGTGTCGATCGTGAGGATCTTGGGGACGTCGGGGGTTGGGGAAGACACATGTGGCCAGAGAGTAGCTCCTCTGTGTCGTGGATATCCATCAAAAAACACTGATGTCCTGACTGAAACACCGGGCAAGTCACGATTTGGGTAAAGAATGTCTGGCGTGAGCTGTAAAAGCGAATTCGCAATCTTGTTGAGATAGCACATGTTGGGCTGAGATAATGCAGACAATGTTCTCCCAATCACTCACTCCAGTTATGTTTAGCTCCATGGAGTAGGGGTCAGAGTCTTACCCTTGTGGCATATGGCATTGAGTCATGTACATCGCATTGCAATGCATGACTGTTGATGAATACATTTACATGTTATACATTATTATCCTATGTTGATGATGTCTTATGTTGTTGATTGGATAATATGAGATATTGAGATGTATGATGGGCATGACTAGTATTTTATTGTCTTGTGTGTCGTACCGTTTTTTACTTCTGTCATGTGTTGTGCTGATGAATGGATCTCACCTCATTACTTTGTATTGTATCGTTGTGTGCTTCTCTGGTTGTCTCCCGAGAAGGTCGTGTTACCGAGACTTCAACTGACGTTTTGGATGCACCTCCCTGTTGAGCCTCCCAGTGGTTCTGGCGTTTGGACATCTAGTCATGATAAGCTTCTAGCAAAGTACATGGGAAGAGCCACACTCATTATTCGCAAGGGTCGCAGAGGAAGAGTTCTTCACTGCTCAACAGCTCATCTTCATGTCGTCTGTTGTCCAGGTTGTACTCGTTAGTGGAATACTAGATGGACTTTCCCACCGATGTGTTCAGTGCCTTCTCCCTCTGTTAGGGATAGGTCGCTTGTTGGTAAAGTTGCTCCTAGGGCAATTTCTGCGATGTATTCCATAGGAATTCCAGTGGTAGTCCCTGCTAGGATTCATGTTAGGTCTCGTTTGACGGGTCCTGGTTGGAAGGCGATAAGTGAAGAGATTAGGAGGGAGGTGATCTATCCATGCCTCCTATTCCTTTCGCTTGTCTCTCCATAAGGGTGGAGTTGAAGGAAGCATTTAGCGGTTGATCCGAGGCTTGTTTCCCTGTGTAGTCTGTTGTCGGCCAGTGTAGGGTGGCAGAGTGTCTGTACCTTTCTTTTATTTTTATTTTTTTTGTGAAGCTGCGTCTCCAAGTATCTTGTGTTTAGGATCTGCGTCTCCAGTCCTTTATGTTGAGTCTGTATCTTTCTACTTTATTTCTGTAGACGGGTTGGGTTCTTATATAAAGCCTTTATGAACTTATGAAGTTATATTATGTAATGTTTTATTTACCTTACACGCATAAACGGTTACAAGCTTTTACAATTATGTCTTGTGAAAAGGAAAAATTTACCCCCCATCTTTCTTATATGTTTTTAATAAACCTGTTTTTCGGCCTTATAGCTTTTTAAAATGTTCGTAAATGTGATGCCCCCGGATAGGGTGTTACAATTGGGGATGTCGCGTCGTGATCGCGTCCATATAGTTGTCAGTTGCATGAGTGTGAGAGACAGTAGTTAAGAGAGAATTTTCTGGGAGTTGATTGGTTGACCCTGTTGTGTTGTTGAGTGTTGCTATCTATATAAATTATTTTATAGAGTTGTTTTCCCATATATGATGAATTGCTGTTTCTTATCCCCTATATTTTCTGTGTCGTATTTTATTATTCTCGACTGTACGAGAAGACCCTGTTAAGGAATTGCCAGAGGAGATTGATGGCATACCTGTTGAACCTGATGCTGACGGGAGAGTCTCGGATCCCAATGCTGAGGGACCTTGAGCTGCTCTATGCAGAGAACGACCGTCTCTGGGAGACTGACTACTCTCAGCGAAGAGTAGTGTATACGGGCCCGACTGCCGTCTACGTTGCCCGACTGCCGTCTACGTTGGAGTCGTGGTTGGGTAGACAGTCTTAGTTTTGTTATGGTCAGTACATAGGTTGAGTGAAATATATTTTTGGGGCCAGCAGAGGAAGTCTGATGTATTTTATTTTACTACCATGCTTTCTGATGCATATCTTATTATTAGTTGCGTACTCTGAGACAATTGGTATCAGTTGTTGTACGCTCTACTGATGGAGCCAATACTATTATGTCTGTATAAATCATTATGGTATCAGTGTGTTGTATGTTTTAAATATTTTCGCATTTTTATATTACCACGCTGCGTTGCGATATTAAGAAATTGAGTTCGGGTTACCAATGCGACCTCCGAGGAAGGGGTTGTCTCACCTATAAAATGCATAAAATTGAGGTTTATCAAACTTCTCCTACTACTGTAATAATATAAATAATAATATCAAAATAATTGTTTAAATCCTAAACCAATAAAACCAAAATAACATAATAAGTTTCCAGCCTCAAAATCGGACGTCTAATACAACTTGCGTAATAAAAGGAAATAACATAACGTGAACATAGGTCCTCTTGACCTAATCCATAACATGCTAACCAAACTAATAAACTAATACTCAGATCTTCAAGCATCCTATGCTCAGCGGGGTCGTCCTCAGATTCTTAAAACAATACTACTAATGAGATTTATAATCCCAATGAATAAAAATACAGTTAAAAAGATTTTCGCAAAAACATTGCTCTCAGCCGCCACGACAATCAGAAAAATAATTCATGGTACCCACTATTATACAAAATAATAGCATTTTAAAATAATAATAATAATAATAATAATAATAATAATAATAATAATAATAATGATAATAATAATAATAATATGAATTATTATTGGCAATAATTAGTCATCTTCAACACATCATAAATCAAGTATGTCAAAATGTTATATATATCAAATAATTCCAATAAACCACATATGTCATATAATTATCAAACATCACTCAACAATGGTGTCTCATTGCCTAGCTACCTCTACTGTATTTTGATGTCACATTCTCATGAGTGACATTATTCATATTTTTCGATATCAACCATGTGCACTGGTGGTATGGCTCATTTTTCGACATCCCAATGTATGATGATGTTGCTTTTGATACCCCATCAACTGATGGTATTACATAATATCGGCATCCCAATTCAATGGCGATGTTACTTTCGATACCTCATTCATAGGCGGTATTTCTCACACGTCATGCCTCAATCATAGTGGTCAATTAAACACACCAAATCAAACATATATCATACATACCAAAAGTAAAGCATGTCAATAAACTAATATACATACCAATCATACATATCATATCATCAATCACAAGAATAAATGCTCAATTTAATAAACTTTTGTTTTGATAGGAGACCCCTAATTCAATTTGATGTTCTTGAATCCTAACATAGAAAAACCCAATTTTTTCAAATAGATCTCCCAAAATAAATAATTGGTTTTAAGATGCAAATTCCAAATATTTGTATCATGAAGGTGGAGAAAAAGATATTTTTACTCACTCCTTATAAATCTCCAAAATGGCCCAAGCATTTCTTAAGAGCTAATACTATTTATGGAGTTTCTCCTTCTATCACGTAAAGCACAACAATCACGTTTCTCTCCACTTGCAGCTCCCTGCCCGCACTGCAAATGGCGCCCCTCTGTATTTCCTATCTATTTTTCTTTTAACGCTCTGATGTGCGTTTGCATTTCTTCTTTTTATTGAAACAGAGTAAGGTCTACTTTTTAATTAAAATAATCCATCCACTCCAAAATGATCGCAGGCCCTAGTTTCTTTTGACAAAAAGAAAGCAACCAAATGAGGTGTCTCAAACAAGGCCCCGTACATGAGTGGCCTTAATATTAGTTTCATGCTCTCCAATTAATTAATAGAGTTGTGAGTCGGGACCCTTAATATATGTTGTTTATTTCATCTTAGAATTAGAATTCCCATGGAATTGTCGCTGTAACGCCGAGAGTTACAATTGGCTAAAAGCCAAATTTTCCAAATTACGTGGGGGCCTTGTGCTTTTGTTTTTTTTTTTTTTTTTTTTTTTTTTTGATACAAATTTTTTTTTATTCTATTGTAATTACTAAATAATTCCAATAATTTCTTATATAACAACTTTCCAAACTAAACCCTATAACAGGTTAATATTTTTATTAAAATAATTATATTGAAATTTTAGGATATTACATTTTTTTTCTCTCCTTAAAGAATTTCGTCCCCCAAATTTACATCATACTTTAGCATCCATCTAAACATTTAGCACAATTAACAACATGATTGGACCATACCAAGAAGGACATCGAACCCATACATTGGTAAGCAAAAAAGATCGACATTATAAGACATGTCTTGACACACTAGGGACCAATTTAAACAAACAATGCAGGTAACAATATTATCATTCGAAGGAGCAGAAACACGCAATCAAAGACAAACAAGGAATAGATAATTTTAAAAAAAATTCACAGATGCATGTGACAAGGAAAGAATAATTGTTCCTGAATCAACAACGTAATTATTTCTCCTCATAAGCATAATTTCCCTTCGACTTCTCTAACTTCTACAGGATCTGAGCTGCCTTTAAAAGATGGAGGATCGTTCGTCGAAATTCCGATAACGCCGCGTATTGAGGGTCCTGGGGTGCTACCACCCCATTTCCCCTCATATGACGGAGAGCCTCTGTCTTCTCTTGCACGACTCTAGTCAGATAGCTCAAAGCTGATGCAAGTGCATTGTTCGTCCCCCGCCTATTAGTTGTCATAAATCTACTCACTACCAATGAATCAAGAAGTTGGCCAGGCTTAATATCCCAAAGCATAACATGCAATATTTATAACTCTAACAAGCATTCCTATGTGCCCATGTTTTGATTAGGAAAACCCCATGACCACAGTCCAATTTAGGATTGAATTGTTCTGATACCAAATATATGATGCCCTTCTTTACATTAGTAACCCAAATAATATATTTAAATAAAACATGAAGAAATAAAAAAAATCTCAATTAACTTTGAAAAAATACTAGTGTAATAATATAAATAATAATATCAAAGTAATTGTTTAAATCATATACCCATAAAACATAAATAACATAATAAGTTTCAAGCCTCAAAACCGGACGTCTAATACAACTCGCATAATAAAAGGAAATAACATAACGTGAACATAGGTCCTCCTGGCCTAATCCATAACATACTAACTAGACTAATAAACTAATACTTAGATCTTCAAGCGTCCTATCCTCAACAAGGTCGTCCTCGGGTTCTGAAAATAATACTACTAATGAGATTTATACTTCGAGTGAATAAAAATACATGTATAAATATTTTCGTAGGAGCATTGCTCTCTGCTGGCGCGGCAACCGGAAAAAGAATTCATGGTACCTACTATTTTCCATAATAATAATAATAATAATAATAATAATAATAATAATATGAATTATTATTGCCAATAATCAGTCATCTTCAATACATCATAAATCAAATATGCCAAAATCTCATATATCAAATAATTTCAATAAACCACATATGTCATATAATTATCAAACATCGCTCAACAATGGCGTCCCATTGCCTACCTCTACTCAAGAGAGGTATTTCGATGTCACATTCTCATTGAGACGACCCCACTTACATAGGATTATCCCATTAGACCCGCTTACAATATTAACTATAACTTAACAGTATCATACACGCTTATTGCAACAAACGATAGTAAACATCCAACAGGATAAACGTAAAACACATATACATGCAGTACTAAAATATACATGGTGGTCCCATCAATAGGGCTAGGTACATATACAGACGAAAGTACACAAGAAATTGAAAATAAAAACAGATACATCCAAAGAACTCCAAAACTCTCCAAAACATGCTCACCAGCACTCCCCAATATGATGAACCTCAATTTTGTGCATTTTATAGGGGGTATTTGGATCGAATTTCGATGCATTTAAAGATAAATATTATGATATTTCACCCTTTTACTTAAGTTTTGACAGAATTGATGTTTAGAGGCAATTTGATGAACTTTTGAAGAAAAGAGAAAGTTTTTAGAGCTTAATTTGGCAGAATACTGAAGTTTTGAGACTAGCACGGTCGTGACATGCGAGAGCACGCCCGTGCCATCCTTCAAAATCCATCCATCCAAACAACGCCTTACAAAAATACTTAAAGCTGAGCTCTGGAGACTTAGCACGGCCTTGCCATGCGAGAGCACGCTCATGCCACTTTGAAGAAAGGGCTGACTCAGAGAAGCAAGGCCTGGCAAAAGTTAGCACGGTCCCATTCGCAAAGAGCACGCCCGTGCCATCAGATTTATCATTCTATCATCTCTTTATTTCTTTGAGTACTATATTCTTGTTTTAGTCTTTTAGTTTATAGATTTGAGTTCTAGGGTAGGATTTGGCACCTGGAGATTAAGTTGGAGACAACTTCTCCCTCTTCAATTATCAGAATGCGTTTTCCAATGTTGAACTTGGTTTTCTCTATTACTTTGAGTAGCTAAATTGACCACTAGAGTTGTGGTGGATCTTATGTTAGTAGAAACCCTTTTCGTTACATCTTAGCTTTAATTCAATTCTATTTGGTTTCAAGGTTGCAATTTGAATAGTGTTATTCTGTTGTTCTTGATCCTATACTAGGATTGCACACCCTTTGCATGCTCTTAATCAATTGATTTTTGGCTATCAAGCCCAATTAAATTGGTAGACCTATAGGATAACCGGGCTTTAACATCTAGATTTGATAAAACATGATTTACTCCTTTCAATCATTCAATCTTTTTACGCTTTATGCTTTCTAATCATTTAAACTCTTTGCCTGACAACCATTAGGTTCATCTGGGGAAAGGAATATTAGTTGCCTAACAAACAATTAATAGTTTTCGTAAAGGGATTGATATTTGAAAAGCAACTTCAAAATTGAATGGAATTAGGATTTGGGGGCTATTGAAGGCACAAGTGAAACTACGTCTCTAGGCTCTTTACTCTTGATTTCTAAACTCTCTTTTTATCTTCTTTCATCATCTTTTACCATTGCTATATTATTATCTATTTCTTTTGCGTTCTTTATTAGTCTGAATATCATAAGGATTTCCCTATTCCAATACTTGCTTTATCACTTAGTTATCAAAATTAATCTCTTGGGTACTATATCTGGATTTCCGTCCTATATTACTTCTGCGACAGGGTACACTGCTCTTAAGTGTGTTTTGAACTTAACAAGTTTTTGACCCTGTTGCCAGGGATTAATTTTTTATATTTTATGATTTTAGCGATATTGGAAGAAAAGAAATTCTAGTTAATTTAGACATTTATTTTTCTTTTTATTCTCTCTCTTTGTATGCTAACGCGTTCTCAAGATCCTGATCTAGTTTTTGACAGGGAAGCTAAAAGTTCTTTTCACAGGTTGCGGAGGCAAGCAAGAAAGGAGAACACCATGGGGGAAAGAATGACGTTGCTGGACTACTTTACCCCCTCTGCTGAGGTGACAGATAGCATCACCAACCCTGCGGTGGATGCCAACAACTTTGAGATCAAGCCTGCTTTGGTCTCTATGATCTGAAACTCTAGATAATTTGGGGGGTTGCTGAGGACCCCAACTGCCATCTGAAGAAGTTCCTCAGGATCACAGATCTTTTTAAGTACAATAGAGCTTCAACATATGCAATCAAACTCAGATTGTTCTAGTTCTCAGTATCCAACAAAGCAAATCAATGGTTTTCCTCTTTGCCATTTGATTCTATCACTACATGGGATCAACTAACACGCCAATTTTTGTCCAGGTACTTTGCACCTTCTAAATCTGCTAAATTTAGAGATGATATTTCGAACTTTGTGCAATATGACCAGGAATCTCTCTACGAGGCATGGGAGCGATATCAGGATTCGATCCGGAGGTGTCCATACCATGGTTTCACAGTCCCCATTCTAGTGCAAATGTTCTATAATGGACTTTCACAACCAAATAGGTCTAGTATAGACGCTGCTTGTGGGGGCTCAATTTTAAAGAAGACACTTGAAGAAGCCCGAGCCTTGATCAAAGATATGGCAGCCAATCACTACCAGTGGCCGCTTAGGGACAGACAAACCATCAAGAAGCCAATCGGTTTGTATGAGGTAAATGCTACAGAGGCGATGGAAACCAAAGTCGACGCTCTAACAAAACAGATGGAAACACTGATGCAAGCTCAATCACTGATTATGACACAAGCCAGTGCACCAATATCTCCATTCCCACGCAACCATTGCTATCTGACAGGTCATGAGAGCAAGGATTGCCAACTAGGGAATTCTTTTGCTCCACCAGTTGAGGAAGCCAAATTCATGAGTAATGCCAATCAAAATCAAAATAATTCTTACAATCCTGGTTGGAGGGGTCGTTCGAATTACTCCCGGGGAGGTCAGCAAAACGGTCGAGGTTCAAATTCAAACGCCTACAGACCAGCCCACTTATAGAACCAAGGAACAAAACCAGAGAATAGGAAGCTTGATCCTCATGAATTGCTGGCAGAGTACATAAAGGAAACTGATAGCAAGTTTCAAGCCGTACAGACACAGATATCTGCTCTTACCACTTTGCTCTCAAAAAGGCCTCAAGGAACATTGCCTACCCAAACTGAGCCAAACCCAAGGGAGCAAGTCAATGCAATCTCTCTTCAGCAAGCAGAAGAAGACAACTCTATGTCCATGGTAGTAAACAACACTGCTGAAGAAGAAAAGTCAGGAGAAGAGCACGACCGTGCAACACTTCTGGCACGGTCGTACCACCTGCCCAATAACCAGAATCAGGTAACAATCACTAGTGAGGTACAAATTTCTCTTCCAACTCTTCTAATTGGGAATAATAGCATGCAAACTGATGAACTTTTTAGAACTAATATGAAATAGTATGTTAAACCACCTCATGATGAAGATGAACATCTCTCAAACATTGCTTGATCGCATCTGCTTTGTGTAAGCATTGGCATTTCATTTGCATAGTCGTAAGGCCTTGGACCTAGGAGTTGAGCTTACACCTTGATGCGGGTGCGAATCGTACGGTGACGATCTTCAATGGTCTTTTTGGAGGTATCAGGGTTGGAAGGGCTTACATGTGGCCAGTTGGTAGCTCTTCTGTGTCGTGGTGAATCCGTGCAATACACTGGTATCCTCTACTAGATGTCGTACTTTTCATGTTTGGTCGAGAGTGTTTCCGTAAAGCCAGATACGTGCACGTTACGAATGTTGTAGCATCTTGCTCATGGCTGGCAGAAACCGGAACATGTCCTCCCATTCACTCTCTCCGAATGTTTGGTTAGCTCCATGGAGTAGGGGTCAAAGTAGTACCCAGTGACGTTGACATTGAGTCATATACATTGCATTGCATGGCTATTGATGTTTACATTTACTGTTATACATCGCTGTATTGTTTAAGAATGCCTTATATTATGCTGTTAAATGTTTAGCATGACATTATGTTGTTGATTGTTTAACATGATTTATATTGAGAACCTTTTTAAGCATGTTGGGTATGCTGTTACCCGGTGAGTCGTCCCGTTTTTATTACAGCTATTTTGTTGTGTTGATGAACGGGAATCTCAACCATATTTGTATGTTTCCTTTTGGTACTTGTTGTTGCTGCTTGAACAGATGGACGTGATGATGGTTCAGTCCAGTAGTCTCCTTGAGCCCGGAGGCGGACTCTTTTTGCTGTTTTAGTTTTGTTGTCGGCCAGACTATGTCAGTTTTTGTAGTGCCTTTTGGGAGCTACGACTCCTAGTACTTATTGTATTTCTTATATTAGTTATACTTTAGACCTATGTCTGTATATGGTATTATTTCTGTTTCTGTTCTGTGTTTATTATACAGCATGTTCTAGAAATGCATGGCGAACCTAAGTTCATTTATTAGTATTATTTACCTTTACTCAATCCCATTACATCTTGTGAAAAGAAAAAAAAAAAACCGTATTTTCCGCATTAAATAATATTTTCGGCCTTATAAACGTTCGGGAATGTGACACTCGGGAAAGGGTGTTGCATTATTTGGTATCAGAGCTGGCCGAGTCTTTTTGGGGTTTGTAGGTTATGGTCTGTTTGTTTGTGTTGTGTTTTCTGTGTGGTTCTTTGTTATTTGCTTTAGTTTTGTTGTGGTTTCTTGAGTTTGACAGTTCTGGTTTTGAAGGTAGCAATGGCTGCTCAAAACCTGACTGCTGCTGTGAACGCCATACGGGAAATGGCTGCTGCTATGGTTCAACATGACGAAAGAGCTGCCGGAGATGGAGGACTGGTGGAATTTCTACGTCGGAAATCAACTCAATTCAAGGGCGAATTCAATCCTAAGTTAGCTGAACGCTGGATCCAGACACTGGAGAAAATCTTTGGAGCGATGAGATGTACTGAGAATGACAAGGTTGTCTATGCAACCTATATGTTGGTCGAGGATGCTGAATACTGGTGGGAAGGAGCCCGTCAGATGCTGGTGCATGATCAACAAGCTGTGGACTGGAATGCTTTTAAGGGAAAGTTCCTGGAGAAGTATTTTCCTGCGAGTGCAAGACACGAGAAAGAGATGGAGTTCCTCTAGCTGAGACAAGGGGGAATGACCGTAGCTGAATACGGGGCCAAATTTGAAAGTCTGGCAAAGTTTTCAAATTATTTTCTGGACAACCTAAGAGAGGAGTGGAAGTGCAGAAAATTCGAAGGAGGTCTGAGGATCGACTTAAAGAGAACTGTAGTTCCATTGGAAATTTATGTTTTTCCAAGGCTAATGGAAAAGTGTCGTCTGATCGAGAGTTTGGAGCCCAAGGACAAGCGGGTATAGAGTTCTGGACCGAGCAAGTTTCAGAGAGGAAGCGGTGGTCGAGACAACAAATCTCGATGGAAGCCGTATGCAAAGCAACAAGATCGGCAACAACGTTCTGCTGGAGGAAGCAGTGGGAGTTTCAGTCAGTCTGGAAACGCCCCAACCAAGTGCATGAAGTGTGGGAAGAGTAACCACATCACCAGAGACTGTTCGATCAAAGGGATTATCTGCTTCAAGTGTGGGAAGCCAGGACATATTTCACGGGAATGCGTGCAACCGAAATAGGGACATTCTGTCAACAATGTCCAAGCTGCAAGGCCTAAGGCGAAAGGCAGAGTTTACACTATGGGAGGCGCTGAAGCTTCTCAAAATGAATACTTGATCCAAGGTCAGTGTGTCATGGGAGATAAAACCTTAACTGTACTGTTTGATTCAGGCGCAACGCATTCCTTTATTGCTTATGACTGTGTGAATTTGTTGGGATTACCTGTGTCTTCTTTACCATTTGATTTGGTAATTTCTACGGCTACGGCAAAGCCTGTTGTAACTGCAAAAGTTTGTTTGAATTGTTCTATTTCTGTTAAAGATAGAATATTTTTGATTGATTTGATCTGTTTGTCTCTTTCACAAATGGATGTAATCTTAGGAATGGATTGGTTATCTTCTAATCATATCCTATTAGACTGTGCAAATAAAACCTTAGTTTTCCCTAGTTGTGAGAATTCTGGATTTTTGACTGCCAACCAAGTAAACGCTTCTTTGAGAGAAGGAGCTCAAGGATACATGTTACTATCTTCTTTGGAGGTCAAGAGCGAGCTAGTCTTAGAGCGCATACCTGTCGTGAATGAGTTTCCGGAAGTCTTTCCTGAAGATGTACCAGGTTTGCTGCCAGTTCAGGACATCGAGTTTGCGATCGATCTTGTGCCAGGAACAGGACCAGTGTCTATGGCACCGTATCGTATGGCACCTGCTGAGTTGGAAACTTTGAAGGAACAGTTGGTAGACTTATTGGGGAAACAGTTCGTTAGACCCAGTGTGTCGCCGTGGGGAGCACCTGTGCTGTTGGTGAAAAAGAAAGATGGAACATCTCGCTTATGCGTGGATTATCGCCAGTTGAATAAAGTTACTATTAAGAACAAGTATCCACTTCCGAGGATAGATGACTTGATGGATCAATTGAGGGGAGCGACAGTTTTCTCCAAGATTGATTTGCGATCGGGTTATCACCAGATTCGTGTGAAGGCAGAGGATGTACCGAAGACAGCGTTTCGAACATGCTATGGGCACTACGAGTATCTTGTAATGCCGTTTGGTGTGACGAATGCTCCAGCTATATTCATAGATTATATGAATAGGATCTTTCGTCCATACCTGGATAAGTTTGTCGTTGTCTTCATAGATGACATACTCATCTATTCGCAAGACCAGGAAGAGCACGCTGAACATCTTAGTGTAGTTCTTCAAGTTCTGAAGGAGAAACAGCTATATGCCAAGTTGTCCAAGTGTGAGTTTTGGCTCGACGAAGTGCAGTTTTTGGGTCATGTAATTTCAAAGGAAGGAATTGCTGTAGATCCGTCGAAGGTTGAAGCAGTTCTTGAGTGGGAAAGACCAACCACAGTGACTGAGATTCACAGTTTTGTGGGTTTGGCTGGGTATTATCGGAGGTTCATTGTGGGATTCTCTAAGATTGTAGGACCTCTTACCCAATTGACGAGGAAGGATAAAGCGTTTGAATGGACTGAAGCCTGTGAGCAGTGTTTTCAAGAGCTGAAAAAGAGGCTGACTACATCGCCAGTGTTGATATTGCCAAATCCAAGCGAACCTTTTGAAGTGTACTGTGACGCTTCATACCAAGGTTTAGGCTGTGTTCTGATGCAGAATTGGAAGGTGGTAGCGTATGCCTCGAGACAGTTGAAAGTGCACGAGAAGAACTACCCAACTCATGATCTGGAGTTAGCAGCGGTAGTCTTTGCGTTGAAGATTTGGAGGCACTACTTGTATGGTTCGACGTTCAATGTCTTCAGTGATCATAAGAGTTTGAAGTATCTGCTCGATCAGAAAGAGCACAATATGAGATATAACACCCTGTTTTTCTTTTACACTATGCTTATATGTGTTAATATTTGCTTGTATGTGTTGTATATATGTTGTTTATGATTGTTCTCGATATCCAAGTTCATCGTTGGGGTAGTTTAGCCTTAAGGAATGGTCAATGCATTCAAGTCCAAGAAACATGTTTTACGGTTTTGTTCATATCTTGAGATATAGACATCCGATTGCGGTGATCTTGGATTCGTTGGAAAGCTTAGAGAATTATCTACAAGTCTTATTTCAGGTGTTAAGGCCAAATTCGGCTTTTAAAGTTTCACGTCGCGAGGATACATTCGCCTCGCGAACCTGACAGCCAGATTATTGCAGCTCTCTAGTTCGCCTCGCGAAAGGCTACTCGCCTCGCGAATCTGCGCGCGCCAGAATCGTGTTTTTGAGCTTCTAATCAGCCCATAATGACCCTAACTCATATTTATACCATAAGACTCGACCTAAACCTATTTTCTAAGTCGAATTACTCTCAGAAACTGCCTCTTCCTCTCCAAACAAGGATTTCTAAACCCTTTCCAAGGATTCTTGAAGGAGATTGCACCATTGTTCATCGTTCTTCATCTCCTTCGCTTGAAGAGCATCACTTCTATCACAAGCCCTCTTCCCAGTTGCTGCTCTTGAGCCTTTTGGGGCTGTGATCGTGAAGTCAAGCGCCGTAAGATCGAGCATTCATGTAGACGCAACCTTTTCCGGACCTTTTTCCTTCCTTTGGTCATTGTGATCGTCATACCAGGTATGGGGGGAAGAAATAGATCATGAGTATGTGGGTTTTGGGATAGGTTAAGATGAAGGGGTTTACCCATGACCCCTATATGTTTGTCTATATGCATTGTAAATGCCTATGTATATGCTATGAGTATAATTATGTGTATGTTATGTATATGCCATGTACATGCCTATGTGAATATTGTATAAATATATGTTTATGGCTCAATGATTATGATTATGGGTGTTTGTCTTGATGATATGATTGAAATATTATGATGTACGATGAATAGTATGAATATAGATACGATATGCATTGATGAGATTTTATGATGTGCAATGATAATGATGACTTGATGATGATGTGCGTTACAATAAAGAAAATAGGATTAGTCAAAGAACATAGCTTAGGGACGTTTGGCACCCCATAATGAATGAGTTGTTATGAGAGGTGAGATTGATATTATTGGATTAGTTTTGGAAACCAATAGGGATGATTCTTGAGAGATGGGATGATAGGCATAGGGATAACTTAGAGAAATCCTTAAGATTCCCACATCTGTCATGATTCGCCTGGCGAATATCCATTCGCGAGGCGAGACAGAGAGACCATTCGTGGTCTGACGTGATTCGCCTAGCGGATTGAAATCCGCAAGGCGAATGAGAGCACCAAATATTGGGGCTCTCGGGCTCGCTTCACGAGCCAGGATTCGCCTAGCGAATCTGAGAACCTGTTGAGGAGCTCTCGGGCTCGTCTCGCGAGCCAGGATTCGCCTAGAGAATTGGGTCTCTCACCCAGATTCTGTTGTGAAGGAATAATGAATAGAGTAATGAGAAAAAGACTGTGAGACCACAATTCAAGGTTGATAATATAGAATGACGATAAGATAATATTGGCAATAGTGATAAAGGCAATAACAATGGTTAGCGCCTAGTTGTTTGATGATCATCGTTGATGGTCATTGTTGATAATCAATGTGATTGATTATGATGATAATATTGGCAATGTTGATAAAGGCAATAACGATGGTTAGCGCCTAGTTGATTGATGATCATCGTTGATGGTCATTGTTGATAATCAATGTGATTGATTATGATGGTGGATGGTTGGACATGTGTTTGCATGTTGTTGAGCATAGCATGCATCATACGTTGACATTGTTATGTTGGGTGGAAAGCAAACGATGAATCGCGATAGTGGAGGCCACGATGGGTGTTATCCCGGCCTTGCGGGTACGTTGGGTATGGAAGTTCCAGGTGACATGGGCTAGCTACCTATTGTCGGAGCGACCTAAAGAATAAGCTTGAGTACCCTGACTAGCCACTATACGTTATCAAGATTAGTGAGAGTGTTTGGGGATGGCCCATGGTCTGGCATATCATCCATGTTGATAACCGGACATGTACTCCTAATCGCCTTTCCAGAGTTAGAGTTGTTGGCCACATGCATACGAAGTAATGATGTTGCATTCGCATTGACATGCATCCTTGATACATATTGATTATCTGTGTCGATTGATGTATGTTGTATGCCATCTTAATTACTATTCCATTCCGTTTACATATATTCATGATTGTGTTTCTTACCCCTCTCTTTGTTATTCTTGTGCATATGTTGTGGTATATGCAGAGGAGGGTGAGCATGCTGATGAGGAGTGATCCCAAGGAGATCTCTCTCAGTAGTTAGGATTTATGATTTATGTTATTCAGTTTTATTCCGATGTATTATCGGTATATGTATACCAGCTCTGATATGTGACATCGGGACTTGGGTTATGTTTATTATTTATGTTTTCCGCAGTTTGTTTTTAAATGATTTTGATTATTTCAGATTCCTATGTTTTACGTTATAGATGATGTGATGCACATTACCCTTGAGGATACGTTTTTATTTTAGTTGTTATATTTTTTTAAAGACGTGTATGATTTTATTCGTGTTTTATTATATGCGGGGTAGTGGGTGTCACATTTAGTGGTATCAGAGCCGGTCTGTCCTACAGGCTGGGGTATGTGTCTGTTGTGTTCTCTTCTGTGTACTCTTATATGATTGTCTGTGACGATGGTATAGAGTATTATGTGTTTAGTTTTGTTTTACTTGACTTTCGATATTGAGCAGTGTGCTTGAACGATGCAGGAAGTTATGGCAGGTAGAAACGATCGTGCGATTGCTGATGCCCTAGAAGCATTAGCTAATGCCATAGGGCAGAATCAGAATCACAACGGAGGTGGACCTGCTGAATTTCAAGGTTTGGATAAGTTCCAGAGGAATAATCCGCCATCCTTCAAGGGAGCTTATGACCCTGAAGGTGCTCAGACATGGATCCGGGAACTTGAAAAGATCTTTCGGGCCATGGCATGCACCGATGCACAAAAGGTTACCTTTGCTACCTTCATGTTAGTAGAAGAAGCTGAACATTGGTGGGAGAATTGCCACCAACGTTTGGAAGCTGAGGGCGTCGCTTTTACTTGGGATGCCTTCAAGGAGAGATTCTTGGGGAAATATTTTCCTGCTGATATACGCGACAAGAAGGAGATGGAGTTTCTAGCTTTGACTCAGGGAAGCATGTCCGTTGGGGAATATGCCGCTAAATTTGAGGAGTTGTCACGTTACTATCCACTCTACCAGTATTGTAATGATGATCGCTCCAAGTGTGTGAAGTTTGAGAATGGTTTGCGTCTAGAGATTAAGCAAGCCATCAGCTACCAGGAAATCCGTGTTTTCCCCACCTTGGTGAACAAATGCAGAATCTTTGAGGAAGACTACAAGTCCAGAGTTGCCCAGTTCAAGAATTCTGGTCCTCAGGGGAGTAAGAGGATGACCCAGCAGGATAAAGGGAAGCATCAGTTGGCACCAGTTAGCCGTGGGTTCAAACACGCCGGCAAGAAACCGCAGTATATGTCGGGACCAGTTAGTGGCGGAGGATTTGCCTTTTCTAGGCCAATTAGGTGTGGCAAGTGTGGTAAGGAGCACTTTACTCGGGATTGCAAGGAGACAGACATCATTTGCTTCAAGTGTGGGAAGCCTGGTCACATCAGTAAGGATTGTAGTGGGGAAAAGATGGAGCCACAGAGTGCCAGCAAGAGTTCTCAAGCCGATCGACTGAGGACAAGTGGGAGAGTCTTCACTCTCAGTGGAGCTGAAGACTCAGAATCCGAAGACCTGATTCAAGGTAAGTGCCTCATCAAAGGGACTCCTTTAATAGTGTTGTTTGATTCGGGTGCGTCGCATTCTTTCATATCACATGATTGTGTTGAGTACTTTAGATTACCTGTTGCCCAACTTGAATATGATCTAGTTGTTGCTACCCCTACCAATAAGCCTGTTGTTACCTCACATATTTGTAAAGGTTGTTCCATTGTCATTGATGATAGAAATTTCATAGTTGATCTTATATGCTTACCCCTTAAACAACTTGATGTTATTCTTGGTATGGACTGGTTATCCGCCAATCATGTCCTTTTAAATTGCTTTGATAAAACTATTGTTTTTGGAACTGTTGTCAATCCTAAGGATCCGAGTTTTCTGACTGCCAACCAAGTCAAGGCTTCCATTAGAGAAGAAGCCCAAGTATGCATGATCTTATCTTCCCTGGAAGTAGAGAGAAATGCTGAGGTTAAGGATGTGCCAATTGTGAGAGAGTGCCCAGAAGTTTTTCCAGAGGATATTTATAGTTTGCCACCTGAGAGAGAGATTGAGTTTAGCATAGACTTAGTGCTAGGTACAGGACCTATATCCATAGCACCTTATAGGATGTCCCCTCTAGAGCTAGCTGAGTTGAAGAAACAGTTAGAGGAATTGCTCCAGAAGCAGTTTGTTAGGCCTAGTGTGTCTCCGCGGGGAGCGCCGGTGTTGTTGGTGAAGAAGAAAGATGGCAGCATGAGGTTGTGCGTCGATTATCGACAACTCAACAAGGTGATCGTTAAGAATAGGTACCCTCTTCCTAGGATAGATGACCTTATGGACCAGCTGATAGGAGCCTGTGTGTTTTCTAAGATAGATTTGAGATCAGGTTACCATCAAATTCGGGTCAAGTCTGAGGACATTCCGAAGACTGCGTTCAGAACACGCTATGGCCATTATGAGTACCTAGTTATGCCTTTTGGTGTGACTAATGCCCCTGCTGTGTTCATGGACTACATGAACAAGATCTTTCATCCATACTTGGATAGGTTTGTAGTTGTTTTCATAGATGATATCCTAGTATACTCTAAGACTAGGGAGGAACATAAGGAACACTTGAGGATAGTCTTGAAGACCCTTAAGGAAAAACAGTTGTATGCCAAGTTGTCTAAGTGTGAGTTCTGGTTAGAGGAGGTGAGTTTCTTAGGACACATCATCTCTAAAGGAGGAATAGCCGTAGACCCATCTAAGGTAGAAACCGTGCTCCAATGGGAAGCACCTAAGTCAGTGACCGAGGTTAGGAGTTTCTTGGGTTTAGCCGGGTACTATAGGAGGTTTATAGAAGGATTCTCTAAGATAGCTTTGCCTATGACCCACCTTACTAAGAAAGGTCAGATCTTTGTGTGGGACTCTAAGTGTGAGGAAAGTTTTCAGGAGTTGAAGAATAGGTTGACCACTGCACCTGTGTTAGTGTTGCCTAATCCTAGTGAACCTTTTGTGGTGTACTGTGATGCTTCCAAGCAAGGTTTAGGTGGTGTGTTGATGCAGAATGGTCAGGTAGTAGCTTATGCTTCTAGGCAGCTTAAGACCCATGAGAAGAATTACCCTACCCATGACTTGGAGCTAGGAGCCGTAGTGTTTGCATTGAAGATTTGGAGGCATTATCTTTATGGAGCTAGATTTGAGGTCTTTAGTGATCATAAGAGTTTGAAATACCTATTTGACCAAAAGGAGCTGAATATGAGACAGCGTAGGTGGATGGAATTTCTTAAAGATTATGAGTTTGAGTTGAGTTACCACCCAGGTAAGGCCAATGTAGTGGCTGATGCGTTGAGTAGAAAAACCTTACATATTTCAGCCTTGATGGTTAGAGAGATGGATTTGATAGAGGAGTTTAGGGATTTGAGTTTAGCTTGGGAAGTTACCCCTAAGAGCATTAGACTAGGAATGTTGAAAATTACTAGCAGTTTGATGGAGCGGATTAGAGAAGGGCAAAAGATAGATGTATACCTTTTAGACCAGAGAGAGTTGATTGCTCAGGGTAGAAACCTTAGTTTTAAAGAAGGGACTGATGGAACTTTGAGGTTCCAAGATAGGGTTTGTATACCTGATGTTCCAGAGCTCAGGAAGTTGATCCTTGAGGAAGGACATAGGAGTGGTTTGAGCGTTCACCCAGGAGCCACGAAGATGTATCAGGATCTGAAACGGATGTTTTGGTGGCCTAGGATGAAAAAGGATGTGGCTGAGTTTGTGTATGCTTGCTTAGTGTGTCAGAAGGCTAAGATAGAGCACCAGAAACCTTCGGGTAAGTTGCAACCTTTGAGTATTCCTGAGTGGAAGTGGGATAGTATCTCTATGGATTTTGTGTCTGGACTCCAACTGGTTGTGATGCCATATGGGTTGTTGTGGACAGGTTAACCAAATCTGCCCATTTCATCCTTATGAACATGGAATATCCATTAGAGAAGTTGACTGGGTTGTATATCAGAGAAATAGTTAGATTGCATGGGGTACCGTCTAGCATAGTTTCAGACAGAGATCCTAGATTTACCTCTAGATTTTGGAATAGTTTGCATGAGGCCTTAGGAACTAAGCTTAGATTGAGTTCAGCTTATCACCCACAGATCGATGGTCAGTCTGAGAGAACAATCCAATCCTTAGAGGACTTGTTGAGGGCGTGTGTGCTAGAGCAGTCTGGTAGTTGGGATAAGTTTTTACCCTTTATAGAGTTTACCTACAACAATAGCTTCCATTCCAGTATTGGGATGGCACCTTATGAGGCTTTGTATGGTAGGAGGTGTAGGACACCTTTGTGTTGGAATGAGCCTGAAGAGAATGTTGTGTTAGGACCTGAGGTAGTGCAAGAGACTACAGAGAAAGTGAGGATGATACAAGAAAAGATGAGAGTGGCACAGAGTAGGCAAAAGAGTTACCATGATAAGAGAAGAAAAACTCTCGAATTCTAGGAGGGGGATCATGTGTTCTTGCGAGTTACTCCAACAACTAGGGTTGGCAGAGTAATGAAAGCGAGGAAACTTACTCCTAGATTCATTGGCCCTTACCAAATTCTAAAAAGAGTCGGTGAAGTCGCCTACCAGATAGCTTTACCCCCGTTCTTGTCAAATCTTCACAATGTGTTTCATGTGTCTCAACTTCGAAAGTATGTTCATGATCAAAGCCATGTGATAGTACCCGATATCATTCCACTAAAGGATAACTTGACTTTCGAGGTGTTACCGCTTCGGGTTGAAGATCGAAGGGTCAAGCAGCTGAGAGGGAAGGAAATTCCCTTGGTCAAGGTCGTTTGGAGTGGATCTACAGAATAAAGTGTTATTTGGGAGTTGGAGAGCAAGATGAAGGAGTCATATCCGCATATGTTTACTCAAGGTGAGTAGAAATTTCGAGGACGAAATTTTTATAAGGGGGTGGAATTGTAACACCCTGTTTTTCTTTTACACTATGCTTATATGTGTTAATATTTGCTTGTGTGTGTTGTATATATGTTGTTTATGATTGTTCTTGATATCCAAGTTCATAGTTGGGGTAGTTTAGCCTTAAGGAATGGTCAATGCATTCAAGTCCAAGAAACATGTTTTACGGTTTTGTTCATATCTTGAGTTCTAGACATCCGATTGAGGTGATCTTGGATGCGTTAGAAAGCTTAGAGAATTATCTACAAGTCTTATTTCAGGTGTTAAGGCCAAATTCGGCTTTTAAAGTTTCACGTCGCGAGGATACATTCGCCTCGCGAACCTGACAGCCAGATTATTGCAGCTCTCTAGTTCGCCTCGCGAAAGGCTACTCGCCTCGCGAATCTACGCGCACCAAAATCGTGTTTTTGGGCTTCTAATCAGCCCATAATGACCCTAACTCATATTTATACCATAAGACTCGACCTAAACCTATTTTCTAAGTCGAATTACTCTCAGAAACTGCCTCTTCCTCTCCAAACAAGGATTTCTAAACCCTTTCCAAGGATTCTTGAAGGAGATTGCACCATTGTTCATCGTTCTTCGTCTCCTTCGCTTGAAGAGCATCACTGCCATCACAAGCCCTCTTCCTAGTTGCTGCTCTTGAGCCTTTTGGGGCTGTGATCGTGAAGTCAAGCGCCGTAAGATCGAGCATTCGTGTAGACGCAACCTTTTCCGGACCTTTTTCCTTCCTTTGTTCATTGTGATCGTCATACCAGGTATGGGGGGAAGAAATAGATCATGAATATGTGGGTTTTGGGATAGGTTAAGATGAACGGCTTAACCCATGACCCCTATATGTTTGTCTATATGCATTGTAAATGCCTATGTATATGCTATGAGTATAATTATGTGTATGTTATGTATATGCCATGTACATGCCTATGCGAATATTGTATAAATATATATATGTTTATGGTTCTATGATTATGATTATGGGTGTTTGTCTTGATGATATGATTGAAATATTATGATGTACGATGAATAGTATGAATATAGATACGATATGCATTGATGAGATTTTATGATGTGCAATGATAATGATAACTTGATGATGATGTGCGTTACAATAAAGAAAATAGGATTAGTGAAAGAACATAGCTTAGGGGCGTTTGGCACCCCATAATGAATGAGTTGTTATGAGAGGTGAGATTGATATTATTGGATTAGTTTTGGAAACCAATAGGGATGATTCTTGAGAGATGGGATGATAGGCATAGGGATAACTTAGAGAAATCCTTAAGATTCCCACATCTGTCACGATTCGCCTGGCGAATATCCATTCGCGAGGCGAGACAGAGAGACCATTCGTGGTCTGACGTGATTCGCCTAGCGGATTGTAATCTGCGAGGCGAATGAGAGCACCAAATATTGAGGCTCTCGGGCTCGCCTCACGAGCCAGGATTCGCCTAGCGAATCTGAGAACCTGTTTAGGAGCTCTCGGGCTCACCTCGCGAGCCAGGATTCGCCTAGCGAATCTGAGAACCTGTTTAGGAGCTCTCGGGCTCACCTCGCGAGCCAGGATTCGCCTAGCGAATCTGAGAACCTGTTTAGGAGCTCTCGGGCTCGCCTCGCGAGCCACGATTCGCCTAGCGAATCTGGGTCTCTCACCCAGATTCTGTTGTGAAGGAATAATGAATAGAGTAATGAGAAAAAGACTGTGAGATCACAATTCAAGGTTGAAAATATAGAAAAGAACGTTAATTCTAATAATGACGATATGATAATATTTGCAATAGTGATAAAGGCAATAACGATGGTTAGCGCCTAGTTGTTTGATGATAATCGTTGATAGTCATTGTTGATAATCAATGTGATTGATTATGATGATAATATTGGCAATGTTGATAAAGGCAATAACGATGGTTTGTGCCTAGTTGATTGATGATCATCGTTGATGGTCATTGTTGATAATCAATGTGATTGATTATGATGGTGGATGGTTGGACATGTGTTTGCATGTTGTTGAGCATAGCATGCATCATACGTTGACGTTGTTATGTTGGGTGGAAAGCAAATGATGAATCGCGATAGTGGAGGCCACGATGGGTGTTATCCCGGCCTTGCGGGTACGTTGGGTATGGAAGTTCCAGGTGACATGGGCTAGCTACCTATTGTCGGAGTGACCTAAAGAATAAGCTTGAGTACCCTGACTAGCCACTATACGTTATCAGGATTAGTGAGAGTGTTCAGGGATGGGCATGGTCTGGCATGTCATCCATATTGATAACCGGACATGTACTCCTAATCGCCTTTCCAGAGTTAGAGTTGTTGGCCACATGCATACGAAGTAATGATGTTGCATTCGCATTGACATGCATCCTTGATATATATTGATTATCTGTGTTGATTGATGTATGTTGTATGCCATCTTAATTACTATTCCATTCCGTTTACATATATTCATGATTGTGTTTTTTACCCCTCTCTTTGTTATTCTTGTGCATATGTTGTGGTATATGCAGAGGAGGGTGAGCATGCTGATGAGGAGTGATCCCAAGGAGATCTCTCTCAATAGTTAGGATTTATGATTTATGTTATTCAGTTTTATTCCGATGTATTATCGGTATATGTATACCAGCTCTGATATGTGACATCGGGACTTGGGTTATGTTTATTATTTATGTTTTCCACAGTTTGTTTTTAAAGGATTTTGATTATTTCATATTCCTATGTTTTACGTTATAGATGATGTGATGCACATTACCCTTGAGGATATGTTTTTATTTTAATTGTTATATTTTTTTAAAGACATGTATGATTTTATTCATGTTTTATTATATGCGGGGTAGTGGGTGTCACATGAGACAAAGACGGTGGCTGGAATTTTTGAAGGGCTATGACTTCCAGTTGCAGTATCATCCGGGAAAAGCTAATGTGGTAGCGGATGCGCTGAGTAGAAAAGTGTTACATGTGTCTGCCATGATGGTTAAAGAACGCGAGCTGTGGGAACAGTTCTGGGATATGCATCTGTCCATGGTTAGTATGCCAGGAAGACTATGGGTGGGTATGGTTACAGTATCTTGTGATCTGATGGATCAGATTAGGGAGAAACAAGTATACGACCAGTATCTGGAGAAAGAGCGGAGGAATCTAAAGAAAGGGATGACGTCGGAATACAAGGAAGGAGTAGATGGGATCCTAAGACGAGGACAACGGGTTTGTTTACCAAACAGCCCAGAGATAAGGAGGTTAATTCTGGACGAAGCTCATAGAAGCAAGTTAAGTATGCATCCAGGGTCGACCAAGATGTACCAAGACCTGAAGCGATTGTTTTGGTGGCAAGGGATGAAAAGAGATGTAGCTGATTATGTGGCATCTTGCTTAGTATGCCAAAAAGCAAAGGTTGAACATCAGAGGCCAGCTGGAATGTTACTTCCGTTGGATATCCCAGAGTGGAAATGGGACATCATAGCAATGGATTTCGTAACGTGTTTACCAAGGACACCTAAAGGACACGATTCCATTTGGGTTATAATTGATAGGCTTACGAAATCAGCTCATTTTCTACCGCTTAATCTCATGTATTCTATGGAAAAGTTTACTCAGAGTTATATCAGTGAGATTGTGAGACTGCATGGAGTACCTTCAAGTATCATATCGGATAGAGACCCGCGTTTTACTTCGCGATTTTGGCAAAGTTTACATGAAGCGTTAGGAACAAAGTTACGATTAAGTTCGGCTTACCATCCTCAAACTGATGGACAATTGGAAAGGATGATTCAGTCTTTAGAGGATCTGTTGAGGACGTGTGTGCTGGAACATGCCAGTAGTTGGGAGAATTTCCCACCGTTGATAGAGTTCACCTGCAACAACAGTTATCATTCGAGTATAGGGATGGCACCCTACGAAGCTTTATACGGACGACGTTGTAGAACACCTTTGTGTTGATACCAAGATGGAGAAAGTGCTTCATTAGGACCTGAACTAGTGCAACAAACAACCGAGAAGGTGAAACTGATTCAAGAAAAGATGAGGATAACTCAGAGCCGACAGAAGAGTTATGCGGATAAAAGACGTAGGCCACTTGAGTTCGAGGAAGGGGATCATGTGTTTTTGAGAGTCACTCCGATGACTGGGGTGGGCAGGGTCCTAAAATCCAGAAAACTCACTCCAAAATTCATTGGACCTTATCAAATTCTTCGTCGGATAGGTCCAGTAGATTACCAAATAGCTTTACCGCCTTTTCTATCCAACCTTCATAATGTTTTTCATGTTTCGCAATTGCGAAAGTATATTCCTGATCTCAGTCACATCATAGAGTCTGATTCAGTACAGCTAAAGGATAACCTAACCTATGAGACATTGCCGGTTAAGATCGAGGACAGAAGGATAAAGAAACTGCGAGGGAAGGAGATAGCTTTGGTCAAAGTTATCTGGAACGAGACTACAGGTGATGCTACCTGGGAAAGAGAGGAGGACATACAACAACAGTATCCGAGTTTGTTTTAAGAGGGACGTATAATTTCGAGGACGAAATTCATTTAAGAGAGGTAGGAATGTAACGTCCCGATTTTCACGTTTTCTAATTCTTCAGTATTTTAATGTCTTTATTTTATTCGAGGTCTTAGGAATAGAAATAAAATATTCCGAGACCATAGTCATGCTCGACGATATCGTAGGAAGCTATGATTAAGTTTTGAGTCGAAAACTCAAACGGAGTCTGGTCTGCGTTTTTACACTGACAGTATGATTTTAGTGCTCATAAGACCTCAGATGGACCCGTGAAAGAGACAGTAAGTCTTAGAATTTGATTATCTATGTTTTTGTTAAATTTCGTAAAAAATTCAGAAAAATCACTTCCTGACCTTCGTTCGGGCGGAATCCTCAATCGGGTTACGAACGGAGCCACATATGGATTTACCGGGACTCGCCCATAGATAATCTTGATATCACATCATCCCAGGACACTTGGGAGAGTATGCCAGAGTCGTCATGATGTTCAGAAATATCTGGACGCATAATGACCAAAATGCCCCTAACCTTAGTCTTTTACACTTTTACCATTTTACCCTTTTGGGCAAATGACCTTTTTACCCTTAAGTGACCTCTTAAGAGGCTGAACTCAGCCCCTCACTCTCTCATTTTCGCACAGCCCCTCACCCTTTAGAGCTCCATAGTTGTTCTTGAGAGAAAACACCATTGTTGGTCTTTAAGCTCCTTGAGTTCTTGTTGGAATCACTTGATTCCTTGAGCAATCTTCCTTCATTTCAAGGTAAGATCACTTCTATGACCTCTTAGCTTCTTGAATCTTTCTTTATTTCAAGATCAATCTTCATTTTCATGAAAAGAATTTCTTAGATCCAAAACTTTGAAAATCCATAGGAAATTGCAGAAAAATCCTTTTGAGGTAAGACCAAGTTCTTTGAACTCACATCATCAATCTCTACCTAAACCCAAGAGCTTATGATTCAACTCTCATCATAGCCCAAAATCCCTTTTTGGCCGAACCCTACTTGATGATGATGAATAGTGTTTTCATCAATTTTTGATTTCTAACACTTGATTTCATCCTTAGCTTTCCTAGTGCCTTTGAATCCATGAAATGGGAAACCAAGATCAATTCCTAACCTTTTTAACCTAGGGTGGCCGAAATCCTCTTTGTTATAATTGTTGAGATTGGCTTTGATTGTTGTTTAATGTTTGATTGTTATGTTGTTGTAGTTGTTGACGATTATCAGGAGGTTCACAAACCGATCAACTGACTTTGATTCGGGAATCTGCTCATCAATAGGTATGGGGGGTGAACCTCATCACACCAAGATGGTTGTAGTGAAGATGGTTGTTTAAGTTTATGTGTGGGTGAAACCCTTTAGTTTGGGTTCACTTTTATTTGTTAAGTTTTGTTTAGTTCTCTTGGAGAACAAGATTGTCATGATGAGTTTATGCTTTAGTATGTTGTAGTGTGCTTTAGCATATGTTGATGATGATACGATTGAATGAAAATCATTCCCATGTATGTTGAAAAACCTACTTTGATCACTAGATCAAGTATGGACTTTTATGCTTGATTATGAGACCATGATGTGTGATGGACTTGGATGTTTGATTATGATGTAGTAATGTGTATTGTGGTTTATCATAATTGTGTGAGCTTTTGAGCTACATTTGCTTTGTTGGTGAAGCAAAGTCTCCATTTTTCATTGGAATAGGCTTGTGGTGTAACACCCCCCTTGGGTATTACATGAAGAACATGTGCGGAATTAAATTTAAAAGATAATTGCTGGTTGCTTTCGGAAAAAGAATAATTTACTTTAAGTCAGAAAACTCCGGTGTAAAAAGTTTTCGGCATAATAATTCAAAAAGTGATATACACATCACAATAATAAAATCACACCATTCTTGACAATACACATAACTGGGTCTATTCACAAACCTTAAACCATCACATAAAATTTTTCTTGAAATTGTCTTTCATACAGAAGTTCCAAACTATACAGCGGTTTTCAAAACCACATACACCAACTTTCTCAACATTATACATTAAAAATCCTAAGAGCTGGTTTGATAAAAGAACTCTACGGACAATAGAGTCTACTACCTAGTATGCATCATACCACTGAGACTGGGGCTCGTCGTCGACAGTCCACACATCTTCGTCTTCGGCATCGAGAAACACAAGCTATAGGGTCCAGAAGTGACCCAAAAGACCATTGAGAAGTATCTGTACACGTATCCAAAAACACAACAGGGTGTCCAACATGTACAGGCAAAGGTGAGTAACCAATATATGGATTTAAACGCGATAACTACATGCACGACACACAAAACAGCATATGAACATATGTAGTATCAACACAACATAACAACAGAAGTAACACAGGGCAACACACCAGGTAACAACATATCCAACATGCATACCATAAATCGCAATATATCATATTTATCAATTAACAGCATAACACATCTTGAAAGCAAAATGGTGATGTACACTAAGCAAATGTAATCATCAACAGCCATATGCCACAAGAGTAAAACTCTGACCCCTACTCCATGGAGCTAACAAACAGTCGGAGAGAGTGAATGGGAGGACATGTTCCGGTTATTGCCAGCCATGAGCAAGATGCTACAACATTCGTAACGTGCACGTATCTGGCTTTACGGAAACACTCTCGACCAAACATGAAAAGTACGGCATCTAGTAGAGGATATCAGTGTATTGCTCGGATTCGCCACGACACAGAAGAGCTACCAACTGGTCACATGTCAGCCCTTCTAACCTTGATACCTCCAAAAAGACCATTGAAGATCGTCACCGTAAGATTCGCACCCGCATCAAGGTGTAAGCTCAACTCCTAGGCTCAAGGCCTTACAACTATGCAAAAGAAATGCCATGGCTTACACAAAGCAGATGCGATAAAGCAATGTCTATCCATTGGATAAACCTCAAGGTTCTCTAAGGTTCTCTTTCTCAGGAACAATACACGTCTTTGTATTTATAAAACATTTATCTAAAACATTTATCCATCGGATAATTATCTTGTGATTCCTTTGGAATGATCCGGGCTGCTTTCGGAATTGCCGACTGTCCCCACAAACCAACACAAGTCTTTTCAACATGCTTTGTCCTCACTCACTCGCTTTCTAGGAAACTTCCCAGAAGGTCACCCATCTCACAATTACTCCAAGTCAAGCACGCTTAACTTTGGAGTTCTTATGTTCTAGGCTTCCGAAAAGAAGACGGATCTTGTTGGTATAGGTAGTACCAATCAATTCTCATAAGCTTTCCTTCAACTATACAGTCCCATACCTGCATAGCCTCTGGATTCCTTTAACCGTACAGTCCCATACCTGCACAGCCTCAGGGTCCCTCTCATCCCAATTATTACAAGATTGAAACAATCCAACGACTTTTTCAAAACCCAAAACGTTTGTTGTTTGTGTTTGTGTCTTATGAATCACATCTCAAACCCTAAGTATTATGAAGAAGGATTGAGAATCCTCTTAGATAAGTCTTTGATCCTTTCTAAGATATTACTCCTTGATTTTCAATCGATGAAATAAATGTTGATTCATTTAAGTCTTATGAAGTCATTGATGCATTAAGTCATCAATGGTATAGTACATGGTCTTGTTCCACCACATACCATACTTAATTATCCCTTGTCTTCAACTCTAAGTTAATTACTTAACTTAGGTTTTCATGCGTAAAACTTTACGATTAAGAGTTAAAAACTCTTTTTGTAACAAAACTATTCTCATTTGAAAACTCATTTGATTTTAAATACGTTGCACTTGCCTCAAGCAAAGTACCTTAACTATTTTTGAAAAGAGTTCTTCTTTACTAACTTAGTGTAAAACCATGTTCTAAGTTAATGGAAAGGAAATGTAATCTCATCTAACTTCCTTAACTATGATTCATTTAATCCACTTAAGGATAAAAGGTCTCCATTATGTTTGAAAAAGAACTTTGTCTTCGTTTTAAGATGAACTTCGTCTTCGTTTTAAGATAAAGGAAATGCCTTATGAAACTATATTTAACTTCTCATGAAAACAGTTCTTTATTTTACTTTTAAATCACTTGATCACTTAGATAAACTAAGGTTAAAGTAAAAGACATGTTTCACTTTGGTGAAGACGCTTAAAAGTTGAAACTTTACTTAATCTTTGGATCAAATCACTTATTGTTTTCCTTTGAAACATAAGTTATATTAAAACAATTTCTTACTTTAAGAATTTTAAATGTTCAAGAACAACAAGTGTTCTTCCTTTTTCTTTGATCATGGCCGAATGCTCCCTCAATGGGATGTGAAGATTTTGCTTCACCTATTTGACAAGTTATAGCTCAAAAGCTCACAATATAATGATGAACAATAATCATGCATCATTCAATCATAATCAAGCATAAAAATCCTTACTTGATCTAGAGATCAAAGTATGGTTTTCAACATACATGAAAACATTTTCCATCCAAGCATACATCATCATCAACATAGTAAAGCATACTAAAGCATAGATCATTATTACAATCACAACGAAGCTCCAACAGAGCTACACAAATCAATCACGGATAACATATAGTTATCGTAAAATCCCTCAGGCAAACTCCCCTTACCCGTTGTAGTTATCCTCCGAGCTATCCTCCGATCAAAAGTCGTCCGATCGGCTCGCGAATCCTCCCGATTCCTCGTCCGATCAACCAATCACAACTACATACACATAATCAATCCAAACATCAATATTACATAACACAAATTTTCCTATTCCTACCTATATAGGATTCGGCCATGGAGCTATAAAAAAATAGCTAGGGATGTCCAAAAATTCCTATCTCTTGGATTCCATCCTTACTAGGTGTGCTAAGGCTAGATCAAAGCCTAGTACTCCAAAACTTGAACCAAAATCCCATCCACCAACACATGGAGGTTTCGACCAAGGAAACCCATATGAGCTAGCAAGCTCATTTGGTTTCCAACTCTTGGATCCATGATCCTCAAGTACACACAACACTAGATTAAGTCTTATTACTCAAAACTTGAGTCAAAAACTCATCCTTTCTTACCATGAAGATTTCGGCCACTTTAAGAATATATGGCTAGAAAACTTATTTGATTTCATGCCCTTGGATATTGAAAGAGAATGATGAAACTAGATCATAGAAATTGATTTGGTATCAAAAGGATTTTTCTACACTTTTTTATGAATTTTCAAAGTTTATGGATCAAAGTTGGATCTTCATGAATCAAGAGATTCAAGAGATGAAACAGAGAGATTAAGAAAGCTAGGATGGAGTTAATACCTCCTAGATTCAAAGTCTTGAAGAGAAACAACTTGATTTCACCAAAAACTTTCAAGTTTCAAGATCAAAATGAAGAAAAATGTGAAGAACACATGAAGAAATCTATGAACTTGGAAGAACAAGTGAAAGAAGATGAAGAACAAGAGAGAGAAGAGAGAGAAAGAGTGATGTCCGAAATGGCCAAGAGAGAGAACGAGAGATATATATATTTTGATGTATGGCAAACTTGTAAATAACCAAAACGGTAATTTGGTAATTCCTTAAAAGACTAGGGGCGTAAATGTCATTTCCCCTATAAATATCTAGATATTTCTAGAAAGGTAATGATGACATGGTGAGTCACAGGGTCAGAATGGTTATTCCATAAATTCTCAGGTGCAAAACGGCCTTTTCATTCAAGGGCAAATGGTAATTATGAAAAGGGTCAAGGGCATTTTAGTCATTTCACGTCCAGATATTTTCTAAACATAATCATTACACTGATGAGTCACTGATGAGTCATTGCACACCATGTGACTTCAATCTTATCCGTAGCGGGTCATTGAAATCTCGTATTCAGCTCTGTTCTTCACCCGATTTAGGTTTTCGCCCAAGAAAGTCGTATGACGACTTATTTATTTTGAATATTTTCAAAATAACCAATATTGTTGGAAATAAAATATAAAACCTATCTGTTTCGTTCACGAGTCGAAATTAGGTCTTGATAGTAGAAAAAGACTACTATCCGTGAAAAACGCAGACCGGGCTCCGTTTGAGCTTTCGCCCAAAACTTAACCATGGCTTCCTATGGTTGTGTAAGGCATGCCTATGTTCTCAGAATATTTTATTTCGTTCTCTAAACCCTCCTATAAAATACAAACGTTTAAATACTGAAGAATTGTGAAATGTGAAAATTGGGGCGTTACATGTGGCCTTAGTAAGAGGAAAATATAAGAACATGTGTTGTTTTTGTGTTGGCAAGGCTGTGATGCAACAAAACATGATTTCATAACCTATGTTTTCAAAGAGAAACAAAAGTGATTTTGATCCAAAGATCAAATGAAGTTTTAACCTTGAAAGTGTGTCACCAAAGTGGGAAAATGTCTTTTCTTTAGCCATAGGTCTTTTAATCAAACTAAGTGTTTCAAAAGAAGAATTAATGAAGGAGTTAGGGAAAAGTGAAAACAGGGCACTCGCCCAGCGAACCCCGTCTCGCTCCGCGAGACAGAGGGAAGACAAGGCATTCGCCAGGCTAACCTCGCCTCGCCTCGCGAGACAGTGGACTAGCCCGAGCAGCAAAGATGCAGCTTCTCGGCCTCGCGTAGCGAAGTAGTTCTCGCCCCACGAACCGCCTAAGCAGTGAAGATGCAGCTTCTCTGCGTCGCGTCGCAATATAATCCTCGCCTCGGAAAGCAGAAAGACTGTCTAAACAGTAAAGATAACTTCTCAGCCTCGCGTCGCGATATATATCTTCGCCTCGCGAGCAATGGTTTTGTTTATAAAGAGTGTTTTTCAACTCAAAGTGTAAAGTTTTACGCATTAAAAACCTAAGTTAAGTAATTGACTTAGAGTTGAAGATAAGGGATAATTGAATATAATATGCGGTGAAACAAGATCATATACTATACCATTGATGACTTAGTACATCAATGACTTCATAAGCCATAAACGCAAACATGAAACGTTTTGGGTTTTGAAACACTAGTTCGATGACGGACCGGTGATCCGGACCTTGATCTGTCGTTCAATTGTTTCAGTCTTGTGATGACTCGATCCCGGAGGGATCACGAGATTTATCTGGTGGATAAAGGTTTTGTTTTTCAAAAGACACGTATAGTTCCTAAGGAAGAGAACCTTAGTAGACTTTGAGGTTTATTCGGGGGATAGACATTGCTTGATCGCATCTGCTTTGTGTAAGCATTGGCATTTCATTTGAATAGTCGTAAGGCCTTGAGCCTAGGAGTTGAGCTTACACCTTGATGCGGGTGCGAATCTTACGGTGACGATTTTTAATGGTCTTTTTGGAGGTATCAGGGTTGGAAGGGCTTACATGTGGCCAGTTGGTAGCTCTTCTGTGTCGTGGCGAATCCGTGCAATACACTGATATCCTCTACTAGATGCCGTACTTTTCACGTTTGGTCGAAAGTGTTTCCGTAAAGCCAGATACGTGCATGTTACGAATGTTGTAGCATCTTGCTCATGGCTGGCAGAAACCGGAACATGTCCTCCCATTCACTCTCTCCGAATGTTTTGTTAGCTCCATGGAGTAAGGGTCAGAGTAGTACCCAGTGACGTTGACATTGAGTCATATACATTGCATTGCATGGCTATTGATGTTTACATTTACTGTTATACATCGCTGTATTGTTTAGGAATGCCTTATATTATGCTGTTAAATGTTTAGCATGACATTATGTCATTGACTACTTAACATGATTTATATTGAGAACCTTTTTAGTATGCTGTTACCCGGTGAGTCGTCCCGTTTTTATTACTGCTGTTTTGTTGTGTTGATGAACGGGAATCTCACCCATATTTGTATGTTTCCTTTTGGTACTTGCTGTTGCTGCTTGAACAGATGGACGTGATGATGTTCAGTCCAGTAGTCTCCTTGAGCTCGGAGGCGGACTCTTTTTGCTGTTTTAGTTTTGTTGTCGGCCAGACTATGTCAGTTTTTGTAGTGCCTTTTGGGAGCTACGACTCCTAGTACTTATTGTATTTCTTATGTCAGTTATACTTTAGACCTATGTCTGTATATGGTATTATTTCTGTTTCTGTTCCGTGTTTATTATACAGCATGTTCTAGAAATGCATGGCGAACCTAAGTTCGTTTATTAGTATTATTTACCTTTATTCAATCCCATTACATCTTGTGAAAAGAAAAAAAAAAAAAGAAAACCGTATTTTCCGCATTAAATAATATTTTCGGCCTTATAAACGTTCGGGAATGTGACACTCGGGAAAGGGTGTTTCACATTTAATGGAACGTCAAGTATGACTTGATCGTGAGATGCCATGGAATTATAGAACACTATTCTTAAATATCCATAGTCAAATATTGCTATTAATAAGGACAATAATAATACATTGAGACTATTATGTGAGTGTACTGATAACCACATTTCATGGGTTATAGGTATAAGATATCAAGTCTTCACATAGATATAAATATTAGTAGAATATTTATCCTGGAGTGACCAGCTATGAGAACACTGCATAATAGTTATGTAAGTGTCATAAGCGATTCCTAACATATGTAGTTGTAGGCTTTAATACTATTAAACGTTTTCTGTAACAAGACAACTATAAAGATAGTTACTGGGCCTGCATGAAACATGTTGAGGAATGTGAGTGATATAGATAGGATTCGTCCCTCCTACATAATAGGAGTAATGTCTATAGGCCTCTTGATGATATGCGACGTAGAAATGCATGGCCATGCTAAGGTGGGACAATATGAGATATTGGGCCCCCATGATCTTATGTCAATTACTAGATCAAGAAATAAATAATTGGACTTAACAAGGATGACACATTTATGCCTTGTGTTCAATTAAGACATTGAGACGAAAGGACGTTGACTTCACATTATATATGGTTACAATATGGTATTAATTGTATCACCAACATTCTAATTAATTGGGTAGCTATGATGTATTTCTAGATGCCGCTCATTGTTTATAATATTAATTGATTATTAATATGATTAATAATAATTAATATTATTGCCAATTAATTGAGGTAAAGCTACGCTTCAAGAGGTAAACACAATATCCTTGTGATTCATGTGCAATACGTGGTCTTTTACTAAAGGGGTTTTTTCTGCTCAAGAGGTTTTTATAAATTGCTTTCAAAATTATCCCTCTCGAAACCCAAATTGTGGTATCAGAGAGTCTGGTCGTATATTGCTATGTATCCTAGGATTGTTTGCCATTGTATGATAACATATTTATTGCTTTTAAATATGATTTGTATGCTTAAAAGCTTGTTTGTATGATTTGTATGTGATATAAATCTCTTTGAACATGTTTTGTGTGCTTGATTGTGCTCCTGACATAAACAAGGATTCGCTTCTGGAATCCTGCTACGCCGTTTGGCATGGCCGTGCACATTTGGGTTAGCATTAGTGAACACGTAGCACGGCCGTGCGCCGTTTGGTACGACCGTGCCACTTTTCACTAGTTCACAATATGCATTCCAAGTCAAGAATTTACCACGGTTGTTTTAAACCCGTAGTAGAAAATAGCGCGGTGTCAATTTTGTAATAAATTGCATTCACTTTAAGACTTTCTACTACGGTTCCCTATATAATCGTAGTAGAAAGTCTTTTTTCTACGTGCACTTGCTTTCCACTACGGTTGCATTTAGAACCGTAGTGGAAAGTTTATTTTCTACTACGGTTCTAAATGCAACCGTAGTAGAAAGTCTTTTTTCCTGTGTGCGCTCACTTTCCACTACTATTGCATTTAGAATCATAGTAAAAAGTATAATTTTGAAATAACCTAAACAACTTTCTCCCTGATGCGCATTACAACATTACTCTCCGCTCTCTCACGCCTTTCATCTTAAAACCTTTCCCTCCGTTTGGCACCACCACCACCATCACCACCACCACCACCGTTTGGCGCCACCACCACCACCTTCGTATTCAACTCTTCACCGCGAGCCTTTCGACTGCTTCTAGGTTTCATAGAACCTGGGATTAAACTCCACACCCATGCCTCACACTTCGTACAAACCAATTCCTTCCTTCTTCTGGCCGTCGCGAACTCCTCTGAAGACCGCTCTATACTGGTAAGCTTCATCATTGTTTGGGTTTTGTATTGATTTCTAGGTTTGGGTTTGGGTTTGATTTTTCCCTTTGTGTTTTTCAGATACTGGTAAGCTCGATACTGCATTCCCTCAAGTTATCACTGCCACACCACCACGCCCTCAGGTAATGCCCATCATGCACCCTGTGTTTTTTTATTATGGTCCTTGTGTTTTCAGATATGGTTGTTTTGTTTGTTGAAGTTAAACTTTGTTTTGGTCCTTTCTGAATCAGTGTTGTAGGAATGTTGATACAAATTTAACTATCAATTCATGAACCAAACAATGACTGCTTATGTTGCTTCTTAACCTCTTACCTTCAATATTTGAATGATGATGCTTTATCTAAGTTATTTTGTTAAAACACTTCTTTGAAACCCTTTATCCAAATTATTTTGTTAAATGATGATGCTTCAAACAGCTGTTGATGTGGTAGGCTTGTAACCTTAGATGAAAAAATATATTTGGTGTGCATTGGGTTTGTCGTAGTTTATTGCTTTGGTATCTTAGTTCATCCAACTAACTTTAAAGCTTGAGGTTCATATGATAGTGAGGATTTTGACTGTATCAGTGGGAAAGTTCTACCATTTTTATGTAACATTGGAATTAATCCATTGTGTTTTATTTATTTTTTTAGTTGGATTTAATTGTTCATGTGGCTAGCTACCCCTTGCTGCTTGCTACTTCTCTTTTTTTTTTTTTTTTTTTTTTTCATTTTCCAGCACCTATATGTTTTTGTCTGTGTTTTTTCGTTAAAAACTCAGAATGCTTTTCCGTTTTTGGTGTTAATTGGCAGTTAGCGATTCTTTGCCCTCACAGGAATGAAGTCGCTTTCTTGTGTTCATTGCACCATACCCCACCTATAGTTCTTAAGGAAGTAGTTGATATGTAAGCAAACTTCTTTCACTCTTAATTTGTAATACTACATTTGTTTATCTATATGTATTAATATTTGATGTATCAATGTTTGTTTATCACAGAGCTATGCAGGCATGTAATATCTTGGAAGGTAAAATTAGGGTCAAGAGTAAAAGGCCTCAATGGATTTGCCCACGTGTCAGTAATTAATCCAAGATTCAATTAGAGGTTATATATATAATAGTAGTTAGATAACCTTATATTAATTTATTGTTTATCATTTGTAGTCTTATCGACAAAGTGGCGGCTGGCAGTGTGCATATTATGTCCTAAGACATATGTTCACTATTGTCTCCGCGAGTATTACTTATCAATGGGCGGAGGTAATTATTAATAGAATAGTACAAGAGTTAGTTAAATTATGTTTGTTTTATTTCTTGATGAGCAAAATGTTTAATTTTTCTTATGTTATGTGAACTTGCACACTTTCTATAATACGGTTCCGCTATCTAATGATGATATTCAGGACAACAAGAAAATATGGGCAAGCTTCGTTGTTGACTATTGTAAAGATCATAACAATATATAGCTTAGATGTATTTAATTAGTTTGACATTCATATAGGTTTGTAGGAATCATATATATAGCTAAATGAGATGTATTTAGTTTTGACACTTTGTTGCCATGTTTGTATTGATTGAGAGTACTATAGAAACTAATCAAGTATCTCTGTTAACACTTGTTCAATTAAGCATACATATATATATATATATATACACACACACACACAGACACACAGTTTGTTGATTTGTTTGTTCAACTTGGTTTAGTATATCTGTTATTGCTGTTGAATTGGATCTGGCTGGTTTGTATAAAACTGAATGAAAAAAAGGAAAGGAAAGAAAGGAAAACAGAAAAGATTATTAAAAAAGAAACACTTTCTACTACGGTTGTGATCACAACCTTAGTAGAAAGTCACTTTCTACAACGATTGTGAGACTCACCACTTTCTACTACGATTGTGACCATAACCGTAGTAGAAAGTCACTTTCTGGACGTCTTTCTTCATCCAAAAAGTCAATTTCTACTGCGGATGGAAGACACAACCGTAGTAGAAAGTGACTTTCTTCGTCCAGAAAAGATTATTACAAAAAAGAAACACTTTCTACTACGGTTGTGACCATAACCGTAGTAGAAAGTCACTTTCTGCACGTCTTTCTTCATTTAAAAAGTCACTTTCTACTACGGTTGGAAGACACAACCGTAGTAGAAAGTTCTTAAAAAGTCACTTTCTACTACGGTTGGAAGACACAACCGTAGTAGAAAGTGAACTTTCTACTACGGTTGTGTCCTACAACCGTAATAGAAAGTGACTTTTTGGATGACTTTCTTCATCCAAAAAGTCACTTTCTACTACGGTTTGTAGAGATAACTGTAATAGAAATGTAACTTTCCACTATGGTTCACCAACCGTAGTGAAAAGTTCCCTCTTTCTACATCGTATCTTTATACTACGGTGGCCAAACCATAGTAGAAAGTCAAAACTAACCGTAGTAGAAATTGCGTTCTGCTGTAGTGTTTGAACAGCGTCAGTGAGTTTTCAGCACGGCCGTGCTCCATTTGGCATGGCCGTGCACATGTTGAATAGTGTCAGCGAGTTTTTAGCATGGCCGTGCACCGTTTGGCACGGCCGTGCTGATGGACAGAATGTGATTTTGTCCCTTTTGCATATTTATAAATTGTTTATTAAATGTGCAATATATGGTTATGACCCTAGTTTTGGTGTTTAATTTTATTTGGTAAATACGGCCTGCGTGTTGTGATTTATGTATTTATTTTATAAATACGGCCTATGAGTCGTGACATTTACTTTATTAATTTTATATTAAATTTTGTAAATTGCTCGAGATGGCATGAAGGCAACACCAAATCATGACGCCAGTGGGGAGAACTTTGGAAGATTGCTCGAGGGTTAAAGATTGTAATAATTAGTTTTAATTATTGTACATTAGGAGGCCATAATCATAATACCTTTTATATGTCTTGTATGTTTATGTATGTGATGTATGAAATTTATGATTTAAATTTGGAATTTAAATTGTTTGATAGCATTATGTCATTGTATGCTTAATATGTTTTGAATGTATGTAAGCTAGTATATGCTATGAGAGACGTTTATATGATAAACAAGCCGGTGAGATCACTTAATTATTAAATTCCCTCTATAAATTAAGCTATTAAATGCCTTCTGATGTGTGGCGCTCGTCAAGGCCGGAATCATTTAAGTGTGGGTCATGCTATAGCTGAGCACCTTAATATATTCCGGTGAGACGCGAAAGGTGAATTAACCTACTGCCAACCATTAGGTTGAATTAACTAAGTGTATTCAATAGGATTGAAACGGATTAGAGGCATGAGGTTGGGCATTAATCCATATGATGGATTAGAATAAGGAGTTATTCACCCAACCGGTCCAAGAATTACATTGGATGTAATTGGAAAGGAGTGTCTTATCTAAATAGCTGAGTTTTGGGCGATCAGCCACAACTGACTCAGAACGAGGTGAAATATGGATCTTTGTCCCACTAGAAAATCTTTCAATGGGATTTTTCGAGTCAATGATGAGGGTCATTGATCTGAGTAAAATAGTGGGAGCGTATTTAATAAAGACATAATAAATATGTTTTTAAAATCATGATACTTATACTTTGCATATTTATTTTATGTAGATATCCATGGCACCAAACACAACTAATAATATGTCACTGCGATATTTCCTTGAGAAGGACAAGTTATCTGGAAGTAATTTTCTGGATTGGTACCAAAACCTGAGGATTGTCCTTAGGCAAGAGAAAAAGCTGTATATTCTTGAGGAGGCTGCTCCTGAACTACCCGATAATGCTTCTAGGGCTGACAAAGATGCTTATAAGAAGTATCAGGATGATGCCCTGGATGTTAGGTGCCTCATGCTTGCCACCATGAACTCTGAGCTTCAGAAGCAACATGAAAACATGAAGGCGTTTGATATGATCAGACGTCTCAAAATGCTCTACCAAGAGCAGGCGAGGCATGAGCGCTTTGATGTTTCCAGAGCCCTGTTTAATTGTAAGCTGGCAGAAGGAAGCCTAGTTGGACCTCATGTACTCCTTTTGATTGGGTACATTGAGAGCCTTGAAAGATTAGGTTTTCCACTGAGCCAAGAGTTGGCTACAGATGTAGTTATGCAATCATTGCCAGAAAGCTACAGTCAATTTATCATGAATTACAACATGAATGACATTGACAAAACTTTGCCAGAACTGCTAGGCATGTTGAGAACTACTGATCAGAACATTAATAAGGGAAAAGGTAAAGCCATAACGATGGTTGATAGGGATGGCAAAATGGGCCGCCCCACCCCCCCGCCCCACCATCAACCCGCCAAAAACGGGGCGGGGCAGGGCGGGTCAACTCATTTTTGTTGTGTGGGTTTGACCCCCCAACCCACCATGCTTAATGGCGGGTTGGCCCGCCAAACACAAAAAAACGGAAATGGGTTGGCGGGTTGACCCATTAATAAAAAAATTTCTACAGCATTTCTTAACAATAATGAATTTCTTACCGCGTTTCTACTCAACATGAATTTTTTAACCAAAATTACATTACCAAAATTTTAACAATCTCCAACCAAACCACCAAAAACATGCACCTATAATGTTTTACCAATCTACTTAAGAAACATGAATTTCTTAACATAATAGTCCACAATCATAAACTCATAAGTCATCGTAACTTCATAATCAAAATAAGCAATTTAAAAACAAACATTATAAGTCAAGTACAAGTACCAATAGACAATAGTCCATAATTTAACAGGCACAAATAAGTTTTAATGTCTTAAGCTACTTCCACAAAGCAAAAAATCAATCAATCATCATCATCTTCCAAATTAAGAGCATTAGATGCTGCCTTCCGATGTAGAAGGCTCCACTTCTCCATCATCATTATCTACATATTATAATGGAAGTAGAAAATAATTAAATTAACAAATGATTATCAAAATAATACAATAACAAATAAATACATTCAAAATAATAAATTACCATTGCTCAAAAAACCATGCATCCAATTGCGCGAACAAATCAAAGCTTCTGCATATTTTGACAAGAGACGACTTCTATACTTGTTGAGGATAATGGAACCAATGCTAAATGCAGACTCATATGCAACAGTAGTAATAGGAATGCTCAACAAGTCACGAGCCATTATAGATAGTTCTGAAAACCGACTCTTATTATCCCCCCACCATTGTAACATCCAACCCCTCAGAATAATTGAAATCCAAATTTGGCTCATCCAAATAGACATCAAGTTGAGACTTGCCAGATTTAGAAGCAAGTTGTTGATTGTGGATTTTCAATCCCTATTATATTTAACAAGTGAAACACATGAAAAGGAAAGCATTAAAGATAAACAAGGTTAATAAAATTCAATAAAGAAGGTAATTAAATATTAATTAAATATATATGAACTTACATTAATAAAGTTGTCAGAGAAAGGCTAGGATTGCTTCAACATGCTAGAAGTAGAAGATGAGTTATCAATGGTATTACTTCTCTCTTTGGAAGCAGTAGAGTACTTCTCAAATAACATGTAGAACTTCCTCTTTCCTTTTTCCACCTTATCTTGACACGTAGATGTATCAACTTGAGAGTAACAATAACCCAATGAAGAAAGCTTCATCTGTGGGTCAACAACCGCTCCAAGTGCAAGCACAATACTATATTCATCCCAATAGCTCTCAAACTTCTCAATCATCATTTCAGCCATATCTCTTATAACTTCATTTTCACTTTTTAAACTTGCAAGTAGAACACACTGAATTTTCCAAACTTGCAAAAAATACAAGTTGGAAGTAGGGTAGGATGTGCCAGAAATCATGTTGGTGATTTGATAAAAAGGCAACAAGAATACACAAATTTTTTATGCCCTTTTCCATTCTTCTTCCAAAGGACAATACTTATAATTATCATCATCAAAGTCAAGATTAGCAAATACACGCTTATACTTAAGAGCACGGTCAAGCATCAAATGCGTAGAGTTCCACCTCATAGGAACATCTAGACACAAACGAACTGAAGTATCAACACCACCGATTCTTTCAATGCATTCCTTAAATTTTTTCATTCTACTCTCTGAACCCCACACATATTTGACACTCTAATCTTGTGCAGGGCTTCATTAGCTACTTTTAACCCTTCTTGAACAATGAGATTTAAAATGTGTGCAGAACAACGCACGTGAAAGAACTCTCCATCACACAACAACCAATTATGCATGACAAGTTGACCTTTCAGTTGTTGTTGCATAAAATTATAGGCAGATGCATTATCTGAAGTGAGAGAAAAAATCTTCTTCTCTATTCCCCAATCAGTCAAAAACTCAAGAATCTTCTTTGACAACTCAGTTCCATTGTGAGGGGGAGGCATGTGACAAAAGTTGATAATTTTGCTATTTAACTTCCAATTTTTATCAATAAAATGAGCAGTCAAACATATGTAACCCACAGTAGTACAAGTTGTCCATAAATCAGAAGTTAAAGATATCCTAGTCGGAATGCTAGCCATTTCTTGTTTAAGTTTTTCCTTCTCTCTCATGTAAATATTTAAGACATCGGCCTTCGCAGTATTTCTAGTAATAGAAATTACATCCGGATTCAAGTACTTCATCCAACTCCTAATCTTCCTATATTCAACAAAATTGAAGGGCAAGTCATGCTCAATGATTGCTTTAGCACACATCTCACTTGAAACCAACTGATCTATCGTATGAGACTTTAATTTCCCTTGCATGTCTACCATCAATTGACCAATATCTTCAAATTTAATTTGCTTACACTTAGAAATATGACGATTTAAAGATGATGTTCCATATTGTTTACTGCCACATTTATAATCTTGTTTACAAGCATTACATCTTGCCCTATCAATTCCATCTTTACCCGGTCCTATTTTAGTGAAAAACTTCCAACAGTCAGATGTTGTTGATTTGGCCTTTTTCTTAATAGGTCCAATGGTTTGGGATTCATCAACCCCAATATCTAAATTTTCACCATCAACTTCAGCAACATCTACTATAATATTATTTGAATCCATTTCTGACAATTAAGCAAAGAACTAAGCAATTAGCATGCATCAAAAATTCAAAATAGGTTTTGCACAAATTCACCAACCAGAATATAAAAAATCAAAACAGGTTTAGGTTTTAAGAATTTCAGTATAGCAATCAATCAAAGAAACAAATCATAATCTAATCAAACAAAACAACTCAGAATATAAACTAACAAATCAAAAAATAAGAAAGGAAACAGAGTTGAAAGTGAAAGGTGAGAAGGAGATACATATTAGCATTTACCAATGAAGGAGATGGCCAGAGAACAGAGATGCTGATGACTAGAGAAGATGCCGCGACTCGCGAAGGAGGAAGAGACAGCCGCGGCCCGCAACTCGTGAAGGAGGAGGAGACAGCCGCGAATCGCAAAAGAGGGGTTGACGGCGACAGAGAGAGGACGCGTCACTGCGTCAAGCGAGCCGTGCACGAGGAGCTCTGGCGCTCTACCTCTGGCCGTGATGGCGCAGCGGCGCTGAAGCCTGAAGGCTGAAGAGAGACGAGAGTGAAACCTAAGGAAGTGAAGAGAGACTGAAGAGAATCAGATTTCATTTCAGAGACTTAGAGTATTTCAAAGTACTAAAGGTAAAAAAAAAAAGTATTTTAAGTTGGAGGGTAGGCGGGTCGACTCGCGCTCGACCCGCCATGAACCCGTTTTGGATTGGAACAAACGGGGCGGGTCAAAACGGGTTGGTGGGTTGATGACCCAACCCAACCCGCCAAAATAGGCGGGTTAAACGGGTTGACCCATCGGGCCCAACCCATTTTGCTACCCCTAATAGTTGATTTTGGAAAGCAGGCTAAGAAGAAGCCCTAGAGCAAGTAGAAGGGCAAGGGCAAGAAAAAGTTTAAGCCTAGCACTTCTGGCTTGAAGCCCGTGGGCAGGATAGCTAAGGAAGGCAATTGCCAACATTGTGGCTAACCTGGCCACTGGAAGAGGAACTACAAGAAATACCTGGAAGAGAAAAAGAAGGGAAGTGAGACTTCCGCTTCAGGAATTTATGTTGTTGATGTTAATTTATCTACTTCATCGTCTTGGGTATTTGATATTGGATGTGGTGCTTACATGTGTAATAATGTGCAGGGAATAAGAAGTAGGAGGAAATTGACTAAAGGTGAAGTGGACCTATGCGTCGGAAATGGAGCAAAAGTTGCTGCATTAGATGTAGGGACTTATGTTTTAACTTTTCCTACTGGGCTTGTTTTGGAACTTGATAATTGTTGTTATGTTCCCGTAATTAGCAAAAACATTATTTCTGTTTCTTGTTTGGACAAGAAAGGTTTTCATTTAATTGTTAAGGACAAATGTTGTTCTCTTTATTTGGATAATGTTTTGTTTGCTAATACACCATTGAGTAATGGACTTTATATTCTTGATTTCGATGTGCCCATATAAAACATAAATGCGAAAAGGATTAAACCCAATGGTTTGAATCCTTCATATCTTCGGCATTGTCGTTTAGGCCATATTAATGAGAAACGCATCTCCAAACTCCATAAAGATGGATTATTGGATTCTTTTGATTATGAATAATTTGATACATGCGAATCTTGTTTATTGGGAAAGATGACTAAGGCCCCATTTACTGGTAATAGTGAAAAGGCCAGTGATCTTTTGGGCTTGATACATAGTGATGTATGTGGGCCACTGAACAAACCTGCTAGAGGTGGTTTTTCCTACGTTGTCACATTTACTGATGACTTCAGTAGATATGGATATGTGTATCTAATGGAACACAAATCTGAAACCTTTGGAAAGTTCAAAGAGTTCAAGAATGAAGTAGAAAACCAACTGGGCAAGAGTATTAAAGCCATACGATCAGATCGTGGTGGTGAATACCTTAGCCAGGAATTTGATGACTATCTGAAAGAGTGTGGGATAGTATCCCAACTCACTCCTCCCGGAACCCCATAATGGAATGGCGTGTCTGAAAGGAGGAACCGCAACTTGTTGGACATGGTACGATCGATGATGGGTCACTCAGATCTTTCAGACTATTTCTGGGGTTACGCATTGCTTGCAGTAGCTTTTACAATTAACCGTTTTCCTACAAAGGCGGTAGAACAAACACCACATGAGATGTGGAAGGGTCAAAAGCCTAGTTTGTCTTTTATGAAGATTTGGGGTTGTCATGTCTATGTCAAACGTTTAATCACAAATAAACTGGAACCCAAATATGATAAATGTACTTTTGTGGGGTATCGCAAAGAAACGAAAGGATACTATTTCTATAACCCCTCTGATGACAAAGTGTTTGTCGCCAGGATTGGAGTGTTCCTTGAAAAGGAATACATCTCTAAAGTAGACAGTGGGAGAACAGTAGAACTTGGAGAAATACAAGCACCACAGAGTACTGACTCGTCTGTAGCAGAACAAAAACCGAATCCACAAGATGTTGTGGTTCAAGAATCGGTTCAAGTAACACAAGAACCGCGTAGGTAAAACAGATCACGTGCACAGCCTAAGAGATTTGGACTTCTCCTAACTCAAGAAGGTGATGTACTGCTCATGGATCAAGATGAGCCTGTTACCTACCAGGAGGCCATAGCTGGCCCTGAATATGAGAAATGGCTAAAAGTCATGGGATCCGAAATGGAATCCATGTACACAAACCAAGTTTGGACCTTGGTGGAGCCACCCGAAGGGATAAAACCGATAGGGTGCAAATGGGTCTTTAAAAAGAAGATTGACATGGATGGAAAGGTTAATACCTTCAAAGCGCGACTGGTTGCGAATGGTTTCAAGCAAATTCATGGTATAGACTATGATGAAACTTTCTCTCTAGTTGCAATTATTAAATCTGTTCGGATCCTACTTGCTATTGCCGCATACCACGGTTATGAAATCTGGCAGATAGACGTCAAAGCTGCATTCCTTAACGGCAATCTCCTCGAGGATGTGTACATGACACAACTTAAGGGTTTTGTCGATTCAAAGGATGCTAGAAAGGTGTGAAAATTGCAGAGGTCCATCTTTGGTCTCAAGCAAGCTTCCAGAAGTTGGAATCTTCGGTTTGGTGAAGCTGTGAGACAGTTCGGATTCATCAAGAATGAGGATGAACCTTGTGTGTACAAGACGGTTAGTGGGAGCATGATTGCTTTTCTCATATTGTATGTGGATGACATACTGCTCATCAGAAATGACATTCCGGCACGAGAAAATGTAAAGACATAGTTGGGAATTGTTTCTCGATGAAAGACTTAGGCGAAGCTTCCTATGTATTGGGAATTAGGATCTATAAGGATAGATCGCTGAAATTGTTAGGCCTTAGTCAAGATACATATATTGACAAAGTGCTTAGGCGCTTCAATATGCATGATTCCAAGAAGGGTCTCTTACCTATATCACATGGCATACACTTGCCCAAGGGACAGTGCCCTACTACATCTGATGAGAGAGAACGCATGAATAAGGTTCCATATGCTTCGACAATTGGGTCTATCATGTATGCTATGATATGTACTAGACCAGATGTCTTGTATGCCTTGAGCATGACGAGTAGGTACCAATCTGATACCAGTGAGGAAGAGCTCACTGTAAAAGGTTACATTAATGCTAGCTTCCAAACTAATAAGGATGATTCTAGATCGCAGTCAGGATTCGTGTTTTGCCTTAATGGTGGGGCTGTGAGCTGGAAGAGCTCAAAGCAGAAGACAATTGCCGATTCTATTACGGAGACCGAGTATATTGCTGCATCCAATGCAGCAAAGGAGGCTGTTTGGATCAAGAAGCTCATCTCTGAACTTGGTATTGTTCCTAGAATTGTGGACCTGATTGACATCTATTGCGATAACAATGGAGCAATCGTGCAAGCCAAGGAACCCAGATCTCACCAGAGATCCAAACACATACTCAGGCTTTTCCATCTCATTCGAGAGATTATCGATAAAGGAGATGTAAAGATATGCAGAGTTGATACACTAGACAATGTTGCCGACCCGCTTACCAAGCCTCTTGCTCAGCAGAAGCATAACGCTCATACTAGGTCGATGGGTATTAGATTTATGCCTAATTGGCACTAGTGCTAGTGGGAGATTGTTGGTGTAAGCCCTAGTGACCAATATATATTTTGGATTTATATATATTGTATTATGACTTTATTCTATATTTTATATATGAGGCATTTATTTATTATGTTCTATTTGATGATCATATTTATAGCATAATAAAGTCCTTAGAATTGGTAGTTCATTTAATGGAACGTCATGTATGACTTGACCGTGAGATGTCATTGAATTATAGAAAACTATTCTTAAATATCCATAGTCAAGTATTATTATTAATAAGGACAATAATAATACATTGAGACTATTATGTGAGTGTACTGATGACCATATTTCACGGGTCATAGGTATAAGATATCAAGTCTTCACATAGGTATAAATATTAGTGGAATATTTATACTAGAGTGACCCGCTATGAGAACGGTGCATAATAGTTATGCATGTGTCATAAGCGATTCTCATGGTGACCATAGTGAAGTAGTCCTTCGACTTGAAGTCACTACGATTCCTAACATATGTAGTTGTAGGCTTTAATACTATTAAACGTTGTCTGTAGCAAAATAATTATAAAGATAGTTATTGGACCTGCAATGAAGCATGTTGACGAATGTGAGTGAAGTACATAGGATTCGTCCCTCCTACATAACAGGAGTAATGTTTATAAGCCTCTTGATGGTATGCGACATAAAAATGCATGACCATGCTAAGGTGGGACAATATGAGATATTGGGCCCACATGATTGTACATCAATTACTAGATTAAGAAATAAATAATTGGACTTAACAAGGATGACATTTATGCCTTGTGTTTAATTAAGACATTGTGACGAAAGGACGTTGACTTCACATTATATAAGGTTACAATATGGTTTTAATTGTATCAGCAATATTCTAATTAATTGTGTAGCAATGATGTATTGCTAGATGCCGCTCATTATTTATAATATTAATTGATTATTAATATGATTAATAATAATTAATATTATTGCCAATTAATTGAGAACCTATAGGGTCACACGCATAGAGCAAATGTTCAGAGAATTAGTTTAATTTAATAATTAAATATGATTTAATTGATTAATTAAATATGATTTAATTAATAATTAAATGGGATTGATTTAATTGATTAATTAAATATGATTTAATTAATAATTAAATGAGAATAAGTTTAATTGATTAATTAAATAATTAGAGATGAGGCCTGTAATGTACAATAGTCCAAGTGGGTTAGGTTAAGTGAGTGACAACTATTAGTAAGTTGTGCACGTCACTTAAGCAACACACAACACAAAGCACTCATAACGGTCGTTATATTCTATTGACAGCCGCGCTTCCAATCTCTCTCTGTGTGCCGCTCCTCTTCTAATCGTGATAGCTAGCACTACGCTATCTCTGACGTTGGTTTTCTCACGTGGACTGAGTTGAGGTATTTCTACTTTGCAACACTGGTGATTGAGAATAACCTCCCCCTTTGTGGTGATAGCAGCAGTACGTGTTCCTCGGATCTGCTGCTTTGTAGCTGTGTAGATCAACTTGCCATTCACACCATAGCAGTGTTCGTGATTTACCAGTGCTGTTAATGTGCTCACATTGTTCGTGGTAAAGCTACGCTTCAAGAGGTAAACACAATATCCTTGTGATTCATGTGCGATACGTGGTCTTTTAGTAAAGGGGTTTTTCCGCTCAAGAGGTTTTTATAAATTGTTTTCAAAATTATCCCTCTTGAAACCCCAACAGTGGTATCAGAGAGTCTGATCGTATATTGCCATGTATCCTAGGATTGTTTGCCATTGTATGATAACATATTTATTGCTTTTAAATATGATTTGTATGTTTAAAAGCATGTTTGTATGATTTATATGTGATATAAATCTCTTTGATCATGTTTTGTGTGCTTGATTGTGCTCCTGACATAAACAAGGATTCGTTTCTGGAATCCTACTGCGCCATTTGGCACGGCTGTGCTCCCTGTAGCACGGCCATGCATGTTTGGGTTAGCCTTAGTGAACATGTAGCACGGCCGTGCACCGTTTGCCACGACCGTGCCACTTTTCACCAGTGCACAATATGCATTCCACATCAGGAATTTACCATGGTTGTTTTAAACCCGTAGTAGAAAATAGCACGGCGGCAATTTTGTAATAAATTGTATTTAGTTTAAGACTTTCTACTACGGTTCCCTATCTAATCGTAGTAGAAAGTCTCTTTTCTACGTGCGCTCACTTTCCACTACGGTTGCATTTAGAACCGTAGTGGAAAGTTTATTTTCTACTACGGTTCTAAATGCAACCGTAGTAGAAAGTCTTTTTTCCTGGATGCGCTCACTTTCCACTACGGTTGCATTTAGAATCGTAGTAGAAAGTCAAATTTTGAAATAACCTAAACAACTTTCTCCCCGATTCGCATTATAACGTTACTCTCCGCTCTGTCGTGCCTTTCATCTTAAACCTTTTTCCCTCCGTTTGGCACCACCACCACCACCATCACCACCACCACCACCACCACCTTCATATTCAACTCTTCACCGCGAGCCTTTTTGCTGCTTTTAGGTTTCATAGAACCTGAGATTAAACTATTCACCCACGCCTCACACTTCGTACAAACCAATTCCTTCCCTCTTCTGGCCATCGCGAACTCCTCCGAAGACCGCTCCGTACTGGTAAGCTTCATCATTGTTTGCTTTTTGTTTTGATTTCTAGGTTTGGGTTTGGGTTTGATTTTTCCCTTTGCGTTTTTCAGATACTGGTAAGCTCCATACTGCATTCTCTCAAGTTATCACTGCCACACCACCACGCCCTCAGGTAATCCCCACCATGCACCCTGTGTTTTTTTATTTTGGTCTTTGTGTTTTCAGATATGGTTGTTTTGTTTGTTGAAGTTAAACTCTATTTTGGTCCTTTCTGAATCAGTGTTGAAGGAATATTGATAAAAATTTAACTTTCAGTTCATGAACCAAACAATGACTGCTTATGTTGCTTCTTAACCTCTTACCTTCAATCTTTGAATAATGATGCTTTATCTAAGTTATTTTGTTAAAACACTTCTTTGAAACCGTTTACCCAAATTATTTTGTTAAATGATGATGCTTCAAATAGCTGTTGTTGTGGTAGGCTGGTAACCTTAGATGAAAAAATATATTTGGTGTTCATTGGGTTTGTCTTAGTTTATTGCTATGGTATCTTAGTTCATCCAACTAACTTTAAAGCTTGAGGTTCATATGATAGTGAGGATTTTGACTGTATCAGTGGGAAAGTTCTATCATTTTTATGTAACATTGGAATTAATCCATTGTTTTCTATTTATTTTTTCAGTTGGATTTAATTGTTCATGTTGCTAGCTACCCCTTGCTTCTTGCTACTTCTCATTTTATTTTTCATTTTCCAGCAAGATACAACCCTTTATGTTTTTGTTTGTGTTTTTTCGTTAAAAACTTAGAATGCTTTTCCGTTTTTGGTGTTAATTGGCAGTTAGCGATTCTTTGCCCTCGCAAGAATGAAGTCGCCTTCTTGTGTTCGTTGCACCATACCCCACCTATAGTTCTTAAGGAAGTAGTTGATACGTAAGTAAACTTCTTTCACTCTTAATTTGTAATATTACATTTGTTTATCTATATGTATTAATATTCGATGTATCAATGTTTGTTTATCACATAGCTATGCAGGCATGTAATATCTTGGAAGGTAAAAGTAGGGTCAAGAGTAAAAGGCCTCAATGGATTTGCCCACGTGTCAGTAATTAATCCGAGATTCAATTAGAGGTTATACATATAATAGTAGTTATATAACCTTATATTAATTTATTGTTTATCATTTGTAGTCTTATCAATAAAATGGCGGCTGGGAGTGTGCATATTATGTCATAAGACATATGTTCACCATTGTCTCCGCGAGTATTACTTCTCAATGGGCGGAGGTAATTATTAATAGAATAATACAAGAGTTAGTTAAATTATGTTTGTTTTATTTCTTGATAAGCAAAATGTTTAATTTTTCTTATGTTATGTGAACTTGCAGACTTTTAACAATACGGCTCCGCTATCTAATGATGATATTCAGGACATCAAGGAAAAATGGGTAAGCTTCGTTGTTGACTATTGTAAAGATCATAACAATATGTAGCTTAGATGTATTTAATTAGTTTGACATTCATATAGGTTTGTGGGAATCATATATATAGCTTAATGAGATGTATTTAGTTTTGACACTTTGTTGCCATGTTTGTATTGATTGAGTAATATAGAAACTAATCAAATATCTCTGTTAACACTTGTTCAATTAAGCATACATATATACACACACACACTTTGTCGATTTGTTTGTTCAACTTGGTTTAGTATATCTGTTATTGTTGTTGAATTGGATCTGGCTGGTTTGTATAAAACTGAATGAAAAAAGGAAAGGAAAGAAAGGAAAACAGAAAAGATTATTACAAAAAAGAAACACTTTCTACTACGGTTGTAACCATAACCGTAGTAGAAAGTCACTTTCTACACGTCATTCTTCATTTAAAAAGTCACTTTCTACTACGGTTGTGTCCTACAACCATAATAGAAAGTGACTTTTTGGATGACTTTCTTCATCCAGAAAGTCACTTTCTACTACGGTTTGTAGAGATAACCGTAGTAGAAATGTAACTTTCCACTACGGTTCACCAACCGCAGTGAAAATTTCCCACTTTCTACATCACATCTTTCTACTACGGTGGTCCAACCGTAGTAGAAAGTCAAAACTAACCATAGTAGAAAGTGCGTTCTGCTGTAGTGTTTGAACAGCGTCAGTGAGTTTTCAGCACGGCCATGCTCTGTTTGGCACGATCGTGCACATGTTGAACAGCGTCAGTGAGTTTTTAGCATGGCCGTGCGCCATTTGGCACGGCCATGCTTGTAACAACCTTTCCAGGGGTATCACATAACGGACATTTTATAAAACTATAAGGCCTAAAAACGGGTTAATCAAAATCATTTAAGAAAGATGGGGTAAATGTTTCCTTTTCACAAGACATAACTGTAAAACTTGTAATCGTTCATGCGTGTAAGGTAAATAGAAACATTTCATATTATAATTTCATAAAGGATTACATAAAAACCCAACCCGACTACAGAAAGAAAACAGAAAGATACAGACTCATCATGAAAGATTGGAGACACAGCTCCTAAACATAAGATACTTGAAAACGCAGCTCCTAAACAAAAGATACTTGGAGTCGCAGCTCCACAAAAGATAAAAGAAAGGTACAGACTCTCTGACACTCTACACTGGTAGACAACAGACTACACGGGAAGACATCCCTCGGGTCAACCGCGGAATAATTCCTCTGACTTCTCCTTTACAGAGAGATAAGTGAAAGAAATAGGAAGGTGTGGATAAATCACCTCACTCCTAGTCTCTTCACTCATATCCTTCCAACCAGGACCCATCAAACGAGACCTAACAGGAACCCTAGCAAAGACTACAGCTGGCATTCCTATGGAAGACATAACAGAAGTTGACTTAGAAGCAACTTTGTTAACAAGCAGCCTACCCCTAACAGAGGGAGAAGGCACTGAACGCATCGGTGGAAAAGTCCATCTAGCATTCCACTTACGGGTACAACCTTGATAGTAGACGACATGAAGACAAGCTGTGGAGCAGTCAAGAACTCTTTCTCTGCAACCCTTGCGGATGGTGAGTGTGGCTCTCCACATGTACTTTGCTAGAAGCTCACCATGACTAGATGTCCAAACGCCAAAACCACTGGGAAGCTCAACAGAGAGGTGCATCCAAAACATCGGGTGAAGTCTCGGTAACACGACCTTCTCGGGAGACAACCAGAGAAGCACACAACGATGCAATACAAAATATTGAGGTGAGATTCCCATTCATCAGCACAACACATGGCAGAAGCAAAAATGGTACAACACACAAGACAATAAAATACTAGTCATGCATATCATACATCTCAGTATCTCATAATATCCAATTAACAGCACAAGACATCATCAACATAGGATAATAGTGTATAACATGTAAATGTATCCATCAATAGTCATGCAATGCAATGCAACGTACATGACTCAATGCCACAAGGGTAAAACTTTGACCCCTACTCCATGGAGCTAACAAAATGTCGGAGAGAGTTAATGGGGGGACATGTTCTGTCTACGCCATCCTTGGGCAAGATGCTACAACATTCGTAACGTGCACGTATCTGGATTTTACGGAAACACTCTACACCAAAATGAAAAGTACGGCATCTAGTTGAGGATATCAGTATATTGCTCGGATTCGCCACGACACAGAAGAGCTACCAACTGGTCACATGTCAGCCTTTCGAACCCTGATACCTCCAAGACTATTTAAGATCGTCACCGTAAGATTTGCACCCGCATCAAGGTGTAAGGTCAACTCCTAGGCTCAAGGCCTTATAACCCATGCAATGAAATGCCAATGCTTACACAAAGCAGATGCGATAAAGCAATGTCTATCCATCGGATAAACCTCAAGGCATACTAAGGTCCTCTTCCTTAGGAACTATATACGTGTCTTTGTATTATAAAACTTTTATCCACTGGATAAATCTCATGATCCCTCCGGGATCGAGTCATCACAAGACTATACAGTTAGACGACATCCTTAGGTCCGACTCACCGGCCCGTCATCGAACTACTGTTCCAAGCCAAAATATTTCATGTTTGTGCTCGTGTCTTATGATATATTTCTCAAGTCCTAAATGTCTTATGAAGAAGGATTAAGAATCGTCTAGTTAAGTCTTAGATCTTTTCTAGGTTAGAGGGTACTTGTCGTTCGAGTAATGAAATACATCTTGATTCATTAAGTCTTATGAGTAGATTGATGAATGAATCATCAATGATGTAACATATGGTCTTGTTCCACCACAAATTACACTTTCTTATCTCTTTCTTTCACTCTAAGTCAATTAGTTGACTTAGGGTTTTAACTTAGGAAAATCCTTAGTTTGAGTTCAAGACACTTTTGTAAAAAGGTGAGTACAAAACAGTTATTTGCTTTATACCTTGGCAAAGTGCCTTGGTACCTTTGATTCAAAATCTTGCACTTTGAAAACACTATTTCATAAAGCTTGTAGTTTCAATTAAACTTAAAGTCGGAAGTTGGAGTTTAAAACTCTTTTGTATAAACTAAAGAAGAGAAATCTTCTTAAGTCCAAATTCCTTTTAGCCTGAAATCATTTATACTTAAACTTGGAACTAAACATTGTATTGAAATCAAAGATTGGTTTTACGTTCAAAACCTACTTAGTAACCGAATGTTACATAAGATTTTCTCAAAGTCGTTTGTTATTGAGAACATTTGATTCATTAATTTTCAAAACATCATTTGATTTACTTAAGCTATAACTTAAGATTAAAATACCATTTCCCTTGTTTCTAAGACTCTCTTGAATGAATGTTATGTTTCATTCAAATAAGGTTTCTTTGTTTTGCTTTGGTTCATCATTCATCGATTCCATTTTAGAGTTGTAAAATCGTTTGAGTTTCAAAGATTGAAGTTGAAAATCCTTTTTGTTTATGCTTTGGCCAAATCCTATACTAGGTTTAATGTGAAGATTTTGCTTCACCAATATCCATCATGAACAAGAGTAATCAGCAATGCATCAACATGAATAATAACATAACAACCAATTCCAAAAATTCAACATCAAACCCGTATACAGAATTTCAGTATGTCAAACATCCACTTGTGACAAACATTTGATTGACCAAACGAAATCGGATTTGAGAAAATGAGGACTCATTTGAAATCTTAGTATGCCTAGTTTTTGGATATATAATTCATTTTCACAAAAAGTAACTTCTTTAGTACAGTTTCACTAATTAATTCACTGTAGTCAGAATCCGAGACAGAATTTTATGCTTAGATTGAAACAAGTTTTCAAGGGTCAAGTATTTATGAAACCACATGAAATTTGTGCTCAAAATGAATCCCAAGATGTCTAGTTTTAGGATCATAAAAAAGTTTTGAAATCCAAGTCTAGGTTGAGAGAAAAACCGAAATGACTCACTCAAGGCAAATCCGAAAATCACATTTTCTCAAACTCTTTTCAACAAAAAGATGGAGGAAACTTAGATTAGGGTTTTCTCACACATAAAAGTTATTTTCAGCCATTCAAACACATCAATGAACACAAATCAAGCAATAAATAATTATTACAACATTGTTCTCATAGAGAACCAAATAGCCAAAATGGCAAAACCCTTGGTTTAGGGTTTTCCCCAAACCAAACCCATAAACCATTTTCACCACCACCAATGTGGTGTGATGAGGTTCACTCCCCCATTACCTTAATGAAGATCCTTTGTGAATGAGACAACTCCAACACCAAGAACAAGGAGGTGGCCGAACCTCTACATGTAGCAAAATAAGATTTTGAAACTTGTTTTGCAAAGATCATGAACTAGAAGAAGTTTACTCATGATTCAAAGTAAGGAAATAAAGAGAAGATAAGTTTATAAACTTACTTAGTGAGGAACACATGATGAACAAGGTTGGTGTTCTTGAGGGTCAAGAACCAAGTTGCTCCAAAGAGAAAACTTCCTTCATCAAAGATGATTGGGAGGCTAAGACAAGAACAACTATGGTCTTAGAAATTGAAGAAGAAATTTGGGTGATGATGTTCATGTGTTGGCCGAATGGAGGGTGGGTAGAGAGAGAAGAGAGGTTTCCAAATGTTCATGAACAAGAGTTTGCTTGATCTTGGTGAGATGAGGAAATGAAGTGTGTTTAGTTTTCTTAGAACACTATGGCCGAATGGCCTTTAGTAATTGGTCACCAAATTTGTTGATGTGTTTATGACTAGTGATGTGATGAAGTGTAAGCAAATGGAAGGCTTGGATTAAACCTAGTACATAGGTGTTGATCATAGGATTAAAGAGGGCAAGATTAACCATAAGTAGATTAACTTGCTTTCTCCATAAAAGGAAAAGATGCTAGGTTATTAACCGAGAGTCATAAGAATTTAATCCATTGGTTAAAGGAATGAAAAGGTGATGGATGGTTGACAACGTCTCGTGAAGCGTGAGATGCAATCATGAACTACTCCCGACTTTGGGCTAGAACAACTTTCCCGTCCTACACGCATCCCAAGGTAAAGCAGTCCCGATTAAAACAATAATATTTTTACCGGTTCCGACTCAAAATAGCACATTGGGATCAAATCAACATTGTATGATTATTAAGCTCATAATTGAAATCTAGATATGAATTTCCTATCATTAACCATTCTTATGATTAAACTTAGTCGGATTGCATTCTCAGTCAAGTTATTCCCACAAACAGTTAAGAGAAACAGGTATAGGATATTTGGGATGTTACAATGTTGATGGACAGAATGTGATTTTGTCCCTTTTTGCATATTTATAAATTGTTTATTAAATGTGCGGTATATGGTTATGGCCGTAGTTTTGGTGTTTAATTTTGTTTAGTAAATACGGTCTGCGTGTCGTGATTTATTGTATTTATTGTATGAATACGGCCTATGTGTCGTGACATTTACTTTATTAATTTTATTTTAAATTTTGTAAATTGCTCAGGATGGCATGGAGGCAACACCAAATCATGACGCTAGTGGGAGGAACTTTGGAAGATTGCTCGAGGGTCAAATATTGTAATAATTAGTTTTAATTATTGCACATTAGGAGACCATAATCATAATACCTTTTATGTGTTTTGTATGTTTTTGTATGTGATGTATGAAATGTATGAGATGTATGATTTAAATTTGGAATTTAAATTGTTTGATAGCATTATGTCATTGTATGCTTAATATGTTTTGAATGTATGAAAGCTAGTATGCCATGTATGCTATGAGAGACATTTATATGATAAACAAGCCGGTGAGATCACTTAATTATTAAATTCCCTCAATAAATTAAGCTATTAAATGCCTTCTGATGCGTGGCACTAGTCAAGGCCAGAATCATTTAAGTGTGGGTCATGCTACAGCTGAGCACCTTAATATATTCCAGTGAGACGCGAAAGGTGAATTAACCTACTGCCAACCATTAGGTTGAACTTAATTAAGTTTATTCAATAAGGTTGAAACGGCTTAGAGGCATGGGGTTGGGCATTAATCCATATGATGGATTAGAATAAGGAGTTATTCACCCAACTGGTCCAAGAATTACATTGGATGTAATTGGAAAGGAGTTTCTTACCTAAATAGCTGAGTGTTGGGCGATTAGCCACAACTGACTCAAGTCCCACTAGAAAATCTTTCAATGGGATTTTCCGAGTCAATGATGACGGTCATTGATCTGAGTAAAATAGTGGGAGCGTATTTAATAAAGACCTATTAAATATGTTTTTAAAATCATGATACTTATACTTTGCATATTTATTTTATGTAGATATCCATGGCACCAAACACAACTAATAATATGTCCTTGAGAAGGACAAGTTATCTGGAAGTAATTTTCTGGATTGGTACCGAAACCTGAGGATTGTCCTTAGGCAAGATAAAATGCTGTATATTCTTGAGGAGGCTGCTCCTGAACCACCCGAGGATGCTTCTAGGGCTGACAGAGATGCTTAGAAGAAGTATCAGGATGATGCCCTGGATGTTAGCTGCCTCATGCTTGCCACCACGAACTCTGAGCTTCATAAGCAACATGAAAACATGGAGGCATTTTATATGATCGGACGTCTCAAAATGCTCTACCAAGAGCAGGCGAGGCATGAGCGCTTTGAAGTTTCCAGAGCCTTATTTAATTGTAAGCTGGCAGAAGGAAGCCCAGTTAGACCTCATGTACTCCTTTTGAATGGGTACATTGAGAGCCTTGAAAGATTAGGTTTTCCACTGAGCCAAGAGTTGGCTACAGATGTAGTTCTACAATCATTGCCAGAATGCTACACTCAATTTATCATGAATTACAACATGAATGACACTAACAAAACTCATCCAGAACTGCTAGGCATGTTGAGAACTGCTGATTAGAACATTAATAAGGGAAAAGGTAAAGCCATAATGATGGTTGATTCTGGAAAGTAGGCTAAGAAGAAGCTTCGAAGCAAGTAGAAGGGCAAGGGCAAGAAAATTTTTAAGCCTAGCACTTCTGGCTTGAAGCTCGTGGGCGGGATAGCTAAGGAAGGCAATTGCCAACATTGTGGCCAACCTGGCCACTGGAAGAGGAACTGCAAGAAATACCTGGAAGAGAAAAAGAAGGGAAGTGAGACTTCCGCTTCAGAAATTTATGTTATTGATGTTAATTTATCTACTTCAGCATCTTGGGTATTTGATACTGGATGTGGTGCTTACATTTGTAATAATGTGCAGGGACTAAGAAGTAGGAGGAAATTGACTAAAGGTGAGTGGACCTACGCGTCGGAAATGGAGCAAAAGTTGCTGCATTAGATGTAGAGACTAATGTTTTAACTTTACCTACTGAGCTTGTTTTGGAACTTGATAATTGTTATTATGTTTCTGTTATTAGCAAAAACATTGTTTCTGTTTCTTGTTTGGACAAGAAGGGTTTTCATTTAATTGTTATGGACAAATGTTGTTCTCTTTATTTGGATAATGTTTTGTTTGCTAATACACCATTGAGTAATGGACTTTATATTCTTGATTTCGATGCGCCCATGTATAACATAAATGCGAAAAGGATTAAACCCAATGGTTTGAATCCTTCATATCTTTGGCATTGTCGTTTAGGCCATATTAATGAGAAACGCATCTCCAAACTCCATAAAGATGGATTATTGGATTCTTTTGATTATGAATAATTTGATACGTGCGAATCTTGTTTATTTGGAAAGATGACTAAGGCCCCATTTACTGGTAATAGTGAAAGGGCCAGTGATCTTTTGGGCTTGATACATAGTGATGTAGTGATGTATGTGGGCCACTGAACAAACCTGCTAGAGGTTGTTTTTCCCACTTTGTCACATTTACTGATGACTTCGGCAGATATGGATATGTGTATCTAATGTAACACAAATCTGAAACCTTTGAAAAGTTCAAAGAGTTCAAGAATGAAGCAGAAAACCAACTGGGCAAGAGTATTAAAGTCATACGATCAGATCGTGGTGGTGAATACCTTAGCCAGGAATTTGATGACTATCTGAAAGAGTGTAGGATAGTATCCCAACTCACTCCTCCCGGAACCCCACAATGGAATGGCGTGTCCGAAAGGAGGAACCGCACCTTGTTGGACATGGTACGATCGATGATGAGTCACTCAGATCGTTCAGACTATTTCTGGGGTCACGCATTGCTTGCAGCAGCTTTTACAATTAACCGTGTTCCTACAAAGGCTGTAGAACAAACACCACATGAGATGTGGAAGGGTCAAAAGCCTAGTTTGTCTTTTCTGAAGATTTGGGGTTGTCATGTCTATGTCAAATGTTTAATCACAAATAAACTGGAACCCAAATATGATAAATGTACTTTTGTGGGGTATCGCAAAGAAACGAAAGGATACTATTTCTATAACCCCTCTGATGACAAAGTGTTTGTCGCCAGGATTGGAGTGTTCCTTGAAAAGGAATACATCTCTAAAGTAGACAGTGGCAGAACAGTAGAACTTGGAGAAATCCAAGCACCACAAAGTACTGACTTGTCTGCAACAGAACAAGAACCGAATCCACAAGATGTTGTGGTTCAAGAATCGGTTCAAGTAACACAAGAACCGCATAGGTCAAACAGATCACGTGCACAACCTGAGAGATTTGGACTTGTCCAAACTCAAGAAGGTGATGTACTGCTCATGGATCAAGGTGAGCCTGTTACCTACTAGGAGGCCATAGCTGGCCCTGAATCTGAGAAATGGCTAGAAGCCATGGGATTCGAAATGGAATCTATGTACACAAACCAAGTTTGGACCTTGGTGGAGCCACCCGAAGGAATAAAACCGATAGAGTGCAAATGGGTCTTTAAAAAGAAGATTGACATGGATGGAAAGGTTAATACCTTCAAAGCACGACTGGTTGCGAATGGTTTCAAGCAAATTCATGGTATAGACTATGATGAAATTTTCTCTCCAGTTGCAATGATTAAATCTGTTCGGATCCTACTTGCTATTGCCGCATACCATGATTATGAAATCTGGCAGATAGATGTCAAAACTGCATTCCTTAACGGGAATCTCCTCGATGATGTGTACATGTCACAGCCTGAGGGTTTTGTCGATTCAAAGGATGCTAGAAAGGTGTGCAAATTGCAGAGGTCCATCTATGGACTCAAACAAGCTTCCAGAGGTTGGAATCTTCGTTTTGATGAAACTGTGAGACAGTTCGGATTCATCAAGAATGAGGATGAACCTTGTGTGTGCAAGAAGGTTAGTGGGAGCAAGATTGCTTTTCTCATATTGTATGTGGATGACATATTGCTCATCGGAAATGACATTCCTGCACTACAAAATGTAAAGACATGGTTGGGGAATTGTTTCTCGATGAAAGACTTAGGCAAATCTTCCTATGTATTGGGAATTAGGATCTATACGGATAGATTGCTGAAATTGTTAGGCCTTAGTCAAGATACATATATTGACAAAGTGCTTAGGCGCTTCAATATGCATGATTCCAAGAAGGGTCTCTTGCCTATGTCACGTGGCATACACTTGTCCAAGGGACAGTGCCCCACTACATCTGATGAGAGGGAACGCATGAATAAGGTTCCATATGCTTCGGAAATTGGATCTATCATGTATGCTATGATATATACTAGACCAGATGTCCCGTATGCCTTGAGCATGACGAGCAGGTACCAATCTGATCCCGGTGAGAGTCACTGGAAAGCAGTCAAGAATATCCTCAAGTACTTGAGAAGAACTAAAGACACATTCTTGGTCTATGGAGGTGAGGAAGAGCTCATGGTAAAAGTTTACACTGATGCTAGCTTCCAAACTGATAAGGATGATTCCAGATTGCAGTCAGGATTCGTGTTTTGCCTTCAAGGAGGCGCTGTGAGCTGGAAGAGCTCAAAGCAGGAGACAGTTGCCGATTCTACAACAGAGACCGAGTATATTGCTGCATCCAATGCAGCAAAGGAGGCTGTTTGGATCAAGAAGTTCATCTCTGAACTTGGTATTGTTCCTAGCATTACAAACCCGATTGACCTCTACTGCGACAACAATGGAGCAATCGCGCAAGCCAAGGAACCCAGATCTCACCAGCGATCCAAACACATACTCAAGTGTTTCCATCTCATTCGAGAGATCATCGATAGAGGAGATGTGAAGATATGTAGAGTTTATACACTAGACAATGTTGCTGACCCGCTTACCAAGAGTCTTGCTCAGCAGAAGCATGATGTGTATACTAGGTCGATGAGTATTAGATTTATGCCTAATTGGCACTATTGCGAGTGGGGGAGATTGTTGGTGTAAGCCCTAGTGGTCAATATATATTTATTAGATTTATATATTGTATCATGACTTTATTTTATATTTTATATATATGAGGCATTTATTTATTATGTTATATTTGATGATCATATTTATAGCATAATAAAGTCCTTACAATAGGTAGTTCATTTAATAAAACGTCAAGTATGACTTGACCGTGAGATGTCATTGAATTATAAAATACTATTCTTAAATATCCATAGTCAAGTATTATTATTAATAAGGACAATAATAATACATTGAGACTATTATGTGAGTGTACTGATGACCACATTTCACGGGTCATAGGTATAAGATATCAACTCTTCACATAGGTATAAATATTAGTGGAATATTTATACTGGAGTGACTCGCTATGAGAACGCTGTATAATAGTTATGTAAGTGTCATAAGCAATTCTCATGGTGACCATAGTGAAGTAGTCCTTCGACTTGAAGTCACTTCGATTCCTAACGTATGTAGTTGTCGGCTTTAATACTATTAAACGTTGTCTGTAACAGAATAACTATAAAGATAGTTATTGGACCTGCAATGAAACATGTTGACGAATGTGAGTGATGTAGATAGGATTCGTCCCTCCTACATAACAGGAGTAATGTCTATAGGCCTCTTGATGGTATGCAACGTAGAAATGCGTGGCCATGCTAAGGTGGGACAATATGAGATATTGGGCCCACATGATTGTACGTCAATTACTAGATTAAGAAATAAATAATTGGACTTAACAAGGATGACACATTTATGCCTTGTGTTCAATTAAGACATTGTGATGAAAGGACGTTGACTTCACATTATATATGGTTACAATATAGTTTTAATTGTATCACCAATATTCTAATTAATTGGGTAGCAATGATGTATTGCTAGATGCCGCTCATTGTTTATAATATTAATTGATTATTAATATGATTAATAATAATTAATATTATTGTCAATTAATTGAGAACCTATAGGGTCACACACATAGAGCAAATGTTCAGAGAATTAGTTTAATTGATTAATTAAATATGATTTAATTAATAATTAAATGGGATTGATTTAATTGATTAATAAAATATGATTTAATTAATAATTAAATGAGGATAAGTTTAATTGATTAATTAAATATGATTTAATTAATAATTAGATATTGGGCCTGTAGCGTACAGTAGCCCAAGTGGGTTAGGTTAAGTGAGTGACAGCTATTAGTGTTGTGCACGTCACTTAAGCAACACACAACACAGAGCACTCATAACGGCCGCTGTACACTATTGACAGCCGCGCCTCCTTTCTCTCTCTGTGTGCCGCGCCTCTTCTAATCCTGATAGCTAGCACTATGCTATCTCTGACGTTGGTTTGCTCGCGTGGACTGAGTAGAGCTATTGCTACTTTGCAATACTGGTGATTGAGAAAAACCTCTCCCTTTGTGGTGATAACAGAAGTATTCCTCGGTTCTGCTGCTCTGTAGCTGTGTAGATCAACTTGCCATTCACACCGTAGTAGTGTTCGTGATTTACCAGTACTGCTGACGTGCTCACAGTGTTCGTCCCTTGTGATTCATGTGCAATACTGTTGGGAATTTGCGTATTTAAAAACGATAACGCATCAGAAAAATTCCCACCAAAAGATCCATGCGAATGGTCATGACTCATGATGTAGTGTTTACCTCTTGTAGCATAGCTTTACCGAGATCTCTGTAAGGGAAGAACAGTCCTTCTCTATTGATCACGAGCCTACGAACAACGCTATCACCAGTACCACAATGGAGCAGCACCTCTATGTAGTCCACACGAACAAATCACCGCCGGAGAAAACGTAGTGCTAGCTGACGGCAGGGGTGAGGGGGCGCACCTACCAAGGAGGTGTGACGGCTACTAGGTTATGCGCAGCAAGCTCTCTTAGCGCTTAAGTGACGTGCACAGCATTATAAGTTGTCACCCACTTAACCTAACCTCATTGGGCTTGTACGCTATAGGCCCAATCTATAATTAATATTCTTAAATCATATTTAATAAATTAATTCATTCTCTAACTATTTACTCTATGCGTGTGACCCTATAGGTTCTCAATAAATTGGCAATAATATTAAATCACATTTAATATTATAAACAATGAGCGGCATCAAGCAATACCTCATTGTTACCCAATTAGTGAGAATATCGGTGATACGATATATACCTTACGGTAACCAAATAAACCGTGTAGTAAATGTCCCTTCCTTCATATGTCTTAATTGAACACAAGGCATAAGTGGTCATCCTTGTTAAGTTCAATTATTTGTTTCTCAATTCCCGAGTAGACGTGTAATCACAAATGGGCCCAATATCTCATATTGTCCCATTACAACATGGCCATGCACTTTCACGTCTCACTCTATTGAGAGGCCCATGACATTACTCCTGTTATGTAGGAGGGACGAATCTTGTCTACATCACTCACATCCCTCAACATGATTCATTGTAGGTCCAATAACTATCTTTATGATCATCCTGTTACAGATAACGTTTGGTAGCATTAAAGCCTACAACTCCTCATGTAGGAATCGTAGTGACTTCAAGTCGAAGGACTACTTCACTTTGGTTACCATGAGAAGCGCTCATGACACTTACATAACTATTATGCAGCGTTCTCATAGTGGGTCAATCCAGTATATTACTCTAATATTTATACCTATGTGAAGACTTGATATCTCATATCCATGACCCGTGAGATGTGGTCATCAGTCTACCCACATAATAGTCTCGATGTATTATTGTCCTCCTAATTAACAATAATACTTGACTACGGATGTTTCAAGAATAGTATTTAAATTGTTCAATAGGGTCTCATGATCAAGTCATGCACTTGATGCTCTATTGAACTGAAATAACTATTCTAAGGACTTTACTTCATTTAAACAATTAATAGTATAAACTGAAATGCCTCATATATAAATATATGTAAATCAAAGTCATGATATAAATGTAAATCTCGAAGAAGACTAATGGCCTCTAGGGTTTACACCAACAGATACGTGGTCTTTTAGTAAAGGGGTTTTTCTGCTTAAGAGATTTTTATAAATTGTTTTCAAAATTATCCCTCTTGAAACCCCAACAACTTCAGGCTCCCATAGTTACTCGTTTAATGCCTTAGGCACCTCCAACCTTGTTCAAGCCTATTCCTAAGCTTCAAACTAGGTCTTAAACTAGCACACGACAATTCACACAATCATCCAAAGCTCTAATCGAGGTTAACCAACTCGACTAGAGTCACAAAAAATAGGGATGTTACACCTAGCCTATTTTTCTATAGGATGGCCGAACCCTAACTTAGATTGGGTGGATGAGTTTTGGTTGATTTTATTAACTTTTAGTTGTGATTTGTTGTGAAGGATCAAGCTGTGATTGATTGTTCTAGGCTGTGCGAAGGAAATCGGATTCTAAACGGAAAACCCTTCGAGAACGAACTTGAAATCTTCAAGTGGTAATGGAAGATTACTTACAATGAGTTTGGTAGTCTCATAAGCTTGTTTGTTAGATGTGTTGGTTGTTGTTTTACTTGGAATCATAAGATGAATTCTACTTTGTAAATGTACTATGTGTTGTGCATATACTTGAATTAATTGGCGAGTATGTGATTGGATGTTTGAAAATGAATTGTGGCATTGTTGCCTTGGATGAGATATATGTATGATGTTGGTTTAAGATTGATGCTTATGTATGATTATATTGGATTGTGATTTTGATTGTATTGGTTGAGAGCATAGCATCGGCTATAGCTTGATAATGAAGATTAAACGCTTAAAAGCCTTAATCAAAGTTTTAAAAAGTATTTTGAAGTCAAAAGAAAAATCTTAATAATAGTTTTGTATTATCAAGGAAAGAACTTCTTTTAAAATGTTAGACCCTTTCAAAAGAAAAAGTCTTTTTAAGGAAAGTCCATTCAAATGCAATTTCTTTAGAAAAATGTTTTAAATGACAAAACCTTTAGAAAATAGATTTACAAAGAAAAGAGATTTCTTGAAAATAGCTTCTTTTGAGAAAATGTTTTAGTTCATGCCAATGAGATTTTGAGTTTTGTTTTCCAAGTTCTATATACGAAAATAAGACCCGGAAGAAAAATGGTGATTACCCTTTCACTTTCTGAAGTCTGCAAACCTAGTGATCGAGACGTCGGACTAGTGTTTTGTGAGTTGAGCACTCGGACTATGTGTCCTATGTTGTGAATGAACGGACTAAATGACCTTTAAAACGAGTGTTATGGGCCTTGATAAAAAGAATGAACAAAAAGAAAACAGAAAACCTTCTGTGTACATACATGAATCAGCAGACATGCTGTGAAATCGAGCAACAATCCATTGTGGTTGAGAATATGAGCCAGTTAAGACCACTAGGTCTATAGGGGTATCCTGTGTTCTATACTCCACAAGAGGCCGGAGGCATAGTGACCCTGTGCCGTGGTAATTGGCTGCCAAACACGGATGAACTCAATCAGAGATTGGACTATTCATGATATGGTTGAGACGTGATACCCTTGAACAATTGGAATTCGGACCTAAATTGAGAAGTCGACTCATGAGAACAATTGTATCATAGAAGTATTTACGACCTATCACTCGACGAAGGGAAGTTAAGAATCTCCGGAGAATATGAACTAGAAAGATGATATTGGAGTCTCATGCATTATTATAACTCATAATGATGTCTGAGATATTATGTTATATGAATATATGTTAATACAACTGCATTTATATGTGAATGTATGTTTTGTTTGTCGCTTGTGCGGCTATCGTGATAAACTTGCCTGTACATGTTAGACTCCCTATTGTGTTTTTGGACACGTGTATAGATGATGCCCAAAGGTCCCCGCGGACACTTGAGGACTCAGATGACGGAGTCCCATGAAGATGAAGAGAAGGAGGATCCCTTCGGGAATCGAAGCTGACTTTGGGGTTTTCCCCAATGGCTACTTTTAGCCCGATCAACACTAGAGTCTTGTTTTTTTTGAAGCAGCTGTATCTTATCTGCTGTATTTATGTTGATCTAATACCTTAAAGTCTGTACCTTGTGATAGTAGACTAAGATTTCCACTACTAGTTTAAATTCTATTTCCTAGAAAACTTGTATGCTCTGGCCTTAATACCTCTATGCTTATTTTCGTTATGAATGTTTAGTATTGGTGTATGTTACAAGGTTTACTCCATCCTTCCTATACTGTAATTATTATATCTTTTAAACCCACATTTTTTAATATAGTTATTTTCTTAAAGTATTTTCCGAAAGGAACCAGTGTATTTATTTGATTATGTTTTCCGCATCGAGTTTGAGGCGTAGTACCGAGGGGGTGTTACAAACAACATCATAAACGTCATGCCAAGGTCATATAATCCAATTAAATAGTTAACATCATGTATAAACAACCATAACAACTTTATACAGCAACTAAGGCATATAGCACACAAATGGGGTTATGGGTTAGCCCTCATCTTATGCTATTCTAGAATCTATATGTTATACTAATCTCTTCTCCCCATACCTGGCGTGACGATTCCAGCCTATGAGTCCACAAGAGCGAAGTCCACGCTTGACTCCTCCAACGGGTTCAATAGGTTCTGCGAGCTTGACCAAGAACGCCAACGCCAAAGGATAAGTTAATTTCCCAAACAATAAAAACGAAAGGGAATTAACACAAGGGTTATACACATACCTCGATTAGATCCTTGGGGAACTAATCTGCTAGTTAGTGTTCATAGCATCGGCACACGAACAACGAAGTCAGGTAGACAGGGAGAAAGCGGTTCAACACTAAACTTAAAGGATTCAAAGAAAAAGATGAACAGGGTTGGTTACCTTATATCAGAGTCACACTAAGCTAGCAGCTTAACCACCAAAGGGTTGTGTTCTTGATGAAGAACACCTAACAAGGATTGAAGAACGCTCAAGGATTCAATGGGAACCCAAGAGAAAGGTCAATGACTGTCGTTTCTAACTCTAGGAATGACGGCTATGAGTTTTAGGTCGAGCAAAATAGGTATAAAAAGGATTGGAGACGAAAAGGGTTGACCAAAAGCCCAAAACGCGTTTCTGGTGCGCGCGTAAAGCACGGGCATGCTGACCATGAGCACGGGCTTGCTGATCAATAGGCATGGGCGTGTTGCAAGGGAGCGCGGGCGTGCTGTCCTGACAGGATCACTGATTTCGCTTGTTCTAAGGTTAAGTACCCGCAAAACATGTCCTTAAACATCTAATGCAACCATAACAACGCATAACATATATAACAACACAAGCAAGCGAAAACTGGGGTGTTACAATGTAAATCTAAGACATAGGGGTGCTAGTGTTGAACCTAAAACTAGGATTGGTTAATTGATATTCATAAGTCATGAAGATAGATATGAGAAGTGAGATTGATAACCCCTTGGGATTAGTCATGAACAAATAGGCTTGATTTGAGTGTTTAGTCAAGTAATATGAGAAATAATAAAATATGAAAGGACACGCTTAAGATATGTAAGGTCACGCTAAAATATGTAAGGTCATGCTAATATATGTGAGGCCACGCTTAAAATATGTAAGGTCGTGCTCAAAGTAAGCACGCCTATGCTCCTGCCTTATCTAACGAGCATGCTCATGCTCAGAACCTGCACACCCATGCTCATGCATGTTCCCATAAGCGATTATGACGGTGCAGACAACGTGCATGCCGTGCTCAAGGTAAGCACACCCGTGTTCAAGCCGTGCACGACCGTGCACCTGGGCAAATCTGAGAGCACTTCTCAGACTTAATTAAAAGAAGTTTAAGTAACTTTTTGTAAAAACAATTTGATAAAAAGGATTGTAGATCGCAACCTTAAGGATAGTTAGTGGAACAAAGGTAATGTTTTAAATAAAGACTCGAGGTTTAGAGATATGATTGAATCTAACACTTAATGAAGATAATGATAAGTTAAGACTTAATAATTAAGAAGCTTAATGATGAAGATGAAGATGTTAATAGTAATGATGTGTTGCTAGTGTTGATATTGTTGGTTAAGACGGTAACGATGAGTTATCACACGTTGATGTTGTTAGTGATCATCGTTGATGGTCAAGTTATGTTGATAATGATCATCGTTGATGGTCAAGTTTAGTAATCCTTGTTAATGGTTATGATGGTGGATGGTTGGATATATGTTTGCATGTTTGTTGAATATTGCATGCATCATTGCATAGAGAAGATAGTTTGGGCGGAAAGAAAATGATGAATAGCAATGGTGGAGGCCAAGATGGGTGTTATCTTGGCCTTGAGGGTAGAGTCGGGTAAGGAGGTTCCATTATGGCATGGACTTGCAACCCGTGGCCGAAGTGTCCTATTGACAACCTAACTACCTTGACGATCCATAGTACGTTATCAGGATTAGTGTGAGAGTATCCACGGACATCACCCATGGTTTGGTGAGTGTTCCAACATTGATGCAGGATGGTCAACATGGATATGTACTCCTAATCGTCTTTCCAGAGTTAGAGTTGATGGATCCACATGTGCATGGAGTAGTGATGTTGCAGCGCATTACACGCATTCTTTAACAAGATATAATATGTGTTGTATGATTGTGTGTTGTATGCTCATCTTATTAACTATCCCATTATCGTTTTATATTCGTATGTACGATTTCTTGCCCCCTATCTTTGTTGGTTCTATGCATGTACCATGGTTTATGCAGAGGAAGGTGAGCCGGCTGTTGAGGAGTGATCCCGAGGAGATCGCTTACTCGTAGTTAGGTTGTTAGTTTGTGTTTAAGTTGTTATCCGATATACCAGCTTTGATATGTGACATCGGGTTTTGGTTTTTGTTTTCTTTATGATTTTCCGCAGTTGTTATATGTTATGTTTTAAATGTTTGGCTCATGTGGTACTTGCTACCTTTTATGTTAAGTTTTATTTAACTTGTGTGTTTTACTTTATTATATATTATACGCGGGGTAGCGGGTGTCACACATTTCCCCTCATATGACGGAGAGCTTTCGTCTTCTCTTGCACAGCTCTAGTCACATAGCTCAAAGTTGATACAAGTCCCTCGTCTATTAGTCGTCATAAATCTGCTCAGCACCAATGAAACACTGAGTTGGCCAAGCTCCATATCCCAAAGCATAACATGGAACAATTATAACTCTAACAAGCATTCCTATGCGCCCATGTTTTGATTAGGAAAACCCCATTACCGCAGTCCAATTTCGGATTGAAATGCTCTGATACCAAAAATGTAATGCCCTTCATTACACTAGTAACCCAAATAATATATTTAAATAAAACATGAAGAAATAACAAAAATTCTCAATTAACTTTGAATAAATAATAGTGTAATAATATAAATAATAATATCAAAATAATTGTTTAAATCATAAACCAATAAAACCGAAATAACATAATAAGTTTCAAGCCACAAAACTGGGCGTTTAATATAACTCGCGTAATAAAAGGAAATAACATAACGTGAACATAGGTCCTATTGGCTTAATCCATAACATACTAACCAACCTAATAAACTAATGCTCAGATCTTCAAGTGTCCTTGATATGATCCAAGTTAAAATCATCAAATTTGAAGGATCTATCCAAGAGCTTGTTCTTAGTTCGTATGTTAAAAAGAAGTGAAGAATTGGGGAAGAAGAAGCTACGGTTGTCACCCGAATATGAAATCAAAGGAAAACAACTAAAGAAAGTAAATAACTAAACAAGAAATTCAAACAAACTTGAATTAGAAGTGCAGAAACTAAACATAAATGTATATACAGCAAGGTAAGAAGAACATAAAAAAAAATATGCAAGTGGAATGGGAAGAGGGTGATGGGGAAGGCGCCACAATCACCAAATGATTTTGGATGATTGATAAGCCAATGAGGATTCACCACAAAGAGATGGAACTCTTTGATAAGAATCAAGAAAAGTTCTTCAACAAGAACTTAAGAGGAGCCTACGCCTCACTAGGATTACTCAAGGGAGAAAATTCCAAATTTTATTCAAAAGTTGTTGTAAGAGGTTTTACAATCGTTATTTATAGAAAAGGAAATGCACTAGCTAACACTAAAATGGCCACCATGGCCGAATTCCCTAATGCCCCAATGGGCTTACATCACTTATTCTATCATTTAAATAATTAAAATAAAAAGAAAACATTTTAATTCATGACAAAGGAGGAGGCGCCTGTTCTAGGTTAATGATGAGGAGTTGAGTTGCATTTGGGCTTTCTTCCAAGTTGGGCTTTATGCTTATCAAATATGTCACTTCCTTCTCTAAGGCTTCTTGCATCCTTTTAGCCTTTGCTTTAGTCATAGGTCCTTCCATTTCGCATGTAACCTTCTCACAAACTCTGTCTTAGCATCACCATCCTTATGGACTATTGAGGAGATGTTAGGCAAAGGAAGCAAATCAAGAGGAGTTAATGGATTAAATCCATAAACAACCTCAAAAGGTGAATGATGAGTAGGAGAATGAGAAACTCTATTGTAAGCAAACTCCACAAAGGGTAAACAATCTTCCTAATATTTAATGTTCTTTTATATAATAGCCCTTAAAAGAGTGGAAAGAGTTCTATTCACAACTTCAGTTTGTCCATCTGTTTGAGGATGACAAGTAGTAGAAAAGAGAAGTTTGGTTCCAAGTTTGTTCCACAGGGTCCTCCAAAAATGACTTAAAAACTTTGAGTCCCTATCTGAAACAATACTCCTTGGAATCCAATGAAGCCGGAATACTTCTTTGAAGAAGAGCTCAGCCACATGACATGCATCATCAACTTTGTGGCAAGGAATAAAATGTGCCATTTTGGAAAATCTATCCACTACCACAAAGATGGAATCCCTTCCTTTCTTAGACCGAGGCAATCCAACAATGAAATCCATAGATAAATCAACCCAAGGAGAGGAAGGAACAGGTAAAGGAGTGTAAAGTCCATGAGGCATAACCTTGGACTTAGGATTTTTGCACACTATGCATTTTTCACAAAACCTTTGCACACCATGTTTCATTTTGGGCTTAAATCTAACTGAGCAACTGCTCAAGAATTGTTTTGGAAGGAGAAAGCTAGAGTTGACTGGCACCTAGGTGGAGATAGGAATACAGCTTTCTTTCACAGAGTGGTTAAGATCAGAAATGCATCTAGGAAGATTTCTTTGCTGAAAAATGGTGATTCCATTTTGGATAAACAAGAAGGTATTGAGAATCATATCCTAGATTATTATGACAATCTTTTTGATTCCTCTAATACATGAATTGACAATGGTTTAATTGATTAGGTTATCAGTCCTGCGGTTACTGATTCTGATAATCTTATGCTAACCCGATTGCCAACTTGGGATGAAGTTAAGCATGCAGTCTTTGGTATGAATGCTAATGGGGCTCCACGTCCGGATGGTTTTGGTGGTTTCTTCTACCAACATTATTGGGATATTGTTGGCCATGATGTTTTTAGATCTGTTTCTCAATTTTTTCAACAAGGATGGCTCCTGCCAAATCTGAATTCGAATAATGTGGTTCTTATTCCTAAATCTGCAAATGCTGATTCAATTACACAATTCAGACCTATTGCTTTAGCAAACTATCAATTCAAAATCATCACTAAGATTAGATAGACTTGCCATTATAGCTCCACAACTTATATCTCATAACCAGAGGGGTTTCATTAAGGGCAGAAGCATTACTGACTGTATTTGTGTGGCATCAGAGGCTGTGAATCTTCTTGATAAAAAGTGCTTTGGAGGTAATGTTGAATTGAAGATTGATATTAAGAAAGCATTTGATACAATGGATTGGAGTTTTCTACTAAAAACCCTTCATGCATTTGGTTTTGATTCAGTTTTTTGTAAGTGGATTAAGGTTATCCTTCATTCTGCAAAGGTTTCTATACTAGTTAATGGTCATGCTACAGGATTTTTTTTTTTTTTTTTTTTTTTGTAAAAGGGCGAGTGAGGCAGGGTGATCCTCTATCACCTCTTCTTTTTTGTATTGCTGAGGATGTTCTTAGTAGAGCCATTTCTCTTTTGGTTAACAAGGCAAGTTTCTTCCTATGTCTAGCCCTCGGGGATATGCAGTGCCTTCTCATGTCTTATATGCCGATGACTTGCTCATTTTTTGTAAGGGCAGTAAAAGAAACCTGCAGAATCTAATGAAAGTTTTTGAGAGGTACAGTGCTGCTTCAGGACAGTTAATCAGTAAAGAGAAGTCTAAAATTTACAATGGTTCGATAATAGGCTGCATTGCCTTGTGAGTATTCTGGGGTTTGGCATTGGTCATTTACCTTTTGTTTATCTAGGTGTTCCTTTGTTTAAAGGTAAGCCTAGAATGAGGCACTTGCAACCAATTGCTGATAGAATAAGATTGAAATTAGCTTCATGGAAAGGTGCTTTGCTTTCTATCATGGGGAGAGTTCAACTTGTACAATCAGTTATTCATAGTATGCTGCTACACTCCTTTCATGTCTATGGTTGGCCTTCTTCTCTTCTTAAATTGATTGATAGGTGGATTAGAAATTTTATTTGGTCTGGGGATGTGTTGATCAAGAAAGTGGCTTCTGCTTCTTGGCACAGAACCTGCTTGCCAAAGGAGGCTGGTGGCCTTGGTTTACACTCAGTTAAAGGAATTAATAAAGCAGCTCTGCTGCGACTATGCTGGCAGTTGGTTGAATCTGAGAATCAGTGAGCAAAGCTACTTAGAGCAAGAGTTTTCCTTAATAACAAGTTTACCTCTCTGCATATTTCCTCTTCGGTTTGGCTGGGATTAAAAGCTCATATTGGCACAGTCTTAAATAACTGTCATTGGTTAATTGGTGATTGTGCATCAGTAAATTTTTGGGTGGATTGTTGACTAAGCAAACCAGTTGTCAATTTTTTTCAGATTCCATGCAACATTCATAAACATCTTTATTCTAAAGTTAAGGATTTTATTGTCAATGGCAAATGGTTCATTCCTGATATTATGCTTTGGAACTCTAATGAATTTGCAGCTAAAATTGAGCATTATACTCTTTCTAGTTCTTCAATTCCTGATAAGCTGATCTGGAGTAGAACCAACTCCGGTGACTTAACATTAAAACAAGCTTATTCCTTGCTGCTCTGCTATTCCCCCTTCCAGGTCTTTGTTATTATTGAGAATAATTAACAAATGTCTTCCTACTGATGAGGTGCTATGGAATAGAGGTTGCAATGTCGTTTCTTCTTGCAGTTTATGCAACAAAGCCTATGAATCATCTGAACACCTATTCCTCCAATGTGACTTTGAATTGCAAATGTGGAGCTGGCTCAGCTCTTGTCTGTCGGTTTCAATTAATTTAAGCTCTATTTTTACTGACTTAGAAATCTGCAACCTTTCCTGGGGTTCTCAGATTAAAGACATAGTAATGTCAGGAATTGCTAATTCATTCTGGTCCATATGGTATAGCAGAAACCAAGTAAGGTTTGAGAATAAACACATATCAATGCAGCATGCCATGAAATTGGTTAAATCTGCTGAAGGTTCACTGTCTAAAGGTTTCTCATATAATAATGCAGTTAAGCGATCTATTCTTTCCAGCTTTCAATTGTCTCCAAAATTATCTAAGGCTCCTGTTATTATTGAAGTCATTTGGAAAGCTCCAAGTTTCAATTGGATCAAATGCAACACGGATGGCTCTGCCATTGGTTGTCCGGGTATGGCAGCATGTGGGGGGATTTTCAGAGACAAGCATGCAGCTGCTTTAGGCTGCTTTGCTCTTAATATTGGCATATCTTATGCTTTCCATGCTGAGCTTATGGGGGTTATATATGCTATTGAGATAGCTTATTCGAAGGGGTGGGATCATATTTGGCTCGAATGTGATTCCACTTTGGTTCTTCTTGCTTTTTCATCCTCGGTTGTGGTACCTTGGTATTTAAGGAACCGGTGGCTGAACGCTTTGTCTTTATCTAGGAGAATGCACTTTATTTACTCTCATGTATTCAGAGAAGGTAACTCTTGTGCAGATCGTTTTGCTAGTCATGGGACTTCTATTAGTGGCCTTTCTTGGTGGAATTCTATTCCTACTTTCCTTGAAGTGGAGTTCTTTAGGAATAGAATTGGTTTTCCCAACTATAGGTTTAAATAAATTTTTCAATGGGTCAGGTTTAATGCCCCCCCATTATTTTGTATTCTTTTTTATTTTCCTTTTTTAATAATATTCTTGGTATGCTGCAAATGATTGATAATGCTTGAGGTGCCAACATAGTTGGGATGTCTTGCATTATAGTGATGCTTTTGCATACCAATTCTGTTTAAAAAAAATGTTTCATTTTGGGCCAAAAAAATGTTCATGCAAGGTTTCTAATGTCTTTTGCACTCCAAAATGCCCCATTAAGCCCCCTTGATGAGCCTCTCTCATAAGTAACTCTCTCATGGATCCTCTAGGCACACAAATCTTTTTTCTTTAAACAAGTATCCATCATGCCTATAGAATCCATTTTGAGCAAATTTTGTACAAGAATAAAAAATTGGAAAGCAGTCCTCTTCTTTGTTATATAATTCCCTAATATGTTCTGTGACACCCGCTACCCCGCATACGATAAATATAAAATAAAGCATGCAAGTTAAAATAAAACTTTAACATAAAAGGTAGCGACTACCACATAATCCAAAAACGTTTTAAACATCAATAATAACTGCGGAAAAACATAAACATAAAACAAAACCCAAATCCCGATGTCACATTATCAGAGCTGGTAACCATTACCTGTTGAGTCTCCAAATGTCTGATGTGCATTTACCTTAGTTTTGATGAGATTAAAATAGTTATTCAATGATTTAATTGAACCCGTCTGTGGTATTTAACTGTCTACTTAGTGTGCAGATTATAACATTAAGCGTCTATATGAACTGTTCACACGTCTGAACTAACTTAAGTTCACACGTCTGAACTAACTAAAATTCACTCGTCTGAACTGAGCTAAGTTCACTCGTCTGAACTAGCTAAGGTTCACTCGTCTGAACTACGAGAAGTTCACTCGTCTAATGAAGTCTTCAATCGTCTGATCAAAGGAAGACTCACTCGTCTAAAAGACTTTGCAACTGACGTCATCTCTGTGTTAAAGAGTCAACCCGTCTAATGAAGTCACTCATCCGTCTAATGACTAACGTTAAAGAATACATTGGATGAAAGCTGTCTCGACTCTGATAAGGAACTTCAACAAAGTACTTTGCCTGAACACAACTGCATCTTACACCAAAAGGGAAACTTTTCCCTCTGCAAACAAAAAACACGTATACAGACCTGCTGACACCAAAGGTATATCAGAAGTCTGTATCACTCTGATGAGAGAGAACAAGCGAAGTTACCTATGCTTTAATGGCTGATCAGAACGACTCTATTGCATTTATTGAAGATCTGCAAGAAGCCAAGCCTTCAGACTTTGTGTCTAACGGCTTTAAAATCTTGAAGCCTATTTAATGAAGAAGACTTCGAAGATCCAAGTAGACAAGAGAACGATCAAAGCAATCAAGAGCAATTACTTTGTGCAGTTATATCTTCATTCTTTCATTATTTATCCTTCAATCATTTGAAGTTATTACGCAGTCTTTTAGATCTTCACATTTAATACACTCGTCTGAGTGCTTGTGAAAGACTTGCAAATTGTAATCTATTTTACAACTTCTCTCAAACAAACCCGTCTGAGCCTGAAGAGGCTAAGTGTGCAAATAATACTTGTCTGGAGCCTAGAGAGGCTAGGTGTGAAAACAATACTCGTCTGGAGCCTGAAGAGGCTAGGTGTGAAAATAATACTTGTCTGTCTTGTAACCTAAATTAGTTATAGTGAGAAAACTTGGTGCTGCCAAGGACTGGACGTAGCCTCATTGTTAAGGGGTGAACCAGGATAAACCTGCTGAGTGATCTCTCTTTCCCTTAACTCTTTAGTTTGATTATTTGTCTTAACTATCATCTAACTACAGGGGTTTATAATTGTGTTTATCAAAACTTTTCTTATCTTGCATGATTGTGTGTTTTCTGTGAAAACCTTCAGACAAGTTATCAGTCTGATTGACCTGTTTGTGTTTACTCATCTATTATAACCCGTCTGTGCTTGCGAAAAAGTTTCTAAATTCCACATAAATTTGTCAAACACCATTCAACCCCCTTCTAGTGTTTGCATCTATCTATTTCAGTTGGTATCAGAGCTCAGCCTCTGGGTTGAGCTCCTAACAGTGTAGAGAAAAGATCCTGAAGAATAGAGAATGTATTCTGGAGCAAGCTCAAGTGGGAACCCCCAACCTGAAGGAGGCTCTATGACCAGACCTCCCTTTTTCAATGGTTCAAATTATAACTACTGGAAAGAAAGGTTTCACTGGTTCATCTTGTCAACAAATTCTGATGTATGGGATGTCATTACTGATGGTCCTTACACTCCTCAAAATAATGATGGCTCAGACAAGCCTAAAACTCAGTGGACACCTGCAGAAAAGACAAGATGGGATCTAAACCATAAAGCCAGATATGCTATAATCTGTGCTCTCAGTCCAAAAGAGTTTGAAAAGGTATGTGCTTGTGATTCTGCTAAAGAAATGTGGGACTCCTTATCTGTCACACATGAAGGAACTGCAAAGGTAAAAGAATCTAAAATTTCTATTCTTGTTAGAAAATATGAATTGTTCACCATGGATGAAGGTGAATCTGTTTCTCAAATGATTGGTAGATTCCAAACTATTACTAATGGTTTGAAATCTCTTGGTAAAACATATACAAATGCTGAGAAAGTTGCTAAGATTCTCAGAAGTCTTCCAAGGCAGTGGAGACCTCTTGTCACTGCTTTTTCTCAAGCTAAGGATCTCACCTCCTTTACTATGGATGAACTTCTTGGCACACTCACTGTTCATGAGCAAGAGCTCAATGAAGATGTGTCAATCAAAAAGAGCAAAGCCATTGCTCTAAAAGTTGATCTAAAGGCAGCTAAAGCCTTAAAAGCTTCAAAGGCAGACGAGTCTGACTGTGACATAAACGAGTCTGATGATGAGGATTCTGATGATGATGAAGAGACTTCTCTCATGACCAGAAAGATGAAAAAGCTCCGGAGAAACAAGAAGTTCAGAAAGGAGAAGCCTTTCAGAAAATCTCACAAAGAATCCACATCAACAGACAAGAGTCCAGTTGTCTGCTATGAATGCAAGAAGCCTGGTCACATCAAACCTGAATGCTCTCTTTTGAAGAAAGCTTCCAAAAAGAAGTTCTTCAGAAAGAAGAAGAAAGGAATGATGGCCACATGGGAAGATCTTGAATGCTCATCTTCTGAAGGAGAAGAGACAGAAGAGGAAGTCAATCTCTGTCTGATGGCCAATATAGATTCAGAACCTGAAACTGAGGTACATTCTGAACTTGAGGAATTGCATGATGCTTATGATGAGCTGGTAGAGGAATCCAAAGGCTTATCTAAGGCCTTCAAATCCCTCAAGAGAGATTATGTTAAACTCCTCAGTGAGCATAAACAAAAATCTCAAGAATGTGAGATGCTGGCCAAAGAGAATAGCCAGCTGAGGACTGAAAAGTCTGATGAAGCTTCGATCTCAAGTGAAACATCACATTCTGAAGAAGTGGTCATACTTCAACAGAATGTGAAGGAGCTCACTTCTGATCTTGCTAGATTTGTTAATGGCAGAGATAATCTGACAAAACTGCTAGGATGTCAGAGACACTCTCTTAACAAAGAAGGCATTGGATATGATCATCAAGCTGATCATAAAGTATCAAAAAAATCTTCAACTATCTATGTTAAACCCATTCCAGTTAGACTTAGACCCGTCTGTAACTTCTGTGGAAAAGCTAGACATGTTATGTCTAAGTGTTTTCACAAGAAGAAGAGGAAGTCTTCACAGACTCCTAGAACTAACAGAAAAGGACCCATAAAAATATGGGTACCTAAAGATAAAATAATTTCTGTTGCAGACATCCTTAATAAGACAAAGCAGACGCCTCTGCTGGTACCTGGACAGTAGCTGCTCACGACCTATGACAGAAGAAAGGTCTATGTTCCAAGACCTCCAGTCTAAGAATAGTGGATTTGTTGCCTTTGGAGCCAATCAAAAAGGAAGAGTAACTGGTGTTGGTATAATTGGTGGTAAACCCCCTCTTCCCTCTATCTCAAATGTACTTATGGTTGAAGGACTAAGACACAATTTACTTAGCATAAGTCAATTATGTGATAGTGGATTTGATGTCTCCTTCACTAAGAATGAATGCATAGTCAAAGACAAGAGTGACAAGACCCTCTTTTCAGCTAATAGACAGCAAAATCTTTATAAGATTGAGCTAACTGAACTCTGAGATCAAAGTGTAACCTGTCTGATGTCTAAAGAGGATGAAAGATGGTTATGGCATAAGAAACTAGGACATACTAGTATGAAACTTATTTCGAAATTGAAAAAGGATAACCTTGTGAGAGGATTGCCTGATATTAGTTTCAAGAAAGATGTTTTATGTGATACATGTCAGAGAGGTAGACAAGTAAAATCAAGTTTCAAATCAAAAAACCTTGTATCAACCTCTAGACCTCTTCAGTTGTTACACATGGATCTGTTTGGACCAGTTAGTGTTGCCAGTTTAGCTGGAAGGAAATATGGATTTGTCATTGTTGATGACTATTCTAGATTTACTTGGGTACTTTTCTTAAACCACAAGGATGAGTCTTTTAAGGCCTTCTCTGTATTCTGTAAGAAAGTACAAAATGAGCAAGGTTTCTGTATTTCTACCCTTAGAAGTGATCAAGGGGCAGAATTTGAAAATGAGCAATTCAAACTGTTCTGTGAAGAGAATGGAATTGTGACACCCACTACCCCGCATAAAATATAAATAAAATATACATGTCTTTAAAAAAATAATTAAAATAAAAAAAACATTTCCTCAAGGGTAATGTGCATCATATCATCTATAACTCAAACGTAGGAATTTGAAATAATCAAAATCCCTTAAAATCAAACTGCGGAAAACATAAATAATAACATAACCCAAATCCCGATGTCACATATCAGAGCCGGTATACATATACCGATAATACATCGGAATAAAACTAAACAACCGAACGTAACTCCTAACTACTACTACTACTAAGAGAGATCTCCATGGGATCACTCCTCATCACCATGCTCACCCTCCTCTGCACATGCAACATCATATGCACAAGAACAACAAAAGATACGGGTGAGAAATACAATCATAAATATATGTAAACGGAATGGAATAGTAATTAAGATGACATACAACATACATCAACCAACACATGTATAATCACTACATATGTATATACCAAAGATGCATGTCAATGCGAATGCAACATCACTACTCCGTATGCATGTGGCCAACAACTCTAACTCTGGAAAGACGATTAGGAGTACATGCCCAGTTATCAACGTGGATGATATGCCAGACCATGGGCCATCCCCGAACACTCTCACTAATCCTGATAACGTATAGTGGCTAGTCAGGTACTCAAGCTTATTCATTAGGTCACTCCGACAATAGGTAGCCAGCCCATGTCACCTGGAACTTCCCTACCCAGTGTACCCGCAAGGCCGGGTTAACATCCATCGTGGCCTCCACTATCGCGATTCATCGTTTACTTTCCACCCAACATATCAACTTCAATGTACGATGCGTGCAATGTTCATCAATATGCAAACACATGTCCAACCATCCATCATCAACACCATTACATGGCTATCAACTTTGACCAACAAGCATCAAAGATGATTTATCAACATCAAACTTGACCAATAAGCATCATGAATGATTTAACCAACAACATCGGTAACAGTACGTCGTTACCAATAACATCATCGTCTTAGTAATTGTTCTCTTTGTTAAGTCTTAACTTAACATTATCTTTATTAAGTATTATATTTATTAAGTATTATACTTAATCTTATTATCTAAACCTCAATTCATATTTTATTAAGATTATAGCTTAACCTTAATATTTAAACCTCAAGTCATATATTTATTAAGATTATAACTTAATCCTAATATTTAAACCTCAAGTCATATATTTATTAAGATTGTAACTTAATCTTAATATCAAAACCACAATTCATATCTTATTAAGATTATAACAAGCCTACATAACACTATCCATCAAGCAAGGGGTCAAAACTGCTCCTGGGTACGTGAGAATCGATTTCCAATCTCTGGAATCGATTTCTCAAGTCTTCAACTCGATTTCCAATCTCTGGAAATCGATTTCAACATGTTCAAACCGATTTCCCCAATCGATTTTGAACAAGGAAAATCGATTCTAGAAATCGATTTCTACAAGGCCAAATCGATTTCCACACCTTGGAAATCGATTCTTGGTTGATTCAAATCGATTTCCATGTGCTGGAAATCGATTTCTGGGTGTCAGATCATACAGCAGCGGGTTTTTTCCGCTATCGAACCAGTCTACGTTCTCTAATTAACATATCATTCGAGCCTAAGCTATTTATCACCAATTTGATTAGTCCAACACTTGTAAATCATAGCCTAAGGGTTATCAAACTAATCCTTGGTCATCAATCTCACATTGCCTATTTATTTTCTCCCTATAACTATGTTCTGATAGCATAAGGTTAACAAAACACCATATCATGGCATAAACGACGTGTTCATCATCATCAATTCATCAACAATCATATAAATCATGAAATCATAGTTATAAACATGTTATACATCAAATTATTCATCAATCAATACTCATATAGCCAGAAAACAACATAACAACATTCATAGGCATATGCAGGCATACATAGGGGTCATGGGTTAACCCCTTCATCTTAACCTATCCCAAAACCCACATATTCATGACCAAATTTCTCCCCCCATACCTTGTATGACGATTCACAGCCAAAGGGAAAAAGAACAGAGCCAAGTTCTACTACGGTTCCTTCTTACGGGTTCAGCACTTGATCACGATCGCAACACTGGAAAGAAGAGTCGATCTTTAAGTTAAGGATTGAAAGGAAAAACAAATCTAGGATTAGAAACTCACCTTGGTTTCTAACTTAGGAGATTAACTCTAGCAGCAAGGATAGACTAGCCAAACAACGGCGTGTTCTTGACGAAGAACACCAAAGCAGGATTCGTCCATTGGGTTTTCTAGAGCAAGAGATCAATTAGAGCTCTTAGGGATGACAAGAGGCAAAAAGTGTGTACAATAGGGAGTGGATACTAGGTTTAGGTCATACGCTATGTATATATAACTGTTAGGGACGTTTTAGGACGAATGGGCCGTACACAGCATAGCCCGGTAACCAAAACGCGTACACAAGCTCTGACACGCATGGGAATCGATTCCACAACCATGGAAATCGATTTTCCATTGGCCTAATCGATTTTCTTATCAAAGAAATCGATTTTTCCCTTTAAACAATCGATTTCCACTTTCTGGAAATCGATTTCTTCACCTGGAAATCGATTTCCCAAATCGATTTCCATTTCCGAAAACGTGTTTTTTGTCTTGATACCTGAATAAGACTTGTATATAATTCTCTAAGCTTTCCAACGCATCCAAGATCACCTCGATCGGATGTCTAGAACTCAAGATATGGCCAAAACCGTGAAATAGGTTATTTAGACTCGGATGGATCGATTATTCTAAAGGCTGAACTATTACAACTATGAACTTATGCACCAAAAACAAGCAAAAACAACATATGCAAACATCTATAAGCATGTATTAACACATATGTACATAGAAGTGAAAAAGCAGGGTGTTACAATTCTACCCCCTTATAAAAGTTTCGTCCTCGAAATTTCTACTCACCTTGAGTAAACAGATGCGGTATGACTCCTTCATCTTGCTCTCCAACTCCCACGTAGCACTTTCTTCTGTAGCTACACTCCAAATGACCTTGACCAAGGGAATTTCCTTCCCTCTCAGCTGCTTGACCCTTCGATCTTCAACCCGAAGTGGTAACACCTCAAAGGTCAATTTATCCTTTAGTGGAATAACATCAGGTACTATCACATGGCTTGGATCATGAACATACTTTCGAAGTTGAGACACATGAAACACATTATGAAGGTTTGACAGGAACGGGGGTAAGGCTATCTGGTAGGCGACTTCACCGACTCTTTTTAGAATTTGGTAAGGGCCAATGAATCTAGGAGTAAGTTTCCTCGCTTTCATTACTCTGCCAACCCCAGTTGTTGGAGTAACTCGCAAGAACACATGATCCCCCTCCTGGAATTCGAGAGTTTTTCTTCTCTTATCGTGGTAACTCTTTTGCCTACTCTGTGCCGCTCTCATCTTATCTTGTATCATCCTCACTTTCTCTGTAGTCTCCTGCACTACCTCAGATCCTAACACAACATTCTCTCCAGGCTCATTCCAACACAAGGGTGTCTTACACCTCCTCCCATACAAAGCCTAATAAGGTACCATCCCAATACTGGAATGGAAGCTATTGTTTTAGGTAAACTCTATAAGGGGTAAAAACTTATCCCAACTGCCAGACTGCTCTAGGACACATGCCCTCAACAAGTCTTCTAAGGATTGGATTGTTCTCTCAGACTGACCATCGGTCTGTGGGTGATAAGCTGAACTCAATCTAAGCTTATTTCCTAAGGCCTCATGCAAACTATTCCAAAATCTAGAGGTAAATCTAGGATCTCTGTCTGAAGCTATGCTAGAGGGTACACCATGCAATCTAACTAGTTCTCTGATATATAACCCAGTCAACTTCTCTAATGGATATTCCATGTTCATAGGAATGAAATGGGCAGATTTGGTTAACCTGTCCACAACAACCCATATGGCATCACAACCAGCTGGAGTCCTAGGGAGTCCAGACACAAAATCCATAGAGATACTATCCCACTTCCACTCTGGGATACTCAAAGGTTGCAACTTACCTGAAGGTCTTTGGTGCTCTATCTTAGCCTTCTGACACACTAAGCAAGCATACACAAACTCAGCCACATCCTTTTTCATCCTAGGCCACCAAAACATCCGTTTCAGATCCTGATACATCTTTGTGGCTCCTGGGTGAACACTCAAACCACTCCTATGTCCCTCCTCAAGGATCAACTTCCTAAGCTCTGGAACATCAGGTATACAAACTCTATCCTGGAACCTAAAAATTCCATCAGTCCCTTCCTTAAAGCTGAGATTTCTACCTTGAGCAATCAACTCCCTCTGGTCTAAAAGGTATACATCTATCTTTTGCCCTTCTCTAATCTGATCCATCAAACTGTTAGTGATTTTCAACATTCCTAGCCTAATGCTCTTAGGGGTAACTTCCCAAGCAAAACTCAAATCTCTAAACTCCTCTATCAAAACCATCTCTCTAACCATCAAGGCTGAAATATGCAAGGTTTTTCTACTCAAAGCATCAGCCACTACATTGGCCTTACCTGGGTGGTAACTCAACTCAAACTCATAATCCTTAAGAAATTCCGTCCACTTACGTTGTCTCATATTTACCTCCTTTTGGTCAAACAGGTATTTCAAACTCTTATGATCACTAAAGACCTCAAATCTAGCTCCATAGAGATAATGCCTCCAAATTTTTAAGGTAAACACTACAGCTCCTAACTCCAAGTCATGAGTGGGGTAGTTCTTCTCATGGGTCTTAAGCTACCTAGAAGCATAAGCTACTACCTGACCATTCTGCATCAACACACCACCTAAACCTTGCTTCGAAGCATCACAGTACACTACAAAAGGTTCACTAGGATTGGGTAACACTAACACAGGTGCAGATGTCAACCTATTCTTCAACTCCTGAAAACTTTCCTCACACTTAGAGTCCCACACGAAGATCTGACCTTTCTTAGTAAGGCGGGTCATAGGCAAAGCTATCTTAGAGAATCCTTCTATAAACCTCCTATAGTATCCGGCCAAACCCAAGAAACTTCTAACCTCGGTCACTGACTTAGGTGCTTCCCAATGGAGCACGGTTTCAACCTTAGCTGGGTCCACGGCTATCCCTCTTTTAGAGATGATGTGTTCTAAGAAACTCACCTCTTCTAACCAAAACTCACACTTGGACAACTTGGCATACAACTGTTTTTCCTTAAGGGTTTCCAAGACTATCCTCAAGTGTTCCTCATGTTCTTACTTAGTCTTAGAGTATACTAGGATATCATCTATGAAGACAACTACAAACCTATCCAAGTATGGATGGAAGATCTTGTTCATGTAGTCCATGAACACAGCAGGGGCATTAGTCACACCAAAAGGCAAAACTAGATACTCATAATGTCCATAGCGCGTTCTGAATGCAGTCTTTCGAATGTCCTCAGACTTGACCCGAATTTGGTGATAGGCTGATCTCAAATCTATCTAAGAAAACACACAAGCTCCTATCAGCTGGTCCATACGGTCATCTATCCTAGGAAGAGGATACCTATTCTTAATAGTCACTTTGTTGAGCTGTCGGTAATTGACACACAACCTCATGCTGCCATCTTTTTTCTTCACCAACAACAATGGCGCTCCCCATGGAGACACACTAGGCCTTACAAACTACTTCTGGAGCAATTCCTCTAACTGTTTCTTCAACTCAGCTAGCTCTAGAGGGGACATCCTATATGGTGCTATGGATATAAGTCCTGTACCTGGCACTAAGACTATGCTAAACTCAACCTCTCTCTCAGGTGGCAAACTATAAATATCCTCGGGAAAAACTTCTGGGAACTCTCTCACAACTGGCACATCCTTAACCTCAGCCTTTCTCTCTACTTCCAGGGAAGATAAGATCATGTATACTTGGGCTTCATCTCTAATAAAAGCCTTGACTTGGTTGGCAGTCAGAAAACTCGGATCCTTTGGATCGGCAGCAGTTCCAAAAACAACAGTTTTATCAAAGCAATTTAAAAGGACATGATTGGCAGATAACCAGTCCATACCAAGAATAACATCAAGTTGTTTAAGGGGTAAGCATATCAGATCAACTATGAAATTTCTATCATCAATGACAATGGAACAACCCTTACAAATATGTGAGGTAATAACAGTCTTATTGGTAGGGGTAGCAACAACTAGATCAAATTCAAGTTGGGCAACAGGTAATCTAAGGTACTCAACACAGTCATGTGATATAAAGGAATATGACGCACTCGAATCAAACACCACTATTAAAGGAGTCCCTTTGATGAGGCACTTACCTTAAATCAGGTCTTCAGATTCTGAGGCTTCAGCTCCACTGAGAGTGAAGACTCTTCCACTTGTCCTCAGTCAGTTGGCTTGAGAACTTTTGTTGGCACTCTGTGGCTCCGTCTTTGCTCCACTACAATCATTACTAATATGACCAGGCTTCCCACACTTGAAGCAGATGATGTCTGTCTCTTTGCAGTCACGAGTAAAGTGCTCCTTACCACACTTGCCACACCTGATGGGCCTAGAAAAGGCAAATCCTCCGCCACTGGCTGGTCTCGATGTATACTGCGGTTTCTTGCCGGCGTACTTGAACCCACGGCTAACTGGTGCCAACGGCCGCTTCCCTTTATCTTGCTGGGTCATCCTCTTACTCCCTTGAGGACCAGAATTCTTGAACTGGGCAACTCTGGACTTGTAGTCTTCCTCAAAGATTCTGCATTTGTTCACCAAGGTGGGGAAAACACGGATCTCCTAGTAGCTGATGGCTTGGTTAATCTCCGGACGCAAACCATTCTCGAACTTCAAACACTTGGAGCGGTCATCATTACAATACTGGTAGAGTGGATAGTAACATGACAGCTCCTCAAACTTAGCAGCATAATCCCCAACGGACATGTTTCCCTGAGTCAAAGCCAGAAACTCCATCTCCTTCTTGTCGCGTATATCAGCAGGGAAATACTTCCCCAAGAATCTCTCCTTGAAGGCATCCCAAGTAACAACGGTGCCTTCAGCGTCTAAACGTTGGCGGCAATTCTCCAACCAATGTTCAGCTTCTTCTACCAACTTGAAGGTAGAAAAGGTAACCTTCTGAGCATCGATGCATGCCATGGCCCGAAAGATCTTCTCAAGATCTCGGATCCATGTCTGAGCACCTTCAGGGTCATAAGCTCCCTTGAAGGATGGCGGATTATTCCTCTGGAACTTATCCAAACCCTGAAATTCAGCAGGTCCACCTCTGTTGTGATTCTGATTCTGCCCTATGGCATTAGCTAATGCTTCCAGGGCATCGGCAATCGCACGATCATTTCTACCCGCTATAACTTCCTGCATCATTCAAGCAACTGCTCAATATCGGAAGTTAAGCAAAACAAAACTAAACACTTAATAATCTATACCATCGTCATAGACAATCATATAAGAGTACACAGAAGAGAACACAACAGACACATACCCCGGCCTGTAGGACAGACCGGCTCTGATACCACTAAATGTGACACCCACTACCCCGCATAAAATAAAATATAAATAAAATCATACTTGTCTTTAAAAAATATATAATAATGAAAATAAAAACATTTTCTCAAGGGTAATATGCATCACATCATCTATAACTCAAACGTAGGAATCTGAAATAATCAAAATCCTTTAAAAACAAACTGCGGAAAACATAAATAATAAACATATCCCAAATCCCGATGTCACATATCAGAGTTGGTATACATATACCGATAATATATCGGAATAAACTAAACAACTAAACGTAAATCCTAACTACTATTACTAAGAGAGATCTCCACGGGATAACTCCTCGCCAGCATGCTCACCCTCATATGCACAAGAACAACAAAAGGTAGGGGTGAGAAATACGATCATAAATATATGTAAATGGAATGGAATAGTAATTAAGATGACATACAACACCAACACATGTATAATCAATACATATATATATACCAAAGATGCATGTCAACGCGAATGCAACATCACTACTCCGTATGCATGTGGCCAACAACTCTAACTCTGGAAAGACGATTAGGAGTACATGTCCGGTTATCAACGTGGATGATATGCCAGACCATGGGCCATCCCCGAACACTCTCACTAATCCTGATAACATATAGTGGCTAGTCAGGGTACTCAAGCTTATTCATTAGGTCACTCCGACAATAGGTAGCTAGCCCATGTCACCTGGAACTTCCCTAACCAATGTACCTGCAAGGCCGGGTTAACACCCATCGTGGCTTCCACTATCGCGATTCATCGTTTGCTTTCCACCCAACATATCAACTTCAACGTATGATGCGTGCAATGTTCATCAATATGCAAACACATGTCCAACCATCCATCATCAACACCATTACATGGCTATCAACTTTGACCAACAAGCATCAAAGATGATTTATCAACATCAAACTTGACCAATAAGCATCAAGAATGATTTAGCCAACAACATCGGTAGCAGTACGTCGTTACCAATAACATCATCGTCTTATTAATTTTTCTCTTTGTTAAGTCTTAACTTAACATTATCTTTATTAAGTATTAAACTTAATCTTATTATCTACACCTCAATTCATATTTTATTAAGATTATAACTTAACCCTAATATTCAAACCTCAAGTCATATAGTTATTAAGATTGTAACTTAATCTTAATATCTAAACCACAATTCATATCTTATTAAGATTATAACAAGCCTACATAACACTATCCATCAAGCATAAGGGGTCAAAACTGCTTCTGGGTACGTGAGAAATTTCAACATGTTCAAATCGATTTCCCCAATCGATTTTGAACAAGGAAAATCGATTCTAGAAATCGATTTCTACAAGGCCAAATCGATTCTTGGAGGATTCAAATCGATTTCCATGTGCAGGAAATCGATTTCTGGGTGTCAGATCACACAGCAGCGGGTTTTCTCCGCTATCGGACCAGTCTACGTTCTCTAATTAACGTATCATCGAGCGTAAGCTATTTATCACCAATTTGATTAGTCCAACACTCATAAATCATATCCTAAGGGTTCTCAAACTAATCCTTGGTCATCAACCTCACATTGTCTAATTATTTTCTCCCTATAACTATGTTCTTATAGCATAAGGTTAACAAAACACCATATCATGGCATAAACAGCATGTTCATCATCATCAATTCATCAACAATCATATAAATCAGGAAATCATAGTTATAAACATGATATATCATCAAATTATTCATCAATCATTACTCATATAGCTAGAAAACAACATAACAATATTCATAGGCATACGCAGGCATACATAGGGGTCATGGGTTAACCCCTTCATCTTAACATATCCCAAAACCCACATATTCATGACCAATTTTCTCCCCCCATACCTGGTATGACGATTCACAGCCTAAGGGAATGAGAACAGAGCCAAGTTCTGCTACGGTCCTTCTTACGGGTTCAGCACTTGATCACGATCGCAACACTGGAAAGCAGAGTCGATCTTTAAGTTAAGGATTGAAAGGGAAAACAAATCTAGGATTAGAAACTCACCTTGGTTTCTAACTTAGGAGATTAACTCTAGCAGCAGGGATAGACTAGCCAAACAACGGCGTGTTCTTGACGAAGAACACCAAAGCAGGATTCTTCCTTTTCGGTTTTCTAGAGCAAGAGATCGGTGAGCTCCTAGGGATGAGAAGAGGCAAAAAGTGAGTACAATAGGGTGTGGATACTAGGTTTAGGTCATATGCTATGTATATATAACTGTTAGGGATGTTTTAGGACGAACGGGCTGTACACAGCATAGCCCGATAACCTAAACGCGTACACAAGCTCTGACACGCATGGGAATCGATTCCACAACCCTGGAAATCGATTTTCCGTTTGACAAATCGATTTTCTTATCAAAGAAATCAATTTTGCCTTTTAAACATTCGATTTCCACTTTCTGGAAATTCATTTCTTCACCTGGAAATCGATTTCCCTTTCAGAAAACGTGTTTTTGGCCTCATCACCTGAATAAGACTTGTAGATAATTCTCTAAGCTTTCCAACGCATCCAAGATCACCTCGATCGGATGTCTAGAACTCAAGATATGGCCGAAACCGTGAAACAGGTTATTTAGACTCAGATGGATCGATTATTCTAAAGGCTGAACTATTACAACTATGAACTTATCCACCAAAAACAAGCAAAAACAACATATGCAAACATCTATAAGCAAGTATTAACACATATATACATAGAAGTGAAAAAGCAGGGTGTTACACATTGAACGTTGAACCATACAAGTAGTGCCTCCAAATCTTAAAAGCAAAGACCACCGCTGCTAACTCCAGATCATGAGTAGGGTAATTCTTCTTCTGCACTTTCAACTGTCTCCAGGCATAAGCTACCACTTTCCGATTCTGCATCAGAACACAGCCTAACCCCTGGTATGAAGCTTCACAGTATACTTCAAAAGGTTCACTTGGATCTGGTAACACCAACACTGGCGAAGTAGTCAGCCTCTTCTTCAACTCCTGAAAACTCTGCTCACAGGCTTCAGTCCACTCAAAAGCTTTATCCTTCCTTGTCAATTGGGTAAGGGCTCCTACAAACTTAGAAAATCCCTCGATGAACCTCCGATAATACCCAGCCACGCCCAAAAAACTGCGTATCTCAGTCACTGTGGTTGGTTTCCCCCAATCAAGAATTGCTTCAACTTTTGACGGATCTACAACAATTCCTTCCACTGAAATCATGTGACCCAAAAACTGCACTTCGTCAAGCCAAAACTGACACTTAGACAGCTTCGCGTACAACTGTTTATCCTTTTGAACCCGAAGAACGACACTAAGATGTTCAGCGTGTTCTTCCCGGTCTCGCGAATAAATGAGTATGTCGTCTATGAAAACATCGACAAACTTATCTAGGTAGGGATGAAAAATCCTATTCATATAATCCATGAATATGGCTGGAGCATTTGTCACCCCAAACAGCATTACAAGGTACTCGTAGTGCCCATAGCGTGTTCGAAACACTGTCTTTGGTACATCCTCTGCCTTCACGCAAATTTGGTGATAACCCGATCGCAGATCAATCTTGGAGAAAACTGTCACTCCCCTCAACTGATCCATCAAGTCATCTATCCTCAGAAGAGGATACTTGTTCTTAATGGTAACCTTGTTCAACTAGCGATAATCCACACATAAGCAAGAAGTTCCATCTTTCTTCTTCACTAACAGCACAGGTGCTCCCCATGGCGACACACTAGGTCTAACGAATTGCTTCCCCAATGAGTCCTCCAATTGTTCCTTCAAGGTTTCCAACTCTACAGGCCATACAATACGGTGCCATAGACACGGGTCCTATCCCTAGCACAAGATCGATTGAAAACTTGATGTCCCGAACTGGCGGTAAACCTGGCACATCTTCAGGAAAGACTTTCGGAAACTCATTCACGACAGGCACATGCTCCAAGACTAGCTCGCTCTTGACCTCCAAAGAAGATAGCAACATGTATCCCTGAGCTCCTTCTCTCAAAGAAGTGTTTACTTGGTTGGCAGTCAAAAATCCAGAATTCTCAGAACTAGGAAAGATTAAGGTTTTGTTTGCACAGTCTAACAGGATATGGTTAGAAGATAACCAATCCATCCCTAAGATTACATCCATTTGTGAAAGAGGCAAACAGATTAAATCAATCAAAAACGTTCTATCTTTTACAGAAATAGAACAATTCAAACTAACTTTAGCAGTTATAACAGGCTTTGCAGTAGGTGTAGAAATTACTAAATCAAAAGGTAAAGAAGAAACAGATAATCCCAAAAGGTTCACACAGTCATATGTAATAAAGGAATGCATTGCGCTTGAATCAAACAGTACGGTTAAGGTTTTACCTTCCATGACGCATTGACCTTGGATTAAGTCTTCATTCTGAGAAGCCTCTGCGCCACTCATAGTATAAACTCTGCCCCTTGCCTTAGGCCTCGGTGCTTGCACATTATTAACAGAATGTTCAGCTTTTGGTTGTACACAGTTGCGTGAAATATGCCCCGGCTTCCCACACCTGAAGCATATAATCCCCTTGATTGAGCATTCTCTTGTGGCATGATTCTTCCCACACTTCATACACTTGATTGGGGCATTTCCAGATTTACTGAAACCCCTACTGCTTCCTCCTACAAAACGTTGTTGTTGATCTTGCTGCTTTGAATAAGGTTTCCATCGAGTTCTATTGTCACGACGACTGTTCCCTCTATGGAATCTAGTCGGTCCAGAACTCTGCACTCGCTTGTCGTTGCTAGGCTCCAAGCTCTCGATCAGGCGACATTTTTCCATCAGCCTGGGAAACACAGAAATCTCCAAAGAAACCACAGCCCTTTTCAAATCGAGCCTCAGACCCCCTTCGAACTTCCTGCATTTCCACTCCTCTCTTGGGTTGTCTACGAAATAGTTTGAGAACTTCGCCAAACTTTCAAACTTGGCCTCGTACTCAGCTACAGACATTCCCCCTTGTCTCAGCTGGCGGAACTCCATCTCTTTCTCGTGCCTCGCACTTGCAGGAAAGTACTTTTCCAAGAACTTCCCCTTGAAAGCATTCCAGTCTATAACTTGTTGATCATTCATCAGCACCTGACGGGCTCCTTCCTACCAGTATTCAACATCTTCCACCAGCATATATGTTGGGTAGACAACCTTGTCATTCTCGGTACACCTCATAGCTCCAAAGATCTTCTCCAAAGTCTGGATCCAACGCTTAGTTTGCTCAGGATTGAACTCACCCTTAAACTGAGGTGGGTTCCTACGGAGGAATTCATCCAGTCCTCTACCCCTAGTAGCTCTCTCATCACGTTGACCCATCACAGCAGCCATCTCCCATATGGCGTTCACAACAGCATTCAGGTTTTGAGCAGCCATCGCTACCTTCAAAACCAGAATTGTTATACTCAAGGGACCACAACACAACCAAGCAAACAACATTATCTTCCTTACGGAGATAACAACAGAGAAACACACAGAGAACACACAACACAAACAAGATAGACCATAACCTACAAACCCCAAAGACTCGGGCAGCTCTGATACCAATTAATGCAACACCTTTTCCCGAGTGTCACATTCCCGAACGATTATAAGTCCGAAAATAATGTTAATGCGGAAAATACGGTTTTTCTTTTCTTTTTGCAATGATATAATGGGATTAGTAAAGTAAGTAATAATAAGTGAACTTAGGTTCACCAAGTATTCTAGAAGTCATACAGAATTAAAGTACGAAAATAGAAACAATACCGTATATAGACATAGGTCCAAGCCTAACGGATAATAAGTATATAATAAAGTACTAGGAGTCACAGCTCCCCAAAAGGTACAACTGACACTTGGACATAGCCTGGCCAAAACAAAACAGCAAAGGGAGTCCCCCTCCGGACTCAAAGTATATGCTGAACTGAATCGCCGTCGTGCCCATCTTCTTAAGCAGAAACAATAATACTAGCAGAGAAGATATACAGATATGGGTGAGATTCTCAACCATCAACACAACAAAATAGCAGAAGTAAAAACGAGACGACACACCAAGTAATAACATGCTTAACATGCGTACCATAAGTCTCAATATATCATGTTAATCAATTAACAGCATGATATAAGGCATCCTCGAAAACAGAATAGTGATGTACAACAAGTAAATGTAATAATCAACAGCCATGCAATGCAATGTAATGTACATGACTCAATGTCATTTGCCATAAGGGTAAAACTCTGACCCCTACTCCATGGAGCTAACAAAATGTCGGAGAGAGTGAATGGGAGGACATATTTCGAGTACGCCAGCCTTGGGCAAGATGCTACAACATTTGTAACGTGCACGTATTTGGCTTTACAGAAACACTCTACACCAAACATGAAAAGTACAGCATCTAGTCGAGGATATCGGTGTATTGCTCGGAGACACCACAATACAGAAGAGCTACCAACTGTCACATGTCAGCCTTTCCAACCCTGATACCTCCAATATTATTTAAAACGTCACCGTAAGATTGCACTGGCATCAAGGTGTAAGCTCAACTCCAAGGCTCAAGGCCTTACAACACATGCAATGAAATTCCAACGCTCACACTAAGTAAATGCGATAAAGCAATGTCCATCCACCGAATAAACCTCAAGGTTCACTAAGGTTCTCTTCCTTAGGAACTATACGCGTCTTTGTATTACAAAAATTTTATCCACTGGATAAATCTCATGATCCCTCTAGGATCGAGTCATCACAGGACCGAAACAATTGAACGATTGTCCTGGATCTGAATAACTGGTCCGTCATCGAACTACTGTTTCAAAACCCAAAACGTTTCACGTTTGTGCTTATGTCTTATGAATTACTTGTCATGTCCTAAGCATTATGAAGAAGGATTAAGAATCCCCTGAGATAAGTCTTTGATCCTTTCTAAGATATTAATTCCTTGAGTTTCAAATAATGAAATAAGGATTGATTCACTTAAGTCTTCTGAAGTCATTGATGAACTAAATCATCAATGGTATAGTGCATGGTCTTGTTCCACCATATACTATACTTAATTATCTCTTTTCTTTTGCTCTAAATTAATTACTTAACTTAGATTTTCATGCGTATAACGTTACGATTTAGAGTTGAAAACTCTTGATTTGAGACTTTGTAAACCAAAACCTTTTTAATTAAAAACTCATTTGATTTGAAATAACTTTGTTACTTGCTTAAAGTAAAGTAACTTAACTAAATTGAAAAGGGTTTTTCCTTACTAACTTAGTATAAAACCATGATCTAAGTTAGTGTAAAAGAAAATGGAATTTCATTCAGTTTTTCGAACTATGATTCATTTAAAACGAAACTTTAGGACAAAGTCCTCTTTATACTTTGAAGATTGAATGTTAACTTAGTTTTAAAATGAAGGTGATATCTTATTAAAACTAAGGTAACTTTATATTACTTTTACTTCCATGAAATCACTTTCATCATTTTACTTTTAAAACACTTAGTTAATTGGATAAACTATGACTAAAATAAAAATTCATTTTCATCTTAGTAAAACACTTGAAGGTTGAAACTCTATTTGATCTTTGGATCAAAATCACTTCTTGTTTTGTTTTGAAATATATGTTACTAAAACACTTTCTAACTTTCTAAAACATTGAATGTTCAAGAACAACTCATGTTATTCCTTTTTCTAGTCATGGCCGAATACTCCCTCACATGGGATGTGAAGATTTTGCTTCACTAACTTGTCAAGTAATAGCTCAAAATGCTCACAATATTATGATGACCAATAATCATGCATCATTCAACCATAATCAAGCATAAAAATCCTTACTTGATCTAGAGATCAAATTATGGTTTTCAACATACATGAAAACATTTTTCCATCCAAACATATCTCATCATAAGCATATAATAAACATGGAACCATTATTACAACCATGTTCTCAAAGAGAACTTCCCAAATAAAGTAGTGAACCCAAGCAAAAGGGTTTCACCCAAACCAAGCATAAACAACCATTTTCATTTTCCACCAATTTTGGTGTGATGAGGTTCACTACCCATACCTTTTGTGAAGTAATCCTTCGAATGAAAATCGTCTGACCGGTTCGCGAATCTCTCGATTATTCGCCCGAATACTCAACACCAACTACATACACACAATCAATTCAAACATTAACAATTAACAACACAAATTTTTCGTATTTCCTTAGACTTAGGGTTCGGCCGTATAAAAAAAAAAAAAAAAACTAGGGATTTCATTTGGTTTCAATCTCTTGGATGGATGATCCTTAGGTATACCTAACACTAAAACAAGTCTCGTTACTCAAAACTTGAATAAAACTTGAACATAGATGAAAAACAAGTTTTCAGTGAAAGAATATGAAGATTGAGAGATCAAAGGAACAGTTCCTACCTCTTAGAAGATGAAGATGATCAAGTTTATCAACTTTGTTTCACAAAATCACTTGAAGTTTATTAAGGAAAATGAAAGAAAAGGTGAGGAAATGTGAGGAAAATGTGAGTTATGAAGAAAAGGGGTGGAAGGCCTTCATGAAGGTGAAGGAGGCGTGTGAGATGAATGGAGGGGCAAGAATGTCCAAAAGTTTTTCACTTAAGGGCAAAATGGTCTTTTCACACAAGGTTAAACGGTAATTATGAAAAAGGTCAGGGGTATTTTGGCCTTTTCGCGTCCAGATATTTTTAAAAACCATCATGACACTGGCACGCTTTCTTGGGTGATGTGACCTGATGTGACTTCACGTTTATCCGTTAGCGGGTCCCGATAAATCCAAATTCAGCTCCGTTCGTCACCCGATTTAAGATTTCGCCCTTATAACTTATATTATTTCGCTTTTTAGTGCGAAAAACCAATTTTGTCAAAATTGTTGGAAATTCAATTCTAAACCTAACTGTTTCGTTCACGAGTCAAAATTAGATCTTTTGATCAATAAAATCTTACTGTCAGTGAAAACACAGACCGGGCTCCGTCTAAGTTTTCAACCCAAAGTTTAATCGTAGCTCTCTACGATAACGTAGAGTATCAATGTGGTCTTGGTTTATTTAAATTCACTTTCTAAACCTCAGATAAAAATATAAACTCATTTATACAGTTTATCGGTCTTAGAAAGCATGAAAAATTAGGGTGTTACACATCATAGATAGGTTGACGAAATGTGCTCATTTCTTACCTATCAACCAGAACTATTCTCTGTAGAGATTGACTCAGATTTACATCAGGGAGGTGGTGAAGCTACATGGTGTGCCTTCGAGTATTATCTCGGACCGAGACCTGAGGTTTACTTCGAGGTTTTGGAGAAGTCTAAATGTAGCGTTGGGAACTAAGTTAAGGTTGAGTTTTGCTTATCATCCACCGATGGATGGTCAGTCATAACGGACGATTCAATCATTGGAAGACCTGCTAAGAACATGTGTGTTGGAACACACAGGAAGTTGGGACAAGTTTCTTCCTTTGATTGAGTTTACCTATAACAATAGTTACCACTGAAGTATCGGGATGGCATCGTATGATGCTTTGTACGGGAGGAAGTGCAGGACTCCGTTGTGCTGGTTTGAGACTGGAGAGAATCAGTTGTTAGGACCTGATGTGGGGCAACAGATGATGGAACAGGTTAAGTTGATCTGGGAAAAGATGAAAGCCACAAGGGATAGGCAGAAGAGCTACGCTGACAAGCGGAGGAGACCCTTAGAGCTCCAAAAGGGCGATCATGTGTTTCTGAGAGTTACTCCAAGGACTGGCGTTGGCAGAGCAATTCAATCCAGAAAGCTTACACCCATATTCATAGGACCATTTCAAATTCTTCGCTGAATTGGTCCAGTAGCTTACTAAATAGCCTTACCGCCTAATTTTTCAAATCTCCATGACGTCTTTCACGTCTCTCAACTTAGAAAGTACTACCCTGATCCATCGCATGCGTTAGAGCCCGAATCACTCCAGTTAAGAGAGAACCTTGAATACGAGGCTTTACCTGCTCGGATAGTGGATAGAAGGATGAAGGAGCTTCACGGCAAGCAGATTCCCTTGGTGAGGGTCGAATGGGACCCAGCAACTGGAGATTCAACGTGGGAACGAGAAGCACAGATGCGTCAACAGTATCCCTCATTGTTTATAGGTATGAACAAGGAATTTCGGGGACAAAATTCTCTTTAAGGGGATGGTAATGTAACATCCCATCTTTTGTAACCCTAATTGAGGTGGATAACCTTGATCTAGTGTTTGTATGGTTGTGTGATTGTTTGTGTGTTAGTTATACACCTACTTGGGAGTTGAGGAATAGGCTTGAACAAGGTTGAAAGTGTTTAAGGTATAACACGAGGAACTGGGGAAGTCAGAAGTTTGGAAGTCCTTTCCCCGCTGAGTTAGATGCTCAAGCGTGGGAGGACTCCACGCTTAAGCGTTGCAACACTTAGGCATGGGGGAAACTTGCACGCTCTAGCGTGCTGAGTGCGCTGTGACAACTGTTCTGAGTTTGGATGCCTGTGAGACACGTGTCAGGACAGGGAGAAGGTAGAGTGGATGAAGTTTCAAGCTCAAGCGTGAAGAGATCCCACGCTAGAGCGTGGGAACGCTCAAGCGTGCAGATGTTCCACGCTTAAGTGTGGACAGCAGAACAAGTTTTGGTGTTTCCTTTCTCTTCCTCATTTCTTGCTTAAAAATCCTGGAATTTCAGAGAGTTCTCTGTAACTTTGAGAGTGAAACAGAGGTGTGGAGTGAGAGAGCATGATTTGGTGGAGATCGGAGCATCAGAACGTGATTCTGACAACACCGTTGAGATCGTGACCTCGAAATCTTCACTTTCGACCGATCGATTTCTCGATTTGCTTATGGTAAACTCGAATTTCTAACACTCGTTCTTCGCGTTCTTGGCGTTCTTCGAGTCTTTACCTTCTCCTTTGATCTTTGAGCTTGCCCTAGGTCTAACACTATTGCATATGTTTTGTGATCGTGATTAGGGCAAAAGTTCGTGCTTGCGGTTGCTCGTGGATTGGAGCTCAGGGTCGTGACTGTTGGAGTAGCTTGGGGCTGTTCTTGGTGAAGGGGGCTGCAAGCTTAGGGAGGAAGGAGGAGCGTGATCGTCTCATTCGTGATCGCATCGGCGATCGTGCCACAATAGTCAAGTGGAGAGAAAGAGTTACACACGTCGGGGAGGCAACAATAGTTTATATAGCTCTGTTGTATGTTTTGTGTTGTGTAAGGGAACCCTAAACCCTACGTGAGATTGAGCCCTGACGAGGTACCTAAACCCTCAGTTTAGCTTACTTCGGGCTAGCACGGTTGTGTTGATTCCCTAGGTTAGCAGACTTGTGTTGATTGACGTGATGTATGTATTGTTGCTCTGTGAGTATCTGCTAACTGTGGTATGTGATATATCTGCATGATATGATGGCATGATAATATATGAGGTGTTTACTGCTTTATTGAGCATTCTGATAATGATGAAATGCTATATGTATCTTGAAATGCGTGTATGCATGATACTTGGAGGTTAAGTATGATTAGGGCTTTGACCTCGTGGTGGACGTTTGAGCTGATAGTTGAGATTCGAGGTTATAGTTAGAGCTTGGAGCTTGTAAGTTTATGATGGGAGCTTGGAGCTCAGATGGTTTTAGTGGAGCTTGGAGCTCGTATGGTTACAGTGGAGCTTGGAGCTCAGATGGTTACAGTTGGAGTTTGGGGCTCGTGTTGCTAAGAGCAAGTTTGCATCTGTTGCTATATCAGCTCAAGGGAGATGGATGACATGCATAGCATATGCATATTATGCCAAGTTGCGAGCCGTATGTTGTGAGGCATACGTGGTTGGTGCACCGAGTACAAGTGCGGAAAATGGAAGGGAAGGTTTGTGTGACCTCGGAGATATACTGGACACAGGTGTACCCACATGAGACCGGTATGGTAGCTCCTATCGTGTCGTGGCGATCTTGGGCACGTCCTACTATCCCGACAGGACCCTGAGCCTTTCCAGTTGCCGGTGGATCTTCCGAGGAGGTCTAGATAGCCCTCTTTGTCTAGGACAGTTGATCAGTGATGCACTTTTATGGGTCACGGCGAGTGGAACAGATTACCTTAACAAACCAACTTGTGGTCCATTGAGCGGACGAGATGTTGCCCTTAGTAGGGTGTTTAGTACTGGTTGACATGCATATAAAGAGTATGTGTCACATCTCTCTAGGGGAACGACCATGGCATCGAGATATTGAAAAATGATTGCGTTTGCTATATACTCTGCATTGCATCATCCCTATATTTGATGTGCAGTATATCTTATCTCCCCATCTTTTCTTTGTATGTGTATGTTTGACTCGCGAGCAGACGGTGAGCCAGCCGAGCCACAAGATGGACCCGAAACTTCACCTGTTTATCATGGGGGCACCGCAGATGCCGATGCTAGGGGATTTTGAGATCATCTGTCACGACGAGAGGGGATGGCGGGTAGACCCCTCGACCATTTTGGCAATGTCCACAGGACCCGTCAGCCTGATCTTCCGGAGCGGTGCACCACCGTACATGGACATCATCAAACCTTACCTCGTATATCAGTTCCTTCCCTTCCCTCGAATATGGCGTCCGCTAAGACAGAAAGAGCGAGACTACTTGTGGGTGGCATCCCAGTCCTCGCCAGTATCCAGCACGAGGGGCTTCGTCTATAGAGGTCAGTGTAGGCGTACAGATCGGTATCTGAGGGTAGCCCAGAGGCGTAGGATTGTAGTGTTGAGTTCCTCCTCCGAGTACGGGCCTATGCGGGTTTATAGGCATACCTACGTAGAGGGGCAGGGTAGCTCAGGACATCCTCACCACTGATGGTGAGAGTCAGCCAGTACATCTCTAGGACTGTGTGGAGAGGCTTGACGTACTTTTGAGAGTGGGCCGGGAAGTGCTGGTGAATGTGTTTTGGAGAGTTTCTTTTGGAGGTGTTGATGTATATGTTTTTCTTTTCAGTTTCAGTTGTATTTCTGTATGTATATGCACCTAGTCCCTCTTGTGGGGCAACCATGTATGTTACAGTACTGCATGTATAGATGTTTTTACTTTACCTGTTGCGCTACCCTGATAACTATTTTACATACGTGCTTATGTTGTATGTTTTACAGTTGTCTCGTCCCTTTTAATAAGCACGTAATAGTATCGCTAAGTTATAGTTATTATAATACTGTAAGTGGGTTCTAAGCCTAATGGGGTGACTTCATGTACGTGGGGTCATCTCAGCAAGAATCCCCAGCTTTCATTTTCAAGAGCTTCTTAAATATGCTTTGGTTCAATTTTAGATAGAAAAGCCATATTGCTTGATTCTCTTAAGACAGATCTGGTTCGAACACCTTCAGAGGGACTTCCAATGATAAGATCTTCAGGATGATGAACTTTGAATTTCCTGTCTCTTCTGAGATTTGTATCATCATGCTGATGTTGACTTGTCTGCTCCACTTGTCTGACGTATTCTTCAACAGGTTCATTTTTAGATAAGTCTGGCTGTTGACTGTCATGTTTGGTTAAGTCAAGTCCTGCAAGATCATCTTCTAGATCTGATAGTTCCTTATCAGTCTTTAAACCATCATTGAACTTCACATGAATGGATTCCTCAACCACAGAGGTTCTAGAGTTAAAGACTATATATGCCTTAGACATTTCAGAATATCCAATGAAGATATCTTTATCCACTTTGGAATCAAACTTTCCAAGTTGATCCTTAGTGTTTAGGATGAAGCATTCATATCCAAATGCATGGAAGTAAGATATGTTGGGTTTTCTTCCTTTCCACAATTCATAAGGAGTTTTCTTTAAGAAAGGCCTTATAAGTATTTTGTTTTGTACATAACATGCACATGCAGTGTTTACTACTTCAGCCCAGAAGTACTTAGGGTGATTATTTTCATTGAGCATAGACCTAGCCATTTCTTGTAGAGATCTGTTCTTTCTCTTAACCACTCCATTTTGCTGTGGAGTTCTAGGTGCAGAGAAGTTGTTAGAGATTCCATTCTCTTCATAAAACAGTTTGAATTGCTCATTTTCAAATTCTCCCCCATGATCACTTCTAAGGGTAGAAATACAGAAACCTTGCTCATTTTGTACTTCTTACAGAATACGGAGAAGGCCTTAAAAGACTCATCTTTGTGGGTTAAGAGAAAAGTACCCATGTAAATCTAGCATAGTCATCAACTATGACAAATCCATATTTCCTTCCAACTAAGCTAGCAACACTAACTGGTCCAAACATATCCATGTGTAACAACTAAAGAGGTCTAGAGGTTGATACAAGGTTTTTAGATTTGAAACTTGATTTTACTTGTTTACCTCTCTGACATGCATCACATAAAACATTTTTCTTAAAAGTGATATCAAGCAATCCTCTCACTAGGTTATCCTTTTTCAATTTCAAAATAAGTTTCATACTAGCATGTCCTAGTTTCTTATGCCATAACCATCTTTCATCCTCTTTAGACATCAAACAGGTTGCACTTTGATCTGAAAGTTCAGTTAGCTCATTCTTATAAAGATTTTGCTATCTATTAGCTAAAAAGAGGGTCTTGACACTCTTGTCTTTGACTATGCATTCATTCTTAGTGAAGGAGACATCAAATCCACTATCACATAATTGACTTATGCTAAGTAAATTGTGTCTTAATCCTTCAACCATAAGGACATTAGAGATTGAGGGAAGATGGGGTGTAGCGAGACGACCCCACTTATGTAGGATAATCCCATTAGGCTTAGAACCCACTTATAACATTAACTATAACCTAGCGATATTATTACGTGCTTATAAGACGAACGACAAACGATAAAACATGCACTATAAGCACGTAAAATAAAGCATACATCAGAGTAAAGCACAACGGGAAAGATAAAACATGTACATGCATTATTTAAGTATTTACGTGGTTGCCCCCTCAGTAGGGCTGCTGTAATACATACATGAACTATACAACTGTGCTACAAAATAACATATACATCTAGACCTCAAAAGAAAACTCTCTAACATCCTCACTAGCGCTCCCCAACCCCACTCTCAAAAATACATCAGCCGCGGCACACAGTCCTAGAGACGCACTGGCTAGCCCCTACCATCAGTGATATGGATGACCTGAGCTACCCTGTCCCTCTCCATGGGTATGCCTATAAACCCGTGTAGGCTTGTACTCGGAGAAGGAACTCAACACTACTCTACGGCGCCTCAAGGCCGCCCTCAAATATCGGTCTGAACGTCTCCTCTGGCCTCTGTACACGAAACCCCTCCTGCTGGATACTGCTGAAGTTTGTGGTGCCACCCATCTGTAGTCCTGCTCCCTCTGGCTCGGTTGTTGCCACATCCATGGGAAAGGAAGAAACTGGTAAACATGGTAGGGTCTGATGATGTCTGCATACGGTGGAGTACCTCTCCCGAAGATCAAGCTAACTGGTCCTGTGTACACTACCAAAACGGTCGAGGGGTCCACCTGCCATCCCCTCTCGTTGTGGTACACGATCTCAATATCCCCCCAGCACCGGCATCCGCGGTGCTTCGGTGATAAAAGGGTGACGCCTTGGGTCTATCCTGTGGCTTTTCTTGCTCTTCGTCTGCTCGTAGCACGAACATACATATACAAGAAAAGACAGGGAGATAATATATATAGCACATCAAATATAGGGATAATGCAATGCAGCATATATAGCAACCACAACCATCTCTCATTGTCTCGACACCACGGTCGTTCCTCAGCTAGATGTGACACGTACACTTTCTATGCATGCCGGCCGGTACTAAACACCCTGCTAAGGGCAACATCTCGTCCGCTCAACGGACCATAAGTTGGTTTGTTCTAGTAATCCTTTCCGCTCGCCGTGACCCTTAAGAGTGCATCACCGCTCAATTGTCCCAGACAAAGAGGGCTATCTAGGCCTCCTCGGAAGATCCACCGGCAACTGGAAAGACTCTGGGTCCAGTCGGGATAGTAGGACGTGCCCAGGATCGCCACGACAGGTTAGGAGCTACCTCATCGGTCTCCTGTGGGTACACCTGTGTCCAGTATATCCCCGAGGGCACACCGACCTTCCCTTCGTTTTCCGCACCCGCACTCTGTGCACCAACCTCGTATACCTCACGGCATACGGCTCGCCACTTGGCATCATATGCATATGCTATGCATGTCATCCATCTTCCTTGAGCTGATATAACGACACATGCAACTTTGCCCTCAGCAACATGAGCTCCAAGTTCCTACTGTACCATATGAGCTTCAAGCTCCCACTGTACCATATGAGCTCCAAGCTCCCGTCATAACTTACGAGCTTCCAACTCCAACTATAACCTCAATATCAACTATCAGCTCAAACGTCCACCACAGGGTTAAAGCCCTAATCAGACTAAACTTCCAATTCTCGTGCAAAACAGGCATTTTGAGATACATATAGAAGTAAATCAATATTAGCATGTTCAATGCAGCAGTAAATATCTCATACAACAACATGCCATCATATCATGCAGACATACCACATACCATAGTCAACAGATAAGCAGATATTCACGAAGCAGCCATACTTACATCACGTCAGTCAACATAAATCTGCTAACCTAGTGTGTTAACATAGTGGCGCTAGCTCGAAGATGACTAAACCTAGGGTTTAGGTACCCCGTCAGGGCTCAACCTCACATAGAGTTTAGGGTTCCCCTACACACACGAAACATACGACAGAACTATATAGTCTACGCTTGCCTCCCCGACGTGTGTAACTCTTTCTCCCCACCTGAACAGCTGTAGCACAAACTTCCACGCGATCACAAGCATGACGATCCCGTGCAATGCCCTTTCCCGAGTGTCATATTCCCGAACGTTTATAAGGCCAAAAACATTTACTAAAGCGGAAAATACGGTTTTTTTTTTTTTCCTTTCCACAAAGATAGAATGGGATTAGTAAAGGTAAATAATACTAGTAAATGAACTTAGGTTCACCATGCATTTCTAGAACATACTGTATTATAAATACAGAAAGAGAAAACAAAAAACAGAAACATCAACATTACTGTATACAGACATAAGTCTAATGTATAACTGATAATAAGAAATGATATATACTAGGAGTCGTAGCTCCCAAAAGGTACTACAAATACTGACATAGTCTGCCCGACAACAAAACTAAACCACAAAAAGAGTCCGCCTCCATGCTCAAGGAAACTGTTGAACTGAACCATCGTCATGTCTATCTGTTCAAGCAGCAACAAGTACCAGCAGAAAACATACAGATATGGGTGAGATTCCCGTTCATCAACACAGTAAAACAGCAATGGTAAAAACAGGACGACTCACCAGGTAACAGCATACCCAAAATGCTTAATAAAATTCTCAATATAAATCATGTTAAACAGTTAACAGCATAATATAGGGCATTCTTAAACAATATAGCGATGTATAACAGTAAATGTAATCATCAATAGCCATGCAATGTACATGACTCAATGCCACTGTCACTGGGTACGACTCTGACCCCTACTCCATGGAGCTAACAAAACGTCGGAGAAAGTGAATGGGAGGACATGTTTCGGTTTCTGCCAGCCATGAGCAAGATGCTACAACATTCATAACGTGCCGTATCTGGCTTTAATGAAACACTCTTGACCAAACATGAAAAGTACGGCATCTAGTACAGGGTATCATTGTATTGCACGGATTCGCCATAACACAGAAGAGCTACCAACTGGTCACATGTTAGCCCTTCCAACCCTGATACCTCCAAAAAGACCATGGAAGATCTTCACCGTAAGATTCGCACCTGCATCATGGTGTAAGCTCAACTCCTAGGCTCAAGGCCTTACAACTATGCAAGTGAAATGCCAATGCTTACACAAAGAAGATGCGAAAAAGCAATGTCTAACCCCTGGGTAAACCTCGAGGTCCACCAAGGTTCTCTTCCTTAAGAACTATACGCGTCTTTGAAAAACAAAACCTTTATCCACCGGATAAATCTCGTGATCCCTTCGGGATCGAGTCATCACAAGGCTGAAACAAGTAAACGATTGACCTAGATCCAAATCACCGGTCCGTCATCGAACTACTGTTTCAAAACCCAAAACGTTTTGTGTTTGTGTTTATGTCTTATAAAGTCATTGATGTACAAAGTCATCAATGGTATAGTTGTTTCACCACATACTACACTTAATTATCCATTGTCTTCAACTCTAAGTTAATTACTTAACTTACGATTTTATACATAAAACTTTACGATTGTGTTAGAAAACTCCTTTTGTAAACCAAACAACTTTTACAAATGAAACTTATATGATATGAAACCACGTTTGAACCACTTACTCTATTTCTAGCACTTTCTGAAACATGAAATTCGCTTAGCGGGGTAAAATTCTCTTAGCGAAAATGAGGCAGTGATACCTCTTTTGAAACTCCCCTGTATCGCTGGGCGAGACATGGTTCGTTCAGCGAAAATTCGCTTCATTCGCTTAGCGAAACTTAATTCGCTTGGCGAAAAGGAGGCAGTGATACCTCTTAAAATTTCCCTGAATCGCTTAGCGAAAATCGAGTCGCTTAGCGAAATTCCTTCTTATTCGCTTAGCGAAGCTGCAATCCCTTAGCGAAAATGAGGCAGTGATGCCTCGCTTATATTTTCTCTGTTTTCGCTTAGGGAGGATTGGTTCGCTTAGCGAAAATGCCTTAAGAAAACATTACTTTGTTCTCAAATAAAGAAAAGCCTTGTGGAATTATCTTTAACTCTTTATGAAAAACACTCCTTTGTTTCACCTTTAAAATACTTGATTAACTAGATGAACTAATGGTAAAGTATAAGACATGTTTCACTTTGGTGAAAACACCTTGAGATTGAAATTTGTTTGATCTTTGGATCAAAATCACTTATGGTTTTTCTTTAAAGCATAAGCCACTAAAACACTTTTCTTACTTGAAAACTTTAAATTGTTCAAGAACTACATATTTTCTTCCTTTTCTCAAGTTCATGGCCGAAAGCCAACTATGCACCAATGTGAAGATTTAGTTCACCAACTAACCAAGTTATGGCTCACAAAACTTACACAATTATGATAAACAATAAACACACATCATTGCATCATAATCAAGCACCAAAGTCCATACTTGATCTAGTGATCAAAGTAGGTTCTTCAACATGCAAGAAATTATTTTCTCACCTAGACAACATCATCATAAGACACATGATAAGGCATACAAGCATAAACTACAAATATTACACATTGTTCTCCAAGAGAACCAAATTAATTGGTGAACCCAAACCAAAGGGTTTCACCCACACATAAACTAAACAACCATCTTCACCACCACTATTTTGGTGTGATGAGGTTCACCCCCCATACCTGTTGAAGAGCAGATATCCGGATCAAAGTCGGTTGATCGGTTTGTGATTTTCCTAACAATCGTTGCAACACCCTTTCCCGAGTGTCACATTCCCGAATGTTTATAAGGCCGAAAATATTTATTAATGCGGAAAATACGATTTTTATTTTTCTTTTCTTTTCATAAAGATGTAATGGGATTAGTAAAGGTAATAAATAATACTAATAAGTGAACTTAGGTTCACCATGCATTACTAGGACATACTGTATTATAAATACAGAAATAGAAAACGGAAAACAGAAACATCAACATTACTATATACGGACATAAGTCTAATGTATGACTGACATTAGAAATACAATAAGTACTAGGAGTCATAGTTCCTAAAAGGTACTACAAAAACTGACATAGTCTGGCCGACAACAAAACTAAAACATCAAAAGAGTCCACCTCCGAACTCAAAAGGACTGCTGAACCGAACCATCGTCGCGTCCATCTGTTCAAGCAGCAACAGCAAGTACCAGCAGAAAACATACAGATATGGGTGAGATTCCCGATCATCAACACAACAAAACAGCAGTAGTAAAAACGGGACGACTCACCAGGTAACATCGTACCCAACATGTTAAACCGTTAAACCACATACTAAACCTCTCAATATAAATCATGTTAAACAGCTAACAATATAATATAATACATTCTTAAACATAACAGAGATGTATAACAGTAAATGTAAACATCAACAGGCATGCAATGCAGTGCAATGTACATGACTCAATGCTAATGCCACTGGGTACTACTCTGACCCCTACTCCATGGAGCTAACAAAACATTCAGAGAGAGTGAATGGAAGGACATGTTCCGGTTTCTGCCAGCCATGAGCAAGATGCTGCCATGAGCAAGATGCTACAAAATTCGTAACGTGCACGTATCTGGCTTTACGGTAACACTCTCGACCAAACATGAAAAGTACGGCATCTAGTAGAGGATATCAGTGTATTGCTCGGATTCGCCACGACACGAAAGAGCTACCAACTGGTCACATGTCAGCCCTTCCAACCCTGATACCTCCAAAAAGACCATTGAAGATCGTCACCGTAAGATTCGCACCCGCATCAAGGTTTAAGCTCAACTCCTAGGCTCAAGGCCTTACAACTATGCACATGAAATGCCAATGCTTACACAAAGCAGATGCGATAAAGCAATGTCTATCCATTGGATAAACCTCAAGGTTCACTAAGGTTCTCTTCCTTAGAAACTACACACATCTTTGTTTTATAAAACATTTATCCATCGGATAAAACATTTATCCATCGGATAATTATCTCGTGATTCCTTTGGAATGATCCAGACTGCTTTCAGAATTGCCGACTGTCCCCACAAACCAACACAAGTCTTTTCAGCGTGTTTTGTCCTCACTCACACGCTTTCTAGGAAACTTCCCAGAAGGTCACCCATCCCATAATTACTCTAAGTCAAGCACACTTAACTATAAAGTTCTTATGTTCTAAGTTCCCGAAAAGAAGATAATTATTGTTGGTATGGGTAGTACCAATCAATTCTTATATGCCTTCCCTTAACTATACAGTCCCATACCTGCATAGCCTCAGGATTCCTTCCACTGAACAGTCCCATACCTGCACAGCCTCAGGATCTCTTTCATTCCAGTTATCGCAAGACGGAAACAATTGAACGATTAACCTGGATCCGAATCATCGGTCTGTCATCGAACTATTGTTTCAAAACCCAAAACGTTTCGTGTTTGTGTTTACGTCTTATGAATTATGTCTCAAGTCCTAAGCATTATGAATAAGGATTGAGAATCCTCTTAGATAAGTCTTTGAGCCTTTCTAAGATATTAATCCTTGATTTTCAATTAAGGAAATAAGTGTTGATTCACTTAAGTCTTATGAAGTCATTGATGTACTAAGTCATCAATGGTATAGTACATGGTCTTGTTCCACCACATACCATACTTAATTAACCATTGTCTTTAACGCTAAGTTAATTACTTAACTTAGGTTTTTCACGTAAAACTTTAAGATTAAGAGTTAAAAACTCTTTTGGTAACAAAACTGTTCTCATTTGAAAACTCATTGGATTTGAAATACGTTGCACTTGCCTCAAGCAAAGTACCTTAACTATTTTTGAAAAGAGTTCTTCAGTACTTGACTAAGTGTAAAACCATGGTCTAAGTTAATGGAAAGGAAATGTAATCTCATCTAACTTCCTTAACTATGATTCATTTAATCAACTTTAGGATAAAAGGTCTCCATTATGTTTGAAAAAGAACTTTGTCTTTGTTTTAAGATGAACTTCGTCTTCGTTTTAAGATAAAGGAAATGCCCTATGAAACTATATTTAACTTCTCATGAAAACACTTCTTTATTTTACTTTTAAATCACTTGATCACTTAGATAAACTAAGGTTAAATTAAAAGACATGTTTCACTTTGGTGAAGACGCTTAAAAGTTGAAACTTTACTTAATCTTTGGATCAAATCACTTATTGTTTGCCTTTGAAACATAAGTTATATTAAAACAATTTCTTACTTTAAGAATTTTGAATGTTCAAGAACAACAATTGTTCTTCCTTTTTCTTTGGTCATGGCCGAATGCTCCCTCAATGGGATGTGAAGATTTTGCTTCACCTATTTGACAAGTTATAGCTCAAAAGCTCACAATATAATGATGAACAATAATCATGCATCATTCAATCATAATCACGCATAAAAATCCTTACTTGATCTAGAGATCAAAGTATGGTTTTCAGCATACATGAAAATGATTTTCATCCAATCACATCATCATAGACATATGCTAGAGCAGACTAATGCATAAACTACACTTATTACACATTGTTCTCCAAGAGAACCAAATTGAATGGTGAACCCAAACCAAAGGGTTTCACCCACACATAAACTAAACAACCATCTTCACCGCCACCATCTTGGTGTGATGAGGTTCACCCCCCATACCTGTTGAAGAGCAGATTCCCGGATCAAAGTCGGTTGATCGGTTTGTGAACCTCCTGATAATCGTCACCAACTACAAACAACCAAACAATCAAACATCAAACAAGACAAATCTCATCTATTCCTCCTCAAAGAGGATTCGGTCCTACCCTAAGAAATTTAGCTAGAGATGTCCAAACTTTCTAATCTTTTGGGTGGTTGATCCTTAGGTACTCCTAACACTAAAACAAGTCTTATTCCTTAAAACTTGAATCAAAAACTCACCCTTTTTCACATCTAAGATTTCGGCCACTTTTGAAAGAAAAGGCTAGAAAACTCATTTGGTTTCATGCTCTTGAATGGTGGATGAGACTAGTTCATAGAAAGTGATTTGGTATCAAAAGGATTTTTCTACACTTTTCTATGGATTTTCAAAGTTCTAGATCTAAACTTGGATCTTCATGAATCAAGTGATTCAAGAGATGAAATAGAGAAATTGAGAGAGTTAAGATGAGGATCATACCTCCTAGGATCAAAGATTAGTGAAGAAGAAACAAGTTTTCACCCAAAAACTTCAACTTTTGAAGATCAAACTAGGGTTTTTGTAAAGAACTTTTGATGAACACTCAAGAACTCATGAAGAACATGAAGAACAAGTGAGAGAAAGAAGAGAGAGAGAGAAAAAGAAGGTGTGGCCGCATGGCCAAGTGGGGTGAGGGTTTTATAGCCATTTTGCCTTCATGGCAAACTTGTAAATCAACAAAAACGGTACTTTGGTAATTCCTTCAAAGACTAGGGGCATTTTGGTTATTTCTCTTATAAATATCTAGATATTTCTAGAAAGGTAATGATGACATGGTGAGTCACAGGGTCAGAATGGTTATTCCATAAATTCTCAGGGGCAAAACGGTCTTTTCATTCAAGGGCAAATGGTAATTATGAAAAGGGTCAAGGGCATTTTCGTCATTTCACGTCCAGATATTTTCTAAACGTAATCATTACACTGATGAGTCATTGATGAGTCATAGCACACCATGTGACTTCAACCTTATCCGTAGCGGGTCACTGAAATCTCGTATTCAGCTCCGTTCTTTACCCGATTTAGGTTTTCGCCCAAGAAAGTCGTATGACGACTTATTTATTTTGAATATTTCCAAAATAACCAATATTTTGGAAATAAAATATAAAACCTAACTGTTTCGTTCACGAGTCAAAATTAGGTCTCGATAGTAGAAAAAGGCTACTATCCGTGAAAAACGCAGATCGGGCTCCGTTTGAGCTTTTACCCGAAACTTAACCACAACTTCCTATGGTTGTGTAGGACATTCCTATCTGGTCAGAATATTTTATTTCACTCTCTAAACCCTCCAATAAAATACAAACGTTAAAATACTGGAGAATTAGAAAACGTGAAAATCGGGGCGTTACAATCGTCACCAACTACAACAACACAACAATCAAACATTAAACAACAATCAAAGCAAAACTCAACAATTCTAACAATGAGGGTATCGGCCACCCAAGGGTAAAGAGGTTTGGAATTGATTTTGGTTTTCCATTTCATGGATTCAAAGGCAATAGGAAAGCTAAGGATGAAATCAAGTGTTAGAAATCAAAAATTGATGCAAAACACTATTCATCATCATCACATAGTCTTCGGCCATATTGGGCTTTGTGAGATATGATGAGACTTGAATCATAAGCTCTTGGGTTTAGGTAGAGAATGATGAGGTGATTTCAAAGAAATTGGTCTCATATCAAAAGGATTTTTCTATAATTTCTTATGGATTTTCAAACTTTTGGATCTAAGAAATGATTTTCATGAAAATGAATTTTGATCTTGAAATAGAGAGAGATTCAAGAAGCTAAGATATCATAGAAGTGATCTTACCTTAAAATGAAGGAAGATTGCTCAAGGAATCAAGTGATTCTAACAAGTATTCAAGGTTTTCTCAAGGATCAATGGTGTTTTCTCAAGAACAACTATGTAGTTCTTCTTGGGTAGGGGCTGTGAGTGAATGAAGGGTGTGAGGGGCGGAGTTCAGCCTCTTAAAAGCTCACTAAAGGGCAAAAAGGTCATTTGCCAAAAGGGTAAAATGGTTAAAGTGTAAAAGACTAAGGTTAGGGGTATTTTGGTAATTTTGCGTCTAGATTTTCCCGACCATCATGACGACTCTGGCATACTCTCCCAAGTGTCTTGGGATGATATGGTATCAAGCTCATCCATTGTCGGGTCTTGTTGAATCCCTTTACGACTCCAAACGCCTCCTGATTCGACTAAACTATCGAATATAATATAATATTATGATTATTCGGACATCGTCACGAATTTTAACAAAGGTGTAGGAAATTAAATTCCGACACTTACTGTCTCGTTCACGAGTCCAAATTAGGTCTCGATAGTAGAAAAAGGCTACTATCCGTGAAAAACACAGACCGGGCTCCGTTTGAGCTTTTGCCCTAAACTTAACCATGGCTTCTTATGGTTGTGTAAGACATTCCTATCTGGTCAGAATATTTTATTTTCACTCTCTAAATCCTCCAATAAAATATAAACGTTAAATTACTGAAGAATTAGAAAACGTAAAAATCGGGACGTTACATTCCTACCCCTCTTAAAAGAATTTCGTCCTCGAAATTATACATACCTCTTAAAACAAACTTGGATACTGTTATTGCATGTCCTCTTCTCTTTCCTAGATAGCATCTCCTGTAGTCTCATTCCAGATAACTTTGACCAAAGCTATCTCCTTCCCTCGCAGTTTCTTTACTCTCCTGTCCTCGATCTTAACCGGCAGCGTTTCATAGGTTAGGTTATCCTTTAGCTATACGGAATCAGACTCTATGACATGACTGGGATCAGGAATATACTTTCGCAATTGCGAAACATGAAAAACATTGTGAAGGTTGTATAGAAAAGGCTATAAAGCTCTTTGGTAATCTACTGGACCTATCCGACGAAGAATTTGATAAGGTCCAATGAATTTTGGAGTGAATTTTCTGGACTTCAGGACCCGGCCCACCCCAGTCATTGGAGTGACTCTCAAAAACACATGATCCCCTTCCTCGAACTCAAGTGGCCTACGTCTTTTACCCGCATAACTCTTCTGTCGGCTCTGAGTCGTCCTCATCTTTTCTTGAATCAGTTTCACCTTCTCGATTGTTTGTTGCACTAGTTCAGGTCCTAATGAAGCACTTTCTCCATCTTGGTACCAATACAAAGGTGTTCTGCAACGTCGTCCGTATAAAGATTCGTAGGGTGCCATCCCTATACTCGAATGATAACTGTTGTTGTAGGTAAACTCTATCAACGGTAGGAAATTCTCCCAACTTCCGGCATGTTCCAACACACACGCCCTCAACAAGTCCTCTAAAGACTGAATCATCCTTTCCGATTGTCCATCAGTTTGAGGGTGATAAGCCGAACTTAATCATAACTTCATTCCTAAAGCTTCATGTAAACTTTGCCAAAATCGCGATGTAAAATGCGGGCCTCTATCCGATATGATACTTGAAGGTACTCCATGCAGTCTCACAATCTCACTGATATAAATCTGAGTAAGCTTTTCCATGGAATACTTGAGATTGATAGGTAGAAAATGAGCTGATTTCGTAAGCCTATCAATTATAACCCAAATGGAATCATGCCCTTTAGGTGTCCTTGGCAAACACGTCATGAAATCCATTGCTATGCCATCCCATTTCCACTCTGGAATATCCAACGGAAGTAACATTCTCGCTGGCCTTTGATGTTCAACCTTTGCTTTTTGACACACTAAGCAAGACGCCACATAATCGGCTACTTCTCTTTTCGTCCCTTGCCACCAAAACAATCGCTTTAGGTCTTGGTACATCTTGGTTGACCTTGGATGCATACTCAACTTGCTTCTATGAGCTTCGTCCAGAATTAACCTCCTTATCTCTGGGTTGTTTGGAACACAAACCCACTCTCCTCGTCTTAGGATTCCATCTGCTCCTTCTTTATATTCAGACGTCATCACTTTCTTTAGATTCCTCCATTCTTTCTCCAGATGCTGGTCGTATACTTGTTTCTCCCAAATCTGATCCATCAGATCACAAGATACTGTAACCATACCTACACATAGTCTTCCTGGCATACTAACCATGGACAAATGCATATCCCTGAACTGCTCCAACAGCTCGTGTTCCTTAACCATCATGGCAGTCACATGTAACACTTTCCTACTCAGCGCATCCGCTACCACATTAGCTTTTCCCAGATGATACTGTAACTGAAAGTCATAGTCCTTCAAAAATTCCAGCCACCGTCTTTGTCTCATGTTGAGCTCTTTCTGATCGAACAAGTACTTCAAGCTCTTATTATCGCTGAAAACATTGAACATCGAACCATACATGTAGTGCCTCCAAATCTTCAATGCAAAAACTACCGCCGCTAACTCCAGGTCATGAGTTGGGTAATTCTTCTCATGTACTTTCAACTGTCTCGAGGGATACTCTACCACCTTCCGATCCTGCATCAGAACACAGCCTAATCCGTGGTATGAAGCATCACAGTACACTTCAAAAGGTTCGCTTGGATCTGGCAATATCAACACTGGTGATGTAGTTAGCCTCTTTTTCAACTCCTGAAAACTCTGCTCACAGGCTTCAGTCCATTCAAACGTTTTATCCTTCCTCGTTAATTGGGTAAAAGGTCCTACAATCTTAGAAAATCCCTCAATGAACCTCCGATAATACCCAGCCAAACCCACAAAACTGCGTATCTCAGGCACTATGGTTGGTCTTTCCCATTCAAGAACTGCTTCAACTTTCGACGGATCTACAGCATATCCTTCCTTTGAAATTACATGACCCAAAAACTGCACTTCGTCGAGCCAAAACTCACACTTGGACAACTTTGTATACAACTATTTATCTTCCAGAACTTGAAGAACCACACTAAGATGTTCAGCGTGCTCTTCCTGGTCTCATGAATAGATGAGTATGTCGTCTATGAAGACAACGACAAACTTATCCAGGTATGGACAAAAGATCCTATTCATATAATCCATGAATATCGCTGGAGCATTCGTCACACCAAACAGCATTACAAGATACTCGTAGTGCCCATAGCGTGTTCGAAACGCTGTCTTCGGTACATCCTCTGCCTTCACACGAATCTTGTGATAACCCGATAGCAAATCAATCTTGGAGAAAACTACCGCTCCCCTCAACTGATCCATCAAGTCATCTATCCTCGAAAGTGGATACTTGTTCTTAATAGTAACCTTATTCAACTGGCGATAATCCACGCATAGGCGAGATGTTCCATCTTTCTTTTTCACCAACAGCACAGGTGCTCCCCACGGCGACACACTGGATCTAACGAAATGCTTCTCCAATAAGTCTACCAATTGTTCCTTCAGGGTTTCCAACTCAGCAAGTGCCATTCGATACGGTGCCATAGACACTGGTCTTGTTCCTGGCACAGGATCGATTGCAAACTCGATGTCCCGAACTGGTGGCAAACCTGGTACGTCTTCAGGAAAGACTTCCGAAAACTCATTCACGACAAGTACGCGCTCTAAGACTAGCTCGCTCTTGACCTCCAAAGAAGATAGTAACATGTATCCTTGAGCTCCTTCTCTCAAAGAAGCATTTACTTGGTTGGTAGTCAAAAATCCAGAATTCTCACAACTAGGGAAAACTATGGTTTTATTTGCACTCTAACAGGATATGATTAGAAAATAACCAATCCATTCCTAAGATTACATCCATTTGCGAAAGAGGCAAACATATCAAATCAATCAAAAATGTTCTATCTTTAACAGAAATAGAACAATTCAAACAAACTTTAGGAGTTACAACAGGCTTTGCAGTAGGCGTAGAAATTACCAAATCGAAAGGTAAAGAAGACACAGGTAATCCTAACAGATTCACACAGTCGTTGGCAATAAAGGAATGCGTTGCGCCTGAATCAAACAGTACAGTTAAGGTTTTACCTCCCATGACACACTGACCTTGGATTAAGTCTTCATTTTGAGAAGCTTCAGCGCCACCCATGGTATAGACTCTGCCTTTTGTCTTAGGCCTCGTAGCTTGGACATTGTTGACGGAATGTTCCACTTTTGGTTTCATGCATTCACATGAAATATGTCTTGGCTTCCCACACTTGAAGTAGATAATCCCTTTGATCGAATAGTCCTTGGTGATGTGGTTACTCTTCCCACACTTCATGCACTTGGTTGGGGCATTTCTAGACTGACTGAAACTCCCACTGCTTCCTCCAATAGAACGTTGATCTTGTTGCTTTGCATAGGGCTTCCACGAGATTTGTTGTCTCAACCACCGCTTCCTCTTTGAAACTTGCTCGGTCCAGAACTCTATACCCGCTTGTCCTTAGGTTTCAAGCTTTCGATCAGACGACACTTCTCCATTAGCCTTGGAAAAACAGAAATTTCCAATGGAACTATAGCTCTCTTTAAGTCGATCCTCAGACCTCCTTCAAACTTCCTGTATTTCCACTCTACTCTTGGGTTGTCCAGAAAATAATTCGAGAACTTTACCAAGCTCTCAAATTTGGCCCCGTATTCACCTACTGTCATTCCTCCCTGTCTCAGCTGGAGGAACTCGATCTCTTTCTCTTGCCTTGCACTTGCAGGAAAATACTTTTCCAGGAACTTTCCCTTAAAAGCATTCCAGTCAACAGCTTGTTGATCGTGAATCAGCATCTAACGGGCTCCTTCCCACCAGTATTCAGCATCCTCCACCCGCATATAGGTTGCATAGACAACCTTGCCGTTCTCAGTACATCTCATAGCTCCAAATATTTTCTCTAACGTCTGGATCCAATGCTCAGCTAACTCAGGATTGAATTCGCCTTTGAATTGAGGTGGATTCCTACGAAGAAATTCGTCCATTCCTCTACCTCCGGCAGCTCTTTCATTACGTTGAACCATAGAAGCAGCCATTTCCCGTATGGTGTTCATAGCAGCAGTCAAGTTTTGAGCAACCATTGATACCTTCAAAACCAGAATTGTCAAACTTAAGAGAATATAGCAAACAACATTATCCTCCTTGCGGAGATAACAACAGAGAAACACATAGAGAACACAACACAAACAAGACAGACCATAACCTACAAACCCTAAAAAGACTCGGCCAGCTCTGATACCAAATAATGCAACACCCTTTCCCGAGTGTCACGTTCCCGAACGTTTATAAGGCCGAAAATATTTATTAATGCAAAAAATTCGGTTTTTTTTTCTTCCTTTTCACAAAGATAGAATGGGATTAGGAAAGGTAAATAATACTAATAAATGAACTTAGGTTCACCATGCATTTCTAGAACATACTGTATTATAAATACAGAAACAGAAAACAGAAACATCAACATTACTGTATACAGACATAAGTCTAATGTATAACTGATAATAGGAAATAATAAGTACTAGGAGTCGTAGCTCCTAAAAGGTACTACAAATACTGACACAGCCTGCCCGACAACAAAACTAATATACAAAAAGAGTCCGCCTCTGGGCTCAAGGAAACTGCAGAACTGAACCATCGTCACGTCCATCTGTTCAAGTAGCAACAGCAAGTACCAGCAGAAAACATACAGATATGGGTGAGATTCCCGTTCATCAACACAGCAAAACAGCAATGGTAAAAACGAGACGACTCACCAGGTAACAGCGTACCCAACATGCTTACTAAAATTCTCAATATAAATCATGTTAAACAGTTAACAGTATAACATAAGGCATTCTTAAACAATAAAACGATGTATAACAGTAAATGTAATCATCAATAGCCATGCAATGCAGTGCAATGTACATGACTCAATGCCAATGTCATTGGGTACTACTCTGACCCCTACTCCATGGAGCTAACGAAACATCGGAAAGAGTGAATGGGAGGACATGTTCTGGTTTCTGCTAGCCATGAGCAAGATGCTACAACATTCGTAACGTGCACGTATCTGGCTTTACGGAAACACTCTCGACCAATCATGAAAAGTACGGCATCTAGTAGAGGGTATCAGTGTACTGCACGGATTCGCCCCGACACAGAAGAGCTACCAACTGGTCACATGACAGCCCTTCCAACCCTGATACCTCTGAAAAGACCATTAAAGATCGTCACCGTAAGATTCGCACCCACATCAAGGTGTAAGCTCAACTCCTAGGCTCAAGGCCTTACAATTATGCAAGTGAAATGACAATGCTTACACAAAGCAGATGCAAAAAAGCAATGTCTAGCCCCTGGGTAAACCTCGAGGTCCACTAAGGTTCTTTTCCTTAGGAACTATACGCGTCTTTGAAAAACAAAACCTTTATCCACCGGATAAATCTTGTGATCCTTCTGGGATCGAGCCATCACAAGACTAAAACAAGTAAATGATTGACCTAGATCCGAATCAACGGTCTATCATCGAACTACTGTTTCAAAACCCAAAACGTTTCGTGTTTGTGTTTATGTCTTATGAAGTCATTGATGTACTAAGTCATCAATGGTATAGTATATGGTCTTGTTTCACCACATACTATACTTAATTATCCCTTGTCTTCAACTCTAACTTAATTACTTAACTTAGGATTTTATACGTAAAACTTTACGATTGAGTTAGAAAACTTTTTTTGTAAACCAAACAACTTTTACAAATGAAACTTATATGATTTGAAACCACGTTTGAACCACTTACTCTATTTCTATCACTTTCTGAAACATGAAATTCGCTTAGCGAAAATGAGGCAGTGATACCTCTTTTGAAACTCCCCTGTATCGCTGGGCGAGACATGGTTCGCTTAGCGAAAATTCGCTTCATTCGCTTAGCGAAGCTTAATTCGCTTAGCGAAAAGGAGGCAGTGATACCTCTTTCAAAATTTCCCTGAATCGCTTAGCGAAAATCGAGTCACTTAGCGAAATTCCTTCTTATTCGCTTAGCAAAGCTGCAATTGCTTAGCGAAAATGAGACAGTGATGCCTAGCTTGTATTTTCTCTATTTTCGCTTAGCGAGGATTGGTTCGCTTAGCGAAAATGCCTTAAGGAAACATTACTTTGTTCTCAAATAAAGAAAAGCCTTATGGAATTATGTCTAACTTTTTATGAAAAACACTCCTTTGTTTCACCTTTAAAGTACTTGATTAACTAGATGAACTAATGGTAAGGTATAAGACATGTTTCACTTTGGTGAAAACACCTAGAGATTGAAACTTGTTTGATCTTTGGATCAAAATCACTTATGGTTTTTCTTTAAAGCATAAGCCACTAAAATACTTTTCTTACTTGAAAACTTTAATTTGTTCAAGAACTACACATTTTCTTCCTTTTCTCAAGGTCATGGCCGAAAGCCAACTATGCACCAATGTGAAGATTTAGTTCACCAACTAACCAAGTTATGGCTCGCAAAACTTACACAATTATGATAAACAATAAACACATATCATTGCATCATAATCAAACACAAAAGTCCATACTTGATCTAGTGATCAAAGTAGGTTTTTCAACATGCAAGAAATTATTTTCTCACCTAGACAACATCATCATAAGACACATGATAAGGCACACAAGCATAAACTATAAGTATTACACATTGTTCTCCAAGAGAACCAAATTAATTGATGAGCCCAAACCAAAGGGTTTCACCCACACATAAACTAAACAACCATCTTCACCACCACTATTTTGGTGTGATGAGGTTGACCCCCCATACCTGTTGAAGAGCAGATATCCGGATCAAAGTCGGTTGATCGGTTTGTGAACCTCCTGACAATCGTCACCAACTACAACAACACAATAACCAAACATTAAACAACAATCAAAGCAAAGCTCATCAATTCTAACAATGAGGGTTTCGGGCACCCTAGGGTAAAAAGGTTTGGAATTGATTTTGGTTTTTCATTTCATGGATTCAAAGGCAATAGGAAAGCTAAGGATGAATCAAGTGTTAGAAATCAAAAATTGATGCAAAACACTATTCATCATCATCACATAGGGTTCGGCCATATTGGGCTTTTTCAGCTGTGATGAGAATTGAATCATAAGCTCTTGGGTTTAGGTAGAGAATGATAAGGTGTGTTCAAAGAAATTGGTCTCACATCAAAAGGATTTTTCTACAATTTCCTATGGATTTTCAAACTTTTGGATTTAAGAAATGATTTTCATGAAAATGAAGTTTGATCTTGAAATAGAGAGAGATTCAAGAAGCTAAGAGATCGTAGAAGTGATCTTACCTTAGAATGAAGGAAGATTGCTCAAGGAGTCATGTGATTCTAACAAGTATTCAAGGTTTTCTCAAGGATCAATGGTATTTTCTCAAGAACAACTATGGAGTTCTTCTTGGGCAGGGGTTGTGCGTGAATGAAGGGTGTGAGGGGCTGAGTTCAGCCTCTGAAAAGCTCACTAAAGGGCAAAAAGGTCATTTGCCAAAAGGATAAAATGGTAAAAGTGTAAAAGACTAAGGTTAGGGGCATTTTGATAATTTCGCGTCTAGATTTCCCTGACCGTCATGACGACTCTGGCATACTCTCCCAAGTGTCCTGGGACGATGTGGTATCAAGCTCATCAATTGTCGGGTCTCGCTGAATCCCTTTACGACTCCAAACGCCTCCCAATTCGACTAAATGACCGAATATAATATAATATTATGATTTTTCGGACGTCATCACGAATTTTAACAAAGGTGTAGGAAATTAATTCCCGACACTTACTGTCTCGTTCAAGAGTCCAACTTAGGTCTCGATAGTTGAAAAAGGCTACTATCTGTGAAAAACGCAGATCGGGCTCCGTTTGAGCTTTTGCCCGAAACTTAACCATGGCTTCCTACAATTGTGTAGGACATTCCTATCTGGTCAGAATATTTTATTTCACTCTCTAAACCCTCCAATAAAATATGGACGTTAAAATACTGAAGAATTAGAAAACGTGAAAATCGGGGCGTTACATCCCGCTTCTCCCTCCTCAAGCTCGCGGCCCTCTCTCCCACGAACAACCCACGAATAGTCGCGGCTCCTGCCTCCGATCCTCGCACACCAACGAGCACGAACTTTGCCCTAGTCACGAGTGCAACACATACACAATAGTGTTAGCCCTAGGGCAAGCTTAGCAGATCAAAAACAAAGGTAAAGGCTCGAAGAGCGCAAAGAACACGTGTTAGGGATTCGAGTTTACCTATGGCGAATCGAGAAACTAATCCGCTAGAGTTGTAGAAAACTTCACCGCGATCACAACCGTGTAGTCGGAATTGCATTCCGGTGGCTCGATCACCTCTAACCTCAAGCTTTATCTCTTTCGAATCTCAGAGCTCCTCTCTCTAACAACCCAGAAAACTCACAAAATTCGTGCAAGTGAGAAGATGAAAGTGGAAGCTCCACTTATGGTTCCTGCTGTCCACGCTTAAGCGTGAATCACTTTACACACTTGAGCGTTGCCACGCTCTAGCGTTGGCTCTCTCCAAGCTCAAGCGCGGAACCTCGTCCACTCCGCCTGCTCCCCGGTCTGACACGTGTCCCACACGCGTCCAAACTTAGCACAACTGGCACAGCGCACGCAGCATGCTGAAATTTCCGCCTCTTCCATGCTGAAGCGTCGCAACGCTTGAGCGTCGATTCCTCCCACGCTTGAGCGTCAAGCTCAGCGAGAGAAGAACTTTTAGCCTTCTGACTTCCCCTATTTCTCGTGCTACACCCTGGGCACTTCCAACCTTGTTCCAGCCTATTCCTAAACTTCCAACTAGGTGCCAAACTAACACACAATCATAAGAACACCCGATCAAGTTCATCTACCTTAATTAGGGTTACAGAAAACAGGGATGTTACATTACCACCCCCTTAAAGAGAATTTCGTCCCCGAAATTCCTTGCTCATACCTGCAAACAACGACGGATTGTGCTTCTCGCTCCCATGTTGAATCTTCGGTTGCTGGGTCCCATTCAACCTTCACTAGAGGAACCTGTTTACCGTGAAGTTCCTTGATCCTTCTATCACTATCCGAGCAGGTAAAGCCTCGTATTCAAGGTTCTCTCTTAACTGGATTGATTCGGGCTCTAACACATGCGATGGATCGGGGTAATACTTTCTAAGCTGAGAGACGTGAAAGACATCGTTAAGGTTTGACAAATTTGGCGGTAAGGCTATCTGGTAAGCTACTGGACCAATTCGGCGAAGAATCTGAAATGGTCCTATGAATCTGAGTGTAAGTTTTCTGGATCGAATTGGCCTGCCAACTCCAGTCCTTGGAGTAACTCTCAGAAATACATGATCGCCCTCCTAGAACTCTAGGGGTCTCCTCTTTTGTCAGGGTAGCTCTTCTGCCTATCCCTTGCAGCTTTCATCTTTTCCCGGATTAACTTAACCTATTCCATCATCCGTTGCACCAACTCCGGACCTAACAACTGATTCTCTCCAGTCTCAATCCAGCACAATGGAGTCCTGCACTTCCTCTTGTACAAAGCTTCATACGGCGCCATCCCGATACTTGAGTGGTAACTATTGTTGTAGGTAAATTCAATCAAAGGAAGAAATTTGTCCTAACTTCCTGTGTGTTCCAACGCACATGCTCTTAGCAGATCTTCCAGCGGTTGAATCATCCGCTCTGACTGACCATCCGTTTGCTGATGATAAGCAGAACTCAACCTTAACCTAGTTCCCAACGCTTTGTTTAGACTCCTCCAAAACCTAGAAGTAAATCTTGGATCTCGGTCTGAGATAATACTCGAAGGTACACCATGGAGCTTCACCACCTCCCTAATGTAGATCTGAGTCAATCTTTCCAGAGAATAGTTCTGGTTGATAGGTAGGAAATGAGCACATTTCGTCAATCTATCTATGATGACCCAAATCGCATCACACCTCTTCTGAGTCCTTGGCAACCCAGAAACAAAGTCCATTGCAATGCCATCTTACTTCCACTCCGGAACATCTAGTGAGTGCAATAATCCCGCTGGCTTCTGGTGTTCAACCTTCGCCACATCTTTCTTCATCCCAGGCCACCAGAACGGCTTCTTCAGATCTTGGTACATCTTAGTAGCCCCTGGATGAAAGCTCAACTTGCCCTTGTGTGCTCCTTCCAAGATCATATTATTAACTTCGCTATCCGCAGGCACACAAACTCGGTCACCAAACCTAATGAGGCCATCCGTACCTCTCCTAAACTCTGACGTTTCACCCTCCTCGATTAACCGGTTAACTTCCTTAAGGTATTCATCCTCAGCTTACCTTCTCCAAAGCAGGTGCAGGAAATCGCTAGTTACCTCTATCATCCCTAGATTCATCTTATCCTTGACGATTTCCACATCCAGATTCAAATCCCTAAACTGCTCTAACAACTCGAGCTCCTCCGTGTAGGGACTTCCTACTGAGCGCATCCGCCACTACATTCGCCTTACCTGGATGGTATTGCAGGTCGAATTCATAATCCTTTATGTATTCCATCCACCTCCTCTGCCTCATGTTCAACTCCTTCTGGTCGAACAGATACTTCAGGCTCTTATGGTCGCTAAACACACTGAAGTTAGCACCATACAAATAATGTCTCCATATCTTCAATGCAAACACTATCGCAGCCAACTCCAGATCATGAGTCGGGTAGTTCCGTTCATGCACTCTCAACTGCCTGGAGGCATACGCCACCACTCTCCCTTCTTGCATGAGGACACAACCCAATCCTTGGTATGACGCATCACAGTATACGTCAAAACGTCCTAACGGATCTGGTAAAACCAACACCGGCGATGTGGTCAACCTCCGCTTCAACTCTAAGAAACTCTGCTCACACGCTTCTGACCATTCAAACGTCTTCCCCTTTCTCGTTAATTGCGTCATGGGTAACACAATCTTAGAGAATCCCTCGATAAACCGCCTGTAGTAACCTGCCAGCCCAAGAAAGCTTCGAACCTCACCCACAGACTTTGGGCTTTCCCACCTAACCACCACTTCGACCTTGGCAGGGTCCACCGTGATTCCACCCTTGTTGATCACTGTCCTAGGAACTGCACCTCTTCCAACCAGAACTCACACTTGGACAGCTTCACATACAACTGCCTGTCCTTCAGCACCTGCAGCACCACTCGAAGATGTTCTTGGTGTTCCTCCTTAGTCGAAGAGTAAATATGGATGTCGTCGATAAACACGACAACAAACTTATCTACGAATAGTCGGAATATCCTGTTCATATAATCCATGAACACGGCTGGAGCATTAGTCACACCGAAAGGCATAACCAAGTACTCGTAGTGCCCATACCGATTTCGAAAAGCAGTCTTCGATATATCCTCCCTTTTCACCCTGATTTGATTGTAACCAGATCGTAGGTCGATCTTTGAAAACACAGTTGCTCCCCTCAACTGATCCATCAAATCGTCTATCCTTGGCAACAGATACTTGTTCTTTATCATCACTTTATTCAGCTGACGATAGTCCACGCATAACCTCAAGCTTTCGTCCTTCTTCTTCACAAACAGTACCGGCGCTCCCCACGGAGACGCACTAGGTCTGATGAACTCTTTGCTTAGCATCTCATCCAACTGTTTCTTCAGCTCCGTTAGCTCAACTGGAGACATCCGATATAGCGCTGCTGATATAGGCCTTGTCCCCGGTACAAGATCTATGGCGAACTCGATCTCCCTCTCCGGTGGCAACCTTGGAACGTCATCTGGAAACACTTCCAAAAATTCCCGCACAACAGGCAGTGGTTCCGCACTCGGAGTTTCCTTTGCTTCTAAGGAGAACAACACCTCGTACTCCTCAGACCGTACACCCTTTGGAATACCTTTGTTAGCAGGTGTCAATCCAGATAGCTCATAAAAACAAAGGGTTTTCTTGGCACAATCAAGCACCACATGGTTGGCCGAAAGCTAATCGATGCCGAGGATAACATCGATCTGCTGCATAGGCAAACAGACTAGGTCCACAAAGGAATGTATGTTTTCTATGGTAATAGGTCATTTCAAACATATAAATAGGGTAGTCAAAGAATCACCCGTAGGCGTGGACACGGTAAGATCATATGGTAAAGACGAAACCGGTAACCCTAAGTGATCCATGCATTCCATAGAAATAAATGAGTGGGTAGCCCCCGAATCAAATATAACATATAAGAGCTTGCCTTAAACGAAACACTTACCTTGAATCAGATCTGGGCATCGAGAGGATTCAGCTCCCCTCACAGCAAACACTCTCCCTGTATCTTGTGGTCTCCCAGCCTGCCCTGTCACTTCAGTTGGCTTGGCATTCCCATGCCTGCAATCCCTTGCCATCTATCCCGGCTTTCCACACGCATAATAGGTCATCGTTCCCCTGACGCTTGGCTCCTGCAATCTCGAGCCATGTGTGGTCCTCCACACTTAAAACATCCTTGCAACCCTTGAGTCGCACTCCGCCTTTGTCCTCCGGCTTCTCCTCTTCTTTGGTTGGGCCTCTGATACGGTTCTCGACCTGACTGAAACTTTCCACCTCTACCTCTCTGGTTACTGCGGATGGGTCCTCCTCTCCTTAAGGTCAGCTCTCTTCTCTTTTCGATGTTCTCGATCGCCGAACACCGATCCAACATTTCAGGGAATCTGGAAATCCCCCAAGTTACAATAGCTTTCTGAACTTCGTACTTCAGGCCGTCCTCAAATCTGCTGCACATCCACTCTTCATCTGGACACCGTTGGTAGAACTCAGAAAACTTAAGCAAAGCCTCGAACCTTGCTGCATACTCCCCTACTGACATATTACCTTGCTTCAGGCTCTGGAATTCCTTGTCTTTCTCCTTCTGGTCATCCGAGGAAAATATTTCTCAAGGAAACATTCCCTAAACAGCTCCCAGGTTACTGCTCTTCCTTCCGTCTCAAACAATCTCTGCTTTCCCTTCCACCACATCTCTGCTCCTCCCACCAGCATGAAAGAAGCATAGGAAACCTTCTGAACTTCGTCACAGTGTGTTGCCACAAAGATCTTTTCTAGCTCCTGAACCCACAGTTCTGTCCCCTTGGGATTGTAGTCCCCATTGAATTGAGGCGGTTGTCGCCTCATGAAGGCATCCAAACCAGCATCATCATTCCGAGCATTTCGTTGTTGTTGCTGTTGATTCTCTCGAGCCAACTGAATGAGCTGAGCATGTTGCTGGGTTTGCTGTAACATCGCAGCAGCCATGTCCCTCATAGTCCTGAGGGTCTCAAAGGATTCAACTCCGTTTCCCGTATGCGAGGCAGTAGCCTCTGGACCTCCATTCGGACCTGTTCTACCACCGCCTCTACCTCTACCTCTTCCTCGACCCATTGGTTCCTGATTCAAGTAACCGTTAACTCAGAGTTCAAACATGATAAGCAACATAAATACATATATCTACTTATCATTCATACAACATTACAATCGATCGCACTCCTTCTACACTTCTAGACACAGTCGGCCTCCCCTTGCAGAGACGACCAACATAGCCAGTTCAACTTCCTAACACCCGTAGTCTGATTTAAAATCAAACTGCTCTGATACCATATGTAATGAGACGACCCCACTTACGCAGGATAATCCCATTAGGCTTAGAACCCACTTATAACATTAACTATAACCTGTCGGTATTATTACGCGATTATAAGATGAATGGCAAACGATAAAACATGCAGTGTAAGCACGTAAAATAAAGCATGCATCAGAGTAAAGCACAACGGGAAAGATAAAACATATACATGCATTATATAAGTATTTACGTGGTTGCCCCCTCAGTAGGGCTACTATAACACATGCATGAACTATACAACTATGCTGTAAAATAACATATACATCCAGACCTCAAAAGAAAACTCTCTAACATCCTCACCAGCGGTCCCCAACCCCATTCTCAAAAATACAACAGCCTCTCCACATAGTCCTAGAGACGCACTGGCTAGCCCCTACCGTCAGTGGTAGGGATGACCTAAGCTAGCTTGCCCCTCTCCATGGGTACGCCTATAAACCCGCGTAGGCTCGTACTCGGAGGAGGAACTCGACACTACTCTACGGTGCCTCAGGGCTGCCCTCAAATACCAGTCTGAACGTCTCCTCTGGCCTCTGTACACGAAGCCCCTCCTGCTGGATACTGCTGAAGTTTGTGGTGCCACCCATCTGTAGTCCTGCTACCTCTGGCTCGGTGGTCGCCGCGTCCGTGGGAAAGGAAGAAATTGGTAAACACGATAGGGTCCGATGATGTCTGCATACGGTGGAGTACCTCTCCTGAAGATCAAGCTATCTGGTCCTATGTACACTACCAAAAAGGTCGAGGGGTCCACCCGCCATCCCCATTTGTCATGGTACACGATCTCAATATCCCCCAGCACCGACATCCGCGGTGTTCTAGTGATAAACGGGTGACGCCTCGAGTCCATCCTATGGCTTTGCTACCTCGTCGTCTGCTCGTAGCACGAACATACATATACAAGAAAAGATAGGGAGATAAGATATACAACACATCAAATATAGGGATAATGCAATGCAGCATATATAGCAACCACAACCATCTCTTAATGTCTCGACACCATGGTCGTTCCTTAGCTAGATGTGACACGTACTCTTTCTATGCATGCCAGCCGGTTCTAAACACCCTGCTAAGGGCAACATCTCGTCCGCTCAACAGACCACAAGTTGGTTTGTTCCGGTAATCCGCTCTGCTCGCCGTGACAAGAGTGCATCACCGCTCAACTGTCCCAGACAAAGAGGGCTATCTGGGCCTCCTCGGAAGATCCATCGACAACTGGAAAGACTCAGGGTCCAGTCGGGATAGTAGGACGTGCCCAGGACCGCCACGACACGATAGGAGCTACCTCATCGGTCTCTTGTGGGTACACCTGTGTCCAGTATATCCCCGAGGTCACACCGACCTTCCCTTCCGTTTTTCGCACCCGCACTCGGTGCACCAACCTCGTGTACCTCACGGTATACGGCTCGCCACTTGGCATCATATGTATATGCTATGCATGTCATCCATCTTCCTTAAGCTGATATAACAACACATGCAACTTTGCTCTCAGCAACACAAGCTCCAAGCTCCAACTGTAACCATATGAGCTCCAAGCTCCCACCATACCATATGAGCTCCAAGCTCCCGTCATAACTTACGAGCTTCTAGCTCCAACTATAACCTCAATCTCAACTATCAGCTCAAGCGTCCACCACGAGGTCAAAGCCCTAATCAGACTAAACTTCCAATTCTCGTGCAAACAGGCATTTCGAGATACATATAGAAGTAAATCAATATCAGCATGTTCAATGCAGTAGTAAATATCTCATACAACAACATGCCATCATATCATGCACACATACAACATACCATAGTCAATAGATAAGCAGATACTCACGAAGCAGCCATACATACATCATGTCCGTCAACATAAATCTGCTAACCTAGGGTGTCAACATAGCGGCGCTAGCCCGAAGTAGACTAAACCTAGGGTTTAGGTACTTCGTCAGGGCTCAACCTCACATAGGGTTTAGGGTTTCCCTACACACACGAAGCATACGACTGAACTATATAGTCTATGCTTGCCTCCCCGACTTGTGTAACTCTTTCTACCCACTTGAACAGCTGTAGCACAAACTTCCACGCGATCACAAGTGCGACGATCCCGCTTCTCCCTCCTCAAGCTCGCGGCCCTCTCTCCCACGAACAGCCCAAGAACAGCCGCGGCTCCTGCCTCCGATCCTCGCACACCAAAGAGCATGAACTTTGCCCTAATCACGAGCGCAACACATACACAATAGTGTTAGCCCTAGGGCAAGCTTAACCGATCAAAGACAAAGGTAAAGGCTCTAAGAATGCCAAGAACATGCGTTAGGGATTCAAGTTTACCTATGGCGAATCGAGAAACTAATCCGCTCGAGTTGTAGAAAACTTCGCCGTGATCACAACCATGTAGTTGGAATCGCGTTCCGACGGCTTGATCACCTCCAACCTCAAGCTTTCTCTCTCTAGAATCTCAGAGCTCCTTTCTCTAAGAACCCAAAAAACTCCCAAAATTTGTGCAAGTGAGAAGATGAAAGTAGAAGCTCCACTTATGGTTGCTGCTGTCCACGCTTAAGCGTGAATCACTTTACACGCTTGAGTGTTGCCATACTCTAGCATGGGCTCTCTCCATGCTCGAGCGCGGAACCTCATCCACTCTGCCTGCTTCCCGGTCTGACACGTGTCCCACACGCGTCCAAACTCTGCACAACTGGCACAGCGTACTCAGCACGCTGAAACATCCGCCTCTTCATAGCATCGTAACGCTTGAGCATGGATTCCTCCCACGCTTGAGCGTCAAGCTCAGCGAGAGAAGAACTTCCAGCCTTCTGACTTCCCCATTTTCTCGTGTTGCACCTTGGGCACTTCCAACCTTGTTCAAGCCTATTCCTAAACTTCCAACTAGGTGCCAAACTAACACACAAGCAATCACACAATCATACGAACACCCGATCATGGTCATCTACCTTAATTAGGGTTATAGAAAACAGGGATGTTACAGGGGGTTTACCACCAATTGTACCAACACCAATTACCTTTCCATTTTGGTTTCCTCCAAAGGCAACATATTCACCATTCTTAGGTTGGAGGTCTGGGAACATAGACCTTTCTCCTGTCATGTGTCGCGAGCAGCCATTGTCCAGGTACAAGCAAAGGAGTTTGCTTTGTCCTATTAAGGATATCTGCAACAGGAATTATTTAGTCTTTGGGTACCCATATTTTTCTGGGTCCTTTTCTGTTAGTTCTAGCAGTCTGTGAAGACTTCCTTTTCTTCTTGTGAGTACACTTAGACATAACATGTCCAACTTTTCCACAGAAGTTAAAGATAGGTCTAGTTTTAACTAAAACAGATTCAACAGATATTGTTGAGATTCTTGTTGATACTTTATGATGAGCTTGATGATCATAACCAATACCTTCTTTGTTAAGAGAGTGTCTCTGACATCTAAGCAATTTAGTCAGATTATCTCTGCCATTAACAAATCTGGTAAGATCAGAAGTGAGCTCCTTCACTTTCTGTTGAAGTTTAACAACTTCTTCAGAATGTGATGTTTCACTTGAGATCCTAGCTTCATTAGACTTTTCAGTCGTCAGTTGGCTTTTCTCTTTGGCCAACATCTCACACGCTTGAGATTTTTGTTTATGCTCACTAACGAGTTTAACATACTCTCTCTTGAAGGATTTGAAAGCCTTAGATAAGCCTTTGGATTCCTCTACTAGCTCTTCATAAGCATCATGAAATTCCTCAAATTCAGAATGTACCTCAGTTTCAGGTTCTGAATCTTCTTTGGCCATCAGACAGAGATTGGCTTGCTCATCTGTCTCTTCTTCTTCAGAAGATGTACACTCAAGGTCTTCCCACGTGGCCATCATACCTTTCTTCTTCTTTTTGAAGAACTTCTTTTTAGGAGCTTTCTTTAAACGAGGGCACACATATTTGATGTGACCAAGTTTCTTGCATTCATAGTAGACAATAGGATTCTTGTCTGTTGATGTGGATTCCTTGTTGAATTTTCTAAAGGTCTTCTCCTTTTGAAATTTCTTCTTTTTCTGGAGTTATCTCATCTTTCTGGTCACGAGAGATGTTTCTTCATCACTATCAGAATCCTCATCTTCAGACTTGTCTGTGTCACTAGCAGACTCGTCTGCCTTTGAAGCTTATAAGGCTTTAGACGCTTTTAGATCAGCCTTTACAGCAATGGCCTTGCCCTTTTTGATTGACACATCTTCATTGAGCTCTTGCTCATGAAAAGTAAGGGTGCCAAGAAGTTCATCCATAGTCAAGGTAGTAAGATCCTTGGCTTGAGATATAGTAGTGACAAGAGGTCTCCACTGCCTTGGAACACTTCTGAGAATTTTGGCAACTTTCTCAGCATTTGTATATATATTACCAAGAGATTTCAAACCATTTGTAATAGTTTGGAATCTTCCAATCATCTGAGCAACAGATTCACCTTCACCTTTTTTAATAGTTCATATTTTCTTACAAGCATTAAATTTTTTGATTCTTTTCCTATGCAGTTCCTTCATGTGTGACAGATAGAGAGTCCTACATTTCTTTAGCAGAGTCATAAGCACATACCTTTTCAAATTCTTCTAGACTGAGAGCACAAATTATAGCATATCTGGCCTTGTGGTTTAGATCCCACCTAGTTTTTTCTACAGGTATCCACAGAGCTTTTGGCTTATCTGAATTATCATCATTCTTAGGAGTGTAAGGACCATCAGTGATGACATCCCAAAGATTAGAGTTTGTTGACAGAATGAACCAGTGAAATCTTTCTTTCCAATAGTTGTATTTTACACCATTGAAGAAAGGAGGTCTGGTCAAGGAGCCTCCTTCAGGTTGGGTGTTTCCACTTGAGCTTGCTCCAGTAGTCATGTCTATTCTTTAGGATCTTTTCTCTACACTGTTAGATGCTCAACCCAGAGGCTAAGCTCTGATACCAACTGAAATAGACAGATGTAAACACTAGAAAGGGATTGAATTGTGTTTACCAGATTTAAAGAGAAATAGGAAACTTTTCGCAAGCACAATAGAGAGCAGACGACTATTTTAAGACAGAGCAGTCAGACAAGCAACTTGTTTGAAGGTTTTCGCAGAAAAGCACACAATCAGGCCAGACCAAAAATGGATTGATAAACACAGTTATAACCTCCTTAGTTAAAAGACAGTTAAGATAAATAATCAAACTAAAGAGATACAGGATAAAGAGATTAAACACAGCAGGTTTATCCTGGTTTACCCCTTAATAACTGAGGCTGCGTCCTGTCCTTGGCAGCACCAAGTTTTCTCAACTATAATTGATCAGGTTATAGGACAGACAAGTATTTTATGCTCACCTAGCCTCTTCAGGCTCACTCAGGTTTGTTTAATAGGGGATGTAAATTAATTACAACTTGCAAGTCTTTCACAAGCACTCAGACGAGTGTATTAAATGTGAAGGTCTGAAAGACTGCATATTAACTACAAATGATTGAAGAATAAGAAGTGGAAGAATAAAGATATAAATGCACAGAGTAATTGCTCTTTGAATGCTGTGATGGTTCTCTATTGGAATCTTCAATGTCTTCTTCATTAAATAGTCTTCAAGGGATTGAAGTTGTTAGAGACATTCCTTGAGAGCTTGGCTTTTTGCAGATCCTCATTAAATGCAAATAGAGTCGTTCTGGTCAGCCATTAATGCTTGAGGAATGTTGCTTGTTCTCTAACATAGGAAGGACAGAGTTTTCTGATACACCATTAGTCATAACAGATCTTTACATATGCTTTCTGTCCTTTGAAGGCAAACTTTCCCTTTGTGTGTAACTTGCAGTTGTACTCAGGGATAAAGTACTTTTGTTTCACTTTCATTCTAAGATACGAGAATACTTTATTGGCTAGACTTCTGTTTTTATTTGAGCCTTAAGAGAGAAGTCTTTAGTATTTTCAAACTGACGGGATAGCTAAGAGAAGTCTTCAGTCTTGAATGAGTTTCTTCACCGTAAGTTAGCAGACGGTGAATGGCTTCTTTAGATGGGTTGACTTTTAGTATCAGAAAGTTAACATCTTTTTGTAATCTTTAGACAGGTGAAATTCCTTTGTTCAGACGGGTGATTAGAAGCTTGTGCTTAGTACAGACAAGTGATTAATGCTTATCATATTAATCTGTGCACTAAGTAGACGGGTTATCAAACACAGACGAGTTCAATCAAATCATTGAATAAATGTTTAGTTTTCATCAAAACTTAGGTAAATGCACATCAGACATTTTGGAGACTCAACAATCATATCGTATGCCTCTATGATTGCAAGCATGAGATATCGTATACCAATGGCGTTGACTTGATGCTTCTATTAAGCATCCCTTTCGATCTTTATGGTATTACCAACAAATTGCTTGAGAATTAGTTGCTTGAGAACATACAATTCCTTTTCTCGTACTTGAGGACAATCTTCAACCAATCCAGAAAATTAATTCTAGAGAACTCATCCTTCTCAAAGATGTATCGCAACAATAAAATAATAGTTGTGGTTGTAGCCATAGTTATTTAATACAGAAACATATAGAATATAAGTATCATGATTAGAACATATTTAATAGGTCTTTTATTAAATACACTCCCACTATTTTACTCAAATCAATGACCTTCATCATTGACTCGGAAAATCCCGTTAAAAGATTTTCTTGTGGGACCAAGATCCATATTTCACTTCGTTTTGAGTCAGTTGTGGCTGATCGCCCAAAACTCAGCTACTTTGGTAGGAAACTCTTTTCCAATTACATCTAATGTAATTCTTGGACTAGTTGGGTGAATAACTCCTTATTCTAATCCATCATATGGATTAATGCCCAACCCCATGCCTTTAAGCCATTTCAATCCTATTGAATACACTTAGTTAAGTTCAACCCAATGGTTGGCAGTAGGTTATTTAACCTTTTGCGTCTCACCAGAATATATTAAGGTGCTCAGCTGTGGCATGACCCACACTCAAATGATTCTGGCCTTGACGAGTGCCACGAACCAAGAGGCATTTAATAACTTAATTTATTGAAGGAATTTAATAATTAAATGATCTCACCGGCTTGCTTATCATATAAACGTCTCTCATAGCATACATGGCATATTAGCTTACATACATTCAAAACTTATTAAGCATACAATGACATACATGCTATCATACAACTTAAATCTAAATTTAAATCATACATCTCATACATTTCATGCATCACATACATAAACATACAAGACATATAAAAGGTATTATGATTATGGCCTCCTAATGTGCAATAATTAAAACTAATTATTACAATCTTTGACCCTCGAGCAAACTTACAAAGTTCCTCCTACTGGTGTCATGGTCTAGTGTTGCCTCTATGTCATCCCGAGTTATTTACAAAATTTAAAATAAAATAAATAAAGTAAATATCACAACACGCAGGCCATATTTATAGAATAAATACAATAAATCACAACACGCATGTCGTATTTACCAAATAAAATTAAAAATCAAAACTAGGGTCATAACTATATACCGCACATTTAATAAACAATTTATAAATTTGCAAAAGGGGACAAAATCACATTCTGTCCATCAGCACAATCGTGCCAAATGGCGTACGGCCGTGTTGAAAACTCGCTAATGTTGTTCAACATGTGCACGATCGTGCTGAAAAGAGCACGGCCGCGCTCAAAGTTCGTTGACGCTGTTTGAAAGTGGTACAGTCGTGAAAAACGGCGCACAACCTTTCTTCGCGTTCACTAACTCAGATTCAAACGTGCACGACCGTGCTATAGGGAGCACGGCCGTGCTCCGCGCCACAGCAGGATTCCATTAGCGAATCTTTGTTTATATCAGGAGTACAACCAAGCACACAAAACATGTTCAAAGAGATTTATATCACATACAAATCATACAAACGTGCTTTTAAACATACAAATCACATTTAAAAGCAATAAACATGTTATCATCCAATGGCAAACAATCCTAGGATACATGGCAAACTACGACCAACACTCTGATACCACTGTTGGGGTTTCAAGAGGGATAATTTTCAAAAACGATTTTCAAAATCCTCTTGAGCAGAAAAACCCCTTTACAAAAGGACCACACATTGCATATGAATCACAAGGATATTGTGTTTACCTCTTAAAGCGTAGTTTTACCGCAGACACTGTGAGCGCCCCAACGACACCGGTTAGCCAAAATCACTGCTACTGTACGATGCTCATCACTTTTGCTCCAGACCTCGTATCGAAACACTGAACGGTTATTGCGAAGAACCTCATGTCTCGAATCTGCTATCCAAATTTCAACCCATTCCAATGGTTAACGAATCTCGGATCGTGGGATTACGATAACTATCCAGCCACAACCACCATAAGGAAAGGCTTTTCTATCACCAGTATTGCAAAGTAGCAATACCTATACTCAGTCCATGCGAGCAAACCAACGTCACGTGTAGCGTAGTGCTAGCTATCAGGATTAGGAGAGGTGCGACACACAGAGAGAGAAAAGGAGGCGCTACTGTCTACAGTGTACAGTGGCCGTTATTAGTGCTCTGTGTTGTGTCTCACTTAAGTGACGTGCACAACTTACTAATAGCTGTCACTCACTTAACCTAACTCAGTTGGGCTACTGTACTCTACAGGCCTAATGTTTAATTATTAATTAAATCACATTTAATTAATCAATTAAATTAATTCTCTGAACATTTGCTATATGCTTGTGACCCTATAGGTTCTCAGTTAAGTGGAAATAATATTAATTATTATTAATCATATTAATAATTAATTAGCATTATAAACAATGAGCGGCATCTAGCAATACATCATTGCTACCGAATTAATTAGAATATTGGTGATACAATTAAAAGTTAAAACCATATTATTACCATATATAAAGTGCAGTCAATGTCTTTTCGTCTCAATGTCTTAATTGAACACAAGGCATAAATGTGTTATCTTTGTTAAGTCCAATTATTTATTTCTTGATCGAGTAATTGGCGTCCGATCATGTGGGCCCAATATCTCATATTGTCTCACCTTAGCATGGCCATGAATTTCTACGTCGCATACCATCAAGAGGCCTATAGACATTACTCCTGTTATGTAGGAGGGATGAATCCTCAACATGTTTCATTGCAGGCCCAATAACTATCTTTATAGTTATCCTGTTACAGATAATGTTTAATAGTATCAAAGCCTACAACTACATATGTTAGGAATCGTAGTGACTTCAAGTCAAAGGACTAATTCACTATGGTCATCATGAGAATCGCTTATGACACTTACATAACTCCTACGCAGCGTTCTCATAGCGGGTCAATCCAGTATAAATATTCCACTAATATTTATACCTATGTGAAGACTTGATATCTTATATCTACGATCCGTTAGATGTGGTCACCAGTACACTCACATAATAGTCTCAATGTATTATTATTGTCCTTATTAATAATAATACTTTACTATGGGTATTTAAGAATAGTATTCTACAATTTAATGGCATCTCACGGTCAAGTCATACTTGACATTCCATTAAATGAACTACCTATTCTAAGGACTTTATTATGCTAAAAAATATGATCATGAAATACAACATAATAAATGAATGCCTTATACATATATCAAATATATGATCAAAGTCATGATACAAATGATTATCTATTCAAAATAAATTGGCCACTAGGGCTTACACCAACGCCGGCGTCCCCGGTGCCACTGTGATGAACGAGTGCGTCCTCAGGTCTATCATCAAAGGCTGATGGCTCCTCGTCTTCACGCGAACGAAGAACAAAACAACCGACAAGAGAAACCGCATGGAGATAAGAATATAATGCATAAAAGTCAGAACAATAATAGTAGAGCAGTAAACAGGTATAGCATGTAGCATGTACGACAAGTATAACAAGTAGAACAGATATTCCACACGTCCAAACATCTCTTGAGTCAGCACAAGCAACAAGCATCTATCTCCATAACTCTCTCCCATATATCAACCCTCTAGACCAGGATACTAATCTCATGCAACATGTCGGCTGAATCTCACAACACAAAGTTCCACACCGGAACAGGAGTTAGTTTGTCCAAGAAACCGAACCGCTCTCCGTGCCCAATAAGAGTGCATCCCCCTCCCGAGCCTGAGACTGGGGTGTCTTGGCTGCCTTAGAATGTTAGCTTGGAACGTGGAAAGTTTAGGGATTAGTCGAGCAAACCGTACTGGATCGGGCATCATGACACGATGGGAGCAACCCCACCCGTCTGTTGATTTTTCCCGAGACCGGCAACATCAACAAAGGTGACTCACTTGACCGCCCCTTCTGCTCTCTGTACTCCGTACTCAAGTACAACTAACCTTGCATAACGTTGGCAGCCCATACTACCTGTCATACGGCCTCGCTACTTGGCAACTAAGATATGCAGCAAACAACCTTAACGAGATGATATCGGACCCTCATGCCTAAGCGCTCACAACAAATCAACATCAGATGCCACACATCATCATGAGCCACAGCTGCAGCTTAACCAGTACACCACACCACAGCAGTAAAACCATCCACGGTATCAACTCACGCATACACGGCTGACAGCCACTCAACCACTAACTTAGGCACACCGCCATAACATCATAACCACAACCAATACAACATTAATAATGTCAATCACAATACAACAAACAGTCATAGCATATCATATACCAAGCAAAAACATGCAGACACGTATACAGATAGCAGTTAACACAAACAACATCAGACAGTCATATGAGGCAGTCCAACCTCGATCAACAGTTATCTAACATAGGGTTCCATGAATTGTTATTTTATAATGCTATTATTTTGGAAAATAGAGTGTACTATGAATTGTTTTTCCGGTTGCCGTGGCGGATGAGAGCAATGCTTTTACGAAAATATCTATAACTGTATTTTTATTCACTTGGATTATAAATCTCATTAACAGTATTGTTTTAAGAACCTGAAGACAACCCCGTTGAGCATAGGACTAATGGAGTCCAAGTCCAAGATGATGGAGTCCAAGTCCAAGAAGGTCAAAGTCAACTTGATGGAAGCTTGATAGAAATGGAAGGATCTATGACTAGAGCAAAGGCTAAAAGGATGCAAGAAGCCTTAGAGAAGGAAGTGACATATTTGATAAGCATAAAGCCCAACTTGGAAGAAGGCCCAAATGCAGCTCAACTCCTCATCATTAACCTAGAAGAGGTGCCTCCTCCTTTGTCATGAATTAAAATGTTTTCTTTTTATTTTAATTATTTAAATGCTTAGAATAAGTGATGTAAGCCCATTGGGGCATTAGGGAATTCGGCCATGATGGCCATTTTAGGGTTAGCTAGTGCATTTCCTTTTCTACAAATAAGGATTGTAAAACCTCTTACAACAACTTTTGAATAAAATTTGGAATTTGCTCCCTTGAGTAATCCTAGTGAGGCGTAGGCTCCTCTTAAGTTCTTGTTGAAGAACTTTTCTTGATTCTTATCAAAGAGTTCCATCTCTTTGTGGTGAATCCTCATTGGCTTATCAATCATCCAAAATCATTTGGTGATTGTGGCGCCTTCCCCATTACCCTCTTCCCCTTCCACTTGCATACTTTTCTTTATGTTCTTCTTACCTTGCGCTATTTACATTTATGTTTAGTTGTTGCACTTCTAATTCAAGTTTGTTTGAGTTTTTTGTTTAGTTATTTACATTCTTTAGTTGTTTTCCTTTGATTTCATATTCGGGTGACAACAGCACCTTCTTCTTCCCCAATTCTTCTCTTCTTTTTAACATAAGAACTAAGAACAAGCTCTTGGATAGATCCTTCAAATTTGATGATTCTAACTTGGATCATATCATGTGGTATCTAGAGCTAGCTTCCTAGAGCTTATTTTTCTTTTGGTTTATGCAATTTCTAGTGGGTTTTGTTTGAAATTTTTGGAAAATCAATAGTGAGAAGTCCATTCGTATTTGCATCCTATTTACCCATTCTTGATCTTCAATTTTTGATCAATTTTGGTGTTTTGTGGGGTTGTTAGGCCTTGGAAATTGAAAAATCTAGCATCAATTTGATGTTTGGAAATTCACTTTGTCCAAATTCTTCATCATCCATGTTTTCATGTTCTTGAATCTTCATACAATCTTCTTCATTTTCTTGGGATTTGAGCCACTTTGATCTTTATGAATTTCAAGAATTGGTGTTAGAGTGTTAATCTACACCTTGATTGAAAGGTCATTACAAGTGGAATCAAGTATACCAATTAATTTTAAGCTTAAAGCATGAACTAGACATCAATTTGGAGGGAATTTAATTTCTGGGCACACTTCCCAGGAATAGCCCCTTATTCATCATGTTCATGCTTCAAAAGGCTATTTGATCCTTGTGATTCACTTAAAATCTGTTTGGGGCGTTCTTTTGTGTAATTTTCAGAAAAATTTTGTGGCCAAAGTTATTTTACAAAAGTAAGGATCCCAAAAAGTTAAAAAAAATGGAATCAGAAAAATACAAACGGACCAATCTACAATTATAAAAAGTACAAAAAAGATTGCAGAATTCAAATTAGGCCACAAAAACCCCTTTTCTAAGTGTTTCTACCCTTAAAATTGGTATTACTTGATGTTTTGGACATATGGCTCAAATTTTATTCCTAAACACTAGTTCTAGAGTCTGTCTTCTTACTTCTCCATTAGAGTGTGCTTTCTTTTCTTCTTTAGCTTTTCTTGTTTGTCTTTAAAATTCCGAAGTTTTGTCTTAGTAGTTTTCTTCTCTTGAACTACTTGATTGATTGCTAGTTTGGATTTTACACAAAGTTTTAGTGTTCGCATACCTTTTGACTTGGATAAGTACTTTCCCAAGGACATTAAGGGAGAAATAGAGTGGAAAAAGGCAAGAGTGAAAAAAAAAAAAAATTTGTGGAAAAAGCCTCTTACACTTTGTGAGGATGGCAAGACCCTTGGGATCAAATGAGGATAGTCCTCCTATCTCTCCAAGATCCGCGGCCATTCAAGCTAGAATGGACACTCAAATTCAAGGTCTTACAAGACAAATAGAATGAATGATTGAAAGAACAAATGAAAGATTTGATAGACTAGAAAGGTCTCATGACACCAACCCATAAAATTCAAACCATGGTAGTGGGTATGAGAGTGAAACCGAGAGGCCCAGGAGAAGAGGGCCTAGAGAGAATGGTGAGCATAGAGGGAGACAAAATGATAGAGAAGATAGGATTAAGGGAGTTAAAATTAATGTACCTAGCTTTCAAGGAAAGAATGATCCCGAAGCCTATTTGGAGTGGGAAATGAAGATAAAATAGATTTTCTCTTGTCAAAATTACAATGAGAGAAAGAAGGTGAAGGTGGCCGCCCTTGAGTTTGTGGACTATGCACTAGTTTGGTGGGATCAATTGCAAAAAGATAGAAGGAGGTTTGGAGAGGAACCTATTAAGACTTGGAATAAGATGAAGGCTATCATGAGAAGGAGGTATGTCTCATCCCATTACCATAGAGACCTTCCCAACAAATTGTAACGGTTGACCCAAGGAACTAAAAGTGTGGATGAGTACTTCAAGGAGATGCAGGTGGCCTTAATTAGGGCCAACATTGATGAAGAAAGAGAGGCTACTATGGCTCGGTTTTTGCATGGTCTAAACCAAAAGATTCAAGACAGAGTGGAACTTCAAAACTATGTGGAGCTTGGTGACTTAGTCCACCAAGCTGTGAAGGTTGAACAACAACTCAAAAGGAGGAAGAACAATGCCTTTTCATCTAACTACCCCACTTCAAGTTGGAAGGATAAACAAAAGAGGGAGGGAACCTCCCCAAGGTTCCAAGGAGCCTCAGGTAAGCCACAAGAAACCTCGAGTTCCAAAGAAAAGAATGATGCTCATGCTCCTTCCTCTTCTAATTCTACAAGGAGTAGGAACAACAAATGCTTTAAATGTTTGGGAAATGGCCATATTGCATCCCAATGCCCAAACAAGAAAACTACGATTTTAAAAGAACATGGCCACATCACTAGTGAATCTTCTTCTTCTTCTTCTTCTTCTTCTTCTTCTTCTTCTTCTTCTTCTAGTGAGGGGTGATAGTGACTATGAAGTTGCTCCTCAAGAAGGTGATTTACTAATGGTGAGGAGATTATTGGGAGTGCAATTGAAAGAAAAGGATGATAGTCAAAGAGAAAACATTTTCCATACAAGATGTTTAATTGAAAACAAAGTTTGCTCTTTGATTATTGATGGGGGAAGTTGTACCAATGTTGCTAGTACTATATTGGTTAGCAAACTTAACATAAAAACTTCACCTCACCCGCGACCTTACAAGTTGCAAAGGTTGAGTGAAGATGGCGAGTTGTTAGTCAATCAACAAATTTTGATCAACTTTTCCAATGGAAAGTACAGAGATGAAGTATTATGTGATGTTGTTCCTATGGAGGCCGGCCATATCCTTCTTGGAAGGCCATGGCAATTTGTTGGGAATGTCACTCATAATGGTTTATCCAACAAGTTTGATTTTGTGTGCAATAATCTCAAGATAACTCTTGTTCCACTTTCTCCGAGGGAAGTTTGGGAGGATCAAGTCAAATTGAGATTAAAAAGGGAACCAGAAAGAAAAGAACAAAAAGAGAAAGGAATTGAGAGTGTGCAAAACAATCTTGAACAAGAAGAGGGAAAAAGCCTAGAGAGACCAAGAGGAGAAAAGAAAGAAAGAAAGGAGGAAAATGGGAGAAAGGTAGAGAGCTTGTTTTTGCGAGGAAGTGAAGTGAGAAGGGCTCTCTTGGCAAGGCAGCCCATGTTTTTGGTTTACTATAATAATGCTTGCTTGAATTCTCAAAGTTCTTCTTCTACTTCTTCTTGTGTTTCAAGTCTTTTAAAATAATTTGAGGATGTGTTTCCCATTGACATACCCCATGGCCAACCTTCTTTGAGAGGGATTGAGCACCAATTGGATCTCATTCCATGTGCCTCTCTTCCTAATAGGCCGGCCTATAGAACAAATCCTCAAGAAACAAAAGAAATTCAAAACCAAGTAGAGGATTTGTTGGAAAAAGGTTGGGTGAGGGAAAGTTTGAGCCCTTGGGCTATGCCCATGATCTTAGTGCCAAAAAAGGATGGCACATGGAGGATGTGCACGGATTGTAGGGCTATAAATAACATCACCATCAAGTATAGACACCCCATCCCTAGACTTGATGATTTGCTTGATGAATTGCATGGTGCTACTTACTTTTCAAAAATTGATTTAAAAAGTGGCTACCATCAAATTAGAATCAAGGAAGGGGATGAATGGAAAACTGATTTTAAAACCAAGTATGGCTTGTATGAGTGGTTGGTAATGCCGTTTGGGCTAATTAATGCCCCAAGTACTTTCATGAGGCTTATGAACCATGCCTTAAGGAACTTTCTTGGAAAATTTGTGGTTGTCCATTTTTATGACATCCTAGTCTATAGCATTAATCTTGAGGAACATCTTGAGCATCTCAAATATGTTTTGGAAGTTTTAAGGCAAGAACAATTGTATGCCAATTTAGAAAAATGCTCTTTTTGCACCAATAAAGTGGTGTTCCTCGAATTTGTGGTTAGTTCTATGGGTGTCCAAGTTGATGAAAAGAAAGTTACGGGAATTAGAGAGTGGCCTGCTCCCAAAACCATGAGTGAAGTAAGGAGTTTTTATGGTTTGGCTGGGTTTTATAGGAGGTTTGTTAAGGACTTTAGTGCCTTGGCAGCTCCCCTAAATGAGCTTGTAAAAAAGAATATTGTTTTTAAATGGGGAGAGGCACAAGAAAATGCTTTTCAAACTCTTAAGGAGAGGCTCACTAATGCTCCTATACTTCCCTTGCCTAACTTCTCTAATTCTTTTGGAATTGAGTGTGATGCATCAAATGTGGGAATTGGGGCGGTTTTGTTACAATAAGGGAACCCAATTGCCTATTTCAGTGAAAAATTCAATGGGGTTGTTTTGAACTACTCCACCTATGATAAGGAATTATTTGCCCTTGTTAGAGCATTACATACTTGGCAACACTACCTTTTACCAAAGGACTTCGTGATTCATAGTGATCACGAGTCTTTAAAGCATTTGAAAGGCCAAGGTAAACTCAACAAGAGACATGCAAAATGGGTGGAATTTATTGAGCAATTCCCATATGTGATTAAGCATAAGCAAGGCAAGTATAACATTGTGTCCGACGCCATGTCTAGAAGGTATTCTTTGTTGTGCTTGCCTTAGGTGTTTAGGGATGTGTTTTAGGGTAGTTAACCTTAGAACAAGTGATATAAGTGATCCTGTCAGGGTGGCACACCCATGCTCTTGTATAGCACGCCCATGCCAGTTGTTCAGCACGCCTGTGCTCTCGTGCAGCACGCCCATGCCAGTTTTTCCGCACACCCGTGCTAAAAGTTAGCACGCTCGTGCGCTTCGCGCGCTCCAAAAACACGTTTTGGGCTTTAGGTTGACCCATTTTGTCCCAATCCTTTTTATACCTCTTTTGCTCGACCTAAACCTCATAGCCGTCAATCCTAAAGTTATAAACAGCCATCTTGAACCTTTCTCTTTGGTTCCCCTTGAATCCTTGAGCGTCCCCAATCCTTATTTGGGTGTTCTTTGTCAAGAACACATCCCTATGGTGTTTGCGGTTGCGTTTGGGGTTAAGCTGCTAGCTTAGTGTTACTATGAGGTAAGGTAACCAACCCAATGTCAAACTAGATTTTGTGGTTCATGTGCCAGTGCTATGAACGGCAACTAGCAGATTAGTTCCCCAGGGACCTAATCGAGGTATGTGCATAACCCTTGTGTTAATTCCCTTCCTTTTCTTGTTTGGGAATTAACTACCTTTATCCTTTCTTGATGTTCTTGGTCAAGCTCGCTATACCTATTGTACCCGTTTCGAGGAGTCAAGCGTGGACTTCTCTCTTGTTGGCCCATAGGTTGGAATCGTCATTCCGGGTATGGGGAGAAGGGATTAGTATAACATATAGGTTCTAGGGCAGCGTAAGATGAGGGTTAACCCATGACCCTATTTGTGTGCTATATGCCTTAATTGTTGTATGGAGTTGTTATGGTTATTTATATATGTTGTTAATTGTTTAATTGGTCTGTATGATCTTGGCATGATATTTACGATGTTGTTTATGACATTGTTTATGATGAAAATGATGATGATAATGATGATGATATGCCATGATTGTATGAGTTGGTATGGCTGAACTGCTGTTAAATTGGTATGGTTGAACTGCTGTTAAATCTATGTTAATATAAGACATAAGGATGTTAACGCTAAGCCTATAACTAGGATTAGTTTGATGCATAAAACATAAAGATGTTGATGAGAGGTGAGATTAATGCCAATGGATTAGTCAAGAACCTTAAGAGAGATTAATGCCAGATCTGAGACACTGTAACAGCGTTGAGCACTCCCGTGCTCATTATCGGCACGCTCGTGCTCTTTGCCCAGTAAAGTCAGCACGCCCGTGCCAGAAAAGCGAGAAAAGTGACGCTGTTTAGCATGCCCGTGCTCTCGCACAGCACGCCCGTGCCAGTTGGCCAGCATGCCCGTGAAAAATTTCACTGTTTTAAATAAAAAGAGATTCAATACCCTTTTGGAATAAAAATATGATATAAGAGATTATAAAACACGACATTGAGGATAGTTAATGAACTAGGACAATGATATGGTAAAGTGTAATAATAGGGAGTTAATAAAGTGATTAATTAATGAGAAGATGATGTTATGGGTAACGACGTACTGTTACCGATGTTGTTGGTTAAATCATTCTTGATGCTTATTGGTCAAGTTTGATGTCGATGAATCATTCTTGATGCTTATTGGTCAAGTTTGATGTTGATGAATCATCTTGATGCTTATTGGTCAAGTTTGATGTTGATAAATTATCTTTGATGCTTGTTGGTCAATGTTGATAGCCATGTAATGGTGTGTTGATGATGGATGGTTGGATATGTGTTTGCATGTTGGTTGAACATTGCATGCATCATTGCATAGAGATGATAGTTTGGGCGGAAAGCAAATGATGAATCGTGACGGTGGAGGCCACGATGGGTGTTATCCCGACCTTGAGGGTAGAGTTGGGTAAGGAGGTTCCATATGGCATGGACTTGCAACCCGTTGCCGGAGTGTCCTATCGATAACCCGACTACCCTGACGAGCCACAGTACGTTATCAGGATTAGTTGAGAGTATCCACGGACATCATCCATGGTTTGGTGAGTATTCCAATGTTGATGTAGGATGGTCAACATGGATATGTACTCCTAATCGTCTTTCCAGGGTTGTGTTGATGGATCCACATTGCATATGGAGTAGTGGAGTAGGTATGCATCGCATAACATGCTTATATTGTGATATGATGGTGTGTGTTATAACATGTATGTTGTATGATGATGTTTATATGTTGCATGATCATTCTTGCTAACTGCTCTATTACCGTTTATGTTTATACGTACAGTTCCTTACTCCCTATCTGTTATTGTTGTTTTGCATGTACCTTTGGTTATGCAGAGGATGGTGAGCTGCCAGTTGAGGAGTGATCCCGAGGAGATCGCTTGCTCATAGTATAGTTTAGTTATGTTAGTTGTGTTCTGATGTAATATCGGTAGTGGTTACCACCTCTGATCGTATGACATCGGGATTTGGGTTTTGTTTTATGTTTATGTTTTTCCGCAGTTATTATTGATGATTAAAACGTTTTTGGATTATGTGGTACTCGCTACCTTTTATGTTAAAGTTTTATTTTAACTTGCATGCTTTATTCTATATTTATCGTATGCGGGGTAGCGGATGTCACATTTAGTGGTATCAGAGCCGGTCTGTCCATCGGACCGGGGTATGTGTCTGTTGTGTTTTCTTCTATGTACTCTTATATGATTATTTATGCCTATCATGGATAATGATATAAGATTATATGAATGCTAGTTTCTTTTCTTGCTTAACTTCTATGTTAAGTGGTTCGCTTTGGACGGTATGGGAAGATATGACTGGAAGAAACGACCGTGCAATTGCTGATGCTCTGGCGCAGTTGGCTAATGCCATTGCTCAGAATAGCGACCAGAACCAGAATCATCATGGAGGAGCTGCTGAGTTTCAAGGTCTGGACAAGTTCCAGAGGAACAACCCGCCTTCGTTCAAGGGAGCTTATGATCCTGAAGGAGCTCTTCTATGGATCTGAGAAGATATGTCGGGCTACGGGATGCACTAATGCTCAGAAGGTCACTTTTGGGACGTTCATGCTAGTTGAGGAAGCTGAGCACTGGTGGGAGAATTATCACCAACGTATGAAAGCTGCAGGCACCGCAATCACTTAAATTGCTTTCAAGGAGATGTTCTTGGGGAAGTACTTTCCAGCTGACATCCATGACAAGAAGGAGATGGAGTTCCTGGCTCTGAAGCAGGAAAACATGTCCGTTGGGGAGTATGCTGCGAGGTTCGAGGAGCTTGCTCGTTACTACACGCTCTACCAATATGTAAATGATGACCGCTCCAAGTGTGTAAAGTTTGAAGATGGTCTTCTCCCAGAGATCAAGCAAGCCATTAGCTACCAGGAGATTCGAGTCTTTCCGGTTCTTGTGAACAAGTGTAGGATCTTTGAAGAAGCTTACAAATCCAGAGTTGCGCTCAGCAAGAGTTCTAGTCTGCAAGGTAACAAGAAGACAACTCAGCAAGGTAAAGAGGAACGTCATCTGGTGCCAGTAAGCCATGATTTCAAGCAAGTCAGCTAGAAGCCACAGTATGCTACGAAGTTAACCATTGAAGGATGATTTTCTGTCGCCAGGCTTATCAGATGCGGCAAGTGTGGAAAGGGTCACTTCACCCGCGAGTGCAAGGAAACTGATGTCATCTGCTTCAAGTGTGGGGAGTCTGGTCACATCAGCCGTGATTGTGGTGGAGGAACAAAGTCAGAGCCATAGAAGTTAGAGTTCTCAGGCCAATCGACTGAAGGCAAGTGGGAGAGTCTTCACTCTCAGTGGAGACGAAGCTTCTCAATCAGCAGATCTGTTTCAAGGTAAGAATCTCCTCAAAGGAATTCCTTCTTTTGTGTTGTTTGATTCGGATGCCTCGTCTTGTTTTCCTTCTTTTGCTTCGCCTGTTTGTGTTAGAAACCTTAAGTTGTTTGTTCCCTATCTTTAGCATGATCTAGTTCTTGTTGCACCGTAAGTAAGCCTGTTATCCCTTCCCATGCATGCTTCGTAAAGGTGGTTCTATTATCATTAATAATGGAAACTTCATAGTTGACCTTATGTGAGTTTATCTCTTAAGCTGCTAGATGTTGTTTTTGTTGTGGACTGGTTGTCTGCCAACCAAGTTCGAGCTTATAGAAATTTCGAGGACGGAATTTTTCTAAAGGGGTGGAATTGGAACACCCCAGTTTTCGCTTGCTTGTTATATAGTGTTGCTATATATGTTATCCTTGCTGTTATATATATATATATATATATATATATATATATATATATATATATATATATATATATATATATATATATTATGCGTTGTTGTGCTTGCCTTAGGTGTTTAAGGATGTGTTTTATGGTAGTTAACCTTAGAACAAGTGATATAAGTGATCCTGTCAGGGTGGCATGCCTGTGCTCTTGTATAGCACGCCCATGCTCTTCGCGCGCTCCAGAAGCGCGTTTTGGGCATTAGGTTGACCTGTTTTGTCCTAATTGTTTTTATACCTCTTTTGCTCGACCTAAACCTCATAGCTGTCAATCCTAAAGTTAGAAACAGCTGTCTTTAACCTTTCTCTTTGGGTGTTCTTCGTCAAGAACACATCCCTGTGGTGTTTGCTATTGCGTTGGGGTTAAGCTGCTCGCTTAGTGTTACTCTAAGGTAAGGTGGCCAACCCTTTTCATCCTTTTTCTTTGAATCCCTTGAGTTAATGTTGAATCATTTTCTCCCTGTCAAACCAGATTTTGTGGTTCGTGTGCCAGTGCTGTGAACGGCAACTAGCAGATTAGTACCCCAGGGATCTAATCGAGGTATGTGCATAACCCCTGTGTTAATTCCCTTCCTTTTCTTGTTTAGGAATTAACTACCTTTGTCCTTTCTTGATGTTCTTGGTCATACTCGCTGTACCTGTTGGACCCGTTTCGAGGAGTCAAGCGTGGACTTCGCTCTTGTTGGCTCATAGGTTGGAATCGTCATGCCAGGTATGGGGAGAAGGGATTAGTATAACATATAGGTTCTAGGATAGCGTAAGATGAGGGTTAACCCATGACCCTATTTGTGTGCTATATGCCTTAATTGTTGTATGGAGTTGTTATGGTTATTTATATATGTTGTTAATTGTTTAATTAGTCTGTATGATCTTTGTAACACCCCCTTTGCACATTACACATAGAACACGTGCGGAATTAAATTTAAAAGAGAATTGTTGGTTGCTTTCAGAAAAAGGATAATTTACTTTAAGTTAGAAAACTCAAGTGTAAAAGTTTTCAGCATAATACTTCGGAAAAGTAATACACACATCACAAATATAAAATCACATTATGCTATACAACACACAGAAACTGGGTTGATTCATAAACCATTTCACCATCATATTTAAACTTTCCTGAAATTGTTTTTCATACAGAAGTTCCAAACTATACAGAGGTTTTCAAAACCACTTATACCAACTTTCTCAATTTAAACATTGAAAATCCTAAGAGCTAGTTTGATAAAAGAACTCTATGGACAATAGAGCCCACTATCTAGTATACATCGTAAAGACTGGGCCTAGTTGTCAACAGTCTACACATCTTCGTCGTTGGCATCAAGAAACGCAAGCTACAGGGTCCTGAAGTGACCCAAATGACCGTTGAGAAGCATCTGTACACGTATCAAAAAACACAACAGGGTGTCCAACATGTACAGGCAAGGGTGAGTAACCAATATATGGATTTAAACGTGATAACTACATGCATGACATACAAGACAACATATGAACATATGTAGTATCAACACAGCACAATAGCAGAAGTAACACAGGAGGACACACCAAGTCACAACATGTCCAACATGCATATCATAAATCGCAATACATCATATTAATCAATTAGCAGCATAAGACATCTTCAAAAATAGAATAGTGATGTACAGTAAGTAAATGTAATCATCAACAGCCATGCAATGCAATGCGATGTACATGACTCAATGCCATATGCCACAAGGGTAAACTTTGACCCCTACTCCATGGAGCTAACAAATTGTCGGAGAGAGTGAATGGGAGGACATGTTTCGGTAAATGCCGGCCATGGGCAAGATGCTACAACAAATGTAACGTACACGTATCTGGCTTTACGGAAACACTCTCGACCAAACATGAAAAGTATGGCATCTAGTCGAAAATATCAGTGTACTGCTCAGATTCACCACTACACAGAAGAGCTACCAGCTGGTCACATGTCGGCCCTTCCAACCCTAATACCTCCAAGGCCATTTAAGATCGTCATCGAAAGATTCGCACCAGCATCTAGGTGTAAGCTCAACTCCTAGGCTCAAGGCCTTAAAAACTCATGCAATGAAATGTCATTGCTTACACAAAGCGGATGCAATAAATCAATGTCTATCCACCGGATAAACCTCAAGGTTCACTACGGTTCTCTTCCTTAGGAACTATACGTGTCTTTGTATTATAAAACATTTATCCACCGGATAAATATCTCGTGATTCCTTTGGAATGACCCGGACTGCCTTCAGAATTTCCGACTATCCCCACAAACCAACACGAGACTTTTCAGCGTGCTTTGTCCTCACTCACACGTTTTCTGGGAAACTTCCTAGAAGGTCACCCATCCTACAAGTGCTCCAAGCCAAGCACGCTTACTATGGAGTTCTTATGTTCTAGGCTTCCGAAAAGAAGATGAATCTTGTTGGTTTCGACTGTACAGTCCCATACCTGCACAGCCTCAGGATTCCTTCAACTGTACAGTCCCATACCTGCATAGCCTCAGGATTCCTTCAACTGTACAGTCCCATACCTGCACAGCCTCAGGATCTCTCTCGTTCCGGTCATCACAAGACTGAAACAATCGAACGATTTTTCTTGGATCCGGACCACCGGTCCGTTATCGAACTACTGTTTCAAAACCCAAAACGTTTCATGTTTGTGTTTATATCTTATGGATCACATCTCAAGTCCTAAGTATTATAAAGAAGGATTGAGAATCCTCTTAGATAAGTCTTTGATCCTTTCTAAGATATTAATTCCTTGAGTTTCAAATAATGAAATAAGTATTGCTTCACTTAAGTCTTATGAAGTCATTGATGAACTAAGTCATCAATGGTATAGTGCATGGTCTTGTTCCACCATATACTAGACTTAATTATCTCTTTTCTTTTGCACTAAGTTAATTACTTAAGTTAGGTTTTTCATGCGTAAAACTTTACAACATAGAGTTGAAAACTCTCTTTGTAACCCTAAACCTTTCTATTTGAAAACTCATTGATTTTAAAGAACTTTGCTACTTGATTAAGGTAAAGTAGCTTAACTATTTTGAAAAGGCTTTTCTTTACTAGCTTAGTGTAAAACCATGATCTAAGTTAGTGTAAGGAAATATAATCTCATCTAATTTTCTAACTATGATTCATTTTAATTCAAACTTAAGGACAAGGTCCTATTTGTATTTGAAAAAGGGAATGTTATCTTAGTTCTAAGATAAAGGTAATATCTCCTTAAAAACTATGTTAACTTTCATGAAATCACTTCATCATTTTTCTTTTTAAAACATTTACTTGATTAGTTGGACTATGGCTAAAGTAAAACACATTTTCACCTTAGTAAAAACACTTGGATGTTGAAACTTTATTTGATCTTTGGATCAAAATCACTTCTTATTTTGTTTTGAAGTACAAGTTACTAAAACATTTTCTAACTTTCCAAACACATTGAATGTTAAAGAACAATTCATGTTCTTCCTTTTTCTTAAGGTCAAGGCTGAATGCCCTCACAAATGGAATGTGAAGATTTTGCTTCACTAATTTGTCAAGTCATAGCTCAAAATGCTCACAAAATAATGATGAACAACAATCATGCCTTATCCAATCATAATCAAGCATAAAAATCCTTACTTGATCTAGAGATCAAAGTATGGTTTTCAATATACATGAAAACATTTTCCATCCAAGCATACATCATCATAACATATGCTAAAACATACTAAAGCATACTAAAGCATAGACCATTATTACAATCATAACGAAGTTCAAACAGAGCTACACAAATCAATCATGGATAACATATAGTTATCGGAAAATCCCTCAGGCAAACTCCCCTTACCCGTTGAAGTTATCCTCCGAGCAAAAGTCGTCCGATCGGCCTGCGAATTCTCCCGATTCCTCATCTGATTACTCAACCACAACTACGAGTGTCACATTCCCGAACGTTTATAAGGCCGAAAATAATATTAATGCGGAAAATACGATTTTTTTTTTCTTTTCACAAATATGTAATGGGATTAGTAAAGGTAAGTAATAATAAATGAACTTAGGTTCACCATGCATTTCTAAAAGACATTCAGAAGTAAAGTATTGAAATAGAAACAACATTGTATATTGACATAGGTTCAATGCATAACTGACATAAGAAATAAATAGTACTAGGAGTCACAGCTCCCAAAAAGGTACAACAGACACTGACATAGTCTGGCCAAGACTCAACAGCAAAAAGAGTCCCTTTCCGGACTAAAAGAAATTGTTGAACTGAACCATCATAGTCACGACCATCTGTTTAGGCAGCAACAACAATACCAGCAGAAAAGACATACAAATATGGGTGAGATCCCGATCATGAACACAACAAAGTAGCAGAAGTAAAAACGGGACGACTCACCAGGTAACGACATACTTAACATGCTAACCATATATCTCAAAATAAATCATGTTAAACGTTTAGCAGCATAATATAAGGCATTCTTAAAAACAGAACAGCGATGTACAACTAGTAAATGTAATCATCAACAGCCATGCAATGCAGTGCAATGTACATGACTCAATGCCATATGCCACAGGGTAAAACTCTGAACCTTACTCCATGAAACTAACCAAACATCGGAGAGAGTGAACGGGAGGACATGTTCCTTGTACACCAGCCTTGGGCAAGATGCTACAACATTCGCAATGTGCACGTATCTGGCTTTACGGAAACATTCTGCACCAAACATGAAAAGTACGACATCTAGTCGAGGATATCAGTGTATTGCTTGGAGTTGCCATGACACAGAAGAGCTAACAACTGGTCACATGTAAGCCTTTCCAACCCTGACACCTCCTGCAACACCCTTTCCCGAGTGTCACATTCCCGAACGTTTATAAGGCCGAAAATATTACTTAATGCGGAAAATACGGTTTTTTTTTTTCTTTTCACAAGATGTAATGAGATTAGTAAAGGTAAATAATACTAATAAACGAACTTAGGTTCGCCATGCATTTCTAGAACATGCTATATAATTAACACGGAACAGAAACAGAAATAATACTATATAAAGACATAGATCTAATGTATAACTGACATAAGAAATACAATAAGTACTAGGAGTCGTAGCTCCCAAAAAGTACTACAAAAACTGACATAGTCTGGCCGACAACAAAACTAAAACAGCAAAAAGAGTCCGCCTCCGGGCTCAAGGAGACTACTGGACTGAACCATCATAACGTCCATCTGTTCAAGCAGCAACAGCAAGTACCAACAGGAAACATACAGATATAGGTGAGATTCTCGTTCATCAACACAAAAAAACAACAGTGATAAAAACGGGACGACTCACCGGATAACAGCGTACCCAACATGCTTAAAAAGGTTCTCAATATAAATCATGTTAAGCAGTCAACAAAATAATGTCATGCTAAACGTTTAAAAGCATAATATAAGGCATTCTTAAACAATACAACGATGTATAACAGTAAATGTAAACATCAATAGCCATGCGATGCAATGCAATGTATATGACTCAATGTCAACATCACTGGTCACTACTCTGACCCCTACTCCATGGAGCTAACAAAACATTTGGAGAGAGTGAATGGGAGGACATGTTTCGGTTTCTGCCAGCCATTAGCAAGATGCTACAACATTCGTAACGTGCATGTATCTGGCTTTACGGTAACACTCTCGACCAAACATGAAAAGTACGGCATCTAGTAGAGGATATCAGTGTATTGCACGGATTCGCCATGACACAGAAGAGCTACCAACTGGCCACATGTAAGCCCTTCCAACCCTGATACCTCCAAAAAGACCATTGAAGATCGTCACCGTAAGATTCGCACCCGCATCAAGGTGTAAGCTCAACTCCTAGGCTCAAGGCCTTACAACTATGCAAATGAAATGCCAATGCTTACACAAAGCAGATGCGATCAAGCAATGTCTATCCCCCGGATAAACCTCGAAGTCTACTAAGGTTCTCTTCCTTAGAAACTATACGTGTCTTTTGAAAAACAAAACCTTTATCCACCGGATAAATCTCCTGATCCCTCCGGGATCGAGTCATCACAAGACTGAAACAATTGAACGACTGATCGGGGTCCGAATCACCGGTCCATCATCGAACTACTGTTTCAAAACCCAAAACGTTTCATGTTTATGTTTATGTCTTATGAAGTCATTGATGTACTAAGTCATCAATGGTATAGTATGTGGTCTTGTTCCACCACATACCATACTTAATTATCCCTTGTTTTCAACTCTAAGCCAATTACTTAACTTAGGTTTTTCATGCATAAAACTTTACGAGTTGAGTTAAAAACTCCTTTGTAAACCAAAACAACTTCCCTATTAAAAACTCATTTGATTTGAAACAATTTTTGAACCACTTACTCTATTTATAGCACTTTCTGAAAACAGGAAATTCGCTTAGCCGAGTTAAATTCGCTTAGCGAAAATGAGGCAGTAATACCTCTCTTGAAACTCCTCTGTATCGCTCGACGAAACATATTTCGCTTAGCGAAAGTCCACTTTATTCTCTTAGCGAAATGGAGGCGGTTATACCTCTTTTGAGATTCCTCTGGATCGCTCGGCAAGACTTAATTCGCGTAGCAAAATTCGCTTGGTTCGCTTAGCGAATATTAATTCGCTTAGCGAAAGTGAGGCAGTAATGCCTAACTTGTATTTACTCTGTTTTCGCCTAGCGAAATTGTATTCGCTTAGCGAAAATTGCCTTGAAACAAGACATGAACCTTATGGAACCATTTTGATTCTCTTCATGAAACCACTTCTTTTCTCATTTTGGGTCACTTGATTAACTAGATGGACTAAGGATAAGGTATAAAACATGTTTCACTTTGGTGAAAACACTTTGAGATTCAATTCCATTTGATCTTTGGATCAAAGTCACTTAGGTTTTTCTTTGAAAAACATAGGTTATTAAAACACTTTCTTTACATCAAAACTTGATTTGTTCAAGAACTACACATGTTCTTCCTTTTCTCAGGGTCATGGCTAAAAGCCAACTAGGAACCAATGTGAAGTTTTACTTTATCAACTAATCAAATTATGGCGCACAAAACCCACACAATTATGATCAACAATAACACACAACATTGCATCATAATGAAGCACCTAAGCACAAAAGTCCATACTTAAGCACATAAGCACAAAAGTCCATACTTGATCTAGTAATCAAAGTAGGTTTTTCATCATGCAAGAAATCATTTTCTCACCTAGACAACATCATCATAAAACACATGATAAGGCATATAAGCATAACTACAAATATCACACATTGTTCTCCAAGAGAACTTAACATAACTTAACCATTAAAAGTGAACCCAAATTAAAGGATTTCACCAACACATAACTTAAACAACCATCTTCACTACCACCATATTGGTGTGAATGAGGTTCACCCCCATACCTGTTGATGAGAAGATTCCTGAATCAAAGTCAGTTGATCGGTTTGTGAACCTCCTGATAATCGTCAACAACTACAACAACACAACAATCAAACATTAAACAACAATCAAAGCCAATCTCAACAATTATAACAAAGAGGATTTCGGCCACCCTAGGTTAAAAAGGTTAGGAATTGATCTTGGTTTCCCATTTCATGGATTCAAAGGCATTGGGAAAGCTAAGGATGAAATCAAGTGTTAGAAATCAAAAATTGATGAAAACACTATTCATCATCATCAAGAAGGGTTCGACCAAAAAGGGATTTTGGGCTATGATGGGAGTTGAATCATAAGCTTTTGGGTTTTAGTAGACATTGATGATGTGAGTTCAAAGAACTTGGTCTTACATCAAAAGGATTTTTCTACAATTTCCTATGGATTTTCCAAATTTTGGATCTAAGAAATTGTTTTCATGAAAATGAAGACTGATCTTGAAATAAAGAAAGATTCAAGAAGCTAAGAGGTCATAGAAGTGATCTTACCTTGAAATGAAGGAAGATTGCTCAAGGAATCAAGTGATTCCAATAAGTGATTCAAGCTTTTCAAGGATGAAAATGGAGTTTCTCTCAAGAACAACTATGGAGTTCTATTTGGGAAGAGGCTGTGCGAAAATGAGAGAGTGAGGGGCTGAGTTCAGCCTCTTAAGAGCTCACTTAAGGGCAAAAAGGTCATTTGCCAAAAGGGTAAAATGGTAAAAGTGTAAAAGACTAAGGTTAGGGGCATTTTGGTCATTTGGCGTCCAGATATTTCCGAACGTCATGACGACTCTGGCATACTCTCCCAAATGTGCTGGGATGATGTGATATCAAGATTATCTGTTGGCCAGTCCCGGTAAATCCATATGTGGCTCCGTTCGTCACCCGATTGAGGATTCCGCCCGAACGAAGGTCAGGAAGTGATTTTTTTGAAATTTTTATGAAATTTAACCAAAACGTAGAGCATCAAATTCTAAGACTTACTGTCTCGTTCATGGGTCCATCTGAGGTCTTCTGAGAAGTAAAATCATACTGTCCGTGTAAAAACGCAGACCGGACTCCATTTGAGTTGTCGACTCAAAACTTAATCGTAGCTTCCTACGATATCGTCGAGCATGACTATGGTCTCGGAATATTTTATTTCTATTCCTAAGACCTCGAATAAAATAAATACATTAAAATACTGAAGAATTAGAAAACGTGAAAATCGGGGCGTTACATTCCTACCCCTCTTAAAAGAATTTCGTCCTCGAAATTATACGTACCTCTTAAAACAAACTCGGATACTGTTGTTGCAAGTCTTCCTCTCTTTCCCAGGTAGCATCACCTGTAGTCTCGTTCCAGATAACTTTGACCAAAGTCATCTCCTTCCCTCGCAGTTTCTTTATCCTTCTGTCCTCGATCTTAACCGGCAATGTCTCATACGTTAGGTTATCCTTTAGCTGTACTGAATCAGACTCTATGACGTGACTGGGATCAGGAATATACTTTCGCAATTACGAAACATGAAAAACATTATGAAGGTTGGATAGAAAAGGCGGTAAAGCTATTTGGTAAGCTACTAGACCTATCCGACGAAGAATTTGATAAGGTCCAATGAATTTTGGAGTGAGTTTTCTGGACTTCAGGACCCTGCCCACCCCAGTCATCGGAGTGACTCTCAAAAACACATGATCCCCTTCCTCGAACTCAAGTGGCCTACATCTTTTATCCGCATAACTCTTCTGTCGGCTCTGAGTTATTCTCATCTTTTTTTGAATCAGTTTCACCTTCTCGGTTGTTTGTTGCACTAGTTCAGGTCCTAATGAAGCACTTTCTCCATCTTGGTACCAACACAAAGGTGTTCTGCAACGTCGTCCATATAAAGCTTCGTAGGGTGCCATCCCTATACTCGAATGATAACTGTTGTTGTAGGTGAACTCTATCAACGGTAGGAAATTCTCCCAACTACCGGCATGTTCCAACACAAACGCCCTCAACAGATCCTCTAAAGACTGAATCGTCCTTTCCGATTGTCCATCAGTTTGAGGATGGTAAGCCGAACTTAATCGTAACTTTGTCCCTAAAGCTTCATGTAAACTTTGCCAAAATCACGAAGTAAATCGTGGGTCTCTATTTGATATGATACTTGAAGGTACTCCATGTAGTCTCACAATCTCACTGATATAAATCTGAGTAAGCTTTTCCATAGAATACTTGAGATTAATCGGTAGAAAATGACCTGATTTCGTAAGCCTATTAATTATAACCCAAATGGAATCGTGTCCTTTAGGTGTCCTTGGCAAACACGTTACGAAATCCATTGCTATGCTGTCCCATTTCCACTATGGGATATCCAACCGAAGTAACATTCCAGCTGGCCTCTGATGTTCAACCTTTGCTTTTTGACATACTAAGCAAGATGCCACATAATCAGCTAAATCTCTTTTCATCCCTTGCCACCAAAACAATCGCTTCAGGTCTTGGTACATCTTGGTTGACCCTGGATGCATACTCAACTTGCTTCTTTGAGCTTCGTCCAGAATTAACCCCCTTATCTTTGGGTTGTTTGGTACACAAACCCGTTCTCCTCGTCTTAGGATCCCATCTACTCCTTCCTTGTATTCCGACGTCATCCCTTTCTGTAGATTTCTCCGCTCTTTCTCTAGATACTGGTCGTATACTTGTTTCTCCCAAATCTGATCCATCAGATCACAAGATACTGTAACCATACCCACACATAGTCTTCCTGGCATACTAACCACGAACAGATGCATATCCCTGAATTGTTCCAACAGTTCGTGTTCAAAACCATCATGGCAGACACATGTAACACTTTTCTACTCAGCGCATCCGCTACCACATTAGCTTTTCCCGGATGATACTGCAACTGGAAGTCATAGTCCTTCAAAAATTCCAGCCATCGTCTTTGCCTCATGTTGAGCTCCTTCTGATCGAACCGGTACTTCAAGCTCTTATGATCACTGAAAACATTGAATGTCGAACCATACAAGTAGCGCCTCCAAATCTCCAACGCAAAGACTAACGCTGCTAACTCCAGATCATGGGTTGGGTAATTCTTCTCGTGCACTTTCAACTATCTCGAGGCATACGCTACCATGTTCCGATTCTGCATCAGGACACAGCCTAAACCGTGGTATGAAGCGTCACAGTACACTTCAAAAGGTTCGCTTCGATTTGGCAATATCAGCACTGGCGATGTAGTCAGCCTCTTTTTCAGCTCTTGAAAACTCTGCTCACAAGCTTCAGTCCATTCAAACGCTTTATCCTTCCTTGTCAATTGGGTAAGAGGTCCTACAATCTTAGAGAATCCCTCAATGAACCTCCGATAATACCCAGCCAAACCCACAAAACTGCGTATCTCAGTCACTGTGGTTGGTCTTTCCCACTCAAGAACTGCTTCAACCTTCGACGGATCTACAGCAATTCCTTTCTCTGAAATTACAAGACCCAAAAACTGCACTTCGTCGAGCCAAAACTCACACTTAGACAGTTTTGCATACAGTTGTTTCTCTTTCAGAACTTGAAGAACTACACTAAGATGTTCAGCGTGTTCTTCCTGGTCTCGCGAATAGATAAGTATGTCATCTATGAAGACAACGACAAACTTATCTAGGTATGGACGAAAGATCCTATTCATATAATCCATGAATATAGCTAGAGCATTCATCACACCAAACGGCATCACAAGATACTCGTAGTGCCCATAGCGTGTTCGAAACGCTGTCTTCGGTACATCTTCTGCCTTCACATGAATCTGGTGATAACCCGATCGCAAATCAATCTTGGAGAAAACTGCCGCTCCCCTCAATTGATCCATCAAGTCATATATCCTCAGAAGTGGATACTTGTTCTTAATAGTTACTTTATTCAACTGGCGATAATCCACGCATAAGCAAGATGTTCCATCTTTCTTTTTCACCAACAGCACAGGTGCTCCCCACGGCGACACACTAGGTCTAACGAACTGTTTCCCCAATAAGTCTACCAACTATTCCTTCAAAGTTTCCAACTTAGCAGGTGCCATACGATACGGTGCCATAGACACTGGTCCTGTTCCTGGCACAAGATCGATCACAAACTCGATTCCCAAATTGGCGGCATACCTGGTACGTCTTCGGGAAAGACTTTCGAAAACTCGTCCACGACAGGTATGCGCTCTAAGACTAGCTCACTCTTGACCTCTAAAGAAGATAGTAACATGTATCCTTGAGCTCCTTCTCTCAAAGAAGCGTTTACTTGGTTGGCCGTCAAAAATCCAGAATTCTCACAACTAGGAAAAGCTAAGGTTTTATTTGCACAGTCTAATAGGATATGATTAAAAGATAACCAATCCATTCCTAAGATTACATCCATTTACGAAAGAGGCAAACAGATCAAATCAATCAAAAATATTCTATCTTTAATAGAAATAGAACAGTTCAAACAAACTTTTACAGTTATAACAGGCTTTGCAGTAGGCGTAGAAATTACAAAATCAAAAGGTAAAGAAGACACAGGTAATCCCAACAGATTCACACAGTCATAGGCAATAAAGGAATGCGTTGCGCCTGAATCAAACAATACAGTTAAGGTTTTACCTCACATGACACACTGACCTTGGATCAAGTCTTCATTTTGAGAAGCTTCAGCGCCTCCCATAGTGTAGACTCTGCCTTTTGCCTTAGGCCTTGCAGCTTGGACATTGTTGACAGAATGTTCCAATTTCGGTTGCATGCATTCCCGTGAGATATGTCTCGGCTTCCCACACTTGAAGCAGATAATCCCTTTGATCGAACAGTCTCTGGTGATGTGGTTACTCTTCCCACACTTCATGCACTTGGTTGGGGCGTTTCTAGACTGACTGAAACTCCCACTGCTTACTCCAACAGAACGTTGTTGTCGATCTTGTTGCTTTACATACGGCTTCCATCGAGATTTAATGTCTCGACCACCGCTTCCTCTCTGAAGCTTGCTCGGTCCAGAACTCTGTACCCGCTTGTCCTTGGGTTCCAAACTCTCGATCAAACAACACTTTTCCATTAGCCTTGGAAAAACAGAAATTTCCAATGGAACAACAACTCTCTTCAAGTCGATCCTCAGACCTCCTTCGAATTTTCTGCACTTCCACTCCTCTCTTGGGTTGTCCAAAAAATAATTTGAAAACTTTGCCAGACTTTCAAATTTGGCCCAGTATTCAGCTACGGTCATTCCTCTTGTCTCAGCTGGAGGAACTCCATCTCTTTCTCGTGTCTTGCACTCGCAGGAAAATACTTCTCCAGGAACTTTCCCTTAAAAGCATTCCAGTCCACAGCTTGTTGATCATGCACCAGCATCTGACGGGCTCCTTCCCACCAGTATTTAGCATCCTCCACTAGCATATAGGTTGCATAGACAACCTTGTCATTCTCAGTACATCTCATCGCTCCGAATATTTTCTCCAATGTCTGGATCCAGCATTCAGCTAACTCAGGATTGAATTCGCCCTTAAATTGAGGTGGATTCCGACGAAGAAATTTGTCCAGTCCTCTACCTTCGGCAGCCCGTTCGTCACGATGAACCATAGCAGTAGCCATTTCCCGTATGGCGTTCACAGCAGCAGTCAGGTTTTTGAGCAGCCATTGCTACCTTCAAAACCAGAACTGTCAAACTTAAGAAACCACAACAAAACTAAAGCAAACAGCAGAGAAACAAACAGAGAACACAACACAAACAAGACAGACCATAACCTACAAACCCCAAAAAGACTCGGCCAGCTCTGATACCAAATAATGCAACACCCTTTCCCGAGTGTCACATTCCCGAACGTTTATAAGGCCGAAAATATTATTTAATGCGGAAAATATGGTTTTTTTTTTTCTTTCCACAAGATTTAATGGGATTAGTAAAGGTAAATAATACTAATAAACGAACTTAGGTTCGCCATGCATTTCTAGAACATGCTATATAATAAACACGGAACAGAAACAGAAATAATACTATATACAGGCATAGGTCTAATGTATAACTAACATAAGAAATACAATAAGTACTAGGAGTCGTAGCTCCCAAAAAGTACTACAAAAACTGACATAGTCTGGCCGACAACAAAACTAAAACTGCAAAAAGAGTTCGCCTCCTGGCTCAAGGAGACTACTGGACTGAACCATCATCACGTCCATCTGTTCAAGCAGCAATAACAAGTACCAACAGGAAACATATAGATATGGGTGAGATTCCCGTCCATCAACACAACAAAACAGCAGTAATAAAAACGGGACGACTCACCGGGTAACAGCGTACCTAACATGCTTAAAAAGGTTCTCAATATAAATCATGTTAAGCAGTCAACAAAATAATGTCATGCTAAACATTTAACAGCATAATATAAGGCATTCTTAAACAATACAGCGATGTATAACAATAAATGTAAACATCAATAGCCATGCAATGCAATGTATATGACTCAATGTCAACGTCACTAGGCACTACTCTGACCCCTACTCCATGGAGCTAACAAAACATTCGGAGAGAGTGAATGGGAGGACATGTTCTGGTTTCTGCCAGCCATGAGCAAGATGCTACAACATTCGTAATGTGCACGTATCTGGCTTTACGGTAACACTCTCGACCAAACATGAAAAGTACGGCATCTAGAAGAGGATATCAGTGTATTGCACGGATTCGCCATGACACAGAAGAGCTACCAACTGGCCACATGTAAGCCCTTCCAACCCTGATACCTCCAAAAAGACCATTGAAGATCGTCACCGTAAGATTCGCACCCGCATCAAGGTCTAAGCTCAACTCCTAGGCTCAAGGCCTTACAACTATGCAAATGAAATGCCAATGCTTACACAAAGCAGATGCGATCAAGCAATGTCTATCCCCCGGATAAACCTTGAAGTCTACTAAGGTTCTTTCTAGGAACTGTACCTGTCTTTTGAAAAACAAAACCTTTATCCACCGGATAAATCTTGTGATCCCTTCGGGATCGAGTCATCACAAGACTGAAACAATTGAACGACTGATCGGGGTCCGAATCATCGGTCCGTCATCGAACTACTGTTTCAAAACCCAAAACGTTTCATGTTTATGTTTATGTCTTATGAAGTCATTGATGTACTAAGTCATCAATGGTATAGCATGTGGTCTTGTTCCACCACATACCATACTTAATTATCCCTTGTTTTCAACTCTAAGTCAATTACTTAACTTAGGTTTTTAATGTGTAAAACTTTACGAGTTGAGTTAAAAACTCCTTTGTAAACCAAAACAACTTCTCAATTAAAAACTCATTTGATTTGAAACAATTTTTGAACCACTTACTCTATTTCTAGCACTTTCTGAAAACAGGAAATTCGCTTAGCGGAGTTAAATTCGCTTAGCAAAAATGAGGCAGTAATACCTCTCTTGAAACTCCTCTATATCGCTCGGCGAAACATATTTCTCTTAGCGAAAGTCCACTTTATTCGCTTAGCGAGCCTCATTTCGCTTAGCGAAATGGAGGCGGTTATACCTCTTTTGAAACTTCTCTGGATCGCTCGGCGAGACATAATTCGCGTAGCGAAATTCGCTTGGTTCGCTTAGCAAAAGTGAGGCAGTAATGCCTAACTTGTATTTACTCTGTTTTCGCCCAGTGAAATTGTATTCGCTTAGCAAAAATTGCCTTGAAACAAGACATTAACCTTATGGAACCATTTTGATTCTCTTCATGAAACCACTTCTTTTCTCATTTTGGGTCACTTGATTAACTAGATGGACTAAGGATAAGGTATAAAACATGTTTCACTTTGGTGAAAACACTTTGAGATTCAATTCCATTTGATCTTTGGATCAAAGTCAGTTAGGTTTTTCTTTGAAAAACATAGGTTATTAAAACACTTTCTTTACATCAAAATTTGATTTGTTCAAGAACTACACATGTTCTACTTTTTCTCAGGGTCATGGCTAAAAGCCAACTAGGAACCAATGTGAAGTTTTACTTCATCAACTAATCAAATTATGGCTCACAAAACTTACACAATTATGATCAACAATAACACACAACATTGCATCATAATTAAGCACCTAAACACAAAAGTCCATACTTAAGCACATAAGCACAAAAGTCCATACTTGATCTAGTAATCAAAGTAGGTTTTTTCGTCATGCAATAAATCATTTTCTCACCTAGACAACATCATCATAAAACATATGATAAGGCATACAAGCATAACTACAAATATCACACATTGTTCTCCAAGAGAACTTAATACAACTTAATCATTAAAAGTGAACCCAAACTAAAGGGTTTCACCCACACATAACTTAAACAACCATCTTCACCACCACCATCTCGGTGTGAATGAGGTTCACCCCCCATACCTGTTGATGAGCAGATTCCCAAATCAAAGTTAGTTGATCGATTTGTGAACCTCCTGATAATCGTCAACAACTACAACAACACAACAATCAAACATTAAACAACAATCAAAGCCAATCTCAACAATTATAACAAAGAGGATTTCGGCCACCCTAGGCTAAAAAGGTTAGGAATTGATCTTGGTTTCCCATTTCATGGATTCAAAGGCACCAGGAAAGCTAAGGATGAAATCAAGTGTTAGAAATCAAAAATTGATGAAAACACTATTCATCATCATCAAGAAGGGTTCGGCCAAAAAGGGATTTTGGGCTATGATGGGAGTTGAATCATAAGCTCTTGGGTTTAGGTAGAGATTGATGATGTGAGTTCAAAGAACTTGGTCTTACCTCAAAAGGATTTTTCTACAATTTCTTATGGATTTTCCAAGTTTTGGATCTAAGAAATTCTTTTCATGAAAATGAAGATTGATCTTGAAATAAAGAAATATTCAAGAAGCTAAGAGGTCATAGAAGTGATCTTACCTTGAAATGAAGGAAGATTGCTCAAGGAATCAAGTGATTGCAACAAGTAATTCAAGCTTTTCAAGGATGAAAATGGAGTTTCTCTCAAGAAAAACTATCGAGTTCTATTTGGGAAGAGGCTGTGCGAAAATGAGAGAGTGAGGGGCTGAGCTCAGCCTCTTAAGAGCTCACTTAAGGGTAAAAAGGTCACTTGCCAAAAGGGTAAAATGGTAAAAGTATAAATGACCAAGGTTAGGGGCATTTTGGTCATTTTGCGTCCAGATATTTTCGAACGTCATGACGACTCTGGCATACTCTCCCAAGTGTCCTGGGATGATGTGATATCAAGATTATCTGTTGGCGAGTCCCGATAAATCCATATGTGGCTCCGTTCGTCACCCGATTGAGGATTCCGCCCGAACAAAGGTCAGGAAGTGATTTTTCTGAAATTTTTACGAAATTTAACCAAAACGTGGAGCATCAAATTCTAAGACTTACTGTCTCGTTCACTGGTCCATCTGAGGTCTTCTGAGCAGTAAAATCATACTGTCAGTGTAAAAACGTAGACCGGACTCCGTTTGAGTTGTCAACTCAAAACTTAATCGTAGCTTCCTACGATATCGTCGAGCTTGACTATGGTCTCGGAATATTTTATTTCTATTCCTAAGACCTCGAATAAAATAAAGACATTAAAATACTGAAGAATTAGAAAACGTGAAAATCGGGGCGTTACACCTCCAAGACTATTTCAATCGTCACCATAAGATTCGCACCCACATCAAGGTGTAAGCTCAACTCCTAGGCTCAAGACCTTACAACTCATGCAATGAAATGCCAATGCTTACACAAAGCAGATGCGATAAAGCAATGTCTATCCACAGGATAAACCTCAAGGTTCACTAAGGTTCTCTTCATTAGGAACTATACGCATCTTTGTATTACAAAAATTTTATTGACCGGATAAATCTCGTGATCCCTCCGGGATCGAGTCATCACAAGACTGAAACAATTGAACGATTGACCTAGATCCGAATCACCGGTCCGTCATCGAACTACTATTTCAAAACCCAAAACATTTCGTGTTTGTGTTTATGTCTTATGAATTATGTCTCAAGTCCTAAGCATTATGAATAAGGATTGAGAATCCTCTTAGACAAGTCTTTGAGCCTTTCTAAGATATTAACTCCTTGATTTTCAATTAATGAAATAAGTGTTGATTAAATAAGTGTTGATTCACTTAAGTCTTATGAAGTCATTGATGAACTAAGTCATCAATGGTATAGTACATGGTCTTGTTCCACCAAATACAATACTTAGTTATCTCTTGTCTTCAATTCTAAGTTAATTACTTTAACTTAGGTTTTCACGCGTAAAACTTTACGATTTGAGTTGAAAAACTCTTTTTGTAAACCAAAACCGTTCTCATTGAAAACTCATTAATTTGAAAGTATCTTGTACTTGCTTAAAGCAAAGTATCTTAACCAATTTTGAAAAGGGTTTTTCCTTACTGACTTAGTGTAAAACCATATCCTAAGTTAGTGTAAAAGAAAATATAATCTTATCGAATCTTCTAACTATGATTCATTTTAATCAACTTAAGGATAAAGGTCTTCATTATGTTTGAAAAAGGAACATTATCTTGGTTCTAAGATAAAGGTAGTGTCTTATTAAAACTTTGCTAACTTTCATGAAACCACTTCATTATTCCTCTTTTTAAAACACTTTAGTTAATTAAATGAACTATGGTTAAAGTAAAAGGCATTTTCACTTTGGTGAAACACTTTAAGGTTGAAGCTTTATTTGATCTTTGGATCAAATCACTTATTGTTTTTCTTTGAAACATATGCCATTAAAACACTTTTCTTACTTCAAAACTTTAAATGTTCAAGAACAACACATGTTCTTCCCCTTTTTCCTTACTAAGGCTGCAAGCTTCCATACAAGGGAAGTGAAGATTTTGCTTCAAAAAAATACACAAGTCATAGCTCAAAATGCTCACAAAATTATGACAAATAACAATCACACATTATTGCATCATAATCAAGCATAAAAATCCATACTTGATCTAGAGATCAAAGTAGGTTTTTCAGCGTACATGAAAAAAATTTTCATCCAATCAATATCATCATAAACATATACTAGAGCACACTAAAACATACAGTAATTATTAGAAACTTTGTTCTCCAAGAGAACTTAACAAATAAAGTAGTGAACCCAAACCAAAGGGTTTCACCCGACACAAACTTAAACAACCATTCCCACCTCCATCAACTTTGGTGTGATGAGGTTCACCCCTCATACCTTTTGGTGAATGATCCTCTGGGTAAACGTCGGTTGACCGGTTCGCAAATCTCCCGATTAATCGTTCGAATACTCGTCACCAACTACAAACAACATAACCAATCGATCATTAACATCAAACAACACAAAAATCTCCTATTCTCACCAACTAGGGGTTCGGCCCCTCTATGTGAAAATAAGCTAAAGATGTCCAAAAATTCTAATCTCTTGGATGGATGATCCTTAGGTACTCCTAACACTAAAACAAGTCTTATTACTCAAAACTTGAATAAAAAACTCAACCCTTTTCTACACATAGGTCTCGGCCATTTTAAGGAGAAAAGGCTAGAAAACTTATTTTATTTCATGCTCTTGGATTATGAAAGAGAATGATGAAACTAGTTCATAGAAATTGATTTGGTATTAAAAAGATTTTTCTACACTTTTCCATGAATTTTCAAAGTTATGAATCAAAGTTTTGATCTTCATGAATCAAGAGTTTCAAGAGATAAAATAGAGAGAAAGGATGGAGATCATACCTCCTAGAAGAGAAAAGAAACTTGATTTCACAAAAAGCTTCAACTTATTTAAGATCAAAGATGGTTTTTGGTGCAGAACTTATGAAGAACAAGTGAAGAACTTGGAAGAAGGAGTGAGAGAAGAGTGAGAAAGAGAAAGGGCCGAATGGCCTAGAGAGAGAGAGAGTGAAGGTGAGATATTTTTTTGTCTCAATGGCAAACTTGTAGTTATGCCTAGGACATTTTGGGAATTTCATTAAAAGACTAAGGGCATAATTGTCATTTCCCCTATAAATATTAGATATTTTCTAGAAGTAATGATGACATTGATGAGTCACAGGGTCAAAAGGGTCATTTCATAAATTCTCAGGGGCAAAATGGTCTTTCATCCTAGGGCAAATGGTAATTATGAAAGGTCAGGGGCATTTTGGTCTTTTCACGTCCAGATATTTTCTAAACGTAATCATTACAGTGGTGAGTCATGGCACACCTTCCTAGGTGATGTGACTTCAACCTTATCCGTAGCGGGCCCCGGTAAATCCCGTATTCAGCTCCGTTGTTCACCCGATTTAGGTTTTCGTCCAAGGAAGTCGTGAGAACTTATTTATTTTGAATTTTTTTCCTAATCGCCGATATCGTTCGCAATTTTATTTAAAACCTAACTATTTCGTTCACGAGTCAAAATTAGGTCTTGATAGTAGTAAAATACTACTGTCAGTGAAAAACACAGACCGGACTCCATTTAAGTTTTTGACCAAAATTTAACCATAGCTTCCTACGATAGCGTAGAGCATGACTATGGTCTCAGAATATTTTATTTCACTCTCTAGACCCTCTAATAAAATACAAACTTTTAAATAGTGAAGAATTATAAAACTTGAAAATCGGGGCGTTACAAATCCAAACATCAATATTACACAACACAAATATTCCTATTCCTACCTATATAGGATTCGGCCATGGAGCTATAAAAATAGCTAGGGATGTCCAAAAATTCCTATCTTTTGGATTCCATCCTTACTAAGTGTGGTAAGACTAGATCGAAGCCTATTACACCAAAACTTGAACCAAAACCCCATCCACCAACACAAGGAGGTTTTGTTCAAGAAAATCCAGATGAGCTAGGAAGCTCATTTGGTTTCCAACTCTTGGATCAATGATCCTCAAGTACACACAACACTAGATTAAGTTACATTACCCAAAAATTTGAAGTAAAACTCTTGCTTTTTCAACATATAGGTTTCGGCCACTTTAAGAAGAATTGGCTAGAAAACTTATTTGATTTCATGCTCTTTGATAATGAAAGAGAATGGTGAAATTAGATCATAGAAATTGATTTGGTATTAAAAAGATTTTCTACACTTTTCTATGAATTTTCAAAGTTATGAATCAAAACTTGGATCTTCATGAATCAAGAGATGAAATAGAGAGATTAAGAGATGAAGATTGAAGTTACTACCTCCTAGATGATGAAGCTTGAGAGAAAAGAAACTTGATTTCACAAAGAACTTCAACTTTTCAAGATCAAAACATGACTTTGGTTGAAGAACTCATGAAGAACTTGAAGAACAAGTGAGAGAAGAGAGGAGAGAGAGAGATGGCCGGATGGCCTAGTGAGAGAGTGAGTGAGATATTTATTTTGTCTCAATGGCAAACTTGTAATTAACCAAAGGACAATTTGATAATTTCCTTAAAAGACCAGGGGCATAATTATCATTTCCCCTATAAATATTTAGATATTTTTAGAAATGTAATGATGACATTGGTGAGTCACAGGGTCATTTCATAAATTCTCAGGGGCAAAACGGTCTTTTCATCCAAGGCCAAATGGTAATTATGTAAAAGGTCAGGGGGCATTTTGGTCTTTTCGCGTCCAGATATTTTCTAAACGTCATCATTACAGTGGTGAGTCATGGCACACCTTCCTAGGTGATGTGACTTCAACCTTATCCGTAGCGGGTCACTGAAATCCCGTATTCAGCTCCGTTATTCACCCTATTTTGATTTTACGCCCGAATAACGTACGACGACTTATTTACTTTGAAAATTTTCAAAATAACCAATATCGTTGGAAATAAAATATAAAACCTAACTGTTTCTTTCACGAGTCAAAATTAGGTTTTCTGATTAGTAAAATCTTACCGTCAGTGAAAATGCAGAGAGCTTTTAACCCAAAATTTAACCATAGCTTCCTACGAACATGATCATATAGTATTGTGCGTCCAATTGTCTATATTGTGCGTCTAATTGTTTACACTGTTTTTGCGTCCAATTGTCTATATTGTGCGTCTAATTGTCTGCACTACTTGTGCGTCCAACTGTCTATATAAATTGTGCGTCCAACTTTTTATATATGCCTGTGCGTCCACTAACTTCTTTTTCCAGATGACGTGGCTCTCTCTCTTATTCAAAAGTCTTAATTGGTTATGAGAAAATATCTTTTTCACATAAGACAAAAGAAGGTACGAACGTCGTACAAAGCAAACCACGTAGAGCAAATATTCACGTAGAGCAAAACTCTTGTCGGCCATAAAAGCAAAATTAGTCTGCTACCATTCAAGCTGCTACTACCTCCCCATTCTGAAAGAACAAATACACAACGTAGAACAACTGGCAAATGATTCAGTGCCTAACGGATATTTGAATGTGTCTAAACGGAAAATTTTTTCCACTGTTTTGAAATCAGAAGATCAAGACAAAGCTAAAAGAAGACCCTCCTCTGAAAAAGCAAAATAGAGGACACATGATCAAGAAAATATTCAAGAGAATTCATTGTGCAAACAAAATCCTCAAAGCTTTCACTCTCTAGAAATTGATCTGTAAACCTTCTCATTCTTTCATTGTAAAGTTGCAAACAGATTGTTGAAGAGCTATATCGTGTAAAACTCTTACTGTAGTGAGTTTGTAAAAAGCTCAGAAAAACCCCTCTCAAATCTTAGGATTTGTTGAGCCTGAAGAGGCTTGTCTGTAAAAGAATAATTGTAGCCTGGAGAGGTGTAGAATACTTGGAGTTGTAGTCTTGGAGAGACTTGGAAACAGCTTGTGAAAAGTACTACGAGTTTTAGTGGAAAAACCTTCTGAGGGAAGGGACTGGACGTAACTCTTTGATTTGAAAGAGTGAACCAGGATATATCTCTGTGTGAATCTCTTTATCCCTATCTTGTTAAGTTTTTATTTATTACTAACTTGGGGATTGAAAACAAAGTATCTGAAATGCTTATAATCGTTTTGGTGTGTTCTTTCATCTTACCTGCCTTAAACGTTTACTTAAAAAGGATTTTCGAAAATCGGTTAAGAAACACAATTCAACCCCCTTCTTGTGTTTCCCTGTTTCACTTTCAGTTGGTATCAGAGCTCCGCCTCCGGGTTGAGCATTTAGCCGTGCTTGAGGAAAAGATCCAAAGCTCGATGGCAGGACAAGGGATGCCCAGTGGGAGTCAACATGTTCTTGAAGGTACCTCCTTGACTAGACCGCCTTTTTTCAATGGCACACACTACCTCTACTAGAAAGAAAGATTCAAAGGATTCATCTTAAGTACCAGCTCTGCGCTCTAGCCATTAATCATGAACGGTCCTCATATCGTCAACAATCCTGATGGCACTGAGAAAGATAAGTCTCCGTGGACTGATGATGAGAGAAGAAGGATGGAGCAGAACTACAAATCTAGATACACACTCATGTGTGCTCTTAGTCCAGACGAGTTCGGAAAGATTCATGCATGTGAATCAGCAAAACAAATCTGGGATACTCTATCAAATGTTCATGAAGGAACATCCAAAGTAAAGGACTCAAAGATCATTATTCTTATAAGCCAATATGAAATGTTCACTTTGGAAAATGGAGAAACCATCGTTGATATGATAGGTCATTTCTAAACTATCATCAACAATCTCAAGTCTCTTGGAAAGGTCTATACTACAAAAGAAAATGTTACGAAGATCCTCAAGAGTTTATATAAGGAATGGAGACCACTCATCACTGCAATCACGCAAGCCAAGGATTTATCAACCTTGACTTTAGATGATCTTGTGGGAACTCTTCAAGTTCATGAGCAGGAGCTCAACCAGGACAACCCTACAAAGAAAGGCAAAGACTATTGCCTTAAAGAGTCAAAAATCCAGCAGCTCGAAAGATCACAAAGCTAATGATTCCAGCGATGAAAATAATCACGATGAAGAAGAAGAATCTGATGATGAGCTGTCCCTCATATCAAAGAAACTTGAACGTATTCTGAAAAAGAAAAGTATGAGAAGAAGACCATTTACAAAGAAAAATGTCAAAGACCATGGTGAAACCAAGGATAAAAATCCAATGGTTTGCCATGAGTGCAAGAAACCAGGACACTTCAAGGCTGAGTGCCCTGATCAGCTGAAAGATAAGAAAAAGTTCTTCAAAAAGAAAAGCAAGAATCCCATGGCAAAACGGGAAGATCTTGAATCCTCTGAAGAAGAGGAAAACGAAGAAGAGGCCAACCTATGTGTTTAGTCTCAAAATCATCTCCCTGAAGATTCTTCTGAAGAAGAGGAACAATCTACCTCTTCAATCATCTCACATCCTGAGTTTGAGTCATTAAGAGAATTCAGTAACCTCTCTATAAATAGACCACCTATGTTCTATATAACTGGTGACTATGCCATGTGGAGAGAACTATTCATGAGATTCAACTTAGAACAAAATGTTGATGACCTATGGAGAGCTTACACCGATGATAACTTTTGTCCTACCATTATTATCAATGGTGAACGCATAGTCAAACCAAGAGCTGAATGTTTTGAAGAAGAAGAAAGAAGAGTGAGAGTCAATGCTAGAGCTGTCTACACTCTTACATGTGCCTTGGATGCAAGAACTGTTAACATGGTGATGTATTGCGATATCGCGAAAAGAGTGTTTGACATGCTAGATGCCTTTTTTATGAGAATGAGACCTGCTTTTTCTAAACGACCACCTATTTATCAATCATCAGAATCAGAATATGAAGCTTGGAAAGAAAATTTCAGATCCTTTGTTGTAACCCAAGGATCAGAAGAACACTGGAAAACTCTCACTGACGAAACCTTATGTCCCATCATCATCATCAATGGAGAATATATGACGAAACCTCTAGATCTCTGCACCTTTGAGGAAAGAAGAAGAGTTGATCTTGACTGTGAGGCAAGGGCCTTCCTGTTTCAGAGTGTACATGGAGAAAGAAGAGATGTCCTGGCTGAAGAGACAACTGCTTGGGGAATGATGAATCTAATGGATATTCTTGAGAGATCTCCACCTGCATCCCCAATAACAGATATGTGTCTCATGGCAAGTATTTCCTTTGAGACAGAAATAGAAGAAGATGAGGTAAATATATCTGACTATTCTAAAGATGCATATGAAGAGCTATTAAATGAATCATGCACTATTTATTCTGAATATAAGGCTCTTAAAAGAAAATTTACCAAACTCAATAAAGACTTTGACAAAGTCAAAATTGAGAATGGAGAACTAAGAAATGAGATAATCAGTCTAACTGAAATCTCAAGCTCTAAGTCCAGTACATCCTGTGAAGTTGAGAAACTTGAGCATCAAGTTACTTTCTTAACTGATAGTCTATCTAAATTCACTGATGGATCTAAGGATCTCAATCTAATTCTTCGATATACATCTCCCTATGATAAATCTGGCATTGGATATGAAAATGAAAATCCAAAAATTTCTGAGACAAAAAGAATAATGTATTATTCTATTTGCTGTAAAAATGGACACTCTACGTCCAGATGCTTACACAAAAGAAAAGCTAGAAGTTATAAGTCACCTGCAACTAACCAAAAAGGACCCAAGTTTATCTTGGTACCTAAAAGTAAAATAATCTCTGTTGCAGACTTGCTTGACAACAGAAAGAAAACACCAATCATGGTACCTGGACAGTGGATCCTCACGACACATGACGGGAGAAAGGTCTATGTTCCTAGAGCTAAAGCCAAAGTCTGAGGGATCAGTTGTTTTCGGTGGCAATCAAAAGGGAAAGATTGTAGGTATTTGTAAGATTGGTAAGAATAACTCTCCCTCAATAAATAATGTGTTATTAGTTGAAGGGCTAAAACACAATTTGCTTAGCATAAACCAATTGTGTGACAGCGGGTTTGTAGTGTCTTTCAACAAAGATAAATGTATAGTCAAATATTCTGATGAGTCCACTCTATTTACTGGTAAGAGGCAAAACAATGTATATAAAATTGACTTAGAGGACCTCTCTAATCAAAATGTATCATGTCTAATGTCTGTGAATGATGAGCAATGGATTTGGCACAAGAAACTTGGTCATGCAAGCCGAAGATTAATCTCAAAGCTACAAAAGCATAACCTCGTAAGAGGATTACCAAAGCTGGCCTATAAATCGAATGCTCTCTGTGATGCCTGTCAAAAGGGGAAACAAGTTAAAAATTCTTTTAATTCAAAGAATATTGTTTCAACATCCAGTCCTTTAGAATTGCTATATTTAGATTTGTTTGGTCCAACAAGGACTACCTCTCTAAGTGGAAAGAAATATGGACTTGTCAGTATTGATGATTATTCTAGATGGACAGGGGTAATGTTCCTCGCTCACAAAGACGAGTCTTTTGAGGTATTCTCAATATTCTGTAAAAGGATTCAGAATGAGAAAGGTATATGTATCAATTCAATCCGAAGTGATCATGGAGGCGAGTTTGAGAATGTAAACTTCCAACTATTCTGTGAATAAAATGGTATTCTTCATAATTTCTCTGCCCCTAGAACACCTCAACAAAATGGGGTCGTTGAGAGAAAGAATAGGTCTCTTTAAGAGATGGTAAGAACATTACCCAATGATAACTCTGTCTCTATGAAGTTTTGGGCTGAGGCTGTTAACACAGCATGCTATATTCAACTGAAAAAGACTCCATATGAACTGTGGAAAGGACGAAAACCCAACATATCATATTTTCATACTTTTGGATGTGCCTGTTTTATATTAAACACTAAAGATAATCTAGGAAAATTTGATGCTAAAGTTGATAATGGTATTTTCTTAGGATACTCTGAAACATCTAAAGCTTTCATAATTTATAATTGTAGATCATTAATTGTCGAAGAATCTATTCATGTTAAATTTGATGACAAGAAGCCTGATAAGACATTATCAGAGCTGGACGAATCTCTTGTAGATCTGGATCTGAATGATCATCGTCCAACCAACAATGGGAAGGAAATCCTCGATGATGTCAAAGCTGATAATCACAATCCTCACTTGTCTAGTGATAGCCAGAAAACTTGGCAATTCAAAGTTTACCATCCTGAAGATCAAATTCTTGGGCAACCCAATGACAAAGTAAGAACAAGGTCAACCTTCAGAAATCAAGCTAATTCAGTTTTCATCTCTGAGTTAGAACCAAAAACTGTGGATGATGCTCTCTTGGATCATGGATGGGTCTTGGCTTTGCAAGAAGAACTCAATCAGTTTGAGAGAAACAAAGTTTGGACCTTAGTTCAAGAACCTAAAGATAAATCTATTATTGGAACAAAGTGGGTATTTAGAAATAAGATGGATGAAAATGTAAAGGGTGTGAGAAACAAAGCAAGGTTAGTAGCACAAGGTTATTCTCAAGAAGAAGGTATTGATTACACTGAAACCTTCGCTCCTATTGCTAGAATAGAAGCTATACGCATCTTCCTATCTTTTGCTGCTCATCATAACATAACCTTATATCAAATGGATGTTAAAAGTGCTTTTCTGAATGGACTAATTAACAAAGAAGTCTACATAATGCAACCCCATGGGTTTGAAGATCATTCCCATCCTTAGTATGTATATAAGCTTCAGAAAGCTTTATATGGACTCAAAGAAGCTCCTAGAGCTTGGTATAAGAAACTCAGCTCCTTCCTCATAGAAAATGGCTTTTGTATGGGAAAGGTAGATACGACTTTGTTTAAGAAAACAAATAAAGATAATTTTATAATAATTCAAATCTATGTTGATGACATTATTTTTGGATCTACTAATGATTCTCTTTGTAAGGAATTTTCTGATCTTATGACGAAAGAATTCGAAATGAGAATGATGGGAGAGCTCAAATTCTTTCTGGGTCTGCAAGTAACACAAACCTCTAAGGGTGTGTACATTCACCAGACCAAGTACACTAAAGATCTCTTGAAGAAATTTCAAATGGATGATAGCAAGCAAATGAGTACACCTATGCACCCAACGTCCATTCTAACCAAAGATAACAAAGATAAAAAGGTAGATCAAAAGGTCTACAGAGGTATGATCGGATCTCTTTTATATCTCACTGTGTCCAGATCAGATATAATGTTTAGTGTATGTCTTTGTGCACATTTTCAAGTTGATCCATGTGAAAATCATTTAACTGCCTGTCAAAAGAATTTTTAGATATCTAAAAGGTACTTCTCATCTAGGTTTATTTTATGAGAAAACCAATGAGTGCAGATTAATCGAATATTGTGATGCTGACTATGTTGGAGATAGAATTGAACGAAAAAGTACAAGTGATGGATGTCATTATCTTGGAACTAATCTCATCTCATGGTCTAGTAAAAGACAAAGCACCATAGCCTTATCAACTGCTGAAGCTGAATATATCTCTGCGGCTAGTTGTTGCTTACAACTTTCATGGATTAAGCATCAACTGGAAGATTACAATATTCATGAAATTAAGATTCCAATTTATTGTGATAATACAGCTGCAATAAATTTATTGAAAAATCCTATATTGCATTCGAGGGCTAAGCATATAGAAATCAAACATCACTTTATCAGAGATTACATTCAAAAAGGTGTGTTTGATGTAAAATTTGTGGATACTGACCACCAGTGGGCAGATATCTTCACAAAACCTCTTGCAGAGGATAGATTTTCTTCAATAAGAAAATAGCTCAACATGCTCTATGTTGAATGACCTTGCGTCCACTAAACGCTTGTGTCAGAAAAGCATGCACATAAAATCGTTGCGTCCATTTACTACTTTCTATCAACTTACATCATTATTTTGTGATATTTATTATTTGTCATAAATGTTTTTTTGTTAAAAACTCTTCATCTATCCTCCACATAACTTCTATGCTGAGTCAGCACTCTCGGGTCACGTCAAACGACGTGCGCCTAATACTTCACTCTTAAGTAGCCTCCCTCGGTAACCGCTAGTCATCATGGTTCTTTAACCACGGTTACTTTCTCTGATGTCTCAGTTACTTTTATCTTCTCTATATTAACCTCAACCTGTGAGCTCAAGCCTCACCGAACGTCCTCTCTTTGAAATCTCCTATCTCTCGCTCTCTCACTCTCAACTGTTCATCTTCACTCTCTTCACTTTCGTCTGAAAAATGTGAAGAAATCTGCGTTCAGATGGAGAAGGAAGCAGCATTCCTCAAGAGACCATTTCACCTCTTGGACATCCAACTCGTGAGATTCCAGACAACTACCAGATCAACATTGAACACCAGATCGACTTGAATATGCTAGCCAGATTGGGAGCAGACGTCAGGATCTACATCATTGGTGCTGGATGGGATCATTTCTTCATGAACTACCCAGAAGTCTATCCAAGACTTCTCACTGAGTTTTGGAAGACCGCTCACCTGGAAAAAGAATGTCTCATTTCTGGGTTTGTTTTGGGGACACAGAAGGTTGAAGTCTCCAAAGTTTCTATAGCTTCTGCTATTGGGTGTCTATCTCTCGGTGTCACCTATTTCAAAACTTGGCACAACAAGTTTGGAGGAAAAGACAACATCTTTAACTTCCTGAGAAATCCCGATGCTCAGAAAAATACACTCTTTCGTGCTGCTATCATGAAGGACGAAGCCAGAGTTCTTAATCAAATCTTGAACAAGGCCGTTCTCCACAAAGTTGGGTCCAAAGACTCCATCTTTGAGATGCATTCTTTTCTGCTCACCCATCTGTTGTATGGGATAAAGGTCAATCTTCCCTCTCTTCTCTTTGACCGTTTCAAAGAAAATTGCATTGATGTCGTTTCTGTTAAAACCATTACATATGCAATCCTTTTCTCCTGCATCTTTAAACATCAAGGGATTTATCGCATGCTCAACAAGGTCCATCCTAGCATCAGAACCTCCTATCAAACCGTAAGCTGCCCTGTGTTTGGAAAGGCGAACCTCCCCAAAATGCAACTCAAATCAGTGGTGGCTTTTGATCAAGCTCAGTCCACTACTGCTCAAGCTCAACACATGGACAATCCTCAAAGCCGTCAGAGAAGGAAGCATCAGTCTCAAAACGTTGCCAATCCACCTCTTGTCTTCTCTGATTCGTCCACTCAGGCTCAGACTCAAAACGTTTTTGAAGAGTCTGAAGAGAAGCCGAGCCTGGAGTTTGCCTCAATGATGAAAGGTAATGCTTACACCATCCATGGAGAAAAGTTCATCAAGCTCAGTGGTGTGGTTGTTCCTTTAGTTGAAAAGATACATGGTCCTTTGCTTAAAGCTGACTTAGGCTCAAAGCAGCAGGCTCCTGTATCATCTCAAGCTAGTCTAGAAGCTGGTTCCTCTAAACCTAGATACAGAAAGAGGAAGCTTCTGGTGGACGAAGACGACGAAGAAGATGATGAGGATGATGTTCCGATTGCCCTCCTTCTTGCTAAGAAAAATAAGTTATCTCCATCACCCTCAACCTTACCCAACCCGTCTGTACCCTCCACTCCTTCTGGAGCACCATCTTCTACCCCACACCCCAATCCTAAACTATCTGCGTCCATTCCTCTTCCACCTAAACCAATGCGAATCAAAACTGTAGCCCAACGGCCACCTAGACCCAAAATCCTCATCCCAAACTCCTCACCCTCCACCCCCTCCACACAACAACCTGTTTCCCCACCTCCATCTCCACCTCCCTCACCCATCATCCTATCCTCAGATGAATACCAAGGCGCTTAAGATGCTTCACCGTCTGTACCGCCATCACAGGTCTCGGAATCATCTTCTCCTCCTCCTGTTCTTCTGCTTCCATGGTACTCTCATTAAAAAGCCACATCTTTAGAGGTTCCAATGGATACGTCTCTTGTGTCTTTGCCTGCACCTGAGACCCAAGCAAATGCTCATTGTGCTGAGTCTTCTGGTCCACTCAAAGATGCAAGCTGTGAAGCTGTTGCTGTTCCTTATTCCCAAGCGGAAGCAAGCTCAGTTCAGCACACTGAACGTCTTGATGCTAATTCCACCCTATCTGGAGACACTGTGGAACTACATCTAGATGATGAAGATGTCAACTCTTCTGTAGCTGAAAAAGCCCGTCCTGCTCAAACTTCAACTCCCTCTCTGCCTCCTGGTCTGTCTCCTAAAGTTGCTGACTACTTGGTAGATCAGATCTCAATAAGGGTCACTCCAGAGTTAGATCGAAAGATGGATCAGATGTTCTCCTACCTTCATCGCATCTTTCCTGACTTTCCTCCTCCATCTCCTTAGAATCTTTTCATTTTTTTTTTGCTGACAATGATGTGCATCCTCCCCTCTTTCCTTTTGTCTGATGACAAACAGGGGGAGAATATATGAAATGAAATGTGTAAAATTTGTTTTGATTAAATATGAAATGCAAGTAGAATTTGAAAGTTTGGTTATATGTCTTGTTTTTATGCTAGCATAAAACTTATGTTCTGAATTATGTCTTAAATATGCAAATGCATAATCTCAGGGGTAGCTTTTATACACAAGAAACACTGTTTATACTGTCTTAAAAACATGCTTCATAATAATGTTTTTCATCTTAAAAAAGGGGGAGAGATTGTTAGAATCAAAATAGTAATGGTTAATGACCCCTAAAAGTTTTAATGAATAACAAAATTATTATATGATTGTTGAATTTACTCAAAGTCAAGTTTATGCTAATCCATAAGGTCAAAAGACCTTTGTATATTTCTGACTTCAGATAGTTCTCCAAAACCAAAGTTTCACCTGGCTCTTAAAGGACAAAAAGTTCACTGCAATATCTTCGTCCAAAGAAACTACATGGTTCGTCCAAATAACCTGTTGGACAATAGTGGTAAAGGTTTACGTACAAAACATGATCATATAGTATTGTGCGTCCAATTGTCTATATTGTGCGTCCAATTGTTTACATTGTTTTTGTGTCCAATTGTCTATATTGTGCATCTAATTGTCTACACTACTTGTGCGTCCAACTGTCTATATAAATTGTGCGTCCAACTTTTTATATATGCCTGTGCGTCCACTAACTTCCTTTTCCAGATGACGTGGCTCTCTCTCTTATTCAAAAGTCTTAATTGGTTATAAGGAAATATCTTTTTCACATAAGACAAAAGAAGGTATGAACGTCGTACAAAGCAAACCACATAGAGCAGAGATTCACGTAGAGCAAAACACTTGTCGGCCATAAACGTAAAATTAGTTTGCTACCATTCAAGCTGCGACTACCTCCTCATTCTGAAAGGACAAATACACAATGGAGATCAACTGGCAAATGATTCTGTGCCTAACGGATATTTGAATGTGTCTAAAAGGAAAAGTTTTCCACTATTTTGAAATCAGAAGGTCAAGACAAAGCTATAAAAAGACCCTCCTCTGAAGAAGCAAAATAGAGAACACACGAGCAAGAAAATATTCAAGAATTCATTGTGCAAACAAAAGCCTCAAAGCTTTCACTCTCTAGAAATTGATCTGTAAACCTTCTCATTCTTTCATTGTAAAGTTACAAACAGATTGTTAAAGAGCTATATCGTGTAAAACTCTCACTGTAGTGAGTTTGTAAAAAGCTCAGAAAAACCCCTCTCAAATCTTAGGATTTGTTGAGCCTGAAGAGGCTTGTTTGTAAAAGAATACTTGTAGCCTAAAGAGGTGTAGAATACTTGGAGTTGTAGTCTTGGACAGACTTGGAAACAGCTTGTGAAAACTGCTAAGAGTTTTAGTGGAAAAACTTTATGAGGGAAGGAACTGGACGTAGCTCTTTGATTTGAAAGAGTGAACCAGGATATATCTCTGTATGAATCTTTCTATCCCTATCTTGTTAAGTTTTTATTTATTACTAACTTGGGGATTAAAAACAAAGTATCTTAAACGCTTATAATCGTTTTGGTGTATTCTTTCATCTTACCTGCCTTAAACGTTTGCTTAAAAAGGGTTTTTGAAAATCGGTTAAGAAACACAATTCAACCCCCCTTCTTGTGTTTCCCTGTTTCACTTTCATATATGGCGTTGTTTATGATGATGATGATGATGATGATATTCCATGATTGTATGAGTTGGTATGGTTGAACTGCTGTTAAATCTATGTTAATAAAAGACATAGGGATGTTAGCGCTAAGCCTAAAACTAGGATTAGTCTAATTGATGTGCATAAAACATAAAGATGTTGATGAGGGGTGAGATTAATGCCAATAGATTAGTCAAGAACCTTAGGATTGATTTGGAGGATTGAAATCTAGAAAAGTTTGTAAGTTTCCCAGATTTAAGATGCTGTAACAGCGTTTAGCACGCCCGTGCTCATTAACGGCATGCCCGTGCTCTTTGCCCAGTAAAGCCAGCATGCTCGTGCTCTCAGTAGCACGTCCATGCCAGAAAAACGAGAAAAGTGACGTTGTTTAGCATGCCTGTGCGCGTGCTTAGGCCGTGCCACTGTCAGAATTAAGAAATTTCACTGTTTTAAATAAAAAGAGATTTAATACCCTTTTGGAATAAAAATATGATATAAGAGATCGTAAAACACGACATTGAGGATAGTTAATGAACTAGGACAATGATATGGTAAAGTGTAATAATAGGTACTTAATAAAGTGATTAATTAATGAGAAGATGATGTTATAGGTAACGACGTACTGTTACCGAACTTGTTGGTTAAATCATTCTTGATGCTTATTGGTCAATTTTGATGTTGATGAATCATTCTTGATGCTTATTGGTCAAGTTTGACGTTGATAAATCATCTTTGATGCTTGTTGGTCAAAGTTGATGGCCATGTAATGGTGTTGATGATGGATGGTTGGATATCTGTTTGCATGTTGGTTGAACATTGCATGCATCATTGCATAGAGATGATAGTTTGGGCGGAAAGCAAATGACGAATCGCGACGGTGGAGGCCACAATGGGTGTTATCCCGACCTTGAGGGTAGAGTTGGGTAAGGAGGTTCCATATGGCATGGACTTGCAACCCGTAGCCAGAGTGTCCTATCGATAACCTGACTACCCTAACGAGCCACAGTACATTATCAAGATTAGTTGAGAGTATCCATAGACGTCACTGATGGTTTGGTGAGTGTTCCAACGTTGATGCAGGATGGTCAACATGGATATGTACTCCTAATCATCTTTCCAGAGTTGATGTTGATGGATCCACATTGCATATGGAGTAGTGGAGTGGTTATGCATCGCATAACATGCTTATATTGTGATATGATGGTGTGTGTTATAACATGTATGTTGTATGATGATGTTTATATGTTGTATGATCATCTTGCTAATTTCTCTATTACCGTTTATGTTTATACGTACAGTTCCTTACTCCTTATCTGTTGTTGTTGTTTTGCATGTACCTTTGGTTATGCAGAGGATGGTGAGCTGCCAGCTGAGGAGTGATCCCGAGGAGATGGCTTGCCCATAGTATAGTTTAGTTATGTTAGTTGCGTTCCGATGTAATATCGGTAATGAAATAGACAGATGCAAACACTAGAAGGGGGTTGAATGGTGTTTGACAAATTTATGCGGAATTTAGAAACTTTTTTGCAAGCACAAACGGGTTATAATAGACGAGTAAACACAGACAGGTCAATCAGACTGATAACTCGTTCGAAGGTTTTCACAGAAAACACACAATCATGCAAGATAAGAAAAGTTTTGATAAACACAATTATAAACCCCTTTAGTTAGATGATAGTTAAGACAAATAATCAAACTAAAGAGTTAAGGGAAAGTGAGATCACTCAGCAAGTTTATCCTGGTTCACCCCTTAACAATGAGGCTACGTCCTGTCCTTGGCAGCACCAAGTTTTCTCACTATAACTGATTTAGGTTACAGGACAGACAAGTATTATTTTCACACCTAGCCTCTTCAGGCTCCAGACGAGTATTTTTTTCAGACCTAGCCTCTCCAGGCTCCAGACAAGTATTATTTGCACACTTAGCCTCTTCAGGTTCAGACGGGTTTGTTTGAGAGAACTTGTAAAATAGATTACAATTTTCAAGTCTTTCACAAGCACTCAGACGAGTGTATTAAATGTGAAGATCTAAAAGACTGCGTAATAACTTCAAATGATTGAAGGATAAATAATGAAAGAATGAAGATATAACTGCACAGAGTAATTGCTCTTGATTGCTTTGATCGTTCTCTTGTCTACTTGTATCTTCGAAGTCGTCTTCATTAAATAGGCTTCAAGATTTTAAAGCCGTTAGACACAAAGTCTGAAGGCTTGGCTTCTTCCAGATCTTCAATAAATGCAATAGAGTCGTTCTGATCAGCCATTAAAGCATAGGTAACTTCGCTTGTTCTCTCTCATCCGAGTGATACAGACTTTTGATATACCTTTGGTGTCAGCAGGTCTGTATACGTGCTTTTTGTTTGCAGAGGGAAGACTTTCCCTTTTGGTGTAAGATGCAGTTGTGTTCAGGCAAAGCACTTTGTTGAAGTTCCTTATCAGAGTCGAGACAGCTTTCATCCAATGTATTCTTTAACGTTAGTCATTAGACGGATGAGTGACTTCATTAGACAGGTTGACTCTTTAACACAGAGATGACGTCAGTTGCAAAGTCTTTTAGACGGGTGAGTCTTCCTTTGATCAGGCGATTGAAGACTTCATTAGACGAGTGAACTTCTCTTAGTTCAGACGAGTGAACCTTAGCTAGTTCAGACGAGTGAACTTATCTCAGTTCAGACGAGTGAACTTTAGTTAGTGCAGACGTGTGAACTTAAGTTAGTTCAGACATGTGAACAGTTCATATAGACGCTTAATGTTATAATCTGCACACTAAGTAGACAGTTAAATACCACGGACGGGTTCAATTAAATCATTGAATAACTATTTTAATCTCATCAAAACTATGGTAAATGCACATCAGACATTTGGAGACTCAACAATCTCCCCCTTTTTGATGATGACAAAACATGTTAAATGATTTAATGAACTTAAGAAAATTCACATAAATCAGTCATGTATATGATCAGCCATATTAAAAGATTGTTCCATAATTATAACATACTCAGACAAATAAGCATTTAACTTTTTATCTTAGTCTTATCTTAGTATTTTCTCCCCCTTTTGACATTATCAAAAGCAATAGAATATAGACAGAGAGAAAAGAAAAGATACATCATATTTAAAGATAAACATTTGTTCATATCAAACAGTTGTAATATTAAGACATTTTTCATTTAACTTTCTCCCCCTTTTGTCATAATCAAAAAAGAGAAACAGAGGAGGTAATATGTATTTGACCATCATTGGGCTGTGTACAAGGTACTTTAAAAAGAAGAAAATTACAAATAAGTGTTAAAAAGATCAAAAAGAGTTAAAAGCAAGTTTGTCCTTTGGTTTTGCCTAAAAACTTCTTCAACTGCTCCCCCTGAGCAGATGCATCCACTTTGATGGTTTTAAAAACGAAGAGAAAGTGATTTGAAAACGTAAGAACGAAATACCTTTTAATAAAAGAAAGTTTTCCCTTTTAAAGACCAAAGACAGTTGTAATTTTAAATGAAAACAACAAAAAGATGGAGGTTTTTTAAAAAAAATTGATTTAAAATAAAAACAGCCATGCACACATTTTGCCTTAGATAAAGAAATGGCATTAAAGATAATAACCATTTAAAATAAAAAATTTCAAATAAAGAGTATGATTCAAAGAGCCAGACGGTTAAACATAGACAGGTATCATAAACACTCATCAGACAGGCTATTCAGCAAAGCAATGTATATTCAAGTTGTCTATTATAAACTTAAACCTATCCTCAGCTAAAGGTTTTGTAAAGATATCAGCGCATTGATTTTCAGTTTTAACAAACATAACATCAAATACACCTTTTTAAACATAATCTCTTATGAAGTGATGTTTGATTTCTATGTGCTTAGCCTTAGAATGTTGTATGGGATTCTTAGTTAAGCAAATAGCACTAGAATTATCACACAGACTGGTATATTATGCTCAAATATAGAGTAATCTTCTAGTTGATGTTTTACCCATAATAGCTGTGAGCACAACTTGCAGCAGAGACATATTCTGCTTCTGCAGTTGAGAGTACAATAGTCGTCTATCTTTTGCTTGACCAGGAGACTAAGTTTGCTCCAATGAAGTGACATCCTCCACTGGTGCTTTTCCTTTCAATTCTATCTCCAGCAAAGTCAGCATCACAAAAACCAACTAATCTGTAATCTTGGGTTCTCAAATACATTAAACCAAGATTAGTGGTTCCAAGCAAATATCTAAAGATTCTTTTAACAGCCTTAAGATGAGATTCTTTGGGATCAGATTGGAATCTAGCACACATACAGACACTAAATTGAATATCAGGTCTGCTAGATGTTAAGTAAAGAAGAGATCCAATCATACCTCTGTAGACAGTTTGGTCTACTTTTTTACCTTCATCATCTTTGCTTAGATTAGCATTAGTTTGCATTGGAGTTTTCATGATCTTTGAGCTATCCATTTTGTACTTCTTTAGAATCTCCTTGATGTACTTTTGTTGATGGATGTAGATTCCATCACACGTCTACTTGATTTGCAGTCCAAGGAAGATCTTCAATTCTCCTATCATGCTCATTTCAAATTCTGCTTGCATCAACTTAGAGAATTCTTTGCACAATTTTTCATTAGTAGCTCCAAAAATAATATCATCAACATATATTTGAACTACTATGAAGTTATCTTTTGAGCATTTCTTAAAGAAAGTTGTATCAACTTTTCCTCTTATAAAACCATTAGTCATAAGAAAAGAACTAAGTCTATCATACCATGCTCTAGGCGCTTGTTTTAAACCATATAAAGCCTTTTTAAGTTTGAATACATAATTTGGTTTTTCATTATCTTCAAAACCAGGAGGTTGTTTAACATAAACTTCTTCTTCAATTATTCCATTTAAAAAAGCACTTTTTACATCCATTTGAAATAAAGTAATTTGATGTTGTGCAGCATATGACATGAGTATGCGAATGGCTGCTATTCTAGCTACAGGTGCAAAAGTCTCAGTATAGTCAATACCTTCTTGTTGGTTGTAGCCTTGAGCTACTAACCTTGCTTTGTTTCTGACAACTTTACCATCTTCATCTAGCTTGTTTCTGAAAACCCATCTTGTTCCAATAACAAACTTGTTTGTTGGTTTGGAGACAAGTTTCCAGACATCATTCCTTTTGAACTGATTAAGTTCCTCTTGCATAGCAAGAATCCAGCTTTCATCTTAAAGAGCTTCCTCAATATGCTTTGGTTCAATTTCAGATAAAAAGCCATATTACTTGCCTCTCTTAAGACAGATCTGGTTCTAACACCTTCAGAGGGACTTCCAATGATAAGATCTTCAGGATGATGAGCTTTGAATTTCCAGTCTATTCTGAGATCATCATTCTGATGTTTACTTGACTGATGACTCGTTTGCTCCACTTGTCTGATGACTCGTTTGCTCCACTTGTCTGACAGATTCCTCAGCAGACTCAGTTTTTGATACTCTGGCTGTTGACTCGTCTGCTGGGTAAGATCAAGTCCTGCAAGATCATCTTCTAGATCTGATAGTTCCCTATCAGTCTTTAGATTATCATTGAATTTTACATGAATGGATTCCTCAACAACAGAGGTTCTAGAGTCAAAGACTCTATATGCTTTAGACACTTCAGAATATCCAATGAAGATACCATTGTCTACCTTCGAATCAAACTTTCCAAGTTGATCCTTGGTATTTAAGATGAAGCATTCACATCCAAATGCATGGAAATAAGATATGTTGGGTTTTCTTCCTTTCCACAATTCATAAGGAGTCTTCTTTAGGATAGACCTTATAAGTATTCTATTTTGTACATAACATGAAGTGTTTACTACTTCAGCCTAGAAGTACTTAGGGAGATTATTTTCATTGAGCATTGATCTAGCCATCTCTTGCAGAGATTTGTTCTTTCTCTCAACCACTCCATTTTGCTGTGGAGTTCCTGTGCAAAGAAGTTGTGAGATATTCCTGTAACACCCTGCTTTTTCACTTCTATGTACATATGTGTTAATACTTGCTTATAGATGTTTTCATATGTTGTTTTTGCTTGTTTTTGGTGCATAAGTTCATAGTTGTAATAGTTCAGCCTTTAGAATAATCGATCCATCCGAGTCTAAATAACCTGTTTCACGGTTTTGGCCATATCTTGAGTTCTAGACATCCGATCGAGGTGATCTTGGATGCGTTGGAAAGCTTAGAGAATTATCTACAAGTCTTATTCAGGTGTCGAGGCCAAAAACACATTTTTTGAAAGGGAAATCGATTTCCCGGTGAAGAAATCGATTTCCAGAAAGTGGAAATCGATTGTTTAAAGGGAAAAATCGATTTCTTTGATAAGAAAATCGATTTGGCCAATGGAAAATCGATTTCCATGGTTGTGGAATCAATTCCCATGCGTGTCAGAGCTTGTGTACGCGTTTTGGTTACCGGGCTATGCTGTGTACGGCTCATTCGTCCTAAAACGTCCCTAACTGTTATATATACATAGCGTATGACCTAAACCTAGTATCCACACCCTATTGTACACACTTTTTGCCTCTTCTCATCCCTAAGAGCTCTAATTGATCTCTTGCTCTAGAAAACCTAAAGGACGAATCCTGCTTTGGTGTTCTTCGTCAAGAACACGCCGTTGTTTGGCTAGTCTATCCCTGCTACTAGAGTTAATCCCCTAAGTTAGAAACCAAGGTGAGTTTCTAATCCTAGATTTGTTTTCCTTTTCAATCCTTAACTTAAAGATCGACTCTGCTTTCCATTGTTGCGATCGTGATCAAGTGCTGAACCCGTAAGAAGGAACCGTAGCAGAACTTGGCTCTGTTCTTTTTCCCTTAGGCTGTGAATCGTCATACAAGATATGGGGGGGAGAAAATTGGTCATGAATATGTGGGTTTTGGGATAGGTTAAGATGAAGGGGTTAACCCATGACCCATATGTATGCCTGCGTTTGCCTATGAATGTTGTTATGTTGTTTTCTGGCTATATGAGTATTGATTGATGAATAATTTGATGTTATAACATGTTTATAACTATGATTTCATGATTTATATGATTGTTGATGAATTGATGATGATGAACATGTTGTTTATGCCATGATATGGTGTTTTGTTATCCTTATGCTATCAGAACATAGTTATAGGGAGAAAATAAATAGGCAATGTGAGATTGATGACCAAGGATTAGTTTGAGAACCCTTAGGTTATGATTTATGAGTGTTGGACTAATCAAATTGGTGATAAATAGCTTAGGCTCGAATGATATGTTAATTAGAGAACGTAGACTGGTCCGATAGCGGAGAAAACCCGCTGTTGTATGATCTGACACCCAGAAATCGATTTCCAGCACATGGAAATCGATTTGAATCGACCAAGAATCGATTTCCACACCTTGGAAATCGATTTGGCCTTGTAGAAATCGATTTCTAGAATCGATTTTCCTTGTTCAAAATCGATTGGGGAAATCGGTTTGAACATGTTGAAATCGATTTCCAGAGATTGGAAATCGATTTGAAGACTTGAGAAATCGATTCCAGAGATTGGAAATCGATTCTCACGTACCCAGGAGCAGTTTTGACCCCTTGCTTGATGGATAGTGTTATGTAGGCTTGTTATAATCTTAATAAGATATGAATTGTGATTTAGATATTAAGATTAAGTTACAATCTTAATAAATATATGACTTGAGGTTTAAATATTAGGATTAAGTTATAATCTTAATAAATATATGACTTGAGGTTTAAATATGAAGGTTAAGCTATAATCTTAATAAAATATGAATTGAGGTTTAGATAATAAGATTAAGTATAATACTTAATAAAGGTAATGTTAAGTTAAGACTTAACAAAGAGAATAATTAATAAGACGATGATGTTATTGGTAACGACGTACTGTTACCAATGTTGTTGGTTAAATCATTCTTGATGCTTATTGGTCAAGTTTGATGTTGATAAATCATCTTTGATGCTTGTTGGTCAAAGTTGATAGCCATGTAATGGTGTTGATGATGGATGGTTGGACATGTGTTTGCATATTGATGAACATTGCACGCATCATACATTGAAGTTGATATGTTGGGTGGAAAGCAAACGATGAATCGCGATAGTGGAGGCCACGATGGGTGTTAACCCGGCCTTGCGGGTACATTGGGTAGGGAAGTTCCAGGTGACATGGGCTAGCTACCTATTGTCGGAGTGACCTAATGAATAAGCTTGAGTACCCTGACTAGCCACTATACGTTATCAGGATTAGTGAGAGTGTTCGGGGATGGCCCATGGTCTGGCATATCATCCACGTTGATAACCGGGCTTGTACTCCTAATCGTCTTTCCAGAGTTAGAGTTGTTGGCCACATGCATACGGAGTAGTGATGTTGCATTCGCATTGACATGCATCTTTGGTATATATATATATATATATATATATATATATATATATATATATATATATATATATATATATATATATATATATGTATTGATTATACATGTGTTGGTTGATGTATGTTGTATGTCATCTTAATTACTATTCCATTCCGTTTACATATATATGATCGTATTTCTCACCCCTATCTTTTGTTATTCTTGTGCATATGATGTTGCATGTGCAGAGGAGGGTGAGCATGCTGATGAGGAGTGATCCCGTGGAGATCTCTCTTAGTAGTAGTAGTTAGGAGTTACGTTCGGTTGTTTAGTTTTATTCTGCTCTGATATGTGACATCGGGATTTGGGTTATGTTATTATTTATGTTTTCCGCAGTTTGCTTTTAAGGGATTTTGATTATTTCAGATTCCTACGTTTGAGTTATAGATGATGTGATGCACATTACCCTTGAGGAAATGTTTTTTTATTTTAATTTTTTTTTTTAAAGACATGTATATTTTATTTATATTTTATGCGGGGTAGTGGGTGTCACATTTAGTGGTATTAGAGCCGGTCTGTCCTATAGGCCGGGGTATGTGTCTGTTGTGTTCTCTTCTGTGTACTCTTACATGATTGTCTTTGACGATGGTATAGAGTATTAAGCGTTTAGTTTTGTTTTGCTTAACTTTCGATGTTGAGCAGTTTGCTTGAATGATGCAGGAAGTTATGGAGGGTAGAAACGATCGTGCGATTGCTGATGCCCTGGAAGCATTAGCTAATGCCATAGGGCAGAATCAGAATCACAACGGAGGTGGACCTGCTGAATTTCAGGGTTTGGATAAGTTCCAGAGGAATAATCCGCCATCCTTCAAGGGAGCTTATGACCCTGAAGGTGCTCAGACATGGATCCGAGATCTTGAGAAGATCTTTTGAGCCATGGCATGCACCGATGCTCAGAAGGTTACCTTTGCTACCTTCATGTTGGTAGAAGAAGCTGAACATTGGTGGGAGAATTGCCGCCAACGTTTAGAAGCTGAAGGCACTGTTGTTACTTGGGATGCCTTCAAGGAGAGATTCTTGGGGAATTATTTCCCTGCTGATATACGCGACAAGAAGGAGATGGAGTTTCTGGCTTTGACTCAGGGAAACATGTCCGTTGGGGATTATGCCGCTAAGTTTGAAGAGTTGTCACGTTACTATCCACTCTACCAGTATTGTAATGATGATCGCTCCAAGTGTGTGAAGTTCGAGAATGGTATGCATCCAGAGATTAAGCAAGCCATCAGCTACCAAGAGATCCGTGTTTTCCCCACCTTGGTGAACAAGTGCAGAATCTTTGAGGAAGACTACAAGTCCAGAGTTTCTCAGTTCAAGAGTTCTGGTCCCCAAGGTAGCAAGAGGACGACCCAACAGGACAAAGGAAAACAACAGTTGGCACCAATTGGTCGTGGGTTCAAGTACGCCGGCCAGAAACCGCAGTATACATCGGGACCAGCCAGTGGCGGAGGATTTACCTCTTCTAGGCCCATCAGGTGTGGCAAGTGTGGTAAGGAGCACTTTACTCGTGACTGCAAGGAGACAGACACCATCTGCTTCAAGTGTGGGAAGCCTGGTCATATCAGTAATGATTGTAGTGGAGCAAAGACGGAGCCACAGAGTGCCAGCAAAAGTTCTCAAGCCAATCGACTGAGGACAAGTGGAAGAGTCTTCACTCTCAGTGGAGCTGAAGCCTCAGAATCTAAAGACCTGATTCAAGGTAAGTGCCTCATCAAAGGGACTCCTTTAATAGTGTTGTTTGATTCGGGTGCGTCATATTCCTTTATATCACATGACTGTGTTGAGTACCTTAGATTACCTGTTGCCCAACTTGAATTTGATCTAGTTGTTGCTACCCCTACCAATAAGCCTGTTATTACCTCACATATTTGTAAGGGTTGTTCCATTGTCATTGATGATAGAAATTTCATAGTTGATCTGATATGCTTACCCCTTAAACAACTTGATGTTATTCTTGGTATGGACTGGTTATCTGCCAATCATGTCATTTTAAATTGCTTTGATAAAACTGTTGTTTTTGGAACTGCTGTCGATCCTAAGGAACCGAGTTTTCTGACTGCCAACCAAGTCAAGGCTTCTATTAGAGAAGAAACCCAAGTATACATGATCTTATCTTCCCTGGAAGTAGAGAGAAAGGCTGAGGTTAAGGATGTGCCAGTTGTGAGAGAGTTCCCAGAAGTTTTTCGCTAGGATATTTATAGTTTGCCACCTGAGAGAGAGAGGTTGAGTTTAGCATAGACTTAGTGCCAGGTACAGGACCTATATCCATAGCACCATACAGGATGTTCCCTCTAGAGCTAGCTGAGTTGAAGAAACAGTTAGAGGAATTGCTCCAAAAGCAGTTTGTTAGGCCTAGTGTGTCTCTGTGGCAAGCGCCAGTGTTGTTGGTGAAGAAAAAAGATGGCAGCATGAGGTTGTGTGTCGATTACATACAGCTCAACAAAGTGATTATTAAGAATAGGTATCCTCTTCCTAGGATAGATGACCTTATGGACCAGCTGATAGGAGCTTGTGTGTTTTCTAAGATAGATTTGAGATCAGGCTATCACCAAATTCGGGTCAAGTCTGAGGACATTCCAAAAACTGCGTTCAGAACATGCTATGGACATTATGAGTATCTAGTTATGCCTTTTGGTGTGACTAATGCCCCTGCTGTGTTCATGGACTACATGAACAAGATCTTTCATCCATACTTGGATAGGTTTGTAGTCGTCTTCATAGATGATATCCTAGTATACTCTAAGACTAAGGAAGAACATGAGGAACACCTGAGGATAGTCTTGGAAACCCTTAAGGAAAAATAGTTGTATGCCAAGTTGTCCTAGTGTGAGTTTTGGTTAGAAGAGGTGAGTTTCTTAGGACACATCATCTCTAAAGGAGGGATAGCCGTGGACCCAGCTAAGGTAGAAACCGTGCTCCATTGGGAAGCACCTAAGTCAGTGACCGAGGTTAGAAGTTTCTTGGGTTTGGCCGGATACTATAGGAGGTTTATAGAAGGATTCTCTAAGATAGCTTTGCCTATGACCCGCCTTACTAAGAAAGGTCAGATCTTCGTGTGGGACTCTAAGTGTGAGGAAAGTTTTCAGGAGTTGAAGAATAAGTTGACATCTGCACCTGTGCTAGTGTTGCCCATTCCTAGTGAACCTTTTGTAGTGTACTGTGATGCTTCGAAGCAAGGTTTAGGTGGTGTGTTGATGCAGAATGGTCAGGTAGTAGCTTATGCTTCTAGGTAGCTTAAGACCCATGAGAAGAACTACCCTACTCATGACTTGGAGTTAGGAGCTGTAGTGTTTGCCTTAAAAATTTGGAGGCATTATCTCTATGGAGCTAGATTTGAGGTCTTTAGTGATCATAAGAGTTTGAAATACCTGTTTGACCAAAAGGAGCTGAATATGAGACAGCGTAGGTGGATGGAATTTCTTAAGGATTATGAGTTTGAGTTGAGTTACCACCCAGGTAAGGCCAATGTAGTGGCTGATGCTTTGAGTAGAAAAACCTTACATATTTCAGCCTTAATGGTTAGAGAGATGGTTTTGATAGAGGAGTTTAGAGATTTGAGTTTAGCTTGGGAAGTTACCCCTAAGAGCATTAGGCTAGGAATGTTGAAAATCACTAACAGTTTGATGGATCAGATTAGAGAAGGGCAAAAGATAGATGTATACCTTTCAGACCAGAGAGAGTTGATTGCTCAAGGTAGAAATCTCAGTTTTAAGGAAGGGACTGATGGAATTTTTAGGATCCAGGATAGAGTTTGTATACCTGATGTTCCAGAGCTTAGGAAGTTGATCCTTGAGGAGGGACATAGGAGTGGTTTGAGTGTTCACCCAGGAGCCACAAAGATGTATCAAGATCTGAAACGGATGTTTTGGTGGCCTAGGATGAAAAAGGATGTGGCTGAGTTTGTGTATGCTTGCTTAGTGTGTCAGAAGGCTAAGATAGAGCACCAGAAACCTTCAGGTAAGTTGCAACCTTTGAGTATCCCTGAGTGGAAGTGGGATAGTATCTCTATGGATTTTGTGTCTGGACTCCCTAGGACTCCAGCTGGTTGTGATGCCATGTGGGTTGTTGTGGACAGGTTAACCAAATCTGCCCATTTCATTCCTATGAACATGGAATATCCATTAGAGAAGTTGACTGGGTTGTATATCAGAGAACTAGTTAGATTGCATGGTGTACCCTCTAGCATAGCTTCAGACAGAGATCCTAGATTTACCTCTAGATTTTGGAATAGTTTGCATGAGGCTTTAGGAACTAAGCTTAGATTGATCACCCACAGACCGATGGTCAGTGTGAGAGAACAATCCAATCCTTAGAAGACTTGTTGAGGGCGTGTGTACTAGAGCAGTCTGGAAGTTAGGATAAGTTTTTACCCCTTATAGAGTTTACCTAAAACAATAGCTTCCATTCCAGTATTGGGATGGCACCTTATGAGGCTTTGTATGGGAGGAAGTGTAGGACACCCTTGTGTTGGAATGAGCCTGGAGAGAATGTTGTGTTAGGACCTGAGGTAGTGTAGGAGACTACAGGGAAAGTGAGGATGATACAAGATAAGATGAGAGCGGCACAGAGTAGGCAAAAGAGTTACCAGGATAAGAGAAGAAAAACTCTCGAATTCCAGGAGGGGGATCATATCTTCTTGCGAGTTACTCCAACAACTGGGGTTGGCAGAGTAATGAAAGCGAGGAAACTTACTCCTAGATTCATTGGCCCTTACCAAATTCTAAAAAGAGTCGGTGAAGTCGCCTACTAGATAGCCTTACCCCCGTTCTTGTCAAACCTTCATAATGTGTTTCATGTGTCTCAACTTCGAAAGTATGTTCATGATCCAAGCCATGTGATAGTACCCGATGTTATTCCACTAAAGGATAACTTGACCTTTGAGGTGTTACCACTTCGGGTTGAAGATCGAAGGGTCAAGCAGCTGAGAGGGAAGGAAATTCCCTTGGTCAAGGTCATTTGGAGTGGAGCTACAGAAGAAAGTGCTACGTGGGAGTTGGAGAGCAAGATGAAGGAGTCATACCGCATCTGTTTACTCCAGGTGAGTAGAAATTTCGCGGACGAAATTTTTATAAGGGGGTGGAATTGTAACACCCTGCTTTTTCACTTCTATGTATATATGTGTTAAGACTTGCTTATATATGTTTGCATATGTTGTTTTTGCTTGTTTTTGGTGCATAAGTTCATAGTTGTAATAGTTCAGCCTTTAGAATAATCGATCCATCCGAGTCTAAATAACCTGTTTCACAGTTTTGGCCATATCTTGAGTTCTAGACATCCAATCGAGGTAATCTTGGATGCGTTGGAAATCTTAGAGAATTATCTACAAGTCTTATTCAAGTGTTGAGGCCAAAAACACGTTTTCTGAAAGGGAAATCAATTTGGGAAATCGATTTCCAGGTGAAGAAATCGATTTCCAGAAAGTGGAAATCGATTGTTTAAAAGGCAAAATCGATTTCTTTGATAAGAAAATCGATTTGGCCAATGGAAAATCGATTTCCATGGTTGTACAATCGATTCCCATGCGTGTCAGAGCTTGTGTACGCGTTTAGGTTATCGGGCTATGCTGTGTACGGCCCATTTGTCCTAAAACATCCCTAACAGTTATATATACATAGCGTATGACCTAAACCTAGTATCCACACCCTATTGTACTCATTTTTTGCCTATTCTTATCCCTAGGAGCTCACTGATCTCTTGCTCTAGAAAACCCAAAAGGAAGAATCCTGGTTTGGTGTTCTTCGTCAAGAACACGCCGTTGTTTGGCTAGTCTATCCCTGCTGCTAGAGTTAATCTCCTAAGTTAGAAACCAAGGTGAGTTTCTAATCCTAGATTTGTTTTCCCTTTCAATCCTTAACTTAAAGATTGACTCTGCTTTCCAGTGTTGCGATCGTGATTAAGTGCTGAACCCGTAAGAAGGAACCATAGCAGAACTTGGCTCTGCTCTCTTTCCCTTAGGCTGTGAATCGTCATTCCAGGTGTGGGGGAGAAAATTGGTCATGAATGTGTGGGTTTTGGTATAGGTTAAGATGAAGGGGTTAACCCATGACCCCTATGTATGCCTGCGTATGCCTATGAATGTTGTTATGTTGTTTTCTAGCTATATGAGTATTGATTGATGAATAATTTGATGTTATATCATGTTTATAACTATGATTTCCTGATTTATATAATTGTTGATGAATTGATGATGATGAACATGCTGTTTATGCCATGATATGGTGTTTTGTTAACCTTATGCTATAAGAACATAGTTATAGGGAGAAAATAATTAGACAATGTGAGGTTGATGACCAAGGATTAGTTTGAGAACCCTTAGGATATGATTTATGAGCGTTGGACTAATCAAACTGGTGATAAATAGCTTAGGCTCGAATGATATGTTAATTAGAGAACGTAGACTAGTCCGATAGCGGAGAAAACCCGCTGCTGTGAGATTTGACACCTAGAAATCGATTTCCAGCACATGGAAATCGATTTGAATCCTCCAAGAATCGATTTCCAAGGTGTGGAAATCGATTTGGCCTTGTAGAAATCGATTTCTAGAATCGATTTTCCTTGTTCAAAATCGATTGGGGAAATCGATTTGAACATGTTGAAATCGATTTCCAGAGATTGGAAATCGATTTGAAGACTTGAGAAATCGATTCCAGAGATTGGAAATCGATTTTCACGTACCCAGGAGCAGTTTTGACCCCTTATGCTCTATGGATAGTGTTATGTAGGCTTGTTATAATCTTAATAAGATATGAATTGTGTTTAGATATTAAGATTAAGTTACAATCTTAATAAATATATGACTTGAGGTTTAAATATTAGGGTTAAGTTATAATCTTAATAAAATATGAATTGAGGTTTAGATAATAAGATTAAGTATAATACTTAATAAAGATAATGTTAAGTTAAGACTTAACAAAGAGAACAATTAATAAGATGATGATGTTATTGGTAACGACGTACTGTTACCGATGTTGTTGGTTAAATCATTCTTGATGCTTATTGGTCAAGTTTGATGTTGATAAATCATCTTTGATGCTTGTTGGTCAAAGTTGATAGCCATGTAATGGTGTTGATGATGGATGGTTGGACATGTGTTTGCATATTGATGAACATTGCTCGCATCATATGTTGAAGTTGATATGTTAGGTGGAAAGCAAACGATGAATCGCGATAATGGAGGCCACGATGGGTGTTAACCCGGCCTTGCGGGTACATTGGGTAGGGAAGTTCCAAGTGACATGGGCTAGCTACCTATTGTCGGAGTGACCTAATGAATAAGTTTGAGTACCCTGACTAGTCACTATACGTTATCAGGATTAGTAAGAGTGTTCGGGGATGGCCCATGGTCTGGCATATCATGCACGTTGATAACCGGACATGTACTCCTAATCGTCTTTCCAGAGTTAAAGTTGTTGGCCACATGCATACGGAGTAGTGATGTTGCATTCGCATTGACATGCATCTTTGGTATGTATATATATATATATGTATTGATTATACATGTGTTGGTGTTTTATGTCATCTTAATAACTATTCCATTCTGTTTACATATATTTATGATCGTATTTCTCACCCCTACCTTTTGTTGTTCTTGTGCATATGATGTTGCATGTGCAGAGGAGGGTGAGCATGCTGATGAGGAGTGATCCCGTGGAGATCTCTCTTAGTAATATTAGTTAGGATTTACGTTCAGTTGTTTAGTTTATTTAGATGTATTATCGGTATATGTATACCAACTCTGATATGTGACATCGGGATTTGGGATATGTTTATTATTTATGTTTTCCGCAGTTTGTTTTTAAAGGATTTTGATTATTTCAAATTCCTACGTTTGAGTTATAGATGATGTGATGCACATTACCCTTGAGAAAATGTTTTTATTTTCATTATTATATATTTTTTAAAGACATGTATGATTTTATTTATATTTTATTTTATGCGGGATAGTGGGTGTCACACAATGTCTTCAGCGATCATAAGAGTCTGAAGTACCTGTTCGATCAGAAAGAGCTCAACATGAGGTAGAGACGGTGGCTAGAATTTCTGAAGGACTATGACTTCCAGTTATAGTATCATCCGAGGAAGGCTAATGTGGTAGCAGACGCTCTGAGTAGGAAAGTGTTACATGTGTATGCCATGATGGTTACGGAACATGAGCTGTTAGAACAGTTCAGAGATATGCATCTGTCAATGGTCAGTATGCCAGGGAGACTTTGTGTGGGCATGGTTACAGTGTCATTTGATCTGATGGATCAGATTCGGGAGAAACAAGTATACGACCGGTATCTAGAGAAAGAGCAAGAAAATCTGAAGACGAGGAGAACGGGTTTGTGTGCCAAATAACCAAGAGATAAGGAGATTAATTCTGGACGAAACTCATAGAAGTAAGTTGAGTATGCATCCAGGATCAACCAAGATGTACCAAGACCTGAAGCAGTTGTTTTGGAGGCAAGGCATGAAAAAAGATGTGGCTGATTTTGTGGCGTCTTGCTTGGTGTGTCAAAAAGCAAAGGTTGAACATCAAAGGCTAGCAGGAATGTTACTTCCGTTGGATGTCCTAGAGTGGAAATGGGATGGCATAGCAATGGATTTTGTGACGTGTTTGCCAAGGACACCTAAGGGATGCGATTCCATTTGGGTAGTAGTTGATAGGCTTACGAAATCAGCTCATTTTCTACCGATCAATATCAAGTATTCCATGGAGAAGCTGACTCAGATTTACATCAGTGGGAATGTAAGACTGCATGGGGTACCTTCAAGCATTATATCAGATAGAGACCCATGTTTTACTTCACGGTTTTGGCAGAGGTTACAGGAAGCTTTAGGAACAAGGTTATGGCTGAGTTCGGCTTATCATCCTCAAACTGATGGACAATCAGAATGGACGATTCAATCTTTAGAGGACCTGTTGAGGGCGTGTGTGTTGGAACATGCCGGGAGTTGGGAGAGTTTCCTACCTTTGATAGAGTTCACCTACAACAACAGTTATCATTCAAGCATAGGGATGGCACCCTATGAAGCTTTATATGGACGATGATGCAGAACACCTTTATGTTGGTATCAAGATGGAGAAAGTGATTCATTAGGACCTGAACTAGTGCAACAAACAACTGAAAAGGTGAAACTGATTCAAGAAAAGATGATGACAACTCAGAGCCGACAGAAAAGTTATGCGGATAAAAGACTTAGGCCCCTTGAGTTCGAAGAAGGTGATCATGTGTTTTTGAGAGTCACTCCAATGATTGGGGTGGGCAGGGTCTGTAAGTCCAGAAAACTCACTCCAAAATTCATCGGATCTTATCAAATTCTTCGTCGGATAGGTCTAGTAGCTTACCAAATAGCATTACCACCTTTTCTATCCAACCTTCATAATTTTTTTCATGTTTCGCAATTGCTAAAATATATTCCGGATCCCAGTCATGTCATAAAGTCTGATTCAGTACAGCTAAAGGATAACCTGACCTATGAAACACTGCCTGTTAAGATCGAGGACAGAAGAGTAAAGCAACTACGAGGGAAGGAGATATCCTTGGTCAAAGTTATCTGGAACGAAACTTCAGGTGATGCTACTTGGGAAAGGGAAGAGGACATGCAAAGACAGTATCCGAGTCTATTTTAAAAGGTACGCCAAATTTCGAGGACGAAATTCTTTTAAGAGGGGTAGTAATGTAACACCCTGATTTTTCATGCTTTATAAGACCGATAAACTGTATAAATGAGTTTATATTTTTATCTGAGGTTTAGAAAGTGAATTTAAATAAACCAAGACCACATTCATACTCTACGTCATCATAGAGAGCTACGATTAAACTTTGGGTTGAAAACTTAAATGGAGCTCGATCTGTGTTTTCACTAACAGTAAGATTTTACTGATCAGAAGATCTAATTTTGACTCGTGAACGAAACATTTAGGTTTAGAATTGAATTTCCAACAATTTTGATAAAATTGGTTTTTCGCACTAAAAAGCGAAATAATATAATTTATAAAGGCGAAATCTTAAATCGGGTGACGAACGGAGCTGAATTTGGATTTACCGGGACTCGCTAACGGATAAACGTGAAGTCACATCAGGTCACATCACCCAGGAAAGCATGCTAGTGTCATGATGGTTTTTAAAAATATCTGGACACGAAAAGGCCAAAATACGCCTGACCTTTTTCATAATTACCGTTTAACCTTGTTTGAAAAGACCATTTTGCCTTAAGTGAAAAACTTTTGGACATTCTTGCCCCTCCATTCATCTCACACGCCTCCTTCACCTTCATGAAGTCCTTCCACCCCTTTTCTTCATAACTCACATTTCCTCACCTTTTCTCTCATTTTCCTTAAGAAACTTCAAGTGATTTTGTGAAACAAAGTTGATAAACTTGATCATCTTCATCTTCTAAGAGGTAGGAACTCTTCCTTTGATCTCTCAATCTTCATATTCTTTCACTGAAAACTTGTTTTTCATCTATGTTCAAGTTTGAACTTCTAACTTCATAAATCCATAGAAAATTGTAGAAAAATCCATTTAATGTAAAACCAATTTCTATGAGTTAGTTTCATCATCCTCTCTCACTATCCAAGATCATGTAACCAAAAGAGTTCCCTAGCCCATATGGGTATGATGAGGCCGAAACCCATAGAGTAGGAAAGCTTGAGTTTTTTATTCAAGTTTGAGTAATGAGACTTGTTTTAGTGTTAGGTATACCTAAGGATCATCCATCCAAGAGATTGAAACCAAATGAAATCCCTAGCTTTTTGTTTTATATATGGCAGAACCCTAAGTCTAAGGAAATACGGAAAATTTGTGTTATTAAATGTTGATGTTTGAATTGATTGTGTGTATATAGTTGGTGTTGAGTATTCGGGCGAATAATCGGAAGATTCGCGAACCGGTCAAATGATTTTCATTCGGAGGATTACTTCACAAAAGGTATGGGGAGTAAACCTCATCACACCAAAATTGGTGGAAGATGAAAATGGTTATTTATGCTTGGTTTGGGTGAAACCCTTTTGCTTGGGTTCACTACTTTATTTGGGAAGTTCTCTTTGAGAACATGGTTGTAATAATGGTTCCATGTTTATTATATGCTTATGATGAGGTATGTTTGGATGGAAAAATGTTTTCATCTATGTTGAAAACCATACTTTGATCTCGACATCAAGTAAGGATTTTTATGCTTGATTATGGTTGAATGATGCATGATTGTTGTTCATCATAATGACAAGTTAGTGAAGCAAAATCTTCACATCCCATGTGAGGGAGTATTCGGCCATGACTAGAAAAAGGAAGAACATGAGTTGTTCTTGAATATTCAATGTTTTAGAAAGTTAGAAAGTGTTTTAGTAACATATATTTCAAAACAAAACAAGAAGTGATTTTGATCCAAAGATCAAATAGAGTTTCGACGTTCAAGTGTTTTACTAAGGTGAAAATGTATTTTTATTTTAGTCATAGTTTATCCAATTAACTAAGTGTTTTAAAAGCAAAATGATGAAAGTGATTTCATGGAAGTAAAAGTAATATAAAGTTACCTTAGTTTTAATAGGATATCACCTTCATTTTAAAACTAAGTTAACATTCAATCTTCAAAGTATAAAGAGGACTTTGTCCTAAAGTTTCGTTTTAAATGAATCATAGTTCGAAAAACTGAATGAAATTCCATTTTCTTTTACACTAACTTAGATCATGGTTTTATAGTAAGTTAGTAAGGAAAAACCCTTTTCAATTTAGTTGAGGTACTTTACTTTAAGCAAGTAACAAAGTTATTTCAAATCAAATGAGTTTTTAATTAAAAAGGTTTTGGTTTACAATGTCTCAAATCAAGAATTTTCAACTCTACATCTTAATGTTATACGCATGAAAATCTAAGTTAAGTAATTAATTTAGAGCAAAAGAAAAGAGATAATTAAGTATAGTATATGGTGGAACAAGACCATGCACTATACCATTCATGATTTAGTTCATCAATGACTTCAGAAGACTTAAGTGAATCAATCCTTAATTCATTATTTGAAACTCAAGGAATTAATATCTTAGAAAGGATCAAAGACTTATCTAAGGGGATTGTTAATCCGTCTTCATAATGCTTAGGACGTGAGAAGTAATTCATAAGACATAAACTCAAACGTGAAACGTTTTGGGTTTTGAAACAGTAGTTCGATGACGGACCGGTGATTCGGATCCAGGACAATCGTTCAATTGTTTCGGTCTTGTGATGACTCGATCCTAGAGGGATCACGAGATTTATCCGGTGGATAAAAGTTTTATAATACAAAGGCGCGTATAGTGCCTAAGGAAGAGAACCTTAGTGAACCTTGAGGTTTATTTGGTGGATAGACATTGCTTTATCGCATATGCTTAGTGTGAGCGTTGGAATTTCATTGCATGAGTTGTAAGGCCTTGAGCCTAGGAGTTGAGCTTACACCTTGATGCCGGTGCGAATCTTACGGTGACGTTTTAAATAATCTTGGAGGTATCAGAGTTGGAAAGGCTGACATGTGACTAGTTTGTAGCTCTTTTGTGTCGTGGCGACTCCGAGCAATACACTGATATCCTCGACTAGATGTCGTACTTTTCATGTTTTGTATAGAGTGTTTCAGTAATGCCAGATACGTGAACGTTACGAATGTTGTAGCATCTTTCCCAAGGTTGGTGTACTCGGAACATGTCCTCCCATTCACTCTCTCCGACACTTTGTTAGCTCCATGGAGTAGGGGTCAGAGTTTTACCCTTGTGGCATATGGCATTAAGTCATGTACATTGCATTGCATTGCATGGCTGTTGATGATTACATTTACTCGTTGTAGATCACTATTCTGTTTTCGAGGATGCCTTATATTATGCTGCTAATTGATTAACATGATATATTGAGACTTTTGGTATGCATGTTAAGTATTTCTGCTATTTTACTGTGTTGATGATTGGGAATCTCACCCATATCTGTATATCTTCTCTACTGGTATTGTTGTTTCTGCTTAAGAAGATGGGCACGACGCCGACTCAGTTCAGCATATACTTTGAGTCCGGGGGGGGGGGGGGGACTCCCTTTGCTGTTTTGTTTAGGCCAAGCTGTGTCCAAGTGTCATTTGTACCTTTTGGGGAGCTGTGACTCCTACAACTTAATTATATACTTATTATCCGTTAGACTTAGATCTATGTCTGTATACAGTATTATTTCTATTTCCGTACTTTAATTCTGTATGACTTCTAGAAATGCATGTTGAACCTAAGTTCATTTATTATTACTTACTTTACTAATCCCATTATATCATTGCGAAAAGAAGAAGAAAAAGAAAACCGTATTTTCGGCATTAACATTATTTTCAGAATTATAATCGTTAGGGAATGTGACACTAGGGAAACAGTGTTGCATGATGACCCAAATTGCATCATACCTTTTCTGAGTCCTTGGTAACCCAGAGACAAAGTCCGTTGCAATACTATCCCGCTTCCACTATGAGACATCCAGCGATTGCAACAATCTCGCTAGCTTCTGGTGTTCAACCTTTGCCTTTTGACACACCAAGCAGGATAGGACATAAGCTGCTACTTCCTTCTTCATTCTCGACCTCCAAAACAACTTCTTCAAATCCTGGTACATCTTGGTAGCCCCTAGATGAAAGCTCAACTTGCTCTTGTATGCTTCTTCTAAGATCATATTCTTAACTTCACTATCCGCAAGCACACAGACTCGATAACCATACCTAACCAAACCATCAGCACCCATTCTGAACTCAGACGTTTCGGCTTCCTTGATCAACCAGTTAACCTCTTTAAGATACACATCCTCTGCTTGCCTTTGCCAAAGCAGATTCAAGAAATCACTAGTTACCTCAATCATCCCAAGATTCATCTTATCCTCAACGATTTCCACATCCAAATTTAGATCCCTAAACTGCTCTAACAACTCAAGCTCTCGTACCATCATTGAAGATACGTGTAAGGACTATCTACTGAGCGCATCCGCTACAACATTCGCCTTGCCTAGATGGTATTGCAAGTCGAATTCATAGTCCTTTATGAATTCCATCCACCTCCTTTGCCTCATGTTCAACTCCTTCTGGTCGAACAGATACTTCAAGCTCTTATGGTCGCTAAATGTACTGAATTTAGCACCATACAGATAGTGTCTCCATATCTTCAATGCAAACACTATCGCAGCTAGCCCCAGATTGTGAGTTGGGTAGTTCCGTTCTTGTACTCTTAACTGCCTGGAGGCATATGCCACCACTCTTCCCTCTTGCATGAAGACACAGCCCAATCCTTGATATGACACATCATAGTATATGTCGAAACGTCCTAACGGATCAGGAAAAACCAACATCGGTGACGTGGTCAACCTCCCCTTCAGCTCTACGAAACTCTTCTCACAAGCTTCCGACCACTCAAACGTCTTCCCCTTTCTCATCAACTGTGTAATAGGCAATGCAATTTTAAAGAATCCCTCTATAAACCTTCTGTAGTAGCTCGCCAAACCAAGAAAACTGTGAACCTCGTTCACAGACTTCGGGCTTTCCCACTTAACCGCCGCTTCAACCTTAGCAGGATCCACCATGATTCCTGTAACACCCTGCTTTTCACTTCTATGTCTATATGTGTTAATACTTAATTATAGATGTTTGCATATGTTGTTTATGCTTGTTTTTTATGCATAAGTTCATAGTTGTAGTAGTTTAGTCTTTAGGTTTATCGATCCATTCGAGTCCAAGTAACCTATTTCACGATTTTGGCCATATCTTGAGTTCTAGACGTCCGATTGAGGTAATCTTGGATGCGTTGGAAAGCTTAGATAATTATCTACAAGTCTGATTCAGGTGTAGAGTCCAAAAACACGTTTTCTGATAAGGAAATCGATTTCCAGCTGAAGAAATTGATTTCCAGAAAATGGAAATCGATTGCTTAAAGGGAAAAATCGATTTCTTTGATAAGAAAATCGATTTGGCCAATCAAAAATCAATTTCCATGGTTGTGGAATCCATTCCCATGCTTGTCAGAGCTTGTGTACGCGTTTGTGTTATCGGGCTATGCTGTGTATGGCCCATTCATCCTAAAACGTCCCTAACAGTTATATATGCAGAACGTATGACCTAAACCTAGTTTCTTCACCCTATTATATTCACTAGTTGCCTCTTCTCATCCCTAAGAGCTCTCATTGATCTCTTGCTCTAGAAAACCAAAAGGACGAATCCTATTTTAGTGTGCTTCGTCAAGAACACGCATTTGCTTGGCAAGACCATCCCTGCTGCTAGAATTCATCTTCCTAAGCTAGAAACCAAGGTGAGTTTCTAATCCTAGATTCGTTTTCCCTTTCAATCCCTAACTTAAAGATCGACTCTGCTTTCCAGTGTTGCGATTGTGATCAAGTGCTGAACCCGTAAAAAGGAACCATAGCAGAACTTGGCTCTGTTCTCTTTCCCTTAGGCTGTGAATCGTCATACCAGGTATGGGGGGAGAAAATTGGTCATGAATATGTGGGTTTTGGGATAGGTTACGATGAAGGGGTTAACCCATGACTCGTATGTATGCCTGCGTATGCCTATGAATGTTGTTATGTTGTTTTCTAGCTATATGAGTATTGATTGATGAAAAATTTGATGTTATAACATGTTTATAACTATGAGTTCATGATTTATATGATTGTTGATGAATTTGTGATGATGAGCATGTTGTTTATGCCATGATATGGTGTTTTGTTAACCTTATGCTATCAGAACATAGTTATAGGGAGAAAATAAATAGACAATGTGAGATTGATGACCAAGGATTAGTTTGAGAACCCTTAGGTTATGATTTATGAGTGTTGCACTAATCAAATTGGTGATAAATAACTTAGGCTCGAATGATATGCCAATTAGAGAACGTAGACTGATCTGATAGCGGAGAAAACCCGTTGCTGCATGATCTGACACCCAGAAATCGATTTCCAGCACATGGAAATCGATTTTAATCCTCCAAGAATCGATTTCCAAGGTGTGGAAATCGATTTGGCCTTGTAGAAATCGATTTCTAGAATCGATTTTCCTTGTTCAAAATCGATTGGGGAAATCGATTTGAACATGTTGAAATCGATTTCCATGTAATGGAAATCGATTTGAAGACTTGAAAAATCGATTCCAGAGATTGGAAATCGATTCTCACGTGCCCAGGAGTAGTTTTAGCCCCTTATGCTTGATGGATACTGTTATATAGGCTTGTTATGACCTAAGGACTTTAGGTTACCCTTAGTAGCTTAAGAATACTTGATCTTTGATCCTACTTAACACTAGGATGTAACCCCATGGTTTAAAATAGAATGAGTTATAGAAGAACGTCATGAAATAATAAAGATGATAACGAAGATGCTGTTGATAATAGTAACGAGAAGTTATTATCAGTGATGATTGTTGATGACCATTGTGGATGATCGTAGTTAATAATCAATGTGATTGATTATGGTGGTGGATGGTTGGCATGTGTTTGCATATTGATGAATATTTCACGCATCATACGTAGAAGTTGATATGTTGGGTGGAAAGCAAACGATAAATCGCGATAGTGGAGGTGACGTTGGGTGTTAACCCGGCCTTGCGGGTACATTGAGTATGGAAGTTCCAGGTTACATGGGCTAGCTACCTACTGTTGGAGTGACCTAATGAATAAGTTTGAGTACCGTGTCTAGCCACTATACGTTATCAGGATTAGTAAGAGTGCTCGGGGATGGCCCATGGTCTGGCATATTATCCACGTTGATAATCGGACATGTACTCCTAATCGTCTTTCCAGAGTTAGAGTTGTTGGCCACATGCATACGGAGTAGTGATGTTGCATTCGCATTGACATGCATCTTTGATATATATATTGATTATACATGTGTTGATTGATGTATGTTGTATGTCATCTTAATTATTATTCCATTCCGTTTACATATATTTATGATTGTATTTCTCACCCCTATCTTTTGTTGTTCTTGTGCATGTGATGATGCATGTGCAGACGAGGGTGAGCTTGCCGACGAGGAGTGATCTCGTGGAGATCTCTCTTAGTAGTAGTAGTTAGGATTTACGTTCAGTTGTTTAGTTTTATTCCAATGTATTATCGGTATATGTATACTAACTCTGATATGTGACATCGGGATTTGGGTTATGTTTATTTTTTATGTTTTCCGCAGTTTGTTTTTAAAGGATTTTGATTATTTCAGATTCTTACGTTTAAGTTACAGATGATGTGATGCACATTACCCTTGAGAATTTGTTTTTATTTATAATTGTTATTTTTTTAAAGAGACATGTATGATTTTATTTATGTTTTATTATATGTGGGGCAGTGGGTGTCACAATTCCATCCTTAGTGATCACGTGTCCTAAGAACTGCACTTCTTCCAACCAGAACTCACACTTCGACAACTTTGCATACAACTGCCTGTCCTTCAGCATCTGCAGCACCACTCGAAGATGCTCTTGGTGTTCCTCTTTACTCGGAGAGTAAATAAGGATGTCATCGATAAATACACCAACAAACTTACCTAGCAACGACCGGAATATCCTATTCATATAGTCCATGAACATGGCTGGAGCATTAGTCACACCGAAAGGCATAACCAAATACTCATAGTGCCCATACCGACTCTGAAAAGCAGTCTTCGGTATATCCTCTCTCTTTATCTTGATTTGTTGGTAACCAGATCACAAGTCGATCTTTGAAAACACAATTGCTCCCCATAACTGGTCCATCAAATCGTCGATCCTCGGTAACGGGTACTTGTTCTTTATCGACACTTTATTCAGCTGACAATAGTGCACACATAACCTTGAACTTCCATCCTTCTTCTTGACGAACAGTACCGGAGCTCCCCATGGCCATGTGCTAGGTTTGATGAATTCTTTGCCTAGCATCTCATCCAACTGTTTCTTCAACTCCATCAACTCTACTGGAGACATTCGATAAGGTGCTATCGAAATAGGTCCAGTTCCTGGTACAAGATCTATGGCGAACTCGATCTCCTTCTTTGGCGGCAACCTTGGAACATCATCGGGAAACACCTTCGAAAATTCCCGCACAACAGGCAGCGCTCCCACACTCGGAGTTTCCTTCGCTTCTAAGGAGAACAACACCACGTACTCTTCAGATCGTACACCCTTTGGAATACCTTCATTAGCAGGCGTCAATCTAGATAGCTCAGAAAAACAAAGAGTTTTGTTTGCACAGTCAAGTACCATATGGTTGGCCGAAAGCCAATCCATGTCTAGGATAACATCAATTTGTTGCATAGGCAAACAGGCTAGGTCCACAAGGAAATGTCTGTTTTCTATTGTGATAGGGCATTTTAAGCATACAAACAGGGCAATCAAAGAATCACCTATAGGCGTGGATACAGTAAGGTCATATGGTAAAGACGAATACGGTAACCCTAAGTGATCCATGCATTCCATAGAAAGAAACGAATGAGTAGCCCCCGAATCAAACAAAATAGATAAGAGCTTGCCTGAAACTAAACACTTACCTTGAATCAGATCTGGGCATCGAGAGGATTCAGCTCCCCTCACGGCAAACACTCTCCCCGTAGCTTGTGGCCTTGTAGTCTGCCCAGTCACCCCGATTGGTCTGGCATTCCCATGCCTGCAATCCCTTGCCATGTGTCCCGGCTTTCCACACGCATAACAAGTCATAGCTCCCCCCGGTGCTTGGCTCATGCAGTCTCGAGCCATGTATGGTCCGCCATACTTAAAGCATCCTTGCAACCCCTGAGTTGCACTCAGTCATTGACTTATGGCATCCTCTGCCTTCGGTGCTGGCCTCTGGTAAGGTCCTCGAGTACTCTGGAACTCTCCATCCCTTCCTCTCTGATTGCTGCGGATAGGTCCTCCACTTCATGTTGTCATCTCTCTTCTTCTCTCGATGTTCTCTATGGTTGAACATCGATCAAGCATGTCAGGGAATCTGGTAATCCCCAAAGGTACTATGGCTTTCTGGACCTCATACTTCAAACTGTCTTCGAATCTATGGCACATCCACTCCTCATCCGGATACCGCTGATAGAACTTTGAAAACTTGAGCAGCGTCTCTAACCTTGCTGCGTACTCCCTGATTGACATAATACCCAGCTTCAGACTTTGGAATTCCTTGTCTTTTTCCCTCCTGATCATTCTAGGAAAAATATTTCTCAAGGAAGCATTCCCTGAACAGATCCCAAGTTGCTGGTCTTCCTCCAGTTTCAAATAGTCTTTGCTTTCCCTTCAACCACATCTCCGCCCCTCCAACTAGCATAAAGGAGGCATAAAAGACTTTCTGAGCGTCGTCACAATGTATGGCATCGCATCGAAGATCTTTTCCAACTCTTGCACCCACAGCTCTGCCCCCTCAGGATTATAGTCCCCGTTGAACTAAAGAGGTTTCCGCCTCATGAAAGCGTCTAAACCGGCATCCTCGTTTCTGACATCCCTTTGTTGCTGTTGATTCTCACGAGTCAGTTGGATAAGCTGAGCATTCTGTTGAGTTTGTTGTAACATTGCAACAGCCATATCCCTCAGGGTTCTAAGGGTTTCCAGCGATTCAGCTCCATTCCCTGTATGCGAAGCAGCAGCCTCTTGACCTCCATTTGGACCGGTCCTACCTCCACCTCTACCTCTACCTCGAGCCATTGGTTCCTGATTCAAGTAACCGTTAGCTCAGAGTTCAAACATGATAAGCAACATAAATACATATATCTACTTATCATTCATACCAAGCATCACAACAATCGATCGCACTCCTTCTACCCTTCTAGGGACAGTCGTATTCTCTTGCACAGATGACAAACTTAGCCAGTTCAACTTCCTAACACCCGTAGTTTTAGCCCCTGACTTCCACAGTCCGGATAGGATCAAATTGCTTTGATACCACCAAAATGAGACGACCCCAAGTACATGAAGTCACCCTATTGGACTTAGAACCCACTTACAGTATTATAATAACTATAACTTAGCGATATTATTACTCACTTATTAAAACGGACGAGATAAAACGGTAAAACATACAACATAAGCACATATGTAAAACAGTTATCAAGGTAGCGTAACAGGTAAAGTAAAAACATATATACATGCAGTACTATAACATACGTGGTTGCCCCACCAGTGGGACTAGGTGCATATACATACAGGAATACAACTAAAACTAAAAAGAAAAACATATACATCAAGGCCTCCAAAAGAAATTCTCCAAAACACACTCACCTGCACTACCCAACCCGCTCTCAAAAGTACATCAAGCCTCTCTACACAGTCCTAGAGACGCGCTGGCTGACTCTCACCATCAGTGGTGAGGATGTCCCGAGCTACCCTGCCCCTCTACGTACGTATGCCTATAAACCCGCATAGGATTGTACTCGGATGAGGAACTCGACATTGCAATCCTACACCTCTAGTCTGCCTTCAGCTACCGATCCGTACGTCTATGCTGACCTCTATAGACGAAGCCCTTCCTGCTGGATACTGCCGAGGACTGGGGTGCAACCCACAAGTAGTCTTGCTCTCTCTGCCTCGGCAGACGCCACATCCAAGGGAAGGGAAGGAACTGATATACGCGGTAAGGTTTGATGATGTCCACATATGGTGGTGTACCGCTTCGGAAGATCAGGCTGACGGGTCCTGTGCACACTGCCAAAAAGGTCGAAGGGTCCACCCGCCATCCCCTCTCGTCGTTATAGACGATCTCAATATCCCCCAGCACTGGCATCCGCGGTGCCCCCGTGATAAACGGTTGAAGTCTCGCGTCCATCCTGTGGCTCGACTGGCTCGTCATCTGCTCGCGAGTCGAGCATACACATACAAAGAAAAGATTGGGAGATAAGATATACAACACATCAAATATAGGGATGATGCAATGTAGAGTATATAGCAAACACAATCATCTTTCAATGTCTCGACGACACAGTCGTTCCCCTAGCTAGATGTGACACATACTCTTTCTATGCATGCCGGTCGGTACTAAACACCCTACTAAGGGCAACATCTCGTCCGCTCAACGGACCACAAGTTGGTTTGTTACGGTAATCCGTTCCACTCGCCGTGACCTATAAGACTACATCACCGCTCAACTATCCCAGACATAGAGGGCTATCTGAGCCTCCTCGGAAGATCCACCGGCAACTGGAAAGGCTTAGGGTCCAGTCAGGATAGTAGGACGTGCCCAGGACCGCCACGACACGATAGGAGCTGCCATACCGGTCTCATGTGGGTACACCTGTGTTCAGTATATCCCTAAGATCACACAGACCTTCATTTCCGTTTTTCGCACCCACACTCGGTGAACCAACCTCGTATGCCTCACAACATACGGCTCGCCACTTGGCATCATATGCATGTGCTATGCATGTCACCCATCTCTCTTGAGCTGATATCGCAACACATGCAAACTTGCTCTTAGCAACACGAGCTCCAAGCTCCAACTGTAACCGTCTGAGCTCCACGCTCCACTGTAACCGTACGAGCTCCAAGCTCCTATCATAAACTTACGATCTCCAAGCTCCAACTATAAGCTCGAATCTCAACTACCAGCTCAAACGTCCACCACGAGGTCAAAGCCCTAATCATACTAAACCTCCAAGTCTTGTGCATACACGTATTTCAAGATACATACAGTAGTTCATCATTATCAGCATGCTCAATAAAGCAGTAAACATCTCATATGTCATCATGCCATCATATAATGCAGATATATCACACACCACAGTTAGCAGAAACGCAGATACTCACAGAGCATCAATACATTCATCACATCAATCAACACAAGTCTGCTAACCTAGGTATCAACACAACAGTGCTAGCCCAGAATAAGCTAAACGGAGGGTTTAGGTACTTCGTCAGGGCTCAACCTCACTTAGGGTTTAGGGTTCCTCTACACAACACAAAACATACACCAGAGCTATATAAACTACTCTTGCCTCCCCGACGTGTGTAACTCTTTCTCCTCACCTGAATAGTTGTGACACGAACTTCGATGCGATCACGAACGAGACAATTACACTCCTCCTTCCTCCCTAAGCTCGCAGCCCCCATCACCAAGAACAGTCCCAAGCTCCTTCAATAGCCGCGGCCCTGAGCTCCAATCCACGAGCAACTGCGAGCACGAACTTTTGCCTTAATCACAAGCACAACTCATATACAATGGTGTTAGCCCTAGGGCAAGCTCAAAGATCAAAGGGGAAGGTAAAGACTCGATGAACGCGAAGAACACGTGTTAGGGATTCGAGTTTACCTCAAGCAAATCAAGAAATTGATCGGTCGAAAGTGAAGATTTCGAGGTCACGATCTCAACGATGTTGTCGGAATCGCGTTCTGATGCTCCGATCTCCACCAAATCAAGCCCTCTCACTCCACACCTCTGTTTCTCTCTCTAAGTTGCAGAGAACTCTCTGAAATTTCAGGATTTTCGAGCAACAAATAAGGAAGAGAAAGGAAACACCAAAACTTGTTTTGTTGTCGACGCTTAAGCATGGAACATCTACACGCTTGAGCGTTCCCAAGCTCTAGCATGGGCTCTCTCAACGCTTGAACTTGGAAATTCATCCATTCCGCCTTGTCCCTGGCCTGACATGTGTCTCACATGCGTCCAAACTCAGACAACTGGCACAGCGCACATAGCACGCTAGAGCGTGCAAGTTTCCCCCACGACTAAGCATTGCAATGCTTGAGCATGGAGTCCTCCCACGCTTGAGCGTCCAACTCAGCGGGGAAAGGACTTCCAACCTTCTGACTTCCCCAGTTCCTCGTGTTATACCTTAAGCACTTCCAACCTTGCTCAAGCCTATTCCTAAACTCCCAATTAGGTGTATAACTAACACACAAACAATCACACAACCATACAAACACCTGATCAAGGTTATCCACCTCAATCAGGGTTACAAAAGATGGGATGTTACACTTGCCATGCAAGAGGAACTAAATCAGTTCAAAAGAAATGATGTCTGGAAATTTGTCTCCAAACCAACAGACAAGTTTGTTATTGGAACAAGATGGGTTTTCAGAAACAAGTTAGATGAGGATGGCAAAGTTGTCAGAAACAAAGCAAGGTTAGTAGCTCAAGGCTATAACCAATAAGAAGGTATTGACTATATTGAAACTTTTGCACCTGTAGCTAGGATAGAAGCTATACGCATACTCATGTCATATGCTGCACAACATCAAATCACCTTATTTCAAATGGATGTAAAAAGTGCTTTCTTAAATGGTATAATTGAAGAAGAAGTATATGTTAAACAACCTCTTGGTTTTGAAGATACTGAAAAACCAGATCATGTTTTCAAACTCAAAAAGGCTTTACATGGTTTGAAACAAGCACCTAGAGCATGGTATAGAAGACTTAGTTCTTTTCTCATGAATAATGGTTTCATTAGAGGAAAAGTTGATACAACCTTGTTTAAAAAATGCTCAAAAGATAACTTCATAGTAGTTCAAATATATGTTGATGATATTATTTTTGGAGCTAATAATGAAAAGCTTTGTAAAGAATTTTCTAAGTTGATGCAAGCAGAATTTGAGATGAGCATGATGGGAGAATTGAAGTTCTTCCTTGGGCTGCAAATCAAGCAGACGAGTTATGGTATCTACATCCATCAACAAAAATACACCAAGGAAATTCTAAAGAAGTACAAAATGGATAGCTCAAAGGCTATGAAAACTCCCATGCAACCCAATACTAATCTAAGCAAAGATGAGGAAGGTAAAATGGTAGACCAAAATGTCTACCGAGGTATGATTGGATCTCTACTATACTTAACTTCTAGCAGACCTGACATTCAATTTAGTGTCTGTATGTGTGCTAGATTTCAATTTGATCCTAGTTTGTCTATAAAAACTAGGATTTCTGATGTAATAAAGGTTGGAAACTTGATGAAACATCCTACACATCTCGATCACATAGCAGATTGACGGATTAAGAAATCAAGTATTCCTTCCACCCTTTCTATTTCAATACAATTTCATAAATTTCTTCTTCATTTCAAAGTCATCTACATTTTAGTTCCTGTTCCTCAAATCCTTTACTTTTTTGCAAATTTATCTTCCTTGTTCTTTACTTTTTTGCACACTTATTTACATTGCATTTATCAAATTTATCCTTCTGCACATTTATATTCTTAAAGCATCTTTTTTCAACATATTTATTTTACTTGTATTTTATTTGAAGTTGTTCATTTTGTTTGTACTCTTTGCCTTATTTCGACGATAGTCTTGACAATCATGACATGAACTTGACTATCTGTCAAATTTGACTTTATAGAGTACAACAATCAAACTACATCTGATAACGAGATTACTGCATAACTCGAAAACCCACAATTCATTTACTCTTTTCTATTTGTTTTATCATCGGATTTGGCCTTAACCAAAAAGCCACATAAACAAATTGGCACTCCCGGTGGGACAAATTTAGAGTAACTAGTTTAGTGTCACAAACTCAATTGATTGTATGCGTTTGAGAAGTGAAAGATTGGTACATGTTTTTTCTTCTTCAAATTCACAAAGTGCAGAAATCATAAGTAACGCACGTGATGTCAATTCGAATGGCACAAATGCAAGTCTTTCAAGTAATAATGCAAATGTGTTGGGCACTGACACGGTTCCACCAAATGCTAATGTAGTTGCCTCTAATGCAGAGGCAAGACACGTTAGTACATCTGGGTGACAAAATTCACAAGTCAGGGATAATGTTCATCCAGATGAAGTGGTGCTACGCACACTCCCTAGTTCCCCAATCTTACAGCAAGTTAATGCATCTGGCGCTTCATAATCGCCAAATAGCATCGCCAATTATAGAGCCCGAGGGGCATCACATCCATCGACGCAACCCTTATAGGGCATGCCATATGATTTACAACCAGTTCATTTGGACTGCAATCGAGTTCTGCCCTTTCAAGCCAACCACTGACTAGGGGGCAAAGCTCAAGTCAAGCCACAGGGGTGACAGGAACGAGTGTAACAACATCGACTCGTCTGGAACGTTTAAATTTGGGATCATCTGGTTTCCTAAATATACCAGGGCAGACACCACAAAATACTGTCACATTGACACCGGCCACGTTGGCCAATTTCCGGGAACATATAGATCAAAGTAATCAGGAAATGGTGACAGTTTTCACCCGACAAGTGGTTGAAGTAATTTCACCTCTTGTAAAAGAAACTAATAACGCTTGTAATGCTCTAGCCGTCCAAATGGGTAGGCTAAATCAAGCCTTGGGAGTTCCGCCAGAAACTAATCAAAATAACCGACAAGGTCAAAGAGCAGTGGCTGGACAGCAAAATAATAACTTGGCCCAAGGCCAAGAAGTTAACGGTGAAGAAGCACCAGTGCAAGGCCAAGTTCCAAGAAGGTATGGCCAGGTACGAGTTGTCTAACCAGATGAAAATGTTGCTGCAGTAATAAATGCCATAGTAAATCCTCGTACGATAGGGGTGTTACGACAGAATATAGTTGAGCACAATGTAAACCAACTCGTTGAGCAAACTCGTAATAGGTTTGGTTTTAACATTGGTTATGCCAATCAACCATTCTTTGCATCTGCTTTTCCCGATTGGGTCTAATAGAGAGAAATGCCTAGAGGAGTAAAGGTACCAAAATTGTCCAAATTCTCTGGAGAAAATGGAGAATCTACCGTTGAACATATCGCCCATTACACAATTGAAATGGGTGATTTAGCTTTAGAAGAAGGTCTAAAAATGAGGTTTTTTTCCAAGTTCTTTAACTAAGAACGCTTTTTCTTGGTTTTCGACCCTGAGGCCAAATTCAATATACTCATGGATTCTGTTGGAAAGAAGTTTCCATGATCAGTTCTTTAGAGGAGAACTAAAAGTTGGATTGACAGATTTGTTTAGAATAAAATGGATGTTCAATGAATCTGTTAATGATTACTTGGCCAGGTTTAGACAAATGAGGAGTAGATGCTTTACTCGCATACCTGAGGCAGAAATTGTTAAGATTGCGGCAGGTGGGTTGGATTACCATATAAGAAAGAAGTTAGTAAATCAAAACTTAGTTGATTTGGCTCAATTAGAAGAAAGAGTTCGACAGATAGAACAGTTCAAAGCAGAAAAGGCTTTCAAACAGAGGAAATTCCTCAAAAGAGAAAAAGTCAATTTTATCGTATTGGATGAATCTGACGAAGATGAAAATGTATTCGAAGATTATGAAATAAATTTTGTTGAATTGAGGAACGGTCCTCCTTATGCTTACCAAGCCTTTAGACCAGAGCGAGCCAAAGAGAAGATACCTTATATTAATAAGAAAGTGTATATATTCGATGTGTCAAAAGCCGATCAAATATTTGATATTTTACTAAAAGATAAACAGTTGAAGTTGTCAGATGACCATAGGCTTTTGACATCTCATGAAATCAAAGACCGAAAATATTGTAAATATCACAACCATTTCGGTCATGTCACTAATGAATGTATGCATTTCAGAGAACTTATTCAGAAATGTTTGACGGATGGAAGATTGAAGTTTGCTGATAAGAAAACGGATATGAAGGTTGACACCGAACCATTTGGAAATGAAGTGACTAATGTTGACTGCAACACCCTTTCCCGAGTGTCACATTCCCGAACGTTTATAAGGCCGAAAATAATATTGATGCGGAAAATACGATTTTTTTTTCTTTTTCTTTTTTCACAATGATGTAATTGGATTAGTAAAGGTAAGTAATAATAAATGAACTTAGGTTCACCATGCATTTCTAAAAGACATACTGAATTAAAATGCAAAAGCAGAAATAGTATTGTATACAGACATAGGTTCAACGCCTAACTGGCAACAAGAACATAATAGGTACTAGGAGTCACAGCTCCCCAGAAGTTACAACCGACATCTAACACAGTCTAGCCAAGACTAAATAGCAAAAGGAGTCCCCCTTCAGACTTAAAGTAGATGCTGGACAGTATCATCATCGCGTCCATCTGCTCAAGCAGAAACAACAATACCAGCAGAAAAGATATACAAATATGGGTGAGATCCCGATGATCTACACAACATAGTAGCAAAAGTAAAAACGGGACGACTCACCAGGTAACAACGTACACAACATGCTTACCATATATCTCAATATAAATCATGTTAAACAATTAGCATCATAAAATAAGGCATTCTCAAAAATATAGAACATCGATGTACAACAAACAAATGTAATCCTCAATAGCCATGCAATGCAGTGCAATGTACATGACTCAATGCCATATGCCACAGGGTAAAACACTGACCTTTACTCCATGGAGCTAACAAAACATCGGAGAGAGTGAATGGGAGGATATGCTCCGGTTATTGCCAGCCATAAGCAAGATGCTATAACATTCGTAACGTGCATGTTTCTGGCTTTACGGAAACACTCTCGACCAAACATGAAAAGTACGACATCTAGTAGAGGATATCAGTGTATTGCACGAATTCGCCATGACACGGAAGAATCACCAACTGGTCTCATGTCAGCCCTTCCAACCCTGATTCCTCCAAAGACCATTTAAGATCGTCACCATAAGATTCGCACCCGCATCAAGGTGTAAGCTCAACTCCTAGGCTCAAGGCCTTATAACTCATGCAATGAAATGCCAATGCTTACACAAAGCAGATGCGAATAAAGCAATGTTTATCCACTGGATAAACCTCAAGGTAAACTAAGGTTCTCTTCATTCGAAACTATACGCTTCTTTGTATTATAAAACATTTATCCACTGGATAAATCTCGTGATCCCTCCGGGATCGAGTCATCACAAGACTGAAAAAATTGAACGATTGACCTAGATCCGAATCACCAGTCCGTCATTGAACTACTGTTTCAAAACCCAAAACGTTTCGTGTTTGTGTTTATGTCTTATGTGTAACGCCCCGATTTTTACGTTTTCTAATTCTTTAGTATTTTAATGTCTTTATTTTATTCGAGGTCTTAGGACTAGAAATAAAATATTCCGAGACCATAGTCATGCTCGACGATATCGTAGGAAGCTACGATTAAGTTTTGAGTCAAAAACTCAAACGGAGTCTGGTCTGCGTTTTTACACTGACAGTATGATTTTACTGCTCAGAAGACCTCAGATGGACCCGTGAACGAGACAGTAAGTCTTAGAATTCGATGCTCTACGTTTTGGTTAAATTTCGTAAAAATTTCAGAAAAATCACTTCCTGACCTTCGTTCGGGCGGAATCCTCAATCGGGTGACGAACGAAGCCACATATGGATTTACCGGGACTCGCCAACAGATAATCTTGATATCACATCATCCCAGCACACTTGGGAGAGTATGCCAGAGTCGTCATGACGTTCGGTAATATCTGGATGCAAAATGACCAAAATACCCCTAACCTTAGTCTTTTACACTTTTACCATTTTACCCTTTTTGGGCAAATGACCTTTTTACCCTTAAGTGAGATCTTAAGAGGCTGAACTCAGCCCCTCACTCTCTCATTTTCGCACAGCCCCTCCAAAGATAGAGCTCCATAGTTGTTCTTGAGAGAAAACACCATTGTTGGTCTTGAAGCTCCTTGAGTTCTTGTTGGAATCACTTGATTCCTTGAGCAATCTTCCTTCATTTCAAGGTAAGATCACTTCTATGACATCTTAGCTTCTTGAATCTTTCTTTATTTCAAGATCAATCTTCATTTTCATGAAAAGAATTTCTTAGATCCAAAACTTTGAAAATCCATAGGAAATTGTAGAAAAATCCTTTGAGGTAAGACCAAGTTCTTTGAACTCACATCATCAATCTCTACCTAAACCCAAGAGCTTATGATTCAACTCTCATCATAGCTCAAAAAGCACTTTTTGGCCGAACCCTTCTTGATGATGATAAATAGTGTTTTCATCAATTTTTGATTTCTAACACTTGATTTCATCCTTAGCTTTCCTTGTGCCTTTGAATCCATGAAATGGGAAACCAAGATCAATTCCTAACATTTTAACCTAGGGTGGCCGAAATTCTCTTTGCTAGGATTGTTGAGATTGGCTTTGATTGTTGTTTAATGTTTGATTGTTATGTTGTTGTAGTTGTTGACGATTGCCAGGAGGTTCACAAACTGATCAACCGACTTTGATCCGGGAATCTGCTCATCAACAGGTATGGGGGGTGAACCTTATTCACACCAAGATGGTGGTAGTGAAGATGGTTGTTTAAGTTATGTGTGGGTGAAACCCTTTAGTTTGGGTTCACTTTTAATGGTTAAGTTGTGTTAAGTTCTCTTGGAGAACAATGTGTGATATTTGTAGTGATGCTTGTATGCCTTATCATGTGTTTTATGATGATGTTGTCTAGGTGAGAAAATGATTTCTTGCATGATGAAAAACCTACTTTGATTACTAGATCAAGTATGGACTTTTGTGCTTATGTGCTTAAGTATGGACTTTTGTGCTTAGGTGCTTAATTATGATGCAATGTTGTGTGTTATTGTTGATCATAATTGTGTAAGTTTTGTGAGCGATGATTTGATTAGTTGATGAAGTAAAACTTCACATTGGTTCCTGGTTGGCTTTTAGCCATGACCAAAGAAAAGGAGGGTAATGTGTAGTTCTTGAATCATTCAAGTTTTGATGTAAGAAAAAAGTTTTTAGTGGCTTATGGCTTAAACAAAAACCATAAATGATTTTGATCCAAAGATCAAACAAAGTTTCAATCTCAAAGTGTTTTCACCAAAGTGAGACATGTTTTATACCTTATCCTTAGTTCATCTAGTTAATCAAGTAACTTAAAAGTGGATTAATGAAAAGTTTCATGAGAATCAATATAGTTCCATAAGGCTTTTCTTTAACAAGGTTAATGTCTTGTTTCAAGGCAATTTTCGCTAAGCGAATCCAATTTCGCTGGGCAAAAACAGAGAAAATACAAGTTAGGCATCACTACCTCCTTTTCGCTAAGCGAAATAATCTTCGCTAAGCGAATGAAGCGAATTTCGCTGAGCGAGCCATTTCTCGCCTAGCAATACAGGGGAGTTTTCAAAGAAGTATTACTGCCTCATTTTCGCTAAGCGAATTTCCTGTTTTCAGAAAGTGCTAGAAATAGAGTAAGTTGTTCAAAAGTTGTTTCAAATCAAATGAGTTTTCAATTGAGAAGTTGTTTTGGTTTACAAAGGAGTTTTTAACTCAACTCGTAAAGTTTTACGCATTAAAAACTAAGTTAAGTAATTGACTTAGAGTTGAAGACAAGGGATAATTAAGTATGGTATGTGGTGGAACAAGACCATATACTATACCATTGATGACTTAGTACATCAATGACTTCATAAGACATAAACACAGACATAAACACAAACATGAAACGTTTTGGGTTTTGCAACAGTAGTTCGACAACGTACCGGTGATTCGGACCTCGATCAGTCGTTCAATTGTTTCAGTCTTGTGATGACTCGATCCCGGAGGGATCACGAGATTTATCCGGTGGATAAAGGTTTTGTTTTTCAAAAGACGCGTATAGTTCCTAAGGAAGAGAACCTTAGTAGACTTCGAGGTTTATCCGGGGGATAGACATTGCTTGATCGCATCTGCTTTGTGTAAGCATTGGCATTTCATTTGCATAGTTGTAAGGCCTTGAGCCTAGGAGTTGAGCTTACACCTTGATGCGGGTGCAAATCTTACGGTGACGATCTTCAATGGTCTTTTTGGAAGTATCAGGGTTGGAAGGGCTGACATGTGACCAGTTGGTGATTCTTCTGTGTCGTGGCGAATCCGTGCAATACACTGATATCCTCTACTAGATGCCGTACTTTTCATGTTTGGTCGAGAGTGTTTCCGCAAAGCCAGATACGTGCATGTTACGAATGTTGTAGCATCTTGCTCATGGCTTGCAGAAACCGGAACATATCCTCCCATTCACTCTCTCCGAATGTTTTGTTAGCTCCATGGAGTAGGGGTCAGAGTAGTACCCAGTGACATTGACCTTGAGTCATATACTTATGTTTACATTTATTGTTATACATCGTTGTATTGTTTAAGAATGCCTTATATTATGCTGTTAAATGTTTAGCATGATATTATGTTGTTGACTGCTTAACATGATTTATATTGAGAACCTTTGTAAGCATGTTGGGTACGCTGTTACCCGATGAGTCGTCCCGTTTTTACTACTACTGTTTTGTTGTGTTGATGAACGGGAATCTCACCCATATCTGTATGTTTTCTGCTGGTACTTGCTGTTGCTGCTTGAATAGATAGACGTGACGATGGTTCAGTTCAGTAGTTTCCTTGAGCCCGGAGGCGGACTCTTTTTGCTGTTTTAGTTTTGTTGTCGGCCAGACTATGTCAGTTTTTTTTGTAGTACCTTTTGGGAGCTACGACTCCTAGTACTTATTGTATTTTCTTATGTCAGTCATACATTAGACTTATGTCTGTACACAGTGATGTTGACGTTTCTATTCCTGTCTCTGTTCTGTGTTTATTATACAGCATGTTCTAGAAATGCCTAGCGAACCTAAGTTCGTTTATTAGTATTATTTACCTTTACTAAACCCCATTCCATCTTTATAAAAAAAAAAAACCGTATTTTCCGCATTAAATAATATTTTCGGCCTTATAAACGTTCGGGAATGTGACACTCGGAAAAGGGTGTTGCATTGTTTGGTATCAGAGCTGGCCGAGTCTTTTTGGGGTTTGTAGGTTATGGTCTGTCTTGTTTGTGTTGTGTTCTTTGTGTGTTTCTCTGTTGTTTGCTTTAGTTTTGTTTTGGTTTCTTAAGTTTGACAGTTCTGGTTTTGAAGGTAGCAATGGCTGCTCAAAACCTGACTCCTGCTATGAACGCCATACGGGACATGGCTGCTGCTATGGTTCAACGTGACGAAAGAGATGCCGAAGGTAGAGGACTGGACGAATTTCTTCGTCGGAATCCACCTCAATTCAAGGGCGAATTCAATCCTGAGTTAGCTGAACGCTGGATTCAGACGCTGGAGAAAATCTTTGGAGCGATGAGATGTACTGAGAATGACAAGGTTGTCTATGCAACCTATATGCTGGTGGAGGATGCTGAATACTGGTGGGAAGGAGCCCGTCAGATGCTGGTGCATGATCAACAAGTTGTGGACTGGAATGCTTTTAAGGGAAAGTTCCTGGAGAAGTATTTTCCTGCGAGTGCAAGACACGAGAAAGAGATGGAGTTCCTCCAACTGAGACAAGGGGGAATGACCGTAGCTGAATACGGGGCCAAGTTTGAAAGTCTAGCAAAGTTCTCAAATTACTTTCTGGACAACCCAAGAGAGGAGTGGAAGTGCAGAAAATTTGAAGGAGGTCTGAGGATCGACTTGAAGAGAGCTGTAGTTCCATTGGAAATTTCTGTTTTTCCAAGCCTAATGGAAAAGTGTCGTCTGATCGAGAGTTTGGAACCCAAGGACGAGCGGGTACAGAGTTCTGGACCGAGCAAGTTTCAGTGAGGAAGTGATGGTCGAGACAACAAATCTCGATGGAAGCCGTATGCAAAGCACCAAGATCGACAACAACATTCTGTTGGAGGAAGCAGTGGGAGTTTCAGTCAGTCTGGAAACGCCCCAACCAAGTGCATGAAGTGTGGGAAGAGTAACCACATCACCAGAGACTGTTCGATCAAAGGGATTACCTGATTCAAGTGTGGGAAGCTGGGACATATCTCACGGGAATGCATGCAACCGAAATTGGAACATTCTGTCAACAATGTCCAAGCTGCGAGTTCTAAGGCGAAAGGCAGAGTCTACACTATGGGAGGCGCTGAAGCTTCTCAAAATGAAGACTTGATCCAAGGTCAGTGTGTCATGGGAGGTAAAACCTTAACTGTACTGCTTGATTCAGGCGCAACGCATTCCTTTATTGCTTATGACTGTGTGAATCTGTTTTACCTTTTGATTTGGTAATTTCTACGCCTACTACAAAGCCTGTTGTAACCGCAAAAGTTTGTTTGAATTGTTCTATTTCTGTTAAAGATAGAATATTTTTGATTGATTTGATCTGTTTGCCTCTTTCGCAAATGGATGTAATCTTAGGAATGGATTGGTTATCTTCTAATCATATCCTATTAGACTGTGCAAATAAAACCTTAGTTTTTCCTAGTTGTGAGAATTCTGGATTTTTGACTGCCAACCAAGTAAACGCTTCTTTGAGAGAAGGAGCTCAAGGATACATGTTACTATCTTCTTTGGAGGTCAAGAGTGAGCTAGTCTTAGAGCGCGTACCTGTCGTGAACAAGTTTCCGGAAGTCTTCCCTGAAGACATACCAGGTTTGCTGCTAGTTCGGGACATCGAGTTTGCGATCGATCTTGTGCCAGGAACAGGACCAGTGCCTATGGCACCGTATCGTATGGCACCTGCTGAGTTGGAAACTTTGAAGGAACAGTTGGTAGACTTATTGGGGAAACAGTTCGTTAGACCCAGTGTGTCGCCGTGGGGAGCACCTGTGCTGTTGGTGAAAAAGAAAGATGGAACATCTCGCTTATGCGTGGATTATCGCCAGTTGAATAAAGTTACTATTAAGAACAAGTATCCACTTCCGAGGATAGATGACTTGATGGATCAATTGAGGGGAGCGGCAATTTTCTCCAAGATTGATTTGCGATCAGGTTATCACTAGATTCGTGTGAAGGCAGAAGATGTACCGAAGACAGCGTTTCGAACACGCTATGGGCACTACGAGTATCTTGTAATGCCGTTTGGTGTGACGAATGCTCCAGCTATATTCATGGGTTATATGAATAGGATCTTTCGTCCTTACCTGGATAAGTTTGTTGTTGTCTTCATAGAAGACATACTTATCTATTCGCGAGACCAGGAAGAACACGCGGAACATCTTAGTGTAGTTCTTCAAGTTCTGAAAGAGAAAAAACTGTATGCTGCAACACCCTTTCCCAAGTGTCACATTCCCGAACGTTTATAAGGCCGAAAATATTTATTAATGCGGAAAATACGATTTTCTTTTTTTTTTTTTTTCTCTTCACAAGATATAATGGGATTTGTAAAGGAAAATAATACTAATAAACGAACTTAGGTTCGCCATGCATTTCTAGAACATGCTTGATAATAAACACGGAACAAAAACAGAAATATCAACATTATTGTATACAAACATAAGTCTATTGTACGACTGACATAAGAAATACAATAAGTACTAGGAGTCGTATCTCCCAAAAGGTAATACAAAAACTGACATAGTCTGCCCGACAACAAAACTAAAACAGCAAAAAAAGTCTGCCTCGGGGCTCAAGGAGACTACCGGACTGAACCATCATCACGTCCATCTGTTCAAGCAGCAACAGCAAGTACCAGCAGAAAACATATAGATATGGGTGAGATTCCCGTTCATCAACACAACAAAATAGCAGTAATAAAAACGGGACGACTCACTGGGTAACAGCGTACCCAACATGCTTAAAAAGGTTCTCAATATAAATCATGTTAAGCAGTCAACAACATAATGTCATGCTAAACATTTAACAGCATAATATAAGGCATTCTTAAACAATACAGCAATGTATAACAATAAATGTAAATATCAATAGACATGCAATGCACTGCAATGTGTATGACTCAATGTCAACGTCACTGGGTACTACTCTGACCCCTACTCCATGGAGCTAACGAAACATTCGGACAGAGGGAATGGGAGGACATGTTCCGGTTTCTGCCAGCCATGAGCAAGATGCTACAACATTCGTAACGTGCACGTATCTGGATTTACGGAAACACTCTCAACCAAACATGAAAAGTACGGCATCTAGTAGAGGATATCAGTGTATTGCACGGATTCGCCACGACACAGAAAAGCTACCAACTGGCCACATGTAAGCCCTTCCAACCCTGATACCTCCAAAAAGACCATTGAAGATGGTCACCGTAAGATTCGCACCCGCATCAAGGTGTAAGCTCAACTCCTAGGCTCAAGGCCTTACAACTATGCAAATGAAATGCCAATGCTTACACAAAGCAGATGCGATCAAGCAATATCTATCCCCCAGATAAACCTCGAAGTCTACTAAGGTTCTGTTCCTTAGGAACTATACGTGTCTTTTGAAAAACAAAACCTTTATCCACCGGATAAATCTCGTGATACCTCCGGGATCGAGTCATCACAAGACTGAAACAATGACTGATCGGGGTCCGAATCACCGGTCTGTCATCGAACTACTGTTTCAAAACCAAAAACGTTTCATGTTTGTGTTTATGGCTTATGAAGTCATTGATGTACTAAGTCATCAATGGTATAGTATATGGTCTTGTTTCACCACATATTATACTTAATTATCCCTTGTCTTCAACTCTAAGTCAATTACTTAACTTAGGTTTTTAATGCGTAAAACTTTACAGTTTGAGTTGAAAAACACTCTTTATAAACAAAACCATTGCTCGCGAGGCGAAGATATATATCGCGATGCGAAGCTGAGAAGTTATCTTTACTGTTTAGACAGTCTTTCTGCTTCGCGAGGTGAGGATTATATCTTTACTGTTTAGACAGTCTTTCTGCTTTGCTGCTTAGGCGGTTTGTGAGGCAACAACTACTTTGCTACGCGAGGCCGAGAAGCTGCATCTTTGCTGCTCGGGCTAGTCCACTGTCTCGCGAGGCGAGGCAAGGTTAGCCTGGCGAATGCCTTGTCTTCCCTCTGTCTCGCGGGGCGAGACGGGGTTCGCTGGGCGAGTGCCCTGTTTTCACTTTTCCCTAACTCCTTCATTAATTCTTCTTTTGAAACACTTAGTTTGATTAAAAGACCTATGGCTAAAGAAAAGACATTTTCCCACTTTGGTGACATACTTTCAAGGTTAAAAATTCATTTGATCTTTGGATCAAAATCATTTTTGTTTCTCTTTGAAAACATAGTTTATGAAATCAGGTTTTGTTGCATCACATCCTTGCCAAAACAAGAACAACACATGTTCTTATATTTTCCTCTTACTAAGGCCACAAGCCTACTCCAATGAAAAATGGAGACTTTGCTTCACCAACAAAGCAAATGTAGCTCAAAAGCTCACACAATTATCATAAACCACAATACACATTGCTACATCATAATCAAACATCCAAGTCCATCACACATCATGGTCTCATAATCAAGCATAAAAGTCCATACTTGATCTAGTGATCAAAGTAGGTTTTTCAACATACATGGAAATGATTTTCATTCAATCATATCATCATCAACATATGCTAAAGCACACTACAACATACTAAAGCATAAACTCATCATGACAATCTTGTTCTCCAAGAGAACTAAACAAAACTTAACAAATAAAAGTGAACCCAAACTAAAGGATTTCACCCACACATAAACTTAAACAACCATCTTCACTACCACCATCTTGGTGTGATGAGGTTCACCCCCCATACCTGTTGATGAGAAGATTCCCGAATCAAAGTCAGTTGATCGGTTTGTGAACCTCCTGATAATTGTCAACAACTACAGGTCTTGGTACATCTTGGTTGACCCTGGATGCATACTCAACTTGCTTCTATGAGCTTCGTCCAGAATTAACCTCCTTATCTCTGGGTTGTTTGGTACACAAACCCGTTCTCCCCGTCTTAGGATCCCATCTACTCCTTCCTTGTATTCCGACGTCATCCCTTTCTTTACGCTCTGTCTCCAGATACTGGTCGTATACTTGTTTCTCCCGAATCTGAGCCATCAGATCACAAGATACTGTAACCATACCCACACATAGTCTTCCTGGCATACTAACCACGGACAGATGCATATCCCTGAACTGTTCCAACAGCTCATGTTCCTTAACCATCATGGCAGACACATGTAACACTTTTCTACTCAGCGCATCCGCTACCACATTAGCTTTTCCCGGATGATACTTTAACTGGAAGTCATAGTCCTTCAAAAATTCCAGCCACCATCTTTGTCTCATGTTGAGCTCTTTCTGATCGAACAGATACTTCAAGCTCTTATGATCGCTAAAGACATTGAACGTCGAACCATACAAGTACTGCCTCCAAATCTTCAATGCAAAGACTACCGCTGCTAACTCTAGATCATGAGTTGGGTAATTCTTCTCGTGCATTTTCAACTATCTCGAGGCATACGCTACCACCTTCCGATTTTGCATCAGAACACAGCCTAAACCTTGGTATGAAGCGTCACAGTACACTTCAAAAGGTTCGCTTGGATCTGGCAATATCAACACTGGCGATGTAGTCAACCTCTTTTTCAGCTCTTGAAAACTCTGCTCACAGGCTTCAGTCCATTCAAACGCTTTGTCCTTCCCCGTCAATTGGGTAAGCGGTCCTACAATCTTAGAAAATCCCTCAATGAACCTCCGATAATACCCAGCCAAACCCACAAAACTGCGTATCTCAGTCACTGTGGTTGGTCTTTCCCACTTAAGCACTGCTTCGACTTTCGACGGATCTACAACAATTCCTTCCTTTGAAATTACATGACCCAAAAACTGCACTTCGTCGAGCCAAAACTCACACTTGGACAACTTGGCATACAGCTGTTTCTCCTTCAGAACTTGAAGAACTACACTAAGATGTTCAGCGTGCTCTACCTGGTCTTGCGAATAGATAAGTATGTCATCTATGAAGACAACGACAAACTTATCCAGGTATGGACGAAAGATCCTATTCATATAATCCATGAATACAGCTGGAGCATTCGTCACACCAAATGGCATCACAAGATACTCATAGTGCCCATAGCGTGTCCGAAACGCTGTCTTTGGTACATCTTCTGCCTTCACACGAATCTAGTGATAACCCGATCGCAAATCAATCTTGGAGAAAACTGCCGCTCCCCTCAATTGATCCATCAAGTCATCTATCCTCGGAAGTGGATACTTGTTCTTAATAGTAACTTTATTCAACTGGCGATAATCCATGCATAAGCGAGATGTTCCATCCTTCTTTTTCACCAACAGCACAGGTGCTCCCCACGGCGATACACTGGGTCTAACGAACTGTTTCCCCAATAAGTCTACCAACTGTTCCTTCAAAGTTTCCAACTCAGCAGGAGCCATACGATACGGTGCCATAGACACTGGTCCTGTTCCTGGCACAAGATCGATCACAAACTCGATGTCCCGAACTGGCGGCAAACCTGGTACGTCTTCAGGAAAGACTTCCGGAAACTCGTTCACGACAGGTACGCGCTCTAAGACTAGCTCACTCTTGACCTCCAAAGAAGATAGTAACATGTATCCTTGAGCTCTTTCTCTCAAAGAAGTGTTTACTTGGTTGGCAGTCAAAAATCCAAAATTCTCACAACTAGGGAAAACTAAGGTTTTATTTGCACAGTCTAACAGGATATGATTAGAAGATAACCAATCCATTCCTAAGATTACATCCATTTGCGAAAGAGGCAAACAGATCAAATCAATCAAAAATATTCTATCTTTAACAGAAATAGAACAATTCAAACAAACTTTTGCAGTTACAATAGGCTTTGCAGTAGGCGTAGAAATTACCAAATCAAAAGGTAAAGAAGACACAGGTAATCCCAACAGATTCACACAGTCATAGGCAACAAAGGAATGCGTTGCGCCTGAATCAAACAGTACAGTTAAGGTTTTACCTCCCATGACACACTGACCTTGGATCAAGTCTTCATTTTGAGAAGCTTCAGCACCTCCCGTAGTGTAGACTCTGCCTTTCGCCTTAGGCCTTGCAGCTTGGACATTGTTGATAGAATGTTCCAATTTCGATTGCATGCATTCCCGTGAGATATGTCTAGCTTCCCACACTTGAAGCAGATAATCCCTTTGATCGAACAGTCTCTGGTGATGTGGTTACTCTTCCCACACTTCATGCACTTGGTTGGGGCATTTCCAGATTGACTGAAACTCCCACTGCTTCCTCCAATAGAACGTTGTTGTCGATCTTATTGCTTTGCATACGGCTTCCATCGAGATTTGTTGTCTCGACCACCGCTTCCTCTCTGAAACTCGCTCGGTCCAGAACTCTGTACCCGCTCGTCCTTGGGCTCCAAACTCTTGATCAGATGACACTTTTCCATTAGCCTTGGAAAAACAAAAATTTCCAATGGAACTACAACTCTCTTCAAGTCGATCCTCAGACCTCCTTCGAATTTTCTACACTTCCACTCCTCTCTTGGGTTGTCCAGAAAATAATTTGAAAACTTTGCCAGACTTTCAAATTTGGCCCCATATTCAGCTACGGTCATTCCCCCTTGTCTCAGCTGGAGGAACTCCATCTCTTTCTCGTGTCTTGGACTCGCAGGAAAATACTTCTACAGGAACTTTCCCTTAAAAGCATTCAAGTCCACAACTTGTTGATCATGCACCAGCAACTGACGGGCTCCTTCCCACCAGTATTCAGCATCCTCCACCAGCATATAGGTTGCATAGACAACCTTTTCATTCTCAGTACATCTCATCACTCCAAAGATTTTCTCAAGCGTCTTGATCCAGCGTTCAGCTAACTCAGGATTGAATTCGCCCTTGAATTGAGGTAGATTCCTACGAAGAAATTCGTCCAGTCCTCTACCTCCGGCAGCTCGTTCGTCACGTTGAACCATAGCAGCAGCCATTTCCCGTATGGCGTTCACAGCAACAGTCAGGTTTTGAGCAGCCATTGCTACCTTCAAAACCAGAACTGTCAAACTTAAGAAACCACAACAAAACTAAAGCACATAACAGAAAAACACACAGAGAACACCACACAAACAAGACAGACCATAACCCACAAACCCCAAAAAGACTCGGCCAGCTCTGATACCAAATAATGCAACACCCTTTCCCGAGTGTCACATTCCCGAACGTTTATAAGGCCGAAAATATTTATTAATGCAGAAAATACAGTTTTTTTTCCTCTTCACAAGATATAATGGGATTAGTAAAGGTAAATATTACTAATAAACGAACTTAGGTTCGCCATGCATTTCTAGAACATGCTTGATAATAAACACTGAACAGAAACAGAAATATCAACATTACTGTATACAGACATAAGTCTAATGTACGACCGGCATAAGAAATACAATAAGTACTAGGAGTCGTAGCTCCCAAAAGGTAATACAAAAACTGACATAGTCTAGCCGACAACAAAACTAAAACAGCAAAAAAGTCCGCCTCCGGGCTCAAGGAGATTACTGGACTGAACCGTCATCACGTCCATCTGTTCAAGCAGCAACAGCAAGTACCAGCAGAAAACATATAGATATGGGTGAGATTTCCATTCATCAACACAACAAAACAACAGTAATAAAAACGGGACGACTCACCGGGTAACAGCGTACTCAACATGCTTAAAAAGGTTCTCAATATAAATCATGTTAAGCAGTCAACAACATAATGTCATGCTAAACATTTAACAGCATAATATAAGGCATTCTTAAACAATACAGCAATGTATAACAGTAAATGTAAACATTAATAGCCATGCAATGCAATGCAATGTGTATGACTCAATGTCAACGTCATTGGGTACTACTCTGACCCCTACGCCATGGAGCTAACAAAACATTCGGAGAGAGTGAATGGGAGGACATGTTCTGGTTTCTGCCAGCCATGAGCAAGATGCTACAACATTCGTAACGTGCACGTATTTGGCTTTACGGAAACACACTCGACCAAACATGAAAAGTACGGCATCTAGTAGAGGATATCAATGTATTGCACGGATTCGCCATGACACAGAAGAGCTACCAACTGGCCACATGTAAGCCCTTCCAACCCTGATACCTCCAAAAAGACCATTGAAGATCGTCACTGTAAGATTCGCACCCGCATCAAGGTGTAAGCTCAACTCCTAGGCTCAAGGCCTTACAACTATGCAAATGAAATGCCAATGCTTACACAAAGCAGATGCGATTAAGCAATGTCTATCCCCCGCATAAACCTCGAAGTCTACGAAGGTTCTCTTCCTTAGGAACTATACGTGTCTTTTAAAAAACAAAACCTTTATCCACCGGATAAATCTCGTGATCCCTTCGGGATCGAGTCATCACAAGACTGAAACAATTGAATGACTGATCGGGGTCCGAATCACCGGTCCGTCATCGAACTACTGTTTCAAAACCCAAAACGTTTCATGTTTGTGTTTATGGCTTATGAAGTCATTATATACTAAGTCATCAATGGTATAGTATATGGTCTTGTTTCACCACATATTATACTTAATTATCCCTTGTCTTCAACTCTAAGTCAATTACTTAACGTAGGTTTTTAATGCGTAAAACTTTACAGTTTGAGTTGAAAAACACTCTTTATAAACAAAACCATTGCTCGCGAGGCGAAGATATATATCGCGATGCGAAGCTGAGAAGTTATCTTTACTGTTTAGACAGTCTTTCTGCTTCGCGAGGCGAGGATTATATCCCGACGCGAGGCAGGGAAGCTGCATCTTCACTGCTTAGGCGGTTCGCGGGGCGACAACTACTTCGCTACGCGAGGCCGAGAAGCTGCATCTTCGCTGCTCGGGCTAGTCCACTGTCTCGCGAGGCGAGACAAGGTTAGCCTGGAGAATGCCTTGTCTTCCCTCGATCTCGCGGGGCGAGACGGGGTTCGCTGGGCGAGTGCCCTGTTTTCACTTTTCCCTAACTCCTTCATTAATTCTTCTTTTGAAACACTTAGTTTGATTAAAAGACCTATGGCTAAAGAAAAGACATTTTCCCACTTTGGTGACATACTTTCAAGGTTAAAAATTCATTTGATCTTTGGATCAAAATCATTTTTGTTTCTCTTTGAAAACATAGTTTATGAAATCAGGTTTTGTTGCATCACATCCTTGCCAAAACAAGAACAACACATGTTCTTATATTTTCCTCTTACTAAGGCCACAAGCCTACTCCAATGAAAAATGGAGACTTTGCTTCACCAACAAAGCAAATGTAGCTCAAAAGCTCACACAATTATCATAAACCACAATACACATTGCTACATCATAATCAAACATCCAAGTCCATCACACATCATGGTCTCATAATCAAGCATAAAAGTCCATACTTGATCTAGTGATCAAAGTAGGTTTTTCAACATACATGGAAATGATTTTCATTCAATCATATCATCATCAACATATGCTAAAGCACACTACAACATACTAAAGCATAAACTCATCATGACAATCTTGTTCTCCAAGAGAACTAAACAAAACTTAACAAATAAAAGTGAACCCAAACTAAAGGATTTCACCCACACATAAACTTAAACAACCATCTTCACTACCACCATCTTGGTGTGATGAGGTTCACCCCCCATACCTGTTGATGAGCAGATTCCCGAATCAAAGTCAGTTGATCGGTTTGTGAACCTCCTGATAATTGTCAACAACTACAACAACACAACAATCAAACATTAAAAAACAATCAAAGCCAATCTCAACCATTATAACAAAGAGGATTTCGGCCACCCTAGGTTAAAAAGGTTAGGAATTGATTTTGGTTTTCCATTTCATGGATTCTAAGGCATTAGGAAAGCTAAGGATGAAATCAAGTGTTAGAAATCAAAAATTGATGAAAACACTATTCATCATCATCAAGTAGGGTTCGGCCAAAAAGTGATTTTTGAGCTATGATGAGAGTTGAATCATAAGCTCTTGGGTTTTGGTAGAGAATGATGGTGTGAGTTCAAAGAACTTGGTCTTACCTCAAAAGGATTTTTCTACAATTTCTTATGGATTTTCAAAGTTTTGAATCTAAGAAATTCTTTTCATGAAAATGAAGATTGATCTTGAAATAAAGAAATATTCAAGAAGCTAAGAGATCATAGAAGTGATCTTACCTTGAAATGAAGGAAGATTGCTCAAGGAATCAAGTGATTCCAACAAGAACTCAAGCTTTTTCAAGGATGAAAATGGAGTTTTCTCTCAAGAACAACTATGGAGCTCTAAAGGGTGAGGGGCTGTGCGAAAATGAGAGAGTGAGGGGCTGAGTTGAGCCTCTTAAGAGCTCACTTAAGGGTAAAAAGGTCATTTGCCCAAAAGGGTAAAATGGTAAAAGTGTAAAAGACTAAGGTTGGGGGCATTTTGGTCATTTTACGTCCAGATATTTCCGAATGTCATGACGACTCCGGCATACTCTCCCAAGTTTCCTCGGATGATGTGATATCAAGATTATCCGTTGGCGTGTCCTGATAAATCCATATGTGGCTCCGTTCGTCACCCGATTGAGGATTCCGCCCGAACGAAGGTCAGGAAGTGATTTTTCTGAAATTTTTTCGAAATGTAACCAAAACGTAGAGAATCGAATTCTAAGATTTATCGTCTCATTCACAGATCCATCTGAGGTCTTCTGAGCAGTAAAATCATACTGTCAATATAAAAACGCAGACCGGACTCCGTTTAAGTTTTTGACTCAAAACTTAATCATAGCTTCCTACGATATCATCGAGCATGACTATGGTCTCGGAATATTTTATTTCCATTCTGAAGACCTCGAATAAAATAAAGACGTCAAAATACTGAAGAATTAGAAAACGTGAAAATCGGGGCGTTACATATGCAAAACTATCTAAGTGTGAGTTTTGACTCGACGAAGTGCAGTTTTTGGGTCATGTAATTTCAAGGGAAGGAATGCTGTAGATCCGTCGAAAGTCGAAGCAATTCTTGAGTGGGAAAGACCAACCACAATGATTGAGATACGCAGTTTTGTGGGTTTGGCTAGGTATTATCGAAGGTTCATTGAGGGATTCTCTAAGATTGTAGGACCTCTTACCCAATTGATGAGGAAGGATAAAGCGTTTGAATAGATTGAAGCCTGTGAGCAGAGTTTTCAAGAGCTGAAAAAGAGGCTGACTACATCGCCAGTGTTGATATTGCCAAATCCAAGTGAAACTTTTGAAGTGTACTGTGACGCTTCATACCAAGGTTTAGGCTGTGTTCTGATGCAGAATCGGAAGGTGGTAGCGTATGCCTCGAGACAGTTGAAAGTGCACGAGAAGAATTACCCAACTCATGATCTGGAGTTAGCAGCGGTAGTCTTTTCGTTGAAGATTTGGAGGCACTACTTATATGGTTCGACGTTCAATGTTTTCAGTGATCATAAGAGCTTGAAGTATCTGTTCGATCAGAAAGAGCTCAACATGAGACAAAGACGGTGGCTGGAATTTTTGAAGGACTATGACTTTCAGTTACAGTATCATCCGAGAAAAGCTAATGTGGTAGCAGATGCGCTGAGTAGGAAAGTGTTACATGTGTCTGCCATGATGGTTAAGGAACATGAGCTGTTGGAACAGTTTAGGGATATGCATCTGTCCGTGGTTAGTATGCTAGGAAGACTATGTGTGGGTATGGTTACAGTATCTTGTGATCTAATGGATCAGATTCGGGAGAAACAAGTATACGACCAGTATTTGGAGAAAGAGCGAAGGAATCTAAAGAAAGGGATGACGTCGGAATACAAGGAAGGAGCCTAAGACGAGGAGAACGGCTTTGTGTGCCAAACAACCCAGAGATAAGAAGGTTAATTTTGGACGAAGCTCATAGAAGCAAGTTGAGTATGCATCCAGGGTCAACCAAGATGTACCAAGACCTGAAGCGGTTGTTTTGGTGGCAAGGCATGAAAAGAGATGTAGCTGATTATGTGGCATCTTGCTTAGTATGTCAAAAAGCAAAGGTTGAACATCAGAGGCCAGCTGGAATGTTACTTCCGTTGGATATCCCAGAGTGGAAATGGGACGGCATAGCAATGGATTTCGTAACGTGTTTACCAAGAACACCAAAAGGACACGATTCCATTTGGGTTATAATTGATAGGCTTACGAAATTAGCTCATTTTCTACTGATTAATCTCAAGTATTCTATGGAAAAGCTTACTCAGATTTATATCAGTGAGATTGTGAGACTGCATGGAGTACCTTCAAGTATCATATCGGATAAAGACCCGCGATTTACTTCGCGATTTTGGCAATGTTTACATGAAGCTTTAGGGACAAAGTTACGATTAAGTTCGGCTTACCATCGTCAAACTGATGGACAATCGGAAAGGACGATTCAGTCTTTAGAGGACTTGTTGAGGGCGTGTGTGTTGGAACATGCCGGAAGTTGGGAGAATTTCCTATCGTTGATAGAGTTCACCTACAACAACAGTTATCATTCGAGTACAGGGATGGCACCCTACGAAGCTTTATACGGACGACGTTGCAGAACACCTTTGTGTTGGTACCAAGATGGAGAAAGTGCTTCATTAGGACCTGAACTAGTGCAACAAACAACCGAGAAGGTGAAATTGATTTAAGAAAAGATGAGGATAACTCAGAGCTGACAGAAGAGTTATACGGATAAAAGACGTAGGCCACTTGAGTTTGAGGAAGGGGATCATGTGTTTTTGAGAGTCACTCCGATGACTGGGGTGGGCAGGGTCCTGAAGTCCAGAAAACTCACTCCAAAATTCATTGGACCTTATCAAATTCTTCGTCGGATAGATCCAGTAGCTTACCAAATAGCTTTACCGCCTTTTCTATCCAACCTTCATAATGTTTTTCATGTTTCACAATTGCGAAAGTATATTCCTGATCCCAGTCACGTCATAGAGTCTGATTCAGTACAGCTAAAGGATAACCAAACCTATGAGACATTGCCGGTTAAGATCGAGGACAGAAGGATAAAGAAACTGCGAGGGAAGGAGATAGCTTTGGTCAAAGTTATCTGGAACGAGACTACAGGTGATGCTACCTGGGAAAGAGAAGAGAACATGCAACAACAGTATCCGAGTTTGTTTTAAAAGGTACGTATAATTTCAGGGATGAAATTCTTTTAAGAGGGGTAGGAATGTAACGCCCCGATTTTTACGTTTTCTAATTCTTCATTATTTTAATGTCTTTATTTTATTCGAGGTCTTAGGAATAGAAATAAAATATTCTGAGAGCATAGTCATGCTCGACGATATCGTAGGAAGCTAAGATTAAGTTTTGAGTCAAAAACTCAAATGAAGTCCGGTCTGCGTTTTTTACACTGACAGTATGATTTTACTGCTCAGAAGACCTCAGATGGACCCATGAACAAGACAGTAAGTCCTAAAATTTGATGCTCTACGTTTTGGTTAAATTTCGTAAAAATTTCAGAAAAATCACTTCCTAACCTTCGTTCGGGCGGAATCCTTAATCGGGTGACGAACGGAGCCACATATGGATTTACCATTTTACCCTTTTTGGGCAAATGACCTTTTTACCCTTAAGTGAGCTCTTAAGAGGCTGAACTCAGCCCCTCAATCTCTCATTTTCGCACAGCCCCTCCAAAGATAGAGCTCCATAGTTGTTCTTGAGAGAAAACACCATTGTTGGTCTTGAAGCTCCTTGAGTTCTTGTTGGAATCACTTGATTCCTTGAGCAATCTTCCTTCATTTCAAGGTAAGATGACTTCTATGACCTCTTAGCTTCTTGAATCTTTCTTTATTTCAAGATCAATCTTCATTTTCATGAAAAGAATTTCTTAGATCCAAAACTTTGAAAATCCATAGGAAATTGTAGAAAAATCCTTTTGAGGTAAGACCAAGTTCTTTGAACTCACATCATCAATCTCTACCTAAACCCAAGAGCTTATGATTCAACTCTCATCATAGCTCAAAAATCACTTTTTGGCCGAACCCTTCTTGATTATGATGAATAGTGTTTTCATCAATTTTTGATTTCTAACACTTTATTTCATCCTTAGCTTTCCTTGTGCCTTTAAATCCATGAAGTGGGAAACCAAGATCAATTCCTAACCTTTTAACCTAGGGTGGCCGAAATCCTCTTTGTTAGGATTGTTGAGATTGGCTTTGATTGTTGTTTAATGCTTGATTGTTATGTTGTTGTAGTTGTTGACGATTGCCAAGAGGTTCACAAACCGATCAACCGACTTTGATCCGGGAATCTGCTCATCAACAGGTATGGGGGGTGAACCTCATTCACACCAAGATGGTGATAGTGAAGATGGTTGTTTAAGTTATGTGTGGGTGAAACCCTTTAGTTTGGGTTCACTTTTAATGGTTAAGTTGTGTTAAGTTCTCTTGGAGAATAATGTGTGATATCTGTAGTGATGCTTGTATGCCTTATCATGTGTTTTATGATGATGTTGTCTAGGTGAGAAAATGATTTCTTGCATGATGAAAAACCTACTTTGATTACTAGATCAAGTATGGACTTTTGTGCTTATGTGCTTAAGTATGGACTTTTGTGCTTAGGTGCTTAATTATGATGCAATGTTGTGTGTTATTGTTGATCATAATTGTGTAAGTTTTGTGAGCCATGATTTGATTAGTTGATGAAGTAAAACTTCACATTGGTTCCTAGTTGGCTTTTAGCCATGACCTTGAGAAAAGGAGGGTAATGTGTAGTTCTTGAATCATTCAAGTTTTGATGTAAGAAAAATATTTTTAGTGGCTTATGCCTTAAACAAAAACCATAAATGATTTTGAATATCCAAAGATCAAACAAAGTTTCAATCTTAAAGTGTTTTCACCAAAGTGAGACATGTTTTATACCTTATCCTTAGTTCATCTAGTTAATCAAGTAACTTAAAAGTGGATTAATGAAAACTTTCATGAGAATCAATATAGTTCCATAAGGCTCTTCTTTAACAAGGTTAATGTCTTGTTTCAAGGCAATTTTCGCTAAGCGAATCCAATTTCGCTAGGCGAAAACAGAGAAAATACAAGTTAGGCATCACTGCCTCCTTTTCGTTAAGCGAAATAATCTTCGCTAAGCGAATGAAGCGAATTTCGCTGAGCGAGCCATTTCTCGCCCAGCGATACAGGGGAGTTTTCAAAGAGGTATTACTGCCTCATTTTTGCTAAGCGAATTTAACTCCGCTAAGCGAATTTCCTGTTTTCAAAAAATGCTAGAAATAGAGTAAAAGGTTCAAAAGTTGTTTCAAATCAAATGAGTTTTCAATTGAGAAGTTGTTTTGGTTTACAAAGGAGTTTTTAACTCAACTCAAAAAGTTTACGCATTAAAAACCTAAGTTAAGTAATTGACTTAGAGTTGAAGACAAGGGATAATTAAGTATGGTATGTGGTGGAACAAGACCATATACTATACCATTGATGACTTAGTACATCAATGACTTCATAAGACATAAACACAAACATGAAACGTTTTGGGTTTTGAAATAGTAGTTCGACGACGGACCGGTGATTCGGACCCCAATCAGTCGTTCAATTGTTTCAGTCTTGTGATGACTCGATCCCGGAGGGATCACGAGATTTATCTGGTGGATAAAGGTTTTGTTTTTCAAAAGACGCGTATAGTTCCTAAGGAAGAGAACCTTAGTAGACTTTGAGGTTTATCCGGGGGATAGACATTGCTTGATCGCATCTGCTTTGTGTAAGCATTAGCATTTCATTTGCATAGTTGTAAGGCCTTGAGCCTAAGAGTTGAGCTTACACCTTGATGCGGGTGTGAATCTTACGGTGACGATCTTCAATGGTCTTTTTGGAGGTATCAGGGTTGGAAGGGCTGACATGTGACCAGTTGGTGATTCTTCTGTGTCGTGGCGAATCTGTTCAATACACTGATATCCTCTACTAGATGCCGTACTTTTCATGTTTGGTCCAGAGCATTTCCATAAAGCCAGATACATGCACGTTACAAATGTTGTAGCATCTTGCTCATGGCTGGCAAAAACCAGAACGTGCCCTCCCATTCGCTCTCTCCGAATGTTTTGTTAGCTCCATGGAGTAGGGGTCAGAGTAGTACCCAGTGACATTGACATTGCATTGCATGGCTATTGATGTTTACATTTGTTGTTATACATCGTTGTATTGTTTAAGAATGCCTTATATTATGCTGTTAAATGTTTAGCATGATATTATGTTGTTGACTGCTTAACATGATTTATATTGAGAACCTTTGTAAGCTTGTTGGGTACGCTGTTGCCCGGTGAGTCGTCCTATTTTTACTACTGCTGTTTTGTTGTGTTGATGAACGGGAATCTCACCCATATCTGTATGTTTTCTGCTGGTACTTACTGTTGCTGCTTGAACAGATAGACGTGACGATGGTTCAGTTCAGTAGTTTCCTTGAGCCCGGAGGCGGACTCTTTTTGCTGTTTTAGTTTTGTTGTCGGCCAGACTATGTCAGTTTTTTTTGTAGTACCTTTTGGGAGCTACGAACTCCTAGTACTTATTGTATTTTCTTATGTCAGTCATACATTAGACTTATGTTTGTACACAGTGATGTTGACGTTTCTATTTCTGTCTCTGTTCTGTGTTTATTATACAGCATGTTCTAGAAATGCATGGCGAACCTAAGTTCGTTTATTAGTATTATTTACCTTTACTAAATCCCATTCCATCTTTATAAAAAAAAAAACCGTATTTTCTGCATTAAATAATATTTTCGGCCTTATAAACGTTCGGGAATGTGACACTCGGGAAAGGGTGTTGCATTATGAATTATGTCTCAAATCCTAAGTATTATGAATAAGGATTGAGAATCCTCTTAGATATGTCTTTGATCCTTTCTAAGATATTATCTCCTTGATTTTCAATTAATGAAATAAGTGTTGATTCACTTAAGTCTTATGAAGTCATTGATGAACTAAGTCATCAATGGTATAGCACATGGTCTTGTTCCACTACATACCATACTTAATTATCTCTTGTCTTCAACTCTAAATTAATTACTTTAACTTAGGTTTTTCATGCGTAAAACTTTTACGATTTGAGTTGAAAACTCTCGTTGTAACTAAAAACCTTTGTAATTAAAACTCATTTAATTTGACATAACTTGGTTTCTTACTTGAAGCAAGGTACCTTAACTAAGTTGAAAAGAGTTTTCCTTACTAACTTAGTGTAAAACCATGTTCTAAGTTAGTGTAAAAGAAAATATAATTCTCATCTAATCTTCTAACTATGATTCATTCTAAACAAACTTAAGGACAAGGTCCTCTTTATGGTTGAAAATGGAACTTTATCTTAGTTCGAATATAAAGGTGATATCGCATTGAAACTAGGTTAACTTTCGTGAAATCACTTCATTATTTATCTTCTTAAAACACTTAGTTAATCATCTAACTATGGCTAAAGTAAAAAGGCAATTTTCACTTTGGTGAAACACTTGAATGTTGAAACTTTATTTGATCTTTGGATCAAATCACTTATTATTTTTCTTTGAAACATAAGTTATTAAAAACACTTTGCTTACTTCAAAACTTTGAATTTTCAAGAACAACACATGTTCTTCCATCTTTTTCTCACTAAGGCCGCAAGCCTACTCAAAAGAAAAGGGAAGATTTTGCTTCACCAAAATGACAAGTCATAGCTCAAAATGCTCACAAAATTATGATAAACAACAATCATACATATTGCATAGTAATCAAGTATAAAAATCCTTACTTGATCTAGAGATCAAAGTAGGTTTTTCATCATACATGAAAATAATTTTCATCCAATCAACATCATCATAAACATATGCTAGAGCACACTAAAGCATAAACCATTATTACAAACTTTGTTCTCCTAGAGAACTTAACAAATAAAGTGATGAACCCAAACCAAAGGGTTTCGCCCACACAACATAAAACAACCATTTTCACCTCCACCAACTTTGGTGTGATGAGGTTCACCCCCCATACCTGTTGATGAATAATCCTCCGGATCAAAGTCAGTCGATCGGTTCGCAAATCTCTCGATTACTGGTCCGAATACTCATCACCAACTACAAACAACACCATCAATCAAACATTAACATCAAACGACACAAATCTCCCTTATACTCACCAACTTAGGGTTCGGCCCCTATATAGGAAAATTAACTAGAGATGTCCTAAATTTCTTATCTCTTGGATGGATGATCCCTAGGTATACCTAATACTAAAACAAGTCTTATTACTCAAAATTTGAATAAAAAACTCAACCTTTTTCAACCTATAAGTTTCGGCCATTTTATACCCATATGGGTTAGAGAAGTTTTTGTTTACATGCTCTTGGATAGTGAAAGAGAATGATGAAACTTGTTCATAGAAATTGATTTGGCATTAAAAGGATTTTTCTACACTTTTCTATGAATTTTCAAAGTTTATGAACCAAAGTTGGATCTTCATGAATTAAGAGATTAAAGAGATGAAATAGAGAGATTAAGAGAGTTAAGATGGAGTTCATATATCCTAGATGATGAATTTTAAGAGAAAAGAAACTTGATTTCACTAAAAACTTCAACTTTTCAAGATCAAAAGTTGGTTTTTGTTGAAGAACACATGAAAAACTTTGAAGAGCAAGTGAGAAAAGAGAGGAAGAGAGAGAGTGGCTGAGTGGCCAAGTGAGGAGGTGAGAGAGATATTTATTTTTCACCTATGGCAAACTTGTAAATACTTTTTTGGAATTTCATTAAAAGACCAAGGGCATTTCGGTCATTTCGCATCTAGATATTTCCATAAAGTCATCATGAAGGTGGCCACGAAATTCCTCTTGATTTGACATCAAGATTATCCGTTAGCGGGTCCCGTTAAATCCCTTCGCAGCTCCAAACGTCTCCCGGTTCGAGTATACGTATGAATATAATATATTATTTTTAGTTTTGGACGTCAGGGCAGATTTTAACAAATTTGTAGAGAATTAAATCCTGTGACTTATTGTCTCGTTCGCAAGTCAAAATTAGGTCTTGATAATAGAAAAACACTACTATCCGTGAAAAACGCAGACCAGACTCCGTTTGAGTTTTTGATCAAAACTTAACCATAGCTTCATATGATAACGTAGAGCATGACTATGGTCTCAGAATATTTTATTTCACTCTTTAGACCCTCTAATAAAATACAAACGTTTAAATACTGAAGAATTATAAAACTTGAAAATCGGGACGTTACATTGACAGTCAAGTTCCTTTGAACTTTGGCATGGTGAATATTAGAGCTAGTCAACAAATGGAGATGGGTGTGTCAGACCCATTTGACATTTATCAGAAACCTGGAGAGCCGTTGGAAGATTTACTGATCAGAAAGAATTCTGGGGGGAAGCTGAAAAATTGCCATAGATGTGAGGAATTTTTCAACGACTTGTCCGCTCAAAAAGCCAAAGAAAGGAAAATCTCATCTTATCATCCATTGACGAAGATTGGACCTCACCATTCTTAGAGGCAAAATCGACCATTCCCATCGAGGAGTTCGACGGGATCAAATAATTCTGAAGGAAGGCTAGGCTTGTTCACCAATAGATAGAATAATTTTCGTCAATCGCCTCAATACTCCCCAAAGTTGAAACAAGGATACAATCCTAAGATGAAGACAAGTGGTTGGTTAAGTGAGTCAGCAGGAGAGTCGGTGGGCAGTAGCAAAACTCCAGGGGGACACAATATGCAACCTATTAAGACAAGAGTGCCATCATCAAACATGGCAGTCAATAAATGGGTGAGAGGTTCTGCAATGGCCAACTATCCACAATTGAGAAATCAAGAGTTGGCCAAGAAGAATAATGTTGCCAAAATTTCTCCGTTTTGGAATGAGGGTTATCGACGAGGGAGGTTGGTACAGCAAGACGGGTTACCAGGACTGGCTTTGGCAGGCCCATCTAGCCAGCCATTTATGTCAAAAAGTAAGAAAAGGCATTTGCAATGACTTAGGCAACTTTAGAAAAGGAAAGAAACTTTAATTGAAGGGATTATAATCAAGGAGTTGCCGTCAAATGATAAAGGATGTTTGCTAGCTGTTAATGATAGGTTGTCTAGTGTCCAGCTCAACAGGAAAATGAAAAGTGTTGTGACTAAATAACCACCCATTCTAAAAGAGAATATTTTCTTCGGGTCGGTTGCAAATATCAAAGGTGCCAATGATGAGTCTTTCCATAAAGACAATGACAGGAAAGACTTAGAGATGGGTCTTTCAACAGGTTTGAGATGGTGGGAAAGCTGGATGAATTCATAGATACCAACAGATTTCCATATCGCCTCTTTTTGAGCTTGAATTCGTTCTAGCCATTTTAGGTATAGATTGAATTTGAAAGCTAGGGGCATTCTAAAAATTATGTCACTCTTCTTGAAAATATGAATGGGAAGAGAAGGTAGAGAAGCTAAAATAGCTTCATCAGGGGGTTTTACAAAGAAAAAATGATTGAAATTCCTCAGGGAACTTTACTTCATTCAAGAAAGGACCCAAGAATGCAGGGGAAGGGTTTAGCGAAATCGAAAGATCAGAAATTGGAAAGATTACCTTTGATCTTTGCCATAGTTCAGCACTATCTTTGGTTGGTTCGTTTACCATTCTTTGTGGAGGAACTGCAGAGGATGAAGCACCTGGGTTTTTCCTTGATGAGGATGCCATGGAAATGTGAAAGAAGGGTCTGAAGTTCTTTTTTTCAAAGTAAAGAGAGAAAGAAGATGAATTTTGAAGAAAAAGTCAACATTTTCAGAAGAGGAGAATTTGAAGAAAGTATATCTGTTTTTAAAAGCAAATGATGATGGTTCAAATTCCAAGAAATATAGCTTTTATTTCAGGTGAGTAATTATTATCCCTACAACGTAGGGATAGGAGGGGAATTTGATGGGATTTGATAAAAATCTTATCATTAAATTTAAAAATTTGTTGAGAGGGGAATTATGGAATGTTCTTGACTGATGTCTTTTACAAGTTTTTTATTTTCTCCAAGGACTAATTATCGAAAAGCAAAACTTGGGGGCATCTGTTAGTTGAGAATTTTCCAAATTATATTTCCGACGAAAAGACTACAGTATTCTTGACATAGATGATAAGCTGACCAAAATTCTGGTAGAATTGAAATCAAATTTAATCTTTATTTATAGAAGTGTTGGAATTGACGGACTAATTTGAGTTGACAACCGACTGAGATTGATCGGAAGAGAATAATTGTTGATAAGAACATTGACGAAGAAAAGAAATAGTCATCGACAAGAATATCAACGAGGAAAAGCCGTCGAATAACAGTCAAGAGCAAGAGATAAATGTTAAGTCCACACGACTGACAAGATCACTTTTATGACGTGGAAAGATTGAAGTTGTCGAAGACATGGAGTGTTGTTAGACAGTTATTTTTATAGGTTATGCCAATTATATAGTTAATGACACAAAAGAAACTTTCGTGAGACGTGTCATATAGATAAGTAGTCAGTTATTCCATAGTTTGTCTATAAATACTAGGATTTTTGATGTAATAAGAGTTGGAAACTTGATGAAACATCCTACAAATCTCGATCACATAGCAGATTGACGGATTAAGAAATCAAGTATTCCTTCCACCCTTTCTATTTCAATACAATTTCATACAACTCTTCTTCATTTCAAAGTCAATTACATTTCAGTTCTTGTTCTTCAAATCCTTTACTTTTCTACAAATTTATCTTCCTTGTTCTTTACTTTTTCACATACTTATTTTCATTGCATTTAAGCTTCTACACTTTTATCTTCATGCACTTTACATTCATGTCAAATTTATCCTTTTGCACATTTATATTCTTAAAACATCTTTTTTCAACATATTTATTTTACTTGCATTTTATTTGAAGTTGTTCATTTTGGTTGTACTTTTTGCCTTATTTCGACGATAGTCTTGACAATCATGACATGAACTTGACTATCTGTCAAATTTGACTTTATAGAGTAAAGCAATCAAACTGCATCTGACAACGAGATTACCGCATAACTCGAAAACCCACAATTCATTTACTCTTTTCTATTTGTTTTATCGTCGGATTTGGCCTTAACCAAAAAACCATGTAAACAGCTGCTCAGCTAGGAAGAGACTTCCAGACTTCTAACTTCCCAGTTTCTCATGTTACGCCTTAAGCACTTCCAACTTGATTCAAGCCTATTCCTTAGCTTCCAACTAAGCCTTAAACTAACACATAGCAATTCACAAAATCAATCAAAGCCCTAATCGAGATTAACCAACTCGATTAGAGTTACAGAAATTAGGGATGTTACAGTATCCGCTGATGCCACATGTACATGAGCAGATTTGGGCGGAGCCAGAGTCTTCTCACGTCACCAGTCGACGAGGTTTTGAGTTATGCGGACGGAGGCGGAGGTAAGAGTAGTATCTGAGGACTTATCGACAACGGAGGATCGTCATATCGAGTTCCTCATTAGAGTATGTGCCTTTGCGGGTTTATAGGTGCACATACGATGAGGGACGAGGTAGTTCAGGGCATCCACGTTGCTAATGACGTGATCCCACTAATGCGTCTATGCTAGGGGTGTGATGTGAGGTCTTTTTGATGTATTTTGAGTGAGGATGGTGAGTGTTTTCAGTTTGAGAGTTCTTTTATCTCTAATGTATTTTTGTTTTGTGGTCATCTTTTGATGTACTCTGTATGTATATAGTACTGTAGCCCTATTGATGGGGCAACTTATGTGTGCATATATATCTTTTCTCTCTTCTTAGCTGTGTTACTCTGATCTATTTATGCAAGCTTTAGTTTCTTTTCCGTTTTTTTTCTCCTTTTCTGCTTCGCTTCGTTTCTTTAATAAAGCCCACCGTTAGCGGTCATAATACGATTAAGGTTAGTTAATGCTTAGGTTCTTTAATGGGACAGCGAGTCCTCTCACTAGGAGAGAGAAGATGATTCTAATGAAACTGATGAGACCGTGGACTCTTAAAAAACATGGACTGGGGCTTAATGGACTGGGCTACTACAAAATTTCAACATTTTAATTTTGATTTAGTGAGTAATCGGGCCGGCCCCTAGTCGAGCGGAAGTGGATTGGCGAGGCCAGCCCCTAGTCGAGTGGAAGTGGTTTGGCGAGCTAATCGGGCCGGACCAAAAAGGCCCAATTTTTTTTTTTGGGCTGCTATTTAAGAGGCCCAGCTCGGCCTTATTTTCGGGCTATTCGGGTAAGCCGATCGGGTCGGACTCACTTCGACAGCTCTAGCCATGATCTAAGCCAAGAAAGCTCAAAAGTAGTATTTTTTAACAAAAACTATGAACAATTTCTGTTTTGACAATGTAATGTTTCATTTTGGATTAAATGTTTGTATATTTCAACAACTATGTTTGCAATTAATTAGTTTAGTAGTTTATTTTATTTACAGCTCTAATTCTGTTTCAGGTACTAAACGAATAGTTATTTGTTGCTCTTTTAATTTGTTACTTTCTGAATTTAAGTATGAATATGCTTTCAAAATATTGCATAATATTGTTCCTCACATATATTTCACTCCTGCATCGCACGAGTCTAATATCTAGTTATTTATTAATAGAATGACTCATCGGTAAGTTTTGTTATTTAATTATTAAATTTTAAACATCATATTTGACACTTATACATTTATTTCTATTTTTCACTCATTTTTATTTTCTTTTATATATGCATTTCAATATATCACAAAATCAAAAGAGTATGGTGTCCCCTTCATGGATGTTCATGAATGCTTTTTCCCTCATCTGCTAAAGATTGTTCGAAAGATATGTTAAGTCAACTTAGATGCAGCAAAGGCATCGGTTCATGTGGATTCTTTCCTCTGATTGTGTCCATACCTGCACAATACGTTGCTCATTGCTGCCAACTATTTTCTTCCCCCCGTTCATACTGTATATAAAGGTATTCCTTTCAAAGAGTTATGCTCATAGTAATGTGACCCAAAGATCAAAATCCCAAATTTTAAATTAGTCTAACTTGCTTTACAGTAGCTTTTAAGGTATCGAAGGCAAGAAACGAATTTGTGTGGGGTAAGATAACAATGACTCCTCTGTCTCGGTATCCAAAAACACACACCTCCCTGTCTGTTGTCTAGTCCTCTTTCAATTTTATTCATCATCAACAAAAAGCCATAACCATCTCTCTAAACCAGGCCATCTTAATTTGCTTCTATCAAAATGGCACTGAGCAACAATGTCACAGGAGCCATCAACTTCGTTGCCGTGCTCCTCTCAATCCCAATAATTGGTGCTGGGATCTGGCTAACAACGGAGCCAGCGGATTCCTGTGTTAAAATTCTACAATGGCCTGTCATTGTGCTCGGGGTTGTGATCTTTGTGGTGGCTCTGGCAGGCTTCGTTGGAGCATTTTGGAGAATCCCCAGGCTCCTAATATTTTACCTCATTGCCATGCTTGTGCTTATTATATTGCTGCTTTCCTTGGTGGTTTTCATCTATATTGTCACCATTAGAGGACATGGGAACATTGAACCCAATCGGTCATACTTAGAATACCATATGGACGACTTCTCAAGTTGGCTTCGTCAAAGGGTAAGAAGCAAAAACAAGTGGGATCGCATCAGAAGCTGTCTTAGCTCAACAAGTATGTGTGCTGGGCTGAACCAAAGCTACCGATTGGCTCAGGACTTCTTTAATGCACATCTAACACCCATGCAGGTAAACCCAATTCCACTTTTTTCCCGTACGTCTTATGATTATATCAACTTTATTATATATATGAGTCTGATTCAGCTTAGTATCAGTACTTCGGTATATAATGACGTCAGTTCAATTGACTGGCTTTAATCTCTTTATTGCATGGAAGAAAATTAAGGATAGGAAATCATATTGATCACTAGACGTACCAAACAAGTCCATGTCTTTTTACATTTTGTTCATACATCAGCTAGAAAGCATGAAACTAGAGATTGTGGAGTTTGCAACTTGTTTTACTTTCAAAACTTACCAAGATTTTAACTTTCCTTTTCAACACATCCTTATGTGTTCCCTAAGTAAATTATTCTGAAACAATAAAGGGTGATAAATAACTCCAACCTCATGGGACAAGAATACGAGTACTTTAATTACTTTAGAAGCAACTATTATAAAGAGACGGTGCTTCCGCAATCAAACAATTAATACCATAAACAATTCAAATAGGTCGAATCTATAAGCATACCCGGTGGTTTTAAAAAAAAATTATTTCGAGAGTAACCATCCTTTTAGAACTCAGCTCTCTCGTCAAAAGCAAAGATAAGAGAATCAGAAGTTTAAGACTTAAGTAACCGATGATTCTTCAACCCATGGGTAATCCTTGCTTTTTTATCCTCGTGATGTTTTTCATCTTTTTCACTTTATTCCTTCTGTTTTTTTTTTTTTTTTTTTTTTTTTTTACTTTCATCTCTTGCAGTCAGGGTGCTGTAAGCCACCAACCCAATGTGGTTACACGTTTGTGAACCCAACATATTGGATTAGCCCCATTAACACGGCAGCAGATATGGATTGCCAGCTGTGGAGCAACGACCAAACGCAACTTTGCTACAACTGTGACTCATGCAAGGCTGGTGTGTTGGCAACTCTTAGGAAGGAGTGGAGGAGGGCCAATGTGATATTAATCGTTACTTTGGTTGCTTTAATAGCAGTGTACCTGATAGGGTGCTTTGCATTTAGAAATGCCAAAACTGAGGAGCTCTTTCGCAAATACAAACAAGGCTATACTTGAGAAGACCCATGTTTGATGCACCAGTAAAGTTAGATACTGAACACAAAACTGTGGTGTAGAAACTGGCTCATTTTGCTTCTTCAAGAAAATAAAAGAGTCCATGTACGAACTTGTCTTACAGATTCATTGGAATATACTATTTGTTTTCTTATATTTCAATCATAGTTATCAATCCCGAATAGCGGAGCGTAACAGCCAACCCCCAAAAACGCTATAGCGGGATAGCGGGAGCGGTATGGCCGCTATTTGAATGTATAGACATATAAGATAAAAAATTTAAATACACACATATGTAAATGCTAAAACATAACAAATTACTGAACAATGCAAACATACTCATAAAGTCATAATATATAATCATAATTCATAAGTTATAGACTAATGCTGCAAACAAAATCAAGTACTTGTGCAGCAACCAAAATCAAGTCATAATGTGTGTGGACTAATGCAGCAAACAAAAGTAGACTAATGTCTAATGCTGCAAAAAAAATCAAACTATATAGTCTGGATCTAATTCTAAGATTCTAATCATCTTCCAAATCTTCCAATGTTGCCTCATCATCATCTTCATCACTACTATACTTGTAGATCTCTTCCTCGGCCTCTTCAGTTTCTTCATCACTTTCTTCCTTTTCAACCTCTACAATTTCCTTTGCTTTTCCCTTTCTCCTGGAGCTTGAAGGTCTTGAAGAAGTAGCTTGTTCTTTCAACCTGGTTTGCCGCCTAGTGTATGTTAAAGGCTCACTAGCCCCAGCAACACTAGCAACAGTTCCCCAAGTTAAAGTATCATCTTCAAAAACTAACTCATCTTCACCATCTTCAGAATCAACCCTCATTTCTCCCACCAACCATTCATTACTTTCATCAATGCCATCCAATAGAATGGGATCGAGCACATCACGAGCATCATAACGTTCCTTTAGAGCTTGGTTATGCTTAATGTAAACCAAGTCTTGCAACTTTTGGTGGTCTAGCTTGTTTCTCTTCTTTGAATGAATCTATTTTATAAGTTAAAAATAATAAGCAGCCAACAATTACTCACATAAAATCAGCCACTACAATTCTAATTCTAAGTAATTAAGAATTACTAACATGGTCAAAAGTGCTCCAATTTCTCTCACAGCCAGATGAACTACAAGTTAGGCTCAACACCTTCACAGCAATGTTTTGCAAATATGGACAATATGCTCCATAGCTCTTCCACCATTCAGCTGAAAATGGCATGCAATAACTTATTGGACAATAAAATGAATGGGCATGTAATTAAACCAAGCAAATGCACTTTTGCTTACCAGGAGCTTTTGTCTTCCTTTGCCTTTTAACAGAATCCAAACCAAACATGCCTCCAGCTCTTTTATATATTGACAACTCATCTAATGTTTTATCTTGCTCTTCATTTGTTCTACACAACCTCTCAATGCATTTGTAGAGGCCATCCAATACTTCCGGATCTGAATCAATCCTTGGATTGCTAAAGAATAACTCTGGGTTAAGATAATGGCCTGCTGCGTGCAATGGGTGATGAAGTTGGCACTCCCATCGTGTATCAATGATAGCAAAGATTTCTTTGTATTTATCTTCATCTCCTCCGAAAGCTCTTTGAATAGCTTCCTTGGCCCTATCCATAGCTTCATATATATAACCCATTGCCGGCTTTTTTTCATTACCTACAAGCCTAAGAACGTGCACGAGAGGCCCCATTGCCTTAAGAGAAAAGACCACATCATTCCAAAAGCTGGGAATAAGTACAGTTTTTGTTGCTTGTTTTCCCTTGGCCTCTTTAGATGTCTTAGTTGTTGTCCAATCATCGTAAATGAACATCTTCCTCAAGTTGCTTTTCTGTTTATATAGCCTTTGTAGGGTGAGGAAACATGTAGCAAATATTGTGACTCCATGCCTAACCAATTCAGACTTGCTTGTGAACTTCCGCATTGTGTTCAAAGCCAAAGTATGGTTGTAAATGAAACCAACAAGAGCGACGCCTCTTTGTATTGCCCTTTTAATTCGAGCAATCTTTCCAATATCCTCTAGCATCAAGTCCACACAATGTGCAGCACATGGAGTCCAATATAGATTTGGATACTTGACCATTAACATTTTACCTAAGTGCAAATTAAATAAACATTGATCAGCAATAAACAACTTGAGAATTTGAATTAGGAAACTACATTAGTGTAGGTTAAGTTCTTACCAGCCATGACATAATTGCTTCCATTGTCAGTCACCACTTGTATGACATTACTCTCTCCAATCTCCTCCACAAAGCTGTCCAATAGCTCAAAAACCTTCGGACCGGTCTTCATGTACGAAAAACCATCAACACTCTTCACAAACATAGACCCCAATGGACAATTCACCAAGAAATTTATTAAGGTCCTGTTCTTCCTATCCGTCCAAGCATCCGACATAATGGAACATCCATACTTTGCCCTCTCTTCCTCATGCTCCTTCAATAGTCCCTTTGTATGCTCCATTTCACTTTTAACTCCCGGAACTCTAACCTCATGATAGCTTGGAGGCTTGAGATGTTTCCCATAGTTTCCAACCGCTTCAAGCATCTCCTTGAAGCTTTTTGAGCGCACAACATTAAAGGCTATTGAATTCCTGCACAAGAAACGAGTTATGTATTGGAGACAGATTGCCCTTGCTTCTTTATCCCATTGCTCGTTTACTGCTGTTTGCCTTTGCTTCTTTGTTGTGGCTGTTTCTGAACTTCTGAGAATAAGTAAATCCATTGGCCCTTTGATCGGTTTTGCTTTCTTGGCAGAAGGACCATCAATCTCAGCTCTCCTTTTTCCTGCTCGTATTTCAGAAATTCGGTGCACAGGTTCATCATCATCAGACTGCAACTCCTCACTATAACTCTGTTTTGCTGTTTTTTTTCTGCTCAAGGGCATCCTTGAGAATGACCTTAACTTCAGTTGGGACCTTCTTACATGAACTAACATCACCCCGCAGTCCCATCTGGTGCCTTTTGGCTCTGGTAATCCCACCGATGCTAGTGTGACCACAGAAATCACATGTCACAGTTTTTCGATCCTTGAGGTTTTTCAAACTGTTCCATTTCCAGGCTATATCAATGTTATCTCCAGAAGGCTTAACCAAACCACAAGAGGAGATTGAAGCTGGGACTTGTGGTGGAGTAGATGAAGCAACCATGACTCAAAACAATAGCAGAGCACTATAGAACAACCGAAAAAACTGAGATGAAGGAGAGAACAGAAGAAATAGAGAAGGGAAAAGAAGGAAGAACAAAAAAACAGAGAGGAAACCTGTGTTGAAGAAAGAGGGTGGCCGGAACTATGGGTTGGCCGGAAAAGACGGTGGCGGCGAGTGGAAGAGCAAATGACGGCGCCGGTGAGTAAGACGATAGCAGTCCTCACGTTCGAAGAGAGACAAAGTTCGTGTATATTGGTTGAATTGAAACATGGGAGTAATATAAAGGAAAGAATCTACCCTAAATATTGAAAACCCGAAAATACCCTAACTTATTACCGTTACATGCATAGTTGGGGAGCGTAAAGTCGGGTTTTAACCCACTCAACCAATAGCGGCCGCTAATGGCGCTTTTTGGCCGCGAAAACCCGCTATTCGGACACGTTTTACGGCCGCGATCGCCGCTCCCAGAAACTGCTACGCGATGGAGGGCCAGTAGCATGCCGAGACCACTCCGCGCCGCGAACCCGCTATAGCGGCGCGATCGCCCGCTATTCACTACTCTGATTTCAATCTCATTATTTGAACATCTAATATACAAGTTTACAACACTCATTAGACACCTCTTTCACATTGATGTACAGTACATTTTTTCTAGTTTAGAATTCAATATATCTCAATATCTACTCATATTGACACTGACATCCAGTATATCTATAAGAAGTGTCGGTATAACGCTTGAAAAAACACTTTCATTATCAGTGTTGAAACTTTGTTCAAAGCAGAGATCAACATGATTTACGGAGGAGCCAGAGAATGTTTGTGTCTCGTGATAATAACAGGATTAATATGGAAGCACAAGGATAATAACACAATTATTCATGTTCTCTGTTGATTGTTGGGATGACTAATGTTTGGGCTTGATGTAACGCTCTCCTCTGATATCCCTCTTCGATGAGTGTTGGTTGGACTCTTTAAGCCCATTTTGGTGTCTCATTGGTGGTTAGCTTCTTCAACATACGACTGGAGTACCTATGAAGACACTTCAATGCTTAAGTCAGCACAAGGGATCCAGGTGTAGGTGTAAGTAAATATGCAATGCTTAACAGAGTTAGTTTCAAGGAGGTTACTCCCTGATATTTATAGTCTTCATGGAGGTAAGCGGTTGGCGTACTCTTTCCCTGCAATCCCATAGAGTGGGTGTAGGAGGCATGAGCGCCTCGTTCTGTTTCTATCATGTGCAGGGGGTTGTACAGTGTCTCTGGTAGGCATAACCTCCCCGTGACGTAGCGAGGGGTGTCTACCATTCCCTGGTGTAATAGGGATCAAGCACCATGCTTTAGCGTGTACTTAGCTAAAGGTAGGTACATCATCAGGGCATGGTGATCATAAGTCAGTTTGTTACCTGGTCGCTTGGCCATCAGGCCCTAGTTTGGCCAAGATCCTATGATTCAACCCTTATTGGACCTAAGCCTCGGTTAAGGTCCAAAACAGTTGCCCCTAGGTTGGTGCTTTGTCTTCTAGACAAGTATCGAGCTATAAGTCTTCTAAAATTTATAGTTAATTGCAACCTTGGGTTGTTGTGTTGTTGTGACTCCTCTTAGTTGGGGTTATCATTTACTGTGCCCGGGTTTTTACCTTGTCTTTCGAATACTTCCCGCATTGTGGGGAAGTATTTACCTTGTGTTTCTCTCCATTCGAAGCGCTCCTACATGTGTCATCTCATCACCTCAATCAGACGCCTCGCTTCGTGCAAGCCATTCCGTTTGATGGAGGCTTCTACCAAGGATTCTGAGGATGATCACTACAAGAAAATGCAAGATTGCCGACGGATTTTTCCATCAATAAATCGGTAGATTGTCAGTATAAGCAAAACGAGTTACTGACGGACTTTCCGTCGGAAGAATTCCCGCGTTTTGGCGGGATGGATTGCGAAGGAAATTTACCAATGGATAAATCTGACGAAATCCATCGGTAACATTCAAAAATCCATTGGTAATGTAAAGAATCTGCCGGTAATGCGTTTTATTCTGTCGGTAAAAAATCCGTCAATAATGTTAATAAATACATCGATAAAAATATGGGATTGCCGACGGATAAATCCATCAATAATGTAACACCCTACTTTAGGGGTTACAATTATTTAACACAAGACGAAAAATAAAATGCAGAAATATAAAGAGCATACCGAAAATATGAGTTTTTTTTTTTTTTTTTCCTTCTTTGCAAGGTCTGAAAACATTTACGTACGTACATATAAGTATATACTCACATGCAGTGATAGGAGAACAATAGCTTTCATATATATAAAATATGGTTTTGATCTAAACCAGTACAACTGTAAGGATACAACAGAAAGGGGCAGAAAATACGCTAGCTGCAGGAGACGCAGCTCCACAAAAGAAAATGGGGAGAGGGAATCTAACATATGTATAAAGACTCTGGGGAGACTCAAGGGACAAGCCATAACCAAAACAACGCACTACTCATCCGAGTAATACTCCTCTAGGTCCTCCTCCTCCTCATCCTCCTCCATGGCCTCCTCCTCCTCATCCTCGATGGTCTCCAAAGACTGCATGTCGTACCCTCTCATACTCTACTCCGTGTAAATTAGCAGCTCCTCGTCGGTCCTCAACCACCACGCATCCTGACTCATGCTGGCGGGGGCTACCTCAAGCACATCCTCTGACACAAACTCCAGGACCTGCCCCTCCTCCTCATCATCCTACGAGAGACAGACTACGGGGATAGAAAAGGCTACCCTAGCATGGGCTGGTGAGCTCTTACGAGCAGTCACTCTCATGTTCGCCCACTGGCGAGGAACATGAGGTGCAGCTCGGAAGGCACGAAGGTAGGCCCTGGGGGTGGGACCACGGAAACAGACGGACCGGCAGCAGGTACGGGTAAGGCAAAGGTAGATGGTGCAGTAGGTGGTGGCGGTATGGAAGAAGGGTCTACGTACACGTCTCTAGACTCCATTGGAAGAACAGCAGGCTGGACGGACGACAGACATGGCTGATCAGCTGGAAGTGGTGGTGGTTGGGTAATCCCTGAGCTACCTCCCCCACTGATGCATAAGGTACAGACTCTCTCTAATAAGGACATATTTGAGTATGACGACTCCCTCCTGCTAGTGAATCTCACAACCCTCGTATAAGTGCGATGCCCATCTGGATGGATCGTCCAAGCATCATCACCGTCGTGAAGAATCAGATCCAAGGTCAGCTGGGACGATGGGTCACTCGCCATGACTACTAACAAGAATCAGACGAAACCACGCGAGCAGCGTAACGACAAAAGTAATGAGGTGAGGTTCCGCACATCGCACAACCAGAATAGCTGTGATAAAAGTTACATACACACACGTTCCCAAACAGCATATAACACATAGGCATCCGTAGTATAACAACTCATCACAGTTAATATATCAATCAACAACAGTATGGGTCAATCATAAACTCAAGTATGCAATGACACAATATGCAACATGACTCAGACCCCTACTCCAATGAGCTAAACATAACGAGAGTGAGTGATTGGGAGAACATTTTCTGCATTATCTCAGCCCCGTGGTGCCACATCAAAGATCGCAATTGCTATAACGGCTCACGCCGGACATTCTTTACCCAAATCATGATTTGCTGGGTATTAAGTTAGGACGTTAGTGTTTTACGATGGGTACCCACGACACAGAAGAGCTACTCTCTGGCCACATGTGTCCTCCCCAACCCTAACGTCCCCAAGATACTCAAGACCACAACCTCAGACAATCGCACCTGCACCAAGGTGCAAGGTCAACTCCCAGGCATATCGCCCAACTCATGCACAGATGCATGTGCATGCCAAGACAATGTCACAATACCAAACAATACACCATTACTATAGCATGACGTTTTTATCTTGATAAACCACAAGGCACCCCTACGGGACCCACTTTCACATGAATCGTCATCAGTCGCCCATTCTTGGTTCCGTTCCATGCGTCCACGTAAAACTCTGTCGTTCGGAAAACGATGTTCATGTCTTATGATATATTATTTCATATCCTAATTGTATTATGGAAAATAGAATCCACAAGGATTCCTTCATCATATCTTCTCACTTATCTATCAAAGGAGACATTACTTATTTTGTATAAGTAACTCTTTGTGGTTAAGTATTATGGATCCATAGATGACCTAAATTATCAAGGGTGTGGGATATGGTTTTCCATGATCACAAGGAATAGGTACATATCTTTATTTTATCTTTGTGAGTCCATTGTGAAACTCCTTAAATTTCCTTTTGAAGGTAATACGTGTATACGTTAATTATAGTAAATCTTCAAAATACTTTCCTTGGTAGTAAACTAGTTCATGAAATCACCTTTATCAAACATAATTTCAAAGCTTATACGTAGACTCATAAGATATCTAATTTAGTGTAAACTTCTTGAAATGATTTCTATTTTCTTTTACTTAGTGTAAAAAGGAAAATACATCTTACTTTGAATCACCTATTTACTTTCAAATGAAAATTATAACTCATTTATTTTTTGAGATTCTAAATGGATAATAGTAGTGTAAAAGACTCATTGTTTATAAGGAAAACACTTACAAGAATTCTTATTTCTTTCTAAAGTAGGTTTTACTAATCAAAACCTTTGATAAACAACTTGGACCATCTAGAAAACTCTTTGTTTTCTTGATAACCTTTTCCTTAAAACAACATGTTAGAACAAACGGTTGATCAACATCAAACCTTCCTATTCTTAAAATACTTTTCATATGAAACCAAAATACTCATTTTACAATATTTGGCTCTTTGGAACCAAAACTTGATTTCTTTGGAAACCTTTTTAATTTGGCTAAATACCACTTTTGGTCCATTATCTTTTTTTTAATTTTTGTTTTGGTCCCTCTTTTATTATTTTTTTCGATTTGGTCCCTTATCTTTATTTTTGGTTTCAATAAGGTCTTTTCTCTTTAAATTGTGATATAGAGAGGACCACATTGATATAACTTTTGTAAAATAAGAGACCATTTCGAAACAAAAAATAAAAAGAGGGACCATATCGGAACAAAAAAGGGGACCATATAGGTTTAATTTTTTCAAAATAGAGGACCATTTCGAAACAAAAAATAAAAGAGGGATCACATTGGTATGACTTTGTAAAATAAGGGACAAAATCGAAAAAAATAATAAATAAGGGACCAAAACGAAAAATAAAATAAAGATAAGGGACCAAAAGTGATATTTAGCCTTTTAATTTCTATAACCTTTATACCTTAGTATGAACATGTTAAACCCCTTAAACTTAACATTTTAAGTTCCTAACCCTACTAACCATGTCAAGGCCGAATGCCCTATGGAAGTGGGATAGGTTTTTTTATTTTGTTTTGCCTTCTTGGAACCATTTTAAGTTCATTGAGTCATTACTTGAACATAGAAGCTTTGGCTTCCCATTTTTAAAAGACAAGGCCGAAACCTTCATGATATTTTTCAACAAAATACAAGCTGTCCAACAACATTATAGCATCATGAAAACCATCTCAACATATAGCCATTCCATCAAGTAGTAAAAGCATGAATAAGATCATCATTCAAAAACCCAATCCTTAGGTCTTGAACCTAAGAATAGTTTTTCACCATGCCAAAATGATTTTCAACACCAACACATAAACACAACCATTACACCAACACCACAACATACACATCAATATCAACAAAGTAAAGAACTTTATAAGGAAACCCTATATCTAGGATTTTCCTTCAACAAAACTAAGAGGCCTTTACCACCACCATTAAGGTGTGATATGGTTCACTCCCCCATTACCTCTTGAAGTTCTTTTTGAATAGAAGGAAGAACGATTCTTGGTCACCAACCCAACACCAAAACTGTGACCTAGAAAATGAGCCAACAAGTTCAAAACTTGATTTTTCAACATCATAAACATGATAAGACAAAGTGTTCCTTAGAGTAAAGTTGTGAAAGAAAATAAGTTAGGAACTTACTTCTTTAAATGAAAGGCACACAACAAGTTCAAGAAGCATGAAGTCTCCTTGAAAGATTCTCGAGTAACTTAGTGTAAACAACTTCAAATGAAGAAATTCAAAAGATGAAAGTTGTTTAGATGAAAGAGATGAACAAGGAAATGAAGTCAAACTGATGAAATAAAATGAGTATGAACACTCACCAAGGCTGGCCGAATGGTAGAGGAGAAGTGAGAGAAGAGAGAAATTAAACTTGAAACTTGGTGTTTTTGAGTGATAAGTGTTAAATGAATGGAATAGTAGAATTTTAGGGTATTCCTCCCTAAATGGTCGAACTCCCCCTCACTTGTGGACTCCAAAACTTTGTCCAAAGTTGTTAAATGAAATTGGAGGGTCAAGATGCAAAGAGGTGGTGTGTTGTTACTTGTAGGAGACTTGAGGACAAGATTAACTTAAAATGGTTAAAGCACTTTTTTCATTAAGTTAATGACATAACACTGATTTGAAAGAAATGAGAAATTAAAATCTTCTCCATTTAGTTTGGAATAAGGTGTTTAGGATTTTGACCAAAAATGGATAATCGATTTTTACTACTTTTGGTAAATTTTTGGATTTTCATGAAAAGTAATTCTCTTCAATAGGAATAATCAACAAGGTAATGGAAAATTTAATTCAACATTACATCTCACTCAATTCCCCAATTCCTATCCTCCGGCTCGAGAAACGAGAAATTATCCGATACCGGTTAAAACAAAACTTTTAGTGATTTTCATCTGAAAACAACAAAAGAAAACTTTATCACAACAATCATCATGGATATAAAACCATCACTGAAATCATTCATATATGTATCATAAGTGATTACAACAAGTTATAGAAAACGGGGGTGTTACAACACTCCCCAACAAAAAAGAGTTTCGTCCTCGAAACCAAGGACGTCAAAACATACGTGGATAAAGCTCCTTCATCTTCTCTTCTAGCTCCCACGTCGCTTCATATATATATATATATATATATATATCCTTCCCTCTCAGTTGCTTTACTCTTCGTTCCCCGACCCTAACAGGAAAAGTTTCAAAGGTTAGGTTATCCTTTTCTTGTACCGTATCAGGCTCTATTACGTGTGTGGGATAGGGAATATACTTTCGCAATTGCGAGACATGAAACACATTATGAAGGTTTGAAAGAAAAGGGGGTAAGGCTATTTGATATGTCACTGGGCCAACTTTACGGAGAATTTGGTAGGGTCCGATAAATTTTGGTGTGAGTTTCCTAGATTTAATCACTTTGCCAATCCCAATCATGGGTGTGACTCTCAAAAGTACATGGTCTCCCTCTTGAAACTCGAGCGGTCGACACCTCTTGTCCGCATATCACTTTTGTCTATTCTGAGTCGCCCTCATCTTATCCTGAATCAACTTTACCTTCTTTGTGGTTTGACGTACGAGCTCGAGTACCAAAGTAAGATGTTCTCCATCTTTGTACCAACACAACGGTGTTCTGCAACGCCTCCCATACAGAGCCTCATAGGGTTCCATCCCTATGCGTGAGTGAAAACTATTGTTGTAGGTGAACTCTGTTAAAGGCAAAAACCCTTCCCAGCTTCCTGACTGTTCAAGCACACAAGCCCTTAACAGATCTTCCAAAGACTGAATCATTCTTTCAGATTGACCATCCGTCTGCGGATGATATACCAAACTCAACCGCAGCTTTGTCCCTAGAGCCTCTTGTAAACTTTGCCAAAAACGATATGTGAATCTCGGCTCTCTATCGGAAACAATACTAGATGGTACACCATGTAGCCTGGCGATCTCCTCGATGTATAACTGGGTCAACTTCTCCATAGAATACTTGATGTTTATGGGTAGAAAGTGCACTGACTTTGTGAGTCGATCCACAATCACCCCTTTAGCATTGTAACCCTTTGGTGTCCTTGGTAGACTAGTCACGAAGTCCATGGATATACCATTCTATATCTAATGGTTGCAACATCCCTGTGGGCTTTTGGTGTTCCACTTTGGCCTTCTGGCATACTAAGCATGACGAGACGAAACTGGCCACATCCCTTTTCATCCCGTGCCATCAGTACATCCCCTTTAAGTCCTGATACATCTTGGTGGATCCCGAATGCATACTCAATCTACACATGTGAGCCTCTTCAACGATTAGTCTCCTTAGATCCGCATCACTGGGAACCCAAATTCTGCCTTTGAATCTCAAAATCCCATCTGGTTCTTCCACAAATTCTGAGGTCATCTCTTGCCATCTGGCTTCCCTCTCTCTCATCAGGTACTGATCTTCACTCTGTTTCTCTCGGATCTGATTCAAGAGATCATTCTCCACAGTGATCATGCCCACATTGAGTTTCCCTGGTGTTGCCTCTACAATCAACTTCAAATCTCTAAACTGCTCGATGAGTTCTCTCTCTCTGACCAACATGGCAGACACATGAAGTACCTTCCTACGTAAAGCATTAGCCACCACGTTTGCTTTCCTTGGATGGTATTGCAACTCGAAGTCATAATCTTTCAAAAACTCCAACAATCTCTGTTGTCTCATGTTGAGCTTCGTCTAGTCAAACAAGTACTTCAGACTCTTGTGATCACTGAAAACGTTGAACTTTGCCCTATACAAGAAATGCCTCCAAATCTTCAGAGCAAAAACCACCGCAACTAACTCCAAGTTGTGAGTCGGGTAATTCTTTTCATGATTCTCCAATTGCCTCGAAGCGTAAGCTACCACTTTCCGGTTCTGCATCAAGATGCATCCCAATCCTTGGTAGGAAGCATCACAAAATACCTCAAAAGGTTCATTGGGGCCCAAAAGTACTAACACTGGTGAACTGGTCAGACGCTTCTTCAACTCTTGAAAACTGGCCTCACAAGCATCGGTCCATGCAAATGCTTGATCCTTCCATGTTAATTTGGTCAACGGTGCCACAATCTTAGCAAATCCTTCAATGAACCTTCGATATTAGCCTACTAAACCGACGAAGCTACGGATTTCTGTTGCCGTCTTTGGTTGTTCCCACTATAAAACATCTTCCACATTAGCCGGATCCATGGCTATTCCCTCCTTGGAGATAACATGGCCCAAAAACTGAACTTCTTCTAGCCAAAATTCGCACTTCAAAAACTTGGCATACAGCTGTTTCCCTTTGAGTATTTGTAGTACTACTCGCAAATGTTCCGCATGCTCTTCTTTATCCCTAGAGTAAATAAGAATGTCGTCGATAAATACCACAACAAACTTATCTAAATAAGGGCGAGAGATCCAATTCATATAGTCCATGAATATAGTAGGAGCATTCATCACTCTGAATGGCATTACCAAATACTCGTAGTGTCTATAACATGTTCTGAATGCCGTCTTCGGAACATCCTCCGTCTTGACTCGGATCTGGTGATAACCCGACCTTAGATCTATCTTAGAAAACATAGCCGCTCCCCTCAGCTGATCCATCAGGTCATCAATTTTCGGAAGTGGGTACTTGTTCTTGACAGTAATCTTATTCAATTGACGATAGTCCACACAAAAACGAGACGTCCCATCCTTCTTCTTCATAAGAAAAACTGGTGCTCCCCATGTTGATACATTGGGTCTAACAAACTGCTTCGGTAGCAGCTCTTCTAACTGTTTCTTTAACTCTTCTAGCTATGCTGGTGCCATCCGATATGGTACCATACATATTGGTCCAGATCCCGGCACTAGGTCTATTGCGAACTTGATGTCTCTAACTGGTGGAAGTCCAGGTATATCTTCAGGAAAGACTTCTGAGAACTCGTCGAGAATGGGAGTCAAACGCGCATACTCCTTGCTACTGACTTCCAAAAAGGACAACAACATGTATCCTTGGGCTCCTTCTCTCAAAGAAGCTCTCACTTGACTGACAAAGATAGAACTAGAAACCTCATTTTTTGGGAATATTAAGGTTCAATTGGCACAATCCAAAAGCGCATGGTTAGTGGACAACCAATCTATCCCTAAGATAACATCTATTTGCGATAATTGCAAACAGATCAAGTTGACTACAAACTTCCTACCCTCACCAAGAATAGGGCAGTTTAAACAGGCGTCAACCGTAACAACAGGTTTCGCAGTAGGCATGGAAATAACCAGATCAAAAGGTAACGAAGAGACAGGTAATCCCAACAGTTTAACACAATTATATGCAATAAAGGAATGTGTGGCGCCTAAATCAAACATTACAGTTAAAGTTTTACCACCAATGTCACCCTCCCCTTGGACTTCCGACAAGCTTTAGCACCGCTCACAAAGAAAACATGCCTTTTTGCATTGGGCCTCGCTGCATGGACCAGATTGACAGAGGTTCTGCTTTGGGTTGTTTGCACTCCCTTGCCATATGAACAGGCTTTCCATAGTTGAAGCAGGTAATTCTTTTCAATGAGCACTCCCTAGCATAGTGATCCCCTCTACACTTGAAGCACTTGATACCAACCGCTCCCGAAACCGCACGGCTTCCGCTATCCTTCCCTTGTGATCACTGGTATTGTTGGCCCCCAGATGGCTTCGAGTAAGGTTTCTTGTGGTGGAAACTGCTACTACCACCCTTCTTGAACCTTGACGGTCCAAAGCTTCCTTGCGTCTTGCTCCGACTTCCTTTCAGATCTTCAATCAGTCGACATATGTCCATGAATTGGGGAAAGGTAGTGATCTCGAACGGCATGACCGCTTCCTAGAGCTCGTGCCTCAGGCCCTCTTCAAACTTTCTACACTTCCATGCTTCGTTGGGATTATCTTGAAAGTAGTTTGAAAACTTTGCTAGGCTCTCAAACTTGGCAGCGTACTTGCAGACCGTCATGTTTCCTTGATGCAGCTGGAGAAACTCCATCTCTTTAGCATGCCTAGCACTTATGGGAAAGTACTTCCAGAAGAACTTCCTGCGAAAGAGCTCCCATATGACTGCTTGACCAGCATGTTTAGCTACCTGGCGGGCTCCTTTCCACTAGTACTCAGCATCGCCCACCAACATGTAAGCAGCATAGGTTACCTTGTCCACGCCAGAGCACTGCATTGCCTCGAAGATCTTCTACATCTCTTGCACCCAAAGTTCAGCCTTCTCTGGGTCGTACTCTTTCGGGTACTGAGGTGGATTGTTCCTACGAAACTTGCTCAAACCTCGACCACCAGTGACCGTTTGTTCGTGTAGCACAAAAGTAGTTGTCATCTCTTGCATGGCTTGTACAGCGTCAGCAATGCCCGTGTTCCTGTTAGCCATCTCATCCGACAAGACCAACAACATACACTAGAGGTTCCTTCACACAAGCTCAAACAATGTCGTCATTCCTTTCGAAATTCAACAGCACACAAGTCATAGAGGCATACAGCACAAACAAGACAGACCAACCACAAACCCAAAAGACTCGCCCAGTTCTGACACCAAATAATGTAACATCCCAATTTAGGGGTCACAATTATTTAACACAAGACGAAAAATAAAATGCGGAAATATAAAGAGCATACCGAAAATATAGGTCTTTTTTTTTTCCTTCTTCTTTACAAGGTCTGAAAACTTTTACGTACATACATGTAAGTATATAATCGCATGCAGTGATAGGGAAACAATAGCTTTCATATATATATAAAATATGGTTTTTATCTAAACCAATACAATTGTAAGGATACAACAGATGGGGGCAGAAAATACTCTACCTAAAGGAGACATAGCTCCACAAAAGAAAAAGGGGAGAGGGAATCTAACATATGTATACAGACTCTGGGGAAACTCAAGGGACTGGCCATAACAAAAACAACGTACTACTCATCCGAGTAATACTCCTATAGGTCTTCCTCCTCCTCCTCCTCCTCCTCGTCCTCCTCCATGGCCTCCTCCTCCTCGTCCTCGGCGATCTCCAAAGACTGCATGTCGTACCCTCTCATAATCTGCTCCGCGTACCATAACAGCTCCTCGTCGGTCCTCAACCACCACGCATGGGCTGGTGTACGCATAATCTGATGGCGGGGGCTACCTCAGGCATATCCTCCGGCACATACTCTGGGACCTCATTCTCCTCATCCATCTCCTCATCATCCGACGAGAGGCAGACTAGGGGGATAGAAAAGGCTACCCAAGCATGGGCTGGTGTGCTCTTACGCACAGTCACTCCCATGTTCGCCCGCTAGAGAGGAACATGAGGGTGCAGCTCGGAAGGCACGAAGGCAGGCTCCGGAGGTGGGACCAGGGAAACAGATGGACCGACAGCAAGTACGGGTAACACAGAGGTAGATGGTGCAGTAAGTGGTGGTGGCATGGAAGAAGGGTCTACATACACGTCTCTAGGTTCCGCTGGAAGAACTGCAAGCTGGACGCACGGCAGATGTGGCTGCGTTAGAGAGATGAGGTGCTTAAGATGTAAAAAGTAAAAATGAGTGATGTGTAAATGTGGGACCCATTGAAGAATTCCGAAATGTAAAAAAAGGGGTGCTGGGATAAAGTTGCTCTTAGGACTTGGAGGCGGTAAGAGAGTTGTGTTCTTATTCGCATAATTTTTTCTATACAATTAAACCTAACTCCGAATCCGAACTCGAATCCGAATCCAAACCCTAACCCAAAACCAAAACCAAAACTAAAACCAACAGATGCGTTGTGTGTAAGGAACTCACCTTTTTATTTCCTTTCATTTACATATTCTCTATGGTCTTATCTATTTTAACTTTTTACCTTTTTAAAGCATTTTTATTTTAGCTAATTATTAATTTGGTCGTGGGTTTGGGGCACACCCGCTTAGCCCTCTTAATTTTTACACTAAATTGGAATAAACTTTTCTAATATATAGTTAATGTCTTATTGTTTAACTCGAATCCTCTACACTGCTCATGCCCTTGTATTAATCCAACTTGCACTAGTTATTAATATTGAAATCTTTTCAATTGATGATGTGTTAGCTCGGCTACCTTGAGGTTTTGTCCCTATAAATATAGGTATACCCGCAAAAATTACCTATGACAGATAGGATAATTATCCTTCTAATGGGTATGGGTATAGGTACGAGTAATTACCCTCAAAATTAAATAGGTATGGGTCTAGATAGTCTAGTATCCATCCCACCTCATACTCGCACTCATATATATATATATATATATATATATATATATATATAGAGAGAGAGAGAGAGAGAGAGAGAGAGTAGGGATCAAATTGCACCAGTGTAATACTTAAGCATTGTTACACCATTCAATAACATCCCACCACATAAATATTTTCAAAATCAGCCGTTGGATTGAAAGTTATTATCATATAAATTATATCTTTAAATTTTTTCACAAATCTATAAACATTTGCTATGTCATCAAGATACGTCAAGATTAACGTTAACAGTGTAATTGTATATAGCGTTAATCTTGATGCATCTTGATGACATAGCAAATGATTATAGATTAATGTAAAAATTTATAGATATGATCTATATGATAGTAACTTTCAATCCAATGATTTATTTTGGAAAATATTTATCGGGTGGGATGTTATTGAATGGTGTAACAATGTCCAAGTATTACACCAATGTAATTTGAATTCCCCTTATATATATATATATATATATATATATGTTATAACTTGAACACTAACCCTCACTCATCATCGTCCTCATCATCTCTGTACATCCTCATTTTCATCACCTTAATTAATGTAGGGATGCATGCATGTTTGTTTGATAAATACTATCATGGCTTGAAAGTGTGTTTAGAGGACGTGTTAAGAATAGGGATGACTGGGATGAGAGAATGATAAGGAATAAACGACCTAGAGCAGAATGCTTTAGCGTGGAGTAGGAGGATGCTCTAGCGTGGAACAGCGTGGACGCACAAGCGTGGCCACTCTGACAAGTTGACTGGCTATGATGGGACATAAAGTGTCACGTGTCAGTTACGTGTCACAGCTGGCACGTGATGGGCAGTGCCTTGGCGGTGAGGAAACGTCAACGCTCAAGCGTTGAGGGAGCCAACACTCAAGCGTTGGAACGCTAAAGCGTGGTTAGCGGAGTTTTACCTCTATAAATAGCCTTCATTTTCCCATGGGAGAGTTTTCCCATTTTACTGAAACAGAGAACTCGAGAGTGAGGAAGGTCAGGGGCAGTTCTTGAGCTTCATTTCAAGTCGATGATTCATTCATTCTACTGATTCCAGTTCCGATCGCGTTTTCGTGATCAACGCGACTTCTACTACAACTCTACCAGTTTACTTCTGTCATTCAACGAGGGTAAGCCGAGGTTCTGTCCCTACCTACATTGTAGCTATCCAAAGTTCTTTCTATTAGCGGTTTTAGCTTCGTATTAGGGCTAATGTTATAGTCTGCATGTTGTTTACGTGATTAGGGCAAGTTTGGAAGCTACGTGCGTGATCCCGTTGGTGAAGGAACCCGTGACTGTGAAGGCAAGGAGAGGAGCAAGAAGTGCTCGTTGTGTTCGTGATTGTTGTTACATTCTCTATCATGTGGGGAGAAAAAGTTACACACGTCAGTGAGGCAAGAGTAGTCCATATAGCTTTGTTGTATGTTTTGTGTGTGTAAGGGAACCCTAAACCCTACGTGAGGTTGAGCCTTGGTAAAGTATCTAAACCCTAGGTTTAGTCTACTTCGGGCTATCACCGCTATATATGATACCCTAGGTTAGCAGATTGTGATGCTTGGTGATATGTGTTATATGTTGATATATGCGTACCTGTTAATGAAAATGCTGTAATTGTTATGAACAATTACTTTATGTGGTTTTGAGTAATAACAAATCAAAGAAATAAGTTTGCTAAAAATATTGCATATATAATTTATCATATAAACGTGAGAACGTTGCTAACTGTGTGCTCAAGTGTGAAGATTGATAAATCAAAGATAAGTCTTTATAGTTTAAAGACTGTCAGGACTGCACGAAGAGTCCAATGATATCAAAGGAAGTTACATAAGTCCAAAGCTTAAGCACGTCCAACATATCTCAATGATCAACCATCTTACAAGTTGAAGCTTAGTACCTAAACAAGGAGAATACACCTTAAGAATATGGTAAATGTTCTGCGTCCAATATAATGAAGGAAAACAAAGACTGAAGGTCCGACGTAAGACTTACAAGGAAAGAAGCTATGAAGGTCAGAAAAGATATCAATGGTCAGAAGAAAGATTTGACATATTATGTGATAGACTTATCCAAATAAGATGATCTTGGTCTCGTTGGAAAGATAAGAGAAAGATCTACATCTTTTATGAAGAAGTCGAGATCTTAATCAATCTCTATCGGGGTGAAATTTTGTCTGCAAGTTGGAGACATAATGTTGTTCTTGACAGCCAAACCATTCATGTGTCCAATGGAAATATCTGGAGATGTAGGTGTCCAAATTGGACGAAGGTGTCAAATTAAAGCTAACTTCCATAGCTATATTTTTCATGAAGACATCGAAGACTAATTCGAAGGTTAAGAAGGTCAAAGAAGTAAAATACGCTGATTTGGTAGATTTTACGAATTTGACAGCCTTGTGAATATGTCTACCGCAGAACAAAGCATCCGAGCTCATTTAAGAAGCGTCTAATGAAGCTAATCAAGTGTCTACTCAGAATATAGAACAATTTGATGGCTGGACAAGTGATTTTGAATAAAGTATTAATATATTCATATCCAAGCTTTATCAGAAAATGAGACACTATTTTCAACAAAGTTCTGAAACATGAATTACTGTAGCAGAAGATGACAAAAACTTAAGCAACTTTAATAGAAATAAGGAAAAGGAAGAAAGAGAAGAAAAGCCTGAGCAAAAATACAAAAGCTGCAGAAGTAAAAACACTTTATCTAAAGTGTACTCAGCATAAAGGATAAAGACTTTGTGCAACAGTCAAAAATCTCAAACAGCTACATTCAAATAGCTATATTTTTATATGTCTATATAAGGGAGATCTGTAGATGAAGATCAGTGAGAGTGAATGCTTATACAAGCTAAGGTTGCTACTGTTGTTGCTACTGCAGTTGATAAAAATGAGAGCATCACTATTTACATCTCAATAGAATTTCTTCTCAACATAATTATTCTATACCCACTCAAGTGAGTGTTATGAGAGATTTTCTTTAGTTCTTATGAACTTCATTATATATTCACTCTTGTTAGTGTAGGAAGAACACTTTCTCTATACTTCATTTTACAACACACTCTGTGAGTGTTGTGAGATTATTTCTATGTAACCTTCATCAAAATTTAGTGAGCCTGAAGAGGCTAGGCGAAAATAATACTGGCAACGGTCTGGAGAGGCTGGTTAAGAAGAATACTTATTGAGCCTGAAGAGGCTAGGTGAAAAGAATATTCAACGGCCTGGAGAGGTCGGTGAAGAACAATACTCAATGAGCCTGGAGAGGCTACGTGAAAAGAATACTCAACGGTCTGAAGAGGTCGGTTGAGAACAATACTTGCTGAGCCTGAAGCGGCTAGGTGTGCAAATAATACTTGTTGTAATTATCTGGTATGATAATGAAAGAAAACTCAGTTGATGCTGGGGACTGGACGTAGGTCATGGTTTTTATGAGTGAACCAGGATAAATCTTGTTGCATGTTTCTCTCTGCCCATATCTCTTTATCTATGTTGTTTTATGTATTTCAACAAGTTTCTATCTAGGGATAAGAACTATGTTCTAAAACTTTTTTCAAAAGTATTTATCCCCTCACAACAGATTGCATCCAATTTGGTTAGAGTCCAGCGTCCGATGTAATTGGACTCGGCATAGTCCGATGTAATTGGACTCAACACAATTTGCGTCCGATGTAATTGATAGTCCGATGTAATTGGACTCAGCATAGTCTGATGTAATTGGACTCAACACAATTTGCGTCCGATGTAATTGGACTCAACATAGTCCGATGTAATCGGACTCACAACAGTTTGCGTCCGATGTAATTGGACTCAGCATAGTCCGATGTAATTGGACTCAACACAATTTGCGTCCGATGTAATTAATAGTCCGATGTAATTGGACTCAGCATAGTCCGATGTAATTGGACTCAACACAATTTGCGTCTGATGGAATTGGACTCAACACAGTTTGCGTCCGATGTAATTGGACTCAGCATAGACTCAACACAATTTACGTCCGATGTAATTGATAGTCCGATGTAATTGGACTCAACATAGTCCGACGTAATTGGACTCAGAGAAACTGACAAACTCTAAGTTATTTTGTATTACAAAATATGTTAGTAAAACATCTCTGGTTCATCTTAATGTTCCTTGAACATATTCAGAAAATATTTTTTGGTGCTGGTTATCTGTTTTGAAGAAAAGTTTTTAAAATTCCCACATCACCCAATTCACCCCCCTCTTGTGTGATGGTTGCTTGACCCAACAGTTAATTGTGGTATTTGTAATGTATGCATGATATGTTGATGATAATAGCAAGTTGGTATGTTGTTATGCTTACTGCCTTATTGAGCATGTTGATAAATGATAAACCATTGCATTGTATCTGGAAATGTGTGTGTATACATGAGACTTGGAGGTTTAGTATGATTAGGGTTTTGACCCCATTGTGGACGTTGAGCTGATGGTCAAGATTTGAGATTATAGTTGGAGCTTGGAGCTCATAAGGTCATAATGGAAGCTTGGAGCTCATATTGTTATAAGTGGAGCTTGGAGCTCATAACGGTTACTTTTGGAGCTTGGGGCTCGTGTTGCAAAAAGCAAGTTTGCATGTGTTGCGATATCAGCTCAAGAGAGATGGATGACATGCATAACATATGCATATAAATCCAAGTGGTGAGCCGTGTGCCCTGAGGCATACGAGGTTGGTGCACCGAGTGCGGGTGCGAAAAACGGAAGGGAATGTCTATGTGACCTCGAGGATATACTGGACACAGGTGTACCCACATGAGAACGGTATGGTAGCTCCTATCATGTCGTGGCGGTACTGAGCATGTCTTACTATCCTGACTGGACCCTGAGTCTTTCCAGTTGTCGGTGGATCTTTCGAGGAAGCCCAGATAACCCTCTCTGTCTGGGACAGTTGAGCGGCGATGCACTCTTATGGGTTACGGTGAGCGGAACGGGTTACCAGAACAAACCATTGGGATATGGTTGTTTTTGCTATATATTCTGCATTGCATTATCCCTGTTATAGATGTGCCGTATATCTTATCTCCCTATTCTTCTTTATATGTGTATGTTCGATTTACGAATAGACGACGAGCTAGCGGAGGATCAGGATGGACCCGAGACTACACCCGTTTATCACGGGGGAATCGCGGATGCCGGTGCTGGGGGACATTAAGATAGTCTACCATGATGAGAGGGGATGGCAAGTTGATCCCTCGACCTTTTTGGCTGTTTACATCGGACCTGTCAGCCTGATCTTCTAGAGTGGCACGCCACCGTACGTGGACATCATAGGACCTTACCGCCTGTACCAGTTTCTTCCTTTCCCTCGAATGTGACACCCACCGAGACAGAGAGAGCAGGTACTTGTGGGTGGCACAACAGTCTTCAGCAGTGTCCAGTAGGAAAGGCTTCATCTACAGAGGTTAGCATAGATGTACGGAGTAGTATCTGAGCACGGTTTGAAGATGTAGGATAGTCGTGTCTAGTTCCTCTTCTGAGTATGAGCCTATGCAGGTTTATAGGCGTACCCACAGAGAAGGACAGGGTAGTTCAGGGCACCCTCACTTCTTATGGCAAGAGCCAGCCAGTGCATCCCTAGGACGGTGTGGAGAGGTTTTGATGTACTCTTCAGAGTGGGCCGGGAGAGTGCTGGTAAGCTTATTTTGAGAGTTTCTTTTTGGAGGTCCATGGATGTATTTCAGTTATATTTACAATATTTCATGTACTCACGTTATATCTATATCTAGCCCTACTGATGGGGCCACCATGTATACTTTAATGCTGCTTATATATAAATGTATGCTTTCATTTGTCCTGCTGTGTTTACTCTGATGTTATACGTGTTTGTGTTTGGATTCACATCATCGTTTATTTTAATAAGTGCGTAATTGTTAGGTCATAGTTAATACTATAGAGGAGCATTAGGGTTAATTGGATTTCCTCGAGTGGAACTTGGGGACGTCACATTATAGTGGTATCAGAGCAGTTTAGTTCTATCGGGACTGTGGAAGTCGGGGGACCAAGACTGTGAGGTATTAGGAGAGCTGAACTGGCAAAGTTTGTCATCTTTGTAAGAGAGTACGACTGTGCCTAGAAGTTTAGAAGGAGTGTGATTGATTATTTTGATGTTTTGGGTGAATGATTAGATATATGTACTTATGTTGCTTATCATGTTTGAACTCTGAGCTAATGGTTACTTGAATCAGGACCCAATGGCTAGAGGTAGAAGTAGTGGTAGAACTGGACCCAATGGAGGTTAAGAGGCCGCAGCATCACATACTGGGAATGAAGCTGAATCGTTGGAAACCCTTAGAACTATGAGGGATATGGCTGCTGCAATGTTACAGCAAACCTAGCAGAATGCCCAACTCATCTAGTTGACCTATGAAAATCAACAGCAACAGCAATAACAGGGGAATGTTAGGAATGAGGATGTTGGTTTGGATGCCTTCATGAGGCGACAACCTCCTCAGTTCAACGGGGACTATGATCCCGAGGGAGCAGAGCTGTGGATTCAAGAGTTGGAGAAGATTTTCGCAGCTACACACTGCCATGAAGCTCAGAAGGTTTCCTATGCTTCTTTTATGCCGGTGGGAGGAGCAGAGATGTGGTGGAGAAGAAACCAGAGGCTGTTTGAGACGGAAGAAAAACCAGTCACATGAGAATTGTTCAGGGAAAGCTTCCTCGAGAAATATTTTCCGAAAATGGTTCGAAGGGAAAAGGATAAAGAGTTCCAGAGTTTGAAATAAGGCAATATGATGATTGGGGAATACGCAGCGAGGTTTGAGGCGCTGCTAAAGTTTTCAGAGTTCTACCGGCAGTACCCTGATGAGGAATGAATGTGCCGCAGGTTCAAAGATGGTTTAAGATACAAGATTCAGAAGGCTATAATACCTTTGGGGACTACGAGATTCCCATATATGCTGGATCGGTGTTCGGCAATTGAGAACGTTGAAAGGAGAAGAGAGATGGCAACCAGAAGCGGAGGACCCATCCTTAGTAACCAGAGAGGTAGGGGTGGGAAGTATTAGAGTGGTCAAGGACCCTATCAGAGGCCGATTCAAAAGACGGGGGATGCTGTAAGTCAGAGACCAAGTGCAACTCAGGGGTTGCAGGGTGTTTCAAGTGTGGGGGACCACATATGGCTCGGGACTATAGAAGCTACATACCTGGAAGAACGATGTCTTGTTATGCATGCAAAAAGCAAGGACACATGGCTAGAGACTGCAGGCAAGGGAATGCTAGGCCATCTGGTGTGGTTGGACAAGCCGCAAGACCACAAGCCCCAGGGAGGGTGTTTGCCGTAAGGGCAGCTGAATCCTCTCGATGCCCGGAATCTGTGTTGTTTGATTCGAGGGCTACCCATTCATTTATTTCTTTGGAGTGCATGGATCACTTAGGTATACCGGTTTCTTCTCTACCTTATGACCTTACTGTTACCACACCCACGGGTGATTCATTGACTACTCTGTTTATATGCTTGAAATGCCCTATCACAACAGAAAATAGACATTTCTTTGTTGACCTGGTCTGTCTGCTTATGCTGCAGATCGATGTTATCTTAGGCATGGATTAGCTTTCGGCTAACCACGTGATATTGGATTGTTCAAATAAAACCTTTTGCTTTTTTGAGCAATCTGGATTGACACCTGCCGATAAAGGTATTCCGAAGGGTGTACGATCTGGAGAGTGTGTGGTGCTGTTCTCCTTGGAAGAGGAGGAAACTCCAAGTGTGGGAGCGTTGCCTGTCATTCAGAAATTCCTGGAGGTGTTTCCAGATGATGTTCCAGGGTTGCCACCGGAGAGAGAGATATCGAGTTCGCCATAGACCTTATACCAGGAACTGGACCTATTTCGATTACACCTTATCGAATGTCTCCAGTAGAGTTGGTGGAGTTGAAGAAGCACTTGGATGAGATGTTAGGCAAGGAGTTCATCAGACTTAGCGTGTCACCATGGGGAGCTCCGGTACTGTTCGTCAAGAAGAAGGACGGAAGTTCAAGGTTATGTATGGATTATCGTCAGTTTCTGATGATTGATGATTTGAAGGATAAGTTGAGGGGAGCAGTTGTGTTTTCCAAGATCGATCTACGATCTGGTTACCATCAAATCAAGGTGAAGAAGGAAGATATACCGAAGACTACTTTTCGGAGTCGGTATGGGTACTACGAGTATTTGGTTATGCCATTTGGTGTGACTAATGCTTTGGCCATGTTCATGGACTACATTAACAGGAAGTTCCGACCGTTCCTAGATAAGTTTGTTGTCGTGTTTATCGATGACATCCTTGTCTACTCTCCGAGTAAAAAGGAACATTAAGAGCATCTTTGAGCGGTGCTGCAGGTGCTGAAGGAGAGGCAGTTGTATGTGAAGCTGTCTAAATGTGAGTTCTGGCTGGAAAAAGTACAGTTCCTAGGACACGTGATCAATAAGGATGGAATCACGGTGGATCCTGCGAAGTTTGAGGCAATGGTTAAGTGGGTAAGCCCAAAGTCTGTGAGCCAGGTTCGCTGTTTTCTCGGGTTAGCAGGCTACTACAGAAGATTCATCGAGGGATTCTCAAAAATTGCGTTGCCTATGACGCAGTTGACGAGAAAAGGAAAGGCGTTTGAGTGGTCGGAGGTTTGTGAGCAGAGTTTCTTGGTGCTGAAGCGGAGGTTGACCACGTCGCTGGTGTTGGTTTTACCAGATCCGTCGGGACGTTTTGACGTATACTGTGATACGTCATTTCAAGGTTTGGGTTGTGTCATCATGCAAGAAAGAAGAGTGGTGGCGTATGCCTCCAGACAGTTAAGAGTGCATGAACAGAACTGCCCAACTCACGATCTAGAGCTAGCTTTGATAGTGTTTGCATTGAAGATATGGAGACACTATCTATATGGTGCTAAATTCAGCATATTTAGCGACCATAAGAGCCTGAAGTATTTGTTCGACCAGAAGGAGTTGAACATGAGGCAGAGAAGATGGATAGAATTCATAAAGGACTATGAATTCGATCTGCAATTGAATGACTTTTATTGGATCCCGACCACCGGTCCATTATTGAACTACTGTTTCAAAAACCCAAAATGTTTCATGTTTGTGTTTATGTATTATGAATCACATCTCAAGTCCTGAGTGTTATGAAGAAGGATTGAGAATCCTTTTAGATAAGTCTTTGATCGTTTCTAAGATATTAATTCCTTGAGTTTCAAATAATGAAATAAGTATTGCTTCACTTAAGTCTTATGAAGTCAATGATGAACTAAGTTATCAATGGTATAGTGCATGGTCTTGTTCCACCATATACTATACTTAAATATCTCTTTTCTTTTGCACTAAGTTAATTACTTAACTTAGGTTTCTGATGCGTAAAACTTTACGACTTAGAGTTGAAAACTCTCTTTGTAACCCAAATCCTTTCTATTTGAAAACTCATTGATTTGAAAGAACTTTGTTACTTGATTAAGGTAAAATACCTTAACTATTTTGAAAAGGGTTTTCCTTACAAGCTTAGTGTACAACCATGATCTACGCTAGTGTAAAAGGAAATAGAATTTCACTTAGTTTTCCAACTAGGATTCAATTAGTTTAAACTTGAGGACAAGGTCCTCTTTATACTTTGAAGATAGAATGTTAACTTAGTTTCAAAGGGTGTGACATCCCATTAATCCTACGGTAACTTCATTTGACTTTTACTTTCATAAAATCATTTCATCCTTTTATTTTTAAAACATTTAGTTAATTGGATAAACTAGGACTAAAGTAAAAATACATTTTCACCTTAGTAAAACACTTGAATGTCAAAACTCCATATGATCTTTGGATCAAAATCACTTATTGTTTTTATTTGAAATATATGTTATTAAAACACTTTCTTGCTTTCAAAAACTTTGAATGCTCAAGAACAACTCATGTTCTTTCCTCTTTTCACGGTTATGGCCGAATACTCCCTTACATGGAATGTTAAGATTTTGCTTCACCAATTTGACAAGTCATAGCTCAAAATGCTCACAAAATTATGACAAACAACAATCATACATCATTGCATCATAATCACGTATAAAAATCCTTATTGATCTAGAGATCAAAGTATGGTTTTTCAACATACATGAAAATAATTTTCATCCCATCAACATCATCATAAACATATGCTAAAGCATACTAAAGCATAAACCATTATTACAATCACAACGAAGCTCAAACAGAGCTACACAAATCAATCACGGATAACATATAGTTATCGGGAGAAATCCCTTAAGCAAACTCCCCTTACCCGTTGAAGTTATCCTCCAAGCAAAAGTCGTCCGACCTTCCCGCAAATTCTCCCGATTCCTCGTCCGATTACTCAACCACAACTACACACACATAATCAATCCAATCATCAATATTACATAACACAAATCTTCCTATTCCTACCTATATAGGATTCGGCGATGGAGCTATAAAAATAGCTAGGGACGTCCAAAAATTCCTATCTTTTGGATTCCATCCTTACTAGGTGTGGTAAGGCTAGATCATAGCCTATTACACCAAAACTTGAACCAAAACCCCATCCACCAACACATGGAGGTTTTGGACAAGAAAATCCATATGAGCTAGGAAGCTCATTTGGTTTTCAACTCTTGGATCAATGATCCTCAAGTACACACAACACTAGATTAAGTTACACCACTCAAAAATTTGAAGTAAAACTCTTGCTTTTCAACAAGGGTGGGTTTGGCCACTTTATACCCATATGGGTTAGAGAAATCTTTTGGTTACATGCTCTTGGATAATGAAAGAGAATGATGAAACTAGATCATAGAAATTGATTTCACATTAAAAGGATTTTTCTACACTTTTCTATGAATTTTCAAAGTTATGAATCAAAACTTGGATCTTCATGAATCAAGAGATTCAAGAGATGAAATAGGGAGATTAAGAAAGCTAGGATGGAGTTTATACCTCCTAGATGATGAAGCTTAAGAAGAAAGCAACTTTGTTTCACCAAAAACTTCAACTTTTCAAGATCAAAGTGAAGAAATGGTTGAGGAACTATGAAGAACTTGAAGAAAATTTGAGAGAAGAAAGGGGAAAGAGATGGCCTAGTGAGAGAGTGAGTGAGATAGGAGAGAGGGAAGGGCAGCACGAAATTGGCCAAGGGTGAGGGAGAGAAATAGATATTTTCTTATCCATGGCAAACTTGTAATTAACCAAAGAACAATTTGGTAATTTCCTTAAAAGATCAGGGGCATAATTGTCATTTTCCCTATAAATATCTAGATATTTTTAGAAATTTAATGATGACATTGGTGAGTCACAGGGTCAAAAGGGTCATTTCATAAATTCTCAAGGGCAAAACGGTCTTTTCATCCTAGAGCAAATGGTAATTATGAAAAAGGTCAGGGGCATTTTGGTCTTTTCGCGTCCAGATATTTTCTAGACGTCATCATTACAGTGGTGAGTCATGGCATACCTTCCTAGGTGATGTGACTTCAACCTTATCCGTAGTGGGTCACTGAAATCCCGTCTTCAGCTCCGCTGTTCACCCCATTTTGGTTTTATGCCCAAATAATGTACGACGACTTATTTATTTTGAAAATTTTCAAAATAGCCAATATCGTTGGAAATAAAATATAAAACCTAACTGTTTCGTTCATGGGTCAAAATTAGGTTTTCTGATCAGTAAAATCTTACTGTCAGTGAAAACGCAGACTGGGCTCCGCCAGAGCATTTAACCCAAAATTTAACCATAACTCCCAACAATCGCGTAAAGCGTGACTATGGTCTCAGATTATTTTAATTCACTCTCTAAACCCTTTAATAAAATACAAACACATAAATATGGTTTAATTAGAAAATCGGGTGTTACATTACTACGCCACTAAAAAAAAATTCGAGAACTAAACAAGATTTCTTAATCCCCATGTTCCACATTGTACTTTCCGTATGTAATTCTCCCTTAGATAACATTTGTAAACTAATAACAAACTTCATACTTATCCTCCGTTTGATTTACCAACAAAATCAAATCGCTAATCCTCAATCCATACCTTAATATCTTACCTTAGTTTCTTCACATATGAGAGATATAATTAAAGGTTAACCATTTTTCTTCTCATACTATTCTACCCAGAAAATCTTCCTCCAACATCTTAAACTCTTAATGTTAACATCAAGATTTAAACTATGGTACACATTTCTTTTACAACACATCCATCAGTTCCGATCCTAGATATCCAATCTTAGTCTTAGTTCCTTTTGAACGCAGTCCACCTCTCCAATTTACATTATACTCATGCATCACAACCTTAAAGAACATGATTGAACCTCTTGATGCTACAACCAAAAAGAAATCACATCAGGTAGAATTATCTAATATCATAAATCTTAAACTTTTCTAACAACTTGGTTCTACTCAAGAATTCCTCTTTCCTGCTTATATTCAACTTAGGTAAAACTACTAAGAACATTTTCTTATAAATCTTCAAACTCATACAATCCATCTTATCCTCATACATTGATCATTACCCTAGGTTCTCTAACTACTATTCTGCCTTGATTAATACTTGACTTATAATAATTGTCTCACTTACTGAGATTGATCTTAAGGGTTCACATCTTATCAGTCACAACTATGCCTCAATCAAAATTCCCATCACTTCTTGTCTATCCTGCTAAAAGAATGTTCGCAGCTAGATACTACATGTACTCCTAACCAATCTTCTAAAGATCAAATGGTTTTTCTGGATCGTCCACTTGAGTTAAGGATGATCAATTGAACTCTGCCTCTACTCGGTCAAGGTTAAGGAAAGAAATTTTAAACAAAGGGAATTTTCTTGGTCTTACTCTCATAGGAAAGTATATAGAAGAATTTTACCACTCTGAAAAGAATGCAGGAGTATCCAGTATGTAAAAAGATTCTTCAGTAGGTTTGTGAGTGTAAAAATGCATAGCTAATACATGTTTACAATCATGACTCTAATGAAGTTCCTTCTTTCACAAGAATCTTCCAGTGAATTTGGGAATCAAAAGATGAACAATCCGGCCAAAATCAGACTGGATCACATTTACCAAATGTAAAAGTGATTCGACTAAGTTTCATCAAGAAACTTCAGTATCAAGAAGTCATTTATGTTATAACTAAAGAAATAGTCATAACAAATCTTCCAATGAAATAATACAAAAATGTCCTGACCAATGGACACTATTTAACCAATTCACTCAAATGTCTAATACACTGAGTAATATGTAGGAGTGTGAAAACTAATGCTCCCTTGGCATTAGGCAGGTGAAGTAGTCAACCTTCTCTTTAATCCTTGAAAACTTTCCTTGCATGCTTCAGTCCAAGTCCTCGAAAATTGAAAGTATCCAAACAAAGAGTCAACAATATCTCCAGATAGTTGCCATTGCAAGCGAGTCCAAACTTATTTGTCTTACTTATCTACACCAGTCTCTTAAGTTCTCTTAACGAGACACTATTCCTATCTCTGTAAGATCCATCATAATTCTTTCTGCCACGGATACCACTCCTAAGGACATCCACTCTATATCCGAAATTCATACTTCCATTCATTCTTTCAACTCTATTAAAGAGCATGTCGTTATCTTGCCATTCCTTTAGTCGTTCACTAGCTACCTATGCATCTACTTTAAAAACTTTTGGTATTCTTCTACCTGTCTAAGGCATACTTGTTCAAATGTCTGACACATCTCGAAAGGATAAACGACGTGTCAACATGAATACATGTACTATTTACTAAACCTGAGTTCTTAAAAGGCCTAAATCCAATTAGAACCTATCAAAACACACATACTTGTGTGCCAACACACATTGTTTCGACAAGGAAACAATTCAATCAAGTTCTGCCAGAGATCACACAACAAAACCACAACAGACCTATTCCCCAAGGTTTCCGAAAGACTCAACCAGCTCTGATACAACTAATGTAACACCCCCCTTGGGCATTACATAAAAAACATGTGCGGAACTAAATTTAAAAGAGAAATGCTGGTTGCTTTCGGAAAAAGGATAATTTACTTTAAGTTGGAAAACTCGGGTGTAAAAATTTTCTATGTAATACTTCCGAAAAGTAATACACACATCACAAATATAAAATCACATTATGCTATACAACACACATAAACTAGGTTTATTCATAAACCGTAAACCATCACATATAAGTTTTCCTGAAATTGTCTTTCATATAGAATTCCAAACTTTGCAGAGGTTTCCAAAACCACATATACCGACTTTCTCAAATTAACCATTGAATATCCTAAGAGCTGGTTTGATGAAAGAACTCTACGGACAATAGAGCCCACTACCTAGTATACATCTTACCAATGAGACTGGGCCTCGTCGTCCGCAGTCTAAACATCTTCGTCATCGGCATCAAGAAACGCAAGCTACAGGGTCCTGAAGTGACCCAAATAACCATTGAGAAGTATCTGTACACGTATCCAAAAACACAACAGGGTGTCCAACTTGTACAGGCAAGGGTGAGTAACTAGTATATGGATTTAAACGCGATAATTACATGCACGACATACAAGACATCATATGAGCATATGTAGTATCAACACAGCACAATAGCAGAAGTAACACAGACAACACACCAGGTAACAATATATCCAACATGCATACCATAAGTGGCAATATATCATATTAATCAATTAGCAGCATAAAACATCTTCGAAAGCATAACAGTGATGTACAGTAAGTAAATGTAATCATCAACAGCCATGCAATGTAATGCGATGTACATGACTCAATGCCATATGCCACAAGGGTAAAACTTTGACCCCTACTCCATGGAGCTAACAAATCGTCGGAGAGAGTGAATGGGCGGACATGTTCCGGTTATTGCCACCCATGAGCAGGATGCTACAACATTCGTAACGTTCACGTATCTGGCTTTACGGAAACACTCTCGACCAAACATGAAAAGTATGGCATCTAGTAGAAGATATCAGTGTATTGCTCGGATTCGCCACGACACTGGTCTCATGTCAGCCTTTCCAACCCTGATATCTCCAAAGACCATTTAAGATTGTCACCGTAAGATTCGCACCAGCATCTAGGTGTAAGCTCAACTCCTAGGCTCAAGGCCTTACCAACTCATGCAATGAAATGCTAATGCTTGCACAAAGTGGATGCGATAAATCAATGTCTATCCACCGGATAAACTTCAAGGTTCGCTAAGGTTCTCTTCCTTAGGAACTATACGCGTCTTTGTATTATAAAACATTTATCCACCGGATAAATATCTCGTGATTCCTTTGGAATGATCCGGACTGGCTTCAAAATTGCCGACTGTCCCGGCAAACCAACAGGGTCTTTGCAGCGTGCTTTGTCCTCACTCACACTCTTTCTAGGAAATTTCCCAGAAGGTCACCCATCCTACAATTACTCCTAGTCAAGCACGCTTAACTATGGAGTTCTTATGTTCTAGGCTCCCGAAAAGAAGATGAATCTTGTGGTTATAGGTAGTACCAATCAATTCTTATAAGCCTTCCTTCAACTGTATAGTCCCATACCTGCACACCCTCAGGATTCCTTCAACTGTACCGTCTCATACCTGTACAGCCTCAGGATCTCTCTCTTCCAGTCATTACAAGATTGAAACAATTGAACGACTTTTCTTGCATCCAGACCATCGGTCCATTATTGAACTACTGTTTCAAAAACCCAAAACATTCATGTTTGTGTTTATGTCTTATGAATCACATCTCAAGTCCTAAGGGTTATGAGGAAGGAGTGAGAATCCTCTTAGATAAGTCTTTGATCGTTTCTAAGATATTAATTCCTTGAGTTTCAAATAATTAAATAAGTATTGCTTCACTTAAGTCTTTTGAAGTCATTGATGAACTAAGTCATCAATGATATAGTGCATGGCCTTGTTCCACCATATACTATACTTAAATATCTCTTTTCTTTTGCACTAAGTTAATTACTTAACTTAGGTTTCTCATGCGTAAAACTTTACGACTTAGAGTTGAAAACTCTCTTTGTAACCCAAATCCTTTCTATTTGAAAACTCATTGATTTGAAAGAACTTTGTTACTTGATTAAGGTAAAATACCTTAACTATTTTGAAAAGGGTTTTCCTTACTAGCTTACTGTACAACCATGATCTAAGCTAGTGTAAAAGGAAATAGAATTTCATTTAGTTTTCCAACTAGGATTCAATTAGTTTAAACTTGAGGACAAGATCCTCTTTATACTTTGAAGATAGAATGTTAACTTAGTTTCAAAGGGTGTGACATCCTATTAATCTTAAGGTAACTTCATTTTAATTTTACTTTCATAAAATCATTTCATCCTTTTATTTTTAAAACACTTAGTTAATTGAATAAACTTGGACTAAAGTAAAAATACATTTTCACCTTAGTAAAACACTTGAAATTCAAAACTCCATTTGATCTTTGGATCAAAATCACTTATTGTTTTTCTTTGAAATATATGTTATTAAAACACTTTCTTGCCTTCAAAAACTTTAAATGCTCAAGAACAGCTCATGTTCTTTCCTCTTTTCATGGTCATGGCCGAATACTCCCTTGCATGAGATGTGAAGATTTTGCTTCACTAATTTGACAAGTCATAGCTCAAAATGCTCACAAAATTATGACAAACAACAATCATACATCATTGCATCATAATCATGTATAAAAATCCTTACTTGGTCTAGAGATCAAAGTATGGTTTTTCAACATACATGAAAATAATTTTCATCCCATCAACATCATCATAAACATATGCTAAAGCATACTAAAGCATAAACCATTATTACAATCACAACGAAGCTCAAACATAGCTACACAAATCAATCACGGATAACATATAGTTATCAGGAAAAATCCCTTAGGCAAACTCCCCTTACCAGTTGAAGTTATCCTCCGAGCAAAAGTCGTCCGACCGGTCCGCGAATTCTCCCGATTCCTCGTCCGATTACTCAACCACAACTACACACACATAATCAATCCAATCATCAATATTACATAACACAAATTTTCCTATTCCTACCTATACAGGATTTTGCTAGGGAGCTATAAAAATAGTTAGGGACGTCCAAAAATTCCTATCTTTTGGATTCCATCCGTACTAGGTGTGGCAAGGCTAGATCAAAGCCTATTACACCAAAACTTGAACCAAAACCCCATCCACCAACACATGGAGGTTTCGGCCTAGAAAACCCATATGAGCTAGGAAGCTCATTTGGTTTCCAACTCTTGGATCAATGATCTTCAAGTACACACAACACTAGATTAAGTTACACCACTCAAAATTTTGGAGCAAACTCTTGCTTTTCAACAAGAGTGGGTTCGGCCACTTTATACCCATATGGGTTCGAGAAATCTTTTGGTTACATGCTCTTGGATAATAATGAAAGAGAATGATGAAACTAGATCATAGAAATTGATTTCACATTAAAAAGGATTTTTCTATACTTTTCTATGAATTTTCAAAGTTATGAATCAAAACTTGGATTTTCATGAATCAAGAGATTCAAGAGATGAAATAGAGAGATTAAAAGAGCTAGGATGGAGTTTATACCTCCTAGATGATGAATCTTAATAAGAAAAAACTTTGTTTCACCAAAAACTTCAACTTTTCAGGATCAAAGTGAAGAAATGGTTGAAGAACTTTGAAGAACTTGAAGAACAATTGAGAGAAGAAAGGGGAAAGAGATGGCCTAGTGAGAGAGTGAGTGAGATAGGAGAGAGGGAAGGGCTGCATGAAATTGGCCAAGGGTGAGGGAGAGAAATAGATATTTTCTCATCCATGGCAAACTTGTAATTAACGAAACGACAATTTGATAATTTCCTTAAAAGTCCCGGGGCATAATTGTCATTTCCCCTATAAATATCTAGATATTTTTAGAAATGTAATGATGACATTGGTGAGTCACAGGGTCAAAAGGGTCATTTCATAAATTCTGAGGAGCAAAACGGTCTTTTCATCCTAGGGCAAATGGTAATTATGAAAAAGGTCAAGGGCATTTTGGTCTTTTCGCGTCCTGATATTTTCTAAACGTCATCATTATAGTGGTGAGTCATGGCACACCTTCCTAGGTGATGTGACTTCAATCTTATCCGTAGCGGGTCACTGAAATCCCGTATTCAGCTCCGCTGTTCACCCGATTTTGGTTTTACGCCCGAATAATGTACGAAGACTTATTTATTTTGAAAATTTTCAAAATAACCAATATCGTTGAAAATAAAATATAAAACGTAACTGTTTCGTTCACAGGTCAAAATAAGGTTTTTTTATCAGTAAAATCTTACTGTCAATGAAAACGCAGATCGGGCTTCGCCCGAGCTTTTAACCCAAAATTTAACCATAACTCCCTACAATAGCGTAGAGCGTGACTATGATCTCAGATTATTTTAATTCACTCTCTAAACCCTTCAATAAAATACAAACACATAAATACTGTTTAATTAGAAAATCGGGGTGTTACATTGTACTTGCTTAAAGTAAAGCATCTTAACTAATTTGAAAAGGGTGTTTTCTCACTAACTTAGTGTAAAGCCATGATCGAAGCTAGTGTAAAATAAAATAGAATTTCATTTAGTTTTCAAACTATGATTCAATTAGTTCAAACTTGAAGACAAGGTCCTCTTTATACTTTGTGGATTGAATGTTAACTTAGTTTGTAAATAAAGATGATATCCCATTAAAACCTCAGGTAACTTCCTACTACTTTTTCTTCCATGAAATCGCTTTCATCATTTTAGTTTTAAAATACTTAGTTAATTGGATAAACTATGACTAAAGTAAAAGTACATTTTCACCTTAGTAAAAACACTTGACAGTCAAAACTCTATTTGATCTTTGGATCAAAATCACTTCTTGTTTTATTTTGAAACATAAGTTAATAAAACATCGTCTAACTTTCAAAACATTGAATGTTCAAGAACAACTCATGTTCTTCCTTTTTCTTAAGGTCAAGGCTGAATACTCCCTTACATGGGATGTGACGATTTTGCTTCACCAACTTGTCAAGTAATAGTTCAAAAACTAACAATATAATGATGAACAATAATCATGCATCATTCAATCATAATCAAGCATAAAAATCCTTATTTGATCTAGAGATCAAGGTATGGTTTTCAACATACATGAAAACATTTTTCCATCCAAGCATGCATCATCATAAACACATACTAAACATATAACCATTATTACAATTATGTTCTCAATGAGAACTTCACAAATAAAGTAGTGAACCCAAACAAAAGGGTTTCACCCAAACAATCATAAACAACCATTTTCACCTTCCACTAATTTTGGTGTGATGAGGTTCACTCCCCATACCTTTTGTGAAGAAATCCTCCGGTTGAAAAGTCATCTAACCAGTTCACGAATCTCCTGATTACTCGCCCAAAAACTCAACAACAACTACAATGACACAAACCAATCAAACATCAACATTCAACAACTCAAAATTTTCCTATTCCCTTAGACTTAGGGTTCGGCCATACGGTTCAAAAATTAGCTAGAGATGTCTAAAATTTTCTATCTCTTGGATGAATGATCCTTAAGTATACCTAACACTAAAACAAGTCTCATTACTCAAAACTTGAATAAAAAACTCAAGCTTTCTCAACATATGTGATTTCGGCCATATATACCCATATGAGTTAGAGAACTCTTTTGGTTACAAGCTCTTGGATTATGAAAGAGGGCAATGAAACTAACTCATAGAAATTTGTTTGACATTAAAAGGATTTTTCTACACTTTTTCATGAATTTATGAAGTTTGAAGTTCAACTTGAACAAAAGCTTGAACAGCATAGTTTCAATGGATGAAAATGAATATTAAGAGACCAAAGAAGAAGTTCATACCTCTTAGAGGATGAAGGTGAGTGAAGTGATCAACTTTGCTTCTCAAAGTTCTTGAAGTTTCTTATAGAAAATGTACAGAAAAAGTGAGAAAGTGTGAAGAAAGATGTGTTATGAAGAAGATATGGTTGGAAGGCCTTCATGAAGTGAAGGAGGCGTGTGAGAGGAGGTGGAGGGCAATGGTGTCCAAAAAATTTCACTTAAGGGGCAAAATGGTCTTTTCACACAAGGTTAAGTGGTAATTATGAAAAAGGTTAGGGGTATTTTGGTCTTTTGGCATCCAGATATTCGTGACACTGGCACACTTTCCTGGGTGATGTGACCTATTGTGACTTCAAGATTATCCATTAGCGGGTCCCGGTAAATCCCTATCCAGCTCCGTTCGTCACCCGATTTTAGATTTCTTCCGAATAACTTATATTATTTCGCTTTTTAGTGCGAATAACCAATTTTAGAAAAATTGTAGGAAATCCAATTCTAAGACTATCTGTTTCGTTCACGAGTCAAAATTAGGTCTTCTATGCAGTAAAATCATACTGTCAGTGAAAAACGCAGACCGGGCTCCGTCTGAGTTTTTGACCCAAAATTTAATTGTAACTCCCTACGATAGCGTTGAGCGTGACTATGGTCTTAGTTTATTTTATTTCTTTTTCTAAACCTCAGATAAAAATATAAACTTATTTATACAGTTTACTGTTCTTAGAAAGCTTGAAAAATCAGGGCGTTATAATATGGTTAGCAGATAATCAATCCATTCCCTAGGATCATATCCATTTGCGACAGATGCAAACTGATCAAGTTTACCAAAACTTCCTATTCTCAATATATATAGGACAATTTAAACAAGTCTCAGCAATTATAACAAGACTAGCAGTTGGTGTAGAAATGGCCAAATCAAAAGGTAAAAGAGAAACAAGTATTCCCAACAACTTAACACAGTCATAGGCAATAAAGGAATGGGTACCACCAGAATCAAACTATACAGTTAAAAGCTTACCTCCTAAGTTGCACTCTCCTCTAATCAGCTCATCATTCTGGGAGGCTTCAGCACCACTCACAATATACACTCTGCCCTTAGCTCTGGGCCTGACAACTTGCATGTGACTCACGAATGTCTCGGCCTTTGTTAGTCCACAGCTTGCATGGTATAGTCCTTGGTAGGATGACCCTTTCCACACTTCATGCATTTATGTGGAGGTGCCCCAAAGCGGCCAAAACCTCCACTGCTTGCTCAAGAAGACCTCTGTGGTTGTTGTTGTTGGTTCCGCGATGGTCTTGCATAAGGCTTCTTGTGAAACTTGTTGCTATTTGTGTTAAAAACTTGGTGGGCTCCGGCAAGTGTACCGAATCGAAGCAAGTAATAATAAAACGGTGAAAAATCGAGTATCAAAGTCAGGGATTGGGCGACCAAGTACCACTTCGCAAAATCAACAACTATTTAGACTTCAATAAATTGATTTGAAAGGAAAATAAAGAAAACTAAAAGAACCGTGAAGGTCCAAAGTTGCTCTTGTTGCTGCGGCTAGCGTCTAGATCTTCAATAAGCCGACACTTGTCCATCAGAACTAACAAGGTTGAAATTTCTAGCAACAAGATTACTTTCTTCAGGTCAAACCACAGTCCTTCCTCAAACTTCCTACACTTCAACTCTTCATCAGGGTTGCACTAGTAGTACCGTGAGAACTTAATCAAGCCCTCAAACTTTGCAGCATACTCTCCCACAATCAGGCTCCCTTGCCTCAGCTGGAGAAACTCCATCTCCTTTCCATGTCTTGCACTAGCGGGAAAGTACTTCTCCAAGAACTTAGCCTTGAAAACTCCCCAAGAGATGTGGTGGTGTTCCGATTCCAGCAGTTGATGGGTTCCTTCCCACCAGTACTCGGCATCACCAACCATCATGAAAGTTTCATAAGTCACTTTCCAGTCGTCGGGGCATTCCAGTACCCTGAAGATCTTTTCCAACTCCTTGATCAAGAGTTCAGCTTTCTTCGGATCAAACTTTCCCTGAAATTGTGGCGGATTGCTACAACGGAACTCAATAAGTCCACGTCCCGCAGCTACATTCTCTTCGCGTTGCGCTACGAAAGAAGCCATTTCTCTCATAGCCTGTACTGCTACAGCCATCTCAGTTTGATTGTTACTAGCGTTTGAAGAAGCACTCGTAGCTCCTTTTGCCATCTACAAAACTAGGATTATTAGATTCAAGGAAGATGAGATAAACTCAATCAAGCAATACCGTTCCTCATGTAACAATATGTCTGAGAAAAAATAGAGAACACACGGCACAAACAAAGACAGACCAAAACCATAAGCCCAAAAAGACCCGGCCAACTCTAATACCAAATAATGTAATACCCTTCACGAGTGGTACATTGTTTGTGACACTGTTAACAATTTATAAGGCCGAAAATAAACTATGCGGAAATTAAAATTAGGTTTGTTCGTAAATGCGGTTTCTCTTTTCGAAAAAATCTATTTAATAAATAATATCATAATCGTGACTTAAACATTTTCGTAATAATTCAAACTTAGAATCATTTTCTGCTAGAATATAAGATCAAACTAAAGATGGTTTCATAATATAAAACGAGGTAACTGAATATCTGTTACAAATCCCAAATACAACTGAAATAAATATAAAAAGAGACTAGGAGTTGTAGCTCCTCAAAATATAGGTTTCTCACTCAAAGACCAAGACAGTCAGACTGGCCCCAACACACACACTACCACTCTGAAAACTCCTCAACGGACTCAACCATCATCTCTGGGTCCTCCTCGGGATCCTCCTCCATGTCCAACTCCGAATCCCCCACCCAAGCCTCCCCGTGTCGCTAGGAATCACAATCGGCACCGGCTCCCTCAGAATAGGTCTAGGCCTATAGAGAACGTTCTTTCGGGCTGTATACCGAACGCAAGGGTGCAACGCCACAGCAGGTGGATCTTGGGTTGGAAGTACCGTGGGGACATCATCATCCACAGCAATAGTAGCAGGAAAAGCAGGTACCGGCACCGGTGGTGCAACCAAAGGGGCAGCTATAGATGCTTAGACTAGAGGTATAACTGACGGGACACCATCTCCCCGAGGAGGGCAACCACAAGAAGAAGCAGAGGAACTAGACCCATTGACCCTGATGTTGCTCACTGCCCACGGACCTATCCTCCTCCTCTGGTGCCACTCCATGTGAAGAGGTAGACGAATGGTGAACCATAGACAACCGCTCCAGCTCTCTCGAATGGTGATAGAGGTGTCTCTGATGTATTCCATGTGCCAGGTGTCCATGTGTCCAATCCATGAGTCATCTCTTCCATGGAACTCAACGTAAATGTAAGGAGGCATCGTTCTTGTCCGGAATGATGTCGTCTTTACAACAAAAGGGAAAAACATAACAGAAGAATAACAATAATAGGTGAGATTCCCATTCATCAATCATAACAGCAGGTAGATAAAAATAACACGACACAACAAATCATGGCATACTCATATAATCATGTTTACATGTTATTGTTGGGAATTTGCTTATTTAAAAATATAAAGCAGTGGAAAAATTCCCAACAAAAGATCCATGCGAATGGTCATGACTCATGATTGTAGTGTTTACCTATTGTAACGATGCTTTACCGTGAACACTGCGAGGGGAAGAATGGTTCTTCTCACTTGATCACGAGCACTACGAACACTGCTCTGAAGAGGACGATAAACGCTATCACCAGTACCGCAATGGAGCAGCACCTCTACATAGTCCACGCGATCAAATGGATTGGGGGGCACGCCTACCAAGGAGGTGGTGTGCTGGCCGCTAGGTTATGCGCAGTAAAAGCTTCTTATGCTTAAGTGACGTACACAACCTTATAAGATATCACCCACTTACCCTAACCCCAATGGGCTTGTACGCTACAGGCCCAATCTATAATTAATATTATGAAATCATATTTAATAAATTAATTCATTCTCCGTCTATTTGCTCTATTTGTGTGACCCTATAGGTTCTCAATAAATTGGCAATAATATTAAATCACATTTAATATTATAAACAATGAGCGGCATCTAGCAATACATCATTGTTACCCAATTAGTGAAAACATCGGTGATACGATATATACCTTAAGGTAACCAAAAGAATCGTGTAGTAAATGTCCCTTCGTCCATGTCTTAATTGAACACAAGGAATAAATGTGTCATCCTTGTTAAGTTCAATTATTTATTTCTCAATTCCCGAATAGACATGTAATCACAAATGGGCCCAATATCTCATACTGGCCCAATGTAGCATGGACATGCACTTTCACGTCTCACTCTATCGAGAGGCCCATGACATTACTCCTGTTATGCAGGAGGGACGAATCCTGTCTACATCACTCACATCCCTCAATAGGATTCATTGTAGGCCCACAACTATCTTTATGATCATCCTGTTACGGATAACATTTGGTAGCATTAAAGCCTATAACCCCTCATGTAGGAATTGTAATGACTTCAAGTCCAAGGACTACTTCACTTTGGTTACTATGAGAAGCGCTCATGACACTTATATAACTATTATGCAGCGTTCTCATAGTGGGTCAATCCAGTATAAATATTACTATAATATTTATACCTATGTGAAGACTTGATATCTCATATCCATGACCCGTGAGATGTGGTCATCAGTCTACCCACATAATAGTCCCGATGTATTATTGTCGTCGTAATTAACAATAATACTTAACTACGGATATTTTAAGAATAGTATTTTAATGTTCAATAGGGTCTCACGATCAAGTCATGCAATTGATGTTCTATTGAACTGAGATAACTATTCTAAGGACTTTACTTCGTTTAAAAAATTATTAGTATAAACTGAAATGCCTCATATATATATATATATATATATATATATATATATATATATATATAATCAAAGTCATGATACAAATGTAAATCTCAAAGAGAACTAATGGCCTCTAGGGCTTACACCAACAATCTCCCACTAGCACTAGAGCCAATCAGACATAAATCTAATACCCATAGACCTAGTATGACCATCATGCTTGTGCTGAGCAAAAGGTTTCGTAAGCGGGTCAAAAACATTGTCAAGTGTTAGAACTCTGCATATATTCACATCTCCGCTATCGATAATCTCTCGAATGAGATGGAAGCGCCTAAGTATATGTTTGGATCACTGGTGAGATCTAGGTTCTTTGGCTTGTGCAATGGCTCCATTGTTATCACAATAGAGATCAATGGGATCCACAATGCTAGGAACAATACCAAGCTCTGTAATGAACTTCCTGATCCAAACGGCCTCCTTTGCTGCATTGGAGGCAGCAATATACTCAGCCTCTATGGTAGAATCAACAACAATCTCCTGCTTTGAACTCTTCCAGCTCACAGCGCCACCATTCAGGCAAAACATAAAACCAGACTGCGATCTGGAATCAACCTTATCGGTTTGGAAGTTAGCATCGGTGTAACCCTTTACAACGAGATCTTCCTCATCTCCATAGATCAAGGATGTATCCTTAGTTCTTCTCAAGTACTTGAGGATATTCTTGACAGCAGTCCAGTGACACTCACTAGGATCAGACTGGTACCTGCTCATTATGCTTAAAGCATATGAGACATCTGGTCGAGTACATAACATGGCATACATGATAGATCCGATTGCAGATGCATACAAAATCTTACTCATGCGATCCCTCTTTTCATGATTGGAATGGGATTGTGCCTTTGAAAGGCATATACCATGTGACATTGGCAAGAGTCCTTTCTTGGATTCATGCATGTTAAACTGTTTTAACACCTTGTCTATGTATGTACTCTGACTTAGGCCCAACAGTCTACGATCTATCTCTATAGATTCTGATACCTAACACATAGATAGCCTTGCCTCAGTCTTTTGTAGATAAGCAATTCCCTAACCATGTCTTTACATTTTGTAGGGTAGGGATGTCATTAACAATAAGTAGTATGTCATCCACATATAGTACAAGAAAGACAACAATGCTCCCACTAACCTTCTTGTAGACACAAGGTTCATCTTCATTTTTTATGAATCCCAACTGTCTTACAACATCATCAAAACGAAGATTCCAGCTTCTAGAAGCTTGCTTCAATCCATAAATGGATCGTTGTAATTTGCACACCTTTCCAGTATTCTCTAGAGTGTCAAAACCCTCAGGTTGTATCATGTACACATCCTCGAGAAGATTTCCATTAAGGAAAGCAGTCTTGACATCCATTTTCCAGATTTCATAATCCTGGAGTGTTGCAATAGCAAGCAAGATTTGAACGAATTTAAGCATTGCAACTGGTGAAAAGATTTCGTCATAGTCTTTGCCATGAATTTGTTTGAAACCCTTAGTAACCAATTTTGCTTTGTAGGTATGTACATTACCATCCATGTCAGTTTTCTTTTTGAAAACCCACTTGCACCCTATGGGTTTTACCCCTTCTGGTGGTTCAACCAAGTTCCAAACTTGATTAGTTAACATGGAATCCATTTCAGATCTCATGGCCTCTAGCCATTTCTCAGATTTTGAGCCAGTGATGGTTTCCTGGTAAGTCACAGGCTCATCTTGATCCATGAGTAAAACATCACCTTGTTGAGTCATGAGAAATCCACATCTCTCAGGTTGGTGACGTATCCTGTTAAACCTATGCAATTCTTGTGCTACTGGAGCAGATTGTTGTTCCACAACATCTTGCAGAGCTTGCTCCTATTCCACCATAGGTTCATTGCTATTTTGTGATTCTTGAACTTCTTCAAGTTCTATTTTCCTCCCACTGGTTCCTTTGGAGATAAACTCCTTTTCTAGGAATACACCAGTCCTAGCAACAATCACTTTGCCTTCAGAAGGATTGTAGAAATAGTATCCCTTGATTTCCTTGGGATAACCCACAAATAAGCACTTACCAGATTTGGGTTCAAGTTTATTAGAAATTTGATGTTTCACATAAATCTCACAACGCCAAATCTTCGTAAAAGTCATACTGGGTCGTCTGCTAGTCCATATCTCATGTGGTGTCTTTTCAACCGTCTTAGATGGAACGTGGTTAAGTGTAAAAGTTGTTTTTAATAAAGCATGTCCCCAGAAGGAGTTTGGAAGGTCTGCAAGACTCATCATGGATCGAACCATATCTAATAAGGTCTGATTCCTCCTTTCAGATACACCATTCCATCGTGGTGTTCCAGGAAGAGTGAGTTAAGATAATATCCCACACTCTTTTAGATGATCATCAAACTCCAGGCTTAAATATTCACCATCTCGATCTGATCGAAGTGCTTTAATATTCTTGCCCAGTTGGTTTTGTACTTCATTCTTGAATTCCTTGAAATTTTCAAAGGATTCGGATTTATGTTTCATTAGATACACAAGTCCATATCTACTGAAGTCATTAGTAAAAGTGATGAAGTATTGAAAACCACCTCTAGTCGATGTGTTTAGGGGTCCACATACATCACAATGTAGAAGGCCCAAAAGATTACTTGCCCTTTCACTATTACCAGTAAATGGGGCTTTAGTCATCTTTCCCAATAAACAAGACTCGCATATCTCATATGATTCATAATCAAAAGAGTCTAATAGTCCATCTTTATGGAGTTTGGAAATGCGCTTCTCATTTATGTGGCCCAAGCGACAATGCCAAAGGTAAGACGGATTTTACTGGTTCGGTTTGACCCTTTTGTATTAATGTTATAGATAGACATATCAAGATCAAGGACATAGAGTCCATTATACATTTGACCACTAGCATAGAAATTTTCATTTTAATAAATAGAACAACATTTGTCCTTTATTATAAAATGAAAACCACTCTTGTCCAAACAAGAAATAGAAATAATATTCCTGCTAATAGCAGGCACAAAATAACAGTTCTCCAACTGAATAATAAGCCTAGTAGGCAAAGTCAGTACATAGGTTCCTACAGCTAAAGCATCAACTTTTATTCCATTGCCAACTCGTAGGTCAACTTCGCCTTTTGCTAATGGTCTACTCCCTTTTAGATCCAGCATATTTGTACAAATATGAGATCCACTTCCAGTATCTAATATCCATGATGCAGAAGTAGATAAATTGACTTCTATAACATATATACCTGAGGTGCAAGTCCCACTTCCCTTTTTCCTACCCTTTTCCAAGTATTTGGGGGCAGTTCCTCTTCCATTGTCCAGTCTGACCGCAGTGAAAGCAAGTGCCCTCCTTAGCAATTCCACCCGTAGGCTTTAAGCCATAAGTGTTAGATTTGGACTTATGGAAGCCCTTGCCCTTGCCCTTCTGCTTATCCATGGGTTTCTTGGGCTGCTTCTGCCCTTTCCAGCATGGACCATCATAATGGCCTTCCCCTTCCTTTATTAATATTTTGTTTACCAGTTCTCAACATGCTCAACAATTCTAGCAACAGTTTGCCAAGATCGTGCATATTGTAGTTCATGACAAACTGACTATAGCTCTCGGGCAACGATTGCAGTACTACGTCAGTGGCCAACTCTTGGCCCAATGGAAAACCCAACCTTTCAAGATTCTCAATGTACCCAATCAATTGAAGTACATGAGGACTCACAAGGCTTCCCTTTGCCAGTTTAGTATTGAAAAGGGTTCTGGAAACCTCGAACCACTCATGCCTTACCTGTCCTTGATAAAGAATTTTGAGGTGCACGATCATATCGTACGCCTCCATGGTCTCATGTTGCTTCTGAAGCTCAGAGGTCATGGTAGGACGTATGAGGCAGCCGACATCTAAGGCATCATCTTGATGCTTCTTATAAGCATCTTTCTCAGCCTTAGAATCATTCGCAACCGGAGGCTCCTCAGGGATTTATTCTTCAAGAACATATAGCTTCTTTTCATGCCTGAGGACAATCCTCAGGTTCCTATACTAGTCCAAGAAATTCGTTCCGGACAACTTGTCCTTCGCAAGGACAGATCATAGTGATAGGTTATTTGATGTGTGGTTTGCAGACATGGTTATCTACAACAGAAATATACAAAATATAAGTATCATGTATAAACATATTTAATAAGGTCTTTTATTAAATACGCCTCCCACTATTTTACTCAAATTAATGATCCTCACCATTGACTCGGAAAATCACGTTGGAAGATTTTCTAGTGGGACCAAGATCCATATTTCACTTTATTCTGAGTCAATTTTGGTTGATCGCCCATAACTTTGCTATTTAGGTAGGAAACTCTTTCCAATTACATCTCATGTAATTCTTAGATCAGTTGGGTGAATAACTCTTATTCTAACCCATCTTATGGACTAATGCCCAACTACATGCCTCTAAGCCCTTTTTAATCCTATTGAAGTTGGCTTAGTTAAGTCAGAACCAATAGTTGACAATTGGATATTACATTTATCCCATCACGTCTTACTAGTATAGACAAAGGTACTCTGCTTTGGCAGACCTACTCTCAATTGATATTAGTCTTGACGAGTGTCATGCATTGGAAGGCATATTCAAACGTGACTTAATATTTCCTTTTGAGGGATTTATTTATAAATTTGATTTCACCATAAGTTAAACTGTTTAACCTGCTATATACTAACATGCATCTCATACGTATATAGCATATAACAAATGTGACATGGTTATGACCCTTAACGCATAGATTCTCCCAAGCCAATGAGGAATCTAATTTAAAAACCCTAATAGCGTACAAGCTTCACCAAGCATGATCACCTACCAAGTTGTCCTCTTCTGAAGTCGTCTTCTTGTCTCCACCATAACATTACAATTGCAAGAAACCTCTTTTACATTCAAGGGGAATAAGGTGAGAAAAGAATTTACATATGGAAATGAAGAGAAAGGCATGACACACAAGCCGTATTTCAAAATAACCAAAGAAATTAGAAAAAGGACTAAGGCCATAACCATTCACCATACACAACCAAATACATAATAACAATTTAATAATAAAATACCATAATATTTATTATTATTACTATTATTATTATTATTATTATTATTATTATTATTATTATTATTATTATTATTATTATTATTATTATTAAGTGATTTCTAAAACCACTCAAAATAGCATTTCCGATATCCTCATAATCGATTACTGCTATTCGGACTCCTCAGAAAATGACTATTGTACTATCATAATCGATTACCGTACCACCATAATCGATTACATAATCAATTACATAATAATCCATTATGTCATCTGTTATGTGAACGTTTATGCAAACACTTTGCATAATCGATTATACAATTGATTACATAATCGATTATTGCGATTTTGACCAGAATTTGCTTTGCTTCCACGACGATTAGGGAATCAACATTTGAACCCTCATAGTCGATTATTGTTCCACTATAATCGATTATGGCATGTCTGGACGTAAGGTGCGCATGACAACAACACTTGCTGTCGTCGCAAATCAAAACAAGGATTTCAGAAAATCGTTTTTCGTAAAACACTTTTACGATTTTCAAATATAACATGTTAAAGATTATATCTTTTCAAGACTAAACATGCTATAACATATAAACACACAAGAGAATCATGGTTTCGCAAGCGGCTCTGATATCACTGTTGGGAATTTGCGAAATTTAAAAATATAACGCAGCAGAAAAATTCCCACCAAAAGATCCATGCGAATGGTCATGACTCATAAGTGTAGTGTTTACCTCTTGTAGCGAAGTTTTACCGCGAACACTGCTAGGGGAAGAACTGTTCTTCTCACTTGATCACAAGCACTACGAACACTGCTCTGAAGAGGAAGATGAACGCTATCACCAGTACCGCAATGGAGCCGCACCACTACGTAGTCCACGCGAACAAATCACCATCGGAGAAAATGTCGTGCTAGCTGACGGCAGGGGATGGGGGGCGCGCCTACAAAGGAAGTGGTGTGACGGCCCCTAGGATATCCGTAGTAAAAACTTCTTACGCTTAAGTGACGTGCACAACCTTATAAGCTGTCACTCACTTACCCTAACCCTAGTGGGCTTGTACGCTACAGGCCCGATCTATAATTAATATTATTAAATCATATTTAATAAATTAATTCATTCTCCGACTATTTTCTCTATTAGTGTGACCCTATAGATTCTCAATAAATTGGCAATAATATTAAATCACACTTAAAATTATAAACAATGAGCGGCATCTAGTAATCATTGTTACCCAATTAGTGAGAATATCGGTGATACGATATATACCTTACGTTAACCAAAATAACCGTGTAGTAAATGCCCCTTCATCCATATGTCTTAATTGAACACAAGGCATAAATGTGTCATCCTTGTTAAGTTCAATTATTTATTTCTCAATTCCCGAGTAGACGTGTAATCACAAATGGGCCCAATATCTCATACTGGCCCAATGTAGCATGGCCATGCACTTTCACGTCTCACTCTATCAATAGGCCCATGACATTACTCCTGTTATGTAGGAGGAACGAATCCTGTCTACATCACTCACATCCCTCAACATGATTCATTGTAGGCCCAACAACTATCTTTATGATCTTCCTGTTACAGATAACGTTTGGTAGCATTAAAGCCTACAACCCCTCATGTAGGAATCGTAGTGACTTCAAGTGGAAAGACTACTTCACTTTGGTTAACATGAGAAGCGCTCATGAAACTTACATAACTATTATGTGGCATTCTCATAGTGGATCAATCCAGTATAAATATTACTTTAATATTTATACCTATGTGAAGACTTGATATCTCATATCCATGACCCGTGAGATGTGGTCATCAGTCTACCCACATAATAGTCTCGATGTATTATTGTCGTCCTAATTAACAATAATACTTGACTACAGATATTTTAAGAATAATATTTTATTGTTCAATAGGGTCTCACGATCAAGTCATGCACTTGATGTTCTATTGAACTGAAATAACTATTCTAAGGACTTTACTTCATTTAAACAATTAACAGTATAAACTGAAATGCCTCATACATATAAATATATGTAAATCAAACTCATGATACCAATGTAAATCTCAAAGAAAACTAATGGCCTCTAGGGCTTACGCCAACAGTTATATCATCATGATCATTCATATAACACCAAGTCATAATGCATCTCAAACAAACAAGTTAACATCATGTGGGATGATGTCACGATGCATAGACCAACAATGCAGTGATGTGACACAATCCCCTACTCTATGGAACTAGACAAACATCGGAAAGAGTGATCGGGAGTACACGCTTTGCTTGCGCCAGCCAATCAGCTATATGTGCTGAGACATTGGAAATCATGGGTGTACACTGGCTTTATGCAAAGACGCTCTACACCAATCGTGAACAAGGCAGTGTCTAGTCGAGAATGTTGGTGTGGGATCTTGTTTTCCCATGGCATAGGAGAGCTACCAACTGGCCACATATGGAGTTACACACCCCAACGTCACCAAGGTCAAACCGGCCATCACCACCATATTCTGCACCCACACAAGGTGTAAGCTCAACGCCTAGGCTCACAGGCCTTAACTGACAACAAATGCAACATGTTGAACTTCGCATGCGAATGCGATCAATATGTGTTCGACATCTAAGGACGTGTTTCTCCAAGAAACTAGCTATCACTAGGCTTCACAAGCAGTAACTTAAGTTACTTAGAGGATCTCCACGCCTCCTTGCGTTAAGTTGTTGATCAAACACGTGGTTTTGTTTGTGTTCATATCATATGACAATCCTATATGTCTTATGAAGAGGATTCCCAATCCTTCCTTGAGTAATTCTTTAATCCTTACTAAGACATGATCAATTGTTGATCAAGTATTTATGAAATATTCTTTATTATTTAAGCATTATGGTTTACTTATGACTAAGCCACCAAGAGTATGAAATGTAGTCTTGATCCACTACATGACACACTAAAACATTCGTATCTTAGAGTTCTAAGTCCTTTCTTGACTTAATTTTTTCATTTCGCAAATGCTTGTCACATAAGTTTTTAGTTTTCTTTTAAGGTTAAGATGAGAGAATTCCTTTGCTCTTAGAAGTATTGAAAAGGAGGTACATTGGTACCTTTTAGTTATCTTTAGTTAAAGACACTTCTTGAAAGACAATGAGTTCTAAAGGTACATAGACCTTTATCCTTACTCAAAACCTCAAAGTAATTGAGTGATAGTGAACACAAGTCAACCAATGAATGGATATGGGGAATAAGTACAAGCTTAATCGTAGAGGGTCCATCCAAGCCTAAACCGTGTTTGCACATATCAATTTACTTTGGTTTGAAAACATTTGGAATCAAAAGGTCCTTAAGTTTAAACTTAAAAGTCATTTCCTTTTCAAAAGGTAAGTTCAAGGCAAAAAGGAGGGAAAAGGGTGTGTAGAACACTCCTAGCCTGTCACGGTCGTGGCCACCATCACGGCTAGGCAGTGATAGGCTTTGTCCCCATCACGTAGGAAGATCACGGCTGTGAGCCTCATCACGACTAGGCCGTGAGCCACTTCACGACTAGGCCTTGCTACTCTCTGTTTCTCATTTTATGGGGAATCATGGTCGTGACACCGATCAAGGGCAGGCCATGATCCTTAGTGTTTCATGCAAAATATTTTCTAAAAATTTCCAAAAACTTTCTTGGTTCATTCTTAGGTTTTTCATGAGAATCAAAACATGGTATAGTTCCAAAAATCCATAAAACTTTATATCCTTTAACATCATAAGTTCAAAGCATGCTTTGGATCATTCAAAAGTTCTTAAAGTTCAAAAGGTAGTTTTCTCCTTTACACACACGCAAGCAAAACCTCCCATCACAAGGCTAAGAGTGAAGTTTCACTTCACCAACATAGTAAGCACATGAATATGATGAATAATTCATAAACATTATAGATCTAAACATACCGTCAAAATATCCTACCTTGACCAAAGTCAAGGCTAGAGTTTTTCATCATTTTCAAAGCATAGCATCATATAAGATATCAAACAAGCATAAGGAGCATGAAACTAAGATTATTATAAACCAAATCACCAAATACACAACCACACAAGATAGGAAGATGACAACTCTAAGGAATAAGAGTTGTTACTGTCCTTCTAGCTTAATCATTGTTCTTATTTTGATTCATATTGGAAAAGAAATTTAAGAATTGTTTGATTGAGTAAATATCTATGTGAATATGATTAAATGCGAAAAAGCTATAAATTCTGATATGTTATTGCTAAAGGTTTGATTTAGTTGTGAGCAGGTTTTAAAGGTGTACTTGCTGAAGGAATTACTCTGGGATGTTTTGGAATGCTGCAGCTTCTGGAGGGAAGTCATTACAAGATAAAAGCATTTCCAGCTCAGCCAATGCCCACTAGAAGACAAAATACCTGCTGCGTTGTAACGCCCCAATTTTCACGTTTTCTAATTCTTCAGTATTTTAACGTTTTATTTTATTGGAGGGTTTAGAGAGTGAAATAAAATATTCTGACCAGATAGGAATGTCCTACACAACCATAGGAAGCCGTGGCTAAGTTTCGGGCAAAAGCTCAAACGGAGCCCGATTTGCGTTTTTCACGGATAGTAGCCCGATTTGTTAAGATTCGTGCCGACGTCCGAAAAATAATAATATTATATTATATTCGGCCGTTTAGCCGAATCGAGAGGCGTTTGGAGTCGTAAAGGGATTTATTGAGACCCGACAACGGATGAGCTTGATACCACATCATCCCAGGACACTTGGGAGAGTATGCCAGAGTCGTCATGACGGTCGGGAAAATCTAGACCCGAAATTACCAAAATGCCCCTATCCTTAGTCTTTTACACTTTTATCATTTTACCCTTTTGGCAAATGACCTTTTTGCCCTTAAGTGACATTTTAAAGAGCTGAACTCAGCCCCATCCAGCCTTAATTTTCGCACAGCCCCCTCCCCAAATAGAAATCCATAGCTGTTCTTCAGAAAACACCATTGATCCTTGAGAAAAAGCTTGATTACTTGTTAGAATCACTTGATTCCTTGAGCAATCTTCCTTCATTCTAAGGGAAGATCACTTCTATGATCTCTTAGCTTCTTGAATCTCTCTCTATTTCAAGATCAAACTTCATTTTCATGAAAATCATTTCTTAGATCCAAAACTTTGAAAATCCATAGGAAATTGTAGAAAAATCCTTTTGATGTGAAACCAATTTCTTTGAACTCACCTCATCAATCTCTACCTAAACCCAAGAGCTTATGATTCAATTCTCATCATAGTTCAAAAATCCCAATATGGCCGAACCCTATGTGATGATGATGAATAGTGTTTTTCATCGATTTTTGATTTCTAACACTTGATTTCATCCTTAGCTTTCCTATTGCCTTTGAATCCATGAAATGGAAAACCAAAATCAATTCCTAACCTTTTTACCCTAGGGTGGCCGAAACCCTCTTTGTTAGAATTGTTGAGTTTTGCTTTGATTGTTGTTTAATGTTTGATTGTTGTGTTGTTGTAGTTGGTGACGATTGTCAGGAGGTTCACAAACCGATCAACCGACTTTGATCCGGATATCTGCTCTTCAACAGGTATGGGGGGTGAACCACGTCACACCAAAATAGTGGTGGTGAAGATGGTTGTTTAGTTTATGTGTGGGTGAAACCCTTTGGTTTGGGTTCACCAATTAATTTGGTTCTCTTGGAGAACAATGTGTAATAATTGTAGTTTATGCTTGTATGCCTTATCATGTGTCTTATGATGATGTTGTCTAGGTGAGAAAATAATTTCTTGCATGTTGAAAAACCTACTTTGATCACTAGATCAAGTATGGACTTTTGTGTTTGATTATGAAGAAATGATGTGTGTTTAATGTCTATCATAATTGTGTAAGTTTTGTGAGCCATAACTTGGTTAGTTTGGTGAAGTAAATCTTCACATTGGTGCATAGTTGGCTTTCAGCCATGACCTTGATAAAAGGAAGGTAATGTGTAGTTCTTGAACAAATTAAGTTTTCAAGTAAGAGAAGTGTTTTAGTGGCTTATGCTTTAAAGAAAAACCATAGGTGATTTTGATACAAAGATCAAACAAAGTTTCAATCTCTAAGTGTTTTCACCAAAGTGAAACATGTGTTATACCTTACCATTAGCTCATCTAGCTAATCAAGTTTTTTTTTTAAAGTGAAACAAAGGAGTGCTTGTCATAAAAAGTTAGACATAATTCCATAAGGTTTTTCTTTATTCTAGAACAAAGTAATGTTTTCTTAAGGCTATTTTCGCTAAACGATTCAGGGAAATTTTAAAAGAGGTATTACTACCTCAATTTCGCTGAGCAAGTGTGTCCTCACTAAGCGAAACTCACTCACATTTTATCTTTATCTTTTCCTTGTTTTCCTCAAAGTTGTAAACATTGTTTTGGTTTACAAAATGAGTTTTTAACTCAAATCGTAAAGTTTTACGTATAAAACCTAAGTTAAGTAATTAACTTAGAGTTGAAGACAAGAGTTAATTAAGTATTGAATGTGGTGAGACAAGACCATATACTATACCATTGATGACTTAGTACATCAATGAATTTATAAGACTTAAGTGAATCAACACTTATTTCCTTAATTGAAAATCAAGGAATAATATCTTAGAAAGGATTAAAGACTTATCTAAGAGGATTCTCAATCCTTATTCATAATGTTTAGGACTTGAGCCTTAATTCATAAGACATAAACACAAACACGAAACATTTTGGGTTTTCAAACAGTAGTTCGATGACGGACCGGTGATTCGGATCTAGGTCAATCGTTTACTTGTTTCAGTCTTATGATGACTCGATCCCGGAGGGATCACGAGATTTATCCGGTGGATAAAGGTTTTGTTTTTCAAAGACGCGTATAGTTCCTAAGGGAGAGAACCTTAGTGGACCTCGAGGTTTATCCGGGGGGTAGACATTGCTTTTTCGCATCTGCTTTGTGTAAGCATTGGCATTTCATTTGCATAGTTATAAGGCCTTGAGCCTAGGAGTTGAGCTTACACCTTCATGCGGGTGCGAATCTTACGGTGACAATCTTCAATGGTCTTTTTGGAGGTATCAGGGTTGGAAGGGCTGACATGTGACCAGTTGGTAGCTCTTCTGTGTCGTGGCGAATCCATGCAATACACTGATATCCTCTACTAGATGTTGTACTCTTCATGTTTGGTCGAGAGTGTTTCCATAAAGCCAGATACGTGCACGTTATGAATGTTGTAGCATCTTGCTCATGGCTGGCAGAAACCGGAACATGTCCTCCCATTCACTCTCTCCGACGTTTTGTTAGCTCCATGGAGTTGGGGTCAGAGTAGTACCCAATGACATTGGCATCGAGTCATATACATTGCACCGCATTGCATGGCTGTTGATGTTTACATTTACTGTTATACATCACTGTATTGTGTAAGAATGCCTTATATTATGCTGTTAACTGTTTAACATGATATTATGTTGTTAACTGTTTAACATAATTTATATTGAGAATTTTAGTAAGCATGTTGGGTACGCCGTTACCTGGTGAGTCATCCTGTTTTTTGTATTGCTGTTTTGCTGTGTTGATGAACAGGAATCTCACCCACATCTGTATGTTTTCTGCTGGTACTTGCTGTTGTTGCTTGAACAGATGGACGTGACGATCGTTCAGTCCAGTAGTTTCCTTGAGCCCGGAGGCGGACTCTTTTTGTGGTTTAGTTTTGTGGTTGGCCAGACTGTGTCAGTATCTGTAGTACTTTTGTAGTACCTTTTGGGAGCTACGACTCCTACTACTTATTATTTCTTATTATCAGTTATACTTTAGACTTATGTCAGTATACAGTAATATTGTTTATTGTTTCTATTTGTTTGTTTTATGTTTCTGTATTTATGATATAGTATGTTCTAGAAATGCATGGTGAACCTAAGTTCATTTATTAGTATTATTTACCTTTACTAGTCCCATTACATCTTGTGAGAAGAAAAAAAAGAAAACCGTATTTTTCGCATTAATAAATATTTTCGGTCTTATAAATGTTCGGGAATGTGACACTCGGGAAAAGGTGTTGCATGCATTGTGCAAAAAGGGGGAGGGAGAATATAATGCAACAGTTGTGTGTATTTGGGAATTGGGCGAAGGAATACTTTAGTATTTGAATTTTGTAAAATCCCAAAGAGTGAGGTGTGAGAAAGAGTGCAACCCTATTTTAGGACTAGTACAAATAGTGAGACAGACCTTGCTTTCCGGGTCAGCCCTGTACTGTGCAGCAGCCGTCCGCTCCATTGTCCTCTCTGTAATTTCGTTTACGCATTATGCCTTTATTTTCCATTTCTTTTGCTTGTTTTGTCTTTAAGCTCATTATGTGCTAAATTCTCTTAGTTAGAATTCTATGAATTTGTAATTGTACTGAAGGGTAATTCAATGTTATGGATGTTTTTTGTTTTCTTCTCTTCTGATTTAATGTTTAATTTCGGTTTAGCCTGATCAACTGATCTAAAATATTAGCTAACTAAGTTTGGAAAAACCAAGTTGGTGGACTTGACTAGAAGATAACGATAGAGCAATTAATTGGAAAATTAATTGTGTTGAATGAACTAGGAATAGCCTTGAAGTCTTTAAGTAGCTGGACGTATTTATCTGTCAACTAAGGGAAATTAATTTGAACTTAGGAATAAGAAGCTTTTAATGAACTCAATTAACTGCTGGAAAGCAATTCTCATTTCCTGGACTAAATGTTGTAGCATCCTGAAGCATAAGTTACCCTAAAGTTAAGATTACAGAGGATTAGAATCCTAGTTGTTTCTATCTCTGTTTTAAAACATCCATTTATAGGTATAATTAATTCCTTGCATTTATCACTTACTGTTCTAATACCCAATTACTCCATTTACTTTACATGCCTACAATTACTCTTTATTTTATTAAGCTAAGGAGAAAATGTTAAAATAGAACTTGTATTCAAATCATTTAAATCCTCGTGGGAACGATCTTTATTCACACTTTATTACTTGTTGACAGTGTACACTTGCACATATCATTATTTTACACAACAGAAGACCTATCTACACAACTTAGGGTTTTCACCCAAACTAGAAGCCATTTTCATCCACCTATGAGGTGAGATGAAGGTTCACTCCCCTTTACCTCTAAAGATTTTCAAAGGTTGAGAGGAGAAGAGATGAGGTTCCAAGATTCCCAAGCTTGCAGTAACATCCCAATTTTCTGTAACTCTAATCGAGTTGAACCTTGATTAGGGCTTTGATTGCTTGTGTGAATTATTTGTGTTAGTTTAAGACCTAGTTGGAAGCTTAGAAATATGCTTGAACAAGGTTGGAAGTGCTTAAGAGTTAAACGAGAAACTGGGGAAGTCAAAGTTTGGTAGGCTCTTTCCAGCTGAGCAGCACGCTCAAGCGTGGGAAAGGATCATGCCCTAGCGTGCCAACGCTGAGCGTTGGCATGTTGCATGCTCATGCGTGCTGAGTGTGTAACACCCCAATTTTTAACTGCTTTTAATATGTAATTTGTATAAATAATTTTTTATTTTATCTGAGATTTTAGAAAATGAAATTAAATAAACCAAGATCATATTCATACTCTACAGCATCGTAGGGAGTTACGGTTAAAATTTGGATTGAAAATTCAGACGGAGCTCAGTCTGCGTTTTCACTGACAGCAAGATTTTACTGATCAGAAGACCTAATTTTGACCTGTGAACGAAACAGTTAGGTTTAGTATCAAATTTCCAACAATTTTGATAAAATTGGTTTTTCGCACTAAAAATGTGAAATAATATAAGTTATTCGGGCGAAAGCTTAAATCGGGTGAAGAACGGAGCTAAATATGGATTTATCGGGACCCGCTACCGAATAAACTTGAAGTCACATCAGGTTACATCACCTAGGAAGGCATGCCAGTGTCATGATGACGTTTGAAAATATCTGCACACTGTGAAAAGACCAAAATGCCTCTAACCTTTTTCTGTAATTACAATCTTGCCCTAAGATGAAAAGACCAATTCCCTTAAGTGGAAAAATTTTGGACTCCCTTGCCCCTTGAGCTTCACGCCCCCATCCCTTCATGAAACCATTCCATCCACTTTTCTCACAACTTCATCCTCCTCCTTACTTTCTCTCATTTTGCAAGTTGAAGCTTAAGGAATATTGTGGGAAGAAAAGTGTTGATCTTGCTCATTTTCATCCCCAAAGAGGTATGGTTACTTCCTTTGATCCATAAACTTCATGATTCTCCTCTTATTTCTTGTTTGAAAACCATGATTTCCATGAGTTCCAACTTCTAGATCCAACCTTCAAAAATTTCTAGAAAATTGTAGAAAAATCCTTTTAATGTGAAACCAATTTCTATGAGCTAGTTTCATCATCCTCTATCGCTATCCAAGAGCATGAAATAAAATAACATTCCTAGCCTATTTTATAATGAAGTGGCCGAAACCTAACTTTTGGGAAGCTAAGTGTTTTGCTTCAATTTTTAGAAAGTGACAATGGATTTCATCCTTCCATTACCCTTATGAGTTGAATCCAAGAGATTGAAATCAAATGAAATCCCTAGCCTATTTTCAATAAGATGGCCGAAACCTAGACCATATAAAGTGAGGAGATTTATGTTGTTAATGTCGAAGTTTTGAATTGATTGTTATGAAGGATTAAACTGGGATTGATTGTTCTAGGCGGTTCAAAGGAAACCGGAGTCCGAATGGAAAACCCTTCGAGAACGAACTTGAAATCTTCAAGAGGTAAAGGGAGATTACTAACAATGAGTTTGGTAGTCTCATAAGCTTGTTTGTTAGATGTGTTGGTTGTTGTTTTACTTGGAATCATAAGATGAATCTTACTTTGTGAATATACTATGTGTTGTGTATGTACTTGATTTAGTTTGCGATGTTTGTGATTGGATGTTTGAAAATGAATTGTGGCATTGTTGCCTTGGATGAGATATATGCATGATGTTGGTTTAAGATTGATGCTTATATATGTATATATTGCATTGTGATTTTGACTGTATTGGTTAAGAGCATAGCATCGACTATAGCTTCATAATGAAGATTAATTGCTTGCCTTAATCAAAGTTTTAAAATGTATTCTGAAATCAAAGAAAAACCTTGAGAATAGTTTTTTCTTATCAAGGAAAGAGCTTCTTTTTTTAAAAAATGTTAGATCCTTTTTTTAACGAAAGTCCATTCAAATGCTTTCTTTTTAGAAAAATAATTTTCAAATGACGAAGCCTTTAGAAAAAAGATTTTCAAAGAAAAGAGATTTCTTGAAAATGGCTTCTTTTGAGAAAATGTTTTAGTTCATGCCAATGAGGTCTTGAGTTTTGTTTTCCAAGTTTTGTATACGAAAATAAGACCCGGAAGAAAAATGGTGATTACCCTTTCACTTTGTGAAGTCGACAAACCTAGTGGCCGAGACGTTCGACTAATGTTTTGTGAGTTGAGCTCTAGGACTATGTGTCCTGTGTTTTGAATGAACGGGCTAAATGTCCTTTAAAACGAGTCATGAGCCGTGTGCCTTGACAAGGAAGAATGAACGAAAAAGAAAACAGAACACTTTTGTGTACATACATGAATGGGCAAACGTGCTATGAAAATCGAACAACAATCCATTGTGGTTGATAATATTAGTCAGTTAAGACCACTAGGTATATAGGGGCATCCTTTGTTCGAAACTCCACAAGAGGCCGAGGCATTCCAACCTCGTGCCGTGGTAATCGGCTGCCAAACACAGATGAACTCGATCAGAGACTTGACTATTCACGATATGATTGAGACGTGATACCCTTGAACAATTGGAGTTCAGACCTAAATTGAGAGGCCGACTCATGAGGACAATTGTGTTATGGGAGTATTTATGTAACACCCCGATTTTCAAGTCTTTACTAATTAAACAGTATTTATGAACTCATATTTTATTCAAGGTCTTAGAAATGGAAATAAAATATTCCGAGACCATAGTCCTGCTCAACGATATCGTAGGAAGCTACGATTAAGTTTTGAGTCGAAAACTCAAACGGAGCCCGGTCTACGTTTTTCATTAATAGTAGTGTTTTACTACTATCAAGATCTAATTTTGACCCGTGAACAAGACAGTTAGTCTTAGAATCACGTTTCATACATTTTCGAAAAAATCCATCCTGGCACCCGAAAAATAAAAATAATATATTATATTCGGCCGTATACTCGAACGGGGAGGTGTTTGGAGTCGTAAAGGGATTCAACGAGACCCGCCAACGATAATCTTGATATCACATCATGTTATATCACTTGGGAGAGCATGGCAGAGTCGTCATGATCTTCGGAAAAATCTAGACGCGAAATGACCAAAATACCCCTAACTTAACCGCTTTTCACTTTTACCATTTTACCCTTGAAGCAAATGACCATTTTGCCCTTAAGTGAGTTATTTAGGAGGCTGGACAGGCCCTCCTCAGCCCTCATTCATGCCCCAAAGCTGGCCAAGAACACCAAGAACACTTCATCTTCTTCCTTAGAGAAAAGCCACCATTTTTCTTAAGAAAAACCTTGAAATCTTTGAAGAAAACCTTGAATTTTTGATCAATCTTCATCCATTCTTAGGTAATATCACTTATATGATCTCCTAGATTCTTGAATCTCTCTCAATCTCAAGATCAAAATCTTTTTTCATGAAAATCAAGTTTATGATCCAAAACTTTCAAAATTCATAGGAAATTGTAGAAAAATCCTTTTAATGGGAAACCAATTTCTTTGAACTCACTTCATCATTCTCTACCTAAACCCAAGAGCTCATGATCAAACTCTCATCCTAGCCCTTTTTCCCCAAAGTAGCTGAACCCTATGTTCTTGGGGGAATAGTGTTTTTGTTCAAAATTTTGATTTCTAACTCTTGATTCCATCCTTACCTTTCCTGTTGTCTTTGAATCCAAGTGATGGAAAACCAAATCAATTCCTAGCCTAATTTTCCCAAAATGGCCGAGACCTTCATGTGCAAAAATCATGAGCCATGTTTCATATTTTTGAATCATAGGACTTGTGTTAGTGTTAACCAAGCTTATGAACCAACCATCCAAAAGTTTGGAACCAATTGTGATCACTAACCCTTTTTAGAAAAAGTGGCCAAACCTTGGGCCTTTCAGGGGAGGGAAAATTATGTTTTGATGTTGTATATTGATGTTGATTGTTGTTTGAATTGTATTATGTTCAATTTTTTTAGGCGACGCGAACGAAACCGGAGCCGGAGTCGAGAACCGTTCGAGTTTGGATTAAGCGACTTAGTAAGGTAAAGGGAGGTAGTTCATTTAAGTTTGGTAGCTTCATAGTGCTTGATTGATATATGTGTTATGGTAATTTGGATTGATGATTTGGAGATGAGTTTGAATGAGTTATGAAGTTGTTTACTTTATGAAACATATTAATTGATGATTTGTGGCATTGATGCCTTGGATGATACTATGTTATGATTATGGGCTGTTTGATACCTATATATATATATATATATATATATATATATATATATATATATATATATATATCCTGGATGAGCATAGAACTGGCTATATCTCGATAATTAATTAAAATACTCGAAAATCGAAAACGAAGTTTTGAAAATCGTGTTTTGAAAACAAAAGGTGTTTTTAGGAAAACGTGTTGCTTTTTAAGAAGAGTAATCCTTCCTTTTTTGAAAAAGTTATGTTCTTTTGAAAAAGAAAAAGTGGTTTCATGAAAAGTTGTACAAAACGTGTTTTGTTTCAGAAAAATATTTTAAAAAGACGTGAAACCTTAGAAAACGGTCTTTGTTTACGAAAAAGTGTTTTTTCCAGAAAATGTTCTCTTTGATCAAGAAATGTTTTATTTCAAGAACGATAAAAGTGTTTTGTTTTCCAAAGTTGTTTTGAGAAAGTTTGACCAAAAGGAAAAATGATGGATCTTTTGAGATGAACCCAAACCTAGTGACCGAGACGTCGGGCTAGTGTTTTGTGGATTGAGCACTCGGACTTCGTGTCCTATGTTTTTGATTAGAACTGCGTTTTCGAACGTAGCTACTTAATTAAAGTATTTTTCGAAAGCAACCAGCGATTTATTTTCTTGATATTTTCCGCATTTGAGTTCGAGTACGTAACACCCGCGAAGGGGGTGTTACAATTTACGACCTGTCACTCGACGAAGGGAAGTTAAGAATCTCCGTAAAACATGAATTAGAAAGATGATATTGGAGTCTCATGCATTATTATAAATCATGATGATGTCTGAGATATTATATTGTATGAATATCTGTTAATACAATTGTATTTATATGTGGATGTATGCTTTGTTTGTCGCTTGTGCGGTTATCATGATAAACTTGTGAATAAGTATCTCACCTTTGCCTGTACATGTTGGACACCCTGTTGTGTTTTTGGATACATGTACAGATGCGGTTGAGAGTTCCCCGTGGACACTTGAGGACTTTGATGACGGAGTCCCATGAAGATGAAGAGAAGGAGGATCCCTCCGAATTCCTTCGGGAATCGGAGCTGACTTTGGGGTTTTTGCAAATGGCTACTTTTAGCCCGCCCAGCATTAGAGTCTTGTTTTTTATTTTTTTCCTAAAGCAGTCGTACCTTATATGCTGTATTTATGTTGACTTAATGTTTCGAAGTCTATAATCGGTGATAATAGACCAGAATTTCTACTACTAGTTTAAACTCTATTTCTAGAAAACATATATGCTCCGACAATAATACCTTATGTTTATTGTGTCATGGATGTTTATTACTGGTGTATGTTATGTGGTTTATTCCATCCTTCCTATTCTTTAATTATTATAACATGAAGAATTTTTTAAAATCCACGTTTACGAACATAGATATTTACTTAAAGTATTTTCTGAAAGCAACCGGCGGTTTTATTTGTTTATGTTTTCCGCATAGAGTTTTAGACGTAGCACCGAGGGGGTGTTACATTAGTGGTATCAGAGCCGGTCGAGTCTTTCGGGAATCCTTAGGAGTAGGTCTGTTATGTTTGTGTTGTGTGATCTCTGCTTGAACCTTGGTTGAATTGTTTCTCTGTTTAAGCAATATGTGTTGACACACGAGTATATGTTTCCTTATTAGGATATGATTGGTTTGACTTGCAGGAAAGACATTAATCTTAGAGGCGGTCGTGGTGGAGGTCGTGGCAATACCAGCGATGGTAATGGTTGCGGCACTGTTGACACCAATGTTGACGACAATATCAATCAGGCTTTCCAAGCTATGGCTAATATGGCGGCAGCTGTTGCCTAACAGACGGCTACGATGGCTCAACAGTATCAACAGAGAGCTGATTTTGCTGTTGATGCTAAAGGTTTAGTTGATTTTTGGCGTCATGATCCTCCCCAGTTTCATGGGGATTCTAATCCGGAGAAGTCTGACTTGTGGCTGCAAGAATTGGAAAAGCTCTTCAATGTTCTGCGCTGCCTTGAGGAAGTAAAGGTTACCTATGCTGCCTTCCTGCTTTTGGGAGATGCAGAATACTGGTGAAGAGGAACCAGGCAACTACTGGTAGCCAACAATCAAGGGGTCACTTGGGGAGTATTTCGCACCAAGTTTCTGGACAAGTACTTTCCCTAGAGTGCCAGGATCGATAAAGAGCAAGAGTTTCTGAGACTGCAGCAAAAGGATATGATCGTTGGAGAATATGCTGCGAAGTTTGAATCACTCGCCAAATATTTCCTCCTTTTCCTAGCCCAACCTGATGAAGACTAGAAATGCCAGAGGTTTGAAGGAGGCCTGCGTTTCGAGATCAAGGAGTTTGTGTTACCACTCGAGAAGTGTAGAAAAATTGAGAAGATGAAAAGAGGAAAGGACAACACGAGCAATGTGGGAGGGCCGTCTAAGTCCAGGAATCTAAACCAGGACCAGAACCAAAAAGGGAAATAGTCCCAGAAGAAGCCATATTCCCGAACTCAAGGGAGTAATCAGAATCAACAATCCTATCGCCCTGTTGCTTCTGCCTATAGTGGTGGAAGTGGGAAAGCTAGAATCAAAGACAAGCCCAGAGATGCTTCAAGGGTGGGAAACAAGGTCATACGATGGATAACTATGTGCTGAAGGGAGTTCTATGTTTCTAGTGTGGGAAGATAGGACATTTCGCAAGGGAATGCACTACACCAAAGTCCGAGTCGGTCGTCAACAATGTACGAGCTGCTAAACCGACGGGAGGGGAAGAGTTTACACCATGAGTGGTGCTAATGCTTCAAAATCGGATGATCTCATACAAGGTAGTTGCGACATAGCTGGTAATCTCCTAACTGTACTATTTGATTCGGGTGCTACACATTCATTTATTTCTTTGGATCGTGTGAGACTTTTGAGCTTGCCTGTTTTTTCGCTATCGTTTGATTTGATTGTTTCTACCCCAACTGCTAAGCCTGTTACTATAAATTCGGTATGTTTGAGCTGTCCTATTGTTATTCATGATAGGAAATTTCTTGTTGATTTGATGTTTACATTTGACACAATTGGATATGATCCTAGGCATGGATTGGTTATCTTCCAACCATATCCTTTTAGATTGTGAACATAAAACCTTAGTTTTTCCTGACCCTGAGATTTCTGGATTTTTAACTACCAACCAAGTAAGAGCTTCTTTGAAAGAAGGAGCTCAGGGATACATGCTTCTATCCTGTTAAGTCGAGAGGGACGTTGTTTTGAGCGATGTGTCGGTTGTAAAAGATTTTCCGGAAGTGTTTCCCGAGGATGTTCCAGGGTTACGACCTGTGAGAGATATCGAGTTTTCGATTGACTTAGTTCTAGGATCCAGTCGAATCTCCATCGCTCCGTATAGGATGTCACCTACAGGGTTAGCCGAGCTAAATGCTCAACTAGAGGATCTGTTGTCTAAGCAGTTTGTGAGGCCGAGTGTCTCCCCTTGGGGAGCACCCATGTTGTTGGTGAGGAAGAAGGACGGAGGTTCCAGACTCTGCATGGATTACCGTCAACTCAACAGGGTAACGATCAAGAACAAGTATCCGCTACCACGCATAGATTATGTGATGGATCAAATCCGGGGAGCTGCTATCTTTTCAAAGATCGACCTGCGATCTGGTTATCACCAGATTAGAGTGAAGGTCAAGGATATACCTAAGACGGCATTTAGGACTCGTTATGGTCACTATGAGTACCTTGTGATGCCTTTTGGAGTGACGAATGCACCTGCTATCTTCATGGGCTATATGAACCGGATTTTTTGTCCATTTCTAGATCAGTTCGTTGTCTTGTTCATTGATGATATTCTGATTTACTCTAAAAGTCCCGAGGAGCATGAGGAACACCTGCGACAAGTTTTACAGATTCTTCACGAGGAGAAGTTATACGTAAATCTGTCTAAGTATGAGTTTTGGCTGGATGAAGTAATGTTCTTAGGGCTCGTGATTACTAAGGAAGGAATTGTTGTTGACCCTACGAAAGTAGAAGCAGTACTTTTGTGGGAAAGACCCAAGACTGTGACAGAAATCTGCAGTTTCGTTGGTTTGGCTGGTTATTACAGAAGATTCATCGAAGGATTCTCAAAGATTGTTGCACCATTGACTCAACTTACGAGGAAGAACCAACCTTTTGCTTGGACTGAGAAATGTGAGGAAAGTTTCCATAAGTTGAAGGAACGTTTCACAACTTCACCAGTGTTAGTGTTACCCAAACCGGATGACCCATACGAAGTATACTGTGATGCTTCGCATCAGGGTTTATGATGTTTACTTATGCAACATCAGAAAGTTGTAGCCTATGCTTCACGCCAGTTGAAAACTCATGAGAGGAATTACCCAATGCACGACCTAGAGTTAGCTGCTGTGGTTTTTGCACTAAGGATTTAGAGACACTACTTGTATGGATCTAAGTTTGATGTCTTTAGTGACCACAAGAGTTTGAAATACTTGTTCGACCAAAAAGAGCTTAACATGAGGCAGAGACGATGGATGGAGTTTCTCAAGGACTATGATTTCACTTTGCTATACCACCCTGGAAAAGCAAATGTTGTTGCAGACGCTTTGAGTCGAAAGACCCTACATATCTCTGCAATGATGGTTAAGGAGTAAGAGTTGATTGAGCAGTTTCGTGATCTCAATGTTGTTATGGAAGTGAATAATGAAAAGATTAGTTTGGCAATGATCAAGGTATCTAGTGGACTGATGGAAACGATACGAGAACTACAAGCAACTGATGAGTACCTTAAAGAGAAAAAGGAGTTACTTGGACAAGAGAAGGCTGGAGAGTTCAACTTGGGGACAAATGACATCTTGAGATACAATGGACGGGTTTGAGTACCTAGCAACCCAGATGATGAAAATGATTCTAGAGGAAGCACATAAGAGCAAGCTGAGTATTCACCCTGGATCAACCAAAATGTATCAAGATCTAAAACAGGGGTTTTGGTGGCCAGGAATGAAGAAACAAGTGGCTGAGTATGTAGCATCATGTCTGACTTGCCATTAAGCAAAAATAGAATATCAACAACCTGGTGGAATGCTTCAATCCTTGGATATGCCTAAATGGAAATAGGAGAGCATCTCAATGGATTTTGTGGTAGGTTTACCAAGGACTTCTAAGAGTTTTGATTCGATTTGGGTGATCGTTGATAGGCTAACGAAGTCAGCACATTCTTACCTGTTAAGATCAACTACACAGTAGAAAAGCTAACCGAGTTATATATCAGGGAAGTGATTAGACTACATGGCGTACCGTCGAATATCGTTTCTAATAGAGACCCAAAGTTTACTTCACGTTTTTGGCGAAGTCTACATCAAGCGTTAGGAACAAAGTTGAGATTCAGTTCAGCATATCACCCTCAAACCGATGGACAGACGGAGAGAATGATACAAACTTTAGAAGATTTGCTGAGAGCTTGTGTACTAGACCATAGTGGAAGCTGAGATGATCATTTGCCTCTTATCGAGTTTACATACAACAATAATTTTCATTTCAATATAGGGATGGCACCCTATGAGGCTCTGTATGGACGAAAGTGCTAGACACCGTTGTGTTGGTACCAGGATGGAGAAAGTATGATTTTGGGCCCCGACCTTGTGTAGCAGACGACGGAAAAGATTAAGCAAATCCGCGAAAAGATGAAGACGACATAGAGCAGACAGAAGAGCTACTCCGTTAGACGGAGGCAACCTCTCGAATTTCAAGAAGGTGAACACTTGATTCTGAGAGTCACACTCACGACAGGGGTAGGTAAAGCTATAAAGTCCGAAAAACTCACTCCCAAATTCATTGGACCTTACCAGATTCTTCGTCGTATTGGTCCAGTAGCTTACCGGATTGCCTTACCCCCTTTTCTCTCCAATATTCATAATGTTTTTCATGTCTCACAACTTAGGAAGTATATTCCTGATTCTTCCCATGTAATCGAACCCGATGTAGTACAATTATGAGAAAACTTGTCTTATGAGACATCACCTGTATGAATCGATGATAAGAGGATCGAGCAACTCAGAGGAAAACAAATTTCCTTAGTCAAGGTTGTTTGGAATGAAGCAACTGGAGACACAATGTGGGAACTAGAGGACAATATAAGATTACAATATCCCGATCTTTTTCCAGGTACGTAATTTCGAGAACGAAATTTTGTTTTAGATGGGTAGTATTGTAACACCCCGATTTTTAACAGCTTTTAATATCGGTAATCTTTATAAATAATTTTTTATTTTATCTAAGGTTTTAGAAAATCAAATTAAATAAACCAAGATCATATTCATACTCTACGGCATCGTAGGGAGTTACGGTTAAATTTTGGGTTGAAAATTCAGACGGAGCCCAATCTGCGTTTTCACTGACAGTAAGATTTTACTGATCAGAAGACCTAATTTTGACCCGTGAATGAAACATTTATGTTTAGAATCAAATTTCCAGCAATTTTGAAAAAATTGGTTTTTCGCACTAAAAATGTGAAATAATATAAGTTATTCGGGCGAAACATTAAATCGGGTGAAGAACGGAGCTGAATACGGATTTACCGGGACCTAATAACGAATAAACTTGAAGTCACATCAGATCACATCACCTAGGAAGGCATGCCAGTGTCATGATGACGTTTGAAAATATCTGAACGCATTCACACTGCGAAAAGATCAAAATGCCCCTAACCTTTTTTTTGTAATTACATTCTTGCCCTAAGGTGAAAAGACCAATTTGCCCTTAAGTGGAAAAATTTTGGCCACCCTTGAGCCTCACGCCCCCATCCCTTCATGAAACCATTCCATCCAGTTTTCTCACAACTTCATCTTCCTCCTTACTTTCTCTCATTTTTCAAGTTGAAGCTTAAGGAATTTTGTGGGAAGAAAAGTGCTGATCTTGCTCATTTTCATCCCCAAAGAGGTATGGTTACTTCCTTTGATTCATAAACTTCATGATTCCCCTCTTATTTCTTGTTTGAAAACCATGATTTCCATGAGTTCCAACTTCTAGATCCAACCTTCAAAATTTTCTAGAAAATTGTAGAAAAATCCTTTTAATGTGAAACCAATTTCTATGAGCTAGTTTCATCATCCTCTATCACTATCCAAGAGCATGAAATCAAATAGCATTCCTAGCCTATTTTATAATGAAGTGGCCGAAACCTAACTTTTGGGAAGGTAAGAGTTTTGCTTCAATTTTTAGAAAATGACAATGGATTTCATCCTTCCATTACCCTTATGTATTGAATCCAAGAGATTGAAACCAAATGAAATCCCTAGCCTATTTTTCAATAAGATGGCGGAAACCTAGACCATATAAAGTGAGGAGTTTATGTTGTTAATATTGAAGTTTTGAATTGATTGTTGTGAAGGATTGAACTGTGATTGATTGTTCTAGGCGGTGCAAAGGAAACCGGAGTCAGAATGGAAAACCCTTCGAGAACGAACTTGAAATTCAAGAGGAAAAGGGAGATTACTTACAATGAGTTTTGTAGTGTCATAAGCTTGTTTGTTAGATATGTTGGTTGTTGTTTTAGTTGGAATCATAAGATGAATCTTACTTTGTGAATGTACTATATGTTGTGTATGTACTTGATTTAATTGGCGAAGTATGTGTTTGGATGTTTGAAAATGAATTGTGGCATTGTTTCCTTGGATGAGATATATGTATGATGTTGGTTTAAGATTGATGCTGATATATGTATATATTGAATTGTGATTCTAACTGTATTGGTTGAGAGCATAGCATCGGCTATAGCTTGATAATGAAGATTAAACGCTTAAAAGCCTTAATCAAAGTTTTAAAATGTATTCTGAAATCAAAGAAAAATGTTGAGAATAGTTTTGTCTTATCATGGAATGAGCTTCTTTTTTTAAAAAATGTTAGATCCTTTCAAAAGAAATAGTCCTTATAATGAAAGTCCATTCAAATGCTTTTTTTTATAAAAATGTTTTTGAAATGACGAAGCCTTTAGAAAGTTGATTTACAAAGAAAAGTGATTTCTTGAAAATAGCTTCTTTTGGGAAAATGTTTTAGTTCATGCCAATGAGGTCTTGAGTTTTGTTTTCCAAGTTTTATATACGAAGTCTGCAAACCTAGTGAACAAGACATCGAGCTAGTGTTTTGTGAGTTGAGCACTCGGACTATGTGTCCTGTGTTTTGAATGAACGGTCTAATTGTCCTTTAAAATGAGTCATGAGCTGTGTGGCTTGACAAGGAAGAATGAACGAAAAAGAAAACAAAACACTTTTGTTTAAATACATGAATCGACAGACGTGCTATGAAAATCGTACAACAATTCATTGTGGTTGAGAATATGAGCCAGTTAAGACCACTAGGTAATTGGCTGCCAAACACGAATGAACTCGATCAGAGACTGGACTATTCACGATATGGTTGAGACGTGATACCCTTGAACAATTGGAGTTCGGACCTAAATTGAGAGGCCGACCCATGAGGACAATTGTGTTATGAGAGTATTTACGACCTATCACTTGATGAAGGGAAGTTAAGAATCTCCAGCGAACATGAATTAGAAAGATGATGTTGGAGTCTCATGCATTATTATAACTCATGTTGATGTCTGAGATATTATGTTATATGAATATGAATATCTGTTAATACAACTGTATTTATATGTGGATGTATGCTTTGCTTGTCGCTTGTGCGGTATCATGATAAACTTGTGAAATGAATATCTCACCTTTGCCTGTACATGTTGGACACCCTGTTGTGTTTTTGGATACATGTACAGATGCGGCCCAAAGTCCCCGCGGACACTTGAGGACTCAGATGATAGAGTCCCATGAAGATGAAGAGAAAGAGGATCCCTCCGAATTCCTCCAGGAATCGGAGCTGACTTTGGGGTTTTTCCTAATGGCTACCTTTAGCCCGACCAGCATTAGAGTTTGTTTTTTTTTTTTTTTTTTCTGAAACAGTCGTTGTAACATCCCGATTTCTCAAGCTTTATAATATTAATTAACATTATTTATGTGTTTATATTTTATTGGAGGGTCTAGAGAGAGAATTAAAATAATCTGAGGCCATAGTCATGCTCTACGCTATTGTAGGGAGTTACGGTTAAATTTTGGGTCGAAAACTCAGACGGAGCTTGATCTATGTTTTTTCACTGACAGTAGTATTTTACTACTCAAAAGACCTAATTTTGACTCGTGAACGAGACAGTTAGTCTCAGAATTGTATTTCCAACATTTTCGTTAAATTTGAAAAAAAATCAGATCCTACATTTTATTCGGGTGAAATCTTCAATCGGGTGACGAACGGAGCTGTATATGGATTTAACGGGACCCCCTAACGCATAAACATGAAGTCACATCAAGTCACATCACCTTGGGATGCGTACCAAGTGTCATGATGATTTAGAAAATTGCTGGACGTGAAAAGTCCAAAATGCCCCTAACCTTTTCCATAATTACCATTTAACCTTTTGTGAAAAGACCATTTTGCCCCTTAAGTGAAAATTTGCGGACCTTTCTACCCTCACCTTCACCCTACACGAAATTCTACTTCATGGAGGCCTTCCAACCACTTTCTCTTCATAACATCATCTTCATCACACTTTCTCATCTTTTTCTCTCCATTTTCCTTAAGAAACTTCAAGAACTTTGAGAAGCAAAGTTGATTATCTTGCTCACATTCATCCTCTAAGAAGTATAGACTTCTTCTTTGGTCTCATAATCTTCATTTTCTTCCATTGAAACTATGCTTTTAAACAAGTTGAACTTCAAACTTCAAAAATTCATAGAAAAGTGTAGAAAAATCCTTTTAATGTCAAACCAATTTCTATGAGCTAGTTTCATCATCCTCTGTCATAATCCAAGAGCTTGTAACCAAAAGAGTTCTCTAACTCATATGGGTATATATGGCCGAATCACATATGTTAGGAAAGCATGAGTTTTTTATTCAAGTTTTGAGTAATGAGACTTGTTTTAGTGTTAGGTATACCTAAGGATCATTCATCCAAGAGATAAGAAATTTTAGACATCTCTAGCTAAATTTAAAACCCGATGCCCGAATCCTATGTTGATGGAAATAGGAAGAATTTGTGTTGTTAGATGTTAATGTTTGAATGATTGTGGGATTGTAGTTGGTGTTGACTATTCGGGCGAATAATCGGGAGATTCGCGAACTGTAACGCCCCGATTTTTCAAGCTTTTAAGCTTTCCATTTTATTTAAATAGTATTTATCTGTTTGTATTTTATTGGAGGGTTTAGAGAGCGAAATAAAATAATCCGAGACCATAGTCATGCTCTACGCTATCGTAGGAAGCTATGGTTAAATTTTGGTCGAAAACCCAGATGGATCCCTGTCTGTGTTTTACACTGACAGTATGATTTTACTACTCAGAAAACCTTATTTTGACCCATGAACGAAACAGTTAGGTTTTAAATTTAATTTTCCACCATATTGGAAAATTTAAAAATTTTCACTGAAAAAGTGAAAAATGTGATTTTATAGAACCGAACACGGATTTATCGGGACCCGTTAACGGATAATTACTAAGTCACTATCAATCCACCTCACTAGGGTAAGTCACCTAGTGACTCACCAAAGTCATCATGACTTTGGAAGGGCAAATGACCTTAATGTCCCTAAAACTTTCTAAAATTACCATTTTACCCTTTTAGCAAATTACCATTCTACCCTTCTATATTTACTAAGCTTAAAGCATCACCTTTTCACCCACTTTTTGTCCTCATCTCACGCAGCCCCCCTCCCCCATTTTCACTCTTCTTCTCTTTTCACTTTCTCTCCATAAACTCACCATAAACCACTTCAAGCTTTCTAATTCAAGTAGAAAACTCAATCAAGGTGACTAGGAGAAGCTTCAATCTTTGTAAATCTCCACTAACTAAGAGGTGAGCTTCACTCTTCTTCTCTAGAGATCATGGAGTCTTATGACGTAGGTGAAGGTTAGGGTTTTAGTTTCAAAAATCCATAACTAAGTGTAGAAAAATCCTATACTCATGAAATTAATTTCTATGAACTCATTAAGGCCTCTATATTCATCATTCAAGAGCATAGAACACAATCATATGTCTGCCATGCTTTTGTACCATAGGGCCGAAACCCTAGGGGTGTGAGAAGATGAGATTTTGTTGCATTTCTTAGCAAATAACCATGGATTTTATCTTTCTATTGCTTAGATGTCTTGAATCCAAGAGCTTGAAGCCAAATAAAATCCCTAGCCTAGAGTACTAAAGAGAACCGAAATTATACCCTAGGGGAATTGAATGCTTTTGTTTCAATTTTCAACTTGTGACACTCTTCCTTAACACTAGACTACTCTATGATCGTAAAGCCAAGAGTATGTGAAATTTTGAGAATTCTAGCCAAGGTGACTAGCCATAACCGAACCTATACATGGGTAGTTACTAGGGCATTTTAACAAGTTAAACTTATTTTGTGCCTTGTGATGAAGGACCAAGAGAATCACCGTCGCGGGACGAATTGGGAAAGACAATTGGACCGCTGAACGGGAGACTTAGAGACCGGAAGGCTTAAACTTGAGTAGGCTACGAGAGGTAAGGGGAGTTTACCTGAGGGATTTATGATAACTACATGTAGTGTTGTTGATAGATTTATGTAATGAAGTGATTTGATGATGAGTTGATGTTGTTATATGTTGTTATGTGAATGTTGATGTGGTTGAATGTGTTGATGGAATTTACTATGTTGATAATGATGTGATTGGCTATGTTGATATGAATAGGTGTGATATTGATTATGTGGGATATTATAACGTTGTGATATGATAACTGTATGGTTGTGGTTTGTTGCATTGAAATCTATAAATAAAGATAAAAGCTTTTAAAAAGCCTTGCAGAAAAAAAAAAATCATAGATTGATTTGGGGAAAACATTGGTAAATATTTATGATGCAAATTTTCTCAAGTATACATTATGTTATGATAAGAGGAAAAACGTCAAAAATTTGGATTTGATTGGTTTTCATGTGAAAAAGGTGAATTTTCCAAGAAATTTACGAAAAACTGTCTTATCGTTTTGAAAGCAGTGTTTTTTATGCTGAGATGGCATTTTTTATCTCATCTATCCTTGCAGAAATGAATCTTTGGGGAAGGGATATATTTAATAAAGGTAAAGTTTTCTTACAACTGCGTTTGTTTTGTTTTAACATGTATTTAAAAAAAAACGTTTTGTCTGTAACAGAATTTTTCAAACAGTGTAAAAATCCGACAACTTAGAGGAGTTACGGAGATTTGATTTGATTTCTGTATTTCACAGAATGAAAATGATGGTAACGCTAAAACGTGAACCTAGTAAACGAGACGTCGGGTTACTAGTGTTCTGTGATAAAGACACGTAGATTTTAAACCGTATGACGGTGTTGTGGACTGTGTGTCCTATGAATTGTGTGTCTTTTTCATGTCATGATGGATATGACTAAAGGTGAATACTGTTTTCTATTACCACGAACCTGGGGCTGGTACATCGGTCTAGGGCTCCACGATTGAGCACTCGGACGTTTCGTCCTGTGTTAGAAGTTTAAAAATGGTGTAAATTGTGAATAGTCGGGAGCTTTGAGCTATGACAACGAAAGAACGAACACAAAGAAAAGTGGCAAGACTTGAAACGTTTTTCTCATGAATATGTTTTTAGGCAGACGTGCCATCTGGATTGGGGGACCTCGATGGCAGGGAACCCTGTGATGACTTTAAGTCATTGTGTAACATTGTGCCTTGATGGACAATGATGTCATACAACTGACGAATATTGTGCCTTGAGTTGGACAATATCGTATGACCATTTACAATTTATTAAGTACCGCTGAATGTAATTCCATGTAATCGCGTAATGTCATGGTGTTCATGCACTTTCGAATAAGCACTTAGGTGCGGGTCATTGTGCCTGGGGCCAATGTACCTTGAGCCTGATCAGCTCAGTTTTTACATAACGGTGTCCGGAGATTAAGTAAAGAATTAGATGATGAACATTGAAGTGTCATGCATCTCTTTTGAAAATAACAATGGTTGTCGGCTATAAGACCCTATGATATACTATTTGTTTATCAGTAGGACCTTTCACATGATAACTATTTATGCTTGTGTGTTATTGATGTGATATACATGTTGTTATCGTGTGTGAATCCATATATTGGTATCTCACCCTTACATCTTCAGATGAATTCCAAGATGCCGCTGGAACATTCGGGGATCCATTCCCTGACGTTTGAGTATGCGGAGGAGCATGACGTACGAGAAGTCATAGTGTTTTTGTAGTAAGACCAGCTATAGGATATGTCCTATTCTATTTTGAACAAAAGTTAGTTAATTACTCTGGCTACTGACAGCCATGAATGTTTTGTATGGCCGTATGTATAAGGCCTATGTAGTATATTATGGTACCTTATTATGTATACTCTGCTTGACGTTATTTACATGCGTATTTACGTAAGTAACGCTGTTGTATGATAAACCAAGTTATGAGGAAAATTCTTATCACGGATTTCACAATAAGAGAAATACTTAGACAAACTTATTTTCTGAAAGTAACCAGCAAAATTAATTAAAGTTTATTTTCCGCAACGGGTAACCATGTGGTGCCCCAGAAGGGGGTGTCACACGAACCGGTCACATGACTTTCATCCGGAGGATTACTTCACCAAAAGGTATGGGAAGTGAACCTTATCACATCAAAATTGGTGAGAGGTGAAAATGGTTGTTTGGGTGAAAACCTTTTGTTTGGGCTCACTACTTTATCTATGAAGTTCTCTTGGAGAACATGATTGTAATAATGGTTCTATGTTTAGTATGTGCTTAAAATGATGTGGTTGGATGGAAAAATATTTTCATGTATGTTGAAAACCATACTTTTATCTCTAGATTAAGTAAGGATTTTTATGCTTGATTATGATTCAATGATGCATGATTGTTGTTCATCACAATACTGTTAGCATTTTGAGCTATGACTTGATAAGTTAGTGAAGCAAAATCTTCACATTCCATTTGTGAGGGCATTCGGCCATGACCAAAAGAAAAGGAAGAACATGAATTGTTCTTGAACATTCAAAGTTTTTGAAAGTAAGAAAGTGTTTTAGTAACTTATATTTCAAAACAAGACATGAAGTGATTTTGATCCAAAGATCAAATAGAGTTTTGAAATTCAAGTGTTTTACTAAGGTGAAAATGTCTTTTTACTTTAGCCATAGTTTATACAATTAACTAAGTGTTTTAAAAAGAAAATGATGAAAGCGATTTCATGGAAGTAAAAGTAATATGAAAGTTACCTTAGATTTTAATAAGATATCACTTTCATATTAGAACTAAGTTAACGTTCAATCTTCAAATATAAAGAGGACCTTGTCCTTAAGTTTGAGTTAAATGGGCCATAGTTCCAAAACTAAATAAAATTCCATTTCTTTTACACTAACTTAGTGAGGAAAAACCCTGTTCAACTTAGTTAAGGTACTTTACTTTAAGCAAGAAACAAAGTTATTTCAAATCAAATGAGTTTTTCAATTAGAAAGGTTTTGGTCTGCAAAGTTTCAACTCGAGAGTTTTCAACTCTAAATCGTAATGTTTTACGCATGAAAACCTAAGTTAAGTAATTAACTTAGAGCAAAAGAAAAGAGATAATTAAGTATAGTATATGGTGGAACAAGACCATGAACTATACCATTGATGATTTAGTTCATCAATGACTTCATAAGACTTAAGTGAATCAATACGTATTTCATTATTTGAAATCCAAGGAATTAATATCTTAGAAACGATCAAAGACTTATCTAAGAGGATTCTCATTCCTTCTTCATAATACTTTGGACTTGAGATGTAATTCATAAGACACAAACACAAACATGAAACGTTTTGGGTTTTGAAATAGTAGTTCGATGACGGACCGGTGATTCGAATCCAGGTCAATCGTTCAATTATTTCAGTCTTGTGATGACTCGATCCCGGAGGGATCACGAGATTTATCCGGTGGATAATTTTTTTTTAATACAAAGACGCATGTAGTTCCTAAGGAAGAGAACCTTAGTGAACCTTGAGGTTTATCCGGTGGATAGACATTGCCTTATCGCATCTGCTTTGTGTAAGCATTGGCATTTCATTGCATGAGTTGTAAGGCCTTGAGCCTAGGAGTTGAGCTTACACCTTGATGTGGGTACGAATCTTACGGTGACATTTTAAATAATCTTGGAGGTATCAGGGTTGGAAAGGCTAACATGTGACCAGTTTGTAGCTCTTCTGTGTCGTGGTGACTTCGGGCAATACACTGATATCCTTGACTAGATGCCATACTTTTCATGTTTGGTGTAGAGTGTTTCTGTAAATCCAGATACGTGCACGTTACAAATGTTGTAGCATCTTGCCCATGGCTGCCATACACGGAACATGTCCTCCCATTCACTCTCTCCAGTGTTTTTTAGCTCCATGGAGTAGGGGTCAAAGTTTTACCCTTGTGGCATATAGCATTGAGTCATGTACATTGCATTGCATTGCATGGCTGTTGATGATTACATTTACTTGTTGTACATCGCTGCTCTGTTTTCGAGAATGCCTTATTTTATGCTGGTAATTGATTAACATGATATATTGAGATTCATGGTTTGCATGTTAAGTATGTTATTACTTGGTGAGTCGTCCCGTTTTTACTTCTGCTATTTTGCTGTGTTGATGATTGGGAATCTCACCCATATTTGTTTATCTTCTCTGTTGGTATTGCTGTTTCTGCTTAAGAAGATGTGCGCGATGACGATTCAGTTCAGCATATACTTTGAGTCCAGAGGGGGATTCCTTTTGCTGTTTAGTTTTGGCCAGGCTGTGTCCAGTGTCTGTTGTACCTTTTGGGGAGCTGTGACTCCTAGTACTTATTATATACTTTTATCAGTTAGGCTTGGACCTATGTTTGTATACAGTATTGTTTCTATTTCAGTACGTAATTATGTATGACTTCTAGAAATGCATGGAGAACCTAAGTTCATTTATTATTACTTACCTTTATTAATCGCATTACATTATTGCGAAAAGAAAAAAAAAAAAAAAGAAAATCGTATTTTCCGCATTAATATTATTTTCGGCCTTATAAACGTTCGGGAATGTGACACTCGGGAAAGGATGTTGCATTATTTGGTATCAGAGTTGGCCGAGTCTTTTGGGGTTTGTAGGTTATCGTCTGTCTTGTTTTGTTGTGTGTTCGTTGTGTGTTTCTCTGTTGTTATCTCCGCAAGGAGGATAATGTTGTTTGCTTTGGTTGTGTTGTGGTCCTTTTAGTTTGAAAATTCTGGTTTTGAAGATAGCGATGGTTGCTCAAAACCTGAATGCTGCTGTGAACGCCATACGGGAGATGGCTGCTGTGATGGTTCAACGTGATGAAAGAGCTGCTGCGGGTAGAGGATTGGATGAATTCCTTCGTAGGAACCCACCTCAGTTTAAGGGTGAGTTCAATCCTGAGCAAGCTGAGCATTGGATCCAGACTTTGGAGAAAATCTTTGGAGCTATAAGGTGTACCGAGAACGACAAGATTGTCTACGCAACATATATGCTGGTGGAAGATGTTGAATAGTGGTGGGAAGGAGCCCGTCAGATGCTGATGCATGATCAACAAGTTGTAGATTGGAATGCTTTCAAGGGGAAGTTCCTGGAAAAGTACTTTCCTTCAAGTGCGAGGCACGAGAAAGAGATGGAGTTCCTCCAGCTGAGACAATGGGGAATATCTGTGGCTGAGTACGTGGCCAAGTTTGAAAGTTTGGCGAAGTTTTCAAACTATTTCTTAGACAACCCAAGAGAAGAGTGGAAATGCAGGAAGTTCGAAGGGGGTCTGAGGCTCGATTTGAAAAGGGTTGTGGTTCCTTTGGAGATATCTGTGTTTCCCAGGCTGATGGAAAAGTGTCACCTAATCGAGAGCTTGGAGCCTAGCAAGGACAAGCGAGCGCAGAGTTCTAGACCGACTAGATTCCACAGAGGGAACGGTGGTCGTGACAACAGATCTCGATGGAAACCATATTCAAAGCAGCAAGATCAACAACAACGTTCTGTAGGAGAAAGCAGTGGGGGTTTCAGTCCGTCTGGAAACGCCCCAATCAAGTGTATGAAGTGTGGAAAGAGTAATCATGCCACAAGAGAATGCTCAATCAAGGGGATTATATGCTTCAGGTGTGGGAAGCTGGGGCATATTTCACACGACTGTGTGCAACCAAAAGATGAACATTTTGTCAACAATGTGCAAGCAGGCCTAAGGCAAGAGGTAGAGTTTATACTGTGAGTGGCACTGAGGCTTCTCAGAATGAAGACTTAATCCAAGGTCAGTGCGTCGTGGGAGGTAAAACCTTAACTGTACTGTTTGATTCAGGCGCAACGCATTCCTTTATTGCATATGACTGTGTGAACCTTTTGGGATTGCCTGTGTCTTCTTTACCTTTTGATTTAGTAATTTCTACACCTACTGCAAAGCCTGTTATAACTGCTAACGTTTGTTTGAATTGTTCTATTTCTGTAAAAGATAGAACGTTTTTGATTAATTTGATCTGTTTGCCTCTTTTGCAAATGGATGTAATCTTAGAAATGGATTGGTTATCTTCTAACCATATCCTGTTAGACTGTGCAAACAAAACCTTAGTCCTTCCTAGTTTTGAGAATTCTGGATTTTTGATTGCCAACCAAGTAAACGCTTCTTTGAGAGAAGGAGCTTAAGGATACATGTTGCTATCTTCTTTGGAGGTCAAGAGTGAGCTAGTCTTAGAGCATGTGCCTTTCATGAACAAGTTTCCAGAAGTCTTTCCTGAAGATGTACCAAGTTTACCGCCAGTTCAGGACATCGAGTTTTCGATCGATCTTGTGCCAAGAATAGGACCCGTATCTATGGCACCGTATCGTATGGCACCTGCGGAGTTGGAAACCTTGAAGGAACAATTGGAGGACTTATTGGGGAAGCAGTTCATTAGACCCAGTGTGTCGCCGTGAGAAGCACCTGTGCTGTTGGTGAAGAAGAAAGATGGAACTTCTCGCCCATGTGTGGATTATCGCCAGTTGAACAAGGTTACCATTAAGAACAAGTATCCTCTTCCGAGGATAGATGACTTGATGGATCAGTTGAGGGGAGCTGCAGTTTTCTCCAAGATTGATCTGCGATCCGGTTATCACCAGATTCGTGTGAAGGTAGAGGATGTACCAAAGACAGTTTTGTGGGCTTGGCTGGGTATTACCGGAGGTTCATCGAGGGATTTTCTAAGATTGTAGGACCCCTAACCCAGTTGACAAGGAAAGATAAAGCTTTTGAGTGGACTGAAGCCTGTGAGCAGAGTTTTCAGGAGCGGAAGAAGAGGCTGACTACTTTGCTAGTGTTGGTGTTACCAGATCCAAGTGAACCTTTTGAAGGGTACTGTGACGCTTCATACCATGGGTTAGGCTATGTTCTGATACAAAATCGGAAAGTGGTAGCTTATGCCTCGAGACAGTTGATAATGCATGGGAAGAATTACCGTACTCATGATCTGGAGTTAGCAGCGGTGGTCTTTGCGTTGAAGATTTGGAGGCACTACTTGTATGGTTTGACGTTCAATATCTTCAGCGATCATAAGAGTCTGAAGTATCTGTTCGATCGGAAAGAGCTCAACATGAGGTTGAGACAGTGGCTGGAATTTCTGAAGGACTATGACTTCCATTTACAGTATCATCCGGGGGAAACGAATGTGGTAGCGGATGCTCTGAGTAGGAAGGTGTTACATGTGTCTGCCATGATGGTTAAGGAACACGAGCTGTTAGAACAGTTCAGACATATGCATCTGTCCATGGTCAGTATGCCAGGGAGACTTTGTGTGGGCATGGTTACAGTGTCATGTGATCTGATGGATCAGATTCAGGAGAAGCAAGTGTACAACCAGTATCTGGAGAAAGAGCAAGGAAATCTGAAGAAAGGGATGACATCTGAATACAAGGAAGTAGCGGATGGAATCCTAAGACGAGGAGAACGGGTTTGTGTGCCAAACAACCCAGAGATAAGGAGATTAATTCTGGACGAAGCTCATAGAAGCAAGTTGAGTATGCATCCAGGATCAACCAAGATGTACCAAGACCTGAAGCGGTTGTTTTGGTGGCAAGGCATGAAAAGAGATGTGGTTGATTATGTGGCGTCTTGCTTGGTGTGTCAAAAATCAAAGGTTGAAAATCAAAGGCCAGTGGGAATGTTACTTCTGTTGGATATGCCAGAGTGGAAATGGGATGGCATAGCGATGGATTTGGTGACGTGTTTGCCAAGGACACCTAAGGCGTGCGATTCCATTTGTGTAGTAGTTGATAGGCTTACGCAATCAGCTCATTTTCTACCTATCAATATCGAGTATTCCATGGAGAAGCTGACTCAGATTTATATCAGTGAGATTGCGAGGCTGCATGGGGTACCTTCAAGCATCATATCAAATAGAGACCCACGTTTTACTTCACGGTTTTGGCAGAGTTTATATGAAGCCTTAGGAACGGAGTTACGGCTGAGTTTGGCTTACCATCCTCAGACGGACGGACAATCATAAAGGACGATTCAATCTTTAGAGGACCTATTGAGGGCATGTGTATTAGAACATGCCGGAAGTTGGGAGAGTTTCCTATCATTGATAGAGTTCACCTACAACAACATTTATCATTCGAGCATAGGGAGGGCATCCTATGAAGCTTTATAAGGACGACAATGCAGAACACCTTTATGTTGGTATCAAGATGGAGAAAGTGCTTCGTTAGGACCTGAACTAGTGCAACAAACAACTGAAAAGGTGAAAATGATTCAAGAAAAGATGAGGACAACTCAAAGCAGACATAAAAGTTATGCCGATAAAAGACGTAGGCCACTTGAGTTTGAAGAAGGTGATCATGTGTTTTTGAGATTCACTCCAGTGAATAGGGTAGGCAGGGGCCTTAAGTCCAGAAAACTCACTGCAAAATTCATCGGACCTTATCAAATTCTTCGTCGGATAGGTCCAGTAGCTTACCAAATAGCTTTACCGCCTTTTCTATCCAACCTTCATAATGTTTTTCATGTTTCGCAATTGTGAAAATATATTCCGGATCCCTATCATGTCATAAAGTCTGATTCAGTATAGCTAAAAGATAACCTGACCTATGAAACACTGCTTGTTAAGATCGAGGATAGGAGAGTAAAGCAACTGCGAAGGAACGAGATATCTTTGGTCAAAGTTATATGGAACGAGACTTCAGGTGATGCTACCTAGGAAATAGAAGAAGACATGCAACGACAGTATCCGAGTCTATTTTAAGAGGTACGTTAAATTTCGAGGACGAAATTCTTTTAAGAGGGGTAGTAATGTAACACCCCGATTTTTCAAGATTTATAATATTAATAAACAATATTTATATCTTTGTATTTTATTGGAAGGTCTAGAGAGTGAATTAAAATAATCTGAGACCATAGTCACGCTCTACGCTATCGTAGGGAGTTACGCTTAAATTTTGGGTCGAAAACTCAAATGGAGCCTGGTCTACGTTTTTTCACTGACAGTAGTATTTGACTACTCAAAAGACCTAATTTTGACACGTGAACGAGACAATTAGTCTTAGAGTTGTATTTCCAACATTTTTGTGAAATTTGAAAAAAATCACTTCGTATGCTTTATTCGGGCGAAATCTTCAATAGGGTGACGAATGGAGCTGTATATGGATTTAACGGGACCCCCTAATGGATAAACATGAAGTTACATCAGGTCACATCACCTTGGGATGCGTACCAAGTGTCATGATGATTTAGAAAATATCTGGACGTGAAAAGACCAAAATACCTCTAACCTTTTCCATAATTACCATTTAATCTTGTGTGAAAAGACCATTTTGCCCCTTAAGTGAAAATTTGCGGACCTTTCTACCCTCACCTTCACCCCACACGAAATTCCACTTCATGAAGGCCTTCCAACTGCTTTCTCTTAATAACATCATCTTCATCACACTTTCTCATCTTTTTCTCTCCATTTTCCTTAAGAAACTTCAAGAACTTTGAGAAGCAAAGTTGATTATCTTGCTCACCTTCATCCTCTAAGAGGTATAGAGTTCTTCTTTGGTCTCTTAATCTTCATTTTCTTCCATTGAAACTATGCTTTTCAAGCTTTTGTTCAAGTTGAACTTCAAACTTCAAAAATTCATAGAAAAGTGTAGAAAAACCCTTTTAATGTCAAACCAATTTCTATGAGCTAGTTTCATCATCCTCTTTCATAATCCAAGAGCTTGTAACCAAAAGGGTTCTCTAACTCATATGGGTATATATGGCCGAATCACATATGTTAGGAAAGCATGAGTTTTTGATTCAAGTTTTGAGTAATGAGACTTGTTTTAGTGTTAGGTATACCTAAGGATCATTCATCCAAGAGATAAGAAATTTTAGACATCTCTAGCTAAATTTAAAACCCTATGGTCGGATCCTATGTTGATGGAAATAGGAAGAATTTATGTTGTTAGATGTTAATGTTTGAATGATTATGTGATTGTAGTTGGTGTTGACTATTCGGGCGAATAATTGGGAGATTCCCGAACCGGACACACGATTTTTATCCGGAGGATTACTTCACCGAAAGGATGGGGAGTGAACCTCATCACACCAAAATTGGTGAGAGGTGAAAATGGTTGTTTATGGTGGTTTAGGTGAAACCCTTTTGTTTGGGTTCACTACTTTATCTATGAAGTTCTCTTGGAGAACATGGTTGTAATAATGGTTCTATGTTTAGTATGGGCTTATAATGATGTGTGGTTGGATGGAAAAATATTTTCATGTATGTTGAAAACCATACTTTGATCTCTAGATTAAGTAAGGATTTTTATGCTTGATTATGATTCAATGATGCATGATTGTTATTCATCATAATATTGTGAGCATTTTGAGCTATGACTTGACAAGTTAGTGAAGCAAAATCTTCACTTTCCTTCTATGAGGGCATTCGGCCATGACCAAAAGAAAATGAAGAACATGAGTTGTTCTTGAACATTCAGAGTTTTTGAAAGTAAGAAAGTGTTTTAGTAACTTATACTTCAAAACAAAACAAGAAGTGATTTCGATCCAAAGATCAAATAGAGTTTTGACATTGAAGTGTTTTACTAAGGTGAAAATGTCTTTTTACTTTAGCCATAGTTTATACAATTAACTAAGTGTTTTAAATAGAAAATGATGAAAGTGATTTCATGGAAGTAAAAGTAATATGAAAGTTGCCTTAGATTTTAATAAGATATCACCTTCATATTAGAACTAAGTTCACATTCAATCTTCAAATATAAAGAGGACCTTGTCCTTAAGTTTGAGTTAAATGGACCATAGTTCCAAAATTAAATAAATTTCCATTTCTTTTGCACTAACTTAGATCATGGTTTTACACTAAGTTAGTGGGGAAAAACCCTTTTCAACTTAGTTAAGGTACTTTGCTTTAAGCAAGAAATAAAGTTATTTCAAATCAAATGAGTTTTTCAATTTGAAAGGTTTTGGTTTGCAAAGTTTCAACTCGAGAGTTTTCAACTCTAAATCGTAAAGTTTTAGGAATGAAAACCTAAGTTTAGTAATTAACTTAGAGCAAAAGAAAAGATATAATTAAGTATAGCATATGGTGGAACAAGACCATGCACTATACCATTGATGATTTAGTTCATCAATGACTTCATAAGACTTAAGTGAATCAATACTTATTTCATTATTCGAAATCCAAGGAATTAATATCTTAGAAAGGATCAAAGACATATCTAAGAGGATTCTCAATCCTTCTTCATAATACTTAGGACTTGAGATGTAATTCATAAGACACAAACACAAATATGAAACGTTTTGGGTTTTGAAATAGTAGTTCGATGACGGACCGGTGATTCGGATCCAGGTCAATCGTTCAATTATTTCAGTCTTGCGATGACTCGATCCCGGAGGGATCACGAGATTTATCTGGTGGATAAAAGTTTTATAATACAAAGACGTGTGTTATTCTTAAGGAAGAGAACTTTATTGAACCTTGAGGTTTATCCGGTGGATAGATATTGCCTTATCGCATCTGCTTTGTATAAGCATTGGCATTTCGTTACATGAGTTGTAAGGCCTTGAGCCTAGGAGTTGAGCTTACACCTTGATGCGGGTGCGAATCTTACGGTGACCTTTTAAATAATCTTGGAGGTATCAGAGTTGGAAAGGCTAACATGTGACCAGTTGGTAGCTCTTCTGTGTCGTGGCGACTTCGAGCAATACACTGATATCCTCGACTAGATGCCGTACTTTTCATGTTAGGTGTAGAGTGTTTCCATAAAGTCAGATACATGCACGTTACGAATGTTTTAGCATCTTGCCCATGGCTGGTATACACGAAACATGTCCGCCCATTCACTCTCTCCGATGTTTTGTTAGCTCCATGGAGTAGGGGTCAGAGTTTTACCCTTGTGGCATATGCCATTAAGTCATGTACATTGCATTGCATTGCATGGCTGTTGATGATTACATTTACTTGTTGTACATCGTTGTTTTGTTTTCGAGAATGCCTTATTTTATGCTGCTAATTGACTAACATGATATAATGTTATTTATGGTATGCATGTTAAGTATGTTATTACTTGGTGCGTCGTCCCGTTTTTACTTCTGCTATTTTGTTGTGTTGATGATTAGGAATCTCACCCATATCTGTATATCTTCTCTGCTGGTATTGCTGTTTCTGCTTAAAAAGATGGGCGCGATGATGATTCAGTTCAGCATATACTTTGAGTCCGAATGGGGACTCCTTTTGTTGTTTAGTTTTGACCATGCAGTGTCAAGTGTCTGTTGTACCTTTTGGGGAGCTGTGACTCCTAGTACTTATTATATACTTTTATCAGTTAGGCTTGGACCTATGTTTGTATACAGAATTGTTTCCATTTCTGTACGTAATTATGTACGACTTCTAAAAATGCATGGTAAACTTATGTTCATTTATTATTACTTACCTTTACTAATCCCATTACATCATTGCGAAAAGAAAAGAAAAGAAAAAGAAAATCATATTTTCCGCATTCATATTATTTTCGGCCTTATAAACGTTCGAGAATGTGACACTCGGGAAAGGGTGTTGCAATCGTACCTTATATGTTGTATTTATGTTGACTTCATGTTTTGAAGTCTGTAATCGGTGATAATAGACCAGAATTTCTACTACTAGTTTAAATTCTATTTTTAGAAAACCTATATGCTCCGGCATTAATACCTTATGTTTATTCTGTCATGGATGTTTAATATTGGTGTATGTTATATGGTTTATTCCATCCTTCCTGTTCTTTAATTATTATACCATGAAGAAATTTTTTAAAATCCACGTTTATGAACATAGTTATTTACCGAAAGCAACCAGCGTTTTTATTTGTTTACGTTTTCCACATCAAGTTTGAGACGTAGCACCGGGGGGTGTTACAGAGTGCGTTTGCCAGCTGCTGTGCTTTTTGACGCGTGTGCTACACGTGTCAGGCCAGGGTGAAGGAAAAGTGGACGAGACTCCACTCTTAAGCGTGAAAGAGCCCCACGCTCAAGCGTGGGCACGCTTAAGCGCGACATTCCTGCACGCTTGAGCATTCTTAGCAGGATACCACAAGTAAAGTCTTTCCTTTCTTTTTCACTTGGCTCATTTTTCTTGTTCTTGAGCACGAAATACAGCGAGTGGAAAGAGCGACTCTGAGTTCTTGAGAGAGAAAGCTTGGATTTGAGGCACTTCGGAGCTTTGGATTGAGACTCCGACTGCACGGTTGTGATCACGGCGAAGTTTTCTACAACTTCGACGGATTACATTCTCGATTCAGCCAAGATAAACTCGAATCCCTATCATGTGTTCTTCGTGGTTCTTCGAGTCTTTACCTTTCTTCTTTGATCTTTGAGCTTGTCCTAGGGCTAACAGTATTGTATATGTGTTGTGCTTGTGATTAGGGCAAAGTTTGCGCGTGTGATTGATCGTGGATTGGAGCTTAAGGCCATGGCTAGGGAGAAGCTTCGAGGCTGTTCTAGAGCTGTTCTTCATGTTTGTGGGTGCGTGGGAGGACGTGCCAGTGTTCGTGTTGGTATTCGCGCCAATTGTTTAGGTGGGGAAAAGAGTATTGATGCCGTCGGAAAGGCAAGAGTAGTGTAGTTGTGCTTTCTGCTATGTGTAGTGTAACGCCCTTCGTTACATTAGTAACCCAAATTAATAATTTAAATAAAAGAAGGTAAATAAAATTTTTCTTAAATAAATACTTAATATAATATTAATCCAAAATAATTGTTTTAATTCAAAACTGAAATAACATAATCAGTTTCAAAACCTAAAAACAGGGCGTCTATAATATCTCGCATAACGAAATAACTAAAAAATAATAGAAGCCCTCCTGACATATGCCGTGCAATACTAACCAAGCTCTAAAACTAAAGAGATAGTCTTCAAAACGTCTGGCTGCTTAACAGGGACGTCCTCAGGCTCTGAAAATACTACTAATAAGATATAAAATCTCAGTGAACAAAAATACAGTTTAAAAGGTTTTCGCAAAAGCATTGTTCTAAGCCGGTGGGGTAACCGAAAAAACTATCCATGGTACCCGCTATTTTCAAAATATAATATATTAAAATAATAATAATAATAATAATAATAATAATAATAATAATAATAATATTATTATTATTATTATTATTATTATTATTATTATTATTATTATTATTATTATTATTATTATTATTATTATTGGCAGCAAACAGTCATCATTAACACATCATAAATCAAGTATGACAAGATCCCATATATCAAATAATCTCAAATATCCTTATATGTCATATGAATTTCAAACTGCACATAACAATCACGTCCCATTGCCTACCTTACTCATGAAGGCATTTCGATGTCACCTTCTCTTCAGTGACATTACTCATTTCGATACCAACCATTGTACACTGGTGGTATTACTCATTTCGACATCCCAACGTGTGGCGATGTTACTTTCGATACCCCATCATGGCGGTATTTCATATTTCGACACCCCAATTAATTGGCAATGTTACTTTCGATACCCCTATCATAGGCGGTATTGCAGCAGAAAACATTCAACATATTAACAGTTATTTTCGACACCCCAATTCATTGGCAGTGTTACTTTCGATACCCCTATCATAGGCGATATTGCAGCAGACAACATTCAACATATTAACAGTTATTGAATCATGCCAATATCACAAATATCATCAAATAATGCATATATAGCATGCCAATTCAACCAAAACATGTATGTATCATATATATCATAGCATCAATCTCAATAATAAACATTTAATTCACAGCAGAACCATCTTAGAAGGAAAACCCCCAAATTTGTAAAATCAGGATTTGACCAAACCAGGATTATTTTCGAAAAATCGTATTTTGAAAGCATAACCCAAAACCCCAAGACAATTTGCACCATAAAAAGGGTAAAAAGAAGTATTTCTACTCACTTCTTGTAAACCTCCAAAATTTGTCCCAAACATTTCCTACAAACGAATCCTAATATTTCACCAAGATCTCTTCTTGCTAATGTTCTTGAATCACTATTGTTCGATACTCTTTCTACTTTCTTTTCTTCACTATTACGGCGCAAGTTGGATAAGACTGGTGTTTACTTGCTGAGCGTGATCTTAATTTTGGCTAAACCCAAAAGAAAAAGATATATATATATATATATATATATATATATATATATATATATATAGCATACGTGAAAGGCATCTAGGTCTCCTAATAGTATGTAGATTTCTTGTTTCTTTTCTTTTCTTTTGTTTTAAAAAGAAAAACAACTTTTGTATTATTGTGGGGCTGGGCTTTCATTATAAAATGAAACATCCTAGCCCTGGCATGAATAGTTTTTCACGTTAGTTTATTTTTTTTTTTTCCTTTTTAATTACTAAATTACTCCAATAAAATTTTATGCTAACAGTTTTCTACACTAAATCTTAAAATAGCTTAATCTTTTTATTAAAATAATTATATTGAAATTTAGGATGTTACATGTAGGGAATCCCTAACCCTACTAGTGGTTGAGCCCTGATAAAGTACCTAAATGCTAGGTTTAGACTACTTTGGGCTATCGCAGTTAAGTTTGGAAACCTTAGGATAGAGAACTATTGATTGAGGATGATCTGATTCGTATGATTTTTTGTTGTTGCTATCTGTATACGTGCCTACATGCTATTTGGTACATGATATGCCTGTTATATGTTGTTGTTGATGTTATTACTGTTGTTGTTATTTCTGTTGTGCTGTGTGCTATGATGTTAAATGTGATAGCGGAATGCCGGTTAGAGTTAAATTTGGCTATGTGCCGTGTTTGTTATCGGGTTGATACCATGGATGGTGCCATTGCTATTACGCTGATTTCTTGGGGCTGTGGTCGTGATGTTTGAGCTGTGGCTCGTGGACGCGTGACGTCGAGGCTGTGGCCATGTTGATGCGATGGCATCGTGCTGTTTTTGTTGCATATCATCAGCTGCCAAGTGGCGAGGCCGTATGATAGGTCGTATAGGCTGCCAGCGTTATACGAGTTTAGTTGTACCTGAATGCGGGTAAGGAAAGTAAAAGGGGCGGTCAAGTGAGTGACCTTGGGGATGTTGCCGGTCTCGGGAATAGTTTACAGTGACGGATGAGGTAGCTCCTATCCTGTCGTGACGCCCGATCCAGTCTGGTTTGCCCAACTAATGCCTGAGCTTTCCATGTTCCAGGCTAACGTTCCGAGGGACCAAGACACCCCGGTTCAGGTGTCGAAGGGGGATGCACTCTTATTGGTCACCGAGAGCGATTCGGTTTCTTGGGCAAACTAACTCCGTTCTGACATAGAACATATTCCGGTGTGGACTTGTTCGAGTGTCGAACCAATCCGGTGTGGAACCAGTTTCATGAGCTTTCGGCCAACATGTTGCATGGGATTAGTATCCCGGTCTAGAGGATTGATCTGAAAGTGAGACTCATAGAGATGGATGTCTATTGCATGTGTTGTCTTGGGAGACGTTTGGCTGGGTGCAGTAACTGTCACACATGCTATACTTGCTATCTGCTATGTGTTGTTATTTTAATGCACTGCTACTGTTATTCTGACTTTGCGTATGCTGCATTTCTTATCTCCCTACTGCTTCTATTTGTCTATTTTGGTTCTCGGTTCGTGAGAAAACGAGGAGCCAGTCGATGGACCTGAGGGCGCACCCTTATATCACATCGGTGCCGAGGATGCCGGTGTTGGGCTTGATCGAGATCATCTATCACGATGATCGGGGTGGTGTAACACCTCATTTTTCGTTTGGGTGTGTATGTGTTGCTATAATTATAGGTATTATTATTATTACCGTTATTAGTAGTATAATATTTGACAATATTCTTATTTACATCGTTACTGCATTTTATAAGTATCTATATGAATGTATATTTATGTGTGTACATTTTAAGTGATAACATGCACGCATATGTTTGTATGATTATAAGTGCGTTTATATTTTATATATTAAAATGTTATTATATATTTTGTATATGTGTATATATATATATATATATATATATATATAATATGTAATTGATTCTTATTGATATGTATATGATTTATATTAATTATTCTTATATTAATATAAGATTGATTGTATTAAAAGATAATTGTGCATAATTATATTTATATTATTAATTATTAATTATACTACATGTATTAATACGCGATCTTCTTTATATGAATATATAATTGATTATATTAGTATGTAAGTATGTGATCTCGTGTGCTTATATGTTGAGACGACCCCATACGTATGAAGCCTTCCCATCAGTCCCAACCTCTTATTATTATTATTATTATTATTATTATTATTATTATTATTATTATTATTATTATTATTATTAACTATGCCTAGCTATATATAAAGCGATAGCGTGGTATACAAGCAGCGTTGCAGAAAACAAAACAACGTAAACAAGAACGGCAAGCATAGCAAACGATGATCAGAGTATAAAGCGCAAAATAAGCATAACTGTATAATAACATGCATAAGTTAGCCCCATCAGTAGGGAACTGTACATACATATACATACTGTCGGGTAGAAACCAAAAATATATCAAGAGCAAAAGAAAACACTTGGAGCTCACCAGCAACCCCCGTCCCCTCTTAAAAGATACATCAAAAGCTCTTAGCTCACTCCTTAGGACGCACTGGCAGGCTCTCACCATCAGTGGTGAGGATGCCCTGAGCTACCCTGACCTTCGCCAAGGGTACGCCTGTAACGCACAATCAGCTCATACTCTGACGAAGAACTGGACACCACGATCCTACGCCTGCGGTAAGTCCTCAAGTACTGCTTGGTCCTCCTGCGCTGGCCTCAGTAGACGTAACCTTTCCTGCTGGTCACGACCGAAGACTGGGGTGCCGCCCATGTATAGTCCTGCTCCCTCTGGCTCGGAGGTCGCTACATCCTCGGAAAGGGGAGGAACTGATAGGTGCAATAGGGACCAATGATATCTACATACGGAGGTGTACCACTCCGAAAAATCAGGCTGACTGGTCCTGTGTAGACCATCAAAAAAGTAGAGGGGTCTACCCGCCATCCCCTCTCGTCATGTTATACAATCTCAATATCGCCTAGCATCGGCATCCGCGGTGCCCTCGTGATGAACGGGTGAAGTCTCGGGTCCATGCTGAATCTCCGCTGGCTCGTCGTCTTCAAGCGATCACCAAACAGACAACAAGGAAAAACAGAAGGGAGATAAGAAATACAGCGCATCATAAAGTAGGAAAACAATAGTAATGCAGTAAACACACAACAGGTAGCATATAACAGATATCACATTTATAACATTTACTGCATTCTAGCACACATCTCTCGAGACAGCAAATGCAATAGACATCCATCCCATGAGTCTCACACTCATGTCGGCCGAAAAATGCACTTACGCAGGTTCCCAACTAGAATGGTTCCACACCTGAACAAGTCCATACCGGAACAGGTTCTGTGTCGGAACGGAGTTAACTTGTCCAAGAAACCGAACCACTCGTCGTGACCAATAAGAGTGCATCCCCTTTCCACACCGGAACCAGGGTATCTCGGTCGCCTTGGAATATTAGCCTGGAACAACTGGAAAGCTCTGGGATTAGTCGGGCAAACCGGACTGGATTGGGCATCACGACAGGATAGGAGCTACCTCATCCGTCACTGTAAACTATTCCCGAGACCGGCAACATCCCCAAGGCCACTCACTTGACCGCCCCATCTACTTTCCGTACCCGCACTCAGGTATCGCTAACCTTTTATGACGCTGGCAGCCCATACTACCTGTCATACGGCCTCGCCACTTGGCAGCTGATGATGATATGCAGCAAACATCCTCAATGGGCTTGATACCGGATCTCACGCCTAAGCTCTCAATTAGAAACAACATGATGCCACTGCATCTACACGGCCACAGCCTCGACGACACGCGTCCACGAGCCACAGCCTCAAGAAGTTAGCATAACAGCAATGGCACCATCCACGATATCAACCCGAGAACAACACGGCACACAGCCAAACTTATTCTACGGCATTCCGCCACAACTCTCAATATTACCGCATACAGCATAATAATAGTAGCAATAACATCAACATGATAGCAGTAATATCAACAACATCATAGAAGTAGCATATCGTATATACCAAGTAGCACGTAGGCATTTAGAGAGATAGCAACAACAACAATAAGCACATTCAGTCATACGACAACAAGCATCCTCAATCAACAGTTCGCTAACCTAGGGTTTCCAACCTTAACGGCGATAGCCTAAAGTAAGATAAACCTAGGGTCTGGATACTTTATCAGGGCTCAACCACTAGTAGGGTTAGGGCTTCCCTACACATAGCAGAAATCACAACCACGTTACTCTTGCCTTCCCGACGGCAGTAGTACTCTTTCTCCCCACCTGAACAGTCATCACGCGAATCTAGGCAATCACCGGCTCACTCCTCCTTCCTCAAGCTCGCAGCTCTCTCTCCAAGAATAGCCCAAGACAGCCATGAACTTCCCCTCACAGCCGCGGCCTCAAGCTCCAAACCTTGCACCACCGCGAGCACGAACTTTGCCCTAATCACGAGCACAACACATGCACAATAGTGTTAGCCCTAGGGCAAGCTCAAAAGATTAAAGGAAAAGGTAAAAACTCTAAGAACGCCAAGAACACGAAGAACGCGTGTTAGGGATCCGAGTTTACCTTTGGGGAATCGGAAAACCAATTCGTTAGAGTTGTCGATAACTCAGTCGCGATCATAATTGTATAATCGGAATCGCGTTCCAGTACTTCAATTGCCTTGAAAGCAAGCTTTCTCTCTCTAAAAACCTCAGAGCCTCTCTCACTAAACCCAGAAAACTCACCAAGTTTCGTGCAAGTGAGAAGATGAAAGTGGAAGCTCCACTTATGGTTTCTGCTGTCCACGCTTAAGCGTTCATCACACTGCACGCTTGAGCGTTGCCATGCTCTAGCATGGGATCCATCCATGCTTGAGCGTGGAACCTCGTCCACTCCACTTGCTCCCTGGCCTGACATGTGTCTCACACGCGTCCAAACTTAGAGCAGCTGCACAACGCACTCAGCACGTTGAAGCGTCTGCATCTCCCACGTTTAAGCGTCTCAACGTTTGAGCGTGGAGTTCTCTCACGCTTGAGCGTCAAGCTCAGCGAGAGAAGAACCTCCAGCCTTCTAACTTCCCCAGTTACTCGTTTTACGGCTTAGGCACTTCCAACCTTGTCGAAGCCTATTCCTAAGTTTCAGACTAGGTCTAAATCTAACACACAACAATTCGAACAATCATCCAAAGCTCCAACCGAGACTAACCAACTCGGTCAGAGTTCACAGAAAAACCGGGATGTTACATATGTGATTTTTATGGACTAATATGAAGTGTGTAATTAATGTGTGATCGATATTTATTTACATGTCATCAATTATATATATGTTTATATTAATACTAAATCACTTGTATTAATGCACAATATAATTATATTAATAGACGATTATCTGTATTCATATTTAGATCATGTTTATATTAATATAAGATAAATATATATATATATATGTTGTAACATCCCAAAAATCCTATACTTGTTTCTCTTAATTGTTTGTGTGAATAACTTGACCGAGAATGCAATTCGACTAAGTTTAATCATAAGAATGGTTAATGATTGGAAATTCGTATCTGGATTTCAATTATGAGCTTAATAATCATAAAATAGTGTCTTGTACCGAGTTTGTTGTTTTGAGTCGGAACCGATAAAATTATTATTATTTTAATCGAAACCGCTTTACCTTGGGATGCGTGCCATGTCGGGGAAGTTGTTCTGGTCCAGAGTCGGAAGTAATTCATGACTGCATCTCACGCTTCATGAGATGTTGTCAACCATCCATCACCTTTTCATTCTTTTAACCAATGGATTAAATTCTTATGACTCTTGGTTGATAACCTAACATCTTTTCCTTTTATGAAGAAAGCAAATTAATCTACTTATGGTTAATCTTGCCCCCTTTAATCCTATGATCAACACCTATGTACTTGGTTTAATCCAAGCCTTCCATATGCTTACACATAATCACATCACCTATGTCATAAACTTTTAATCAATTTGGATGCCCATTTGCTAGAGGCCACACGGCCAAGTGATGAAAACATCACTAAACCATTTTGATTTCCATTTCATTCACAAAAAACAAGCTTGGTTCTTCAAGATCATAACTCATTTTCTCTCTTCTCTCTCCTACCTATTCATATTTGGCCATGGCTTGATCTCCATGAGACAATCTTCTTCTCATCAAATAAACCAGACATTTGTGATCAGCATCTCTTCTGCTACAACTTTGGTGAAGAAAGTTTTCACATTGGAGCAACTTCATTTTCAAGCTTCAAGTTCAAGACTTCATCTTTTCAAGTTTGTTCTTCAAGGATAAATCTTCTACACTTGTAAACCTTTTATGATGAAGGCAAAGGAGGGGCAAGTAATTTTTGTAACAAAAGAAGATCAATCCATTCAAGTCCAAGAAAAACCATTCAAGTCCAAGTGACCAGTGTTCTTATTTTGGCTATATCTTGAGTTATAGATGTCCGATTGAAGTGATTATTGATTCGTTGGAAAGATAAGAGAATTATTTACAATTTTTATTGGAAGCTCAAGACCTAATTCGTACTCTCATGATCAAAACTAGGATAGAAGTTAGGGATGTTGTTCTGGACGGATTTGGTCTCATTTAGCAATTTTTAGGCTTGTAATTGGGTTTTGGTTTTAATTGTATAATGAGCTGCATGGGCCACGAAAATACTCAGCCTCCTGGGATTGGGTTTTGGCGGCCATGAGCCAAATTAGGGGGTTGGTGTGGGTAGCATTTTCCTTTTCTATAAATAGGAAATGTATGACCTCATTTAGATAACTTTGAATGAAATTAGAATTTATCCTATTTGGATATTTTTGTGAGTTGAGCATTGGCTCCTCCTCTTCAAGTTCTTGGATTAGAACTTGTTTGATTCTTATCAAAGAGTTCTATCTCTTTGTGGCGAATCCTCTTTGGCTTATCAATCTTCCAATTCCATTGGAATATTGTGGCGCCTTCCCTTTCATCTTCTTCCTCTTCCATTTTCTTAATTTATTTTATGTTCTTCTTTACATTTGCGCCATTTACATTCTGCTTTTAGTTGTGGCACTTTAATTCTTTGTTTGGCTAAGTTTCTTGTTTAGTTATTTCTATTCTTTAGTTGTTTCCTTTTGTTAATCATATTCGGGTGACAGCCGCACCTTCTTCTTCCCCCAATTCTTTTCATCTTTTTAACATAAGAACTAAGAACAACCTCTTGGATAGATATTTAAAACTTGATGATTCCAACTTGGATCATATCATGTGGTATCTAGAGCTAGCTTCCTTGAGCTTAATTTCTTTTTTAGTTTGGGTTTTGCTAGTTGGATTGTGTTGAAATTTTTGCAATTTTTGAGCTATTTTTTTAACCTTGAAACCCAACCCCAACCCCATATTTTGATCTTCAATTTTGATCATTTGTGGTGTAGTAATGAGTTGTTAGACCATTGGGATTTGTAATTCATAGCATCCAAAATATGTTTCATAGCTCAAGTTGCTTCCTTTCCTCATATTCCATGTTTTAGATTTTTGAATTTTTTTTAATTCTTCATCTTGTTCTTGGAGTTTGAGCCACTTTGATCTTTATGAATTTCGGGAATTGGTGTTAGAGTGTTAATCTACACCTTGATTGAAAGGTCTTTACAAGTGGAATCAAGTATACCAATCAATTTTAAGCTTAGCATGAACTAGACCTCAATTTGAGGGAATTTAATTTCTGGGCACACTTCCCAAGAACAAACCCTTGTTCATCATGTTCATGTTTCAAAAGGCTATTTGATCTTTTTGATTCACTTAAATTCTGTTTGGGGAGTTCTTTTCTGTAATTTTCAAAAAAATTTTGTGGCCAAAGTTATTTTGCAAAAGTATGGATCCAAAAAAGTTAAAAAAAAAATCTCGATTCAGAAAAATACAAAGGGACCAATCTGCAATTATAAAAAAGTAAAAAAAAAAATTGGCAGAATTCAAATTAGGCCACAAAACCCCGATTCTAAGTGTTTATAGCCTTAAAATTGATATTACTTGATGTTTTGGACATATTTTTGGCTCAAATTCTATTCCTAAACACTAGTTGTTGAGTCTTTGTCTTCTTACTTCTCCATTAGAGTGTGCTTTCTTTTCTTTTTAGCTTTTCTTGCTTGTCTTTAAATTTCTAAGTTTTGTCTTAATAGTTTTCTTTTCTTGAACTTCTTGATTGATTGCTAGTTTGGATTTTTCACAAAGATTTGGTATTTGTTTACATTCTTGAATTAGTATAGTTCTTTTCCAAGGATATTGAAAGAGGACTTTGAGTGAGAAAAGGCAAGAGTGCAAAACAAACCCATGGTGTGGAAAAAGCCAATTTGAGTGAAATACTTAGTGAGGAAAATGGTGAGACCTTTAGATAAGATTGAGGGAGTGAAAATGCATACTTTCCAAGGAAGAAATGACCCTGAAGCCTACCTAGAATGGGAGATGAAAATAGAACGAATCTTCTTTTGTCACCACTATAGTGAGCAAAAGAAGATGAAGATAGCATCTCTTGGGTTTGTTGATTATGCCTTGATATGGTGGGATCAATTCCAAAAGGAAAGGAGGCGATATGATAAGCAACCTATTGCTAATTGGAGGGAGATGAAAGCCGTGATAAGGAAGAGACATGTTTCATGCCACTATCAAAGGGATCTTCGCAACCAATTGCAAAAGTTAACACAAGGCACTAAGAGTGTGGATGAGTATTACAAAGAAATGGAGATGACCTTGATTAGAGCCAATATTGATGAAGGAAGAAAGGCAACAATGGCTCGGTTTTTCCATGGCCTAAACCAAGACATCCAAGACATTGTTGGGCTTCAACACTATGTGGAGCTTGATGACTTAGTGCACCAATCCATGAAGGTCAAGGAACAACTCAAAATAAAGAGGCACAAAAGATATTGCAATGTTCCTTCTACTCCAACTCTTAAATGTAGAAGTAGAGATATGAGGTGCCTAGTGTGTTTTGGATGGGGGCATTTGGATTATCAATGCTCAAATGGGAAGGAAAAGAGTGAAAAAAATATTGAGAGAAAAGAGGAGAGATTGAAAAGAAAGATTGATAATTTTGAAGCATATTGGAAGAAAATGTCTCAAGACAAAGTTCAAGAGACAAATTTGAGATTGAAAAGCGATGAAGAAAAGAAAGAGGGAGAGAAATTAGAATAAGTGAGTAAGGTCCATGTTGAGAGAAAACTTGAGAGGGAGGTGAAAGCAAAAGAGAGTGATGCTAAAGAAAAAGAGGCAAAAGAAAATGAGAGAATTGAGTATGTGCCTTCAAAGGAAGCTTACAAGACAACCAATGCACTTGAAGAAGTGTGTCCAAAGGAAACACCCCATGGTTTGCTTACTTGCATGGCTCTCCAAAATCATGAACATTCTACCCCTATATTTGATAACATGCTGGGTAAATTGCATGGGTCTTGCTACTTTCCTACATTAAATAGGTTTGATTACTTGCTTAATGAATTGCATGACTATTGCCATCTTTCTAAGTTTGATTTGAAAAGTGGGTATCATGATATGAGGGTATGGAATTTTTATGCTAATTTTGATAAAAATTCATCTTGCCCAAATCATGTTAGTCTTCTTGGGTTTAATGTAAGTTCTCAAGAATTGCATGTGGACTCGTTTGATAGGCTCACTAATGCATTCATTCTTGCATTACCTATTCTTGCAAAGTCCTTTCGAATTGAATGTGATGCATCTAATGTGATCATGGGGGCTGCTTTACTTCAAAAAGGACCACCGATTGTTTATTTAGGTGAAAAGTACAATGGGTCCAAACTTGAGTATTCCACCTATGAGAATACCTTGATGCATTCCAAAAAGGATGCAATACTCTCAAATGTCATCATGCCCAAGCATAGAGAGGTAAATATGGTCATCAATGCAGATTCTCAAAGGTATAACTTTCCTACTCGCCTTGAACTTCAATTTCTAGACTTCACCAATCTTAAGGTGTTGTATGAGCATAATGAAAAATTTCCTAACATCTTTGCCACATGTTGTAAGTTCTTTAAATTTGTTTTTGACCCTGGAGGATTGGGTGTTGCACATAAGAAAAATAAAAAGATTCCTACTCAAGGAAATCCAATGTTTGGTTTACTTTCAATTTCCATAAACTTAGTTCTTTCTCTTGATGTAGGTACGGAGATAATAAATTCGAGGTCGAATTTTCTCTAAGAAGGGGGGAATAATGAAGGCAAAGGAGGGGCAAGTAAATTTTGTGACAAAAGAAGATCAATCCATTCAAGTCCAAGTGACCAGTGTTCTTATTTTGGCTATATCTTGAGTTATAGATGTCCAATTGAAGTGATTTTTGATTCGTTGGAAAGATAAGAGAATTATCTACAATTTTTATTTGAAGCTCAAGACCTAATTCGTACTTTATCATGATCAAAACTGGGATAGAATTTAGGGATGCTGTTCTGGACGGATTTGGTCTCATTTAGCAATTTTTAGGCTTGTAATTGGGTTTTGGTTTTAATTGTATAATGGGTTGCATGGGCCACAAAAATACTCAGCCTCCTTGGATTAGGGTTTGGCGGCCATGAGCCAAATTAGGGGGTTGGTGTGGGTAGCATTTTCCTTTTCTATAAATAGGAAATGTATGACCTCATTTAGATAACTTTGAATGAAATTAGAATTTATCCTATTTGGGTATTTTTGTGAGTTGAGCATTGGCTCCTCCTCTTCAAGTTCTTGGATTAGAACTTGCTTGATTCTTATCAAAGAGTTCTATCTCTTTGTGGCGAATCCTCCTTGGCTTATTAATCTTCCAAATCCATTGGAATATTGTGGCGCCTTCCCTTTCATCTTCTTCCTCTTCCATTTTCTTAATTTATTTTATGTTCTTATTTACATTTGCGCCATTTACATTCTGTTTTTAGTTGTGGCACTTTAATTCTTTGTTTGGTTAAGTTTCTTGTTTAGTTATTTCCATTCTTTAACATAAGAACTAAGAACAAACTCTTGGATAGATCCTTAAAACTTGATTATTCCAACTTGGATCATATCATTTTCATTTCTTTTTTTAGAAGTTAAAAGCAATCACTTTTGTTCAAGTGATTTTTGAAAAATAAGCCCTCTTTAAAGCTTAAGTGTTTGTCTTGCTAGGATCTTCCATTTTGGAGCAACTTTGTTCTTGACCTTCAAGAACACCAACCTTGATCTTCAAGGTGTTCTTCACTAAAAGTTCGGCTACCTTCTTGTTCTTGGTGTTGGAGTTGTCTCATTCACAAAGGATCTTCATTAAGGTAGTGGGGGAGTGAACCTCATCACACCACATTGGTGGTGGTGAAAATGGGATATGGGTTTGGTTTGGGGAAAACCCTAAACCAAGGGTTTTGCCATTTTGTCTATTTGGTTCTCCATGAGAACAATGTTGTAATAATTATTTATTGCTTGATTTGTGTTCATTGATGTGTTTGAATGGTTGAAAATAACTTTTATGTGTGAGAAAATCCTAATCTAAGTTTCCTCCATCTTTTTGTTGAAAAGAGTTTGAGAAAATGTGATTTTCGGATCTGACCTTGTATGAGTCATTTCGGTTTTTCTCTCAACCTAGACCTTTAATTTCAAAAATTGTTTTTTATCCTAAAACTAGACATCTTGGGCTTCATGTTGAGCATAAATTTCATGTGGTTTCATATATATTTGACCCTTGAAAACTTGTTTCAATATAAGCATAAAATTCTGTGTCGGATTCTGACTACAGTGATTTAATTAGTGAAACTGTACTAACTCAGTTACTTTTTTGAAAATGAATTTTAAATCCAAAAACTAGACATCCTAATCTTTTATATGAGTCCTCAATTGCTCAAATCTGAGTTCGTTTGGCCAAACAAATGTTTGTCACAACTTGATGCTTGACATGCTGAAAATTCTGTACACGGGTTTGATGTTAAATTTTTGGAATTGGTTGTTATGTTATTATCCATGTTGATGCATTGATGATTGCTCTTGTTCATGATGGATATTGGTGAAGTAAAATCTTCACATTAAACCTAGTATAGGATTCGGCCAAAGCATAAACAAAAAGGATTTTCAACTTCAATCTTTGAAACTCAAATGATTTTACAACTCTAAAATGGAATCAATGAACGATGAACCAAAGCAAAACAAAGAAACCTTATTTAAATGAAACATAACCTTCATTCAAGAGATTCTTAGAACAAGAGAAAAAGTATTTTAATCTTAAGTTATGGCTTAAGTAAATCACATGATGTTTTGGAAAATTAATGAATCAAATGTTCTCAATAACCAACAACTTTGAGAAAATCTTATATAACATTCGGTTACTAAGTATGTTTTGAACGTAAAACCAATCTTTGATTTCAATACAATGTTTAGTTCCGAGTTTAAGTATAAATGATTTCAAGTTAAAAGGAATTTGGACTTAAGAAGATTTCTCTTCTTTAGTTTATACAAAAGAGTTTTAAACTCCAACTTCCGACTTTAAGTTTAATTGAAACTACAAGCTTTTTGAAATAATGTTTTCAAAGTATAAGATTTTGAATCAGAGGTACCAAGGCACTTTTCCAAGGTATAAAGCAAATAAGTGTTTTGTACTCACCTTTTTACAAAAGTGTCTTGAACTTAAAACTAAGGATTTTCCTAAGTTAAAACCCTAAGTCAAATAATAGACTTAGAGTGAAAGAAAGAGATAAGAAAGTGTAATGTGTGGTGGAACAAGACCATATGTTACATCATTGATGATTCATTCATCAATCGACTCATAAGACTTAATGAATCAATGTGTATTTCATTACCCGAAAGACAAGTACCCTCTAACTTAGAAAGGATCTAAGACTTAACTAGAGGATTCTCAATCCTTCTTCATAATACATTTAGGACTTGAGAAATATATCATAAGACACGAGCACAAAGATGAAACGTTTTAGGTTGGAACAGTAGTTCGATGACGGGCCGAAAAGTCGAACCCGAGGATATTGTCTAACTGTATAGTCTTGTGACGACTTGATCCCGGAGGGATCACGAGATTTATCCAGTGGATAAAAGTTATATAATACAAAGACACGTATATAGTTCTTAAGGAAGAGGACCTTAGTGAGCCTTGAGGTTTATCCGGTGGATAGACATCGCTTTATCGCATTTGCTTTGTGTAAGCATTGGCATTTCATTGCATAAGTTGTAAGGCCTTGAGCCTAGGAGTTGAGCTTAAACCTTGATGCCAGTGCGAATCTTACGGTGACGATCTTAAATAGTCTTAGAGGTATCAGGGTTGGAAAGGCTGACATGTGACTAGTTGGTAACTCCTCTATGTCGTGGCGGATCTGAGCAATAAACTGATATCCTCGACTAGATGTTGTACTTTTCATGTTTGGTGTAGAGTCTTTCCGTAAAAGCCAGATACGTGCACGTTACGAATGTTGTATCATCCTGCCCAAGGCTGGTGTACACGGAACATGTCCTCCCATTCACTCTCTCCGACGTTTTGTTAGCTCTATGGAGTTGGGGTCAGAGTTTTACCCTTGTGGCATATGGCATTGAGTCATGTACATTGCATTGCATTGCATTACTGTTGATGGATACATTTACATGTTATACACTGTTATCCTATGTCTTGTGCTGTTGATTGGATATTATGAGATATTGAGATGTATGATATGCATGACTAGTATTTTATTGTCTTGTGTGTCGTACCATTTTTACTTCTGCCATGTGTTGTGCTGATGAATGGGAATCTCACCTCATTAATTTGTATTGCATTGTTGTGTGCTTCTCTGGTTATCTCCCGATAAGGTCGTGTGACCGAGACTTCGCCCGACGTTTTGGATGCACCTCTCTGTTGAGGCTCCCAGTAGTTTTGGCGTTTGGACATCTAGTCATGATAAGCTTCTACCAAATTACATGGGAAGAGCCACACTCATCATACGCAAGGGTCGCAAAGGAAGAGTTCTTGACCACTCCATCGCTTTTCTTCATGTCGTCTGCTGTCAAGGTTGTACTCGTAAGTGGAATGTTAGATGGACTTTTCCACCGATGCGTTCAGTGCCTTTTCCCTCTATTAGGGATAGGCCGCTTGTTAACAAAGTTGCTTCTAAGTCAACTTCTGTTATGTCTTCCAGAGGAATGCTAGCAGTAATCCTTGCTAGGGTTCCTGTTAGGTCTTGTTTGATGGGTCCTGGTTGGAAGGCGATGAGTGAAGAGACTAGGAGTGAGGTGATTTATCCACACCTTCTTATTTCTTTCGCTTGTCTCTCCGAAAAGGAGAAGTCAGAGGAAGTATTCAACGGTTGATCCGAGGGATGTCTTCCTGTGTAGTATGTTGATGGCTAATGTAAGGTGTCAGAGAGTCTGTAACGTTCTTTTATCTTTTGTGGAGCTGCATCTCCAATCTTTTATGATGAGTCTGTATCTTTCTGTTTTCTTTCTGTAGTCGGGTTGGATTTTTATGTAAGGCTTTATGAACTTATATTATGAAATGTTTCTATTTACCTTACACGCATGAATGGTTACAAGTTTTACAGTTATGCCTTGTGCAAAGGAAACATTTACCCCATCTTTCTTAAATGATTTTAATTAACCCGTTTTTCGGCCTTATAGTTTTATAAAATGTCCGTTTTGTGATGCCCCTGGAAAGGGTGTTACATTAGTGGTATCAGAGCTGGCCGAGTTTGTTTGGGCTTGGGGTTTGGTCTATCGTCGTTTGTGTTGTGTTTTCTCTATTTGTTCTCTGTTTGTTTGTGTTATTGTTTCCGAAAGGATACAATGTTGGAAAGGATGATGACTTCGATCTATCCTTTAGTGTTGCTTGTTCTCTGAGTTGTCATTTCCGGTAGGAAGACAACAATTGTTTGTTATTCTCTTCATTATTATTTCCGAAGAGAAATGATATTGGACAGAACAGTGATGCTTTTGCTTTCTTTTATGTGGTACCTATTCTGAGTTTGGAGGAGAGTAACTGCTAGTTATTGGGAGCTAAGGACACAATTTTCGCTTGCAGAGTCCTTCGGAACGAGTTTCTGAACGAGAATCTGCCAACGAGTACGAGACGAGTTGAAAGAAATGGAGTTTCTAGAATACCTTAAGGAGGAACGTCTGTCGAAGTTTATGCTGATCGCTTTGAGTCCCTGTTGAAGTCTTCGAGGTATTTCCATCTTCATCTCGCTAAGGAGTGGAAGTGCACATGGTTCGAAGAAGGTTTAAGGAACGAGATTCGAGGAGCAGTGCTACCTCTCAAGATCAAAGAGTTCTCAGTTTTGATGGACAACTGCTTCCTAATCGAAGATATGATGAAGGCTCGCGAAGAAAGGCAATGTCACTTTGGACCATCTAGGTTCACAATAGGCACCAACACTAGGTTACAGCAGGATCCGTATGCGAAATTACCAAGGGACCAGTCGCAGCAACAACAATCTTATGAAAGGGGGTAGCAAGGGAACTCGCCAGTTCGTAGTACCTCCGCAATGGTGCAAGAAGTGTGGTAGAGGCCACACAACCAGAGACTGAAACTCAAAGGAAGTCGTTTGTTCCTGATGTGGAATACTTGGTCACGTCGTACGTGTTTGTGAGCAACAACCTTCCAGAAAGAACAGTGAGTCTAATCAGCCAGTGACTTCTACATCGCGATGCAAGAAACACGTAAACGACCATGAAACAAAGTGTTGAACCATCAAAGGCGTTATCTTCTTCAAGTGTGGAAAACCGGGGCATGTTTCAAGAACCCATGATCAACACGAGATGGAATCTGTAGCCAACAAGGTGCAAACTGCCATGAAACAAGCAAGGAGTAGAGTCAACAAGTGGAGCTGAGGCCTCGCAATTTGATGATCATGTCTAGGGAGATATTACCATAGCAAGTAAACCTTTAATTATACTGTTTGATTCAGACACATTTCCTCTTTATTGCCTATGACAAGGTAAAAATTGTTGGAATGCTTATGTCTTCTTTGTCCTCTTGATTTGGATTGATTTGAATTGATCTGAAATGATGTAAGTTGATTTGATTTCATCATTTCTACTTCTACTGCTTATGACCTTGCACAAACAAATTGAAATTTTTAGTTTCTTCATTCCCTTCTGATTTAACTATTTTCATCCTTTTGATGAACGTTTCATTTTGGTCAAGATTGTTTGGATTCTCAGTTATTGTTGAAAACTGAGACTTTTAATAACTCAATTTGTTTGCTTCTTCCGCAAATGAATATAATTATGAAAATGGATTGATTACTTTCTAATCATATCCTATTGGCCTTTGCAGGAAAGAATTTCAAAGTTTCTTGAAACTGAAAATTTCTAACTACTTGTTTCCTTGCCAGTCAAATAAGAGCTACTTTGAGTAAAGAAGCTCACAAATTTTATTGTTACCTTTTAAAATGACCCAAAGTGGTTTTCATTTGAATTCTACACTCTCGGAAAAGTTTTCTTGTCCCAAGTTATTTCTCCAAAAGGTGTGTCAGGACCGCCGTCAGAACGAGAGTTACAGTTTTCTATTGATTCGGTATCGGAATTTGTCCAATCCCCATGATTCTTATTCTCTTTCACTTTCGAATCTTCGTAATGGATTTCGAGTTTTGAAATTTACAAGGATTTGCCTTGATGATCATTTTCTTGTCGTCAAGTTGATACAATATATTTGAAAAGGAGAACTTAACCTATGAGATACTCCGTGTCAAGATAGAAGACAGTAGGGTAAAGCAACTATGAGGAAAAGAGATATCCTTTGTCAAGGTTATCTGGAACGAGACATCAGGTGATGTCACCTGGGAGTTAGAGGATAGGATGAGGGAACAGTTTCCGCATCTCTTCTAAGGTAAATTTCGAGGACGAAATTTCTTTTTGGAGGGTAGTGATGTAACATCCCAAATATCCTATACCTGTTTCTCTTAATTGTTTGTGTGAATAATTGGACTGAGAATGCAATTCGACTAAGTTTAATCATAAGAATGGTTAAGTTGGAAATTCATATCTGGATTTCAATTATGAGCTTAATAATCCTAAAATAGTGTCTTGAACCCAGTGTGCTGTTTTGAGTCGGAACCGATAAAAATATTATTATTTTAATCGAAACCGCTTTACCTTGGGATGCATGTCAGGCTGGGGAAGTTGTTCTGGTCAAGAGTCGGGAGTAATTCTTGACTGCATCTCATGCTTAACGAGACGTTGTCAACCATCCATCACCTTTTCATTCCTTTAACCAATGGATTGACTTCTAATGACTCTTGGTTAATAACCTAGCATCTTTTCCTTTTATGGAGAAAGCAAATTAATCTACTTATGGTTAATCTTGCCGCCTTTAATCCTATGATCAACACCTATGTACTTGGTTTAATCCAAGCCTTCCATTTGCTTACACATAATCACATCACCTATGTCATAAACTTTTAATCAATTTGGATGCCCATTTGCTAGAGGCTACACGGCCAAGTGATGAAAACATCACTAAACCATTTTGATTTCCATTTCATTCACAAAAAACAAGCTTGGTTCTTCAAGAACATAACTCATTTTCTCTCTTCTCTCTCCTACCTATTCATATTCGGCCATGGCTTGATCTCTATGAGACAATCTTCATTTCATCAAAAAACCAAACATTTGTGATTGCCATCTCTTCTACTACAACTTTGGTGAAGAAAGTTTTCACATTGGAGCAACTTCATTTTCAAGCTTCAAGTTCAAGACTTCATCTTTTCAAGTTTGTCCTTCAAGGATAAGTCTTCTACACTTGTAAACCTTTTCATTACTCTTTTTATAAGTTAAAAGCAATCACTTTTGTTCAAGTGATTTTCGAAAATAAGCCCTCTTTGAAGCGTAAGTGTTTGTCTTGCTAGGATCTTCCATTTTGGAGCAACTTTGTTCTTGACCTTCAAGAACACCAACCATGATCTTCAAGGTGATCTTCACTAAAAGTTCGGCTACCTCCTTGTTCTTGGTGTTGGTGTTATCTCATTCACAAAGGATCTTCATTAAGGTAATGGGGGTGTAACACCCCAATTTTCGAGTTTTTCCTAATTAAACAGTCTTTATCAACTTATATTTTATTCGAGGTCTTAAAAATGAGAATAAAATATTCCGAGATCATGCTCAACGATATCATAGGAAGCTACGATTAAGTTTTGAGTCGAAAACTCAGACGGAGCCCGGTCTGCGTTTTTAATTGACAGTAGTGTTTTACTGCTATCAAGACCAAATTTTGACACGTGAACGAGACAGTTAGTATTAGAATCATGTTTCATACATTTTCAAAAAAATCCGTCTTGACGTCCGAAAAATAAAAATAATATATTATATTCGGCGGTATAATCGAACCGGGAGGCGTTTGGAGTCGTAAAGGGATTCAACGAGACCTGCCAATGGATAATCTTCATATCACATCATGCCAGATCACTTGGGAGAGCATGCCAGAGTCGTCATGACGTTCGGAAAAATCTGGACGCGAAATGACCAAAATACCCCTAACTTAACCTTTTTCACTTTTACCATTTTACCCTTGAAGCAAATGACCATTTTACCCTTAATGACTTGTTTAGAAGGCTGGACAGCGCCATCTCCAGCCCCATTCATGCACAACAACAGCCCCAAAGAGCCAAGAACACATCTTCTTCCTTAGAGAAAAGCCACCATTTTTCTTAAGAAAAAGCTTGAATCCTTTGAAGAAAACCTTGAATCCTTGATCAATCTTCATCCATTCTTAGGTAAGATCACTTCTATGATCTCCTAGCTTCTTGAATCTCTCTCAATCTCATGATCAAAATATTATTTCATGAAAATCAAGTTTATGATCCAAAATTTCAAAAATTCATAGGAAATTGTAGAAAAATCCTTTTAATGGGAAACCAATTTCTTTGAACTCACTTCATCATCCTCTACCTAAACCCAAGAGCTCATGATCAAGCTCTCATCCTAGCTCATTTCCCCCAAAGTGGCCGAACCCTAACAATGATGATGAATAGTGTTTTTGATCAAATTTTTGAATTCTAACTCTTGATTCCATCCTTAGCTTTCTTGTTGTCTTTGAATCAAAGTGATGGAAAACCAAATCAATTCCTAGCCTAATTTTTCCAAAATGGCCGAGACCTTCATGAGAAAAAACCATGAGCAATGTTTCATATTTTTGAGCCATAGGACTTGTATTAGTGTTAACCAAGCTTATGAGCCAACCATCCAATAGTTTGGAACCAAATGGGATCCCTAACCCTTTTTACCAAAAATGGCCGAACCTTAGATCTTTAGGGGAAGGAAAATTTATGTTTTGATGTTGTATATTGATGTTGATTGTTGTTTGAATTGAATTGTATTTGATTGTTTTAGGCGACGCGAACGAAACCGGAGCCGGAGCCGAGAACCGTTCGAGTTTGGATTAAGCATCTTAGTGAGGTAAAGGGAGGTAGTTCATTTTGAGTTTGGTAGCCTCATGGCATATGATTGATTGGTGTGTTATGGTTAAATTAGGACTTGATGCATATGTATACTTATATCCTAGATTGATTGGATGCTAAGTATTGTGCATAATCGGTTATTTGATATAACTATGGCATGGATGCCTTGATTGAAGTATATGCTATTGTTGAACTGTTTGATGTATATATTTATATTTATATCCTGGATGAGCATAGGACTGACTATGTCTCGATAATTAATTAAAATACTCGAAAACCGAATTCAAAGTTTTGAAAAACGAGTTTTGAAATCAAAAAGTGGTTTTTGGGAAAACGTGTTGCTTTTTCAAGAAAAATATGTTTCCTTTTTGAAAAAGTATGTTCTTTGAAAAGGAAAAGTGGTTTTGTGGAAAGTCGTACAAAAAACGTGTTTTGTTTCCGTAAAATGTTTTAAAAAGACATGGAACCTTAGAAAACAGATTTTTTTTTTTTTTTTTTTACGAAAAAGTGTTTTGTTTCCCAAAGTTGTTTTGAGAAAATAAAACCAAAAGGAAAAATGATGGATATTTTGAGATGAACCCAAACCTAGCGACCGAGACGTCGGACTAGTGTTTTGTGGATTGAGCACTCAGACTTCGTGTCTTGTGTTTTTGATTTGAACGGGCTTAATGTCCTTTAAATGAGTCATGTGCTTTATGCCTCGACAATTGAAAGAATGAATGAAAAAGAAAAAATAAAACTTTCTTTGTAAATGCATGAACCGGAAGAAGTGCCATTTGAAACCGAGCTACAATTTATGTAGTTGAGAATTCAGCCAGTTAAGACCACTAGGTCTATAGGGGCATTCTGTGTTCGAGATCCCACAAGTGTCCGGTGGGGTAGCAACCCCGTGCCGTGGTAAATCGGTTGCCAAACACGAATGAACTCAATCAAAGACTGGAGTATTCATGAAATGGTTTGACGTGGTACCTTGGAACAATTGGAGTTCGGACCTAAATTGAGAGGCCGACTCATAAGGACAGTTGTGTTATGGTCGTTACTGCGGCCTATTGCTCGATGAAGGGTAGTAGGAATCTCCAGAGTACATGAATTATAAAGATGATATTGAAGTCTCATGCATTATTATAACTCATGATGGTGTTTGAGATATTATATTGTGTCATATAGATAACTGTCCTTATAACTGTTTTTACTGTGGATGTTTATGTTGTCTGTCGCCTGTGTGGCTATCTCGATAAACTTATATTAGTGTCTCACCTTTGCCTGTATATGTTGGATACATTGTTGTGTTTTTGGAACACGTACATATGTTGATCGTAGGTCCCCGCGGACACGTGAGGACTCGGACGACGGAAACTTTTGAAGGAGCCAACTTGGGTTGTATCCCAATGGCTACTCTTAGCCGACCAACTTAGGAATCTTTTTTTTTTTTTTGTAGCAGTCTTATATTAGTTGCTGCACACACTTGAACTTATGATCTTAAGTCTGTAATATGTTATCTATTAGACCTGGATTTATGTTATGATTATATTAGTATGAATCTGAAACGTTGATGTATGTTTCACAATTTATTTTGTTATCTTGAGTTTGTTTTACCGATGCATGCATAAATTTTTTTTAGAACCACGTTTTCGAACGTAGCTACTTAATTAAAGTATTTTCTGAAAGCAACCAACGTTTTTATTTTCTTGATATTTTCCGCATTTTGAGTTCGAGTACGTAGCACCCGAGGGGGTGTTACATTAGTGGTATCAGAGCTGGTCGAGTCTTTCGGGAATCCTTGGGGAATAGGTCTGTTCTGTTTGTGTTGTGTGATCTCTGTGTGAACCTTGATTGAATTGTTTCTTTGTTGAAGCAATGTGTGTTGACACACTACTATTTGATACACTATTACTTGACACACGAGTTTATGTTTCCCTATTAAGGTATGATTGGTTTGCCTTGTAGGGAAACATGAATCTTAGAGGTGGTCATGGTGGAGGTCGTGGCACTGCTGACAACAATGTTGATGACAACAACATCAATCGGGCTATCCAGGCCATGGCTGATATGGTGGCTGCTGTTGCTCAACAGACAGCTACGATGGCTCAACAGAATCAACAGAATCAACAAAGAGCTGATCTTGCTGCTGGTGCCAGAGGGTTAGTTGATTTTCGGTGTCATGATCCTCCACAGTTTCATGGGGACTATGACTCGGAAAAGGCTGACTTGTGGCTGCAAGAAATAGAGAAGATTTTTGTTGTTCTGCACTGCCCCGAGGGAGTGAAGGTGGACTATGCCACGTTCCTGTTTCTGGGTGATGCTGAGTATTGGTGGGGAGGAACCAGACAGCTGGTAGAAGCCAACAACTAAGAGATCACTTGGGGAGTATTTCGCACCAAGTTTTTGGACAAGCACTTTCCCAGAGTGCCAGAACCGAGAAAGAGCAGGAATTTCTGAGGCTGCAGCAGAGGGACATGACTGTAGGGGAATATGCGGCGAAGTTTGAATCACTCAGCAAATATTTCCGCTTTTTCCAAGCCCAACCCGATGAGGACTGGAAATGCGAGAGGTTTGAAGGCGGTCTACGCTTTGAGATCAAGGAGTCTGTTACCCCTGGAGATCCGTACCTTTCAAGCTCTGGTGGAGAAGTGCAGAAAAGACGAGAAGATGAGATAAGGAAGGGAGAACAAGAGTATTGTAGGAGGACCGTCTAGGTCAAGAAACCCGAACCAGTACCAGAACCAGAAAGGAAGCAGTCCCAGAAAAAGCCGTATTCCCGACCTCAAGGGAATAGCCAGAAACAACAACCTTATCGTCGTGTCGCTTCTGCTTACGGTGGAAATAGTGGAAAAGACCAGAACCAAGGCCAAGCCCTGAGATGTTTCAAGTGTGGGCAACCCGGACACCCAGCTGAGAGCTGCAAGCTGAAAGGAGTTCTATGTTTCCAATGTGGAGAGATAGGACATTTCGCGAGGGAATGCCCTACACCAAAACTCGAGCCGACTGTCAACAATGTGCGGACTGCTAGACCAACAGCGAGGGGAAGGGTTTATACCATGAGTGGCGTTGATGCTTCCAAATCTGATGATCTCATACAAGGTAGTTGCATCATAGCTGGTAATCTCATAACTGTACTATTTGATTTGGGTGCGACACATTCGTTCAACTCTTTGAATTGTGTGAAATTTTTGAACTTGCCTGTTTCGTCGCTATCTTTTGATTTGATTGTCACAACTCCAACTGCTAAACCTGTTACTGTAAATACAGTATGTTTGAACTGTCCTATTATTGTTCATGATAGGAACTTTCTTGTTGACTTAATATGTTTGCCTTTGACTCAATTGGATGTGATCCTAGGCATGGATTGGTTATCTTCCAACCATATCCTTTTAGACTGTGCACATAGAACCTTAGTTTTTCCTGACCCTGAGATTTCTAGATTTTTAAGTGCCAACCAAGTAAGTGCTTCTTTGAAAGAAGGAGCTCAGGGATACATGCTTCTATCCTATTTAGAAATCGAGAGGTACATTGTCATGAGCGATGTGTCGGTTGTGAAAGATTTTCCGGAAGTTTTTCCAGAGGATGTACCAGGTTGCCACCTGTGAGAGACATCGAGTTTGCGATCAACTTAGTTCTAGGATCTAGTCCGATTTCTATAGCTCCATATAGGATGTCACCTACGGAGTTAGCCGAGCTGAAGACTCAACTAGAGGATCTGATGTCCAAGTGGTGTGAGGCCAAGTGTGTCCACGTGGGGAGCACCAGTGTTATTGGTGAAAAAGAAGGACGGGAGTTCAAGACTCTGTATGGATTACCGTCAACTCAACAAGATAATGATCAAGAATAAGTAATCCTCTACCCTGCATAGATGATTTGTTGGATCAAGTTCAGGGAGCCGCAGTCTTTTCAAAGATTGATATGAGATCCGGTTATCGATCAGAGTAAAGAACGAGGACGTACCTAAGACTGCATTCAGAACTCGTTATGGTCACTATGAGTACCTCGTGATGCCTTTCGGAGTGACGAACGCGCCTATTATCTTCATGGACTACATTAATAGGATTTTTCGTCCGTTTCTGGATCAGTTCGTTATTGTGTTTATTGACGATATTCTCATATACTCGAAAAGTCCCGAGGAGCATAAGGAGCACCTGCGACAAGTTTTACAGATCCTTCACAAGGAAAAACTGTACGCAAAGCTGCCCAAGTGCGAGTTTTGGCTGGAAGAAGTCAAATTCTTGGGACACGTGATTACGAAGGAAGGGATTACCGTCAATCCTACAAAAGTAGAAGCAGTACTTCTATGGGAGAGACCCAAGACTGACGGAAATTCGCAGTTTCATTGGACTAGCTGGTTATTACAGAAGATTCATCGAAGGATTTTCGAAGATTGTTGCGCTGTTGACCCAACTGACGAGGAAGGACCAACCGTTTACGTGGACTGACAAATGTGATGAAAGTTTTCAAAAGATGAAGGAACGTTTGACAACCTCACCAGTGTTAGTATTACCTAAACCAGACGAAGCGTATGAAGTGTACTGTGATGCTTCGCATCAAGGATTAGGATGTGTACTTATTCAACATCGGAAGGTTGTAGCGTATGCTTCGCGCTAGTTGAAGATTCATGAGACGAATTACCCGACGCAGGACCTAGAGTTAGCTGCTGTGGTTTTTGCACTGAAGATCTGGAGACACTACTTCTATGAATCTAAGTTTGATGTCTTCAGTGACCACAAAAGTTTGAAGTACCTATTTGACCAGAAGGAACTTAACATGAGGCAGAGACGTTGGATGGAATTTCTTAAGGACTACGACTTCACTTTGCTGTACCACCCCGGGAAAGCAAATGTCGTTGCAGACGCTCTGAGTCGGAAGACCCTACACATCTCTGCTATGATGGTTAAAGAGCTAGAATTGATAGAACGGTTTCGTGATCTCAATCTTGCTATGGAAGTGAACCACGAGAGAATTAGCTTGGGAATGATCAAGGTATCTAGTGGACTGATGGAGATGATCCGTGAACAACAAGCAACTGATGCGTATCTCCAAGAGAAAAAGGAAGTACTTGGACCAGAAAAGGCTGCAGAGTTTAGCTTGGGAACTGATGGCATCTTGAGATGCAATGGACGAGTTGGTGTACCAAGTAACCTAGAGACGAGGAAGATGATTCTGGAAGAAGGACACAAGAGCAACCTGAGCATTCACCCTGGATCAACCAAAATGTACCAAGATCTAAAACAGAAGTTTTGGTGGCCAGGAATGAAGAAGCAAATGGCTGAATATGTAGCATCATGCCTGACCTATCAGAAAGCGAAGGTAGAACATCAACGACCTGGAGGAATGCTTCAATCCTTGGACGTACCCGAATGGAAATGGGAGAGCATTTCAATGGATTTTGTGGTAGTACTGCCGAGAACTTCTAAGAGTTTTGAATCAATTTGGGTGATCGTTGATAGGTTAACGAAGTCAGCACACTTCTTACCTGTTAAGATCAACTACTTAGTGGAGAAGTTAAATGAGCTGTATATCAGAGAAGTAATCAGATTACATGGAGTACCATCAAGCATAGTCTCTGATAGAGACCCAAAGTTTACGTCACATTTTTGGCAAAGTCTGCATCAAGCTTTAGGAACAAGGCTGAGGCTGAGTTCAGCTTATCACCCTCAAACTGATGGACAAACAGAGAGAACGATACAATCTTTGGAAGATCTGTTGAGAGCTTGCGTTCTAGACCATGGTGGAAGTTGGGATGATATGTTGCCTCTTATCAAATTCACCTACAACAACAACTATCATTCTAGCATAGGGATGGCACCCTATGAAGCCTTGTATGGACGAAAGTGCCAGACACCGTCGTGTTGGTACCGGGATGGAGAGAATATGATTGTAGGACCGGAACTTGTTCAACAAACAACAGAAAAGATTAAGCAAATCCGTGAAAAGATGAAAACAACACAGAGCAAACAAAAGAGCTACTTGAACTAGACAGATGCAAACACTAGAAGGGGGGTTGAATGGTGTTTGACAAATTTATGCGTAAATAAGAAACTTTTTCGCAAGCACAGACGTGTGAGAATGGACGAGTAAGCTAAGATAGGTCAATTAGACTAATAACTCATCTGAAGGTTTTCACAGAAAACACCCAATCATGCAAGATGGAAATAGTTTGATAAACATAGTTAAAAACCCCTTTAGTTAGATGATAGTTAAGATAAATAATCAAACTAAAGAGTTAAGGGAAAGAGAGAGATCACTCAGCAGGTTTTATCCTGGTTTACCCCTTAACAAATGAGGCTACGTCCAGTCATTGGCAGCACCAAGTTTTCTCACTATAACTGAGTCATGTTACAGGATAGACAAGTATTATTTTCTCACCTTGCCTTTTCAGGCTCCAGACAAGTATTGTTTGCACACCTAGCCTCTTCAGGCTTAGACGAGTATTGTTTGCACACCTAGCCTCTCCAGGCTCAAACGGGTTTGTTTGAGAGAAGTTGTAAGATAAATTACAATTTACAAGTCTTTCACAAGCACTCAGACGAGTGTATTAAATGTGAATTTCTAAAAGACTGTGTAATAACTTCAAATGATTGAAGAATAAATAATGAAAGAATGAAGATATAAATGCGCAGAGTAAATGCTCTTTGATTGCTTTGTTCGTTCTCTTATCTTTTCACTTCACTACATGAATTTTCAAAATCTTCTTCATTAAATAGGCTTCGAGATTTTAAAGTCGTTAGACATAATGTTTGAAGGCTTGTCTTTTTGCAGATCTTCAATAAATGCAAAGAGTCGTTCTGGTTAGCCATTAAAACCTTGAGAACTTCGCTTGTTCTCTCTCATCAGAATGGTGAAGACTTCTGATACACCTTTGGTCTTAGCAGGTCTTTATTCTTGCTTTTTGCCATCAGAGGGAAGACTTTCCCTTTTGGGGTAACTTGCAGTTGTGTTCAGACAAAACACTTTGTTGAAGTTCCTTTTCAGATACGAGACAGCTTTCATCCAATATATTCTTCAACGTTAGTTACCAGACGGGTGAGTAACTTCATTAGACGGGTTGACTCTTAATAAAGAGAATGACGTCAATTGCGTAGTCTTTCAGATAGGTGAGTCTTCTTTTGATCAGACGGTTGATTTCTTCATTTAGACGGGTGAACTTTTTAATAGTTCAGACGAGTGAACTTTCTCCTAGTTCAGACTAGTGAACTTTCCATTGTTCAGATGAGTGAACTTTTGCCTTAGATCCAGATGGGTGATAACACGCTAAAGCTCATTTCATATAAATACTTAATGTTTATCATTTTAATCCTCACACGTAGTAGACGAGTTAAATACCACAGACGAGTTCAATTAAATCATTGAATAACTGTTTTACTCTCATCAAAACTAAGGTAAATGCACATCAGACATTTTGGAGAGTCAACAATCTCCCTCTTTTTGATGATGACAAAACATGTTAAATGATTTAATGAACTTGAGAAAAATTCACATGAAGTAGACATGTATATGTATTAGATAATTGTAACATGATTAGAAAGATTAAACATTATTCCATTATTCCAACATACTCAGACAGATAAGCATCAGACAGATAAGCATGGATCTTTTTATCTTAGTCATATCTTAATATTTTCTCCCCCTTTTGACATTATCAAAAGCAATAAAACATAGACAGAGAGAAAAGAAAAGATACATATTATTTATCATATTTCCATATCAGACGGATAAATAATTGTTCATATCAGCTTATAACATTAAAACATTTTCATTTAGCTTTCTCCCCCTTTTGACATCAGGAAAAAGATAAACAGAGAAACAGAGGAGGTAATTGTATTTAACCATCATTGGCTGTGTACCGGGTAATTTAAAAAAGAATTACAAAAAGGTACTAAGAGAACAAAAAGATTTAAAAGCAAGTTTGTCCTTTGGTTTTGCCTAAAGGCTTCTTCAACTGCTCCCCTTGAACAGATGCATCCTCTTGATGGTTTTAAAAATGAAGAGAAAGAGATTTGAAAACGTAAGAATGAAATACCTTGTAAAAGAAAAAAGGTTTTCCCTTTTTAAAGACCAAAGACGGTTTTAATTTTAAACGAAAACAGCAAAGCTGCCTTGTGCACGTTTTGCCTCAGATAAAGAAATGGCATTAAAGATAATAACCATTTAAAATAAAATTATTTCAAATAAGAGTATGACTCAAAGGGTCAGACGGTTAAACACAGACAGGTAATTCAAAACACATTAGACAGGTTATTCAACAATGCAGTGTATATTTAAGTTATCTCTTGTATACTTAAACCTATCCTCAGCTAATGGTTTTGTAAAGATATCAACCCATTGATTTTTAGTTTTAACAAACTTAACATCAAATACATCTTTTTGAACATAATCTCTTATGAAGTGATGTTTGATTTCTATGTGCTTAGCCTTAGAATGTTGTATGGGATTCTTAGTTAGGCAAATAACACTTGAATTATCACACCAGACAGATATATTATGCTCAAATATAGAGTAGTCTTCGAGTTGATGTTTTACCCATAAAAGCTGTGAGCAACAACTTGAAGCAGAGACATATTCTGCATCTGCAGTTGAGAGTGCGATAGTCGTCTGTCTTTTGCTTGTCCAGGAGACTAAGTTTGCTCCAATGAAGTGACATCCTCCACTGGTGCTTTTCCTTTCAATTCTATCTTCAGCAAAGTCAGCATCACAAAAACCAACTAATCTGTAATCTTGTGTTCTCAAGTACATTAAACAAAGATTAGTAGTTCCAAGCAAATATCTAAAGATTCTTCTAACAGCCTTAAGATGAGATTCTTTGGGATCAGATTGGAATCTAGCACACATATAGACACTAAACTGAATATCAGGTCTGATAGATGTTAAATAAAGAAGAGATCCAATCATACCTCTGTAGACAGTTGGGTCTACCTTTTTACCTTCCTCAACTTTGCTTAGATTAGCATTAGGTTGCATGGGAGTTTTCATGATCTTTGAGCTATTCATTTTGTACTTCTTTAGAATTTCCTTGATGTACTTTTGTTGATGGATGTAGATACCATCACTAGTCTGCTTGATTTACAGTCCAAGGAAGAGCTTCAATTCTCCCATCATGCTCATTTCAAATTCTGCGTGCATCAGCTTAGAGAATTCTTTGTACAATTTTTCATTAGTAGCTCCAAAAACAATATCATCAACATATATTTGAACTACTATGAAGTTATCTTTTGAGCATTTCTTAAATAAAGTTGTATCAACTTTTCCTCTTATAAAGCCATTATTCATAAGAAAAGAACTAAGTCTATCATACCATGCTCTAGGCGCTTGTTTTAAACCATATAAAGCTTTTTTAAGTTTGAAAACATGATCTGGTTTTTCATTATTTTCAAAACCAGGAGGTTGTTTAACATAAACTACTTCTTCAATTATTCCATTTAAAAAAGCACTTTTTACATCCATTTGAAATAAAGTAATTTGATGTTGTGCAGCATATTGCATGAGTATATGAATAGCTTCTATTCTAGCTACAGGTGCAAAAGTATCAGTATAGTCAATACCTTCTTGTTGGTTATAGCCCTGACCTACTAACCTTGCTTTGTTTCTGACGACTTTGCCATCTTCATCTAGCTTGTTTCTGAAAACCCATCTTGTTCCAATAACAGACTTGTCTGTTGGTTTGGAGACAAGTTTCCAGACATCATTCCTTTTGAACTGATTAAGTTCCTCTTGCAATGCGAGAATCTAGCTTTCATCTTCAAGAGCTTCCTCAATATGCTTTGGTTCAATTTTAGATAAAAAAAAGCCATATTGCTTGACTCTCTTAAGACAGATCTGGTTCTAACACCTTCAGAGGGAATTTCAATGATAAGATCTTCAGGATGATGAGCTTTGAATTTCCAGTCTCTTCTGAGATTATCATGCTGATGTCGACTTGACTGTTGACTCGTCTGCTCCACTTGTCTGACAGATTCCTCAGCAGACTCAATTTTTGATACGTCTGGCTGTTGACTCGTCTGCTGGGTAAGGTCAAGTCCTGCAAGAAGGGTGTGATTGTAAATCCCAACTCTAGGCAAGTGGCTGAAAGAATTGTAAGTATATGTTCTCATATTAACATTTACATTTGTAATCCTCTTTTGATATTTGTGAATAATGTGAAACATCTTTGTGAATAATATTTGTGTCTAAGGATACCATATCACAGTCTATATCACAGGGGGAGATATTGTGTCGGTCGCCATGACATCCTTGCCAGAGCCATACCCGCTAAAGAGTATCCTGGTCGCTATAGGGGCGTGGGATTTGGTCCCTCACAGAAAACTATCGTAGGAGCACAACAGCACGCCAAACAAGCAGATGTTGCTGAAGTGGTGGAGTTAAGGAGGGAAGTAGCTAATCTGGCGCAACAAGTTCGAGCGTTGCAAAGCTGCATACAGAACAAGACAACGGTGGAGGGACGTGAGCATCAGCATGAGCCTGAGCCTGATTTACCTACTCCACGTAGTGTCAGAGATAGTTGCACTCGTATGCCTCTTGAGGTAATAATTGTTATGTTGTTTTCTTTACTTATACGTATTGCATTACAGTTCACATATTAATATTTTGTTTATAACTGGTTTAGGGCAACAACATGCAACCTATATTTGTCAAGCCCAACTCATTGCATTGTAGCTAGGGGTATGGTCTATAACGAACCGGGTGTGACACTGCATAACCGACCATTGCCTCCTAGTCATGTGAAAGTTGCAGTTGAGTTTGGTGTTGAGGGTGATGCACCATTGCCTGTACCACTTGAGGAGGCAGATGTCATGACAGTGGACCAGGCAATAGGTACCTATGTGGCATGGCCAATCAGCCTCATAGGTGTATGTGACAAGGTATATGTCAATAAGAAGGATTCATTATCATATATATGTTTGTTAAATTAGGTGGTCACTAACGCATTAATGTATTGCAATGTTTTTTATATAGGCACCCCAAAAATCCAAATCTAAATCCAAGGGCAAGGGCAAAGGGTCGGAGAACACAGCTGGCATGAAAGTGACAAAACCTCGGCCTTCCCCTACTGTAGCTGGCAAGGAGCACACAAATGGGTCAATTACATCCCCAGTAAAAAACGGGAACAAATCTTAACCCTCTCGGGCTCTTGTAGCGCATGGTACAGATTTCATAGTCTACCTTAGAGTCCATGTGCTAACAATATTGGGGAATGATCAAGTCAATATTCATATGGAGGAAGACATTCTGGGTTATGAGCACACATTAATGCTCGGTGGTGATACGGAAATCATAGAAATCCTTAATCATGAATGGCTTGGGTTCTCTATTATTAGTGTATATCTCAGGTATTACATCAAACTTTAAAGGTTATATCTCGTCTAAAATTTTGATTTATTATTAATCTATTAATTTATATACATGTTTTAATTTTAGATACTTGTACCATATGTTCCTGGTACCTGAACAAAGGACTCAGAGGTTCAGATTTCTATGCCCTTTACGAACAGCTATGCAATACGGATCTAGGCATCAACAATATATAGCTAATCGCTTGTCATTAGAAAATCCAGATTACCAGACCTTGTTTTTGTCACCGTGCAACGTAGGGTGAGTCATTAAATCATATAGTATATCATATAGTTAGCGATATTGTTTTCTTTTGTGAAATGTGATGATTGCTAACTATAATAAACCTTTTTGTAGGCAACACTGGGTATTGTTAGCGATCAATCCCAAAGAAGACATAGTGTACTATTTAGACCCCTTGCATACTGACTATAACATTCGCCAAAAATGAAGGATATCTACAATCAGTAAGTATATATGCATTTATTTTTATCTTCATATATATAAAAAGTGATCATGATTATGTAACATAATGAAGTTGTTTGATTTTGAAATCAGGGCTTTGCTAATTCATCGTGCCTGCAGTGGAGGAGCCAAGTCGAGATATTCTAAGTCGTCCAAGACTAAATGGATATCTATAGAGGTATTTACAAAAACCCATATGCAATTATTTAGGTTAAAAATTAACTTGAAACTTTTAATTTATTATTTTCGGTTTTATAGTGCCCCTGCCAACCGAATAGCGACGATTGTGGCTACTATGTCCTGAAGTTTATCAAGGATATTGTCGTTCAAAACAAAACGCAAATCCCAATGACGGTATGTAATTTTAGCTCTAGTTTAATAATTAAATTACACACATTTTATCATTAATTGAATTTTCTTTAATTCTAATTGATTTAATTTTCATTTCGCAGTACTTTCCTGAGTGTAAATGTGACAGATATTATGATGATCAACTTATTGAACTCAGGGAAGAGTGGTGTCGCTATGTTGTTACGAATTTTATCCAAAAATAAAGGTAGAGTACACATATACTATGATGTTATAAGTTAGAGTAGTGCCTCTCCTATCAGGTTTGTGTGCATTGTGCAAGTGATTGTGTGTGTGTATATCTAATTTGTTGATGTGTTGTAAATTTAAGTTGTGTGTATCTTGTGTGCAGGGGCAGCAACAAGCTTGGATATATATGAAGTGCACCTACATGCAACTAGCTAGTATTAAGTAGTGAAGCTATAGTATGTAGTGCAAAGTGTTGTTATAGTGTACATAGTGTATAAGTGTTGTTAGTGAACCTCTATTAGTACTATTAGTGTAGTACAAATTTGAAGAGCAGACTTCTTTTTATATATGCAACTAAGTTAACCTTACTTTTGTATACTGTGTTAGTAATTAAGGTATAGAAATTATACTTAAATGATTATTTTGGTATATATATACTGGTTTTGATGAGAAATTGCAGCTGGTATGTATTGGTTTTACTGAATGCAGGGGGATGGATAATTAAAAAAAGAATGTAAAATTTAAAAAAAAAAAAATAAGGATATAGACAGCGCTTCCTTAAGGAAGCGCTATCTAAAATACACAAAACACATTAAGGAAGCGCTGTCTAAAATACACAAAACACAGCGCTTCCTCAAGGAAGCGCTGTCTAAAAGATAATTACACAGCGCTTCCTTGAGGAAGCGCTGTGTTTGTGTATGGTATATAGACAGCACTTCCTTGAGGAAGCGCTGTCTTAGTCACAAAAACAGCGCTTCCTCAAGGAAGTGCTGTCTAATTATCTTTTAGACAGCGCTTCAGAATCGCTGCCTTTTCCTTCCAACCTACCACAGCAGTTACATGAACAATGCTTGAAAGCGCTGTTATAGGCAAAAAATAAACGCTGTCTAATCCCTTTTCTGTTGTAGTGTAACTTATCCTTTGGCCTTGGCGCTCTTGATCAAAAGCTCGTTGAACCTTTTGAACCCGTTTAGAGAAGTCACGCTTTGACTTCGTTTTGTTGGCTCGTAGGCTGGAATCGTCACCCCAGCTATGGGGAGAAGGGATTAGTATAATATATACGTTCTAGGGTAGCATAAGATGAGGGTTAACCCATGACCCTATTTGTGTACTATATGTCTTAATTGCTATATGAAGTTGTTATGGTTGTTTATACATGTTATTAATTGTTTAAATGGTTTGTATGATCATGGCATGACGTTTATGATGTTGTTTATGATGATGATGATATGCCATGATTGTATGAGTTGGTATGTTGGAACTGCTGTTAAATCTATGTTAATAAAAGACATAGCGATGTTAGCACTTAGCCTAAAACTAGGATTAGTCTAATTGATGTGCATAAAACATGAAGATGTTGATGAGGGGTGAGATTATGCCAATGGATTAGCCAAGAACCTTAGGATTGATTGGAGGGTTGAAATCTAGAAAATGTGCTAAGTTTCCAGAACTGAGACGCTGTAATAACGTTGAGCATGCCCGTGCTCATTATCGGCACGCCCCTACTCTTTACCCAGTAAAGCCAGCACGACTGTGCTCTCAGTAGCACGCCCGTGTCGGAAAAACGAGAAAAGTGACGCTGTTTAGAACGCCCGTGCTCTCGCACAGCATGCCCGTGCTCAGGCCGTGCCATTGTCAAAATTAAGAAAATTTCACTGTTTTAAATGAAAAGAGATTCAATACCTTTTTAGGAATAAAAGTATGATATAGGAGATTATAAAATACGACCTTGAGGATAGTTAATGAACTAGGACAATGATACGGTAAAATGTAATAATGGAGACTTACTAAAGAGATCAATTAATGAGAAGATGATATTATCGGTAACGACGTACTATTACCGATATTGTTGGTTAAATCATTCTTGATGCTTTGGTCAAGTTTGATGTTGATGAATCACCTTTAATGCTTGTTCGTCAAAGTTGATAGCCTGTGTTAAATGGTGTTGATGGAGGTAGTTGTCATGTTGTTTGTGTGGTATCATTGCATGCATCATGACATGGTGTTGCTAGTTGGGGGAAGTTCGTTCGAGAGTATGGCAAACGTGCAGCTCGTGGGGATTTATCCGAGAGTATGGTGAATCGTTACTCATAGGGGTTCATCCGAGAGTAAGGTGAACAGCCAGTGTTGATAGTTCACCTGAAAGTTTGGTGGACAGGCAACCGTGGGGATTCATCCGAGAGTATGGTGAATCGTTACTCATGGGGGTTCATCCGAGAGTAAGGTGAACGGCTAGTGTTGATAGACAGGCAACTCGTGGGGATTCATCCGAGAGTAAGGTGAATCGTTACTCATGGGAGTTTGTCTGAGATTAAGGTGAATAGCCGATGTTGATGCATGATGGTCAACAAGTTGATGTACTCCGGATCGTCTTCCTGAGTTAGTTGTTGGATCCACAGTGCATATGGAGTAGTGGAGTAGTATGCATCGCATAGCATGTTTATAATGTGATATGATGGTGTGCGTTATAACATGTATGTTGTATTATGATGTCTATATGCTGCATGATCATCTTGCTAACTGCTCTATTACCATTTATGTTTATACGTACAGTTCCTTACTCCTTATTTGTTATTGTTGTTTTGCATGTTGTTTTGGTTATGCAGAGGATAGTGAGCAGCCAACTGATGAGTGATCCCGAGGAGATCGAATGCTCATAGTATAGCCTAGTCTATGTTAGTTGTTTTCTAATGTAATATCGATAGTGGATACCAGCTCTGATTATGTGACATCGGGATTTGGGTTTTGTTTATGTTTATGTTTATGTTTATGTTTTTCCGCAGTTGTTATTTATGTTTTAAACGTTTTCGGATCATGTGGTACTTGCTACCTTTTATGTTAAAGTTTTATCTTTTTAATTTGCATGCTTTATTTAATTTTATCGTATGCGGGGTAGCCGGTGTGACACGTGGCGGGTGGACCCCTCTACCTTTCTGACAGTTTATACAAGCCCGGTGAGCATATTATTCCGAGGAGGGGTATCGCACAAAGAGGATATCGTGGGACCCTTCAAAGTTATGCAATTCCTACCTTTCCCACACATGTGGCAGCTGCCGAGGCGTCATGAGCGGGACTACACCTGGGTTGAGCCAGCTTCTTCGCAGGTGACTAGCCAGAGAGGCTTCGTTTACCAAGGTCAACGCCGGAGGACGGAGCAATACCTGAGGACCTACCGTAGGCGTAGGGTGGTTGTATCGAGCTCGTCGTCTGAGTATGAGCCTTTGGTGACCTATAGGCATACTCATGGCGAGGGATAGGGTATAGCTCAGGGCATCCTCATCACTAATGGTGAGTGCCTGCCAGTGCCTCCTAGGTTGTGAGCTGAGAGGTTTATATGTACTCTTTAGTGGGGGACGGGTAGTGCTGGTGAGCTGTGAGGGTCTTCTTTATATGTACTTTTTGATGTATTTTGAGTTTATCTTTTGTACAGACCGTATGAATATGTATGTACAGTACCCTACTGATGGGGCTACTTCTTATGCTTGGTACCTGTATAACCACTTTATGTTTGCGCATTACTCGGATGTGATCTATGCTTTCCGTATGTTGTATGTTTCTTTGCTCTTGTTTCCGCAGCGCTATCTGAATACCACGCTATCGCTATAATACGGTTAGGCATAGTTAATAATATAAGCTTGGGACTAATGGGATTATCCTTTTAAGAAAGGAGGGTCGTCTCATTTTGGTGGTATCAGAATGTTGAGAACGTTTTGCAGCCAATGGGATGATTCCAAATATATGGGGTCGTCTCATTATTATGGTATCAGAGCAGTTTGGTTCTACAAAGGGCCATGGACTTCCACTATCCAGAACCGTAATTGCGAGTCTGGAAAATGTACTGGCTTCAACGGTTAATACTCGTGTTGTATCAACAGAGTTTGGTTTTTGGGTAGAGTGTCCAACACGCTAGTTATCGAAGTGTTATAATTGTTTTCATTTATAAGGCATATGATATGTTTAACTGTTAAGTACTATTATAGGTCTTATGGATTGGAACTGATAGCTCCTTTCTATAGGAAGCTAGATGGCTCGTGGACGAGGTAGAGGAGGAAGGCCGGTGGTGACCAGAGGTAACGATAATAACAACAATAACAATGGTGACCACTCGGGGACAGGAAGTGGTGGTGATACCTCTGAAGGCTATGTGGGATTTGGCTACCGCAATACATGCAGAGGCAGGAGGAAAGAGAAGTAAGACCGAATCAGCTGAATGCTATAAGGGAAGGTGAGATGGTGGATACTGGCCTTAATGCTTTCATGAAAGGGAATCCTCTGCAATTCCACAGGGAGTATAATCCTAAAGCGACAGAGATGTGGCTACAGGAGATCGAGAATGTATTCATGTCTATCCACTATAGGGAAGACAAGAAGGTGATGTACGCTGCGTTCATGCTGGTAAGCGCAACAGAAGCTTGGTGGAAGAACAAGCTCAGGTTATTGGAGACGGAGGGAAGAATCATTACCTGGCAGTTGTTTCGAGAAAGTTTCTTGGAGAAGTACTTTCCGAGGAACATCCGACAAGAAAAAGAGAAGGAGTTCTTGTGTCTGAAGTTGGAGCAGATGTCCGTTGGTGAGTATGCGATGAGGTTCGAGGCGCTGCTCAAATTTTCATAGTTCTATCAGCTCCATACAAATGAAGAACGGGTCTGTAGAAGATTCGAAGACGGATTGAGGCCAGAGTTAAAGCGAATGATGTTGCCTTTGAGCATCAATTATTTTCCTGAGTTAGTGGAGAAGTGTACGGTGTTGGAAGGGCACGACCGAGCAAGGATAGTCCAATCACAACCAAAGAGTGGTGGACCTGTATGCAGCAGTGGCCAGAGGAGCAAATGAGGAAGATTCCAATAGCAGGCAAGACCATATGATGCCGCAGCTCAGTTCAATATTACTCTCGAAAGAGTGTTTGCCATGAGGGGTTCTGAAGCCTTTCGAAGCCCTGATCTGATATAAGATAAATGTCTAGTCTCTGGTAAGCTTCTATCTGTTTTATTTGATTCGGGGGCTACGCATTCTTTTGTTTCTACAGAGTGTATGGATCATCTAGGGCTACCTGTTTCTATTTTGCCATACGACCTTGCTGTTTCTACCCCTATGGGTGAATCTTTAACCACCCTATCTATATGCCTTAAATGTCCTATCACCGTAGAGAACCGAACTTTCCTTGTGGATCTTATCTGTTTCCCTATGCAACAGATAGATGTAATCCCAGGTATGGATCGGCTTTCGACCAACCATGTGATGTTAGACTGTTCAAACAAAACCCTTTGTTTTCCAAAGCGATCTGGATTGATGCCTGGCGATGAGAGTATTCCGATGGGTGGACGATCAGACGTATGCGTGGTGCTGTTCTCTTTGGAGGCTAAGGAGATTCCTAGTATCAGAGCTTTACCTATCGTGCGGGAATGTCAGGAGGTGTTTCCCAAGGATGTTCCCGGACTGCCACCGGAGAGAGAGGTGGAGTTTGCTATAGACCTGATTCCGGGGACTGGGCCTATTTCCATAGCGCCATATCAGATGTCTCCTGTAGATTTGGCGGAGCTAAAGAAGCAATTGGACGAGATGCTAGGCAAAGAGTTCATCAGACCTGGTGCATCTCCGTGAGGAGCGTCAGTGTTGTTTGTAAAGAAGAAAGACGGAAGCTTGAGACTCTGCGTAGATTATCGTCAGCTGAACAAAGTGACGATAAAGAACAAGTATCTGTTACAATAGATAGATGATTTGATGGATCAGCTGAAAGGAGCAGCTATGTTTTCTAAGATCGATCTGCGATCTGGATACCCTCATATCTGGGTTAAGAAGGAGGATGTGCCAAAGACTGCTTTTTGGAGTTGGTATGGTCACTATGAGTATTTAGTTGTGCCTTTCGGTGTGACTAATGCTCCAGCTGTGTTCATGGCTATATGAACAGGATCTTCGGCCTGTTCCTTGACAAGTTTGTTGTTGTGTTCATCGACGACATTCTTGTATACTCTTCGAGTAGAGAGGAACACCAAGAGCATCTAAGGGTAGTGTTGCAAATATTGAAGGACCGGAAGTTGTATGCTAAACTGTCGAAGTGCCAGTTTGGTTAGAGGAGGTTCGGTTTCTAGGCCATGTGATCTGTAAGGATGGAATCGCAGTGGATCCTACGAAAGTCGAGGCTGTAGTGAGTTGGGAAAGCCCTACGTCTGTAAGCGAAGTGAGAAGCTTTCTTGGTTTAGCGGGCTACTATCGGCGGTTCATATAAGAATTCTCTAAAATTCCATTACCTATGACGCATTTGACGAGAAAAGGGAAGGTGTTTGAGTGGTCAAAGGGTTATGAGCAAAGTTTCCAGGAGCTGAAGAGGAGACTAACCACATCACCAGTGTTGGTGTTACCAGATCCTCTAGGACGATTTGATGTATACTATGATGCATCTTATCAAGGCTTGGGATGTGCGCTCATGCAAGAAAGGAAAGTGGTGGTGTATGCCTCCAGGTAGTTAAGAGTACATGAGCGGAACTCCCCAACGCATGATCTGGAATTGGCTGCGATAGTGTTTGCATTATAGACATGGAGACACTATCTGTATGGGTCTAAATTCAGTGTATTTAGCCACCATAAGAGCTTGAAGTATTTGTTCAACCAGAGAGAGTTAAAACGAGAATGTAGTAGAGGATGGAATTCATAAAGGACTATGAATTCGACTTGCAATACCATCCAGGTAACGCGAATGTAGTTGCGGATGCACTCAGTAGGAAGTCCCTACACTTGTCTGCAATGATGCTGAAGGAGCTAGAGTTGTTAGAGGTGTTTAGAGATCTGAATCTGGAAGCGGAAACCATCGAGGATAAGTTGAATCTTAGGATGGTTAGAGTAACTAGCGATTTCTTGAATCTTTTATGGAAGAAGCAAGTACCTCGAGAGTATGAACCGTTTAATAGAAGAAGGTAAGACTATGGAATTCAGAAGAGGTACTGATGGTCTGCTTAGGTATGGTGATCGGGTTTGTGTGCTAGCGGATAGCGAAGTTAAGAATATGATCTTGGAAATAGCACACAAGCGTAAGCTGAGTTTTCATCCGAGGGCTACCAAGATGTATCAAGACTTGAAAAAGCTATTTTCGTGGCTGGGGATGAATAAAGATGTAGCGGCGTATGTCCTAACCTGCTTGGTATGTCAGAAAGCGAAGATTGAAAACCAGAAACCTGCAGGGTTGTTGCAATCGTTAGATGTCCCAGAATGGAAGTGGGATAGCATTGTCATGGACTTTGTTTCTGGGTTACCAAGGACTCAGAAAAGCTGCGATGCAATATGGGTGATTATTGACAGGTTGACGAAGTGTGCTCACTTCTTACCTATCAACCAGAGCTACTCTCTGGAGTGATTAACTCAGATTAACATCAGGAGGTTGTGAGGCTGCATGGGGGTACCTTCAAGCATCGTTTTGGAGGAGCTTACACAGTGCGATGAGAACTAAGTTAAGTATGAGTCAGTCTAAACGAATAAGTCAATCATTGGAAGACCTCTTAAGAGCATACGTGTTGGAGAACACGAGAAGTTGGGACGATTTCCTTCCATTGATCGAGTTTACTTACAATAACAGTTTCCATTCAAGTATTGGCATGGCGCCATACGAGGCACTGTATGGACGGAAGTGCAGGACTCCATTATGCTGGTTTGAGACGGGAGAAAGTCAGTTGTTAGGTCCAGAGATAGTACAGCAAATAACTGAACAAGTCCGTACGATACGGGAAAAGATGAAGACAGCAAGGGATAGGCAGAAAAGCTATGCCGACAAGAGGAGAAGACCCCTGGAATTTCAAGAAGGCAACCATGTCTTCATGCGAGTTATCCCAAGAGCTGGAGTGGGCAGGGCAATCAAATCTAGAAAGCTATCATCTAGATTCATAGGACCGTTTCAGATTCTTCGACGAATCGATCCTGTAGCCTATCAGATAGCTTTACCACCAAATTTGTCAGATGTCCACGACGTCTTTCACGTCTCTCAACTCAGAAAGTACCACCCTGATCCATCACACGTTCTAGAGCCCGAATCAATCCAACTGAAAGAGAACATTCAGTACGAAGCTTCACCTGTTCGGATCGTGGATAGAAGGATCAAGGAACTGCACAGCAAACATATCCCTCTGGTGCAAGTGGAGTGGGACCCGGTGACGGGAGATTCAACATGGGAGCGTTGCAACACCCCCTCGGTGCTACGTCTCAAACTCGATTGCGGTAAACATAAACAAATAAAAACGCTGGTTGCTTTCGGAAAATAATTTAAGTAAATAACTATGTTCGAAAATGTGAGTCTAAAAAAAACTTTATCCACGATACAATAATTAATACAGGAAAAATGGAGTAAATATCATAACATACTCCAATATTAAACATCCATGACAAAATAAACATAAGGTATTAATGCCGGAGCATATAGGTTTTATAGAAACAGAGTTTAACTACTAGTAGAAATTCTAGTCTAGTATCACAGATTACAGACTTCAAAACATTAAGCAACATAATTATAGCAGATAAAGTACGACTACTTAAAAAAAACCAAGACTCTAATGCTGGTCGGGCTAAAAGTAGCCGTTGGGGAAAAATCCCAAAGTCAGCTCCAATTCTCGGAGGAATTCGGAGGGATCCTTCTTCTCTTCGTCTTCATGGGACTCCATCATCAGAGTCCTCAAGTGTCTGCGGGGACCTCTAGGCAGCACCTGTACATGTATCCAAAAACACAACAGGGTGTCCAACATGTATAGGCAAAGGTGAGATACTCATTCCACAAGTTTATCACGATAGCCGCACAAGGGACAAACAGAACATACATCCACATACAAATACAGTTGCATTAACAGATAATCATATAACATAATATCTCAGACATCATCATGAGTTATAACAATGCATGAGACTCCAATATCATCTTTCTAATTCATGTTCTCTGGAGATTCTTAACTTCCCTTTGTCGAGTGATAGGCCGTATGTAGTCCCATAACACAATTGTCCTCATGAATCGGCCTCTCAATTTAGGTTCGAACTCCAATTATTCTATGGTATCACGTCTCAACCATATCGTGAATAGTCCAGTCTCTGGTTGAGTTCATCAGTGTTGGGCAACCAATTACCATGGCACGAGGTCGCGATGCCTCCGACCTATTGTGGAGTCTCGAGCACAGGATGCCCCTATAGACCAAGAGGTCTTAACTGGCTCTTATTCTCAACCACAATGGGTTGTTGCTCGATTTCGTGGCACGTCTGCCAATTCATGTATGTACACAGAAGGTTTTCTGTTTTCTTTTTCGTTCATTCTTTCTGTCAAGGCACACAGCTCATGATACTTTTTAAAGGACATTTAGCCCGTTCATTCAAAACACGGGACACATAGTCCGAGTGCTCAACTCACAAAACACTAGCAAGATGTCTCGGTCACTAGGTTTGCATACTCCACAAAGTGAAAGGGTAATCACCATTTTTCTTTCGGGTCATTATTTTCGTATATAAAACTTGGAAAAAAAACTCAAAACCTCGTTGGCATGAACTAAAATATTTTCTCAGAAGAAGATATTTTCAAGAAAACTCTTTTCTTTGTAAATCTACTTTCTAAAAGGTTTCGTCATCTGAAAACATTTTTCTAAAAAGCAAGCGTTTGAATGGATTTTCCTTAAACAAACTTTTTCTTCTGAATAGGGCCTAACATCTATTTAAAAAGAAGTTTCTTTCCTTAATAGGACAAAACTATTTCCAAGATTTCCTTTGATTTCAGAATACATTCTAAAATTTTGATTAAGGCTTTTAAGCGTTTTAATCTTCATTATCAAGCTATAGCCGATGCTATGCTCTCAACCAATACAGTCATATCACAATTCAATACATTCATGTATAAGCATCAATATTAAACAAATCATCATAAGTATATCTTATCCAAGGCATCAATGCCACAATCCATTTTCAACGTCTAATCACATATTCACCAATTAATTCAAGTATATGCACAACATATAGTACATTCACAAAGTAGGATCCATCTCATAATTCCATTCAAAAACAACAACAACAACACATCTAATAAACAAGCTTATGAGATTACCAAACATATTGTGAGAAATCCCCCTTTACCTCTTGAATATTCCAAGTTTGTCCTCAAAGGGTTTCCCGTTCCGACTCAGGTTTCCTTCACACCGCCCAGGACAATCAATCACAACTTGATCCTTCGTAGCAATCATAACTAATAGTTAATAAAATCAACTAAAACGCACCCACCCAAGCTAGTTTAGGGTTCGGCAATCCTATAGAAAAATAGGCTAGGGATCTCATTTGGTTTCAATCTCCTGGATGGATGATCCTTAAGCATACACAACACTAGATCAAGTCTCATTAAACCAAAAACTTGAAACAAAACCCATGATTTTTCATCATGTAGGGTTTGGCCACTCTATACCCAAATGGGCTAGGAAAATATTTTGATTACATGCTCTTGGATAATGAAAAAGGGTGATGAAACTAGCTCATAGAAATTGGTTTCACATTAAAAGGATTTTTCTACAATATTCTAGAATTTTTTGAACATCGGTTCTTGAAATTGGAATTAATGAAATCAAGGTTTTTAAACATAAAATAGCAGAAGAACTTGAAGTTCATGGATCAAGAGAGTAGCCATACCTCTTAGATGATGAGAAATGAGCAAGATTCAACACTTGTTTCACCAAAAATGGGTGAAGATTCAAGCTTGAAAATGAGAGAAAGTAAAGGAAGAAGATGAAGTTAAGAGAAGAAATGGGTGAAGGCTTCATGAAGCTTTCCTTATGCGTGGGGTATGAAGGGAGGGACAAGGATGTCCACAAGTTTTTCACTTAAAGGTAAAAGAGTCTTTTCACACAAGGTTAAATGGTAATTATGAAAAAAGTCAGCGGCATTTTGGTCTTTTCGCGTCCAGATATTTTCAAACGTCATCATGACACTGGCATGCCTTCCTAGGTGATGTGACCTGCTGTGACTTCAAGTTTATCCCTTAGCAGGTCCTGGAAATTCCGTATTCAGCTCCATTCTTTACCCGATTCAAGGTTTCGCCCGAATAACTTATATTATTTCACTTTTTAGTGCGAAAAACCAATTTTATCAAAATTATTGGAAATTCGATTCCAAGCCTAACTGTTTCGTTCATGAGTGAAAATTAGGTCGTCTGATCAGTAAAATCTTACGGTCAGTGAAAATGCAGATCGGGCTCCGTCTGAGTTTTCGACCCAAAATTTATCCATAACTCCCTACAATAGCATAGGGTATGAATATAAACTTGGTTTATAATTTCATTTTCTAAAACCCCAGATAAAATAAAAACTTATTTACATAGATTATCGATATAAAAAGCAGTGAAAATCGGGGTGTTACATTACTACCCCTCTAAAAAAAAAAATTTTCATCCTCGAAATTACATACCTGGAAAAAGATCGAGATATTGTACTCTCATCTTGTCCTTCAGTTCCTATGTTGCATCTCCAGTCGCTTCGTTCCACACAACCTTGACTAAGGAGATTTATTTTCCCCTGAGTTGCTTGATGCTCTTATCATCGATTCGTATTAGTGATGTCTCATAAGACAAGTTTTCTCGTAATTGTATTACATCGAGTTCGATTACATAGGAAGAATCAGGAATATACTTCCTAAGTATGAGACATGGAAAACATTATGAATATTGGAGAGAAAAGGTGGTAAGGCAATCTGGTAAGCTACTGGACCAATACAACGAAGAATTTGGTAAGGTCCAATGAATTACTTTATAGCTCTACCTACCCCTGTCGTGGGTGTGACTCTCAGGAACAAGTGTTCACCTTCTTGGAATTCGAGGGGTCGCCTCCGTCTGTCCATCCGGTTGAGGGTGGTATGCTGAACTCAATCTACACTTTGTTCTTAACGCTTGATGTAGACTTTGCCAAAAACATGAAGTAAACTTTGGGTATCTATCAAAAACGATACTCGACGGTACTCCATGTAGTCTGATCACTTCCCTGATATACAGCTTGGTTAGCTTTTCCACTGTGTAGTTGATCTTAACAGGTAAGAAGAGTGCTAACTTCGTTACCCTATCAAGGATCACCCAATCGAATCAAAACTCTTAGAAGTCCTTGGTAAACCTGCCACAAAATCCATTGAGATGCTCTCCCATTTCCATTCGGGTACATCCAAGGATTGAAGCATTCCACCAGGTTGTTGATGTTCTACTTTTGCTTTCTGGCAAGTCAGACATGATGCTACGTACTCAGCCCCTTGTTTCTTCATTCCTGGCCACCAAAACCTCTGATTCAGATCTTGACACATTTTGGTTGATCCAGGGTGAATACTTAACTTGCTCTTATGTGCTTCCTCCAGAATCATTTTCCTTAGCTATGGGTTGCTAGGTACACAAACCCGTCCATTGTATCTCAAGATGTCATCTGTTCCCAAGCTGAACTCTGCAGCCTTCTCTTGTCCAAGTAACTCCTTTTTCTCTTTAAGGTACTCAACAGTTGTTTCTTGTCCTCGGATCGTTTCCATCAGTCCACTAGATACCTTGATCATTCCCAAACTAATCTTCTCATTTCCATAACTAGATTGAGATCACAAAATTGCTCAATCAACTCTCATTCTTCAACCATCATTGCAGAGATATGCAGGGTCTTCCGACTCAAAGTGTCAGCGATGACATTTACTTTTCCAGGGTGGTATAGCAAAGTGAAATCGTAGTCCTTGAGAAACTCCATCCATCATCTTTGTCTCATGTTAAGCTCTTTTTGATCGAACGGGTATTTCAAACTCTTGTGGTCACTAAAGACATCAAACTTAGATCCGTACAAGTATTGCCTCCAAATCCTCAGTGCAAAAACCACAGCAGCTAACTCTAGGTCGTGCGTTGGGTAATTCCTCTCATGAGTTTTTAATTGGCGCAAAGCATAGGCTACAACCTTCCGATGTTGCATAAGTACGCATCCTAAACCCTGATGCGAAGCATCACAGTATACTTCATATGGGTCATCCGGTTTGGGTAACACTAACACAGGTGAGGTTGTGAAACGTTCCTTCATCTCCTGGAAACTTTCCTCGCATTTCTCTGTCCAAGCAAAAGGTTGGTCCTTCCTCGTAAGTTAAGTCAACTGCGCAACGATCTTTGAGAATCCTTCGATGAATCTTCTGTAATAACTAGCCAAACCAACAAAACTATGGATTTCTGTCACAGTCATGAGTCTTTCCCACAAAAGTACTGCTTCTACTTTCGTAGGGTCAATAGCGATTCCTTCCTTCGTAATCACGTCCCTAAGAACTTGACTTCATCCAGCCAAAACTCGCACTTAGACAGCTTTGCATGTAACTTCTCCTCGTGAAGGATCTGTAAAACTTGTCGCAGGTGTTCCTCACGCTCCTCAGGACTTTTCGAGTGGATGAGAATATCATCGATGAACACGACAATGAACTGATCTAGGAATGGACGAAAAATCCGATTCATATAATCCATGAAGATAGCAGGCGCATTCGTCACTCCAAAAGGCATCACGAGGTACTTATAATGACCATAACGAGTCTTGAATGCAGTCTTAGGTATATCCTTAGCCTTCACTCTAATCTAGTGATAACCAGATCGCAGGTCGATCTTTGAAAATATATCAGCTCCTAGGAGTTGATCCATCAGATCATTTATGCGTGGTAGCGGATACTTGTTCTTGATTGTTACCTTGTTGAGTTGACGATAATCCACGCAAAGTCTTGAACCTCCGTCCTTCTTCCTCACCAACAACACTGGTGCTCCCCACGGGGACACACTTGGCCTCACAAACTGCTTAGACAACAGATCCTCTAGTTGAGCTTTCAGCTCGGCTAGCTCTGTAGGTGACGTCCTATACTGGGCGATGGAGATCGGACCAGATCCTGGAACTAAGTCAATCGAAAACTCGATATCGCTCACAGCTGGTAAACCTGGACATCCTTAGGAAACACTTTCGGAAAATCTTTCACAACCAGCACATCGTTCAAAACAACATCCCTCTCGAATTCTAGACAGGATAAAAGCATGTATCCCTGAGCTCCTTCTTTCAAAGAAGCTCTTACTTGGTTGGCAGTTAAAAATCCAGAAATCTCAGGTTCAAGAAAAATTACGGTTTTATGTGCACAATCTAGAAGGATATGGTTGGAAGATAACCAATCTATGCCTAAGATCACATCCAGTTGTGTCAAAGGCAAGCATATCAAATCAACAAGAAATTTCCTATCATGAATAACAATAGGACAACTCAAACATGCTGAATTTACAGTAGCAGGCTTAGCAGTTGGGGAAGAAACAATCAAATCAAATGACAACGAAGAAATAGGCAAGTTCAAAAGTCTCACACAATCTAAAGAGATAAACGAATGTGTAGCACCCGAATCAAATAGTACATTTAGGAGATTACCATCTATGTCGCAACTACATTGTATGAGACTACCAAACTCAAATAATGAATCACATAGTCCGAGTGCTCAACTCACAAAACACTAGCCCGACGTCTCGGTCACTAGGTTTGCATACTCCACAAAGTGAAAGGATAATAATCATTTTTCTTTCGGGTCATTATTTTCGTATATAAAACTTGGAAAACAAAACTCAAAACCTCGTTGGCATGAACTAAAACATTTCCTCAGAAGAAGCTATTTTCAAGAAAACTCTTTTCTTTGTAAATCTACTTTCTAAAAGGTTTCGTCATCTAAAAACATTTTTCTAAAAAGCAAGCGTTTGAATGGATTTTCCTTAAACAGACTTTTTCTTCTGAAAGGGGTCTAACATCTTTTTAAAAAGAAGCTTCTTTGCTTAATAGGACAACTATTTTCAAGATTTCCTTTGATTTCAGAATACATTCTAAAATTTTGATTAAGGCTTTTAAGCGTTTTACTGTTCATTATCAAGCTATAGCTGATGCTATGCTCTCAACCAATACAGTCATATCACAATTCAAGACATTCATATATAAGCATCAATCTTAAACAAATCATCAAAAGTATATCTCATCCAAGGCATCAATGCCGCAATCCATTTTCAACGTCTAATCACATGTTCACCAATTCATTCAAGTATGTGCACAACATATAGTACATTCACAAAGTAGCATCCATCTCATAATTCCAATCAAAAACAACAACACATCTAATAAACAAGCTTATGAGACTACCAAACTTATTGAGAGAAATCCCCTTTTACCTCTTGAAGATTCCAAGTTTCCTCAAAGGGTTTCCCGTTCCGACTCCATTTTCCTTCGCACCACCTAGGACAATCAATCACAACTTGATCCTTCACAACAATCACAATTCATAGTTAATAAAATCAACCAAAACTCACCCACCCAAGCTAGTTTAGGGTTCGGCCATCCTATAGAAAAAAAGGCTAGGGATCTCATTTGGTTTCAATCTCTTGGATGGATGATCCTTAAGCATACACAACACTAGATCAAGTCTCATTAATTAAACCAAAAACTTGAAACTACCCATGATTTTTCATCATGTAGGGTTCGGCCACTCTATACCCAAATGGGCTAGGACAATATTTTGATTACATGCTCTTGGATAATGAAAAAGGGTGATGAAACTAGCTCATAGAAATTGGTTTCACATTAAAAAGATTTTTCTACAATTTTCTAGAATTTTTTGAAGATCGGTTCTTGAAGTTGGAATTAATGAAATCAAGGTTTTTAAACATGAAATAGGAGAAGCACTTGAAGTTCATGGATCAAGAGAGTAGCCATACCTCTTAGATGATGAGAAATGAGCATGATTCAACACTTGTTTCACCAAAAATGGCTAAAGATTCAAGCTTGAAAATGAGAGAAAGTAAAGGAAGAAGATGAAGTTAAGAGAAGAAATGGGTGAAGGCTTCATGAAGCTTTCCTTATGCGTGGGGTATGAAGGGAGGGACAAGGATGTCCACAAGTATTTCACTTAGGGTAAAAGAGTCTTTTCACACAAGGTTAAATGGTAATTATGAAAAAAGTCAGCGGCATTTTGGTCTTTTCGCGTCCAGATATTTTCAAACATCATCATGACACTGGCACGCCTTCCTAGGTGGTGTGACCTGATGTGGCTTCAAGTTTATTCGTTAGCGGGTCCGGGAAATTCCGTATTCAGCTCCGTTCTTCACCCAATCCAAGGTTTCGCCCGAATAACTTATATTATTTCACTTTTTATTGCGAAAAGCCAATTATATCAAAATTGTTGAAAATTCGATTTTAAGCCTAACTGTTTCGTTCACGAGTCAAAATTAGGTCTTTTGATCAGTAAAATCTTCCTGTCAGTGAAAACGCAGACCAGGCTCCGTCTGTGTTTTCGACCCAAATTTAACCATAACTCCCTACAATAGCGTAGAGTATGAATATGAACTTCGTTTGTTTAATTTAATTTTCTAAAACCCTGTAACATCCTTGTTTTCGGAAACCTTAATCGAGGTGGATTGGGTAATTATACGCATATTGATAATTAATTCCATAGCTTGAAAGTATATTTAGAGAATATATTATGAGTAGGAATCAATTGGATAAGAGAAAGATGAAGGACAAAGGGATCAGGAGCAGAACGCTCAGGCGTGGACCAGTGTAACGCTCAAGCGTGATGACGCTCTAGCATGGAGAGCTTTGGCCGCTCAAGCTTGGACCCTCTGACCAGTGACTGGCAGTGATGGGACGTAAAATGGCACGTGTCAGTAACGCATCGCGGCTGGCACGTGATGGGTGGTGCCTTAGCGGTGAGGAAACGTCAATGCTAAAGCGTTGAGGAAGCCAACGCTCAAGCGTTGGAATGCTAAAGCATGGAGAATTCAAACGCTAAAGCGTGAACAGTAGAAACTTTTCCTATATATACTTCAACATTTGTCACTGAGGGGAGTTTACAAAAATTTACAGAGATAGAGAGAGTTCGAGGCTGGGAGTTCTAGACACAGTTCCAAGCTTTGAGGCAAGTTGGTGATCCGTTCGTCGATCTGATTCCAATTCCGATCATGTTTTCACGATCAGCGTAACTCCTACTCCTATTCTACCGATTTACTTTCGTTATCCGTCAAGGGTAAGCCAACATTCCGTATCTATCTACATTGTACCTATACAATGTTCTCTTTTGGTTTAAGCTTCTTTTAGCGGTTTTAACTTCGTATTAGGGTTAATACTATAGTCTACGTGTTATTTTCGTGATTAGGGCAAGTTTGGAAGTCGCGTACGGAACCCGTTGGAGCAGGTGGGCTGCGGCTATGAGGCAAGGAGAGGAACAAAGGAGTGCTCGCTGTGTCCGTGATTATCACCATATTCGCTATCAGGTAGGCAGAAAGAGTTACACACGTCGGGAAGGCAAGAGTAATTCATATAGCTGTATTGTTTGTTTATGTGTATAGGGGAACCCTAAACCCTATGTGAGGTTGAGCCCTGAGAAAGTACCTAAACCCTAGGTTTAGACTACTCTGGGCTATCACCGTTATATTTGATACCCTAGGTTAGCAGATTTGTGATGCATGATAATATGTGCTTTGTTTTGATATATGCGTACTTGCTATTTATGATGTTTGATATTTGCAAGAGGTGCATGATATGTTGATGATAATAGTATGTTGGTATGTATGTTGTTTATTACTTTATGGAGCATGTTGATAATTATTGAATTGTTGCATTATATCTGGAAATGCGTGTATGTATGAGATTCAGAGGTTTAGCATGATTAGTGCTTTGACCCGTGGTGGATGTTGAGATGATGATTGAGATCTGAGGTATAGTGGAGCTTGGAGCTCATAAGGTCATGATGGGAGCTTGGAGCTCATATGTATACAAGTGGAGCTTGGAGCTCGTATATGTATCTTTGGAGCTTGGAACTCGTATGTGTACCTATGGAGCTTGGAGCTCATGTTGCTAAGAGCAAGTTTGCATGTGTTGTGATATCAGCTCAAGAGAGATGGATGATATGCATATCATATGCATTTGATGCCAAGTGGCGAGCCGTATGCTGTGAGGCATACGAGGTTGGTGCACCGAGTGCGGGTGCGGAAAACGGAAGGTCAGGTCTATGTGATCTTGGGGATACATTGGACACAAGTGTACCCTTAGGAGACCGGTATGGTAGCACCTATTGTGTCGTGCCGGTCCTGAGCACGTCCTACTATCCTGACTGGACCCTGAATCTTTCCAGTTGCCGATGTATCCTCCGAGGAGGCCTAGTTAACCCTCTTTGTCTGGGACAGTTGAGTGGTGATGCAATCTCATGGGTCACGGCGAGTGGAACGGATTACCAGAACGAACCAACTTGTTGCCCTTAGTAGGGTGTTTAGTACCGGCCGGCATGCCTAGAAAGAGTATGTGTACATCTAGTTAGGAACTGACCATGGTGCCGTGATGTTGAGAGATGATTGTGTTTGCTATATGTTCTGCATTGCATCATCCTTGTTATAGATGTGTTGTATATCTTATCTCCCTGTATTTCTTGTATGTGTACGTTCAATTCTACGGACAGACGACGAGTTAGCGGAGGATCAGAATGGACCCGAGGCTTCACTGGTTTATCACAGGGGCACCGCGGATGCCGGTTCTGGGGGACATTGAGATAGTCTAACATGACGAGAGGGGATGGCAGGTGGACCCCTTGACCCCGTCTACACCGGACCTGTCAGCTTGATCGGAGCGGCACACCCCTATATATGGACATCATCGGACCTTATCGCGTGTACCATTTTCTTTCTTTCCCTCGGATGTGGCACCCTCCGAGGCAGAGAGAGCGAGACTACTTGTGGGTGGCACCCCAATCTTCTGTAGTATCCAGCAGGAGAGGCTTCGTCCACAGAGGCCGGCGCAGGCGTACGGAGCCGTACCTGAGGGCAGCTCAGAGGCGTAGGATCGTAGTGTCGTGTTCCTCATCCGAGTATGAGCCTATGCAGGTTTATAGGAGCACTCATGGAGAGGGACAAGGTAGTTCAGGGCATTCTCACCACTGAGCTTGAGGGCCAGCCAGTGCATCTCTAGGATTGTGTGGAAAGGTTTCGATGTATTTTGACAGTGGGCTGGGAAGAGTACTGGTGAGCCATGAGAGTTCTTTTTGGAGGTCCTTGGATGTACCTTGTTTATGTTTTCTGTTTATTATGTATTTCCGTCTGTATTATTACTTAGCCCTACTGATGGGGCCACCATGTGTATATATATATCAGTTTGTGTGTGTGTGGATGTTTTGTTTATCCCGTTGTGTTTACTCTGATATTATGCGCTTATAAATTGATCATATGTTATTGCTGTTTTAATAAGCGGTTCTAAAATAATGGGATTTCTTCGAGTGGGACTTGGGACGTCACATTAAGGTGGTATCAGAGCAATTTGGCCTTATCTGGACTGTGGAAGTCGGGGACCAAGACTGTGAGGTATTAGGAAGTTGAACTGGCAAAGTTTGTCATCTCTGCAAGGGAGTACGACTGTGTCTAGCGGGGTAGTATGAATGCGATCAATTGTTGTAGTGCTTGTATGAATGATAAGTCGATGTATGTAGTTATGTTGCTTATCATGTTTGAACTCTGAGCTAACGGTTACTTGAATCAGGAACCAATGGCTCAAGGAAGAGGTAGAGGCAGAGGTAGGACCAGACCCAATGGAGGTCAGGAGGCTGAAGCTTCACATACTAGGAATGGAGCTACTGAGTCGCTAGAAACCCTTAGAAGTATGAGGGATATGGCTGGTGCTATGCTACAGCAAACGCAACAGAATGCTCAACTTATTCAGCTGACCCATGAGAATCAACAGCAACAGCGGAATGTCAGAATTGAAGATGCTGGTTTGGATGCCTTCATGAGGCGACAACCTCCTCAGTTCAACGGGGACTACAATCCCGAGGGGGCAGAGTTGTGAATTCAAGAGCTGGAAAATATCTTTGCAGCGACACATTGTGATAAAGCTCAGAAGGTTTCTTATGCTTCTTTCATGTTGGTGGGAGGAGGAGAGATGTGGTGGAAAGGGAAGCAGAGGTTGTTCGAAGCTGAAGGAAGAGCTGTAACTTGGGGGCTGTTCCGAGAATGTTTTCTAGAGAAGTATTTTCCTCGGATGACCTGGAGGGAAAAAGACAAGGAATATCAGAGTTTGAAGCAAGGCAACATGACGATCGGAGAATATGTAGCAAGATTTGAGGCGATGCTTAAATTCTCAGAGTTTTATCAGCGGTATCCGGATGAGGAATGGATGTGCCGCATGTTTGAAGATGGTCTGAAATATGAGATTCAGAAGGCTATAGTATCGTTAGGGATTTCTGTATTTCCTGACATGCTGGATCGGTGTTCGGCAATTGAGAACATCGAAAGGAGAAGTTAAGTGGCAACCAGGAGCGGAGGACCTATCCGCAGTAACCAGCGAGATAGGTGGAAGATTTCAGAGTGGCCGGGGGCCATATCAGAGACTAGCGCAGAGGGCTGGAGAGGCTGGAAGTCAACGACCGAGTGCAACACAGGGGTTGTAGGGATGTTTTAAGTGTAGGGGACAACACATGGCTCGAGATTGCAAAAGTCAAGCGCCCGGGAAGACCATAACTTGCTATGCATGTGGAAAGCAAGGGCACATGGCTAAGGACTGTAGACAAGGGAATGCACGACCGTCTGGTGTGACTGGACAGACGGCGACACCACAAGCCATGGAAAGAGTGTTTGCCGTGAGGGGAGCTGAATCCTCTCGATGCTCAGATTTGATTCAAGGTAAGTGTTTAGTTTCGGACAACTTATCTGTGTTGTTTGATTCAATGGCTACTCACTCGTTTATTATGTAGTGCATGGATCATTTAGGGTTACTTGTTTCATATTTACCTTATGACCTTACTATTTCTACAGCCACGGGTGATTCATTGACTACCCTGTTTGTATGCTTGCAATGCCCTATTACAATAGAAAACAAATATTTCATTGTTGACCTGGTTTGTCTGCCTATGTAGCAGATTGATGTTATTTTAGGCATGGATTGGCTTTCGGCTAACCATGTGATACTGGACTGTTCAAATAAGACTCTTTGTTTTTTTGAGCAATCTGGATTGACGTCTACTAATGAAAGTATTCCGAAGGATGTACGATCTAGAGAGTACGTGGTGCTGTTCTCCTTGGAAGCAAAGGAAACTTCGAACGTGGAAGCGTTGTCGATTGTGCAGGAATTTCCTGAGGTATTTCCGGATGATGTTCCAGGGCTACCACCGGAAAGGGAGGTCAAGTTTACTATAGGCCTTGTACCTGGAACTTGACCTATTTCGATAACACCTTATCGAATGTCTCCAGCAGAGTTGGCAGAGTTGAAGAAACAGTTGGATAAGATGCTAGGCAAGGAATTAATCAAACCTAGTGCGTCGCCATGGGGAGCTCCGATATTATTTGTTAAGAAGAAGGATGGGAGTTCAAGGTTATGTGTAGACTATCGTCAGCTAAATAAAGTGACAATAAAGAATAGGTATTCGTTGCCGAGGATAGATGATTTGATGGATCAGTTGAGAGGAGCAACTGTGTTTTCCAAGATCGATCTACGATCTGGCTATCGTCAAATCAGGGTGAGAAAAGAGGATATACCGAAGACTGCTTTTCGAAGTCAGTATGGGCATTACGAGTATTTGGTTATTGTAACGACCCGGACTACTTTCAGGATTGCCGACTGTCCCCACAAACCGACACGGGTCTTTGCAGCGTGCTTTGTCCTCACTCATGCTTTCTGGAAAACTTCCCAGAAAGTCACCCATCCCACAATTACTCCAAGTCAAGCACGCTTAACTATGGAGTTCTTATGTTCTGGGCTCCCGAAAAGAAGATGCATCTTGTTGGTATAGGTAGTACAAATCAATTCTTATAAGCCTTCCTTCAACTGTACAGTCTCATACCTGCACAGCCTCAGGATCCCTCTCATTTCGGTGTGAATCAGTTCATTCATGTGTCCCTCCACCTAGAAGCCTACCAGGAGCCGCTCCTTGTCCGTGCCTCATGCACCAGCAATCACTTCCCGCCATCGTCAGCCCCGAGTGTTACAGCTATGCCGTTCGATGTGACTAATGCTCCGACTATGTTCATGGATTATATGAACAGGATATTCCGACCGTTCCTCGACAAGTTTGTTGTCATGTTTATCGACGACATCCTTATTTATTCTCCGATTAATGAGGAACATCAAGAGCATCTTCGAGTTGTGCTACATGTGTTGAAGGATAAGCAGTTGTATGCGAAGCTATGTAAGTGTGACTTCTGGCTAGAGGAAGTGCAATTTTTAGGACACGTGATCAATAAGGATAGGATTATGGTGGATCCTGCTAAGGTTGAAGCAGTGGTTAAGTGGGAAAGTCCGAACTGAGCGAAATTCGCAGTTTTCTTGGTTTGGCGGGCTACTATAGGCGGTTTATCGAGGGTTTCTCTAAGATTGTGTTGCCTATGACATAGTTGACAAGAAAAGGGAAGGCGTTCGAGTGGTCGGAAGCTTGTAACAAAGTTTACTAGAGCTGAAGCGGAGGTTGACCACGTCGCCGGTGTTGGTTTTGCCAGAACCGTTAGAACGTTTTGACGTGTTTTGTGATGTGTCATATCAAGGATTGGGTTGTGTCCTCATGCAAGAAAGATGAGTGGTGGTGTATCCCTCCAGGCAGTTGAGAGTGCATGAGCGGAACTATCCGACTCATGATCTGGAGCTAGCTGCAATAGTGTTTGCATTGAAGATATAGAGACACTATCTGTATGGTGCTAAATTTAGCATATTTAGTGATCATAAGAGTCTAAAGTATTTGTTCGACCAGAAGAAGTTGAACATAAGGCAGAGAAGTGGATGGAATTCATAAAGGACTATGAATTCGACCTGATGTTGTAGCGGATGCGCTCAATAGGAAGTCTCTCCACTTATTTGCGATGATGGAGCGAGAGCTAGAGTTGTTAGAGCAGTTTAGAGATCTGAATCTGGACGTAGAAATCATCGAGGATAAGATGAATCTTGGGATGATTGAGGTTACTAGCGATTTCTTGGATCTCCTTTGGAAAAGCCAAGCTGAGGATGAGTACCTTAAGAAGGTTAACCAGTCGACGAGGAAGGTGAAACGTTTGAGTTTAAGAGGGGTTCAGATGGTCTCATCAGGTTTGGCGATTGACTCTGTGTGCCTGAGGATAGTGAAGTTAAGAATATGATTTTGGAAGAAGCATACAAGAGCAAGTTGAGTTTTCACCCAGGGGCTACTAAGATGTATCAGGATCTGAAGAAGTTATTTTGGTGGCCAGGGATGAAGAAGGAAGTGGCGGCTTATGTCCTATCCTGTTTGGTGTGTCAAAAGGCCAAGGTTGAACATTAGAAGCCAGCAGGATTACTGCAATTGTTGAATGTTCCGGAATGGAAGTGGGACAGTATTGCAATGGACTTTATTTCTGGGTTGCCAAGGACTCAGAAGAAATGTGATGCAATTTGGGTCATCATAGATAGGTTGACGAAATGTGCTCATTTCTTACCTATCAACCAGAATTATTCTCTGGAAAGGCTGACTCAGATTTACATCAGGGAGGTGGTGCATCTGCATGGTGTGCCTTCGAGTATTATCTTGGACCGAGATCCAAGGTTTACTTCAAGGTTCTGGAGAAGCTTGAACAGAGCATTAGGAACCAAGTTAAGGTTGAGTTCTGCTTATCATCCCCAAACAGATGGTCAGTCAGAACGGACGATTCAGTCGTTGGAAGATTTGCTAAGAGCATGTGTATTGGAACACACGGGAAGTTGGGACGATTTTCTTCCTTTGATTGAGTGTACCTACAACAACAGTTATCATTCAAGTATTGGAATGGTACCGTATGAAGCTTTGTACGGGAGGAAGTGCAGGACTCCATTATGTTGGTACGAGACTGGAAAGAATTAGTTATTAGGCCCTGAGTTTGTACAACAGACGACAGAACAAGTTAAGTTGATTCGGGAAAAGATGAAGACCGCAAGTGATAGGCAGAAGAGCTATGCTGAAAAAAGAAGGAGACCTTTAGAATTCCAGGAGGGCGATCATGTATTTATAAGAGTTACTACAAAGACTGGTATTGGCAGGGCAATTCAATCAAAGAAAGCTTACACCCAGATTCATAGGACCATTTCAAATTCTTTGCCGAATTGGTCCAGTAGCTTACCAAATAGCCTTACCACCTAACTTATCAAGACTTCATGATGTTTTTCACGTATCCCAGCTTAGAAAGTATTATCCTGATTCATCGCATGTGTTAGAGCCCGAATCAATCCCGTTAAGAGAGAACCTTGAATACGAGGCTTTACCTGCTCAGATAGTGGATAGAAGGATCAAGGAGCTTCGCCGTAAACAGATTCCTTTGGTGAGAGTGGAATGGGACCCGGTAACTGGAGATTCAACATGGGAAAGAGAGGCTTAGATGCGCCAACAGTATCCATCATTGTTTACAGGCATGAACGAGGAATTTCGAGGACGAAATTCTCATTAAAGAGGGTGGTAATGTAACATCCCAATTTTCAGAAACCTTAATCGAGGTAGATTGGGTAATTATACACATATTGATAATTCATTCCATAGCTTGAAAGTATGTTTAGAGAGTATGTTAAGAGTAGAAATGAATTGGAAAAGAGAAGGATGAAGGACAAAGGGATCAGTAGCAGAACGCTCAAGCGTGGACCAGTGTAATGCTCAAGCGTGATTACGCTCTAGCATGGAAAGCTTTGGACGCTCAAGCATGGACCCTCTTACCAGTGACTAGCAGTGATGGGATAGAAAGTGACACGTGTCGGTTACGCATCGTGGCTGGCACTTGATGGACGGTGCCTTAGTGGTGAGGAAACGTCAACGCTCAAGCGTTGGAACGCTATAGCATGGACAGTAGAAACTTTTCCTATATATACTTCATCATTTTTCACCGAGGGGAGTTTACAAAAATTTACAGAGACAGAAAGAGTTCGAGGCTGGAGTTCTAGAGACAGTTCCAAGCTTTGAGGCAAGTTTGTGATCCGTTCGTCGGTCTGATTCCAATTCTGATCGTGTTTTCGTGATTAACGTAACTCCTACTCCAATTCTACTGGTTTACTGTCGTGATCCGTCAAGGGTAAGCCGAGGTTCCGTATCTACCTACATTGTACCTATACAATGTTCTCTTTTGGTTTAAGCTTCTTTTCACGGTTTTAACTTCGTATTCAAGTTAATACTATAACCTACGTGTTATTTCCGTGATTAGGGAAAGTTTGGAAGTCGCGTACGGAACCCATTGGAGCAGGTGGGCTGCGGCTGTGAGGCAAGGCGAGGAGCAAAGGAGTGCTCGTTGTGTCCGTGATTATCACCATATTCGCTATCAGGAGGGGAGAAAGAGTTACACACGTCGGAGAGGCAAGAGTAGTTCATATAACTATATTGTATGTTTATGTGTATAGGAGAAACCTAAACCCTATGTGAGGTTGAGCCCTGACAATGTACCTAAACCCTAGGTTTAGTCTACTCTGGGCTATCACCGTTATATTTGATACCCTAGGTTAGCATATTTGTGATGCATGATAAAATGTGCTTTGTGTTGATATATGCGTACTTGCTATTTATGATGTTTGATATTTATAAGAGGTGCATGATATGGTGATGATAGTAGTACGTTGGTATGTATGCTGTTTATTACTTTATGGAGCTTGTTGGTAATGGCTGAACTGTTGCATTATATCTGGAAATGCGTGTATATATGAGATTCAAAGGTTTAGCATGATTAAGGCTTTGACCCGTGGTGGTTGTTGAGCTGATGATTGAGATCTGAGGTATAGTGGAGCTTGGAGCTCATAAGGTCATGATGGGAGCTTGGAGCTCATATGTGTACAAGTGGAGCTTGGAGCTCGTATATGTATCTTTGGAGCTTGGAGCTCGTATGTGTACCTATGGAGCTTGGTGCTCATGTTGCTAAGAGCAAGTTTGCATGTGTTGTGATATCAACTCAAGAGAGATGGATGACATGCATAGCATATGCATTTGATGCCAAGTGGCGAGCTATATGCTGTAAGGCATACGAGGTTGGTGCACCGAGTGCGGGTGCGAAAAACGGAAGGGTAGGTCTGTGTGATCTTGGGGATATATTGGACACAGGTGTACCCACAGGAGACAGGTATGGTAGAGCCTATCATGTCATGCCAGTTGTAACACCCCCCCGGGTGCTACGTACTCGAACTCAAAATGCGGAAAAACTTCAAGAAATAAAACGCTGGTTGCTTTCGAAAAATAATATAATTAAATAGCTACGTTTGAAAACGTGGTTCTAAAAAATTTTCTACAGCCATAAGCAGTTCAACTCAAAACAAGGAATAACCCTTATAACACATACACCGATATTCACTGTTCATAAAAACATAATCATAACGTAAGTTCAGTATATTATATCATATTACAGACTTAAAGACATGGTCAATATACGTGCAGTAAATAATATAAGACTGCTTCAAAATAAAAGACTCCTATGCTGGTCGGGCTAAAAGTAGCCATTGGTATACCGTCCCAAAGTCAGCTCCGATTCCCAGAGGAATTTGGAGGGATCCTCTGTTCAGCTCCTTCAAAAGTCTCCATCATCCGAGTCCTCACGTGTCCGCGGGGACCTATGATCAACATCTGTACATATGTTCCAAAAACACAACAGGGTGTCCAACATGTACAGGCAAAGGTGAGATACTCATTGCATAAGTTTATCACAATAGCCGCATAAGCGACAATCAACAGATACAATCACGTATAAATACAGTTAAAGAACAGTTATTCATATAACACAATATCTCAAACACCATCATGAGTTATAATAATGCATGAGACTCCAATATCAACTTTCTAATTCATGTACTCCGGAGATTCTTACTTCCCTTCATTGAGCGATAGGCCGCAATAACATCCGTAACGCAATTGTTCTCATGAGTTGGCCTCTCAATTTAGGTATGAACTCCAATTGTTCCAGGGTATCACGTCATAACCATATCTTGAATAGTCCAGTCTCTGATTGAGTTGATTCGTGTCTGGCAATCGATTTACCACGGTAGGGGGTTGCTACGCCACCGGCCACTTGTGGAGTTTCGAACACGGAATACCCCTATACACCTAGTGGTCTTAACTGGCTCAATTGTCAACTACGTAAGTTGTAGCTCGTTTTCAAATGGCACGTCTGCCGTTTCAAGCATGTTCACAGAAAGTTTTCTATTTTCTTTTTCGTTCATTCTTTCATTTGTCGAGGCATAAAGCTCATGACCCGTTTTAAAGGACATTAAGCCCGTTCAAATCAAAACACAGGACGCGAAGTCCGAGTGCGGAATCCACAAAACACTAGTCCGACGTTTCGGTCACTAGGTTTGCGTTCGTCTCAAAGGATTCATCGTTTTTCCTTCGGTCTTATTTTCTCAAAACAACTTTGGAAAACAAAACTCAATTTCATTTTCTTGAACTAAAACATTTCTTTTCCAAAGAAAACATTTTCCGGCAAAACACTTTTTCGTAAACCAAACCATTTTCTAAAGGTTCTTTTTCTTTGAAAAAGTTTTTCAAAAAGGAAAATACTTTGCATTTACTTTTCCTTAAAAGGCTTTTTCTTTTAGAAAGAAACTAACTTTTCAAAAAGGAAAACTACTTTTTCTTGATAAAGCAACACGTTTTCCCAAAAACACCTTTTTGATTTCAAAACTCGGTTTTCAAAACTTCGATTTTGGTTTTCGAGTATTTTAATTATTTGTCGAGTTATAGTCAGTCCTATGCTCTTTACCAGTCCAGGATATAAGTATATATATATATATATATATATATATATATATATATATATATATATACACACTCCAATCTCAAATCAACATAACCAATATATCTCATTCAAGGCATCCATGCCACAATGCATATTCAGGTACTCAAATACAAACATCATTAAGTACATCAACTTCATATTTCATCCAGACACATTTTCAAATCATCAATCAAACAACAACATCACATCATGAGACTACCAAACTCAAATAATGAAATACCTCCCTTTACCTCTCTAAGTTTCTCAATTAAATCCCGAACTATTCTCGGCTCGGGCTCCGGTTTCGTCCGCGTCGCCTAAAACAATCAAATACAATTCAATTCTCAACAACAATCAACACAAGAAAACAACATCAAAACATAAAATTTCTTCCCCTAAAAGGTGCAAGATTCGGCCAAGCAAATATAAAAAGGCTAGGGATCTCATTTGGTTCTAAACTTTTGGATGGTTGGTTCATAAGCTTGGTTAACACTAAGACAAGTCCTAATACTCAAAAATATGAAACATGACTCATGGTTCTTCATACATGAAGGTCTCGGTCATGAAGGGAAAACTAGGTTAGAAAATGATTTGGTTTTTCATCACTTGGATTCAAAGACAATAGGAAAGGTAAGGATGGAATCAAGAGTTAGAAATCAAAAATTTGAACAAAAACACTATTCATCAAGAACTCTAGGGTTCGGCCACTTTTGGATCAATAGGCTAGGATGAGAGTTTGATCATATGCTCTTGGGTTTAGGTAGAGGATGATGAAGCTAGCTCAAAGAAATTGGTTTCCCATTAAAAGGATTTTTCTACAATTTCCTATGAATTTTTTGAAATTTTGGATCATAAACTTGATTTTCATGAAATCAAGATTTGAACTTGAGAAAGGAAGAGATTCATGAAGATTAGAGATCATAGAAGTGATCTTACCTAAAAAATGATGAAGATTGATCAAGGATTCAAGCTTTTATCTCAAGGTTTCAAGTTTTTCTCTAAAGAAAAATGGAGTTTTTCTCTTGGAGGAAGATGAAGTGTGAAGGAGCAAGTGATGAAGCTCTCTTATGCAGGTTGGGGGGCATGGGAATGGGGCTGTCCAGCCCATAAATTAAGTCACTTAAGGGTATTTTGGTCATTTTCATCAAGGGTAAAATGGTAAAAGTGAAAAAGGTTAGGAGTATTTTGGTCTTTTCACGTCCAGATATTTCCAAACGTCATGATGACTCTGGCACGCTTTTCCATGTGATTTGACATGATGTAACATCAAGATTATCTGTTAGTGGGGCCCGGTGAGTCCGTATGTGGCTCCGTTGGTCACCCGATTGAGGATTTCGCTCGAAAAAAAGTCAGGAAGTGATTTTTTTGAAATCTAACCAAAACTTAGAGAATCAAATTCGAAGACTTACTGTCTCGTTCACGGGTCCATCTGAGGTCTCCTGAGTAGTAAAATCTTACTGTAAGTGCAAAAACGCAGACCGGGCTCCGTTTGAGTTTTCAGCTCAAAATTTAATCGTTGCTTCATACGATAACTTTGGGCATGAATATGGTCTCGGTTTATTTTATTTCATTTTCTAAGTCCTTGAATAAAATATAAACTTAATTATTCTCTTATTGATATTTAAAAGCAGTGAAAAAAAATCGGGGTGCTACATTACTACCCCTCTAAAAAAAATTTTGTCCTCGAAATAACGTACCTTGAAAAAGATCAGGATACTGTAATCTCATCTTGTCCTCGAGCTCCCACATCGTGTCTCTAGTCGCTTCATTCCAAACAATCTTGACCAAGGGAATTTATTTCCCCTGAGTTGCTTGATCCTCTTATCAACGATTCGCACAGGCGATGTCTCATAAGACAAGTTTTCTCGTAAATGTACTATATCAGGTTCGATTACATGGGACAAATCAGGAATATACTTTCTAAGTTGTGAGACATGGAAAACATTATGAATGTTGGACAGAAAAGGTGGTAAGGCAATCTGGTATGCTACTGGACCAATACGTCGAAGAATTTGGTAGGGTCCAATGAATTTGGGAGTGAGTTTCCTGGACTTTATAGCTCTACCTACCCCAGTCGTAGGTGTGACTCTTAGGAACATGTGTTCACCTTCTTGAAACTTGAGGGGTCTGTAAATGCTTAATTGTATGAACAATTACTTTATGTGGTTTTGAGTAATGACAAATAAAATAAACAAGTTTGCTAGAATATGGCATATATAATTTATCATATAAATGTGTGACCATTTCTAATAGTGTGCTCAAGTGTGCAAAACAAATAGTTAAGCATACAAACTTTGGAAATGAAGAAAGCAAGGAGATTGAAAAGAAGCATAGTGTCTATATTGATGAAGCGTCTAAGACTGGTGAAATGTCTTAAGACTTATGAAGTGTCTTATCTCAAGCATCTACTCATGTGCCTATCATGAAGCATCTTAAGACTACTCAAGCTTCTAATCAAAGAAGAATATTAATCGGACGTTATATTTCTTGAAGCGTCTAATACAAACAAAGAAGTCAAGCATCTCATACCAACAACCAAGCGTCTGAACGTCATATCTTTCTCTTTACTCACTCAAATGAAGTGATCTTGGTATCTTTGGAAAGATAAGATAACTATCTACAACTTTCGTGAAGAAGTCGAGATCTGAAACGATCTCTATATTGGTGAAATTCTTGAAGAAGTTTGGTGACGTGATGCTGTCCTTAAAAGTCATATATACACACGTCTGATGTAAATATATTTCACTGTAGATATCTAAAATTCACGAAACCAGTTCCATATGAAAGCTAACATTCATATATACAACTTTCATGAAGAAAGCGAGACTTGAATCGGTCTCTATCTTGGAGATATTTCGTCGGCAAGTTGGAGATGCAATACTGTTTTGACAGCCCGAACATACACACGTCTAATGGACATATCTAGATCTGTAGGTATCCAAATTGAGTGAAACCGGTGTCACATTAAATCCAGCTTCCATAGTTACATTTTTCATGAAGACATTGAAGCCTAATTCGAAAGTTAAGAAGGTCAAAGAAACAAAATACGCTGATTTGGTAGATTCTACGAATTTGATAGCCTTGTGAATATGTCTAGTGCAGAACAAAGCATCTGAGCTCATTTAAGAAGCGTCTAATGAAGCTAACCAAGTGTGTACTCAGAATATAGAACAATATGATGGCTGGACAAGTGATTTTGCATAAATTATTAATATATTCAAAATCCAAGCTTTATCAGAAAATGAGACATTATTTTTCAACAAAGTTCTGAAGCATGAGTTACTGTAGCAGAAGAAGACAAAAACTTCAGCAACTTGATTAGAAAGAAGGAAAAGGAAGAAAGAGAAGAAAAGCCTGGGCAAAAGTGCAACAGCTGCAGAAGCAAAAACACTTTATCTGAAGTGTACTCAGCATATAGGATAAATACTTTGTGCAACAGTCAAAAATCTCCAACAGCTATATTTCAACAGCTATATGTTTATATGTCTATATAAGGGAGATCTGAAGATGAAGATTTGAGAGAGTGAATGCTTATACAAGATAAGGTTACTACTGTTGTTGTTGCTACTGCAGTTGATAAAAATGAGAGCATCACTATTTACATCTCAACAGAATTTCTTCTCAACAAAATTATTCTATACCCACTCAAGTGAGTGTTATGAGAGATTTTCTTTAGTTCTTATGAACTTCATTATATATTCACTCATGCGAGTGTAGGAAGAACATTTTTCTCTGTACTTCATTTTAAAACACACTCTATGAGTGTTGTGAGATTATTTCTATGTAACCTTCATCAAAATTCAGTGAGCCTAAAGAGGCTAGGCGAAAATAGTACTGACAACAGTTTAGAGAGGCTGGTTAAGAAGAATACTCATTGAGCCTGAAGAGGCTAGGTGAAAAGAATACTCAACAGCCTGGAGAGGTCGGTGAAGAACAATACTCAATGAGCCTGGAGAGGCTAGGTGAAAAGAATACTCAACGGTCTGAAGAGGTCGGTTAAGAACAATACTTGCTGAGCCTGGAGAGGCTAAGTGTGGAAAGAATACTTGTTGTAATTATCTGGTATGATAATAAAAGAAAACTCAGTTGATGCTGGGGACTGGACGTAGCTCATGGTTTTTATGAGTGAACAGGATAAATCTTGCTGCATGTTTCTCTCTACCCATATCTCTTTATTTATGTTGTTTTATGTATTTCAAAAAGTTTCTAACTAGGGATAAGAATTATGTTCTAAAACTATTTTCAAAATTATTTATCCCCTCACAAGAGATTGCGTCCAATCTGATTAGAGTCTAGCGTCCAATCTGGTTGTACTCAATATAGTTTGCGTCCGATGTAATTGGACTCAGAGAAATTGACAAAATCTAAGTTATTTTCTATTACAAAATATGTTAGTAAAACATCTCTGATTCATCTCAATGTTCCTTAAACATATTCAGAAAGGAGTTTCTGGTGCTGGTTATCTGTTTTGAATAAAAGTTTTTAAAATTCCCACATCACCCAATTCACCCCCCTCTTGTGTGATGGTTGCTTGACCCAACAGGGCCGTCTTGGTTTATCTGAGTAGCTCTTCTGTCTGCTCTGTGCCGTCTTCATCTTTTCACGGATTTGCTTAATCTTTTTCGTTGTTTGTTGCATAAGTTCGGGGCCTACAATCATATTTTCTCCATTTTGGTACCAACACAATGGTGTCTAGGACTTTCGTCCATACAAGGCCTCATAGGGTGCCATCCCTATGCTAGAATGATAGCTGTTGTTGTAGGTGAATTCGATAAGAGGCAAAAGATCATCCCAACTTCCACCATGGTCTAGAACACAAGCCCTCAGCAGATGTTCCAAGGATTGTATCTTTCTCTCTGTCTATTCATTAGATTGTGGGTGATATGCTGAACTCAGCCTCAGCCTTGTTCCTAAAGCTTGATGTAGACTTTGCCAAAAACTGGAAGTAAACGTCGGGTCTCTATCAGAGACTATGCTTGATGGCACTCCATGTAGTCTGATTACTTCTCTGATATATAGCTCAGTTAACTTCTCTACTTAGTAATTGATCTTAATAGGTAAGAAGTGTGTTGACTTCGTTAGCCTGTCAACGATCACCCATATTGAATCAAAACTCTTAGATGTCCTCGGCAAACCTACCACGAAATCCATTGAGATGCTCTCCCATTTCCATTCGGGTACATCCAAGGATTGAAGCATTCCTCCAGGTCGTTGATGTTCCACCTTTGCTTTCTAACAGGTCAAACACGACGCTACATACTCAGCCACTTGCTTCTCATTCCTGGCCACCAAAACTTCTGTTTCAGATCTTGGTACATTTTGGCTGATCCAGGGTGAATGCTAAGCTTGCTCTTGTGTCCTTCTTCTAGAATCATTTTCCTCATCTCCGAGTTGCTGTAACGTCCCGATTTTCACGTTTTCTAATTCTTCAGTATTTTAATGTCTTTATTTTATTCGAGGTCTTAGGAATGGAAATAAAATATTCCGCGACCATAGTCATGCTCGACGATATCGTAGGAAGCTACGATTAAGTTTTGAGTCAAAAATTCAAACGGAGTCCGGTCTGCGTTTTTACACTAACAGTATGATTTTATTGCTCAGAAGACCTCAGATTGACCCGTGAACGAGACAGTAAGTCTTAGAATTCGATGCTCTCCGTTTTGGTTAAATTTCCTAAAAATTTCAGAAAAATAACTTTCAGACCTTTGTTCGGGCGGAATCCTCAATCAGGTGACGAACGGAGCCACATATGGATTTACCAGGACTCGCCAATGGATAATCTTGATATCACATCATCCCAGGACACTTGGGAGAGTATGCCAGAGTCGTCATGACGTTCAGAAATATCTGGACGCAAAATGACCAAAATGCCCCTAACCTTAGTCTTTTACACGTTTACCATTTTACCCTTTTGGGCAAATGACCTTTTTACCCTTAAGTGAGCTCTTAAGAGGCTGAACTCAGCCCCTCACTCTCTCATTTTCGCACAGCCCCTCCAAACATAGAGCTCCATAGTTGTTCTTGAGAGAAAACACCATTGTTGGTCTTGAAGCTCCTTGATTTCTTGTTGGAATCACTTGATTCCTTGAGCAATCTTCCTTCATTTCAAGATAAGATCACTTCTATGACCTCTTAGATTCTTGAATCTTTCTTTATTTCAAGATCAATCTTCATTTTCATGAAAAGAATTTCTTAGATCCAAAACTTCGAAAATCCATAGGAAATTGTAGAAAAATCCTTTTGAGGTAAGACCAAGTTCTTTGAACTCACATCATCAATCTCTACCTAAACCCAAGATCTTATGATCCAACTCCCACATAGCCCAAAATCCCTTTTTGGCCGAACCCTACTTGATGATGATGAATAGTGTTTTTATCAATTTTTGATTTCTAACACTTGATTTCATCCTTAGCTTACCTAGTGCCTTTGAATCCATGAAATGGGAAACCAAGATCAATTCCTAACCTTTTAACCTAGGGTGGCCGAAATCCTCTTTGTTAGAATTGTTGAGATTGGCTTTGATTGTTGTTTAATGTTTAATTGTTATGTTGTTGTAGTTATTGACGATTGCCAGGAGGTTCACAAACCGATCAACCGACTTTGATCCGGGAATCTGCTCATCAACAGGTATGGTGGCTGAACCTCATTCACACCAAGAAGGTGGTAGTGAAGATGGTTGTTTAAGTTATGTGTGGGTGAAACCCTTCAGTTTGGGTTCACTTTTAATGGTTAAGTTGTGTTAAGTTCTCTTGGAGAACAATGTGTGATATTTGTAGTTATGCTTGTATGCCTTATCATGTGTTTTATGATGATGTTGTCTAGGTGAGAAAATGATTTCTCGCATGATGAAAAACCTACTTTGATTACTAGATCAAGTATGGACTTTTGTGCTTATGTGCTTAAGTATGGACTTTTGTGCTTAGGTACTTAATTATGATGCAATGTTGTGTGTTATTGTTGAACATAATTGTGTAAGTTTTGTGAGCCATGATTTGATTAGTTAATGAAGTAAAACTTCACATTGGTTCCTAGTTAGCTTTTAGCCATGACCTTGAGAAAAGGAGGGTAATGTGTAGTTCTTGAATCATTCAAGTTTTGATGTAAGAAAAATGTTTTTAGTGGCTTATGCCTTAAACAAAAACCATAAATGATTTTGATCCAAAGATCAAACAAAGTTTCAATCTCAAAGTGTTTTCACCAAAGTGAGACATGTTTTATACCTTATCCTTAGTTCATCTAGTTAATCAAGTAACTTAAAAGTGGATTAATGAAAAGTTTCATGAGAATCAATATAGTTCCATAAGGCTTTTCTTTAACAAGGTTAATGTCTTGTTTCAAGGCAATTTTAGCTAAGCGAATCCAATTTCGCTGGGCAAAAACAGAGAAAATACAAGTTTGGCATCACTGCCTCCTTTTCGCTAAGCGAAATAATCTTCGCTAAGCGAAATGAAGCGAATTTCGCTGAGCGATCCATTTGTCGCCGAGCGATACAAGGGAGTTTTCAAAGAGGTATTACTGCCTCATTTTCGCTAAGCGAATTTAACTCCGCTAAGCGAATTTCCTGTTTTCAGAAAGTCCTAGAAATAGAGTAAGTGGTTCAAAAGTTGTTTCAAATCAAATGAGTTTTCAATTGAGAAGTTGTTTTGGTTTACAAAGGAGTTTTTAACTCAACTCGTAAAGTTTTACACATTAAAAACCTAAGTTAAGTAATTGACTTAGAGTTGAAGACAAGGGATAATTAAGTATGGTATGTGGTGGAACAAGACCATATACTATACCATTGATGACTTAGTACATCAATGACTTCATAAGGCATAAACACAAACATGAAACGTTTTGGGTTTTGAAACAGTAGTTCAACGACGGACCGGTGATTCGGACCCTGATCAGTCGTTCAATTGTTTCAGTCTTGTGATGACTCAATCCCGGAGGGATCACGAGATTTATCAGGTGGATAAAAGTTTTGTTTTTCAAAAGACGCGTATAGTTCCTAAGGAAGAGAACCTTAGTAGACTTCGAGGTTTATCCGGGTGGATAGACATTGCTTTATCGCATCTGCTTTGTGTAAGCATTGGCATTTCATTTGCATAGTTATAAGGTCTTGAGCCTAGGAGTTGAGCTTACACCTTGATGCGGGTGCGAATCTTACGGTGACGATCTTCAATGGTCTTTTTGGAGGTATCAGGGTTGGAAGGGCTGACATGTGACCAGTTGGTGATTCTTCTGTGTCGTGGCGAATCCGTGCAATACACTGATATCCTCTACTAGATGCCGTACTTTTCATGTTTGGTCGAGAGTGTTTCCGTAAAGCCAGATACGTGCACGTTACGAATGTTGTAGCATCTTCCTCATGGCTGGCAGAAACCGGAACATGTCCTCCCATTCACTCTCTCCGAATGTTTTGTTAACTCCATGGAGTAGGGGTCAGAGTAGTACCCAGTGACATTGACATTGAGTCATATACATTGCATTGCATTGCATGGCTATTGATGTTTACATTTACTGTTATACATCGCTGTATTGTTTAAGAATGCCTTATATTATGTTGTTAAATGTTTAACATGATATTATGTTGTTGACTACTTAACATGATTTATATTGAGAACCTTTGTAAGCATCTTGGGTATGCTGTTATCCGGTGAGTCGTCCCGTTTTTACTATTGCTGTTTTGTTGTGTTGATGAACGGGAATCTCACCCATATCTGTATGTTTTCTGCTGGTACTTGTTGTTCTTGCTTGAACAAATGGACGTGACGATGGTTCACTTTAGTAGTCTCCTTGAGCCCAAAGGCGGACTCTTTTTGCTGTTTTAGTTTTGGTGTCGGCCAGACTATGTCAGTTTTGTAGTACCTTTTGGGAGCTACGACTCCTAGTACTTATTGTATTTTCTTACGTCAGTTATACATTAGACTTATGTCTGTATACAGTAATGTTGATGTTTCTATTTCTGTTTCTGTTCTGTGTTTATTATACAACATGTTCTAGAAATGCATGGCGAACCTAAGTTCGTTTATTAGTATTATTTACCTTTACTAAATCCCATTACATCTTGTGAAAAGAAAAAAAAATCGTATTTTCCACATTAAATAATATTTTCGGCCTTATAAGCGTTCGGGAATGTGACACTCGGGAAAGGGTGTTGCAGTTGCTAGGTACACAAACTCGTCCATTACATCTCAAGATGCCATCAGTTCCCAAGCTGAACTCTGCAGCCTTCTCCTGTCCAAGTAACTCCTTTTTCTCTTGGAGGTACTCATCAATTGCTTGCTGCTCGCGGATCGTCTCCATCAGTCCACTAGATACCTTGATCATTCCCAAGCTAATCTTCTCGTTGTTCACTTCCACAGCTAGATTGAGATCACGAAATTTTTCTATCAATTCTAACTCCTTAACCATCATTGTAGGGATGTGAAGAGTCTTCCGTCTCAGAGTATCTGCAACGACATTTGCTTTCCCAGGATGGTATAGCAAAGTGAAGTCATAGTCCTTAAGAAATTTCATCCAACGTCTCTGCCTTATGTTAAGTTCCTTCTGATCGAACAGGTACTTCAAACTCTTTTGGTCACTGAAGACATCAAACTTGGATCCATACAAGTAATGTCTCCAGATCTTCAGTGCAAAAACCACAGCAGCTAACTCTAGGTCGTGCGTCGGGCAATTCCTCTCATGAGTCTTCAACTGGCACGAAGCATACGCTACAACCTTTCGATGCTGCATAACTACACATCCTAATCCCTGATGCGAGGCATCACAGTACACTTCGTACAGTTCGTCCGGTTTAGGTAACACTAACACTGGTGAGGTTGTCAAACGTTCCTTCATCGTCTGGAAACTCTCCTCACATTTGACAGTCCACGTGAACGGTTGATCCTTCCTCGTCAGTTGAGTCAACGGCGCAACAATCTTTGAAAATCCTTCGATGAACCTTCTATAATAACCAGCCAGTCCAACAAAACTGCGGATTTCTGTCACGATCTTGGGTCTCTCCCACAGTAGTACTGCCTCCACTTTTGTAGGGTCAACGGCAATCCCTTCCTTCGTAATCACGTGCCCCAAGAATTTGACTTCCTCCAGCCAAAACTCGCACTTGGGCAGCTTTGCGTATAACTTCTCCTTGTGAAGGATCTGTAAAACTTGTCGCAGATGTTCCTCATGCTCTTCGAGATTCTTCGAGTAGATAAGAATATCGTTGATGAACATGATGACGAACTGATCCAGAAACGGACGGAAAATCCGGTTCATGTAATCCATGAAGATAGCAAGTGCGTTCGTCACTCCAAAAGGCATCACGAGGTACTCGTAGTGACCATAACGAGTCCTGAATGCAGTCTTAGATACGTCCTCGTTCTTTACTCTAATCTGGTGGTAACCAGATCTTAGGTCAATCTTTGAAAAGACAGTGGCTCCTTGAAGTTGATCCATCAAATCATCTATGCGGGGTAGAGGATACTTGTTCTTGATCGTTTGTTGAGTTGACAGTAATCCAAGCAGAGCCTCGAACTCCCGTCTTTCTTCTTCACCAACAACACTGGTGCTCCCCATGGGGACACACTTGGCCTCTCAAACCGCTTGGACATCAGGTCCTCTAGTCGAGTCTTCAGCTCGGCTAACTCCGTAGGTGACATCCTATAAGGAGCTATAAAGATCGAACCAGATCCTAGAACTAGATCGATCGAAAATTCGATGTCTCTCACAGGTGGCAAACCCGGAACGTCCTCGGGAAAAACCTTCGGATAATCTTTCATAACCGGTACATCACTCAAGACAACGTCCCTCTCGATTTCTAAACAGGATAAAAGCATGTATCCTTGTGCTCTTTCTTTCAAAGAAGCTCTTACTTGGTTAGCAGTTAAAAATCCAGAAATATCAGGGTCAGGAAAAACTAAGGTTCTATGTGCACAATCTAAAAGGATATGGTAGGAAGATAACCAATCCATGCCTAGGATCACATCCAATTGAGTCAAAGGCAAACATATTACGTCAACAAGAAAGTTCCTATCATGAACAATAATAGGACAATTCAAACATACAGTATTAACTATAACAGGCTTAGTAGTTGGAGTAGAGACAATCGAATCAAAAGACAGTGAGAAACAGGCAAGTCCAACAGTCTCACACAATCCAAGGAGATAAACGAATGCGTAGCACCCGAATCAAATAGTACAGTGAGGAGATTACCAGCTATGATGCAACTACCTTGTATGAGATCATCCGATTTGGAAGCATCAGCGCCGCTCATGGTATAAACCCTTTCCCTCGCCGTTGGTCTAGCAGTTCTTACATTGTTGACAGTCAGCTCGGGTTTTGGCGTAGGGCAATCCCTCGCGAAGTGTCCTATCTTCCCGCATTGGAAACATAGAACTTCTTTCAGCCCGCAGTTATCAGTTGGGTGTCCTTGTTTCCCACACTTGAAGCATCTCTCAACTTGCCCTTGATTCTGATCGTTTCCACTTCTTCTACCGTAAGTAGAACCGACAGGACGATAAGATTGTTGTTTCTAACCATTCCCTTGAGGTCGGGAATACGGGTTCTTCTGGGACTGCTTCCCTTTCTGGTTCTGGTATTGGCTCAAGTTCCTTGACCTAGATGGTCTACTCGCAATACTCATGTTCTCTCTTCCTCTTCTCATCTTCTCCACTTTTCTGCACTTCTCCACCAGAGCTTGAAAGTTACGGATCTCCAGTGGTAACACTGACTCCTTAATCTCGAAGCGCAGACCTCCTTCGAACCTTTCGCATTTCCAGTCCTCATCAGGTTGGACTTAGAAAAAACGGAAATATTTGGCGAGTGATTCAAACTTCGCCGCATATTCCCCAACAGTCATGTCCCTCTACTGCATCCACAAAAATTTCTGCTCTTTCTCGGTTCTGGCACTCTGGGGAAAGTACTTGTCCAGAAACTTGGTGCAAAATACTCCCCAGCTGATCTCTTGGTTGTTGGCTTCCAGCAGTTGTCTGGTTCCTCCCCACCAATACTCTGCATCACCCAGAAACAGGAATGTGGCATAGTCCACCTTCACTCCCTCGGGGCAATGCACAATAGCAAAAATCTTCTCCACCTCTTGCAGCCATAGGTCAGCCTTTTCCGAGTCACAGTCCCCATGAAACTGCGGAGGATCATGACGCCGAAAATCGACTAACCCTCTAACATCAGCAGCAAGATCAGCTCTATGTTGATTCTGTTGGTTCTGTTGAGCCATCGTAGCCGTCTATTGAGCAACAACAACCGCCATATCAGCCATGGCTTGGATAGCCCGATTGATGTTGTTGTCATTAGCATTGTTGTCAGCAGTGCCGCGACCACCACCACATCCACCTCTAAGATTCATGTGCAAACCAATCATACCTTAATAAGGAAACATAAATTCGTGTGTTAAGTGCTAGTATGTCAAGTAACAGTGTGTCAACACACATTACTTCAACAAAGAAACAATTCAAACAAAGTTCTAACAGAGGTCACATAATGCAAACACAACAGACCTATTCCCCAAGGATTCCCGAAAGACTCGACCAGCTCTAATACCACTAATGTAACAACCCCCTCGGGTGCTACGTACTCGAACTCAAAATGCGGAAAAACATCAAGAAATATAACGTTGGTTGCTTTCAGAAAATAATATAATTAAATAGCTGGGTTCGAAAACGTGGTTCTAAAAAAATTTCTACAGGCATAAGCAGTTCAACTCAAAACAAGGAATAACCATTATAACACATACACCGATATTCACTGTTCATTAAAAACATAATCATAACGTAAGTTCAGTATAATATATCATATTACAGAGTTAAAGACATGGTCAATATACGTGCAGTAAATAATATAAGACTGCTTCAAAATAAAAGACTCCTATGTTGGTCGAGCTAAAAGTAGCCATTGGGATATTGTCCCAAAGTCAACTCCGATTCCCAGAGGAATTCGAAGGGATCCTCTGTTCAGATCCTTCAAAAGTCTCCATCATCCGAGTCCTCACGTGTCTGTAGGTACCTATGATCAACATCTGTACATGTGTTCCAAAAACACAACAGGGTGTCCAACATTTACAGGCAAAGTGAGATACTCATTGCATAAGTTTATCACGATAGCCGCATAAGCGACAAACAACAGATACAATCACGTATAAATACAGTTATAATAACAGTTATTCATATAACACAATATCTCAAACACGATCATGTGTTATAATAATGCATGAGACTCCAATATCATCTTTCTAATTCATGTACTCCGGAGATTCTTACTTCCCTTCATCGAGCGATAGGCCGCAATAACACTCGTAACACAATTGTTCTCATGAGTCGGGGTTGCTATAAAAATGGTTGATGTGCTTGTGCAAGTATACACAATCGTTTAACAAGTAATAAAGTGTAAGTGAGATCGTTCCCACAGGGATTATATTGTGAATCAAGTACAAGTTTGAATTAATGGTTCTATTAATCAAGATTAACAAAGAGTAAAAAATAATTTGTGTGTGTGTATCCAGGACAGTTTTGGTAAAAGTAAATGCTAGAGCAATAAAAACGGATTTATTAACAGAATGAGTAAAACAGCTATGGGGAAGTATCCCTTGCAACTTCAGTCTAGTTCAGTTATGCGTTTGCAATGCTACGGCAATTTGGCTTCAGGAAATGAAAGTTTGTTTTCCAACAGTTCTAAGATGAACTCCACTAAACGTCTCCTATTCCTAGGTCCATATTAGTTACATTCATGCCTCTCTTACGCTTGTTCCAGCTAGCTTAAGAGTTAGAATGTTCATTCCTAAATCACTCTTCATCATAATTTTTCAATTACTGATTTTAATCTTATCTATAAAACAGTTCTGCTACACTTAGCTTTTCCAAGTAGCTGTGAGCTCAAGTTCTAACTAAGGTGATCAAGCTCAATTAAAGCACAACCAAATCAGATTTATAGAAAATGCAATAGCAAGGCATAACATAACATTCACTAGAAATGCATTACAAGTTCAACATCTCATAGCTACAAGAGGTTTAGCTCATACTGAGCTTACAAAAACCAAGAGAAAAATAAGAAATGGAAGAAGAAGCCATTACAATGGAGGAAAGAGAGAGAAAGGGGCGTAGCTACTGTCCTTGCTCCAGTAGGGAAGAAGAAGATGATGTCTGGTCTCTCCCTTGCTGTCCCCCTTTTAGGGTTTTTCTGCTAGCATCTCCCAAGGCCCTTTCCTCTCTCATCCTTTTTGGGCTAAAGACTAATTAGGACAAGCATCCTTGGCCCAGTTCCCTGACTTTAATGCACCAAACATTAGTCCCACGTGTAGGACACTGTCCTTATCAGCGAAGGACAACTCAATGTGTAAGAGAATGTTTTGAGCCTTTGTCCTTGGGCACAGTCAGCTTCAACTACAATTGCTACAGCATATCCCATAGCAACGTTTCCAGTTTTGCGCATAGATCTCCAAAAATTGCCCTACACAGAAAACTCACACTCAAATACTAAAAACAGTTCCAAAAGACACCAGAACACTAAAACTTACAATAGACTCTTATGAAACACAATTCACACAAAATCACACTAAAACATTAAAAACATAAACTCAAAATACTCAAAGACCACAAGAACACAAGTAAAAAGGTACAAATAACTCTTCATAAAAAGAGTTATCACACCCAAACTTGAATCATTGCTTGTCCTCAAGTAATGGAAACAAAAGAAACTAAAAAGAGAAGACACAAGGTTTTCAAAACCTCCACACATGTGCTCAAACACAGAGCTTTCTTCTTTTCAAACCAATTTCTTCACAAGGCATACTTGACAATGCATCTACGATCTTGAAGGACAATCAAGCAAGCATTCATGGCTATCCTCATTATCAACTCTCAGCAACATGCTACAGCACTACACTCTCAGAACCGTGTGTTCTTCCTCTCCTCTCAAGCTAAGATAGGTGCTCTCAATCATCATTCAAATGCACACTCAAACACGACCTTGACTAGCTTCTAAACACACCACTCACAATCAAAACTGCACACTGCTAGAGAACTTTATTTGGATGCAATGAGGCTTGGGTTTAGGTAGGAACAGTTCTGGGAAGGTGGCTACACTAGATGGAGCTTAGGTATGCTTCCTCTTTTTTCTGCTTCACAACTATTTCTTTCATGGTCCAGCTCACACTAGTTAGGGAGGACTTTTTGATCTTTTTCATTTTGTTTGACTCCTTTCCCTTTTTTTACGCTTCTTTGAATTCTGTTTCCTCATTTTTACCCTTAGAGCAGTTGTTGCAACATTTCAGCATTTTTCCTTGCAACTGCTCTGCTGTTTTCCTTTCTTCTCCTTTTTTTTTTTTTTTTTTTTGCAAACCATTGCTTTTTACCAACAACAATTCAATTTCTGATATTTTGTCACAAAACAGCCGCATAGTACCCCCAAACTTAAAACTATGCTAGCCCTCGAGCACCCCCAAAATTATGTTACAGCAGGTAAACACATGAAACACACCCGCCACTCCAACTAGTTAGGACATTGGTTTTTCAAGATATGGCTTGTAATGTGGATTCATTAGAAACAAAGGGCTTGCAGGCGCAAAGGGGTTTACCCAGAGGTACTATCCAAGGGTAGGCTATTAGGCAATACTTGGCTCATGAAAATAAAAGGTGCCTCTAGCAAAACCGTGTGCAACAGAAATGTGTGCAAGTGTGAAAGCAGCAAGTCAAAATCAGAGAATTATGCATAAGAATGGTATTCACACAGAAACAAGTATAAAACTGTTTTGGCCCAAAATCTCACAAGGTAGATTAGAATTGCTACAGCATGTGCCTCGAGCTTCAAACAATTAAATCCAATCACACAAGCCCAAAATAAAACAATCAAGTCAAAGTTGCCAAAAAGGTGCACTTGTGGAATTTCAAAACAAACAGGTTTCATTAAACAAAACCCCATGATGGGGATGATTGTACACATGGTGGGGTCAACGACACTAACAACAAAAACACACAAAAAGAAAAACAAACTTAGGTCAAAGTACATCGACCCACACAAAACTAAAAATAAACAACTTAACAAACTGATAGATTCGAAGGACTATAGTGCAATAACAGGGAAAATGATTAAACTGGGAAATAAGTAAAACTGAGCATGAAAGGAATAAGGTAAATCAAAAGGGAAGTTCTGATTGGATTGTTGCAGCACGCTGCAGCAATTTGCAATTCTGAGCACATTTGCTGGAGCTTCTCCTGGTGCTTCCCCTAAGGTCAGATCATTCATCTTGATAGGAGGAAAAGACTCCTTTTCTCCAATTTTGGCCACCTCTTTCTCCTCTTCTTGCTCTGGGGCTGTGTCTTCATCTCCTACCCCTTCATTTGCTGTAGCAACAGGCTTCTTGATTCTCACTTTGCTACCCTTCTTAGGCTGCTTTGCTTTTTTAACTGATGTAGGGTTGGGTTGCTCCTCCTCTTTTTCTTCAATTATTCGTTGAACGTGATATAGCTTTTCATTGACCTTTCTTTTTCTCTTTCCCTTGTAATCCATGCGAATCCTCCACCCAGTAACAGTTCTGGTGGGTTTCAGCTCATTTTTATCATTGATGATCATTGTCACACCACCCTTGGGAACACACTGTACAAGGCTGACCCACACACCCTCAGGAATGGGATATATGATGCTTGATACATTAGAATTTATAAAAATATAGATGATCACGGGTAAGGTTTCAAGCTCCCCCAAGTACACATATTTCAGATGGGCTGGGAGCTGTTTCAGTTCCAGAACAGGTGGCTTTTCCACTAATAGGACATTATTTTTGAAAGTTTGCTCAGTTACATCCAATGATTCAAATTTCCTGGCCCATCTAGGTTGTATTTTCTTGCTCTCAACTAACTCAGCAATTTCTTCATCATATGAATCATCATTTTCAATTTGGATTACACCATCAGTCATAGCAATTTGCTTTATAACAAATTGTTTCTCCACCAAGGTCTCAAATGAATTCACAGAGAAACACTCTTGAATCCCCTCGTCAAAGTACTTCAAAGCATTAATCAGCTTGCCACATTGCTTGTTTTGGATAGATTTCTTCAATCTTTGGGGAAAAGGTGGCGGGGGCCTCTCGGGTACCAGCTTAGGCCATGACTGTTCGACATAACTTGTGGGGGACGCTGCAGCATTTTGCTGCTGCGCTGTTGCTGTTGTAGAGTGTGTGGAAGATCCAGCATTATTTGTAGCAATTTTCTCTGAATCAGTTTCAGCTTCAAGATCATCGCCTTTACCCTTGTTATCTTCATTTTCCCTTGCTAATGCAGAGATTTCCTTCCCATTTTTGAGATGTATGGCGTTACAATGCGCCTTCCCATTGGGACTTGGTGGATTTGTTGTTTCTATTGTACTAGGCAATGATCCACTTGGCCTAAAACTTAGTGCACTAGCCAATTGCCCTAGTTGATTCTCTAAGTTTCTTATGCCCTCCCCCTGACTTTGAATTTGAGCCTTTGTTTCTTTCATAAAGGCTTTAAGCACAGCCTCAAGTGACATTTCCTGATTTGCTGGTTCAGCTTGCTGCAGCATCTGTTAGGGATTAGCTTGCTGCAACATTTGTTGGGGCTGAGCTATTTGAAGATGGTACTCTGGTGGATAGGTGGGCCTGGAAGGACCATTAAAACTGCTTGCCGCTGCATTGTTACTCCATGAGAAATTTGGTTGTTGCTCCCACCATGGATTGCAGGCATTTGAGTAAAGGTTGTCACCCATGTTGTTATTCCCAACCTAATTCTCTGAAATTGGGTTGCTCGGACACTCCTCATACAAATGACCTCCTCCACAATAGGTACAAAAGAGGGAACTCATTTGAGAAACATTCTGCACATCAGTTACTGGTTCTGTCATTGCTACTGGAGATGTTGTAGCACTTGGATATGCAGTGGTGACATTTTTCAGCATATGAGTAAGATAGGCTATCTGAGATGATAGGATAGAAACTTCATTTAAATCATGAGCTCCAGCAATATTTTTGGTTGAAGTGATCCTTGTAGTGGACCATTGGTAGCTATTAGCTGCAACAGTCGCAATCAAATCATAGGCTTCATTGTAAGATTTTCTTAATAAAGCACCACTCGAAGATGCATCCAACATTTGTCTTGAGGGTGGTAACAACCCACTATAGAAGGTTTCCATCTGACTACAAACTGCTAGCCTATGGTGTGGACATTTCCGCAACAGTTCTTTGAATCTTTCCCAAGCCTCAGACAAGGATTCATCATCAGTTTGTTTGAAAGAAGTGATGCATTCCTCATTCTAGCATTCTTGATAAGTGGGGAGTATTTGGTCAAGAATTTTTCACCCATTCTATCCCATGATTCCGCTGAGTTTGGCTTCAAAGAATTAAACCAAGCCTTGGCTCGGTCTTTCAAAGAATAAGGGAACAACATCAGCCTAAATGCATCATCAATGACACCAGGATTTTTAAAATTGTTAGCCACTTCCAGAAACTGTTTCAGGTGCTGATATGGGTCTTCTTGAGGTGACCCACTGAATTGCCCCACAAGTTGCAGCATTTGGAACATCACAGGCTTCAACTCAAAATGATTTGCAATAATGTTAGGCCTCACAATGCATGAGTTCATGGTTCCAGGATCGAACATGGCATAGCTCCTGATGGCAGCAGTGCTGTCATTGGCCAGAGCCATGCTATCAATCTGATCATCATTAGCCATCTCAGAGATATTACTAGTTGCTTCAGTAACAGTTGTGCTCTACATGTGCATGCAGTTTTAAGTACCTGATGCTACAACAAAACACCTCAAAGATGATAAGTTATCTCAACTAATAGAACTATCAATTTAAAACTTGTTAATTAAACACCATTACAATCCCCGGCAACGGCGCCAAAAACTTGTTGCTATAAAAATGGTTGATGTGCTTGTGCAAGTATACACAATCGTTTAACAAGTAATAAAGTGTAAGTGAGATCGTTCCCACGAGGATTATATGGTGAATCGAGTACAAGTTTGAATTAATGGTTCTATTAATCAAGATTAACAAAGAGTAACAAATAATTAGTGTCTGTGTATCCAGGACAGTTTTGGTAAAAGTAAATGCTAGAGCAATAAAAATGGATTTGTTAACAGAATGAGTAAAACAGCTACGGAGAAGTATCCCTTGCAACTTCAGTCTAGTTCAGTTATGCGTTTGCAATGCTACGGCCATTTGGCTCCAGGAAATGAAAGTTTGTTTTCCTACAGTTCTGAGATGAACTTCACTAAACATCTCCTATTCCTAGGTCCATATTAGTTACATTCACGCCTCTCTTAAGCTCATTCCAGCTAGCCTAAGAGTTAGAATGTTCATTCCTAAATCACTCTTCAACATAATTTTTCAATTAATGATTTTACTCTTATCTATAAAACAGTTATGCTATACTTAGCTTTTCTAAGCAGCCGTGAGCTCAAGTTCTAACTAAGGTGATCAAGCTCAATTAAAACACAACCAAATCAGATTTATAGAAAATGCAATAGCAAGGCATAACATAACATTCACTAGAAATCCATTACAAGTTCAACATCCCACAGCTACAAGAGGTTTAGCTCATATTGAGCTTACAAAAACCAAGAGAAAAATAAGAAATGGAAGAAGAAGCCATTACAATGGAGGAAAGAGAGAGAAAGGGGCGCAGTTGCTGTTCTTGCTATAGTAGGGAAGAAGAAGATGATGTCTGGTCTCTCCCTTGCTATCCCCCTTTTAGGGTTTTTCTGCCAGCATCTCCCAAGGCCCTTCCTCTCTCATCCTTTTTAGGCTAAAGACTAATTAGGACAAGCGTCCTTGGCCCATTTCCCTGACTTTAATGCACCAAACATCAGTCTCATGTGTAGGACACTGTCCTTATCAGCGAAGGACAACTCAATGTGTAAGAGAATGTTTTGAGCCTTTGTCCTTATGCACAGTCAGCTTCAACTATAATTGCTGCAGCATATCCCAGATCAACATTTCCAGTTTAGCACATAGATCTCCAAAAATTGCCTTGCACAGAAAACTCACACTCACATACTAAAAACAGTTCCAAAAGACACCAGAACACTAAAACTTACAAAAGACTCTTATGAAACACACTTCACACAAAATCACACTAAAACATTAAAAACATAAACTCAAAATACTCAAAGACCACAAGAACACAAGTGAAAAAGGTACAAATAACTCTTCATAAAAAGAGTTATTTGTCGGCCTTGCAATTTAGGTCTGAACTCCAATTGTTCCAGGGTACCACGTCATAACCATATCCTGAATAGTCCATTCTCTAATTGAGTTCATTCGTGTTTGGCAACCGATTTACCATGGCACAAGGTTGCTACGCTGCCGGCCAATTGTGCAGTTTCGAACACAGAATGTCCCTATACACCTAGTGGTCTTAACTGGCTCAATTCTCAACTACGTAAGTTGTAGCTCGTTTTCAAATGGCACGTCTGCCGGTTCATGCATGTACACAAAAAGTTTTCCGTTTTCTTTTTCGTTCATTCTTTCATTTGTCGAGGCATAAAGCTCACGACTTATTTTAAAGGACATGAAGCCTGATCAAATCAAAACACAGGATGCGAAGTCCGAGTGCTCAATCCACAAAACACTAGTCCGACGTCTCGATCACTAGGTTTGCGTTCGTCTTAAAGGATTCATCATTTTTCCTTCGGTCTTATTTTCTCAAAACAACTTTGGAAAACAAAACTCAATTTCATTTTCTTGAACTAAAACATTTCTTTTCCAAAGAAAACATTTTCCAGGAAAACACTTTTTCGTAAACCAAACCGTTTTCTAAAGGTTCTTTTTTCTTTGAAAACGTTTTTCAAAAAGGAAAACACTTTGCATTGACTTTTCCTTAAAAGGCTTTTTCTTTTAGAAAGAAACTAACTTTTCAAAAAGGAAAGCTACTTTTTCTTGATAAAGCAACACCCCAAAAACACCTTTTTGATTTCAAAACTCGATTTTCAAAACTTCGATTTCGGTTTTTGAGTATTTTAATTATTTGTCGAGTCATAGCCTATCCTATGCTCTTTAACAGTCCAGAATATAAATATAAATATATATAAATATAAATATATATATATATATATATATATATATATATATATATATATTTATATATATACACACCAATCTCAAATCAACATAACCAATATATCTCATTCAAGGCATCCATGCCACAATGCATATTCAAGTACTCAAATACAAACATCATTAAGTACATCAACTTCATATTTCATTCCAGACACATTTTCAAATCATCAATCAAACAACAACATCACATCATGAGACTACCAAACTCAAATAATGAAATACCTCCCTTTACCTCTCTAAGTTTCTCAATCAAATCCCGAACGATTCTCAGCTCCGGTTCCGGTTTCGTCCGCGTCGCCTAAAACAATCAAATACAATTCAATTCTCAACAACAATCAACACAAGAAAACAACATCAAAACATAAAATTTCTTCCCCTAAAAGGTGCAAGGTTCAGCCAAGCAAATATAAAAAGGCTAGGGATCTCATTTGGTTCTAAACTTTTGGATGGTTGGTTCATAAGCTTGGTTAACAATAAGACAAGTCCTAATACTCAAAAATATGAAACATGACTCATGGTTCATCATAGATGAAGGTCTCAGCCATGAAGGGAAAACTAGGTTAGGAAATGATTTGGTTTTTCATCACTTGGATTCAAAGACAATAGGAAAGGTAAGGATGGAATCAAGAGTTAGAAATCAAAAATTTGAACAAAAACACTATTCATCAAGAACTCTAGGGTTCGGCCACTTTTGGATCAATAGGCTAGGATGAGAGTTTGATCATATGCTCTTGGGTTTAGGTAGAGGATGATGAAGCTAGCTCAAAGAAATCGGTTTCCCATTAAAAGGATTTTTCTACAATTTCCTATGAATTTTTTGAAATTTTGGATCATAAACTTGATTTTCATGAAATCAAGATTTGAACTTGAGAAATGAAGAGATTCATGAAGATTAGAGATCATAGAAGTGATCTTACCTAAAGAATGATGAAGATTGATCAAGGATTCAAGCTTTTATCTCAAGGTTTCAAGTTTTTCTCTAAGGAAAAATGGAGTTTTTCTCTTGGAGGAAGATGAAGTGTGAAGGAGAAAGTGATGAAGCTTTCTTATGCAGGTTGGGGGGCGTGGGAATGGGGCTGTCCAGCCCATAAATTAAGTCACTTAAGGGTATTTTGGTCATTTTCATCAAAGGTAAAATGGTAAAAGTGAAAAAGGTTAGGAGTATTTTGGTCTTTTCACGTCCAGATATTTCCAAACGTCATGATGACTCTGGCATGCTTTCCCATGTGATTTCACATGATGTAACATCAAGATTATCCGTTAGCGGGTCCCGGTGAGTCCATGTGGCTCCGATCGTCACCCGATTGAGGATTTTGCTCGAAAAAAGGTCAGGAAGTGATTTTTTTGAAATCTAACCAAAACGTAGAGAATCAAATTCGAAGACTTACTGTCTCATTCACGGGTCCATCTGAGGTCTCCTGAGCAGTAAAACCTTACTGTCAGTGCAAAAACGCAGACCGGGCTCCGTTTGAGTTTTCGGCTCAAAATTTAACCGTAGCTTCGTACGATAACGTTGAGCATGAATATGGTCTCGGTTTATTTTATTTCATTTTCTAAGTCCTTGAATAAAATATAAACTTAATTATTCTCTTATTGATATTTAAAAGCAGGAAAAAAATCGGGGTGTTACAGCGGTCCTGAGCACGTCGAACTATCTCGATTGGACCCTGAGTCTTTCCAGTTGCCTATGGATCTTCCGAGGAGGCCCAGTTAACCCTCTTTGTCTGGGACAGTTGAGCGATGATGCACTCTTATGGGTCACGATGAGCGGAACAGATTACCGGATTGAACCAACTTGTTGTCCGATATGCGGGCGTGATGTTGCCCTTAGTAGGGTGTTTAGTACCGGCCAGCATGCATAGAAAGAGTATGTGTACATCTAGTTAGGGATCGACCGTGGTATCGTGATGTTGAGAGATGATTGTGTTTGCTATATGTTCTGCTTTGCATCATCCCTGTTATAGATGTGTTGTACATCTTATCTCCCTGTATTTCTTGTATGTGTACATTCGGTTGGGCGGACAGATGACGAGTTAGCGGAGGATCAGAATGGACCCGAGGCTTCACTCGTTTATCATGGGGGCACCGCGGATGCTGGTGCTGGGGGACATTAAGATAGTCTACCATGACGAGAGGGGATGGCAGGTGGACCCCTCGACCTTTTTGGCCGTCTACACCGGACCTGTTAGCTTGATCTTCCAGAGCGGCACACCCCCATATGCAGACATCATCGGACCTTATCGCGTGTACCAGTTTCTTCCCTTCCCTCGGATATGGCACCCTCCGAGGCAGAGAGAGCGAGATTACTTTTGGGTGGCACCCCAATCTTCTGTAGTATCCAGCAAGAGAGGCTTCATCCACAGAGGCCGGCACGGGCGTACGGAGCGGTACCTGAGGGCAGCTCAGAGACGTAGGATCGTAGTGTCGAGTTCCTCATCCGAGTATGAGCCTATGCAGGTTTATAGGCGCACTCATGGAGAAGGACAGGGTAGTTCAGGGCATCCTCACCACTGAGGGTGAGAACCAGCCAGTGCGTCTCTAGGATTGTATGGAAAGGTTTCGATGTATCTTGAGAATGGGCTGGGGAGAGTACTGGTGAGCCATTAGAGTTCTTTTTGGAGGTCCTTGGATGTACCTTGTTTATGTTTTCCGTTTATTATGTATTTCCGTCTGTATATTACTTAGCCCTACTGATGGGGCCACCATGTGTGTGTGTGTGTATATATATATGTACTGTGTGTGTGGATGTTTCGTTTATCCCGTTGTATTTACTCTGATATTCTGCACTTATAAATTGATCATATGTTATCATTGTTTTAATAAGCGCGTAATCGTTAAGTTATAATTAATAGTACATTTGGGTTCTAAAATAATGAGATTTCCTCGAGTGGGACTTGGGGACGTCACAAACCCCAGATAAAATAAAAACTTATTTACATATATTATCAATATAAAAAGCAGTGAAAATCGGGGTGTTACAAACGTGAAGCTGAGATGCGCTAGAGTTATCCGTTTCTGTTCACAGGTATGCGACGGAAATTTCGGGGACGAACTTTTCTTTAAGGGGGTGGCAATGTAACATCCCGATTTTCTGTAACTCTAATCGAGTTGGTTAACCTTGATTAGATCTTTAATTGCTTGTGTGAACTGTTTTGTGTTAGTTTAAGACCTAGTTAAAAGCTTAGGAATAGGCTTGAAGAAGGTTGGAAGTGCTTAAGAGGTTAAATGAGAAACTGGGAAAGTCAGAAGTTTGGGAGGCTCTTCCCAACTGAGCAGCACGCTCAAGCATTGGAAGGGAGCACCGTTGGTGTAAGCCTTAGTGGCCAATATATATTTATTGGATTTATATATTGTATCATGACTTTATCTTATATTTTATATATATATGAGGCATTTATTTATTATGTTATATCTGATGATCATATTTATAGCAAAATAAAGCCCTTAGAATAGGTAGTTCATTTAATGGAACGTCAAGTATGACTTGACCGTGAGATGCCATTAAATTATAGAACATTATTCTTAAATATCCATAGTCAAGTATGATTATTATTATTAAGGACAATAATAATACATTGAGACTATTATGTGAGTGTACTGATAATCCATATCTCACGGGTCATAGATATAAGATATCAAGTCTTCACATATGTATGAATATTAGTGGAATATTTATACCGGAGTGACCCGCTATGAGAACGCTGCATAATAGTTATGTAAGTGTCATGAGCGATTCTCATGGTGACCGTAGTGAAGTAGTCCTTCGACTTGAAATCACTATGATTTCTAACATATGTAGTTGAAGGCTTTGATACTATTAAACGTTGTCTGTAACAGGACAACTATAAAGTTAGTTATTGGGCCTGCAATGAAACATGTTGAGGAATGTGAGTGACGTAGATAGGATTCGTCCCTCCTACATAATAGGAGTAATGTCTATAGGCCTCTTGATAGTATTCGATGTAGAAATGCATGGCCATGCTAAGGTGGGATAATACGAGATATTGGGCTCACATGATCGTACGTCAATTACTAGATCAAAAAATAAATAATTGGACTTAACAAGGATGACACATTTATGCCTTGTATTCAATTATGACATTGTGACGAAAGGACCGTCGATTTCACATTATATATGTTTATAATATGGTTTCAATTGTATCACCAATATTCTAATTAATTGGGTAGCAATGATGTATTGCTCGATGCCGCTCATTGTTTATAATATTAATTGATTATTAATTCGATTAATAATAATTAATATCATTACCAATTAATTGAGAATCTATATGGTCACACGCATAGAGCAAATATTCAGAAAATTAGTGTAATTGTTAATTAAATATGATTTAATTAATAATTAAATGGGATTGATTTAATTGATTAATTCATCTTCTCATTCTACACGAATTGGGGAGCTATTCTGCAACTAGCGAGAGAAGCTCTGAGTTTCTAGAGTGAGAAAGCTCAAGGTTGAAGGTGATCGAAGTGCCGGAACGCGATTCCGACTACACCGTTGTGATCGCGGCTGAGTTATCTTCAACTTTGACGGATTGGTTTTTCGATTCGCCTGAGGTAAACTCTGATCCCTAACACGTGTTCTTCGTGTTCTTGGCGTTCTTCGAGTCTTTACCTTTTCTTTGATCTTTTGGGCTTGCCCTGGGGCTAACACTTTTGTATATGTGTTGTGCTCGTTACTAGGGCAAAGTGCATGCTCGTGATTTCCCACAAACTGGGGACTAAGGCCGCGACTACCAAGGAGATTGGGGCTGTTCTTGGAGCTTCCATTGAAGGGGGCTGCGAGCTTGAGGAAGGAGGAGTGAGCCGGTGATCGCATGGATTTGCGTGCCAACAGTTCAGGTGGGGAGAAAGAGCATTGTTGTCGTCGGGAAGGCAAGAGTAATGTAGTTGTGATTTCTGCTATGCATAGGGAAGCCCTAGCCCTACTAATGGTTGAGCCCTGATAAAGTATCTAGACCCTAGGTTTAGCTTACTTTGGGCTATCGCCGTTAAATTTGGAAAACCTAGGTTAGAGAACTGTTAATCGAGGATGTTTGCTGATGCATGACTATATGCTGTTAGCTGTTGTTGCTATCTGTTTGCCTATATGCTACTTGGTATACGTGATATGTTGCTAGATGCTTTTATGCTGCTATTGATATTACTGCTGCTATGATGTTATTGTTGTTGCTATGCTGTATGTTGTAATTTTGAGAGTTGTGGTGGAATGCCGTAGAATAAGTTTGGTTTTGTGTCGTGTTGTTGTCGGGTTGATACCGTGGATGGTATCGTTGCTGCTATGCTGACTTCTTGAGGCTGTGCGCCGTGTTGTTTGAGTTGTGGCTCGTGGACGCGTGGCGTCGAGGTTGTGGCCGTGTGGATGCAATGGCATTGTGATGTTTTGATTTGGTTGAGAGCTTAGGCGTGAGATCCGGTATCAAGCCCGTTGAGGATGTTTGCTGCATATCATTTTCAGCTGCCAAGTGGCGAGGCCGTGTGACAGGTATTATGGGCTGCCAGCGTCATACGAGGTTAGCGGTACCTGAGTGCGGGTACTGAAAGTAGAGGGGGCGGTCAAGTGAGTGACCTTGGGGATGTTGCCGGTCTCGGGAATAGTTTACAGTGACGGATAAGGTAGCTCCTATCCTGTCATGACGCCCGATCCAGTCCGGTTTTCCCGACTAATCCTAACGTTACGAGGCGACCGAGATACCCCGGTTCCGGTATGGAAGGGGGATACACTCTTATTGGTCACGGCGAGCGGTTCGGTTTCTTGGGCAGGCTAACTCCGTTCCGACACAGAACCTGTTCCGGTGTGGACTTGTTCGGGTGTGGAACCGTTCCAGTTGGGAACCTGCAAAAGTGAGTTTTTCGGCCGACATGCTGCATGGGATTAGTATTCTGGTCTAGAGGTTTAATCTGAGTGTGAGTCTCATGGGAGGGATGCTTGTTGCATATGCTGTCTTGGGAGATGCGTGTTGGAATGCAGTAGATGCTATATTTGCTATATCTTATGTGCTCTACTTGTTTACTGCATTACTGTTGTTTTCCGACCAAATAAGGCGCTGTATTTCTTATCTCCCTTCTGTTTTTCTTGTTGTACGGTATGGATTCGCTTGAAGACGACGAGTCAGCTGAGGCGTATCATGGACCCGAGACGTCACCCGTTCATCACAGGGGCACCGCGGATGCCGGTGCTGGGAGACATTGAGATCATATACCATGATAAGAAGGGATGGCGGGTAGACCCCTCTACCTTTTTGATGGTCTACACAGGACCAGTCAGCCTGATGTTCCGGAGCGGTACACCTCCGTATGTAGATATTATCGGTCCCTATCGTATTTACCAGTTCCTTCCCTTTCCGAGGATGTGGCAACCTCCGAGGCAGAGGGAGCAGAATTACACTTGGGCAGCACCCCAGTCGGAGAGGTTACGTTTACCGAGGCCAGTGCAGGAGGACCTACCGCAGGCGTAGGATCGTGGTGTCCAGTTCTTCATCAGAGTATGAGCCGATTGTACGTTACAAGCGTACTCATGGCGAGGGTCAGGGTAGCTCAAGGCATCCTCATCACTGATAGTGAGAGCCTGCCAGTGCGTCCTAGGGAGTGAGCTGAGCACTTTTTCATGTATTTTGAGAGGGGACGAGGGTTGCTGGCGAGCTCCGAGTGTTTTCTTTTGGCTCTAGATATATTTTTGGTTTCTACCCGACAGTAAGTATATTTATGTACAGTGCCCTACTGATGGGGCTAACTCATGCATGTTATGGTACAGTTATATATTTTGCGCTTTTACTCTGATTGTTTTCTCTATGCTTGCCGTTTTAATTGCTTTCTTCTGCATCGCTGCTTGTTTTACCACGCTATCGCTTCATATACGGCTAGCCATAGTTAATAATAATAATAAGAGGTTGGGGCTAATGGGATTATCCTTCTAAGAGAGGAGGGTCGTCTCATTTGTAATAATGTGCGGGGACTAAGAAATATGAGGAAATTGACTAAAGGTGAAGTGGACCTACATGTCGGAAATGGAGCAAAAGTTGCTGCATTAGATGTAGGGACTTATGTTTTAACTTTACCTACTGGGCTTGTTTTGGAACTTGATAATTGTTATTATGTTCCCGTTATTAGCAAAAACTTTATTTCTGTTTCTTGTTTGGACAAGAAGGAATTTCGTTTAATTGTTAAGGACAAATGTTGTTCTCTTTATTTGGATAAAGTTTTGTTTACTAATGCACCATTCAGTAATGTACTTTATATTCTTGATCTCGATGTGCCCATATATAACATAAATGCGAAAAGGATCAAACCTAATGGTTTGAATCCTTCATATCTTTGGCATTGTCATTTAGGCCATATTAATGAGAGACGCATCTCCAAACTGATAGATTATTGGATTCTTTTGATTATGAATCATTTGATACGTGCGAATCTTGTTTATTGGGAAAGATAACTAAGGCCCCATTTATTGGTAATAGTGAAAGGGCCAGTGATCTTTTGTGCTTGATACATAGTGATGTATGTGGGCTAGTGAACAAACCTGCTAGAGATGGTTTTTCCTACTTTGTCACATTTACTGATGACTTCAGTAGATATAGATATGTGTATCTAATGAAACACAAATCTGAAACCTTTGAAAAGTTCAGAGAGTTCAAAAATGAAGTAGAAAAACAACTTGGCAAGAGTATTAAAACCATACGATCAGATGGTGGTGGTGAATACCTTAGCCAGGAATTTGATGACTATCTAAAAGAGTGTGGGATAGTATCCTAACTCACTCCTCCCGGAACCCCACAATGGAATGGCATGTTTGAAAGGAGGAATCACACCTTGTTGGACATGGTACGATTGATGATGAGTCATTCAAATCTTTCAGACTATTTCTGGGGTTACGCATTGCTTGCAACAGCTTTCACAATTAACCATGTTCCATCTAAGGTGGTAGAGCAAACACCACATGAGATGCGGAAGGGGCAAAAGCCTAGTTTGTCTTTTATGAAGATTTGGAGTTGTCATGTCTATGTCAAACATTTAATCACAAATAAACTTGAACCCAAATCAGATAAATGTACTTTTGTGGGTATCCCAAAAAAACGACAGGATAATATTTTTATAACCCCTCTGATGACAAAGTGTTTGTCGCCAGGACTGGAGTGTTCCATGAGAAGGAATACATCTCTAAAGTAGACAGTGGGAGAACAATAGAACTTGGAGAAACCCAAGCACCACAAAGTACCGACTCGCCTGCAACGGAACAAGAACCGAATCCACAAGATGTTGTGGTTCAAGCACTGGTTCAAGTAACAAAAGAACCGTGTAGGTCAAACAGATCACATACACAACCTGAGAGATTTGGACTTCTCCTAAAACAAGAAGCTGATGTACTGCTCATGTATCAAGATGAGCCTGTTACCTACCAGGAGGCCATAGCTGGCCCTGAATCTGAGAAGTGGCTAGAAGCCATGGGATCCGAAATGGAATCCATGTACACAAACCAAGTTTGGACCTTGGTGGAGCCACCCGAAGGGATAAAACCCATAGGGTGCAAGTGGGTCTTCAAAAAGAAGATTGGCATGGATGGAAAGGTTAATACCTTCAAAGCACGATGGGTTGCGAAAGGTTTCAAGCAAGTTCATGGTGTAGACTATGATGAAACTTTCTCTCCAGTTGCAATGATTAAATCTGCTCGGATCCTACTTTCTATTGCTGCATACCATGATTATGAAATCTGGCAGATGGACATCAAAACTGCATTCCTTAAGGAGAATCTCCTCGAGGATGTGTACATGACACAGCCTGAGGGTTTTATCGATTCAAAGGATGCTGGAAAGGTGTGCAAATTTCATAGATCCGTCTATGGACTCAAGCAAGCTTCTAGAAGCTGGAATCTTCGTTTTGTTGAAGTTGTAAAACTATTTGTATTCATCAAGAATGAAGATGAACCTTGTGTGTACAAGAAGCTTAGTGGGAGCATGATTGCTTTTCTCGTATTGTATGTGGATGACATACTACTCATCGGAAACGACATTCCTACACTACAAAATGTAAAGACATGGTTAGGGAATTGTTTCTCGATGAAGGACTTAGGCGAAGCTTCCTATGTATTGGGAATCAGGATCTATTGGGGTAGATCGCTGAAATTATTAGGCCTTAGTCAAGATACATATATTAACAAAGTGCTTAGGCGCTTCAGTATGCATGATTCCAAGAAGGGTCTCTTGCCTATGTCATATGGCATATACTTGTCCAAGGGATGGTGCCCTACTACATCTGATGAGAGGGCACGCATGAATAAGATTCCATATGCTTCGGCAATTAGATCTATCATGTATGCTATGATATGTACTAGACTAGTGTCTCATATGCCTTGAGCATGACGAGAAGGTACCAATTTGATCTCGGTGAGAGTCACTGGACAACAGTCAAGAATATCCTCAAGTACTTGAGAAGAACTAAGGATACATTCTTGGTCTATGGAGGTGAGGAAGAGCTTATTGCAAAAGCTACACTAACGCTAGCTTCAAAACTAATAAGGATGATTCCAGATCGCAGTCAGGATTCGTGTTTGGCCTTAATGGAGGCGTTGTGAGCTGGAAGAGCTCAAAGTAGGAGACAGTTGCCAATTCTACAACAGAGGTCGAGTATATTGCTGCATCCAATGCAGCAGAGGAGGCTGTTTGGATCAAGAAGTTCATTTCTAAACTTGGTACTGTTCCTGGCATTGCGGACCTGATTGACCTCTATTGCGATAACAATGGAGCAATCGCGCAAGCCAAGGAACCCAAATCTCACCAGCGATCCAAACACATACTCAAGTGTTTCCATCTCATTCGAGAGATCATCGATAGAGGAGATGTGAAGATATGCAGAATTTATACACTAGACAATGTTGCTGACCCGCTTACCAAGAGTCTTGCTCAGCAGAAGCATATGCGTATACTAGGTCAATGAGTATTAGATTTATGCCTAATTGGCACTATTGCTAGTGGGGGAGATTGTTGGTGTAAGCCCTAGTGGTCAATATATATTTATTGGATTTATATATTGTATCATGACTTTATTTTATATTTTATATATATGAGGCATTTATTTATTATGTTATATTTGATGATCATATTTATAGCATAATAAAGTCCTTACAATAGGTAGTTCATTTAATGGAACGTCAAGTATGACTTGACCGTGAGATGTCATTAAATTATAGAACACTATTCTTAAATATCCATAGTCAAGTATTATTAATAAGGACAATAATAATACATTGAGAGTATTATGTTAGTGTACTAATGACCACATCTCACAGGTCATAGATATAAGATATCAAGTCTTCACATAGGTATGAATATTAGTGGAATATTTATACTTGAGTGACCCGCTATGAGAACGCTGCATAATAGTTATGTAAGGGTTATGAGCGATTCTCATGGTGATCATAGTGAAGTAGCCCTTCGACTTGAAGTCACTGCGATTCCTAACATATGTAGTTGTAGGCTTTGATATTATTAAACGTTGTCTGTAACAGGAAAACTATAAAGATAGTTATTGGGCCTGCAATGAAACATGTTGAGGAATGTGAGTGATGTAGATAGGATTCGTCCCTCCTACATAACAGGAGTAATGTCTATAGGCCTCTTAATGATATGTGATGTAGAATGCATGACCATGCTAAGGTGGGATAATGTGAGATATTGGGCCCACATGATCGTATGTCAATTAATAGATCAAGAAATAAATAATTGGACTTAACAAGGATGACACATTTATGCCTTGTGTTCAATTAAGACATTGTGACGAAAAGACGTTGACTTCACATTATATATAGTTACAATATGGTTTTAATTGTATCACCAATGTTCTAATTAATTGGGTACCAATGATGTATTGCTAGATGCCGCTCATTGTTAATAATATTAATTGATTATTAATATGATTAATAATAATTAATATTATTGCCAATTAATTGAGAACCTATAAGGTCACACCCATAAAGCAAATGTTCAGAGAATTAGTTTAATTGATTAATTAAATATGATTTAATTAATAATTAAATGAGGATAAGTTTAATTGATTAATTAAATATGATTTAATTAGCAATTAAATGAGGATAAGTTTAATTGATTAATTAAATATTATTTAATTAATCATTAAATAATGGGCCTGTAGCGTACAGTAGCCCAGGTGGGTTAGGTTAAGGAGTGACAGCTATTAATAAGCTGTGCAAGTCACTTAAGCGACACAGAGCACTCATAACGGGCGTTGTACACCCTTGACAGGCGCGCCCTCTTTTCTCTCTCTGTGTGTCGCTCCTCTTCCAATCCTAATAGTTAGCACTATGTTATCTCTGACGTTGGTTCGCTCGCGTGGACTGAGTAGAGGTATTGCTACCTTGCAATACTGGTGATAAAAGAACCTCTCCCTTTGTGGTGATAGCAGTAGTGTTCCTCGGATCTGCTGCACTGTAGCTGTGTAGATCATGTTGCCATTCATACCAGAGCAGTGTTGATTTACCTGTGCTGCTGACATGCTCACAGTGTTCGTGGTAAAGCTACGCTTCAAGAGGTAAACACAATATCCTTGTGATTCATGTGCGATATGTGGTCCTTTAGTAAAGGGGTTTTACCGCTCAAAAGGTTTTTGAGAATTATTTTTAAAAATTATCCCTCTTGAAACCCCAACAATTAACGATATTGTAACACCCTGCTTTTCATTAAATATGTTTATATAAGCTTGTTTGGATGTTTGAGTTTGTTTGGTTAAGTTATAATTGTTAGTTGAGGGCTAAGTAGGATTTTTTGCTTAAAAGTCTATTTCTGGAACATTAGCACGCCCATGCTTGGTCGCTTTTCTTGTGACCAGCTGAGTCACAAGCATGACCGTCCCGTTATTCAGCACAATCGTGCCGTTCTACGGACCGCGTCTCGTTCGGCACACCCGGGCCGAAGGAGTGCACAGTCGTGCCATGCGCACAGCTTATATATTGGCACAGAAACCAAGGGTTTCCGATTTTAACCCTCATTTGGTGGCTGCTACTACCCTAGTGCGGCCAGACCTGCCCCGTTTCCTATCTCCATCAAGCTCAGTGTATTTTTAGAGTTTTGGAGACCTTTGGTAAGCTTTTGGTTCATCTATGCCAGTTGTGTAGGTAACGCTTCTTCCCTTTCTTAGTTTCCTTTCATGTTATTTGATTGGAAACTGATTTGGTTATTGTTTTACTTGACCAAGGCTTGGATTCGGACTGAGCCGCTCGGAAGGACGTGACCGGGTTGTTGTTTGGGGCTACCGTTGTTGCAACCTTCAAACCAAGTATGGGGAGAAGGATAGTATAACCACTAGGCAGTGGGGGTAGTGTAAGATGAAGGGTACCCATGACCCCGAGGTTATTTGTATGTTGTATGCCTAAATGTTTGTTGCTATAAATGGTTGTTACTGTTAATAACATGTTTTGGTCAAATGCAATATGCCAATATTATATGCGTTGTTTGTTATGTTGATATGTTTAGATCATAAATTGTTGGTTGAGTTTTTGAGTATGATGATTGATGGCTGAATGGTTGTGTGATGATGAACCTGCTGATATATCCCTAAATTGGTTAATTAGGAATTTAATTGGTTAAATAATAAAAGGGACTGCTGTTCCCCAAAAATATTCATAAGACATGAATTAATAAAAGGTGAGGTTTTTATGCTGATGGTTTAGTCATGAACCTAGGAATGATTTTTGAGAGTGTTAAGGTCTTTTGGTTAAATTAATTAACATGTTAATCGCTGCCCAGAACAGTACTATCACGCGATCAGTACAGTCGTGCTGAACAGGGAGCACGGTCGTGCTCCCACTTGAACTCTGGAATGGCCGCGCTTTTAGAACGGCCGTGCAAAAGAGGAGCATGCCCGTACATATGTGCACGGCCGTGCGTAATAGGGAAAACGCCGGTGCTGTTGAGCACGCCCGTGCTAGAAATGAAGCACGCCCGTGCTACACGTAAGTGGCAGCACGCCCATGCCATCCCTCTGGTCAGAAACTGAGACATATGATTTAATAGGGGTTTTAACCCCAATGATCCCAATAAGGATAGAATAATACACCAAACAAATGATGAAGTTAGATAACTTAATTATATATTAATTAAGACGTTGAGGAACGATGAGTTGGTATAGTTGGTGCCCGAGGGGTTACCGCAGATGATATAATTGGATGCCTTTAGTGGTCCAATGTTGACGATGATGGAATTGGATGCCTTTAGTGGTCCAATGTTATGATGATATAATTGGGTGCCTTTAGTGGGCCAAGTGGAGGTGGCGGTTGCCTGTTGTTTGTTGTTGTGTTCATGCATCACATTGGAGATGTTAGTTGGGGGAAGTTCAACATAGGGGAGGTCGTCCTAGAGTAATGCAATCGGGCCATCCACGGTTGGTTCACCCAAGATTTGGTGAACCGTGCCCCCCGTGATGAGGCATCCATGGTTTGATGCGTTGGCTATCCAAGGGGTTCACCCATGGTTTGGTGGACTGCCAGTGTTGGTGCCTTTAGTGGCCAATGCAGATATGTAACTCCAAAGTTGTTCTTCCTGAGATAGTTGGATCCACATGCATTGATGGAGTAGCGGAGTAGTGTTGCACTGCATCATATAGTATACTAGTTGATTTATGATGTTGAGATGATGTTTATATACGTAATTATATGCTTATGACTGTTGCTATGCCATGATGTATGATCATCTTATTCCTATCTCCATGCCGTTGTGTTTACATGTTTCCTTACTCCCCGTTCTTTGTTTTCTTGTTTGGCATGTATGGTTTTTGCAGAGGATGACGAGCAGCCCGAAGAGGAGTGACTCTGAGGAGCCACCACTCATAGTTAAGGTTCTTAGTTTAGTTGTTTTATTTGCTTTAGTTTTCAGTTGTATTCCGAGGATATTTCCGAAATAGTTGTACCAGCTCTGAATTGTGACATCGGGGTTGGATTTATTTTATGTTGATGTTTTATTTATTATTTTAAGTATTGATTTAATCTTTTCCGCTTTTTGAGAACTAGTTCATGTGGTAACTTTTCTACCCGTGAACCTTTTTATAAAAGGTTGCATGTTTTATTTTTATTTGTATATTGTTATCATTATTATTTATCTTTAATTCTTTATAACATGCGGGGTAGAAGGGTGTCACGGATACCATCAAGCACGATCCAATCAATTTGATATTCCTGATTGGATAATAATAATAATTGTCCATGTGTTGCATCCACCTAACACAAACAAACTCAAAAGAAAAAAAAATCAAATATATACTAAATAAATAAATAAAATGAGTAAAGTAGTGGTCTCTTTTTGTTACTAATGATATTGCCATTGCCAATCCCCGGCAACGGCGCCAAAAACTTGATGGGCTCTGGCACGTGTACCGGATCGAAGCAAGTAATAATAAAACGGTCAGAAACCGAGTATCTAACTCAGGTATTGGGTGACCAAGATAAGACTACAACCCTGGCAGCAGAAGACATGAAGACAAGCAGTGAAGCGGTTACGAACCCTTCCTCTGAGACCCTTGCGGATGGTGAGTGTGGCTATTCACATGTACGTTGCTAGAAGCCCATCATGGCTAGATGTCCAAACGCCGGAACCATTGGGAAACTCAGCAGAGAGATGCATCCAAAGCGCCGGGTGAAATCTCTGTATCACGATCTTCTTAGGAGATAACCAGAGAAGCACACATCGATGCAAACAAAGTAATGAGGTGAGATTCCCATTCATCAACACAACATATGGTGGAAGATGGGAACGGCGAGACTCTCAAGTATGACTCGACAGATAGCATGTTATAAAGCATATAACTAAATAACAGTGATACCATTCACAAGTAGAACACAAACAATTTATATCGATCAACCATTCAAATCCAAGTCATGCAGTATGATATCATGATGCAATCCAACATGCTGCTAGTACGACTCAGTGCAATCCTAACATGCAACCAAGATGACTCAGACACCTACTCCAGAGCTAATAGGAAGTTCGGAAGGAGTGGCAGGTAGTACATGTTTCACTATGCCAGCCTTGGGCATATAGGTGCTTACAATATTCGTAGTCACCTGTGATCTTAGGCTTCTTGTGAAAACACTCTACAAACTATGGACTGGCTAGCATATAGTCACAGATGTTAGTGTAGTGCATGGAACACCACGACCACAAAGAATCACCAATTGGCCATAAGTGGACTTTCCAACCCTAACATCGCCAAGACCATTTAAGATCGTCACTAAGCAATCCTCACCCGAACAAGGTGTAAGCTCAACTTCCTAGGCTCAACGGCTTTACTGACAATGTCATGCACAATGGCTAAGCCTAACAAGGCATATGCGTTCATATTTATCTACTGGATAAATTTCGGGATTTCCTTCAAAAATCAAATTCCTTCCTAGAGGCAAGGTAGATAGTACCAAACTATTAAGAATCACCACTCGTTGGACTATCAAAGTTCTAAATTAGATACACAGTAGTTTGTACAAAACTGTTGGGAATCACCCCTCATTGGACCCACTATGTTCCCTGTAACATCCCGATTTTTCTGTAACTCTAATCGAGCTGGTTAATCTCGATTAGGGCTTTGGATGTTTGCGTGAGTTGTTTTGTACTAGTTTAAGGCTTAGTTGGAAGCTTAGGAATAGGATTGAACAAGATTGGAAGTGTCTAAGGTGTTAAACGAGAAACCGGGGAAGTCAAGAGTTTGGAAAGCTCTTCCCAGCTGAGCAGCACGCTCAAGTGTGGGAAGAGAGCACGCCCTAGCGTGCCAACGCTCAAGCGTTGGCATGTTGCACTCTCAAGTGTGTTGAGTGCACGTTCCAGCTGTCCTGAGTTTTGATGCGTGTAGGACACGTGTCAGGCCAGGGTGAAGGCGGAGTGGACAAGGCTACACACTCAAGCGTGGAAGAAACCCACGCTCAAGCTTGCAAGTTGTCCACGCAAAAGCGTGCACAGTGAGTCAATTTAGTGGAGTTTTCCTTTCTTCCTCACTTTGCACGAATTTCCTCTGAGTTATAGAACCTAGTGAGAGAAGCTATGGGATTCTTAGTGAGAGAAAGCTCAGTTTCGAGGTGATCGAAGTACCGGAACGCGATTCTGACTACACGGTTGTGATCGCGGCAAGGTTTTCTACAACTTTGACGGGTTACTTTCTCGAATCTCCAAAGGTAACTTCGAATCCCTACCACGTGTTCTTCATGTTCTTCGTGGTTCTTCGAGTCTTTACCTTTCTTCTTTGATCTTTGAGCTTACCCTAGGGCTAACACTGTTGTGTACGTGTCGCGCTCGTGATTAGGGCAAGGTTCGCGTTCGTGATTGTACGAGTTGGTGGCGAGCTAGAGGCCGCGTGGTGGCTATTCTTGGAGCTGTTGCTGGCTGTCCAAGGAGGTGGTGGATACGAGCTTGGTGAGTCGGTGATCGCGTAGATCTACGTGCCAACTGTTCAGGTGGGGAGAAAGAGTACTGCTGTCGTCGAGAAGGCAAGAGTAGTGTAGTTGTGTTTTCTGCTATGTGTAGGGAAGCCCTAACCCTACTAGTGGTTGAGCCTCGATAAAGTACCTAAACCCTAGGTTTAGCTTACTTTGGGCTATCGTCGTTAAGTTTGGAAACCCTAGGTTAGCGAACTGTTGATTGAGGATGGTCTGCTTCGTATGACTGTTCTGATGTTGACTGCTATTGTTGCTATCTGTCTAACTGCCTATGTGCTACTTGGTGTGTGATATGCTGTTATAAGTTGTTGTTGATATTACTGATGTTGTTATTGTTGTATACTGTGATGTCGTGTTGTGGCGGGATGCCGTTAGAGTTAAGTTAGTTTGGGTGTCGTGTTGTTATCGGGTTGATACCGTGGATGGTGTAGTTGTTGTTATGCTGACTGTTGAGGTTGTGGCCGTGTTGTTTGAGTTGTGGCTCGTGGACGCGTAGCGTGGAGGCTGTGGCCGTGTGGATGCAGTGGCATCATGCTGTTTCTGGTTGAGTATTTAGGCATGAGATCCAGTATCAAGCCCGTTGAGGATGTTTGTTGCATATCATAAGCTGCCAAGTGGCGAGGCCGTTTGACAGGTAGTATGGGTTGCCAGCGTCATACGAGATTAGTTGTACCTAAGTGCGGGTACGGAAAGTAGAAGGGTCAGTCAAGTGAGTGACCTTGGGGATGTTGCCGATCTCGGGAATATTTTACAGTGACGGATGACGTAGCTCCTATCTTGTCGTGACGCCCGATCCAGTCCAATTTGCCCGACTAATCCCTGAGCTTTCCACGTTCCAGGCTAACATTCTGAGGTGACCAAGACACCCCGATTCCGGTGTGGAATGGGGATGCACTCTTATTGGTCACGGAGAGCGGTTCGGTCTCTTGGACAAACTAACTCTGTTTCGATACAAAACCTGTTCTAGCGTGGACTTGTTTGGGTGCGGAACCAGCTTTGTGAGTTTTCGACCGACATGCAACATGGGATTAGTATCACTGTCTAGAGGATTGATCTGAGAGTGAGACTCATGGGGATGAATGTTTGTTGCATGTGTTGTCTCGAGAGACGTTTGGTTGTGTGCAGTAACTACCATATATGTTATACCTGCTATCTATTACATTCTGCATTTTACTGCACTACTATTGTCATTCCGATTTTATGCATGCCGTATTTCTTATCTCCCTGTTGTTTCCCCTGTTTGTCTGGTTCTTGATACGTGAAGACAAGGAGCCAGCTGATGGACCAGAGAGTACACCGCTTTATCATGTCAGTACCGAGTATGTCGATACTAGGGCTGATCGAGATCATCTAACGTGACGAGAGAGGGTGGCGCGTGGACCCTTCCACCTATTTGACGGTCTATACTGGATCAATGAGCATTCTCTTCAGAGGAGGGGCGTCGTACATGGAGCACATGATAGGACTGTTCAGAGTTGTACAGTTTCTCCCTTTCCCGAGGATCTGGCATCCACCGAGGTAGAGAGAGAAGGACTATTGGTGGGCAGCGCCACAGTCATCAGTGGTATCCAGTAGGCGAGGCTTCCTCTATAGAGGTCAAAGGAGGCGTACAGAGCAGTACTTGAGGACGTATAGGAGACATCGTATCGTCATGTCGAGCTCCTCCTCAGAGTATAAGCCTACGCGGGTTTATAGGCGTACTCATGGAGAGGGACAAGGTAGCTCAGGGCATCCTCATCACTGATGGTGAGTGCTTGCCAGTGCGTCTCTAGGGCTGAGTGGTGAGGTTTTGATGTATTTTGAGAGTGGTTTGGGGAATGTTGGCGAGCTCTAAGATTCCTTTGTTCTTTTGCTTTTTGGTTGTATTCTCAGTCCTTATGGTTTTGTTTCGTACAGTTTGTATAATTATGTACAGCGCCCTACTGATGGGGCTAAGTTATGCATGGTTATGTATATATGTATATACAGTTGTTCTACTTCCGCTTTACTCTGATGTGATCTCTATGCTTTCCGTATGATTGTATGTTTTAATACGCTTGTTTCCATAACGCTGCTTGAATACCACGCTATCGCTTTAATACTGTTAGGCATAATTAATAATGTAATAGGAGTTTGGGACTAATGGGATCATCCTTCTGAGAAAGGAGGGTCGTCTCATTTCTCTTGGTGGTACCAGAGCATTGAGAACATTCTACAGGCAAAGGGATGATTTCATTCCCAAACGATTAGTTACATTATGAAGGTTGGTTATCACAACCAAACATTAGTATCTTTAGATGCTTCCCGACGTTCATTTCTTACCGCCCAAGCAATCTTAGAATACTCTTGATTATTAAGTATTGTGGACCCTTGGATGAACTTAATCATCTAGGGTATGTAAATATAGTCTTGTTCCACTATATTCCACACTTAAACATTCCTTATCTTTTAACTCTAAGTCCTAACCTTTAACTTAGGTTTTTGAGGTACACATTTGTTTTGTGTGTAAAATCCTTTTACTTGAAAACTAAATATTTAAATCCTTTCTTTTGTAAATACATCACCCTCGGTACCTTAGTACTAGGAGTTTGAAATTGAATTCTTTACTTAAAGTAAAAGAAGAGTTCTAAAGGTTTAACTCCTTTTTCATGACTCTTAAAACTCGAAATGATAGAACTCTTGTGGGTCAACAACTGTCAACCAATGAATTTCACATGGAAACTTAACAAAAGTGCCTCGTTTAAGTGAAGTCATTCAAAACCTAAACCATGGTGCCACCTTTCATTCAATTGGGTTTTGAAAGCCATGTTTGAAACTTGTAAAGCCACTAAATAATATTTAGAGCGATGATTCACTCTAAGTTCTACACTTATCAAAATCATTTGAATATAATTAATTGGTGACTCAATTGAAGTCAACAAGTTAGTGAAGTAAGTACAGAAAATATTTTCTTACCCAATTACACTTATGAAACCCTAATTGAGAGTACATCCTTTGGGATGAGTTTTGTTTCATGAAAACTTACACTACTTGATTTCCAAATACCATTTTGACTTAACAATTACCTTGATTGAAAATCAAAACATTTTCTAAGTGAGTAAGCTATGTAAAACCGAACCTACTACTCACTTAGGGTAGATTTTTATTTCAAAGTTTTTCTTGAATTAATCACTTTAAACACATAAGTTTTCAAAAGAACATTTACTCCCATACTTTCACTCTCAATACCGAAATCACATCTATAGGTAAAGTGAAGATTTTGCTTCACTAAACTAATCCGAAATCAAGCATGATCATCAATGCATCCAAATATACAAGAGTAATGCATTCACTTAAAAAACAAAGTTAAAACCCGCATACACAAATTTTCGGCAATACAAGCACCAACTTTTGTCAAGCATTTGATAGACTAAACGAACTTGGATTTGGGCAAATGAGGACTCATATGAAATCTTAGGATGTCTACTTTTTCTACCAAATTATTTTTCACAAACAGTAAGTAGATTAGTACAGTTTTAAGAAATAAGCCACTGTAGTCATAATCCAAGACAGGATTTGATGATTAGATTGAAATAGATTTTCAAGGGTCAAATATCCATGAAACTAAACAAAAATTGTTATCAAAATGAAGCCCAGGATGTCTAGTTTCAGGATCAAAAACAAGTTTGAAATACGAAGTCTAGGTTGAGAGAAAAATAGAAATTACTCACACAAGATCAGATCCGAAAATCACATTTTCACAAACTCTTTTCAACAAATAAACAGAGGAACCCTAGATTATGGTTTTTCAACACACAAGTCATTTTCAATCATTCAAACACATCAATGAACACAAATCAAGGAACAAATTAATATTACAATATTGTTCTCATAGAGAACCAAATAGACAAAGTAGAAAACCCTTGGTTTAGGGTTTTCACAAACCAAACAAAGAAACCATTTTCACAACCACCAATATGGTGTGATGTAGTTCACTCTCCCATTACCTCTTGTAGATCTTTAGGATTAGCAAAAATCCAAGCTCTAAGAAAAGAAAGTGGCCAAACCTATGTAGGAAAAACAAAAAAGTTTTAAAACTTGTTTTCTAAATATCATGAACATGAAGGAGTTGTTTCATGATTCTAAAGTAAGAAAATGAAGATCAAGGCTTACCCAAGGAAGAACACTTTGAAGATCAAGATTGTGTTCTTGAAGGCCAAGAACAAAGTTCCTCCAATCAAGAAACTTTCTTCAACAAAGATGATAAGGAGACCAAGACAAGACTAACTATGGTCTTAGAATTTGAAAGAGAAATTAGATGATGGTGTTTATGGCATGGCCGAATATGAAGTCAGTAGAGAGAGAAGAGAGAATTCGAAAAACTTAGAAAAGGTGAGCCTTTGATCTTTGGAGAGATAAAATGAAAAGTGATTTTGTGTTTACGAAGGGCTTATGGCCGTATGGCCTTATGGTGTGTATGACCAAAATTTGGTTGATATGCTTATGACAAATGGTGTGATTATGGGTAAGCAAATGGGTGGCCAAGATCAAAAGGGTACACAAGGTGTTGAGTTCTCATGCAAAGTAGTAGAGATTAACCATAAGTATGTTAATTAGCTTTCTCCATAAAAGGTAAGGTTGACAGGTTATTAACCAAGAGTCATAGGAATTTAATTGATTGGTTAAAGGAATGAAAAAGGTGATGGATGGTTGACATAAAGGTGACAACGTCTCATGAAGCGTGAAAAGCAGTCATGAACTACTCCCGACTCTAGGCCAGAACAACTTCTCGGCCTTGGCACACATCCCAAGGTAAAGCGGTTTTGATTAAAATAATAATATTTTTATCGATTCCGACTCAAAATAGCACATCAGGTTGAAAACAACATTTTATGATTATTAAGATCATAATTGAAATTCAAACATGAATTTCCAATTACTAATCATTATTTTGATTATGATTAATGAAATTGTGTTCTCAGTTAAGTTATTCACACAAACAGTTAAAAAGACAGATACAAGATTTTTGGGATGTTACAGTGATTTCTTCTTTTATAGACGCTTTAGTAAAAGACGAGTCTTCTTGATCATATAGACACTCAATCTTTATAAACGTTCATTATTCAGTTACTGAGACGCTTCAAAATATTGGTCTTTTAGTCAAACGGGTATTTTGAGTAGACGCTTCTTTCCATATGAGTTCCTTTCTTTAGAACAAGATAATTGTACACTAAACAAGATCATTAGTGGATTTAATATGGTCCACTTAAATCATAATGTAAATGTTTGGGTTCATCAAAACTTAGGGTAAAAGTCTATTTCATATGCTTGGAGACTCAACAATCTTCCCCTTTTTGAAGATGACAAACATTTTTATGATTTTAATGAACTTTAAAATATAAGAGTTACATTAGAGCATTTTGGTTTTATTATTATGCAAAAGATATCAGAGCCGGTATAGCAGTATTACTAAACTGATTTCCATGGCTTGATCCAGCAACAGTGATCTTGAGTCTGCCTGATTGTCTTAGAGGAGCAGGAGCGATCTCAGACACTTTCCTCTTCAAAGATCTTTGCCTTTAGGGGACTGACTCTAGTAGGGCAGACTTCCCCCTCATCCTGAACGGTCCTTGGAACTTTGACAGGAGGTTCTGCAGAGGCCTCATCGGATATCACCAACATGCATCTGATGGGCAATTTGGATTTTCTTAAGCTCAGAGATGCGTCTTCTTATTCTTCTGCATTTGTAGATGAAGAAGCTTCAATCTCAAAGCTTGGTCCCTCAATCAGTGGCACAAACGCCACTTGTTCTTGAACACATGCATCAATAGGGTCTCCCCATCATTCTTCTTTAGACCCATTTGTTATAGAGTCTTCAAATTGATGGATGTGACCATCTCCTCACCACCAACAGTCATATCAAAACCTTTGTTAGCAACGATTTTAGTCATCAGCATGTCTTAAGGATAAGTCTTCTTCGTCTTCATCTTGGCAGCGATGAGCATATACTTGAAGATCAGATTGTTGATATCAACCTTGATCTTATGAATAAGATGATAGAGGGCAAAACTATCCATCTTGGTCACATTGTCTTTGGCCCCACTCTTGGGCATCACACAGTTGATAAGCATAACATGCAGAAAACTTCCCTTTGGAACCATCTTTTAAGACACAAATCTCTCCGGACGAGTGGTTCCATAAAGTGCCATATTGACAACTTCTTCTCCAATAGAGGATTCTCAGTCCTCTTCATTACCATCCCTTTCACTAGGGCATCCAGTTGCCAACTGAATGGAGTGAAGAGAGATTTCTATTTTCTTGTTGTAGACCAGTCCTAAAATCTCAATGAATCCAACATGATCCTTCACCTCCACGGAGTTCCAAAAAGATCGTAGAGGCAATGGATAAACTTTCTCGTTCAGAGAATAAGTTTTCCCATTTTGCATTTCAAACTCATGTGAAACATCCATCCCTGGTTTCTTAATCTATTCCAAATTGACGGTCCTTCCAATCACAATCTTTGTAAGGTCAGATACATCCATCTGAAGCCACTTAGCGGCCCTGAAATGAACCATTTATATATATATATATATATATATATATATATATATATATATATATATATATATATATATATATATATATATATATATATTCTAACAAGTTAATCATCTCATATATAAATCAGTCCAATAAGACATAGATTTCGAAAACTAAGATAACACATTATCAAACAGTCATAGTATATAATGCATGAACAGTTATCAATAATTATTAGCATAAAAAAATTTATATATAGCCATTATAAACATTAATCACTCAATCAAAATTTCCCTTCTTCAACCTCTTTATTGTCATCAGAGAAAGAAAAAAATGGAGTCAACCATCATAGTCAGTGAAAAGAAAAACTTAGAAAGATTAAGCAGATAAAAACGGAAATATTAAGAAGAAGGAGGAGGAGGTTGGAAATAGGACTTCAGCAAGGCCAAAAAGCGATAATACATGGTTCCCATAGCCTGATTGACAACTTGATCTACATATTCCTTGAACTTGGGAGGGATCGGAGGAACAAAGCTCTCAGCAGTATTGTCCAGATTATCCCGACCATGGATTGTGCTAACGCAACCAAAGGTTCAGCTTGACCAGTCAGATGGACAACTTTCAAAGGCAAAGGCTTAGTGCTTGGATACTCAGACGCAATCTGTTCTTGTTGTTCTTCAAGTGCCTTCTCTTCCTCTTGATTTTAGACCACAATATCCTTGGGAATTTCCCAATTGTGATCATAGTCATCTTCAACAATAGTGGGCTTAATGGGTACGCCAAAAATATCGTCAAGTATCATGAATACCATATCATCATTCTGCCTAAATTGGCCTTTTACAGTTGGAGCAACAACCTTTTCTTCCAAACTCAGACCAAATGTGGAGGCTTCTTGTTGACACTTCCAGATATGATGTTCCCCAAACCTCATAGCTTCAATATCATTCATAGTTTCAGTTCTTGTAATGTGAAGGAGAATAGGTAGCTCATCTTTACCAAAAGGCTTCCGTCCAAAATCAGAATCAAAGCGATTTAGAGCAGGTGTGGCTACCTTCTTTAACGAATTTTTGAGGTCCTTGTCCTTGTTGAGCTCCAGCAAAAGGAGCTTGGGACAAAATCTGTTTGGAATTACTTCAACCATGGATATTTTAGAGGTCTTAAACCTATGTTGTCAATCCCAAATAGCGGCGCGGAGCGGCCGAGCCCAAAAACGCTATAGCGGGATAACGGTAGCGGGATGACCGCTATTGCGAAGACTAAAAAATAGCTTACATATTTTATTTTTATATTATATACATACATAAATACTCAAAAACAGAAAAATACACAAAATTAAAGGGGTAGTCATAACATTCAAAATACTCCATAGTCACTAACATTCAAAAAGTATGATGTCTCCACTTCAAAAAGTATAACATAAGTACTTAACTACTAATTCAACTTAAGTTATATTGTTCTAAAAGTATTCAAAAATCAAAATAATAAGTACAAGTGATCTTAATTAGAATCAGAATCATTTCCAGCAACTTCAACCACATCAACTTCAACATTCTCTTGTTCATCACTTGATTCAAAGAAATGTTCCTCCTCCTCCTCTTCAATAGGTGCAACTGTAGAAGGTGTAGCTCTAGTATGTTGTCTAGTAAGTCTTGCTGGCTCACCAACCCCTATTGCATCACCAACAACTCCCCATGTTAGGCTATCATCGCCAAACACAACCTCATCTTCAGCCGCTTCTTCTCCATCTTCACCCAATTCCCTTACCAACCACTCATTGCAATCATCAATGTTATCTAGGAGAATGGGATCAGTTAAATCCTTGCTATCGAAGCGTTCTCTAAGAGCTTGGTTGTACTTCACGAAGACCAAGTCTTGCAGCTTTTGATGCTCAAGCTTGCTCCTCTTTTTAGAATGAATCTATATTATAAAGTTCAAAAAAATAGTTAAGTATAATCCTATATTACACTATATAAAATAAAACCATTTAACATTTACTCACTTGCTCAAAGGTACTCCAGTTGCGCTCACACCCTGATGAGCTACATGTCAAGCTTAACACCTTGACAGCAATAGTTTGCAAAGTTGGAACATGAAGTCCATATGTGGACCACCACTCAGCTGTAATGCAATAAGTAATTAGCATTACTATTTAGAATGGTCATGTAAATTTAATTTAACAAAACAATGCATTGTAACTTACCAGGAGACATAGTGGTCCTTTGTCTAATTGCAGAAGGTTTGGAAAACATACCCTGTGCTTTCCTATAAAGGGCTAGATCACATAAAGCTTGATCATTACCTTCTTCATCAAAGGAAAGCTTTTCAATGGTTGTATAGAGTCCGTCAGTCACTTCTTTATCTTTAGCAATACTTGGGTCGCTGTAGAAGTGTTGAGGGTTAAGGAAATGAGCAGCCGCGTGTAATGGATGATGGAGTTGACACTGCCATCTTCTATCAATGATTTCAAAAATCTCAGAGTACTTCTCTGCATTGTTGTTGAAAGAGGCTACAATAGATTCCTTAGCCCTATCCATTGCCTTATATATATAAGCCATGGCCGGCTTTTTCTCGTTATCAACCAGTCTCAAAACTTGCACAAGAGACCCCATTGCTTTCAAAGAGTACATTATATCATTCCAGAATGATGGCATGAGGATAATATCATTACATCTTTTCCCCTTGCGCTCTTTTGCCGTCTTTGAGTTAAGCCACTCCTCTGATAGAAACATCCTTCTTAGGTTGTTTTTATGTTTGTGCAACCTTTGAAGAGTGAGGAATGTTGTGGCAAACCTTGTCACTCCACTCCTGACCAATTCCATTTGATGAGTATACTTCCTCATCATGTTTAGGGCCAAGGTATGGTTATAGATGAAGCCAACAAGAAATTGTCCTCTTCCTATGGCCCTCTTTACTCTTGGCAACTTTCCAATATCCTCCAACATCAAATCCAAACAATGCGCAGCACATGGAGTCCAAAAGATCTTCGGATACTTCTCTTCAATAAGACCACCTAAGACCAAATTAAATGAAGTAGATGATTAACAAACTAGAACATGAATATAGTATTATAAACTTTAAACAATAGCAATAACATTCTTACCCGCCATTTTATAGTTGCTACCATTGTCGGAGATAACTTGCACCACATTTTCCACTCCTATCTCTTGAATAAAGGAGTCCAAAAGCTCAAACATCTTTGGCTCGGTCTTACAATATGCGGAACCATCAACGCTCCGAATGAACATCGTCCCACTCGGAGAATTGACCAAGAAGTTGATCAATGTCCTATTTTTTCTATCCGTCCATGCATCGGACATGATAGAGCATCCATATTCAGCTCTCTCTCTCTCAAACCCCTCCAATATAGTATTTGTGTACTCTAGTTCCTTTTTAAGCAAAGGAACCCTCAACTCATGGTAGCTTGGAGGTTTCAAGTGTTTACCATAATTGCCTATAGCTTCAACCATCAACTTGAAGCTTCTAGATTTGGTAACATTGAAAGGAACACCATTCCTATAAAAGCATCGAGCAATGTATTGAATGCATTTGTCCCTTGCCTCTCTCTCACAATCTCTAATCGATGTTTGCCTATACTTTGCCTCTGTTATCTTTATAGTTACTTCTGGAGGTTGCCACATAAAAACATCAATAGGGCCTTTAACATTACTCTTGCCCTTGGCAGTAGCTGCACCAAAAGAACCTGCAGTTGCAGGTCTTTTTCCAGCCCTCAAAACCCCAATTTCTTGCATTGCTTCCTCCTCCTCCTTATTAAAATTTCCTTCAAACTGAACGACATCAGTAACTGCCTTTTTTTTCTCAAAGGCATCCTTAATTTTCTGTTTGATATCAGATGGTATCTTCCGGCAAGGGAATATGTCACCTTTTACCCCCATTTGATGCCTCTTTGCTCTTGTAATTCCACCAGTTGATTCCTTGCCACAAAAATCGCATGTGACAGCTTTCTTGTTGTTAATGTCTCTCAAAGAATTCCATTCCCAAGCCATATCTAGGTTCGGACCTGTAGGCTTCACCAGAGCAGTAGAACCAGTTGAGGAAGCAGCAACACTTCTAGGTGTTGGTGGTTGAGTAGTGGAAGGTTGAGATGATGACATGGTGGTTGAATGGGTGCTTTTACTGAAACAGAGATGAGTCAATAACAGAGGAGGAGAGAAAGGAGCCAAAGAGGCACGAAAAGAGGAGAGAACAGAGTGTTGTCGCCGGAAACACTGTCACCGCCGGAAACACCGCCGCCGCCGAAAAATGAGCAGGGAAGGGGTAGCAGTCGCAAGTCGCAAGTGAGAAGAGTAGAAGGGGTAGCCAAGGTGAAAAACGTGATTATGGTGGTCTGATAGGTGTGACCCAGACCTAAATTGAAATGGAGGGATAAAAGACCAAAAGCCCCAAAAAAATATGGATGTTAGAGGGGCAAAATGGAATTTTCGTAGTTGGTTTACAGTAGCGGCCGCTACTGGCCGCGACACCCGCTATTCCACCGCGAATCGCGGACGCGCCACCCGCGATCCAAAACCGCGCCGCACCACTGATTCGCGTAGCAGAGGGGGTGCAAACCGCACCGCTCCTCCGCGATCGCGCGCGATAGCGCCGCGGTCGACAACATTATCTTAAACCAAGTAAGAGGTAAGAAACTTGACATCTTGACAGAGTGCCACATGTTAACTTTAGCTTAGCACATATGGAACATAAAGGAATCTCCAGTGGACGCATAGAACCCCAAGTCTTCAGGATTCAGAGGCCTGTACTTCAGATGAGCAGGGAAGATGACTTGCTCGTGATCAAATTCTCTTAATATCTTCTCACCAAGGGAACAAGTAGTGAGCTTTCTTTCCCACGGGGGAATAATATGACTTTTAACACCATGCGTGCAGCTTCTGAACTTCCAGTCATAGATGGCATTTGGATAGATTTTTCTTGGTGGAAACCTCTTCTAAACCATATGTATGAATAAGGGACTATACTGATTATAAATCAAGCTAGGACATGTGTTGGGAATGATCAGAAGATCACCAAAGATAATGGAATCAAGAATTATGAAAGTAATTGTGATTTAATGCAGCAAACTAAGTAACAAGAACACAAGAGATTTACGTGGTTCTTCTTAGAGCAATTTACTCTAAGCTTACATCCACGGCAGCCTTTAACATTGATCTCTCTTTTGTGTTTACACACTCTTTACAAACTCTCAAGAATGCCTCACTTACAAGAGTATTGATCTCATGAAAAATTTTTGAAAACTGGAAGAATACCTAAGCAGCTGAAAACAGAAGCTACTTATACTAAGTCAACTAATAACAACCCTCTTAACTCACCAATGAAAACAGAGGATACAAAACAGAATAACAGAATTAACTAATTGTCATCTATCTAGTTGACTTATTTGAGTGTTGACTGAACCAATAATCAACAATTCTCCACCTTGGTTCATAAACACTTCCAGAATCATAGGCTGCAAAATAGACCCGAGGGGCTTAGTCTCCTTTAAGCTGAATCAAGTCCAAGCAGTGGAAGAACTTGCTGCTTGGAAGAACCTTTATTAGCATATCAGAAGCATTGTGATCAGTGGACACCTTGCTGACAATCACTAATCCCTTGGCAATTACTTCTCTAACAAAATGTAACTTGATGTCTACATGCTTGGTCCTTTCGTGGTAAACCTGGTTCTTAGAAAGGTGAATGGCACTTTGATTATCACAAAATACTGTGATAACTTGATCCTGCAGCTTCAGCTCTCTAGCAATGCCTTCAAGCCAAAGTGCTTCTTTGATAGCTTCAGTCAAGGCTATGTATTCGGCCTCTGTTGTGGAAAGATCAACAACCTTTTGAAGAATTGCCTTCCAGCTAATAGCAGTGCCAAAAGCAGTAAATACATAACCTGTAATTGACTTCCTGGTATCCAAGCAACCTGCATAATCCGAGTCCACAAACCCTTCAATAGGTGCTGTTCTGTTTTTGTCTCTGGCTCCACCATAAACCAGTATCCTACCAACTGACCCCTTGATGTATCTTAGGATCCATTTGAGAGCCTGCCAGTGTGCTTTTCCTGGATTTGCCATGTACCTGCTTACAAGGCTAACAGCATGAGCAAGAGCAGGACGTGTGCACACCATAGCATACATTAAGGACCCCACAGCATTAGCATAAGGAATGCTATTCATATACATCTGCTCTTCATTCGATTTAGGTGCCTGACTAGCACTCAGCTTGAATTGCTGAGACATAGGTGTGACAACAGGTTTAGAATTTGCCATTCCAAACTTATCAAGCACCTTCTTGAGATATGCTTCCTGAGACAAACTTAAAGTCTTCAAAATTCTGTCCCTGTGAATTTCAATCCCCAGAATTCTACTAGCAGCCCCAAGATCTTTCATTTCAAACTCTCTATTCAACTCAGCTTTAACCTTTGTAACCTCAGCCTGGCTATTGCTTGCAATCAATATATCATCAACATATAACAAGAGAATCACAAACAAACTGTCATTCAGAAATTTGAAATACACACAATTATCATACCTACTCCTTTGAAACCTTATGTGAGCCATGAATTCATCAAATCTTTTATTCCACTGTCTTGGGGATTGCTTTAAACCATAAAGTGATTTGTTCAATTTGCAAACATAATCCTCTTTACCTCTGATTTCAAATCCTTCAGGTTGTTTCATCAGAATTGTTTCTTCAAGTTCCCCATACAAGAATGTAGTTTTTACATCCATTTGCTCTAGTTCAAGATCAAATTTAGCCACCATAGCAAGGAGTATTCTGATAGATCTGTGCTTAACTACAGGAGAGAATGCATCATTAAAATCAGCTCCCTCCCTTTGAGTAAACCCTCGGGCTACTAGCCTAGCTTTGAACCTCTTTTGTTCAATGCCAGGTATGCCTTCTTTCTTCTTAAAGATCCACTTACTGCTAACAATTCTGGAACCAGTAGGTTTCTTAACCAGTTCCCAGGTGTGATTATCATGAAGTGATTTAATCTCTTCATTCATGGCCTTAAGCCAATTGTTCCTATCTTTACTTGTTAATGCAGCCTTGAAGGAATTAGGATCTTCTTCAAGGACTTCACTAGCAGCTACTAAAGAATAGGCAATTAATTCAGCATAACCATACCTCTCTGGTGCTTTAGTCTCTCTTCTGATTCTGTCTCGGGCTAATTGATAGCCATTCTGTTCTGGTTGTTCTTCAACTGTTTCATCATCATCAAGCAACCAGTTACCAGCTTGCACATCATCAGTTTTCTCTTCAGACTCCACCTCAAAATTAACTCTGCTAGAGCTGCTTTGATCAGCACCATCATTCACAATACCAGTCTTGGTTTTGTATGCCATTTCCTTCTCATTAAAAACCACATCACGGCTTATAATGCACTTCTTGTGACCAGGTTCAAGGCACCAAAGTTTATAGGCTTTGACTCCTTCAGGATAACCTAGAAATAAACATTTAATTGCTCTAGGTTCCAATTTATCTTGCCTAATGTGAGCATAGGCAACACACCCAAATACTCTCAATCTATCCAGACTTGGAGGGTGTCCAGACCAGATTTCTTCTGGTGTCTTCAACTCAAGGGCAGTTGAGGGACATCTATTTATCAAGTAGGTTGCAGTCATCACTGCCTCTGCCCAGAAGATCTTAGGCAATCCTGCACTTAAGATCATGCACCTCACCCTTTCAAGGATTGTCCTGTTATACCTCTCTGCAATTCCATTCTGCTGAGGAGTACCAGCAGCTGTTCTATGTCTTACAATACCATTTTTATTACAGAAATCATTGAAAAACTCAGAACAGAATTCAAGGCCATTGTCTGTGCGAAAAGTTTTTACCTTTCTGTCAGTTTTTGTCTCGGTGAGGGCTTTCCAATTCTTGAAACTATCAAAGGCTTCATCCTTTGATTTCAGAATATAAGTCCACAGCTTCCTTGAGAAATCATCCACAATTGACATGAAATACTGAGCACCAGAGTGAGAGGGTGTCCTTGATGGTCCCCAAAGATCTGCATGTATGTAGTCAAGTATTCCTTTAGTTCTTTTCTGACCTATCTTGAAACTGACCCTGCAAGCCTTGCCACAAACACAGTGTTCACAAAACCTTAGCTTTTCCACTTTGTCTCCACCCAGCAAGCCCTGTTTTCCCAGCTCAATCAGGCCCTTTTCACTGACATGACCCAACCTCATGTGCCAAAGATCAATCTTTGACAACACCCTTTCTGAAATAGTTGCTGCAGATCCAATCACAATGTCACCATCTAAGGAGTAGAGCCCATTTCTCTTTATTCCCCTCATGACAACTTTGGAACCCTTCATGACATTCAGAACTCCCTTTTCACCCTTGAACCCATAGCCCTTCTTATCCAAATCACCAAGAGAGATTAAATTTCTATTGAGATCAAGAATGTATCTTACTTCACTGAGCAGTCTTTCAATCCCATCATGGAATTTGATCCGGATTGATCCAATTCCTTCAATTTTACAAGACTTATTGTCACCAAGATACACTGTACCTCCTGCTTGATTACTGAATTCTTCAAACCATGACTTGTTTGGAGTCATATGAAAAGTACACCCGGAATCCAAAATCCATTCTATTTCTGTGTCACTGCTAGACACCACCAACACCTCTGTTGGTTCATAACCATCTTGAGCTATCGCAGCATTCCCATAATCCTTAGAGCTTTCATTGTTGGAATTAGATTTCCCTCTATCAGGACAATTCTTTCTGGTATGCCCTTCTTTCCTACAATGATAGCACCGGATATTGGGAACATTTCCTCCATTTGTGGTGGGAACATACCCTGCACTATTTTTCTGTTGAGGCTTGAACTTCTTCTTATCTTGCTTGCTGTCTTTCTTCGAACTCTTACCCTTAACAATGAGACCCTCCCCATTTGCAGATGGTTTCGGCTCCTTCCTCTCATTTAGTTCTTTGGTATTCAGAGCAGCCTGCACATCATTCAAAGAAACCGATTCTCTGCCAAACAACATTGTTTCTTTGAAATGAACATAGGTTCTTGGCAAAGAACACAAGAGTAGCAAGGCTTGATCTTCATCATCAATTGAAACATCAATGTTTTCCAAGTCAAGAATCAGCTTGTTAAACATGTCCAATTGGCGTTCTAAAGGTTTATCATCTTGCATCTTAAAAGAATACAAAGATTGTTTGAGGAAGAGACGATTTACCAGGGATTTGGTCATGTACAGCCCTTCGAGCTTTAACCACACACCAGCAGCAGTCTTCTCCTTGGATACCTGCCTTAGTACCTTGTCACCCAAACTAAGGATAATTGCGCTGTGAGCTTTTTCCAATAGGACCTTCTTGTGCTTTTCTGTCATGTTCTTGTCCAACTTGGCCTCTCCATCGAGAGCTTCAACCAACCCTTGTTGCACAAGCAGTGCCCTCATCTTCATTCTCCAGAGCCCGAAATCATTCTGTCCAGTGAACTTCTCAACATCATACTTGGTTGTAGACATGATTGCAAGTTTCCACGCTCACCGCATCACTTGTTGGGAATGATCAGAAGATCACCACAGATAATGGAATCAAGAATTATGAACGTAATTGTGATTTAATGCAGCAAACTAAGTAACAAGAACACAAGAGATTTACGTGGTTCTTCTTAGAGCAATTTACTCTAAGCTTACATCCACGGCAGCCTTTAACATTGATCTCTCTTTTGTGTTTACACACTCTTTACAAACTCTCAAGAATGTCTCACTTACAAGAGTATTGATCTCATGAAAAATTTTTGAAAACTGGAAGAATACCTAAGCAGCTGAAAACAGAAGCTACTTATACTAAGTCAACTAATAACAACCCTCTTAACTCACCAATGAAAACAGAGGATACAAAACAGAATAACAGAATTAACTAACTGTCATCTATCTAGTTGACTTATTTGAGTGTTGACTGAACCAATAATCAACAACATGCGTAGTGGATGTATGGGGGCGTTTGATGAGGAGAGGGCTAGAGGTCGAGTGGGTGGGTCATATATTTATTCTAGTGAAGGCATGTATGGTCTCTCAATGATGGGTTAAGGGGATTGTTCATGAAACAAGAGAGGAAACTTTTTCTTTGTTTCAACCCATTTTGAGAATTGGTTTTCATGGATGGAATTTGGGTCAGTGTATGGCCATTGAGTTTGCAAAGTAAGGGAAAAGGAGCACTAGGCCAGTCAATGGTATAGACAGGTGGTGGTGGTGGAGGTAAGTCTGGTGTGTAGAAGGGTGAGGGTGGTCTTTGTGAAGGTGAAGAATGCTGGGGTGAGTAGGGAGGTGAGGGTAAAACAGGCTTATCAACAAGAGGTTCACTAGCAACAATAGCAACATATGGCTCAACATTAGTGGGTGCAACAAATAGTCCAATCAACACTGGACGCATACCTGAAGCAGCAGCAGAAGGTTATTCCTCAATAATTCGTTGAACAAGCTTAACTTCTTCCATTGTACGTTCACCTTTTTATCTTCATGATGTTCTGGTTCCCAATGCTTGTTGTGAGAAGTTGGACCCTTGTAAATATGGTGCCTTGCCTTCCACACACAAGTTTCCAAAAAGCTCATAAATTCCTTGGCTTTGAAGAACCTTGGACAGTTGAGCCCCATGGAATTGTAGGGTTCTTCCCATGTCCTTTAATATGGTTCTTGAAGTTATTGAACATTAGATAGGGCAAATTGATTTTGTGTTCTGTCATTAACTGGCAATGACAGAACAAGTGTCCCCTGGACACAAAATTCTTTTACCCAGTCTTGTAAAGAATTGCATTGTGCAAAATCTAATGAAAGATTCGAGCTTTATTAGTCATCTTTGATGCAGTGAGTTTCCCATCGGCAATAGGCCTTAACACAGTATTAAGGATTGTAGCTAGACCAACAAAAGGTTTATCCCAGTCATCTTCTAGGGTAACACCAATCTGCATGCACCCGATTGCTTTTGATATTGTAGCTTCTGACACAATGACTTCTTCTCTTAGCACAACACTCTTAATCTCCCTTGCAGAAACTTGAGGATTTTTCCAGAATTCCTTTATCATCATAGGGTAGATTTTAGGTTACTCGTCAAAGTATCTCTCCCATCTAGCAGCGCAAATGTCCCCAAATATATCAATCTCATACTCAGCGAAGAAAAGAATGTTGAACTTATACTCAATTGTAACTTCAGTAGAATCAACATCAAGGCCCTTTGCAACTTTCTTGCCTTTACCCTTTCCTTCGGCCATGGTTTTTGGTAACAGAGAATTCTAGAAGGCAAAGTAATTTTGTAAAGGTCCAATCTTTGAAGAAGAAAGCTTTTAACGAAGCTGAAACATTTTCACAACAAGGGAAAAATATTTTCAAAAATTATAAATAATTGGGTGAGGGGAAAATATTTATTAATTAATAGGCTTAATTGCACTTTTGGTCCCCCAGGTATAACGATTGTGCAATTTTAGTCCCCCAGGTTTTAATTGCGCCAATTGGATCCCCCAAGTATCACGATTGTGCAATTTTGGTCCCCCAGTTTTCAATTGCGCCAATTGGGTCCCCTAGGTATCACGATTGTTTAATTTTGATCCCCCAAGTATCACAATAGTGCAATTTTTAAAGTCAGTAACCTACATAGGACACGTGGGACTAATTTGACACTTAGTGAAGTTAACTTGACAGTTTATGGGACATTCTTATAAGACATCATTGATATCTCATACAATTTAATGGTCAAATGCACATCATTAAGTGTCACATAAGAATGACACGTAAGCTGTCAAGTTAGTCTCATTAAGTACCACATCAGTCGCACATGTGGTTCGTAGGCTATTGATGTTAAAAGTTGAACAATCGTGATACTTGGAGGACCAAAATTTCACAATCGTGATACTTGGGGACCAAAATTGAACAATCATCATACTTGGGGGACTCAATTGGCGCAATTGAAACTGAAGGGACCAAAATTGCACAATCGTGATACTTGAAGGACCCAATTGGCGCAATTAAAATCTGAGGAACCAAAATTGCACAATCGTGATACCTGAGGGACCAAAAGTGCTAAGCCTAATTAATATTAGTTTGGTGAGAGAATTTTATTTTAATTGTTTTGATTTTGAAAAGATTTAATTTCTTAATGGTTTTTAATAACACAAATAAAATACTAGTCTTCCTTTTAGTTTAAAAATAAAATATTCTCTTTTTTATGATGAGAGAGGCACTACTATCGGGTAAGGGGAAAGAGACCAAGCTGGTCGTATCTACCTATATCACCCATTATGGAAAGAATTTTGCCATAATCCCTTAACAATCTCTCCATAATGGCTAAGATTCAAAAAAATTCCTACACATGCTATAAAGGAAGTGCGACCAACCTAGGAGGAGGGAGGCATGAGTTTGAAATTTGAAACTCTCACCCAATATGGAAAGTTTAATCAACCATTATCACCTCTTAATGCCTAATCATATCACCTTTTAAATTCTAATATCTACTCAACAATTTTTATAAAAAAAAAAAAAAATATTCCCTCTTGGGAGCATAGGGGCGCGGCTATGAGGCTTTGATGAGCCAAGGGAGAGTTTTCTCTCATTCACTCATCTTCTCTCTAAGTGAATAACCTAAGAAAAACCTTTATTATCTTCTTTCTTTCTCTCTCACGCAGCCACTATCATCATCACCTATCTTCACCTTTTTCTCTCCTTTTCTCAAAACAAAACACATACTTATCATTTTCTCTATCTCTGCAACAATCTTTGTGAAATAGTTGTCCTCTTTTGAAGAGTTCTTCAAGAAGAAAAGCCATCATCTTCTTCTTCGTGTTCATTCTTCAAAAGTAAGTTTCTAAACACTTTCCCTTCTCTTTTCTCTTTTCAAAACATGAATATCATATTTGATATTCATGCCAATTTCAAATGACACTTCTTAAAGCCTAATACTTTTCCTTGTTAGGTTTTTGTTTCTTGAACCGTTTGACATTCAACCTTCAAAGGAGCAATGTTTTCAAGGAGCGCCATCTCTTTTTCGTGAAGCCCTTCTTAAAGATAATGGGAGAGTGAACCTCATCACACCTTATGGTAGATGAGAACCAGTTGAAGTGTGTCGATTGAAACCCTATTGGTTGAGGGGTTTCTCCATTTTTTGTGTTTAAATCCTTTTATGTGATTGATTATAATAGTTGTATGGTAGTTTTTTCTTCTTCATGTTTATAATTGACATGCATGATTAAAATATTTTTGATGGAGACAAAACCATTCTTCTGACTCATGTCAAAGTATGGATTTTTTAATGTTAGTTGTAGGAACTTTATTGCATTATTGCTTATCAAGAATGTATGTGTATGATTCATGATTGCGAGGTGATTTAGTGAAGAAAACTCTCACCTTTTCTTCCTTACATGTCACGTCCAAGGAGTGTTTGTGAGAGAGGAAATTATTTCGTTAAAAACTATCATGTTTTAAGATTTTAATATGAGACTTAATAATCATGGAATCAAGAATATTGTTATGAAATAGTTTTGACTTAAAATCCTCTTTGTGGTTTTGGCCATAGAGTGTTTTTGTACCTTGAAAATGTTTTAATTTTTTAATCAAAGTTTTGAAATGAGTCAAATGTGTTTTAAAAGAGTTAAATGAACTAAGTTTTCAAAAGACCAAAATCATCCCAAAGGATGAGTGAGGTTTCGACCATCACTTGTAAAAGGGAAGTGAAGTTATTTTCAACATTCAACTTACTACTTAGTGATTTAAAAATAAGTTGCTAATTTAGTAAATTATAAGGAAATCTTTTATTGGAAGCGAGTTTTGGTAACTATCAAGGAATTCGGTCCTACGTTTGTGAAAAGGAGAAATTCTGTCTTCGAAACCTTCAAGTGTTTCTCAAAAGGTATTTTATCTTGTCTTTAGAAGACAAAAAAAAAATTGTATTCAAAACAAAGTGTTTTTACTAACTTAAAAACCTAGGTCGAGAAGTGACTTAGCATATAAGAAAAAGGGTTAAGTATGTATGTCATATGGTGGAACAAGACCATATGTCATACCCATGATGATTCAGTCATCAATGGATTCATAAGACTTAATGAAACCAACAGTTGTTTCAATTACTTATGAAGTAAGTAACCTTAATTTAGTGAAAATCAAAGACGGTTAACGGTTGGATTTGTAAATCCTTCTACATAATGCACATTGGACTTGAGATCCTCGCATAAGACATGAACACAAACTTAAGATGTTTGTGTAACAATGATGGTCCAATGAGATGTTGGATTCAAAATTTTGGACTATCTGGAACGCCTAAGATAATTTGATTCCGAAAACATCACGAGATTTATTTGGTGAATAAACACTCATTCGCATTCGAATTGTTGGTTTGACCATATTGAATTGAAAGTTAGTTATGATCAATGTGCCTAGGAGTTGATCTTACACCTTGTGCGGGTGCAAATGCGAATGCTGCAGTGACGGTCGGTTGGACCTTGGAGGTATCGGGGTTTGAAAGATTCCATATGTGACCAGTCGGTAGCTCTTCTGTATCGTGGTGATGCATGCACTGCTTCAATATCCTTGACTAAGCGCTAGCCTATTCACTGTTTGGTAGAGAAATGTTCACAAAAAGCCAGAGATCTCGCAAGTTTACGAATGTTGTAGCACTTTGTTGTAGGCTGACATAAGTGAAACATGTTCTCCCAACCACTCTCTCTGATTGTTACGTGTTAGCTCCATGAAGTAAGTGTCTAAGTCGCATTCAGTTGCATGTTTGGATTGCATCATGACATCATATTGAATGACTTGCACATATATAGTTGTTGATATGAACTGTATAAATGATGTGTTGTACTGCTTACCATATGATGTATGTATATCAATATATGTTGTGTTGTAAATGTGAGTCGTACCATTCTTCACCTGCTTTAAGCAATGTTGATGTCGGGAATCTCAACTCATTACTTTGTTGCCTCGTATCTCTTGTACCTTTACTTTCTTAGAGGAGGAAGATGCTGATGAGGAATCCCACAGCGCTGGTCAACATCAACATTGAGTTTCACGGAGGCTACGATGCCTGGATCTGGCATGAAGACGCTTGTCGCAGAGAGTACGTTGGTGAGGTGTCCCTTATCTTCCATTCACATTGGGGAGGTAGGATTCTCTTGGCATGCTCAACCTATCTACATCTGGAGTGGCGTCAGGAGGATGACGGGGGTTACACGTGAAATAATAACCAAAGTAAACACAAGACAGGGGGTTAAATAGTATTTATCTAAATATTTTTAGAAAACAAAAACTCTTTTCGAAAATCTTAAAGGATAAGACTATTGAAAAAGGATAAGACGCTTGGATGCGTCTGAAGATATTTTTACACATTTAATAAAAACAGAGATATAAAAACAAACAAGAACTTTGTTTTAGATAAACAGATTTAACCCCTAGTTAGATGCAAGTTAGAAAACTTAAAGCAATATTCAAGAGTTAAAGATAAGAGAGAATCACACTCAGCAATTTTATACTGGTTTACCTAAACTTTGGATTACGTCCAGTCCTTGGCTAAACCAAGATTTTCCCTTTGACTGATTAGATTACAAACATAAGTATTCTTTTTACACCTAGTCTCTTCAAGCTCAACACCAAGAGTATTGTTTGAAACCTAGCCTTTCCAGGCTCAACAAGTATTCTTCAGTTAGCCACTTCAGGCTTTACAAATAAAATAATTTGTTTTGAAGCAAAAACTTCGATTTGCAAAGGCAAGTCAATTAGATTGCACTCAGATTGAATGTGATATAAGAAAGGTATGACTGCGTAATAAATTCTCTTCAAGATTACAAATGATTGAGAAGTAAATGGAAGAATGAAGATTTAAAGCCCTAGCAATGAATAAGAGTTGTTCAGCTTAATGGTGTTGTTCTTCTTGTCTTCAAATCTTCAGAGTCTTCTATTTATTGTCTTCACAACAACAAATATGTTGTGAGACATTCTTTCTTCACCACTTGCTTTATTTCAAGTCTTCAGGGAAACCATTAATGCAATAGAGTCGTTCTGAGGAAGCATTAAATGTTTTGAAAATGTTGAGGGTATTCTTATACTGAAGTACACTCTTTTAGCTCTTTTAAACCTCGGCACGCTTTTCAACAACGACTCGAATATCACATTGATACCCCCGACATGTGCATTAGACCAAAAATAGCCCCAAGCACACACACAGGGTCTAAAAATAGCCGGAAAACCTAAAACAACCACATAATCAACAACAGGGATCAAAACGATGAACCAATTTGAATGAAGGCAACATGTACCAAAATAGGCTACTGTGCGAGCTCCATATCTCAGGCTACAAACTTCAACTCATAAATTCAAAATCTGAAAACAAAGAACTACACGTCTTGAACTTGCTTACAAAGTTTCAGCCTGATCCAATGGTTAACGAATCTCTGGTGATGATGTTTTGGTGACAGGGTAGGTGGTATAGGGGATGAGTTTCTCACAATCTAGGCCCACAGTGCAAGCTGAATATCTCCCTCTCTGGATCTCGAATCGAAAATCCCAACGGTGGCAATGAAGAATCAAGTGTCGAAACCTTCTTACCAAGTTTCAGCACGATCCAACGGTGGATGACTCTGCGGAGACTATTTCCCGGTGACACTTCAACCAAGCTACAAAGCTTCCAACAATGGCTTCAAAACTCAACTATAGCTTCACTTTCTTCATCTTGCTTCTACTCCTCTCTTAGTTCACGTAAGAAATGGAGTTTTTCTTCTTTTATTATGATTACCTTAGTATTAGGTGTTAGCTAGGTTGGTGATTAGGTGTCTTACTGACATATTAAGTGTCCTTGCTTCGATTAGGTGTCATTTCCTTGGTTAATCTAGGATTTAGGTGGAAACCAAGTGTCACCTAGGTGGCAGCCTCGTTGCCACCTTATTCTCCTTGTGACGTGTCCACAAGTGACATGTGTCATCCCCACGTGTCGTCGCGTGTTGCCTTGCCAACACGCCTAGGTGTTTTCTCCCGCATTTTCCAGCGTGACCTACTGCTGGAGTGTTTTTCTGATTTCTTCCAACTTCTGCACCAATCCAAAGCCCTCTTCAACCCTTCTTTTATCATATGATAACGCATATCTAAGCTTCATTAATCACTTAATTATCCTTAATAAGGCCTAGAAAAACTGGGATGTTACACTTTACACTTAAATAGATTCATTAGAAGATTTCATAAGGTTCATCTTAATCAATCTACAAATGTTTGTTGCAACGCTCTCAAAGCCACTCAGCTCGCATCCGACCCCTCACTCAAAAATACATCAAAACAGTAAAAGCTCACCAACACTCAGTCCTAGGTGAGACGCATTGGATAACCTAATACCCTCAGTGGTACAGATGTCTGGAACTACCCTCGCTCTCGCCATACCTATGTATATGCACTCGACGTGGATCCCACTCCGACCTGTGAGATATAATCACTCGTCTCCACATGTACATCTATTGGTGATGCTCACTACAACGACGCAATCCTCTGTAAACAAACCTACGTCGACCGGTAACATGTGACGCCTTTGGAGAGTCCCACATACTGGTATGAGCACTCGGTCGAGGAGGGTATCACATCTGTGAGAAGGGCAAATGTTGAACGACTCTAAAAGGTCTAATGAGATCCGCTATCGGTGCTGCTCCAAAACAGATATGCATGCTAATGGATCTAGTGTACACAGTCAAGAACGTGGCAGGGTCTATCTGTCACCCGTCTATATCATGATTGATGAACTCCAAGTCCCCTAGAATTAGGATCTGGCGTGCCAAAGCCAGCATACGATGTCTCGGGTCCATCCTCCTCGACTATCAGGTCTTCTCGACGATTCCCCAAAAAAAACACATTAGAGAAGAAAGGGAGATAAGAACACAATAATACATCCTATATGGGATAAGGAATCATAGAACAAAACATCAACATGTTAACATAGTACACATACAAAGCAGATACATGCATTCAACCATCTCTCAAGTCACACTTGGTCAACCATCTCCAAAATGTCATTTCTCTCAAGATCAAAACCACTTCTAGGAGTACTAAGGACCTGTTTGAATTCCCTTTTTAAAAACTGTTTTTCATTTTCAAAAATTTAAAAACTCAAAAACTTGTTTGATGAACCTTGTTTTCTAAAATAATTTTGAAATCTGATTTTGTTTTTTAATTTTGGGAATTAAAAAACGGGAACACCTAAAAGCTGTTTTCCTTCTCACTTTTATATTCCCGTTTTGAAAACTAAAAATACAAGGAAAAATTCACTTTTCATTAATGGCAGTTTTGTAATATTTAGCAAATTTTATTATTTAATTTAAATTTTTACATTTTTTATTTAATTCCATGAAATAATAATCTAAAATATAACATGACATTCATATAACATGTATGGACTAAATTCAAAATTATTGTCACGTATAAGGACCAAAAGATTAGTTTAACCTTTATTTGACTTTACCACTACATGTTGCTTTATATATGTTTCTTTAGAGGTGAATTATATATCACTTTATCACCGTATTCAAGCGTTGTTTTAATTACTTTTACTTTATTAATTAAGTTGTTGTAATATATGTTACTTTAGAAAGTGAATTATATATTACTTTCATTAAAATATATCCATTTTTGTCAATATATTATTCAATGTTACTTAATTAAAAATGTGGGTAGATAGAAACATAAAAAAAAAATAATGGGACATTTTGAATAAAAACTCGCAATTGGTCTCATTTTAAAAATATGTATCAAACAAGTTTTCTATTTTTTAATTTTCAAAGCATACTTTGAAAACAAGTTTTTTCATTTTCTCATCTCTAAAACAGTTTTAGAAAATAAAATTACCAAACATATTTTTTTTTTAATTCTCTTCTTAAAACAGTTTTTAAAATTGATTTATAAAATAATTTTTAAAAACTAAAAATCAAAACTAAATCAAACAAGCCATAACTCTTTATGCGTGTTAGCAGATTCTCTTCACTATACATTCCCACCTCGGAGAATGTGAGTTAGTTTGTCCAGGTAAACCTTCTGCTCGTCATGAACAATAAGAGTGTATCACGAGTCCTCTTTCCTCGACAGGGAGGGTTGTCTTGGTCGCCTCGAAATGTCCACCGATGATGTGGAATACTCAGGGGTCCGTCGGGATAACCAGGCACCAGCGATCGGCCTCATGACATGATAGGATTGATCCTATCCGTCACAAACCGCCCCTTCCATATTTCGTACCCGTACTCAGGTACAAACCAACCTCGTATGACTCTCAATCATACGGTTCGCCACTTAGCAACCATGCAATGCAGCATACATCCATCTCGAGTTGATACCGGTAATCTCACACTTAGTCATATCTCCACAACAACGATGTCTCACATCCACAAACTCATATCTCGACCAACAAAATATCTCAATCGTATCAACCCAGCCAACTCAAGAATACAACATATCAACCAATCCATAGAATATATGATAAGACACTATCCATTATATCAAGCATGCCAACTCAACACATATAAGCACATAATCAACCAATCAACCAGATATCACAGCATGCAAAGAAAATCATCCTCAACCAATAATCTTCTAACCTAGGGTATCCACTTAGCGATGATATCCCAAAGATACCTACACCTACGGTTTAGGCACTTCTCCAGAGCTCAACCTCTAGTAGGGTTTAGGGCTCCCCTCTACTCTTGCCTTCCCGACGATCAAGGTTTCTTTCTCCCCACCTGAAAACCACTGAGGAAACACGATCACGAACACGCCAACACCATGAAAGATCTCACAAACTCCTTACACAATCGCAACTCTCTCTCCAATAACAACCTCGTTCGCAGCTCCAGAACTTGCCCGAATCATGGGGAAAACACGTAGACAACATTGTTAACCCTAGGGCGAATCGAAAAGCAAGAAAAGACCAAGACCGGGCGAAGAACACAAAGAACATACGAAGAATGCTAATGTCAACGTATCGACGTGTAAGGAATTTGAGCTTACCTTCGAGTCAGGAGCAACAGTCTCCGGCCTCCATCGATGATAACGCCATATATTTGGAGGTTGTTGGAGGTAAAAATAAGAAGGGGCACGTGTATGTGCTTGAGCAGCTGGGTGTCCTTTTGTGGCCTCGTCGTCCCGTAAGGCTAGACACGGGGACATGAATATCCTTCCTCCAGAGGACATACAACATATTCGGGAGACTATCACACGACTGCATGATGAGCTCGCCGCACAGCAGGCTAGAGAGAGAGAGTTGTAGGCGACGATTGATCACTTGCATGGCACAACACAATACATCTTGGAGCATTTGCGGCTTCAGTCCATTGCTGCAGCTGTTGCGCCACCACCTCGTACACCGCCTACTGCAGAGGACGACTGGGAGGACGACACCGACACCCAGCAGGAAGACCCACCTCCATCATGACTTATTTTCTTTGTATTTTGATTTTCCATCTATATACTTTATGTAACGAATTGATACAATTTATTGACACAATAATTGTTTTGATTCTCCTTATTTTTTAATACAATTTCACATATATGCGATATTGATTATTGGTTGCTATTATTAATATATAAATTCAAAAAAAGATATTTATAATATTAATAATAATGAAAATAGTATTTTAAATATAATAATAATATTAGTAATAAAATAAATTTAAATATATTTAATATTTAATAATTTAGTGGTGTTAAATGTTAGTGGTGTTAAATGTTTATATTACGGTGACCGAAGTTGCGATCGAAGAGACGGTCGCTATATTGGTCTCCAAGAACAAAGCAATTGCTCCTTTAGCGATTGAGCCTGGCCGTCGCTATTTTGTGACTGTTATCAAAATTCGGTCGCAACACAAATATTGACTGGGCCGATTTTTTGGGACCGCGTTATATTGGTAGCTAACGTCAATAGCAACCGATAGCCCACGAATAGCGACTGCTATAGTCGGTCGCTAAAACGCTCTTTTTTTGTAGTGACCTCCCAAGGACTAAGGCAGTATTGGAAAAATCTAGGACAACCAACACTAAGTCATACTCCAACCAAAGCCTATGACAACCGTTTTTATAAGTAATTTCAATGGCCAACATTGTAGTAACAAGCTTAGCAGAAAAGGAAGTCGATATACCAATGAAAGAGGCAAAACCACACAAGAGTACAACACTGCTATCCCTAAAATGACCTGCCCCAGCAGTAAGACCTGGAGAACCCCTTGAAGCTTCATCCGTATTACATTTAATCCAACCACAAACTATATTTCCAAAGCTTTTCCTTCTGATGTTTAGACAATTTTACTGAGAAATCCTTCAAGGACTTAGAAGATTGACCATTATGCACATTACTAGTAGGAGGATCATCCTCTATTAATTTCATCATCAATATCATTTGCCTAAAATTTTCCTAAAACTTGCCACCTTAGGACTAATTGGAGGGATGCTAAATTCTGGTGTACTAAGATTAACACCACTGGCTGCAGCCTCACAACTAGACATAGAAGCAACTGAGTGAACTAAAGGACTATCAAGGTTAGCAATTTGTTTACCTTTATCTGCTTTGACCACAATAGGATCTAGGTCTACCCCATTAAGAAACTTTTCATCATCATTAACAAGACTTTGATTCCCAATGTATACAATCTAATCATTCGAACGAGTATGCAACTTTATGCATACACAAAAAGCTACCAACACGGTTGATCCAAGTGATAAGAAGCTTGGTTTTTCTTAAGCAAGGTATCGAGTTCGAGTTTTGTAAATGAAAAAAATAGGTGCAAGAAGAGTTTTGCCCCCTTAAATATGCAACTAAGCAAATTAAAATAAATATAAATTAACTTATCGGTTTGGCTGAGGCGTGCAAAGCACTTGGCTTAAGAGTATTTTCCCACCACGAGTTGATAACCCGATACAATTGGTCTCAAGGCTAGCAATCTCCAGGATACAACAGCCACTTCTTGCAAGCATTGCACGTGAAATAATAAGGGCACAGGAACAACTTTTTGGATGCTCAAGGAAACAAGAAAACCAAAAACCATATCACAGTTTAATTTTCCCCAATATATAGTAAAATCACGTTTTACACCGCGTGTGCAAGCCCTCTAGCTAACCACAATCAAACCCCCACTTTTATATGGCTCTTTCTATGGTACCTCTACAAATTTGAGGGTACTAGTACCCTCAAGAATACACTACTAGAAAATGTGTTTTTAGCGACCGAAATTAGCTACGGAAACGTTTCCGTAGCTAATGGCGACCGTATTAGCTACCATATTTTAGTTTTCTAAACACTAATAAATATTGACATTTAGCTACGGGATTAGCTACCGAAATTTGTGGTCGCAAATATTCGGTCGCTAATACGGTCGCCAAAGCTGCGATTTTTAAGGTCAAATTTGTTGACTTTTTAGCTACCGAATCTGAGACCGAATCCTATTTCAACGGTCATTTTTTTACATTAGCGACCGAAAATGTATCGGTAGCTAAATATTTAATAGTTAGAGACGGATTTAGCGACCGAAAAAGCGGTCGCTAATATAAATCCCTAAATGTTCACCTTCCCCCCATTTTCTTCTTTCTCTCGCACTCTGCCTCCCACGCTCACTCTCTCTCGCACTCTGCCTCTCACTCTCACTCTCTGCGCCGCTGCCTCCGATCGACTCTCTCTCTCTCTTTCTCCATCACCGGTTGACTCTCTCTCTCTCCATCGCTGCCCCTCGCCTCGGTTCCGTCCACGCACAGGTATGCTCATCCCTCCCTCTCCCTTTTTCATTCATTATGTGAATGTGCCACAAACACCGTTGCTTCTAAGCTCCACCGTCCACGCACAGTTTCTCATTCCCTCTATAAGTCACACTCCAGCCTTGCTTCTAAGCTCCACCGTCCACATCCAAGAACTCTTAACAATGGTGAGCAGAGATTGAAGAGGGCGTTTTGGTGCCCTAGGGTTTCAGAAATGATGCTTTTCCTCTAACATCTCTTTTTCTATCATAGAATTTTGTTAGGACGGAGGGAAGAACCGGTTGAGGTTGAAAGGGAGGGAGTAGAACTCTTCATTCCCTTTTGTTCTGATAGCTTATTAAGTAGTATAGATATAGAGAGAAAGAAAGAACCCTTGTGATTTGAATACACAAGTTAATTGGGTATATGTATTTATACTAGTAGTACTGTTTGTTAACATAGAGAGCGCACTTGTGGTACATCTAATAGTTTTGCAGTATACACATGATATTTTTATTATTCAATATTGTCAAGTTTAAATGAAAATATGAAACACGTCCATTTTCATTCAGTGATCTTGTTTATTTGCCCAATTATATTGTTTTTGAACAAGTTGGAGACCTTCAAGTGTCCTTTATTGACACAGAAAGATTTGTGTCTTTAATTCATAGATTTGCTCTTATATATGCTGGACTTGTTGCTGCTTCTCTGATGAATTTTTATTTTTGCAATTTTCCCGTTTTGTTTTGGTTAACTCGTATCCTCTTTGTGCTGTTGTTTTCAAGCTTCATGGTAATAGAGATAAAATCTACTAGACAGAAAATAAGATTATAGTTTCTATTATAATTAGTCAAATAAAATTGAGCATTGGGTCTGTTTTTATATATAGAATCAAGCCAAAGCAAATAAATCCATCAGTTTTGCTGCTATAGAACAAATATGTAGAGTCAATGATCTAGATCCCTTGCTCCCTTTTGTTTATTACTTTAATTTTTAACTTGGATTGAAACATTAGCTCACAGGAACATTAGCAAAAATTAACAAAACCAAAGGTGTATGACAATAGCTTAAATCACATTGCTGGGCTACTAACACACAAGCTCAAAACAAATATAGGAAAACATGACTAGATTTTGTAATGTTCCATATCCCCCTCCCCAAAATGAAAAACCAATTCAATCAATATAAGATAATTTTGGACCTTCAGTAGTCAAGTCATGAGAAGCAGTCATACCATAGAGGTACATATTAACATGTAACAATAAGGAACCGAATAGAGTTTAGTGACTTGAGTCCAATCACTACTCGTGACATTTTTAGGGATGTTCATGGTTTAGTCTAGTTCATAGTTCACACATCCTAGTTCATTAGTGCTTCAAATTCTACTAATAACTATATATATATATATATATATGATATTATGTGAGAAACATGTGTATATATGGATTGGTTCAGTTTACTCTCAAAACCCTGAACCAAAACAATCAGAATGAAACCAAATCGAGCCACCTGGTTTAATTTAAACTAGTTTATTCAGTTTGATTGATACCCCCTATGTTTAGGTAGTACGCTAAGCTCCCCAAGCTTATCTCTTACTGAATTGTTGTGATCTGATCTACCATCTCCTCCACATCCTGGCCTAAAAAGCCTTTAGGCTGCTGCTGCTGGTTCCCTTCCATCACACACAACAGAATGCAATAACTACGCAAATTCAAGATGATTCTTGCAGTCAATTATATTTCTTGGCTATTACATTTCCACCAATTTGTTTTAGCAATTATTAACATAAGCAAAAGGCTCGGTACAGACATTCACCAATTTAAAATCTATTGTGCAGGACCTAATCTCTCTGCTACCAGGAAAATCTATTGAAATAACTTGTTTGTAGATTTGTATAATGCACTATTGTGGCCATTATAATTAAACCACCTTAATAAACATGTAAAGATCTTAACTTAATGATCATTTAGTAGATTTTGATTAAAATTTTAGTGCATTGGATTCTATTAGGATTGGAATATTAAAAAGTTCTGGAGTTATATGTTGAATGTTAAGTTGACTACTAATTACTTTGCCACTTAAATTCCATGTGATGGTATTCAGCTATTTCTCAAACCAGAATCTTTTATAATTAGACTTCAATATCTTACCAATACAAACATCTTGCTCCTTTATATACAGAAGATCTCCCTTGCATTTACAATCGTAACCACCCCAGGTGTTCTTGCAGCTACAGCCATCACACTGACAAGCACTTCGTTCCTTACATTCATCAACATCTGAATCGGATCAAAATAGAAATTTCAGAAAAGAGTTATATATTTGAAAAACTGATCATATAAAGAAGACAACTGAATGTTTTGAATTGCCACCATGGAACAAATATTACCTTCACATTTCTTACCATCCCCACGAAACCCAACTGGGCACTGACAGCCATTTATCTTGGACTCCTTTATACAAAATGGGAATTCGGTAAGCCTTGAGGCATGTCAAGAAAAGTGATAGAATAGATCTTTTACGAAAAAAACTATAAGGAAAAAAGCTAAGATTAGGTTAAGAAGTACTGAACTGAGCAAGCTGAGAAAGTTAATCTATTTTTAGTTTCTGACCAACAACCTCCATTGTTTAATGAACACCTTGCAGGTCCAAAAGCTGCCAAATAAGGCAAAAAGTAAAAATATCTCAGCAACATCATGAAGAAGAGCATATCACTTTGAGTACATTAGTAATACAAGTGTCCTATAAACATAGAAAACTGGGACATGTAACAAGCAGAGGAGGTAGCAAGGAAAGAAGAAAGATAGAGAGATAATTTATGATAAACATTGTGAGTGTACTCAATTAAGGTCAATAGATTAACTTGTACACTATTGGTAAGTTTAACTGCATGATTTTTCTTACTAGGTTAGATAAATGAAGCTATATATTCTAGTTCTTCAGTTGAATGTGGAGGATTAATCTTAAGCTTGAAATTTTCCATAAATGTCGTCATACATGAGTACTTGCAAACTTTTGACTAATTGAATTGTTTGTAATTTTTTTTCTTAAGTTTTTTGATTGCTTGGTCTCACACTACATGTCATGCAAAATTTAATACAATTTCTTGCCTACATGAGCAATACTGAGTTACCAGCCAGCTACTGATCATTCTAGGCCTTTTGAAAAGAAATATATTTTTTTGTTTATTTTTAGGAAGACTGACTCAATGTTTTTTGCTTCTGCTGCTGCTGCTGTATATAAGAGAATTTAGAAACATAATTCCAAGTTCATTACTGTTTTATATCCAAGCAAGCTTCTAGAAGTAGGATCATCCCACACAAGGAGCAACACTCTCACACCTTCCTGTGATTTAGCTTTGAGATCTTGAAATCTCGATTGTTTAAAGTGAATGTTACTATTATATTTGCTAACTACCATGATATGTAATGTTTCATTGTCATGGTCTCCTTGCTCCTTGTTAAGTTGAACATATGAAATTTAATTTCAAGTACTAAGGATTAAAGTTTTAAATTATTTTATTAAAGTCTTAGTTTTCCGTTTGAGATTCCATATTATGAGCACGTGTATTTTAATATGGTGGAGAACTTGGACTAAGAATTCTTGTTCTAGTTAGCAGCGATGGAAGCACCTGAGCATCGGAGGTGGATGGATAGAAGGAAAGATTGTGGACATTTGACCCCCGAGTTTGTAGAGGGGGTGCTTGAGTTCGTTCAGTTTGCTAGCAATGAAGAGAGCTATCTAAATCAAGTGAATCCAAAAATGAGGTGTCCTTGTAAGAAATGTCAGTGTCGACGATACCATTATGGGGATGATGTGATGGTACATCTCTACAACAAGGGTTTCATGCCGAATTACTACTATTGGACCAGCCATGGTGAATCCGTGCCACAGATATCCCCGGTTATGGTGGACGATGCATATTACGGTCCTGGTGAACAGAGGGAACAATTTAATCCTTTCGAGCAGATGGTTATGGATCATGCTGGCCCTGAAGTTGGTCGGGTCATTCAACAGAATGTGGTACACATAGAGAAGGATCCAAATCCTGATGCACGAAGATTTTATGACATGCTGGCGGCTGCGCAAGCCTCGTTGTGGGATGGTTGTCAGGATTACTCGGAATTGTCGGCTTCTTTGGTTGCTCTTAGCCTCAAGTCTGATTATAATATGTCGGAGGGTTGTTTCGATCGTATGGTTTAGTTTATGGGCGAGGTTATGCCAAGTGAAAATCGAATGCCTCAAAATTTTTATCAGGCTAAGAAGTCGGTGGCAAATTTGGGTTTGGGTGTTGAGAAAATTGAATGTTGCCCGAATGGATGCATGTTATATCGTAACGAATATGCGGTTGAGACGGTTACTGTTTGTAGATTTTGTGGCACTGATCGGTATAAGATCACAACCAATCGAAAGGGAATTGAAAAAAGAACCCCCTTAAAAAGAATGTGGTACTTCCCGATTACTCCTAGACTCCAAAGAATGTACTCTTCAATGGCCACTGCACCTCACATGCGATGGCATGATAACAAACAAAGAGATCAAAGTGTATTGTGTCATCCGTCAGATGGAGAAGCATGGAAGCATTTTGATAGGATGTACCCTGAGTTTTCTCAAGAGGCTCGAAATGTCAGATTAGGGTTATGTACGGATGGATTCAATCCTTTCGGCCAGTACGGTAAAGCTTACTCGTGTTGGCCGGTTATTATGACTCCGTATAATCTTCCGCCTGGGATGTGCATGAAGAGGGAGGTTATGTTCCTGACAGTTCTAATTCCGGGTCCTTCGAATCAGAAAAGTAAGATTGATGTGTACATGCAGCCTTTGATAGAAGAGTTGACCAGTTTGTGGAGTCATGGTGCCGCAACATATGATGTATCATTGAGGCAGAATTTCATGATGAAGGCAGCTTTGATGTGGACGATCAATGACTTTCCGGCGTATGGGATGTTGTCGGGTTGGATGACCGCGGGGAGGCTTGGTTGCCCTTGTTGTATGGGGCAATCAAAGGCTTACACTCTTAACCACAGTCGCAAGACTTCTTATTTTGATTGTCACCGCCAATTCCTTCCACAAAACCATCCTTACAGAAAGAATAGAACTGCATTTAAGAAAGGGCGTGTCGAGACTGCTCGCCCTCCCACACGTTTTACTGGAGAAGAGATTTGGAAGATGATTGAGTCACTCCCGTTTATTCATGAGTCTGGAGGAGAACCGATACCTGGGTATGGCACTGAACATAATTGGACAAAAAAAAGTATATTTTGGAGTTTACCGTATTGGAAAACGCACCTCCTCCCCCATAACATTGATGTCATGCACACTGAGCGAAATGTGTTTATGAATGTGTTTGACACGGTGATGGATATCAAGGGTAAGACGAAGGATACATATAAGGCTCGCTTAGATATAGCAGAAATATGTAAACGACAGGAGCTTGAGTTGATGGACATTGGAGGTGGCAAGTTTCGAAAACCAAAGGCAAAATATGTATTGAGTAAACCCCAAAGGGTAGCTATATGTGAATGGGTTAAACAACTCAAGTTGCCAGATGGATATGCATCCAACTTATCAAGATGTGTCAACTCTAAGGAAGGAAAGTTGCATGGTATGAAAAGTCATGACTGTCACGTATTCATGCAACGGTTGCTTCCCATTGCATTTGCCTCTTTACCGAATGATATTTGGAAGCCGCTTGTTGAGCTCAGTTTATTTTTCAGAGTGTTGACTTCCACAACATTAAATGTTGAACAATTGCTGGTTATGGAACGTGAGATCCCTGTCTTGTTATGTAAGTTGGAACAAATATTTCCTCCGAGCTTCTTTGATGCAATGGAACATCTTCCCATCCACTTACCATATGAAGCAAGAGTTGGTGGTCCAGTTCAATATCGTTGGATGTATCCCTTTGAGAGGTATACATCCCTTTTAATCATAAAACGTGTTAGTCTTTTATATATATATATATATATATATATATATATATATATATATATATATATATATATATATATATATATATATATATATATATATTAATCACAATATCTTCAAACAACCAACCAATATTCCAGGTTCTTGCGTTCGTTGAAAGAAAAAGTGAAAAACAAGGCTAGAATAGAAGGATCTATTTGTGAAGCATATTTAGTGGAGGAGGCATCTACTTTTGCTTCTTTTTACTATCCGTCTGACATAGAGACCAGGAGGACTAGAATACCACGTAATGTTGACGCAGGTGAAGGTTGTTCATCTAGTCCTCAGATATCAATTTTTAATTATCCGGGCCGTGCGTGTGGTGCATCAAAAACAGCTTGGTTGGACATACGTGATGAGAAAGTTGCTGAGTTGTATGTGCTTCAAAATTGTGACGAGGTGGAGCCATATTTAGGGTAGGTCTGTATTCATATAATTTCTTGTTGTTCCTACTATTATTTCCGATTCATTAATTTCTTCTTGGTTCTTCTTAGTAAATATGCCAATGAGCTAAAAGAGCTAGATGCCGACATTTCGGACTCCCAAATTCAACAGGAGATTGCCAACCATTTTCCTAATTGGTTCAAAAATTACGTAAGTTACTTTGTAATTCATTATGTACTATGTCCTCGTAACATGCTTTATATACTCCAACTTAATTTCATATTCATTATGTAGGTTCTAGATATTGAAAACCAAATTGAAGATCCGATCTTGAAAGCTTTGGCATGGGGCCCAAAAAGAAGGGTTGAAACATACGAAACTTATATTATAAATGGCTACAAGTTTCACACAAAGGGATGGGGTCAAGGCATGAAAACTTCTAATTCCGGTGTTTGTGTACGAGGGACCAACGGACAATTAGAGGATGACTTTTTTGGGATATTGACTAATATTATTGAATTAGAGTATTATGGTTATCCTAGTAAAAACTTAGTCCTATTCAGGTGTGAATGGTTTGATACTACTCCCAACAGGGGCACAAAAGTAGACAATAGGTATGGAACTGTTGAAGTTAAGCAGTCACGAAGATATCAAGTATATGACCCGTTCATATTTGCACAACAAGCTGAGCAAGTTTATTACACACCGTATCCCGAGGGACATCAAGACTGGTTGGGTGTTATCAAGATAAAGGCACGCAGTGCAATCACGGATAATGTAGTTAGTCAACCGGAGACAGAGGCTCCATACCAAGATGTTCATGAAATTGACGAAATCCAAGTAGTGTTGCATATTGATCCGGACGATTACAATGATATTCTTGCGGATGCTCGGCCTGGGGATGAGATAATTGACACTGTATTACTGGATCAATATGACATGGACGAATCTAGCGAAGATACATACATAACATCCGATGGTGAGGAGACTGAGGGTGAATTTAGTGATAGAGATTCTACATAGGTAATTTATATATAAACACATATCAACTGCTTTTGTTAAGTTTTGTTATTTGTTGTATATCCACTAGATTGATTATATTGTGAATTGAACAAGAAACAATAAACATGAGTGAGAAGATGACTCTAATGTTTTGGTGTAGAAAACCAAAGGTTAGGTTCCAACAAATGTTTGTCACTTATTGATATATATACATAGATATATGTGGATTACATTGTAATACTTGGTTTTATTTTTTCTTCCAAACAGATGGCAGACGACGCTAGTCGTGGTCGTCGTGGCGGACGTTATAGTCGTGGTCGTCGTGGTGGGAGACAGGGTTCCACCCATCCACCCTCAACATCCGACCAACTCAGAGTGAACACAGGTGACTCTGTCGCAGCACCCACACCGACCACACCAGCCACCCCCGCCACACCGGTCACACCAGCATCGTCCGTGCAGAATAACGAGACGGTGTCAGCTGAGCAGCCAGGGACGAGAGATCCCACGGATCGGAGGATCTGGCTTCGCCCATTTGGAACCAATGAGTAAGTTATTTATTAATTATGGTTGATTTTATGGTTTATAATTTTGGTTAATTATTACTAATGCTTAGTTGTGTATTATATATTATGTGTCAAAAGTTTTGATCCTCCAGAGGGGCCTAGTAAACAGATTTCTAGGTGTGTCAGGGGCCAATATAACGAGCCCTGGCCCACATGGAAGAAAATCCCGGATGCCGTTCGGAAAAACTGGTTCATTCACGATTTCGGTGTAAGTTTCATTTAAACTCCTAGACTTTATAATTAGTTTGATTATATTTAAGTTTCATCATTTATTTATTTTGATTTATTTCAATTTCTACATTTACTTAGTTTAATTTATTTCAATTTCTATATGTTCATTTTCTTTACTTGGTTTGATATTTTCTTGTCTTCCAGGCACATTTCAAGTGGTTGCCTGAACATGAACGACAGATCCGCCAAGCATTTGAGACCAGAGGGTCTTCAATAGTCAAGAATGCTATGAACAAGATCAGAGAGAACAAAGATAAGGGCGATTGGATCCGCCCCGATGTGCTCCAGCGCTTGAGGGATTACTGGGCCACCAATGAGGAGTTCGCCCATAGGAGCGCGGTCGGTAAGCAAAATAGGGCCGTGGACTCAGGAGCTCCTTTGTACACAGGTGGCTCTGTGTCTATTCCCGGCCATCATAAAAGATTGGTAAGTTAATTTAAATTTATGTTTATTTATATATTCATATATATTGTGCTCTTTATTATTAATTACAAATTTAATACCTACTTTATATATGCAGACAAAAGCGAAGAAGAGACTCCCCACAGCATTTGAGGTCTTGGAGGAGACCAAGAAGACGAAGGATGGGGTTTGGGTCGGGAAGTCCAAGACGATTGCTGTAAGTTATTATTACAGCATAATTATTGTCAATTAAATAATAAAGAGTGTGAATAGTACAAAATGGAACAAACTATTATATATTATGAGTTCAACCTTTGTAGTTTCTCTGAGTTCAACCTTTTGTAATCATCCACCTCAATAAAGCTGCCAATAATGAACCAAGTGGTTTCCCTGCGCATAGAAAATGAGTATCTGCTTCGATAGTCTCTCCAAGTGAAGTTTGATATGTCCTGTTTTCGCCTGTATAGGAGTCCAAGTCGACTGATTGCTCTAATTTTACTTCAACTTTCTTTGATATAAACCACTTCAAAGTCTTCCTTGAAGCTTTTGGCCCAATGTATTCCAGCAACCTTGATCCTTTGTGCACTATAGTGACCTTCTTGTCAGGAAAATCAACAGCAATCTCTGCGGCAAGTTCAACGCCAGTTGGACCTCCCCCAACAATCAAAACTGAACTTGCAGATTTTATCTTTTCATTTTCTGCCAGTGAAAAGAATCATCATCACTCATATGAAATAGACACCTTGGAAATCATTCACACAATTTAATCCCAAATGGGCAATAGCAATTTATTGAATAATGTTGGATGCAAATCTCCAAGGAACACATCACCTCACATCATAGTGAGATAGCATAATCAGAGTGTTGGTGTGTAGGAAAAGTGATGAGATTAGTTATAATCAGATGGTGAAAACTACAATAGAAGTGAGGTAATGTGCCTGTGTGTGAGTAACACTATTCCAATTTATTATATTCTTGAACTTCGATTAGAAATCCACGACCTACTCTAAGCTTGTAGACTAGCTTAGAAATAGGAACTACAATATCCAAACCGATAAAGCACAGTCGTCACAGTGATGAAGGATCAAGATTCAAGAGTTAATGATATATATCATTTAGTTTGAATTTAGATATTCTCCTTTGTTCGTTTCTTTTCCACCTCCGGGTAAAGACTTTAGACTATAAAGATTTTCCCTCAAGTGTTACCTGCTTTGTATTGGTCCAGTCTTTCAATCCTGGTTTTGGGGATAGGTTCTGTGTGGCCAGTGGCAATAACAAGATAGTCATATGCAATTTGACCGCCATCTTCAGTGAAGACTTCAGTTTCAGATATGTTGACGGCAGTGGATGTAACAAGGTCACCTTTTGTGAAGTATTCCCTATGGTTGATCACAGTCCTTTCTGCAAAAGATGGCTCAACCAATGCCCTCAAGCTTGCCCATGGAATCTCAAAATATTCCTTCCTGTGTTCAATAGCTCTCAGTCAGTGCATCCATTTACATATAACAAGTTCCATGTACATAGTGCCTCATACATCAGTAACAGAACATCAAATATTCCCCAAACTAATGATCACTCTGCATGAAATATGATAAAGCCTACTAAAAGGCATCCAGGTGGTATAAAGTTGATAAAGCCTACTATTCTCATAAATTTAATTCTAAGAGTGAAGCCAACTAGAGCAGACTAGCATGTCATATCAAAATAACTATTAATCTTAAATTTGAAACTAACTACAAACACAAACATTCAATTAAACATAGAAAAGTATGGTTAACACATTGTCCTTCTACATATAATAAATGCTAACACTACGTTACGCTAAGTAGTAAACATCTTGCCAGATGATAGTAACATAAAGTATGGTTACAGTAATATGCAATTAACCATTTTATATAGCTGAGTTAACCATACTTCATATTCACATCACTTGACTAGAGGTATTGTAGAATCCTCCATAACAAGGAAAAAACTCCTCTAAAGTGAGTAAGTAAGAGCATATTCACCATTGATTTGATCTAAAGTGCATTATGACCCTAACCTGCTAAATAATTAAAGGGCGGGTTGCCTTGCCATTTGTTTAGGAAATGCTTGTGACCAGTACATCAGTGCATGATGCCAGTACAGCTTTTAGAATATGATATGGTACTGTTTTGTTTTGCATATGAGCTAGAGGCCCTGGTTTTATGCTTTGTCTAATACTTTTGATTGTTGGATATGTGGAAAACAAAGGGTAAAATCAACATCAGTTATGGTGAGAGCTGCTTTATTATATGTTTTATTATTTTTAATATTTAAAAATCCTAATGTGATTTATTATGCAGGAAAAGTTTTATGAAAGACGGGGTGATGCCACCAGTCAGGGACAAGAGCACTCTGCTGCATCCGACAACGCCATTTTCTTGGAGGTGGTGGGTGGTAAAAACAAGAAGGGTGTTGTGTATGGGTTGGGTCGGATGGGGGATGAGTACTTGACCTCATCGACGTCACATACTCAATCCGATCCTGGCCTTACCCCCGACGTACGAGAGGTTATCGCCAATCTCAATGCTGAGCTGGCAGCGAAGGACAACAGGATAAACCACTTGGAGAGGACGATGGATCAGACACAGAGAGAGATGCACGCATTGTTCCAGCACTTAGGATATAGGCCCGGTTCCTCTGGTGCCATTCCACAAGATGATTCACATGCTGATCCAGGTGCCGATGATGAGGACGATGGCGAGGACGATAATGGCTGGATCCCCCCCCCACCACATTGATATTATATTTTTTACATTTAGTTACTACCACTATTGTACTACATGTGTTGTTTCTATTTGGATATTGGATATTGTATTAGATGTTTATATATATGGTGGATTTATATTGATGTTTGAGTTGAGTATAATTTTATGTAATTTATCTCTGTTTTGTATGATTAAGCAGGATGGTAATTTTGGTAAAAGTTTGGTATTATTGCAAAAAAAAAAAAAAATGATATTTAGCTACCGAATCGGATTCGGTAGCTAAATATAATTTGCAAATTTAAAATTTAGCTACCGAATCCTATTCGGTAGCTAAATAAAATTTGCAAATTTAAACGTTAGCTACCGAATAGGATTCGGTAGCTAAATAACCGAATCCTATTCGGTAGCTAAACCAAAAATATATATTTAGCGACCGAATTGTATACGTCGCCAATTCGGTCGCTAAACTGGTAACAGATATGGTATACGTGACCATTTCAGCGACCACAATGTTTATATTTAGCTACCGAAATATTCCGTAGCTATTGGCGACCGTAGTGAAATTCGGTAGCTAAATCGATTAGCTACCAGCACTTTAGTTACCAACTCCAGTCGGTCGCTAATTCGGTAGCTAAACAATTTAGCTACCGAATTTTGGATATTAGCTACCGGAAAATTCGGTAGCTAAACATCATTTTTCTTGTAGTGATAAAATAATAAAAATAGGGTTAATAGAAGAAATTGATATAAAATATAAAGAATTAGGAAATCTATTATAAGAAGAAATTAATAGAAACATAATTCTACTAATAGAAAATACCAATAAAATTGCAGAATATACTTATAATAGAATACAAAAAGGTCGGAATGAAACAGCTAGTATACATGAAACACTAAATAATATAAGTAAAGAAAAAGAAATAACTAATGAAGATGAAAACATTAGAAAAATTAGAGAATTTCTTCAACAATTAGAAAAACTTTTAGAAGACGAAGAAAATAATAAATATATAACAAAAAGAGAATTAGAAGAGCTATTAGAAAAATCAAGAAAATCAGAAAACATAGTAATAAAACAAGAACATAAACTCTTAGCCCCAATAACCACATGGAGAGACTAAAAACCGAATATATGGAAACAATAAAGAAATCAAATGATTTAGAAGAAATTCAACAATTACTTGAACAATTAAAAATAGTTGAAAAAGAAAATAATCAAATACAAAAAATAGAACGAATTAATACCATTCAAGAAAATGAAGAATTAGTATTAAATTATAATTCTTCTTCAGGATCAAATACAAATTATGATGAAATACATATGGAAAGAGGAGGACCAAGTAGTAGTCTAATACCCAAAAGAAAAAGAAAAGAAGAATGGGATAACTATGAACAGGAAACAATGTATAATAGAAGTTATGTTAGAGAAAATGATAAATGGACAAGGGTTCCTGAAGAATTTAAACCACGATATGAATCAATTAGATCAGGGAATATCTTAAACCTTGATTGTGCAAAAAACAAAGAAGATATAATCTTAAAATGGATTAATGAAATAACATTATGAATGGCAACAGATGAAAAATTTAATGGACCTAGATTTATCAGCCATAAAAAACTTTCTTATTTATAAAATAGCAGGAAATGTACACAAATTCTTAAATGGAATAAAGGATTAAAACCGGCAACAATATATATCAACTACACGTAATAATCAAGAATTTGCTAGCTTAATTATGAATTTAATTTATGAAGAATTTGTAGGATACGCTAGTATAGAACATATTGCAGAAGTAAATAAATACTTACATGAAAAAGCCAAAGTACACCTAAATAAAATTCAGATATGTGATATCAGTGAAATAGAAAGTTTTATTTGTGAATATCAAAAATACTATTATCAACTAAATACTGAAACAAAAGAAATATACAACGAAATATTTATAGATAAATTACCATTTCCTCTTAATAATAAAATAAAAAATATCTGGCAGTTAAATCTAAATGAAACTGCAAATACTCTAGGAGGAATTAGTCAAACTCTCTACAAAGAATTAAGAGATCAATGTCTGAATCGAGAAACAATAAGGCAACTTAATAGAGGAAGCAATATAATTTGTTGTGTTATACCAGAAAACAAGCTACCAGGAAATTATGGATGTAACAAGCCAACAAAAAGAAGAAAATACTATAAGAACAAACCTAAATTAAGAAAAACTTATCCAAAGAAAAAGGCATACAAAAACACTAAGAGAAAATACTTTAGGAGAAAACAAACACCAAAAAAGTATTGTCCAAAGGGAAGAAAGAAATGCGTATGTTGGATATGTAACATAGAAGGACACTATGCAAATGAATATCCGCAAAAAAAAAAAAAGATAAAGATTTTAAGGAGAAATCCAAAATAATAAAAAAGTTATATAATATATATGACCTAGAACTACAAGAAGACGAAATAAGTAATACCAAGGAAAGTATCTACGAATATTCAGAACATGAATTATCTTCAGAAGAAACAGAATTCGAATAATTATATTAAAATTATAGTAGAAAAAAGCAATAAGGAAACTGAAGCTTATATTGATACTGGCGCAAGTATTTGTCTTGCAACGAAAGCATTATTGGAAAAATGGGAAAAATTAGAAAAACCATTAAAAATATAAATAGCAGATGAATCTATACACCCTCTATTTTGGGTAGCAAAAAGAGTAACATTAAAGATACAAGGTAAATTATTTATCGTACCTAAATTCTATCAACAAGAAACTGGCATAGACGTCATCTTAGGAAATAACTTTTTACGTCTATATTCACCATTTTGTCAATACTTAGAATATATCACTCTCAAGACTCCTTATATTAGAAATACACAACTCCGAGAAATACTTACTATTCCTATTATACATTATTCTAAATGTACCTATTCTACGCAACAATCAGAGCTTAGCAAGCTGAACCGTGGTGAGTTGGTCACTACTATTTATCAAAAAATTCGCTATGCATCAATTAATTTAGAACCAAAACGAAGAATCACAGCTTATATTAAGGATCTTTTAAATAAATTATGTAGCGAAAACCCTCTAGATCCAAAAATTAATAATAAAAATACCGAGCTTGTAGAGTTAAAATTAAAAGATCCAACTAAAGAAGTAAAATGTAAACCCATGATTTATACCAAACAAGATAGAGATGAGTTTGCAGAAGATATTAAGCAAATGAGTGAGAAAGAATTAATTAGACCATCTAAAAGTAAACACTCTGCCCCAGCTTTCTATGTAGAAAACTACAGTGAAATCAAACGAGGAAAAAGAAGGACGGTAATAAATTATAAGCAAAGAAACGATGCCATGGAAGGAGATGCATATTTTCTTCTTAGAAAAGATTTAATTATTGAAAGAATCAGAAATATGCAATGGTTTAGCACTTTTGATTGTAAGTTAGGATTTTATCAGATATGATTATCTGAAGAATCCAAAGCTTTAATAGCATTTAGTTGTCCTCAAGGTCAATAAGAATGGAATGTTCTTCCTATGGGAATGAAGCAATCACCAGGAATCTTTCAAAGAAGAATGGATTCAATATTCAAAGAATATAAAGATTTTTGTCTTATATACATTGATGACATAATAGTTTTTACAAATAAAGACTTAGAAGATCATTTTAATAAGGTTGTTTTAGTTCTTAATAAATGTTTAGAACACGGAGTAGTCCTAAGCAAGAAGAAATTTGTTTTAGCTCAAAATAAAATTAATTATTTAGGACTAAAAATTGAAAAAGGAAAAATAATAATGCAGAAGCATGTTTTAGAAAAACTTCACAATTTCCCAACAAAACTCAAAGATAAAAAGGAACTACAAAGATTTCTTGGATTATTAACGTATATTTCTAATGAAGGTTTTCTGAAAGATCTTGCAACAGAAAGAAAAATTCTTCAGCAAAAGCTAAAGAAGGATGCCCTCTGGTCTTGGACAGAGGAAGACGAAGCAATTATGACTAAATTAAAATACTTATGTCAGAAGCTTCCAGAATTATATCATCCATCCGATGATGATTTAATTATTATTGAAACTGATGCCTCAAATGAATGTTGGAGAGGTGTCATGAAGGCAAAGCCCCCTGGACAAAAGAAGGCATTACTGTGCCGATACATGTCTGAAACTTTTTTAGACAGTGAAATTAATTATCCCACTCATGCAAAAGAGACTTTAGCGCTAATTCGAATGTTGGAAAAGCATCGAATTTATGTGCTCGATAAAGAATTTATTGTTAGAACCGATTCTACTTATGTTGCAGGTTTTAAGAATATCAATCACAAAGGAAAGTACAAATAAGGAAGATTAATTAGATGGCAAATGAAATTAGCCAAATATAATTATTCGATATCCCATTATAAAGGAGAAAAGAACGTTCTTGCTGATATTCTATCAAGAGAATGGAGCAAGGCACGACATTAATGCTACTAAGGCAAAGAGACATCAAGAACGCATTAAAGGAGCAAAAGCTGAGAGAATTAGATTTGATTGAAGCAGATATAAAACTTTTAGATTTACAACTGGAAAACGAAGATTTTCTTGAAAAAGCAATTCCAGCCGAAGTCAAGCAACAAGCACGAGAAGAAGAAAATCAGAAATGGTACACTATCTTTAATGGACCATTTCCCGGACTTTATGACAAGTGGCACAAAGCAGCCCCTCATTGCCAAAAGACCCCAGCCATTATCTACAAGTCTTATGCATCAAAAGAAGAAGCAGAAAAAGTATTGAAAAATTTTCAAGAAGAGGCAAGAAGAAAGAAAGGTAAAGAAATTTATCTAGGACCAAGGACTTTTGCAGAAACAACTACTCTTAAACCTGAACCAGGAAAGACAACAAAAACTCGGGGGAGAATTCCTTCTTCCCTGGATAACTATCAAATAATTACCAGAAAAGAACATGAACTTCAAGTCCAATTTTCAAAATAAAAATTTGATGAACACTGCAAAAGACTAATTCATTGGACCGACAAAGAAAAGAGCAACTGTTTTTACACGGTTGATCGAAAATTATTTGCAGTCAAAGCAGTACTTACACCAGGTGCTCCACCTATACTAACATTCAATATGTTTCAATTTGGACTAATTGAATGTCTTTACTTAAGCCAAAATCTTGAAGAAATTAATTTGGTTCCATATTACTTCAAAGAAGCAGTGCAAATGTTTCAAAAAAATATAGCAGGAGAAAGGCCCATTTTCCTGAAGTTCTACTCAGCATACCCTGACTTTGTTACAAAGCAGCCAGCAAAGCATTTAATTTTTATTGGGGTAAGCAATAACAATTTTCCACTCATGGATGAACCTACTAGAGTCGATTATGACAAAGATCAAATTACTAATTTTATTGCACATCAATTGGCGAGTATCTTCTCACAATGCCAAGCAATAGGAAAAGATTCATGTATTAAAACTTTGTATAAAGCACGAAATACTTTGCTGTTAAGTAAGACTAGTGGAAAACTAATTAGAGAAAAAGACTTATCCCTACTGACTAGCTTCGAGATGCCTTTCTACACATTGGAAGGACTAGCAATGAACTATAGTCCAACCGTCCTCCACTCACTATGCTCAATAATCAGGCAAAATGGCAATCATGCATGTGAGAGGTGTGTAAAGCAAGCCCCACCAGAAGGCACTACTACCTGTCCGCCATAAGAAAAAGACTCTGAAGATGAAGCAATAATTGAAGAGTGTTGTAAGCGTTGACATCACCATGTGAATTATTAGAAAACCTGATGTAAGCACTTACATGCTTTAGGGATAGCAATGTAAATGTCCAAGTAATCCCTTCATTATAAATAAGTCCTCTTATGCTGAGGCAAAGGCAGAGTTTTCAATCAAGAAAAACCTCTCAAGTTGAGAATTTTCTCTAGATGAGAAAATCTGCTAGTCTCCTTAGAGGAAACTAGTTAGGAACCTGCGAGTGTCTTCCCCTTTGTACTACTTTCCTCTATCAATAAAATTATTTCTCTACTTATCAAGTCTCCACTCACAAACATCTCTTTAATTATACTTGAGACGTCCCGCCTCATTAGTGACCTAATTATCTAATCTTAGAACATGCGGAAAATTTAAACTTTATATATATAGTAAATACATACCACACACTAATGGATTTAAGTACACGCATCCATAAACTACCTCCGTCAGAGTACACAGCTTAATGGCATACTGCCTACATAACAACTACTACACGAAGGATACATAAGAAGTAAAACAACTAATAAAGCAGGTTATCTCTCATTCCAGCCAGTCCAATTCACCAAAATAAATCAAAATGTAAACACTCAGAACTCTTGTGTCTACTGAGACGCAATGTCCAGACACTCATATCAGTAAGGATAATATGGTGACTATGAACTATCCTCTACTCCAGGTCTCTCGTAACTAGCATTCGCGGCTCTCCCACCAGCATCAGGTTCATAGGGAGTGCCATCCTCCTCAGGAATAGGCTCCTCAACTGTGGTGTCTTCTCCACGAGCCATAAGAAAAAACATACATAGAAAAGATAAAGAGATAAGGATCTACAACAACATCATATATGGGAAAGTAATCATAGGGTAGCATATATTAACATCACACATATCACCCATCACATGCGTACGCAACCATCTCTCAATTATATTACTCATACTCATCGCCTATGCTATATGTATCTCAAATCTACATGCATGTTAGCAGATATCTCAAACTCGTGCTCAGTCTCGGAGAACCTTAGTTAGTTGTCCAGGTAACTCTTCCGCTCGCCGTGACCAATAAGAGTATATCCCCACTCCAACTCTCGGGAGGGGTGTCTTGGTCGCCTTGGAATGTCCACCTACGACGTGGAATACTCAGGATCCAGTCGGGATAACCAGGCTCCAACGGGCATCACGACACGATAGGAGCAACCCCATCCGTCACATGTGATAAGTCTCGAGCATGAATACATCCCCAAGATCACGAAGATCGTCCCTTCCGTAATCTGTACCCGCACTCAGGTACACAAACCTTGTGCGTCCCATACCGCACGGCTCGCCACTTGGCACATGATTATGCTATGCATGTCAACCATCATTTATGCCACCAATATCTCAATAAACATCTCGATCTTTAAATCACTTTATTCTCAATACCACAGTATCCATTACTTTATCCTCACGCATGCATTGTGGCACTTTCATTCACTGTCAACATCATCATTGTTCATAAAATATGCAGACATAATATTCAATATCTCAACATACTTCCTCAAGCATATAAGATCATGCAAACATACTATCAAGCATACCATTCTAAACTTATAAACATATAAATCACATAGAGCACGTATTCACAATTATACTAAACACATCAATCATCCATCCAGCAATAGTTATCCAGCCTAGGGATTTTCTTAACGGTGATAGCCCAAAGATACCTACACTGAGGGTTTAGGTACTTTGTCGGGGCTCAACCTCTACTAGGGTTTAGGGTTACCCTACACATGTCAATAAATACTATTCTAATCTTGCCTTCCCGACAAATGTTTGATTCTTTCTCCCCACCTTAGTAATGCGCCCGTGCAGCTCCGGTTTCGACTCAGTAACTCTCAATCGGGTGCGCGGTCGAATGTTCGAGTCCTGTCCGATTCTATACCACAAAACACAACCAGAAATTAATACCATTAATTAAAAAAATACCTAATCCCTAGGACTAGGCTGCTGCCCCTATTTAGTTAAATAGGCTAGAGGTGTTGAAATTCCGCCAACTTTTGGATCAATGACCCTCAAGTGCACACAACACTAGCGTAAGTCTTTTTACTCAAAAACTTGAAGCAAAACTCCTAGTTCTCTTACAAGCTAGGTTCGGCCTCTTCATGGTAAAATAGGCTAGGGATGTCTAACAATTCCTAACTCTTGGATCAATGATCCTTAAGCATGCACAACACTAGAGTAAGTCTTTTGACTTAAAAATGGAATCAAAAACTCAAGTTTTCCCCACACATAGGATTCAGCCCTTTTATACCCATATTAGCTAGAGAACTCTTTTGCTTACAAGCTCTTGGATTATTAAAGAGGGTAAAGATTCTAGCTCATAGAAATTGGTTTGGTATTAAAAGGATTTTTTTATAATTTTCTAGATATTTTTGAAGTTTGAAGAACAACTTTGAAACTATGACTTTCAATGGAGAAATATGAAGATTGAGAGCTCAAGAGAGAAGTCTATACCTCTTAGATGATAGAGGAGGATGAGATGATCAACTTTGCTTCACAAAGTTTCTTGAAAATCCTTATAGAAGCTTGAGAAAAAATGGAGGAAAGTAAGGAAGAAAAATAAGAAATAGAGAAGAAGAAGAAAGAAGAAGAAGAAGAAGAAGAAGAAGAAGAAGAAGAAGAAGAAGAAGAGAAGGGGAGAGAAAGAGAGTCACAAAAATAAGGAGAGAGAGATAGGGTGAGGTCATGAAAATTTGGATATTTTAGGGATGTAAACGTCCTTTAGGAAAAAGACTAAGGGCATTTTGATCTTTTCGTATCCAGATATTTTCGTTTGTCATAAATATCTAGATATTTTCAGAAAAGAAATGATGACAGTAGTGAGTCGCATGCACACCTTCCTAGGTGATGTGACTTCATGTTTATCCGTTAGAGAGTCCCGATAAATCCGTTTTTAGCTCCGTTAATTATGCGATTTAATATTTCGCCTAAGAAAGTCATGAGAACTTATTTATTTTGAAATTTTTCAAAATCACCGATATTGTTCGCAATTTTATTTAAAACATAATTGTTTCGTTCACGAGTCAAAATTAGGTCGTCTGAGCAGTAAAATCATACTGTCAGTGTAAAAACGCAGACCGGGCTCCGTCTAAGTTTTCAACCAAAATTTAACCATACTTTCTTACGATAGCGTAGAGCTTGACTATGGTCTCGGTTTATTTTATTTCACCCTCTAGACCCTCTAATAAAATACAATTTCATAAATACTGTTTAATTAGAAAACTTAAAAAGAAATCGGGGTGTTACATTACTCATCCATCCTTGATTCAACTACTTACTTGAGGAAGCTGCAGTGTGCAAGAAACGACTATCGTTTAAACACTTCAATCAGGTATGTTCACATATTTAGGTTTATTTCACTATTAACTTTATATTCAACCTGTTAGGAGCATAGCCATAGATAAAGAAAAAATAGATAATAACGATATAGAACATCTCCAAATCACTGAAGAAGATGAAAATTATCATGGAAGTATTTTAATAAATCCTAAATTATTTCAAAAGATACAAAAAGAAGACCTAGATTTAGCAAAAAATGCAAATATAAAAGGAAAAGAAAGACTTCGAGGAATATTAAATAGATTTACTCAGAAAGAAAATATTATATATTATGAAAAAATAATTAATGAAACACCCATAGATATAACAGAAGATCAAGGAAATACTTGTAGAAAAAACTGGCAGAATTAAAGCAAGGCTTAAAGAAAGAAGAACATAGAAGTAAAATAGGATATATTCATATAGGAGCCATCCAAATATTAATTAAAGCAACTTTCCAGGAAGGAATAGATTCACCCATAGAGTTAATATTAAAAGCCGAAAGGATAACAGATCCAAGAGATAAAATATTAGGAGTAATAGAAGGAAATCTAGCATATGTAAAATTAAAATTTGAAATTCACCCAAACATTGGAATTCCTCTAAACACTCAAAGAATAGATCAATCATTAACCTATTAGAACATACTTTTTTAAGAAAAAATTTAATGAGAACAGGAGACAAAATATTTTCGATAACTTATTGTGTTAATTATGCATTAACTGACTCACATCATAGTATTACGTTTAGAAATAATGATCGAATTGATGTCCCAAGCTTATTTGAAGAAATTGGAAAATTTTATTATCCAAAAAAAAAAATGAAATAACAGAACTAAGAATTTTCCTAAAAAGATCAGAATCATTAAGAGTAACTCAAATACCTAGACCCCTTAGTATTTTAGAACCTGAAAGAACTAAAGATGATAATGATATTTGTAGATTAGTAAATCAAGTTAATGATTTAACTCTGTATTTAAAAAAATAGAATATGAAATATTTTCAAAAATATGAAATATTTTCAAAATTTTGGATAAAAAAAGTAGCAAAAGAATTGGTATGAGAGCCTAGCAAATATGAAAAGAGCTACTGAAATCAAACAAACTATAAAAAACTTATGCAATTATGCCAAAACGTTAAGAGAAATAGAAATAGAAAATCCAAATATTGAAATAAAAAATCAAATAAGAAGAGTTGAAAAACGAATTCAAATATTCAAAGAAAGACTCGAAAGAATAATAGCATGATAACTTTTACTTTTTTAAAACAGTGTTTAAAAAAGATTAGAAAAGAAATAAAATACTGATAAGAACAAGAAACTAGAGATTTTATAGACGAATGTATTATGGAAGGAATAATAGACCATAAATTAGAAATGGAAAAATGGATAAAAGCAGAATTGAAAGTCTTAGCATTATGAGTAAAGAAGAACAAATAATCATTTTAAAGGAGAAAATTGAAATAGTTAAAAACCAAGTAAAAGAAATTTATGAATACCTAAACAATTTAATTAAAAATAAAGAGAAAGATTATATTGATGAACAACTTAGGAAATTAATAGAAAGAGGTTTAATTTGGAGAAAAAACAGATTAATTCAATTAGAGAATCAATTACAAGAAATAGACTAAATAGAAATGATAAAATATATAAAAGAACTAGATTTACATATGGCATGAAATTTAATCACTTTTGTCAAAGGATTTGATACAATACCGTTAAGAATTCAGGTATCCGAATTTTCCCCTTAAAAATCGGCTTATAAGCGGGTGGTCTACTTAGCTATATAAGCAACGGCCAGGCTCGTTAACTATCCGATGTGGGACTCGCAACACGCCCCCTCGAGCCTGGGCTCGTCACCACAAGCGAGGGCTAGCAGCACTGTCCACAACACCGGGCAGAACGTGGCTCTGATACCATGTTAAGAATTCAGGTATCCGAATTGTCCCCTTAAAAATCGGCTTATAAGGGGGTGGTGTACCTAACTATATAAGCAACGGCCAGATTCGTTAACCACCTGATGTGGGACTCGCAACACGCCCCCTCGAGTCTGGGCTCGTCACCACAAGCGAGGGCTAGCGGCACTATCCACAACACCGGGAAGAACGTGGCTCTGATACCATGTTAAGAAACATGACATAACCCATAAACGCTGGAGTTACTAAAAGAAAATGTATTGAGTGTATCGATCAAAATGAGTAAGTTTACAAATGAGTAAAATTACTAAAAGAAGGGGGCGTGTTGCGAGTCCCACATCGGATAGTTAACGAGCCTGGCCGTTGCTTATATAGCTAGGTAGACCACCCCCTTATAAGCCGATTTTTAAGGGGACAATTCGGATACCTGAATTCTTAACATGGTATCAGAGCCACGTTCTGCCCGGTGTTGTGGACAGTGCTGCTAGCCCTCGCTTGTGGTGACGAGCCCAGGCTCGAGGGGGCGTGTTGCGAGTCCCACATCGGATAGTTAACGAGCCTGGCCGTTGCTTATATAGCTAGGTAGATCACCCCCTTATAAGCCGATTTTTAAGGGGACAATTCGGATACCTGAATTCTTAACAAATACTAATATACGAAATATAAGACGTTATGAATTATCTTAGAAAGAAAATAAAACACTTTAAAGGAATGATATTATATGAACAAAATATTAAACATAAGATGATACTATAAAATATCTTCAACAAAGTTAAACAAAAATTAGCACATATATCTAGAAGGCGAGATAATAAAATTTTTCAAAAAATAAATACGTTTGATTATGATTATCCAATCCCGTTTTTATGATACAAATATCAAAACCCCTGAATTATAAAGGGTACGGTACCAATTCAGCTTTTATATAAGTTGGTACTGTACGACTGCACTGGGTAACCCCGCTGTTCCACTTCAACTTTCCAATCGTGGCAGGAAACAACTAAAATATATATAAGCAAGATTGGAGGGGGAGGTTACGTTTTTAAAGGCATTGACGTAGGGACGGTAACAAAATAAAGGTCATTGATAAGTGTAGTCAATAACGGATAATATAAAAATAATATTATTTAAATATTTGGCTTTAAAATAAATAAAATAAAATACTAATATTAATTAATATAACACCCAATATATATTAATCTAATCATTCTAACGGGTATGCAACTTTGCATACACAAAAAGCTACCAAATTAGGGATCCAAATGATAAGGAGTTTGGTTTTTTTTAAATAAGGTATGGAGTTTGAGTTTTGTGAATGAAAAAAGGTAAATTTTCTGGCATCCCAAGGATAAAGGTATCCTATCCTAGTTGGCTTAATCAAACGGTGAGAATCATATGACTTGACTTACTAACATGACTCATTTAATTAATGTAATGCATTCTGATTGGACATGATAACTTTTATCCCAAAATTATTAAAGATACTAGAGAGGGCACCTTGAAAAAATAGGTATAGAAGAGTTTTATTCCCTTAAATAGGATTCGAATTAGTAAGTCAAATAGGATTTCCAAATAACAGGGACGAAACAAAAAAAATACATTATCATGGAATCATGGATTCAAATGTTGGAGCTGTTACAGATTCCTGTTTTGCTTGGATGCCTTATTTAAAGCAGAATGTTTTTAATTCAACCAAAATATAAATTAAGTAACTGGAATCACGTTAAATTTACACTAGCCGTAATTTCCATTGCGAACATTAAGTATTTCCCATCAAATATATCCTAAATAGTGTTCGGACATAAGCCCTCACCCTTCTCATAAGGACTCGCTCATAACCGATCCTTCCCACCACCAAGGACTAAAATCCGATGCTCAACATCACAGTCCCATATTAACCCACCATTTCAACTAGTACTCGCAGAACAACATGACATGTCTCCTTGCTTCTCTCTTTACATTTTGTCCCTTTGAATCCCACCTTTAAATTATTAAAAAATAAAAGATAGGGAAAGAAAAAGAAAAAAATATCACCACTTTACGCAGCTTCCTTTGTCTACGTTGATTGTGCTCAAACTTCTCATCGATGCAAACAACGAAGGATTGAAGGTTCAGAGTAAGCCATTGTCCGATACGGGGTTTATTTGAGCACACAGTTTAATCATTTTTTATATTATTATTATTATTATTATTATTATTATTACAAGATGAGTATGCAAGGAAGCTTAATGAGAAAGTAGCTAGGGTAACTATGCTACGACCACCAAGATCTTTGAGGAGCAATTACCCTTCTTCTCATCCCAGCAATGTCTTCACCAGAATCAGATTACCAAACGCAACAGGATTCACGTCCACCATACAGCACCCCACCAGCGCTGATTGCATTTACCCTCGCTGTCCTCATCCTCTGCTTCGTGGCTTTCAGCATTGTCTACTTGTGCAGGTACTGTTTCGTTAGCGTCATCCACACTTGGGCCTTTCAACGAACTGCCTCAGGTTCTCTCATTCGTCTTTCACCAAACAGGTCTCCCCCAAGAGGCCTTGACAGTTCCACGCTTCAAATCTTCCCCACCTTTCTATATGCCAGCGTCAAGGACCTACGCAAAGAGAAGTGCAGTCTGGAATGCGCCATTTGCTTGCTGGAGTTCGAGGACGACAGCATGCTTCGCCTCTTGACCGTTTGCTGCCATGTCTTCCACCAAGAATGCATTGACCTCTGGCTTCGTTCACACAAAACATGCCCCGTTTGTCGAAGTGACCTTGATTCACCAACCAACGAAACGCAAAAACCTGGGGACATTCATTGTGCAGAAGAGAGCGGGGTATCCTCAACGAGTGATGATGTACGTATTGATATAAGAGAAGGGGAAAGTGTAGAACATAAGCATGAACATGATGGTGATTACCCGTTTTCCGTGAGTATGAGCCAACAGCAGCAACAGGATGAACAGAGGTTTGCAAGATCACACTCAACGGGACATTCCTTAGTTCTGATTAGAGCAGTAGGAGATGAAGAAAACGATAATGATAAATATACGTTGAGATTACCCGAGCATGTTATAACAAGACACAACTGCTCGAGGAGTTGTGCAAGTTCCAGAGAGATAACAAGGCCTGTTGCACCTTGTAGTAATTGTGGCTTTCTACAACCGGTATCTGGCTTCTCTACCCCTAGCCATACTCAAAAATCTTGAAGCCTTTTCTTCTTCATCCTATAAATTTCACATGTTCTTTGAGATAGAATATGCTAGGTTTATCTTTTGTAGGGTTTACGTAATTAGATACAGTATGGTTAATTAATTGTATCTTATTGAAGTTTTTATAATTATTAAGTGTTTGATATGTAGATCTTATAATGATTAAGTGCAATATAGTTAATTCTCGTTTCTAATATATGGTGTTGGTTTTTAAGATTTGATGCCTATATATGTATATCTCGGATTGTAATTTTCTTTACTTGACTGGTTGAGAACATAGTATCAACTATAGCTTGATAATGGAGATTAAGCCGCTTAAAAGCCTGAATCAAATATTTGAATATATTTTGGATTCAAAGAAAATCTTGAAAAGTATTTTCGTCTTATCAAAGAAAGAATCTTTTGAAAGTGTTAGACCTTTTTCAAAAAAAAAAAAAAAGAGAAGTCTCTTTTATGATAGTTCAATCAAATGAAAATGTTTAGAAATTTTTTTTTCAAGACCACGAAACCTTTAGAGAAGGCTTTTCAAATCATAATCCTTTTGGAAAATGAATTTCAAGGCTTTAGTTTCAGAAAATAACTTTAAAAAGAAAAGAATTTCTGAAAATAGTTTTTTTAAGAGAAAGTGTTCTGGTTCATGCAACCGAGGGTTTTAGTTTGGTTTTCCAAGTTTTATATACGAAAACAAAACCCGTAATGGAAATGTTGATTACCCTTTCACTTTGTGAAGTCTGTAAAATCTAGTGACAAAGAGGTCGGACTAGTGTTTTGTGAGTTTAACACTCAGATTACGTGTCCTGTGTTTTCGAATGAACAGGCTAAATATCCTCTAAAATAGGTCATGGGCCGTGTGCCTTGATAGGAAACGAATAAATGAAAAAGAAAACAAAAAACCATTTGTATATATACATGAATCGGAAGACGTGCCAAGAAAATGAGCAATAATCCAATGTGATTGAGAATATGAGCCAGTTAAGACTACTTGGTCTATAGGGGCATCCTGTGTTCGAACTCCACAAGAGGCCGAGGAGTAGCAACCCGTGCAGTGGAAATCGGCTGCCAAACACGAATAAACTCGATCAGTGACTAGTCTATTTCATGATACAGTTATGATGTTATACCCTTGAACAATCGGAGCTCAGACCTAAATTTAAGAGGCTAACTTATGAGAACAATTATGTTATGGGAGTGTTACGACCTATTGCTCGATGAAGGGAAGTTAGGAATCTCCGCAGAATATGAAATAGAGAATTGATAATGGAATCTCATCCATTATTATAACTCATGATGATGATAAAACTTTTGTATGAGTTTATCTTGTTGATATCTTATGGTGTACATATATTTTATGATATAATTGGCACTACAACAGAAAATGCTTTTAATAGCGTTTATTTTTGGCATTTAATAGCGCTTAAAAGTGCTATTAAATCGAGCACTATTAAAGGTTGAACAAGCAATGACATTTAAAAAAGCGTTATGGAAAGTAGAAAAGATAGCGCTTCCTCAAGTAAGTGCTATCTAAAACCCAGGAATAGAAAGCGCTTCCTTGAGGAAGCGCTATCTATCCCCATATTTTTTTAATAATATGCTCTATTTTCTCCTACTCTTCCCTGCACTCATCAAAACGCAGACAACAGTACAGTATACATAAATTCATTTCATTCATTAAAAATGTTACAATATACTGTTGGTGTAAGCCCTAGAGGCCATTAGTCTTCTTTGAGATTTACATTTGTATCATGACTTTGATTCACATATATTTATATATGAGGCATTTTAGTTTATACTATTAATTGTTTAAACGAAGTGCAGTCCTTAGAATAGTTATTTCAGTTCAATAGAACATCAAGTACATGACTTGATCATGAGACCCTATTGAACATTTTAAATACTATTTTTAAAGTATCCGTAGTCAAGTACTATTGTTAATTAGGACAGCAATAATACATCGAGACTATTATGTGGGTAGATTGATGACCACATCTCACGGGTCATGGATATGAGATATCAAGTCTTCACATAGGTATAAATATTAGAGTAATATTTATACTAGATCGACCCACTATGAGAACGTTGCATAATAGTTATGTATGTCATGAGCACTTCTCATGGTAACCAAAGTGAAGTAGTCCTTTTGAAGTCACTACGATTCCTATAAGAGGAGTTGTAGGCTTTAATGCTACCAAACGTTATCCGTAACAGGATGATCATAAAGATAGTTATTGGGCCTACAATGAATCATGTTGAGGGATGTGAGTGATGTAGACAGGATTCGTCCCTCCTACATAACAGGAGTAATGTCATGGGCCTCTCAATAGAGTGAGACGTGAAAGTGCATGGCCATGCTGTAATGGGCCAATATAAGATATTGGGCTCATTTGTAATTGCACGTCTACTCGGGAATTGAGAAACAAATAATTGAACATAACAAGGATGACACACTTATGCCTTGTATTCAATTAAGACATATGGACGAATGGACATTCACTACACGGTTATTTTGGTTACAGTAAGATATATATCGTATCACCGATATTCTCACTAATTGGGTGACAATGATGTATTGCACGATGCTACTCATTGTTTATAATATTAAATGTGATTTAATATTATTGCCAATTTATTGAGAACCTATAGGGTCACACGCATAGAGCAAATAGTTGGAGAATGAATTAATTTATTAAATATGATTTAATAATATTAATTATAAGATTGGGCCTGTAGCGTACAAGCCCAATGAGGTTAGGTTAAGTGGGTGACAACTTATAATGTTGTGCACGTCACTTAAGCGAAAAAGAGAACTTACTGCGCATAACCTAGTGGCCGTCACACCACCTTGGTAGGCGCGCCCCCTCACCCTTGCCGTCAGCTAGCACGACGTTTTCTCCGGTGATGTTTTGTTCGCGTGGACTACGTAGAGGTGCTACTCCATTGCGGTACTTGTCATAGTGTTGTTCGTAGTGCTTGTGATCGTTTGAGAAGGACTGTTCTTCCCTTGCAGTGATCGCGGTAAAGCTACGCTACAAGAGGTAAACACTACATGATTAGTCATGGCCATTCGCATGGATCCTTTTTATTTGGAATTTTTCCGCTGCATTTTTCATTTGTAATACGCAAATTCCCAACCGTGATATCAGAGACGCTTGCGAAACCATGATTCTCTTGTGTGTTTATAACATGTTTTGTTTTTGAAAGATATGATCTTTAACATGTTATGTTTGAAAATCGTAAAAGTGTTTTGCGAAGAACGTTTTTATGAAATCCTTGTTTTGATTTGCGGCAACAACAAGTGTTGCTGTCATGCGCACCTTACATCCAGACGCGTCATAATCGATTATGAGGGCTCAAGTGTTGATCCCTAATCGTCGTGGAAGCACGACAATTCTAGTCAGAACCACAATAATCGATTATGTAATCGACTAGGTAATTGATTACATAATTGATTATGCAAAGAGTTTGCATGAACGTTCGTATAACAGATTACATAATGGATTATGTAATCGATTGTGCGACGAATTATGGTAGTACAATAATCGATTATGGTGGTACAGTAATCGATTATGATAGAACAATAGTCATTTATCTGAGAAGTCAGAATAGCAGTAATCGATTATGGTAATCGATTATGAGGATATTAGAAGCGGTGCTTTGAGTGGTTTTTGAAATCACTTAAAAATAATAATTAATAATAATAAATAATTATAAATATTTTATTATTAATTTTATTATGTATTTGGATGTGTATGGTGAATGGTTATGGCTTTAGTCCTTTTTCTTCTTTCTTTGGTTATTTTGAAATACGGCCTGCGTGTCGTGCCTTTCTTTTAAATTCCATATGTATATTCTTTTTTCACCTTATTCCCCTCGAATGTAAAAGAGGTTTCTATCAATTGTAATGTTATGGTGGAGACAAGAAGACGACTTCATAAGAGGACGACTCGGTAGGTAATCATGCTTGGTGAAGCTTGTACGCTACTAGGGTTTTAGCTTAGATTCTCTCATTGGCTTGGGAGAATCAATGCGTTAGGGACCATAACCATGTCACATTTGTTATCTGTTATATATGTATGAGATGCATGTTAGTGTATAGTAGGTTAAACAGTTTAACTTATGGTGAGATCAAATTTATAAATAAATCCCTCAAAAGGAAATATTAAGTCGCGTTTAAATGTGCCTTCCGATGCATGACACTCGTCAAGAATAATATCGATTGAGCGTAGGTCTGCCAAAGCAAAGTACCTTTGTCTATACTAGTAAGATGCGATGGGATAAATGTAATATCCAATTGTCAACCATTGGGTCTGACTTAACTAAGCCAACTTCAATAGGATTGAAAAGGGCTTAGAGGCATGGAGTTGGGCATTAATCCATAAGATAGATTAGAATAAGAGTTATTCACCCAACTGATCCAAGAATTACATGAGATGTAATTGGAAAGAGTTTCCTACCTAAATAGCCTAGTTCTGGGCGATCAGCCAAAGCTGACTCAGGATGAAGTGAAATATGGATCTTGGTCCCACTAGAAAATCTTTCAACGGTATTTTTCGAGTCAATGGTGAGGGTCATTGATTTGAGTAAAATAGTGGGAGACGTATTTAATAAAAGACATTATTAAATATGTTTATGCATGATACTTATATTCTGTATATTTCTGGTGTAGATAACCATGTCTGCAAACCACACATCAAATAACCTATCACTGCGATCTGTCCTTGAGAAGGACAAGCTGTCCGGAATGAATTTCCTGGACTGGTACATAAACCTGAGGATTGTCCTCAGGCATGAAAAGAAGTTGTATGTTCTTGAAGAACAAATCCCTGAGGAGCCACCGGCTGCTAATGCTTCTAAGGCTGATAAAGATGCTTATAAGAAGCATCAGGATGATGCCTTAGACGTCGGCTGCCTCATGCTTGCTACCATGACCTCTGAGCTTCAGAAGCAACATGAGACCATGGAGGCGTACGATATGATCATGCACCTCAAAATGCTCTATCAAGGGCAAGCAAGGCATGAGCGGTTCGAGGTTTCCAGAACCCTTTTCAATTCTAAACTGGCAGAGGGAAGCCCAGTAAGTCCTCATGTACTTCAATTAATTGGGTACATTGAGAATCTTAAAAGGTTGGGTTTTCCTTTGGGCCAAGAGTTGGGCACTGACGTAGTTCTGCAATCGTTGCCTGAGAGCTATAGTCAGTTTGTCATGAACTACAATATGCATGATCTTGACAAACCATTGCCAGAATTGTTGAGCATGTTGAGAACTGCTGAACAAAATATTAATAAAGGGAAGGGGAAGGCCATCATGATGGTCCAAGCTGGAAAGAGCAAGAAGCAGCATAAGAAACCCATGGATAAGCATAAGGGCAAAGGCAAGGGCTTCCATAAGTCCAAACCTAGCACTTCTGGCTTAAAGCCTACGGGTGGAGTTGCTAAAGAGGGCACTTGCTTCCACTGTGGTCAGACCGGACATTGGAAGAGAGACTGCCCCAAATACTTGGAAGAGAGCAAGAAAAAGGGAAGTGAGACTTCCACCTCAAGTATATATGTTATAGAAGTCAATTTATGTACTTCTGCATCATGGGCATTAGATACTGGATGTCGATCTCATATTTGTACAAATATGCAGGATCTAAAAGGGAGTAGACCATTGGCAAAAGGCGAAGTTGACCTACGAGTTGGCAATGGAGCAAAAGTTGCTGCTATAGCCATAGGAACCTATGTATTGACTTTGCCTACTGGGCTTATTATTCAGTTGAAAAACTGTTATTTTGTGCCTGCTATTAGCAGGAATATTATTTCTGTTTCTTGTTTGGACAAGAGTGGTTTTCATTTTATAATAAAGGACAAATGTTGTTCTATTTATTTAAATGGAATTTTCTATGCTAGTGCACAAATGTATAATGGACTGTATGTCCTTGATCTTGATATGCCTATCTATAACATTAATACCAAAAGGGTCAAATCGAACGAGTGGAACCCGTCTTACCTTTGGCATTGTCGCTTGGGCCACATAAATGAGAAACGCATTTCCAAACTCCATAAGGATGGATTATTGGACTCTTTTGATTATGAATCATATGAGATATGAGAATCTTGTTTATTGCGAAAGATGACTAAAACTCAATTCACTGGCAATAGTGAAAGGGCAAATGATCTTTTGGGCCTTATACATAGTGATGTATGCGGACCCCTAAACACATCGGCTAGAGGTGGTTTTCAATACTTCATCACTTTTACTGATAACTTCAGTAGATATGGATTTGTGTATCTAATGAAACATAAATCCGAATGCTTTGAAAAGTTCAAGGAGTTCAAGAATGAAGTACAAAACCAACTGGGCAAGAATATTAAAGTACTTCGATCTGATCGAGGTGGTGAATATTTAAGCCTGGAGTTTGATGATCATCTGAAAGTGTGTGGGATATTATCTCAACTCACTCCTCCTGGAACACCACAATGGAATGGTGTATCTTCAAGGAGGAATCGAACCTTATTAGATATGGTTCGATCGATGATAAGTCTTGTAGACCTTCCAAACTCCTTCTGGGCATATGCTTTATTAACAGTAGCTTTTACACTTAACCGTGTTCCATCTAAGACGGTTGAAAAGACACCATATGAGATATGGACTGGCAAACGACCTAGTATGTCTTTTATGAAGATTTGGGGTTGTGAGGTTTATGTGAAACGGCAAATTTCTAATAAACTTGAACCCAAATCTGATAAGTGCTTATTTGTGGGGTATCCCAAGGAAACCAAGGGATAGTATTTCTACAATCCTTCTGAAGGCAAAGTTTTGTTGCCAGGACTGGTGTATTCCTAGAAAAGGAGTTTATCTCTAATGGAACCAGTGGGAGGAAAATAGAACTTGAAGAAGTTCAAGAATCACAAAATAGCAATGAACCTATGATGGAACAGGAGCAAGCTCCGCAAGATGTTGTGGAACAACAATTTGCTCCAGTAGCACAAGACTCGCGTAGGTCTAACAGGATATGTCACCAACCTGAGAGATATGGATTTCTCATGACTCAACAAGGTGATGTTTTACTCATGGATCAAGATGAGCCTGTGACTTACCAAGAAGCCATCACTGGCTCAGAATATGATAAATGGCTAGAGGCCATGAGATCTGAAATGGATTCTATGTACACTAATCAAGTTTGGAACTTGGTTGAACCACCAGAAGGGGTAAAATCCATAGGGTGCAAGTGGGTTTTCAAAAAGAAAACTAACATGGATGGTAATGTACATACCTACAAATCACGATTGGTTGCTAAGAGTTTCAAACAAATTCATGGCATACACTATGATGAAACCTTTTCACCGGTTGCAATGCTTAAATCCGTTCGGATCTTGCTTGCTATTGCAGCACACCAGGATTATGAAATCTGGCAAATGGATGTCAAGACTGCTTTCCTTAATGGAAGTTTACTCGAGGATGTGTACATGACACAACCCGAGGGTTTTGACACTCTAGAGAATGCTGGAAAGGTGTACAAATTACAACAATCCATTTATCGATTGAAGCAAGCTTCCAGAAGCTGGAATATTCGTTTTGATGATGCTGTGAGACAGTTTGGATTCATCAAAAATGAAGATGAATCTTGTGTCTACAAAAAGGTTAGTGGGAGCATTGTTGTCTTTCTATTACTGTATGTGGATGACATACTGCTTATTAGAAATGACATCCCTACCCTACAAAATGTAAAAACCTAGTTAAGGAATTGCTTCTCTATGAAAGACCTAGGCGAGGCTACCTATGTGTTAGGTATCACAATCTATAGAGATAGATCATTGAGAATGCTCGGCCTAAGTCAGAGTACATACATAGACAAGGTGTTAAAATGGTTTAACATGCATGAATCCAAGAAAGGACTCTTGCCTATGTCAAATGGTATATGCCTTTCAAAGGCACAATCCCCTTCCAATCATGAAGAGAGGGATCGCATGAATAAGATTTCGTATGCATTTGCAATCGGATCTATCATGTATGCCATGTTATGTACTCGACCGGACGTCTCATATGCTTTAAGTATAACGAGCAGGTACCAGTCTGATCTCGGTGAAAGTCACTGGACTGCTGTCAAGAATATCCTCAAGTACTTGAGAAGAACTAAGGATACATTCTTGATCTATGGAGGTGAAGAAGATCTCATTGTAAAGGGTTACACCGATGATAGCTTCCAAACCGATAAGGATGATTCCAGATCGCAGTCTGGTTTTGTGTTTTGCTTGAATGGTGGCGCTGTGAGCTGGAAGAGTTTAAAGCAGGAGACAGTTGCTGATTCTACCACAGAGGCTGACTATATTGCTGCCTCCAATGTAGCAAAAGAAGCCGTTTGGATTAGGAAGTTCATTACTGAACTTGGTATTGTTCCTAGCATTGTGGATCCCATTGATCTCTATTGTGATAACAATGGAACCATTGCACAAGCTAAGGAACCTAGATCTCACCAACGATCCAAACATATACTTAGGCGCTTCCATCTTATTCGAGAGATTATCGATAGAGGAGATGTGAAGATATGTAGAGTACCAACACTTGACAATGTTGCTGACCTACTTACGAAACCTCTTGCTCAGGAGAAGCATGATGGTCACACTAGGTCGATGGGTATTAGATTTATGCCTAATTGGCTCTAGAGCTAGTGGGAGATTGTTGGTGTAAGCCCTAGAGGCCATTAGTCTTCTTTGAGATTTACATTTGTATCATGACTTTGATTCACATATATTTATATATGAGGCATTTTAGTTTATACTATTAATTTTTTAAACGGAGTGAAGTCCTTAGAATAGTTATTTCAGTTCAATAGAACATCAAGTACATGACTTGATCGTGAGACCCTATTGAACATTTTAAATACTATTCTTAAAGTATCCGTAGTCAAGTATTATTGTTAATTAGGATGACAATAATACATCGAGACTATTATGTGGGTAGACTGATGACCACATCTCACGGTTCATGGAAATGAGATATCAAGTCTTCACATAGATATAAATATTAGAGTAATATTTACACTGGATTGACCCACTATGAGAACGCTGCATAATAGTTATGTAAGTGTCATGAGCGCTTCTCATGGTAACCAAAGTGAAGTAGTCCTTCGACTCAAAGTCACTACGATTCCTACATGAGGAGTTGTAGGCTTTAATGCTACCAAACGTTATCCATAACAGGATGATCATAAAGATAGTTATTGGGCCTACAATGAATCATGTTGAGGGATGTGAGTGATGTAGATAGGATTCGTCCCTTCTACATAATAGGAGTAATGTCATGGGCCTCTCAATAGAGTGAGACGTGAAAGTGCATGGCCATGCTGTAATGGGCCAATATGAGATATTGGGCCCATTTGTGATTGCACGGTCTACTCGGGAATTGAGAAACAAATAATTGAACATAACAAGGATGATACACTTATGCCTTGTGTTCAATTAAGACATATGGACGAAGGGACATTTATTACACGGTTATTTTGGTTACTGTAAGGTATATATCGTATCACCGATATTCTCACTAATTGGGTAACAATGATGTATTGCTAGATGCCGCTCATTGTTTATAATATAAAATGTGATTTAATATTATTGCCAATTTATTGAGAACCTATAGGGTCACACGCATAGAACAAATAGTCGGAGAAGGAATTAATTTATTAAATATGATTCAATAATATTAATTAAAGATTGGGCCTGTAGCATACAAGCCCAATGAGGTCAGGTTAAGTAGGTGACAGCTTATAATGCTGTTTTCACGTCACTTAAGCGAAAAAGAGAACTTACTGTGCATAACCTAGTGGCCGTCACATCATTGGTAAGGGCGCCCCCTCACCCTTGCCGACAGCTAGCACGACGTTTTCTCCGGCGGTGTTTTGTTCGCGTGGACTACGTAGAGGTGCTACTCCATTGCGATACTGGTGATAGCGTTGTTAGTAGTGCTCGTGATCGTTTGAGAAGGACTGTTCTTCCCTTGCAATGATCGCGGTAAAGCTACGTTACAAAAGGTAAACACTACATCATGAGTCATGACCATTCGCATGGATCCTTTTTATTGGGAATTTTTTCGCTGCGTTTTTCGTTTTTAATACGCAAATTCCCAACATATACACCCAGAGTACTGTATACACAATTCAAACTAATTCAAACATATTACAATATACAATCCTAGACAGCATACACTACACTAGCTAGCTACTAACCAAAACTTCCAGCAAATCATCAACCTGTAAAATTGGAGACAAAGCAAGCTATTAGATGAATTTGAAGTGTAATTCAATCTAATCACAACTTAAATTAATACTAAAAAGAAAAACTTAATTACCTTTAATTATTGATATAATTCATAATAATATAGTTACACTACTCATCCAAAATTTCAAATATTTGATCATCGGTGTATGTGTCATATTTACAATAGGAAAAGTACTGCATGCGATAGGAAAAGTTAATTAAGTTAGAATTAAAGTACATTCAAATGGTCCAATTAATGTAAGTGTAATTAAACCGAAATACATACCGACGATAGGATTTGAATTTGGTTATGAACGATGATATCCTTAACGAACCTTAGAACATAATATCCACAGTCTATACTGTTGTATTGGCAGGCGAACTATAAAACAAAAATAAATTGGTTTTAAATTTAAATAATTGCATAATTACAATTTGAACAAATACCTCTACAAAGATTCATTTTGTCTTTGATGATTTTGAAGATCGGGACTTGGCTCCCCAACTGCATCCACAATGAATTGTCAAAGCACTGAAATACAAAAAAAAAAAAAAAACAAAGTCATTAAGGTACACGTACAATTTGAATCATCACATATATGAAGATAAAAATAAATCATTTTTCTTACTCGTTAAAGGTAGTCATAAGCATTTTTTGCTCTTTAAAGGGTACATGCAACGAATCCATATAGTAGATTGTGTCTTCATTAGGATTGGTCACTAACAATACCCAATGTCCACTACAAAACAAGAATGAGTTAGCAAATCATAAGAAGGTAATTAATGACAATAAAATACAGTATCATTAACTAAATGACTCACACTACGTTCACATGTGGCAGAAACAGGGTCTCAGCATCTGCCTTTGCTAACTCCAGCCAAGCAGTTATTTACTCGTTTTGCCCAACAATATGTGAATATAAAGCTGTTCTATCCGGGCATAAGAAGACAAACCTCCTTGTGTTATTCGCTGGGATCAACATAAATTTGTATAATCCTTCCGAAATAAAATGCAATCGTTAGGACAAGTGTGTATCCTCTCATAGCTCATGCCAATAGAGTGTAACATTTGTTTAGCCTCATATGTCCGACTAGAAAGCACATTATCCTCCAGCAACATATCTTTCAATAATGCAAGTAATTCTGTAAAGCTCTTATTTGTCCATCCATTGCCCGATTTTAAGTTATACAACCTTAACATCGCCGACAATCTTGTGAATTTAGTATAGCCCTCGATCATACAACGGTTTCTCTACATCACTTATCAACTTCTCAAACATTTCAAGACAATCACGAAGATCATCTTCAACCGCGTGTGCCATCTCTTCAAAATGGTCGCCCTCATATGTATCTGTACCAGTATCATCCATCGCATATCTCTCACTATTCCCCATATCACTAGATTCACCTCTTGTCTCACCATGCTTTGACCAACAAGTATAACTTTGATCAATTCCATAACATGCTAAATGTCCTTCCAACTGAGCTACACTAACTCGCCTTTTATAACAACTTAAACAGAGACATATGATTTTACTAGAGTCTTCGGTATGCCGAATCACAAATCTAATAAAATCTTGCACTCCGTCTCTATATTCATTCAACAAACGATTGGCAATTATCCACTTTCGATCCATATTTTCCCGATCTACCACAATTATGCTGAGTTTAGAGAGGTTGACGCCTACCTTTGATGAGAACCACATGAATGCATGATGCATGCCTACTTCATACTATAGGGTGAGGGTCCTATCCTATCCAAGATTGTAAACTTCGCATTATCTTATTATATGTCGTAATTACTTCTTGCTCTAAGAAAATTTCGATCGGCAGCATTTCTCCTTAGTTCTTCAAGCACACAACTTAATTCAGGTGATATTATGACCCAAATTAAGTGTATGTGTACCCAAAGAACAATGAGAAAATACAAACCAATGAAATTTTCTTAGATCAAAAGTAATATTTAAGACACACAATAATATGTATTGAATGCAAAGTTTACAATCTTAGACTTTCCACTTTGGACAATTTAAAAGTAAGTTGTATATTGTGCCATGACACAATATAAAAATCGTTCTTGAACAGGAAACTAAGCTTAATGCATGTGCATACCAATAAAAAATAAACATGCCTACCGCTATAAAACACAGGAGAATAACATGTGTACCAAAGTGAAGCCAAGCAGCTTGAATAGCAGAGAGGTGATGGACATAAATGCCTAAGAGAATCCAAAGTCCAAGTTTTCTCAAATCAAGCAAACACCAACAATAGAACTAAAACTGAAATCAAGCAGACGTGAGCACAAATCAATACATGTATACCGATAAAAATGCTTATATTGTGATAGCATAAATCAATTAAGTTTACATTTTAAACAACAACATGACAACTCTAAGAAATAAGAGTTGTTATTATCCTTTTAGCTTAATCATTGTTCTTTGTTTTGATTAATTTCGGAAAAGAAATTCAAGATTTGTTTGATTGAGTAAATATCTGTTTGAATATGATTAAATGCGAAAAAGCAGTAAATCCTGATCTGATATTGTTGAAGGTGTGATTTAGTTTTGAGCAGGCTTTTAAAGATGTAATTGCTGAAGGAGTTGCTCTAGGATGTTTTGGAATGCTACAGCTTCTGGGGAGCAAGTCACTACAAGATAAAATCATTTCCTGATCAACTAATGCCCACTAGAAGACAAAGTACCTGCTGCCCTGTACAAAAAGGAAGAGAGAGCATACAATGCAGCAGCTGTGTGTACTTGGGAATTAGGCCAAGGAATATTTTAGTATTTGAATTTTGTAAAAGCCCAAAGAGTGAGGAATGAGAGAGAGTGTAACCCTATTTTAGGAGCTATTACAAATAGTGAAGGTGACCTTGCTTTCAGGGTCAGCCCTGTACTGTGCAGCAGCCATCAGCTCCATTCTCCTCTCTGTAATTTCGTTCCGCGTTATGCCTTTATTTTCCATTTCTTTTGCTTGTTTTGTCTTTAAGCTCATTATGAGCTAATTTCCTTTAGTTAGGATTTTATGAATTTGTAATTGATACTTATGGGTGATTTATGCAATAGATGTTATTCATTTTCCTCTTCTCTGCGTGAATGCTTATTTTAGTTTGGATTGATCAACTAAGCTAAGATACTAGCTAGCTAAGTTTGGAAAAACTTAGTTAGTGAACTGGTTTAGAGGATAAAGATAAAATAATTAATTGTGTTGAATGAGCTAGGAATAGCCTTCAAGTCTTTAAGTAGATGGACGTATTTATTTGACAGCTGAGGGAAATTAATTTGAACTTAGGAATAAGAAGCTTTTAATGAACTCAGTTCTAATGCTGGAAAGCAAACCTTAATTCCTGGACTAAACGTTGTAGCATCTTGAAGCATGAATTACCCTGAAGTTAAGATTACAAAGGATTAGAATCCTAACTGTTTCTATCTCTATTTTAAAATACTCATTTATTGTTTTTATTAATTCCTTGCATTTATTACTTACTGTTTTGATACCCAATTACTCCATTTACTTTACATGCTTAAATTTACTCTTTATTTTATTATGCTAAGGAGAAAAGGTTAAACTAGAATTTGTATTCAAATCATTTAAATCCTCGTGGGAACGATCTTTATTCACACTTTATTACTTGTTTGACGGTGTACACTTGCACATATCACTAAAGAACACAACAAGTTTTTGGCGCCGTTGCCAGGGATTGAAAATGGGTTGAATATTTAAATTCTGAGTTTACTTTTTCTATTTAGCTAGGGCTGAGAAGTGTTGTGTGCTTTGCTCAGTAAAAGGTACTAAATCTGTATGCTCAGCAAAGGTACACCTGAGTTCCAAATTGACCTGGAGATAGAGAAAACAGCAAAGAGGCTAAGGAAGAGAAGTAAAGAACAAAGAGCTCGAGATCAACACTCTGACTTAGGATTCATGGCTCATATTCTTGTAAATGAGGATGAGCAACCTAGAATGATTGAGATGGCTAATGACAGGGACAGGCCAGAAATCACCACTCAACAGTTTGAATTCAAACCTATGATGTTCCAAATGCTTCAAACTGTTGGGCAGTTTAGTGGTGCGCCTACTGAAGACCCTCATTCACATCTGAGGCAATTTCTGGAAGTGGCTAGCAATTTCAGGACCCCTGGGGTGAGTGAGGATTCGTTCAAGTTGAGGCTTTTCCCTTACTCTCTTAGGGATAGAGCTAAGACTTGGTTGGACTCCTTGGAACCTAACTCCATCAATTCTTGGAATGTCCTAGCTGAGAAGTTTTTGACCAAGTACTTCCCTCCTATCAAGAATGCAAAGATGAGGGGAGACATCACTGCATATAGGCGAAATGATGATGAAACTTTATATGACACTTGGGAAAGATTCAAAGGTTTGCTGAGGAAATGCCCACACCATGGAATACCAACTTGCATTCAGTTGGAGACTTTTTACAATGGGCTGGCGCCTCCTTCAAAACTTGAATGATGTAGATCAAACATAGTAGGATCTTCATTTGAGTAGAATTGTGAATTTTCAATGTGAGAAGGCCGAAACTAATAGAATAAAGAAAAGACTCAAGGGAGGATCTAGATTAATCTCAAGTGAGATCAAAGATTAAAAAGGTAGAGGAATTGCATTAAGTAAATTGCGAAAATGTAATACCGAAAACAGATCCTATAGCCAAAGGACATGGCCGAACCTATGCTTGAAATTAAATTGCAAGAATGTAAATTGCAAGAATGTAAAGAAAGGGAAAAAGATGAAGGGGAAAGGAATGGGAAGAAGATGAGAAGTGCCACACTCAATCCATAGAAATGGAGATTGATTAATAAGTCTAATTGTGTTCGCCACTTGAAAAGGAATCTTCAAGATAAGAACTAAAAGTTCAAGCTAGAACTTTGGTAGGAGGAGAAGCTCTCAACTCACAATTTGGAAGAAATCCACAAATGATTCATTAATTTCAAAATTTGAGTACAATGATCCTATTTATATGAAATAAATGGAGGGAATGCTCATCTAGCTTAGTCATGGCCGCACTTCTCTAGGTCCTAATGGGCTTGGAACACTTAAGCCCAATTTACAAGCTTAACTAAGTCAAATCTGGCCAGAACAGCGCTCTAAACTTGTAGTCCGTTTTTAGGCATGATACACTCCGAATCAGGTCTTAAGTCCTGAAATAAGAGTTGTGGATAAGCCCCTTAGCTTTCCAACGCATCCAAGATCATAGAAATCGGAAGTACAGAACTCTAGATACAGTTGAACCATTGAGATAGGTTTATCTAGGATATGCTGATTGGCCCACTAAGGTTGTGCTTGTTGGGCTTGATGGCCCAAAATGGCCTAATCATCCTAAGCCCAAGTGTTTAAGCTATCCTAAAGTGCTTATTTTTAAAATCACTTTTATTACAAAGTCCTAAACTACTTTCATGACAAACTAATATATTTTTATTAGAAGGTCCTAACCATGTGGCTTCATTCCATTGTGGAAGTAAAAGAATCCTCTTTGAATGCTTTCTATGATTGATAACTCTTTTTATGAAGAGTCATTTATACCTTTTTCACTTGTATTTTTGTGGTGTTTGAGTAGTTTGAGTTTATGTTTTTAGTGTTTTAGGGTGGTTTTGTGTAAAGTGTGTTTTATAAGAGTCTTTTTTGAGTTTTAGTGTTTTGGTATCTTTTGGAACTGTTTTTAGTATTTGAGTGTGAGTTTTCTATGCAGGGCAATTTGTGGAGATCTATGCGCTAAACTGGAAACGTTGCTCTAGGATATGTTGTAGCAATCGTAGCTGAAGCTGACTGTGGACAAGGACAAAGGCTCAAAACATTCTCTTACACATTGAGTTGCCCTTCGCTGATAAGGACAGTGTCCTACACGTGGGACTGATATTTGGTGCATTAAAGTCAGGGAACTGGGCCAAGGACACTTGTCCTAATCAGTCTTTAGCCCAAAAAGGATGAGAGAGGATAAGGCCTTGAGATATGCTGGCAGAAAAACCCTAAATAGGGGACAGGAGGAGAGGGACCAGACATCTTCTTCTTCCCTACTAGAGCATGGACAACAGCTGCGCCCGTTTCTCTCTCTCTCTCCTCCATTGTAATGGCTTCTTCTTCCATTTCTTATTTTTCTCTTTGTTTTTGTAAGCTCAATATGAGCTAAACCTCTTAAAGCTATGGGATGTTGAACTTGTAATGGATTTCTAGTGAATGTTATGTTATGCCTTGCTATTGCATTTTCTATAAATCTGATTTAGTTGTGTTTTAATTGAGCTTGATCACCTTAGTTAGAACTTGAGCTCACGGCTGCTTGGAAAAGCTAAGTATAGCAGAACTGTTTTATAGATAAGAGTAAAATCATTAATTGGAAAATTATGATGAAGAGTGATTTAGGAATGAACATTCTAACTGTTAGGCTAGCTGGAACGAGCTTAAGTGAGGTGTGCATGTAACTAATATGGACCTAGGAATAGGAGATGTTTAGTGAAGTTCATCTCAGAACTGTTGGAAAACAAACTTTCATTTCCTGGAGCCAAATTGCCGTAGAATTGCAAACGCATAAAAAACTTTCATTTCCTGAAGCTGCAAGGGATACTTCCCCATAGCTATTTTACCCATTCTGTTAACAAATCCGTTTTTATTGCTCTAGCATTTATTTCCCAAAAATGTCCTGGATATGCACACACAAATTATTGGTTACTCTTTGTTAATCTTGATTAATAGAACCATTAATTCAAACTTGGTACTTGATTCACCATATAATCCTCGTGGGAACGATCTCTCTTACACGTTATTACTTGTTAAATGATTGTGTATACTTGCACAAGCACATCAACCATTTTTATGGCAACAAGTTTTTGGCGCCGTTGCCGGGGATTGTAATGGTGTTTAATGAACAAGTTTTAAATTGATAGTTCTATTAGTTGAGACAATTGATCTGTGGAGTGTTTTGCTATAGCAATAGGTACTTTACTCTGTATGCGCAGGCATAATGCTCCTGAGTTCCAACTAGACCCAGAAATCGAAAGAACATTCAGAAGGTTGAACAGGCAGAACCATGGCTTACTTGAGTTGGGGAGATTCCTGATACCCCTGATTACTCCACCGCTGCCACTAGATCTAACAATTTTGAATTGGGTGATGAACCTAATAGCATGGCTTTAGCCAATGATAGAAATAGTTCTATCAGAGGTTATGCCCTATTTGATCTGGCAATAATGAACACAGGCATAGTGGTGCCCGAAATAATAGCAGGGCATTTTGAGTTCAAGCCTGTCATGTTCCAGATGTTGCAAGCAATTGGGTAGTTCAGTGGTGCTGCAACCGAGGCCCCTCATTTGCATCTGAAGCAATTCCTGACCGTGGCTAATAATTACAGAAATCCAGGAGTCACCGAGGATTTCTTCAGATTAAGACTGTTCCCATTTTCTTTGGCTGACAAGGCTAAGAACTAGCTAAATTCTATGGAGCCCAACTCTGTTAATACATGGATTAGGATGGCTGAGAAGTTTTTGACCAAATTCTTTCCTCTTATGAAGAATGCAAAGCTGAGAAATGATATAACCTCCTTTAAGCAACTTGATAATGAGCCTTTATATGAAGCTTGGGAGAGATTTAAGGAGCTTTTAAAGAGATGCCCCCATCATAGCATTCCAATATGCATTCAGATGGAGCACTTTTACAATGGAGTGTTGCCATCCGCAAGAATGATGCTTGATGCCTCTGCAGGAGGCACTTTTCTGAACAAATCCTATAATGAAGCATATGAATTGATTGAAAGTATTGCTGCTAACAGTTATCAGTGGCCTACTGCTAGGCTTACCTCTGGAAAAAGCACAACTGCTGCAGGAATGCATGAAGTGAGCGGAGTTATGGCACTTACTGCTCAGTTGGCTTCCTTAACTAACATGGTGAAAAACCTAGCTATTACAAACAAGAGTAACCAGATAGCTCAAGCAGCTGTGACTGAACCAATTGTAAATGAACAACAGGTGCACCAAGCTGAAACTGTTTCTTGTGTGTATTGTGGAGGAGAACATTTGTTTGAGGACTGTTTCTGCAATCCTGCATCTGCTAATTATGTGAACCACAGCAGCAACAGGGGAGATAAACCCTATTTCAATACCTACAATCCAGGGAACAGGCAACCTCCCAATTTTTCGTGGAATAACAATGCTAATGCTCCGCCAGGGAATTCAAACTTTCCTGCCAGATCCACAACTGCTCCATCTGGATTCACAAATCAGCAACCAAGGCAACAACAGCAAGCACAACCGGCAAATCAATAAATTTCCTTGGAAGCTGTCTTAAAGGCATTCATGTCAGAAACTAAGGCACAGTTCCAGAATCAAGGAGTATCTATGAGGAACCTTGAAAATCAGGTAGGCCAGCTGGCCAATGCACTGAACAGCAGACCCAGTGGCGCTTTGTCATCTTCTACTAAAACTCCTTCATCCTCAAGCCCTCATGGTAAGGAGCATTGCAAATTAATACACTTGAGAAGTGGAATTGAGTTACCACCTGCGGTAGAGAAAAAGAGCAAAGTGCGAACTGAAGAGACTGAGACTATTCCAGCAACTGGTGAAACTATTGAGAAGCCAGCTGAGAGAACTGCTAAGAAGCCTGAGGCTGTTCCAGAAGCTGAGCCCTTGCCCAAATTTAGTCCAGAAAGACCACCTCCCCCTTTTCCTCAAAGGTTGAGGAAAGTACAACAAGACAAGCAGTTTAGCAAGTTCATGGAAATTCTGAAGTAGTTGCACATCAATATACCTTTGGTTGAAGCTTTGCAGCAGATGCCTAATTATACAAAGTTCATGAAAGATGTGTTAACGAAGAGGAGAAGGCTTGGGGAGTTTGAAACAGTTGCCATGACAAAGGAATGTAGCCTAATGCTCCAAGCCAAAGTACCTCCCAAGTTGAAAGAACCGAGAAGTTTCACCATTCCTTGTTCCATTGGAGACACCTACTGTGGCAGAGCACTATGTGATTTAGGTGCTAGCATCAACTTAATGCCTATGTCGATTTTTGAACAATTGGGCATTGGGGATGCTAGGCCTACCACTGTGACACTTCAACTAGCAGACAAGTCTATTGCATATCCAGAAGGAAAGATCGACGATGTGTTGATAAAAGTAGATAAGTTTGTGTTTCCAGTGGACTTTATTACTTTAGACTGTGAAGCAGATAGGGAAGTTCCTATTATTCTGGGTAGACCCTTCCTTGCTAAAGGAAGAACTCTCATTGATGTACAGAAGGGAGAGTTGACCATGAGGGTTAATGAGCAACATGTGAACTTCAATGTGTTCAACCCCTTAAAGTATCCTGACGAAGGAGTGGAAGAATGTTTGTTTATGCACTCATTTGATAATCTGTTGCAAAGATAGTTCCTGACAGGAAGTACGGAATTGAGTGATGATGAGTATGAATTTGGTCCTGATGATCCCTTGTTGGAAGAACTTTCTGAAATAAAGGATTGCACTGCAAGGCAACCTATGTGGGCTAGAAAATTTGAGTCATTGGAAGTCACTGGTGAGACTTTCAAAGACAACATACCTTCAGTTGTGAAGCCACCTATTTTGGAGCTAAAACAGCTCCCAGCTCATTTGAAATATGTTTATTTGGGAGCTATGGAAACCTTGCATGTGATTATTTCATCTTTCCTAACTGCTGATCAAGAGAACAGCTTGATAGAAACCTTGAGAAGGCACAAGAAAGCAATCGGTTGGCAAATGGGCTACTGTGTGTATGCATTGAATATTGCTAGAGCCTGAAGCCAAGAATAGTGTAGAGAGCCAAAGGAGACTAAATCCTATCATGAAGGATGTGGTGAAGAAGGAGGTTATCAAGTGGCTGGATGCTAGGATTATATACCCCATTTCTGACAGTGTGTGGGTAAGCCCAATCCAGTGTGTGCCAAAGAAAGGGGGAATAACAGTTGTGGCTAACAAGAAAAATGAACTAATCCCCACTAGAACAGTCACAAGGTGGAGGATTTGTATGGATTATAGGAAATTGAATAAATCCACCAGAAAAGATCACTTTCCCTTGCCTTTTATTGATCAAATGCTGGATAGACTTTCTGGGAAGGAGTTCTACTGCTTTTTGGATGGATATTCTGGTTACAATCAAATTGCTGTAGCACCCGAAGATCAAGAAAAGACTACCTTTACTTGTCCCTATGGCACTTTTGCCTTTCGAAGGATGCCATTTGGCCTCTGTAATGCCCCAGCAACATTCCAACGATGCATGATGGCCATATTCTCGGATGCTATCGAGAAATCCATGAAAATTTTAATGGATGACTTCTTAGTGTTTGCAGAGTCATTCCAGGAATGCCTTGAAAATCTGGAACAGGTCTTGGATCATTGTGAGGAAACTAATTTGGTGTTAAACTGGGAAAAGTGTCACTTTATGGTTCAGGAAGGAATTGTGTTGGGTCATAAGGTGTCTAAGAAGGGTATGGAGGTAGACAAAGCCAAAATAGAGGTCATTGAAAAGTTGCCACCACCTACCTTAGTTAAAAGAGTGAGAGGTTTCTGAGGACATGCTGGATTCTATAGAAGATTTATTAAGGATTTCTCCAAAATCTCCAAGCCTCTGTGCCAGTTGCTAGAGCATGATAGAATCTTTGATTTCACACCAAACTGTTTGGAAGCATTTGAAATTCTGAAGAAGGCCCTAATTATTGCACCAGTCATAACTGCTCCCGATTGGTCTATGCCATTTGAGTTGATGTGTGACGCTAGTGACTTCTCAGTGGGAGCAGTCCTGGGCCAGAGGAAAGATAAGGTATTTCACTCTATATATTATGCCAGCAAAACATTGGTTGAAGCTCAATTGAACTATACCACTACAGAGAAAGAGTTGTTGGCTGTTGTGTTTGCCTTTGACAAGTTCAGACCCTACCTTGTTGGCACAAAGGTGATTGTCTATACTAATCATGCTGCTATCAAATACTTGATTGCCAAGAAAGATGCAAAGCCAAGATTGATTATGTGGGTGCTTTTGTTGCAAGAGTTCGACTTGGAAATCAGGGATAAGAAGGGAGTTGAGAATCAGGTGGCAGACCATTTGTCAAGACTGTCTGAGGGGAATGAGGCCACAAAGAATTCTGAGATCAAAGAACTGTTCCCTGATGAGCAGTTGCTATCTATGGAAGATGCTGAAACACCATGGTCCTACAATCCGGGTACTTCTGGCCCACTCTGTTCAGAGATGCTCAAGAATTTGCCAGGAACTGTGATAGATGTCAAAAGGTGGGGAATATTGTTGGGGTTTCAAGAGGGGTAATTTTTAAAAACAATTCATAAAAAACTTCTTGAGCGGAAAAATGCCTAAACTAAAGGAGCACGTATCGCACATGAATCACAAGGATATTGTGTTTACCTCTTGAAGCGTAGCTTTACAACGAACACTGTGAACACGATAGCAGCACTGGTAAATCACGAACACTGCTACAGTGTGAATGGCAACTTGATCTACACAACTACAGAGCAGCAGATCCAAGAAGCACTGCTGGTATTACCCCAAAGGGAGAGGTTCTTCTCTATCACCAGTATTACAAAGTAGCAATACCTCTACTCAGTCCACGCGAGCAAACCAACGTCAGAGATAGCGTAGTGCTAGCTATCGGGATTGGAAGAGGCGCGGCACACAGAGAGAGAAAGGAGGCATGGCTGTCAATAGAGTACAGCGGCCGTTATGAGTGCTCTGTGTTGTGTGTCGCTTAAGTGACGTGCACAGCTTTTTAATAGCTGTCACTCACTTAACTAACCCACTTGGGTTACTGTACGCTACAGCCCCAATGTTTAATTATTAATTAAATCATATTTAATTAATCAATTAAACTTATCCTCATTTACTTATTAATTAAATCATATTTAATTAATCAATTAAACTAATTCTCTGAACATTTGCTCTATGCGTGTGACCCTATAGGTTCTCAATTAATTGGCAATAATATTAATTATTATTAATCATATTAATAATCAATTAATATTATAAACAATGAGCGGCATCTAGCAATACATCATTGCTACCCAATTAATTAGAATATTGGTGATACAATGAAAACCATATTGTAACCATATATAATGTGAGTTCAACGCCCTTTCGTCACAAAGTCTTAATTGAATATAAGGCATAAATGTGTCATCCTTGTTAAGTCCAATTATTTATTTCTTGATCTAGTTATTGATGTACGATCATGTGGGCCCGCTATCTCATATTGTCCCACCTTAGCATGGCCATGCATTTCTACTTTGCATACCATCAAGAGGCCTATAGACATGACTCTTGTTATGTAGGAGGGACGAATCCTATCTACATCACTCATATTCCTCAACATGTTTCATTACAGGCCCAATAACTACCTTTATAGCTGTCCTGTTACAGACAACGTTTAATAGTATCAAAGCCTACAATTACATATGTTAGGAATCGTAGTGACTTCAAGTCGAATGACTACTTCACTATGGTCACCATGAGAATCGCTCATGACACTTACATAACTATTATGCAACGTTCTCATAGCAGGTCACTCCAGTATAAATATTCCACTAATATTTATACCTATATGAAGACTTGATATCTTATATCTTATATCTATGACCCGTGAGATGTGGTCATCAGTACACTCACATAATAGTCTCAATGTATTATTATTGTCCTTATTAATAACAATACTTGACTGTGGATATTTAAGAATAGTGTTTTATAATTTAATGGCATCTTACGGTCAAGTCATACTTGACGTTCAATTAAATGAACTACCTATTCTAAGGACTTTATTATGCTATAAATATGATCATCAAATATAATATAATAAGTAAATGCCTCATATATATAAAATATAAAATAAAGTCATGATACAATATATATGTAACACCTCCCCTCGGGTGCCACGTACACGAACTCGATTGCGAAAAACATAAACAAAATAAAACGCTGGTTGCTTTCGGAAAATACTTTAATTAAGTAACCACATTCGAAAACGCGGGTCTAAAAATTTTCTACATGCATCAAGTAATTCAAACTCAAGACAAGGGAATAAACTTTATAACACACATCAATATTTGAGGTTCATACTAACATAATTTTGACATAAGTATGTCGAAGCATATAAATTCCTTATAAACATAGTTTAACTACTAGAGTAGGTTCAGATCAAGAATAACATATTACAGACTTAAAGAAGCATAAGGTCAACATAGATGCAGCAAATAAAATATAACTGCTTCAAAAGTAAGACTCCTATGCTGGTCGGGCTATAGTAGCCATTGGGATACAACCCCAAAGTCAGCTCCGATTCCCAGAGGAATTCACAGGGATCCTCTTTTCCTGCTCCTTCAATAGACTCCGTCATCTGAGTCCTCACATGTCCATAGGGACTTATGATCAACATCTGTACATGTGTTCCAAAAACACAACAGGGTGTCCAACATGTACAGGAAAAGGTGAGATACTCATTTTATAAGTTTATCACGATAGCCGCACGAGCGATAAACAGCATAAATATCCACATAAAAATAGTTATAATCGCAGATATTCATACAACATAATATCTTAAACAATATCATGAGTTATAATAATGCATGAGACTCCAATATCATCTTTCTAGTTCATGTACTCCAGATATTCCTACTTCCCTTCATCGAGGGATAGGCCGCAAATACACCCGTAACACAATTGTTCTCATGAGTCGGCTTCTCAATTTAGGTCCGAACTCCAATTGTTCATGGGTATCACGTCATAACCATATCATGAATAGTCCAGTCTCTGATTGAGTTCATCTGTGTTTGGCAACCGATTACCACGGCACGGGGTTGCGACGCCTCTGGCCACATGTGGAGTCTCGAACATAGTATGCCCCTATAGACCTAGTGGTCTTAACTGGCTCATATTCTCAACTACTTGAGTTGTAGCTCGTTTACAAATGGCATGTCTTCCGTTTCATGTATGTACATAGAAAGTTCTGTTTCTTTTTCATTCATTCTTTCATTTGTTGAGGCATATAGCTCACGACTCGTTTTAAAGGACATTAAGCCCGTTCATTCAAAACACAGGACACGAAGTCCGAGTGCTCAATCCACAAAACACTAGTCCGACGTCTCGGTCACTAGGTTTGCATTCATCTCAAAGATTCATCGTTTTTCTTTCGGTCTTATTTTCACAAAACAACTTTGGAAAACAAAACACAGTTTCATTTCCTTGAACTAAGACATTTCTGTTTCAAAGAAAACATTTTCCGGGAAAACTCTTTTAAAACGGTTTTTTTTCTAAAAGGAAATTCATTTTACATTGACTTTTCCTTAAAACACTTTCTCTTTCAAAAGAAACTAATATTTTAAAAGAAAAGAAGTTTTCTTCCTCGATAAACAAAACATTTCTCAAAACTTTCCTTAAATCACTTTTTCCTTTTCAAAAGGACCTAACTTTTCAAAAGAATGTTACTTTTCTTGATAAAGCAACATGTATCCCAGAATATCTTTTTGATTTCAAAATCCGGTTTTCAAAACTTTGATTTCAGTTTTCAAGTATTTTAATTTTCTTTCATGAGTCATTGCCAGTCCTATGCTCTTAACCAGTCCAGGATATAAATATATATATATATATATGTCAAATCAGTCCAATATCACAACAAAATTTCATCCAAGGCATCAATGCCACAAATCATATTCAAGTACTCAAATACAAACATCATTAAGTACATCAATTTCATATTTCATTCAAGACACATCTTCAAATCATCAATCAAACAACAACATCACATATAACAATCACACATCATGAGACTACCAAACTTAATATGAAATACCTCGCTTTACCTCTCTAAGTTTCTCAATCAAATTCCTGAACGGTTCTCGGCTCCGGTTCCGATTTCGTTCGCGTCGCCTAAAAGAATCAAGCACAATTCAATTCACAACGACAATCAACACAAAATAACAACATCAAAACATAATTTTCCTTCCCCAATAGTGGTCTAAGGGTCGGCCAAAATTGGTAAAATAGGCTAGGGGTTTCATTTGGTTCCCATCTTTTGGATGGTTGGTTCTTAAGTATGGTTAACACTAAAATAAGTTCTATTACCCAAAAGTTTGAAACAAAACTCATGGTTCTACTCACTATAGGTCTCGGTCATGAAGAGTAAAAGGGGTTAGAGATTGATTTGGTCTTCCAATCACTTGCATTCTAGGACAAAAGGAAAGATAAGGATGGAACTTAGAGTTCAAGAACAAAAATTGAACAAAACCACTATTCCCCCAATTCTTAGGGTTTCGAACGTCTCAATTAAATTAGGCTAGCATGAGAGTTTGATCATATACTCTTGGATAGAGGTAGAGGGTGATGAAGCTAACTCAAAGAAATTGGTTTCCCATTAAAAGGATTTTTCTACAATTTTCTATGAATTTTTGAAATTTGGATCATAAACTTGAAAATCAAGATTTCAAACTTGAGATAGAAAGAGATTCATGAAGCTTAGAGATCATAGAAGTGATGTTACCTGTTGAATGATGAAGAATGGTCAAGAATCAAGCTTTTCTCTCAAAGATTCAAGCTTTTTCTCTAAGTGAAAATGGAAGATTTTTCAAGGAAGAAGATGAAGTGTTAAGGAGAAGTGAAGAAGCCTCTCATATGTTGGTTTGGGGCGTGGGAAATTGGGTTGAATGGGCCAAAAGTTGGGTCACTTAAGGACATTTTGGTCATTTCCTTCAAGGTTAAATGGTAATAATGAAAAAGGTTAGGGGTATTTTGGTCATTTCACGTCCAGATATTTTCAAACGTCATGATGACTCTGGCACGCTTTCCCATGTGATGTGACTTGATGTGATATCAAGATTATCCGTTAGCGGGTCCCGGTAACTCCATATGCAGCTCCGTTCTTCACTCGATTGAAGATTTTGCTCGAACGAAGGTCGGGCAGTGATTTTTTTTAAATTTAACGCAAACGTAGAAAATTAAATTCTAAGACTTATTGTCTCGTTCACGGGTCAAAATGAGGTCTCCTGAGCAGTAAAATCTTACTGTCAGTGTAAAAACGCAGACCGGGCTCCGTTTTCGTTTTCAGCTCAAAATTTAATCGTAGCTTCGTACGGTAACGTTGTGTATGAATATGGTCTCGGTTTATTTTATTTCATTTTCTAAGACCTTGAATAAAATGTAAACTTAATTATTCTACTTATTAATATATAAAAGCAGTGAAAAAAATCGGGGTGTTACATTACTACCCCTCTAAAAAAGATTTCGTCCTCGAAATTATGTACCTTGAAAAAGATCGGGATACTGTAATCTAATTTTGTCCTCGAGCTCCCACATTGCGTCTCCAGTCGCTTCATTCCAAACAACCTTGACCAAGGGAACTTGTTTTCCCCTGAGTTGCTTGATCCTCTTATCGTCGATTCGTACAGGCGATGTGTCATAAGACAAGTTTTCTCGTAAATGTACTATATCATGTTCGATTACATGGGACGAATCAGGAATATACTTTCTAAGTTGTGAGACATGGAAAACATTATGGATGTTGGTGAGAAAAGGTGGTAAGGCAATCTGATAAGCTACTGGACCAACATGTCGAAGAATCTGGTAGGGTCCAATGAATTTGGGAGTGAGTTTTCTGGGCTTTATAGCTCTACCTACCCCAGTCGCGTGATTCTCAGGAACACATGTTCACCGTCTTGAAACTCAAGGGGTCGTCTTCGTCTATCAGAATAGCTCTTTTGTCTGCTCTGTGCTGTTTTCATCTTTTCGCGGATTTGTTTAATCTTTTTCGTTGTTTGTTGCACAAGTTCGGGGCCTACAATCATACTTTCTCCATCTTGGTTCCAACACAACGGTGTTTGGCACTTTCATCCATACAAGGCTTCATAGGGTGCCATCCCTATACTAGAATGATAGCTGTTGTTGTATGTGGATTCGATAAGAGGCAACAGATCATCCCAACTTCCACCAAAAGCTCGTAGCAAATCTTCCAAAGATTATATCGTTCTCTCTATCTGTCCATCTGTTTGAGGGTGATAGGCTGAACTAAGCCTCGACCTTGTCCCTAACGCTTGATGTAGACTTTGCCAAAAACGGGAAGTAAACTTTGGGTCTCTATCGGAGAATATGCTTGACGGTACTCCATGTAGTCTGATTACTTCTCTGATATACAGCTCAGTTAACTTCTCCATTGAGTATTTGATCTTAACAGGTAAGAAGTGTGCTAACTTCGTTAACCTATCAACGATCACCCAGATTGAATCAAAACTCTTAGAAGTCCTTGGTAATCCTACCATGAAATCCATTGAGATGCTCTCCCATTTCCATTCGGGTACATCCAAGGATTGAAGCATTCCTCCAGGTCGCTGATGTTCTACCTTTGCTTTCTGGCAAGTTAGACATGATGCTACGTACTCAGCCACTTGCTTCTTCATTCCTGGCCACCAAAATTTCTGTTTCAAATCTTGATACATTTTGGTTAATCTAGGGTGAATGCTCAGCTTACTCTTATGTCCTTCTTCCAGAATCGTTCTCCTCATCTCCGGGTTGCTAGGTACACAAACCTGTCCATTGCATCTCAAGATGCCATCAGTTCCTAAGCTGAACTCTGCAGCCTTCTCTTGTCCAAGTAACTCCTTTTTCTCTTGAAGGTACTCATCAGTTGCTTGTCGTTCGCGGATCGTCTCCATCAGTCCACTAGATACCTTGATCATTCCCAAGCAAATATTCTCAGCGCTCACCTCCATGACCAGATTAAGATCACGAAACTGCTCTATCAATTCTAACTCCTTAACTATCATTGCAGAGATGTGCAGGGTCTTCCGACTCAAAGCGTCTGCAACGACATTTGCTTTTCCAGGGAGGTATAACAAGGTGAAGTCGTAGTCCTTGAGAAATTCCATCCAACGTCTCTGCCTCATGTTAAGCTCCTTCTGGTTGAACAGGTATTTCAAACTCTTGTGGTCACTAAAGACATCAAACTTGGATTCATACAAGTAATGTCTCCAAATCTTCAGTGCAAAAACCATGGTAGCTAACTCTAGGTCGTGCGTCGGGTAATTCCTTTCATGAGTCTTCAATTGGCGCAAAGCATGCGCTACAACCTTCCGATGCTGCATAAGTACACATCCTAATCGCTGCTGTGAAGCATCACAGTAAACTTCGCACGGTTAGTCCGGCTTAGGTAACACTAACATTGGTGAGGTCGTCAAACGTTCCTTCATCGTCTGGAAACTTTCCTCACATTTTTCAGTCCATGTGAATGGTTGGTCCTTTCTCGTAAGTTGAGTCAGCGGCACAACAATCTTTGAAAATCCTTCAATAAATCTTCTGTAGTAACCAGCCAAACCAACAAAACTGCGAATTTCCGTCACAGTCTTAGGTCTCCCCCATAGAAGTACTGCTTCCACTTTCGTAGGGTCAATGGCAATCCCTTCTTTCCTAATCACGTGCCCCAAGAATTTGACTTCATCCAGCCAAAACTCGCACTTGGGCAGTTTTGTGTATAAATTCTCCTTGTGAAGGATCTGTAAAACTTGTCGCAAGTGTTCCTCATGCTCCTTGGGACTCTTCGAGTAGATGAGTATATCATCGATAAACACGACAACGAACTGATCCAGAAACGGACGAAAAATCCGGTTCATTTAGTCCATGAAGATAGCAGGCGCGTTCGTCACCCCAAAAGGCATCACGAGGTACTCATAGTGACCATAATGCGTCTTAAATGCAGTCTTAGGTACATCCTCGTTCTTTACTCTACTCTGGTGATAACCAGATCTTAGGTCGATCTTTGAAAAGACAGCGGCTCCTTGAAGTTGATCCATCGAATCATCTATGAGGGGTAGAGGATACTTGTTCTTGATCGTTATCTTGTTGAGTTGGCGGTAATCCACGCAAAGTCTCGAACTCCCGGCCTTCTTCTTCGCCAATAACACTGGTGCTCCCACGGGGACACACTCGGCCTCACAAACCGCTTAAACATCAGATCCTCTAGTTAGGTCTTCAGCTTGGCTAACTCCGTAGGTGACATCCTATAAGGAGCTATAGAGATCGGACCGGATCCTGGAACTAAATCAATCGAAAAATTGATGTCTCTCACAGGTGGTAAACCTGGAATGTCCTCAGGAAAAGCTTTCGGAAAATATTTCACAACCGGCACATCGCTCAAGACAACATCCCTCTTGATTTCTAAACAGGATAGGAGCATGTATCCCTGAGCTCTTTCTTTCAAAGAAGCTCTAACTTGGTTGGCAGTTAAAAATCCAGAAATGTCAGGGTCAGGAAAAACTAAGGTTTTATGTGCATAGTCTAAAAGGATATGATTGGAAGATAATTAATCCATGCCTAGGATCAGATCCAATTGTGTCAAAGGCAAACATATCAAGTCAACAAGAAAGTCCCTATCATGAACAATAGGACAGTTCAAACATACTGTATTTACAGTGACAGGTTTAGCAATTGGAGTAATGACAATCAAATCAAAAGACAACGAAGAAACAGGCAAGTCCAACAGTCTCACACAATCCAAAGAGATAAACGAATGCGTAGCACCCGAATCAAATAGTACAGTTAGGATATTACCAGCTATGATGCAACTACCTTGTATGAGATCATCCGAATTAGATGCATCAGCGCCACTCATGGTATACACCATTCCCCTTGCTGTTGGTCTAGCAGTCCGTACATTATTGACAGTCGGCTCGAACTTTGGTGTAGGACAATCCCTCTCGAAATGTCCTATCTTCCCACATTGGAAACATAGAACTCCCTTCAATACGCATTCCTCAGTTGGATGTCCTTGCTTCCCACACTTGAACATCTCTGTACTTGGCCTTGGTTCTGGTCATTTCCACTCCCACCGCCATAAGCAGAAGCGATAGGACAATAGGATTGATGTTTCTGGCTATTCCCTTGAGGTCGGGAATATGGCTTCTTCTGGGACTGCTTCCCTTTCTGGCTCTGGTATTGGCTCGGGTTCCTAGACCTAAACAGTCCTCCCATAGTACTCTTGTTCTCCCTTCCTCTTCTCATCTTTTCCACTTTTTTGCACTTCTCCACCAGTGCTTGAAAGTTACTAATCTCCAGCGGTAGCATAGACTCCTTGATCTCGAAACGCAGACCTCCTTTGAATCTCTTGCATTTCAAGTCTTTATCCGGTTGGGCTTGGAAGAAGCGGAAATATTTGGCGAGCGATTCAAACTTCGCCGCATATTCCCCAACAGTCATGTCCCTCTGCTGCAGCCTCAGGAATTCCTGCTCTTTCTCGGTCCAAGTACTCTAGGGAAAGTACTTGTCCAGAAACTTGGTGCGAAATACTCCCCAAGTGATCTCTTGGTTGTTGGCTTCCAGCAGTTGTCTGGTTCCTCCCCACCAATACTCTGCATCTCCCAGAAATAGGAATGTGGCATAGTCCACCTTCACTCCCTCGGGGCAGTGCAGAACAAAAAAAATCTTCTCCACCTCTTGCAGCCATAAGTCAGCCTTTTTCGGGTCACAATCTCCATGAAACTGCGGAGGATCATTATAACGCTCTGATTTTCACGTTTTCTAATTCTTCAGTATTTTAATGTCTTTATTTTATTCGAGGTCTTAGGAATAGAAATAAAATATTCCAAGACCATAGTCATGCTCGATGATATCATAGGAAGCTATGATTAAGTTTTGAGTCGAAAACTCAAACGGAGTCCGGTCTGCGTTTTTACACTGACAGTATGATTTTACTGCTCATAAGACCTCAGATGGACCCGTGAACGAGACAGTAAGTCTTAGAATTCGATTATCTACGTTTTTGTTAAATTTCATAAAAATCACTTCCTGACCTTCTTTCGGGCGGAATCCTCAATCGGGTGACGAACGGAGCCACATATGGATTTACCGGGACTCGCCAATAGATAATCTTGATATCACATCATCCCAGGACACTTGGGAGAGTATGCCAGAGTCGTCATGACATTCGAAAATATCTGGACGCAAAATGAGCAAAATGCCCCTAACCTTAGTCTTTTACACTTTTACCATTTTACCCTTTTGGGCAAATGACCTTTTTACCCTAAAGTGAGCTCTTAAGAGGCTGAACTCAGCCCCTCACTCTCTCATTTTCGTACAGCCCCTCACCCTTTAGAGCTCCATAGTTGTTCTTGAGAGAAAACACCATTGTTGGTCTTGAAGCTCCTTGAGTTCTTGTTGGAATCACTTGATTCCTTAAGCAATCTTCCTTTATTTCAAGGTAAGATCACTTCTATGACCTCTTAGATTCTTGAATCTTTCTTTCTTTCAAGATCAATCTTCATTTTCATGAAAAGAATTTCTTAGATCCAAAACTTTGAAAATCCATGGGAAATTGTAGAAAAATCCTTTTGAGGTAAGACCAAGTTCTTTGAACTCAAATCATCAATCTCTACCTAAAACCAAGAGCTTATGATTCAACTCTCATCATAGCCCAAAATCCCTTTTTGGCTGAACCCTACGTGATGATGATGAATAGTGTTTTCATCAATTTTTGATTTCTAACACTTGATTTCATCCTTAGCTTTCCTAGTGCCTTTGAATCCATGAAATGGGAAACCAAGATCAATTCCTAACCTTTTTAACCTAGGGTGGCCGAAATCCTCTTTGTTATAATTGTTGAGATTGGCTTTGATTGTTGTTTAATGTTTGATTGTTATGCTGTTGTAGTTGTTGACTATTTTCAGGAGGTTCACAAACTGATCAACTGACTTTAATTCGGGAATCTGCTCATCAACAGGTATGGGGGGTGAACCTCATCACACCAAGATGGTGGTAGTGAAGATGGTTGTTTAAGTTTATGTGTGGGTGAAACCCTTTAGTTTGGGTTCACTTTTATTTGTTAAGTTTTGTTTAGTTCTCTTGGAGAACAAGATTGTCATGATGAGTTTATGCTTTAGTATGTTGTAGTGTGCTTTAGCATATGTTGATGATGATATGATTGAATGAAAATCATTCCCATTTATGTTGAAAAACCTACTTTGATCACTAGATCAAGTATGGACTTTTATGCTTGATTATGAGACCATGATGTGTGATGGACTTGGATGTTTGATTATGATGTAGTAATGTGTATTGTGGTTTATCATAATTGTGTGAGCTTTTGAGCTACATTTGCTTTGTTGGCGAAGCAAAGTCTCCATTTTTCATTGGAATAGGCTTGTGGCCTTAGTAAGAGAAAAATATAAGAACATGTGTTGTTCTTGTGTTGGCAAGGATGTGATGCAATAAAACATGATTTCATAACCTATGTTTTCAAAGAGAAACAAAAGTGATTTTGATCCAAAGATCAAATGAAGTTTTAACCTTGAAAGTGTGTCACCAAAGTGGGAAAATGTCTTTTCTTTAGCCATAGGTCTTTTAATCAAACTAAGTGTTTCAAAAGAAGAATTAATGAAGGAGTTAGGGAAAAGTGAAAACAGGGCACTCGCCTAGCGAACCCCGTCTCGCCCCGCGAGACAGAGGGAAGACAAGGCATTCGCCAGGCTAACCTTGCCTCGCATCGCGAGACAGTGGACTAGCCCGAGCAGCAAAGATGTAGCTTCTCGGCCTCGTGTAGCGAAGTAGTTCTCGCCCCGCGAACCGCCTAAGCAGTGAAGATGCAGCTTCTCTGCCTCGCGTCGCGATATAATCCTCGCCTCGCGAAGCAGAAAGACTATCTAAACAGTAAAGATAACTTCTCAGCCTCGTGTCGCGATATATATCTTCGCCTCGCGAGCAATGGTTTTGTTTATAAAGAGTGTTTTTCAACTCAAACTGTAAAGTTTTACGCATTAAAAACCTAAGTTAAGTAATTGACTTAGAGTTGAAGACAAGGGATAATTGAGTATAATATGTGGTAAAACAAGACCATATACTATACCATTGATGACTTAGTACATCAATGACTTCATAAGCCATAAACACAAACATGAAACGTTTTGGGTTTTGAAACAGTAGTTCGATGACGGACCGGTGATTCGGACCCCGATCAGTCGTTCAATTGTTTTAGTCTTGTGATGACTCGATCCCGGAGGGATCACGAGATTTATCCGGTGGATAAAGGTTTTGTTTTTCAAAAGACGCGTATAGTTCCTAAGGAAGAGAACCTTAGTAGACTTCGAGGTTTATCCGGGGAATAGACATTGCTTGATCGCATCTGCTTTGTGTAAGCATTGGCATTTCATTTGCATAGTCGTAAGGCCTTGAGCCTAGGAGTTGAGCTTACACCTTGATGCGGGTGCGAATCTTACGGTGACGATCTTCAATGGTCTTTTTGGAGGTATCAGGGTTGGAAGGGCTTACATGTGGCCAGTTGGTAGCTCTTCTGTGTCGTGGCGAATCCGTGCAATACACTGATATCCTCTACTAGATGCCGTACTTTTCATGTTTGGTCGAGAGTGTTTCCGTAAAGCCAGATACGTGCACGTTACGAATGTTGTAGCATCTTGCTCATGGCTGGCAGAAACCGGAACATGTCCTCCCATTCACTCTCTCCGAATGTTTTGTTAGCTCCATGGAGTAGGGGTCAGAGTAGTACCCAGTGACGTTGACATTGAGTCATATACATTGCATTGCATGGCTATTGATGTTTACATTTACTGTTATACATCGCTGTATTGTTTAAGAATGCCTTATATTATGCTGTTAAATGTTTAGCATGAGATTACGTTGTTGACTGCTTAACATGATTTATATTGAGAACCTTTTTAAGCATGTTGGGTATGCTGTTACCCGGTGAGTCGTCCCGTTTTTATTACTGCTGTTTTGTTGTGTTGATGAACGGGAATCTCACCCATATTTGTATGTTTCCTGTTGGTACTTGCTGTTGCTGCTTGAACAGATGGACGTGATGATGGTTCAGTCCAGTAGTCTCCTTGAGCCCGGAGGCGGACTCTTTTTGCTGTTTTAGTTTTGTTGTCGGCCAGACTATGTCAGTTTTTGTAGTGCCTTTTGGGAGCTACGACTCCTAGTACTTATTGTATTTCTCATGTCAGTTATACTTTAGACCTATGTCTGTATATGGTATTATTTCTGTTTCTGTTCCGTGTTTATTATACAGCATGTTCTAGAAATGCATGGCGAACCTAAGTTCATTTATTAGTATTATTTACCTTTACTCAATCCCATTACATCTTGTGAATAAAAAGAAAAGAAAAGAAAACTGTATTTTTCGCATTAAATAATATTTTCGGCCTTATATACGTTCGGGAATGTGACACTCGGGAAAGGGTGTTGCAATCATGACACCGAAAGTCGACTAACCCTCTGGCATCAGCAACAAGATCAGCTCTTTGTTGATTCTGTTGGTTCGGTTGAGCCATCGTAGCCCTTTGTTGAGCAACAGCGTCCGCCATATCAGCCATGGCCTGGATAGCCCGATTAATGTTATCGTCAGCATTGGTGTCAATAGTGCCGCGACCACCACTACGACCACCTCTAAGATTCATGTTTTCCTACAAGGTAAACCAATCATACCTTAATAAGGAAACATAAGCTCATGTATCAAGTTCTAGTGTGTCAACACACATTGCTTCAACAGAGAAATAATTCAAACAAAGTTCACACAGAGATCACACAACACAAACACAACAGACCTATTCCCCAAGGATTCCCGAAAGACTCGACCAGCTCTGATACCACTAATGTAACACCCCCCTCGGGTGCCATGTACACGAACTCGATTGCGGAAAACATAAACAAAATAAAACGCTGGTTGCTTTCGGAAAATACTTTAATTAAGTAACTACGTTCGAAAACGCGGGTCTAAAAATTTTCTACATGCATCAAGTAATTCAAACTCAAGAAAAGGAAATAAATTTTATAATACACATCAATATTTGTGGTTCATACTAACATAATTTTGACATAAGTATGCCGAAACATATAAGTTCCTTATAAGCATAGTTTAACTACTAGAGTAGATTCAGGTCTAGAATAACATATCTTTATATATATATATATATATATATATATATATATATATATATAAGTAGCAGGCACTGGTGCAATTTTTGGCGCCTAAAATGAAGTCAAAAATGTAAATTGCGTATTGCAGTAATAGTGATTTAATTTTCAGCTATTAATTACATGTTTTACGGTAAACTTTTTCTGGCATTTACACTGCTGCCTTTTCATCTTTCTTCTTCTTTGGTGCATTATGACCTTGAAGAAGGCAATTGGTTTACCAGTAAATAACTACACGGTTTGCAAAGTGCTTTACTCATCTTAAATAACCTCTTTCAACTTCGTATTTCTCAATGCTTTTCAATTTTCAAATTGTATGCATTAGTTAGACCATTGAAACAAGGAAACAATTTATTAAATGGCATCAATTTATTTACTTTGGGTTATAGAAAATGCCCACCTTTCCAGAGACCGTAGGAGATGTGAATGGTCAGGGATTTTCTGGAAAGAGGATTGGAAACGAGGTTCGAGAAGCAATGGAGACAAATGGAACACCTTGCTGTGTTCAAAGGTTGAAACAAGGTCGTCCTCCAGCATGTCCAGATCATTCCTCCTGTTTTTGTTAAAGTTTCATTTTGCATCTGCTTATCTTTGCCTTATGTTCATTGTGTTTTCTTTAGGGTTTAGGGTTTTCAAGCCTCCACAATTAGCAGTTTCAGCTTATTATAATCCTGTTTCTGTGCCTTGGACTCTAAGAAATCGTTGGAACAATTGTTTGGCTAAGTCTAGGAGAATGTGTTTCCACATTTCTCATATTTATAGAGAAGGCAATGTTTGTGCTGACAAGATTGCTAATCATGGTTATAATGTTGATGGTTTTACTTGGTTGGATCATTTACCTACCTTCATTAGAGAAGATTTCTTTAGGAATAAGTTAGGTTCGCCTACTTATAGGTTTCATTAATTTTTGTATTCTTTGCTTCGGTTTGATGTTCTTCTTGGCCTGGGTTTTGGTTTGGTCCCCCCTTGGCTTTTGTATTTCTTTTTCTTTTTTATCTAATAAATTTTGGAGGGAGGGTACTCTTTTTCCCTTACTAGTGGTTTTATCCCTAAGGAGGGTTTTCCACTAGAAGGTTTTAATAAGGCCCTTTCCTTGATTTTATTTAAAAAAAATCTTCATTCGGCAAAACACACCTTGAACACCTATTTCACAGTGCCACATAGCAAACTAAGATTTTTTGCATCGAAGTTTGTTGATGTTGTAAGCTAAATTTTGAAAATATTTCCTAACAAGGATGATTAATTTTCTTAACTATCTCTATAATAGCACAATTATTAATTTTCTTAACTATCTCTATAATAACACAAATATTAACTCCTCAGAAGTTTAAATCATATTATTATTTTTGAATTACACAATTTTATTGTCTTTTTAATTAATGATACATAATTAGACTTCTCAAACATTATTTAATTTGCCCGTGCATCGCACGGGTTCATCGTCTAGTTACAGACTTAAAGAAACATAAGGTCAACATACATGCAGCAAATAAAATATAACTGCTTCAAAAGTAAGACTCCTATGCTGGTTGGGCTATAGTAGCCATTGAGATACAACCCCAAAGTCAGCTCCGATTCCCAGAAGAACTCGCAAGGATCCTTTTTTCATGCTCCTTCAAAAGACTCCATCATCTGAGTCCTCACGTGTCAGCGGGGACTTATGATCAACATCTATATATGTGTTCCAAAAACACAACAGGGTGTCCAACATGTCTAGGCAAATGTGAGATACTCATTTTATAAGTTTATCACGATAGCCACACAAGCAACAAACAACATAAATATCCACATACAAAAACAGTTATAATCGCAGATATTCATACAACATAATATCTTAAACAATATCATGAGTTATAATAATACATGAGACTCAAATATCATCTTTCTAGTTCATGTACTCCGGATATTCCTATTTCCCTTCATCGAGCGATAGGCCGCAAATACACCCATAACACAATTGTTCTCATGAGTCGGCCTCTCAATTTAGGTCCGAACTCCAATTGTTCCGGGGTATCACGTCATAACCATATCATGAATAGTTCAGCCTCTGATCGAGTTCATTCGTGTTTGGCAACCGATTACCACGGCACGGGGTTGCGGCGCCTCCGGCCACATGTGGAGTCTCGAACACAGTATGCCCTTATAGACCTAGTGGTCTTAACTGGTTCATATTCTCAACTACTTTAGTTGTAGCTCGTTTTCAAATGGCACGTCTGCCGTTTCATGTATATACACGGAAAGTTCTATTTTCTTTTTTGTTCATTCTTTTATTTGTCGAGGCGTATAGCTCACGACTCGTTTTAAAAGACATTAAGCCCGTTCACTCAAAACACAGGACACGAAGTCCGACTGCTCAATCCACAAAACACTAGTCCGGCGTCTCGGTCACTAGGTTTGCATTCATCTCAAAGATTCATCGTTTTTATTTCGGTCTTATTTTCACAAAACAACTTTGGAAAACAAAACACAGTTTCATTTCCTTGAACTAAGACATTTCTGTTTCAAAGAAAACATTTTCCGGGAAAACTCTTTTAAAACGGTTTTTTTCTAAAAGGAAATTCGTTTTACATTGACTTTTCTTTAAAAGACTTTCTCTTTCAAAAGAAACTAATATTTTAAAAGAAAAGAAGTTTTCTTCCTCGATAAACGAAACATTTCTCAAAACTTTCCTTAAATCACTTTTTCCTTTTCAAAAGGACCTAACTTTTCAAAAGAAGGTTACTTTTCTTGATAAAACAACACGTTTCCTAAAATACCTTTTTGATTTCAAAATCCGGTTTTCAATACTTTGATTTCAATTTTCAAGTATTTTAATTTTCTTTCTTGAGTCATAGCCAGTCCTATGCTCTTAACCAGTCCATGATATATATATATATATATATATATATAAGTGATCTTACCTACCGAATGATGAAGAATGGTCAATAATCAAGCTTTTCTCTCAAAGATTCAAGCTATTTCTCTAAGTGAAAATGGAGGATTTTTCAAGGAAGAAGATGAAGTGTTAAGGAGAAGTGAAGAAGCCTCTCACATGCTGGTTTGGGGCGTGGGAAATGGGGCTAAATGGGCCAAAAGTTGGGTCACTTAAGGGCATTTTGGTCATTTCCTTCAAGGTTAAATGGTAATAATGAAAAAGGTTAGGGGTATTTTGGTCATTTCACGTCCAGATTTTTTCAAACGTCATGATGACTCCGGCACGCTTTTGCATGTGATATGACTGATGTGACATCAAGATTATCCGTTAGCGGGTCACGGTAAGTCCATATGCAGCTCCGTTCTTCACCTGATTGAAGATTTCCCTCGAACGAAGGTTAGGAAGTGATTTTTTTTAAATTTAACGAACACGTAGGAAATTAAATTCTAAGACTTACTGTCTTGTTCACGGGTCAAACTGAGGTCTCCTGAGCAGTAAAATCTTACTATCAGTGTAAAAACGCAGATCGGGCTCTGTGTACGTTTTTAGCTCAAAATTTAATCGTAGCTTCGTACGATAGCTTGAGCATGAATATGGTCTCGGTTTATTTTATTTCATTTTCTAAGACCTTGAATAAAATATAAACTTAATTATTCTACTTCTTGATATACAAAACTAGTGAAAAAAATCGGGGTGTTACAATATAAATCCAATAAATATATATTGGCCACTAGGGCTTACACCAACAAATATTTCCAATAAACAAGAATTGCCACTCAACACCATTTTGGAGATTGAACTATTTGATGTATGGGGGATAGATTTCATGGGGCCATTCTCGGTTTCATTTGGAAATACCTACATCCTAGTAGCAGTTGATTATGTCTCCAAATGGGTGGAGGCAGTAGCTTTGCCCTCCAATGATGCCAGAGTAGTCACCAAGTTTTTGCACAAGAATATCTTTACCAAGTTTGGCACTCCTAGAGCTATAATCAGTCATGAAGGCTCCCATTTTTGCAACAAGCTGTTTGCTAATTTGCTGGCAAAATATAGAGTGAAACATAAGGTGGCTACTGCATATCACCCTCAGACCAGTGGTCAAGCTGAAGTGTCCAACAGAGAGCACAAAAGGATCCTTGAAAAAATGGTGAATCCTTCTACGAAGGAATGGTCTTTACACTTAGATGCTGCTCTCTGGGCCTACAGGATTGCATTCAAGACCCCTATTGGCACGTCCCCTTACAGATTGGTTTATGGCAAGGCTTGCCATTTGCCAATCGAGCTGAAACACAAGGCATTCTAGCCATAAAGAAAATCCAGCCCAGGGAACTAGTTAATGGCATGCAAGTGCTCTTGTTTGATTCTAGATTAAAACTATTCCGTGGGAAGTTAAAATCAAGGTGGTTTGGACCCTTCAAATTGGTCAAGGTATACCCTCACGGTGTAACACCCTGCTTTTCACCCCTATATTTATGTGTTAATCCTTGCTTATAGATATTTGCATATGTTGTTTATGCTTATTTTTTGTGCATAAGTTCATAGTTGAAGTAGTTCAGCCTTTAGGATAGTCGATCCATTCGAGTCCAAGTAACCTATTTCACGGTTTTGGTCATATCTTGAGTTCTAAACATCCGATTGAGGTGATCTTGGATGCGTTGGAAAGCTTAGAGAATTATCTACAAGTATTATTCTGGTGTCCAGGCCAAAAACACGTTTTTTAAGGGAAAATCGATTTTGGAAATCGATTTCCAGATGAAGAAATCGATTCCAGTAACTGGAAATCGATTTCTAAAATCCAAAATCGATTTCTTTGATAATAAAATCGATTTGTTGAATGGAAAATCGATTTCCATGGTTGTGGAATCGATTCCCATGCCTGTCAGAGCTTGCGTACGCGTTTTAAACATGTTTGTATTATCGGGTTATGCTGTGTACGGCTCATTCATCCTAAAGCGTCCCTAATAGCTATATTTACATAGTGTATGACCTAAACCTAGCCTTTACACTCGCTTATACTCACAAGTTGCCTCTTCTCATCCCTAAGAGCTCTCACTGATCTCTTGCTCTAGAAAACCAAAAAGACAAATCCTGTTTTGATGTTCTTCATCAAGAACACGCCTTTGTCGGCAAGTCTATCTCTGCTGCTAGAGTTAATCTTCCTAAGTTAGAAACCAAGTGCTGCGATCGTGATCAAGTGTTGAACCCGTAAGGAGGAATCGTAGCGAAACTTGGCTCTTTTCTCTTTCCCTTAGGCTGCGAATCGTCATACCAGGTATGGGGGGGAGAAATTGGTCAGGAATATGTGGGTTTTGGGATAGGTTAAGATGAAGGGGTTAACCCATGACCCTTATGTATGCATGTGTATACCTATGAATGTTGTTATGTTATTTTTTGGTTATATGAGTATTGATTAATGAATAATTTGATGCTATAACATGTTTATAATTATGAGTTCATGATTTATATGATTGTTGATGAATTGATGATGATGAGCAAGATGTTTATGACATGCTATGGTGTTTTGTTAACCTTATACTATAAGAACGTAGTTATAGGGTGATAATATAAAAGCGAGACGAGACTGATGATCAAGGATTAGTTCAAGAACACTTGGGTTGTGATTTATGAGTGTTACGCTAATCAAGTTGGTGATAAATAGCTTAGGCTTGAATGATATATCAATTAGAGAATGTAGAATGGTCCGATAGTGCAAAAAACACGTTTCTGCATGACCTGATGCCTAGAAATCGATTTCCATAGTGTGGAAATTGATTTGGCCTTGTGAAAATCGATTCCCATCATGGGGAAATCGATTTAGGACTCCTGGAATTGATTCCTAACTTAAGAAATCAATTTTCGTGCGTTCGGAAGTAGTTTTGACCCCTTATGCTTGATGGGTAGTGTTATGTAAGTATGATATGATCTAAGGACTTGAGATTAACCTTAGGAGCTTAATAATACTTGATCTTTGCTCTTAGTTAACACTAGGATGTAACCCATGGTTTAGAGAAGAACGTCATGAAATAATAAAGATAATAACTAGTCCGATAGACCGGCTCTGATACCACTAAATATGACACCCACTATCCCGCATATAATAAAACATAAATAAAATCAAACATGTCTTTAAGAATAATATAACAATTAAAATCATACATGCTTTAAGAATCATACATCTTAATTACTATTCCATTCCGTTTACATATATTTATGATCGTGTTTCTCACCCCTATCTTTTGTTGTTCTTGTGCATATGATGTTGTATGTACAGAGGAGGGTGAGCATGCCGATGAGGAGTGATCCCGTGGAGATCTCTCTTAGTAGTAGTAGTAGTTAGGATTTATATTCATTTTTTTTAGCTTTATTCTGATGTATTATCGGTATATGTATACCATCTCAGATATGTGACATCGGGATTTGGGTTATGTTTATTATTTATGTTTTCCGCAGTTTGTTTTTAAAGGATTTGGATTATTTCAGATTCCTACGTTTTACGTTATAGATGATGTGATGCACATTACCCTTGAGGATACATTTTTATTTTAATTGTTATGTTATTCTTAAAGACATGTATGATTTTATTTATGTTTTATTATATGCGGGGTAGTAGGTGTCACATTTAGTGGTATCAGAGCCGGTCTGTCCTACAGGCCGGGGTATGTGTCTGTTGTGTTCTCTTCTGTGTAATCTTATATGATTACTAAGCTCGGTGTAGATGATGATATAGGATTATAGGTATATAGCTCTCGTCTTGGCTCGACGCAACTTGAAGACCTGATTCAAGGTACATGCCTCATCAAAGGGACCCCTTTAATAATGTTGTTTGATTCGGGTGCGTCACATTCCTTTATATCACATGATTATGTTGATGCCTTAGATTACTGTTGCCCATCTTGAATATGATCTGGTTGTTGCTACCCCTACAAATAAGCCTGTTAGTACCTCACATGTTTGTAAGGATTGTTCTATTGTCATTGATGATTGAAATTTCATAGTTGATCTTATATGTTTACCCCTTAAACAACTTGATGTTATTCTTGGTATGGACTGGTCATCTGCCAATCATGTCCTTTTAAATTGTTTTGATAAAACTGTTGTTTTTGGAACTGCTGTCGATCCTAAGGATCCGAGTTTTCTGATTGCCAACCAAGTCAAGGCTTCAATTAGAGAAGAAGCCCAAGTATACATGATCTTATCTTCCCTGGAAGAAGAGAGAAAGGCTGAGGTTAAGGATGTGACAGTTGTGAGAGAGTTCCTTGAGGTTTTTCCCGAGGATGTTTATAGTTTGCTACCTGAGAGAGAAGTTGAGTTTTGCATAGACTTAGTGTCAGGTACAGGACCTATATCCATAGCACCCTATAGGATGTCCCCTTTAGAGCTAGCTGAGTTGAAGAAACAATTAGAGGAATTGCTTCAAAAGCAGCTTGTTAGTCCTAGTGTGTCTCAGTGGGGAGCGCCAGTGTTGTTGGTAAAGAAGAAAGATGGAAGCATGAGGTTGTGTGTCGATTACCGACAGCTCAACAAGGTGACTTAATAATAGGTATCCTCCTCCTAGGATAGATGACCTTATGGACCGGCTGATAGGAGCTTGTGTGTTTTCTAAGATAGATTTGAGATCAGGTTACCATTAGATTCGGGTCAAGTCTGAGGACATTCCAAAGACTACATTCAGAACACGCTATGGCCATTATGAGCACCTAGTAATGCCTTTAGGTGTGACTAATACCCCTGCCGTGTTCATGGACTACATGAACAAGATCTTTCATCCATACTTGGATAGATGATATCCTAGTACACTCTAAGACTAGGGAGGAACATGAGGAACACTTGAGGATAGTCTTGTAAGCCCTTAAGGAAAAACACTTGTATGCCAAGTTGTCTAAGTGTGAGTTTTGGTTAGAAGAGGTGAGTTTCTTAGGACACATCATCTCTAAAGGAGGGATAGTCGTAGACCAGCTAAGGTAGAAACCGTGCTCCTGTAGGAAGCACCTAAGTCAGTGACCGAGGTTAGGAGTTTCTTGGGTTTAGCCAAGTACTATAGGAGGTTTATAGAAGGGTTCTTTAAGATAGCTTTGCCTATGACCCACCTTATTGAGAAAGGCCAGATCTTTGTGTTGGACTCTAAGTGTGAGGAAAGTTTTCAAGAGTTAAAGAATAGGTTGACCTCTGCACCTGTGCTAGTATTGCCCAACCCTGGTGAACCTTTTGTGGTGTACTGTGATGCTTCAAAGCAAGGCTTAGGTGGTGTGTTGATGCAGAATGGTCTGGTAATAGCTTATGCTTCTAGGCACCTTAAGACCCATGAGAAGAACTACCCTACCCATGGCTTGGAGTTGGGAGCTGTAGTGTTTGCCTTAAAAATTTGGAGGCATTATCTTTACGGAGCTAGATTTAGGTCTTTAGTGATCATAAGAGTTTGAATTACTTGTTTGACCAAAAGGAGTTGAATATAAGACAACGTAGGTGGATGGAATTTCTTAAGGATTATGAGTTTGAGTTGAGTTACCACCCAGGTAAAGCCAATGTAGTGGCTGATGCTTTGAGTAGAAAAGTCTTATATGTTTCAGCATTGATGGTTAGAGAGATGGATTTGATCGAGGAGTTTAGAGACTTGAGTTTAGCTTGGGAAGTTACCCCTAAGAGCATTAGGCTGGGAACGTTGAAAATCACTAGCATTTTGATGGATCGGATTAGAGAAGGGCAGAAGATAGATGTATACCTTTTAGATCAGAGAGAGTTGATTGCTCAGGGTAGAAATCTTAGTTTTAAGGAAGGGACTGATGGAATTTTGAGGTTCCAGGATAGAGTTTGTATACCTGGTGTTCCAGATCTTAGGAAGTTGATCCTTGAGGAAGGACATAGGAGTGGTTTGAGTGTTCACCCGGGAGCCACAAAGATGTATCAGGATCTGAAACAGATGTTTTGGTGGCCCAGGATGAAAAAGGATGTGGCTGAGTTTGTTTATGCTTGCCTAGTGTGTCAGAAGGCTAAGATAGAGCACCAGAAACCTTTGGGTAAGTTGCAACCTTTGAGTATTCCTGAGTGGAAGTGGGATAGTATCTCTATGGATTTTGTGTCTGAACTCCCTAGGACTCCAGCTGGTTGTGATGCAGGCTAACCAAATCTACCCATTTCATTCCTATGAACACGGAATATCCTTTAGAGAAGTTGATTGGGTTGTATATCAGAGAGATAGTTAGATTGCATAGTGTACCCTCTAGCATAGTTTCAGATAGAGATCCTAGATTTACCTCTAGATTTTGGAATAGTTTGCATGAGGCCTTAGGAACTAAGCTTAGATTGAGTTCAGCTTATCAACCACAGACCGATGGTCAGTCTGAGAGAACAATCCAATCCTTAGAGGACTTGTTGAGGGCGTGTGTGGTAGAGCAGTCTGGTAGTTGGGATAAGTTCTTACCCCTTATAGAGTTCACCTACAACAATAGCTTCCCTTCCAGTTTTGGGATGGTACCTTATGAGACTTTGTATGGGAGGAGGTGTAGGACACGTTTGTGTTGGAATGAGCCTGGAGAGAATGTTGTGTTAGGACCTGAGGTCGTGCAAGAGACTATAGAGAAAGTGAAGATGATACAAGATAAGATGAGAGTGGCACAGAGTAGGCAAAATAGTTACCATGATAAGAGAAGAAAAACTCTCGAATTCCTGGAGGGGGATCATGTGTTCTTGCGAGTTACTCCAACAACTGGGGTTGGCAGAGTAATGAAAGCGAGGAAACTTACCCCTAGATTTATTGGCCCGTACCATAAAAAGAGTCGGTGAAGTCGCTTACCAAATAGCTTTACCCCTGTTGTTGTCAAACCTTCATAATGTGTTTCATATGTCTCTACTTCGAAAGTATGTTCATGATCCAAGCCATGTGATAGTACCCGATGTCATTACACTAAAGGATAATTTGACCTTTGAGGTGTTACCGCCACTACTACAGAAAAGGGATTTACCAGCGTTTATTTTAGGCCTTCAGCAGAGCTTTCGGGCGCTGACTATTTATCCGCTAGCAAAAGGGGGAAAAGTTCGCCAGCGCTTATTGAAGCGCTTGTAAAGGTTATACAATTGCCAGCGTTTCCTTTAAGAAGCGCTGGTAAAGGTTAACAATTGCCAGCGCTTTCTTTAAGAAGCGCTGGTAAAGGTTTTAAACCTTTACCAGCGCTTCTTAAAGAAAGCGCTGGCAATTGTATAACCTTTACCAGCGCTTATTAAAGGAAACGCTGGCAATTTTTACATTTACCAGCGCTTCTTCAAGTAAACGCTGGCAATGCCCTGTTTTTTTTTTTTTTTTTATATATATAATTACTTTTACTATTCCCCCTGTTTTCCATTACAATTTGCAAATCAACACAAGAAAAACCAGCAATATACAGATGATTCAAAACCAATATATATATATATATATATATATATAAATAATAGCAAAACCTCAACAATATGTTTATATATATATACAAGAGCAAAAACCAAAAAATAATCCTAGCTAGTACTAGCTTGATTGAAGAAGCCCTTGATCAATTAATCCTTTGCTTTCCCTTCAACAAAATCCTTGCTCCCCTTCAATAATGTCCAAATAAACATTGTTAAGTTCAAAATGGTATATAAACTCGAAATGACTACAATAGATCACACTTACATATATATACCTTCATTCGATAAAATCAACAATATAACGGCACCACTCTTGCTTGAGTGCGGTAAGTTGATCATCAGAGTATACCGGACATTTACGTTCTGGATAGTACTGCGAAACGAAAATTAAATCAAGTTAATAATTAAAGTATGTACATTTCAAATATGGTCAAATGTGAGAGTAATTAAATATATAAACTGTGGGGAAAAGGGAAGAAGAAATCCACACACACTACTGAAAACAGAGTATTTAGAGAGAAAATATATATGCTGAATAATACTCAAAATTAACTCTTTATTGAATTCATATACCACTGCACTTACAGTACTTTCATGCACACATTTATAGATCTGCTAGACCTCTAACTAATAAGTCTAACTAACTCATCTAACTCAGAGCTAACCACTTTTACTGTTATAATTATCAACAGTTCATAACTACAAACCACTAACTGACTTTGAAATACTCTATCAACACAACCACCTAATTCGAAGTTCACTCAACACACAAGATATGCTAATTTAGCATCACTATAGAGTCTAACATTCCAACTAGGTTGGCACCTAGACTCCATCTATCATTTGCTGCACATCAAGTTTGAATCAATTCTCTTATTGATACAACTTTCAAAAAACTCCTTAGCTCTTTGAATCTCTCAATTTTCATAGGCTTGGTCATGATATCTACTTTATGAAATTCAGATCACCTGCAAAAGCACAATTGCAGTTTCCCTTTATTCACTCACGCAAGAAGTGAAATTTGGTCTCAATATGTTTACTCCTCCAATGAGCCATTGGATTTCTTGCCAAACTGATTGCAGATTTGTTATCACTGGATTTCCTGCAGATTTGTTACTAGGTCACAAGGAAAGAAAGATCATGAGCAATTTGTTTGCAGAAGAGGTAACAAATCATTTTACATTGACAACAATATGTACACTTTAGCACATTTGTGTTGAGCAGCTTTTGTTTGGTTTTGTAGGGTTATTTTATATATGAGTCTTTGCGATGGCCACTGGTCTATACTCTTTAGTCAAGAAAAGCACATCCAAGGGCACACTTCAAAATCTGAGATTTACTTTGTTGAGCAAAGAAACTTGATTTTTTTCTTAAACCGTAGTGAAGCTTTGGCTAAACAATGGTACCATTATATATGCTATAAAATTATAAAATTTTAGATATAACTATTATTGCTTGTTATATTTTGACTGTCACCGGAATCACGCCATTTGGGTTCCTACAACCCGAGTTATGCGCATTGCAACCTAGGCTGTCCAGAACTAGCACAGCAGAAAAAACTTTTCTGCATAATGGCCTACTGGGAATTCATTTGTTGACCAAAAAATATGAATTTTCTCCATCATTAATGTTTGCGTCTTAGCTTTAAAGAGCCACCGGAATTAGGTTAAAAGGATTTCGGTAGCCCGAGATATGCATCTTGAAATTCAGGCTGTCGGGAATGGATTCTGCAGCACATGAGTCAACTTTGAAGTTTAAACTGTATCTATCCATAAGACTAAAAATTCAGAAATTTCCATGGAGTGAAGGTATTTGTCTTAGGTTTCTAATTTCTCTGACGGCACACAATTTCAATTATTATACATAGAGTTATGCATTTATAACTGTACACTGTTCAGAATCTTATTTCTGCAAGATTCTGCAGAAATAGAACCGTTTTCAAAGAACTATTGAGAATCATACAATGATCCATAATTCTTGAAATTTTCACCAAATGTGGCCTTAGATCTTATCTTTCAAATGACACTAACCTTATACCTACAGGAGGTCCCTACCCCGAGATATGCACAAATCTTCGCCTGCTGTTCTGCTAGGACAGTAGGGAGTTCATAGAGTTGATATTTGTGTTTTTTTTTTCTTCAAAAGCAGATGAGTTGATGAAATTCATCATGTTAGGGCTAGTGTATACATTCTTAGTTGTGTTGGTGTTCAAATGCATGTAGAAGAATGATATACGAAGGACTAGGGTGTTCAAACTCCTTGTCATCCTTTTATGCATTATGAATTAAGTTCAGTTGCAAAATTGTAGTTTAGAATGGTACCATTGTAGCATCAGCAGCATGGATTTGAACTTGAAAGGTTCTGTTCTGAGCAAGAGGAGCCTTTAGAATTCTTCTATTGTGAGCATCAAGAATCTCCATGTCTTCATGCTGCATGTGCATCGTGAATCCCTTTTCAAGCAACTAGCCATTACTGAGCACTTACACTTCACAGATTTATAGATGTAGCCAGACCTTTAACAAAAGGTCTAAATAAATCATCTAACTAGCTCAAAGAGCTAATATTTACTATTATAACTGTCATCAACAGTTCATAACTACTAACCACTAACTGACTTTGAAATACTCTTTCAAGATAAACTAGAACGAAAAGTACATACCAATGATGGGATTTGAGTTTGGTTCTCGACGACGATATCCTTCAAAAACTTCATTAAATAGTAGCCACAGTCGATGTCGTTGGGTTGACGGGGGCACTATAAAAGCTCAAATAATAAATTAATTGTTTTCAGTTTTTAATTTAAATAACTGCATATATAAGATAGAACTTTTAATTTGTAAATACGTACATCCATAAATATCCAGTTAGTCTTGGATGATGAAGAAAATCGGGACTTGCCTCCTCTGCTCTGGGCATGATGAATTTGCAAACCCCTAAGTGCAAAATCAAACAATTCATTAAAGTATATAATTTGAATCATCATATATATTAAGATAAAAATAAATGTGTATACTTACTTATTGTATTGATCCATCATTGGTTTGCGATAGGTATAAGGGACATGCAACGGGTCAAAATAGTACACAATGTCTTCATGGGGATTGATTGCTAATAATACCCAATGTCCCCTACAAAAATGAACAGAGTTGGCAAATCCTAAGCCTAGATAATCACATTTCACAAACTTTATAGAAGTTAATTAAAATGACTCACCCTACGTTTGCAAGGTGACAAAAACAATGACTCAATACCAGGTTCAGCTAATGCTAAGCGATCGGCTATATATTATTTTTGCCCAGTTATTGACTTGTGCAAAGCTGTTTTATGTGGGCACAAAAACACGAACCTCCGAGTCCATTCTTCTGGGATCAATATCTCATGATACAAGTACCTTAAATTAAAACATGTAAACAAATTAATGGATAACCTATAACCGTACTTGAGATAGAAAATATAAGTTCGATGTAATACCTGAGATATACCGTAATAACAGTCTGAGATAGTATCTCATGACGAAGAACTTCCTTGATTTCGAAATGAAGGCCGAGAAACAAAGTGGTCTCATAACCCAGCAGTTCTGGCTCCAATGGCACTGTAACATCTGGTGCATTCATATTCCCTAACATATAGGCTTCAAGATAAGCCATATAATATGCACCATGAGCCGTAGGAGAACGGGAGACCTGAGAATTGCTCTGGGGCTGAGATTTGCTCCCGTTCTTCACTAGGGATGTTATTGACCCTTTTGTTTGCCCCTTGCTAACTATAGGAAGGGAAGGTCGGGATTTGTCAGTTGTGTGCTCCGACACTTTGCCCTTACCATTGTCCTTGGCTTTGGATTTTGAGGGTACCTGGATATTTTGCATTGCAAATACATTAATTAGTTATTGAATGATTTTATGATAATAAATCATGCATGTTTATTAACTTATATCATGTTACTTACAACTACGAGGCTGATTGGCCATGCCACATAGGTGCCTATTGCATCTTCCACAGTCAACACATCTGCCTCCTCAAGTGGTACAGGCAATGATGCATTCTCTTCAACCGCATGGTCAACTCTAACTTTCACATGACCGGGAGGTAATAGTCGGTTGTGCAATAGTGTTTGAACCGTTTCGTTAAACATTATCCCCTTACCAACCATTCGACGAGTTGGGCTTGACAAATATAGGTTGCATGCAGAGGTGTCCTGAATAAATGATAAACAAAATATTAATATTTAAATTGTAAATGGATTAAATACGTTTAAGTAAAAACAACGTATGAATTATTAATTACCTCGGGTGACAGCATAGTGCAACCATCTCTGGCGCTATATGGGGTAGGGGTAGGGAAAGCAGGCTCATGCGCCTCCACTGGATGCCTGTCTTGCATGGTGCTTCGCAATTCATCTACTTCTTTCCGTAGACAGCGTATCTCACGCATCATCTCTTCCATTCTATCATTAGTAGCACGCGTTTGTGGTCCGAAGAGAAGGCTCGAAGTGACACCAAATCCCGTACCCCTTAGGCGACCATGGTACTCTTTCCTTGATAAGGCTCGGGCAAGGATGTCTTGACGACCATCACAATCTGTTCTTGGTATAGTCAATATTTCAATTCCAGAAATCCCTTGCCTTATGGTTCTTCCTGTGTGATGAGACTTTGGCATCCCTGTGGAATGTTTGACATTGGATAAGTATTCGGTACAGAATTCAACAGCTTCTTCAACTATATACCGTTCAACAATACAACCCTCTAGTCGTGATCGGTTTTTCACATACCCTTTTAATATTTTCATGTAACGCTCAAACGGGTACATCCATCTCATATAAGCTGGCCCACACAATTGTGTCTCTCTAACCAGATGAATGGTTAGATGAACCATTATGTCAAAGAATGAAGGTGGGAAATACATCTTAAGCTCACACAAAGTCACAACTATTTCTCTTTGCAATGCTGGCAACTTTTCAGGGTCAATCACTCTGCTGCAAATTGCCTTGAAGAAGAAGCAAAGTTTAGTTAAGGTCTCCCGCACTTTGTTGGGCAAAATGGACCGTATACCGATGGGTAGCAAACTCTCCATAAGAACATGGCAATCGTGGGACTTTAGACCCTTCAACTTGAGATCTTTCATCGACACGAGGCTAGCAATGTTTGAAGAGTACCCTTCTGGAACCTTCACTTCATGAAGAAACTTACAAAAAGAAATTTTCTCTTTTCTAGATAGAGTATGAGCTGCTGGTGGTAGATATGTACGTTTCCCTTTCTTCACCGGTCCCAATTCTCGTCTCAATCCCATACTAACCAAGTCCAACCTTGCATTGATGCCATCTTTAGTCTTCCCTAGCACATTGAGTAAGGTACCAATGACACTATCAAAGATATTTTTTTCAACATGCATCACATCACTGAAATGTCTTACATATAATGACTTCCAATACGGCAGCTCAAAGAAAATCGACTTTTTCTTCCACCCTCGTGTCACAAGCTCTCCGGCAAAAGGCTTCCCAAATTCGATACTCAAATTTTTTACCTTTTCAAACAGTTGCACACCCGTCAATGGCAAAGGAGCTCTACGTTCTTCTATATTCCCATTGAATGCCTTTCTCCATAACCGATAATGATGACTTGAATGCAAAAATCTACGATTTCCAAGGAAGACATTCTTCTTACCATGTTCCAACCGCATCCAATCTGTATTATCTTCACATATAGGGCATGCACATTGACCTTTGGTACTGTATCCTGACAGATTACCGTATGCTGGAAAATCATTAATTGTGCTGAAGATCATAGACCTCAAGGTGAAACTTTCTTCTTTATACCCATCGTACACCTCTACACCTGTCTCCCACATTTGCTTCAAGTCTTCAATTAAAGGAGCCAAGTATATGTCGATATCATTTCTTGGTTGTTTGGGCCCAGAAATTAACAGAGACAGCATCATATATTTGCGCTTCATGCATAGCCATGGAGGTAGGTTATAAATCACCAAAATCACAGGCCATGTACTGTGAGAGCTACTCTGAATACCATGCGGGTTAAATCCATCAGTAGATAATGCAAGTCGGAGGTTTCTTGGTTCTTGCCCGAAATCGGGATAATCATGGTCAATTCTTTTCCATTGAGGAGAATCTGCCGGGTTCCGTAGCTTGCCATCTTTAATCCTTTCATCCTCATGCCATGTAAAGTGCTTTGAATCTTCTGAACTACTGTACATGCGCCTAAATCTAGGTATTATTGGGAAATACCACAAAACCTTCTCTGGAGCTGATTCTTTCTTCTTATATCGTGAGGCATTACATTTAGGACATGTATTTAATGATGCATGTTCATTCCGAAATAAAATGCAATCGTTAGGACAAGCATGTATCCTCTCATAGCTCATGCCAATAGAGCGCAACATTTGTTTAGCCTCATATGTCCGACTAGGAAGCACATTATCCTCCGGCAACATAGATTTCAATAGTGTGAGTAAGTCATTAAAGCTCTTATCAGTCCATCCATTGCCCAATTTCAAGTTAAACAACTTTAACATCGCCGACAATCTTGTGAATTTAGTACAACCCTCATACAACGGTTTCTCTGCATCACTTATCAACTTCTCAAACATTTGAGGACAATCACGAAGATCTTCTTCAACCACGTTTGCCATCTCCTCAAAACGATCGCCCTCATATGTATTTGTATTGGCATCATTTGACGCATATTTCCCACTATTCCCCATATCACTAGATTCACCTCTGGTCTCACCATGCTTTGTCCAACAAGTATAACTTTGATCAATTCCATTGCATATTAAATGTCCTTCCAAGTCAGGTACACTAACTCGTCTTGTATAACAACAACCTAAACATGGACATATGATTCTACTAGGGTTTTCTGCGTGTCCAACTGCAAACCTAATAAAATCTTGCACTCCGTCCTTATATTCCTTCGACAAACGATTGGCAGACATCCACTTTCGATCCATATTTTCCCGATCTACAGCAATTATTTTGAGTTTAAAGAGGTTGACATCTACATTCAATAGTACTACATGCATGCATGATGCATGTCTACTTCATACTAAAGGGTGGGGTCCTATCCTATCCAAGATTGTAAACTTCGCATTATATTATTGTATATATGTCTTAATTACTTCTTGTTCTAAGAAAATTTCGGCAGCATTTCCCCTTAGTTCTCCAAGCACACAACTTAATTCAGGTGGTATTACGACCCAAATTAGGTATGTACACAGAGAACAATGAGAAAATACAAACCAATGACATTCTTAGATCAAGAAGCTAGTGATTAAGACATACAATAATATGGATTGAATGCGATTTTACATTCTTAGACTGTCCACTTTGGACAATTCAAGAACAACTTGTATATTGTGTCAAAAACAATATACAAATCATTATTGAACAGGAAACTAAGGTTAATGCATGTGTACACCGATAAAAATAAATATGTCTAATGATTATACTGCTTATAAGAGATTAAAAAAAGATAAATACCTGGTAGGAGTAAGAAATCTGTGGTAGACAATAAGAAAATCAAGACATGACCAAAACTGCAGATTATCAAGTGACAAAGATAAAGTAAAGGTAAAATCAGACAAAGAAGGTGAGACCAAAAGTAGAACCAAGGACAGCATAAAAGAGAAGGAAACTAACCTATTTCGATATGTGAGAAATGGGATGTCCCTATCACTCCATGAACGAATTTCTTCTAAGTGATTCCCGCTTGGTAATGTGCTGCTTCAATTATCACATGTTAGAATATATAAATGAGAAACAGAAAATAAATGAGTTTAATTTTCATTATATCACATGTCACATTATTATTAAATCAGTTTGACTATAATAATAATCATTAAACTCAAGAATATTTTAGTTACCCAATTTAAGAATTTAAGAACAGTGCTTGATGACTTACCCAATTTGGTTCCAACTAGTACCACTGGGACACCAGGAGCAAAATGTTGGAGTTCAGGGATCCACTGCTAAGTATATACAAAATTAGAAAAACAAATTCGAAATCTGGAAGACATGTCAATTAAAGTACAAAACACAGAAACACAAATATACCTTCTACAACACATTCTCATAGCAAGAATATACCTCAAGGAAAATAAAAGAGAAACCGTGAGGTTTTTTTCCTTGATATAGGGGAAGAGGATAAGGAGACTGCACTCTACAGGCATAGTGAGAAATTGGCTATTGCCTATGCCCTTATTAGTACAGTACCTGGAGTAACCATAAGAATAGTGAAGAACCTTAGAATGTGTGTGGATTGTCACCATATATGCATTTTATTAGTTGCTAAGGTCAAAACCACATGCTAATCTTGATGGAGCTAGTCTATAAACAATGATAGAGGTTCCATTGCCAAATCTGAAGGGCTTTAATCTGCAATACTAAGAGCTACTTAATGTACATAAACAAGTCCTTACACTTGTGGATTACTTGCCGAATTAAGTAGAAGGCCACTTGTTGCAATAAAATTGAAGATAACTATAAATTTTCTATCTTATCATCACACAGACATTTTCTTAGTAAAGCAGAACCACAAATGTACAATACATATGCAACAGAGCATATCCAAGAAATTGTGACACATTTTTTTCTTTCCCAATCTGGTGGTGGCAGTGACAGTGGCCGAAGTGGCAGCGGCGATAATGGGGAGAGAGGGTAGAGAGGAAAAAGAAGAAAAAAGAAAAAAATACCTCAAGGTCCTCGCGCTGTTGAGAAGAGGGTTTGAGGAGAGAACCGTGAGGTTTCGCGAAGGTGCTGAGCGTGAGTGCTTAGGTCGTGAGTGCTGAGCGAAGAGAGAGATTGATCTAAAGCTGCATCAATTTTGTGGTTGTTTTGTTACCTTGTTGTTCTCTGTAAACCACGCTAGCTGGAAGACTGAAAATTAAAAAACAAAATAAATAAAAAATCTGAAAAGCTTGGATAATTTGTTGGGAAAGCACGAGGTGTAGTTCAGCTCACGTGGCAACCTTCGTTCTCACCGTGGAGGAGAGGGTTGTGGACGACGGTTGTGGGGAGCGGATTGAGGGTCACTGTGGTGGAGGAGAGGGGTTGAGTTCGCGGTTGTGGAGGAGATGAGGAGGGTTGAGTTCGCGATTGTGAAGGAGATGATTAGGTTTGAGTTCGCGGTGAGAGTACTGTGTGAAGACTATTACTGAAAGCGCGCGCGCGAAAGTGTTAGTGAAGATCGAGTACTGATCAGTAATATAAATCAAAAAATTATATTTATATAGAAATGACAATTGCCAGCGCTTTTCCAAATAAACGCTGGTAAAGGAACAAGACATTTGCCAGCGCTTACTTAAGAAAGCGCTGGTAATATTACCAGCGCTTTCCTAAGTAAGCGCTGGCAAATGTCTTGTTCCTTTACCAGCGTTTATTTGGAAAAGCACTGGCAATACTCAATGTCAGAGCTTTGCTTGCGCTTAGTTAACAAAGCGCTGGTAAATCCCAATAATTTGCTAGCACTTACCAAAGAAAGCGCTAGTAATACTTCTCCGCCTCATATTTTCTAGCGTTTTACGGGAAAACGCTGGTGAATGTTGCGTCAATTTTTCCCTATTTTGGTGTAGTGCGCTTCGAGTTGAAGATCGAAGGGTCAAGCAGCTGAGAGGGAAGGAAATTCCCTTGGTTAAGGTCGTTTGGAGTGGAGCTACAAAAGAAAGTGCTATGTGGATATTGGAGAGCAAGATGAAGGAGTCATACCCACATCTGGTTACTCAAGGTGAGTAGAAATTTCGAGGACGAAATTTTTATAAGGGGGTGGAATTGTAACACCCTGCTTTTTACCCCTATATTTATATGTGTTAATCCTTGCTTATCGATATTTGCATATGTTGTTTATGCTTGTTTTTGGTGCATAAGTTCATTGAAGTAGTTCAGCTTTTAGGATAGTCGATCAATTCGAGTCCAAGTAACCTGTTTCACAGTTTTGGCCATATCTTGAGTTCTAAACATCCGATTGAGGTGATCTTGGATGCGTTGGAAAGCTTAGAGAATTATCTACATGTCTTATTCTGGTGTCTAGGCCGAAAACACGTTTTTTTTAAGGGGAAATCGATTTCCAGCTGAAGAAATCGATTCCAGCAAGTGGAAATCGATTTCTAAAAGCCAAAATCGATTTCTTTGATAATAAAATCGATTTGGTCAATGGAAAATCGATTTCCATGGTTGTGGAATCGATTCCCATGCCTATCAGAGCTTGCATACTCGTTTAAACATGTTTGTGTTATCGGGCTATGCTGTGTACGACCCATTCGTCCTAAAACGTCCCTAACAGCTATATACATAGTGTATGACCTAAACCTAGCCTTTAGACTCGCTTATACTCACAATTTGCCTCTTCTCATCCTTAAGAGCTCTCACTGATCTCTTGCTCTAGAAAACCCAAAAGACGAATCCTGTTTTGGTATTCTTTGTCAAGAACACGCCTTTGCTCGGCAAGTCTATCTCTGCTGCTAGATTTAATCTTCCTAAGTTAGAAACCAAGTGCTGTGATCGTGATCAAGTGTTGAACCCATTTCGAAACTTGGCTATTTTCTCTTTCCCTTAGGCTGCGAATCGTCATACCAGGTATGGGGGGAATTGGTCATGAATATGTGGGTTTTGGGATAGGTTAAGATGAAGGGGTTAACCCATGACCCTTATATATGCCTGTGTATACCTTTGAATGTTGTTATGATGTTGTCTGGCTATATGAGTATTGATTGATGAATAATTTGATGCTATAACATGTTTATAATTATGAGTTCATGATTTATATGATTGTTGATGAATTGGTGATGATGACCAAGATGTTTATGACATGCTATGGTGTTTTGTTAACCTTATGCTATAAGAACGTAGTTATGGATGATAACATAAAAGCGAGACGAGACTGATGATCAAGGATTAGTTCAAGAACTCTTGGGTTGTGATTTATGAGTGTTAGGCTAATCAAGTTGGTGATAAATAGCTTAGGCTTGAATGATATATCAATTAGAGAACAAAGAATGGTCCGATAGTGCAAAAAACCCGTTTCTGCATGACCTGACACCCAGAAATCGATTTCCAGCACTTGGAAATCGATTTTGAACACCTCAAAATCGATTTCCATAGTGTGGAAATCAATTTGGCCTTGTGAAAATCGATTCCCATCATGGGGAAATCGATTTAGGACTCTTGGAATCAATTCATAACTTAAGGAATCGATTTTCGCGCATTCGAAAGTAGTTTTGACCCCTTATGCTTGATGGATAGTGTTATGTGAGTATGATATGATCTAAGGACTTTAGATTACCCTTAGGAGCTTAATAATACTTGATCTTTGCTCTTACTTAACACTAGGATGTAACCCCATGGTTTAAAATAGAACGAGTTAGAGAAGAACGTCATGAAATAATAAAGATAATAACGAAGATGCTGTTAATAATGATAACGATGAGTTATTGTTAGTGATGTTGTTGATGACCATCGTGGATGGTCATAGTTAATAATCAATGTGATTGATTATGGTGGTGAATGGTTGGCATGTGTTTGTATATTAATGAACATTGCACACATCATACGTTGAAGTTGATATGTTGGGTGGAAAGCAAATGATGAATAGCGATAGTGGAGGCCACGATGGGTGTTATCCCAGCCTTGAGGGTAAATTGGGTATGGAAGTTCCAGGTGACATGGGCTAGCTACCTATTGTCGGAATGACCTAATAAATAAGCTTGAGTACCCTGACTAGCCACTATACGTTATCAGGATTGGTGAGAGTGTTCGGGGATGGCCTATGGTCTGGCATATCATCCACGTTGATAACCGGATATGTACTCTTAATCGTCTTTCCAGAGTTCGAGTTATTGGCCACATGCATACGGAGTAGTGATGTTGCATTCGCATTGTCATGCATTAAATCTATATATATATATATATATATATATATATATATATATATATATAGATTATACCTGTGTTGATTGATGTATGTTGTATGTCATCTTAATTACTATTCCATTCCGTTTACATATATTTTTGATCGTGTTTCTCACCCCTATCTTTTGTTGTTCTTGTGCATATGATGTTGCATGTACAGAGGAGGGTGAGCATGTTGACGAGGAATGATCCCGTGGAGATCTCTCTTAGTAGTTGTAGTAGTTAGGATTTATATTCAGTTGTTTAGCTTTATTCTGATGTATTATCGGTATATGTATACCAGATCTGATATGTGCCATCGAGATTTGGGTAATGTTTATTATTTATGTTTTCCGTAGTTTGTTTTTAAAGGATTTTGATTATTTCAGATTCCTACGTTTTACATTATAGATGATGTGATGCACATTACCCTTGAGGATACATTTTTATTTTAATTGTTATATTATTCTTAAAGACATGTATGATTTTATTTATGTTTTATTATATGCAGAGTGGTGGGTGTCACATTTAGTGGTATCAGAGCCGGTCTGTCCCACAGGCCGGGGTATGTGTCTGTTGTGTTCTCTTCTATGGACTCTTATATGATTATCTATGCTCAGTGTAGATGATGATATAGGATTATAGGTATATAGTTCTCGTCTTGGCTCGACGCAACCTGAAGACCTGATTCAAGGTACGTGCCTCATCAAAGGGACCCCTTTAATAATATTGTTTGATTCGGGTGCGTCACATTCCTTTATATCATATGATTGTGTTGATGCCTTAGATTACCTGTTGCCCATCTTGAATATGATCTAGTTGTTGCTACCCCTACAAATAAGCCTGTTAGTACCTCACATGTTTGTAAGGATTGTTCTATTGTCATTGATGATAGAAATTTCATAGTTGATCTTATATGTTTACCCCTTAAACAACTTGATGTTATTCTTGGTATGGACTGGTCATCTGCCAATCATGTCCTTTTAAATTACTTTGATAAAACTGTTGTTTTTGGAACTGCTGTCGATCCTAAGGATCTGAGGTTTCTGACTGCCAACCAAGTCAAGGCTTCTATTAGAGAAGAAGCCCAAGTATACATGATCTTATCTTCCCTGGAAGTAAATAGAAAGGCTGAGGTTAAGGATGAGATAGTTGTGAGAGAGTTCCTTGAGGTTTTTCCCGAGGATGTTTATAGTTTGCCACCTGAGAGGGAAGCTGAGTTTAGCATAGACTTAGTGCCAGGTACAGGACCTATATCCATAGCACCTTATAGGATGTCCCCTCTAGAGCTAGCTGAGTTGAAGAAACAGTTAGAGGAATTGCTTCAGAAGCAGTTTGTTAGGCCTAGTGTGTCTCCGTGGGGAGCGCCTGTGTTGTTGGTAAAGAAGAAAGATGGAAGCATGAGGTTGTGTGTCGATTACCGACAGCTCAACAAGGTGACTATTAAGAATAGGTATCCTCCTCCTAGGATAGATGACCTTATGGACCAGCTGATAGGAGCCTGTGTGTTTTCTAAGATAGATTTGAGATCAGGTTACCATCAGATTCGGGTCAAGTCTGAGGACATTCCAAAGTGTAACACCCCAATTTTCGAGTTTTCCTTTTTAATCAGTATTTATGAACTTATATTTTATTCAAGTTGTTAGAAATGGATATAAAATATTCTGAGACCATTGTCATGCTCAGCGATATCATAGGCAGCTACGATTAAGTTTTGAGCCAAAAACTCAAACGAAGTCCGGTCTGCGTTTTTGCACTAACAGTATGATTTTACTGCTCAGGAGACCTCAGATGGACCCGTGAACGAGACAGTAAGTCTTAGAATTCGATTCTCTACGTTTTGGTTAAATTTCACAAAAATTTCAAAAAAATCACTTCCTGGCCTCCGTTCGAGAGAAATCTTCAATCGAGTGGAGAATGGAGCCGCGTATGGACTTACCAGGACCCGACAATGGATAATCTTGATACCACATCATGTCAACTCACTTAGGAGAGCATGCCAGATTCGTCATGACGATCGGGAATTTCAAGACGCGAAATTACCAAAATGACCCTAACTTAAGCCTTTTCACCTTTTACCATTTTACCCTTTGAACCAAATGACCTTTTTACCCTTAATGAGCTTTTAAGAAGGCTGACCAGACCTTACACAGCCCTCATTTCACGCAGCCAGCCCTCACCAAGAAGAACTCCATAGTTGTTCTTGAAGAAAAAATTCATTTCTCCTTGAAAACCTTGATTCACTTGTTGAAATCACTTGATTCCTTGACCAATCTTCATCTGTTCTAAGGTAAGATCACTTCTATGATCTCCTAGCTTCCTGAATCTCTCTCAATCTCAAGATCAAAACTCCATTTTCATGAAACTCATTCTTAGATCCAAATGTTTGAAAATCCATAGGAAATTGTAGAAAAATCCTTTTGATGTGAAACCAATTTCTTTGAACTCACCTCATCATCCTCTACCTAAAAACAAGAGCTCATGATCCAAGTCTCATCCTAGCTCATTTATCCCAATATGGTCAAACCCTAAGAGTGATGATGAATAGTGTTTTTCATCAAATTGTTTGATTTCTAACTCTTGATTCCATCCTCAGCTTTCCTAGTGTTCTTGAATCCAAGTGATGGAAAACCAAATCAATTCCTAGCCTAGTTTTCCCAAAGAGGCCGAGATTTTCATGAGAAAAATCCATGAGTTTTGTTTCACATTTTTGAGTCATAGGACTTGTATTTGTGTTAACAAAGCTTATGAACCAACCATCCAAAAGTTTGGAACCAAGTGAGATCCCTAGCCTTTTTACCCTTTCATGGCCGAACCCTATGCCTTTCAAGGGAAGAAAAATTTTATTTTGATGTTGTATATTGATGTTGATTTGTTGTTTGAATTGTATTGTGTTTGATTGTCTTAGGCGACGCAAACGAGAATGGAGCCGGAGCCGAGAACCGATCGAGTTTGGATTGAACACTTTCGTGAGGTAAAGGGAGGTAGTCATTTAAGTTTGGTAGCTTCATAGTGCATGTTTGATTTATGTATTATGATGACTTGATTATTGAATTGGAGATGAGTTTGAACGATATATGGTATTGTTTTACTTAATGAAACATAATTGTATACTTGTTGATAATTTGTGGCATGGATGCCTTAGTTGATATTATTATGATGATTATGGATTATCGATGTCTGTATATATATATATATATATATATATATATATATATATATATATATATATATATATATATATATATCCTGGATGAGCATAGGACTGGTTATGTCTCGATAATTATTAAAAGACTCGAAAAACCGAATCAAAGCTTTGAAAACCGTGTTTTGGAAATCAAAAAAGGGTTTTTGGAAAACGTGTTGTTTTTTTTTTCAAGAAAGGTTGTCTTTATTTTTGAAAAGTATGTTCTTTTGAAAAGTAAAAAGTGGTTTTGTGAAAAGTCGTGCAAATCGTGTTTTGTTTCAGTAAAGTGTTTTGAAAAGGCGTGAAACCTTAGAAAACGGTTTTTGTATTCAATAAAGGTGTTTTTCCCAAAAAATGTTCCCTTTGATCAAAAAGATGTTTTATTTCAAGAAACCCAAAGTGTGTTTTGTTTTCCAAAGTTGTTTGAGAAAATAAAACCCAAATGAAAAATGATGAACCTTTGAGACGAACCCAAACCTAGTGGTCGAAACGTCGGGACTAGTGTTTTGTGGATTGAGCACTCGAACTTCGTGTCCTGTGTTTTTGATTTGAGTGGGCTTAATGCCTTTTTGAAACGAGTCGTGGACTTTATGTCTCGACATTTGAAAGAATGAACGCAAAGAAAACAGAAAACTTTCTGTGTACATGCATGAACCAGCAGACGTGCCATTTGAAACCGAGCTACAACTCTATTAGTTGAGAATTTAATCAGTCAAGACCACTAGGTCTATAGGAGCATTCTGTGTTCGAGATCCCACAAGTGGCCGGGGCGTAGCAACCCCGTGCCGTGGTAAATCGGCTGCCAAACACGAATGAACTCGATCAGAGACTGGAGTATTCAGGATATGGTTATGACATGGTACCCTGGAACAATTGGAGTTCGAACCTAAATAGAGAGGCCGACTCATGAGGAAAATTGTGTTACGGGTGTTACTACGGCCTATCGCTCGATGTTGGGAAGTTAGAATCTCCGGAGTACATGAATTAGAAAGATGATATTAAAGTCTCAAGCATTATTATAACTGATGAATGTATCTGAGATGTTGTAGTGTATTATAGAAATACCTGTTCATATAACTGTTTTTATGCTATTTGTCGCCTGTGCGGCTAGCATGATAAATTTTATATGAGTATCTCACCTTTGCCTGTACATGTTGGACACCTTGTTGTGTTTTTGGAACACATGTATAGATGTTGATCATAGGTCCCTGCGGAGACGTGAGGTCTCGAATGACGGAGCGTTCTGATGAAGTTGACGTTGGGTTGTACCCCAATGGCTACTTTTAGCCGACTAGCTTAGGAGTCTTATATTTTGAGCAATCTTATATTATATTACTGCACATGTGTTGAACTTATTTCTAAGTCTGTAATATGTTATATATATATATATTAGACCAGGTTTTATGTTATGTTTATGTTTTTATGAACAATGAATATCAACGTGTGATATGAAATTTATTTCTTCGTCTTGAGTTGTTTTATCTATGCATGCAGAAAATTTTTAGAACCGCGTTTTCGAACGTAGCTACTTAGTTAAAGTATTTTCCGAAAGAAACCAGCGTTTTATTTTCTTTATTTATTCCGAATTAGAGTTCGAGTATGTAGCACCCACGAGGGGGGTGTTACACAAAGACTGCGTTCAGAACACGCTATGGCCATTATGAGCACCTAGTTATGCCTTTTGGTGTGATTAATGCCCCTGCCATGTTCATGGACTACATGAACAAGATCTTTCATCCATACTTGGGTAGGTTTGTAGCTGTCTTCATAGATGATATCCTAGTATACTCTAAGACTAGGGAGGAACATGAGGAACACTTGAGGATAGTCTTGGAAACCCTTAAGGAAAAACAACTGTATGCCAAGTTGTCTAAGTGTGAGTTTTGGTTAGAAGAGGTGAGTTTCTTAGGACACATCATCTCTAAAGGAGGGATAGTCATAGACCCAGCTAAGGTAGAAACCGTGCTCCAGTGGGAAGCACCAAAGTCAGTGACCGAGGTTAGGAGTTTCTTGGGTTTAGTCGGGTACTATAGGTGGTTTATAGAAGGGTTCTCTAAGATAGCTTTGCCTATGAGCCGCCTTACTAAGAAAGGCCAGATCTTTGTGTGGGACTCTAAGTGTGAGGAAAGTTTTCAGGAGTTAAAGAATAGGTTGACCTCTGCACCTGTGCTAGTATTGCCCAACCCTAGTGAACCTTTTGTGGTGTACTGTGATGCTTCAAAGCAAGGTTTAGGTGGTGTGTTGATGCAGAATGGTCAGGTAATAGCTTATGCTTCTAGGCACCTTAAGACCCATGAGAAGAACTACCCTACCCATGACCTTGAGTTAGGAGCTGTAGTGTTTGCCTTAAAAATTTGGAGGCATTATCTTTGTGGAGCTAGATTTGAGGTCTTTAGTGATCATAAGAGTGTGAAATACTTGTTTGACCAAAAGGAGTTGAATATGAGACAACGTAGGCGGATGGAATTTCTTAAGGATTATGAGTTTGAGTTGAGTTACCACCCAGGTAAAGCCAATGTAGTGGCTGATTCTTTGAGTAGAAAAGTCTTACATGTTTCAGCCTTGATGGTTAGAGAGATGGATTTGATTGAGGAGTTTAGAGACTTGAGTTTAGCTTGGGAAGTTACCCCTAAGAGCACTAGGCTAGGAACATTGAAATTAGTGAGTTCACCTACAACAATAGCTTCCATTCCAGTATTGGGATGGCACCTTATGAGGCTTTGTATGGGAGGAGGTGTAGGGCACCTTTGTATTGGAATAAGCCTGGAGCGAATGTTGTGTTAGGACCTGAGGTAGTGCAAGAGACTACAGAGAAAATGAAGATGATACAAGATAAGATGAGAGTGGCACAGAGTACGCAAAAGAGTTACCATGATAAGAGAAGAAAAACTCTCGAATTCCAAGAGCGAGTTACTCCAACAACTGGGGTTGGCAGAGTATTGAAAGCGGGGAAACTTACCCCTAGATTCATTGGCCTTTACCAAATTCTAAAAAGAGTGGGTGAAGTCGCTTACCAAATAGCTTTACTCCCGTTCTTGTCAAACCTTCATAATGTGTTTCATGTGTCTCAACTTCAAAAAGTATGTTCATGATCCAAGCCATGTGATAGTACCCGATGTCATTACACTAAAGGATAACTTGACCTTTGAGGTGTTACCGCTTCGGGTTGAAGATCGAAGGGTCAAGCAGCTGAGAGGGAAGGAAATTCCCTTGGTCAAGGTCGTTTGGAGTGGAGCTACAGAAGAAAGTGCTACGTGGGAATTGGAGAGCAAGATGAAGGAGTCATACCCACATCTGTTTACTCAAGGTGAGTAGAAATTTCGAGGACGAAATTTTTATAAGGGGGTAGAATTGTGTAACGCCCCCCTCGCGGGTGCTATATACTCGGACTCTAATGTGGAATAAATCAAGAAAGTAAAACGCTGATTGCTTTCGGAAAATACTTTAATTAAGTAGCTACGTTCGAAAACGCAGTTCTAAAAATTTTCTGCATGCATGAGCAAACAACTCAAGACGAAGAAATAAATTTCACATCACACGTTGATATTCACTGATAACAAAAACATAAGCATAACATAAAACCTGATCTAATATATAACATATTACAGACTTAGAAGTAATTTCAACATATGTGCAGTAATATAATATAAGACTGTTCAAAAACAAAAGACTCCTAACCTGGTCGGCTAAAAGTAGCTATTGGGGTACAACCCAACGTCCGCTCCTTCAAAAGTTTCCATCGTCCAAGTCCTCACGCCTCCGCGGGGACCTATGATCAACATCTGTACATGTGTTCCAAAAACACAACAAGGTGCCCAACATGTACAGGCAAAGGTGAGATACTCATATAAAGTTTATCACGATAGCCGCACGGGCGACAAACAGCATAAAAACAGTTATATGAACAGGTATTTCTATAATACAGTACAACATCTTAAACACATTCATCAGTTATAATAATGCACGAGACTTCAATATCATCTTTCTAATTCATGTACTCCGGAGGTTCTAACTTCCCAACATCGAGCGATAGGCCGTAGTAACACCCGTAACACAATTTTCCTCATGAGTCGGCCTCTCTATTTAGGTCCGAACTCCAATTGTTCCAGGGTACCACGTCATAACCATATCCTGAATACTCCAGTCTCTGATCGAGTTCATTCGTTTTTGGCAGCCGATTTACCACGGCACGGGGTTGCTATGCCTCGGCCACTTGTGGGATCTCGAACACAGAATGCCCCTATAGACCTAGTGGTCTTGACTGATTAAATTCTCAACTACTAGAGTTGTAGCTCAGTTTCAAATGGCACGTCTTCCGGTTCATGCATGTACACATAAGGTTTTCTGTTTTCTTTGCGTTCATTCCTTCAAATGTCAAGACATAAAGTCCACGACTCATTTCAAAAAGGCATTAAGCCCACTAAAATAAAATACACAGGACACGAAGTCGGAGTGCTCAATCCACAAAACACTAGCCCCGACGTCTCGGCCACTAGGTTTGGGTTCGTCTCAAAGGTTCATCATTTTTCTTTTGGTTCATTTTCTCAAAACACTTTGGAAAACAAAACATACTTTGGTTTTCTTGAAACAAAACACATTTTTTGATCAAGAGAACATTTTTCCATGAAAAACACCTTTCTTGAAAACAAAAACCGTTTTCTAAGGTTTCATGTCTTTTTAAACCACTTTACTGAAGCAAAATACGTTTTGCACGACTTTCCACAAAATCACTTTTTCTTTTCGAGAAACCTACTTTTCAAAAGGAAACTTAACCTTCCTTGAAAAGCAACATGTTTTCCAAAAACAACTTTTTAATTTAAAATGCGTTTTTCAAAACTTTGTTTTCGATTCCGAGTCTTTTAACAATTATCGAGACATAGCCAGTCCTATGCTCATCCAGGATATAAATATATGTATAGATATATATATCAACAGTTCAATATCACAATAAGATATCATCCAAGGCATCCATGCCACAGTTATATCAAATAACCAACCATGCACAACACTTAACATCCAATCAATTCATGATATAAGTATACATATACATCAAGTCTTAAGTCAATTATAACAAACTAATCAATCATATACCATGAGGCTACTAAACTCAAAATGAACTACCTCCCTTTACCTCACAAGGCAGTTCAATCCAAACTCGATCGGTTCTCGGCTCCGGCTCCGGTTTCGTTCGTGTCGCCTAAAACAAGCAAACACAACACAATTCAAACATTAAATCAACATCAATATACAACATAAAAACACAATTTTTCTTCCCCCAAAGAGGTTTATGGTTCGGCCATGAAAGGGTAAAAAGGCTAGGGATTGATTTGGTTTTCCATCACTTGGATTCAAGAATACTAAGAAAGCTAAGGATCGAATCAAGAGTTAGAAATCAAAAATTTGATGAAAAACACTATTCATCATCACTCTTAGGGTTCGGCCATATTGGTTTAAATGAGCTAGGATGAGACTTGGATCATGAGCTCTTGGATTTAGGTAGAGGATGATGAGGTGAGTTCAAAGAAATTGGTCTCGCATCCAAAGAATTTTCTACAATTTCCTATGGATTTTCAAACTTTTGGATCTAAGAATGAGTTTCATGAAAATGGAGTTTTGATCTTGAGATTGAGAGAGATTCAAGAATCTATGAGACCATAGAAGTGATCTTACCTTAGAATGGAGGAAGATTGGTCAAGGAATCAAGTGATTTCTTCAAGTGAATCAAGAAGAAATGAATTTTTTCTTCAAGAACAACTATGGAGTTCTTCTTGGTGAGGGCTGGCTGCGTGAATGGGGGCTGAGAGGGGCTGTGTTCAGCCTTTTAAAATGTCACTTCAGGGTAAAAAGGTCATTTGGTTCAAGGGTAAAATGGTAAAAGGTGAAAAAGCTTAAGCTAGGGGTATTTTGGTAATTTCGCGTCCCAAAATTCCCGATCGTCATGACGACTCCGGCCTACTCTCCCAAGTGAGTTGACATGATGTGATATCAAGATTATCCGTTGTCGGGTCCTGGTGAGTCCATACGCGGCTCCGTTCTCCACCCAATTGAAGATTTCGCTCGAACGGAGGTCATGCTTGATTCTCTTATCAACGATTCGCACAGGCGATGTCTCATAAGACAAGTTTTCTCGTAAATGTACTATATCAGGTTCGATTACATGGGATGGATCAGGAATATACTTCCGAAGTTGTGAGACATGAAAAACATTATGGATGTTGGACAGAAAAGGAGGTAAAGCAATCTGGTAAGCTACTGGACCAATACGACGAAGAATCTGGTAAGGTCCAATGAATTTGGGAGTGAGTTTTCTGGACTTAATCGCTCTACCTACCCCAGTCGTAGATGTGAGTCTCAGGAACACGTGTTCACCTTCTTGAAACTCGAGGGGTCGTCTTCGTTTATCTGAGTAGCTCTTTTATCTGCTCTGTGCCGTTTTCATCTTTTCTCGGATCTGTTTAATCTTTTCTGTTGTTTGTTGCACAAGTTCTGGGCCTACGATCATGTTCTTTCCATCCTGGTACCAACATAATGGTGTCTGGCACTTTCGTCCATATAAGGCTTCATAGGGTGCCTTCACTATACTAGAATGGTAGCTGTTGTTGTAGGTGAATTCTATAAGAGGCAACAGATCATACCAACTTCCACCATGGTCTAGAACACAAGCTCTCAGCAGATCTTCCAAAGATTGTATCGTTCTCTCTATCTGTCCATCAGTCTGAGGGTGATAGGCTGAACTTAGCCTTAACTTTGTTCCTAAAGCTTGATGCAGACTTTGCCAAAAACGTGACATAAACTTTGGGTCTCTATCGGAGACTATGCTTGATGGCACTCCATGTAGTCTAATTACTTCTCTGATATACAGCTCAGTTAACTTCTCCACTGAGTAGTTGATCTTAACAGGTAAGAAGTGTGCTAACTTCGTTAATCTATCAACGATCACCCAAATCGAATCAAAACTCTTGGAAGTTCTTGGTAATCCTACCACGAAATCCATTGAGATGCTCTCCCATTTCCATTCGAGTACATCCAAGGATTGAAGCATTCCTCCAGGTCGTTGATGTTCTACCTTTGCTTTCTGACAGGTCAAACATGACGCTACATACTCAGCCACTTGCTTCTTCATTCCTGGCCACCAAAACTTCTATTTCAGATCTTGGCACATTTTGGTTGATCCAGGGTGAATGCTCAGCTTGCTCTTGTGTCCTTCTTCCAGAATCATTTTCCTCATCTCCGGGTTACTCGGTACACAAACTCTTCCATTGCATCTCAAGATACCATCAGTTCCCAAACTTAACTCTACAGCTTTCTCTTGTCCCAGTAACTCCTTTTTCTCTTGGAGATACTCGTCAGTTGCTTATTGTTCATGGATCGTCTCCATCAGACCACTAGATACCTGGATCATTCCCAAGCTAATCCTCTCATGGTTCACTTCCACAGCTAGATTGAGATCATGAAACTGTTCTATCAATTCTAGCTCTTTAACCATCATTGCAGAGATGTGCAGGGTCTTCCGACTCAGAGCGTCTGCAATGACATTTTCTTTTCCAGGGTGGTATAGCAAAGTGAAATCGTAGTCCTTAAGAAACTCCATCCAACGTCTCTGCCTCATGTTAAGTTCCTTCTGATCGAACAGGTACTTCAAACTTTTGTGGTCGCTGAAGACATCGAACTTTGATCCATACAAGTAATGTCTCCAGATCTTTAGCTCAAAAACCACAGCAGCTAACTCAAGGTCGTGCGTACGTTACATACGTTACATGAATCTTTAACTGGCGTGAAGCATACGTTACAACCTTCCGATGTTGCATAAGCACACATCCTAAACCCTGATGCGAGGCATGACAGTACACTTCGTACGGTTCGTCCGGTTTAGGCAACACTAACACTGGTGAGGTTGTCAAACGTTCCATCATTGTCTGAAAACTTTCCTCACATTTGTCAGTCCACATAAACGGTTGATCCTTCCTCGTAAGTTGAGTCAACGACGCAACAATCTTCGAAAATCCTTTGATGAACCTTCTGTAATAACCAGCTAGTCCAACGAAACTGCGGATTTCTGTCACAATCTTGGCTCTCTCCCATAGAAGTACAACTTCTACTTTAGTAGGATCGACGGCAATCCCTTCCTTCGTAATCACATGTCCTAAGAATTTGACTTCATCCAGCCAAAATTCGCACTTGGGTGGTTTTGCATACAGCTTCTCCTTGTGAAGGATCTGCAAAACTTGTCATAGATGTTCCTCATGCTCCTCGAGACTTTTTGAGTAAATGAGAATGTCATCGATAAACACGACAACGAACTGATCCAAAAACAGACGAAAAATCCTATTCATGTAGTCTATGACGATAGCAGGCGCGTTCGTCACTTTGAAAGGCATCACGAGGTACTCATAGTGACCATAACGAGTCCTGAATGCAATCTTAGGTACGTCCTCATTCTTCACTCTGATCTGGTGATAACCGGATCTCAGATCTATCTTTGAAAAGACAGCGGCTCCTTGAAGTTGATCCATCAAATCATCTATGCGGGGTAGAGGATACTTATTCTTGATCGTTATCTTGTTGAGTTGATGGTAATCCACACAGAGTCTTGAACTACCGTCCTTCTTCTTCACCAACAGCACCGGTGCTCCCCACGAGGACACACTTGGCCTCACAAACCGCTTGGACATCAGATCCTCTAGTTGAGTCTTCAACTCGGCTAACTCCGTAGGTGACATCCTATATGGAGCTATAGAGATCGGACCGGATCCTAGAACTAAGTCGATCGCAAACTCGATGTCCCTCACAGGTGGCAAACCTAGTACGTCCTCTGGAAAAACTTTCGAAAAATCTTTCACAACCGGCACATCGCTCAAGACAACGTCCCTCTCGATTTCTATACAGGATAGAAGCATGTATCCCTGATCTCTTCTTTCAAAGAAGCTCTTACTTGGCTGGCAGTTACAGGGTCAGGAAAAACTAGGGTTCTATGTGCACAGTCTAAAAGGATATGGTTGGAAGATAACCAATCCATGCCTAGGATCACATCCAATTGAGTCAAAGGCAACCATATTAAGTCAACAAGAAAGTTCCTACTATGAACAATAATATGACAGTTCAAACATACTGTATTTACAGTAACAGGTTTAGCAGTTGGAGTTGTGACAATCAAATCAAAAGACAGCGAAGAAAAAGGCAACTCTAATTGTCTCACACAATTCAAAGAGATAAACGAATGTGTCGTACCCGAATCAAATAGTACAGTTAGGAGATTACCAACTATGATGCAACTACCTTGTATGAGATCATCGGATTTGGAAGCATCAACGCCACTCATGGTATAAACCCTTCCCCTCGTTGTGGGTCTAGCAGTTCGCATGTTGTTGACAGTCGGCTCGGGCTTTGGTGTAGGGCATTCCCTCGCGAAATGTCCTATCTCCCCGCATTGGAAACATAGAACTCCTTTCAGCTTGCAGCTATCAGCTAGGTGTCCGGGTTTCCCACACTTGAAACATCTCTGGGCTCGGCCTTGGTTCTGGTTGTTTCCGCTCCCTCCACCATAAGCAGAAGCGACAGGACGATATGATTGTTGTTTCTGACTATTCCCTTGGGATCGGGAATACGGCTTCTTCTGGGGCTACTTCCCTTTCTGGTGTTGGTACTGGTTCGGGTTCCTTGACCTAGACGGTCCTCCTGCAGTACCCTTGTTCTCCCTTCCGCTTCTCATCTTTTCCACTTTTCTGCACTTCTCCACCAGAGCTTGGAAGGTACGGATCTCTAGTGGCAACACTGACTCCTTGATCTCGAAGCGCAGACCGCCTTCGAATCTCTCACATTTCTAGTCCTCATTAGGTTGGGCTTGGAAAAAGCGGAAATATTTGGCAAGTGATTCAAACTTCACTGTGTATTCCCCTACAGTCATATCCATTTGCTGCAGCTTCAGAAATTCCTGCTCTTTCTCTGTCCTGGCACTTTGGGGAAAGTACTTGTCCAGAAACTTGGTGCGAAATACTCCCCGAGTGATCTCTTGGTTGTTGGCTTCCAGCAGTTGTCTGGTTCCTCCCCACCAATACTCTGCGTTACCCAGGAATAGGAATGTGCCATAGTCCACCTTCACTCCTTCGGGGCAGTGCAGAACAGCAAAAATCTTCTCTATTTCTTGCAGCCACAGGTCAGCCTTTTCTGGGTCACAGTCCCCGTGAAACTACGGAGGATCATGACGCCAAAAATCGACTAACCCTCTGGCACCAGCAGCAAGATCAGCTCTCTGTTGGTTCTTTTGATTCTGTTGAGCCATCGTTGCTGTCTGTTGAGCAACAGCAGCCGCCATATCAGCCATGGCCTGGATAGCACGATTCATGTTGATGTCATCAGCATTGTTGTCAGCAGTGCCGCGACCTCCACCATGACCACCTCTAAGATTCATGTCTCCCTACAAGGCAAAACACACATACCTTAATAAGGAAACACAAATCAAAACTAGTGTGTCAACACAAATTGCTTCAATAGAGAAACAATTCAAGCAAGGTTCAAAGAGAACACACAACATAAACATAATAGACTCACTTCCCAAGGATTCCCGAAAGACTCGACCAGCTCAGATACCACTAATGTAACGCCCCCCTTGCGGGTGCTACATACTCAGACTCTAATGCGGAATAAATCAAGAAAATAAAACGGTCGTTGCATTCGGAAAATACGTTAATTAAGTAGCTACGTTCGAAAACGCGGTTCTAAAAATTTTCTGCATGCATGAGCAAACAACTCAAGACGAAGAAATAAATTTCACATCACACATTGATATTCACTGATCATAAAAACATAAGCATAACATAAAACCTGGTCTAATATATAACATATTACAGACTTAGAAGTAATTTCAACATATGTGCAGTAATATAATATAAGACTGTTCAAAAACAAAAGACTCCTAAGCTGGTCGGCTAAAAGTAGCCATTGGGGTACAACCCAATGTCGGCTCCTTCAAAAGTTTCCATCGTCCGAGTCCTCACGTCTCCGCGGGGACATATGATCAACATCTGTACATGTGTTCCAAAAACACAACAAGGTGTCCAACATGTACAGGCAAAGGTGAGATACTCATATAAAGTTTATCACGATAGCCGCATGGGCGACAAACAACATAAAAACAGTTATATGAACAGGTATTTCTATAATACAGTACAACATCTCACACACATTCATTAGTTATAATAATGCATGAGACTTCAATATCATCTTTCTAATTCATGTACACAGAAGGTTTTCTATTTTCTTTGCGTTCATTCCTTCAAATGTCGAGACATAAAGTCCACGACTCGTTTCAAAAAGGCATTAAGCCCACTCAAATCAAAAACACAGGACACGAAGTCCGAGTGCCCAATCCACAAAATACTAGCCCCGACGTCTCGACCACTAGGTTTGGGTTCGTCTCAAAGGTTCATCATTTTTCTTTTGGTTCATTTTCTCAAAACACTTCGGAAAACAAAACATACTTTGGTTTTCTTGAAAAAAAACACCCTTTTTGATCAAGAGAACATTTTTCCCTGAAAAACACTTTTCTTGAAAACAAAAACCGTTTTCCAACGTTTCACATCTTTTTAAACCGCTTTACTGAAATAAAATACGTTTTGCACGACTTTCTACAAAACCACTTTTGCTTTTCAAGAAACCTACTTTTCAAAAGGAAACTTAACTTTCCTTGAAAAGCAACACGTTTTCGAAAAATCACTTTTTAATTTCAAAACGCGTTTTTCAAAACTTTGGTTCCGATTCCGAGTCTTTTAACAATTATCGAGACATAGCCAGTCCTATGCTCATCCATGATATATATATATATATATATATATATATATATATATATATATATATATATATATATATATATATCAACAGTTCAATATCACAATAAGATATCATCCAAGGCATCCATGCCACAGTTATATCAAACAACCAACTATGCACAACATTTAACATCCAATCAATCTAGGATATAAGTATACATATACATCAAGTCTTAATTCAATTATAACAAACTAATCAATCATATACCATGAGGCTACCAAACTCAAAATGAACTACCTCCCTTTACCTCACAAGGAAGTTCAATCCAAACTCGATCGGTTCTCGGCTCCGGCTCCGGTTCCGTTCGTGTCGCCTAAAACAAGCAAACACAACACAATTCAAACAACAAATCAACATCAATATAAAACATAAAAACACAATTTTTCTTCCCCCAAAGAGGTTTAAGGTTCGGCCATGAAAGGGTAAAAAGGCTAGGGATTGATTTGGTTTTCCATCACTTGGATTCAAGAACACTAAGAAAGCTAAGGATGGAATCAAGAGTTAGAAATCAAAAATTTGATGAAAAACACTATTCATCATCACTCTTAGGGTTCGGCCATATTGGGTTAAATGAGCTAGGATGAGACTTGGATCATGAGCTCTTGGGTTTAGGTAGAGGATGATGAGGTGAGTTCAAAGAAATTGGTCTCACATCCAAAGGATTTTCTACAATTTCCTATGGATTTTCAAACTTTTGGATCTAAGAATGAGTTTCATGAAAATGGAGTTTTGATCTTGAGATTGAGAGAGATTCAAGAAGCTATGAGACCATAGAAGTGATCTTACCTTAGAATGGAGGAAGATTGGTCAAGGAATCAAGTGATTTCTTCAAGTGAATCAAGAAGAAATGAATTTTTTCTTCAAGAACAACTATGGAGTTCTTCTTGGTGAGGGCTGGCTGCGTGAATGGGGGCTGAGAGGGGCTGTGTTCAGCCTTTTAAAATATCACTTAAGGGTAAAAAGGTCATTTGGTTCAAGGGTAAAATGGTGAAAGGTAAAAAAGCTTAAGTTAGGGGTATTTTGGTAATTTCGCGTCCCAAAATTCCCGATCGTCATGACGACTCTGGCCTACACTCCCAAGTGAGTTGACATGATGTGATATCAAGATTATCCGTTGTCGGGTCCTAGTGAGTCCATACGCGGCTCCGTTCTCCACCCGATTGAAGATTTCGCTCGACCTGAGGTCAGGAAGTGATTTTTTTGAAATTTTTGTGAAATTTAACCAAAACGTAGAGAATCGAATTCTAAGGCTTACTGTCTCGTTCACGGGTCCATCTGAAGTCTCCTGAGCAGTAAAATCATACTGTCAATGTAAAAACACAAATCGGACTTCGTTTGAGTTTTCGACTCAAAACTTAATCGTAGCTTCCTACGATATCGTTGAGCATGACTATGGTCTCGGAATATTTTATTTCCATTCCTAAGACCACGAATAAAATATAAGTTCATAAATACTGATTAAAAGAAAAACTCGAAAATCGGGGTGTTACAAATTGTAACACCCTGCTTTTCACCCCTAATATTTATATGTGTTAATCCTTGCTTTAGATATTTGCATATGTTGTTTATGCTTGTTTTTTGTGCATAAGTTCATTGAAGTAGTTCAGCCATTAGGATAGTCGATCTATTCGAGTCCAAGTAACCTGTTTCACGATTTTGGCCATATCTTGAGTTCTAAACATCCGATTGAGGTGATCTTGGATGCGTTAGAAAGCTTAGAGAATTATCTACAAGTCTTATTCTAGTATCTAGACCTAAAACACGTTTTATTAAGGGGAAATCGATTTCTAGCTGAAGAAATCGATTCCAGCAAGTGGAAATCGATTTCTAAAAGCCAAAATCGATTTCCTTGATTAGAAAACCGATTTGGTCAATGGAAAATCGATTTCCATGGTTGCGGAAACAATTCCCATGCCTGTCAGAGCTTGCGTACGTGTTTTAAACATGTTTGTGTTATCGGGCTATGCTGTGTACGGCCCATTCGTCCTAAAACGTCCCTAACAGCTAAATATAAATAGTGTATGACCTAAACCTAGCCTTTACACTTGCTTATACTCACAAGTTGCCTCTTCTCATCCCCAAGAGCTCTCACTGATCCCTGCTCTAGAAAACCCAAAAGGCAAATCCTGTTTTGGTGTTCTTCGTCAAGAACACGCCTTTGCTCGGCAAGTCTATCTCTGCTGCTAGAGTTAATCTTCCTAAGTTAGAAACCAAGTGCGGCGATCGTGATTAAGTGTTGAACCCATAAGCAGGAACCGTAATGAAATTTGGCTCTTTTCTCTTTCAGTAGTTAAAGAATAGGTTGACCTCTGCACCTATGCTAGTATTGCCCAACCCTAGTGAACCTTTTGTGGTGTACTGTGATGCTTCAAAGCAAGGTTTAGGTTGATGCAGAATGTTCAGGTAATAGCTTATGCTTCTAGGCACCTTAGACCCATGAGAAGAACTACCCTACCCATGACCTGGAGTTAGGACCTGTAGTGTTTGCCTTAAAAATTTAGAGGCATTATCTTTATGGAGCTAGATTTGAGGTCTTTAATGATCATAAGAGTTTGACATACTTGTTTGACCAAAAGGAGTTGAATATGAGACAACGTAGGTGGATGGAATTTCTTAAGGATTATGAGTTTGAGTTGAGTTACCATCCAGGTAAAGGCAATGTAGTGGCTGATGCTTTGAGTAGAAAAGTCTTACATGTTTCAACCTTGATGGTTAGAGAGATGGATTGGATCGAGGAGTTTAGAGACTTGAGTTTAGCTTGGGAAGTTACCCCTAAGAGCATTAGGCTAGGAACGTTGAAAATCAGTAGCAGTTTGATGGATCAGATTAGAGAAGGGCAGAAGATAGATATATACCTTTTAGATCAGAGAGAGTTGATTGTTCAGGGTAGAAATCTCAGTTTTAAGAAAGGGACTGATGGAATTTTGAGGTTCCAGGATAGAGTTTGTATACCTGATGTTCCAGAGCTTAGGAAGTTGATCCTTGAGGAAGGACATAGGAGTGATTTGAGTGTTCACCCGGGAGCCACAAAGATGTATCAGGATCTGAAACGGATGTTTTGGTGGCCCAGGATGAAAAAGGATGTGGCTGAGTTTGTTTATGCTTGCCTAGTGTGTCAGAAGGCTAAGATAGAGCACCAGAAACCTTCGGGTAAGTTGCAACCTTTGAGTATTCCTGAGTGGAAGTGGGATAGTATCTCTATGGATTTTGTGTTTTGACTCCCTAGGACTCCAGCTGCTTGTGATGCCATATGGGTGGTGGTGGACAGGCTAACTAAATCTGCCCATTTCATTCCTATGAACATGGAATATCCATTAGATAAATTGACTGGGTTGTATATCAAAGAGATAGTTAGATTGCATGGTGTACCCTCTAGCATAGTTTCAGATAGAGATCCTAGATTTACCTCTAGATTTTGGAATAGTTTGCATGAGGCCTTAGGAACTAAGCTTAGATTGAGTTCAGCTTATCACCCTCTAGACTACAGAGAAAGTGAATATAATTCAAGATAAGATGAGAGTGACACGGAGTAGGCAAAAGAGTTACCATGATAAGAGAAGAAAAACTCTTGAATTCCAGGAGGGGGATCATGAGTTCTTGCGAGTTACTCCAACAACTGGGGTTGGCAGAGTAATGAAAGCGAGGAAACTTACCCCTAGATTCATTGGCCCTTACCAAATTCTAAAAAGAGTCGGTGAAGTCGCTTACCAAATAGCTTTACTCCCGTTCTTGTTAAACCTTCATAATGTGTTTCATGTGTCTCAACTTCGAAAGTATGTTCATGATCCAAGCCATGTGATAGTACCCGATGTCATTACACTAAAGGATAACTTGACCTTTGAGGTGTTACCGCTTCGGGTTGAAGATCGAAGGGTCAAGCAGTTGAGAGGGAAGGAAATTCCCTTGGTCAAGGTCATTTGGAGTGGGGATACAGAAGAAAGTGCTACGTGGGAATTGGAGATCAAGATGAAGGAGTCATACCCACATCTGTTTACTCAAGGTGAGTAGAAATTTCGAGGACGAAATTTTTATAATGCGTTGGAATTGTAACACCCTGCTTTTCAGCCCTATATTTATATGTGTTAATCCTTGCTTATAGATATTTGCATATGTTGTTTATGCTTGTTTTTGGTGCATAAGTTCATTGAAGTAGTTCAGCCTTTAGGATAGTCGATCCATTCGAGTCCAAGTAACCTGTTTCACGGTTTTGGCCATATCTTGAGTTCAACATCCGATTGAGGTGATCTTGGATGCGTTGGAAAGTTTAGAGAATTATCTACAAGTCTTAAGGGGAAATCGATTTCCAGCTGAAGAAATCGATTCCAGCAAGTGGAAATCGAATTCTAAATGGCAAAATCGAGTTCTTTGGTAAGAAAATCGATTTGGTCAATGGAAAATCGATTTCCATGGTTGTGGAATTGATTCCCATGCCTGTCAGAGCTTGCGTACGCGTTTTAAACATGTTTGTGTTATCGGGCTATGCTGTGTACGGCCCATTCGTCCTAAAACGTCCCTAACAGCTAAATATACATAGTGTATGACCTAAACCTAGCCTTTACACTCGCTTATACTCACAAGTTGCCTCTTCTCATCCCTAAGAGCTCTCAGTGATCTCTTGCTCTAGAAAACCCAAAAGACGAATCCTGTTTTGGTGTTCTTCGTCAAGAACATGCCTTTGCTCGGCAAGTCTATCTTTGCTGCTAGAGTTAATCTTCCTAAGTTAGAAACCAAGTGCTGCGATCGTGATCAAGTGTTGAACCCGTAAGCAGGAACTGTAACGAAACTTGGCTCTTTTCTCTTTCCCTTAGGCAGTGAATCATCATACCAGGTATGGTGCGGGGGGGAATTGGTCATGAATATGCGGGTTTTGGGATAGGTTAAGATGAAGGGGTTAATCCATGACCCTTATGTATGCCTGTGTATACCTTTGAATGTTGTTATGATGTTTTTTGGCTATATGAGATTGATGAATAATTTGATGCTATAACATGTTTATAATTATGAGTTAATGATTTATATGATTGTTGATGAATTGATGATGATGAGCAAGATGTTTATGACATGCTATGGTGTTTTGCTAACCTTATGCTATAAGAACGTAGTTATAGGGTGATAATATAAAAGCGAGACGAGACTGATGATCAAGGATTAGTTCAAGAACACTTGGGTTGTGATTTATGAGTGTTAGGCTAATCAAATTGGTGATAAATAGCTTAGGCTTGAATGATATATCAATTAGAGAACGTAGAATGGTCCGATAGTGCAAAAAACCCGTTTCTGCATGACCTGACACCCAGAAATCGATTTCTAGCACTTGGAAATCGATTTGAACGCCCCAAAATCGATTTCCATAGTGTCGAAATTGATTTGGCCTTGTGAAAATCGATTCCCATCATGGGGAAATCGATTTAGGACTCCTGGAATTGATTCCTAACTTAAGGAATCGATTTTCGCGCGTTCGGAAGTAGTTTTGACCCCTTATGCTTGATGGATAGTGTTATGTAAGTATGATATGATCTAAGGACTTTAGATTACCCTTAGGAGCTTAATAATACTTGATCTTTGCTTTTACTTAACACTAGGATGTAACCCCATGGTTTAAAATAGAACGAGTTAGAGAAGAACGTCATGAAATAATAAAGATAATAACAAAGATGCTGTTAATATTGATAATGATGAGTTATTATTAGTGATGTTGTTGATGACCATCGTGGATGGTCATAGTTAATAATCAATGTGATTGATTATGGTGGTGAATGTTGGCATATGTTTGCATATTGATGAACATTGCACGCATCATACGTTGAAGTTGATATGTTGGGTGGAAAGCAAACGATGAATCGCGATAGTGGAGGCCACGATGGGTGTTATCCCGGCCTTGAGGGTACATTGGGTATGGAAGTTCCAGGTGACATGGGCTAGCTACCTATTGTCAGAGTGACCTAATGAATAAGCTTGAGTACCCTGACTAGCCACTATACGTTATCAGGATTGGTGAGTGTTCGGGGATGGCCCATGGTCTGGCATATCATCCACATTGATAATCGGACATGTACTCCTAATCGTCTTTCCAGAGTTAGAGTTGTTAGCCACATGCATAAGGAGTAGTGATGTTGCATTCGCATTGTCATGCATTATATATATATATATATATATATATATATATATATATATATATATATATATATATATATATATATTGATTATACCTGTGCTGATTGACGTATGTTGTCTGTCATCTTAATTACTATTCCATTCCGTTTACATATATTTATGATCGTGTTTCTCACCCCTATCTTTTGTTGTTCTTGTGCATATGATGTTGTATGTGCAGAGGAGGGTGAGCATGCCGATGAGGAGTGATCCCGTGGAGATCTCTCTTAGTAGTAGTAGTAGTAGTAGTAGTTAGGATTTATATTCAGTTGTTTAGGTTTATTCTGATGTATTATCGATATATGTATACTAGCTCTGATATGTGACATCGGGATTTGAGTTATGTTTATTATTTATGTTTTCCGCAGTTTGTTTTAAAAGGATTTTGATTATTTCAGATCCCTACGTTTTATGTTATAGATGATGTGATGCACATTACCCTTGAGGATACATTTTTATTTTAATTGTTATATTATTCTTAAAGACATGTATGATTTTATTCATGTTTTATTATATGCGGGGTAGTGGGTGTTACACACGGAGCTGTGGATTTGTTGGATGAAAGCTCTGGTCGGGAGTTCAAAGTTAATGGCCAAAGGGTGAAGCAATATTGGGGTGAGCCTTATGCAAGGAACAAGAGCACCATTCATCTCACAGACCCTTAACCACAAGTGTGGAGTCAGGCTGAAGGACGGTATACCAAGTGCTACTGGGAGGCAACCCAGTTTTATATCCTTTTGCTTAATTAGTTCATTTTAATGTTAGCTTAATTTTAATTTCATTTTCTTCTATGTTGCTTCAGTTTATATAAATAAATGTTATTAACCTGTGTTATAGCAGGCTATAGCATGCACTGGGTTCTAAAGGTTGTGTTGGGAGTTGGGTCATGTCAAGTCAACCCATTGCTCAACTCCAAGAATTTTGAGGTCCAAATTCAAACAACTGAAGAGTTTTTGGGCGGGGTGGAGTTACAAAAATCGTGGGGAATGTAACTGGTCCGCAACCACCCACTTAATGCTACCATTCTCTCCACCACTCACATCCATCCCTAACTTCTCACCTTAACCTATTAAAGCTATTGTCATCTTGCCCTAATCCCACACACAACCCCATTCTCCCTGTCTGTCTCACCCATCTCTGTCTATTACCATCGATTCAACCTATTAAGAGGCCCATTACCACCTTCTCCTCCTCTTCTGGTGAGGAAGCTAATAAGCGGTTTGTGGATGAGGAAGGGAAGCTGAAATATGAGAAAGAATTCAAGAAGCAGAATATCCATCTGGAGAAGGGTTTCTTCCTTATAGACTCCCCACACTATGGGCTCACAGAGGAGGTAGCTGAGCTCATTGACCACCACAACTGGAAGAAGTTCTTTGCTCACCCAAGAGACCCCATCATCCCCTTTGTTAGAGAGTTTTATGCAAATCTCACCTCAACCCAACAAAAGTACGTGATAGTGAGAAATTGCAAGGTGTCTTTCTCTGCCCCTAATTTGAATAGAAGGTGGGGCTTGAAGGATGTTCAGGATGAATACCTCGACCTATTGAAGAATGCTGAAGAAACAAAACTGAATGACATGATGAGGGAAGTCACCGTGGAAGGAGCAGAGTGGATTCAAACTGATGAAAATTTAGAAAATAGCAAGGCCTGATCTCACTCCCCTGGCTAAAGTCTGGTACCATTTGATCAGAACCAAAATTCTTCCCACTGCTCACTTAGAAACAGTGAACAAGGAGAGGCTAGTCCTCTTGTATTACATCTTGAAAAAGAAGAAAGTAGATGTGGGCCAGTTGGTTGAGAGGGAAATTATTTCCTGTGCATTCAAAAAGAAAGGACTGCTATTTTTCTCCTCCCTCATCACCTCCTTGTGCTTAAAATGTGGTGTAAAGGCCCTGCCTAAGGATGAAATCAAGGACAATAAGGGGGCCATAGATTGGTTAGCTATCAAACGCTTCGAAGCGTCAACATCAAAGGTGCAAGGTTCAGTTCCTCCATCTGGGCAGCAGGATCCCCTAGATGATGTGAACACAAAAGTGGACCTCTGCTGCCAAATGCTGCAGCATATTTTGAAGCAACATCAACTCTTTTAAGAGTTTTCCAAAGAGCAGCATTTGTGGATGCAAAGGACCCTTGGCATCAATAGGCTGAGCCAAGGCAGTTTTCCTCCCCTATTCCCTGAGGCCATCTTTGAGCCATTCAAGTACTCTCCCCCTGACCCCATGAAACCAACTGAGCCTACAAAGGAGCCTACACCTGCTAATCCTCCTGTACCAGAGCATGGCTCTCCCATCCCCACTGAAAACCCCAATATGCTTGAACCTGAGCCTGAAGTTCCTCCTATGCAACCTACTGCTAGTGAGCGTTCAGTGAACAACAATGAGATCAGTTTTGAATGGACACCTCCAGCGCCTCCAAGAGATCCAGCACCAACACAACCAACTAGCATTGATAAGGGCAAGAAAAAGATGGCTGAAGCTGAGCCTACAGCTCCTCCCCCACTCAAGAAAGGAAGAATTAAGCACACAACTCCTCCTAGGAAAAGGAAAACTAGAGAAGAGAGGGAAGCTAAAAGGGCTGCTGCTAAAAGCAGTGAGAGCTCAGAGGATGATATCCCTCTGAGGAATAAAATGGAAAGTATAAAAGATGCCAAGGGTCAGGCAAAGAGTGGAGGGGCTGTTGTGGCAGCTAATCAAGAGCTTAGTGATGAGGTGGAAATCACCAAAGCATTTTCAGCAACTGGCAGGCCCACAATGAAGCAGTTGACCAGAGGAGGCAAGACCAGGAGCAGTGCAAGATTGGCTCAACCTTGAGCAGAAGTTCCTCCCTAAGTGCTGCAACATGCTGCAGCATCTGGTGACCAGGACCCTTCTCTTTTTAAATCTCTCTCTCTTTAGTTTAATGTTTTAGTTTTTGTTTGTTACCAATAGCTGTTTGTTTGCTTGTGTAGTTAGTGGAAATATGTCTGCCCCCACTATTTCAATAGGAATTGTAATTAATGGAGAGTGGGGGCCCTTTTTGAAAGAAATAGTGAATGAATGAATGAATGAATGGTGTTTGGCTGTCCATATGCATCTGATGAAGATAAGTTGTTTTTGTGTGTTTACAATGCATGTACAGCACTGTAATACCCTGAATCAATATTTTGCCACCACAATATCCCTAGCTTAGAAAATGAACTTACAAGAGGGACTTCATTCAATGTCACCAATTAATTGGGGACTTGGGTTGCTACGACCGTTATCCAAGGACGAGAGGGTAAATTTTACATTAGATTTCAACCGAAGTTTGGGGGTGCGTGAGCTTAAATGTGATGTTGTAGCACTCTACAACATCAATCCTGTGAGATTATGGGCTTCAGAAGATTCATTCATTATCCATTCCATGCATGTGTTTCTCTGCAGAACTTGCCTTATTTTTGTGATTGATTGCATATATAACTGATGCACACAAATTGGCTTGAGGCACTTTTGTTGTTTTAACTACTTAAACTTAAAAGGCCAACCCTACAATATTACACTTTGTGAACCCCTTAGAGCCTGAGACTTTTTTTTTTTTTGTATTAAGCCACATAACAGGCCCAGGTTCCCTGAAAAACAATGCAATACCCTGTTTAGGTGGAGTTTCGGAATTTTGTCCAGCTATTCTATGAATATGGTCACTTACCAAAATGGTTGAGGACAACCTTCATGATAAGTTTGGGGGGTACATAGGCAACAAAAGGAGGAAGGAATAGGCACATCAATTATTCCAAAAAAAAAAAAAAGTGTGTTCACAATCAAGTGGTCTTTCCTTCCTCTACCTTATTCAAGAACGCAGATCAAGAAAGTATCCCTCCTTGTCATCAGAAATGGGGGCAGAAATATAGAAATGCCTAAGTTTGGGGGGGTGATGTGGACAAGAGACCTTGAACTCCACATAATTAAGCTACTGTCCGAAATGTACCAAACCTGAACCTAAGCCCCATTACAACCCATTAAAGTCCTCTTGCAGTGTGCAATCTGTGTTTGTGCTTTTGATTGTTAGAAATTTGTCAAGCCTATGATAGAGTTACATGTGAATGAAGAGGGAGTGAAACACCAAAACAAAGCATAAAGTAGAGTGAGTTGAGTGATATGACAAATCCAAGATTGTGATAAGCCCATGTTCTTAGGAAGATAATCTGGTAAGTCTTCACCCCTAAATCCAAAGTATATTTGGAAAATGCACCTAAGACTCTATTGAGAGGTGGTATGGTGGAGTTCCTTGTTGAAACTGAGTTAACAGCTTAGGGAGCACACACACTTGAAAAAAATGCATCTGAAGACTGCCATGGACTTTGCTTATACTGTTCTGATTTTGTTTGTTTGCTTGTTGAATGTCATTACTTGAGGACATGCAATGGTTCAAGTTTAGGGGTTGACAACTCTAAGAAATAAGAGTTGTTATTATTCTTTTAGCTTAATCACTGTTCTTGTTTTGATTAATTTCGGAGAAGAAATTCAAGATTTGTTTGATTGAGTAAATATTTGTTTGAATATGATTAAATGCGAAAAAGCTTTAAATCCTGATCTGATATTGCTGAAGGTTTGATTTAGTTTTGAGCAGGCTTTTAAAGATGTAATTGCTGAAGGAGTTGCTCTGGGATGTTTTGGAATGCTGCAGCTTCTGGGGAGCAAGTCACTACAGGATAAAATAATTTCCTACTCAGCTAATGCCCACTAGAAGACAAAATACCTGTTGCGCTGTGCAAAAAGGAAGAGAGAGAATACAATGCAGCAACTGTTTGTACTTGGGAATTGGGCCAAAGAATATTTTAGTATTTGAATTTTGTAAAAGCCCAAAGAGTGAGGCATGAGAGAGAGTGTAACCCTATTTTAGGTGCTAGTACAAATAGTGAAGGTGACCTTGCTTTCAGGGTCAGCCCTGTACTATGCAGCAGCCGTCAGCTCCATTGTCCTCTCTATAATTTCGTTACGCATTATGCCTTTATTTTCCATTTCTTTTGCTTGTTTTGTCTTTAAGCTCATTATGAGCTAATTTCCTTTAGTTAGGATTCTATGAATTTGTAATTGATACTTAAGGGTGATTTATGCAATAGATGTTATTCATTTTCCTCTTCTCTGCGTGAATGCTTATTTTAGTTTAGATTGATCAACTAAGCTAAGATACTAGCTAGCTAAACTTGGAAAAACTTAGTTAGTGGACTTGTTTAGAGGATAAAGATAAAATAATTAATTGGAAAATTAATTGTGTTGAATGAGATAGGAATAGCCTTCAAGTCTTTAAGTAGCTGGATGTATTTATTTGACAGCTAAGGGAAATTAATTTAAACTTAGGAATAAGAAGCTTTTAATGAACTCAATTCTACTGCTGGAAAGCAAACCTTAATTCCTGGACTAAATGCTGTAGCATCCTGAAGCATGAATTACCCTGAAGTTAAGATTACAAAGGATTAGAATCCTAGATGTTTCTATCTCTGTTTTAAAATACTTATTTATTGCTTTTATTAATTCCTTGCATTTATTACTTACTGTTCTGATACCCAATTACTCCATTTACTTTATGTGCTTAAATTTACTCTTTATTTTATTATGCTAAGGAGAAACGGTTAAACTAGAATTTGTATTCAAATCATTTAAATCCCCGTGGGAACGATCTTTATTCATACTTTATTACTTATTTGATGGTGTACACTTGCACATATCACTAAAGAACACAACACAACACCCCAACATCTCAGTCATTGACCACTAAAACAAAACCTTTTAAGTTGCACAATAATCATAAAAGGCAGTTACTGAAATGAAATTAGAACAAACATATTACCAAAATATCAATGAAAATGGCTTTAAGTAGCCGAATGAAAATTGTCCAAGAGCTATATCTTCATGAATGCAGAAAAACCATTTTGAAAAATAAAAAAGAAAAATAATAACACCCTTGGTTAAACTCAAATTTTTTTCATAGCAACTAAAACATTTTCAAATATATGAGCACCAAACAGAACAATGAACGTCTAAAACCCTACCTTCACACTGAAATCACATATATGAAAACCTAAAATCAGAACATCTATAAGACACAAGCAAGAGCTAAATGAACAAATTACAACTCAATCACACATACTTGAAAAGAGAAAAAAAAAATGAGGTTTCTGCGAGGGATGGGGGAAGGGGGAAGGAATGAGGTTTCTGAGAGGGAAGCACGAAGTTGGAAATGAAAATTAGAGAAGGAACAGTGAAGTCACGAACACATTGCAACAATATGGAAACTACATTGCAAACAAAAAGTAACATGAGACTGAGGAGATTATCTTCTGGTGGGAGAGGATGCCTTTGAGACGCACGAGGTGGTGGCGTTCGCATAGTGGTGGTGGCCAAAGAACCAAAATGGTGATGGTGGTGGTGGCGTTCACGGAGGACACAAAGAGTGGAAGAATGAGAGTGAGGGGGTTGGAGCGAAAAGTGAGTTGGAGGAAGCGCTATCTAAAGTTTGACTTTAGATAGCGCTATCTAAAGCTCAAGGAAGCGCTATCTAAAGTCCTCCACCTCTTTTTTAATAGCGTTTCACTTAAAAACACTATTAAAGGTGTGCCACTTGATGTATAATCTGGCGTAGTGTGCGTTTATAAGTACCTATGTTTCTTTTGTGGTGTTGCTTATGCGGCTATCACGATAAACTTGTTAACGAGTATCTCACCCTTGCTATGTATTTGTTGGATCTTCTGTCATTGAGACAGCCCCTACTCGGAGGTCCCATTTAGTAACCCGAACTCATATTCTTAACGTTACAGTGTAGCGTGATTATATATAAATGCAGAAAAATTTAAAAACAACCAATGTACTAATATCACAACCATGCATACATATACATATATAAAGTATTGGCTCCATTAGTAGAGCCTACAACGACTGATACCAACCATCGTCATCAGAGTACGCAACTAGTAACATATACAAACAGAAGCATAGCAGTAAAAAGGTACAAAACAAAAGTACATGAGACTTCCTCTCCTGGCCCCAAAATACATTTCGCTCAAACCCATATACTGGCCATAACAAAACTAAGACCGTCTACTCCACACTGTCTATAACGAGGATAGCGAGAACTCCCAACCGAAGCTCGCCGCCTCTAGCGATAGGTCTGCAGCGCCTCGTACTTCGTCTCGCTCTCCGACATCACGATCCTGCAGCGGTGGTGTACTGGCCGAGATTATAAGGTCAACATAATCGAGAGCAACTAGCTCTATCAAATTATCTATTTGAATCATTCTTATCCTTATAACCACCTACAACGACATTATCCTATTCAAAAAGGGAAGTTACCCTATTTTAATTTATCTATAACTATTAGTCATAACAGCATTATCCCATGAAAAGGGTGATAACCATCCCACTATAAACGGAAAGCTAATAACCTTATCCAAAAGGCGGTTACACACATCTTATAAATAGAAGGTATAGTGCACAGGGGTGATAACTTCTCATTCACTCCCCTAATCAGAATTACGTGGCTTTGATTTCCCCTCTTGGGAATACGTAAGAGCAGAATAATCATTCTGTCGAGCTCTATCAATGGGGAACCCTCCCTCATCCCGTCATGTTAAAGAAGCAGCTTAATAGGAGTGACGTGAAGTGTAGCAAATCAACCGACAAGATATCTCGGATTCGGATCCTAGGTATTTTGGACAGAACATTGGCGCCCACCATGGGACCGAGATAAATTTTCCCGGACTGCACATTCATCATCATTCATCGAATGGATGAACATATCAACCAAAAAATTGAGGGACGAGTGCCTCTCCGGATGCAGTATTCTTGTCACGAAGAATAGAAATTGAGGGAAGTAATATCTCATCTTTCTTGTTATTCCATTCATTAAAAAAGAAAAATTGTTGGCATGTGATGCCCTGTCTTTATCGTTGATGTAGTGCACATCTAATCTTTATGTGCACTAATTATGGAACCTGAGATCCAATTTCAAATAGCTATAAATTATGCAAATTGTTAACATGGTATAAATGCTATTTACGTGTGTTGAATTCATGACTTGGATTCACGTATTTCTTCCAATGACAAAATGGCTACACAGCATAGATGGCAATAATTGCCTACAATTGGAATATGCCAATACATTTATTTGAGAGCTTCAATGTTTCGGTGGGCATGAGAAACATCGATGTGCCAAAATTCCATTTGGTATTTTGCTAAATATTCTGATGGCCTCGTCCACGTTAATTTCGAGCTTGCCAATGCAGAGAAGAGCAGTGATTGGTGAGGTAACAGGGGGCGGTTGTGAAGCGTGGCAAGTGAACATGTATCATACAGAGAAACCCAACAAATACAGAAAGTATTGATGCACTAAATTACGTAACTTCCTCCACTGATCAGCCCACAATCACGGAGTCGCCTTATGTTACGAATTCAACTCCAACCATTATCCTTAAATGTGCGCATGATAAGGATAGAGTATCTCTATCACCAAAAACTGCCTCAATTAAAGATATTTTGGTAAGGGTGGTCTTGAATCATTACTGATTCAAGAATCACTACTGATCTACGGCACTACAGGAGGGTGTTCAAGCATAAAGGCAGAGAACTCCAACCCGAAGGAGATGTCAGTGACCATCCTATCCCAGGTGATATGGTTCTTTTCTATAAAGTCCTTCACTGCACTTACACACAGCCTGTGAGGCATAGTTACATGCAGTACATTTTTAAAGCACTTACATATAGCCTATGAGGCATAGTTTACATGCAGTACATTTTTAAATTTCTTTTGGTAAACATTTTCCCTATGAATTTCAAATACGTGACATAACAATTGTTCGAAGAAATAATATACTAGCTGGCCATTAACATGGTTAATGCATTAAAGGAGACTTCTGTGTCTCCACCAAGTCCGCTCGGTCAGAACCGAGTTTGAAATTGGTACGTAAATAAACAATGAAATGTGTTTACGATCACTGAGCAGATAAATTATAATACACATATCATCCCTAGACTAGAAAAATATTCAATCGAACATATGAGAACCATAAACGGTTTTAACTGACGTATGCTTAGCTACTATATCTCGGATACACTCTTGTGATTGCTGAAAATCCGATACTAATTCTTCAGTTACTGTAAATTAAGCTGCTCTGCAAAGAATGAGTCTCTACTATTTACTTATCACTATTTCACGGTCAGCCTCCACTTAAGCTAGCTTATAAGGCTACGTGCAAGATGCTGACTATCATCTCCTCTGGCCATCCTATGTACAATGCTGACTATTACCACTTAAGCTAGCTTGTAAGGCTTGTCATATGATCTCCTTCCTGCGTTCCATTAATCAATGGGATGTTGCAAATCTTGAAGTTTCGTGGTTGGTAAGCATGGGGATCGAGTAATGGATATCCGTCAGGAGAAAAAAGAGAAGGGTTGTAACACCCTAAAAAATAAAATAAATAGAGATTATAATATGAGGATTATTATAAAGTTTTTGGGAGCTTTATAATATATGTTTTAACCCCTTGAAGTAAATAAAAGTGTTTAAAAATAATTAAAAGTGGTTAAGAGTGATTTTATAAGGGAAATTCACTTCCTGTCGCATGAGTACGTCCCTGCTCAATATCAGCACGCCCGTGCTAATTGTTAGCATGCCCGTATCGGAAAATGGACAATATTTGACGTTATATGGCATGCTCGTGCTCATGTTCGGCACGTCTGTGCCGATAGAGCACGGTCTGAGCCGCGTCGTGCTAACTAATAACACGACCGTGTTGGAAATTATGCAAACTTTGACGCTGATTGGCACGGCCATGCCAATCGCGAGCATGTCAGTGGTCTATGTTAGGATGCGTTAAAAATAGGTTTAAAAATAGGGAACCAATGCACACACACATATATATATATATATATATATATATATATATATATATATATATATATATATATATATATATATATATATATATATATACCATCTTATAACACCTAGTGCGACTAGAAACTCTTTTTGGGCCCTACAACACCTTAGTAACGGCTATGGAGCATCTTCATGCTTGGGAGATGGGGTGCCAACAAAGAAGAAGAAGGCGACATCTAGGATTCGTCATGGGGTACGCTTGGAGATTCTTGGAGAGGTGAGCATAAATATTTTTTTCTCACCCTTCCATGGTGCAAATTGTCTTGGGGTTGGGTTATGCTTTCAAAAATATGTTTTTTTTTTTGGAAAATAATCTTATGTTTGGTCAAATCCTGATTTTACAAATATGGGGGTTTTCCTTCTAAGGTTTTTCTGCTATGAATTAAATTGTTATTCTTGAGATTGATGTTATATTATGTAAGTTGTATACATGATTTGGTTGATTAATGGACATGCTATATTTAGATTATATGATGATATTGGTGATATTGACATGATTCAATAAGTGTTAAATGTGATGAATGTTGTTTGCTGCAATACCGCCAATGATAAGGGTATTTAAAGTAACACTGCCAATGAATTGGGCTGTCGAAATATGAAATACCGCCATAATGGGATATCAAAAGTAACATCGCCACACGTTGGGATGTCGAAATGAGTAATACCACCAGTGTACAATGGTTGGTATCGAAATGAGTAATGTCACTGAAGAGAAGGTGTCATCGAAATACCTTCATGAGTATGGTAGGCAATGGGACGCCATTGTTATATGCAGTTTGAAAGCCATATGACATATGAAGATGTTGAGATTATTTGATATATAAGACTTTGACATGCTTGAATTATGATGTGTTGATGATGATTGATTATTGCCAATAATAATTTATATTATTATTATTATTATCTTATTATACATTATTTTGAAAATAGCGGGGGTACCATGGACAATTTTTTCGGTTACCGCATCGGCTGAGAACTGTGAATATATGCCTTGACAGGATTAGTTAAAGTTTTGATGGATGACAAAAAGAAAACATCCCAGATGGACTAGATTGCAAAAAGCGGAAAAGTTATCTCAGATGATCAAGTCTTTCAGAAAGGGTGAAGGGAATTTTAATAATTGTATTGTGTGTTTTAGATTATATTGTACATGGTGGATAAAGCTCTCAAAATCAATCACACACACATATAATATAAAGAGTAAAAATAAAACTTACTTGGCCGTACGCTCTTTAATTAGTAAAATCAATTAACAGCCGTTAAGTTTAAATTCAGATGGCTTCTAAATGGAAATAATCGATTATATGATTATCATAATCGATTAACATATATCTGAAAAGAAACATCTCGAAATAGCGGAGATATAATCGATTACCATAATCGATTAAATAGATAATCGATTCCATAATCGATGTTACACATAATCAATTCCACAATCGATTATGCTTCTACGCGTTTTAAAAGACTCTAAAACAGAGAACCCAAAATCGATTATCATAATCGATTATGATGCTACTGTCTCTCAACGCATTTTGGCTAAAAAGGGAATAATCGATTATTTAATTAACAATCACATTTGGTAAAAACGGGCTTAATCTAATTCCCATGGGCCTAATTTCTTTTCCTATAAATAGGATGCCTTGGGAAGTGTTTCAACTTACAACACTTGCTTCCCTATTTCTTATTGCACTAATACTCTTTCAAAATTATTTTTGGTCACTCTCACTAATATTACACTTTGTTTACACTTACATTGAGAGAGAGCTTTATACCCCATATAAGTGAGATTGTAATTGTGCTTCAAGTTGTAATTTCTTATCTGCACTTTTGAGTGCTACATCTCTCGTTTATATTGTTCCTACTTAGGTGTGAATCCTATAGTTTGTTTAAGAGAAGGTTTTTCTCTTGAGACTGTCACTAGGGGAGGTGATATCCCTGATCTGTGAAGAGTGCTCTTATTTGTGAGGGTTTCTAGCTGAACCTGATTTAAAAGCTAGTTATCGAGTGAAAACCTTTGGTGGTTGTCCTTGGAGACTAAACGTAGACTACTGGGGTATTAGGTAGCCGAACCAGGATAAAACTGCTAGTCTTTCTTTTCTTCCTAACTCTTAATTATTGCAATTTACTTTACGCCATTTACCTTCTGCTATCTTTATTTTATTGCAATTTATTTAACGCAATTTAAATACAAGTTATTTATTTCTTGCAATTTATTTAACGCACTTTAAATACAAGTTATTTATTTCTAAAGTGCTCTGTTGTGCAAAAAGTTTTAAAAATACACATTACTCACAATTCACCCCCCTCTTGTGTTTGGAGTCACTTGTCAACAAGTGGCATCAGAGCTTAACTCTTGCTTGTAGGCTTAATCGCCTCAAGAGGAAACATGACTTCAAACAACTTTAATCACGAGGGACATTCCATCAGAACCCCATCTTTCAATGGTGAAGGGTATGGTTAATGGAAAGAAAGAATGTAAATCTTTCTTGAGGCTGTGGATCTCGAAATTTGGGACGCTGTGGAAACCGGTTCATTTGTCTCCACCCATTCTATCAATTATGCAATGGTGCACAAACCAAGAAGTCTCTGGACTGACATGGAAAGGAAAAAGGTCCAATACAATTTGAGGGCAAGGAACATCATCACTTCAGCTTTAAGCTGCGATGAGTTCTACAGGGTCTCAAATTGCAAGACCGCTAAGGAAATGTGGGACACCCTTCAACTGACCCATGAAGGTACTACCGAGGTCAAAAGGGCTCGAATGAACACATTAACCCATGAATATGAGCTATTTAGGATGAATCAGGGTGAATGCATAAACATTTTACCCACATTATTAATCTTCTTAGGGCTCTTGGGAAATCCTTTAGTAACAAAGATTTGATTAATAAAGTGCTTAGATGTTTAAATAGAAGTTTGCAACCCAAAGTAACTGTTATAGCTGAATCTAGAGATTTATCCACTATGGCTTTGGCAACTCTATTTGGCAAATTACAGGAACATGAGCTCGAATTAAATCGACTCAATGACAGTGAAGAAAATGACAAGAAAAAGAAAGGACTTGCACTTAAAGCAAGTGTAGGTGAAAGGGAAGAAGAAACTGATTTTGACGATTATGAAAGTCTAAATGGAAATGAGGAAAATATGAGCTTGTGGTACGCAAGTTCAAAAAGTTTCTAAGGTACAAAGGTAAAGCAAAAACAATTCTCTACTCTTCAAAAGAAAAATGAGGGAGAAGGAGGTTCTTATAATCCAACATGCTTCAATTGTGGCAAAAAGGGCCACATTAAACCCGACTGTCCTCAAGAACAAAAGAAGTATGAGAAGGATGAAAAGAAGCCACAAAAGGATAGAAAAGGAAGAAGAGCATACATTGCATGAGAAGACAATGATATGAGCTCACCAGACGAATCAGACAACGAGGAGGCAAATCTGTGCCTCATGGCTAATCATGAGAAAGATAAGGTGAGACAACCCCACTTACGTAGGATAATCCCATTAGGTTTAGAACCCGCCTACTAAGTTATTATTAACTATAACTTGGTGATATTATCACGCGCTTATTAAACGAACGGCAAAATGGTAAAGCATACACGACAAGCACGTACATAAAAGCATGCATCAGAGTAAAGCACAACAGGAAAGATAAAACATATACATGCATTATATAAGTATTTACGTGGTTGGCCCCGCAGTAGGGCTACTGTAATACATACATGAGCTATACAACTGTGCTGCAAAATAAAACATATACAACAAGACTCCAAAAAAGGAAGAAAAGCTCTCAGACATCCTCACCAGCGCTCCCTAGCCCTGCACTCAAAATACATCAGCCTCTCCACTCAGTCCTAGAAGAAGACGCACTGGCTAACCCTCACCATCAGTGGTAGGGATGACCTGAGCTACCCTGTCCCTCTCCGTGTGTATGCCTATAAACCCGCACAGGCTCGTACTAGGAGGACGAACTCAACACTACTATGCAGCGCCTCAGGGCCGCCCTCATGTACCGATCTGAACGTCTCCTTTGGACTTTATGCACGAAGCCCCTCCTGCTGGATACAGCTGAAGTCTGTGGTGCCACCCATCGGTAGTCCTGCTCTCTCTGGCACGGTGATCGCCATATCTGTGGAAAAGGAAGGAACTGGAAAACACGATAGGGTCCAATGATGTCTGCATACGACAGAGTACCTCTCCAAAAGATCAAGCTAACTAGTCCTGTATATACAACCAAAAAGGTCGAGGGGTCCATCCGCCATCCCCTCTCGTCGTGGTATACGATCTCAATGTCCCCTAGCACCGGCATCCTCGGTGCTCCGGTGATAAACGAGTGTCTCCTCGGGTCCATCCTCTGGTACTGCTGGCTCCTCGTCTGCTCGTAGAACGAGCATACATATACAAAGAAAAGATAGGGAGATAAGATATACAGCACATCAAATATAGGGATGATGCAATGCAGCCTATATAGCAAACACAACCATATCTCCGTGCCTCAACACCACGGTCGTGCCCTAGCTAGATGTGACACATACTCTTTCTATGCATGCCGGACGGTACTAGCACCCTACTAAGGGCAACATCTCTTCCGCTCAACGGACCATAAGTTGGTTTGTTCGGGTAATCCGTTTCGCTCGCCGTGACCCATAAGAGTGCATCACCGCTCAACTGTCCCAGACAAAGGGCTACTTGGGCCTCCTCGTAAGATCCACCCGCAACTGGAAAGACTCAGGGTCCAATCGGGATAGTAGGACGTGTCCAGGACCGCCATGACACGATAGGAGCTACCTCATCGGCCTCTTGTGAGTACACCTGTGTCCAATATATCCACAAAGTCACATAGACCTTCCCTTCCATTTTCCGTACCCACACTCGGTGCACCAACCTCGTATGCCTCACAGCATACGGCTCGCCACTTGGCATCAAATGCATATGCTATGCATGTCATCCATCTTCCTTGAGTTGATATAACGACACATGCAACTTTCTCTTAGCAACACGAGCTCCAAGCTCCAACTGTATCATATGAGCTCCAAGCTCCCACTGTACCATACGAGCTCCAAGCTCCCACTGAACCATATGAGCTCCAAGCTCGCGTCATAACATACGAGCTTCCAGCTCCAACTATAACCTCAATCTCAACTATCAGCTCAAACTTCCACCACGGGGTCAAAGCCCTAATCAGACTAAACCTCCGATTCTCGTGCATACACGCATTTCGAGATACATACAACAATTCATCAATATCAGCATGTTCAGTGTAGCAGTAAATATCTCATATAGCAACATGCCATCATATCATACAGATATACTACATACCACAGTCAGCAGATAAACAGATACTCACCAAGTAGCCATACATACATCACGTCAGTCAACACAAATATGCTAACCTAGGGTATCAACATAGCGGCGCTAGCCCGAAGTAGACTAAACCTAGGGTCTAGGTACTTCGTCAGGGCTCAACCTCAAGTAGGGTTTAGGGTTCCCCTACACACAAGAAACATATAACAAAACTATATAGTCTACGCTTGCCTCCCCGACGTGTGTAACTCTTTCTCCCCACCTGAACAATTTGCACGCAAATCTAGGCAATCACCGGCTGTTCCTCCTTCCTCAAGCTCGTAGCCACTCTCCAATGGCAGCTCCAAACAGCCCCTCAACGGCGGCATCAAGCTCAGAATCACGAGCAATCATGACCGCGGACTTTGCCCTAATCACGAGCGCAACACATACACAACAGTGTTAGCCCGGGGCAAGCCCAAAAGATCAAAGAAAAGGTAAAGACTCAAAGAACGCCAAGAACACGTGTTAGGGATCCGAGTTTACCTGTGGTGAATCGAGAAACTAATCCACTGGAGTCGGAGATAACTTCGCCGCGATCACAACAGTGTAGTCGGAATCGCGTTCCGACGGCTCGATCACCTCTAACCTCAAGCTTTCTCACTCTAGAACTCAGAACCTCTCTCTCTAACTCGCAGAAAAGCTTCCCAAAATCGTGCAAGTGAGAAGATGAAAGTGGAAGCTCCACTTATGGTTTCTGCTGTCCACGCTTAAGCGTTCATCACTTTGCACGCTTGAGCGTTGCCACGCTCTAGCGTGGGATCTCTCCACACTCGAGCGTGGAACCTCGTCCACTCCGCATACTCCCTGGCCTAACACGTGTCTTACACGCGTCCAAACTCAGAACAGCTGCACAGATGATGAAATTGTTCGCCTTAGGAAAATTATTTCATCGTCAAAGAAAACCATCTCTAGTCTTGAATCTAAGATCAATCTTTTGAATACTGAGATGGATACCATTAAAGAGAAACAAATTATTTCAAGAGAAACTTCATCATACCTATCTTGTGAAAACAAAAAGGATGAAATTTCAAAGTGTAGTGAATGCAACGTTTTGAAAAATAAAATTGAAGATTTATACAACACGCTTGCAAAGTTCACTAGTGGGAGAGATAACTTAAATGTGCTTCTAGGATATCAAAAGGGAATGTATGACAAAGCTAGTTTGGGTTATCACCCTAAATTGCATGAAAAATCTTTTAAGAAGTTCTTTAGTCCAACAAATACGTCTAGTAGTCCTTTTGTTAAATGCTTTTATTGTGGTAGAAAATGACACACTGCTTCCATATGAAATGCTAGAAAGAACAAGAACATAATTGGTAAGAAGATATGGGTACCAAAGGGCAATGAGCCCAAAACTAATCCTCAAGGAGCCAACATGATTTGGGTACCAAAAGTTAAAACTTAAATCTGTTTTGTAGGTGTGTTTGAAAGCAAAGGATTCGAACTGGTATCTTGATAGTGGATGCTCCAAGCATATGACGAGAGACAAAAATAAGTTCTCATCCCTTACAACCAAAAAGGGTGGCTATGTCTTCTACGGTGATAACAACAAAGGTAGAATTTTGGAGAGTGGAACGGTTGGTAAGAGTGCCAATCCCACTATAGAAAATGTTTTGTATGTTGAGGGATTGAAACATAATTTGCTAAGTATAAGCCAACTCTCTGACAAAGGTTTTGAAGTAATTTTTGATACATCAAAATGCATGGTTATGGATTCTAAAAATAAAAAAACTGAGTTAATTGGACAAAGAATTGGAAATATTTATATGGTTAACTTGGATGAACTACCTTCAAATGATGCATGCTGTCGCATTAGTAAAGAGGATGAAACTTGGTTATGGCATAGGAGAATGGCACATATTCACATGAATAATCTAAATAAGTTGGTTCGCAAGGACTTAGTAATTGGTCTACCAAAACTACGTTTTGAAAAAAACAAGTTGTGTGACGCTTGTCAAAAAGGAAAACAAGTAAAGGCCTCTTTTAAATCCAAAAACATCGTTTCAACAAACCGGCCTTTACAGCTTTTACATATGGACTTGTTTGGTCCTTCTAGAACTATGAGTTTTGGTGGCAATTACTATGCGCTTGTTATTGTGGATGATTATTCTCGTTTTACATGGACCTTGTTTATTTCTCATAAAAATGATGCTTTTGTTGCCTTTCGAAAACTTGCTAAGGTTATTCAAAATGAGAAGGGTTTAAACATTGTATCCATCCGAAGTGATCATGGTGGTGAGTTCCAAAATGAGGCATTTGAGGCTTTTGTACTGAAAATGGAATTGAGCATAATTTTTCCTCACCAAGGACTCCCCAACAAAATGGGGTGGTGGAAAGGAAAAATCGATCTCTTGAGGAGCTAGCAAGGACTATGCTAAATGAGACAAACATTCCTAAGTATTTCTAGGTAGATGCGGTAAGCACCACATGCTATGTAATGAATAGGGTCCTCATAAGACCTATTCTAAAACAAACGCCCTATGAAATTTACAAAGGAAGGAAGCCCAACATCTCCAACTTTCACGTATTCGGATGTAAGTGCTTTGTTTTGAATAATGGTAAAGGTAACCTTAGGAGTAAATACTCAATTTGGTCCCTGAAATTGTAGGGTCGTATCAACTTAGTCCTCCACATTATCAATATTCCAAAATGATCCCTGGAATTGCAGAAAGTTAGTCAGATTCGTCCCTCCGTTGAAATTTGCATGGACTATAATGACATTAAGTTGGTAATGTCGGGGATTTATTTGAAACTATATGGATAATGTCAGGGATGTAATTGAGTATTTACTCCTCAGCAAGTTCGATGCCAAAGTTGATGAAGGTATATTTCTTGGATATTCAAGCTCTAGTAAATCTTTTAGAATTTATAACAAAAGAACTATGACTATTGAAGAATCTGTACATGTCTCTTTTGACGAATCTAAACCCAAATCTGTGGTAGAGGAAAGTGTTGATGATCTTGCAGAAATCTTGAGCAGAAGTCACCTAGGAAAATCACAAGGTCATGAAGATCAAACGCCTCAACAAATGGAAGGAACACCTCACTCGGATATTCCAAAAGAATGGAGAACATCAAGAGATCATCCTCTTGACAACATTATAGGTGATATCGAAAAAGAGGTAACAACTCGAAACTCTCTAAAACATGTATGTCACTATATGGCTTTTGTATCTCAAATTGAACCCAAAAATATGGATGAGGCTATAATGGATGAACATTGGACTCTTGCTATGCAAGATGAGTTAAATCAATTAGAAAGAAACAATGCGTGGGAACTTGTCCCCAAACCTAAGGACCATTTAATCATTGGAACTAAATGGGTTTTTCGTAATAAACTTGATGAAAATGGGATAATCACACGCAATAAAGCAAGGCTTGTAGCTAAAGGTTATAACCAACAAGAAGGAATAGACTTTGATGAAACCTATGCTCCCGTAGCTAGATTAGAGGCCATTTGTATGCTTCTCTCTTTTGCATGCATTATGGATTTTAAACTTTTTCAAATGGATGTAAAAGGTGCCTTTCTAAACGGCCTTATACAAGAAGAAGTCTATGTAGATCAACCCCCAGGTTTTTCAAACTTTGAATTTCCAAACCATGTGTTCAAATTGAAAAAGGCTTTATACGGTTTAAAGCAAGCTCCTAGAGCTTGGTATGAATGTTTGAGTAAATTCTTGCTTGAAAATGGTTTTCAAAGAGGAAAAGTTGATACTATTCTTTTCATCAAAAACAAAAAGCATGATATATTACTTGTTCAAATTTATGTGGATGACATAATTTTTGGTGCTACTAATGAGGCTTTGTGCAAGGATTTCTCTAACATTATGTAAAGCGAATTTGAAATGTCAATGATGGGTGAGCTCAACTACTTCCTTGGTCTCCAAATTAAACAATCAAAGGAAGGCATATTCATCAATCAATCCAAGTATTGCAAGGAGCTGCTCAAGAAATTTGGGATGAATAATTCAAAAGAAATATCTACTCCCATGAGAACATCATGTTATCTAGACAAAGATGAAAATGGAAAGACAGTTGATATGAGTAAGTATAGAGGTATGATAGGATCTCTCCTTTATCTTACTGCTAGTCGTCCCGATATTATGTTTAGTATATGCATGTGTGCACGTTTTCAATCAAACCCTAAGGAATCACATCTCACCGCGGTAAAACGCATTATGAGATATCTCATTGGCACACAAAATATGGCTTATGGTATCCTAAAGGGGCTGATTTCACCCTTGTGGGACACTCAGATTCAGATTTTGCGGGATGCAAAATGGATCGAAAAAGTACTAGTGGTACAAGTTACGTACTAAGAAACGCCTTAGTCTCTTGGCATAGTAAGAAACAAACTAGTGTGGCCTTGTCCACCGCCGAAGCGGAATATGTTGCGGCAGGCAGTTACTATGCACAAATAATTTGGATGAAACAATAGTTAAATGACTATGGAATTAATCTTGAAACTATTCCCATTAAATGTGACAACACCAGTGCCATAAATCTCACGAAAAATCTAGTCTATCACTCTAGGACCAAGCACATTGAGATTAGGCACCATTTCATTAGGGACCATGTTCAAAAAAGTGATTGCATGATTGAGTTTGTTGAAACATCTAAACAACTCGCAGACATTTTTACAAAACCATTACCTAAAGAAAGTTTCTTTTTCATAAAAACTGAATTAGGAATATTGAATCAATCATGCATTGAGTAAGCATCTCATCTTGATATTACTAATCTGTGTATTAAGTATGGAAAAGAAAACGGGATGAAATAATCGATTAGCATAATCGATTATCCGAAGGCAGTAGGTCAATAATCGATTACTATAATTGATTGAGCAAATCTGTCAGAAAAAAGCAGAAATCAGAAGACCCATAATCGATTACCATAATTGATTTTGTGCATAATATTTTTTTTTTTGTTGCTACTGCTACTGTTTTATTGTTGGTACATTTTTTTTAATATATGCCTTGCATCTTACTATCTTTCCCACTTTTTGATAATGCCAAAAGGGGGAGAGTTATATATATCTGGCTGCATGATTCAGAGGGAGTGATTTTTTTATTGCATTAAGTGAGGGGGAGTTGAGCATATATTATCTGCGCATCACTCTGACAATTAAATATTAAATGTTTGAGCTCATTTCTTGAGAAAATCCCTCTTTGAGACGTTTGTCATCATCAAAAAGGGGGAGAATGTGAATATATGCCTTGACAGGATTAGTTAAAGTTTTGATGGATGACAAAAAGAAAACATCCCAGATGGACTAGATTGCAAAAAGCGAAAAAGTTATCTTAGATGATCAAGTCTTTCAGAATGAGTGAAGGGAATTTTAATAATTGTATTGTGTGTTTTAGATTATATTGTACATGGTGGATAAAACTCTCACAATCAATCACACACACACATAATATAAAGAGTAAAAATAAAACTTAATTGGCCGTAAGCTCTTTAATTGGTAAAATCTGTAACATCCCTGTTTTCTGTAACCCTAATTAAGGCAGATGACCATGATCGGGTATTCATATGATTGTGTGATTGCTTGTGTGTTAGTTTGGCACCTAGTTGGAAGTTTCGGAATAGGCTTGAACAAGGTTGAAAGTGCCCAAGGTGTAACACAAGAAAATAGGGAAGTCAGAAGGCTGGAACTTCTTCTCTAGCTGACCTTGACACTCAAGAGTGGAAGGAATCCACGCTCAATTGTTGCGACGCTTAAGCGTGGAATAGGAGGACGCCTCAGCGTGTTGAGTGCGCGGTGCAGCTGTTCTGAGTTTAGACGCGTGTGAGACACGTGTCAGGCCAGGGAGCAGGCGGAGTGGACGAGGTTCCACGCTCGAACGTGGAGAGAGCCCATGCTAGAGCGTGGCAACGCTCAAGCGTGCAAAGTGAACCACGCTTAAGCGTGGATAGCGGGAACCATAAGTGAAGCTTCCACTTCCATCTTCTCCTTTTGCACAAAATTGGGGAGCTTTCTGCAAGTTTGAGAGAGAAGCTCTGAGATTCTAGAGAGAGAAAGCTTGAGGTTGGAGGTGATCGATCCGCTGGAACGCGATTCCGACTACACGGTTGCAATCGCGACGAAGTTTTCTACAGCTCTGTCGGATTAGTTTCTCGATTCGCCGTAGGTAAACTCGAATCCCTAACACATGTTCTTCGTGTTCTTGGCGTTCTTCTAGACTTTACCTTTTTCTTTGATCTGTTGAGCTTGCCCTAGGGCTAACACTATTGTGCATCTGTTACGCTCGTGATTAGGACAGAGTCTGCGCTCGTGATTGCTCGTGATTCTGAGCTTGAGGCCGCGATTGTGAGGAGGTTGGGTGGCTGTTCTTGGCTGTCTTGGGAGAGAGAGAGAGAAAGACCACGAGCTTGAGGAGGGAGAAGCAGGATCGTCGCACTTGTGATTGCGAGGAAGTTTGTGCTACAACTGTTCAGGTGGGGAGAAAGAGTTACACACGTCGGGGATGCAAGCGTAGTCTATATAGTGTTGTTTGTATGTGTGTAGGGGAACCCTAAACCCTACGTGAGGTTGAGCCCTGACGATGTACCTAAACCCTAGGTTTAGTCTACTTCGGGCTAGCACCGCTATGTTGATACCCTAGGTTAGTAGATTTATGTTGACTGGCGTGTATGTAGTATATCTGCATAAGATGATGGCATGTTGTTGTATGAGATATTTACTACTGCACTGAACATGCTAATATTGATGAATTACCGTATGTATCTCGAAATGTCGTGTATGCATGAGAATCGGAGGTTTAGTCTGATTAGGGCTTTGACCCCGTAATGGACGTTTGAGCTAATAGTTGAGATTGAGGTTATAGTTGGAGCTGGAAGCTCGTAAGTTATGATGGGAGCTTGGAGCTCATACGGTACAGTGGGAGCTTGGAGCTCATATGGTACAGTTGGAGCTTGGAGCCCGTGCTGCTGAGAGCAAAGTTGCATATGTCGTTATATTAGCTCAAGGAAGATGGAAGACATGCATAGCATATGCATTGGATGCCAAGTGGCGAGCCGTATGCCGTGAGGTATACAAGGTTAGTGCACTGAGTGCGGGTACGAAAAACGGAATGGAAGGTCTGTGTGACCTCGGGGATATACTGGACACAGGTGTACCCACAAGAGACCGATGAGGTAGCTCCTATCGTCTCATGGCGGTCCTGGGCACGTCCTACTATCCCGACTAGACCCTGAGTCTTTCCCATTACCGGTGGATCTTCCGAGGAGGCCCAGGTAGTCTTCTTTGTCTGGGACAGTTGACCGGTGATGCACTCTTATGGGTCACGATGATTGGAACGGATTACCGGAACAAACCAACTTATGGTCCATTGAGCGGACGAGATGTTACCCTTAGTAGGGTGCTAGTACCGGCCGGCATGCATAGAAAGGAAACGATCGAGGTGTTGAGACATTGAGAGATGGCTGTGTCTGCTATATATTCTGCATTGCATCATCCCTATATTTGATGTGCTGTATATCTTATCTCCCTGTTTCTTTTCTCTGTATATGTATGTTCGTTCTATGAGCAGACGAGGAGCCAGCAGGGCCAGAGGATGGACCCGAGGCGATACCCGTTTATCACCGGAGCACCGCGGATGTTGGTGTTGGGGGATATTGAGATTGTGTACCATGACGAGAGGGGATGGCGGGTGGACCCCTCGACCTTTTTGGTTGTATATACAGGACCAGTTTGCTTGATCTTCCGGAGAGGTACTCCACCGTATGCTGACATCATTAGACCCTACCGAGTTTACCAGTTTCTTCCTTTCCCACGGATGTGGCGACCACCGAGCCAGAGAGAGCAGGACTACCGATGGGTGGCACCACAGACTTCAGCTGTATCCAGCTGGAGGGGCTTCGTGCATAGAGGCCAGAGGAGACGTTTAGACCGATACATGAGGGCGGCCTTGAGGCGCCGCATAATAGTGTCGAGGTCCTCCTCCGAGTATGAGCCTGTGCGGGTTTATTGGCGTACACACGGAGAGGGACAGGGTAGCTCAGGTCATCCCTACCACTGATGGTGAGGGTTAGCTAGTGCGTCTTCTTCTAAGACTGAGCAGAGAGGCTGATGTATTTTTAAGAGTGGGGTTGGGGGCGCTGGTGAGGATGTTAGAAAGCTTTCTTTTGAGGTCTGGATGTATATGTTATTTTGCTGCATAGTTGCACAGTTCATGTATGTATTACAGTAGCCCTACTGATGGGGCAACCACGTAAATACTTATATAATGCATGTACATGTTTTATCTTTCTCGTTGTGCTTTACTCTGATGCATGTGTTATTTTACATGCTTATGTTGTATGTTCGTTGTCTTACCTCGTCTATTTTTATAAGCACGTAATAATACCGTTAAGTTATAGCTAATGTTATGTGGGTTCTAAGCCTAATGGGGTTATCCTGCGTAAGTGGGGTCGTGCCGTTACAATTTATTGTATCGGAGCAGCTTGATTCTAAAACGGATTGCGGGTGTTAGGAAGTTGAAATGGCTAAGTTGGTCGTCTCTGCAAGGAAAGTACGACTGTGTCTAGAAGGGTAGGAGAAGTGCGATCGACTATAATGTTGTATGAATGATAAGCAGATATATGTATTTATGTTGCTTATCGTGTTTGAACTCTGAGCTAACGGTTACTTGAATCAGGAACCAATGGCTCGAGGAAGAGGTAGAGGTAGAGGCGGTGGTAGAATAGGTCCAGATGGAGGTCCAGAAGCTGCTGCTTCGCATACGAGCAACGGAGTTGAATCCTTGGAGACCCTCAGGACTATGAGGGACATGGCTGCTGCAATGTTACAACAAACCCAGCAGAATCCTCAGCTTATTCAGTTGACTCGGGAGAATCAACAACAACAATAGCGGAATGCTCAAAATGATGATGCTGGTTTGGATGCCCTCATGAGGCGACAACCACCTCAGTTCAACGGGGACTACAATCCCGAGGGGGCAGAACTATGGGTTCAGGAGCTAGAAAAGATCTTTTTGGCAACACATTGGGACGAAGTCCAGAAGGTTTCCTATGCTTCTTTCATGCTAGTAGGAGGGGCAGAGATATGGTGGAAGGGAAAGCAGAGGCTGTTTGAGACGGAAGGAAGAGCAGTAACTTGGGAACTGTTTAGGGAATGTTTCCTTGAGAATTTTTTTCCTCGGATGACCAGAAAGGAGAAGGACAAGGAATTCTAGAGCCTGAAGCAGGGTAATATGTCAGTTGGGGAGTATGCAGCAAGGTTTGAGGCATTGCTTAATTTTTCTGAGTTTTATCAGCGGTATCCAGATGAGGAGTGGATGTGCTGCAGATTTTGAGGATGGCCTGAAGTACGAAGTCCAGAAAGCTATTGTACCATTGGGGATTTCCAGATTCCCTGATATGTTGGATCAGTGTTTTGCGATTGAGAACATCGAAAGGAGGAGAGAGCTGACCTCGCGAAGCGGAGTACCCATCCGTAGTAATCAGAGAGGTAGGGGCGGAAGGTTTCAGTCAGGTCGAGGATCGTATCAGAGGCCCAACCAGAGGTCGGGAGAGGCCGTAGGACAAAGGCCGAATGCAATTCAAGGACTAAAAAGTTGCTTCAAGTGTGGAGCACACATGGCTCGAGATTGCAGGAGCCAAGCGCCAGGGGGAACGATGACCTGTTATGCATGTGGAAAGCTGGGACAAATGGAAAGGGATTGCAGGCATAGGAATGCCAGGCCAACCGGAGGGACGGAGCAGGCTGCGAGACCACAAGCTACAGGGAGAGTATTTGCCGTGAGGGGAGCTGAATCCTCTCGATGCCCAGATCTGATTCAAGGTAAGTGTTTAGTTTCAAGCAAGCTCTTATCTGTTTTATTTGATTCGGGGGCTACCCACTCGTTTATTTCTATGGAATGCATAGATCACTTAGGGTTACCAGTTTCATCTTTATCATATGATCTTACCATATCCACGCCTACGGGTGATTCTTTGACTACCTCGTTCATATGTTTGAAATGCCCTATTACCATAGAAAACCGACATTTCTTTGTGGGCCTGGTCTGTTTGCCAATGTAGCAAATCGATGTTTTCCTCGGCATGGATTGGCTTTCGGCCAACATTGTGGTGCTTGATTGCGCCAAGAAAACCCTTTGTTTTTCTGAGCTATCTGGATTGACACCTGCTAACGAAGGTATTCCAAAGGGTGTACGATCTGAAGAGTACGTGGTGCTGTTCTCCTTAGAAGCAAAAGAAACTCTGAGTGCGGGAGCACTGCCTGTTGTGCGGGAATTTCTGGAAGTGTTTCCAGATGACGTTCCAGGGTTACCACCGGAGAGGGAGATCGAGTTCGCCATAGACCTTGCACCGGGGTCAGGGCCTATATCGATAGCGCCGTATCAAATGTTTCCAGTCGAGCTAACGAAGCTAAAGAAATAGTTGGATGAGATGCTAGACAAAGAGTGTATCAGACCTAATGCATCTCCGTGGGGAGCACCGGTGTTGTTTGTGAAGAAGAAGGACAGAAGCTCGAGGTTATGTGTGGACTATCATCAGCTAAACAAAGTGACGATAAAGAACAAGTATTCGCTGCCAAGGATAGACGATTTGATGGATCAGTTGAGGGGAGCAACTATGTTTTCAATGATCGACCTGCGATCTGGTTACCATCAAATCATGGTGAAAAGGGGGGATATACCGACGACTGCTTTTTGAAGTCGGTATGAGCACTACGAGTACTTGGTTATGCCTTTCGGAGTGACTAATGCTCCAGCCATGTTCATGGATTACATGAACAGGATATTCTAACTGTTCCTAGATAAGTTTGTTGTTGTCTTTATCGATGACATCATTATTTACTCTTCGAGTAAGGAGGAACACCAAGAGCATCTTCGAACGGTGCTGCAAGTACTGAAGAACAGGTAGTTGTATGCAAAGCTGTCCAAGTGTGAGTTTTGGCTGGAAGAGGCGCAGTTCCTAGGACACGTGATCAACAAGGATGGAATCACGGTGGATCCTGCTAAGGTCGAAGCGGTGGTTATGTGGGAAAGCCCAAAGTCTGTGGGTGAAGTTCGAAGCTTTCTTAGGCTGGCAGGTTACTACAGGCGGTTTATTGAGGGATTCTCTAAGATTGCATTACCCATGACGCAGTTAACGAGAAAGGGAAAGATGTTTGAGTGGTCAGAATCGTGTGAGCAGAGTTTCTTAGAGTTGAAGCGGAGGTTAACCACGTCGCTGGTGTTGATTTTACCAGATTCGTTAGGACGTTTTGTCGTATACTGTGATGCGTCATACCAAGGATTGGGTTGTGTCCTCATGCAAGAAGGGAGAGTGGTGGCGTATGCTCCATGCAGTTGAGAGTGCATGAACAGAACTACCCGACTCATGATCTGGAGTTGGCTGCAATAGTGTTTGCGTTGAAGATATGGAGACACTATCTGTATCGTGCTAAGTTCAGTAAGAGCCTGAAGTATCTGTTCGACCAGAAGGAGTTGAACATAAGGCAGAGGCGGTGGATGGAATTCATAAAGGATTATGAATTCAACCTGCAATACCATCCAGGTAAGGCGAATGTAGTAACAGATGCGCTTAGTAGGAAGTCCCTACACGTATCTGCTATGATGGTACGAGAGCTCAAGTTGTTAGAGTAGTTTAGGGATTTGAATCTAGATGTGGAAATCGTCAAGGATAAGATGAATCTAGGGAAGATAGAGGTAACTAGCGATTTCCTGAACCTGCTTTGGAGAAGGCAAGCTGAGGATGAATACCTTAAGGAAGTTAACCGGTTGATCGAGGAGGGTGAAACGTCAGAGTTTAGAAGGGGTACGAATGGCCTCATCAGGTTTGGTGACCGAGTTTATGTGCCTGCGGATAGCGAAGTTAAGAATATGATCTTAGATAAAGCACACAAGAGCAAGTTGAGCTTTCATCCAGGGGCTACTAAGATGTACCAAGATCTGAAGAAGCTGTTTTGGTGGTCGGGGATGAAGAAAGATGTGGCGGCTTATGTCCTATCCTGCTTGGTGTGTCAAAAGGCGAAGGTTGAACACCAGAAGCCAGCGGGATTTTTCCAATCACTAGATGTTCCGGAGTGGAAGTGGGATAGCATTGCAATGGACTTTGTTTCCGAGTTACCAAGGACTTAGAAGAGGTGTGATGCGATTTTGGTCATCATAAATAGATTGACGAAATGTGCTCATTTCCTACCTATCAACCAGAATTACTCTCTGGAAAAATTGACTCAGATTTACATCAGGGAGGTGGTGAAGCTACATGGTGTACCTTCAAGTATTATCTCAGACCGAGATCCGAGGTTTACTTCTATGTTTTGGAGGAGTCTGAACGAAGCATTGGGAACTTAAGGATGAGTTCTGCTTATCATCCGCAAACGGATGGTTAGTCAGAGCGGATGATTCAAACGCTGGAAGATCTGCTGAAAGCATGTGTGTTGGAACACACGGGGAGTTGGGACGAATTTATTCCTTTGATTGAATTTACATACAACAATAGTTACCACTCAAGTATCGGGATGGCGCGGTATGAAGCTTTGTACGAGAGGAAGTGCAGGACTCCGTTGTGCTGGTTTGAGACTGGAGAAAATCAGTTGTTAGGTCCGGAGTTGGTGCAACGGACGACGAAACAGGTTAAGTTATTCCGGGAAAAGATGAAAGCCGCAAGGGATAGGCAGAAGAGCTACACTGACAAACGGAGGAGACCCCTAGAGTTCCAGGAGGGCGATCATGTATTTCTGAGAGTTACTCCAAGGGCTGGAGTCGGCAGGGCAATTCAATCCAGAAAGCTTACACCCAGATTCATAGGACCATTTCAGATTCTTCGCTGAATTGGTCCAGTAGCTTACCAGATAGCCTTACCGCCAAATTTGTCAAACCTTCACAACATCTTTCACGTTTCTCAGCTTAGAAAGTATTACCCCAATCCATTGCATGTGTTAGAGCCCGAATCAATTCAATTAAGAGAGAACCTTGAATACGAGGCTTTACCTACTCGGATACTGGATAGAAGGATCAAGGAATTTCACGGTAAATAGATTCCTCTAGTAAGGGTTGAATGGGACCCAACAACCAGAGATTCAACATGGGAACGAGAAGCACAAATGCGCCAGCAATATCCGTCTTTGTTTATAGGTATGAGCAAGGAATTTCGAGGACAAAATTCTCTTTAAGGGGGTGGTAATGTAACATCCCTGTTTTCTGTAACCCTAATTAAGGTAAATGACCTTGATCAGGTGTTCGTATGATTGTGTGATTGCTTGTGTGTTAGTTTGGCACCTAGTTGGAAGTTTAGGAATAGGCTTGAACAAGGTTGAAAGTGCCCAAGGTTTAATACGAGAAACTGGGGAAGTCTGAAGGCTGGAAGTTCTTCTCTAGCTGAGCTTGACTCTCAAGCGTGGGAGGAATCCACGCTCAAGCGTTGCGACGCTTAAGCCTGGAATAGGAGGACGCCTTAGCGTGCTGAGTGCGCTGTGCAGCTGTTCTGAGTTTGGACGCATGTGAGACACGTGTCAGGCCAGGGAGCAGGCGGAGTGGACGAGGTTCCACACTCGAGCGTGGAGAGAGCCCACGCTAGAGCGTGGCAACGCTCAAGCGTGCAAAGTGAACCACGCTTAAGCGTGGACAGCGGGAACCATAAGTGGAGCTTCCACTTCCATCTTCTCATTTTGTACGAAATTGGGGAGCTTTCTGCGAGTTTGAGAGAGAAGCTCTAAGATTCTAGAGAGAGAAAGCTTGAGGTTGGAGGTGATCGAGCCGTCGGAACGCGATTCCCGACTACATGGTTGCAATCGCGGCAAAGTTTTCTATAACTCTTTCGAATTAGTTTCTCAATTCGCCCCAGGTAAACTCGATCCCTAACATGTGTTCTTCGTGTTCGTGGCGTTCTTCGAGACTTTACCTTTTTTCTTTGATCTGTTGAGCTTGCCCTAGGGCTAACACTGTTATGTATGTGTTATGCTCGTGATTAGGACAAAGTCCGCGCTCATGATTGCTCGTGATTCTGAGCTTGAGGCCGTGGCTGTGAGGAGGTTGAGTGGCTGTTCTTGGCTGTCTTGGGAGAGAAAGAGAGACCACAAGCTTGAGGAGGGAGAAGCGGGATCGTCGCGCTTGTGATCGTGTGGATGTTTGTGCTACAGCTGTTCAGGTGGGGAGAAAGAGTTACACACGTCGGGGAGGCAAGCGTAGTCTATATAGTGTTGCTTGTATGTGTGTAGGGGAACCCTAAACCCTACGTGAGGTTGAGCCCTGACGAAGTACCTAAACCCTAGGTTTAGTCTACTTCGGGCTAGCACCGCTATGTTGATACCCTAGGTTAGCAGATTTATGTTGACTGGCGTGATGTATGTATAGCTGCTTTGTGAGTATCTGCTTATCTGCTGACTGTGGTATGTAGTATATCTGCATAAGATGATGGCATGTTGTTGTATTAGATATTTACTGCTGCACTGAACATGCTAATATTGATGAATTGCCGTATGTATCTCGAAATGTCGTGTATACATGAGAATCAGAGGTTTAGTCTGATTAGGGCTTTGACCCCGTAATGGACGTTTGAGCTGATAGTTGAGATTGAGGTTATAGTTGGAGCTGGAAGCTCGTAAGTTATGATGGGAGCTTGGAGCTCATACGGTACAGTGGGAGCTTGGAGCTCATATGGTACAGTTGGAGCTTGGAGCTCGTGCTGCTGAGAGCAAAGTTGCATATGTCGTTATATTAGCTCAAGCAAGATGGATGACATGCATAGCATATGCATTGGATGCCAAGTGGCGAGCCGTATGCCGTGAGGTATACGAGGTTGGTGCACTGAGTGCTGGTGCGGAAAACAGAATGGAAGGTCTGTGTGACATCGGGGATATACTGGACACAGGTGTACCCACAAGAGACCGATGAGATAGCTCATATCGTGTCCTGGTGGTCCTGGGCACGTCCTACTATCCCGACTGGACCCTGAGTCTTTCCCGTTGCCGGTGGATCTTCCGAGGAGGCCCAGGTAGCTCTCTTTGTCTTGGGCAGTTGACCGGTGATGCACTCTTATGGGTCACGACGAGCGGAACGGATTATCGGAACATACCAACTTATAGTCCGTTGAGCGGACGAGATGTTGCCCTTTGTAGGGTGCTAGTACCGGCCGGCATGCATAGAAAGAGTACGTGTCACATCTAGCTAGGAAACGATCGAGGTGTTGAGAATTGAGAGATGGCTATGTTTGCTATATATTCTGTATTGCATCATCCCTATATTTGATGTGTTGTATATCTTATCTCCCTGTTTCTTTTCTCTGTATATGTATGTTCGTTCTACGAGCAGACGAGGAGCCAGCAGGGCCAGAGGATGGACCCGAGGCGACACCTGTTTATCACCGGAGCACCGCGGATGCCGGTGTTGGGGGATATTGAGATCGTGTATCACAACGAGAGGGGATGGCGGGTGGACCCCTCGACCTTTTTGGTTCTATATACAGGACCAGTTAGCATGATCTTCCGGAGAGGTACTCCACCGTATGCTGACATCATTGGACCCTACTGAGTTTACCAATTTCTTTCTTTCCCACGGATGTGGCGACCACCGAGCCAAAGAGAGCAGGACTACCGATGGGTGGCACCACAGACTTTAGTTGTATCTAGCAGGAGGAGCTTCGTGCATAAAGGCTAGAGGTGACGTTCGGATCGGTACATGAGGGCGGCCCCGAGGCACCGCATAGTAGTGTTGAGTTCCTCCTCCGAGTACGAGCCTGTGCGGGTTTATAGGCGTACACACGGAGAGGGATAGGGTAGCTCAGGTCATCCCTACCACTGATGGTGAAGGTTAGCTAGTGCGTCTTCTTCTAGGACTAAGTGGAGAGGCTGATGTATTTTTGAGAGTGGGGTTGGGGAGCGCTGGTGAGGATGTTAGAGAGCTTTCTTTTGAGGTCTGGATGTATATGTTATTTTGCAACACAGTTGTACAGTTCATGTATGTATTACAGTAGCCCTACTGATGGGGCAACCACATAAATACTTATATAATGCATGTACAAGTTTTATCTTTCCCGTTGTGCTTTACTCTGATGCATGTTTTATTTTACATGCTTATGTTGTATGTTCGTTGTCTTACCTCGTCTATTTTTATAAGCGCGTAATAATACCATTAAGTTATAGCTAATGTTATAAGTGGCTTCTAAGCCTAATGGGGTTATCCTGCGTAAGTGGGGTCGTGCCGTTACAAAATCAATTAATAGCCGTTAAGTTTAAATTCAGATGGCTTCTAAATGGAAATAATCGATTATATGATTATCATAATCGATTAACATATATCTGAAAAGAAACATCGCTTAACAGTGGAGACATAATAGGTTACCATAATCGATTACATAGATAATAGATTCCATAATTGATGTTACAGATAATCGATTCCACAATTGATTATGCTTCTACGCGTTTTAAAAGACTCTAAAATAGAGAAGCCATAATCGATTATGATGATACTGTCTCTCAACGCGTTTTAGCTAAAAGGTAATAATCGATTATTTAATGAACATAATCGATTATTAAGCGCGAATCACATTTGGTAAAAACGGGCTTAGCCTAATTCCCATGGGCCTAATTTCTTTTCCTATAAATAGGATGCCTTGGGAAGTGTTTCAACTTATAACATTTGCTTCCCTATTTCTTATTGCGCTAATACTCTGTCAAAATTATTTTTGGTCACTCTCACTAACATTACACTTTGTTTACACTTACATTGAGAGAGAGCTTTATACCCCATATAAGTGTGATTGTAATTGTGCTTCAACTTGTGATTTCTTATCTGCACTTTTGAGTGCTACATCTCTCGTTTATGTTGTTCTTATTTGGGTGTGAATCCCATAGTTTGTTTAAGAGAAGGTTTTTCTCTTGAGACTTTGTCACTGGGGGAGGTGATATCCCTGGTCTGTGAAGAGTGCTCTTATTTGTGAAGGTTTCTAGCTGAACCTGATTTAAAAGCTAGTTATTGAGCGAAAACCTTTGGTGGTTGACCTTGGGGACTGGACGTAGGCTACTGGGGTATTAGGTAGCCGAATCAGGATAAAACTGCGAGTCTTTCTTTTCTTCCCAACTCTTAATTATTGCAATTTACTTTACGCCATTTACCTTCTGCTACCTTTATTTTATTGCAATTTATTTAACGTAATTTAAATACAAGTTATTTATTTCTTGCAATTTATTTAACGCACTTTAAATACAAGTTATTTATTTCTAAAGTGCTCTGTTGTGCAAAAAGTTTTAAAAATACACATTACACACAATTCACCCCCCTCTTGTGTTTGGAGTCACTTGTCAACAAGAACAATGCTTTTGCGAAAACCTTTTAAACTGTATTTCTGTTCACTGGGATTTTATATCTCATTAGTAGTATTGTTTTCAGAGCCTGAGGACGTCCTTGTTGAGCAGCTAAACGTTTTGAAGACTATCTCTTTAGTTTTAGAGCTTGGTTAGTGTTGTATGACATATGCCAGGAGGACCTTTATTATCTTTTAGTTATTTTCTTATGCGAGATGTTATAGATGCCTTGTTTTAAGGTTTTGAAACTGATTATGTTATTTCGATTTTTGAATTAAGGTTTAATCAACTTTTTAGTCCCTACAAATATAGGCACTTTTGGTTTTGGTCCCTATCCTTTTTTTCCTTAGGCTTTGGTATTTTTAACTTTTAAAATTTTGGAATTGGTCCCTGCCGTCAAGATGCACCGTTAAGTGTGACGTGGCTAACGGATTGCCACGTGGCATTAAATATAATTTTTTAGTGCCACATGGCACTTAAAAATATATATATATATATATATATATATATATATATATATATATAACAAATTTTGTTTCGATCCCTGTACTTTTTTCTCTTTAGGTTTTGGTCCCTACAAGTTCAAAAATGTTGGAATTGATCCTTGCCTTTAGTTTCCATATGTTCAATGCTAATGCAGCTAACGGTCCCCACATCAACATTGTCACGTGAAATAAATTAATTTTTTATATCACGTTGGATTAAAAAAATACTATTTATATATTTTAATAATTTATATTATTATTTATATTATTATAAATGAACAATTTTGTATGTTCTGAATATATTATTAGTTGAGCAGAACTATATCGAAACTTAACAATAAAGAGATTTGATAGACTAAAGTAAACAATGAGCTTTTGTGATAACAACCACTGAGGATTAAAACTCGAGCATGTGTCTTATGGAGCCACTCCGTGAAGCGTCACGCCATGTCGTATAAAAAACAAATAATAGTATTATAATAAAATTAAAATATTTTAATAATTATATATAATAAATAATAATATTGATAATCATAAATTTTAAAAAATTAAAATAATCCTCGGTGGCTATTTTCCATTTTCATCCTTAATAATAATATGATATACAGATTGATCTCAAAGCTATTTAAGTTTTTTTCCAATTTTGAGTAAAAATATATTTTGAATGTATTTATATATAATGACTTTTTAATCCAACGTGACATACAAATTTATTAATTTATTCTATGTGACGATGATGATGTGGACTAATGATAAGGACCAATTGCAACGTTTTTGAACTTGCAGGGACCAAAACCTAAGTAGAAAAAATTATAGGGACCAAAACTAAAATTTTTTAAATATTTTTCTCAATGCCACGTGGCAGTGATGACGTGGCAATCCGTCATCCATGTCAACACTTAATGGTGCATCTTGACGGCAGGGACTAATTCCGAAATTTTAAAAGTTAAAAGCACCAAAGTCTATGGAAAAAAAGATAGGGACCAAAACCAAAAGTACCTATAGTTATAGGAACTAAAAAGTTCGTTAAGTCTTGAATTAATGTAAACAATTATTTTGGATTATTATTATATTAAGTATTTATTCAACATTTATTTAAGAAAACTTTTATTTACCTTGTTTTATTTAAATTAATTATTTTGGGTTACTGATGTAATGAAGGGCGTTACATTTTTGGTATCAGGCAGTTCAATCCTAAATTGGACTGTGGTTATTGGGTTTTTCAAAAATCAAAACTTGGGCGCATAGGATGCTTGTTAGTGTTGTAGATGCTGCATGTTATGCTTTGGGATATTGAGTGTGGCCAACTCAGTGTTTCATTGGTAGTGAGCAGATTTATGACAACTAATAGGCGAGGGACGAATGATGCGCTTGTAGCAGCTATGGATCGTGTGACCATAGATGTGTAGGAGTAGACGGAGACTCTTCGTCATATGAGGGGATATGAGGTGATAGCACCCTAAGAACCTCAATACGTGGGGTTACCGTTTTTTTCGGAGGACGATTCGCTATCTTTCTGGGACAGCTCAAATCCTGTAAAAGCTAAAGAAGCCAAAGAGAAATTGTGCTTATAACAAGAGATTATCATATTGTTTGATTCAGGAGCAACCCATTCTTCCATATCTCTTAATTGTGTCAAAAATCCGTCTGTCTTTTTCTAATATGCCTTTTGAATTATGTATTTCTACTCTTGCGAATGATGAAATTGTTACCTCTATTGTTTGTTTAAATAGTTCCTTAGTGCATCAAGACATGTCTTATAATGCTAACTTTGTTTGGTTGTCTATGTCTGCGATAAATGTCATTGTTGGTATGTCTTGGTTATCTGAAATCATGTTGTCATAAACTATTCTGATGAAACTGTTTGTCTTATCACAACCTATGTCTATTTGAGTTCTCTGTTTCTGAACCTTTTGCCGTCAATTGTCCATCGTAATAAGTGCTCAGGCATACATAGATCTCTTTTCTACTAAGATAGAGATTGAAAGTGATGTAGCGACATTACCTTTTGTCAGTGAGTTTCTAGATGTGTTCCCTAAAAAGGTCTTTACCTTACATCCAATATGGGAGTTGAGTGTAACATAGGTCTAGTGCCTGAAAGTGGACCAGTGTTAGTAGCGCCTTATGGAATGACACCTATACAGTTAAGTGAGCCTAAGAAATAATTAGATGAGTAGTTAGAAAATGAGTTTTTACACGTGAATTTGTCTATTATTAAACAAACAAAAAAAACTTGGAATTTTAAGATTGTTAATTCTTAACATTATATTCTTAAAATATATTTTTATGTCGTTTGATGAATTGTTTTGATAGATGTATATTCCTTGTATTTTAAAAAAAATAAAACAAAATAAAATAAATAGTCTTACTTCTATTTATCGTTTTGTGTGCATATTCTTCTCGATAACAAAATTACCAAAGAAAGTCTCACTTGATTTGAATTCACGTTTTAACTTCTTCTTTTTTCAACGAGTCTTCAATTCATAAATGGAAATATCCTTTTGTAGCAGTGTTTTTTTTTTTTTTAAAGTAAGAGCATATTGATTTGAAATTAAAAACTTTCTTACCCGGATGTATTTTTTCACAATTTATTCGAAGTTGCTATTATTTTTATTGTTATTATTTAGAATCTGATTCATTATTATTCGATCATAGGATACATCAAATCGTACTTTATTTATTGTTAAGAAATATGTTTAATTTTGTGATAAGTTTTGAATGCTTCTAAAAAAACAAAAGAATGATGGGAGTATGAATCTTTGTGATGACCTGAGATACTCGAACAAAGTAACCATTAAGGATAGGTATTTTCGCCTAGGGTAGATGACCTCAGATCAGTTGGGTGGAGTGGTGTTTGACTTTAGTAATGTGGATGCATAGATAAGAGAGAGGCCTACGACAGTGACAGACGTGAGAAGTTTCCTAGGATCGACAGGTTACTATAGGAAGTTTATAGAGGGTTTTTCTAAGCTTGCTTTACCTTTGACCCAGTTGACTAGGAAGGGAGAATCTTTTGTTTGGGACCAGGAGTATGAGGATAACTTCCAAGAGCTTAAGAAAAGATTGGTGTTAGCGCCTGTCTTGACCATATTGGACCCTTTAGTGAGTTTCGTGGTTTGTTACGACGCATCTAAGAATGGTTTAGAGATATGAATATGAATGTGACCTTGAATGCCTTAAGTTTGAAGTTGAATAGATTGGGTATCCGTAGTGACCTTAGAGAAGAGATTAGGCGTGAACATCTTTCAAATCAGGAATTGCCATCATTGTTGGGACAAGAAAATTATGTGTTGTCTGCTGCAGGGCTAGTGACGTTTAAGAATAGGATCGTTGTTCCTAAGGAGGGGAGTCTTAGAGGGGAAGTGTTAGAAGAAACACATAAGAGAAAGTTCACCATACATCCATGAATAACCAAGATGTAACAAAACCTTAAGAAAATTATTAGTGGACAGTAATAAAAATGAACGTTATATTAAAGAAGTTATACTTATATGCTCATTTTTATTATTATGTCGTACTTTTGTATGTTCTTTTAGAGAATTATTTTCCTTGAAATTTCAGATTATTTGTCAAGTGACCAAATATTAATCACAATTAATACACTCTTTGGATTTGTTTCTCATATAGATTACTGGCATGTCAAATCTTAAAAAACCTACATTTCTTATCAAAGACCGAAAAAAAAAAAAAAGAATGTTATTTCTTATTTGTATTTGCTTACTCAAAAATCAAAATGAAATTGATTTCTTAGTTCTACTATGGTATTTATTGATAAAGTTTGTTTTCAAAGTCGTATTAGCTCAATAACTGCACAGATTAATTACAAGTTAACTAAATCTTATTCTGTTTTTGTTACCAAATTTTGTTTTTATTAAGACCATCTCTTAATAGAAAATGAAACTATTTGTTTTCTTATGAAATTATCATCTTGGACTAGATAAGACTTAGTATGTGGATGTCTCTACTATTTTTCCTTTCTTTCTTTGTTTTATTTTATTTTTTTATCTATTTATAAAAACACCCTCTGTGCTGTATGTTAGGTTGTTAATTCAGTTAGTTGAAGTTAGTTGGAATAGTGATAGCCGAATTGTGTAAGTGTTAATGAGTAGTTTTAGCCAATGTGGGACTAAGACTGCTTTGTATAAATACATGTGATGTGAATAAATAAAAGTGTGTGTGATGTGATTTAGTGATATTGTTTTGCGATGATTCTCTCTATATACTTCATCTTCATTCTACCTACAATCTATCTTCTTTCTTTCTTGATTCTCACTGTGAATGTATTGTATTGTGTGAGTGTGAGTGCTTCTTGGTTCCAACACTGTAAACAATATAATAGTTTTGATAAGGAATATAAGGGACTATAAGATCTACATATGAATGGTATAAAATTTTATTTTAATTTCTTTGGTAAATGTTATCATTGATTTTCTTTGAAATTATGTTTATATTTAAGGTGCCATGAATTGTAGATTTAATATGTGGTGAAATAGTTAATGACTATATGTATATTGATGGTGTGATTAGGATAGGTTGGTTCTCTTTATGTTAGTATATAGTAGGTGAGGAGATCTTGTTAGGGCCGGATTTAATCCAAGAGACCACAGTTAGAATTCAGAGGGGAAAGATGCACACTGAGCAGAATAGTTAAAGAGTGTTGTGCCGACTAGAAAAGAAAGCCTTTAGAATTTTTGGATGGAGAACAAGTATTCTTGAGAGTCACTCCTAAGTTTGGGATGGGAAGGTCAATGTCAGTCAGAAAACTAATTCTTTCTTCTTGGGTCATTTTCAAATTCTAAAAAAAAGTGTAGTCGGGCCCATTGTTTATCAATTGGCTTTTTCAATGTCGTTGTCAATCTTCGACGTCTTCCATATTTCTAAGCTCCAGAAGTACGTACCAGATGTTTCATATGTGATGGCTCCTGAGTCAATACAATTGAGGGGTAACTTAATCTTTAAGCCAGACCTAGTCAGATCATCGATAATAGCACTAAGACTCTGCGAAACAAGACAATTCCTTTGGTAAAGGTGGATGGGGAAGGACTAACTCCTGAGGAAGCTGCTTGGGAACTTGAGGAGGATATCATGCGCTGTATCCAGATCTTATAAGTCAATATACTTTAAACGTTTTGCTCTGGGTATATGTCAAGTTTTGAGCGAGCATGTATCAGGTTAATTTCGAGGACGAAATTCCTAAAGGATAGGAGAAACGTAACATCCTAAAAAATAAAATAAATAGAGATTCTAATATGAGGATTATTATAGAGTTTTTGGGAGGTTTGAAATATATGTTTTAAGCCCTTGAAGTAAATAAAAGTGATTAAAAATAATTAAAAGTGGTTAAGAGTGATTTTATAAGGGAGATTCACTTCCTGGCGCATGAGCACGCCCGTGCTCATATGCGTGCCCTGACTCATTTGAGTACGCCCTTACTCGGATGAGCACGGCAGTCCTAATTGTTAGCACGCCCGTGTCGAAAAATGGACAATATTTGACGCTATTTGGCACGCCCGTGCTTGAGACAACCCCTTCCTCGGAGGACCCATTGGTAACCCGAACTCGAATTCTTAACTTCGCAGCGTAGCCTGATAATATAAATTGCGGAAATATTAAAACATTCAACACACTGATGCCATAACAACTTATACATAAGTAAGAGTATTGGCTCCCTCAGTAGAGCCTACAACAACTGATGTCAATTATAAAAGTCTTAGAGTACGCAACTAGTAAATAAAATGAAAGCATAGCAGCAGAATAAAAATACATACGACTTCCTCTCCTGGCCCCAAAAATACATTTTGTTCAAACCTATGGACTGGCCATAACAAAACTAAGACTGTCTATCCAACCACGACTCTAACGTATACGGTAACCGGGCCCGTATACACTACTCTTCGCTGAGAGTAGTCAGTCTCCCAGAGACGGTCGTCTTCTGTTGTTATAGGTGAACTCAATCAACGATAAGAACTCATCCCAACTTCCTGTGTGTTCCAAAACACAAGCTCTTAAGAGATCTTCCAATGATTGAATTGTCCGTTCTGACTGACCATCCGTCTGAGGATGATAAGCAGAACTCAACCTCAACTTAGTTCCCAAAGCCTTATGTAACTGCTTCCAGAATCTAGATGTAAATCTAGGGTCTCTGTCGGAAACAATACTAGAAGGCACTCCATGCAACCTTACTACTTCCTTGATATAGATTTGGGTTAATCTCTCCAACGTATAACTTTCAACAATAGGCAAGAAGTGAGCACACTTCGTCAACCTATCAACGATTACCCAAATCGCATTATGCCTCTTCGTAGTTCTTGGCAGACCAACCACAAAATCCATAAATATACCATCCCATTTCCGATATGGTATATCTAAAGATTGTAACAATCATGCTGACTTTTGATGTTCTATATTTGCTTTCTGACAAACCGAACAAGCCAACACGTACTCAGCCACTTCCTTCTTCATTCCGGGCCACCAAAACATTTTCCTTAAGTCTTGGTACATCTTAGTAGCTCCTCGATGAAAACTCAGCCTACTCTTGTGCGCTTCTTCCAAGATCATCCTTTTGTTCTATATCCATTGGCACACAGATCCTATCACCATACCTCAAGACTCCATCTTGATTCATCCTAAACTCAGACGTTCTGCCTTCCGCTACTTGTTCTTTCACTCTCTGAAGATACCGATCAACTTCTTGTTTCTCCTTAACCGTTTTCAAAAAATCGCTCGCTATTGTGACCATTCCTAGGTGTATCTTATCTCTAGTTAATCCCATACCTAGATTCAAATCTCGAAACTGTTCGATCAGTTCCAGCTCTTTTACCATCATAGCAGATACGTGCAAGGATTTTCTACTTAACGCATCCGCTACTACATTCGCTTTTCCTGGATGGTATTGTAGATCAAATTCATAATCCTTTATGAATTCCATCCACCTCCTTTGTCTCATGTTTAACTCCTTCTGATCAAACAGATACCTTAAGCTCTTATGGTCACTGTACACTATAAACTTAGCTCCATATAAATAGTGTCGCCATATCTTTAAAGCAAACACGATAGCTGCCAGCTCCAAATCATGAGTTGGATAATTCCTCTCATGAACTCTTAGCTGTCGCGAAGCATACTCTATGACCCTCCTTTCTTGCAAACTTTTCAGCTCTTGAAAACTTTTCTCACACTCATCCGTCCACACAAAGGATATTCCCTTCCTCGTTAACTGCATCATGGGCAACGCAACCTTCGAGAATCCTTCGATAAACCTTCGATAATATCCAGCTAAGCCCAGAAAACTCTGTATCTCGCTTACCGACTTAGGACTTTTCCATTGTACCACAGCTTCAACCTTTGCTGGATCCACTGCTACCCCATCTCGATTAATCACATGACCTAAGAATTGCACTTCTTCCAACCAAAACTCACACTTGGACAACTTTGCATAAAGTTGTCGGTCCTTTAACACTTGAAGCACAATCCTAAGATGATCCTGATGTTCTTCCCAAATAAGGGAATAGATAAGAATGTCGTCGATAAAGACAACTACAAACTTATCCAAGAACGATTGAAAAATCTGGTTCATGTAATCTATAAACACTGCTGGAGCATTAGTCACACCAAAGGGCATAACTAGATACTCGTAGTGTCCATACCGACTCCTAAACACCGTCTTCGATATATCCTCCTTCTTGACTCGAATCTGATGATAACCAGATCTTAAGTCAATCTTCGAAAATACTACAGCTCCTTTCAACTAGTCCATCAAATCGTCAATCCTAGGTAACGGATACTTATTCTTGATCGTCACCTTGTTAAACTGTCGATAATCCATGCACAGCCTTGAACTTCTGTCCTTTTTATTGACAAACAGCACTGGCGATTCCCAAGTGAAGCACTCGGTCTTATAAACTCCTTGCCCAACATGTCATCTAACTGCTTCTTCAGCTCTGCTAACTCTGCCGGAGCCATTCGATAAGGTGCTATCGAAATCGATCCAGTTCTTGGTATGAGGTCTATAGCGAATTCTATTTCTCTCTCCAGTGGTAAACCTGGAACGTCATCAGGGAAAACTTCCGGAAAATCTCGCACTATAGGCAAAGAATCCAACTTAGGAGGTTCCTTAGCTTCCATAGAGAATAGCAACACGTGTTTTTGAGGTTCACTACCTAACATAAGATTTCTATCATTGGCAGGCATCAATCTAGATTGCTCAGGGAATGACAAGGTCTTTTTAGAACAGTCTAATATTACATGGTTAGCCGAAAGCCAATCCATGCCTAAAATTATATCAAGTTGTTGCATAGGCAAACAAACAAGGTCTACAAGAAAAGTTCTATTTTCAACAATGATAGGACATTTTAAACAGATAGTCATGGTTGTCAAAAAATTACTGGTAGGAGTAGAAACAATTAAGTTGTGAGGCAGTAAAGAAACAAGCAATTTCAAATGATCCACACACTCTTGGGATATGAACAAATGCATAGCTCCCCAGTCAAATAATACTGATAAGAGTTTACCTGATACTAAGCATATGCCTTGTATAAGATCAGGGGATTGAGAGGATTCAGTTCCTCTTACGGTAAACACCCTTCCGGTAGCTTGCGGTCTCACCGCCTGCTGTCCGACTCCTTGGGCTCTGGTCACTGGGCCACGCCCGCTTGTGTTGTACCTTGCTCCTTGTGAACATTTTGGAGCTATGTGACCCATCTGGCCACACCGAAAGCATTGGCGAGTCTCCTTCACCGGACAATCTCTAATCAGATGCGATCCTCCACATCGGAAGCATCCACTTTGTTGTAGTTGTCCTTCAGCTGGTCTTGTTATCTGACGGTCATAAGGTTTCCGTCCCGTCTAAAACCTTCCTTTTCCTCTTCGATCTCTCTGGTCAAATCTCCGAGTAGGTCCCCCAGTTCTGCCTTGCTGCAGCTTTCTCTTCTTGTCGATGTTTTCAATGACCAAACATCTCTCTAACATCTCATGCAGTTGGGTGATATTCAGCGGTGCAATCAACTGTTGCAGATAATACTTCAGGCCGTCCTCAAAACGCCTGCACACCCACTCTTCATCAGGGAACCTCTGGTAAAATTCAGAAAATTTGAGTAGTGCTTCGAACCTCGCAGCGTACTCCCCAACAGACATGGTTCCTTTTTTCAGACCCATGAACTCTTTCTCTCTTCTCATCATTTTGGGGAAATACTTTTCCAGGAAGCATTCCCGAAACAATCCCCAATAGACAATTCTTCCTTCTGCTTCAAGCATCCTCTGCTTGCCTTTCCACCATAGTTCTGCACCTCCCATCAACATGAAGGATGCATAGGTCACCTTCTTATCCTCATGACAGTGCATTGCCGCGAAGATTTTCTCAAGCTCCTGTATCCAAAGTTCAGCTTCCTCCGGATTGAAGTCGCCATTAAACTGCGGCGGCTTTCTTTCAGAAAAGTATTTAGTCTAGCGCAGTCCGTCTCCACTCCACCCTGCTGATTCTGTCTCTGTTGCTCTTGCATGGTCACCTGCAACAGTTGAGCGTTCTGCTGCGCCTGATGCAGCATTGCCGTTGCCAACTCCCTAACTGTCCTTAAGGTTTCAGTTTACTCTATCCCATCACCAATGTGGGAACTTCCTTCGTTACCATTTCCAAGTTCAATGACACTCTCTGTGACCCTTCCTGCACGTCCTCTAACTCGTCCGCAAGCCATTCCTTCCTGGTAAAGGAAACATTAGCTTCGATCCATAAGACATATGATAAGCCTGCGGCTTATCTAGTTTTTTAGCTAGAAAAGGCAAAAATAAGGTGCTCGCCTCGCGAGCTAGAAGGCCAACCTCAGCAGTAAAGTACAGCCTTTTGGCCTCGCGACGCGAAACAAAGGCTCGCCTCACGAGCCAGAAGGTCTTTCTGAGAAGAATGAAGCAACATACAATATTAATCAACAAACATATATATCATATGCCTTACGAAAAAAACAATTATCACACTCGATAACTTGCGCATCAGACACTCTACCCAACTTCTGAGCATAGTTAATACCCAATGCGGGTTCAACTAGACACGGCCATAAATCATAACTTAACCCAAGCAGTCATTGATTAAGAATCAAACTGCTTTGATACCACTAAAATGAAACAACCTCTTCCTCAGAGGTCCCATTGGTAACCCGAACTCAAATTCTTAACGTTACAGTGCAGGGTGGTAATATAAAAATGCGAAAAATATTAAAACAATCCATACACTGATACCATAATAATTTATACAGACATAAGAGTACTGGCTCCATCAGTAAAGCCTACAACAATCGGCATTAAAAAGTCTCAGAGTACGCAACTAGTAAATAAAATGAAAGCATGGTAGCAAAATAAAATACATGCGACTTCCTCTCCTAGCCCCAAAAATACATTTCGCTCAAACCCATGTGCTGGCCATAACAACTAAGACTACTAATCCCTATAAGACTATGACAAGGGTAGTGAAAACCCCCAAGCTCTACAGTCCTCCAGTGCTAGGATCTAGGGCTCTCCCGCCAGCATCGGGTTCAACAGGTATGCCATCGATCTCCTCTGGCAACTCCTCAGCAGGATCTTCTCATGCGATTGAGAATAAATAAAAGACGACATAGCGAAAATATAGGGGATAAGAAACAACAACTCATCACAAATGGGAAAACAACTATAAAATAATTTATATAGATAGCAACACTCAACAACACAGACAACACAGCAGTGTCAATTAATCAACTCCCAAATTATTCTCTCTTAACTACTGTCTCTTATACTCATGCAACTAACGACTATATGGACGCGATCACGACACGACATCCCCAACAGATCAAGATGACTCGTTCATCTGTGTGCCACCCCCCGTAATGCAAGGTTCGGCCAACAGCCCGCAGGCACAACTCGTCTCATGGATACGACATATTCCCTCGCCAGCCGGTAGGGGTGGGAATAGGTCAGGTCGCTCGTCGGGGGCCTACGGCCTAGCCTATTTAACAAAAAGGTCAGGTTGAGGCTTTTTAAAAAGCCTATATAGCTAAAAAGGTGAGGCTAAGGCTTTAAAAAAAAGCCTATTAGGCCTATCAAGCCGGCCTATTTAACACAAACACATATATATAATATATAATTTAATATATAATACTACAATTTATTATTTATAATATTTATAACATTTAAAAGTAAAGGCCTATTGGCCCATTTAAATATAGAGATCTACTTGCACATTTATTTGTGAAGACCTAACAACCTATTTATCAGTATATGACTACCAACCTCTTTATCATTATAGGCTTACAAGCCTATATACAAGTGAAGGATAATGACCTATTTATATGTGGAGGCATATTTAATGGTCTTGTTAAAAAGTAGGCTTTTAAATAGGCTTCCAGGCCAGGCCAGACTTTGAAGTAGGCCAGGCCATACCTTATAAATTGGCCTATATCAGGCTAAGAGGCTAGGCTCAGGCCTTAAGATTGGAACACATGCCAGGCTTAGGCTTGTTAGGGCCTAGCTCGACCTAGCCTATTCCCATCCCTACCCGCCGGCCAGGTCAGAATATTCGCCAGTCAACAATGCAACTTACGGTAACGACATATCCTCCCGCCCGCAGGCCATGTCGGGACATTCGCCTGTTCACAACTAATGGGTACGATCATCTCTCCCAGGCAAGATCGATCGCCCATAGGCCAACACAGTGATGAACAACAACAATGCAACATGAACCTCACCGACTCATCTCGGGATCAACAACTTAGTGTCTCAACCACAACTCATACACGACTACGACCAACTTTCTCCTGCTTAACCGGATATCAACTTTATGTCTAAATATCAACATATTAACAGGATGTCTAGGTTGAGCACTACGACATATATATATCCTCAAAATCCTCACCACATGTTCATCTACCAACTTATCAGAAATTACTGCCTATCTGTACTCATACAACAGTAATCACAACATCATATCATCAACAGCCATAATCAGGTTCAATAATCATATTCATTATATTAAATACTCATGCAAGCATATCAACTCATAAACTCATAAGTAAATAATCAAGTAATTCCAAGCATGTTACTAGGCACAACATACATGTCACATATCTCATACTAAGCATACTAAAACATAACATACAACCTCGATATAACATAAATCAATCTATCGGCCACTCGACCACTAGCAGGGTTTAGGTCACCCTACGCATATCAAAATAAATTATTTTAAATCTTGCCTCCCCGACGATATCGTGGTTCTTTCCCCCACTTGAACAATGTTCCAGTGCAACTCCAACTGCGGCTCCGCAACTGTCAATCGTACGCGCTTTCAAACGATCGAATACTGTCTGACCCTACACAACACATCAAAACCAGAAATTAATACAATCAAATCAAAATTCCTGTAGTGCATATGACTAGGGTTCGGCCTCTATTTAATTAAATAGGCTAGAGGTGTTGAAATTCTACCAACTCTTGGATTAATGATCCTTAAGCATGATTAAGACATAATCTAAGATTACTTGTCAAAAATTTGAACCAAAACCCCTTCAACCAACAAGGTAGGGTTTCGGCCATCATGGGTAAAAATAGGTTGGAGTTTGATTTGATTTTATAATCACTTGGATTACATGATCATAGAATGAAAAAGGTGAAATCAAGAATCATTTCACAAAATTGAACAAAAAAAACCATTTCCCCCAAAAATATACCTAGGTTCCGCCCCTCTAAATTAAATAGGCTAGGAAGCTTATTTGATTTCATGCTCTTAGATAGTGATAGAAGAGGATGAAACTAGATCATAGAAATTGGTTTGACATTAAAAGGATTTTTCTACAATTTTCTAGAGATTTTTGAAGTTTAAGCTTCAAAGTTTATCATAGAGAAAGATACAAGATCTCAATGGAGAATATGAAGATTAAGAGAGTAAGTGAGGGTTCCATACCTCCTAGATGATGAAGGTGATCAAGAATATCAACTTTGTTTCACAAATTTCTCTATGAAATGCTTGAGAAAATTAGAGAAAGTAAGGTGAAGAAATGGAGAAATGAAGAAGAAGAAGAAGAAAAGAAGTGAAGGAGAGGTGAGAGGGAGAGATGCCCGAATAGGATAGAAAGGAAGGGTAAGGATGAGTCAAAAATCTCACTTAAGGGTATTATGGTCATTTTACACTAGGACCAAGTTGTAATTGTGAAAAATGTCAAGGGCGTTTTGGTCTTTTCGCATCCAAATATTTTCAAAATTCATCATGATATTGGCACGTATCCCAAGGTGATGTGACCTGATGTGACATCAAGTTTATCCGTTAGCGGGTCCCGATAAATCCATATGCAGCTCCGTTCGTCCCCCGGTTTGAGATTTCGCCTGAATAGTTTATATTATTGTCACTTTTTAGAGTCAAAAACCAATTTTATCAAAAATGTAGGAAATTTGATTTTAAGACTAACTATCTCATTCACGAGTCAAAATTAGGTCTTCTGAGTAGTAAAATACTACTGTCAGTGAAAAACACAGACTGATCTCCGTCTGAGTTTTTGACCCAAAATTTAACCGTAGCTCCCTACGATAGCTTAGAGCGTGACTATGGTCTTAGTTTATTTAATTTCATTTTCTAAACCTCAGATAAAAATATAAACTCAATTATATAATTTAGTGATATTAGAAAGCACGAAAATCGAGGTGTTACAGCAACACACAATGAGTTTGGAAGGAGAACAACAACAACCACAACCACAACAACAACAACAACAACAACAACAACAAGGAGAAGGAGATTCAAGGTTGAGGAAGGTGACATCTAGGATTCGTCATGGGGTACGCTTGGAGATTCTTGGGGGTTTCCCAGAAGTGAGCAGAAATACTCTTTCTCACCCTTCCATGGTGCAAATTGTCTTGGGGTTGGGTTATGCTTTCAAAAATATGTTTTTTTGGGAAAATAATCCTTTGTTTGGTCAAATCTTGATCTTACAAATTTGGGGGTTTTCCTTCTAAGGTGTTTCTGCTATGAATTAAATGTTTATTCTTGAGATTGATGTTATATTATGTATGTTGCATACATGATTTGGTTGATTAATTGACATGCTATATTTGGATTATATGATGATATGGGTGATATTGGCATGATTCAATAAGTGTTAAATGTGATGAATGTTGTTTGCTGCAATACCGCCTATGACAGAGATATCGAAAGTAAGACTACTAATGAATTGGGGTGTCGAAATATAAAATACCGCCATAATGGGGTATTGAAAGCAACATCGCCACACGTTGGGATGTTGAAATGAGTAATACCACCAGTGTACAATGGTTGGTATCGAAATGAGTAATGTCACTGAAGAGAAGGTGACATCGAAATACCTTCATGAGTAAGGTAGGCAATGGGACGCCATTGTTATGTGCAGTTTGAAAGTCATATGACATATGAGGATGTTGAGATTATTTGATATATGATGACATGCTTGAATTATGATGTGTCGATGATTATTGATTATTGTCAATAATAATTTATATTATTATTATCATTATTATCTTATTATACATTATTTTGAAAATAGTGGGTATACCATGGACTGTTTTTCCGGTTACCGCACCAACTGAGAACAATGTTTTTGCGAAAACCTTTTGAACCGTATTTCTGTTCACTAGGATTTTATATTTTGTTAGTAGTATGGTTTTCAGAGCCTGAGGACATCCCTGTTGAGCAGCCAGACATTTTGAAGACTATCTCTTTAGTTTTAGAGCTTGGTCAGTATTGTATGACATATGCCAGGAGGACCTTTATTATCTTTTAATTATTTTCTTATGCGAGATGTTATAGACGCCCTGTTTTGAGGTTTTGAAACTGATTATGTTATTTCGATTTTTGAATTAATGTAAAAAATTATTTTGGATTATTATTATATTAAGTATTTATTCAACCTTTATTTAAGAAAACTTTTATTTACCTTGTTTTATTTACATTAATTATTTTGGGTTACTAATGTAACGAAAGGCGTTACATTTTTTATATCAGAGCAGTTCAACCCTAAATTGGACTTTCGTTATTGGGTTTTTCAAAATTTTAAACTTGGGCGCATATGATGCTTGTTAGAGTTGTGGATGCTGCATGCTATGCTTTGGGATATTGAGTCTGGCCAACTCAGTGTTTCATTGGTAGTGAGCAGATTTATGACGACTAATAGGCGAAGGACGAATGATGCGCTTGTAGCAGCTAAGGATCGTGTGACCATAGATGTGCAGGAGCAGACGGAGGCTCTCCGTCATTTGAGGGGATATGGGGCGATAGCACCCCAAGAACCTCAATACGTGCGGTTACCGTTTTTTTCAGAGGACAATCCGCTATCTTTCCGGACAGCTCAAATCCTGTAGAAGCTAGAGAAGCCGAAGAGAAATTGTGCTTATAACAAGAGGTTATCATATTGTTTGATTCAGGAGCAACCCATTCTTCCATATCTCCTAGTTGTGTCAAAAATCTATCTTTGTCTTTTGCTAAGATGCCTTTTGAATCACGTATTTCTACTCTTGCGAATGATGGAATTGTTACCTCTATTGTTTGTTTAAATAGTTCCCCGGTGCATCAAGACATGTCTTATAATGCCAATTTTGTTTGGTTGTCTATGTCTGCGATAAATGTCATTCTTGGTATCTTTTGGTTATCTGAAATCATGTTGTCATAAACTACTCTGATGAAACTGTTTCTGTCAGATCACAACCTATGTCTATTTGAGTTCTCTGTTACTGAACCTTCTGGCGTCAATTGTCCATTGTAATAAGTGTTCAGGCATACATACTTCTCTTTTCTACTAAGGTAGAGGTTGAAAGTGATGTAGCGACATTACCTGTTTTCAGTGAGTTTCTAGATGTGTTCCCTGAAGAGGTCTCTACCTTACATCCAATATGGGCGTTGAGTGTAACATAGATCTAGTGCCTGAAAATGGACCAGTATCAGTAGCGCCATATGGAATGACACCTTTAGAGTTAAGTGAGCCTAAGAAACAATTAGAGAAGTAGTTAGAAAATGAGTTTTTACACGTGAATTTGTCTATTATTAAACCAAAAAAAAACTTGGAATTTTAAGGTTATTAATTCTTAACATTATATTCTTAAAATATATTTTTATGTCGTTTGATGAATTTGTTTGATAGATGTATATTCCTTGTATTTAAAAATAATAATAATAATAATAATAATAATAATAATAATAATAATAATAATAAAATAAATAGTTTTACTTTTATTTATTGTTTTGTGTGCATATTCGTCTTGATAGCAAAATTACCAAAGAAAATCTCACTTGATTTGAATTCACGTTTTAACTTCCTTTTGCTTCAATGAGTCTTCAATTCATAAATGGAAATATCCTTTTGTATCAGTGTTTGTTTTTTTTTTTTTTTAAGTAAAAGCATATTGATTTGGAATTAAAAACTTTCTTACCCTGATGTAACTTTTCACAATTTATTCGAAGTTGCTATTGTTTTTATTGTTATTATTTAGAATCTAATTCATTATTATTCGATTATAGCATACATCAAATCCTACTTTATTTATTTTTAAGAAATATGTTTAACATTGTGATAAGTTTTGAGTGCTTCTAAAAAAAAAGAATGATGGGAGTATGAACCTTTGTGAGGACCTTAGATACTCGAACAAAGTCACCATTAAGGATAGGTATTTTTGCCTAGGGTAGATGACCTTAGATCAGTTGGGTGGAGTGGTGGTTGACTTTAGTAAAGTGGATGCAGAGATAAGATGAGAGAGGCCTAAGACAGTGACAAACATGAGAACTTTCGTAGGATTGACAGGTTACTATAGGAAGTTTATAGAGGGTTTTTATACGCTTGCTTTACCTTTGACCCAGTTGACTAGGAAGGGGGAATCTTTTGTTTGGGACCAGGAGTATGAGGATAACTTCCAAGAGCTTAAGAAAAGATTGGTGTTAGCGCCTGTATTGACCATACCGGACCCTTTAGTGAGTTTCGTGGTTTATTGCAATGCATCTAAGAATGGTTTAGAGATATGAATCTGAATGTGACCTTGAATGCCTTAAGTTTGAAGTTGAAAAAGTTGGGTATCCATAGTGACCGTAGAGAAGAGATTAGGCGTGAACATCTTTTAGGTCAGGAATTGCAATTATTGTTGGGCCAAGAAAATTATGTGTTGTCTGCTGAAGGGCTAGTCATGTTTAAGGATATGATCGTTGTTCCTAAGGTGGGGAGTCTTAGAGGGGAAGTGGTAGAAGAAACACATAAGAGAAAGTTCACCATACATCCATGAATAACCAAGATGTAACAAAACCTTAAGAAAATTATTAGTGGACGGTAATAAAAACGAACTTTATATTAAAGAAGTTATACTTATATGCTCATTTTTATTATTATGTTGTACTTTTGTATTTCAGATTGTTTTTCAAGTGAACAAATATTAATCACAATTAATATACTCTTTGGATTTGTTTCCCATATAGATTACTGGCATGTCAAATCTTAACAAACATACATTTCTTATCAAAGACTGAAAAGAAAAAGAATGTTATTTCTTATTTGTATTTGCATACTCAAAAATCAAAATGAAATTGATTTCTTAGTTCTACTATGGTATTTATTGATAAAGTTTGTTTTCAAAGTCGTATCTGCTCAATGACTGCACAGTTTAATTGCAAGTTAACTAAATCTTATTCTGTTTTTGTTACCAAATTTTGGGTTTAGTAAGATCATCTCTTAATAGAAAATGAAACTATTTCTTTTCTTATGAAATTATCAACTTGGACTAGATAAGACTTAGTATGTGGATGTCTATACTGTTTTTCCTTTCTTTCTTTGTTTTATTTTATTTGTTTATCTATTTATAAAAAATTCCTCTATGCTGCATGTTAGTTTGTTAATTCAGTTAGTTGAAGTTAGTTGGAATAGTGATAACCGAATTGTGTAAGTTTTAGTGAGTAGTTTTAGCCAATGCGGGACTAAGACTGCTTTGTATAAATACATGTGATGTGAATAAATAAAAGTGTGTGTGATGTGATTTAGTGGTATTGATTTGCGATGATTCTCTCTATATACTTCATCTTCATTCTACCTACAATCTATCTTCTTTCTTTCTTGATTCTCACTGTGAATGTATTGTATTGTGTGAGTGTGAGTGCTTCTTGGTTCCAACACTGTAAACAATATTATAGTTTTGATGAGGAATAAAAAGGACTATAAGATCTACGTATGAATGGTATAAAACTTCAGTTTAATTTCTTTTGTAAATATTATCACTGATTTTCTTCGAAATTATGTTTATATTTAAGGTGTCATGAATTGTACATTTAATATGTGGTGAAATAGTTGATGACTATATGTATATTGATGGTGTGATTAGGATAGGTAGGTTATCTTTATGTTAGTATATAGTAGGTGAGGAGATCTTGTTAGGGCCGGATTTAATCCAAGAGACCACAGTTAGAATTCAGAGGGGAAAGATGGACACTGAGCAGAATAGTTAAAGAGTGTTGTGCCGACTAGAAAAGAAAGACTTTAGAATTTTTGGAAGGGGAACAAGTATTCTTGAGAGTCACTCCTAAGTTTGGGATGGGAAGGTCAATGTCAGTCAGAAAATTAATTCTTTGTTCTTGGGTCATTTTCAAATTCTAAAAAAAAAGTGTAGTCGGGCCTATTATTTACCAATTGGCTTTTTCAATGTCGTTGTCAATCTTCATGACGTCTTCCGTATTTCTAAGTGCCAGAAGTACGTACCAGATGTTTCATATGTGATGGCTCCTGAGTCAATACAATTGAGGGGTAACTTAATCTTTAAGCCAGACCTAGTCAGATCATTGATAAGAGCACTATGACTCTGCGGAACAAGACAATTCCTTTGGTAAAGGTGGTTTGGGAAGGATTAACTCCTGAGGAAGCTGCTTGGGAACTTGAGGAGGATATCATGCACTGTATCCAGATCTTATCAGTCAAGATACTTTAAACATTTTGCTCTGGGCATATCTAAAGTTTTGAGCGAGTATGTATGAGGTTAATTTCGGGGACGAAATTCTTAAAGGATGAGAGAAATGTAACATCCTAAAAAATAAAATAAATAGAGATTATAATATGAGGATTATTATAGAATTTTTGGGAGGTTTAGAATATATGTTTTAAGCCCTTGAAGTAAATAAAGGATATTAAAAATAATTAAAAGTGGTTAAGAGTGATTTTATAAGGGAAATTCACTTCCTGGCGCATGAGCACGCCCATGCTCATATACGCGCCCTGACTCGTTTGAGTACGCCCTTACTCGGATGAGTATGGCTGTTCTAATTGTTAGCAAACCCATGTCGGGAAATGGACAATATTTGACGTTGTTTGGCACGCCGGTGCCGATAGAGCACGCTCTGAGCCGCGCCGTGCTAACTAATAGCATGCCCGTGTCGGAAATTAAGCAAACTTTGACGCTGATTGGCACGACCGTGCCAATCGCGAGCACACCCGTGCTCTATGTCAGGATGCGTTAAAAATAGGTTTAAAAATAGGAAACCAGTGCAACACTATATATATACCATCTTATAACACCCTAGTTCGGCTAGAAACCCTTTTTGCACCCTAAAACACCTTAGTAACGGCTGTGGAGCATCCTCATGCTTGGGAGATCGGGTGGCAACAAACAATGAGTTTGGAAGGAGAACAACAACAACAACAACAACAACAACAACAACAACCACCACAACAACAAGAAGAGGTAGAAGAAGAAGAAGGAGAAGGAGATTCAAGGTTGAGGAAGGCGACATCTAAGATTCATCATGGGGTACGCTTAGAGATTCTTGGAGGTCTTCAAGAGGTGAGCAGAAATACTTTTTCTCACCCTTCCATGGTGCAAATTGTCTTGGGGTTAGGTTATGCTTTCAAAAATATGTTCTTTTTGGAAAATAATATTGTGTTCGGTCAAATCCTAATTTTATAAATTTGGGGGTTTTCCTTCTAAGGTGTTTCTGCTATGAATGAAATATTTATTCTTGAGATTGATGTTATATTATGTATGTTGTATACATGATTTGGTTAATTGACATGATATATTTGGATTGTATGATGATATTGGTGAAATTGGCATGATTCAATAACTGTTAAATGTGATGAATGTTGTTTGTCGCAATACCGCCTATGATAGGGGTATCGAAAGTAACACTGCCAATGAATTGGGGTGTCAAAATATGGAATACCGCCATAATGGGGTATCGAAAGCAACATCGCCATATGTTGGGATGTCGAAATGAGTAATACCACCAGTGTACAATGGTTCGTATCGAAATGAGTAATGTAACACCCCCTCTTGGTGTCATGGCTCATAACCCAAATTCTCTTTTTTGGTTAATTGCAACATTTTCGAAAATACTCATTAGACTAGTTGCGAAAATCTGATACCAATTTAAAATTTTAATAACAGCTGAGAAACAAATTCAAACTCATCATTTATAAAATTCATTCAACTTCACCTTAAGGCATACATCACTTCCATCTCTTAATACACATCATACTGAGTCATGGTCAAAGGACTTGACTTTAAATATTAAAATCCTAAGAGTTGGTCTAACAAAACTCTAAGAACAATAAAGCAATACTACTTAGCATGCATCACCCCAATGGCCTTGTCATCAACAGTCCACCTATCTTCATCGTCAACACCAAGGAACTCAGCTACAAGGTCCCGCAGTGACCCAAAGGACCGTTGGAAAATATCTATACATGTGTTCAAAAAACACAACAGGGTGTCCAACATGTACAGGCAAGGGTGAGATACTCGTTCACAAGTTTATCGTAATAGCCACACAAGTAAAGCAACATACAAATAATGCATCAACACAGTCATGCGATAAAACATCAATATTCAATATAATATCATAATGGGATAATTTCACTTTCAAAATATCATATGCATTCATCAAGATAAGTCAAATGAATGCATGAGACTTCAATTCGACTCTCTAATTCATGTACTCCGAAGATTCCTACTTCCCTTCATCGAGCGATAGGCCGCAAATACACCCGTAACGCAATTGTCCTCATGAGTCAGCCTCTCAATTTAGGTCCAAACTCCAATTGTTCCGATGTACCACGTCATAACCATATCCTGAATATTCCAGTCTTTGATTGAGTTCATCCGTGTTGGGCAACCGATTTACCACGGCACGGGGTCGCGATGCCTCCGGCCTCACAAGTTTCAAACACAGGATGCCCCTACAGACCTAGTGCTCTTAACTGGCTCATATTCTCAACCACTTGGATTGTAGCTCGGTTCAAATGGCACGTCGGCCGACTCAGGAATGTATTCAGGAGGTTTTCTATTCTTTCTTTTCGTTCATTCTTTCCTTTCGTTAATTCTTTCTTTTTCTGTCAAGGCACACAACTCATGACTCATTTTAAAGGACTTATAGCCTGTTCAATTCAAATTTCAGGGCACGTAGTCCAAGTTCTTAATTTGCGAACTACTAGGCCGATGTCGCAGACACTATACTCGCATGTAGGACACTAAGTCCGTTCTTTTTCAAAACACAGGACACGTAGTCCGAGTGCTTAATCCACGATGTACTAGGCCGACGTCGCGGACACTAGACTCGCATATAGGACACAAAGTCCGTTCATGTCACAGAACTCTAGCCCGACGTCTCGGTCACTAGGTTCATGTGCTTCACACGCGTGAAGGGGAAATCACCAGTTTCATCAAATTCATTTTCGTAGTTCAAATCGCAAAAACAAAACTCAGATTCTCTTTGGTATAAACCAAAACTCATTTTCGCTCTAAAACTATTTTCCACAAAAACTTTTCTTTACAAATCATTCCCAAAGACTCAAGTTCTAAAGATGCTTTTTCAAAGGATTCTGGCATTAAATGCGCTTTCTAAAGTTTCCATCGTTTTAATACATTTTTCTAAAGATTATTATCGAAGCAAACTTTCATGAAGAGACATTTTTCGTTTCGGAACATCAAATACTTTCAAAAGGTTCTTTCTTTGACAACTAGATTTTTCTCAAGGTTTGCTTTCTTTGTACAACATGTTTAGAAAATAATGATAAAGCAGCTTTTTATTATTCTCCTCACCAACTCTCGACTTCCTAAGTCTTATTCGAAATCATCTTGGGTTCTTAACTTAGTGGCTTTTTAGTAAAATTGGCCATCATAACATTTGGCTTAGAAGTTTTTCATTTCTCAAATCAAAACATTTCTAAATTGTTGATTAAGAACTTTAGTTAGCTTAATCTTCATTATTCGAGCCATAGCCAGTGCTATATATATATATATATACATCAAATCTCAATTCAACATCATCTCATCCAAGTATATACTTCATCAAGCAAATCAAGTACATACACCACATATATCCATTCCAAACTCAAATCCACATCATACATATGTTCAATCCAAGGCAAAAATGCCACAATTTATATTTCCATATCAAATATTTCATTCAAGGCAATAACGTCACAATTCACATCTTAATATTCAATCATGCACTTACCAACTAATTTTCACATATACATCATCACAATCATACTACAACCAACCTTATGCGGCTATCAAACTTATTAGAGCTAATCTCCCCTTACCTTTAGAAGTCATCATCCAAAGGAAAAGTAGCCCGATCGGTCCGCAAATTCTCCCGATTCCTCATCCGAATACCCGACAACAACTACAAACACACAACCAATCCAATCATCAACAAGTAAGACATAAATTTCTCTAATCCCTAAGGGGCTAGGTTCCGTCATAGGGTGCCAAAAATAGCTCGGGATGTCTAAAAATTCCTATCTCTTGGAGTAAGGATCCTTGAGTATACTCAACACCAAATCAAGTCTCAATTTTGAAACTTAAATCAAATTCTCATATTTTCCCCCAAACTAGGGTTCGGCCATGTGCTAGGGAATATGGCTAGGGAGCTCCAAAAATTCCCATCTCTTGGATTCTATACTAGCTAAGTGTGATAACACTAGAATCAAGCTTAGAATACCCAAAATACAACCAAAACTCTACTCACCTAAAAGCGGGTAGGTTCCGCTTTCATCAGCCATTGGAGCTAGTTAAAAGATCTTGGATAGTGGAAGAGGATGTTGCTACAAGCTCATAGAAATTGGTTTGACATTAAAAATATTTTTCTACAATTTTCTAGAAATTTTTGAAGTTTAAGCTTCAAAACCTAACTTCCATGAATCATAGAACTTAGAGGGAGAAATAAAGAGATTAAGAGGTGGAGATTGAAGTTACTACCTCCTAGATGATGAAGCTTAAGAAGAAATCAACTTGTTTCACCAAAAGCTCTTCAAGTTTTCAAGAACAAAGTGAAGAAATGCTTGAAGGAAATGACGAACATGAAGAACAAGTGGGGGAGGAGAGAAAAGAGAGTGATGGCCGAGTGGCCTATGAGTGTGAGTGAGTGAGATATTTATTTTGTCTCAATGACAAACTTGTAGTTAAGTTTAGGACGTCTTGGTAATTTTGTTAAAAGACCAAGGACATTTTGGTCATTTCGCATCTAGATATTTTGAAAATCATCATGACACTTGACACGCATCCCAAGGTGATGTGACATGATGTGACTTCATGATTATCCATTAGCGGGTCTCGATAAATCCATATGCAGCTTCGTTGTTCACCCGATTGAAGATTTTTCTCGAATAAAGGTTAGGAAGTGATTTTTTTCAAATTTAACGAAAACGTAGGAAATTAAATTCTAAGACTTACTATCTCGTTCACGGGTCAAACTAAGGTCTCCTGAGCAGTAAAATCTTACTGTCAGTGAAAAAATGCAGACTGGGCTCCGCTTGAGTTTTCAGCTCAAAATTGAATCGTAGCTCCGTACGATAGCGTTGAGCATGAATATGGTCTCGGTTTATTTTATTTCGTTTTCTAAAACCTCAAATAAAATACAAACTTAATTATTCAACTTACTGATTTATAGAGGCTGTGGAAATCGGGGTGTTACATTACTACCCCTCTAAAAAAATAATATTTCGTCCTCGAAATTTCGCGACTCAAGACCAGATAGGATTCTCTAAATCCCCAGATTCCACATCTTATCCACCACACCATACCTTAACAAAATTCACATCACTCCTCGTCTATCCTGATGACAGGATGTTCGTAGTTAGATTACTACACTTATTCCCAACCAGTCCTTCAAAGATCGAAACCTTTTCTTGCTCGTCCACTTGAGTTGAGGGTGATCCGTTGAACTTAGTCTCTTCTCGTTCCTTGAAGATTACGGAAGAAATCTCTCAACTAAAGAAATTTTCAACAGAGGAAATTTTCTTGGTCTTACTCTCATAGGAAAGTATATAGAAGGATTTTACCACTCAGAAATGAATATAGGAATATCCGGTATGTAAAAAGGTTCTTCAGTAGGTTCGTGAGTGTAAAAATGCATAGCTAATACATGTTTACAACCATGACTCTAATAAAGTCCCTTCTTTCATAAGAACCTTCAACAAATCAAGCATTCAAAAGATGGACAGTTTGGGAAAAAAAAAAATTTAGACTAAATCACAGTTACCAAAAGTAAAAGTGATTCGACTAAGTTTAATCAAGAAACTGCCAGTGTCGAGAATTCGTCTGTGTTACAACTCAAGAAATAGTCGTAACAAATCTTTTGATGGAATGACATGAAAATTTCCAGGCCAAAGGTTACTATTAAACCGATCCATTCAAATGTCTAATACACTGAGGATTATGCAGGAGTGTGAGTACAAAGGCTCGTTTGCGATCGCATACCCTAAGAATTTTACCGCCATCAAGTCAAACTCGTACTTACGTGACTTCACGACAACTCTTCTCGCGTAGGATCTGTAACACTTGACGCAGAGTCTCCTCATGTTCCTTGTGACTCTTAGAGTAAATGAGAACATCGTCGATGACGAATTCAACAAGAGCCAAACGAAATTCCATTTCATGCAGTCCAATCCGGCCAACTTTGTAAGCGATATCCTACACAAGCGATGGAGATCTAATTGAATCTAGAAACTAGATCAATCGAAAACTCAACGTCCTTTGCAACGTAGCCTCGGAATATCCTCAGAAAATTTATCCTGAAAATCTTCCCAGACAGGTACCTCGTCCAAATGTCTGACACAATCCCAAAAGGACAAACGACGTGTCAACATGAATACAAGTACCTTTCTCTAAACGTGAGTTCTCACCAGGCTTCAACCTGATTAGAACTCAACAAAACGCACACCCCTGTGTGACAACACACCTGCTTTCGTCAAGGAAACAATTTCAACGCGGTCGTACTCTCTTGGAGAAATAAAACTAACTCCTGAAACTTATCATCTGTCTTTTGCTTATCCATCGACTATCGGAAAAGTCATTCCCTCTTTCACTGACATGTTAGTCCGTCATTCTCTACTACCAATCCTTCACGAAAGACTTAATTCCATGATTAAGTCAAACACTTAAACTAGTTCTTATTCCGTTATTACACGTCTCAATCTCACCAACAGCTCTAACACACTCTAAATCCCAATAAGCTCACTTAAGAATTTTAATATCTAAGTGAAAATCCAAACTTAATATCAAACTTAGTCCAAGTCCTCGAAATTTGAAAGTATCAAAACAAGGAGTCAACCATATCCTCATATAGTGGTCGTTGCAACCGAGTCTAAACTCATCTGTCTTACTCATTTCTGCCGGTCGTTGTCTTAAGTTCTATTAACAAGACAATACTCCCATTCATATAGGATCCATTGTAATTCTTTCCCCTACTGATACCAGTCCTAACAACACTCGTTCTATAGCCAAAGTTCACATTTCAATTTTGGTTCACTCAGTCTCTGATCATTCGCAACTTCGAAAAGTTATACTTGGGTATTATACGAATTCTTCACCATCATATGCATGGATCACAAGTCCACCCATAACGCGTAGCCTTTCATCTATCCTAATGGAGAAAAATGTCCTATTCATCAAATTCACCAACAGCGGAGGCTCCAATTGTTTCTTAAAGTACTATCAGAAGAAACTTCACGCGATACCACACTTCCATTCCTCTATTGGATTTCCATTCCAGTCTCTCAACTCTATTAGAGCACAAATCGTTATTTTGCCATTCCTTTGGTCTCTTACTAGCTCCCTATGTATCTACTCCACAAACCTCTTTTGGTATTCTTCTACTTGCCTAATGCACGCTTGTTCCTTCAACAAACTTTCCCAACATTCAAACTTCCTTCACATACCAAGGAGTCTTCACTCACTTGATAACTAAGAGTCTAACATCCTTGACTCATAAAGTAAAGGTCATATTCAACCCTAGTTGCTAGAACTGACTAAGGAGCTGTCCCAAAGACCTTAGATTTCACCTTTTAATAACTCGGATAACTCTTCTCTTAAGAGTCTTAACACATCTTAATCATCGGATCCAACCAATCCACTTGGTTGTATTCCAAAAAAACAAGTCATCACAAAATGTTCTTACTCTTATTGTCCTCTATCAAAACAAAACACAGAGTCAACACAGCAAAAACATCATGAATCCATAACCTAGATCTCAAAAGACATCTACCAGCTCTGATACCATTATTGTAACAGCCCTCTCGGTGTCACAGTTCATAACCCAAATTCTCTTTTTCGGTTAATTACAACCTTTTCGAAAATACTCATTAGACTAGTTGCGAAAATCTGATACCAATTTAAAATTTTAATAACAGCTGAGAAACAAATTCAAACTCATCATTTATAAAATTCATTCAACTTCGCACTTCGCCTTAAGGCATACATCACTTCCATCTCTTAATACACATCATACTAAGTCACGGTCAAAGGACCTGACTTTAAATATGAAAATCCTAAGAGCTGGTCTAATAAAACTCTAAGAACAATAAAGCAATACTACCTAGCATGCATCACCCCAATGATACTGGGCCTTATCATCAACAGTCCACCCGTCTTCGTCGTCAACACCAAGGAACTCAGCTACAGGGTCCCGCAATGACCCAGAGGACCGTTGGAAAATATCTGCACATGTGTTCAAAAATCATAACAGGGTGTCCAACATGTACAGGCAAGGGTGAGATACTTGTTCACAAGTTTATCGTAAAAGCCACACAAGTAAAGCAGCATAGAAATAATGCATCAACACAGTCATACGATAAAACATCAATATTCAATATAATATCATAATGGGATAATTTCACTTTCAAGATATCATACTCATTCATCAAGATAAGTCAAATGAATGCACGAGACTTCAATTCGACTCTCTAATTCATGTACTCCAGAGATTCCTACTTCCCTACATCGAGCGATAGGCCGCAAATACACCCGTAATATAATTGTTCTCATGAGTCGACCTCTCAATTTAGGTCCGAACTCCAATTGTTCTAGGGTACCACGTCATAACCATATCCTGAATAGTCCAGTCTCTGATTGAGTTCATCCGTGTTGGGCAACCAATTTACCACAGCACGAGGTCGCGATGCCTCCGGCCACTTGTGGAGTTTCGAACACAGGATGCCCCTATTGACCTAGTGGTCTTAACTGGCTCATATTCTCAACCACTTGGATTGTAGCTTGGTTCAAATGGCACGTTGGCCGACTTATGCATGTATGCAGGAGGTTTTCTATTCTTTCTTTTCGTTCATTCTTTCATTTTCTGTCAAGGCACACAGCTCGTGACTCATTTTAAAGGACATATAACCTGTTCAATTCAAATTTCAGGACACGTAGTCCAAGTTCTTAATTCGTGAAGTACTAAGCCGATGTCGCGGACACTAGACTCGCATGTAGGACACTAAGTCTGTTAGTCCGAGTGCTCAATCCACGATATACTAGGCCGATGTCGCGAACACTAGACTCGCACATAGGACACAAAGTTCGCTCATGTCACAGAACTCTAGTCCGACGTCTCGGTCACTAGGTTCATGTGCTTCATACGCGTGAAGGGGAAATCATCAGTTTCATCAAATTCATTTTCATAGTTCAAATCACAAAAACAAAACTCAGATTCTCTTTGGTATAAACCAAAACTCGTTTTCGCTCTAAAACTATTTTCCACAAAAACTTTTCTTTACAAATCATTCCCAAATACTCAAGTTCTAAAGATGCATTTTCAAAGGATTTTGGCTTTAACTGCCCTTTCTAAAGGTTCCATCGTTTTAATACATTTTTCTAAAGATTATTATCGGAGCAAACTTTCATGAAGAGACATTTTTCATTTTTGGAATATCAAATACTTTCAGAAGGTTCTTTCTTTGACAACTAGATTTTTCTCAGGGTTTGCTTTCTTTGTACAACATGTTTAGAAAATAATGATAAAGTAACTTTTCACTATTCTCCTCACCAACTCTCGACTTCCTAAGTCTTATTCGAAATCATCTTAGGTTCTTAACTTAGTGGCTTTTTAGTAAAATTTGCCATCATAAAATTTAGCTTAGAAGCTTTTCATTTCTCAAATCAAAACATTTCTAAATTATTGATTAAGAACTTTAGTTAGCTTAATCTTCATTATTCGAGCCATAGAATCTCAATTCAACATCATCTCATCCAAGTATATACTTCATCAAGCAAATCAAGTACATACACCACATATATCCATTCCAAACTCAAATCCAAATCATACATATGTTCAAACCAAGGCAAAAATGCCACAATTTATATTTCCATATCAAATATTTCATTTAAGGCAATAACGTCACAATTCACATCTTAATATTCAATCACGCACTTACCAACTAATTTTCACATATACATCATCACAATCATACCACAACCAACCTTATGCAGCTATCAAACTTGTTGGTGCTAATCTCCCCTTACCTTTAGAAGTCATCCTCGGAAGGAAAAATCGCCCGATCGGTCCGCGAAATTCGGCCATAGGGTGCCAAAAATAGCTAGGGATGTCTAAAAATTCCTATCTCTTGGAGTAAGGATCCTTAAGTATCCTCAACACCAAATCAAGTCTCAATTTTGAAACTTGAATCAAAATCTCATATTTTCCCCCAAATTGGGGTTCGGCCATGTGATAGGGAATATGGCTAGGGAGCTCCAAAAATTCCTATCTCTTGGATTTTATATTAGCTAAATGTGATAACACTAGAATCAAGCTTAGAATACCCAAAATCCAACCAAAACTCTACTCACCCAAAAGGGGGTAGGTTCGGCCTTCACCACCCATTGGATCTAGAGAGCTCCTTTGGTTACAAGATCTTGGATAGTGGAAGAGGATGTTGCTACTAGCTCATAGAAATTGGTTTGACATTAAAAGGATTTTTCTACAATTTTCTAGGAATTTTTGAAGTTTAAGCTTCAAAACCTAACTTCCATGAATCATAGTACTTAGTGGGAGAAATAGAGAGATTAAGAGATGGAGATTGAAGTTACTACCTCAACTTGTTTCACCAAAAGCTCTTCAAGTTTTCAAGATCAAAGTGCAGAAATGTTTGAAGGAAATGAAGAACATGAACGAGTGGGGGAGGAGAGAAAAGAGAGTGATGGCTGAGTGGCCTATGAGTGTGAGTGAGTGAGATATTTATTTTGTCTCAATGGCAAACTTGTAGTTAAGTTTAGAACGTCTTGGTAATTTTGTTAAAAGACCAAGGGCATTTTGGTCATTTCGCGTTCAGATATTTTGAAAATCATCATGACATTTGGCATGCATCCCAAGGTGATGTGACCTGATGTGACTTCATGATTATCCGTTAGCGGGTCCCGATAAATCCATATGCAGTTCCATTCTTCACCCGATTGAAGGTTTTGCTCGAACGAAGGTCAGGAAGTGATTTTTTTCAAATTTAACGAAAACGTAGGAAACTAAGTTCTAAGTCTTACTGTCTCGTTCAGGGGTCAAACTGAGGCCTCCTGAGCAGTAAAATCTTATTGTCAGTGAAAAAACGCAGACCGGGCTCCGTTTGAGTTTTCAGCTCAAAATTGAATCATAGATCCGTACGATAGCATTGAGCATGAATATGGTCTTGGTTTATTTTATTTCATTTTCTAAAACCTCGAATAAAATACAAACTTAATTATTCAACTTACTGATTTATAGAGGCTGTGGAAATCGAGGTGTTACAAGTAATGTCACTGAAGAGAAGGTGACATCAAAATACCTTCATGAGTAAGGTACCCAATGAGACGCCATTGTTATCTGCAGTTTGAAAGTCATATGACATACGAGGATGTTGAGATTATTTGATATATGAGACTTTGACATGCTTGAATTATGATGTGTTGATGAGTGATTGATTATTGCCAATAATAATTTATATTATTATTATTATTATTATTATGAACAATGCTTTTGCGAAAATCTTTTAAACTGTATTTCTGTTCACTGGAATTTTATATCTCATTAGTAATATTGTTTTCAAAGCCTGAGGACGTCCCTGTTGAGCTGCCAGACGTTTTGAAGACTATCTCTTAGTTTTAGAGCTTGGTTAGTATTGTATGACATATGTCAGGAGAACCTTTATTATCTTTTAGTTATTTTCTTGGTTATTTTCTTATACGAGATGTTATAGACGCCCTGTTTTGAGGTTTTGAAACTGATTATGTTATTTCGATTTTTGAATTAATATAAACAATTATTTTGAATTATTATTATATTAAGTATTTATTCAACATTTATTTAAGAAAACTTTTATTTACAATGTTTTATTTAAATTAATTATTTTGGATTACTAATGTAAGGAAGGACGTTACAAGGGTGGTGACGATGAATTGATGATGGAGTCCACAAAGCCGAGTATGACATGAAGCTCCTCCCAGTAATTTATGCAAGGAAGGAGGGGGTTAGCAAATAACCCAGGGTGCTGGCTAACTGGTTTGCTGAGTGAACCAAAGTGGCACGACCATGGCAGACAACCATGGCCAAAGAGATACGCGTTCTCTTACTCATTGTTATTCTCATTATTTATAACTGTGTGTTGTTTATCTGAAATATTACTGAAAGTTTTGCAAATGTGTGCCAACTGGTTGCTCTTTTCAGATACATATGTGAATAGCTTACGAGCCACTTTCCATCGCTCTTCAAGCTCTCTGCGTGAGACCATTCCATTCCATATATGTGGTGATGCACCTGATATTGAGAAAGAAACGCATTGTTGCTAGCTGCTACCATTAACATGGATTGGAGGCAGTTGACTTGTATGTATAATTAAGTTCATACAAGTACTGATCAAATCAGTTCTATGTTGCATCGACATAAACTGATGTAACATGCACCATAAAGTGAAAAGCATTGTAGACCAATCAAATAGTCACCTGAGATCACCTTTTGTTCCTGAAATCTCACTCAAGTCAAACTTAATCATAGCAAGTCCAACCCTTTTAATATTTGCACTTTAGGTGGTATAGGAATTGTATTAAATACAGTATAATATATTTTTATGATAAAAAATGTACATTTTAAATTTTTTAATCAATTCCATCTCCACATATTCATTAATCAAATTGTTCACAAACCAGCTGGAACAGTAACGAGTTAAAAAAAATGAACAAACAATCAAATAATGACTCAGGCCTAATTGCAAAAATAAAATAAAAATAAAGGTACAAATACGAAAATAAAAGGAATCAAATATAGATTTTTATGTACATTTGACCCACACATATACTTTTGACTGATCAAATTTTCAAAGTGCAAAAAGTGATGACAAGATGGCATTTTGAGTGGCTCAAGATGCATTAATTAACTTTAGAGTAAAGACCCAAATTGGTCCTTGACAAAAAATCATGGTGACATTTTGTCCCTGAAAAATGAAAAATATCAATTTGATCCTCAAGAATATAAAATGCTGGTCAAAATAGTCCCTGATAGGAACTAAAATGTCCCTAAAAATTACCCTAAAAAGGACCAATTTGACCCGCATTTCATATTTTTGAGGACCGAATTGGTATTTTTCATTTCTTAGGAAGCAAAATGTCACCGTAATTTTATGTCAAGGATCAATTTAGACCTTTACTCTTAACTTTATGGAGCACCATACTCCATATTTGTTACTTGTACAACTTAGCCCAGACCTCAAATCAGTAGCAGTCTATCCTTCTGAGTATGATCTTCAACGAATGAAAGTGGAGAAAGTTGGCCTGTTTGATATTGACAATGAGAAGCTGAGTTCACACATGGACTCTCACAATGGTCCTACATCGATCTGTACATGGTGGTTGTCGTCCAAACAAACTTAAAAACTGCCAAGGGATTAGCGAAAACCCATCCTTTTCATATATTTATGTGTATTTGTTAGCATCAAGCTTTCTTATATTGTGATTTATTCATAATTCACTTGATTCTTTTATGATCATACAACAGCTAATGCGCATAAAGTGGTGTCAGTTCCCGAGGAGGTCCCCACCATAGCAATAGCTCCAATCCAGCGTTTCATACAAAGCAATTAAAGTGACATCTATAAGATTAAAAGCGGTAAATCGTGACTCCGGCAAATCAACTCGACCTCATCCGAGCCAACGAATTCTTCAGGGATACAATGTTTGTAGCATGCATGGCTCAAAAGGGAGAGAGCATTTTTGTAGCACTCCTATGCACTGAACTCGGCCAAGGCTCAGATTATCCACAACCAATATAGTGCAGTCTAAAGATGGTTGAGCTTGGTACGTGCTTGAATGAGGTTGACGGTGGTTTGTCACCCATGTGCATGGAAGTCGAGGATGTCAGCTTTCGTGAAAGGACGTGTGAGCAGGCTAGGTGGCTCAAGGTGAGTACGAGCTTGTAGTGCACTCCTCATCTGACGGCGGTGCAAGCCAATAAGGCCGGAGTTTGCGTCCCTGGCGGCTACTTGACGCAGCTGTGGGCAGCACGGCCTCGACTCATAGAGAGTTTGTTGAATTCTGAGCTTGTCTAGCCGAGTAGCCGTAATCGATGCCTACTTCACTTAGTCCGAAGTGATGACGACGGAAGGCTTAGCAGACTTTGTTGAAAGAGGAAACGGGCCAGTGGCTCGGTTGGAGATGGTGGACGAGCAGCTCGTGAGCAGTAAACTGCACTGGTCTGATAGGTGCGAGGTGGTGAAGGTCTCATTGAATACTCGCAAGACTATGGCAGTTAGAAACCTTTTTATGTATAATATAGAAGGAAGAAGCATGTCCGCAACTGATATGAAGCTATTCGCATATGCATGGTGCAAGCTTAGAGGAAGTGCAATACTCTTCACCATCAGATGATATTGTTCTTTTGCCTAAGTTCCAGTTCTTCATGATTTTTTCGTCCTCCATTATGCATGTCTTTAATGCTCAAAAGTGTTCGACAAAATACCTAAGATACATTCTATTCTATACTTTATACCCAAGAAAAGATGCATTACTTTCAGGATAATCATCCAGGCAACAATAATGAATCTTAGTATTTTACTACGGATGGTGTCTTAATGTGTGGGCTAGCATAAAAAGAGGGTTATATTGTGGCTCTGCGTGGTTTGAAGATTTGCTATCAGAGAATTGTTGCCGTGGCAGATGCACTTATGTTGGGACAACCTTCAGTTTTCAGTGCTAAGCAATGGACGGCATTTTCTCAACCCGGTCAGTTGTTACCTCGCTAGCTCACATAATGATCTACATGATTATGATATTGACTACAAAAGCTATTAGAAGAAAGACCTCTCTCAGAGAGGGTGACGTATTATATAATCCTCGAGGTTTTCCTCACAAATAGGGTTGGACAACGGTCGGGTTCGATCGGATTCGGGCCCAAACGATCTAATCCGAACCAACCCGAAAAGAGAAATATCTAACTCATTCCCAACCGTCTGAGCCATCGGATTGAGCGAGTGGCGGGTCGGGAGGCAGTTGATGCAGTTTTGAATCAAAGAAACCAAAAAAAAGACCAGAACAAACCAGAGTTCAAAAGTATGAAGAGAACATAACAAATCAGAAACAAAATTTATCAAATTTAAACAAAAACCCAACAAAAAAAATCAAAACTTCAAGATCTCTGAGGCGCACGGGAGAAGACAGCGGATCTAACTTCTGGGATCTGAGACGCGGCGGAAGACAACAGATCTGACTTTTGAGATATGAGATTTGCATGCGGCATCGTGGCAGTCTGGGTAACGCTGATGGTGATGTGCAGTTGTGACGGCGAGGACGGTGCTGGCCGGAGACTGAGAGACGAGTGAGAATAAGAGACGAGACTGAGACTGGGTGATGGTGAGAGTTTCTTGAGAGCAGAGGAAGAGAGGGGAGGGAAGGGTTGAGAAGTCAACGAAGAGTGGTGGAGGGAGGGTTTGAGAGGTCAGAGTGGAGGGTGAGAATTAGATCTGAAGAAATGGGTTCACTTTTTCATTAACCCTCCGCACAAAAGGAAAAAATGTATCAATGTATGTAGAAGTCGGCCGGTCATGAGCAGCAGCGAAATTTTTTTAAGCAACCTGATGCCGACCGAATCAACCAATTTAAAACTGATTTCATAACCCGCTAACTCGTTGGACCGTCCCGACCCGCCCAGCAACTTGTTTTTGTTACAGGGTTCGTCGGGTTCGGGTCGGGTCACTGGTTGATGTCCATCCCTACTCACAAAGCATATACAAACTGGATGCGGATCTCCTATCCCATTTTGGTGTACCACACAATGTCTCAACCAATAATATCTTGCCATGTAAATTAAAATTTTATTTAATATTGAAAAAGTAGAATACATGAAAAGATATTAATGGTTGGGACAGTACACCAAAATGAGACAGGAGATCTTCATTCATACAAACTATGGGGTTGGCGATATATGGTCCTCCTGAGTTTTCTTTGCACCCTACATTTAATATTATGGCGTCAACAATTTGGTTGGCTAAAGCTTCAGAGGTTTCGTGTGTTGATGATTTAGAATATTCAAAGAAATATATGCGCTGCCTACAAATTGAAGATTGAATTTTAATCAATTGGGTCCATCCAGAAGCCAAGGGCATGTAGTCAAATAAGCCATATATTCATCAAAGTTCCTAAAAACGAGTTCAACAACTCGGGTAATGGGTACAAACCCCTAAAATCGAACTAGACTCGAGTAATGGGTACTTAAAGTCTCAAACGACTTCATACCCCTACAAACGAGCACAACTCAGGTAACGGGTACAAACCCTAAAACCGAGCTAGACTCGAGTAACGGGTACAGTCTCAAACGACTTCAAACCCCTAAAAACGAGCACAACTTGGATAACAGGTACAAACCCCTAAAACCGAGCTAGACTCAGGTAACGAGTACTTAAAGTCTTTAAGAATTCAAATCCCTAAAATTGAGTTAATTACCTCGAGTAAAGGGTATTTACAGTCTCGAATGACTTCAAACCCCTAAAATGAGTTAAACTCATGTAACGGGTACTCAAAGTCTTTATGACTTAAAACCCCTAAAACTGAGCTAACATCGGGTAACGGGTACTTACAATCTCAAATGACTGCAAACCCCTAAAATCGAGTTAACCTCGGATAACGGTGCTCAAGGTCTTTACGACTTAAAACCCCTAAAATCGAGTTAATCTCAGGCAACGGGTATTCAAATGAAAAGCCGAACGCGAGCCTAACAGTCGAACGTGAGCTTAAATTATAAAGGTTAAGCATGAACCTAAGAGCCGAGTACGAGCTCAAATTCCTTAATAAAGTCAAGTTTGAACTTGAGTGGGGGTGTGAATTCCGAAAAAAGGGAAGGTGGTGAACCAAAGTGTTAAGACTTCTCAACTTCAGGTAGTGTATCGAGCTCCTAAATTTCTAGAGTATTTTTTAATCGACTTCGCGCCTAGAGTATCTTTAATTTTGCTAAGTGCCTAGAGCATTTTTTAACCTCGGCAACTTGCCGAAGCATTAGAAAGATTCAAATTAAAAGCATTTTAAGGTATAGGCATTACATTTAAGCCCTTCTGCTTATGACAAGCTCAGAGCTTAGGGTGCTTATGGAGTTATAAGGATATTCTCTCAACTTTCAACAAGCTTCCCATTGACTACTTATACTACTCAGATAGTTACTTGGCCTCTCATGTTTGGAGAATTGACAGGCTGTCATTATGAAGGAGTTGTGCGACTACTATTTTCTCATGCAAGTTGGAAGAGCTATTAGGAAAGCTCATTCCAAGAACCTAGAATGCATCTTACGTGAAGGGTGATGTACTCTTTTTCCTTACTCGACGTTTTCTCCCAAAATTGGTTTTAACCGAGAAGGTTTTAATGAGGCACACCTGGAATGTTCTATGAATAACAGTCTTTGTTATTTCAACATAAGGCTTCTGTTTTAAACTCAGTACCACATGATGGATAGTTTGCAAAGTTCTTCCGACGAACAATATGCACAAATCATGTTCGCAATATTAATTTTGAGGAGCTGAGTGTTAATATTAGATCGCAATATTAAGTATTGCTCGTCTGAGACATAGCGTCATGATATCTAATGAAGCGGTAGAAAAGTGGTAAGAAATGATTACGTATGAAATTGTCATGGTAACATGGTGTACTCCTGAAGCTCGGGCGTGTTGAACATCTTATAAGGTCTTTCGCTTTCTCATGCTCAGAGCTTGGGGGGCTTGTGTACTAGCCGAGATTATAATGCCGGCATAACAGAGAGCAACTATCTCTATCAAATTATCTATTTGAATCATTCTTATCCTTATAACTGCCTACAACGACACTATCCTATTCAAATAGGGAAGTTACCCTATTTTATCTATAATTGTTAATCATAACAACATTATCCCATGAAAAAGGGTGATAACCATCCCACTATCAACGGAAAGCTAACAACCTTATCCAAAAGGCGGTTACACACATCTTATAAATAGAAGGTATATTGCATAGGGGTGATAACTTCTCATTCACTCCCTTAATTAGAACTACGTGGCTCTGATTTCCCCTCTTGGGAATACGTAGGAGCAGAATAATCATTCTGTGGAGCCCTATCAATGGGGAACCCTCCCTCATCCCGTCATGTTAAGGAAGCAGCTTAATAGGAGTGACGTGAAGTGTAGCAAATCAATCGACAAGATATCTCGGACTCGGATCCTGGGTATTTTGGACGAAACAGGTGGTATTCCCTCATCCTCTGCTGCTCACGACGACGTCGGCCTCATGCCACAAAACCAGTCCTAGAAGATGTGTGAGATCTCCAACCAGCGTCTGAATCATGATGGTAGTCCCACGGTTTGTTCCACAGCCTCTCCAACAGCAGTCTCTGTGCAATCCGGAAGTCTCCCACAAGATAGCTCCTCGACGCTGGGAGTAGTCAATCTCCCAGAAAGTATACGGTAGTCGGGCCTGTATACACCACTCGTCGCTGGGAGTAGTCAATCTCCCAGACACGTTCATCCTCCTCATATAGCAACTCAAAGTCTCACAATACTGGGATCCGGGGCTCTCCCGCCAGCATCAGGTTCAGAAGGTGTGCAATCGATCTCCTCTGGAAAGTCCTCGACAGGATCTTCTCGTGTGATCGAGAATGAATAAAATACGACATATAGGGAAAGTACGGGAGATAAAAAACAGCAATACATCATAAATAGGGAAACAACTATAAAATAAGATATATAGATAGCAACAGAAACAACACAAGCGTCAAGCATCCATCTCCCAAGTTATTCTCTCTTAGCTACTGTCTCTCACGCTCATGCACCTAACGACTATATGGATGCGGCCACGACGCAACATCCCCGGCAAATGAAATGTCCCATCCATCATTGTGCCACCCCCCGTAATGCAGGGTTCGGCCAACAACCCTCTTGGCCCTCACGGCTATGACATATCCCCCCACCCGCAGGTCAGGTCAGGACATTCGCCCGTCAACAACTCAACTTACGTCTACGACATATTCCCCCACCCGTTGGTCAGGTCAGAATATTCGCCCATCAACAACTCAACTTACGGCAACGACCATCCCCCCGCAGGCAAGATCGATCGCCCGTCGCCAACACAGTGATGAACAACAACAATGCAACATGAACCTCATTGACTCATCTCAGGACCAGCCGCTTAGTGTCTCAACCGCAACTTGTACACAACTACAATCAACGTTCTCCGGCATATCCGGGTATCAACTTTATACCTCAATATAATCATATCAACAGGATCTCTAGGTTGAGCACTACAACATAGATATGTCCTCAAATTTCTCAACACTTGTTCATCTCCCAAATTATCAGGGATTATTGCCTATCTATACTCATACATCAGTAATCACAATAATCACATACTAGGCAATGATAATCATGTTAAATACTCATGCTCATGATATCAACTTGTAGGCATATATTCAAGTAACCCTAAAGCATGTTACTAATCACAACATTCATATCAACACATATATCATGATAGGCATATCAACACAACAAGCATGAAACCTCGAACTATCATAGAATCTACCTATCGGCGATAAACCTACAATGCCTAAAACTACATTGGTACCACAACTAGTAGTCGCCAATGTGAGTTAGGTGTTGTCGATTACACGGCCACTAGTAGGGATTAGGTCGCTCTACGCATATCGATATATATTATTTTATTCTTGCCTCCCCTACGAATTATGGTTCTTTCTCCCACTTGATAGTGAAGATAGCTATAATCACGAACACAACGAACTTCACGAACTCTCCACTAGTCCTTTACAGCCGTAGCCTCCTTCTACTACAAAGGTCACGAACGAAACTTCCAAACTTGCCCTAATCACGGAAACAACATGTAGGCTATAACATTAACCCTAATACGAAGCTAAAATCGTGAATAGAAGCTTAAAACGATAGAAGAACATTGTATAACCACCATATAGGTAGATACGGAACCTCGGCTTACCCTTGACGAATCAAAGAAGTAAACCGGTAGATTGAAGAAGACGAAGAGCTGATCATGAAAACACTATCGGAATTGCAATCAAATCAACGAACGAATCACAACTCGAATCAAAGCCTACAAACCTGTCTCTAGTCTCTCTTAAGCCCTTTGGAATGGTTGAGTATTTGTAAAACTCGTGCATGGTTAAAATGAGCAAGTATTTATAGAGGTAAAACTCTGCTGACAATGCTTAAGCGTTGGGATTCTCCACCGTTTAGCATTCCAACGCTTGAGTGTTGGCTTTCTCAACGCTTGAGTGTTGACGTTTCCTCACCACCAAGGCACCGCCCCTCACGTGTCAGCTGCGATGCGTAACTGAAACGTGTCATTTTATGTCCCATCACTGCCAGTCAATAGGTCAAAGTGGCCATGCTTGAGCGTCCACCTTTTTCCACGCTAGAGCGTTCGCACGCTTGAGCGTTCTCGTTATCCATGCTTCAACGTCCAGCTCTAGATCACTCGTTCTTCATGCTTTTCTTATCTAATTCAACCCCAACTCTTAACCTACCTTCTAAGCATATTGTCAAGTCAAACAAACATTCATGTATTTAATTAAGGTGATGAAAATGAGGATGTTACATCTCCACCCCCTTAAAATGAATTTCGTCCTCGAAATTTGACGTACCTTAGATATATATATGGATATTGTTGCTGCATGTCTTCTTCGCGTTCCCAAGTGGCATCTCCTGTTGCTTCGTCCCATATGGTCTTAACCAATGGAATATGTTTACCTCGGAGTTCCTTAATCCTTCTATCCGCAATCCTTACTGGTAAGGCTTCATATTCTAGGTTCTCTCTCAACTATATTGACTCTGGTTCTAAAATGTGTGATGGATCGGGGTAATATTTCCTCAACTGAGATACATGGAAGACATCATGAAGATTGGATAGGTTTGGAGGTAAGGCAACATGATAGGTTATAGGACCAATTCAACGAAGAATTTGAAATGGTCCAATGAATCTAGGAGTAAGCTTTCTAGATTTGATTGCCCTGCCAATTCCAGTTCTCAGAGTTACTCTCAGAAAAACGTGATCTCCTTCCTGGAATTCTAAAGGGCTTCTCCTTTTGTCACTATAACTTTTTTGTCTATCTTGTGCGGCTTTCATCTTTTCCCTTACCCTTTTGATTTGTTCCGTCATTTGTTGTACCATCTTCGGTCCTAACACTTGGTTTTCTCTTGTCTCATACCAACATAACTGGGTTCTACAGTTCCTTCCATACAATGCTTCATAAGGTGCCATACCTATACTTGAATAAAAACTGTTGTTATAGGTGAACTCAATCAACAGTAAGAACTCATCCCAACTTCCTGTGTGTTCCAAAACACAAGCTCTCAAGAGATCTTCCAATGATTGAATCGTTCGTTCCGATTGACCATCAGTCTGAGGATGATAAGCAGAACTCAACCTTAACTTAGTTCCCAAAGCCTTATGTAACTGCTTCCAGAATCTAGATGTAAATCTAGGATCTCTGATGGAAGCAATACTAGAAGGCAATCCATACAACCTTACTACTTCCTTGATGTAGATTTGGGTTAACCTTTCCAACGTGTAATTCTCATCAATAGGTAGGAAGTGAGCACACTTCGTTAGCCTATCGACAATTACCCAAATTGCATCATGCCTCTTTGTAGTCCTTGGCAAACCAACCACGAAATCCATGGATATACCATCCCATTCCATTTGAAGATATCCAAGGATTGTAACAGCCCTGTTGGTTTCTGATGTTCTATCTTCATTTTCTGACAAACTAAACAAGCCAACCCATACTCAGCCACTTCCTTCTTCATCCCAGGCAACCAAAACATCTTCTTCAAATCTTGATACATTTTGGTTGCTCCTATATGAAAACTCAGCTTACTCTTATGTGCTTCTTCCAAGATCATTTTCCTTAGCTCTACGTCCATCGACACACAAATCCTATCACTATCTCAAGACTGCATCTTGATCCATCCTGAATTCAAAAGTTATACCGTCAGCTACTTGTTCTTTTACCTTCTAAAGATACCGATCAACCTCTTGTTTCTCCTTGATCGTCTTCAAAAAGTCGCTTGTCGCTGTGACCATTCCTAGGTACATCCTATTTCTAGATACTTGCATACCTAAATTCAAATCTCTAAAAGATTTCCTACTTAATGCATCCGCTAATACATTCGCTTTTCTTGGATGGTATTGTAGATCGAATTCATAATCCTTTATGAACTCTATCCACCTCCTTTGTCTCATGTTCAACTCTTTCTGAACAAACAGGTACCTTAAGCTCTTGTGGTCACTATATATGGTAAACTTAGCTCCATAGAGGTAGTGTCGCCATATCTTCAAAGCAAACACTATAGCTGCTAACTCCAAGTCATGCGTTGGATAGTTCCTCTCTTGAACCCTCAATTGTTGTGAAGCATACTCCACTACTCTCCCTTCTTGCATTAGGACACAGCCCAAACCTTGGTATGACGCATCACAATACACATCAAACTTCCTAAGGGATCTGGTAACATCAAAACTGGTGATGTTGTTAACCTTCTCTTTAGCTCTTGAAAAATCTTCTCGCATTCCTCCGTCCATAAGAAAGATGTTCCCTTCCTTGTTAGTTGCGTCATAGGCAACACGATTTTTGAGAATCCTTCTATAAACCTTTGGTAATATCTAGCGCCTAGAAAACTTCGTACTTCACTTATCGACTTGGGGCTTTCCCATTGCACTACCGCTTCAACCTTCACTGGATCTACTACTATCCCATCTTGGTTAATCACATGACCTAAGAATTGCACTTCTTCCAACCAAAACTCATACTTAGACAACTTTGCATAAACCTATCGGTCCTTTAACACTTGAAGCACAATACGAAGATGTTCCTAATGCTCTTCCCGATTAGGAGAGTAGATAAGAATATCGTCGATAAACACAAGTACAAACTTATCCAAGAACGGTTGGAAAATCCGGTTCATGTAATCCGGAAACACTGCTGGAGCATTAGTCACACCCAAGGGCATAACCAAATACTCGGAGTGTCCATACCGACTTCTAAATGTTGTCTTCAGTACATCCTCCTTCTTGACTCGAATCTGATGATAACCAGATCATAATTCAATCTTTGAAAACACTGTTGCTCCTTTTAGTTGGTCCATCAGATCGTTAATCCTAGGTAACGAGTACTTATTCTTGATCGTCACGTTGTTCAACTACCGATAATCCACACAAAGTCTCGAACTCCCGTCTTTTTTCTTGACAAACAACACCGGCGCTCCCCAAGGTGAAGCACTTGGTCTTTGAAACTCTTTACTCAACATATCATCCAACTGCTTCTTTAACTCTGCCAACTCCGCTGGAGACATTCGATAAGGTGCTATGGAAATTGGTCCAGTTCCTGGTACAAGGTCTATTGCAAACTCTATCTCTCTCTCCGGTGGTAAACTTGGTGAAGGAACCTATTTAAAACACAAGAAGGGGGGTTGAATTGTGTTTTATATGTTTTTAAAACTTTTCGCAAACAGATATATATTTTTGCCAAGATGTTAATCAAATAAACAACGATGGACGCAAACTTTGGACGCTTTCTGAAGGGTTATAATAAAAGAACAGGTACGTTTAAGAAATCAATTGAATCCCAAAGAGTTATTTAGAAGATAGACTAAAGCAATAATAAAGGAAAGAAAAGAACACACGAATGTTATCCTGGTTCACTCTTCACCAAAGAGCTACGTCCAGTCCTCTCTACTTCAGAGCTATCTCCACTATAACAAAAACTTTTTGTTACAAGTATTCAACACCTCTTCAGGCAAGTATTCTACACCTCTTCAGGCACACTAAGTATTCTTTCTATAAAAGCCTTTTCAGGCTCAACCAACTAGGTTTTGAAAAGGGTTTTGCTCTACTAACTCACTAAGTGTGAGGGTTTGAAAATTAAAGCTTAGAACTCTTGAACAATACTCTACGCAGAGAGTGATTTGAAAGATAAGAACAGAGTAGGCTTTGCAAGCTTTGACATTTTTATCTTGATCAATTGTTTTCTTGTGTGCTTGAATATCTTTTTCAGGTTTTGATTCAGGTGTGCATCTCTTGTTTGTATCTTCAAGATGAAAGATATTTATAGCAATCTTGTTTTGATCAACTTCAGTCTTCAACGGTTGGAAAAGAATCCGTTCTGATTAAGCATTAAATGCGTTAGTCCGTTAAGCCTGATAACTTGTTTGAGGCTTCTGATCAGCAAAGTAGACTATCAGGCTTGATAGCTTAAAGAGGTGTTGACACCTTTTCCTTATACTTAAAAGTTGCCTTTTGTCTTTCCTTTTGGAGAAGCTCAAATACTTTTTGTGTCAGGGACAGTCTGGCTTCAGCTTTCGATGGTAAGAAGATTACAAGGAATATTTGTCTAAAGGATATAAGCTTTTTACTCATAGAATAATAAATTCAAAAGCTTTGTATATGTGTTCGCACTAAAACAAATAAAGCTTACAGCACAATTAAAAGGAAGAGTCTTTGGACTCAAGATTTTATCGTCTTGACAGAGCGAGAGCTAATCCACTTTGAGTTTGGACGAGCGTAAGTCTTTGGACTTAGATAGTCTTTGGACTTATATATATATATTATCCCGCACACTTAAGATAAAGCGTTTGTCCACAAATAATCTTTGTTATTCTAAAATTAGTCCTTTGTTAATATCAAAACTTAAGGGATTAGTGGACCATAATCACTTTGGTTCCAACAATCTCCCCATTTTTGATGATGACAAACCTTACTAATTTGATTGAACAAGGTTTCCTAAAGAGCTGAGAAGCTCCCCCTAAGACAAATATTATAAGCATATAAAGCAAGTAAGAGAGAATGCAAGCAATCAAGCAGTTATACAACTACTATGAATTTAATTACTATGAATTTTAATTTTCATTCAAATCCTTTCTCCCCCTTTTTGTCATCAGACAAAAGAGAGAAAACCACATCATAGTCAGTTAAAAAAGTTTAAAGAAAAGAATTTAAGAAGATGGAGGTGGAGGAGGTTTTGGAAAAAAGTTCTGAAAGATGGAGGCAATCTGTTGAAGCAGCATTGCATTATTTGCTTCAATGGACCTTGGGATGAACTCTTGAAATTCCGGAGGAACAGCAGAGACTGAACTTTCAGCGGTGGCCTTTTTTGCCTCAAGATTAAGACGATCAGGAATGACACTCGGTGCTTGAGAAGGAGATGGATCAACAGGATGGACCACCGAAAGAGGAATAGGTTGAGACTTAGAGGGTGTTGAGTCTGCAACTTGTTCAACTTCTTGTGCATGCTCTTCAGGGGAAGGGTCCTCATAGATGATCTCTGTGTCCCCAGTTTCTTCGGAAATAACTGGTATAGGTGCAGCTGGGGGTGCCTCAGAGTTAGGTGGAGGTGGAAGTACCTCAAGGATGATCTCAGCGTCATCAAACCTATTTTCTCTCCATCTGGGTTTAAGGGCTGGAAGAACGTCTGTTGGGTACAAAGGTATTCCAAAGATGTCGTCCATTATCAAGAAGTCAGCCTCAGAGATTTTGTATTGTCTTGGAAATGTACGAATCTTCATTTTTTCTTCGACTGATAAACCAGATGTGGACGCTTCTTGAGAACATCTCCAAATGAAGTTCTCCTAGTAGATTCGAGCTTCTGGGTCATACCTCTTGAGAGGATCCTTTTGCCAGATGTGGGCTAGTTCTACTGAGTCGTCTCTTGGTCTAGTCCAGAAGAGAGGATCAAAAGCAGATTTTTAAGGCAGCGTCCATGTTTCAAGCATTTTCCGTCCATATTTGTTTTTATTTGGGTCCAGAATAGGAATTCTTGGACTAGTTCTAGGAGGAACAACTCCTACTCTTGTTTTAGAACTTTTGCCCCAAAATTTCTTTGGCAGATTGTGATGGATCTTGGCTTCTCATGACATATCACACTCTTTTCTGACAGCATAATATGGTAAGAAGTCCCTAACTTCAGAGTATTCTTTCCAGGCTGAGGGATAGCTTGGAATGAACTTGATGTCTTGATCAAGAAAGATGTTGGTCAGACCATAAGTCCTTGATCTTCTTTCCTCAATGGTTTTGCAACCTTCCTTTTCTTCTTTAAGAATTACCACATGTCTGCCAACATTGTAGTGACACCATTTGAATGCCTTGTCTTTAATGAGATTAGGGTAGATCTTCCTTGGAGGGAACTTTTTCTGCTCAAGACAGACTACCAAGGGTCCATGAGCATTGTAGAGTTGAGTTGGCAGAGGACCGGTGGGTATGTAAGGGATGGGATAGTAACCATGTTCAGGAAGTGGACCAGAGGGGTTTTGAGGTGGAGGGGAAGGTGTTTCATATTGGTATTCTAGTGGAGAAAGAGGACCTTTAGGATGTTGAGAGGTGGAGGAAGGTGAATGCTTAAAAAACAGAACATGAAATCTTCTTTTAACGTCAGCCCAGTTGGAGCTTTCGTTGGCAAAAGTGATTCTGGGTATGTGTCTGTATTTTCTTTTTGGGTAAAGCATTCTGGGATAAGGTGCTCCATAGGGTTTAAAGGGATGGTTTCCGCATGGTGTAAACCATTCTTGAGGTTTTGATGGTGAGGGTGATGATGGTCTTTGTGGTGAAGGAATGGTTTGTATGTGAGGTGAGGTGGAGGGTAAAACAGTTATGGACGGTTGAGAGTCCAAAGTCAAGTCTTCAACCTCAAATGGTTGCTCTACAATAGGAGCAATAACTGAACTAGTACTAACCTTTAGTTTTAGATCTAGTGGATCTCGCCCTTGTTGCAGCAGAATTAGACCGAGAAGCTTCAGAAGTAGACTCCTTTCTAGGACCTTTGATCACTTTAGAGATAGGCTGATTGTCCTTATCTTCCTCATTAATAGAAGCTAGAACCATCTTCCTTTTTCTTGTGGGTTGGACAGAGGCTGTTGGACGAGCAGAAGCCGTCTTAGCTTTTGGACGAGCAGGCTCAATTGAGCGTCCAGCAGAGACTTGTTGATCAGACGCTTCATCAGTAACTTGCGTCTGAATACCTTTCAGCTTTCCTTCTTTCTTGGATTTTTCAATATATTCCAAATTCGTCATCATCAGGCTTTATATGCTGAACTCTGGTTGAAACACACGATCAATGCCATGAACACCCTTATATTTGAATCTTTGTTCTGGATTCAGATGCTTGAGGTCATTATAAACCAGATGCTTTTCGAAGATTCTTGAGAGAAGGGCAGCATAGATGATGGAAGTATTTGAAGGAACCTGTTTGAAACACAAGAAAGGGGTTGAATTGTGTTTCTTAAGTTTTTAAAACTTTTCGCAAGCAGATATATAAGTTTTCGCAAGGTTGGACGATAAAACGTTTAAAGGACGCTAGAAGCGTTTCCAACACTGATTGGACGCTCACTTAGTTCGATGAAGATAAAGAGACAAGCGTAAGGAAAACAATTCAATCCCAAGACGTTAGTAAGAAAATAAACTAAATTGAAGATAAGGGAAAGAAAAGAACACAGAGATATTATTCTGGTTCACTCTTCACCAAAGAGCTACGTCCAGTCCCTTCTACTTGAGAGCTTTATCCAATCCTTTGTTACAAGTATTCAACACCTCTTCAGGCAACACTAAGTATTCTTTTACAGACAAGTGTGACACCCACTACCCCTCATATAATAAAGGATAAATAATATCATACATGTCTTTAAAAAAAAAAATAACAATTAAAAATAAAAACGTATCCTCAAGGGTAATGTGCATCACATCATCAGTAACGTAAAATGTAGGAATCTGAAATAATCAAAATCCTTTAAAAACAAACTGCGGAAAACATAAATAATAAACATAACCCAAATCCCAATGTCACATATCAGAGTTGGTATACATATACCGATAATACATCGGAATAAACTAAACAACTGAACGTAAATCCTAACTACTACTACTACTAAGAGAGATCTCCACGGGATCACTCCTCGTTGGCATGCTCACCCTCCTCTGCACATGCAACATCATATGCACAAGGACAACAAAAGATAGGGGTGAGAAATACGATCATAAATATATGTATACGGAATGGAATAGTAATTAAAATGACATACAACATACATCAATCAACACATGTATAATCAATATATATATATATCAAAGATGCATGTCAATGCAAATGCACATCACTACTCCGTATGCATGTGGCCAACAACTCTAACTCTGGAAAGACGATTAGGAGTACATGCCCGGTTATCAACGTGGATGATATGCCAGACCATGGGCCATCCCCGAACACTCTCACTAATCCTGATAATGTATAGTGGCTAGTCAAGGTACTCAAGCTTATTCATTAGGTCATTACGACAATAGGTAGCTAGCCCATGTCACCTGGAACTTCCATATCCAATGTACCCGCAAGGCCGGGTTAACACCCATCGTGGCCTCCATTATCGCGATTCATCGTTTGCTTTCCACCCAACATATCAATTTCAACGTATGATGCGTGCAATATTCATCAATATGCAAACACATGTCCAACCATCCATCATCAACACCATTACATGGCTATCAACTTTGACCAACAAGCATCAAAGATGATTTATCAACATCAAACTTGACCAAATAGCATCAAGAATGATTTAACCAACAACATCGGTAACAGTACGTCATTACCAATAACATCATCGTCTTATTAATTGTTCTCTTAGTTAAGTCTTAACTTAACATTATCATTATTAAGTATTATACTTAATCTTAATATTTAAACCACAATTCATATCTTATTAAGATTATAACTTAATCTTAATATTTAAACCTCAAGTCATATAGTTATTAAGATTATAACTTAACCTTAATATCTAAACCACAATTCATATCTTATTAAGATTATAACTTAATTTTTAAACCTCAAGTCATATATTTATTAAGATTATAACTCAACCTTAATATCTAAACCACAATTCATATCTTATTAAGATTATAACTTAATCTTAATATTTAAACCTCAAGTCATATAGTTATTAAGATTATAACTTAACCTTAACATCTAAACCACAATTCATATCTTATTAAGATTATAACTTAATCTTAATATCTAAACCACAATTCATATCTTATTAAGATTATAAGAAGCCTACATAACACTATCCATCAAGCATAAGGGGCCAAAACTGCTCCTGGGCACGTGAGAATCGATTTCCAATCTCTGGAGTTGATTTCTCAAGTCTTCAAATCGATTTCCAATCTCTGGAAATCGATTTCAACATGTTCAAATCGATTTCCCCAATTGACTTTGAACAAGGAAAATTGATTCTAGAAATCGATTTCTACAAGGCCAAATCGATTTCCACACCTTGGAAATCGATTCTTGGAGGATTTAAATCGATTTCCATGTGTTGGAAATCGATTTCTGGGTGTCAGATCATGCAGCAACGGGTTTTCTCCGCTATCGGACCAATCTACGTTCTCTAATTGTCATATCATTCGAGCCTAAGCTATTTATCACCAATTTGATTAGTCCAACACTCATAAATCATAACCTAAGTGTTCTCAAACTAACCCTTGGTCATCAATCTCACATTGTCTATTTATTTTCTCCCTATAACTATGTTCTTATGGCATAAGGTTAACAAAACACCATATCATGACATAAACAACATGCTCATCATCATCAATTCATCAACAATCATATAAATCATGAACTCATAGTTATAAACATGTTATAACCTCAAATTATTCATCAATCGATACTCATATAGCCAGAAAACAACATAACAACATTCATAGGCATACGCAGGCATACATAGGGGTCATGGGTTAACCCCTTCATCTTAACCAATACCAAAACCCACATATTCATGACCAATTTTCTCCCCCCATACCTGGTATGACGATTCACAGCCTAAGGGAAAGAGAACAGAGCCAAGTTCTGTTACGGTTCCTTCTTACGGGTTCAGCACTTGATCATGATCGCAACACTGGAAAGCAGAGTCGATCTTTAAGTTAAGGATTGAAAGGGCAAATTTATCTAGGATTAGAAACTCACCTTGGTTTCTAACTTAGGAGATGAACTCTAGCAGCATGGATAGACTAGCCAAACAACGGCGTGTTCTTGACGAAGAACACCAAAACAGGATTCGTCCTTTGGGTTTTCTAGAGCAAGAGATCAATTAGAGCACTTAGGGATGAGAAGAGGCAACTAGTGAGTATAATCAGGTTTAAAAACTAGGTTTAGGTCATACGCTATGTATATATAACTGTTAGGGACGTTTTAGGACGAATGGGCCGTACACAGTATAGCCCGATAACCCGAACGCGTACACAAGCTCTGACACACATGGGAATCGATTCCACAACCATGGAAATTGATTTTCCATTGGCCAAATCGATTTTCTTATCAAAGAAATCGATTTTTCCCCTTAAGCAATCGATTTCCACTTTCTGGAAATCGATTTCTTCATTTGGAAATCGATTTCCCAAATCGATTTCCCCTTCAAAAAGCGTGATTTTGGCCTCGACACCTGAATAAGACTTGTAGATAATTATCTAAGCTTTCCAATGCATCCAAGATCACCCTAATCGGATGTCTAGAACTCAAGATATGGCCAAAACCGTGAAACAGGTTATTTGGACTCGAATGGATCGATTATTCTAAGGGCTGAACTATTTCAACTATGAACTTATGCACCAAAAACAAGCAAAAACAACATATGCAAACATCTATAAGCCAGTATTAACACATATAAACATAGAGGTGAAAAGCAGGGTGTTACAACAAGCCTCTTCAGGCTCAAGTATTCTTTCTAAGCAAGCCTTTTCAGGCTCAACCAACTAAGGTTTTGAAAAAGGTTTGTTCTACTGACTCACTATGTGTGAGGGTTTGAAACTAAGCTCAGAACTCTAAATAATACTCTTCGCAGAGAGTGATATGAAAGTTTAAGAACAGAGTAAGCTTGTAAGCTTTGATTTTTCTCTTGATAGCTTGTGTTTTCTCGTATGCTTGTATTTTGCTCAAGTTCGGTAACCTTGCATCTTCAAGGGGTGGAGGTATTTATAGCCTTTTGGCTTTGAATGATCTTCAGTCTTCAATGGATGGAAAAAGATCCATTCTGATCATGCATTAAATGCTTTGGTCCGTTGAGTCTGATAACCTCTTTGAAGCTTCTGATCAGCAAAGTAGACTATCAGGCTTGATAGCTAGAAAAGGGACTGACATATCCTCTTTGTACTCAAAAGTTGCCTTTTGTCTTTCTCAAAGAAGAAGGTCAACTTCTTTATGTGACAGGGACAGTCTGGCTTTTGCTTTTGTTAGAACGAGTGTTACAGGGAATATTTGTCCAAAGGATATAACCTTTTTTCAAGGAATAATAAATTCAAAAGCTTTACAAAAGTATTTGCACTTAATAAATAAAGCATTATTGGACTATAACGAATACACAAGGATAGGAAGAGTCTTTGGACTCACGATTCTTTTGTTACTACTTATTATCGTCCTGTCTGAGTAAGAACGTGTACCACTTCGGAGGTTGGACGAGTTAAAGTCTTTGGACTTAGATAGTCTTTGGACTTATATTGATTTTATCCTGCACACTTAAGGTAAAACGTTAGTTCATAACAGATTTGTTCTTCTGAAATTAGTCCTTTGTTAACATCAAAACATAAGGGATTACTGGACCATAACCACTTTGGCTCCAATAATCTCCCCCTTTTTGATGATGACAAAACAAACTAACTTGATTGAACAAAGAGTCCTAGAGAGCTGAAAAGCTCCCCCTAAGACAAATATTCTAAACATTTAAAGCATGTAAGACAGAGCAATCAATCATGCATATATAACAAAACGTATAAAGAGTATGCAATCATGATTTAATAAACGTTCAATTCAATCAAACCCTTTTCTCCCCCTTTTTGTCATCAGACAAAAGAAGGAAAAACACATCATAGTCAGTATTAAAACAGAACAAAAGAAAGTTTTAAGAAGGAGGAGGTGGAGGAGGAGGAAATTTGGGAATGATGTTTTGAAACATGGCTGCGATTTGCTGAAGAAGCACTGCATTGTTGGCTTCTATGGACCGTTGGATGAACTCTTGAAACTCCGGAGGAACCGCAGAGACAGAGCTTTCAGTTGTGCCCTTAGTTGCATCCACATCTCTCTGATCAGGAATCACACTGAGAGCCTGAGAAGGAGATGGATCAGTAGGGTGGACCACTGAAAGAGGGATAGGTTAAGACTTAGATGGGGCTGAGTCTGCAACTTGTTCCATTTCCCCAGCATGAATTTCTGGAGAGGGGTCCTCCTAGACGATCTCGGTGTCCCCAGTTTCTTCAGAAACAACCGATGGTGGTGTAGGTGGAAGTGCTTCAGAGTTATGAGCAATGACCAGTTTGGGTGAAGGTGGGAGCACATCAAGGATGATCTCAGCATCATCATATCTGTTTTCTCTCCATCTTGGGGCAGGGTCTGGAAGCACATCCCTTAGATACAACGGTATTCCAAAGATGGCATCCATGATCAGAAAGTCAGTGCAACACCCTTTCCCGAATGTCACATTCCCGAACGTTTATAAGGCCGAAAATATTTATTTATGCGGAAAATATGGTTTTTTTTTTCTTCACAAAGATGTAATGGGATTAGTAAAGGTAAATAATACTAATAAATGAACTTAGGTTCACCATGATTTCTAGAACATACTGTACTATAAATACAGAAACAGAAAATAGAAAACAGAAACATCAACATTACTGTATACAGACATAAGTTTAATGTATAACTGATAATAAGAAATAATAAGTACTAGGAGTCGTAGCTCCCAAAGGTACTACGAAAGTACTACAGATACCGACACAGTCTGGCTGACTACAAAACTAAACCACAAAAAGAGTCTGCCGCCGGGCTCAAGAAACTACTGAACTGAACCATCATCACGTCCATCTATTCAAGCAGCAACAGCAAGTACCAGCAGAAAACATACATATATGGGCGAGATTCCCGTTCATCAACAGAACAAAACAACAGTAGTAAAAACAGGACGACTCACCAGGTAACAACGTACCCAAAATGCTTACTAAAAATCTCAATATAAATCATGTTAAACAGTTAACAGCATAATATCTTGTTAAACAGTTAACAACATAATATAAGGCATTCTTAAACAATACAACAATGTATAACAGTAAATGTAAATATCAATAGCCATGCAATGCAGTGCAATGTATATGACTCAATGCCAATGTCACTGGGTACTACTCTGACCCCTACTCTATGGAGCTAACAAAACGTCGGAGAGAGTGAATGGAAGGACATATTCCGATTTCTGCCAGCCATGAGCAAGATGCTACAACATTCGTAACGTGCATGTATCTGGCTTTACGGAAACACTCTCGACCAAACATGAAAAGTACGGCATCTAGTAGAGGATATCAATGTATTGCTCGGATTAGCCACGACACAAAAGAGCTACCAACTGGTCACATGTCAGCCCTTCCAACCCTAATACCTCCAAAAAGACCATTGAAGTTCGTCACCGTAAGGTTCGCACCCGCATCAAGGTGTAAGCTCAACTCCTAGGCTCAAGGCCTTACGACTATGCAAATGAAATGCCAATGCTTACACAAAGCAGATGCGATAAAGCAATGTCTACCCCCCGGGTAAACCTCGAGGTCCACTAAGGTTCTCTTCCTTAGGAACTATACGCGTCTTTTGAAAAACAAAACCTTTATCCACCGGATAAATCTCGTGAACCCTCTGGGATCAAGTCATCACAAGACTGAAACAAGTAAACGATTGACCTATATCCGAATCACCGGTCCGTCATCGAACTACTGTTTCAAAACCCAAAATGTTTCATGTTTGTGTTTATGTCTTATAAATTAAGGCTTAAGTCCTAAACATTATGAATAAGGGATGAGAATCCTCTTAGATAAGTCTTTAATGCTTTCCAAGATATTACTCCTTGATTTTCAATTAGGGAAATAAGTGTTGATTCACTTAAGTCTTATAAAGTCATTGATGTACTAAGTTATCAATGGTATAGTATATGGTCTTGTTTCATCACATACTATACTTAATTAACCCTAGTCTTCAACTCTAAGTTAATTATTTAACTTAGGTTTTTATGCGTAAAACTTTACGATTTGAGTTAAAGTAAACCAAAACAACGTTTACGATTGAAAACTTATTTGATTTGAAACAACATTGTACTTGCTTAAAGCAAAGTACCTTAACTACTTTTGAAAAGAGTTTTCCTTACTAACTTAGTGTAAAAACTATGTTCATTAACTATGATTCATTTTAATCAACTTAAGGATAAAAGGTTTCTATTTTATTTGATAAAGGAACATGACTTTGTTCTAAAACAAAGGTAATGTCTTTATGAAATTATGTTGACTTTCATGAAAACATTTCATTAATCCACTTTTAAATTACTTGATTAGCTAGATGGACTAATGATAAGGTCTAAGACATGTTTCACTTTGGTGAAAACACTAAGATTAAAATAAGAGGCATATTTCACTTTGGTGAAAACACTTCCAGATTAAACTTTATTTGATCTTTAGATCAAAATCACTTATGGTCTTTCTTTAAAGCATAAGTCTCTAAAACATTTCTCTTACTTGAAAACTTAATTTGTTCAAGAACTACACATTACCTTCCTTTTCTCAAGGTCATGGCCGAAAGCCAACTATGCACCAATGTGAAGATTTACTTCACCAAACTAACCAAGTTATGGCTTACAAAACTTACACAATTATGATAAACAATAAACACACATCATTGCTTCATAATCAAACACAAAAGTCCATACTTGATCTAGTGATCAAAGCAGGTTTTTCAGCATGCAAGAAATTATTTTCTCACCTAGACAACATCATCATAAGACACATGATAAGGCATACAAGCATAAACTACAAATATTACACATTGTTCTCCAAGAGAACCAAATTAATTGGTGAACCCAAACCAAAGGGTTTCACGCACACATAAAGTAAACAACCAACTTCACCACCACTATTTTGGTGTGATGAGGTTCACCCCCATACCTGTTGAAGAGCAGATATCTGGATCAAAGTCGGTTGATCGGTTTGTGAATCTCCTGACAATCGTCACCAACTACAATAACACAACAATCAAACATTAAATAACAATTAAAAAAAAAACTCAACAATTCTACCTAAAAGAGGTTTCGGCCACCCTAGGGTAAAAAGGTTAGGAATTGATTTTGGTTTTCCATTTCATGGATTCAAAGGCAATAGGAAAGATACGGATGAAATCAAGTGTTAGAAATCAAAAATTGATGAAAAACATTATTCATCATCATCACATAGGATTCGGCCCTTTTGGGGCTTTTTGAGCTAGGATGAGAATTGAATCATAAGCTCTTGGGTTTAGGTAAAATGATGAGGTGAGTTCATAGAAATTGGTTTCACATCAAAAGGATTTTTCTACAAATTCCAATGGAATTTCAAAATTTTGGATCTAAGAAATGATTTTCATGAAAATGAAGTTTGATCTTGAAATAAAGGGAGATTCAAGAAGCTAGGAGATCATAGAAGTGATCTTACCTAAAAATGAAGGAAGATTGATCAAGGAATCAAGTGATTCTAACAAGTGATTCAAGGCTTTCAAGAAGAAAATGGAGTTTTCTTCAAGAACAACTATGGAGTTCTTCTTTGGGCAGGGCTGTGCGTGAAAGTGAGAGGTGGCATACTCTCCCAAGTGTCCTAGGATGATGTGGAAACAAGATTATCCGTTGGCGAGTCCCGATAAATCCATATGTGGCTCCGTTCGTCACCCGATTGAGGATTCCGCTGGAACGGAGGTCAGGAGATTTTTCTGAAATTTTTGTGAAATTTAACCAAAACGTAGAGAATCGAATTCTAAGACTTACTGTCTCGTTCACGGGGTCCATCTGAGGTCTCCTGAGCAGTAAAATCATACTGTCAGTGTAAAAACGCAGATCGGATTCCGTTTGAGTTTTCGACTCAAAACTTAATCGTAGCTTCCTACGATATCGTTGAGCATGACTATGGTCTCGGAATATTTTATTTCCATTCCTAAGACCTCGAATAAAATAAAGACGTTAAAATACTAAAGAATTAGAAAACGTGAAAATCAGGGCGTTATTCGATATTGTCTTGGGTAGACACGAATCTTCTGCTTTTCATCAATAGAGAGACCAGACAAGGATACTTCTTGAGAGCATCTCCAGATGAAGTTTTCGTAGTAGATTTTTGCGTTTGGGTCAAACCTTTGGAAAGGATCCTTCTGCCAAATGTGGGCCAGCTCTACTGAATCATCTCTTGGCCTTTTCCAGAAAAGAGGATCAAAGGCATGTTTGTAGGGCAGCGTCCAAGTTTCAAACCTTTTGCGTCCATCCTTATTCTTGTTTGGGTCCAGGATTGGGATCCTTGGACAAGCTCTAGGAGGAACAACTCCTACCCTAGTTTCTGAGCTTCTATACCAAAACTTCATTGGCAAGTTGTGATGGATCTTGGCTTCTCTGGATGTAACACCCCCCTCGCGGGTGCTACGTACTCGATCTCAATGCGAAATAAAACAAGAAAATAAAAAGCTGGTTGCTTTCGGAAAATACTTTAATTAAGTAGCTACGTTCGAAAACGCGGTTCTAAAAATTTTCTGCATGCATAGGCAAACAACTCAAGACGAAGAAATAAATTTCACATCACACATTGATATTCACTGTTCATAAAAACATAAACATAAAGTAAAACCTGGTCTAATGTATAACAAATTACAGACTTAGAAATAATTCAACATGTGTGCAGTAATATAATATAAGACTGTTCAAAGACAAAAGACTCCTAAGCTGGTCAGCTAAAAGTAGCCATTGGGGTACAACCCAACGTCGGTTCCTTCAAAAGTTTCCATTGTCCGAGTACTCACGTCTTCGCGGGGACCTATGATCAACATCTGTACATGTGTTCGAAAAACACAACAAGGTGTCCAACATGTACAGGCAAAGGTGAGATACTCATATAAAGTTATCACGATAGCCGCACAAGCGACAAACAGCAGTATAAACATCCACAGATAAATACAGTTATATGAAAAGTTATTTATATAATACAGTACAATATCCCAAACACTATCTTCAGTTATAATAATGCATGAGACTTCAATATCATCTTTCTAATTCATGTACTCCGGAGATTCTAACTTCCCAACATCGAGCGATAGGCCGTAGTAACACTCGTAACACAATTGTTCTCATGAGTCGGCCTCTCTATTTAGGTCCGAACTCCAATTGTTCCAGGGTACCACATCTCACCATATCATGAATACTCCAGTCTCTGATCGCGTTCATTCGTGTTTGGCAGCCGATTTACCACGGCACGGGGTTGCTACACCACCGGCCACTTGTGGGATCTCGAACACAGAATGCCCTTATAGACCTAGTGGTCTTAACTGGCTGAATTCTCAACTACGAAAGTTGTAGCTTGGTTCCAAATGGCACGTCTGCCGGTTCATGCATGTACACAAAAAGTTTTCTGTTTTCTTTGCGTTCATTCTTTCAAATGTCGAGACATAAAGTCCACGACTCGTTTCAAAAAGGCATTAAGCCCACTCAAATCAAAAACACAGGACACGAAGTCCGAGTGCTCAATCCACAAAACACTAGCCCCGACGTCTCGGCCACTAGGTTTGGGTTCGTCTCAAAGGTTCATCATTTTTCTTTTGGTTTCGTTTTCTCAAAACACTTTGGAAAAACAAAACATACTTTGTTTTTCTTGAAACAAAACACCTTTTTTGATCAAGAGAACATTTTTCCGTGAAAGACACCTTTCTTGAAATCAAAAACCGTTTTCTAAGGTTTCACGTCTTTTTAAAACGCTTTACCGAAATAAAATACGTTTTGCATGACTTTTCACAAAACCACTTTTTTAATTTCAAGGAACACACTATTCAAAAAGGAAACTTCACTTTTTTTGAAAAGCAACACGTTTTCCAAAAATCACTTTTTAATTTCAAACACGGTTTTCAAAACATAGATTTAGGATTTCGAGTCTTTTAACAATTATCGAGACATAGCCAGTCCTATGCTCATCCAGGATATAAGTATATATATATATATATATATATATATATATATAGACATCAACAATCCATAATCATCATCATAATATCAACTAAGACATCCATGCCACAAATTATCAACAAGAGTGCAATTATGTTTCATTAAGTAAAACAAATCCATACATCATTCAAACTCATCTCCAATTCAACAATCAAGTCATCATAATACATATACCAAACATGCACTATGAAGCTACTCAAACTTAAATGACTACCTCCCTTTACCTCACAAAGGAAGTTCAATGCAAACTTGATCGGTTCTCGGCTCCGGCTCCGGTTCCGTTCGCGACTCCTAAAACAATCAAACATAATTCAATTCAAACAACAAATCAACATCAATCTATAACATAAGAACACGAGTTTTCCTTCCCCTAAAAGGTATAGGGTTCGTCCATGAAAGGTAAAAAGGGTTAGGGATCTCATTGGGTTCCAAACTTTTGGTTGGTTGGTTCATGAACTTAGTTAACACCATTTCAAGTCCTATGACTCAAAAATGTGAAACAAAACTCAGAGATTTTCCCCATGAAGCTCTCAGCCATATAGGGAAATTTAGGCTAGGGATTGATTTGGTTTTCCATCACTTGAATTCAAGGACACTAGGAAAGCTAAGGATGGAATCAAGAGTTAGAAATCAAAAATTTGATGAAAAACACTATTCATTGTCACTCTTAGGTTTCGGCCACTTTGGGGTTTTAGAGCTAGGATAAGACTTGGATCATGAGCTCTTGGGTTTAGATAGAGGGTGATGAGGTGAGTTCAAAGAACTTGGTTTCACATCCAAAGGATTTTCCTACAATTTCCTATGGATTTCCAAAGTTTTAGATCTAAGAATGAGTTTCATGAAAATGGAGGTTTGATCTTGATATTGAAATAGATTAAAGAAGATATGAGACCATAGAAGTGATCTTACCTTAAAATGGATGAAGATTGGTAAAGAAATCAAGTGATTTCAGCAAGCTTTCAAGGTTTTCTCAAGGATTCAATGGAGGTTTTCAAGGAGGAAGAAGATGGTGTTCTTGACTCTCAAAGGGGGGCTGGGCTGCGTGGAATGAGGAGCTGAGAGGGCTGTTCCAGCCTTCTAAAGAGTTCATTAAGGGTAAAAAGGTCATTTGGTTCAAAGGGTAAAATGGTAAAAGGTGAAAAGGCTTAAGTTAGGGGTATTTTGGTAATTTCGCATCCCGAAATTCCCAATCGTCATGACGACTCTGGCATGCTCTCCCAAGTGAGTTGACATGATGTGATATCAATATTATCCGTTGTCAGGTCCTGGTAAGTCCATACGCGGCTCCGTTCTCCACCCGATTGAAGATTTTCGCTCGAATGGAGGTCAGGAAATGATTTTTTTTTAAATTTTTGAGAAATTTAACCAAAACGTAGAGAATCGAATCCTCAGACTTATTCTCTCGTTCACGGGTCCATCTGAGGTCTTCTGAGCAATAAAATCATACTGTCAGTGTAAAAACGCAGACCGGACTCCGTTTGAGTTTTCTACTCAAAACTTAATCGTAGCTTCCTACGATATCGCTGAGAATGATTATGGTCTCGGAATATTTTATATCCCTTTCTAAGACCTCGAATAAAATATAAGTTCATAAATACTGATTAATAGAAAAACTCGAAAATCGGGGTGTTACACTGGACATGTCACATTCCTTCCTGACAGCGTAGTAGGGAATAAAGTCGCGAACATCAGAATATTCCTTCCAGGCTGTGGGATAGCTTGGAATGAATTTGATGTCTTGATCAAGAAAGATGTTGGTCAGACCATACGTCCTTGTTCTTTTCTCATCTGTGGTTTTGCAACCTTTCTTCTCCTCATTCAGAATTACTACGTGCTGTTTGACATTGTAATGGCACCACTGGAAGGCCTTGTCCTTGATGAGATTTGGATAGATTTTCTTTGGAGGAAACTTCTTCTTCTCAAGACAAAGAACCAGGGGTCCAAGAGCAGTGTATAGTTGAGTTGCCAAAGGTTCAGTGGATGTGTGTGGCATGGGGTAGTAGCCATGTTCAGGGGGTGTGTAACACCCCGATTTTCGAGTTTTCCTAATTAATCAGTATTTATGAACTTATATTTTATTCGAGATCTTAGGGATGGAAACAAAATATTCCGAGACCATAATCATGCTCAGCGATATCATAGGAAGCTACGATTAAGTTTTAAGTTGAAAACTCAAACGGAATGCGGTCTGCGTTTTTACACCGACAGTATGATTTTACAGCTCAGGAGACCTCAGATGGACCCGTGAATGAGATAGTAAGTCTTAGAATTCGATTCTCTACGTTTTGGTTAAATTTCACAAAAATTTCAAAAAAATCACTTCTTGACCTCTGTCGCGCGAAATCTTCAATCGGGTGGAGAACGAAGCCGCATATGGACTTACCAGGACCCGACAATGGATAATCTTGATATCACATCATGTCAAATCACTTGGGAGAGCATGCCAGAGTCGTCATGACGATCGGGAATTTCGGGACGCGAAATTACCAAAATACCCCTAACTTAAGCTTTTCCACCTTTTACCATTTTACCCTTTGAACCAAATGACCTTTTTACCCTTAATGAGCTTTTAAGAAGGCTGGAACAGCCCTCTCAGCCCCTCATTTCACGCAGCCCAGCCCCCCAAGAACAACCAAGAGCTTCATCTTCTTCGTCCTTGAAAACCTCCATTGAAATCCTTAAGAAATCCTTGAAACATTGAAGAAAAGCCTTGATTCCTTGACCAATCTTCCTCCATTCTAAGGTAAGATCACTTCTATGATCTACTGGCTACTTGAATCTCTCTCAATCTCAAGATCAAAACTCCATTTTCATGAAACTCATTCTTAGATCCAAAAGTTTGAAAATCCATAGGAAATTGTAGAAAAATCCTTTTGTGGGAAACCAATTTCTTTGAACTCACCTCATCATTCTCTACCTAAACCCAAGAGCTCATGATCCAAGTCTCATCCTAGCTCATTTATCCCAATATGGCCGAACCCTAAGAGTGATGATGAATAGTGTTTTTCATCAAATTTTTGATTTCTAACTCTTGATTCCATCCTTAGCTTTCCTAGTGTTCTTGAATCCAAGTGATGGAAAACCAAATCAATTCCTAGCCTAGTTTGCCCAAAGAGGCCGAGAGCTTCATGACAAAAATCCATGAGTTTAGTTTCACATTTTTGCGTCATAGGACTTGTATTAGTGTTAACAAAGCTTATGAACCAACCATCCAAAAGTTTGGAACCAAATGAGATCCCTAGCCTTTTTATCCTTTCATAGCCAAACCCTATGCCTTTTAGGGGAAGAAAAATTGTCTTTTGATGTTGATTTGTTGTTTGAATTGAATTGTGTTTGATTGTTTTAGGCGACGCGAACGATATCGAAGCCGGAGTCGAGAACCGATCGAGTTTGGATTGAACACTTTTTGTGAGGTAAAGGGAGGTAGTCATTTAAGTTTGGTAGCTTCATAGTGCATGTTTGATATATATGTTATGATGATTGAATTATTGAATTGGAGATGAGTTTGAATGATGTATGGATTTGTTTTACTTAATGAAATATATTTGCACACTTGTTGATAATTTGTGGTATGGATGCCTTGATTGGTATTATTGTGATATTGAACTGTTGATATACACACACACACACACACACACACACATATATATATATATATATATATATCCTGGATGAGCATAGGACTAGCTATGTCTCGAAAATTAAAACCGAAATCAAAGTTTTGAAAACCGTGTTTTGGAATCAAAAAGTGATTTTTGGAAAACGTGTTGCTTTTCAAGAAAAGTTAAGTTTCCTTTTTGAAAAGTAAGAAGTGGTTTTGTGAAAAGTCGTGCAAAATGTGTTTTGTTCAGTAAAGTGTTTTAAAAAGGCGTGAAACCTTGGAAAACAGTTTTGTTTTCAGGAAAGGTGTTTTTCTCGGAAAATGTTTCCTTTGATAAAGAACTGTTGTGCTTCAAGAACAATGAACGTGTTTTGTTTTTCAAAGTTGTTTTGAGAAAAACGAAACCAAAAGAAATATGATGAACCTTTGAGATGAGCCCAAACCTAGTGGCCGAGACGTCGGGGCTAGTGTTTTGTGGATTGAGCACTCGGACTTCGTGTCCTGTGTTTTTTATTTGAGTGGGCTTAATGCCTTTTTGAAACGAGTCGTGGACTTTATGTCTCGACATTTGAAAGAATGAACGCAAAGAAAACAAAAAACTTTCTGTGTACATGCATGAACCGGCATACGTGCCATTTGAAACCGAGCTACAACTCTAACAGTTGAGAATTTAATCAGTCAAGACCACTAGGTCTATAGGGGCATTCTGTGTTCGAGATCCCACAAGTGGTCGGTGGCGTAGCAACCCCGTGCCGTGGTAAATCGGCTGCCAAACACGAATGAACTCGATCAGAGACTAGAGTGCAACACCCTTTCCCGAGTGTCACATTCCCGAACGTTTATAAGGCCGAAAATATTTATTAATGCGGAAAATATGATTTTTCTTTTTCTTTTCTTTTCATAAAGATATAATGGGATTAGTAAAGGTAATAAATAATACTAATAAGTGAACTTAGGTTCACCATGCATTACCAGGACATACATACAGTATTATAAATACAGAAACAGAAAACGGAAAACAGAAACATCAACATTACTGTATACAGACATAAGTCTAATGTATGACTAACATAAGAAAATACAATAAGTACTAGGAGTCATAGCTCCCAAAAGGTACTACAAAAACTGACATAGTCTGGCCGACAACAAAACTAAAACAGCAAAAGAGTCCACCTCCGAACTCAAAGGGACTGCGGAACCGAACCATCGTCACGTCCATCTGTTCAAGCATCAACAGCAAGTACCAGCAGAAAACATACAGATATGGGTGAGATTCCCGTTCATCAACACAACAAAACAGCAGTAGTAAAAACGGGACGACTCACCGGGTAACAGCGTACCCAACATGCTTACAAGGTTCTCAATATAAATCATGTTAAGCAGTTAACAACATAATAGCATGCTAAACATTTAACAGCATAATATAAGGCATCCTTAAACAATACCGCGATGTATAACAGTAAACGTCAACATCAATAGCCATAAACATCAATAGCCATGCAATGCAATGCAATGTATATGACTCAATGTCAATGTCACTGGGTACTACTCTGACCCCTACTCCATGGAGCTAACAAAACATTCGGAGAGAGTGAATGGGAGGACATGTTCCGGTTTCTGCCAGCCATGAGCAAGATGCTACAACATTCGTAACGTGCACGTATCTGGCTTTACGGTAACACTCTCGACCAAACATGAAAAGTACGGCATCTAGTAGAGGATATCAGTGTATTGCACGGATTCGCCACGACACAGAAGAATCACCAACTGGTCACATGTCAGCCCTTCCAACCCTGATACCTCCAAAAAGACCATTGAAGATCGTCACCGTAAGATTCGCACCCGCATCAAGGTGTAAGCTCAACTCCTAGGCTCAAGGCCTTACAACTATGCACATGAAATGCCAATGCTTACACAAAGCAGATGCGATAAAACAATGTTTATCCATTGGATAAACCTCAAGGTTCACTAAGGTTCTCTTCCTTAGAAACCACACACGTCTTTGTTTTATAAAACATTTATCCATCGGATAAAACAATTATCCATCGGATAAATATCTCGTGATTCCTTTGGAATGATCCAGACTGCTTTCGGAATCGTCGACTGTCCCCACAAACCAACACAAGTCTTTTCAGCGTGTTTTGTCCTCACTCACACGCTTTCTAGGAAACTTCCCAGAAGGTCACCCATCCCATAATTACTCTAAGTCAAGCACGCTTAACTATAAAGTACTTATGTTCTAAGCTCCCGAAAAGAAGATAAATCTTGTTGGTATGGGTAGTACCAATCAATTCTTATATGCCTTCCCTTAACTATACAGTCCCATACCTGCATAGCCTCAGGATTCCTTCCACTGTACAGTCCCATACCTGCACAGCCTCAGGATCTCTCTCATTCCGGTTATCACAAGACAGAAACAATTGAACGATTAACCTGGATCCGAATCATCGGTCCGTCATCGAACTACTGTTTCGAAAACCAAAACGTTTCGTGTTTGTGTTTACGTCTTATGAATTATGTCCCAAGTCCTAAGCATTATGAATAAGGATTGAGAATCCTCTTAGATAAGTCTTTAAGCCTTTCTAAGATATTAATCCCTTGTTTTTCAATTAGGGAAACAAGTGTTGATTTCACTTAAGTCTTATGAAGTCATTGATGTACTAAGTCATCAATGGTATAGCACATGGTCTTGTTCCACCACATACCATACTTAATTAACCCTTGTCTTCAACTCTAAGTTAATTACTTAACTTAGGTTTTTCACCCGTAAAACTTTAAGATTGAGTTAGAAAACTCCTTTTGTAAACCAAACAACTTTTACAATTGAAAACTCATTTGATTTGAAACAACATTTGAACTACTTACTTCATTTCTAGCATTTTCTGAAACATGAAATTCGCTTAGCGGATTTACATTCGCTTAGCGAAAATGAGGCAGTAATGCCTCCTTTGGAACTCCTCTGGATCGCTCGGCGAGACAGAAATCGCGTAGCGAAATATATTGTATTCGCTTAGCGAATATGAATTCGCTTAGCGCAAGTTCAGACGGTTACACCTCTTTGTAAACGCCTCTGGATCGCTCGGCGAAACAGAATTCGCGTAGCGAAACTTCACTTTATTCGCTTAGCGAGAATGATTTCGCTTAGCGAAAGTTCAGACGGTTACACCTCTTTGTAAACGCCTCTGGATCGCTCGGCGAAACAGAATTCGTAGCGAAATTTGCTGGGTTCGCTTAGCGAATATGAATTCGCTTAGCGAAAGTGAGGCAGTGATGCCCAACTAAGACTTTCCCTGTTTTTCGCGTAGCGAAAGTAAATTCGCTTAGCGAAAAGTTGCCTTAAAACAAGACATCAACCTTAGGGAACCATTTTGATTCTCTTCATGAAAACACTTCTTTTCTCATTTTGAGTTACTTGATTAGCTAGATGAACTAAGGATAAGGTATAAAACATGTTTCACTTTGGTGAAAGCACTTTGAGATTTAATTCCATTTAAAGTCACTTAGGGTTTTTCTTTGAATAACACAAGTTATTGAAAACACTTTCTTTACATCAAACTTGACTTGTCCAAGAACTATTCGTATCCTTCCTTTCCTCAAGGTCATGGCTAATAGCCAACTAGGAATCAATGTGAAGTTTTACTTCATCCACTAATCAAAGTATGGCTCACAATACTTACACAATCATGATAACCATAATACACATTACTACATCATAATCAAACATCCAAGTCCATCACACATTATGGTCTCATAATCAACAATAAAAGTCCATACTTGATCTAGTTATCAAAGTAGGTTTTCCAACATACATGAAAATGGTTTTTCATTCAATCATCTCATCATCAACATATGCTAAAGCACACTACAACATGCCAAAGCATAAACTCATCATGACATTCTTGTTCTCCATGAGAACTTAACAAAACATAACAACTAAAAGTGAACCCAAACTAAAGGGTTTCACCCACACATAAAGTAAACAACCATCTTCACCACCACCATCTTGGTGTGATGAGGTTCTTCTCCCCATACCTGTTGAAGAGCAGATTCCCGAATCAAAGTCGGTTGATCGGTTTGTGAACCTCCTGATAGTTGTCACCAACTACAAACAACCAAACAATCAAACATTAAACAACAATCAAACCAAACTCAACAATTCTCACAAAGAGGGTTTCGGCCACCCTAAAGAGAATAAAGCTAGGAATTGATCTTGGTTTTCCATTTCATAGATTCAAAGGCATTAGGAAAGCTAAGGATGAAATCAAGTGTTAAAAATCAAAAATTGATGAAAACACTATTCATCATCATCAAGAAGGGTTCGGCCCTAATGTGCTTTTTGAGCTATGATGAGAGTTGAATCATAAGCTCTTGGGTTTAGGTAGAGATTAATGGTGTGAGTTCAAAGAACTTGGTCTTACCTCAAAAGGATTTTTCTACAATTTCCTATGGATTTTCAAAGTTTTGGATCTAAGAAATAATTTTCATGAAAATGAAGATTGATCTTGAAATAAAGAAAGATTAATGAAGCTAAGAGGTCATAGAAGTGATCTTACCTTGAAATGATGGAAGATTGCTCAAGGAATCAAGTGAATCCAACAAGTGATTCAAGCTTTTCAAGAACAACAATGGAGCTTCTCAAGGTTGAAGATGGAGTGTGAAAGGAGGGCTGTTTGTGCGTGAATGAGGGGCTGGATGGGGCTGAGTTCAGCCTTAAAACAAGTCACTTAAGGGCAAAATGGTCATTTGCCAAAAGGGTAAAATGGTAAAAGTGCAAAAGACTAAGGTTAGGGGCATTTTGGTCATTTCGCATCTAGATTTTCCCGATCATCATGACGACTCTGGCATACTCTCCCAAGTGTCCTGGGATGTTGTGATATCAAGATTATCTGTTGGCGAGTCTCGGTAAGTCCATATGTGGCTCCGTTCGTCACCCGATTGAGAATTCCGCCCGAACGAAGGTCAGGAAATGATTTTTCTGAAATTTTTACGAAATTTAACCAAAACGTAGATAATCGAATTCTGAGACTTACTGTCTCGTTCACGGGTCCATCTGAGGTCTTCTGAGCAGTAAAATCATACTGTCAGTGTAAAAACGCAGACCGGACTCCGTTTGAGTTTTTGACTCAAAACTTAGTCGTAGCTTCCTACGATATCGTCGAGCATGACTATGGTCTCGGAATATTTTATTTCCATTCCTAAGACCTCGAATAAAATAAAGACATTAAAATACTGAAGAATTAGAAAACGTGAAAATCGGGACGTTACATAGAGTATTCAGGATGTGGTTATGACGTGGTACCCTGGAACAATTGGAGTTCGGACCTAAATAGAGAGGCCGACTCATGAGGACAATTGTGTTACAGGTGTTACTACGGCCTATCGCTCGATGTTGGGAAGTTAGAATCTCTGGAGTACATGAATTAGAAAGATGATATTGAAGTCTCATGTTATAACTCATGATAGTGTTTGAGATGTTATATTGTGTTATATAGATAACTGCTCATATAACTGTATTTATCTGTGGATGTTTATACTGTTGTTTGTCGCCTGTGCGGCTATCGTGATAAACTTTATATGAGTATCTCACCTTTGCCTGTACATGTTGGACACCTTGTTGTTTTTTTGGAACACGGTACAGATGTTGATCATAGATCCCCGCGGAGACGTGAGGACTCGGATGACGGAGCGTTCTAATGAAGTTGACATTGGGTTGTACCCCCATGGCTACTTTTAGCCGACCAGCTTAGGAGTCTTTTATTTTGAGCAGTCTTATATCATATTACTACACATATGTTGAACTTATTTCTAAGTCTGTAATATGTTATATATTAGACCAGGTTTTATGTTATGTTTATGTTTTTATGAACAGTGAATATCAACGTGTGATATGAAGTTTACTTCTTCGTCTTGAGTTGTTTTGTCTATGCATGCAGAAAACTTTTAGAACCGCGTTTTCGAACGTAGCTACTTAATTAAAGTATTTTCCGAAAGCAACTAGCGTTTTATTCTCTTGATTTATTCCGCATTAGAGTCCGAGTATGTAGCACCCGCGAGGGGGGTGTTACAGGATGGACCAGAGGAGTTTTGAGGTGGAGTGGAAGGTGTTTCATATTGGTATTCTGGTGGTGGTATAGAGCTTTTGGGATGTTGAGAGGTAGAGGGAGGTGAGTGTTTGAGTAAGAGAGCAGGAAACCTTCGTTGAACATTAGCCCAGTTGGAGCTTTTGTTTCTGAAAGTAATCGTAGGAATGCGTCTGTATTTTCTTTTTCGGTAGATCATTTTGGGGTAAGGGGCACCGTAGGGTTGAAAGGGGTGATCTCCCCATGGTGTGAACCGGTCTTGAGGTTCGGATGGTGAGGGAAGGGTTGGTGTTTGAGGTAAGGTGGGGGGTGGAAGGGGTAAGGACGGTTGAGAGTCTAAGGTCAGGTCTTCAACCTTAGGTTTTGCTCAACAGTGGAAGTAAAAACTGAACTAGACTGAGGTTCAGTATTACCTTTAGTTTTAGCTCTTGTGGACCTTGCTCTTGTTGCACCAGGCTTAGGCCGAGAGGCTGCAGAAGTGGATTCCCTCCTTGGACTTTTGATCACCCCTAGAGATAGGTTGATCGTCCTCATCTTCCTCATCAATAGAAGCTAGAACCAGCTTCCTTTTTCTTGAGGGTTGGACGGTAGGCTTTGGACGAGCAGAGGTAGCCTTGGCTGTTGGACGAGCAGGCTCAGTTGAGCGTCCAATGGAGACTTGTTGGACAGACGCTTCGTCAGAACCTTGCGTCTGGGCACCCTTCAGCTTTCCTTCTTGTTTGGACTTCTTGAAACAGTCCAGTTGCATCATCACCAAGCTTTGTTTGCTAAACTCAGGTTGATTCACACTATCTATCCCATGAATACCGTAGTATTTGCGCCTTGTTCTGGAGTCAGGTGAATGAGGTCCTCATAGACCATGTGTTTCTCAAAGATCCTTGAGAGAAGGGCGGCATAGATGATAGAGGTGTTCTCCCCAGAGTCTTCAATGGCATACTTGAAGAAGGCGAACAGAAGGTGTGGAAGATTAATCTGCCTCTCCAGAATCAGATAAACTAGGCAGAACTGATGTTCCTTAGAAACATTATCCTTCGACCCAGTTTTGTGAAGGATAGCCTTGTTCAAAATCTGATGAAGAACCCTAGCTTTGTCAGTCATCCTTGAGGCTATGAGCTTGTCTGACAAGTTCTTCAAAAGACATTCTTTGATGGCTTCAGGACCTCCCATTTCTTCCTCCCATTTGTCCTCACAAGTTATTTCTGATTGAGCACACCCAATGGCGTTGGAAATAGTTACTTCAGACACGATAACCTCGGTGTCAATCACCTTGTTGCGTATTTCCCTTGTAGAAACTGTAGGGTTTGTCCAGAACTCCCTAACCAGATAGGGTAGATGACTGGTGAACCCTCGAAGAAACTCGACCAACCAGAGGCATGAATTTTTGGGAAGATGTCTATCCCATTATCAGCAAGAAACTGTAGGTTGAATTTGAATTCTACCAGAACATCAGCAGTTTGAGTATCAAAGGACTTTCCTTTGCCTTTAGCAACAGCTGCGGATGAGGTTGCCATTGTTTCAGAGAAGAGATTTTTGAAAAGAGGGATTTTCGCAAAGAGAGGTTTTTCAGAGAAAAGGATTGAAGATGAAAGGTGAAAGTTTTGTAACTGACTCAGTTAAGGGAATGAGAATTAATTTCACACTCGACAAAGATTTAGTTCAATTAATGCATTGGATGAGCAAGCAATACATATTGGACGAGCATACATTGGACCAAGGCAAATATTGGACGCATGCATTGGACTCTCATTTAATCAATGAAATGCATGTTCAGATATTTTCTTATAAATGTGAACCTATCTTCTGCTAAAGGTTTGGTGAAGATATCTACCCATTGATGGTCAGTATCAACAAATTGAATATCAATTACTCCTTTTTCCACATAGTCTGTAATGAAATGATGCTTGATTTCTATATGCTTTGCTCTAGAATGCAATGTGGGGGGTTTTTAGACAAGTTAATTGCAGCAGTGTTATCACACATGATTGGAATGTTACTTACAAACACGTTGTAGTCTTCCAACTGATGTTTAATCCAAAGCAGTTGTGAGCAGCAACTTGCAGCAGCAATGTACTCAGCTTCAGCTATTGATAGAGCAATTTTGCTTTGCCTTTTGCTTGACCATGAGACTAGATTGGCTCCAATGAAGTGATAACCTCCATTGGTGCTTTTTCTTTCTATTCTGTCTCCAGCATAATCAGCATCATAGAATCCAACTAATCTGTATTCATCAAATTTCTTATACAAAAGACCTAGATTAGAAGAACCTTTGAGATATCTAAAGATTCTCCTTACTGCTGAGAGATGAGACTCTCTTGGATCAGATTGAAATCGAGCACATAGGCTAGCACTAAACATGATATCTGGTCTAGACTCAGTTAGATATAAGAGAGAACCAATCATACCTCTATATACCTTTTGGATCTTTATCATCCTTGTTTAGTACGGAAGTTGGATGCATTGGGGTATTCATTGGTTTGCAATCGTCCAACTTGAAGCGTATCAAAAGCTCCTTTGTGTACTTCGTCTGATGAATGTACACTCCGTCTGTTGTTTGCTTTACTTGAAACCCGAGGAAGAATTTTAATTCTCCCATCATGCTCATTTCAAGTTCCTTTTGCATTAGATCAGAAAACTCTTGACAAAGAGATTCATCAGTTGCACCAAATATTATATCATCAACGTAAATTTGTGCAACAATAAAGTTCTTTTTATTTGATTTTCTAAAAAGAGTTGTATCCACTTTTCCTCTTAAGAAACCATTCTCCATTAGGAACATGCTAAGTCTCTCATACCAAGCTCTAAGAGCTTGTTTGAGTCCATATAAAGCTTTCTTAAGCTTATATACATGCTCAGGATGGTTTTGATCTTCAAAACCAGGTGGTTGAACAACATACACTTCTTCATTAATAAAATCTTTTAAGAAATCACTTTTTACATCCATTTGATAAAGCATGATGTTATGATGTGCAGCATATAAAAGTAAAATGCGTATGGCTTCTAATCTAGCTACTGGAGCAAAAGTTTCAGTGTAGTCAATACCTTCCTCGTGAGAATAGCCTTGAGCAACTAACCTTGCTTTCTTTCTTACAACTTTACCCTCCTCGTCCAGCTTGTTACGATAAACCCACTTGGTTCCAATGACAGACTTATCCTTTGGCAGAGAGACCAGCGTCCAAACGTCACTACGTTGAAACTGGTTGAGCTCTTCTTGCATAGCGAGGATCCAACATTCATCCATTAAGGCTTCGTCCACAGACTTTGGCTCCATTTCAGAGATGAAGGCTGAGTTCGCTTGCTCTCTGAAGGTTGACCCTGTCCGGACTTTATCATTTAGTTTGCCAATGATTTGATCCTCAGGGTGATAAGTCCTGAATTGCCACGAATGAGGGGTGTTGACAACTTGCTGAGACGATGAAGCGTCCTGAGTTTCGTGTGATACAACATCTTTGTTAGGCGTTGGACGACCTTCAGTATCATTCAGATTCAGATCTGCAAAAGAATCATCTAGCTCTGATAATCTCTTATCAGGCTGTTTGTCATCGAACTTAACATGGATGGATTCTTCAACAATCAATGTTCTAGAGTTATAGACTCTAAAAGCTTTGGACGTTTCAGAGTATCCTAACAATATTCCATTATCTACTTTGGCATCAAACTTACCAAGTTGATCCTTAGTATTTAAAATAAAACATTGGCATCCGAAGGGATGGAAATAAGAAATGTTGGGTTTGCATCCTTTCCACAATTCCTAAGGAGTCTTATTCAAGATTGGTCTTATGTATATTCTGTTTTGAATGTAGCAGGCAGTATTTACAGCTTCAGCCCAGAAGTGTTTAGGAACTGAATTATCACTGAGCATTGCCCTGGCCATCTCTTGAAGAGATCGGTTCTTTCTCTCAACAACACCATTCTGTTGTGGTGTTCTAGAGGTAGAGAAATTGTGATGAATACCGCTTTCATCACAGAACCTTTGGAAAAGCTCATTTTCAAATTCACCTCCATGATCACTTCTGATTGAGCTTATAGATATGCCTTTTTCATTCTGGACTCGCTTACAGAATATAGTAAAGACCTTGATAGACTCATCCTTCTGAGTAAGAAACTTAACCCATGTCCATCTAGTATAGTCGTCTACTATGACAAGCCCATATTTATTACCACTGACAGAAGCAGTCCTTGTTGGACCAAACAAATCAAGATGCAATAGCTCTAGTGGTCTTGAAGTACTTACAATGTTCTTGGACTTAAAAAGAGTTCTTAACTTTTTTTCCCTTTTGACATGCGTCACAGAGAGCGTCCGATCTATACACGATCTTTGGTAGACCTCTTACGAGGTTATTCTTGTTTAGTCTTGAGATTAATCTCAAACTTGCATGACCAAGTCTTTTGTGCCAGATCCGTCGCTCATCTTCAACAGGCACTAGGCATGATACACTTTGATTTGAGAGTTCCCCCAAGTTAATCTTATAATGATTATTTTGCCTTTTGGCAGTGAATAAGATGGACCCATCAGGATTCTTGACTATACATTCACCTTTATTAAAGGAAACATCAGACCCACTGTCACATAATTGACTTATGCTAAGCAAGTTGTGTTTTAATCCTTCAACCAGAAGAACATTATCAATAGAGGGAAAAGGATGCTTACCAATCTTACCTATTCCAACTATCTTCCCTTTCTGGTTGCCTCCAAAGGTGACCCATCCACCAGTCTTTTCACGTAGTTCTTGGAACATACACCTTTCTCCCATCATGTGACGAGCATCCACTGTTCAAGTACCAGGACTGTGGTTTCCTTTGTGTTGCGAAGCAGATCTGCAACAGGGATTATCATGTTCATAGGTACCCAGATAGACTTGGGTCCTTTTTGGTTAGTTTGTGGTCTTCGTCCATGCATTTTGGTTTTCTTTTTGTGTATGCATTTCGAAGAGATGTGCCCACTTTTCCACATAAATTATAATAGGTATTGGATGCATGCTGTTTGTTTTCTTTTTGCTTTTCATAAGATTTAAAGGTCTTATGATGTTTATTGGACCTTGATACTTTTTGAGAAGCTTCTTGTTTCTCAGAGTCATAGCCTAGGCCAAACTTATCGTGAGGTGATCTTAAATACCTCAATATCAGGTCTAGCTTCTCTGAACCTCCAACAAGCTTAGATACGCTTTTTGTTAGGTCAGATACCTCTTGTTTTAATCTAGTTACCTCGTGAGGTTCACTGGACCCAGAGGTGAGTCTGTCAGTTAGACTGACATTCTTAGCTTTCAGCTTATTGTTTTCTTCAATGAGCTGTTCATTTTGTTTGTTGGTATCTTCCAACTCTTTATTTACTTTTGAAAATTTTCTTTTAAGCATAAATATTGATGATGCAATAAAGAAGAATCATTAAGCAGTTCATCATATGCTTCTTGAAGAGAATCAGAAACAGATACCTCTTCTTCTTCAGATTCGGCGTCTGAGGTGTTTGCCATTAGACAGAAGTTTGAGGCAGATGGACTCCTTGGACTGAATAGTTGTTGTAAAGCGTCCAACTTTTCCTTAGCAATTTGGAATTTCAAGATCATCTCCAGTCTTGTCCGATCGAGAGCATTGACGAGACACCAGTTGGCATACGCATTCAGCAAATACCGTCTGATATTCTCATTCGTCCAGTTAGCTTCAGGTTTGGACACTGTTGAGACGTCCTCAAGAGTGGTTGTTGGACGATGATCTCCATTGGTAAATATATTCCACAACTCATAATTTTGAGCTTAGACGTATATTTGAAAGATTGATTTCCAATAAGGATAGTCTGTTCCTTTAAAGATGGGTGGAACATTCCATCCTCTTTTAGAGGTAGCCTCCTGAGTTCTTTCTTCGGGAACAACAAGTTGTTCATCATCCGAAGAGTCTTCATTCTGATTGTTGGACCAAAGCCATAAGTTAGCCTCCTCATTTGTTTCTTCTTCTTCAGATGAGTTAAGATCCTCCCAAGTAGCCATGAAGTTCTTTTTATTCTTTTTGAAGAACTTCTTCTTGTCCTTTAACATAAGGCAGTCAGCTTTTAAGTGACCAGGTTTGTTGCACTCGAAACAGACCAGCTGACTTTTGTCTTTTAGTTCAGCGTGATCTTTGAAGTTTTTCTTTTGGAATGGCCTTCTTTTCATCCCATTTTTCTTTCTACACATATTTTGAATCTTTCTGAAGATGAAGGATAGCTCTTCATCGTCTGATACATCATTATCAGATTGATCAGCATCATCATTGGACTCATCAGCTTTTAGAGCTTTTGAGTTGTTGGACTTCTGAGCTTTCAAGGCAATCCCTTTATTTTTCTTTCCAGGATTTTCAAGATCAAGCTCCTGCTCATGTACTTGAAGCGTCCCAACCAAATCTTCCAGAGTCAAAGTAGAAAGATCTTTGGCCTGCGTGATTGCAGTAACCAGTGGTCTCCACTTCTTAGGCAGGCTCCTAAGAATTTTAGTGACATTCTCCTTGGTAGTGTAGACCTTACCAAGTGACTTTAGATTATTGATGATCGTCTGAAAACGACTCATCATGTCCAAGATGGACTCTCCTTCGGCCATAATGAACAGTTCATACTGTCCAACCAGCATGATGATTTTAGAATCTTTCACCTTGGTTGTCCCCTCATGGAGATTTGACAAGGTGTCCCATATTTGCTTAGCTGATTCACATGCGTGAATCTTTTGAAATTCATCAGGACTAAGAGCACACATTAAAGCATATCTCGCTTTATGATTTTGTTCCATCCTAGCTCGCTCAGCATCAGTCCAGTCATCCTCTGCTTTGTCTGTCCCATCAGAGTTGAGACAAACATTAGGACCATTCGTGATTCTGGCCCAAAGAGCGGAGTTTATACTTAAGATGAAGCATTTCAATCTCTCCTTCCAATACAGGTAGTGAGTTCCGTTGAAGAACGGAGGTCTGGTCATGGAAGTGCCTTCCATAACAGGTTGACTCCCGCTTGGCATACCTTGTCCTATCATATCTGTTGTAGGATCTTTTCCTCTACACGGCTAAGAGCTCAACCTAGAGGCTGAGCTCTGATACCAATTGAAGGAACCTGTTTGAAACACAAGACGGGGGTTGAATTGTGTTTCTTAAGTTTTTAAAACTTTTCGCAAGCAGATATATAAGTTTTCGCAAGGTTGGACGATAAAACGTTTAAAGGACGCTAGAAGTGTTTCCAACACTGATTGGATGCTCACTTAGTCCGATGAAGATAAAGAGACAAGCGTAAGGAAAACAATTCAATCCCAAGACGTTAGTAAGAAAATAAACTAACGCGAAGATAAAGGAAAGAAAAGAACATAGAGATATTATCCTGGTTCACTCTTCACCAAAGAGCTACGTCCAGTCCCTTCTACTTGAGAGCTTTATCCACTATAACAAAAAAATCCTTTGTTACAAGTATTCAACACCTCTTCAGGCAACACTATGTATTCTTTTACAGACAAGCCTCTTCAGGCTCAAGTATTCTTTCTAAGCAAGCCTCTTCAGGCTCAACCAACTAAGGTTTTGAAAAAGGTTTGTTCTACTGACTCACTAAGTCTGAGAGTTTGAAACTAAGCTCAGAACTCTAAATAATACTCTTCGTAGAGAGTGATATGAAAGTTTAAGAACAGAGTAAGCTTGTAAGCTTTGATTTTTCTCTTGATAGCTTGTGTTTTCTCGTATGCTTGTATTTTGCTCAAGTTCGGTAACCTTGCATCTTCAAGGGGTGGAGGTATTTATAGCCTTTTGGCTTTGAGCGATCTTCAGTCTTCAACGGATGGAAAAGATCCGTTCTGATCATGCATTAAATGCTTTGGTCCGTTGAGTCTGATAATCTCTTTGAAGCTTCTGATCAACAAAGTAGACTATCAGGCTTGATAGCTAGAAAAGGGACTGACATATCTCCTTTGTACTCGAAAGTTGCCTTTTGTCTTTCTCAAAGAAGGTCAACTTCTTTATGTGACAGGGACAGTCTGGCTTTTGCTTTTGTCTGAACGAGTGTTACAGGGAATATTTGTCCAAAGGATATAACCTTTTTACAAGGAATAATAAATTCAAAAGCTTTACAAAAGTATTCGCACTTAATAAATAAAGCATTATTGGACTATAACGAATGCACAAGGATAGGAAGAGTCTTTGGACTCATGATTCTTTTCTTACTACTTATTATCGTCCAGTCTGAGTAAGAACGTGAACCACTTCGGAGGTTGGACGAGTTAAAGTCTTTGGACTTAGATAGTCTTTGGACTTATATGGATTTTATCCTGCACACTTAAGGTAAAACGCTAGTTCATAACAAATCTTTGTTCTTCTGAAATTAGTCCTTTGTTAACATCAAAACATAAGGGATTACTGGACCATAACCACTTTGGCTCCAACAGTATTCTTCCCAGAGCCTTCAATGGCATATTTGAAGTATGAGAAGAGAAGGTGTGGAAGATTTATCTACCTCTCCAGAGTTAAATGGACTAAGCAGAACTGATGAGCTTTTGCTACAGAGTCCTTCGATCCAGCTTTGTGAAGGATGGATTTGTTTAGAATTTGATGAAGAACCCTAGCCTTGTCAGTCATTCTTGAGGCTATCAGTTTGTCAGATAAATTCTTCAAAAGACATTCTTTGATGGTGTTAGAACCACAGAGTTCTTCTTCCCATTTATCTTCATAGGTGATTCCAGATTGGGCACAACCAATGGCGTTGGAAATAGTTGCTTCAGAGACAATTACTTCAGTATCAATCACATTGTTCCGGATTTCCCTTGCAGAGATGGTGGGGTTGGTCCAGAACTCCCTTACCAGAGCAGGGTAGATGATAGGAGTTCTTTCAAAGAAACTTGACCATCTAGCGCTGTGAATGTTTTGGGAGATATCTATCCCATGATCAGCAAAGAACTTCATATTGAATTTAAATTCTACCAGAACTTCAGCGGTCTTAACATCGAGAGCCTTTCCTTTCCCCTTCGAAGCAGCAGTGATGGAGGATGAAGATGCCATTGTTTCAGAGAAGAGGGTTTTCCGCAATGAGTTTTTCTTTTCAAAGAAGGATAAGAAGGTGAGGAGTTGTGAAAAGGTTGCTCCTTTAATAAAGAACACTTTAGGGCAAAAAACCGTTCGCATTTCAAAAATAAATTTTAAACGAAAAGAAAATGTGAGGTGACGTGCATTAAATGTCTGACACACGTATCAGATTTTGAAACTGTAAAAAGCAGTTTTACAAATAAAGAAAACAGAACTGACTCAATTAAGGGAATAACAAATAAGTTTTCATTCGACAAAGATTTATTTCAATTAATGCATTGGACGAGCAATCGACACATATTGGACTCACATGTATTGGACTAAGGCAAATATTGGACGCATTCATTGGACTCACAATTGATCAATGAAATGCATGTTCAGATGTTTTCTTATGAATGTGACCCTATCTTTAGCCAAAGGCTTGGTGAAGATATCTGCCATTTGATGGTCAGTATCAACAAATTGAATATCAATTATTCCTTTTTGCACATAATCTCTAATGAAATGATGCATGATTTCTATATGTTTTACTTTGGAATGCAGTATGGGATTTTTAGACAAATTAATGGCAGTAGTGTTATCACACATTATTGGAATGTTACTTACAAACACGTTGTAGTCTTCCAACTGATGTTTAATCCAAAGAAGTTGTGAGCAGCAACTTGCGGCAGCAATGTACTCAGCTTCAGCAGTTGATAGGGCAATTGTGCTTTGCCTTTTGCTTGACCATAAGACTAGATTTGCTCCAATGAAGTGACAGCCCCCACTGGTACTTTTTCTTTCTATTCTGTCTCTAATTATTCATCAAATTTCTTATACAATAGACCCAGATTAGTAGAACCATTGAGATATCTAAAGATTCTCTTTACTTCTGAGAGATGGGACTCTCTTGGATCAGATTGAAATCGAGCACACAGGCAAACACTAAACATAATATCTGGTCTGGATGCAGTTAGATATAAGAGAGAACCAATCATACCTCTATATACCTTTTGGTCTACCTTTTTATCTTTGTCATCCTTGTTTAGTATGGACGTTGGATGCGCGCATCGGAGTATTCATTGGTTTCCAATCATCCAACTTGAAGCGTTTCAGAAGCTCCTTTGTGTACTTCGTCTGATGAATGTACACTCCGTCCGGTGTTTGCTTTACTTGAAGTCCGAGAAAGAATTTTAGTTCTCCCATCATACTCATTTCAAATTCTTTCTGCATTAGCTCAGAAAACTCTTGACAAAGAGATTCATCAGTTGCACAAAATATTATATCATCAACGTAAATTTGTGCAATAATAAAGTTCTTTTTGCTTGATTTTCTAAAAAGAGTTGTGTCCACTTTTCCTCTTGAGAAACCATTCTCCATTAGGAATGTGCTGAGTCTCTCATACCAAGCTCTAGGAGCTTGTTTGAGTCCGTATAAAGCTTTCTTAAGCTTATATACATGCTCAGGATGGTTTTGATCTTCAAAACCAGGTGGTTGAACAACATAAACTTCTTCATTAATGAAATCATTCAAGAAAGCACTTTTTACATCCATTTGATAAAGCATGATGTTATGATGTGCAGCATATGAAAGTAAAATGCGTATGGCCTCTAGTCTAGCTACTGGAGCAAAAGTTTCAGTATAATCAATACCTTCCTCTTATGAGTAGCCTTGTGAAACTAACCTTGCTTTATTCCTTACAACTTTACCATCTTCGTCCAGCTTGTTTCTATAGACCCACTTGGTCCTAATGATAGACTTATCCTTTGGCAAAGAGACCAGCGTTCAAACGTCACTACGTTAAAATTGGTTAAGCTCCTCTTGCATAGCGAGGCTCTAACACTCATCCCTTAAGGCTTCGTCCACAGACTTTGGTTCCAGTTCAGAGATGAAGGTTGAGTCATCTTGTTCTCCAAAAGTTGACCTTGTCCGCACTCTATCATTTGGGTTACCCATAATTTGATCCTCAGGGTGATAAGTCCTGAATTGCCACGAAGGAGGGGCATTGACTACTTGCTGAGACGATAATGCGTCCTGAGTTGCATCTGATACTTCGTCTTTGTTAAGCGTTGGACGATCTTCTATATCATTCAGATTCATATCTGCAAAAGAATCATCCAGCTTTGATAATCTCTTATCAGGCTGTTTGTCATCAAACTTGACATGGATTGTAACAATATTCCATTATCTACCTTGGCATCAAACTTACCAAGTTGATCTTTAGTATTTAAAATAAAACGTTGACATCTGAAGGGGTGGAAGTAAAAAATGATGGGTTTTCATCCTTTCCACAATTCATAAGGAGTCTTCTTCAAGATGCAATAGCTCTAGTGGCCTTGAAGTACTAACAATGTTCTTGGACTCAAAAGAGTTCTTAACTTGTTTTCCTTTTTGGCACGCATCACAGAGAGCATCCGATCTATACACAATCTTTGGTAGACCTCTTACGAGGTTATGCTTGTTTAGTCTTGAGATTAATCTCAGACTTGCATGACCAAGTCTTTTGTGCCAGATCCATAGCCCATCTTCAACAGACACTAGGCATGATACAGTTTGATTTGAGAGTTCCCCCAAGTTAATCTTATATAGATTATTTTGCCTCTTGGCAGTGAATAAGATGGACGCATCAGGGTTCTTGACCATACACTCACCTGTATTGAAGGAAACATCAGACCCACTGTCACATAATTGACTTATGCTAAGTAAGTTGTGTTTTAAACATTCAACCAGAAGAACATTGTCAATAGAGGGAAAAGGATGCTTACCAATCTTACCAATTCCAACTATCTTTCCTTTCTGGTTGCCTCCAAAGGTGACTCATCCACCAGTCTTTTCACGTAGTTCTTGGAACATAGAGTTTTCTCTCGTCATGTGCCGTGAGCATCCACTGTCCAAGTACCAGGACTGGGGCCTTCTTTGTGTTGCTAAGCAGGTCTGCAACAGGGATTATCATATTCTTAGGTACCCAGATAGACTTGGGTCCTTTTTGGTTAGTCTGTGGTCTTCGATCATGCATATAGTTTTTCTTTTTGTGTATACATTTCGAAAAGATATGACCACTCTTTCCACATAAGTTGCAATAAGTATTGGATGCATGTTGTTTGGTTTCTTTTTGCTTCTTAAGAAATCTTGTGTCTTTATGATAATGTTTTGGTGTTGATATTTTGTGAGAAGCTCCTTGTTTCTCAGAGTCATAGCCTAAGTCAGACTTATCGTGAGGTGATCTTGAATACCTCAATATCAAGTTTAGCTTCTCTGAACCTCCAACAAGCTTTGATATGCTTTTGTTTAGGTCATATACCTCTTGTTTAAGTTTGGTTACCTCAGGTTCACTAGACTCAGAGGTAAGTTTGTCAGTTAGACTGACATTCTCAGCTTTCAACTTATTATTTTCTTCATTGAGCTGCTTATTTTGCTTGTTGGTATCTTCCAACTCTTTATTTATTTTTGAAAATTTTCTTTTAAGCATGATATAATAATGATGTAATAAAGAGGAATCATTAAGCAGTTCATCATATGCTTCTTGAAGAGAATCAGAAACAGATACCTCATGTTCCTCCGATTTAGCGTCTGATGAAGTGTTTGCCATCAAACAGAAGTTTGAGACAGAAGGACTCCTTGGACTGAACAATTTCTCTAAGGTGTCCAGCTTCTCCTTAGCAGTTTGGAACTACAAGACCATCTCCAATCTTGATCGATTTAGAGCGTTGATGAGACACCATTTAGCACGAGCATTTAGCGAATACCGTCTGATATCCTCATTCGTCCAGTCAGCTTCAAGCTTGGACGTTGTTGAGCTATCCTCAAGAGTGATTATTGGACGATGATCTCCATTAGTGAATATATTCCACAACTCATAGTTTTGAGCTTGGACGTATATTTGAAAACCTGATTTCCAATAAGGATAGTCAATTCCATTGAAAACAGGTGGAACATTCCATCCTCTCTCAGAAGTTCCTTCCTGAGTTCTTTCTTCAAGAACAACAAGTTGTTCATCATCTGAAGAGTCTTCGTTTTGGACGTTGGACCAAAGACAGAGATTAGCTTCCTCATTTGTTTCTTCTTCTTCTTCTTCTTCTTCTTCTTCTAGAAGAAGAAGAAGAAGAATTGAGATCTTCCCAGCCATGAAGTTCTTTTTCTTCTTTTTGAAAAACTTCTTCTTGTCTTTTAACATGGGACAGTTAGCCTTAAAGTGTCATGACTTGTTGCACTCGAAACAGACCAACTGACTTTTGTCTTTGGACTCAGCATGATTCTTAAAGTTTTTCTTTTGAAATGGCCTTCTCTTCACCTTGTTTTTCTTTCTCCACATGTTTTGAATCTTTTTGGAGATGAAGGATAACTCGTCATCGTTTGATACTTCATTATCAGATTGATTAGCATCATCACTAGACTCATTAGCTTTTAGAGCTTTTGAGTTGTTGGAATTTTGAGCTTTCAAAGCAATCCCTTTATTTTTCTTTCCACCATTATCAAGATCAAGTTCATGTTCATGGACTTGAAGAGTTCCTACCAGATCATCCAGCGTTAAGGTAAAGAGATCTTTGGCCTGGGTGATTGCAGTAACAAGTGGTCTCCATTTCTTAGGCAAGCCTCTAAGAATTTTTGTGACATTCTCCTTGGTAATGTAAACTTTCCCAAGGGACTTTAGATTGTTAATGATCGTCAGAAAACAACCCATCATGTCCAAGATGGATTCTCCTTCGGCCATGGTGAACAATTCATACTGGCCAACTAGCATGATGATTTTTGAATCTTTTACCTTGGTGGTCCCCTCATGGAGATTTGACAAGGTATCCCAGATTTGCTTTGCTGATTCACATGCGTGAATCTTCTGAAATTCATCAGGACTCAGAGCACACATTAAAGCATATCTGGCTTTATGATTTTGTTCCATCCTGGTTCTTTCGGCATCAGTCCAGTCATCCTCAGCTTTTTATGTACCATCAGAGTTGAGACATACATTTGGACCATTCATGATTCTGGCCCAAAGAACTGAGTTTGTACTTAGGATAAAGCCTTTGAATCTCTCCTTCCAGTACAATTAATGGGTTCCGTTAAAGAACAAAGGTCTGGTCATGTAAGTACCTTCCATAACAGGTTGACTCCCACTTGGCATAACTTGTCCTGCCATATCTGTTGTAGGATCTTTTCCTCTACACGGCTAAATGCTCAACCCCGAGGCTAAGCTCTGATACGAATGGAAGGAACCTGTTTAAAACACAAGAAGGGGATTGACTTGTGTTTTATATGTTTTTAAAACTTTTCGCAAGCAGAAATATATTTTTGCCAAGATGTTAATCAAAGAAACAGTGATGGACGCAAAAAGCATTTCTAAAAACTTTGGACGCTTTCTGAAGGGTTATAATAAAAGAACAAGTACGTATAAGAAATCAATTCAATCCCAAAGAGTTAGTTAGAGGATAGACTAAAGGAATAATAAAGGAAAGAAAAGAACACATGAATGTTATCCTAGTTCACTCTTCACCAAAGAGCTACGTCTAGTTCTCTCTACTTCAGAGCTATCTCCACTATAACAAAAACCTTTTGTTACAAGTATTCAACACCTCTTCAGCCAAGTATTCTCTTCAGGCACACTAAGTATTCTTTCTACAGAAGCCTCTTCATGCTCAACCAACTAGGTTTTGAAAAGGGTTTTGCTCTACTAACTCACTAAGTGTGAGGGTTTGCAAATTAAAGCTTAGAACTCTTGAACAATACTCTACGCGGAGAGTGATTTGAAAGATAAGAACTGAGTAGGCTTTGCAAGCTTTGATATTTTTATCTTGATCAATTTTTTTCTTGTGTGCTTGAATATCTTTTTCAGGTTTTGATTCAGGTGTGCATCTCTTGTTTGTATCTTCAAGATGAGAGATACTTATAGCAATCTTGTTTTGATCAACTTCAGTCTTCAACAGTTGGAAAAGAATCCGTTCTGATTAAGCATTAAATGCGTTAGTCCGTTGTGTCTGATAACTTGTTTGAGGCTTCTGATCAGCAAAGCAGACTATCAGGCTTGATAGCTTAAAGAGGTGCTAACACTTTTTCCTTATACTTGAAAGTTGCCTTTTGTCTTTCCTTTTGGAGAAGGTCAAATCCTTTTTGTGTCAGGGACAGTCTGGCTCCAGCTTTCTATTGTACGAAAGATTATAAGGAATTTTTGTCTAAAGGATATAAGCTTTTTACACATAGAATAATAAATTCAAAAGCTTTGCATATGTGTTCGCGCTAAAACAAATAAAGCTTATAGCACAAATAAAAGGAAGAGTCTTTGGACTCAAGATTTTATCGTCTTGACAAAGCGAGAGCTAATCCACTTTGAGTTTGGACGAGCGTAAGGGATTAGTGGACCGTAACCACTTTGGTTCCAACACCTGGAACATCATCAGGAAAAACTTCCGGAAACTCTCGCACTATAGCCAACGAATCCAACTTAGGAGATTCCTTAGCTTCCATAGAGAACAATAACTCGTGTTTCTGGGACACTACTCATCTCAAGATTTCTATCATTGGCAGGCATCAATCTAGATTGATCAAGGAATAACAAGATCTTTTTAGAACAGTGTAACATTGCATGGTTAGCCGAAAGCCAATCCATGCCTAAAATAACATCAAGTTGTTGCATAGGCAAACAAACAGGATCAACAAGAAAAGTTCTATTTTCAACAACAATGGGGCATTTCAAACAAACAGTCATAGTTGTCAAAGAAATACTGGTAGGAGTAGAAACTACCAACTGATGAGGAGGTAAAGAAACATGTAGTTTCAAATGATCCACACATTCTTGGGATATAAACGAATGCGTAGCTCCCGAGTCAAACAGTACCGATAAGAGTTTACCTTACACTAGGAACATACCTTGTATAAGATTAGGGGATTGAGAGGATTCAACTCCTCTTATTGTAAACACTCTTCCTGTGGCTTGCGGTCTCACCGCTTGTTGTCCTGCTCTTGGGTTCTAGTCATTGGGCCACATCCACCTGAGTTGTACCTAGCTCCTTGCGCACATTTCGGAGCTATGTGACCCACCTGGCCACACCGAAAGCATTGACGAGTCTCTCTCACCGGGCAATCTCTGATTAGATGTGATCCTCCACATGTAAAGCATCCACTTGGTTGTTGTTGTTGTTGTGTTCCTACACCTTCAGCCATTCTTGTTGTTGCCGGACGGTCATAAGGCTTCCGTCCCGTCTGAAATCTGCCTCTTCCACCTTGACCTTTCTAATCTAACCTTCATGTCGGTCCTCCAGTTCTAACTTGTTGGGCTTCTCTCTTCTTGTCGTTGGACTCAATCACTGAACATCTCTCTAGCATCTCAGGCAATCGGGTGATATTCAATGGTGTAATCAGCCTTTGTAGATCATATTTCAGGCCATCTTCAAATCGCCAACACACTTATTCCTCTTTAGGGAACCTCTGATAAAACTCAGAAAATTTGAGTAACACCTCAAACCTCGCAGCGTACTCACCAACTGACATACTTCCCTGCTTCAGCCCCATGAATTCTTTCTCCTTCTCCCTCCTCATCAATCTAGGAAAATACTTCTTTAGAAAGCATTCCCGAAACAGCTCCCAATTAATTACTCTACCTCCCGCTACTTGTAACACCCCTATTTTCCTGTAACCGGTTATAATCACCATTACATTGTGATTGCTACCTTATGTTTGGTATGACTTCATATATATATATATATATATATATATATATATATATATATATATATATATATGATGGTTTTATATCCATGGTTATGTTGTGATGAAGTTTTCTTTTGTCATTATGAGACGAAAACCGATAAAAGTTCTGTTTTGATCTGTATCGGGTAATTTTTCGTTTTACATGCCGGAGGCAAGGAAACGGGGAATTGAGTGGAATGTAATGTTGAATTAAATTTTCCATTACCTTGTTGATTATTCCTATTGAAGAGAATTAGCTTTCTTAAAATTCCAAAATTTACCAAAAGTAGTAGAAACCGATTATCCATTTTTGATAAAAACCGTAATCACCTTATTCTTAACCAAATGGAAAATGCAACCAACCTAGTTACACTAGTTAGGCCATTCGGCCATTTTAACTTGGGAAGAGCCAAGATCTTCCTTTTATCATATCCAAGAAAGTTTATGACACTAACTTTTAATGGAAAAAGTGTTTTAGCCATTTTTGGTTAATCTTGTCCTTAAGCTCTCCATAAGCAACAACACACCCATCTCTTTACATCTTGGCCTTCCATTTTCTATGAACAAAATTGAATCATAATTTGGAGTCCACTAGGTGGATCCATTCGGCCATCAAAGGGGAAAAACACCCAAAGTCACTATTCCATTCATTTTAACTTCTCACTCAAAAACCTAAAGCTCTCAAGTTTTCTCTCTTCTCTCCCTTGTCTCTAAGGTTCGGACAGCCCGTGGTAAGAACCCATCTTATTTCATCATTTGACAACATATTCTTGTTCATCTTATCCATCTAAACATCTTTCATCTTTTGAATTTCTTCATTTGAAGTTGTTTACTCAAAGTTATTCAAGAATCATTCAAGGAGGTTTCAAGCTTCTTGAACTTGCTTTTGAACCCCCTACTCAAGAGTAAGTTTCTAACTTAGTTCATTTGCTTTAGTACTCTTGAGAACATCTTTGTGTTACCATGTTTGTAATATTGAAAAATCAAAGTTCATGGTCTTGTTCTTTTCTCTATAGGCCATGGTTTTGGCTTGTGTTGGTGACCAAGTTTTCCCTTCATTCTTTTCAAGGAAGCTTCACAAAGGTAGTGGGCGAGTGAACCATATCACACCTAAAATGGTGGTGATAAAGGCCTCCTAGTTTTGTTGAAGAAAAACCCTAGATCTAAGGTTTCCTTATAAAGTTCCTTATGTTGTTGTCATGTTATGTTATGTTGTTATGTTGATATGATGATTGTATTTGTATATGCTAGAAGAAAATCAGTTTGGCATGGTGAAAAACTATTCTTAGGTCCAAAGACCTAAGAATAGGATTTTAGAATGTTGAACTTGTTTATATTCTAAGTTGCCTTGATAACATGCTTATATGTTGGGATGATTTTCTAGCTACTTTGGATGTTGTTGGATGATTTCTTTTTGCAACACCCTTTCCCGAGTGTCACATTCCCGAACGTTTATAAGGCCGAAAATATTTATTAATGCGGAAAATACGATTTTTTTTTTTTTTTCTTCACAAGATATAATGGGATTAGTAAAGGTAAATAATACTAATAAACGAACTTAGGTTCGCCATGCATTTCTAGAACATGCCTGATAATAAACACGGAACAGAAACAGAAATATCAACATTACTGTATACAGACATAAGTCTAATGTACGACTGACATAAGGGATACAATAAGTACTAGGAGTCGTAGCTCCCAAAAGGTACTACAAAACTGACATAGTCTGGTCGACAAAAAAACTAAAACAGCAAAAAGAGTCCGCCTCCGGGCTCAAGGAGACTACTGGACTGAACCATCGTCATGTCCATCTGTTCAAGCAGCAATAGCAAGTACCAGCAGAAAACATACAGATATGGGTGAGATTCCCGTTCATCAACACAACAAAACAGCAGTAATAAAAACGGGACGACTCACCGGGTAACAGCGTACCCAACATGCTTAAAAAGGTTCTGAATATAAATCATGTTAAGCAGTCAACAACATAATATCATGCTAAACATTTAACATCATAATATAAGGCATTCTTAAACAATACAGTGATGTATAACAGTAAATGTAAACATCAATAGCCATGCAATGCAATGCAATGTATATGACTCAATGTCAACGTCACTGGGTACTACTCTGACCCCTACTCCATGGAGCTAACGAAACATTCGGAGAGAGTGAATGGGAGGACATGTTCCGGTTTCTGCTAGCCATGAGCAAGATGCTACAACATTCGTAACGTGCACGTATCTGGCTTTACGGAAACATTCTCGATCAAACATGAAAAGTACGGCATCTAGTAGAGGATATCAGTGTATTGCACGGATTCGCCACGACACAGAAGAGCTACCAACTGGCCACATGTAAGCCCTTCCAACCCTGATACCTCCAAAAAGACCATTGAAGATCGTCACCGTAAGATTCGCACCCGCATCAAGGTGTGAGCTCAACTCCTAGGCTCAAGGCCTTACAACTATGCAAATAAAATGCCAATGCTTACACAAAGCAGATGTGATCAAGCAATGTCTATCCCCCGGATAAACCTCGAAGTCTACTAAGGTTCTCTTCCTTAGGAACTATACGTGTCTTTTGAAAAACATTACCTTTATCCACCGGATAAATCTCATGATCCCTCCGGGATCGAGTCATCACAAGACTGAAACAATTGAACGACTGATCGGGGTTCGAATCACCGGCCCGTCATCGAAATACTGTTTCAAAACCCAAAACGTTTTATGTTTGTGTTTATGTCTTATGAAGTCGTTGATGTACTAAGTCATCAATGGTATAGTATATGGTCTTGTTTCACCACATATTATACTTAATTATCCCTTCTATTCAACTCTAAGTCAATTACTTAACTTAAGTTTTTAATGCGTAAAACTTTACAGTTTGAGTTGAAAAACACTCTTTATAAACAAAACCATTGCTCGCGAGGCGAAGATATATATCGCGACGCGAGGCTGAGAAGTTATCTTTACTGTTTAGATAGTCTTTCTGCTTCGGGAGGCGAGGATTATATCGCGACGCGAGGCAGAAAAGCTGAATCTTCACTGCTTAGGCGGTTCGCGGGGCGAGAACTACTTCGCTACGCGAGGCCGAGAAGCTGCATCTTTGCTGCTTAGGCGGTTCGCGAGGCGATAACGACTTCGCGACGCGAGGCCGAGAAGCTGCATCTTTGCTGCTCGGGCTAGTCCACTATCTCACGAGGCGAGGCAAGGTTAGCCTGGCGAATGCCTTGTCTTCCCTCTGTCTTGCGGGGCGAGACGGGGTTCGCTGGGCGAGTACCCTGTTTTCGCTTTTCCCTAACTCCTTCATTAATTCTTCTTTTGAAACACTTAGTTTGATTAAAAGACCTATGGCTAAAGAAAAGACATTTTCCCACTTTGGTGACACACTTTCAAGGTTAAAACTTCATTTGATCTTTGGATCAAAATCACTTTTGTTTCTCTTTGAAAACATAGGTTATGAAATCATGTTTTGTTGCATCAAATCTTTGCCAAAACAAGAACAACACATGTTCTTATATTTTCCTCTTACTAAGGCCACAAGCCTACTCCAATGAAAAATGGAGACTTTGCTTCACCAACAAAGCAAATGTAGCTCAAAAGCTCACACAATTATGATAAACCACAATACACATTACTACATCATAATCAAACATCCAAGTCCATCACACATCATGGTCTCATAATCAAGCATAAAAGTCCATACTTGATCTAGTGATCAAAGTAGGTTTTTCAACATACATGGAAATGATTTTCATTCAATCATATCATCATCAACATATGCTAAAGCACACTACAACATACTAAAGCATAAACTCATCATGACAATCTTGTTCTCCAAGAGAACTAAACAAAACTTAACAAATAAAAGTGAACCCAAACTACAGGGTTTCACCCACACATAAACTTAAACAGCCATCTTCACAACCACCATCTTGGTGTGATGAGGTTCATCCCCCCATACCTGTTGATGACCAGATTCCCGAATCAAAGTCAGTTGATCGATTTGTGAACCTCCTGATAATCGTCAACAACTACAACAACACAACAATCAAACATTAAACAACAATCAAAGCCAATCTCAACTATTATAACAAAGAGGATTTCGGCCACCCTAGGTTAAAAAGGTTAGGAATTGATCTTGGTTTCCATTTCATGGATTCAAAGGCATTAGGAAAGCTAAGGATGAAATCAAGTGTTAGAAATCAAAAATTGATGAAAACACTATTCATCATCATCAAGAAGGGTTCAGCCAAAATGGGATTTTGGGCTATGATGGGAGTTGAATCATAAGCTCTTGGGTTTAGGTAGAGATTGATGATGTGAGTTCAAAGAACTTGGTCTTACCTCAAAAGGATTTTTCTACAATTTCTTATGGATTTTCAAAGTTTTGGATCTAAGAAATTCTTTTCATGAAAATGAAGATTGATCTTGAAATAAAGAAAGATTCAAGAAGCTAAGAGATCATAGAAGTGATCTTACCTTGAAATGAAGGAAGATTGCTCAAGGAATCAAGTGATTCCAACAAGTGATTCAAGCTTTTCAAGGATGAAAATGGAGTTTCTCTCAAGAACAACTATGGAGCTCTAAAGGGTGAGGGGCTGTGCGAAAATGAGAGAGTGAGGGGCTGAGTTCAGCCTCTTAAGAGCTCACTTAAGGGTAAAAAGGTCATTTGCCAAAAGGGTAAAATGGTAAAAGTGTAAAAGACTAAGGTTAGGGGCATTTTGGTCATTTTGCGTCCAGATATTTCCGAACGTCATGACGACTCTGGCATACTCTCCCAAGTGTCCCGGGATGATGTGATATCAAGATTATCTTTTGGCGAGTCCCGGTAAATCCATATGTGGCTCCGTTCGTCACCCGATTGAGGATTCCGCCCGAATGAAGGTCAGGAAGTGATTTTTCTGAAATTTTTTCGAAATTTAACCAAAACGTAGAGCATCAAATTCTAAGACTTACTGTCACAATCACGGGTCCATATGAGGTCTTCTGAGCAGTAAAATCATACTGTCAGTATAAAAACGCAGACCGGACTCCGTTTGAGTTTTTGACTCAAAACTTAATCATAGCTTCCTACGATATCATCGAGCATGACTATGGTCTCGGAATATTTTATTTCCGTTCCTAAGACCTCGAATAAAATAAAGACGTTAAAATACTGAAGAATTAGAAAACGTGAAAATCAGGGCGTTACATTCCTACCCCTCTTAAAAGAATTTTGTAACACCCTGTTTTTTTTTTACACTATGCTTATACGTGTTAATATTTGCTTGTATATGCTGTATATATGTTGTTTGTGATTGTTCTTGATGTCCAAGTTCATAGTTGGGGTAGTTTAGCCTTAAGGAATGGTCAATGCATTCAAGTCCAAGAAACATGTTTTACGGTTTTGTTCATATCTTGAGTTCTAGACTTCCGATTGAGGTGATCTTGGATGCGTTGGAAAGCTTAGAGAATTATCTACAAGTCTTATTTCAGGTGTTAAGTCCAAATTCGGCTTCTATAGTTTCGAGTAGCGAAAGAACTTCGCCTAGCGAATCTGGCAGACAGATTCTTGCAGCTCTCTGGTTCGCCTAGCGAAAATGTATTCGCATAGCGAATCTGCGCACAGTAGAATCGTGTTTTTGGGCTTCTAATCAGCCCATAATGACCCTAACTCATATTTATACCCTAAGACTCGACCTAAACCTACTTGCTAAGTCGAAAAACTCTCAGAAGCTGCCTCTTCCTCTCCAAACAAGGATTTCTAAACCCTTTCCAAGGATCCTTGAAGGAGATTGCACCATTGTTCATCGTTCTTCATCTCTTTCGCTTGAAGAGCATCACTGCCATCACAAGCCCTCTTCCTTGTTGCTGCTCTTGAACCTTTTGGGGCTGTGATCGTGAAGTCAAGCGTCGTAAGATTGAGCATTCGTGTAGAGGCAACCTTTTCCGGACCTTTTCCTTCCTTTGTTCATGGTGATCGTCATACCAGGTATGGGGGGAAGAAATAGATCATGAGTATGTGGGTTTTGGGATAGGTTAAGATGAAGGGGTTAACCCATGACCCCTATATGTTTGTCTATATGCATTGTAAATGCCTATGTATATGCTATGAGTGTAATTATGTGTATGTTATGTATATGCCATGTACATGCCTATGTGAATATTGTATAAATATATATGATTATGATTATGGGTGTTTATCTTGATGATATGATTGTAATATTATGATGTGCGATGAATAGTATGAGTATAGATACGATATGCATTGATGAGATTTTATGATGTGCATTGATAATGATGACTTGATGATGATGTGCGTTACAATAAAGAAAATAGGATTAGTGAAAGAACATAGCTTAGGGACGTTTGGCACCCCATAATGAATGAGTTGTTATGAGAGGTGAGATTGATAATATTGGATTAGTTTTGGAAACCCATAGGGATGATTCTTGAGAGATGGGATGACAGGCATAGGGATAACTTAGAAAAATTCTTAAGATTCCCACATCTGTCATGATTCGCCTGGCGAATATCCATTCGCGAGGCGAGACAGAGAGACCATTCGTGGTCTGACGTGATTCGCCTAGCGGATTGTAATCCGCGAGGCGAATGAGAGAACCAAATATTGGGGCTCTCGGGCTCGCCTCGCGAGCCAGGATTCGCCTAGCGAATCTGGGAACCTGTTTAGAAGCTCTCGGGCTCGCCTCGCGAGCCACGATTCGCCTAGCGAATTTGAGAACCTGTTTAGGAGCTCTCGGGCTCGCCTCGCGAGCCACGATTCGCCTAGCAAATCTGGGTTTCTCACCCAGATTCTGTTGTGAAGAAGAAATAAATAGGGTAATGGAAAAATGACTGTGAGATCACAATTCAAGGTTGATAGTATAGAAAAGAACGTTAATATTAATAATGATGATATGATAATATTGGCAATGTTGATAAAGGCAATAATGATGGTTAGCGTCTAGTTGTTTGATGATCATCATTGATGGTCATTGTTGATAATCAATGTGATTGATTATGATGATAATATTGGCAATGTTGATAAAGGCAATAACGATGGTTAGCGCCTAGTTGATTGATGATCATCGTTGATGGTCATTGTTGATAATCAATGTGATTGATTATGATGGTGGATGGTTAGACATGTGTTTGCATGTTGTTGAGCATAGCATGCATCATACGTTGACGTTGATATGTTGGGTGGAAAGCAAACGATGAATCGCAATAGTGGAGGCCATAATGGGTGTTATCCCGGCCTTGCGGGTACGTTGGGTATGGAAGTTCCAGGTGAAATGGGCTAGCTACCTATTGTCGGAGTGACCTAAAGAATAAGCTTGAGTACCCTCACTAGCCACTATACGTTATCAGGATTAGTGAGAGTGTTCGGGGATGGCCCATGGTCTGGCATATCATCCACGTTGATAACCGGACATGTACTCCTAATCGTCTTTCCAGAGTTAGAGTTGTTGGCCACATACATACGGAGTAGTGATGTTGCATTCGCATTGACATGCATCCTTGATATATATTGATTATATCTGTGTTGATTGATGTATGTTGTATGCCATCTTAATTACTATTCCATTCCGTTTACATATATTCATGATTGTGTTTCTTACCCCTCTCTTTATTATTCTTGTGCATATGTTGTGGTATATGCAGAGGAGGGTGAGCATGCTGACGAGGAGTGATCCCGAGGAGATCTCTCTCAGTAGTTAGGATTTATGATTTATGTTATTCGATTTTATTCCGATGTATTATCGGTATATGTATACCAGCTCTGATATGTGACATCGGGACTTGGGTTATATTTATTATTTATGTTTTCCGCAGTTTTGTTTTTAAAGGATTTTGATTATTTCAGATTCCTATGTTTTACGTTATAGATGATGTGATGTACATTACCCTTGAGGATATGTTTTTATTTTAATTGTTATATTTTTTTAAAAGACATGTATGATTTTATTCATGTTTTATTATATGCGGGGTAGTGGGTGTCACAAATTTCGTCCTCGAAATTATACATACCTCTTAAAACAAACTCGGATACTGTTGTTGCATGTCTTCCTCTCTTTCCCAGGTAGCATCACCTGTAGTCTCATTCCAGATAACTTTGACCAAAGCTATCTCCTTCCCTCGCAGTTTCTTTATCCTTCTGTATCTTAACCGGCAATGTCTCATAGGTTAGGTTATCCTTTAGCTGTACTGAATAAGACTCTATGATGTGACTGGGATCAGGAATATACTTTCGCAATTGCAAAACATGAAAAACATTATGAAGGTTGAATAGAAAAAAGCTATTTGGTAAGCTACTGGACCTATCCGACGAAGAATTTGATAAGGTCCAATGAATTTTGGAGTGAGTTTTCTGGACTTTAGGACCCTGCCCACCTCAGTTATCGGAGTGACTCTCAAAAACACATGATCCCCTTCCTCGAACTCAAGTGGCCTACGTCTTTTATCCGCATAACTCTTCTCTCTGCTCTGAGTTATCCTCATCTTTTCTTGAATCAGTTTCACCTTCTCGGTTGTTTGTTGCACTAGTTCAGGTCCTAATGAGGCACTTTCTCCATCTTGGTACCAACACAAAGGTGTTCTGCAACGTTGTCCGTATAAAGCTTCGTATGGTGCCATCCCTATACTCGAATGATAACTATTGTTGTAGGTGAACTCTATCAACGGTAGGAAATTCTCCCAACTTCCGGCATGTTCCAACACACACGCCCTCAACAAGTCCTCTAAAGACTGAATCGTCCTTTCCGATTGTCCATCAGTTTGAGGATGGTAAGCCGAACTTAATCGTAACTTTGTTCCTAACGCTTCATGTAAACTTTACCAAAATCGCGAAGTAAATCGCGGGTCTCTATCCGATATGATACTTGAAGGTACTCCATGCAGTCTCACAATCTCACATATAAATTTGAGTAAGCTTTTCCATAGAATACTTGAGATTAATCGGTAGAAAATGAGCTGATTTCGTAAGCCTATCAATTATAACCCAAATGGAATCGTGTCCTTTAGGTGTCCTTGGTAAACACGTTACGAAATCCATTTCTATGCTGTCCCATTTCCACTCTGGGATATCCAACGGAAGTAACATTCCAGCTGGCCTCTGATGTTCAACCTTTGCTTTTTGACATACTAAGCAAGATGCCACATAATCAGCTACATCTCTTTTCATCCCTTGCCACCAAAACAATCGCTTCAGGTCTTGGTACATCTTGGTTGACCCTGGATGCATACTCAACTTGCTTCTATGAGCTTCGTCCAGAATTAACCTTCTTATCTCTGGGTTGTTTGGCACACAAACCCGTTCTCCTCGTCTTAGGATCCCATCTACTCCTTCCTTGTATTCCGACGTCATCCCTTTCTTTAGATTCCTCCGCTCTTTCTCCAGATACTGGTCGTATACTTGTTTCTCCCGAATCTGATCCATCAGATCACAAGATACTGTAACCATACCCACACATAGTCTTCCTGGCATACTAACCACGGACAGATGCATATCCCTGAACTGTTCCAACTGCTTGTGTTCCTTAACCATCATGGCAGACACATGTAACACTTTTCTACTCAGCGCATCCGCTACCACATTAGCTTTTCCCGGATGATACTGCAACTGGAAGTCATAGTCCTTCAAAAATTCCAGCCACCGTCTTTGTCTCATGTTGAGCTCTTTCTGATCGAACAGATACTTCAAGCTCTTATGATCGCTGAAGACATTGAACGTCGAACCATACAAGTAGTGCCTCCAAATCTTCAACGCAAAGACTACCGCTGCTAACTCTAGATCATGAGTTGGGTAATTCTTCTCGTGCACTTTCAACTGTCTCGAGGCATACGCTACCACCTTCCGATTCTGTATCATAACACAGCCTAAACCTTGGTATGAAGCGTCACAGTACACTTCAAAAGGTTCGCTTGGATTTGGCAATATCAACACTGCGATGTAGTCAGCCTCTTTTTCAGCTCTTGAAAACTCTGCTCACAGGGTTCAGTCCATTCAAACTCTTTATCCTTCCTCGTCAATTGGGTAAGAGGTCCTACAATCTTAGAGAATCCCTCAATGAACCTCCGATAATACCCCGCCAAACCCAAAAAACTGCGTATCTCAGTTACTGTGGTTGGTCTTTCCCACTCAAGAACTGCTTTGACTTTCGACGGATCTACAACATTTCCTTCCTTTGAAATTACATGACCCAAAAACTGCACTTCGTCGAGCCAAAACTCACACTTGGACAACTTGGCATACAACTGTTTCTCCTTCAGAACTTGAAGAACTACACTAACATGTTCAGCGTGCTCTTCCTGGTCTTGCGAATAGATAAGTATGTCATCTATGAAGACAACGACAAACTTATCCAGGTATGGACGAAAGATCCTATTCATATAATCCATGAATATAGCTGGAGCATTCGTCACACCAAACAGCATCACAAGATACTCGTAGTTCCCATAGCGTGTTCGAAACGCTATCTTCGGTACATCTTCTGCCTTCACACGAATCTGGTGATAACCCGATCGCAAATCAATCTTGGAGAAAACTGTCGCTCCCCTCAATTGATTCATCAAGTCATCTATCGTCGGAAGTGGATACTTGTTCTTAATAGTAACTTTATTCAACTGGCGATAATCCACGCATAAACGAGATGTTCCGTCCTTCTTTTTCACCAAAAGCACAGGTGCTCCCCACGGCGACACACTGGGTCTAACGAACTGTTTCCCCAATAAGTCTACCAATTGTTCCTTCAAAGTTTCCAACTCAACAGGTGCCATACGATACGGTGCCATAGACACTGGTCCTGTTCCTGGCACAAGATCGATCACAAACTCGATGTCCCGAACTGGCGACAAACCTGGTACGTCTTCAGGAAAGACTTCCGGAAACTCGATGTCCCGAACTGGCGACAAACCTGGTACGTCTTCAGGAAAGACTTCCGGAAACTCGATGTCCCGAACTGGCGGCAAACCTGGTACGTCTTCAGGAAAGACTTCCGGAAACTCATTCATGACAGGTATGCGCTCTAAGACTAGCTCACTCTTGACCTCCAAAGAAGATAGTAACATGTATCCTTGAGCTCCTTCTCTCAAAGAAGCATTTACTTGGTTGGCAGTCAAAAATCCAAAATTCTCACAACTAGGGAAAACTAAGGTTTTATTTGCACAGTCTAACAGGATATGATTAGAAGATAATCAATCCATTCCTAAGATTACATCCATTTGTGAAAGAGACAAATAGATCAAATCAATCAAAAATATTCTATCTTTAACAGAAATAGAACAATTCAAACAAACTTTTGCAGTTACAATGGGCTTTGCAGTAGGCGTAGAAATTACCAAATCAAAAGGTAAAGAAGACACAGGTAATCCCAACAGATTCACACAGGCATAGGCAACAAAGGAATGCGTTGCGCCTGAATCAAACAGTACAGTTAAGGTTTTACCTCCCATGACACACTGATCTTGGATCAAGTCTTCATTTTGAGAAGCTTCAGCACCTCCCATAGTGTAGACTCTGCCTTTCGCCTTAGGCCTTGCAGCTTGGAATTGTTGACAGAATGTTCCAATTTTGGTTGCATGCATTCCCGTGAGATATGTCCTGCCTTCCCACACTTGAAGCAGATAATCCCTTTGATCGAATAGTCTCTGGTGATGTGGTTACTCTTCCCACACTTCATGCACTTGGTTGGGGCGTTTCCAGACTGACTGAAACTCCCACTGCTTCCTCCAACAGAACGTTGTTGTCGATCTTGTTGCTTTGCATACGGCTTCCATCGAGATTTGTTGTCTCGACCACCGCTTCCTCTCTGGAACTTGCTCGGCCCAGAACTCTATACCCGCTTGTCCTTAGCTCCAAACTCTCGATCAGACGACAATTTTCCATTAGCCTTGGAAAAACAGAAATTTCCAATGGAACTACAGCTCTCTTCAAGTCGATCCTCAGACCTCCTTCAAATTTTCTGCACTTCCACTCCTCTCTTGGGTTGTCCAGAAAATAATTTGAAAACTTTGCCAGACTTTCAAATTTGGCCCCGTATTCAGCTACGGTCATTCCCCCTTGTCTCAGCTGGAGGAACTCCATCTCTTTCTCGTGTCTTGCACTCGTAGGAAAATACTTCTCCAGGAACTTTCCCTTAAAAGCATTCCAGTCCACAGCTTGTTGATCATGCACCAGCATCTGACGGGCTCCTTCCCACCAGTATTCAGCATCCTCCACCAGCATATAGGTTGCATAGACAACCTTGTCATTCTCAGTACATCTCATCGCTCCAAATATTTTCTCCAGCGTCTGGATCCAGCGTTCAGCTAACTCAGGATTGAATTCGCCCTTGAATTGAGGTGGATTCCGATGAAGAAATTCGTCCAGTCCTCTACCTTCTGCGTGTTCTCTTTTTCCTTATCCTTTTATTATCGCAGTTATTTGTCGCACTTTATTTTCAGTTATTTAATTATCGCAATTTAAATATCGTAATTTACATTATTGTCATTTATTTATTATTCAAGAGCTTTATTTACAAAAGTTTTTTCAAATTCAATCACCCACAATTCAATTTATCTTAAAGCAATTTATTTATAGCGCTTTATATTTAGTCATTTTATTTACCGCCTTTGTAATTTATTTTATTCAGCTATTATCTCTGATTAAGTTTTAAAAAGGCGTTTTGATTGCACAAAAGGTTTTTAATTACACGATCACCTAATTCACCCCTCTCTTGGGTAATGGTTGCCATGGCCAACATGTGGTATCAGAGCTTCGGCTCTGGTTAGTAGCTTAACAGCTTAGAATTAAGATCCTTTTGTTGGCAACCATATAAAAGGTTTTTCAAGATGTATGGTTTTGAAATTGACAAACCACCATTCTTTGATGTTGAGGATTTTATTTATTTGAAAAAGAGAATCAAAATCCTTATGCAGTCAATTGATGTGGACTTATGGGATATTGGAGTCGATGGACTCATTCTTAAACCCAAAGAACATCAGACTGAGTTTGACAAAAACTGTTTTTGTTTGAATCTCAAAGCTATGCAAATTCTCCGGAATTGCTTATGCGATGATGCTTATGAGAGAATTAAAAATTGTGATTGTGCCAAGGACATTTTGAATACACTTGATAATTATTACCTTGTCACTAACAATTTTGACATTGAAAGTAAACGCAGGGAAGGGCAAAATTCATTGGAGGAGAATCATCCTCAAGATTATGCCAAGAAAAAGTGTACCATGAGCAAAGAGTCAAAAGTGCAGAAAATAGAAACTATTCTCAAAATGACTCAGAGAAATAGAGGTAAATGATACTAAACTCAAATTATTAAATGATGAATGGTTATATACATTAAATGATGTATATGATGGATTGATGAGTTTAGAAAATAAAAGTTTAAATTGCTTGAAAAATATTTCCTCAATTGAAAAAAAAATATAGATAATTTAAGAAAGAAATATCTTTTTTTTGATGAAGAAAATTTTATGAAATTTGAATCCTTACCATGTTATGTAAATTGCATATCTCTTGATAATCAAGTTGAGGATTTATTTCATGAATTTCTAAAACAAAAGATTCCACATGTGTACAACCTTCATATGAAAAAGTAGAAATTCATGCCAACTACAATTTATCTATTGTTAAACATGATATTCATCAAGATCATGATCACTCAATAGTTGGAAATGAAAATTATTATATGAAAAATGAAAGGAGTAGGACATGCAATTATTGTGGTAAGTTAGGACATATTACTCATATGTGCATCTATAGGAAAAATCATTGTATGAGAAATAAACTTGTTTGAGCACCGAAACCTGCAAATAACTTGTCCACTAATCATCAAGGACCCAATATGAAATGGGTACCAAAAAGTTCCTCTAGTTCTTCAAATGTGCAGGAAAAATCCAAAATTGAGAAACAATCTTGCATGCAAAAGGAGATGACATTAAGAAGAATGCTTCACAATCTCGAAAATACAATTGCTACCAAAAGAAGCAAAAGTCTCTTAATGAGCAACTCAAACAAGCATAAGATAGACGATGTAAAAGCTAGATTCAAGATCAAGCGAATGTGGGTAAGAAAGAATCGTCCTATTAATTCACGCAACGAGGTAACTTTATTCTCTACTTCCTATACATGCTCGAATGTGAAACTTGCTAAATGGAGGTATGTTGATAAAGATCTCTATATGAAATCAATCAAGATGAAACATAGATATATTCAGTGCAATAATCCCAACTTGAATATGATTACTTGATTATGAAACTCTTGGTGAATACAAAGTGACATTTGAATTTTCTGCTTAGAATCAATTATCAATTATATGTCATATGTTCTTGTAATGCTTATATGGTTAATTATTATTTCATGCATATTATGCTTATACTAGTGGGTCAAATATCTCTAGAAAAGCTAGGAGTTCTCAACAAGAAATTATAGGGCTTCATAGAAAAACAATCAAATCTCTCTTGCTATGAAAATGTGAAAATCGAATAGGATAATCGATTATTGTTCCTCGAGAAAACTTGGGACAGAAACATAAGCTTAATAATCGATTGTGATAATCGATTAAAGAAAAATGCTAGAAAATTCCCACAAAACAGAAAGTTTGTAATCGATTATGGAAACCGATTATGAAAATAAGCTTTGCCATGGTAAGAAACCAGAGGCAGCATAATCGATTATTGGATGGAGCATAATCGATTATTGTTCGAAAAATAATAATAATGGGAAAAATATGCCTAAAATACTTATAAATCAAATCTTAATTAATTCCCTAATTAATGTCTTATTAGGAGACAAAATCTGTTCTTATTCACTCTCTCCTAAAGAAAGTTTTCAAAATTCAAAATATTCAAATTCAAATTCAAATACATAACAAATCAAAAGAGAATATATTTTCAAAAATTCCTTCAATATACACAATGATAAATGATCGCAAATATTCTAAGCATATCATAAAGGTTATTATATCACATTAACTCTATTTGAATTTCTAAAAGATTGTGATTGATTAGCCTATATAATAAATGAGATTAATCTTAGAAGGAATAAAGAAATAACAAAAGAGAATATTTTTATTGAGTCAAAAATTAAAATTCTTTTGTTATAAAAGTCATAATTACTTCTTCACTATCCACAAAAGGTAAATTTCTTATTTGAAGAATTAAAATAAGACTTAAATAATTTCATGATCATATTTTTTTTAATCATGAGTTAATTAACCACATCTATTCAAATTGAAAAATCATTATGATTGTGGTAATAAAATCCTTAATGCTAATTGATTTGAAAATTTATTAAGAGAATATTTGCTAATATGCTTAATATTTGAAAAACAAAACAAATCATTGAAAAATTCGTCTCATAAATTAAGGATTGAATTAAAAGTTTAGATGATCAAATAGAAGTCATGATGAAAATTAGACCATATAGTTTGAAATTCAAAAATTGTCTATTTTATGAAAAATCTTTAAATATACCACAAATGCTTAAATGAAAATTTATTGAGATTTTGGTTAATAAGGAAAGATCTTAAATGAATTTGGCACCTTTTATACTTGAGTATCTCTTGTCAAATTAATCCAAGATTTGAAAATTCCAAATTCAAATGCTCTTAAAATTTAAATCTTGGAACTTGCTTAAACTATGAAGGATTGGAATTAAATGCAAATTAATTAGAAAGATCCTTGAGGTCTAATTATGAGAAACATATCAATCTTTGTGAAAAAGCTTTTCAATGTTTCCATAAGAAAGGTGAAACCTTTAGAAATATGAAATAAATATTTGAAATTTGGAAAGATCTTGTTAAAATGATGATATTTATGATAGAAAGAGAAAATTGCTCACATCATGAATGTATCCCTCATTAAGGTATTGAAAAATCATAATATGGGATAATATATTTGAATTTGGTTTAAGGAAGTTAAATTTTGAAATGCATTTAAATGATAAATCCCTTGTGCATTAAACCTAAATTGTTCCTAAAATAAAAAGGTTCTCATTATCAATAAAGTCAAATCTTGAGGGGGAGAAACATTTATAATAAATGCACAGTTTTAGGGGGAGATTTAAATCCTTTTTGTTATTGTCAAATAGGGAAGGTGATTTTATAAGTCTTGATTAATCATATTCCCTCTGAAATCATGAGATACATAGGAGAGAGAAAGCAAGAATATGAAACAGCAAATGGTTTGTCATAATAAGTGTTCTTTTTCATCGCAAGTGTTATAAATGTTTTGCGCACCATTATGAATAAATGTCTTATCTCATCAAGTAGTGTCTATATTTATTGCTTGGATATGAGATGACATGAACATATGCCTTGACTTATGCATACATTTAAATGATTGAATCCCGCTTTTTGATAATGCCAAAAGGGGGAGAGATATATCATTGCATGATTAAGGGGGAGCGATTTCTGGAATTCAAATTCAAACTAAATGCATAAAGTGAGGGGGAGTAATAGGAGTAATTATGCGCTTATCTTTGATATAACGTTTTTTTTATCATACTAACCTATTACTTTGAGAAATCCCTCCTTGAGATGTTTGTCATCATCAAAAGGGGGAGAATGTGAATATATGCCTTGACAAGATTATTTTAGTTTTGACGATTGACAAAGGATTCCTCAAAGGATATGATTGACAAAGGATTCCTCAAAGGATATGAATGACAAAAGGAATCAAGGAGAATGTGAATATGATGATTGACAAAAGGAGTTCTAGAAGGACAAGAATGCAAAAAGCGAAAAAGAGCATCAAGGAGATCAAGTTCTTCCAAACTGGGTTATGGGAAATTTTCTTTCTTGTAATCTGTGTTTTTAGGATCACTTTGTAAGTGGTAGTAAAGCTCTCAAATCTAAAATAAATCACACACACACATAAAATGAACTAAATAGGCTTCAAGCGATTTAATTGGATAAAATCAATTAATAGCCGTTAAGTTTAAAATCAATGGTTTTAATAAGTATAATCGATTACCATCTATATGAAAAACTGATTTTACAAACAGAGGAGTAATAATCGATTAGCATAATCGATGATGCAGCCATTCGTGAAATTGAGCTAAAATCAGAAAAGATATAATCGATTACATAATCGATTATAATCATATGCATGTAAAAGGATCCTTAAACATAAAGGTCCTAATCGATTGGAGTAATCGATTATAAGGCTACTGCCTCCCAGCGCCTTTTGCACTTAAGTGAGATAATCGATTATGACCTTGTGTATAATCGATTATGATGCGAGGAAAATTAGTTTTCCTATTGGGCTTAACCTAATTCCTATGGGCTTAAATGTTTTTCTATAAATAGGGATGTTGTGGCAAGCCATCTAAGAACACAACTCACTAATCCTAGTTGCGCTAAAACTCTGTTTAATTCTTTTATCACTCTCACTACTCTATACACTTTGATTATACTTATATTGAGAGAGAGCTTTTACTCCATATAGTTGGAGTTGTATTGAGCTTCAATTTGGTTTTTATCTGCACTATTAAGAGTGCTATATTGTGGTAAAAGTCAAACGACTCAAACCATCTTTTGGTTACCAAATTGACAAGAGAGGTGATAGCTCTTGGGTTTTGCGGCTCTTTCACTGGGGGAGGTTTTATCCCTGGTCTATGAGGAGTGCTCTGAAGGTTACCAGCACCTGTTAAGCTTGGTTGAGACTCTATCACTGGGGGAGGTTATATCCCTGGTCTGTGAGGAGTGCTCATAATGTGACACCCGCTTCTGGGACATCACATGGTGACCCATTGCGGAAAATAAAACTTTATTAATTTATGCTGGTTACTTTCGGAAAATAAGATTTTCTAAGTATTTAACTTATTTCGAAAATCCGTGATAAAATTTTTTTTCGTCTATCTTAGTTTACCATACATCAATGTAACTTAAACACGTATGTATATAAACATCAAGCAGAGTATACATATTACGATATCATAATATAATAAATAAGGCCTTATACCGACGGCCATTCATACAAGTCTTGGCTTTCAGTAGCCAGAGCAACTAACGAAATTGTTATCAAAAATAAATAGGACTTGTCCTATAGCTGGTCCACCTCTAATATACTGTGACTCCTCGTACATCACCCTCCTCGGCATACTCAAGTGTCAGGGAATGGATCCCCGAATGTTCCAGTGGCATCTTGGAACTCATCTAAAGATGTAAGGGTGAGATACCAATATATGGATTCAAACACGATAACTACATGCATTACACATCAATAGCACATAAGCATATACATTCATTATGTATAAGGTTCTACTGATAAACAAGTAGTATATCATAGGGTTTCATACCCGACAGTTGTTGTCATTTTCAAAAGAGATGCATGACACTTCAAGATTGATCATCTAATTCTTAACTTAATATCCGGAGATCCGAACATCGTTTTATAAAACTGAGCTGATCAGGCTCGATTGCCAAAAGGCACACCGTTGTTAAAACCATTGTACACTATCCAACACATGGCACAGGTGATCATCGTTTATGGTTTTCATTGTCCATCAAGGCACAATGGTATACATCGTCTTGAATGTCCTGCCATCAAGATATCCAGATTAACACCATTTGGCACGTCTGTCGAATTTTAATGCATGGAAAATGTTTCAAGTCTTGCCACTTTTCTTTGTGTTCGTTCTTTCATTGTCGTAGCTCAAAGGCTCCTGACTATTCATAATTTACACCGTTTTAAAACTTCTCATCGTTAACACAGGACGAAACGTCTGAGTGCTCAATCGCGGAGCCCTAGACCAATGCACTAACCCAAGGTCCGTGGTAATAGAAAACATCATTCATCTTTAATCACGTTTCCTCATAACAAGAGGAGGACACATAGTCCATAATATCGTTGCACGACTTCTCTTGCTATTTTTACAGAACACTAGCATCCTGACGTCTCGTATACTAGGTTCACGTTTTCAACGATTTTAACCGTTTTTCGTTCTGTGAAACACAAATCCAAAACGAAGTCTCCGCAACTCATCCAAGTTACCGGATTTTACACCATCAAGAAAACTCGTTTACAGAAAAAATTTCTGTTTGAAAATGGTTTGAAAACCACCGCATTTCGGATAAAACTTAATTTTTGTTGAAAGTCCCTTCCCTAAAACCAATTTTTGAAAGGAAACAGCTGAGACCAAAAACGTCATCCCAGAACAGAATTACTGTTTTTCGAAAACGTTTTCCGTAAATCTTTTCGGAATTAAAATGTCGTTTTAGCATTTAAAAACTTTCCAAGTTAAAAACTTGACTTTTTCCTCTTAATGTTACTTTTTCCACATAAAGATGAACTTATTCCTAAAAACCAACTTTTTCCTACTAACTTCATAATTACTTTTGGATCCTCTTTTCCTTTAGAAAACTTGCGTCGTTGAAAAACCCCAACATTTCCCAAATAAAATCTTTGGCTTTTACTACAAAGCTTTTCAAGGCTTTGATCCCCATTAATTAATTGAGCACTGACCACTGTCAGGCTTCCCAATCAACAATCAACATCACAATATGGTTATAGCAGATAATGCAGTTAAAACACATATTCAACTACCATAACACATATTAGCAAGCAATTATCAACAAATCAAATAATTGCGGAAAGTAAATAAATAAATCACCACACAGATAAATTACACATTTACAGACCAAATATGATGACATGCAGTCATCGGGAGAATCCCTCAGGCATTTCCCCCCTTACCTCTCGAAGTTCCCGGTAAGTGAAAAGTCGTCTGATCGATCCGGAAGTCGCCCGGTTCCTCGTCCGATTACTCGTCGACAACTACACACCACCAATCAATCAATACAACAACTTTAAATCACAAAATTTTCTCCTAATTCCCCCCTCCTAGCTTCAGCCATGTGTAACAAAATATGGCTAGGGAGTTCCAAAAATTCCCATCTCTTGGATTCCATCCTTACTAGGTGTGGTAAGGCTAGATCAACGCCTATTACACCAAAAATTGAACCAAAATCCTACCCACTCACACATAGGGGTTTCGGCACCAAAAACCCATATGAGCTAGGAAGCTCATTTGGTTTCCAACTCTTGGATTATGGTAGACAATCATGAACTAGGTTCAAAGAAAGTGGTTTGACATTAAAAGGATTTTTCTACACTTTTTCATGGATTTTTGAAGTTCAAGGTTCCAAAACTAAATTTCCATGAAACTTGAGATTAAAGAGAGGAATAGAGTTATTACCTCCTTGATGATGAAGCTTAAAGAGAAACCAACAAGAATCACTCAAAGTCTTGAAGATTCAAGAGAAAAATGAAGAAAAGCTTGAAGAAGAAATGAAGAACAAAGAAGAAAGTGGAGATAGAGTTGAGAAGAGGGAGTTGGCCGAATGGCCAAATGGGTGGGGTAGTCTTAGATATTTATTTTCACCTTATGGCAAACTTGTAATTAACCAAAGGACAATTTGGTAATTTTTTTTTGCAAAACCAGGGGCATTTTGGTCATTTCGCGTCCAGATATTTTGAAAATCATCATGACACTGGCACGCATCCCAAGATGATGTTGACCAAATATGACTTCAAGATTATCCATTAGCGGGTCCCGTTAAATCCATCAACAGCTCCAATCGTCTCCCAGTTCGAGTATTCGCCCGAATATAATATATTATTTTAATTTTTGAACGTCAGGACGGATTTTAGCAAATATGTAGAGGATCGAATTCTAAGATTAATGGTCTCGTCCGTTAGTCAAAATTAAGTCTTGATAGTAGTAAATTACTACTGTCAGTGAAAATGCAAACCGAGCTACGTCTGAGTTTTCGACCCAAAATTTAACCATAGCTTCCTATGGTAGCGTAGAGCATGACTATGGTCTCATATTATTTTATTTCCCTCACTAGAGCCTCCAATAAAATACAAACGAATAAATACTGTTTAATTAAAACAGAAAGCACGAAAGCTTGGAAAATCGGGGTGTTACACGTAAGGTTACCAACACCTGTTAAGCTTAGTTGAGGCTCTTTCACTAGGGGAGGTGATTTCCCTGGTCTGTGAGGAGTGCTCTATTTTGTGAAGGTTTCTAGCTGAACTTGATTTAAAAGCTAGTTATTGAGTGAAAACCCTTGGTGGTTGACCTTGGGGACTGGATGTAGGCTACTAGGGTAGTTGGTAGCCGAACCAGGATAAATCTGCGAGTTCTCTTTTTCCCTATCCTTTTATTATCACAGTTATTTATCGCACTTTAATTTCAGTTATTTAATTATCGCAATTTACATTATTGTCATTTTCTTTCTGCAATTTATTATTCAAGAGCTTTATTTGCAAAAGTTTTTTCAAATTTTTTTTTTCAAACAATAGGGCCTCATTAAAACCCTTTGATGCAAAACCCTCCTTAGGGAAAAAACATCAAAAGGGAAAAAGAGTACCATTATTGGTTATTTTATTAATAAAAAAGAGAGTAAAGGAACAAAGGTACATGGGGGGACATACACCAAAACCCATGGAAAATCATTTGAATCTATAATTAGGCAAGCCTAATCTATTTCTAAAAAAGTCATGTCTAATGGAATCCAACATAACATCACTCCACTCAAATCCATTGATGGTCAAAGCACAAGAGGCAATTTTATAAGCGCAAGCATTCCCTTCCCTGTATATATGAGATGAGATAAACTGCATTCTCTTGATAAACTCCATACACTTCAACCATCTATTTCTTAGCTTCCAAGGAACCAAATCAGAATCATTAAATGCAGCAATCACAAGAGAGGAGTCACATTCCAACGATAGTGTAAACCAACCCTTACTAAAAGCAAGCTCAATAGCAAGCATGGCGCCAACAAGTTCAGCATGAAAAGCTGAACAAATAGATAGATTTTGAGCAAACCAACCCAGAATAGCAGCACTTTTATCTCTGAACATACCTCCACAAGCAGCTGGACCTGGACACCCTCTAGCAGCACCATCAGTGTTGCATTTGATCATGTTGCAAAGAGGAGGCTTCCAAATAACTTCTTTGATAACAGGAGCAGCACTATGATGAATAGGGATCTTAAAGTTCTGTAACATCAAAAATTCAGCCATAGAGTTGTGCATAGCACCATTACTGTAACAACCAGTAAAGTAGACCTGAAGGACCTGAGAAGTAGCAGTTTGCAGATTAAAATTCCTGCTATCGAATCTATTTTTATTCCTGCAGTTCCAAATAGCACATATAACATGGACAATGTTGGAAATCACCACATCTAAGGCTTGAGAGCTCCAACCTTTATGACAAACATGAAATAGGCTATGAAAAGAGGAAAAATCCACTTTACAACCAAGCTGGCTGCTAAGCCAATTCCAAAACTGAATAGCAAAAGGGCACTGCAGAAACAGATGCAGTGTTGTTTCTTCTGCTGAACCGCATAGATTGCACTTGGAAACCACTATGCACCCTCTAGTTTTTAATGTTTCATCTGTTGGCATTTTAAATTGCATAATTCTCCACAGCACAAAAGATTTTGAAGGAGGAATGGACCGTCTCTAAATCAGCTTCGACCAAGATAGGACAGAACCTGCAGGTTTTTGAAAAAGAAAAGCATCCTTGAAAGAGAGAGTTTCTGTACTATTGAGAGACCATCTTAGCTGATCTGTTTCAGGATTGATAGGAATAATGACCTTGTTGATCTCTGCTTTAAAAGCAGGGGCAGAATCTAACAAAGTAGGGAGAGACCACCTACCATTAGATATATAATTACAAACCTTAGCATTGGAGTCATCCTGCAACTCATCAGGGAAAGTGAAAGAGTCCAAGATAGGATTGCTCAGCCATTTATCAGTCCAGAATTGACTTTTCCTGCCATCACCAAGCTGCCATTCTGAGTTGTCTTTGATAATAGATATAAATGGTTTGATACCACTCCAAATTGAGGAACTGATGTGATGAGAAATAATACCTTGCCTTTTAAAAACTCTAGCTCTTAATAGATCGGACCACTGATTGTCAGAAATGATCAATTCCCTAGCTAGTTTTAGCATACCAGCTCTGTTAATTGCTTTGATGCACCTAAAACCAAGGCCTCCTTCGAGGACTGGAGAACACATTTTATACCAAGCCACAGTTGCAAGTTTCTTAACATGAATATCTCCAGACCAAATGAATTGTCTAATCCACCTACTCATTAAGTTTGAAAGAGACATAGGCCATGCATAAACTCTAAAGCTGTACAACATCATACCTTGAATCACAAATTTAACAAGTTGAACTCTCCCCATGATGGACAACAAATGACCTTTCCATGAAGCCAACTTGTTCTTAATTCTATCAACAATAGGCATCAGGTGAACTCTTTTAGGTTTACCTTTAAACAAAGGAACCCCTAGATAAGTAATTGGAAAACTGCCTGTAGAGAAGCCAAGCAGATCTGAGATTTGACTCAATCTAGCAGTGGAGATGGAGCCTGCATAATACTTTGATTTGTCTGTACTGATGACTTGACCAGATGCAGCAGCATAATCCATAAACAATCTTTTCAGATTTCCAATATTTCTCTTTGAAGCTCTGCAAAACAATAGGATATCATCAACATAAAAGATGTGGCTAGGCATAGCTATCCCTCTAGGACCAGTCATGAGTTGAAGATTGCCATCTGTCACAAGCTTTGAAATCCTTCTACTTAATACCTCTTCAGCCAAATAGAAAAGCAAGGGTGAGAGAGGGTCACCTTGCCTTACTCCTCTTTTGCAACTGAAAAAACCGACAGCTTTGCCATTCACAGAAATAGACAACTTAGCATAATGCAGGATTGTGTTTATCCAACCACAAAATTTGTCATTAAAACCAAATGCCTTCAAAACTCTAAGCAAAAAAATCCAATCAATGATGTCAATTGCCTTTTTGATGTCAATCTTTATAGCTAACTGGCCACCAAAAGTTTTCTTATCCAGCAAGTTTATAATCTCTGAAGCCAGACAAATACAATCTTCTATTTGCCTTCCTTTGATAAAACCCCTCTGATTAGTAGATACTATTTTAGGAGCTATTATGGCCAACCTGTCTGCAAGAACCTTTGTAATTATCTTGAATTGGAAATTAGCAAGAGCTATTGGCCTATACATCTCAATCCTGTCGGCTTCCTTGCATTTAGGAATAAGCACAACTATATTGGAGTTTAAAGAAGGAGGTAGCCAACCCTGACTAAAAAACTGCAAAATTACCTTGAAAACATCTTCACCAATGATATCCCAATATTTTTGATAGAAGAAACCACTAAAACCATCAGGACCTGGAGCACCATTACCATTCATGGCAAAAACAGCAGCTTTCACTTCTTCTCTAGAGGGCATAGTGCTTAGCATCCAATTATCCTGATCAGAAACCATAGACGGAATAACTGTGTCAACCAAATCAAAGTTAGTACAGTTGCTATCTGTAGCAAATAGATCTTTATAAAACTGCAATATATGATTTTCAATATCTACAAGGGAATCAAGCAGCATGCTACCACTTTGGATAACAGAAATTTGTTGAGTTTTCTGTCTAATCTTAGCCATTTTATGAAAAAATGTAGTATTCCTATCACCATCAATATGCTAATTCACATTCCAATTCCAATCCTTCAACTTGACTTTCAATCTTTTCAATTTCTGAGAAAGAATAAAAATCGGATCACCTATAACAGGAATGCTCCAATCATCTTTAATTAGAGTTAAACAATCTGGATGTCTAGACCACATCTTTTGGAATTTAAAACTGGACTTGTGTTGCCTATCCTCTTTCTTCAAAGTTAAAAGAATTGGGAAGTGGTCTGATTTGCTTCTTGTTAAAGTGCAACAGTCAACACTTGTCCAAAAATCAAGCTAGTCTTCATTGCAAATAACCCTATCCAACCTCTTTTCAGTTAGATGTCTTCTTTTTCTACAGTTAGACCAAGTATATATGGCCCCCTAGTATCAATATGAATGAGCTGATCCACATCACTCCAATTCTAAAAATCCTCACAAGACAGTTTATTAGGTAGGCAACTACCCCTTTGTTCATGAGCATCAAGAACAGAATTGAAATCTCCAATAAAACTCCAAGGGCCAATATGATCAAGTTGCAAATTATGAAGATCATTCCACATTTGACTTCGGGCTATATAATCAGTAGTAGCATAAATGGTTGCCATAAACAGAACCTTTCCTGCAATCTCAACAGAAAAAGATACAAACTGGTCAGAAGTAGAAACAACCTTTGGATTCATATTATCAGCACATAAGCACCATAAGTTGGGAGCCATATTACCTCTACAGTTTACTGCAAAAAGATTTAATTGTAGACTTTGTAGAAATCTTGGAGGGAGAGCAGCAGAATCTATCTAAGGCTCAGAGACGAACACAATATCAGGTTTATGCAACTTCACTAACTTTTTCAGAACTAACCTTGTGTCCATATTCCCTATACCTCTGACATTCCAATAGAACACCTTCATTGAGACACATTTTGAAGGCCTGCTCTAGACCTAGTGATTCTAAGACTGACCACTTTGTGCTTATAAGCGTCTTTCTCTTTTTTCCTGATTTTTTTTCCTCTGGGATTTAGATAGGGATTTGGTGAAACCACCTTCGTTCTCCGCACCAATTTGATGCTGCAAAGAAGAGGGACCCTGCAGGAATTGCTCATTCTCATTGTCATTGTCGTCAACCCAAAATTTACCAATAACCAGGCTAGCAATCACAGGAGTATGCTTCTCAGGACTTGTGTCTACAGTAGGTTGAACAACAGAGACATCAGAGAAGCCAAAGTGAGTGGCCTCACCAATGTCCTCCAACACATAAGGAACTCTGTCTAACAAATAAGGTCCAACATTAGCAACTGGAGTGAAAATGTCCTCAACAATAGGAACAAATGCAACGGGAGTTCCTTGATCCTTGTCCTACTCGCAATAGGAGCATCAAGGAGATCAAGTTCTTCAAGACTGGGTTATGGGAAATTTTCTTTCTTGTAATATGTGTTTTTAGGATCTCTTTGTAAGTGGAAGTAAAGCTTTCAAATCGAAAATCAATCACACACACTAAAATCAGTGGTTTTAATAAGTATAATCGATTAAGGGATTTCTAATAATCGATTACCATCTATATGAAAAACTAATTTTACAAACAGAGGAGTAATAATCGATTAGCATAATCGATTATGCAGCCATGTGTGAAATTGAGCTAAAATCAGAAAAGATATAATCGATTACATAATCGATTATAATCATACGCGTGTAAAAGGATCCTTAAACAGAAAGGCCCTAATCGATTGGAGTAATCGATTATAAGGCTACTGCCTCCCAGCGCCTTTTGTACTTAAGTGAGATAATCGATTATGATCTTGTGTATAATCGATTATGATGCGAGGAAAATTAGTTTTCCTATTGGGCTTAACCTGATTCCTATGGGCTTAAATGTTTTTCTATAAATAGGGATGTTGAGGTAAGCCATCTAAGAACACAACTCACTAATCCTAGTTGCGCTAAAACTCTGTTTAATTCTTTTATCACTCTCACTACTCTATGCACTTTGATTATACTTATATTGAGAGATAGATTTTACTCCATATAGTTTGAGTTGTATTGAGCTTCAATTTGTTTTTTATCTGCACTATTAAGAGTGCTATACTGTGGTAAGAGTCAAATGACTCAAACCATCTTTTGGTTACCAAATTGACAAGAGAGGTGATATCTCTTGGGTTTTGAGGCTATTTCACTGGGGGAGGTTATATCCCTGGTCTGTGAGGAGTGCTCTGAAGGTTACCAGCACCTGTTAAGCTTGGTTGAGACTCTGTCACTGGGGGAGGTTATATCCCTGCTCTATGAGGAGTTCTCATAAGGTTACCAACACCTGTTAAGCTTGGTTGAGGCTCTTTCACTGGGGGAGGTGATATCCCTGATCTGTGAAGAGTGCTCTATTTGGTGAAGGTTTGTAGCTGAACCTGATTTAAAAGCTAGTTATTGAGTGAAAACCCTTGATGGTTGACCTTGGGGACTGGATGTAGGCTACTGGGGTAGTTGGTAGCCGAACCAGGACAAATCTACGTGTTCTCTTTTTCCCTATCCTTTTATTATCGCAGTTATTTATCGTACTTTAATTTCAGTTATTTAATTATCACAATTTTAATATCGCAATTTACATTATTGTCATTTTCTTTCTGCGATTTATTATTCAAGAGCTTTATTTACAAAAGTTTTTTCAAATTCAATCACCCACAATTCAATTTATCTTAAAGCAATTTATTTATAGCGCTTTACATTCAGTCATTTTATTTACCGCCTTTGTAATTTATTTTATTCAGCTATTATCTCTGATTAAGTTTTAAAAAGGCGTTTTGATTGCACAAAAGGTTTTTAATTACACGATCACTCAATTCACCCCCCTCTTGGGTAATGACTACCACGGCCAACATGTGGTATCAGAGCTTCGACTCTGGTTAGCAGCTTAACAGCTTAGAGTTAAGATCCTTTTGTTGGCAACCATTTAATAGGTTTTTCAAAATGTATGGTTTTGAAATTAAAAAACCACCATTCTTTGATGGTGGGATTTTATTTATTGGAAAATGAGAATCAAAATCTTTATGCAGTCAATTGATGTGGACTTATGGGATATTGGAGTCGATGGACTCATTCTTAAACCCAAAGAACATCAGACTTAGTTTGACAAAAACTGTTTTTGTTTGAATCTCAAAGCTATGCAAATTCTCCGGAATTGCTTGTGCGATGATGCTTATGAGAGAATTAAAAATTGTGATTGTGCCAAGGACATTTTGAATACTCTTGATAATTATTACCTTGTCACTAACAAGTTTGACATTGGAAGTAAATGCAGGGAAGGGCAAAATTCATTGGAGGAGAATCATCCTCAAGATTAAGCCAAGAAAAAGTGTACCATGAGCAAAGAGTTAAAAGTGCAGAACATAGAAACTATTCTCAAAATGACTCAAAGAGAAATGGAGGTAAATGATACTAAACTCAAATTATTAAATGATGAATGGTTATATGCATTAAATGATGTATATGATGGATTGATGAGTTTAGAAAATAAAAGTTTAAATTGTTTGAAAAATATTTCCTCTCAATTGAAAATAATTTAGATAGTTTAAGAAAGGAATATATTTTTCTTGATGAAGAAAATCTTATGAAATTTGAATCCTTACCATGTTATGTAAATTGCATATCTCTTGATATTCAAGTTGAGGATTTATTTCATGAATTTCTAAAACAAAAGATTCCACATGTGTACAACATTCATATGAAAAAGAAGAAATTCATGCCAACTATAATTTATCTATTGTTAAACATGACATTCATCAAGATCATGATCACTCGATAGTTGGAAATGAAAATTATTATATGAAAAATGAAAGGAGTATGACATGCAATTATTGTGGTAAGTTAGGACATATTTCTCATATGTGCATCTATAGGAAAAATCATTGTATAAGAAATAAACTTGTTTGGGCACCTAAACGTGCAAATAACTTGTCCACTAACCATCAAGGACCCAATATGAAATGGGTACCAAAAAGTTTCTCTAGTTCTTCAAATGTGCAGGAAAAATCCAAAATTGAGAAACAATCTTGCATGCAAAAGGAGATGACATCAAGAAGAATGCTTCACAATCTCGAAAATGCAATTGCTACCAAAAGAAGCAAAGGTCCCATGATGAGCAACTCAAACAAGCATAAGATAGACGATATAAAAGCTAGATTCAAGATCAAGCGAATGTGGGTAAGAAAGAATCATCCTGTGAATTCACGCAACGAGGTAACTTTATCCTCTTCTTCCTATACATGCTCGAATGTGAAATGTAACACCCCGATTTTTCTCACTCTCTAAACTTTAATACGAATTAAACAATATTTATGTATTTGTATTTTATTGGAGGGTCTAGAAAGTGAAATAAAATAATCCGAGACCATAGTCACGCTCTATGCTATCGTAGGAAGCTATGGTTAAATTTTGGGTAAAGAGCTCGGGCGGAGCCCGGTCTGCGTTTTCACAGACCGTAAGATTTTACTGATCAGAAAACCTAATTTCGATGCGTGAATGAAACAGTTAGGTTTTATATTATATTTCCAACGATATTGGTTATTTTGAAAATTTTCAAAATAAATAAGTCGTTATAAGTTATTGGGGCGTAAAACCTAAATCGGGTGAACAACGGAGTTGAGTACGGGATTTACCGGGACCCGCTACGGATAAAGTTGAAGTCACATCACCTAAGAAGGTGTGCCATGATTCACCGCTATAATGATGACGTTTAGAAAATATCTGGATACGAAAAGACCAAAATGTCTGTGACCTTTTTCATAATTATCATTTGCCTACGATGAAAAGACCGTTTTACCCCTGAGAAATTATGAAATGACCCTGTGACTCACCATTGTCATCATTACATTTCTAGAAATATCTAGATATTTATAGGGGAAATGACAATTATGCCCCTAGTCTTTTGTAAAATGACAATTATACCCCTAAGTTAAATTTCTAAACCTCCTCACCTCTTTTTCTTCTCTCCCTTACGCCTCCTCTTCTTCTTCTTTCTCTTCTCATTTTCTTTCTTCATTTCTTTGAAAGCTTTTCTTCATTTTTCCTCTTGATTCTTCAAAGATATGGTGAAACAAGTTGGTGTCCTTCCCAAGTTTCATCATCTAGGAGGTATTAACTCCATTCCTCACCTTTCAATCTCTCTATTTCTCTCTTTAATCTCAAAGATTCATGGAAGTTTAGTTTTTAACCATGAACTTCAAAAATCCATAAGAAATCATAGAAATATCCTTTTAATGTGAAATCAATTTCTATGATCTAGTTTCATCATTCTCTATCACTATCTAAGAGCATGTAATCAAATAACATGTCTAGCTATTTGTTTCTAGGAGTGGCCAAACCCACCCTTGTTGAAAAACAAGAGTTTTACTTCAAATTTTTGAGTAATGTAACTTAATCTAGTGTTGTGTGTACTTGAGGATCATTGATCCAAGAGTTGGAAACCAAATGAGCTTCCTAGCTCAAATGGGTATTTTGGCCGACACCTCCATGATTGGGTGGATGGGGTTTTGGTTTAAGTTTTGGTGTAATGGGCTTTGATCTAGCCTTAGCACACCTAGTAAGGATTGAATCCAAGAGATAGGAATTTTTGGAACTCCCTAGCTAATTTTTCTAGGTAAGGCCGAACCATAGGTGAAGAGGGTTAAGGAAAATTTTTGTGATTTAAAGTTGATATCTTGATTAATTGATTGTGTGTAGTTGTCGTCGGGTAATCGGACGAGGAATCGGGAGAGTTCGCGGACCGATCGAACGACTTTGCATCCAGAGGATACTCCGAGAGGTAAAGGGGAAATGCCTGAGGGATTCTCCCGATGACTGCATGTCATCATATTTGGTCTGTAAATATGTGATTTATCTGTGTGGTGATTGGTTGATTTGTTTCAGCTGTTGTTTATCTGCTGATGATTATTGATTCTTGGTTGAATTATCTGCTAATATGTGTTATAGTATTTTAATGCATGTTATAAGCTGTATTATCTGCTATAACGTTGGTATATCAATATTATGATGTTGATTGTTGATTGAGAAGCCTGACAGTGGTCAGTGCTCAATTAATTAGCAGGGATAAAAGCCTTAAAAAAAGCTTTGTAGTAAATGCCAAAGATTTATTTGAAAACGTTGGGGATTTTTCAACGATGCTAGTTTTCTAAAGGAAAAGAGGAATCCTAAAGTGATTTATGAAGTTAGTAGGAAAAGTTAGTTTTTTAAGAATAAATTGATCTTTATGTGGAAAAAGTAACATTAAGAGGAAAAAGCCAAGTTTTTGGAACTTAGAACGTTTTTAACGCTAAAACGATGTTTTAATTCCGAAAAGATTTACGGAAAATGTTTTCGAAAAACAGTAATGCATTCTGGGATGACTTTTTTGGTCTCAGCTGTTTGCTTTCAGAAATAGTTTTTGGGAAGGTACTTTGCAACAAAAGATAAGTTTTATTAGAAATTCAATGGTTTACAAAACAGTTTCCAAACAGAAAAGTTTTTCTGTAAAGCGAGTTTTTCCAACGGTGTGAAATCCGACAAATTGGATAAGTTACAAAGATTTGGTTTTGGATTTGTGTTTCACAGAACGAAAAATGGTGAAAAACGATGAACGAAAAACGGTGAAAAACGATGAAAACGTGAAGCTAGTATACGAGACGTCGGGATTCTAGTGTTCTGTAAAAATAGCATAAGAAGCCGTGCAACGATGTTATGGACTGCGTGTCTTGTGGACTGTGTGTCCTCCTCTTGTTATAGGGAAACGTCCTCTTGTTTTGAGGAAACATGATTAAAGGTGAATGACATTGTCTATTACCACGGACCTTGGGCTGGTGCATCAGTCTAGAGTTCCGCGATTGAGAACTCAGACGTTTTGTCTTGTGCTAACGGTGAAAAGTTTTAAAACGGTGTAAATTATGAATAGTCAGGAGCCTTTGAGCTACAACAACGAAAGAACGAACACAGAGAAAAGTGGCAAGACTTGAAACGTTTTTCCATGCATTGAAATTCGGCAGACGTGCCAACGATGTTAATCTAGATATCTTGATAGCAGGATATTCAAGACGGTGAGTAACATTGTGCCTTGATGGACAATGGTGTCATACAAACGATGAATATTGTGTCTTGAGTTGGACAATAGAGTATGACCATTTATGATTTATCAAGTACCGCTGAATGTAATTCCATGTAATCGTGTAATGTCATGGTGTTCATGTACCTCTGAATAAGCACTTAGGTGCTGGTCATTGTTGCCTGGGGCCAATGTACCTTGAGCCTAATCAGCTCAGCTTTTATCCAACGGTGTTGAGATCTCCGGAGATTAAGTAAAGCATTAGATGATGAATATTGAATTGTCATGCATTTCTTTTGAAAATGACGATGACTGTCGGGTATGAGACCCTATGGTATACTACTTGTTTATCCAGTAGAATCTTATAGGTAATGATTGTATATGCCCATGTGTTGTTGATGTGTTATGCATGCAGTTATTGTGTTTGAATCCATATATTGGTATCTCACCCTTGCCTGTACATGTTGGACACCCTGTTGTGTTTTTGGATACATGTACAGATGCATTTCAGCGAATCTCTGGGTCACTTCGGGACCCCAAAGTTGGAGTCTGTTTATATCTACGGTAAAGATGTGTGGACTGGCGATGACGAGGCTTAGTCTCATGGGTTTGAAGTATACTTGGTAGTATACTCTATCATCTTTAGATATTCCTTTATTAGACCAGCTCTTAGGATTTTTGATGTACGTGCATACTAAAAGATTGGGAAAATGATGTACGCCTTATGGCCAAGTTGAGTTATTATTATAAAGGATGAATGGCAATTTGTTTTATATGATTGTTCTATTTTTCTTTTGGTATCAGATTTCTATAACCACTCGCGTGAGTGTTTTTCAAAAAAAAAAAAGTTTTTAGTTTCCGCAACGGGTTACCATGTGATGTCCCAGAAGGGGGTGTCACAATAGTGGTATCAGAGCTGGCCGATGTCTTTTGGGATCAAGGTTATGGAGTCATGATGTTTTTGCTGTGTCTACTCTATGTTTTGTTTTGATAAAGGTCAGTCAGAGTAAGAACACTCTGTTATGATTTGTTCCCTGTGGAATATGACCAATTGGATTGTTTGGAGCTGATGATCCAGACGTGTTAAGACTCTTATAGACGAGTTATCTGAGTTACTAAGGTAACATCTAAGGTAGGCTTCGGGGCAGCTCCTTAGACAGTTCTAGCAAATAGGCTTGAATATGACCCTTATGTTATGAGTCAAGGATGGTAGACTCTTCGCTATCAAGTAATGAAAGACTCCCTTATATGTGAAAGATGTTCAATTGTTGGCAAAGTTGACAAGGAAATGAGTGTGCCTTGGGCAAGTCGAAGAATACCAAAAAGTTTTGGAGTAAATGCATAGGTGGCTAGTAAGCGACAATAGGAATGACAAGATAACGATGTGTACTCTAATAGAGTTGAGGGACTGGAATGGAATCGGGGTGGAGCATTGGAAGTGTAGTAAGGACTAAGGCTTGATGATTTGAACAAGATGGAAATTTGTATAATTGTGTTATGATGATTCGATGTAGGTTTAATCATATTAAGTTAGCTTATACCCGTGATGAGAGTCCTTGTTTGAAAGGATAGACATCCCTATAATGTTGCAAAATAGGAAATTTAGGAGCCTGATAATATTTTTGCGAGGATGTCCCTTGAAAGGGTGGTAATCGTGTGAAGTTCCATCTGGTAGTATTTTTAAGAAATGATTAGAGCCTCCGCTGTTGTGGATTTGATGGATAGAACGTTTGTCTCTATTAGGACAAATTGAGGGTCACACCCCATGGGTAAACTTGTGATCCATGCTGATGATGGTGAAAAATTCATATAATACCCAGGTATAATTTCTTAGGGTTACAAATGATCAGAGACTGAATGAATAAGAATGGAAGAACGAATTTTGACTATAGAATGAGTGTCCTTGGGACTGGTATTAGTACGGGAAAGAATCCCAATGAATCCTATATGAAGAGTATTATCTCATTTATAGAATTTAAGACAGGGACTGGTGTAGATAAGTAAGATGGATGAGTTTAGACTTGCTTGCAACGACCACCATCTGAGGATATGGTTGCCTCTTTGTTTCGATGTTTTCGAATTTCGAGGACTTGGACTAAGTTTGATATTAAGTTTGGATTTTCACTTAGATATTAGAATTCTTAAGTGAGCTTATTATGATTTAAAGTGCATGGGAACTTGTTGATGAGATTGAGACGAGTAGTAACAAGTGGGAATTGGTTTAGGCGTTTGACATAATAATGGAAGTTGATTTAAGTACCCGATCATTAAGGTAATGGTTAGGAGTAAGAATGGAAGTAAGTCTTTTGTGGAGGATTGGTAGTAGGGAATGACTTTCCTGATAACTGATGGATAAGCAAAAGGCTGATGATAAGTTTCAGGAGTTAGTTTTCTTCCTCCAAAAGTGTAGGATCACGTTGGAATTGTTCCCTTGACGAAACAATGTGTGTTGATACATAAGGATGTGTATTTTGTTGAGTTCTAATCAGGTTGAGACCTTGTGAGAACTCATGTTTAGTGAGTGATACTCATATTCATGTTGACGCGTCGTTTATCCTTTTGGGATTGTGTCAGACATGGGAATGAGATGCCTGTCGTGGAGGATTTTCAGGAGAATTTTCTGAGAATATTCCAAGTGTATGTTGCGAAGGATGCTGAGTTTTCGATTGACCTAGTTTCTAGATTCAGTTGAATCTCCATCACTATGGGTAGGATATAACCTTGACGTTAACCAGTTAGACTACGTGAAATGGAATTTTCGTCTGTTTCTTCATCAATTCGTCATCATCGGCGATGTTTTCGTTTACTCTAAGAGTCACGAGGAATATGAGGAAACTCTGCATCAAGTGTTGCGGACCCCACGGGAGAAAAGCTGTCGTGAAGTTCTTTAAGTGCAAGTTATGACTATTCCTTTAGTGTAACGTAAACAAATTCTTAACACTGAAAGTTTCTTGATGAAACTAGTCTAATCACTTTTACCTTTCGTAAATGTGATTCAGTCTGATTTTTTGCCAGACTATTTATCTTTTGATTTCCTGATCTGTTAGAAGGTTCTTATGAAAAAGGGGACTTTATTAGAGTCATGGTTGTAAACATGTATTAGCTATGCATTTTTACACCCACGAACCTACTAAAGAATCTTTTTACATACTGGATATTCCTACATTCTGTTAGGAACGATAAAACCCTTCATATACTTTCCTGCGATAGTGAGACCAAGAAGATGTCCTCTGTTGAAAATTTCCTTCGTGGAAAATTTCTTTCCTTAGCCTTCAAAGACCGAGTAGTGGCCGAGTTCAATGGATCACCCGCGACTCAAGTGGACGACCAAGAAAGACGATTGAATCTTGTGAAGGTCGGTTAGGATTAAGCGTAGTACCTAACGACGAGCATTCTTATAGCAGGATAGACTAGAAGTGGCGGGACATTTATTGAGGTATAGATTACGACTGATACGATGTGGATCTTTAAGTTTAATCTCAGTGAGTGAGACAATTATTGTCAGTCAAGTATTGCTCGAGGCAGAATAGCCGTCGGAGAATCTAGGATGCTGATCAACATCTGTAGTTGAGATTGATGGTATGAGTTTGGAGATTTATATGTAAGTGTCTTTAGTAGTTTTACCTGAGCTGGATAAAAGCAGAGAAAAAAAAGTTCTTGAGGAAAAACTAAGTTGTTAGGAAAGTTCAAGATTTATGGTGTAACATCCCTGTTTTTAGTAACCCTAATTAAGGTAGATGACCTTGATCGGGTGTTCGTATGATTGTGTGATTGCTTGTGTGTTAGTTTGGCACATAGTTCGAAGTTTAGGAATAGGCTTGAACAAGGTTGGAAGTGCCCAAGGTGTAATACGAGAAACTGGGAAAGTCAGAAGGCTGGAAGTTCTTCTCTCGCTAAGCTTGACGCTCAAGCGTGGGAGGAATCCACGCTCAAGCGTTGAGACGCTTAAACGTGGAAGAGGCGGACGTCTTAGCGTGCTGAGTGCGTTGTACCAGCTGTGCTAAGTTTGGATGCGTGTAGACCACGTGTCAGACCGGGGAGCAGGCGGAGTGGATGTGGTTCCACGCTCGAGCGTGGAGAGATCCCACGCTAGAACGTGGCAACGTTCAAGCGTGCAAAGTGAACCACGCTTAAGCGTGGACAGCAGGAACCATAAGTGGAGCTTCCACTTTCATCTTCTCACTTGCACGAAATTGGGGAAAGTTCTACAACTAGAGAGAGAAGCTCTGAGTTGTTAGTGAGAGAAAGCTTGAGGTTAGAGGTGATCGAGCTGCCGAAACGCAATTCCGACTACACGGTTGTGATAGCGGCGAAGTTTTCTACAACTCTGGCGAATTAGTTTCTCGATTCGCCTCAGGTAAACTCGAATCCTTAACACGTGTTCTTCGTGTTCTTGGCGTTCTTCGAGTCTTTACCTTTGTCTTTGATCTGTTAAGCTTGCCCTAGGGCTAACACTATTGTGTATGTGTTGCGCTCGTGATCAGGGCAAAGTTCGTGCTCGTAGATGTGTGAAGATCGGAGGTAGGAGCCGCGGCTGTTCTTGGGCTGTTCGCGGGAGAGAGGGCCGCGAGCTTGAGGAGGGAGAAGCTGGATCGTCACGCTTGCGATCGCGTGGAATTTTGTTCTACAGCTGTTCAGGTGGGGAGAAAGAGTTACACACGTCGGGGAGGCAAGCGTAGACTATATAGTTCGGTCGTATGTTTCATGTGTGTAGGGGAACCCTAAACCCTACGTGAGGTTGAGCCCTGGCGAAGTACCTAAACCCTAGGTTTAGTCTACTTCGGGCTAGCACCGCTATGTTGATACCCTAGGTTAGCAGATTTATGTTGACTGACGTGATGTATGTATGGCTACTTTGTGAGTATCTACTTATCTGCTGACTATGGTATGTGGTATATCTGCATGATATGATGGCATGTTGTTGTATGAGATATTTACTGCTGCACTGAACATGCTGATATTGATGAATTGCTGTATGTATCTCGAAATGCATGTATGCATGAGAATCAGAGGTTTAGTCTGATTAGGGCTTTGACCTCATGGTGGACGTTTGAGCTGATAGTTGAGATTGAGGTTAGAGTTAGAGCTTGGAGCTCATATGGTACAGTGGGAGCTTGGAGCTCGTATGGTTACAGTTGGAGCTCGGAGCTCATATGGTACAGTTGGTGCTTGGAGCTCGTGCTGCTGAGAGCAAAGTTGCATGTGTCGTTATATCAGCTCAAGGAAGATGGATGACATGCATAGCATATGCATATGATGCCAAGTGGCGAGCCGTATGCCGTGTGGTATACGAAGTTGGTGCACCGAGTGCGGGTGCGAAAACAGAAGGGAAGGTCTGTGTGACCTCGGGGATATACTGGACACAGGTGTACCAACAAGAGACCGATGAGGCAGCTCCTATCGTGTCATGGCGGTCCTGGGCACGTCCTACTATCCCGACTGGACCCTGAGTCTTTCCACTTGCCGGTGGATCTTCCAAGGAGGCCCAGATAGCCCTCTTTGTCTGGGACAGTTGAGCGGTGATGCACTCTTATGGGTCACGGCGAGCGGAACGGATTACCGGAACAAACCAACTTGTGGTCCGTTGAGCGAACGAGATGTTGCCCTTAGTAGGGTGTTTAGTACCGGCTAGCATGCATAGAAAGAGTATGTGTCACATCTAGCTAGGGAACGACCGTGGTGTCGAGACACTGAGAGATGGTTGTGTTTTCTATATATGCTGCATTGCATCATCCCTATATTTGATGTGTTGTATATCTTATCTCCCTGTCTTTTTTTGGTATATGTATGTTCATGCTACGAACAGACGACAAGCCAGCAGAGCCACAGGATGGACCCGAGGCATCACCCGTTTATCACCGGAGCATCGCGGATGCCGATTTTGGGGGATATTGAGATCGTGTACCACGACGAGAGGGGATGGCGGGTGGACCCCTCGACCTTTTTGGTAGTGTACACAGGACCTGTTAGCTTGATCTTCAGGAGAGGTACTCCACCTTATATAGAAATCATTGGACCCTACCGTGTTTACCAGTTTCTTCCTTTCCCACGGATGTGGCGACCACCGAGCCAGAGAGAGCAGGATTATAGATGGGGGCACCACAGACTTCAGTAGTATCCAGCAGGAAGGGCTTCGTGTATAGAGGCCAGAGGAGACGTTCAGACCGGTACCTGAAGGCGGCCTTGAGGCGCCGTATAGTAGTGTTGAGTTCCTCCTCCTAGTACTAGCCTATGCGAGTCTATAGGCATACACACGGAGAGGGGCAGGGTAGCTCAGGTCATGCCTACCGCTGATGGTGAGGGCTAGCTAGTGCGTCTCTAGGACTGTGTGGAGAGGCTGATGTATTTTTGAGAGTGGGTAAGAGGAGCGCTGGTGAGGACGTTAGAGAGCAATTCTTTTGGAGTCCTGATGTATATGTTTTTATTTTCAGTTCGCAGATGTATTACAGAGTGCCCTACTGATGGGGCCACCATGTATATGGCAGTATTATGTATATATATATATGTGTGTGTGTGTGTGTGTTCCTTACCTGTTGCGTTACTCTGATAACTATTTCATTTACGTGCTTATGTTGTATATTCGTATGATTTTACCTCGTCTATTTTTAATGAGCGCGTAATAATATCGTTAACTTATAGCTAATGTTATAAGTGGGTTCTAAGCCTAACGGGATTATCCTGCGTAAGTGGGGTCGTCTCGTTACATATGGCATTGGATAATTCTACCTGATGCAAATTATTTTGGTTGTAGTTGTATTAAGAGGTGCAATCAGGTTCTTTAAAGTTAAGAGGTATGTATGATTATAATGTAAATTGGAGATGTGGACCATGTTCGAAGGAAACTATGTTTGAGAATGGATATTTGGGATAGGAACCAATGGAGATATTGTAAAAGGGATGGGTGTCGTGGTTTGAATGTTGGTATTAACAGCGAGAGTTAAAAATGTAGAAAGAAGTGTAAACGGGAAAATGATTAAGGTGAATTCAACGAAGAATAAGTATGGAATTGCTGCCAGATTACAAGTGTCACCTAGGGGAGAATTTCATACAGGGAGTATCATGTGAAACCTAAGGACGTATGAGAATCCTGTCTAGATTTGAGCCACGTAATTTCGAGGGCGAAATTATTTTTTAATGGGGTAGTAATGTAACACCCCGATTTTTTACACTCTCTAAACTTTAATACGAATTAAACAATATTTATGTATTTGTATTTTATTGGAGGGTCTAGAGAGTGAAATAAAATAATCCAAGACCATAGTCACGCTCTATGCTATCGTAGGAAGCTATGGTTAAATTTTGGGTTAAGAGCTCGGGCGGAGCCCGGTCTGCGTTTTCACAGACTGTAAGATTTTACTGATCAGAAAACCTAATTTCGATGCGTGAACGAAACAGTTAGGTTTTATATTTTATTTCCAACGATATTGGTTATTTTGAAAATTTTCAAAATAAATAAGTCGTTATACGTTATTGGGGCGTAAAACCTAAATCGGGTGAACAACGGAGTTGAGTACGGGATTTACCGGGACCTGCTCGGATAAGGTTGAAGTCACATCACCTAGGAAGGTGTGCCATGATTCACCACTATAATGATGACGTTTAGAAAATATCTGGATACGAAAAGACCAAAATGCCTGTGACCTTTTTCATAATTATCATTTGCCTAGGATGAAAAGACCGTTTTACCCCTGAGAAATTATGAAATGACCCTGTGACTCACCATTGTCATCATTACATTTCTAGAAATATCTAGATATTTATAGGGGAAATGACAATTATGCCCCTAGTCTTTTGTAAAATGACAATTATACCCCTAAGTTAAATTTCTAAACCTCCTCACATCTTTTTCTTCTCTCCCTCACGCCTCCTCTTCTTCTTCTTTCTCTTCTCATTTTCTTTCTTCTTGTTCTTCATTTCTTCCAAAGCTTTTCTTCATTTTTCTTCTTGATTCTTCAAAGATATGGTGAAACAACTTGGTGTCCTTCGCAAGCTTCATCATCTAGTAGGTATTAACTCCATTCCTCACCTCTTAATCTCTCTATTTCTCTCTTTAATCTCAAAGATTCATGGAAGTTTAGTTTTTAACCATGAACTTCAAAAATCCGTAAGAAATCATAGAAAAATCCTTTTAATGTGAAATCAATTTCTATGATCTAGTTTCATCATTCTCTATCACTATCTAAGAGCATGTAATCAAATAACATGTCTAGCTATTTGTTTCTAGGAGTGGTCGAACCCACCCTTGTTGAAAAACAAGAGTTTTACTTCAAATTTTTGAATAATGTAACTTAATCTAGTGTTGTGTGTACTTGAGGATCATTGATCCAAGAGTTGGAAACCAAATGAGCTTCCTAGCTCAAATGGGTATTTTGGCCGACACCTCCATGATTGGGTGGATGGGGTTTTGATTTAAGTTTTGGTGTAATGGGCTTTGATCTAGCCTTAGCACACCTAGTAAGGATTGAATCCAAGAGATAGGAATTTTTGGAACTCCCTAGCTAATTTTTCTAGGTAAGGCCGAACCATAGGTGAAGAGGATTAAGGAAAATTTTTGTGATTTAAAGTTGATATCTTGATTAATTGATTGTGTGTAGTTGTCGTCGGGTAATCGGACGAGGAATCGGGAGAGTTCGCGGATCGATCGAACGACTTTGCATCCGGAGGATACTCCAAGAGGTAAGGGGGAAGTGCCTGAGGGATTCTCCCGATGACTGCATGTCATCATATTTGGTCTGTAAATATGTGATTTATCTGTGTGGTGATTGATTGATTTGTTTCAGCTGTTGTTTATCTACTGATGATTATTGATTCTTGGTTGAATTATCTGCTAATATGTGTTATAGTATTATAATGCATGTTATAAACTGTATTATCTGCTATAACGTTGGTATATCAATATTGTGATATTGATTGTTGATTGAGAAGCCTAACAGTGGTTAGTGCTCAATTAATTAACAGGGATAAAAGCCTTAAAAAAAGCTTTGTAGTAAATGCCAAAGATTTATTTGAAAACGTTGGGGATTTTTCAACGACGCTAGTTTTCTAAAGGAAAAGAGTAATCCTAAAGTGACTTATGAAGTTAGTAGGAAAAGTTAGTTTTTTAAGAATAAATTGATCTTTATGTGGAAAAAGTAACATTAAGAGGAAAAAGTCAAGTTTTTGGAACTTAGAACATTTTTAACGCTAAAACGATGTTTTAATTTCGAAAAGATTTATGGAAAACGTTTTCGAAAAACAGTAATGCTGTTCTGGGATGACGTTTTTGGTCTCAGCTGTTTGCTTTCAGAAATAGTTTTTGGGAAGGGACTTTGCAACAGAAGATAAGTTTTATCAGAAATTCAATGGTTTACAAAACAGTTTCCAAACAGAAAAGTTTTTCTGTAAAACGAGTTTTTCCAACAGTGTAAAATCCGGCAACTTGGATAAGTTGCGGAGATTTCGTTTTGGATTTGTGTTTCATAGAACGAAAATCGGTGAAAAACGATGAAAACGTGAACCTAGTATACGAGACATCGAGATGCTAGTGTTCTGTAAAAATAGCACGAGAAGCCGTGCAACGATGTTATGGATTGCGTGTCCTGTGGACTGTGTGTCCTCCTCTTGTTATGGGGAAACTTCCTCTTGTTATGAGGAAACGTGATTAAAGGTGAATGATGTTTTCTATTACCACGGACCTTGGGCTGGTGCATCAGTCTAGAGTTTCACGATTGAGCACTCGGACGTTTTGTCCTGTGCTAACGGTGAAATGTTTTAAAACGGTGTAAATTATGAATAGTCAGGGGCCTTTGAGCTACAACAACGAAAAAACGAACCCAAAGGAAAGTGGCAAGACTTGAAACGTTTTTCCATGCATTAAAATTCGGCAGACGTGCCAACGATGTCAATCTGGATATCTTGATGGCAGAATATTCAAGACGGTGAATAACATTGTGCCTTGATGGACAAGGGTGTCATATGAACGATGAATATTGTGCCTTGACTTGGACAACAGAGTATGACCATTTACGATTTATCAAGTACCGCTGAATGTAATTCCATGTAATCGCGTAATGTCATGGTGTTCATGGACCTCATAATAAGCACTTCGGTGCTGGTCATTGTTGCCTGTGGCCAATGTACCTTGAGCCTGATCAGCTCAGTTTTTATACAAAGGTATTGAGATCTTCGGAGATTAAGTAAAGAATTAGATGATGAATATTGAAGTGTCATGCATTTCTTTTGAAAATGACGATGACTGTCGGGTATGAGACTCTATGATATACTACTTGTTTATCCAGTAGAATCTTATATGTAACACCTCGATTTTTGAAGCTTCCAAACTCTCTAATACTAATTAAATAGTATTTATGTGTTTGTATTTATTGGAGGGTCTAGAGAGGGAAATAAAATAATCTGAGACCATAGTCATACTCTACGCTATTGTAGGAGGCTATGGTTAAATTTTGGGTCGAAAACTCAGACGGAGCCCGGTCTACGATTTTCACTGATAGTAGTATTTTAATACTATAAAATGCAACACCCTTTCCGGGGGCATTACATTTACAAACATTTTAAAATACTCTAAGGCCGAAAAACGGGTTAATTAAAACATTTAAGAAAGATGGGGATGAATTTTTCCTTTTTGCAAGGAATAACTGTAAAAGCTCGTAACCATTTATGCGTGTAAGGTAAATAGCAACACTTCATAATATAAGTTCATAAGTTCATAAAGGTTTACATATGAACCCAACCCGACTACAGAAAGAAAACAGAAAGATACAGACTCATCATAAAAGGTTAGAGATGCAGCTCCTAAACATAAGATACTTGGAGTCGTAGCTCCACAAAAGATAAAAGAAAGGTACAGACCCTCTGACACCCTACACTGGCCAACGACATACTACACAGGAAGACATCCCTCGGATCAACCGCTAAATACTTCCTCTGACTTCTCCTTTTGGGAGAGACAAACGAAAGTAATAGGAAGGTGTAGATAAATCACCTCACTCCTAGTCTCTTCACTCATCACCCTCCAACCAGGACCTATCAAATGAGACCTAACAGGAACCCTAGCAGGGACTATTGCTGGCATCCCTTTGGAAGACATAACAGAAGTTGACTTAGAAGCAACTCTGTTAACAAGTAGCCTACCCCTATCAGAGGGAGAAGGCACTCAACGCATCGGTGGAAAAGTCCATCTAGCATCCCACTTACGGGTACAACCTTGACAGCAGACGACATGAAGACAAGTTGTGGAGCGGTCAAGAACTCTTCCTCTGCGACCCTTGCGGATGGTGAGTGTGGCTCTTCCCATGTGCTTTGCTAGAAGCTCATCATGACTAGATGTCCAAACGCCAAAACCACTGGGAGACTCAACAAAGAGGTGCATCCAAAACGTCGGGTGAACTCTCGGTAACACGACCTTCTCAGGAGACAACCAGAGAAGCACACAACGATGCAATACAAAGTAATGAGGTGAGATTCCCATTCATCAGCACAATACATGGCAGAAGTAAAAACGGTATGACACACAAGGCAATAAAATACTAGTCATGCATATTATACATCTCAATATCTCATATTATTCAATCAACAGCATAAGACATCATCAACATAGGATAATAATGTATAACATGTAAATGTATCCATCAACAGTCATGCAATGCAATGCAATGCGGTGTACGTGACTCAATGCCATATGCCACAAGGGCAAGACTCTGACCCCTACTCCATGGAGCTAAACAAAACAAGAGTGAGTGATTGGGAGAACATTGTCTGCGTTATCTCAGCCCCACAGTGCCACATCAAGATTGCAATTGCTATAACGGCTCACGCCAGACGTTCTTTACCCAAATCATGATTTGCCCGGTGTTTCAGTCAGGACGTCAGTGTTTTTCGATGGATATCCACAACATAGAGGAGCTGCTCTCTGGCCACATGTGTCTTGTGAATATATGCCTTGACAGGATTAATCTAGTTTTTGATGATTGACAAAAGGAACCGAAAAGTCAAGTATACAAAAAGCGGAAAAGAAGATCAAGGAGATCAAGTGCTTCAAGACTGGGTTATGGGAATTTTTATTTCTTGTAATCGGTGTTTATTAGGATCTTTTTGTAAATGGTTCTAAAGCTCTCATATTTAAAATCAATCACACACACACATTACGTTAAGTTAAAAGGCTTTTACTAAAAATAATAGAAATTTCATTATAGCCGTTAAGTTTTCAAACAAAATAATGTACATAATTGATTATGCATATGTCATCATCGATTACACTCAAATCAGGGAAGTCATAATCGATTATGAATATGTCATAATCGATTACACTCAAAACAGAGAAGTCATAATCGATTATCCTAATCGATTATGCTGCGAAAGTAAATCAGCGCGTTTTTTCTCAAGGGATAATCGATTATGGACATACCATAATCGATTATGAAGCGACTGCCTTGTTTTTTAAATGGGCTTAACCTAATTCATATGGGCTTAAAAGTTTTTCTATAAATAGGAATGCCAAGGCAACTCTAAAACACACGAATTCTATTGCGCTCTGAAACTCTGTTTATTTTATTACTTACTCTCACATATTCACTTTTGATTATTTTTTGAATAGAGAGCTTTACATATCATATAGTTTGAATTGTACTTTGAGCTTCAATTTGTAATCTTTATCTGCACTACTTGAGTGCTACATTCTTCTTCTACTTCTTCTTGTTCTTGGGTGTAAATCCCTTTTTCTTTAAAGAGAAACAATATGTCTTGAACTTGAAACTCTTGCACAAAGGGAGGTGATATCCCATTATTTTGTGTGGAGAGTGCTCTTGGTTTGTAAAGGTTTCTAGCTGCACCTGATTTAAAAGCTAGTTATTGAGTGAAAACCCTTGGTGTTTGACCTTGGGGACTGGACGTAGGCCACAGGGTATTTAGTGGCCGAACCAGGATAAATCTGCGACTCTCTCTCTCTATCCTTTCATTATTGTCTTTTACCTTACAGCAATTTAATTTATCGCACTTATTTTATTACAATTTAATTTATCGCAATTTATTTTATTGCAATTTAATTTATCGCATTTACTTTATTGCAATTTAATTTAAGCGATTTATTTTATTGCTATTTACTTTCTAGAATTTATTATTCAAGCAATTTACTTTATAGCGCTTCTAATTTCAGTCATTTATCTTCAAGCGCCGTAATTGCAAAAAGTTTTTTCAAAAACACATATCACCCACAACTCACCCCCCTCTTGTGTTTGAAGTCACTTGTCAACAAGTGGCATCAGAGCTTAACTCTTGTCTAAAGGGCTAAATCGCCTCAAGAGGTAACATGACTTCAAATGGTTTTAAAAATGAGGGCAATTCCACAAACAGACCCCCATTGTTCAATGGTGAAGGGTATGGTTATTGGAAGGAAAGGATGCAAATCTTTCTTGAGGCAGTAGACCTCGATGTTTGGGACGCTGTGGAAAATGGTCCATTTGTTCCCACTCATTCAGTTAATGATGCAGTGGTGAATAAACCAAGAAATCTTTGGACCGACGAGGAAAAGAAAAAGGTTCAATATAATTTGAAAGCTAGGAACATCATCACTGCAGCTCTAAGCTACGATGAGTTCTATAGGGTCTCAAATTGTAAGACAGCCAAGGAAATGTGGGACACCCTTCAATTGACCCATGAAGGTACTACCGAGGTCAAAAGGGCTCGAATGAACACATTAACCCATGAGTATGAGCTATTTAGGATGAAACAGGGTGAAAGCATACATGATCTGCAAAAACGATTTACCCATATAATTAATCATCTTAGAGCTCTTGGGAAGTCCTTCAATAATGAAGATTTAATTAATAAGGTTCTTAGATGTTTAAATAGAAGTTGGCAACCTAAAGTTACAGCTATATCTGAATCTAGAGATCTATCTTCTATGTCTTTGGCAACTCTGTTTGGAAAATTGTAGGAACATGAGCTCGAACTAAATCGACTCATTGAGAATGAGGAAACCGATAAGAAAAAGAAAAGTATTGCTCTCAAAGCAAGTATCAATAAAACAGAAGAAGAAGACGACCTTGATGAATGTGATAGCCTCGATGAAAACGAGGAAAATATGAGCCTAATGGTTCGAAGGTTCAAAAAATTCATGAGACAGAAAGGCAAGGCAAAACAATTCTTCAATCCTCAAAAGAAAAATGAGGGGGAAAGAACTTCCTTTAATCCAACATGCTACAACTGTGGCAAAAAGGGTCATATTAAACCCGACTGTCCTCAAGGCCAAAAGAAACATGAAAAATCAGATAAAAGGCCACAGACGGATAGAAAAGCAAGAAGAGCTTATATTGCGTGGGATGAGAACGACATGGACTCCTCCGACGAATCGGATAATGAAGAAGCAAATTTATGTCTCATGGCCAACCATGAGGAAGATGAGGTAAACAATTTTGAGCTTGAAACTAATTTAACTTATGATGATTTACTTATTGCCTGTGAGGAGTTAAATGATGAAAATGTTAGACTGCCCAAAAGCATTTCTTCATCTAAGAAAAACATTTCTTTCTTTGAAACAAAAATAAGTATTTTGAACAAAGAAATGGAAGCTCTTAAAGAAAAACAAGTCGTTCCAATCGAAACCTCCCCATGCACTTCTTGTGAAAACAAAAAGAATGAAGTTTTTAAGTGTGATGAATGCAGCGTTTTGAAAAATAAAATCGAGAATTTATACAACACGCTTGCAAAATTTACTATGGGAAGAGATAATCTAAATGTTCTTTTAGGAAATCAAAAAGGTACTTATGACAAAGCTGGTTTGGGCTTTCGCCCGAAAATTCATGAAAAATCTTTCAAAAAATTCTTTTGTCCAAACAACACATCAAGTAGCCCCTTTGTCAAATGTTTTCACTGTGGTAGGAAAGGACACACTGCTTCTATTTGCAATGTTAGGAAAAATAAAGAAGTGAATGGCATAAAGACATGGGATCCAAAGGGCGTATTACCCAAAGCTAACTCTCAAGGACCCAAAATGATTTGGGTACCAAAGGTTAAAACTTGATTCTGTGTTGTAGGTGTGCTTGAAGGCCAAGAACTCTAATTGGTATCTTGACAGTGGTTGTTCAAAGCACATGACGGGAGACAAAAACAAGTTCTCCTCTATATCATCCAAAAAGGGTGGCTATGTTTTCTATGGTGACAACAATAAAGGTAGAATTCTTGGTATTGGTACTATTGGTAGAAGTCCTAATCCCATCATAGAAAATGTTTTGTATGTCGATGGCCTAAAACATAATTTACTAAGCATAAGCCAACTTTGTGATAAAGGTTTTGAGGTATTGTTCAATTCGTCTAAATGTATGGTCATGGATTCTAATAACAAACAAACTAAATTAATTGGACAAAGAATTGGAAATATCTACGTGGTTAACTTGGATGAATTAGCTTCAAATGATGCATGCTGTCTTATTAGCAAAGAGGATGAAACATGGTTATGGCATAGGAGAATAGCTCACATTCACATGGATCATCTAAATAAGTTGGTTCGCAAGGACTTAGTAATTGGTCTACCAAAGATTCGTTTTGAAAAGGATAAGTTGTGTGACGCTTGTCAAAAAGGAAAACAAGTAAAGGCCTCTTTCAAATCTAAAAACGTTGTTTCAACAAATCGGCCTTTACAGCTTTTACATATGGACTTGTTTGGTCCATCTAGGACTATGAGCTTTGGTGGTAATTACTATACACTTGTTATTGTGGATGACTACTCTCGCTATACATGGACATTGTTTATTTCTCATAAAAATGACGCTTTTGCTGCCTTTCGGAAACTTGCTAAGGTTATTCAAAATGAAAAAGGTTTAAACATTGTATCTATCCGAAGTGATCATGGTGGTGAGTTCCAAAATGAGGCATTTGAGGCCTTTTGTACTGAAAATGGAATTGAGCATAATTTTTCCGCACCAAGAACTCCACAACAAAATGGAGTGGTGGAAAGGAAAAATCGGTCTCTCGAAGAGCTAGCGAGGACGATGCTCAATGAGACCAACCTTCCCAAGTATTTCTGGGCAGACGCGGTAAGTACCGCATGCTATGTCATGAATAGAGTCCTTATAAGACCTATTCTAAAACGAACGCCCTATGAAATTTACAAGGGAAGGAAGCCCAACATCTCTCACCTTCACGTATTCGGATGTAAATGCTTTGTTTTAAATAATGGTAAAGATAACCTTGGCAAATTCGATGCTAAAGCTGATGAAGGTATCTTTCTTGGATACTCAGTTTCTAGTAAATCTTTTAGAATTTATAATAAAAGAACTATGACCATAGAAGAATCTGTGCATGTTTCTTTTGATGAGACTAACCCAAAATCTATGGTAGAAGAAAGTGTTGATGATCTTGCCAAACTTTTGGGAAATAACCACCTTGAGGAACAAATAAGTCAAGAGAAAAAGGATGAAGATCAACCACCTCTTAGTATCGATGATTCACCTCACTCAAATCTTCCAAGAGAATGGAGAACATCAAGACACCATCCTCTTGACAACATAATAGGTGATATTTCAAAAGGGTAACAACTCGAAACTCTCTTAAACATGCATGTCATTACATGGCTTTCGTATCTCGAATTGAACCTAAAGATATTGATGATGCTATCATTGATGAACATTGGACTCTTGCCATGCAAGAAGAGTTGAACCAATTTGAAAGAAACAATGTTTGGGAACTTGTTCCCAAACCTAAGGATCAGTTAGTCATTGGGACTAAATGGGTCTTTCGTAACAAGCTTGATGAAAACGGTATAATTGTTAGGAATAAAGCTAGGCTTGTCGCTAAAGGATATAATCAACAAGAGGGCATAGATTTCGATGAAACCTATGCTCCAGTGGCTAGATTAGAAGCCATCCGCATGCTTCTTGCATTTGCATGCATTATGGATTTCAAACTTTTTCAAATGGATGTAAAAAGTGTTTTTCTTAATGGTTATATTCAAGAAGAAGTCTATGTGGACCAACCCCCTGGTTTTTCAAATTTCGAATTTCCTAATCATGTCTTCAAATTAAAAAAGGCTCTATATGGTTTGAAACAAGCTCCTAGAGCTTGGTATGATCGTCTAAGCAAGTTTTTACTTGAAAATGATTTTGAAAGAGGAAAAGTGGACACCACTCTTTTTATCAAAAATAAAAAGCATGACATTTTACTTGTTCAAATTTATGTGGACGATATTATATTTGGTGCAACTAATGAATCTTTGTGTAAGGACTTTTCTAACATAATGCAAAATGAGTTTGAAATGTCAATGATGGGCGAGCTCAACTACTTCCTTGGGCTTCAAATCAAGCAATCAAAAGAAGGAATATTCATAAATCAAGCAAAATATTGCAAGGAGCTACTCAAGAAATTTGGAATGAACAATGCCAAAGAAATATCCACACCAATGAGCACCTCTTGCTACCTTGATAAAGATGAGGAAAGTAAGTCGGTTGAAGTAAGTAAGTATAGAGGTATGATAGGTTCACTTCTTTATCTTACAGCAAGTCGCCCCGATATAATGTTTAGTGTTTGCATGGGTGCACGTTTTCAATCTAACCCTAAGGAATCACATCTCACAGCGGTAAAACACATTATGAGATATCTCATTGGCACACAAAATATGGGTTTATGGTACCCTAAAGGTGCTGATTGCACTTTAATTGGGTACTCGGATTCAGATTTTGCGGTATGCAGAATGGATTGAAAAAGCACCAGTGGGACTTGTCACTTGTTAGGAAACGCATTAGTTTCTTGGCATAGTAAGAAGCAAGCCAGTGTGGCTTTGTCCACTGCCGAAGCGGAATACGTAGCGGCAGGTAGTTGTTGTGCACAAATAATTTGGATGAAGCAACAGTTAAATGACTATGGAATAAATCTTAGAACTGTTCCAATTAAATGTGACAACACAAGTGCCATAAACCTCACTAAAAATCCGGTTTATCACTCTCGAACCAAGCACATTGAAATTAGGCATCACTTCATAAGAGATCATGTACAAAAAGGTGATTGCATGATTGAGTTTGTGGAAACATCTAAGCAACTCGCAGACATTTTTACTAAACCATTGCCTAAAGAAAATTTCTTCTTCATAAGAACGGAATTAGGTATTCTTAATGAATCATGTATTGAATGAAATATCTTATGTGCATCATACTATTTTTTCCCTTGTTATCCCTAACTTGTGTGTTGAAGTGTGTAAACAGGATACATGCTCTATGTGCTAAAATTCAAATTTCTTTAGCCATAATCGATTATATCATAGGCATAATCGATTATTCACAAGTCAGAGGACCAGGAATTGATTATAGTAATCGATTACAATTGAAAGGGGGAGAAAAAGAACAAAAGTCAGACGAACCATAATCGATTAGGCTAATGGATTATAAATGAAAGAACAAGAAAGGAGAATCGATTACATAATCGATTATATATTCATCTCAACAATCTCAAATAACCGATTAGATAATCGATTATTCAAAGACCCAGACTATAATTGATTACATAAACGATTTTGCGAATGCCAAAAGTCTGCCACTAAAGGAATAATCGATTATGAGGCACTCAATAATCGATTATGGGTCATGGATGAGCGAATCAGGAGCCAACACGGTAAGACATAATCGATTATGCTCAATTACATAATCGATTATGAAACCGATTAAAAGGTCAGTACCGTTCATTTTGGTCATTTTGGACTGTTTCTAACTTTCCTGAATATATGCCTTCCTCTTGTTTGCACTTTTCCCGCTTTTTTGATAATGCCAAAAAGGGGAGAGTTATATGATTGCATAGTTCAGGGAGAGTTTGCATGCTTTAGGGGGAGTTGCTATTTTTAAATTTTGCATAAAAATAAGGTGTAGAGTATTTTATCTGTGCATTAACTCTGATTTCTTAAAATTCAAATACTCTATCTCGTCTCTAGAGCAAATCCCTCCTTGAGATGTTTGTCATCATCAAAAAGGGGGAGAATGTGAATATATGCCTTGACAGGATTAATCTAGTTTTTGATGATTGACAAAAGGAACCGGAAAGTCAAGTATACAAAAAGCGGAAAAGAAGATCAAGGAGATCAAGTGCTTCAAGACTGGGTTATGGGAATTTTTATTTCTTGTAATCGGTGTTTATTAGGATCTTTTTGTAAATGGTTCTAAAGCTCTCATATTTAAAATCAATCACACACACACATTACGTTAACTTAAAAGGCTTTTACTAAAAATAATAGAAATTTCATTATAGCCGTTAAGTTTTCAAACAAAATAATGTACATAATCGATTATGCATATGTCATAATCGATTACACTCAAATCAAGGAAGTCATAATCGATTATGAATATGTCATAATCGATTACACTCAAAACAGAGAAGTCATAATCGATTATCCTAATCGATTATGCTGCGAAAGTAAATCAGCGCGTTTTTTCTCAAGGGATAATCGATTATGGACATACCATAATCGATTATGAAGCGACTGCCTTGTTTTTTAAATGGGCTTAACCTAATTCCTATGGGCTTAAAAGTTTTTCTATAAATAGGAATGTCAAGGCAACTCTAAAACACACGAATCCTATTGCGCTCTGAAACTCTGTTTATTTTATTACTTACTCTCACATATTCACTTTTGATTATTTTTTGAATAGAGAGCTTTACATATCATATAGTTTGAATTGTACTTTGAGCTTCAATTTGTAATCTTTATCTGCACTACTTGAGTGTTATATTCTTCTTCTACTTCTTCTTGTTCTTGGGTGTAAATCCCTTTTTCTTTAAAGAGAAACAATATCTCTTGAACTTGAGACTCTTGCACAAAGGGAGGTGATATCCCATTATTTTGTGTGGAGAGTGCTCTTGGTTTGTAAAGGTTTCTAGCTGCACCTGATTTAAAAGCTAGTTATTGAGTGAAAACCCTTGGTGTTTGACCTTGGGGACTGGACGTAGGCCACAGGGTATTTATTGGCCGAACCAGGATAAATCTGCGGCTCTCTTTCTCTATCCTTTCATTATTGTCTTTTACCTTACAGCAATTTAATTTATCGCACTTATTTTATTGCAATTTAATTTATCGCAATTTATTTTATTGTAATTTAATTTATCGCATTTACTTTATTGCAATTTAATTTAAGCGATTTATTTTATTGCTATTTACTTTCTAGAATTTATTATTCAAGCAATTTACTTTACAGCGCTTCTAATTTCAGTCATTTATCTTCAAGCGCCATAATTGCAAAAAGTTTTTTCAAAAACACATATCACCCACAATTCACCCCCCTCTTGTGTTTGAAGTCACTTGTCAACAAGTCTTCCCCAACCCCCAACATCCCCAAGATCCTCATGATCGACATGTCAGACAATCGCACTTGCACCAAGGTGTAATGTCAACTCCTAGGCATACCTCCCAACTCATGCACAGATGCACATGCATGCCAAGAAATTTCATAATACAGCCACATACTATCTCATCACTGCAGTACCACGTTTATCTCTTGATAAACCACAGGATACCCTTACAGGACCCACTTTCACACGACTTGCCATCAGTCGCCCATTCTTGGTTCCGTTCCTTGCAATCACGTACCACTTCGTCGTTCGTAACACGATGTTCACGTCTTATGATTCATTAGTTCATAACCTAGATGTATTATGGAGGACGGGGTCCACAAGGATTCCTTTATCATATATTCTCACTTATCTATCAAAGAAAGCATTACTTATTTTGTATAAGTAATTCTTTGTGATTAAATATTATGGATCCTTAGATGACCTAAATCATCAAGGGTGTGGGACATGGTTCTCCATGACCACAAGGTATAGGTGCATGTCTTTTATTTAGTCTTTGTGAATCCGTTATGGAACTCATTGAATTTCCTTTAGAAGATAATATGTATTTACGCTATTATAGTAAAGTCTTTAAAATACTCTCCTTGGTAGTAAACAAGTTCATGGAATCTCCTTTATACATTGTTTTGAAAACTCTATACATATGCTCGTAAGGTATCCAAAACCCCAAGATACACAGTACCTTGTCTTTTGCCAAACTAGCATAAAACTTCTTTTGAAATAATACTCATTTCCTTTACTTAGCATAAAAAGGGAAAACATATCTTTCTTTAAATAACCTTTTCATTTTCAAATGAAAACTATAACTCATTTGTTTTGTAAGATTTCAAAATTAATCATAGTAGTGTAAAGATTCATCGTTTTAAAGAAAACACTTACAAGAATTCTCATTTCTCTTGAAAGTAGGTTTGCTAACCAAGACCTTTGGAAACCACATGAATCATTTAGAAAACTCTTTGTTCTTGAAAATATTTTCCTTGAAACAATATGATAAAATAAGTGGTTGATCAACATCAAACCCTCATATCCTTGAATACTTTTCACACGAGATCAAAATACTTAATGTACAACACTTGGTTCTTTGGAACCAAAACTTGAATTCTTTGGAAAACCTTTTTAATTTCTATTCCCTTTATACTTTAGTATAAACACATTAAGCCTCTTAGCATCAACATTTTAGGTTCCTAGCCCTAATTACTATGGTATGGCCGAATGCTTCCATGTAAGTAAGGTAGGTCTTTTTAATTTCTTTTGCCTTCTTGGAATCATTTAAGTCCATTACACCTTACTTGAACATAGAAGCTTTGGCTTCCCCTTTTTATCTTAATAAGGCTGAACCTCACATGGTGTTTTCGAACAAAATACAAGCCATCCAACAACATGCTAGCTTCATAAAAAACATCTCAACATATAGTCATTCCATCAAGTAGTAAATGCATGAACAAGTTCATCATTCAAAAATCCTATCCTTAGGACTTGAACCTAAGAATAGTTTTTCACCATGCCAAAATGATTTTCAACACTAACACTGAAACACAAATAGTCACACCAACATCATAACACACAATTCCAAATATCAACACCAAAACCCGTATACAGAAAATTTCAGCATATCAAGCATCAACTTGTGACAAACATTTGATTGACCAAACGAACTCAGATTTGAGCAAATGAGGACTCATATGAAAGCTTAGGATGCATAATTTTTGGTTATAAATTCATTTTCACAAAAAATAACCGAGTCAGTACAGTTTTACGAAAGAAGCCACTGTATTCAGAATCCAAGACAGAAATTTGTGCTGGGATTGAAATAGGTTTTCAAGGGTCAATTCTTCATGAAAACACACGAAATTTGTACTCAAAATGAAGCCCAAGATGTATATTTTCAGGAACAAAAACAATTTTTAAAATCCAATATCTATGTTGAGAGAAAAACCGAAATGACTCACACAAGGTCAGATCCGAAAATCACATTTTCCCAAACTCTTTTCAACAAAAGATGAAGGAACTCTAGGTTAGGGTTTTCCCTCACATAAAAATTATTTTCAACCATTCAAACACATCAATGAACACAAATCAAGCAACAAATAATTATTACAACATTGTTCTCATAGAGAACCAAATAGACAAAGTAGGAAACCCTTGGTTTAGGGTTTCCCTAAACCAAACCCATAAACCATCTTCACCACCACCAATGTGGTGTGATGAGGTTCACTCCCTCATTACCTCTTGTAGATCCTTAGGATGAGCAAAAATCCAAGCTCCAAGAAAGAGTGACAAGGCCGAATCTTCATAAAAAAAGAAAAGGTAAGATCTTGAACTTGTTTCACAAAAGTCATGAACTAGAAGTTGTTTCATGATTCTAAGAAAAGATATGAAGAGAAAAGTAAGATTAGTGACTTACTTAGTGAAGAACACATGATGAACAAAGTTGGTGGTCTTGAGGGTCAAGAACCAAGTTCCTCCAATCAAGAAACTTTCTTCATCAAAGATGATCTAGAGATCAAGACAAGAACAACTATGGTTTTAGATTTTAGAAACAAGTTTTGGTTCATAAGCTATGAAGCCAAAACCGTATGAACACTTAAGAGAGAGAAGAGAGGATTTTTTTCCCAAGTTCATGAAGGACTAGTTTTGATTCAAGTAAGTGGGAAAAAATGGTGTTTTGGTGTCTTAAACACCATAAGGCCGTGAGCCTTTTCTCAACTTTGGGGCAACCAACTTAAATCAAATGCTTAGGTAGAATAATAGGTAATTAAGTGTTTAGGGCCAAGAATTTAATTCAAAAAGTTAAAGACATTTGATGGAAATTGTGTAATTAATCCAAGGGCCAAGAATTAAAGAGGTAATACTTGTTGATCTCATATTAAAAGAAGTAGAGATTAACCATAAATAGGTTAATTGGCTTTCTCCATAAAAGGAAAAGATGCTAGGTTATTGACCAAGAGTCATAAGAATTTAATCTATTGGTTAAAGGAATCAAAAGGTGATGGACGGTTGACAATGTCTCGTGAAGCGTGAGATGCAGTCATGAACTACTCCCGACTCTGGGCCAGAACAACTTCCCCGGCCCTGGCACGCATCCCAAGGTAAAGCGGTCCCGATTAAAATGATAATATTTTTATCGGTTCCGGCTCAAAACAGCACATTGGGTTCAAAACAACATTTTATGATTATTAAGTTCATAATTGAAATTCAAATATGAATTTCCAATTATCAACTATTATTATGATTATGATTAATCGAATTGTGTTCTTAGTCAAGTTATTCACACAAACAGTTAAAAAGGTAGACATGGCATTTTTAGGATGTTACATAAAGACCTAATTTTGACCCGTGAACGAGACAGTAAGTATTAGAACTTAGTTCTCTACAATTTTGCTAAAATCCGTCCTTACGTTAAAAAGTGAAAATAATATATTATATTCGGACATATAATCAAACGGGGAAACGATTGGAGCTGCAGATGAATTTAACGGGACTCGCTAACGGATAATCTTGAAGTCATGTCAGGTCAACATCATCTTGGGATGCGTGCCAGTGTCATGATGATTTTCAAAATATTTGGACGCGAAATGACCAAAATGCCCCTGATCTTTTAACAAAATTCCCAAAATGTCCTAAGCTTAATTTCAAGTTTGCCATTGAGTGAAAATATCTCTATTTCTCTCCCACCACAAGGCCATTTCGAGCAGCCCCTTCTTTTCCTCTTCTTCACTTGTACTTCATTGTTCTTTAAGTTCCTCCACCATTTCTCTTCATTTTTCTTCTTAATCTTCAAGATTTTGGTGAAACAAAGTTGATTTCTTCTTAAGCTTTGTCATCTAGGAGGTAAAGACTCCATCCTTGACCTCTTAATCTCTCTATTTCTCTCTTTAATCCTTATGATTCATGGAAGTTTAGTTTTGAACCATAAACTTCAAAAATCCATGGAAAATTGTAGAAAAATCCTTTTAATGTCAAACCACTTTCTTTCAACTAGGTTCATGATTGTCTATCATAATCCAAGAGTTGGAAACCAAATGAGCTTCCTAGCTCAAATGGGTTTTTTTGGCCGAAACCTCCATGTTTGGGTGGATGGGGTTTTGGTTCAAGTTTTGGTGTAATAGGCTTTGATCTAGCCTTAGCACACCTAGTAAGGATGGAATCCAAGAGATAGGAATTTTTGGACATCCCCAGCTATTTTATTTAGCTATGGCCGAACCTAGGAGGAGATGAATAGTAGAAAATTTTGTGATTTGAAGTTGATATCTTGATTGATTGATTGTGTGCAGTTGTCGACGAGTAATCGGACGAGAAATCGGGTGACTTCCGAATCGATCGGGCGACTTTCCGCTTACCGGGGAGCTTCAAGAGGTAAGGGGAAATGCTTGAGGGATTCTCCCGATAACTGTGTGTTATCATAGTTGGTCTGAAAATGTGTAATTTATCTTTGTGGTGATTGATTTATTTACTTTCCGTAATTATTTGATTTGTTGATAATTGTTTGCTAATATGTGTTATGATAGTTGATTAACTACTTTTACCTATATATCTGCTATAACCATATTATGATGTCAATTATTGTTTGGAAAGCCTGACAGTGGTCAATGCTCAATTAATTAACGAGGGGTAAAAGCCTTGAAAAGCTTTGTCGTAAACGCCAAAGATTTATCTGGGAAACGTTGGGAATTTTCAACGACGCTAGATTTCTAAAAGAAAAAGAGGATCCTAAAGTAATTTATGAAGTTTGCAGGAAAAGTTAGTTTTTAAGAATAAATTAATCTTTATGTGGAAAAAGTAACATTAAGAGGAAAAAGTCCAGTTTTTCAACTAAGGATGTTTTTAATGCTAAACGACGTTTAATTTCGAAAAGATTTTCGGAAAACGTTTTCGAAAAATAGTGATACTGTTCTGGGATGACGTTTTTGGTCTCAGCTGTTTCCTTTCAAAAATTGGTTTATTGGGAAGGGACTTTCAACAAAAGATAAGTTTTATCAGAAATTCAATTCTTTACAAACAACTTTCAAACAGAAAAGTTTTTCTATAAAACGAGTTTTCCCAATGGTGTAAAATCCAACAACTTGGATGAGTTGCGGAGATTTCGTTTTGGATTTGTGTTTCACAGAACGAAAAACGGTGGAAAATGTTGAAAACGTGAACCTAGTATATGAGACGTCTGGATGCTAGTGTTCTATAAAAATAGCACGAGAAGCCGTGCAACGATGTTATGGACTTTGTGTCCTATGGACTATGTGTCCTCCTCTCGTTATGAGGAAACGTGATTAAAGGTGAATGATGTTTTCTATTACCACGGACCTTGGGCTGGTGCATCGGTCTAGGGCTCCGCGATTGAGCACTCGGACGTTTCGTCCTGTGTTAACGGTGAAAAGTTTCAAAACGGTTTAAATTATGAATAGTCGGGAGCCTTGACCTACGACGACGAAAGAACGAACGCAAAGAAAAGTGCCAAGACTTGAAACGTTTTTCCATGCATTAAAATTCGGCAGACGTGCCAACGGTGTTAATCTGGATATCTTGATGGCAGGATATTCAAGACGATGTATACCATTGTGCCTTGATGGACAATGAAAACCATAAACAATGATCACCTGTGCCATGTGTTGGAAAGTGTGCAATGATTTTAACAACGGTGTGCCTTTTGGCAATCGAGCCTAATCAGCTCAGTTTTTATAAAACGGTGTTGGGATCTCCGGAGATTAAGTAAATAATTAGATGATGAATATGGAAGTATCATGCATTTCTTTTGAAAATGACGATGACTGTCGGGTGTGAGACCCTATGATATACTACTTATTGATTCAGTAGAACCTTATACATAATGATGGTATATGCTTATGTGCTATTTATATGTAATGCATGTAGTTATCGTGTTTGAATCCATATATTGGTATCTCACCCTTACATCTTTAGAAGAGTTCCAAGATGCCTCTAGAACATTCGGGGATCCGTTCCATGACGCTTGAGTATGCAGAAGAGGGTGATGTATGAGGAGTCACAGTATATTAGAGGTGGACCAGCTATAGGATAAGTCCTGTAATTTTGAACATTTTAGTTAGTCGTTTTGGCTACTAAAAGCCATATTTCTTTTATGAATGGCCGTCTGTATCAGGCCTTATGTAGAAATTTATAGTACCCTAATATGTATGCACTGTTTGATGTTATATAAGTGCCGGTTTAGGTTACGTTGAAGTGTGATAAGCTAAACTAGAAGAAAATTTTATCACGGATTTTCGAAATAAGTTAAATACTTAGAAAATCTTATTTTCCGAAAGTAACCAGCACAAAATTAGTTAAGTCTTATTTTCCGCAACGGGTTATCATGTGATGTCCCAGAAGGGGGTGTCACATTAGTGGTATCAGAGCTGGTCGATGTCTTTTGGGATCTAGGTTATGGATTCATGATGTTTTTACTATGTTTACTCTGTGTTTTGTTTTGATAAAGGTCAGTCAAAGTAAGAACACTCTGTTATGACTTGTTCCTAGTGGAATATATAATTGATAAAGGTCAGTCAAAGTAAGAACACTCTATATGACCAAGACTCTTATAGAAGAGTTATTACCTGGGTTACTAAGGTAACATCTAAGGTAGGCTTTGGGGCAGCTTCTTAGACAGTTCTAGCAAATAGGCTTGAATATGACCCTTATATTTTAGGGAAGTTTGATTGTTGGGAAAGTTGCCAAGGAAACAAGTGTGCCTTAGGCAAGTAGAAGAATACCAAAAAGTTTTTGGAGTAGATATATATGTAGCTAGTAAGCGACCAAAGGAATGGTAAGATAACGATGTGTACTCTAATAAAGTTGAGAGACTGGAATGGAATCCAGGTGGGGCAATGGAAGTGTAGTAAGGAATAAGGCTAGATGATTTGAACAAAATGAAAATTGGTATAACTGTGTTATGATGATTCGATGTAGGTTTAACCATAATGGTTTAAGTTATCCTATACCCCTGATGAGAGCCCTTATTTGAAAGGATAGACAACCCTATGATGTTGAAAAAGAGAAAACTTAGGAGCCTGATAATATTTCAGCGATGATGTCCCTCGAAGGGTGGCAATCATGTGAAGTTCTTCTGTTAGTATTTCTAAGAAATGATTGGAACCTCCGCTGTTTATGAGTTTGATGAATAGGACGTTTTTCTCCATTAGGATAGATGAAAAGCTACACCTTATGGGTAGACTATAATCCAGGTTGATGATGGTGAAGAATTCGTATAATACCTTAGTATAACTTTTGGAAGTTACGAATGATCAGAGACTGAGTGAACCAGAATTGAAATGTGAACTTTGGCTATAGAACAAGTGTCCTTAGGACTAGTATCCGTAGGGGAAAGAATTACAATGGACCCTATATGAATGAGAGTGCTGTCTTGTTAATAGAACTTAAGATAGTGACCGGCAGAGATTAGTAAGACAGATGAGTTTAGACCCATTTGTAATGACCACTATCTGAGGATAGGGTTGACTTTTTATTTCGATGTTTCCGAATTTTGGAGGACTTGGACTAAGCTTGATATTAAGTTTGGATTTTCAGTAGATGTTAGGACTCTTAAGTGAGCTTATTAAGATTTAAAGTGCATGGGAGTTGGTTGATGAGATTGAGACGAGTAGTAACGAAGTGGGAATTGGTTTAAGCGTTTGACATAATGATGGAAGTTAACTTAAGTGATCGATCACTAAGGTAATGCCTAGAAGTAAGAATGGAAGTCAGTTTTTCAATAAGGATTGGTAGTAGAGAACGACCGACTAGCATGTGAGTGAAAGAGGGAATGCCTTTCCCGATAACTGATGGATAAGCATGTAAGTGAAAGAGGGAATGACTTTCCCGATAGTTGAGGGATAATCAAAGACGGATGATAAGTTTCAGGAGTTAGTTTTGTTTCTTCATAAGAGTCAGACCTTGTTGAAATCGTTTCCTTGATGAAACGATGGGTGTTGACACACAAGGATACGTATTTTATCGAGTTCGAATCAGGTTGAGACCTTGTGAGAACTCATGTTTCATGAATGATACTCATATTCATGTTGACATATCGTTTACCCTTTTGGGATTGTGTCAAACATTGGAATGAGGTGACTGTCATGGAAGATTTTTAGGAGAATTCTCTGAGAACATTCCAAGTGTGTGTTGCAAGGATGCTAAGTTTTCGCTCAGTTTTAGATTGATCTAGTTTCTAGGTTCAGCCGATTCTTCATCGCTTTGGGTAGGATATCACCTACGACCAAAATTGCACGATCGTGACACCTGGGAGACCAAAAGTGCAATTAAGCCAAATAGTTATAAGAGTTTAATTTTGATACATTGCCACTGTAAAAAGTTTTACATTGTTAACCAATCACAAATCATCATATGTGTAAATTTTTATCATTTATGATAAGAATTAAACATTTTTACACTACAATAAATTTGTCATATACCTACTGACACTTTTAGTGATAGTCGTTAAAACTATAGGTATGGATATTAGTGTCAGTCAAATTGTAAGAAAAGGTAGATAGACTGTAAGTAAAGGCTATTGACAGTCAAATATAACCATAGGTAAATGTACGTGGATCATAGGTAAAACCTATAGTTAGACCACGTGTTCATCAATTTGTCATCATCGGCGATGTTTTCGTCTACTCTGAGGGTCACAAGGAACATGAGAAAACTCTGTGGCAAGTGTTGCAGACCCCACGGGAGAAAAGCTATCGTGAAGTTGCTTAAGTTTTCGACTCGATGGCAGTGAAATTCTTAGGGCATGCGATCCCAAGTGAGTTTTTGTGCTCACATTCCTACATAATCCTCAGTGTATTAGACATTTGAGTAGATTGTTTGGACAACATCCAATTGTCTGGACATCTTCACATTTCTCAATTGAAAGTTTGTTATGAATATTTCTTGAGTTGTAACACAAACAAATTCTTGATACTGAAAGTTTCTTGATGAAACTAGTCTAATCACTTTTGCCCTTGGTAAATGTGATCCAGTCTGATTTTTGGCCAAACTGTTTATCGTTCGATTCCCTGATTTGTTGGAAGGTTCTTATGAAAAAGGGGACTTTTAGAGTCATAGTTGTAAACATGTATTAGCTATGCATTTTTACACCCACGAACCTACTGAAGAATCTTTTACATACGGGATATTCCTGCACTCTATTTAGAGTGGTAAATCCCTTCTAGTTACTTTCCAGGGATACTGAGACCAAGAAAATTTCCTCTGCTGAATATTTCCTTCATGGAAAATTGCTTTCTTTAATCTTCAAGGACCGAGTAGTGACTAAGTTCAACGGATCACCCGCAACTCAAGTGGACAAACAAGAAAGACGTTCAGATCTCTAGAAGGTCGGTTAGATTTGAGTGTGACGCCTAACTACAAGCATTCTTTTAGCAGAATAGACTAGAAGTGGCAGGAATTTTATTGAGGTATAGTTACGATAGATACGATGTGGATCTTTAAGTTTAATCTCAGTGAGTGAGACAATTATTGTCAGTCAAGTATTGCTCGAGGCAGAATAGTCGTCGGAGAATCTAGGATGCTGATCAACATCTGTAGTTGAGATTGATGGTATGAGATTGAAGTGTTCTAGGAAAGTGTCTTTAGTACTTTTACCTGAGCGGGATATAAGCAGAAAAGGAAGTTCTTGAGGAAAAACTGAGTTAATAGGAAAAACTGAGTTATTAGGAAAGTTCAAGATTTATGGCATTGGATAATTCCACCTGATGCGAATTATTTTGGTTGTAGTTGTATTAAGAGGTGCAATTAGGTTCTTTAAAGTTAAATTTAAGAGGCATGATCACGATGTAAACTGGAGAGGTAGACCATGTTTCGAAGGACACTAAGTTTAAGATTGGATATCTAGGATAGGAATCAATGGAAGTATTGTAAAAGGAATACGTGTCGTGTTCTGAATCGTGGTATCAACAGCGAGAGAAAAATTATAGGAAGGAATCTTCCTAAACAGATTAGTGTAAAAGGGAAGATGATTAAGTTTAATAACATCTCTCACGTGTGAGAGATTAAGGTGAAGTATTAAGGTGAAGGAGTATGGATTTAGGATAAACGATTTGAGGTTAGGTGAATTAAACGAAGAATGAGTATGGGATTGCTATTAGGATACAAGTGTCACCTAGGGGAGAATTTCATGCGGGGAGTATGATGTGAAACCTAAGGATTTAGAGAATCCTGTCTAGTCTTGAGTCACGTAATTTCAAGGACGAAATTATTTTTAGTGGGGTAGTAATGTAACACCCCGATTTTTCAAGCTTCCAAACTCTCTAATACTAATTAAACAGTATTTATGTGTTTGTATTTTATTGGAGGGTCTAAAGAGGAAAATAAAATAATCTGAGACCATAGTCATGTTCTACGCTATCGTAGGAGGCTATAGTTAAATTTTGGGTCGAAAACTCAGACAGAGCCCGATCTACGGTTTTCACTGATAGTAGTATTTTACTACTATAAAGACCTAATTTTGACCCGTGAACAAGACAGTAAGTCTTAGAACTTAGTTATCTACAATTTTGCTAAAATCCGTCCTGACGTTAAAAAGTGAAAATAATATATTATATTCGGGCGTATATTCGAACCAGGAGACGATTGGAGCTGCAGATGGATTTAACGGGACCCGCTAACAGATAATCTTGAAGTCACATCAGGTCAACATCATCTTGGGATGCGTGCCAGTGTCATGATGATTTTCAAAATATTTGGACACGAAATGACAAAAATGCCCCTGGTCTTTTAACAAAATTCCCAAAATGTCCTAAGCTTAATTTCAAGTTTGCCATTGAGTGAAAATATCTCTATTTCTCTCCCACCACAAGGCCATTTCGAGCAGCCCCTTCTTTTCCCTCTTCTTCACTTGTTGTTCATTGTTCTTCACGTTCCTCCACCATTTCTCTTCATTTTTCTTCTTAATCTTCAAGATTTTGGTGAAACAAAGTTGATTTCTTCTTAAGCTTTGTCATCTAGGAGGTAAAGACTCCATCCTTGACCTCTTAATCTCTCTATTTCTCTTTATAATCCTTATGATTCATGGAAGTTTAGTTTTGAACCATAAATTTCAAAAATCCATGAAAAATTGTAGAAAAGTCTTTTTAATGTCAAACCACTTTCTTTGAATAGGTTCATGATTGTCTATCATAATCCGAGAGTTGGAAACCAAATGAGCTTCCTAGCTCAAATGGGTTTTTTTGGCCGAAACCTCCATGTTTGGGTGGATGGGGTTTTGGTTCAAGTTTTGGTGTAATAGGCTTTGATCTAGCCTTAGCACACCTAGTAAGGATGGAATCCAAGAGATAGGAATTTTTGGACATCCCTAGCTATTTTATTTAGCTATGGCCGAACCTAGGAGGAGATGAATAGTACAAAATTTTGTGATTTGAAGCTGATATTTTGATTGATTGATTGTGTGTAGTTGTCGATGAGTAATCAGACGAGAAACCGGGTGACTTCCATATCGATCGGGCGACTTTCCGCTTACGGGGGAGCTTTAAGAGGTAAGGGGAAATGCCTGAGGGATTCTCCCGATAACTGTGTGTTATCATATTTGGTCTGAAAATGTGTAATTTATTTGTGCGATGATTGATTTATTTACTTTCCGCAATTATTTGATTTGTTGATAATTGTTTGCTAATATGTGTTATGGTAGTTGATTAAGTACTTTTACCTATAGATATGCTATAACCATATTATGATGTCGATTGTTGTTTGGGAAGCCTGACAGTGGTCAATGCTCAATTAATTAACGGGGGTAAAAGCCTTGAAAAGCTTTGTAGTAAACGCCAAAGATTTATTTGGGAAACATTGGGAATTTTCAACGACGCTAGTTTTCTAAAAGAAAAAGAGGATCCTAAAGTAATTTATGAAGTTAGCAGGAAAAGTTAGTTTTTAAGAATAAATTAATCTTTATGCGGAAAAAGTAACATTAAGAGGAAAAAGTCATGTTTTTCAACTTAGGACGTTTTTAACTCTAAAACGACATTTAATTCCGAAAATATTTGCGGAAAACGTTTTCGAAAACCAGTTATACTATTCTGGGACGACGCTTTTGGTCTCAGATGTTTCCTTTCAAAAATTGGTTTATTGGGAAGGGACTTTCAACAAAAGAGAGGTTTTATCAGAAATTCAATGATTTACAAAAAAAATTCATAAAGAAAAGTTTTTTTATAAAACGAGTTTTCCCAACGGTGTAAAATCTAACAACTTGTATGAGTTGCGGAGATTTCGTTTTGGATTTGTGTTTCACAGAACGAAAAACGGTAAAAAACGTTGAAAACGTGAACCTTGTATATACTAGTGTTCTATAAATATAGCACGAGAAGCCGTGCAATGATGTTATGGACTGTGTGTCCTATGGACTATGTGTCCTCCTCTCGTTATGAGGAAACGTGATTAAAGGTGAATGATGTTTTCTATTACCGTGGACCTTGGGTTGGTGCATCGGTCTAGGGCTCCGCGATTGAGCACTCGGACGTTTCGTCCTGTGTTAACGGTGAAAAGTTTCAAAACGGTGTAAATTATGAATAGTCGGGATCCTTGAGCTATGTGACACCCTCAAAACCAGTGCCACTTTTCGTAACTCAAAACATACATTAAAACGATAAATAAAATTTGCTGGTTTTACTTTCGGAAAACAAATCCTTTATTTTCATTCAGTTCTAAAAATCGTGATGAAATTTTTTCTTATTTCATACTCATGAAACTACCACTCCAGAAAGAACAGAATATACTTATATATATATATATATACATCAACTAAAGCTATAGACAACTTGTCCCTTTACAAAAGAACGATAAAAGATGAAATACTAAAAAGCTATAAACTAGGCAGCGACAGTCTGAAACCATATCACTAAAACCTATGGCCATCAGTAGCCGTTAACAGACTACCAAAAACCGCTGCCTCAAAAGAAAGTCTACACCCTAAGCTGGTCCAACTAGTGGAAGCCATTGGACAATCCTCCAGAGGAAGGTCCAATGCTAGAACCAGGAGAAGAACCCTGGGAATCTACGTTCCCATTCTCCTGTGGATGAGGCTCGGGAGCATCCAAAGGATGATCCTCCGGGTTCTCCTGAGGATCCTCCACAGGGTCTTCCTCCTCCTCTTCCTCTACATCCTCCACTACATGCTCATCCGCTACCAAAACAAAAGGCGGAGGAGGTGTCTGTGGCGGCTGCTGCTGCGGGGACTGTGCAGCGGGGGCGAAATGCTCGATCACACCCTGCTGCATAAGGGCCTGCAGCATCATCCCCATAGGAGGTAGAGGTACCTGGACGGTCTCCACAGTACGAGTACTCTTGCGAGGTCCCGTCTGCGTCGTCCCGGTCACGGTGCAGACTGGTCTTGTATATGCTGCGCTCCCCACTCCCGGGTGGATAACCCACGCAGTTGGGTTAGTCCTCCGATCAAAAGCTAGGACGCGCATCCCCGAGTGCGCTAGATGGTCGGGCATCGGCTCCATCTGTAAATAGGATATAATATATATACCAAAAGGACAAACCAGTCCAGAAAACATGCAAGGGTGAGAAACCAATATATGAATCGAAAAACGACAACTATATGCCCAATCCAAACAGCAGATTCATATAATGTAACTCACTCAAATCATCATACATCACATAATATAGCATGTATAATCAAGTACTAACAACAGTAAAGGCACAAGGGCTTCGTACCCCACAATCAACATTATTCCCTAAACGTATGCATGGCACTTCCATATATCTCAACTAATATTCAAACTAGATTTCCGGAAATCCCATCACCATAAACACGAGTTAATCAGACTCAACGTTATTGCCCCGCAGGATACAATAACAAACGCCAGAATCAACATTTGCCCAAACGTGAGCACGTAACCTTTCCAGGAAATAATACATGGACGCGCATGTCAGTGGTACTCACGATGTATAAGTCATACTATATTGTCCTCTTCACTGGGCACAATACGCTCTCCCTGGCTCGTATGAAATCATTGTCCATCAAGGCAAAATGTTACATAATGACATTAAGTCATCTCAAGTTCCCCTTACCTATCAAGGTCCCCCCATTTCACGGCACGTCTGCCTCACACACAAAATGCATGAGAAACTATCTAGTTTCCGATAATTGATCTTTGTCGTATCAATATTTCCTCGTTGTAGCATCAACGCTAACAACCACCATAATGTCTTAGACTCTTTAAGCCTCAAAAACATTTTCTCAAAACACGACATTTAGTCCAAAAACAACTCAAATCCAAAACATCCCTAACCGATGCACCAGTCCAGGACGTTGGATTCAAGATCATAAAAACATCCTCAAGCTTACAGGACCACAAAGATCGTCCTTAAGCCGACAGGATTACAACTAACACGGATCCTTGATCCACGTGTTCTGCAGAACCCTAGAACCCCGACGTCTCGGTTTCTAGTTTCTAAACTCTAAAACAACTTTTCTTGAAAACTCGAAAACCAAAAACCCAAATCTCCGATACTTACACAAAGTCATCAGGATCGGTTTTCTATAAAACAAAACTTGGTCTAAAGACTATTTCTTTTTCTTTCGTTGTTATTCAGTGAAATACGAACTTAAAACAAAGCTTTCAAAACCCCTTTTTTTCTTGAATAAACTCAAGATAACTTTGAAAACCACATTTCTTAAAACACTTTTTCTAAACTGGTCAACTTTATCAATTTGGGAAAATTGAAGGTTTCTAATGCCCTATTTGCTTTTAAACTTCACTTTTCATTATTAAAATACATTTCAGACTTTTAAAGCTTTTAAGTTACACGATGTCGGATCCTAATCACAATTAGGTCCTCTAATGCCTTAAATCCCACAGTAGGGCACACGATACATCCATATAATCATTCAGCAATTATAGCATGCATTCAACTATATCAGCAGTTATATCATACATACTCAAATCAACAGCAGTAAATCAAGTAATCAACCAACAATCAGATACAGAATATTTAAATACAATACAAACACCGATGCAGCACATAGCTGTCGGAAATGGAATTCCTCAGGTTATCCCCTTAGCTCTTGTAGCTTCCGGCTAAGTTATGAACACCAGATCAACTTGATCACCGGCCCAGCATGCTGCCGATCACTACATACATACAAACCATAACGGCATTAACTCACAAAACAAAGATTTCTCCTAATGCACCACCCCTTGGGTTCAGCCCTATTACACTAAAAATAGCTAGGGAGCTCCAAAATTTCTCATTTCTTGGATAACACCCTAACTAAGTGTGACAGCCCTAGATATCAGATCAGAACATCAAAAACCGACCAAAACCCTACCCTGCACACATAGGGGGTTTCGGCCTCCTCATAGAAAATATAGCTAGGGAGATTTCTTGGCTCTAAGCTCTTGGATCATGCAAGTATGCCATGACCCTAGGCCATAGAAATTGGTTTGGTACAGATACGATTTTCCTACACTTTTTAATGAATTTTTAAAGATTTTAGGGACAAAACCCTAACACCTTTTATCATGAAACTTTGAGGAGAGAAAGGAGAGATTGAGAGAGATAGAGATGGTATACTACCTCCTATGATGATCTACTCCAAGATTGATGAAGGTTGCTTCAAGAAAACTCAAAAACTCAAGCTCCAAAATGAGCTCTAATGGAAGAAGAAAGGAAAATGAGAGAAAGAGAAGATAGAGTGTTGGGAGAGAGAGAAACCACCGAAAAAAAATGAGAAGAGATAAGGGTGGAATTAGATATTTAGGGGTTTTAAGACTTTAATAATAGGAAAGGTAATTAGGAATAAAAATTAACCAAGGGCAATTTGGTCAATTCACGTCCCGATAATTGAAATCATCACGACACTGTTATGAGTCCTCAAATAACTTGATACAATTCTGGCATGAAAAACATCTGATCGTGGGTCTCGAAAAACCCTAAGACAGCTCGAATCATCTCCTCGATCGATTATCGGCCTGAATATAAAATATTATTTATATTTTGGATGTCAGGACACATTTTAGGAAAAAGATAGAGGATCGAATTCTAAGACTAATGGTCTCGTCCGTTAGTCAAGATTTGGTCATGATAGTAGAAAAACACTATCATCTGAAAAACATAGATCGGGTTTTGTTTGAGTTTTCGGTTCAAAACTTAACCGCAAGCTCCTATGATTATATGAAACAAGAATATGATGTTAGTTTTCCCAAAATCATTTTCTATAACACAGATAAAAATATAAACTCATTAATTGAGTTTATCGTCCTTAGAAAGCACGAAAAATCGAGGTGTTACATTACTATCCCCCTTAAAATAATTTCGTCCTCGAAATTACATACCTGTGAACAGATAAAGATATTGCTCTCTGATCTTGTCCTCAGTCTCCCAAGTTGCTTCTCCAGTTGTATCATCCCAAATAACCTTGACTAAAGAGATTTTGTTTTCCCTTCAGTTGTCTGACTGTCTTGTCCTCGATCCTTACAGGTGTAGTCTCATAAGACAGGTTCTGTTTCAAAGGTACTCGATCAGGTTCACTTACATGAGATGGATCAGGAATATACTTCCTTAATTGTGAAACATGAAAACCATTGTGCAAATTTGAAAGAAAAGGAGGTAAAGCAATTTGGTACGCTACTGGACCAATACGCCGAAGAATTTGGTATGGTCCAATGAATTTAGGAGTGAGTTTTCTGGATTTCATTACCCGACCTACCCCAGTCGTTGGATTGACTCTCAAAAACACATGATCGCCTTCTTGAAATTCGAGAGGTCGCCTTCGCTTATCCGAGTAACTCTTCTGCCTGCTCTGAGATGTCCTCATCCTTTCACGAATCTGTTTGACTTTATCAGTCGTCTGTTGCACAACCTCGGGTCCTAGAATTGTCCTCTCTCCATCATGATACCAACAAAGAGGAGTTTAACATTTCCTCCCATATAGAGCCTCATAGGGTGCCATTCCTATGCTTGAGTGATAACTGTTATTATACGTGAATTCAATCAGAGGTAAGAGTTCATTCCAACTTCCTCGGTTATCCAACACGCAAGCTCTTAGCAAATCTTCTAACGATTGAATCGTTCTTTCTGTTTGTCCATCCGTCTGAGGATGATATGCTGAACTTAGGCATAACTTGGTTCCCAAATCTTGGTGTAAGCTTTCCCAAAAACGCGATGTAAACTTCGGGTCTCGATCCGAAACAATACTTGAGGGTATTCCATGCAATCTAATCACTTCTCTTATATACACCTCAGTCAGTTTCGCTACTGTGTAATTCGTCTTGACAGGTAAGAAATGTGCCGATTTCGTCAGCCTATCCACGATTACCCAAATCAAATCAAAATTCCTTGATGTTCGGGGTAAACTCACCACGAAATCCATAGAGATACTCTCCTATTTCCACTCCAGTACATCTAGGGATTGCAGCATCCCTCCAGGTCTCTGATGTTCTACTTTTGCTTTCTGACAAGTTAGACACGATGCAACGTATTCTGCCACTTGTTTCTTCATGCCTGGCCACCAGAATCTTTGCTTCATGTCCTGATACATCTTGGTTGCACCAGGATGAATGCTTAATCCACTCTTGTGGGATTCTTCTAGAATCATCTTTCTCATCTCAGGGTTGTTGGGTACACAAACTCGTCCATTACATTTTAAAATCCCGTCTGTTCCCAAGCTAAACTCACTAGCTTTCCCTTGTTCCACCAACATCTTTTTCTCTTGAAGAGATTCATCAGTAGCTTGTTGTTCACGTATCTCTTCCATTAATCCATTGGAGATCTTAAGCATTCCAAAGCTTAGTTTCTTAGGACTTATCTCCAACCCCAAATTTAGATCACGGAACTCCTCAATCAGTTTCAATTCTCTCACCATCATAGTTGAAATATGAATGGCTTTCCGGCTCAAAGCATCAGCCACAACGTTCGCCTTCCCTGGATGGTATTGCAACGTGAAGTCGTAATCCTTTAAAAACTCCATCCATCGTCTTTGCCTCATATTGAGTTCCTTCTGATTGAACAGATATTTTAAACTCTTGTGGTCACTAAAGACATTGAACTTTGCACCATACAAATGATGTCTCCATATCTTTGTGCAAAAACCACTGCAGCTAGTTCTAGGTCATGGGTGGGATAATTCTTTTCGTGAATCTTTAACTGCCATGATGCGTAAGCCACCACCTTGCGGTGTTGCATCAGCACACAACCTAGACCTTGATGTGAAGCATCACAGTATACTTCATAAGGTTCACTCGGTTCTGGAAGTATTAACACTGGTGAAGTCGTCAAAAGCTCCTTAATCCTTTGGAAACTTTCTTCACACTGATCAATCCAAACAAAAGGTTGGTCTTTCCTCGTCAGTTGAGTCAATGGTGACACAATCTTGGAAAATCCTTCAATAAACCTTCGATAGTAACCGGCTAATCCAACAAAACTTCTTATCTCGGTTACAGTCTTTGGCTTTTCCCAAGAAAGTACAGCTTCTACTTTAGCAGGGTCCATAGAAATTCCTTGTTTTGTGATAACATGACCCAAAAATCCGACTTCTTTTAGCCAAAACTCACACTTAGAGAGTTTCGCATACAAAATCTTCTCCCGCAAAACATGAAGAACTTGCCGTAAATGCTCCTCGTGTTCTTCACGATTCTTAGAATAAACCAAAATATCGTCGATGAACACTACAACAAACTTGTCTAGAAACGGACGAAAAATCCGATTCGTGTAGTCCATGAAAATAGCAGGTGCGTTTGTCACTCCAAAAGGCATCACGAGGTACTCGTAATGTCCATAACGAGTTCTAAAAGCGGTCTTTGGTATATCCTCCGTTTTTACTCGAATCTGGTGGTATCCCGACCTTAAGTCGATCTTCGAGAAAACAGCGGCTCCTCGCAGTTGATCCATCAAGTCATCAATCCTAGGTAACGGATACTTGTTCTTGATCGTAACTTTGTTCAGCTGACGATAGTCCACGCAAAGTCTCGAACCTCCGTCTTTCTTTCTCACCAAGAGAACTGGCGCTCCCCATAGCGAAACGCTTCGTCTAATGAACTGCTTTGATAATAGGTCCTCGACTTGTGTTTTCAACTCAACAAGCTCAGTAAGTGACATTCGATATGCAGCAATCGATATCGGTCCAGTTCCTGGGATCAGATCGATGGAGAATTCTATGTCCCTCACAGGTGGCAAACCTGGAACATCATCCGGAAACACCTCATGAAAATCCCTCGCAACAGGCATCTGACTCAGCTTGATCTTCCCCTCGACTTCTAAGTTGGACAAAAGCACGTATTTCGGATCTCCTTCTTTCGAAGAAGTTCTAACGTGGTTGGCGGTTAAAAATCCAGAAATCTCCGTACTAGGAAAAACTAGGGTTTTATGTGCACAATCTAATAGGATCTGGTTGGAAGATAACCAATCCATGCCCAAAATTACATCTAATTGTATTAAAGGCAAGCATATTAGGTCAACAAGAAAATATCTATCTTGAATAACGATAGGATAGTTCAGACATATAGAATTCACAACAACAGGTTCAGCAGTTGGTGTAAAAACAATTAAATCAAACGATAAGGAAGAAACAGATAGCTCTAAACGTTTCACACAATCCATAGAAATGAATGAATGGGTTGCACCTGAATCAAAGAGCACTAATAAGAGATTACCGTCTATGTCGCACACACCCTGTATCAGATCTTCGGAGTTCGAAGCCTCAGCACCACTTAGGGTATAAACTCTTCCCCTAGCCATCGGTCGTTTGGTTCCACCATTTTTGTCCGCAGCTTGGACTGGATTCTGTACTTTACAATTCTTGGCAAAATGTCCTGGTTGTCCACAACGGTAGCAATGGTCATTCCTCACGGTACAGTTGTTCGCCAAATGTGATGGATCCCCGCACCTAAAACACTTCCTCTCTTGGTTTTGACTTCCCCGACCTCCACTGCCCGATGCACGAGCAACAGGTCGGTACGGTTGCTTCTGGAAGTTCCCAGGGGGTCGAGAATATGGTTTCTTCTGACTTTGTTTCCCTCTCTGGTCCTGATATTGACCCTTGAATCGGAAAGGTCCTCCGACGTTTCCTCTATTGTCTCTCCCACGCTTCATCAGCTCTATCTGTCTACTCTTCTCAACGAGCGCTTGGAAATTCCTGATTCCTTGCGGTAGAACCGACTCTTTGATCTCATACCGCAGTCCTCTCTCGAAAGCTTCGCATTTCCACTCTTCCTCAGGATTATTCTGGAAAAATCGGAAGTACTTGGCCAACGACTCAAACTTAGCCGCGTATTCCCCGACTGACATGTCTCTCTGTTGTAGTTGCAAGAATTCCTGCTCCTTCTCTGCTCTTGCACTCTGAGGGAAATACTTTCCCAAAAAGCGATCCTTAAAAAGTGTCCACGAAATCACTTCATGATTGGCCTCTAGCAGTTGCTTTGTTCCCTTCCACCAATATTCCGCATCTCCTATCAATAGGAATGTGGCATATGGTACCTTCACTTCTTCTGGACTACGTATCAACTCGAAAATCTTCTCGATTTCATGAATCCAAAGATTAGATTTCTCAGGATCCACGTCACCAGAAAATTGTGGCGGATTCTGACGCCTGAAAGTAGTCAAGCTTCGACCCTCAGCTGCCTGATCAGCACGGAGTTGTTCTTGAGCATTGTGGGTGTTCATAGTTACAGTCTGGACAGCAATAGCCGCAGCCATGTTTGCCATTGCCTGAGCAGCAAAATCCATTCCAGTTGCTCCAGCAACATCCTCAGCTTGGACACCAGCTCCCCTACCGCGACCGCGTCCACGGCCACGTCCACGTCCTGCTTCTGCTCCAAATTCTAGTTCTGTACTGACCTACAAGGCCCAAAGTCAGTCAAATAGCAACAGAAAATAAAGCAAATAAGCAGTTATAAACATGCAGTATTTCCAAGAAGGAAATAAAAAGAAGAACAGTAACCAGTTACTCAACAGGCGACCGTACCCTCGCGACGCGAGACAGAGGGTCAGCCCGAGTAGTAACATCCCAACCCTCGGCATTGCGACGCGAGACAGATCTCGCTACGCAACCCAGAGAGTCTGCTTGAGGAGCAAAGAACAGCTCCTCAGACTCGCGACGCGAAAGCTCAGTTCGCCCCGCGATACAGAGAACCTGCCCGGGAAGCAAAACACCACTCCTCTGCCTCGCGACGCGAAAGCATTTTCGCCTCGCGGTACAAAGAAACTGCTCGGGAAGCGAAACACTACTTCTCTGCCTCGCGACGCGAAAGCCTGTTCGCCTCGCGATACAGAGAACATGCCTGAGAAACAAAACACCACTTCTCTGCCTCGCGACGCGAAATCCAGTTCGCCTTGCGATACAGAGAACATACCTGAGAAGCAAAACACCACTTTTCGGGCTCGCGACGCGAAACACTAGCTCGCCTCGCGATACAGAGATCACACAACATCAACACAACAGACCTATTCCCCAAAGATTCCCGAAAGACTCGACCAGCTCTGATACCACTAATGTGACACCCTCAAAACCAGTGCCACTTTTCGTAACTCAAAACATACATTAAAAAGATAAATGAAATTTGCTGGTTTTACTTTCGGAAAACAAATCCTTTATTTTCATTCAGTCCTAAAAATCGTGATGACATTTTTTCTTATTTCATACTCATGAAACTACCACTCCAGAAAGAACAGAATATACTCATATATATAACAATATATATATATATATATATATATATATATATATATATATATATATATATATACACACATCAACTAAAGCTATGACAACACGTCCCTTTACAAAAGAACGATAAAAGATGAACTACTAAAAAGCTATAAACTAGGCAACGACAGTCTGGAACCATATCACTAAAACCTATGGCCATCAGTAGCCGTTAACAGACTACCAAAAACTGGTGCCTCAAAAGAAAGTATACACCCTAAGCTGGTCCAACTAGTGGAAGCCATTGGACAATCCTCCAGAGGAAGGTCCAATGCTAGAACCAGGAGAAGAACCCTGGGAATTTACGTTCCCATTCTCCTGTGGATGAGGCTCGGGAGCATCCAAAGGATGATCCTCTGGGTCCTCCTGAGGATCCTCCTCAGGGTCTTCCTCCTCCTCCTCCTCTACACCCTCCACTACATGCTCACCCGCTACCAAAACAAAAGGCGGGGGAGGTGACTGTGGCGGCTGCTGCTGCGGGGACTGTGCAGCGGGGGCGAAATGCTCGATCACACCCTGCTGCATAAGGGCCTGCAGCATCATCCCAATGGGAGGTAGAGGTACATGGACGGTCTCCACAGTACGAGTACTCTTGCGAGGTCCCGTCTCCGTCGTCCCGCTCACGGTGCAGACTGGTTCTGTATATGCTGCGCTCCCCACTCCCGGGTGGATAACCCACGCAGTTAGGTTAGTCCTCCGATCAAAAGCTAGGACGCGCATCCCCGAGTGCGCTAGATGGTCGGGCATCGGCTCCATCTGTAAACAGGATATAATATATATATACCAAAAGGACAAACCAGTCCAGAAAACATGCAAGGGTGAGAAACCAATATATGAATCCAAAAACGACAACTATATGCCCAATCCAAACAGCAGATTCATATAATGTAACTCACTCAAATCATCATACGTCACATAATATAGCATGTATAATCAAGTACTAACAACAGTAAAGGCACAAGGGCTTCGTACCCCACAATCAACATTATTCCCTAAACGTATGGATGGCACTTCCATATATCTCAACTAATATTCAAACTAGATTTCCGGAAATCCCATCACCATAAACACGAATTGATCAGAATCAACGTTATTGCCCCGCAGGATACAATAACAAACGCCAGAATCAACATTCGGCCAAACGTGAGCACGTAACCTTTCCAGGAAATAATACATGGACGCGCATGCCAGTGGTACTCACGATGTATAAGTCATACTATATTGTCCTCTTCATTGGGCACAATACGCTCTCCCTGGCTCGTATGACATCATTGTCCATCAAGGCATAATGTTACATAATGACATTAAGTCATCTCAGGTTCCCCTTGCCTATCAAGGTCCCCCATTTCACGGCACGTCTGCCTCACACACAAAATGAATGAGAAACTATCTAGTTTCCGATAATTGATCTTTGTCGCATCAATATTTCGTCGTTGTAGCATCAACGCTAACAACCACCATAATGTCTTAGACTCTTTAAGCCTCAAAAACATTTTCTCAAAACACGACATTTAGTCCAAAAACAACTCAAATCCCAAACATCCCTAATCGATGCACCAGTCCAGGACGTTGGATTCAAGATCATAAAAACATCCTCAAGCTTACAGGACCACAAAGATCGTCCTTAAGCCGACAGGATTACAACTAACACGGATCCTTGATCCACGTGTTCTGCAGAACCCGAGAACGCCGACGTCTCGATTTTTAGTTTCTAAACTCTAAAACCACTTTTCTTGAAAACTCGAAAACCATAAACCCAAATCTCCGATACTTACACAAAGTCATCGGGATCGGTTTTCTATAAAACAAAACTTGGTCTAAAGACCATTTCTTTTTCTTTCGTTGTTTTTCAGTGAAATACGAACTTAAAACAAAGCTTTCAAAACCCCTTTTTTCTTGAATAAACTCAATATAACTTTGAAAACCACATTTCTTAAAACACTTTTTCTAAACTGGTCAACTTTATCAATTTGGAAAATTGAAGGTTTCTAATGCCCTATTTGCTTTTAAACTTCACTTTTCATTATTAAAATACATTTCAGACTTTTAAAGCTTTTAAGTTACACGATGTCGGATCCTAATCACAATTAGGTCCTCTAATGCCTTAAATCCCACAGTAAGGCACACGATACATCCATATAATCATTCAGCAATTATAGCATGCATTCAACTATATCAGCAGTTATATCATACATACTCAAATCAACAGCAGTAAATCAAGTAATCAACCAACAATCAGATACAGAATATTTAAATACAATACAAACACCGATGCAGCACATAGCTGTCGAAAATGGAGTTCCTCAGGTTTATCCCCTTACCTCTTGTAGCTTCCGGCTAAGTTATGAACACCAGATCAACTTGATCACCGGCCCAGCACGCTGCCAATCACTACATACATACAAACCATAACGGCATTAACTCACAAAACAAAGATTTCTCCTAATGCACCACCCCTAGGGCTCGGCCCTATTACACTAAAAATAGCTAGGGAGCTCCAAAATTTCTCATTTCTTGGATAACACCCTAACTAAGTGTGACAGCCCTAGATATCAGATCAAAACATCAAAAACCAACCAAAACCCTACCCTACACATATAGGGGGTTTCGGCCTCCTCATAGAAATTATAGCTAGGGAGATTTCTTGGCTCTAAGCTCTTGGATCATGCAAGTATGCCATGAACCTAGGCCATAGAAATTGGTTTGGTACAGATACGATTTTCCTACACTTTTTCATGAATTTTTAAAGATTTTAGGGACAAAACCCTAACACCTTTTATCATGAAACTTTGAGGAGAGAAAGGAGAGATTGAGAGAGATAGAGATGGTATACTACCTCCTATGATGATCTACTCCAAGATTGATGAAGGTTGCTTCAAGAAAACTCAAAAACTCAAGCTCCAAAATGAGCTCTAATGGAAGAAGAAAGGAAAATGAGAGAAAGGAGAAGATAGAGTGTTGGGAGAGTGAGAAACCACCGAAAAAAAATGAGAAGAGATAAGGGTGGAATTAGATATTTAGGGGTTTTAAGACTTTAATAATCGGAAAGGTAATTAGGAATAAAAATTAACCAAGGGCAATTTGGTCAATTCACGTCCCGATAATTGAAATCATCATGACACTGGTATGAGTCCTCAAATAACTTGATACAATTCTGGCATGAAAAACATCTGATCATGGGTCTCGAAAAACCCTAAGACAGCTCGAATCGTCTCCTCGATCGATTATCGGCCTGAATATAAAATATTATTTATATTTTGGACGTCAGGACACATTTTAGGAAAAAGATAGAGGATCGAATTCTAAGACTAATGGTCTTGTCCGTTCGTCAAGATTTGGTCATGATAGTAGAAAAACACTATCATCTGAAAAACATAGATCGGGTTTTGTTTGAGTTTTCGGCCCAAAACTTAACCGTAAGCTCCTACGATTATATGAAACAAGAATATGATTTTAGTTTTCCCAAAATCATTTTCTATAACACAGATAAAAATATAAACTCATTAATTGAGTTTATCGTCCTTAGAAAGCACGAAAAATCGGGGTGTTACAAGCTACGACGACAAAAGAACGAACACAAAGAAAAGCGGCAAGACTTGAAACGTTTTTCCATGTATTAAAATTCGGCAGACGTGCCAACGGTGTTAATCTGGATATCTTGACGGCTGGATATTCAAGACGATGTATACCATTGTGCCTTGATGGACAATGAAAATCATAAACGATGATCGCATGTGCCATGTGTTGGACAGTGTGCAATGGTTTTAACAATTGTGTGCCTTTTGGCAATCGAGCCTGATCAACTCAGTTTTTATAAAACAGTGTTGGGATCTCCGGAGATTAAGTAAATAATTAGATGATGAATATGGAAGTATCCTGCATTTCTTTTGAAAATGACGATGACTGTCGGGTGTGAGACCCTATGATATACTACTTGTTGATTCAGTAGAACCTTATACATAATGATGGTATATGCTTATGTGCTATTGATGTGTAATGCATGTAGTTATCGTGTTTGAATCCATATAATGGTATCTCACCCTTACAACTTTAGATGAGTTCCAAAATGTCACTGGAACATTCGGGGATCCGTTCCCTGACGCTTGAGTATGCCGAAGAGGGTGATGTACGAGGAGTCACAACATATTAAAGGTGGACCAGCTATGGGATAAGTCCTACAATTTTGAACAACATTTTTGTTAGCCATTTTGGCTACTGAAAGCCATAACTCTTTTATGAATGGCTTTCTGTATAAGGCCTTATGTATAAATTTATAGTACCCTAATATGTATGCACTGTTTGATGTTATATAAGTTCGTGTTTAGGTTACGTTGAAGTGTGATAAGCTAAATTAGAAGAAAAATTTTATCACGGATTTTCGAAATAAGTTAAATACTTAGAAAATCTTATTTTCCGAAAGTAACCAGCACAAAATTAGTTAAGTTTTATTTTCCGCAACGGGTTACCATGTGATGTCCCAGAAGGGGGTGTCACATTATACTTAATGATTTATACGCCCATGTGCAGTTGATGTGTAATGCATGTAGTTATCCTGTTTGAATCCATATATTGGTATCTCACCCTTGCCTATACATGTTGGACACCCTGTTATGTTTTTGGATACATGGACAGATGCATCACTTCGGGACCCCGAAGTTGGAGTCTCTTTACGTCGACGGCAAAGATGTGTGGACTGGCGACGACGAGGCATAGTCTCATGGGTTTGAAGTATACTAGGTAGTATACTCTATCATCTTTAGATGTTCCTTTATTAGACCAGCTCTTAGGATTTTTGATGTATGTGCGGCGTACTAAAAGATTGGGAAAATGATATAGCCTTATGGCGAAGTTGAGTTATTATTACAAAGGATGAATGGCAATTTGTTTTATATGATTGTTCTGTTTTGTTTTTGGTATCAGATTTCTATAACCACTCGAGTGAGTGTTTTTCAAAAAAAAAAAGTTTTTAGTTTCCGCAACGGGTTATCATGTGATGTCCCAAAAGGGGGTGTTACATGAAACTTGCTAAATGGAGGTATGTTGATAAAGATGTCTATATGAAATCAATCAAGATGAAACATAGATATATTCCGTGCAATAATCCCAACTTGAATATGATTACTTGATTATGAAACTCTTCGTAAATACAAAATGGCATTTGAATTTTCTGCTTTGAATCAATTATATGTCATATGTGCTTATGATGCTTATATGGTTCATTATTATTTCAAGCATATTATGTTTATACTAGTGGGTCAAATATCTCTAGAAAAGCTAGGAATTCTCAACAAGAAATTAACAATCAAATCTCCCTTGCTATGAAAATGTGAAAATCGAATAGGATAATCGATTATATAATCGATTATAGTTCCTCGAGAAAACTTGAGACAGAACCAGAAGCTTCATAATCGATTGTGATAATCGATTAGAGAAAAATGCTAGAAAATTCCTACAAAACAGAAAGCTTATAATCGATTATGGAAACTGATTATGAAAATAAGCTTTGCCATGGTAAGAAACCAGAGGCAGTATAATCGATTATTGCAGGGAGCATAATCGATTATTGTTTGAAAAATAATAATAAGGGGAAAAATATGCCTAAAATACTTATAAATCAAATCTTAATTAATTCCCTAATCAATGTCTTATTAGGAGACAAAATCTGTTCTTATTCACTCTCTCCTAAAGAAAGTTTTCAAAATTCAAAATATTCATATTCAAATTCAAATTCAAATACATAACAAATCAAAAGAGAATATATTTTGAAAAATTCCTTCAATATACACAATGATAAATGATCCCAAATATTCTAAGCATATCTTAAAAGTTATTATATCACATTAACTCTATTTGAATATCTAAAAGATTGTGATTGATTAGCCTATATGATAAATGAGATTAATCTTAGAAGGAATAAAGAAATAACAAAAGAGAAAATTTTATTGAGTCAAAAATTAAAATTCTCGTCATAAAAGTCATAATTACTTCTTCACTATCCATAAAAGGTAAATATCTTATTTGAAGAATTAATATAAGCCTTAAATAATTTCATGATCATATTTTTTTTAATCATGAGTTAATTAACCACATCTATTCAAATTGAAAAATCATTATGATTGTGGTAATAAAATCCTTAGTGCTAATTGATTTGAAAATTTATTAAGAGAATATTTCCTAATATGCTCAATATTTGAAAAACAAATCAATGAAAAATTCGTCTCATAAATTAAAGATTGAATTAAAAGTTTAGATGATCAAATAGAAGTCATGATGAAAATTAGACCATATAGTTTGAAATTCAAAAATTGTATATTTTATGAAAAATCTTTAAATATACCACAAATGCTTAAATGAAAATTTATTGAGATTGTGGTTAATAAGGAAAGATCTTAAATGAATTTGGCACCTTTTATACTTGAATATCTCTTGTCAAATTAATGGGTTCCTCCTCGGATCACCCATGCTCTTTCCTATTCCTTGAACTTGATTGATCATCATCGCAGCCTTATTCTTGCCTTGTTCCCGTGTCTCCACCATCCTCTTCACCCATTCAACCAAAAAGAAAACTTTTGCTCAAGCATTGAATAATGCATGTGACATTCCCTTAAGTCAATTATCGGTTCCATGTCTGAAGGGTGAAGCAGTCTCGATTCAAATTTCTGAAGAGCAGTATAGAGCTGGATTAGAAAGCTGCAAGAACAATTTGCATGGTAGACTGTTATTGAATAAAGGCGATTTACCTATCAAACTGGATTTAGCCTCCGTTTTGCCTAATGAGGTTTTGGTTGAAAGACAAGGATTTGCATTCTTTGTGGGTGTTTAGTATGAGAATTTGCCATACTTTTGTTCTAATTGTGGCATTATTGGTCACAATGATGCAAATTGTAGAAAGTTGGGGAGGAAGCAATCTTCAAAATTTGCTGCTAATGCTATTGATCAGAAAGAAATCAAGAAAGTGGCTTCGAAATATATTCCTAAAAAGAATGTTCAAGATTCTAAGAATTTGATTATTGATGATCATATTGACAAAGGAAAAGCAGTTTTGGTTTATCAAAGTCCTTCTCCTAAAGGTCAGCTCTTTCAAGGAGAAACAAGTAAGCCTGCGATCAAGAAGATTTAGGAAATCAATCAAAATCTAATCCACTGCTGGAAATAATTGTTGAGGATTGTGTAAAGAAAGATGATTGTGGAAAATTTTTACCTAATGATGTTCCTTATGTGATTGAGGAGATTTCATCTTCAGATCGAGTAATTCATGCTTCTATTCCAGAAGTTGGTCAACAGTCTCCAATGAAGGTGGTTAACACTTTTCAAAGAGGGAACTCCTATGTTTCTGATTCTTTAGAGCCTATCAACTTAGCAGCAAATTCTGAGGTGCAAGTTGAGGCTCTAATTGATTCTGAAATAGAAAACTCCCTCCCTGCAGTTGCTATAAATGACTTGCGATTAGTGGGGAAATTATGGTGCAGTGATTCTGATAATGATGAAATTGATCAACTTGAGGAGAATGTTACTTTGCTAATTCAACAGAGGTCAGAGTTACAAGGTCTAAAGCAGGCCTTTTTATTAATGACCAATGAAGATCATTTTCTGGAATGCCAGAGGATTGGCCAACCATGAGACTAGGTTGGTTCTTAAAAATATGTTAAGCTCCAATAGGCCTGACTTTGTTTTTATTGCTGAGCCATGGATGAATTTGGATAATTCTCCAAACAATTTTTTCAGAAATTTGAATTTGAAAGTCTTCTCAGTTAATGATAGAGAGGGTCTGCTTCCAAACCTGTGGTGTATCTGTGCTATTTCATACGATCCTGTCATCTTAGCTTCCTCATCTCAGCATGTTTCTTTTTCTATCTCTTGGAAAAATCAACAACTTTATTTGTCTGCAATTTATACTGCTACAACTTACCTAGCTTGAAGACAGTCATGGCAGGACTTGAATCAGTTGCAGCAAAGCTCTCCTGGACCCTGGTGTTTTGTTGGTGATTTCAATGCGGTGTTAGGCGCTCATGAGCAAAGAGACAGAGGTTTGCCTGCTCGAATCTCTTGTGCTGAGTTTCAAGCATGGTCTGATTCAAACAGCCATACTCATATTATGACTAGGGGATCTTCTTATACCTGGTCTAATGGTAGAAGAGGCACTGCTTATGTTGAAAAAAGCTTGACAGGTCAATTTGTAATTCTGCTTGGTTTGATCTTTAGAATAATGTTACTTGCTGCACTTTGCCTAGAAGTAAGTCTGACCATTTCCCAATCCTTCTAAGTCTGCATAGTGGTAATCAAACTCACAAATCATCCTTTAAATTCCTTAAAATGTGGGCTGATCATAAAGATTGTTATGATATTGTTGCTAATTCTTGGAAAGAGGACATTGTTGGCTGCCCTATGTTTATTTTATCCAAGAAGCTGCAGAATTTAAAGTTCAGACTTAAGGATTGGAACAAAAATCATTTTGGAGATATGCATTTGAAAGTGGAAGAACCCTTGCAAAGGGTTAATGAAATTCAGGACAAGATACATATGTTCGGTCAATCTGATGATTTTGTTGCTCAGGAAAAATTGGCTCAAAAGGATTTGAATATGGCTTTGCACTTTCAAGAGGAATTTTGGAAAGAGAAATCTAGAATTGATTGGCATTCTCATGGAGATAGGAACACTGCTTTTTTCCATAGAGTTACCAAAATCAGAAATGCAACCAAAAGTATGACTATAATGAAAAAGGACATTCTTATCTTGGATCAGCAAGCTGATATTGAAGCTCATGTGCTGGAGTTTTATACTAATCTTTTTGTTGATGATAATGTCTGCTCAGATACTGGTTTGGTGGATCAAGTTATTTCCTCTGAAGTCAATTTAGAGGATAATAATATGCTTACTCGGCTGCCTTCCATGGAAGAAGTCAAATCTGCAGTTTTTTCTATGAATGCTTCTGGTGCTCCAAGGCCGGATGGATTTAATGATTTCTTTTACTAGAAGTATTGGGAGATTATAGGTGCTGATATTTATAGAGCTGTTCTTCAATTTTTTTAGCAAGGATAGATGTTGCCCAACTTCAATTTTAATCAGGTTGTTTTAATTCCAAACTTTCCTGGTGCTGATTGTATTACTCAATATAGGCCTATTGCTCTTGCTAATTATAAATTTAAGATAATTAGCAAAGTTTTAGCTGACAAATTAGCAGTTGTGGCTCCAAAAATTATTTCTACTAATCAAAGAGGTTTTATTAAAGGGAGGCACATATATGATTGCATTGGTGTAGCTTCAGAAGCTATTAATCTTCTTAACAAAAGATCTTTTGGTGGTAACATTGCTCTAAAAATTGACATTAAGAAGGCTTTTGATTCTCTAGATTGGAATTTTCTTATGCAAGTTCTTTCAAAGTTTGGTTTTGATGCTAAATTTTACTGCTGGATTAAAGCTATTCTGTTATCTACTAAGCTGTCAATTTCTGTCGATGGAAATTCTGTCGATCATTTTTCTTGCAAAAAGGGTGTGAGACAAGGTGACCCTTTGTCCCCTCTTTTATTTTGTATAGCTGAAGATGTGCTTAGTAGGGGTATAACTCAGCTTGTTCAACAAGGAAAGTTTCTGCTCATGGCTAGTCCTAGGGGTTACAAAGTGCCTAGTCATGTGCTATATGCAGATGACATACTCATTTTTTGTAGAGGAAATAAGACTAACCTGGAGCAGATTATGTCTCTCTTTCAAAGATATGGTGAAGCATCTGGACAGTATATCAGTTTTGACAAATCCTGATTCTATTATGGTGATATGTCTACTAAACGAGTTACTGCCATCTCCTCAATTTTAGGCTTCACTGCTAGTCATTTGCCATTTCAATATCTTGGTGTGCCTCTCTTTAAAGGTAAACAAAGGAAATTCCACCTTCAACCAATTGCTGATAAGATTAAATTGAAACTTGCTAGCTGGAATGGATCTTTGCTCTCAATAATGGGAAGAGTGGATTAGTAAAATCAGTTATTCAGGTAATGTTGTGCTATTCTTTTCAAATTTATGCCTGGCCTTGTTCTCTAATAAAATTGCTAGACAAGTGGACAAGGAACTTCATTTGGTCTGGCAATTTTCTTTCAAAGAAAATAGTCAGTGTTTCCTGGCAGCAACTTTGCTCTCCTCAAAAGGAAGGAGGCCTTGGTCTCAGCTCTTTCAAGTCTATCAATAATGCAGCTATGTTAAAGTTGTGTTAGGAGCTTATTTCTTCTGATAAGCAGTGGTCAGCCTTGCTCAGTGCTGGAGTTTTTAGAAATAGAAATCCTATTCAGCATCATATCAGCTCTTCAATCTGGGCAGGTTTAAAAAAATTACATCAATGCAGTTTTGTAAAATTCAAAGTGGCTTTTAGGTGATGGCTCAAGCATTAATTTTTGGTGTGATTCTTGGCTATCTAGGCCTGTTGTTGAGCTCCTTGATATTCCATCTTCTCTGCTTAAAAATTTGAAATCTTCTGTTCAAGATTTTATCAGTCAAGGATCTTGGAACATTCCTCCATCCCTTTTGCACAGGTCCTCAATTTTTTCTGTAGATATTAGCAGCACTCAAATTCCTATGGACCAACTATCTGATTCTGTGATCTGGAAATTAAATCCATCGGGTATGCTGACCTTAAAAGAAGCTTATAATTTTCTATACATCAGTAAGCATGTGGTTCCCTGGGGTGAGATCATTTGGAGTCAAGCCATTCCTCCTTCAAAATCTTTTCTTCTTTGGAGATTATTGCACAATAAATTTTCTACTGATGATCAACTTTGGCAAAGAGACTGTACTATGGTGTCCATGTGTAGTTTATGCTACTGGTCATTTATTTCTTCATTGTGATTATGCTCAAAATTTCTGGTGCTGGCTTGGTAATTGTGTGAATATGCATGTCGATACTTCTTCAATCCAGGCTGTGCTATCACTTTGCAACAGAAATTGAAGTTCTCACACAAAGGAAGTAATATTATCTGCAATAGTCAATATTGTTTAGGTTATCTGATTTAGTAGAAACCAGCTGAGGTTTGATAACAAATCCATTTCTTTGAGGTTTGCTTTGAATCTTGTTTCTTCAAATATTCAACTTTCTGGTAGATTTTCAAATGGTTTTATGAAAAATGATGTCTCGGATTTTATGCTTTTAAAGAAGTTTTCAATGGTTGGAAAAGTATCTAAGGCTCCTACAATTGTTAAAGTGCTTTGGCAGCCCCCTCCCTGTTACTGGATCAAAGTAAATACCGATGGATCAGCTCATTCTGGTGGTTTAGTAACCTGTGGTGGATAACTCGTCATCATCTGATACTTCATTATCAGATTGATCAGCATCATCACTAGACTCAGCAACTTTTAGAGCTTTTCAGTTGTTGGAATTTTGAGAAGCAATCCCTTTATTTTTCTTTCCAGGATTATCAAGATCAAGTTCATGTTCATGGACTTGAAGAGTTCCTACCAGATCATCCAGCGTTAAGGTAGAGAGATCTTTGGCCTGGGTAATTGCAGTAACAAGTGATCTCCATTTCTTAGGCAAGCTTCTAAGAATTTTAGTGACATTCTCCTTGGTAGTGTCAACTTTCCCAAGGGACTTTAGATTGTTAATGATCGTCTGAAAACGATCCATCATGTCCAAGATGGATTCTCCTTCAGCCATGGTGAACAATTCATACTGGCCAACCAGCATGATGATTTTTGAATCTTTTACCTTGGTGGTTCCCTCATGGAGATTTGACAAGGTATCCCAGATTTGCTTTGCTGATTCACATGCGTGAATCTTCTGAAATTCATCAGGACTCAGAGCACACATTAAAGCATATCTGGCTTTATGATTTTGTTCCATCCTGGTTCTTTCGGCATCAGTCCAGTCATCCTCAGGTTTTTCTGTTCCATCAGAGTTGAGACATACATTTGGACCATTCGTCATTCTGGCCCAGAGAACTGAGTTTGTACTTAGGATAAAGCCTTTGAATCTGTAACATCCCAAAAATCCTATACCTGTTTCTCTTAACTGTTTGTGTGAATAACTTGACTAAGAATGCAATCCGACTAAGTTTAATCATAAGAATGGTTAATGATTGGAAATACATATCTGGATTTTAATTATAAGCTTAATAATCATAAAATGTTGATTTGAACCCAGTGTGCTGTTTTGAGTCGAAACCGATAAAAATATTATTATTTTAATCGGGACCGCTTTACCTTGGGATGCATGCCAGGTCGGGGAAGTTGTTCTGGCCCAGAGTCGGGTGTAGTTCATGACTGCATCTCACGCGACGTTGTTAACCATCCATCACCTTTTCATTCCTTTAACCAATGGATTAAATTCTTATGACGCTTGGTTAATAACCTAGCATCTTTTCCTTTTATGGAGAAAGCAATTTAATCTACTTATGGTTAATTTTGCCCTCTTTAATCCTATGATCAATACCTATGTACTTGGTTTAATCCAAGCCTTCCATTAGCTTACACTTCATCACATCACTAGTCATAAACGCATCAACAAATTTGGTGACCATACTAAAGGCCATTTGGCCATAATGTTCCAAGAACACTAAACACACTTCATTTCCTCATCTCACCAAGATCAAGCAAACTCTTGTTCATGAACATTTGGAATCCTCTCTTCTCTCTCTACCCACCCTCCATTCGGCCAACACATGAACATCATCACCCAAATTTCTTCTTCAATTTCTAAGACCATAGTTGTTCTTGTCTTAGCCTCCCAATCATCTTTGATGAAGGAAGTTTTCTCTTTGGAGCAACTTGGTTCTTGACCCTCAAGAACACGAACCTTGTTCATCATGTGTTCCTCACTAAGTAAGTTTATAAACTTATCTTCTCTTTATTTCCTTACTTTGAATCATGAGTAAACTTCTTCTAGTTCATGATCTTCGCAAAACAAGTTTCAAAATCTTATTTTGCTACATGTAGAGGTTCGGCCACCTCCTTGTTCTTGGTGTTGGAGTTGTCTCATTTACAAAGGATCTTCATTAAGGTAATGGGGGAGTAAATCTCATCACACCACATTGGTGGTGGTGAAAATGGTTTATGGGTTTGGTTTGGAGAAAACCCTAAACGAAGGGTTTTGCCATTTTGGCTATTTGGTTCTCTATGAGAACAATGTTGTAATAATTATTTATTGCTTGATTTGTGTTCATTGATGTGTTTGAATGGTTGAAAATAACTTTTATTTGTGAGAAAACCCTAATCTAAGTTTCCTCCATCTTTTAGTTGAAAAGAGTTTGAGAAAATGTGATTTTTCGGATTTGACCTTGTGTGAGTCATTTCGGTTTTTCTCTCAATATTTCAAAACTTGTTTTTGATCCTAAAACTAGACGTCTTGGGCTTCATTTTGAGCACAAATTTCGTGTGGTTTCATAACTATTTGACCCTTGAAAACTTGTTTCAATCTAAGCATAAAATTCTGTCTCGGTTTCTGACTATAGTGACTTAATTAGTGAAACTGTACTAAATAAGTTACTTTTTGTGAAAATGAATTATATATCCAAAAACTATACATCCTAAGCTTTCAAATGAGTCCTCATTTTCTTAAATCCGAGTTCTTTTGGTCAATCAAATGTTTGTCACAAGTGGATGTTTGACATGCTGAAAATTCTGTATACGGCTTTGATGTTGAATTTTTGGAATTGGTTGTTATGTTATTATCCATGTTGATGCATTGATGATTACTCTTGCTCATGATGGATATTGGTGAAGCAAAATCTTCACATTAAACCTAGTATAGGATTCGGCCAAAGCATAAACAAAAAGGATTTTCAACTTCAATCTTTGAAACTCAAATGATTTTACAACTCTAAAATGGAATCGATGAACGATAAACCAAAGCAAAACAAAGAAACCTTATTTGAATGAAACATAACATTCATTCAAGAGAGTCTTAGAAACAAGGGAAATGGTATTTTAATCTTAAGTTATGGCTTAAGTAAATCAAATGATGTTTTGAAAATTAACGAATCAAATGTTCTCAATAACAAACGACTTTGAGAAAATCTTATGTAACATTCGGTTACTAAGTAAGTTTTGAACGTAAAACCAATCTTTGATTTCAATACAATGTTTAGTTCCAAGTTTAAGTATAAATGATTTCAAGCTAAAAGGAATTTGGACTTAAGAATATTTCTTTTCTTTAGTTTATACAAAAGAGTTTTAAACTCCAACTTCCAACTTTAAGTTTAATTGAAACCACAAGCTTTTTGAAATAGTGTTTTCAAAGTGTAAGATTTTGAATCAAAGGTACCAAGGCACTTTGCCAAGGTATAAAGCAAGTAAGTGTTTTGTACTCACCTTTTTACTTCTGCCCTATGTTGTGCTGATGAATGGGAATCTCACCTCATTACTTTGTATTGCATCGTTGTGTGCTTCTCTGGTTGTGTCCCGAGAAGGTCGTGTTACCGAGATTTCACCCGACGTTTTGGATGCACCTCTCTATTGAGCCTCCCAGTGGTTTTGGCGTTTGGACATCCAGTCATGGTGAGCTTCTAGAAAAGTACACGTGGAGAGCCACACTCACCATCCACAAGGGTCGCAGAGAAAGAGTTTTTGACTACTCCACAGCTTGTCTTCATGTCGTCTACTATCAAGGTTGTACTCGTAAGTGCAATGCTAGATGGAATTTTCCACCGATGCGTTCAGTGCCTTCTCCCTCTGTTAGGGGTAGGCTGCTTGTTAACAGAGTTGCTTCTAAGTCAACTTCTGTTATGTCTTCCATAGGAATGCCAGCTGTACTTTGCTAGGGTTCCTGTTAGGTCTCGTTTGATGGGTCCGGGTTGGAAGGCGATAAGTGAAGAGACTAGGAGTGAGGTGATTTATCCACACCTTCCTATTTCTTTCGCTTGTCTCTCTGTAAAGGAGAAGTCAGAGGAAGTATTCCGCGGTTGAACCGAGGGATATCTTCCCGTGTAGAGTGTCAGAGAGTCTGTACCTTTCTTTTATCTTTTGTGGAGCTGCGACTCCAAGTATCTTTTGTTTAGGAGCTGCGTCTCCAAGTATATTTTATTTAGGAGTTGCGTCTCCAATCTTTCATAATGAGTCTGTATCTTTCTGTTTTCTTTCTGTAGTCAGGTTGGGTTTTTATGTAATCCTTTATGAAATTATATTATGAAATGTTTCTATTTACTTTACAAGTTTTACAGTTATGTCTTGTGAAAAGGAAACATTTACCCCATCTTTGTTAAATGATTTTGATTAACCCGTTTTTCGGCTTTATAGTTTTATAAAGTGTCCGTTATGTGATGCCCCCGGAAAGGGTGTTACAGAACCTCTCCTTCCAGTACAAGTAATGGGTTCCGTTAAAGAACGGAGGTCTGGTCATGGAAGTACCTTCCATAACAGGTTGACTCCCACTTGGCATACCTTGTCCTGCCATATCTGTTGTAGGATCTTTTCCTCTACACGGCTAAGTGCTCAACCACGAGGCTGAGCTCTAATACCAATTGAAGGAACCTGTTTAAAACACAAGAAGGGGGTTGAATTGTGTTTTATATGTTTTTAAAACTTTTCGCAAGCAGAAATATATTTTTGCCAAGATGTTAATCAAAGAAACAGTGATGGACGCAAAGAGCATTTCTAAAAACTTTGGACGCTTTCTGAAGGGTTATAATAAAAGAACAAGTACGTATAAGAAATCAATTCAATCCCAAAGAGTTAGTTAGAGGATAGATTAAAGGAATAATAAAGGAAAGAAAAGAACACACGAATGTTATCCTGGTTCACTCTTCACCAAAGAGCTACGTCCAGTCCTCTCTACTTGACAGCTATCTCCACTATAACAAAAACCTTTTGTTACAAGTATTTAACACCGCTTCAGGCAAGTATTCTACACCTCTTCAGGCACACTAAGTATTCTTTCTACACAAGTCTCTTCAGGCTCAACCAACTAGGTTTTGAAAAGGGTTTTGCTCTACTAACTCACTAAGTGTGAGGGTTTGAAAATTAAAGCTTAGAACTCTTGAACAATACTCTACACAGAGAATGATTTGAAAGATAAGAACAGAGTAGGCTTTGCAAGCTTTGATATTTTTATCTTGATCAATTATTTTCTTGTGTGCTTGAATATCTTTTTCAGGTTTTGATTCAGGTGTGTATCTCTTGTTTGTATCTTCAAGATGAGAGATACTTATAGCAATCTTGTTTTGATCAACTTCAGTTTTCAACGGTTGGAAAAGAATCCGTTCTGATTAAGCATTAAATGCATTAGTCCGTTGTGTCTAATAACTTGTTTGAGGCTTATGATCAGCAAAGTAGACTATCAGGCTTGATAGCTTAAAGAGGTGCTGACACTTTTTCCTTATACTCGAAAGTTGCCTTTTGTCTTTTCTTTTGGAGAAGGTCAAATCCTTTGTGTGTCAGGGACAGTCTGGCTTCAGCTTTCGATGGTACGAAAATTACAAGGAATATTTGTCTAAAGGATATAAGCTTTTTAAACATAGAATAATAAATTCAAACGCTTTGCATATGTGTTCGCACTAAAACAAATAAAGCTTACAGCACAAATAAAAGGAAGGTTAAACTATATTTTTGGTCCCTTATCATTATTTTAGGTTTCAATTTGGTCCCTCTTTTATTTTTTGTTCCAAATTGGTCCCTTATCTTTATTTTAGGTTTCAATGTGGTCCTTTTCGTTTAAAGTATGGTACGGAGAGGACCACATTGGTATAACTTTTGTAAAATAAGGGACCATTTTGGAACAAAAAAATGAAAGAAGGACCATGTCCAAACAAAAAAAAGGGGACCACATTGATATAACTTTACAAAATAAGGGACCATTTCGAAACAAAAAATAAAAGAGGAACCGCATTGATATAACTTTGCAAAATAAGGGACCATTGTGAAACCAAAAATAAAAGATGGACCAAAATGAAACCAAAAATAAAGATAAGGGACCAAAAGTATATTTTAGCCTAAAAGGAAAAGTCTTTGGACTCAAGATTTTATCGTCTTGACAAAGCGAGAGCTAATCCAATTTGAGTTTGGACCATAACCACTTTGGTTCCAACACCTGGAACATCATCAGGAAAAACTTCCGGAGACTCTCGCACTATAGCCAATGAATCCATCTTAGGAGATTCCTCAGCTTCCATAGAGAATAACAACTCGTGTTTCTGGGATTCACTACTCATCTCAAGATTTCTATCATTGGCAGGCATCAATATAGATTGCTCAAGGAATAACAAGGTCTTTTTAGAACAGTGTAACATTACATGGTTAGCCGAAAGCCAATCCATGCCTAAAATAACATCAAGTCGTTGCATAGGCAAACAAACAAGATCAACAAGAAAAGTTCTATTTTCAACAACAATGGGGCATTTCAAACAAACAGTCATAGTTGTCAAAGAATTACTGGTAGGAGTAGAAACTATCAACTCATGAGGAAGTAAAGAAACATGTAGTTTCAAATGATCCACACACTCTTGGGATATAAACGAATGCGTAGCTCCTGAGTCAAACAGTACCGATAAGAGTTTACCTGACACTAGGCACATACCTGTATAAGATTAGGGGATTGAGAGGATTCAACTACTCTTATGGTAAACACTCTTCCTTTGGCTTGCGGTCTCATCGCTTGTTGTCCTGCTCTTGGGTTCTAGTCACTGGGCCACGCCCACCTGAGTTGTACCTAGCTCCTTGAGAACAGTTCGGAGCTATGTGACCCACCTGGCCACACCGAAAGCATTGACGAGTCTCTCTCACCGGGCAATCTCTGATTAGACGTGACCCTCCACATCTAAAGTGAGACAACCCCTTCCTAGGAGGTCCCATTGGTGACCACACTTATAATTATTAGAGTTATAGCGTAGCGTAGTAGTATAAAATTTGCGGAAATATTAAAACATACAATACATACTGATACCATAATAAAAGTATATATACATAATAGTATTGGCTCCATCAGTAGAGCCTACAACATTGATACCAAATATATACATAAAAACTAAAAACATAACATCAGAACAAAATGCACTCCGACTTCATCTCTTGGTGCTCAAGGTCCCCCAGCATTGGGATCTGAGGCTCTTCCGCCGGCATCAGGCTCAACAAGTATTCCGTCAATCTCCACTGGAAACTCCTCATCAGGGTCTTCTCGTATAGTCGAGAACAAAGAAATACAACATAGAAAAGTACAGAGGATAAGAAATAGTAATATGTCATGCACGGGAAAAACAGCGATATAAATAATGTATATAGATAGCAACACACCAAATCACAACAGTGACAACAAAACAACTCCCGAATAATTTTTCCCTTAACTACTGTCTCTCACACTCATGCAACTAACGACTATATGGACGCGATCACGACGCGACATCCCCAACGGATCAAGGTGTCCCAATCATCACTATGCCACCCCCATAAAGGTAGGGTTCGGTCTAAAGCCCGCAGGCCCAAATCGTCTCATGGATACGACATATTCCCCCGCCCGCAGGCCAGGTCGGAATATTCGCCCGTCAACAACGCAACTTACGGTAACGACATGTTCCCCCGCCCGTAGGCTAGGTCGGAGCATTCGCCCGTTCGTTAACAACTCAACTTTCGGTAACGACATATCCCCCCGCCCGCAGGCTAGGTCGAGATATACGCCCGTCCGTCTACAATTCGACTAACGGGTACGACCACCTCCCCGCAGGTAAGATCGAAATCGCCCCTATGTCAAACTAATCGGTACGACCATCTCCCCGCAGGTAAGATCGAAATCGCCCGTATGCCAACACAGTGATGAATAACAACGATGCAACATGAATCTCACTGACTCATCTCAGGATTAACACTTAGTGCCTCAACCACGACTTATATGCAACCACGACCAACTTTCATCCGGTTCAACCGGGTATCAACTCACATCACAACATTAACAGATCAACTATATCACTAGGTTAAGCACTACGACATATATATATAACCTCGATTTTCTCACCACACATTCATCACCCGATTTATTAGAAATCAATGCCTAGTTCTACTCAGACATCAGCAGTCACAACAGACATCAACAGTCAGAATATATATTCAACAATAAAATCAACTTCCAAATAAATAACATTTAATCAACTATAGCATATAATAGACATCATACACATATCACATATAATATACCAAATATCCAATCACAGCACAAACAACCTCAATATGCAGTAAAATCAACCTAACGGTCAAACGACCTCTAGTAGGGTTTGGGTCGCCCTATGCATATCAATATATATATTATTTAAAGCTGCCTCCCCGACGATATTGTGGTTCTTTCCCCCACCTTTGTGATTTTTCCCGGGAGATTCCGAATGCGGCTCCGCAGCAGTCAATCGAGTGCGCGATCGAGCGTTCGAGTCCTGTCAGATTCTATACAGTAAAACACAACCAAAAATTAAAATAATGAAACCATAATCTACCTAATCTCTATGATTAGCTACTGCCCTTAATTGATTAAATAGGCTAGGGATATTGAAATTCTACCAACTCTTGGATCAATGATCCTTAAGCATACCTAATGCATAATCAATGATCAATTATCAAAGATTTGAACCAAAACCCCTTAAACCAACAAAGTAGGGTCTCGGCCATCACCATGAAAAATAGGTGAGAGTTTGATTTGGCCTCCTAATCACTTGGATTCCATGATTAAGGGATGAAATAAGTGAAATCAAAAACAAAGAACAAAAACCCATCTTTCCCCCAAAACCCATACATTCGGCCCCTCTTTGATAAATAGGCTAGGGATTTTATTTCATTACAAGCTTTTGGATTATGATAGTAGGGGATGATACTAGCTCATAGGAATTGGTTTGGTCTCAAAATGATTTTTCTACAATTTTCTAGAGATTTTGAAGTTTAGATCTAGAAATTGACATTCATGAAAATAAATGGAGAAAATAAAGATTGAGAGCTCAAAGATGAAATATATACCTTCTAGGTGATAGAGGAGGATGAGAGGAGCAACTTTGCTTCACAAACTTGGTTGAAAATTCTTGAGGGAGCTTGAGGAAAATGAAGTTGAAAATAGTGAAAATGGAGGAAGAAAAGAGAAATGGAGGAGAAGAAGAAAGAAGGAAGAAGAAGAAGATGGAGGTGATAGAGGAGAGAGAGAGCTCGAAAATAAGAGAGAGAAAGTGAGGGGGATCATGAAATTTAGATATTTTCTTAAGTTTTCTTAAGAGTTAAGAAAGGTAAAAAGGGTAAAAAGGTAATTAGTAAAAATAATCGAGGGCAATTTGGTCATTTCACGTCCCGACATTTTGAAAATCCTCACGACACTTGTGGGAGTCCCCAAATGATTTATCATGGCTCTGGTATGAAAATCATTGGCTCAAGGTTCTCGAAAAACCCTAAGATAGCTCGAATCGTCTCCTAGAACGATTATCGGCCTGAATATAATAATATTATTTTCATTTTCGAACGTCAGGACGAACTTCTTCGAAAATATAGAAAACGTGATTCTAAGACTAACCGTCTCGTTCATGGGTCCAAATTAGGTCTCGATAGCAGTAAAGCACTACTGTCAAGCAAAAACGCAGACCGGGCTCCATCTGAGTTTTCAACCCAAAACTTAACCATAGCCTCCTACGATAGCGTAGAGCGTGACTATGGCCTCGGAATAATTTATTTAATTTTCTAGACTCTCTAATAAAATAAAATTACTTAAATACTAATTAAACAAAAGATAAAAGAAAATCGGGGTGTTACATTACTACCCCCTTAAAAGAATTTCGTCCCGAAATTCGACGTACCTTCTTAAAATAGGCTCGGATATTGCTGTTGCATGTCCTCTTCGCGTTCCCAGGTAGCATCTCCGGTAGCTTCATCCCATGTGATCTTGACCAACGGAATATGTTTACCTTGGAGTTCCTTAATCCTTCTATCCGCGATCCTTACAGGTAGAGCTTCATACTCAAGGTTATCTCTTAATTGTATTGACTTTGGTTCTAAGATGTGTGATGGATCGGGATAGTACTTTCTCAACTGAGAAACATGGAAGACGTCATGAAGGTTGGATAAGTTTGGGGGTAAGGCGATGTGATAGGCCACAGGACCAATTCGGCGAAGAATTTGAAAAGGTCCAATGAACCTAGGAGTAAGCTTTCTAGATTTTATTGCCCTGCCGATTCCAGTTCTCGGAGTCACTCTCAGAAAAACATGGTCACCTTCCTGGAATTCTAAAGGTCTTCTTCTCTTATCGCTGTAACTCTTCTGCCTGTCCTGTGCGATTTTCATCTTTTCCCGTATCTTCTTGATTTGTTCCATCATCTGTTGCACTACCTCCGGTCCTAGTACTTGGCTTTCTCCATTCTCATGCCAACACAAAGGTGTTCTACACTTCCTGCCGTACAATGCTTCGTAAGATGCCATACCTATAATTGAATGAAAACTATTGTTATAGGTGAACTCAATCAATGGTAAGAACTCCTCCCAACTTCCCGCGTGTTCCAAAACACACGCTCTTAAGAGGTCTTCCAACGATTGAATCGTTCGCTCCGACTGACCATCCGTCTGAGGATGATAAGCAGAACTCAACCTTAACTTAGTTCCCAAAGCCTCATGTAATTTCTTCCAGAATCTAGATGTAAATCTAGGGTCCCTGTCGGAAACAATGCTAGAAGGCACTCCGTGCAACCTTACTACTTCCTTGATGTAAATTTGGGTTAACCTCTCCAACGTATAACTTTCGCCAATGGGTAAGAAGTGAGCACACTTCGTTAACCTATCAACGATTACCCAAATGGCATCATGCCTCTTGTTAGTCCTCGGCAAACCAACCACGAAATCCATAGATATTCCATCCCATTTCCATTCTGGGATATCTAAAGATTGTAGCAGTCCTGCTGGCTTTTGGTGTTCTATCTTTGCCTTCTGACACACCAAGCAAGCCAACACATACTCGGCTATCGCCTTCTTCATTCCGGGCCACCAAAACATTTTCTTTAAGTCTTGATACATCTTGGTAGCTCCTGGATGAAAACTCAACCTACTCTTGTGCCCTTCCTCTAAGATCATTCTTCTTAGGTCTATATCCATGGGCACACAATACCTCAAGACTCCATCTTGATTCATCCTAAACTCAGAAGTTCTGCCTTTCGTCACTTGTTCCTTTACTTTCTGAAGATACTGATCAACCTCCTGCTTCTCCTTGATTGTCTTCAAAAATTCGCTGGTTACTGTGACCATTCCTAGGTGTATCTTATCCTTAGATAATTCCATGCCTAGATTCAAATCTCTAAACTGTCCAACCAGTTCCAATTCTTTCACCATCATAGTAGATACGTGCAAGGATTTCCTACTTAACGCATCCGCTACTACATTCGCTTTTCCTGGATGGTATTGGAGATCGAATTCATAATCCTTTATGAATTCCATCCATCTCCTTTGCCTCATGTTTAACTCTTTCTGATCAAATAGATACCTTAAGCTCTTATGGTCACTGTACACTATAAATTTTGCTCCATATAAATAGTGTCGCCATATCTTTAAAGCAAACACTATAGCTACTAGCTCCAAATCATGAGTCGGATAATTCCTCTCATGAGTTCTTAGCTGCCGTGAAGCATATGCTACCACTCTCCGGTCTTGCATTAAGACACAACCCAGTCTTTGGTATGACGCATCACAGTACACGTCAAACTGTCCTGAAGAATCCGGTAACGTCAATACTGGTGACGTAGTCAGCCTCCTTTTTAGATCCTGAAAACTCTTCTCACATTCATCCGTCCAATCAAATGATATTCCCTTCCTTGTTAACTGCGTCATTGGCAACGTGATCTTCGAGAATCCTTCGATGAACCTTCGGTAATAGCCAGCTAAGCCCAGAAAACTCCGTATTTCACTCACCGACTTAGGGCTTTCCCAATGAACCACAGCTTCAACCTTTGTTGGCTCCACAGCTATCCCATCACGATTAATCACATGACCTAAGAATTGTACTTCTTCTAACCAGAATTCACACTTGGACAACTTTGCATAAAGTTGTCGGTCCTTTAAGACTTGAAGCACAATCCTAAGATGTTCCTGATGTTCTTCCCGGTCAAAGGAATAAATAAGAATGTCATCGATAAACACAACAACAAACTTATCTAAGAACGGTCGGAAAATCCGGTTCATGTAATCCATGAATACTGCTGGAGCATTAGTTACACCAAAAGGCATAACCAGGTACTTGTAGTGTCCATATCGGCTCCTGAACGCCGTCTTCGGTATATCCTCCCTCTTGACTCGAATCTGGTGATAACCAGATCTTAAGTCAATCTTTGAAAATATTACAACTCCTTTCAACTGGTCCATCAAATCGTCAATCCTAGGCAACGGATACTTATTCTTAACCGTCGCCTTGTTCAGCTGTCGATAATCCACGCACAGCCTCGAACTTCCATTCTTCTTTTTAACGAATAGCACCGGCGCTCCCCAAGGTGAAGCACTCGGCCTTATAAACTCCTTATTCAACATGTCATCCAATTGCTTTTTCAGCTCCACTAACTCCGCTGTAGCCATTCGATATGGTGCTATCGAAATCGGTCCAGTTCCCGGTACCAGATCTATAGCGAACTCTATTTCTCTCTCCGGTGGTAAACCCGGAACGTCATCAGGGAAAATTTCCGAAAACTCCCGCACTACAGGCAACGACTCCAACGTAGGAGATTCCTTAGCTTCCACAGAGAGTAGCAACACGTGTTTCTGAGATTTACTACCTAGCTTACTATCCTTGGCAGGCATTAATCTAGATTGCTCAGGAAATGATAAGGTCTTTTTAGAACAGTCTAACACTACATGGTTAGCCGAAAGCCAATCCATGCCTAAGATTATATCGAGTTGATGCATAGGTAAGCAAATGAGATCAATAGAAAAAGTTCGATTCACAATGACAATAAGACAATTTAAACAGACAGTTATGGTTGTCAAGGAATTACTGGTAGGAGTAGAAACAGGTAAGTCATGGGGAAATAAAGAGACAGGCAACTTCAAATGATCCACACACTCTTGGGATATGAAAGAATGAGTAGCTCCCGAGTCAAACAATACAGATAAGAGTTTACCTGACACTAGGCACATACCTTGTATCAGATCAGGGGATTGAGAGGATTCAGCTCCTCGTATGGTAAACACCCTTCCGATGGCTTGTGGTCTCGTTGCTTGCTGTCCGGTTCCTTGGGTCCTGGTCACTGGGCCCTGCCTGCCTGTATTGTACCTCGCTCCTTGTGTACATTTTGGCGCTATGTGACCCACTTGGCCACATCGGAAACACTGGCGAGTCTCCTTTATCGGACAGTCCCGAATTGTATGTGTTCCTCCACACCTGAAGCAGCCACTTGGTTGGAGTTGTCCTTCAGTCTGTCTTGCGGCCTGACGGTCATAAGGCCTCCGTCCCGTCTGGAATCTTCCCTTTCCGCCTCGACCTCTCTGGTCAAACCTCCGAGCAGGTCCTCCAGTTCTGCCTTGCTGCAGCTCTCGCTTCTTATCAATGTTCTCGATGACAGAACACCTCTCTAGCATCTCAGGCAGTCGGGCGATGTTCAGTGGTGCAATCACCCATTGCAATTCATATTTCAGGCCGTCCTCAAAGCGCCTGCAAACCCATTCTTCATCAGGGAACCTCTGGTAGAATTCAGAAAATTTGAGCAGCGCCTCAAATCTTGTAGAGTACTCCCCAATAGACATGGTCCCTTGCTTCAGACCCATAAACTCTTTCTCTTTTTCTCTCCTCATCATCCTGGGGAAATACTTCTCCAGAAAGCATTCCCGAAACAGTCCCCAGTTAATGAGTCTGTCTTCAACTTCAAGCATCCTCTGCTTGCCTTTCCACCACAGTTCTGCACCTCCTATCAGTATGAAGGATGCATATGTTACCTTTCTGTCCTCACGACAGTGAATCGCCGCAAAGATTTTCTCCAGCTCTTGTACCCAGAGTTCAGCTCCCTCTGGGTTGAAGTCGCCATTAAACTGCGGCGGCTTCCCCTTCAGAAAAGTATTCAGTCCGGTGTCTTCCCTCACAACTTCATCTTGCTGATTTTGTCTCTGCTGTTGTTGCATAGTCAACTGTAGCAGTTGAGCGTTCTGCTGCGTTTGGTGCAGCATTGCCGTTGCCAGTTCCCTAACTGTCCTTAAGGTTTCAGTTGATTCTATTCCATCGACAGCGTGGGAACTTGCTTCGTATCCAAGTCCGAGTTCAGCGGCACTCGCTGTGGCCCTTCCGCCACGTCCTCTAGGTCGTCCGCGAACCATTTCTTCCTGGCAAGGAAAAATATTAGCTTCGATTCATAAGACATATGATAAGCTTGCGGCTTATTCAGCTTTTCAGAAAAAGAAACAAAAACAAGGAAAAGGCAAAAACAAGGTTTCGCTTAGCGAGACTCCATTCGCTTAGCGAAATAGAATGAATTTCACTCAGCGAGACTCAATTCGCTTAGCGAAACTAAGTGCATTTCGCTTAGCGAGGATCCATTCGCTTGGCGTAATTGAGACAGCGATGCACCATTTGAAACCTCTCTGGATCACTTAGCTAGATCAATTTCGCTTAGCGAAATTGAGACAGTGATTGGAACTTCTCTGGATCGCTCGGCGAGATAAATTTCGCTTAGCGAAATTGAGACAGTGATTGGAACTTCTCTGGATCGCTCAGCGAGGCAAAATTCGCTTAGCGAAACAATATTTCGCTTAGCGAGATTCATTGCGCTTAGCGAAATTTCCCAGATCCTTAGTTATTCCCAACAAGAATAGAACACAGTTAGTACCCAATGTGGACATAACCGTCAATGCTGGTATACTTCCTAACCACACAGTCCGATATTAGAATCGAACTGCTCTGATACCACAAAATGAGACAACCCCTTCCTAGGAGGTCCCATTGGTGACCACACTTATAATTATTAGAGTTATAGCGTAGCGTAATAGTATAAAATTTGCGGAAATATTAAAACATACAATACATACTGATACCATAATAAAAGTATATATACATAATAGTATTGGCTCCATCAGTAGAGCCTACAACATTGATACCAAATATATACATAAAAACTAAAAACATAACATCAGAACAAAATGCACTCCGACTTCATCTCTTGGCGCTCAAGGTCCCCCAGCATTGGGATCTGAGGCTCTTCCGCAGGCATCAGGCTCAACAGGTATTCCGTCAATCTCCTCTGGAAACTCCTCATCAGGGTCTTCTCGTATAGTCGAGAACAAAGAAATACAACATAGAAAAGTACAGGGGATAAGAAACAGTAATATGTCATGCACGGGAAAAACAGCGATATAAATAATGTATATAGATAGCAACACACCAAATCACAACAGTGACAACCAAACAACTCCCGAATAATTTTTCCCTTAACTACTATCTCTCACACTCATGCAACTAACGACTATATGGACGCGATCACGACGCGACATCCCCAACGGATCAAGGTGTCCCAATCATCACTATGCCACCCCCATAAAGGTAGGGTTCGGTCTAAAGCCCGCAGGCCCAAATCGTCTCACGGATACGACATATTCCCCCGCCCGCAGGCCAGGTCGGAATATTCGCCCGTCAACAACGCAACTTACGGTAACGACATGTTCCCCCGCCCGCAGGCTAGGTCGGAGCATTCGCCCGTTCGTTAACAACTCAACTTTCGGTAACGACATATCCCCCCGCCCGCAGGCTAGGTCGAGATATACGCCCGTCCGTCTACAATTCGACTAACGGGTACGACCACCTCCCCACAGGTAAGATCGAAATCGCCCCTACGTCAAACTAATCGGTACGACCATCTCCCCGCAGGTAAGATCGAAATCGCCCGTATGCCAACACAGTGATGAATAACAACGATGCAACATGAATCTCACTGACTCATCTCAGGATTAACACTTAGTGCCTCAACCACGACTTATATGCAACCACGACCAACTTTCATCCGGTTCAATCGGGTATCAACTCACATCACAACATTAACAGATCAACTATATCACTAGGTTGAGCACTGCGACATATATATATAACCTCGACTTTCTCACCACACATTCATCACCCGATTTATCAGAAATCAATGCCTAGTTCTACTCAGACATCAGCAGTCACAACAGACATCAACAGTCAGAATATATATTCAACAATAAAATCAACTTCCAAATAAATAACATTTAATCAACTATAGCATATAATAGACATCATACACATATCACATATAATATACCAAATATCCAATCACAGCACAAACAACCTCAATATGCAGTAAAATCAACCTAACGGTCAAACGACCTCTAGTAGGGTTTGGGTCGCCCTACGCATATATATATATATATATATATATATATATATATATATATATATATATATATATATATATATATATATATTATTTAAAGCTTGCCTCCCCGACGATATTGTGGTTCTTTCCCCCACCTTTGTGATTTTTCCTGGGAGATTCCGAATGCGGCTCCACAGCAGTCAATCGAGTGCGCGATCGAGCGTTCGAGTCCTGTCAGATTCTATACAGTAAAACACAACCAAAAATTAAAATAATGAAACCATAATCTACCTAATCTCTATGATTAGCTACTGCCCTTAATTGATTAAATAGGCTAGGGATATTGAAATTCTACCAACTCTTGGATCAATGATCCTTAAGCATACCTAATGCATAATCAATGATCAATTATCAAAGATTTGAACCAAAACCCCTTAAACCAACAAAGTAGGGTTTCGGCCATCACCATGAAAAATAGGTTAGAATTTGATTTGGCCTCCTAATCACTTGGATTCCATGATTAAGGGATGAAATAAGTGAAATCAAAAACAAAGAACAAAAACCCATCTTTCCCCCAAAACCCATACATTCGGCCCCTCTTTGATAAATAGGCTAGGGATTTTATTTCATTACAAGCTTTTGGATTATGATAGTAGGGGATGATACTAGCTCATAGGAATTGGTTTGGTCTCAAAATGATTTTTCTACAATTTTCTAGAGATTTTTGAAGTTTAGATCTAGAAATTGACATTCATGAAAATAAATGGAGAAAATAAAGATTGAGAGCTCAAAGATGAAATCTATACCTTCTAGGTGATAGAGGAGGATGAGAGGAGAAACTTTGCTTCACAAACTTGGTTGAAAATCCTTGAGGAAGCTTGAGGAAAATGAAGTTGAAAATGGTGAAAATGGAGGAAGAAAAGAGAAACGGAGGAGAAGAAGAAAGAAGGAAGAAGAAGAAGATGGAGGTGATAGAGGAGAGAGAGAGCTCGAAAATAAGAGAGAGAAAGTGAGGGTGATCATGAAATTTAGATATTTTCTTAAGTTTTCTTAAAAGTTAAGAAAGGTAAAAAGGGTAAAAAGGTAATTAGTAAAAATAACCGAGGGCAATTTGTTCATTTCACGTCCCGACATTTTGAAAATCCTCACGACACTTGTAGGAGTCCCCAAATGATTTATCATGGCTCTGGTATGAAAATCATTGGCTCAAGGTTCTCGAAAAACCCTAAGATAGCTCGAATCGTCTCCTAGAACGATTATCAGCCTGAATATAATAATATTATTTTCATTTTCGAACGTCAGGACGAACTTTTTCGAAAATATAGGAAACGTGATTCTAAGACTAACCGTCTCGTTCATGGGTCCAAATTAGGTCTCGATAGCAGTAAAGCACTACTGTCAAGCAAAAACGCAGACCGGGCTCCATCTGAGTTTTCGACCCAAAACTTAACCATAGCCTCCTACGATAGCGTAGAGCGTGACTATGGCCTCGGAATAATTTATTTAATTTTCTAGACTCTCTAATAAAATAAAATTACTTAAATACTAATTAAACAAAAGATAAAAGAAAATCGGGATGTTACATAAAGCATCCACTTGGTTGTTGTTGTTGTGTTCCTACACCTTCAGCTATTCTTGTTTTTGCCGGACGGTCATAAGGCTTCCGTCCCGTCTGAAATCTGCCTCTTCCACCTCGACCTTTCTGATCGAACCTTCATGTCGGTCCTCTAGTTCTGACTTGTTGGGCTTCTCTCTTGTTGTCGATGTTCTCAATCACTAAAAATCTCTCTAGCATCTCAGGCAATCGGGTGATATTCAATGGTGCAATCAGCCTCTGTAGATCATACTTCAGGCCATCTTCAAAGCGCCAGCACACTTATTCCTCTTCAAGGAACCTCTGATAAAACTCAGAAAATTTGAGTAACGCCTCAAACCTTGCAGCGTACTCACCAACTGACATACTTCCCTACTTCAGACCCATGAATACTTTCTCCTTCTCCCTCCTCGTCAATCTAGGGAAATACTTATTTAGAAAGCATTCCCGAAACAGCTCCCAATTAATTACTCTACCTTCCGCTACTTGTAACACCCCTGTTTTCCTGTAACCGGTTATAATCACCATGGTTTTATATCCATAGTTATGTTGTGATGAAGTTTTCTTTTGTCGTTATGAGACGAAAACCGATAAAAGTTCTATTTTGATCGGTATCGGGTAATTTCTCGTTTTACATGCCGGAGGCCGGGAAACGGGGAATTGAATGGAATGTAATGTTGAATTACATTTTCCCTTACCTTGTTGATTATTCCTAATGAAGAGAATTAGCTTTCTTAAAATTCCAAAATTCACCAAAAGTAGTAAAAACCGATTATCCATTTTTGATAAAAACTCTAATCACCTTATTCCTAACCAAATGGAAAATGCAACCAACCTAGTTACACTAGTTAGGCCATTTGGCCATTTTAACTTGGGAAGAGCCAAGATCTTCCTTTTATCATATCCAAGAAAGTTTATGACACTAACTTTTAATGGAAAAAGTGTTTTAGCCATTTTTGGTTAATCATGTCCTTAAGCTCTCCATAAGCAACAACACGCCCATCTCTTTACATCTTGGCCTTTCATTTTCTATGAACAAAATTGAATGATAATTTGGAGTCCACTAGGTGGATCCATTCGGCCATCAAAGGGGAAAAACACCCAAAGTCACTATTCCATTCATTTTAACTTCTCACTCAAAAACCTAAAGCTCTCAAGTTTTCCCTCTTCTCTCCCTTCTCTCTAAGGTTCGGACAGCCCGTGGTAAGCAACCTTACCCATCTTATTTCATCATTTGACTACATATTCTTGTTCATCTCATCCATCTAAACAACTTTCATCTTTTGAATTTCTTTATTTGAAATTGTTTACTCAATGTTATTCAAGAATCATTCAAGGAGGATTCAAGCTTCTTGAACTTGCTTTTGAACCCCCTACTCAAGAGTAAGTTTCTAACTTAGTTCCTTTGCTTTAGTACTCTTGAGAACATCTTTGTGTTACCATGTTTATAATGTTGAAAAATCAAAGTTCATGGTCTTGTTCTTTTCTCTATAGGCCATGGTTTTAGCTTGTGTTGGTGACAAAGTTTTCCCTTCATTCTCTTCAAGGAAGCTTCACAAAGGTAGTGGGGGAGTGAACCATATCACATCTAAAATGGTGGTGATAAAGGCCTCCTAGTTTTGTTGAAGGGAAACCCTAGGGTTTCCTTATAAAGTTCATTATGTTGTTGTCATGTTATGTTATATTGTTATGTTGATATGATGATTGTGCTTGTATATGCTAGAAGAAAATCAGTTTGGCATGGTGAAAAACTATTCTTTGGTCCAAAGACCTAAGAATAGGATTTTAGAATGTTTAACTTGTTTATGTTCTAAGTTGCCTTCATAACATGCTTATATGTTGGTATGATTTTCTAGCTACTTTGGATGTTGTTGGATGATTTCTTTTGGTTGGAAATGGTATGAGTGATTCGGCCATGTGATGTTTAATGAGGGAAGTCAAAGCTTCTATGTTCAAGTGATGGTGTAATGAACTTAAAATGGTTCCAAGAAGCCAAAACAAACCAATGAAACCTATCCTACTTCTATAGGGCATTCGGCCTTGACATAGATAGTAGGGTTAGGATCTTAAAATGTTAATGTTAAGGGGTCTAATGAGTTCATATTAAAGTATAAGAGTCATATAAATTGAAGAGGTTTCCAAAGAAATCAAGTCTTGGTTCCAAAGAACCATGTGTTGTGAAATAAGTGTTTTTGACTTCATGTGAAAATTATTTTAAGAATAGCTTGGTTTGATGTTGATCAACCGCTTATTTTAATAAGTTGTTTTTTGAAGAAAAGATCTTTAAAAACAAGAGTTTCATAGTTAGTCAAGATGGTTTTCAAGGATTTTTGGTTAGTAAATCTTCTTTGAGAAGATAGGATTCTTACAAAGCTTTTCTTTAAAAACAAGAGTTGTACAGTACTATTACCTTTTTAGAACTTTCCAAAATTATATAAGTTATAGTTCATTTGAAAATGAAATGGTGATTTCAAGTAGGAAGTATATTTTCTTTTACACTAAGTAATAGAACTAGGAAACCAATTCAAAAGAGTTTTACACTAAGTAAGACGCCTTATGGGAAATTGTATAGAGTTTTTGAAACTATTCTTAATTAAGGAGATTTCATCAACTACCTTACTATAAAGGATAGTACTTTGAAGCTTTTAACATAATAGCGTAAACGCGCGTTATCTCCTAAAAGAATCTATTTGAGCTCCAAAATGGACTCATAAAGATTTAGTAAAAGACATGTACTAACATTTAGTGGTCATGACAAAATCATGTTCCACACCCTTGATGGTTTAGGTTATCTAAGGTATCCATAACGTGCAATCACTAAGAGTTACTTATAAAGAATAAGTAATGTTCCTTTGATAGGCAAGTGAGAAGATTGATGAAGGGGATCCTATCCTCCATAATACATCTAGGTTATGGACTAATATATCATAAGATATGAACATCGTGTTACAAACGACGAGGTGGTACGTGATTGTAAGGAACGAAACCAAGGACGGGCGACTGATAACAAGTCGTGTAAAAGTGTGTCCCGTAGGGGTGCCCTATGGTTTATCAAGAGATAAACGTGGTACTACAGTGATGGAGTAGTACGTGCTGTGTTGTGGCATTTTCTTGAACATGCATACGCATCTGTACATGAGTTGGGCCCTGTGCTCGAGAGTTGAGCTTACACCTTTGTGTGGGTGCGATTGTTGGAGGTGACGATCGTGGAGATCTTGAGGACGTTGGGGTTGGGGAGAGCACATGTGGCCAGATAGTAGCTCCTCTGTGTCGTGGGTGACCTGTCGAAAAATGCTGATGTCCTAACTGGACACTGGACAAATCATGATTTGGGTAAAGAACGTCTGGCGTGAGTCGTTAAAATGATTGTAATCTTTGGATATGGCATAGTGGGCTGAGATAACACAGACAATGTTATGCCAACCACTCACTCTTGTTATGTTTAGCTCCATGGAGTAGGGGTCTGAGTCATGTTGCATTGGTGTCATTGTATACTTGAGTTCACATTTGACCCATATTATTGTTGATTGATATATTAACTGTGATGCCATGTATTTAATTGTTATGCTGTGAAAGCACATGTGCTGTATGCAGGTTGGGTGCGTGTGTGCGTGACTTTTATCATTGTTATTCTGGTTGTACGATGCACGGATCTCAATAAAAAAACAACACGATGCCACTGCATCCACGTGTCCGTCAAAAGTTGAAGCAGTTCTTGAGTGGGAAAGACCAACCACAGTGACTGAGATACGAAGTTTTGTGGGTTTGGCTGGGTATTATCAGAGGTTCATCGAGGGATTTTCCAAGATTGTAGGACCTCTTACCCAATTGACAAGGAAAGATAAAGCTTTCGAATGGATTGAAGCCTGTGAGCAGAGTTTTCAAGAGCTGAAGAAGAGGCTGACTATATCGCTAGTGTTGGTATTGCCAGATCCAAGTGAACCTTTTGAAGTGTATTGTGACGCTTCATACCAGGGGTTAGGCTGTGTTCTAATGCAGAATCGGAAGGTGGTAGCGTATGCCTCGAGACAGTTGAAAGTGCACAAGAAGAATTACCCAACTCATGATCTGGAGTTAGCAGCGGTGGTCTTTGCGTTGAAGATTTGGAGGCACTCGACATTTAATGTCTTCAGCAATCATAAGAGCTTGAAGTACTTGTTCGATCAGAAAGAGCTCAACATGAGGCAGAGACGATGGCTGGAATTTCTGAAGGACTATGATTTCCAGTTACAGTATCATCCGAGAAAAGCTAACGTGGTAGCGGATGTGCTGAGTAGGAAATTGTTACATGTGTCTGCCATGATGGTTAAAGAACACGAGCTGTTGGAACAGTTCAGAGATATACATCTGTCCGTGGTTAGTATGCCAAGAAGACTATGTGTAGGTATGGTTACGGTATCTTGTGATCTGATGGATCAGATTCGGGAGAAACAAGTATACGACCAGTATCTAGAGAAAAAGCGAAGGAATTTGAAGAAGGGGATGAGGTCCAAGTACAAAGAAGGAGCAAATGGAATCCTAAGACGAGGAGAACGGGTTTGTGTGCCAAACAACCCAGAGATAAGGAGGTTAATTCTGGACGAAGCTCATAAAAGCAAGTTGAGTATGCATCCAGGGTCAACTAAGATGTACCAAGACCTAAAGCGGTTGTTTTGGTGGCAAGGCATGAAAAGAGACGTGATTGATTATGTGGCATCTTGCTTAGTGTGTCAAAAAGCAAAGGTTGAACATCAAAGGCCAGCGGGAATGTTACTTCCGTTGGATATCCCAGAGTGGAAATGGGACGGTATAGCGATGGATTTTGTGACATGTTTGCAAAGGACACCTAAAGGATACAATTCCATTTGGGTAATAATTGATAGGCTTACGAAATCAGCTCATTTTCTACCCATCAATCTCAAGTATTCCATGGAAAAACTTACTCAGATTTATATCAGTGAGATTGTGAGACTGCATGGAGTATCATATCGGATAGAGACCCGCGTTTTACTTCACGATTTTGGTGTTTACATTAAGCTTAAGTTACGACTAAAATCGGCTTATCATCCTCAAACTGATGGACAATCAGAAAGAACGATTCAGTCTTTAGAGGACTTGTTGAGGGCATGTGTGTTGGAACATGCTAGAAGTTGGGAGAATTTCCTACCGTTGATAGAATTTACCTACAACAACAGTTATCATTCGAGTATAGGGATGGCGCCCTACGAAGCTTTATACGGACAACGTTGCAGAACACCTTTGTGTTGGTACCAAGATGGAGAAAGTGCTTCATTAGGACCTAAACTAGTGCAACAAACAACTGAGAAGGTAAAACTGATTCAAGAGAAGATGAGGACAACTCAGAGCCGACAGAAGAGTTATGCGGATAAAAGACGTAGGCCACTTGAGTTCGAGGAAGGGGATCATGTGTTTTTGAGAGTCACTCCAATGACTGGGGTGGGTAGGGTTCTTAAGTCCAGAAAACTCACTCCAAAGTTCATCGGACCTTATCAAATTCTTCGTCGGATAGGTCCAGTAGCTTACCAAATAGCTTTACCGCCTTTTCTATCCAACCTTCATAATATTTTTCATGTTTCGCAATTGCGAAAATATATTCTTGATCCCAGTCATGTCATAAAGTCTAACTCAGTACAACTAAAGGATAACCTGACCTATGAAACATTGCCGGTTAAGATCGAGGACAGAAGAATAAAACAATTGCGAGTGAAGGAGATAGCTTTGGTCAAAGTTATATGGAACGAGACTACAGGTGATGCTACCTAGGAAAGAGAAGAGGATATGCAACAACAGTATCCGAGTTTATTCTAAGAGGTACGTAAAATTTCGAGGACGAAATTCTTTTTATAGGGGTAGTAATGTAACATCCCGATTTTCACGTTTTATAATTCTTCAGTATTTAAACATTTGTATTTTATTGGAGGGTCTAGAGAGTGAAATAAAATATTCTGAGAACATAGGAATGTCCTACACAACCATAGGAAGCCATGGTTAAGTTTTGGGCAAAAACTCAAACGGAGTCCGGTCTGCGTTTTTCATGGGTAGTAGTGTTTTTCTACTATCAAGACCTAATTTGGACTCGTGAACGAGACAGTAAGTCTGAGGATTTAATTCTCTACATCTTTGTTAAAATCCGTCCCGACTTCCAAAAGTGAAAAGAATATATTATATTCGGGCGAATACTCGAACCGGGAGACGATTGGAGTTGTAAAGGAATTTACTGTGACCCGCTACGCATAAGATTCATCTAGGAAGGTGTGTTGTGACTCATCAATGTCATCATTACATTTCTAGAAGTATCTAGATATTTATAAGGGAAATGACCAAAATGCCCCTAGTCTTTGAAGGAATTACCAAATTATCCTTTTTGCTTATTTGCAAGTTTGCCATGATACCAAAATATCTAGAACTCCCTCATTCTCACTTAGACCATTCGGCCACACACTCTCTCTCTTCTTTCTCTCACTTTTTCATCCAAATTCATAGAGTTCTTGAAGTTCTTCATGTGTTCTTGATAAGTTCTTCACAAAAACTACCTTTGATCTTCATAAAAGTTGAAGTTTTAGTGAAAACTTGTTTCTTTTCTTGCTAATCTTTGAATCTAGGAGGTAATGACTCCATCCTAACTTTATTAATCTCTCTATTTCATCTCTTGAATCTCTTGATTCAGAAAGATTCAAGTTTAGATTCAAAACTTTGAAAAATTATAGAAAAGTGTAGAAAAATTCTTTTAATACCAAATCAATTTCTATGATCTAGTTTCATCATTCTCTTTCATTATTCAAAAGCACGTAATCAAATAAGTTTTCTAGCCTTTTTATTTAAAGATGGCCGAAACCTTCATAAAGGAAAAAGGTTGAGTTTTTTATTCAAGTTTTGTGTAATAAGACTTGTTCTAGTGTTAGAGAGTACCTAAGGATCATCCACCCAAAAGATTAGAAATTTTGGACATCTCTAGCTAATTTTTCTAGAGGATGGCTGAACCCCTTTGGATGAGAAATAGATGAGATTTGTTTTGTTTGATGTTTAATGTTTGATTGTTGTGTTGTTTGTAGTTGGTGACGAGTATCATGAGGTTCACAAACTGATCAACCGACTTTGATCTGGAGATTTGTTCATCAACAGGTATGGGGGGTGAACCTCATCACACCAAAATGGTGGTGGTGAAAATGGTTGTTTACTTTATGTGTGGGTGAAGCCCTTTGGTTTGGGTTCACTACTTGATTTGGTTCTCTTGGAGAACAAAGTTGTAATAATCGTAATTTATGCTTTAGTATGCTTTATCTTGTTGGTGATGATGTTGATTGGATGAAAAACATTTTCATGTATGTTGAAAAACCTACTTTGATCTCTAGATCAAGTATGGATTTTTAGGCTTGATTATGATGCAATGATGTGTGATTATTGTTTGTCATAATTATGTGATCATTTTGAGCTATAACTTGGTTAGTTGGTGAAGCAAAACCTTCACTTTTACCTTGAGTAGGCTTGCGGCCTTAGCGAACAAAATGAGGAAGAACATGTGTTGTTCTTGAACAATTAAAGTTTTGAAGTAAGAAAAGTGTTTTAGAGACTTATGTTTCAAAGAAAAACTATGAGTGACTTTGATCCAAAGATCAAATAAAGTTTCAATTTTTAAGTGTTTTCACCAAAGTGAAACTTGTCTTTTATCTTATCCATAGATCATCTAATAAACCAAGTGTTTTAAAAGTGAAATAATGAATTGTTTCATGCAAATTAATATAGTTTCATAAGGCATTACCTTTGTCTTAGAACAAGGATAATATTCCTTTTTCAAACATAATGGAGACCTTTTATCCTTAAGTTGATTAAAATGAATTATAGTTAAGGAAGTTAGATGAGATTACATTTCCTTTCCATTAACTTAGAACATGATTTTTCACTAAGTTAGTAAGGAGAAACTCTTTTCAAATTAGTCAATGTACTTCGCTTTAAGCAAGTGAAACGTATTTCAAATCAAGTAAGTTTTCAATTGAAAAACATCATTTTTGATTTACAATCGTTTTGGTGTAAAAAGAGAGTTTCAACTCTAAATTATAAAGTTTTACGCGTGGAAAACCTAAGTTAAGTAATTAACTTAAAGTTGAAAATAAGGGATAATTAAGTATGGTATATGGTGGAACAAGACCATATACTATACCGTTGATGACTTAGTACATCAATGACTTCATAAGACTTAAGTGAACCAACACTTATTTCATTAATTGAAAATCAAGGAGTAATATCTTAGAAAGGATTAAAGACTTATCTAAGAGGATTTTCAATCCTTATTCATAATACTTAGGACTTGAGACGTAATTCATAAGACATAAACACAAACATGAAACGTTTTGGGTTTTGGAACAGTAGTTCGATGACGGACCTGTGATTCGGGTCTAGGTTAATCGTTCAATTATTTCAGTCTTGTGATGATCCCGGAGGGATTACGAGATTTATCCGGTGGATAAAAGTTTTGGTATTTCAAAGACGCGTATGGTTCCTAAGGAAGAAAACTTTAGTGAACCTTGAGGTTTATCCGGGGGATAGACATTACTTTATCGCATCTGCTTTGTGTAAGCATTGGCATTTCATTGCATAGTTGTAAGGCCTTGAGCCTAGGAGTTGAGCTTACACCTTGATGCGAGTGCGAATCTTACGATGACGATCTTCAATGGTCTTTGGTCGTATCAGGGTTGGAAGGGCCGACATGTGACCAGTTGGTAGCTCTTCTGTGTCGTGGTAAATCCGAGCAATACACTGATATCCTCTACTAGATGTCGTACTGTTCATGTTTGGTCGAGAGTGTTTTCGTAAAGTCAGATACGTGCACGTTACGAATGTTGTAGCATCTTGCTCATGGCTGACAATAACCGGAACATGTCCTCCCATTCACTCTTTCGAATGTTTTGTTAGGTTCATGGAGTAGGGGTCAGAGTATTACCCTGTGGCATATGGCATTGAGTCATGTACATTGCACTGCATTGCATGGCTATTGATGATTACATTTGCTGTTATACATTGTCTGTTCTTTTTAGAATGCCTTGTATTATGCTGTTAACTGTTAATTGTTTAACATGATTTATATTGAGACTTATAGTAAGCATGTTGGGTACGCTGTTACCTGGTGAGTCGTCCCGTTTTTACTTCTGCTATTTTGTTGTGTTGATGAACGGGAATCTCACCCATATCTGTATTTTTCTTGCTGGTATTGTTGTTGCTGCTTGAACAGATGGACGTGATGATGGCTCGGTTCAGTAGTTTCTTTGAGTCCGGAGGTGGACTCCCTTTGCTGTTTAGTTTTGTCTTGGCCAGAATGTGTCAGTATCTGTAGTACCTTTTGGGAGCTGTGACTCCACGTACTTTATTAATTCTATTGTCCGTTATGCATTAGACCTATGTCTGTATACAAGACTATTTTGTTTCTGTATTTTAATACAATATGCTTCTAGAAATGCATGGTGATCCTAAGTTCTACTACTATTAATTGTTTACCTTTATTAATCTCATTACATCTTTGTGAAAAGAAAATAAAAAAAGAAATCCGTATTTTCCGCATTAATAATATTTTCGGCCTTATAAACGTTCGGGAATGTGACACTCGGGAAAGGGTGTTGCAAACTGTTGATTGAGGATGATTTGTTTCGTATGACTGCTATGATGACTGTTGTTGTTGCTATCTGTCTAAGTGCCCATATGCTACTTGGTATGTGATATGTTGCTATGTGCTGTCGTTGATATTACTGTTATTAATAATGATGCTGTTATGCTGTTTGTGGTAATCGTTGTATGGTGGCGGAATGCCGTAGAGTTAAGTTCGGCTACATGCTGTGTTGTTGTCGGGTTGATACTGTGGAGGGTGCCGTTGCTGTTATTCTGACTGTTCGAGGCTGTGGCCATGTGGGTGGCATCCCAGTCTTCGGCCGTGTCTAGTAGGAGAGGCTACGTCTACTGAGGCCAGCGCCGGAGGATAGAGCAGTATCTGAGGACCTACTGTCGGCGTAGGATTGTGGTGTCCAGCTCTTCGTCAGAGTATGAGCTTTTGGTGCGGTACAGGCGTACTCATGGCGAGGGCCAGGGTAGCTCAGGGCATCCTCACTACTGATGGTGAGAGCCTGCCAGTGTGTCCTAGGTAGTGAGCTGAGAGCTTTTTATGTACCTTTAGAGAGGGGATGGGTAGTACTGGTGAGATCCGAGAGCTTTTCTTTTGATGTTGATGTATTTTCCGTTTTACTTTCACAGTATGTATATATATGTACAGTGCCCTACTGATGGAGCTATAGTTACGCATGTTATCTATATCTTTGTCTATGCTTTTGCGCTTTACTCTGATGGTTTCTATGCTTGCCATCGTTGGTTAGTTTGTTTATTGTTTGTTTCTGCAACACTGTTTGAATACCACGCTATCGCTTTATATGCGGCTAAGCATAGTTAATAATAGTAGAAGCTTGGGACTAATGGGATTATCCTTCTGAGAAAGGAGGGTCGTCTCATTATTATGGTATCAAAGCGTTGAGGACGTTCTGCAGCCAATGTGATGGCTTCATACGTATGGGGTCGTCTCAAAGGACGATTTAGCCGCTAATACCCACCATTTTGGTTTTCTACCCCTTGGGTCTGGTTATAAAAATTTTGTTAATTTTTATATGTTTTGTGCTCATCCAATTGGGAGAAATTGTTAAAATCCACCAATTTTCTCCTCCCATTTTTTCCCACTAGATATCATATTCTGTTGAACCAAACAAAGGCTTTTTTAATATTCACAGGCTAATTTTTTGTAAGTGACTTGATGGCGAAACGTAACAGGCGTTCAACTGAAGGAATAAAGTCTCCTTTTGGGAAGTCAAATAAGGTAGCTTATAGTTATTTGAATAGCTTATAAGTTTGTTTGATCACAGTAGAGGTGTTTGGTTAACAAGCTTATTTCATTAGTTTATAGTTTTTTTTCCAGGCGCTATTTTAAATAGCTTATAGTTTATTAGTTTTTATCTCATTTTTACCCTTATTTTTTTAATGAAATTTCTATTTTACTCAAATCCTTATTAATCATATCAACATGTTATTTCATTTAATAAAAATATTTAAAAATAAAAATATTGAAAAGTAAATTTTAATATTCTATTTTTAAGATGACACATAATTATTTTTGGTGTGCACTAAGGTATCCCCGGCCGATAGTCGGAGACTAATCCCTTTCAAGACGTAAGGATTATCAAAGTGGTTTTGTCTCTCCCAACAAAACATTTCCCATACACACGACAGGGATCAAACCCCTGACAACATGCTTAATTAACTTAGCTATCTACCAATTGTGGTGGGCCTTGTTGGTTAAAAGTTTAGATTAGGGGAAGACATGCCTCCTTACAAAGTTAGAGAATACCACTAACCTCAGCGATTATTTATAGTGAAATTTACATATTGCCTACCAACACGAGAAATCTGAGAATCGAACCCAAGCCAAAGCAAGCTAAAAAAATATAATTTATGTAAAAAAAAAAACATATAAACATATTTTATATTTATAAGTTAATTCAACATCTAATTTTATTAAACATTTCAATTCAATCAACTAGCTTCTCACTTATAAGCTTTCAACTATCACTTAACTATCAACTCGGTTATTAGAGCAACTCAAATAGGAGTTGTTTATGGGTTGCTTAACATTAAAATATATTAGTTTGGTGGGCCATATATAGTTTTGAGTTGCTTATGGGTTGTTTAAAATTGAGAAGAGTTGTTTATATAAGTAACCATTCCTTATGAGTTGTTTAATATTTGACTATTTGTTTGTACATGTAGGAGAAAGAATATGAGACGTTGAAGAGAAGGGGGATATTTTTGAGTTAAATAACTTATTAATATGAACTCTCATTTAAGTAAAAATTGATTGTATTACTTAAAGTTGAAATGACTTACTGAAAAGAACAAAATAACAAAATTGTATATGATGAACATTGGCTTAGAGCATGTTTGGATTCACTTCTATAAGAGGCAAAAGTGATTCCAGAGACATAAAATTGATTTTGGTATGTTTGGGTATTCTCGAGTAAAATTGATTTTGACTCTAGAATGAAGGTAGGATTTGAAGCTTTTGCTCCTAAACGTGATTTTTAGCCTCTAATTTATTATTCAACTCACTTTTACGTGAATGAAACTAAACATAAATCACTTTACTTCAAAATCAATTATATTGAAATTAATTTTACAAAATCATTTCTATCGAAAATCACTTTTGTCAAATGTTAATCCAAACCTACACTTACCTATTTTTGAGAAATACAACCTACGGAACACGTATCTCACTGTCTGTCTACTACCCTTCAGCGTCGGTTCCGCTCAGTCCACCCGTGCTCATGTCCGGTGAGGCAAATTTTGTCAAAATAAATCACCATCGCTTGCTTAGCCACAATTGAGACTTAACTGTTGCATATTTTTATGTACTCTTCGTCAAGCACCGTTTCAACCATTTTATCATGGATCCTCATCTGCTTCAATCTTTCAACTCCAACAAGCATCTCAAAGAAGAGTTACTCTCCTCCTTTCTTTGTCTCCATTCTTTCTTCCATATCATAACAATAATAATAATAATATTTATCAATATATTAATAGAGTTTATTACCCACCCCCTTTCCGTTTGTTTCCTTTTCTGATCTTAATTTTTACAGATTCGTGAGCAATTTGACTGGATCCTCTATGCTCGAGATTGCGGCGCTTACTGTGACTGTACCTGTGAGCCACCTTGCAATTTGCACAGTACTATTATATTCATGCCAACTCAAATGTGATTATGTTAGTTTTCCATTTCCCTTACAGATTCTGGTACTTATTCGTCACTCCATCAGCTCCAATTCCATAATCGGTCAGTCCCCAAAATCTTTTCTTTTATAATTATTTTGGCTAGTTCATTGATACCCAACATTTTCGTTGGGCTCAATTGCAATATTTCATTCTAATTCTGCATAAGTTTTTTTCCTAATTTTTCGTTTTATGATTATGGTTTGATTGCCTCTGGCATGAGATTCCTTGTTTGTTTTAATGCAATTTTTGTTTGTTTCATTCTTATGTTTGAATCTTTATACTTGTTTTTCTTTTTATTTAACCGTAGGTGGGCACCTGAAGAAGAAAAACGACGATGTAGTTTCTGGTGCTAGGAATTTCAAAGCATACCTAGCTACATTGTCTCTGGATTTTCTTGTCATTGTTGTTCCTATGCTCTTATTTTTCACTGTAAGTATTCGCTGGTAGTATCAAGCGTTTTGCTGCTGGCTTGTAAGTAACTTGTTTAAATGAAACTATCTTGATAGCAGGGCTTTTCACGTAAATTATTGTCATTTTATTAGCTTGAAAAGGAGTGTCAGTTTTCATGAATGGAAAGTCATCTTATGTAGAAGGACACTGGTAGTTTATTGTTTTGTTCATTTGGTTGTTCTTTCCCTCTCCATTTCCATGTGTATGCTTAAAAAGATAAAAAAAATTCTTATATTTCAGTTTATTTGGTAATTACTACAATGAACTTGGTGACAGGTACTTGCAGATTGGACCTATATCTTGGCATATTTGTTCACAGTCCTAACATTACTATATATTGCAGCCAAGAGGTAATCATGTAATTTTGTTTTGCAAACTTCCTGACGGGACACAAACTTTTATGAAATCAACAAGTAATGCTACTAACAGTTTCACATGAGCCAAATTTTGAAACAGATAATGGCTGACTTCCATGCCCTTAACTACAGGTCTGGTGGTTCATCCTTTTCTTTTGAAGGAGAGCCCAATTCTCTTCGGGCATATATTATGTCGTATAGGGTTATTGTGGTATGAAGTGCTACTATAGAATTCACTATTTCATTATTTTGATCTTAATCTGTAATTATGTTAATGAAAATGATTTTTGCAGATGATTATAACTTTCTTATGCATCTTGGCTGTTGACTTCAGAATATTTCCTAGAAGATATGCAAAGACTGAAACTTATGGAACTAGCTTGGTATGATTCTTCTGCAGTTCCATATATGGTAAAAAAAATGAGACACATATCTTACAAAATAATGTTAGAAAGTGGATTTCATATAAAATGTTTCATATGCTTCCTGATTCAACACCTTTTCCTCCATGGAAGTTATTAACTAACAAACTTTTGAAGTAGTTTTGTGAGTCAAATTCCTATATCATGGATGTATTTTAAGTTTAAAATATATATGACTTCAGATAATTTCTCCGGGAGTATATCTCTGTTTATCAATGAAAAGAAAATGTTTTCGAAGGTCATAAAAGTTTTCTTTTAAAGGTCATAAGGGTGTCCCAGATTTCTTGGATTCAACTTAAAATGTAATGCCAGAGTCTCTAAGCACAGATTTTGTAAGGCAGGAATTTTCCCCAATTGATAGTACTCGAGTGATGAGAGTTTACTATAGGAGGAAGTTAAGGAAGCCTAAAGGGAATGTAATAAACCACAGTTAGTAGAAGTGAGGAGTTAGTTAAGAGCTGAGTCAATTAGCGGTTAGTTGGCATTTACTAGCCTAGCCTATAAATAAGATTCAGCTAGAGGTAGTTAGCATCTTTTGGCATTTGTAGTTTTCGATTGAGATTGCTCAATGTGAAGAGAAGTGCCCCTTGTGTATCGATTTCCCTATTCTCTCTATCAATGCAGAGATATATTTTTACCTTTCTCTCTGTTTCTATCTCTTTTTCTCGTTTTCTACAAAGGATTCCTATCAAGTTTGGTCCAACCTGCCGGATTGGAGAAGCGATGGAGAAGATCGAAGCGCGATTTGCGGTTTTGGAATCCTCAGTTGAGTTGTTGAAAAAGGTGACCAGCGAAAAAGGTTCTCATATTGCTGAAATCAGGAAGAATGTTGAAGGTATGGATGGAATTCATGAATTGCTAGCGAAATTCATGAAGGAACATGGAATTTCAAACGATTTGAATGATGAAGAAGAACATGTCGCAAAAAAGGTAATCGAAAAGTGAACTAAAAATGGAGAATCGGACGATGAAGAGAAAAGTCCACATTCTTGGTTGAAGGTGGAGCTACCTACGTTTGAAGGTAGCGATCCTCTAGGTTGGATAGCTAGAGCTGAGAAATTCTTTGAACTGCAGCAAGTGAAAACTTCAAAGAGGTTGCGATTGGCGTTCATCAGTATGGAAAAGAACACGGTTCATTGGTTCCAATTTTGGCGCCGGAAGTCTAAGAACCCTACGTGGGAGGACCTAACTGCGGCTTTGATTCGGAGGTATGGCGGAGTAGGTCGCGGCATAGTTTATGAGAAATTAGTGGCGTTGAGACAAACTAGAATTGTTGAGGATTATGTGCAAGAGTTTGAATTGTTGATTGCACAAGCCTCTAATACCTCGGATGATGGGTTGCTAGGTTATTTCTTGGCGGGGTTACGCCAAGATATAAGAGGTCAGATGCGTCCTCATGATCCTCAAAATGTGATGCGAGCTATGGAAGTTGCGAGGGATATAGAGGAAGCAATGAAAGGGGTGAGAAGCTATGGAGGAACACAATTGCGGAATTCTGTATAGGATTCAGGTACCAAGGAGGAGGAGGAGGAATTGTGACTAGAGTTGGAGCTTTTAGTGGTGCGAACAATTCACAAAATTCCAATGGCAACAACCGAAGTACTTCAGAAGGTAGTAAAATATCTTCATCTGCTTCAGTAGCTAAACCTAGGCGCAGTGGAGTATCGGGAACAAGGAGTAAAGGGACTAGAAATCTTTCCTATCCTGAGTATGTGAAGAGAAGAAAAGAGAATTATTATTTCTTACAAACTAATAATTCTCTGAATAATCCTTCTACCATTATTTCCCCTATTTGTTTAACTGCACCTCTTCTCACTAACTAACTAACTAACTAACTTTACAATTAATCCGAATTTCCTAATTGGGCTAGGCCTAACAATACTGCCCTCTCTTGAACAACCTTGTCCTCAAGGTTGGAAGCTCTTTGTGGTGCCTTCCTCTGCTGAGAGATGTCAATTTGCTTGAGGACCAAATAGGAATTATTTCATATTTTCAGAGTGCAGCTGCTTTGCTCAAGGATTTGGGCTTGGCCCATTTGTTTCGGAAATGGACTCAGTGGACAAAATTTTAGATTCACCTCTCCTTCCTCATGAGACCCATGACTGAAACCAAATTGGGCCTGGCCCATTAGGCCTAATTCTTCCTTTCTCACTTTCTCCCTACACAGCTCTCCCTTCCAGACCCATAATGACTCAACTGGCGGCTCCGACAGTAGCAAGGCTGGCATTTTTGGTGGCGGCGGGTCAGGTGGTTTCGGCAGCGGTGGCGGCCTGACCATATTTTCCAAGACCCAAAGTTCCCTGTGGGGCGCAACTGCGAACAATCCACAGCCGTATACCGTCACGTGTACACCGTCGGCTACCGTGGGAATATTCAAATCTGGTGGTTCCGGCGGCGGCGGCGGTGGCCTAATTTATATTCCAAGACCCAAAGCATTCTGGCCATCAAAGGGTGCTGCTGCTTTTGCCCTTGCTGGACTATCGTATACAATGCTGTCTGCATCTCAGCTCGTGTGTCGACATCGAGACATCGCCATGACGATAGGGGTTTCCGCTTATGCTCGACCACAGTATACAAATCTTTCTCTTTCTCGACCCTTACATCAATAGCAAGATACAACCATGACTTTGGTGGGTTCCGTTTCATTGAAACAAGCTCTTTCTGGAGTTCTTCCATCGTCCACTCAACCCGATCCAAGTTCTGGAAACAGTGAACGGTTGTTGCACCTCCACCTTCAACTTCCACCTTGCTCTCCTTCACTAGCGGGTCATCCTCTGTTTTTGCCATTTTATCTGGTCCTGATTTATTTATTTATTATTCGACACCTTCTCGGAATCTGGTTCTGGTCTTGTTTCTCGTTTTTCCAGCATCCAACCCAATGGGGCATTGCCATTGAAATTGGGCAATTCATCCTTCTTTTCCCAAACACGGGGTTCTTCCTTGCCGAACTCGAAACCTTTTCCATCATAATTTACCTCGCATTGCTCGTCCAATTGCGACAACGTAGGTTGTGCCTCCGCCTCTTCTTTCTCACACTCAATTCCCGGTTTTCTCATCCACAGACCAAGCATCCGCTTGACTTCTCCAATCCCTTCAAAACTCTTTGTCCAAGAGTGCGAATCTTTAGTGCCACACTTGGAACTCGTACCCTTCTGTTTTTTTTTCTCAATCCCGTCGGTTGAATACCGTGCTGCGTTTTCTCATGTTGGCCGTTGATTTGCCCCTTCATATCTTCATAGCAATGCCGTGGAAAAATCTTCCCAAGAAGCGTTCTTGGTTTTCTGGCGCCAGAACTGGTACCAATGTACCATGTTCCCCTCCATGCTAATCAAGGCCAGTCGCAATTTCTCGGAGGGTTTCACCCGCTGTACCTCGAAGAATTTTTCTGCCCTAGCTATCCAACCCATTGGATCGCTACCTTCAAAGGTTGTTAATTCCACCTTTTTCATCCAAGAACGAGGTAATTTTTCCTCCTCTATTTCAAAGTCATTATCTTCCGTTGCGTCAGGTTTAGGCTTTTGATTCACTGAGTCTTCTCCCTCAATCTTAGATGACCCCTTGTTTTTCAATTCGATAAGAATTCCCTTGATGTCATCCACATCATTCAACAGTTCTGCCATCTTGTTCTCCAGAACACCTACTCTATTATCCATTGCGAAAACGGTCCTTGGAGCATCGGCTCTCTTCTCAATATATCTAGTAGGTCGGACCAATTTGTTAGGAACCCGAAATTAAAATTGCAAAAGTGAAAGAAAAGTACGAATCTTTATTGCTTGAACAGAAAAAGAACAAGAATAGGAGAGTGATCTCCTCCAAGGGTTTCCCCTTCACAAAGGGTTTTCCCTTTAACAACTAAGCCTTTGCCCAGTTCTTACAAACTAAAGATTCTCTGAATAATCCTTCTACCCTTATTTCCCCTATTTATTTAACTACACCTCTTCTCACTAACTAACTAACTAACTAACTTTACAATTAATCCGAATTTCCTAATTGGGCTGGGCCTAATAGGTTTAGCTTTTGGGCCCGGACATTGATGCCCTGAAAAGAGTTTTCGGGTGGTAATTCTAGCAGAGGATGAATAGTTGAATGAGGAAGGAGAAATCACAACTATGGAAGCAGGGAATGTGGATGAGGAAATAGAGGATGATATGCCCAAGGTTACTTGCCAATGGCTGGATCTATCAGTGTGTTCAGCAGGCAGATTAACACAACCTCAAACCATGAAGATGCAAGGTTTGGTGAAAGGGGAGCCAGTGTTGATTTTGGTGGATAGTGGGGCAAGCCATAATTTCATATCCACTCAACTAGTGCAAAAACTGGGCTTAGCTGTGGATCGAACTGTAGGGTATAAGGTGAGATTGGGAGATGGCCAAAGAAAAACCACACAACGGTGCTGTAAGTTGTTAGAAGTGCAAATAGGAAGTTACTTCTTGACTCGAGAATTCTTCCTGTTTGATCTTGGGGGAGTAGACTTGATTCTTGGAGTTGCTTGGCTAGCCACTCTAGGAGATGTGAAGGTGAATTGGGGGACCTTGACTATGACATTTGTTGACCAAGGAAAAACTGTAGAAATAAGGGGAGATCCTAGCCTCATAAAAACTCTGGTGTCATCAAGACCCTTGCTGAAAATAGTTGAGGTTGAAGCTATATCATTGTTGTGGATGCTGGAAACTAAGAAGGAGAATGAAATTCAGAACTTGGATGAGGGGTTGACTGAAGCACAGAAATTCCAGCTGCAGCAGGTATTACAACTGTTTGAGAAAGTATTTGCTGTTCCAAAGGGGTTGCCACCAAACAGAGGTTGACCACAGAATTCCAATTAAAGCTGGGGTGGATCCAGTCAATGTGAGGCCATATAGGTATCCACACTTACAGAAGAATGAGATAGAGAAGTTGGTGGCAAAGATGTTAACCATAGGGATCATCAGGCCTAGTAACAGCCCTATTCCAATCCAATAATATTGGTGTGGAAGAAGGATGGCAGCTGGAGATTTTGTGTTGATTATAGGGCTCTCAACATGGCCACAATACCAGATAAGTTTCCCGTCCCAGTAATTGAAGAATTATTAGATGAATTGAATGGTGCATATTTTTCTAAAATAGATTTAAGCACTGGATATCATCAAATTAGAATGCATGAAGCTGACATTTCAAAAACTGCTTTTAGAACACACCAAGGGCATTATGAATTCCTAGTTATGCCCTTTGATTTTACAAATGCACCAGCCACTTTTCAGTGTGCTATGAACTCAGCTTTGAAGCAATTTTCAAGGAAGTGGGTGCTAGTTTTTTTTGATGATATTTTGATATATAGCAAGACCTAGGCAGAGCATATGGACCATCTTAGCATGGTTCTCGATACTTTACTACAACATCAATTTGTAACTAACCAGAAGAAATTTAGTTTTGGCCAACAACAGGTGGGATATTTGGGCCATGTAATCTCTCAGAATGGTGTATCTATGGTTCCGCAAAAAATAGAAGCTATTGTACAGTGGCCTGAACCCAAATCCATCAAAGCTTTGAGGGGTTTCTTGGGTTTGATCGGACACTATATGAGTTTTATGAGGAGTTATGGTAAAATAGCCAGGCCACTAACTGATCTACTGAAGAAAGGCAATTTTGGGTGGAATGAGGAAAGTGCCAAGGCTTTATAACAATTGAAGACTGCTATGACTACTGCACCAGTGTTAGCCATGCCTGATTTTTCTCAGCCTTTCTCCATAAAATGTGATGCTTTTGGCAGAGGTTTGGGGGTTGTTTTGACATAGAACAAAAGGCCAATTGCATTTGTTAGCAAAGCCCTATCTGATTCTTCACTTACTAAGTCTGTATATGAAAAGGAGTTAATGGCTTTGGTGTTAGCTATTCAGCACTGGAGGCCTTATTTGTTGGGGCAGAAGTTTACTGTTTATACAGACCAAAAGAGTCTCAGACACTTACTTGAGCAGAGAATCACCACACAGAACCAACAGAACTGGTTAGCAAAATAGTTGGGATATGAGTTTGAGATTGTGTACAAGTTAAGGGCAGCTAATAAGGTGGCAGATGCTCTTTCCAGAATCAAGGAGGACAGTGAGTTACAGGTAATTTCGGGGCCCTATTGGTAGGAAGTTGCTGAGATTGATGAGGAGGTGAAATTCGATTCTGTTTTAGCCAAGATTGTGGATGATTTAAAACAGAATCCCGAGACTCATTTTCACTATACTGTGGAGCATGATAGATTGTATTACAAAGGGAGGCTAGTGATATCTGCCTTTTCAGTTTGGGTCCCAAAGTTACTACAGGAGTTTCATGCTTCTCCAACTGGGGGTCACTCGAGAATTTACATAACATATCTGAGGATTGCTCAGTTTCTCCACTGGATTGGTATGAAAAGTGCTGTTGCTGCTTTTGTGGCCAGTTGCCATGTTGTCAAAGGAGTAAATATCTAACTTCTTCTCCAGTAGGACTGCCCAAGTCTAGAGGGTTTGATGCACTGTTGGTAGTGGTGGACAGGCTAAGTAAATATGGCCATTTTGTGTTGATTGAACATCCTTATTCAGCAAGATCTATTGTTGAAATATTTGTGAAGGAAGTGGTGTGACTTCATGGGGTGCCTACTTCCATTGTCAGTGATAGAGACCCGACCTTCCTAAGCCACTTTTGGCAGAAAATCTTTTAAGCTGCAAGGCACATAACTTAGAATGAGCACAACTTACCATCTCGAATCTGATGGGCAGACAAGTTTTGAATAGAACACTAGAGTCATACTTGAGGTGTTTCATTTCAGAACAACCTAAAGTTTGGGCTGATTTTATACCCTGGGTAGAATACTGGTATAACACCAGCTTCCAAAGTTCAACCAATTGTACTCCATTTGAGTTAGTTTATGGAAGACCTCCTCCTTCCTTAGCAAGATTCAATCCGAGAGAGACCTTGGTGGAAACAGTGGCCCAAGACCTCAAGGATCGTGATGAAGCACTTAAATAGCTGAAATTTCATCTCTATAGAGCCCAGGAACAGATGACTAAGCATGCTAATTCACACAGAAAGCCATCAAACATTCATGTTGGGGACTGGGTTTATCTGAAAATCAGACCCCATAGGCAAGTTTCCATGCCTACTAAGCTACATCCTAAGCTCTTTGCTAGATACTGTTGGAATTACCACATATTGTATGGGTAGTTGTAACATTAAATCATAGTTATTAATGTACCTAGTTAGTCACATATTCATGTATTTAGGTGATCACATGCATGTGCTTAAGAACTGGATCTTTATTAATGTTTTTGTAAGTTACACATTGTATTTACTCCGTAAGTGTATATAAATATAGATCAGCTGAGTAGCTTATGCACTCAAGCATTTCACAATTTCTTTTTTATTTCGAAGTCTCTCAACATGGTATCAAGAGCAGGTTCATTCCTATTTTGAAGGATTCCGCGTCTGGTCCAGCAGAACCTTGAAATCCCTAAAGTCTTGTCGTTTGGTATACCCAAACAGCCACTGTTAGGTCCAAAACGCATTGTTCTCGGCCAACCCACAGTGTACTGTCGCCAGAAACCTACTCAGAAACCTCCTACGATCCTTTCCACCAAGCACCGCCACCAGAACCGCTGTTACGCGCCGCCACATGCCATTTTCTTACCAACGCGTGAAGCCTAGTCGCAGTCACGTCCTCGGCGTGTGTGAGTCACGCCTCGCCTTCCCACCACCAGAATCTCGCCGTGATCGCCCAGAAACGTTCGCCTCAGCCTCCTTTGTCAGTCTAGCTGGTCAAAATCCACTTTTCCGGTTGTTTGGAAAGTGGGTCTTTTTCCTCTTAGCCTCCGCTGTTTTTTATTGTTGCTGTTATTGTTGTTTTGTTACTGCTGTTTGCTTGCTAGTCTTTGTATAATCTCAGGTGTTAAGGCCGGTCTCTCCTCTGTCTGTTTTTTTATGAGAATGGGTCGTCCTCAATGCACATATTGCAAGAGAATGGGTCACACTCAAAAGACTTGTTACTCTCTTGATGGTTTTCCTGGAAAATCAGTAAATATCTCCAATGTTGAAATGTTCAAGAACAAATTTTCCGAAGCTGAGTACCAAGATTATCTTCAATTAAAAGCTGCCCATCAGTCTCATGGGTCTACTGCCACTGGTGTTCATGACTCCGCAGCCTTCATATCTCAATCTGGTAACAATCAAAATCTTTGGATAATTGATTCAGGTGCCTTTGATCATATTGCTGGTAATCGTTCTTTATTCTCCTCCATATCTTCTCCTAAATTTCCACACTTCATAATACTTGCGGATGGTTCCAAGGTCACCGCCAAAGTAATCGGTCATGTTTCAGTCACTCCTTCTATAACTTTAAAATTTGTTTTGTTTATACTTGGTTGTCCTTTTAATTTGATCTCCCTTAGTCAAGTTACTCGCTCTCTAAATTGCTTAGTAACCTTTGATGCTGGTTCTTTTACTATACAGGAATGTGGTATAGGTTGGATGATTGGCGTAGGACATGAATCACATGGTCTTTATTACTTCCAATCAGCTCCTTCTGTAAGTTGCACTGCAGTTGAATCTCCAAATCTTCTTCATGAACGATTGGGCCATCCAAGTTTGTCAAAATTGAAGCAATTGGTTCCGAATCTTGCAAAAATGTCATCATTGAACTATGAGTCAGGTCAATTAGGCAAGCATGTTCGCTCTTCCTTTCCTAGCAAAGTTGAAAGCCGAGTTGATTCTCCTTTTCCATTATCCATTCAGATATATGGGGACTAAGTCGTGTGTCTTCTAATGGCTTTCGATATTTCGTCACTTTATTGATGAATTCTCCCGATGCACTTGGGTTTTCTTATTGAAAGAACGATCTGAACTTTTGTCCATTCTCACCACTTTTGTTAATGAGGTTAAAACCCAATTTGGTTAGACAATCAAAATCCTTAGAAGTGATAATGCAAAAGAATACTTTTCTTCTGCTCTTTCATCCTTTTTGTCATCACAAGGCATTCTTCATCAATCCAGTTGTCCTCATACCCCTTAGCAAAATGGCATAGCTGAAGGGAAGAATAGACATCTTGTTGAAATTGCTCGGACGTTATTATTTCATGCACATGTTCCTGTTCGACATTGGGGTGATGCAGTTTTGATAGCCTATTTTTTGATTAATCGGATGCCTTCTTCCTCTCTTAATCGTAAAATACCACATTCCATTTTATTTCCTAAAGAGCCACTGTTTCATGTTGCTCCACGGATATGTGGATGCACATGTTTTATTCATGACTTGTCTCCAGGTCTTGATAATCTGTCTACTCGAGCCATCAAAATGTGTTTTTCTAGGGTACTCCAAGTTACAGAAAGGTTACAAGTGTTACTCTCCTATGCAGAATCGTTACTACATTTTTGCAGATATAACGTTCTTCGAAGAAAAACTTTACTCATCACCATCCATAGTTGAGTCTGATACTATTCAAGAAGTTTTTCCGATCCCTTATCTCAGTTCATCACCTTCCCCTGTGCCAGAACCAGTTGTAACTACAGATATTCCTGACAATCCTGCTCTCGAGCAACCTCAAAGATCACCCATCATATACCAACATCGTCTTCGTGTTGCTAATATAGAATTAGAAGGCATTGAAAGACGGCTGAATAATTTCCTGCTCCAGCAGATGGCCCTACTACGAACCTCCCTGAAGAGCACCCTCCCTTGCCCATTGCTCTTAGAAAAGGTACTCGGCCTACTCGCAATCCTCATCCTATTTATAACTTCGTAAGTGACCATCGTCTCTCTCCTTCTTATTATTCTTTTGTGTTATCCATATCTTCTATTTCCATTACTAAAAATGTCTGTGAGGCACTTGATCATCTAGGATGGCGACAAGCCATGATTGATGAAATGTAGGCTTTGGAGCATAATGGTACTTAGGAATTAACTCCTCTCCCTGCAGGAAAGAAACCCGTTGGCTGTCGATGGGTATGTGCTATTAAAGTCGGGGTCAATGGCCAGATTGATCGACTCAAAGCCCGACTTGTAGCCAAAGATATTCCCAAATTTATGGACTTGATTATGGAGATACTTTCTTCCATGTGGCCAAAATCACTTCAGTTTGACTCTTTCTTGCCATGGCTGCTATCCGTCATTGGATATTAAAAATGCATTTCTGCATGGTGAGCTAGAAGAGGAAATTTATATGTAGCAACCTCCTGGATTTGTTCCTCAGGGGGAGCCTGGTTTGGTTTGCAGGCTACGACGATCTCTCTATAGGTTGAAACAGTCTTCGCGAGCTTGGTTTGGGAATTTCCGTACAGTTATTCAAGCATTCGGAATGAAACGTAGTGAAGCTGATCATTCGGTCTTTTATTGTCATACCTCTCCAAATAGATGTGTTTACTTGGTGGTCTATGTAGATGATATAGTCATCACATGAGATGATCAGGAGAAAATTTCTCTGTTGAAGGAACATTTGTGCAGCCATTTTCAAACCAAGGATTTGGAGAAGCTGACAGAATGGAATGGAATTATCATCTCACAGTGAAAGTATGCATTAGACATACTTAAAGAAACTGGTATGTTGGAATGTAAACCATTTTATAGTCCCATGGATCCGAATCTAAAATTACTTCCTAGTTAGGGGGAGCCTTATTCTGATCCGGAAAGATATTGAAGATTCGTTGGTAAGCTCATCTATCTCACTATAACAAGACCTGATATTTCCTTTGCGGTTGGTATAGTAAGTCAATTCATGCAGTCTCCTCATAATGATCATTGGGATGTAGTGACTAGAATTATGAAGTACTTTAAGAAGGCACCAGGACAAGGCCTACTCCATGAAGACAGAGGAGACACTCAAATTGTTGGATTTTGTGATGCAGATTGGGCAGGTTCACCTATTGATAGACGTTCCACTCCTGGGTATTGTGTTTCTATTGGTGGAAATCTTGTCTCTTGGAAGATTAAGAAGCAAAATGTGGTCCCAAGGTCCAGTGCAGAGGTGGAATATAGAGCTATGGCTACAGTCACTTGTGAACTCATTTGGATTAAACAACTTCTTCAAGAGTTGAAGTTTGGAGATACTCAACAAATGAAACTATGTTGTGATAACAGGCAGCTCTACATATAGTTTCCAATCCGGTATTCCATGAGAGAACTAAACATATTGAAATCGATTGTCATTTTGTTTGTGAGAAAATTCTTTCTAAAGAAGTCATCACTGAATTTGTCATCTCAAATGATCAACTAGCAAACGTCTTCACAAAATCTCTAAGGGGGCCAAGAAATCAGTACATTTGTTCCAAGCTTGGAGCATTTGACTTGAATGTTCCAGCTTAAGGGGGAGTGTTGGAATTACCACATATTGTATGGGTAGTTGTAACATTAAATCGTAGTTATTAATGTACCTAGTTAGTCACATATTCATGTGTCTAGGTAATCACATGCATGTACTTAGGAACTAGATCTTCATTAATGTTTTTGTAAATTACACATTGTATTTACTCCCTAAGTGTATATAAATATAGATCAACTGAGTATTTCTTACTTCTAAGTCTCTCAACTATGGGCCTTATTTGGTGCTCAAACAAGTGGGAGCAGTAGCCTTTAAACTGCAGCTGCCAGAACAAGCCCGTATACACCCAGTCTTTCATGTGTCCCAACTCAAGGAAGCATTAGGAACTAAGCCTGTTGAGACTACACTTCCTTTGGAGTTACAAGGTGAAGCCACAGTGTACCAGCCTTTTAGTGTTCTGGATAATAGAATGGTCAATCAGCTTGGAGAACAGGTTGCTCAGGTACTGATCTAGTGGCATGGAAAGGGTCGAGAGGAAGCAACATGGGAAGATGTTGGAGGACAGTTTCCAGAATTCAACCTTGAGGACAAGGTTGCGGTTGAAGAGGGTGGCATTGTTAGGCAGGAACGAGCAACGAGGTGAGTGTGGGACAAGGAGGAAAGAAGCAAGCGGCTCTGGGCGTCCCACCACCCCCACCGAAGCCACCAGACGACGATCTGTTTGTAGTGGCTAGAGGGAACCAAATGACACAGAGCCTGGTTGCACCCCCACTATCAACGGAAATGGCAGCTTGCTATTGCAGCATATTACAGTTGGACATTTAAAGCTATTTAAAAGCCCAGCCGTGACTGTAAAGCCATTTTTAAAAGCTTAGCTATAATTGTATATATATTATTCTCTTCTTAATTAGGATAGCACAGCTGTAGGATAGATATATAAGGTAGTTTAGCTATTTTACAGGGCTGAAAATCAGCTTGTATTTATTTGCCTTTATTTGTATTATTAAATAATATTTATATGAGAATTCCTAGAGAGGAAAGGACAGTTTTATAGTCTACAATTTTCCTAGTTTGACATGGTATCATACTGGGTCACGATCCTAGCCTAGCCTAAACCACATCTCTGTTCTTTTGCAAGTCTAGTTCTAGTCCCTTCTAGTCCAGATCAAGTTCTCTCCTAGTCTGAAATTGGTTCTTCGTGACCAATTTTTTTTCCTCAACCTCATGTCTTCAGAAAAGTATGATGTCTTATTGGTCCGTCTTAATGGCACAAACTACTCAGCTTGGGTCTTTTAACTCCAGATATTTGGCATCGGTAAGGACCTGTGTGGTCATATTGATGGTAGCAACCCTGCTCCTGATAAAGCCACCCACAAGGACGAACATGCCAAGTGGACAGTCAAGGATGCTCAAGTCATGGCCTGGATTCTCGCCTCTGTTGATCCCGCCATCGTTCTCAATCTTCGACCCTTCAAGATTGCTGCCACGATGTGGGCCTATCTGAAGAAAATCTACAGTCAGAATAACAATGCTAGAAGATTCCAACTTGAACATGAAATCGCTATTTTTCAACAAGACAGTCTCTCTATCTCTGAATTTTACTCTCATTTCATGAATTTGTGGGCTGAATATACTGACATAGTCTATGCAAACTTAACTTCTGAAGGACTTAGTTCGGTACAACCTGTTCATGCAACTGCTAAACGTGATCAATTTCGTATGAAATTGAGATCTGAATTTGAAGGGATCAGGTCCAATCTCATGAAAGGAGACCCTGTACCCTCTTTGGATGCATGTCTCAATGATCTGTTTTGTGAGGAACAACGCCTTCTCACTCAAACCACCATGGACCAACACAAATCCACATCTGTTCCAGTGGTGTATGCAACACAAGCCAAGCCAAAAGGACGGGATATGAGTGCTATTCAATGTTTTTGCTGCAAAGGATTTGGTCATTATGCTTCTAGCTGCCCAAAAAAATTTTGCAGTTACTGCAAAAGGGATGGACATATTATCAAAGAATGTCCAACAAGACCACCCTGAAAATCTGCAACAGCCTTTACTGCCTCGGTTGGTTCTTCTACTCCTAGTAGCTCTGTGAATATAGCATCTGTGCAACAAAATGCTCCTGCCCCTGTTCCAACTTTGACTCCCGAAATGGTTCAACAAATAATTTCTGCATTCTTTGGTTTAGGACTCTCAGGTAAACCCCTTTCTTCCTCTTCTCCCCGGTACTTTGATTCTAGGGCTTCCAACCATATGACAAACAATGCTCATTTCCTTACTAATGTCACCAAATATTGTGGAGATCTTAAGATTCATACTGCCGATGGCAACCATTTACCTATCACAGCCACTGGTGATATTTCTTTATCTTTAACTGATGTCTTTGTCTCTCCTGGCCTCAAGACTAATCTTCTTTCTGTTGGTCACTTAGTTGACAATGGTTGTCAGGTCGAATTCTCACAATCTGGTTGTCTTATGCAGGATCAACACTCAGGGAAGATGATCGCGAAGGGGCCTAAAGTTGGACGCCTTTTTCCACTCCTTTGTCTCCATGTCTTTCCTTATCTGTTGTTTCTTGTAATTCTGCTCATGTTGATTACCACACGTGGCATAGGTGTTTGGGACACCCAAACTCAATGTATTTCATGATTTGCTGAAATCTGGTTTTCTTGGAAATAAAGAGTCGCCATCTCTTCGTGCTATTCAATTTGATTGTGTTTCATGTAAACTTGGCAAAAGTAAAGTTTTACCATTTCCAACTCATAAATCAACTGTAGAACAACCTTTTGATATGATCCATAGTGATTTATGGGGAATGGCACCTGTTATATCTCATGCTCATTACAATACTTTGTCACTTTTATTGACGACTATAGTCGTTTCACATGTATTTATTTTCTGCGCTCAAAAGACGAAGTATTCATTGCTTTCAAATTTTTCCACGCTTATGCTCAAAACCAATTTTCTTCAAAAATTAAAATACTTCGGTCTGACAATGGGGGGGGGGGGGAGTACATGTCTCATTTATTTCAGGAACTCTTGCAAACAAATGATATTGTCTCTCAAAGGTCTTGTCCTTCAATACCCCAACAAAATGGGGTAGATGAACGGAAAAATCGTCATCTTCTCGATGTCGTTCGCACCCTTTTATTGGAATCTTTTGTGCCATCTCGATTTTGGTGTGAAGCTCTCTCCACTGCTGTTCACCTTATTAATCGCTTGCCCAATCCGTCATTGAACCACGACTCTCCTTTCACTCGGTTATTTGGTCACCCACCCACCTATTCTAATCTTCGTACCTTTGGTTGTGTATGTTACGTCCATCTTCCTCCACAAGAACGCACTAAGCTCACTGCACAATCAGTTGAATGTGCATTTCTTAGTTATTCTGCTCACCAGAAAGGATTTTTACGCTATGATCCGAGTGTACGTCGGATTCGGGTCTCTAGAAATGTCATTTTTCAGGAAAATACATATTTTTTTGCTACTCACCATGACCCTATCCCTCCCTCAATTTCTATTTTGCCATTGCTTAATAACTCTTCTGTAGGACCACCATCATCTAGACCCGCCTTGGTGTACCAACGTCGTAATCATGCTACTACGACTGATCCAATACCTCCTGGGCCCCCTCCAGATCACTCTTTGGCTGCTGATCCAGTACCTGCCCCTGCATCAGCTCCTCTATGACGCAGTTCTCGCGTTCGTAAACCCCCCGAAAAGTATGGTTTCACCTCTCCTTTATCCTTGACAGCAACATTATCATCTGTTCCTATTCCTTCTTCTTATAAACAGGTAATGGAGCATGAATGTTGGCAGAAAGCTATTGAAACAGAACTTGTAGCACTTGAAGAAAATCAGACATGGGATGTTGTTCCATATCCTCCATCTGTTAAACCTCTTGGCAGCAAGTTTGTGTTTTCTATAAAGCTTCGTTCGGATGGATCCATAGACCTTCACAAGGCTCGGCTGGGTGTTCTTGGAAATAAGCCAGAGTATGGTCTTGACTATGATGAGACCTTTGCACTTGTCGCCGAAATGACTACTGTGCGCACTGTTCTTGCTCTTGCTGCCTCTCAATCTTGGTCGTTACATCAATTGGATGTCAAAAATGCATTCCTCCATGGTGATCTCAAGGAGGAAGTATACGTCAAACTTCCCACTGGTATGACAATTCCCTCACCTAATGCTGTTTGCAAACTAAAACACTCCTTATATGGCTTGAAGCAGGCACCAAGAGTATGGGTTGAGAAGTTTCGATCCACTCTTCTTGGCTTTTCATTCACTCAGAGTCAGTATGACCCCTTTCTTTTTCTACAAAGAACTTCTCAAGGTATCGTGGTACTTCTTGTTTATGTGGACGACATTGTGGTGACTGGTTCTGATCAAACGGCTATCTCTAAAATTCAGCAGTTGCTGCATTCCACCTTCCACATGAAAGACCTTGGCCAGCTCACTTATTTCTTGGGATTAGAAGTACATTATCAACCCACGGGCCTTTATTTAAATCAGCACAAGTATATTCAAGATGTGGTCCAGTTAGCCGGTCTCAACAATGCAACTACTGCTGACACCCCCATGGAAATTTATGTCAAATATAGACGTGATGAAGGTGCCCTTCTTGAAGACCTGACTTTATATCGCAGGCTGGTTGGTAGTTGTATCTACCTAACCATCACTCGCTCGGGCATCTCGTTTGCTGTCCACACGGTGAGTAGGTTCATGCAATCTCCTCGTCATCTCCACCTTTCAGCAGTCCACCGCATCATTCGATATCTTATTGGCACTTGCCACCGTGGCTTATTCTTCCCTAATGGTTTATCACTCCAGCTCCGGGCCTACTGTGATGCTGATTGGGCTGGATGTCCAGACACAAGGAAATCTACTACTGGCTGGTGTATGTTTCTAGGTGATGCTCTAATCTCTTGGAAATCCAAGAAACAAGACTCCATCTCTAAGTCATCCACTGAATCAGAGTATTGTGCCATGTCTGCCACGTGCTCTGAGATAATTTGGTTGCATGGTATTCTAATAGAACTTGGTTTTCCTGAAGCCCAACCAACTCCATTACATGCTGACAACACCAGTGCAATACAAATTGCAGCAAATCCAATTTATCATGAACGCACAAAGCATATAGAAGTCGATTGTCACTCTATCAGGGAGGCCTATGACCACAGAATAATCACTCTACCTCATGTCTCCACCTCTGTACACCTTGCTGACATCTTCACCAAATCGTTAACACGTCAACGCCACCATTTCCTAGTAGGCAAATTGATGCTTTTAGATTTACCAGCATCATTTTGAGGGGGGATGTCAACGGAAATGGCAACTTGTTGTTGCAGTATATTACAGCTGGACATTTAAAGGTATTTAAAAGCCCAGCTGTGACTGTAAAGCCATTTTTACAAGCTCAGCTGTAATTGTATATATATTATTCTCTCCTTAATTAAGATAGCACAGCTATAGGATAGATATATATGGTAGTTTAGCTATTTTACAGGGCTGAAAATCAACTTGTATTTATTTGCCTTTATTTGTATTAAACAATAATTATATGAGAATTCCCAGAGAGGAAAGGACAGTTTTCTGGTCTACAATTTTCCTAGTTTGACACCCCCTACCGCCGGAACCGTCGGACTTAGGTCCATTTGCAACGATCCCTCCACGGCCAGAGACGCCGACCGTCGGTCCACTTGCGGCAGCCATTAGGTCGCTGTTGAATGTGCTGATGAACGGATCACCATGGGCACATATATGGAGAGATCCGACTCCGATGAAGGAGGGAGATAGAAGGGCAAATATGGTATTCTTTGAGATAGGTCAAATTGTAGACTTAATGGGCCTGGCCCAATTTGAATATGGGATCTGGTTTCAAAAGAATATGGTCTTAGCCTAAATCAAAGCCTAATTTCAGTGGGTCTTAGAAGCTGTTTTTGTGTCGTTGAAGCATCGGAACTGTTTGTTACACCAGATACCCCATTTGTTAGCATAACCTCGCTGGCGGATCCATCCCTAGAAGATTCCGAATTCTCAGAAGATGTCAGGAAAGAAGGGTGGTTAGCAAGCAGTGACAACATAGGGTTTGAGGAAAGAAGGGTCTGGGATAGCCTTATTCAGGGTTCAACCCCATTAGGTCTGATCCCAATTAGATCTTTTGGAAATTTCCAAGAGGGTTGCACATAGGTTTGGCAGAAACTGACGAAACACAAATACAGATGGCTCTTCAACGTTCCCGTCGATACCGTCGGAGTGGGTTTTAACTATTACTATGACATGATCAAGCCACCCATGGGTGTGGGTACGGTGAAGTCGAATCTCTCGAAGAACATGTATACGTCACCTGTTGAATTCGCATCTCCGGTGCACACACCAACCCCGCTGTGAGCACCTCCAGTGAAGCCTGTGAAGCGGCCGAAAGTAGGTTGGAATTTGAGAGTTGGGTTGCTGAGAGTGCCGCCAGAGAGATTGGAGCATGTGAGGAAATACCAAGAGGTTGTACTTTCTGCACGTGCTACCTTTCTGTGCAGTCGTTTTGGGCTTAGTGTGAAATCGGAAGCACGTGATCATGTTATGGTGGTGACTGCGCTTGTGGACACATATTCCAAGTGTGGTAGTTGGAGTTCGGCTTTTGATGCTTTCATGGAAAGGGAAAGGTGGAACTTGATCACTTGCAACTCTATGGTTGCAGGTTTGATGATGAATGCACAGAGTGAGAGGGCTGTTGATGTGTTTCAGAGGATGGAGAGTGAAGGGGTGTTACCAGATTCAAGTACTTGGAACTCCTTGATCAATGGGTTTGCACAGCAAGAGTTCTTTAAACTTCTGGGGTTTGTAGTGCAGTGGCGCCTTGCCCTGGCACCTGTTACCGTCTTTCCTGTTATTGTAGAAGCTAGTGTTTTGCTGAAAATATTCATGTTCGGTTTCTCTGATGACTTGCAAGCTATTCATGTCAAGGGTACACCAGTAGCTGGAGAGGCTATAACCAGGGAACAAACCTTTGGAAGTGGATATGAGATAGTTCAGTGTGCACTCTATACTCCCTATCCACATGGTCTTTGGTTTGCTGCTTGGCTTGTAAAGTATGGCAAGTCTGATTTCTCTAAGACAAATCGAGTTTTAATGTTTTTCATGATCACTACCTATGAAGTGATGCCTTCAAGAAACAATGCCCGGGTTGAGGTTAAAGAAGAGGCAAAGAGACCGTGTTTTCAGGTCATAGCTTGGAAGGATAAATTTGTACCCAGATGTCAGTTTCCTTATCTTAGCCTTGAGTACAAGGCTGTAGTTCAAGCGGGTGGCATTGATAGGACCCATTGAGAGAAAGACCCAAATAAAGCATCGCTTGGGCTGGGAGTGAACCAAGTCACTCATGGACCTAAAGTTTGGCAGGTTCTAGAGGGGGGAAAGTTGGTCCAAGGGAATGCTAGTGACATGGCATGTGGGCACCGCATGGGGAGGAATTCTGTCAGCATCAAGGGATTTAATAGGATTGTATGGGGAAAGGCAAAACTATTCTGTATCTTTTCAGTTAGAACCTTAGTGGTTGGGCAGAGGGAGAATTATCTCTTCTCTGAGGAGCTTAGCTCTGTGGACAGTAGGGATATTCATCCTTCTGTTAATTTCCTTCTATAGCAGAAATAATACATTGTTTGTTTTCCATTATTGATCCATTTTTCCTGTTATTTGCTATTCTGTGATTTTGGTTGGCATCATTTCCCCTATTGATAGTACTCTAGTGATCAGAGTTTAGTATATGGGGAAGTTAAGGAAGCCTAAAGAGAATGTAATAAACCACAGTTAGTAGAAGTGCGGAGTTAGTTAAGAGCTGAGTTAGTTAGCGGTTAGTTGGCAGTTTCTAGCCTAGCCTATAAATAAGATTCAGTTAGAGGTAGTTAGCATCTTTTGGCATTTGTAGTTTTCGAACGAGATTGCTCAGTGTGAAGGGGAGTGCCCCTTGTGTATCGATTTCCGTATTCTCTCTATCAATACAGAGGTATATTCATACCTTTCTCTCGTTTTCTGCAAAGGATTCCTATCAGATTTCTATTGAAGCAGGTTATTTGGAATAGGATTGTCTTCTCTATGGACTAGAGCTCATGGTTTCCTATTGAGGTTGCTTTGTCTATCCTGCTAATCCTGCCAAGTGATTGGAGGCCTCTTTTGAGCTTATGTATTTTTCTTTTTTTTTTTTTTTTCTGTGTATTTTATTTTGACTAATGAGAATTTCTTGTCCTTCACTAGAGTACACTTCTTCTGATAAATGTTTATACTATATTATTTATCACTTGGGCTATATACCATATTACTATTTTGGTTGAGGGTTGGGTAGAGTCGGCTTTTTATTAAATTTATAAATTATTTTTTATTTATGGATTATGTGAAGCTACAAATTTTGTTCTCTATCTCTCTCCCGTCAAATTTTATTACAGTCTCATCGGTACCTACTACTTGGAGCATCAATTTGGTTTTGGTTTTGGTATGTTGCTAACAAGCTGTTATCTTAATGATTTGATAGTTCTACTGAAATTTGAGATTACTTTTGCATGCCAGATGGATCTTGGAGTAGGCGCATTTGTATTAGCAAATTCATTAGTTTCTCGGCAAGCACGAAATATCACATCTGTGTGAGTTCTCCAATGCTGCCCTATAATCTTACTTCAATGTGTTTTTTAGCTCACAAAATTTTGGACATTAGTTTTGTGCATGTGTGTTTTACCAAGGATAAGGCTCCTCTAAAGTGAACTTGTCTCTAAAGTGAGCAAATTAGGGTGTTTCCGCTCTTGATTTGATAAAGTGCATAGAGATCTTAACCCACTTTATTAAATCAAGGGTGGTAACGCCCTTACTTGCTCACTTTAGAATAAAACTCACTTTAGAGGAGCTTTTTCCTTTTACCAAAATAGAAGAATTTATATTTTTCTAGATGTGGAAATGTTTTTTTTATCGGATTTTATAAATTATAAGGTGTCTTACCTGAATGAGTTAACGAGCTTCTGTTGCAAGCTCATACAGTGGGCAAAGAAGCAATGTTTGTTACATGCCCATGCTCACTGGCTTTTGAAAATTAAGTTACTTCTTTTCTAATTCTCTTTACCGGCGTCTCTATGATAACATTGATGTCTTTTTGAATGTACTTTCACTGATATACTGCATTTTGCATTCCTCTGATAATATCTTTTTCTCATGCTTCAGAAATTGGAAGAGTGCTATAGTTTCAGGTAGTCCACTGATCATCGTAGGGTTTCTTCGTCTTGTTACCACAACTGGTGTGGATTATCAGGTGGGATTATATTCACGGGGATCCTTGTGGCAACAGAAACATCTTTTATCATGTTCAACATGCATTTGCAAACATTGCCTCTTTTTTAAGCTTTGGCAAGGTGTTGGAACTGGTAAATCAGTAAGTTAGGAATCCACTAAGTAATGATAATTTTATTGATGAAATTCTCAGGAAACAGAGAGTTCCACTGAGTTAGAATACAGAGAATGGAAATGAGCAGTTACAGAAATTGACAGTTACAGAGTTACAAATTTGACAGGGATTTGAGAGCCTGTCCTCTCCCAACCAACCAATTCCCACTGAAATAACTGATTGACCTGTTTTCCCCTTCGCCTATTCTATTTATTTAATTATATTACCATACAATCCTAGTCTAGGCTGCCCCATCTTTATTGGGCCTGCGCCTTACATATATCTTTCTAATTGGAGGCCTACTAACACAAGGCTGGTCACCTATCTGTTTTTGAACTTTGAAAGTATTATGACCTAATTTCTTGAAGGCATTTGTCAGGCCTCACAAATTATCTAGCCCAGTCCAACTCAGTCATGGGTCGTGGGTTTGGAAGACATGCAGCAGAAGAAAGAATAGGAGTAGGAGGGCAAAAAGGGGAATTGGGGAGTGAGAGTTACTTATGCTGATGTGTAAGCTCCAATAATACAATACCTTTTTTCCTATTTCTATTTTTGGTTTCTGACTATTGGTCCGACTTGCCGGATTCATTGCTAGAGCCGACGACATAGTTTATGCCCAGACGATGTGGAAGAGCCGAAACAACCATGGAAGGTCGTGTAAGCTCATTGGAGGTTGCAGTTAAGAATCTAGGTGAGACACACAAGAAATCCCAAGCGGAATTGCTGAGTTTGCTGAATAAGATGATGCCGGATATGAAGCAAATGGAGGCTCAGTTGTCGCGAGGTCCGGGTGAGGAGGATTCACATCACAATGATTCTCACAATCAGAAAACTTTAGAGGAACAAATTTTATCTTAATTTCATTCAGAAGTGAATCAGAGGGTGGACTTCCGAGTTTCGATGGCACCGACCCCGGGGCGTGGGTCACGATAGCTGAAACTTACATCGAAATTCAGGAGGCCCGGTCCGAATTGAAGGTGCGTTTGGTTAAAATTTGTATGGAGGGACCCACTATTCATTGGTTCATTCTCTGATTGGAGAGTGAATCAAACCATCTTGGGAGAATATGAAAGTAGCATTGCTTCGGAGGTTCGGAGGAGCGTTAGTCGAGAATCTGATGCGTACCAAAAACTAGTAAACAGTAAGAACAGTAAAAGACAATGAAAAGAGAGAGAGAGAGTTGTATTATTTATGCGAATAAGGGAGAATTTACAGTAGAGTAGCACTCTAACTGCCACAGAGCTAGGCTCCTATAGAGAGCTATTGCTCTCCATCCATAACAAATTCAATGATTTTTCAAAGATGCCTCTCTCACTAAGCACCCCTCCTATTTGTAACCTCCTTTCCCCTCTTCTCTCTCTATAACTAAATCTTCTCTCTAAATGGGCCCTGGACATTTGGGCCTGCAGGTACCCCATACTGGGTTGTCTGGACTCCATACTTATCGGGTACTTATCAATACCACCTCCTTTAATTTCTGCAAAGGAATTTGCTCTGTAATAATTGCTGCCACTGCCCCAACTCAAGGCAGCAGGAAGGTGCTGCTTTGATAAGAGTCCTCCCAAGTAACTTCTTCCACAACCTTCCTTTTCCACTGAGTTAAAAGTTGACTAACAGACTCCCCAAAAACTCTCATTGTGCAATAGTCGTTGACGATCAAATCTTTGCCCCCAGGATCCCACTGTTGGGAGCTTGATGAGTTGGCTTCGAATGATCGAGTCCTCCGCACAATTTAACTTCCGCTGCATTTGGGTAGCAACCTGCAGTTACTCTCTTCCAAATTCAGAGGGACCAATATGTCATCAGTCACAACTCGAGCTAAGAAAAGAGCAAGCTCATTTGAAGCATCCAATATATCTAGTGCTGTATCTCCTGTTTCGATAGTGGCGGCATATCGATTGGCATAGAAACTTGCTGGTCAAGTAGATGATCATAAAATTGACCTCTCAGACCAGTCCAAGGATTTCGTGTCTCCAAATCAATACACCTGTATATTTGCCCCACATGTGAGAAGTCCATCCTTCCAAAAGAGCTCTATATTGTATGTAGTTAGCAAGTTGAGCCTTCAAACAACAATCGTCATGATCTTTTGCGGCACCATATATCTTGTTGGAATTACCTCATATTGTATGGGTAGTTCTAACATTAAGTCATAGTTATTAATGCACCTAGTTAGTCACATATTCATGTATCTAGGTAATCCCATGCATGTACTTAGGAACTAGATCTTCATTAATGTTCTTGTAAATTACACGTTGTATTTACTCCCTAAGTGTATATAAATATAGATCAGCTGAGTAGCTTAGGCACTCAAGCATTTCACAATTTCTTTCTTACTTCTTAGTCTATCAACATGGTATCAAGAGCAGGTTCGTTCCCATTTTGGAATACCCAAACAGCCACTGTCAGGTCCAAACCGCACTGTTCCCGGCCAACCCACAATCTATTATCGCCAGAAACCTACTCAGCAACCTCCGACGATCCTTTCGACCAAGCACCGCCTCCAGAACCACCGTCACGCGCCACTTTCTTGCCGGCGCGTCAAGCCAAGTCGCAGTCACGTCCTCGACGCGTGAGTCACGCGCCGCCTTCCTGCCACCAGAATCTCGTCGAGACCGCCCAGAAAGGTTCGCCTAAGCCTCTTTTGTCTATCTAGCTGGTCAAAACCCACTTTTTCGGTTGTTTGGAAGTGGGTCCTTTTCTTCCTAGCCTCCTATTTTTTTTATTGTTGTTACTGTTGTTTTGTTACTGCTGTTTGCTTGCTGGTGTCCGTACAATCTCAGGTGTTAGTTTGGTCTCTCCTCTGTCTGGTTTTTTATGAGAATGGGTCGTCCTCAATGCACATATTGCAAGAGAATGGGGCACACTCAAAAGACTTGTTACTCTCTTCATGGTTTTTCTGGAAAATCAGTAAATATATGCAGTGCTGAAATGTTCAAGAACAAATTTTTCGGAGCTGAGTACCAAGAATATCTTCAATTAAAAGCTGCCCGTCACTCTCATGGGTCTCTAGCCACTGGTGTTCATGACTCCGTAGCCTTAATATCTCAATCTGGTAGCAATCAAAATCATTGGATAATTGATTCAGGTCCCTCTGATCATATTGCTGGTAATAGTTCTTTATTCTCCTTTATATCTTCTCATAAATTTCCACACTTCATAACACTTGCGGATGGTTCCAAGGTCACCGCCAAAGAAATCAGTCATGTTTCAGTCACTCCTTCTATAACTTTAAAATTTGTTTTCTTTATACCGGGTTGTCCTTTTAATTTGATCTCCCTTAGTCGACTTACTCGCTCTCTAAATTGCTCAGTAACCTTTGATGCTGGTTCTTTTACTATACAGGAACGTAGTACGGGTCGGATGATTGGCGTAGGACATGAATCACATGGTCTGTATTACCTCACATCAGCTCCTTCTGTAAGCTGTGCTGCAGTTGAATCTCCAAATCTTCTTCATGAACGATTGGGCCATCCAAGTTTGTCAAAATTGAAGCAAATGGTTTCGAATCTTGCAACGAAGTCATCATTGAACTGTGAGTCGTGTCAATTAGGCAAGCATGTTCGCTTTTCCTTTACCAGCAAAGTTGAAAGCCGAGTTGATTCTCCTTTTTCCATTATCCATTCAGATATATGGGGACCAAGTCGGGTGTCTTCTAATGGCTTTCGATATTTCATCACTTTTATTGATGAATTCTCCCGGTGCACTTGGGTTTTCTTAATGAAAGAACGATCTGAACTTTTGTCCATTCTCACCACTTTTGTTAATGAGGTTAAAACCCAATTTGGTAAGACGATCAAAATCCTTATAAGTGATAATGCAAAAGAATACTTTTCTTCTGCTCTTTCATCCTTTTTGTCATCACAAAGCATTCTCCATCAATCTAGTTGTCCTCATACCCCTCAGCAGAATGGCATATCTGAAGGGAAGAATAGACATCTTGTTGAAACTACTCGGACGTTATTACTTCATGCACATGATCCTGTCCGAAATTGGGGTGATGTAGTTTTGACACCCTGTTTTTTGATTAATCGGATGCCTTCTTCTTCTCTTAATCACAAAATACAACATTCCATTTTATTTCCTAAAGAACCACTGTTTCATGTTGCTCCACGAATATTTGGATGCACATGTTTTGTTCATGACATGTCTTCAGGTCTTGATAAGCTATCTGCCCGAGCCATCAAATGTGTTTTTCTGGGGTACTCCAAGTTACAGAAAGGTTACAAGTGTTACTCTCCTATGCAGAATCGTTACTACATTTCTGTAGATGTAACGTTCTTCGAAGAAAAACTTTATTTCTCACCATCCATAGTTGAGTCTCATACTATTCAAGAAGTTTTTCCGATCCCTTATCTTGGTCCATCACCTTCCCTTGTGCCAGAACCAGTTGAAACTGCAGATATTCCTGACAATTCTCCTCTCGAGCAACCTCAAAGATCACCCATCATATACCGTCGTCGTCCCCGTGTTGCTAATAAAGAAATAGAAGGCACTGAAAGACCGATTGAAACATGTCCTAGTCCAACAGATGGCCCTACTACGGACCTCCATGATGAGAACCCTGACTTGCCCATTGCTCTTAGAAAAGGTACTCGGTCTACCCGCAATCCTCATCCTATTTATAACTTCTTAAGTTACCATCGTCTCTCTCCTCCTTATTAGTCTTTTGTGTCATCCATATCTTCTGTTTCCATTCCTAAAAATGTTTGTGAGGCACTTGATCATCTAGGATGGCGACAAGCCATGATTGATGAAATGCAGGCTTTGGAGCATAATGGTACTTGGGACTGCTCTCCCTCCAAGAAAGAAACCCGTTGGCTGTCGATGGATATATGCTATTAAAGTCGGGGCCAATGGTCAGATTGATCGACTCAAAGCCCGACTTGTAGCCAAAGGATATCCCCAAATTTATGGACTTGATGATGGAGATACTTTTTCCCCTGTGGCCAAAATCACTTCTGTTCGACTCTTTCTTGCTATGGCTGCTATGCGTCACTGGCCATTATATCAATTGCATATTAAAAATGTGTTTCTTCATGGTGAGCTCGAAGAGGAAATTTATATGGAGCAACCTCCTGGATTTGTTGCTTAGGGAGAGTCTGGTTTGGTTTGCAGGCTACGACGATCTCTCTATGGGCTGAAACAGTCTCCACGAGCTTGGTTTGGGAAATTCGGTACAGTTATTCAAGCATTCGGAATGAAACGTAGTGAAGCTGATCATTCGGTCTTCTATTGTCATACCTCTCCAAATAGATGTGTTTTCTTGGTGGTCTATGTAGATGATATAGTCATCACATGAGATGATCAGGAGAAAATTTCTCAGTTGAAGGAACATTTGTGCAGTCATTTTCAAACCAAGGATTAGGGGAAGCTGAAATATTTTCAAATGGAATTATCATCTCACAGAAAAAGTATGCATTAGACATACTTAAAGAAACTGGTATGTTTGACTGTAAACCAGTTGATAGTCCCATGGATCCAAAGCTAAAATTACTTCCTAGTCAAGGGGAGCCTTATTCTGATCCGGAAAGATATCGGAGATTGGTTGGTAAGCTCATCTATCTCACTATAACAAGACTTGATATTTCCTTTGCGGTTGGTGTAGTAAGTCAATTCATGCTGTCTCCTCATAATGATCATTGGGATGGGGTGACTAGAATTCTGAAGTACATTAAAAAGGCATTAGGACAAGGATTACTTTATGAAGACAAAGGAGACACTCAAATTGTTGGATTTTGTGATTCAGATTGGGCAGGTTCACCTATTGATAGACGTTCCACTTCAGGGTATTGTGTTTCTATTGGAGGAAATCTTGTCTCTTGGAAGAGTAAGTGGCAAAATGTGGTCGCAAGGTCCAGTGCAAAGGTTGAATATAGAGCTATGGCTATAGTCACTTGTGATAATCAACGAATGAGACTATATTGTGATAATCAGGCAGCCCTACATATGGCTTCCAATCCAGTATTCCATGAGAGAACTTAACATATTGAAATTGATTGTCATTTTGTTCGTGAGAAAATTCTTTCTAAAAAAGTCATCACTGAGTTTGTCACCTCAAATGATCAACTAGCAGACGTCTTCACAAAATCTCTAAGGGGGCCAAGAATTCAGTACATCTGTTCCAAGCTTGGAGCATTTGACTTGTATGCTCCAGCTTGAGGGGGAGTATTGGAATTACCTCATATTGTATGGGTAGTTGTAACATTAAGTCATAGTTATTAATGCACCTAGTTAGTCACATATTCATGTATCTAGGTAATCCAATGCATGTACTTAGGAACTAGATCTTCATTAATGTTCTTGTAAATTACACATTGTATTTACTCCCTAAGTGTATATAAATATAGATCAGCTGAGTAGCTTAGGCATTCAAGCATTTCACTATTTCTTTCTTACTTCTAAGTCTATCAACAAATCTGAATCTGATCATGACCCTTGGTTGGTTTTGAGTATGGAATGTATTTATGGTATTTCCATATGGGATTTGGAACTTCTTCTACATAACCATTGGATAGTTTCTTAAACGGAGGTGTCTGCCATCCTTCTGATGGCGTTGTTGCTCTTATGGTAGCAGCAATTGGCATTTCTACAGAACCAACTTCTAGGTTGAATCCATATTTGTAAAAACTATCCTTGAAGAAATCTTCAGGATTTTGAATTTCATAGGGTCCATCAGTGAAGTTTCCCTTCCCATCTGCAAACCTATCCCATAGGATCCTTCTATATAAATCAGTGGGCCCTCAAGATACTGGCTAGGGTCCCCCAGCAATGGGGACAAGCCACCTACAGGTTTGCCTTTTTCATCCTCATGTTCAAAATAAGGAGAGTTTTAGATCATTTTCCAAAGCTAGATAAGCAATCAAGTTGGACTTACCACTTTTCCCTTTGTGCACCTTCAGTAAACATTCCCAAAGATGTGGTTCACCTTCCCTCCATGGTAACTTATGAAGTGGCCTCAGCATATGCTCCATGGAAGATTAACGAGAGGCAGTTTTTTCATAAACAGAGGGTCTCCCAACCATATAAAGTAGAAACCCATTTCCCTCACTCTCTCCTTGTTAACGTGCTTTCCTCTGACTTTGACTCCTTGCCCATTCAACCACCCCCATACACCCTGTGACCCACTCCTTTTAAGAGCCATTTCACTTGTGGGTGTTGTTGCCTTGTCGTGCTTGTGGATGTTGTAAGAAAGACCCTGCATCTTGACTAATGATTTTAGCTCCATAATACTATTTTGATAAGGCCCATTGCCCTTTGTTCTAAACAGTTCACTCTTTTGGGTCATCTTTATTCTCCTATTCCTCCAAGTCCACTTCCCTCCATTGATCTGAGCTTGGCCCATTAGGTTAAACAAGCGACATAATTTCTTTAATTCCCTTCCAGCCCCTCCTTCCTTATGCTTCCCATTCACGATATTTTTGGTTGCGGCAGCCCCCTCCTCAAGCTCGTGAACTGTAAGTGTCTCAAGGACCATCGCACGAGGACATTGGTCCGGCGACTCTAGCGGTGGCCGATGGGTCGGTCCGCATGTGAGCCCAAGCTCCTTATATTTTTCCTCCGCCACATTTCTAAGGTACGACGGCATCGGTGACAGTGGAGAGTCGGTCGGCATGCGACATACCCACTGTTGTAACCCTATCTTCTCCACCATCGCCCGACCTACGACCACCATTTTCTCCCTTGCCTCAACCTTCGCCTCCACCTTGACTGTTCCTCCTTCGCCGTTATCCTTCATCTTTGTGCCTCCATCTTCACTTTTGATCTTTGCTTCATCTTGGTTCTCCTCCAAAATTTCAAGTTCACCTAGTTCGTGCTCCATTTCTCTATCAAATTTTGTCTGCATGCCTGGGTCTGGTTTCCCTTTTGGAATGTCATCTCTGCCTATGTTCTCTTGCTTCTCATCTTCTAAAACCGAGTGCTCAAATAAATCATTGAGTGATTTTATCCCTCGTTGGTCTTCCTGTTCCAAGGTAGCCAGTCCATTAAAAGTTCTACTACTATAGCCGAACCTTCTTATCATCGCCGTGGAAAACGACTCCCAGTCTGCATCAAGGTACTCTTGGCACCAAGAGTGGAACCAAAGCATGGCTACACCCTCCATGCTCATGAATGCCCATTGCAACTTATCGGATGAATGTATTTTTTGCTCCTCAAAGAACTGTTCAGCTCTCACGATCCACCCAACAGGATCTATCCCCGAAAAGTCTGCTAGCTCCACCTTCTTAGCCTACATATCCTCCGTCTCTGGCAACATTGGCTCTCCCTCGAGTAATTCGGCAAGTCAGACCAGTTTGATGCATACCAAAAACCAGTAAACAGTAAGAATAGTAAAAGAGAATGAAAATAGAAAGAGAGTCGTATTATTTATGCAAATAAGGGAGAATTTACAGTAGAGTAGCACTCTAACTGCCACAGAGCTAGGCTCCTATAGAGAGCTATTGCTCTCCATCCATAACAAATTCAATGATTTTTCAAAGATGCCTCTCTCACTCAGCACCCTTCCTATTTGTAACCTCCTTTCCCCTCTTCTCTCTCTATAACTTAATCTTCTCTGTAAATGGGCCCTGGACATTTGGGCCTGTAGGTACCCCATACTAGGTTGTCCTGACTCCATAGTTATCGAGTACCTATCAGAATCCCTTTGTGAAGCTCGCAGAGATACAACAAGATGGGACTGTGGTCTCTTATATTGAGGAATTTGAGTACCTAGCTTCTCAAGTTCCTAAGATGTCGGAGCAGCAGTTCATGGCCTATTTCATGCATGGTCTTCGTGCATAAAGGAAACAAAAGGGGTTGTGTTTTAAATGTGGTCAAAATTTCCATCCAATGCATCAGTTGAAAATAAAGTATATAAAGAGTTTGTGAAATGCTTAAGTGGGAAAGACACTCAACTGATTGTTATTTATACACAAAATGATTACAAGGCTAACAAATATTAAGTACAGTTTACAAGACTACTCTATTTCCTAAGATACATTGAGACTATGAAAGATGCATTGTAACTATCTACTAGGAAAGTGGGACATTAATGCTATTCTAATTCCAACAAGAGTATTAACTATAAGTTATTTTCAGCACTCCCCCTCAAGCTGGAGCATAGAGATCAAAGGCATCCAGCTTGTTACATATATAAGTAATCCTTGGTCCTCGAAGAGCTTTGGTGAGCAAATCAGCCAATTGATCATTTGAGTTGACAAAGGAAGTGACAATTTCTCCGGAAACAATCTTCTCACGAATAAAGTGACAATCAACCTTTATATGCTTGGTTCGTTCATGGAAGACTGGATTAGATGTAATGTGGAGAGCTGCCTGATTATCACAAATCAGTCTCTTAGTTCCAATCTCGCAAAATTTTAACTCTTTAATTAGTTTTTTTAGCCATATCAGTTCACATGTAATGAGGGCCATAGCTCGATACTCGGCTTTGGCGCTTGACCTTGCAACCACATTTTGTTTCTTGCTTTTCCATGAAATGAGGTTTCCTCCAAAGAGAACACAATATCCTGAGGTGGATCTCCTATCACACGGAGATCCAGCCCAATCTGCATCAGTATAGGCAGTAATCTCCTTATGCCCCCTGTTCTCATATAATAACCCTTTTCCTGGAGATCCTTTAATGAATCTCAAAATTCTGACAACCGCATTCCAATGGTCAATATGAGGAGAGTTCAGAAATTGACTGACCATGCTGACAGCAAAAGAGATGTTTGGTCTAGTTATAGTTAGATAATTCAGCTTTCCTACTAACCTTCGATATCTGCTTGGATCTGAGAAAAAATCTCCCTGGTAAGGAATAAGTTTTAACATTCGGATCCATGGGTGACTCAGCTGGTTTACAATTCATCATTCCGGTTTCTTCAAGAATATCAAGAGCATACTTTCTTTGGGAAATAGCAATCCCTGACTTTGACTGAGCAACTTCAATTCCTAGAAAATATCTCAACCGACCCAAGTCTTTGGTTTGAAAATGACAAAATAGATGCTTCTATAGTTGCTGAATTCCGATATAATCATTCCCTGTTATGACAATATCATCCACATAAACCACAAGATATATGCTTAAAGTGGATGAATGCTTGTAAAATACCGAGTGATCTACTTCACTTCGAATCATTCCAAATTTTTGTAAGACCAAGCTGAATCTCCCAAACCAACAACGAGGAGATTGTTTAAGACCATATAGTGATCGATGAAGTTTACAAATCAATCCTGTCTCCCCCTGAGCAACAAATCCGGGAGGTTGCTCCATATAAATTTCCTCGGTTAAGTCACCATGCAAGAAAGCATTGTTGACATCTAACTGATGCAAATGCCATTGATTCATGGCTGCCATGGATAGAAAAACTCGGACTGAAGCCATTTTTGCAACGGGCGAAAAAGTATCGCCATAATCTAGGCCAAAGATCTATGTGAAGCCTTTAGCTACAAGACGAGCTTTCAGGCGATCCACAGTACCACTAGGCCCTACTTTGACAGTGAAGACCCATCGACATCCCACAGTATTTTTATTCAAAGGTAGAGGAACCAAAGACCAAGTATGGTTCGATTCCAAAGCTTGCATTTCCTCAATCATTGCTTGCTGCCATCCTGAATGGGAAAGAGCTTCCTGAACAGTTTTAGGAATAGGGACAGAAGACAAAGAAGAGGTGAAAGCATACTGAACAGGAGAAAGACGATGATAACTAACAAAATTATAAATAGGATGAGGATTACGGGTGGAACGAATACCTTTACGAACAGCAATCGGGAAGTCGGAAGTAGAGGAGGGCGGAGCCGGAGACAATTCAAGAGCTGGTTCAGGCATAGGATCACGGGGCTCAAGATCTGGTGGAGATGTTACAGCTTCCCGAGGGCGACGATGATAGGTAATCAAAGGACGAGCACCATCTTCTTGAGGAGTAGAGGGATTGAGGAAAGGAATAGGTAGGATCGTAGATGGAGTGACAGTTTCACCAATGGAAGAGAAGAATGGAGAATCTTCAAAGAAGGTCACATCTGCACAAGTGAAGAAGCGATGCGAGGAAGGAGAGTAACACTTGTAACCTTTTTGGACACTGGAATACCCAAGGAAGACACACTTGATTGCACGAGCAGTGAGTTTATCTTTCCCTGGAGACAAGTCATGAACAAAACAAGTGCAACCAAAAACATGCAGAGGAAGTTTATAAGTAGATGCATCAGGAAATAAAAGGGAAAGAGGAATTTGGTTATCTAGCACAGAAGATGGCATGCGATTGATTAAGTATCCAGCTGTAAGAACGGCATCTGCCCAAAATTTTAATGGGACATTAGCATGAATTAACAAGGTTCGGGCAGTATCAAGAAGATGGCGATGTTTTCTTTCTGCAATACCATTCTATTGTGGTGTGTGTGGACAACTAGATTGATGGGTCATCCCTCTAGATGACATAAAAGACCTGAATGATGCAGAAAAATACTTTTAGCATTATCACTCCTTAAAATGTGGACTGAACGACCAAATTGAGTAGAAATTTCTGAACAAAATTTCTGAAAAAGTTCAACAGTTCAGACCGGCCTTTCATTAAATAAATCCAAGTACATCTAGAGAAGTCATCAATAAAAGTCACAAAATAACGAAATCCTAAAACGAAGCTGACACGACTCGGTCCCCAAATATCTGAGTGGACCAATGCAAAAGGAAACTTGGACAGACTTGTTTCTTTACTTGGAAAAGAAGAACGAGCATGTTTGCCAAGTACACATGATTCACACTGAAGAGACTACAAGTGAGAGAGACTAGGAACCATTTTCTTTAATTTATTTAGACTTGGATGACCCAAACGAATATGAAGAGTACTTGGGGAATCAGCTACAGCACACAATTGATGATGAAGGTTGAAGGTAATAGAGCCCGCGTGACTCAGAGCCTGTACCAATCATCTGCCCCGTACTTCGGTCCTGAATATGGAAAGAGTCAGAATGAAAGGTTACTGAACAATTAAGAGTGCGAGTCAATTTACTAATTGAAAGTAAATTAAAGGGACTGCCTGGAATAAGAAGAACAGAATTTGATTTAGAGAAGGGAGAGGAGAAATTTGACCAATACTAGTGGCTTGTACTTTGGAACCATCGGCAAGGGTTATGAAATGAGGATCTTTTATAGAAGATAAGTTTGAGAATAATTAAGGATTACCAGCAACATGGTCTGATGCACCAAAGTCCAGAATCCAGGATTCAGAAGGCAATGATTGAGAAAAACAAACTGAGGAATTACCCGATGGAAGCACTGAAGATGAGGCATTGCTAGAAGAAGCAGCCTTTAGCTTAAGGTACTCCTGATATTCACTATCAGATAAAATCTTATTTACTTGTGGAGGATCATCTTTCTTCCCAGTTCCCAAAACTTGCACTTGTGAAATATGCGCAGATTTGGATGGAAAGCCATTCAGGGAGTAGCAGCAGTCTTGAGTATGTCCCATTCATTTACAGTAAGAACACTGTGGCCGAGTGTCGCGACCACCTCTGCCACGGCCACGTCCTCGGCCCCCACGATCAGAATTGGTCACAAAGACAGCAGAGTCTCCTTGAGAGTCTGGTGTGGCAGATTCTTCAGTAATTGGAACACGAAATAAGCGGTCAATCAACTCATCAACAGTAGGAATTTTTGGGTTCGTCAGGACTTGGTTTCTAACATTTTCAAAATCTTTATGTAAACCATGAAGAACAAACACCATATACATCTGATCTAACTTGTCTACCACCTTTTGAGAATCGCTATCAGTGGGAATCATCTTTACTTGCTGAATTGCAGACTGAGCTCTATTCATATAGGAAATCAAGTCATGATCTTGCATTTGAAGAGTTGCAAGATTGTGAACAGAGTCATAGAGGCGCTGAATGTCATTGGCATATACACTTTTAGCCTTCTTCCAAATATCATAACAGGACTTATAGGAGTGGTAGTGAACAAGAAGTGATAGATCAATAGACTGCCAGAGAAGAGATACTAGTTGATAATCAACCTTTTGCCATTCATCCTTTAAGGTAGCATCAATCTTCTCAACCTAGTTGTCAGATGATCACAGAGGCCTTGACCAAGGAACCAAACCTCAACAGCGGAACACCAGTTTAAATAGTTTTTGCCATTGAGTTTGACAGAGGTGATAGATGGAGCTCCTAAAAAGGCAAACGAAATGGGACTCTTCTGACCCTTGTCAGAACCTGAAGATGTCATTTTGCAGAAATGAAATGTTCAAAATAAAGGAATTTAGGAAATAGAGACAGAAACCTCAAGGGCACTTAGACCCACTACCCTTAAAACTCAAACAATCGTCGGTATGACCCCTTAACAGGTAGGGATGAGGCCGGCGACCAGTTCTGGACAAGCAGCTGAAGATTCCGGTGGCCGGAGGGCGGGGCGTGGCTTCACGCCCGGAGGCGCGTGGCAGGGCTTCTGGTGACGGATCTTGGTGGTTTGGCCGGTCGGAGCCTTCTGATGCTATTTCCGATGGCTAAGAGCGGTGGGTCGGCCGACGGTGGTGGCTACCTGAGAATGGTAGGATAAGGGACTTCGGAGACTTTGGATTTAGGGTGCCTCTGCTGGACCAGATGGCAGAGACCCTAGGACAAGACTAGAACAGACGCAGGACCAGCCTGCTCTGATGCCAAGTTGAAAATAAAGTATAAAAAGAGTTTGTGAAATGCTTGAGTGGGAAAGGCACTCAGCTGATTGGTATTTATACACAAATACACAAAATGATTACAAGGCGAACAAATATTAAGTATAGTTTACAAGACTACTCTATTTCCTAAGATACATCGAGACTATGAAAGATGCATTGTAACTATCTACTAGGAAAGTGGGACATTAATGCTATTCTAATTCCAACAAGAGTATTAACTATAAGCTATTTCCAACAGCATCAATGCCCAGAGCGCCAATTGAAATTAGTCATTGTGGATGAGGAGCGGTTAGAAGGAGGAGAACATGAAGTGTTGGATTTAGAGATGGAGGAGCGGCAACCAGATGAGCTCGCATGTTCGCTCCTTAGTAGTTGTAATGTGGAAAAGAGGGCTGGTTTTCCGCCCAGAACCATGAAGATAAAAAGGAAGGTTAAGGATGTTCATGTGATAATCCTAGTTGATAATGGAGCTTCGCATAATTTTATTTTGATGAGGGTGGTGGATTCTTTGGGGTTGGATTATGAGCAGACCACAATGAGGTGTAAAGCGGTAATGGTGGTGTTTGATGAGGTGTAGATAATCATTTATTCTTACGTTTTTGATGCGGGGAAGTGGATTTAACTTTAGGGGTGGAGTGGTTGGCTATGTTAGGGAAGGTGACCACTGATTGGAAGAAACAAACTATGGAATTTAAGTCTGAAGGGAGGAAGGTAGGGTTGAAGGGAGAGGTCAATTTTGGGAGAGCGCCGGACTCTCTGTTTTGTTTCCTAAATCAGGAGGTGCAAGAAATAAATGGTTTGATGCGACCTTGTAATATACAAAAGGTTGAAGGGTGTGGAGGTGGTGGATTAAGGAGTAACAAGAGGCAAGGCTGTATCATATCTTGCAAACATTTTCAGCAGTGTTTTCAGAGCCTAAGGGCTTACCTCCTAGGAGAACCAAGGAGCATGTGATTCTTTTTAGGCAGGATGCTGGACCCATGGATGTAAGGCCTTACTGATATCCACATTATAAAAAAGAAGAGATAGAGTAGCAAGTGGACAAGTTATTGAAGTCTAGAGTAATTAGGCCAAGCACAAGTGCCTATTCTATCCCAGTGATTTTGGTAAGAAAGGAGGACCATACCTGAAGGATTTGCTTCGATTATAGGGCCCTCAATAAGGTGATAATACCTGACAAGTATCCTATACCAGTTATAGAAGAAGTGCTTGAGGAATTGAATGGGGCCTTTTATTCTCCAAGTTGGATTTGAAGTCAGGGTACTACCAAATTCGGGTAAGAGAAGAAAACATTCCTAAAACAACTTTTAGAACACAAATTGAAAGGAGGAACAAATATTTTCTGAATTGCTTGTGTTGAATCTCACATAGCAAAGAGGTCTTCTATTTATACACTAGAAGAATTAAATACAACTAATAATTACAAGACAAATAAATGAGGTTAACTATTTCCTAAGTGTATAGACTTTTCCTAAGTTCATGAACTAGAGAAAACATGAGCCTAATTAATTACAATAGCTACTTCCTAAGCTATTAATGACTGTTCATGAACCTTTGGACGGTGGATTCCAACACTCCCCCTCAAGCTGGAGAATGGATATCTATCATTCCCAGCTTGCAAGTTGGTTGAATTGTTCCGTTGGCAAGTCCTTTGTTAACACATCTACTAGCTGCTGCCCAGAGGGAATGTAGGTTGTTGTTATCAATCCACTATCCAACTTTTCCTTGATAAAGTGTCGATCTATCTCAATGTATTTTGTTCTGTCATGCTGTACAGGATTATGAGCAATACTGATAGCCGATTTATTGTCACAAAACAACTTCATAGGGCCTTCACACTTTATCTTCAAGCCATCAAGCACAATTTTCATCCATAATAGCTCACAGATTCCTTGTGCTATAGCTCTAAATTCTGCCTCTGCGCTTGATCGAGCCACTACACTATAACAAGGTTCCCACACAAGAATGTGCAATAGCCTGATGTGGACCTTCTATCACTCATTGAACCTGCATAATCTGCATCAGTATAAGCTTCCATAGTCAAGCTTCCACCCCTTTTGAACAAAAGTCCTCTCCCTGGAGTGGCTTTGAGATACTGTAAAATACGTTCTACAGCCTGTAAGTGTCTCTCCCTTGGATCATGCATGAACTGGCTCACAACACTGACCGCATATGCTAAATCTGGTCTAGTGTGTGCCAAGTAAATCAACTTCCCTACTAGCCTCTGTTATGGGGCCTTGTTAACCTTGGCACTCTCCTCTTTAGTGCTTATTCTGTGGTTTTACTCGATGGGAACACTTGAAGGTTTACATCTGAGTTTGCCTGTTTCCTTCAAAAGATCAAGCACATACTTCCGTTGAGAAATGAATATGCCTTGTTTTGAGTAGGCCACTTCAATCCCCAAGAAGTACTTCAGTTTCCCAAGGTCCTTCATCTCAAATTCTGCAGATAATTTTTCTTTGAGCAATTGTCTCTCAACTGGATCATCTCCGGTAATAATTATATCATCGACATAAACAAGAAGTACGGTCAGTTTTCCTCCATGTGAATGTTTGAAGAAAAGTGTATGATCTCCTTGGCTTTGCTTGTAACCCAAGCACACCATTGCTTTTGTAAATCTTCCAAACCATGCTCGGGGAGACTGTTTTAGCCCATATAAATCCTTCCTCAATCTGTATACTTTGTTTGTTCCACTTGTGGGACCAAATCCTGGGGGAATCTCCATGTACACCTCCTCCTCTAAGTCTCCATGCAAGAAAGCATTTTTGACATCAAAATGGTGTAGTTCTCACCCAGAATGAGCAGCAAGAGAGAGTAAAATACGAACAGTGTTCATCTTTGCCACTGGAGCAAACGTCTCCTCATAATTGATGCTATAGGTCTGAGTGTATCCCTTTGCCACTAGTCTTGCCTTGTATCTATCAAGAGTGCCATCTGATTTTAGCTTGACCGTATAGATCCACCTGCAACCAAGTTTCTTGCCCCCTGGCCTCTCAACAATCTCCCAAGTTCCATTCCTTTCCAGTGCTTTCATCTCCTCATCCATAGCTTGAACCCAATTCTTATCCTTCAATGCTTCTTGTACTGTCTTAGGGATTTTGATAGAGTCAATGGCTGAAATAAAACCCTGGTGCTGCAAAGAAAGGTTTTTGGAGGAAACGAATTGGGAAATAGGGTACTTCGCACAAGACCTTTTCCCTTTTCTTAATGCAATAGGTAAGTCATCATCAATGTTAGGATCACAATTATTCAAAGGAATAGGTTCAGAATGAATAAGATTAGTGTTTTCAGTACTCACCATGGGTTCAGATTCTTGGGGTTGCGGCTGGACCAGTTCGGGTTGTTTTTTTCTTTGATACACCACTTTTGGCGAGCTTGCTCTATTCCGAGCAATTCTTCCAGGTTTAGGTGAGTGACTGTCAGAAGGAGCTAATTCCTGTGTATCAGAAGGCATATCAGAAGATTGAACCAAGGGAATGTTATTGTCTAGAACAATCTCAGCTTCCAAATCAGTAGTGTTCTCCACCTGAAGCTGAGAGGAAAAAAATGATTGACTTTCTTGAAAGGTGACATCCATGGAGACATATACTCGACTGAGAGGAAGGGTGATAACATTTGTATCCCTTCTTGTCAGGAGCATAACCAATGAAAATGCATTTAATGGCACGAGGGTCAAGTTTGCCCTGATGCTGACGATGGCCATGAACAAAAGCAACACAACCAAAAACACGAGATTCAAGACTTTGCATGATAGGAATAGAGGGAAAAAATGATTTCATGATATGAACAGGACTAACACCCCCAAGAATTCTAGAAGGTATTCTATTTATCAGATAAGTAGCAGTTAAAACTGCTTCCCCCCATATGACTTCGGAACTGACATTTGGAATAATAATGTCCTGGTCATTTAAAGCAAGTGTCTGTTTTTTCTTTCAGCAACCCCATTTTGTTGGGGAGTATCAACACATGTGAGTTCATGAACAATACCTCGTTCTTTAAGAAAGGTAGAAAGACTTTGATTCACATATTCTCTACCATTATCAGACCGCAGATGCTTAATAGGTTTTCCAAACTGAGTAAGAATCATATGATAAAACTTAGTGAATAAGTTGTAAACATTAGATTTATTTTTCATGAGGAATATCCACGTGATACGAGTGCAATCATCAATAAACGACATAAGCCATTTTGCACTAGAAATATTAGGAATGGTAGTAGGACCCCAAACATCAGTATGGATAAGGGGAAATGGTTCATCACTTCTATTAGCACGTGAAGGAAAACTTAGTCGATGGTGTTTGGAAAATTCACAAACATCACAATGAAAGGACTCAACTGATTCTTTCAAAAACAAAGAAGGAAACATGGACTTAAGCAGAGTGAATGGGGGGTGCCCCAGACGCTTATGTCGGAGCCATATTTGGGAGGAACAAGACTTGGATTGATGGCAGGAATGTTGCAACTCCACACCAGATCCACCTGAAGCTTGCATCTCAATATGGTACAACCCTCCCTGTTCCTTGGCAACTCCAATCGTCTTCCCCGTAATAATGTCCTGAAATACACAGTGAGAAGAAAAAAGGTTACAGCGCAATTATGATTTGTGGTAAGTTTACGTATAGAAAGAAGGTTAGATGAAAGTTTAGGAACATGAAGCACATTTTGCAAATTCATGAAAGGACTAAGTTTAACATTACCAAAACCCACAACTGATGTATGAGAGCCATCAGCTACAGTTATGTGATGATTACCCATCGGGACTTGATACGATGAAAAATGGGAATAATAAAAGGTCATGTGATCAGTGGCACCAGAGTCAATGATCCAGATATCCTCGATCATAGCACCAAAAACACTAAAGGTGAAGGATCTAGCATTCTTACCAATCATGGTTAAAAAAAAATACAGAAATGTAGTCAAACAAAGACTTTGAAACATCAACAGGATGATTCTGAGATGAACAAGGACCTAGGCAAACAAGAGTTCAAACTGCAGTACCAAGCAAGATTCCGATTTGAACCCAACTGACCCCTGAAACAGGACCAGGGAGCGCCATCGACTTTATCTGTGCAAGTGGCGATGCGAATAGAGTCCGATACGGTGGCGCGAGGCACACAGCGCGTGTGGCAGTTTCTGGCGGTGGGGTTTTGGGTTCTGGCCGGTCGGAGCTTTTTGTGGTGATTGGGTTTGGGTGAGAAAGGGCCAATTTGGAGAATGGGTTAAAATGGAGGGACGGTGTTGTCAAGAAGGCTAAGGGTTTGAAGGTGGTGGTAAAGGTTGTTTTTAAGGTTGCTGTAACTGCAAAGTACAAAGCTACGAAGGTGGGAACAAGGTATGAAGGTGCTGGGATATATGAAGAACTGAACAGGAGATATTTAGCACAATGAAGGTGCTGAACTTTGCAACGAAGGTAGAATTCGAACAGGTCCTGCAATGAAGGCAAGGCACCTAAGGTTACTCAGCAATGAAAGGTTGAGATAGCGGAAAAAAAAGAAATAGAGGCTTCCTGGAACGGAAGCTCTAATACCAAATTGAAAGGAGGAACAAATATTTTCTGAATTGCTTGTGTTGAATCTCACACAGCAAAGAGGTCTTCTATTTATACACTAGAAGAATTAAATACAACTGATAATTACAAGACAAATAAATGAGGTAACTATTCCCTAAGTGTATAACTTTTCCTAAGTTCATGAACTAGAGAAAACATGAACCTAATTAATTATAATAGCTACTTCCTAAACTATCAATGACTGTACATGAACCTTTGGACGGTGGATTCCAACAACACATAATGGCCATTATGAATATCTTGTGAATCCTTTTGGGTTGATGAATAATGCACCAACAACTTTTTAGTCTTTGATGAATGATGTGTTTGGGCATTGTCTGCGGAAGTATGGGTTAGTTTTTTTCCGATGATATATTGGTGTACAGGAGTGATTGAGAGTCTCATATCCAACATCTGGAGCATGTGCTGTCTTGTTTACAAGAACATGGTTTGGTAGCAAATAGGAAGAAATGTCATTTTGGCAGGACAGTAGAATATTTGGGTCATGTGATTTTCGAGAATGGGTGGCTATGGATCGAGAGAAGGTAAGGGGTGTCTTGGAGTGGCCTGTTCCTAAAGGTGTAAAAGGTGTTAGGGGTTTCCTGGGATTAACCGGGTATTGGAGGAAGTTTATTAAGGATTATGGCAAAATAGCCAAACCTTTAACAAATTTAACAAGGGAGGATTTCGTTAGGGAGACCAAGCTCAAAAGGCTTTTGGGAACCTAAAGAAGGTGATGATGGAGGCACCGGTTTTGAAGTTGCCAGAATTCACTAAGGAGTTTGTGATAGAATGCAATGTAGTGGGAAGAGGACTGGGGGTTGTTTTTATGCAAGAGGGTCAGCTCGGGGCCTATTTCAGTAAATCTCTTTCTGAAGGCAATTTAGCAAAGTCTGCCTACCACAAAGAGCTCATGGCATTGGCTTTGTTGATTCAACATTCGAGGCCATACCTTTTGGATCAAGATCCCCTGCAACACATTCACACATTCATTCAATATGCTCCATTGGATCAATCATTAAAAATGTTTGAGGAACCATAAAATTGATCCAATGGTGCACATTGAATGTGTGAATGTGTGAAGTTTTGACAGCACTGGATCCATTTCCCATACCTTTTGGGGAGGCATTTTAAGGTATTTTCTGACCAAAGGAGTTTAAAGCAACTGTTGAAGCAAAGAATATCTACCCCTGACCAGCAGCGTTGGTTCAACAAATTGTTAGGGTATGACTTTGAGGTGATTTATAAACCTGACCCTCAAAATAAAGCTGCAGACGCCTTGTCTAGGTGTAATGAAGATGTGAAATTACAGGTTCTAGTTTCGAAACCAGAATGGTTCAACTCAAGTAAGGTGCAAGAAGAAATTCCGCATGATTCATACTTATAGAGTGATTCCAGATTTGCATCAGGACCCTACATGTAGGCCTGGATTTTCTATACAGCACAACATTCTTTTCTATTATGGCAGATTGGCCATTTCAGGCTTTCAGCAAACTCTTCTTGGATTCCGATCCTATTACAAGAGTTCCATAGCACACCTACAGGTGGCCATTCGGGCTACTACAGAACATATAGAAGATTGGCTGAAAATGTATATTGGTGTGGTATGAAGAGGAGGGTTCAAGATTTTATCAGGGAGTGTGACGTTGGCAAAAATACCAAGCTCAATCCCTTTTGGATGTACCAGAGTAGATTTTGTAAGATGTGAGCATGGAATTTGTTGTGGTTCTCCCCAAGTCCAAGGGGCTTGATACTATCCTGGTGGTGGTTGATCGGCTCTCGAAGTACGCTCATTTTCTTCCCCTTAGACATCCATTTACAGCTAAAATAGTGGCTGGCTTGTTTGTGAGGGAGGTGGTAAAATTACATGGTGTTCCTAAGTCTATATTTAGTGACCGAGATCCCATCTTTCTCTGTCATTTTTGGACTCAGTTGTTCAAATCACATGGCACCAAACTTAGGATGAGTTCTTCTTATCATCCAGAAACTGATGGACAAACTGAAATTATTAATAAGTGTTTGGAAACGTATCTGAGGTGTTTTTGCTCAGAACCGCCTAAGACTTGGACTAGCTGGTTGCATTGGGCAGAGTGGAGGTCTAACACCACTTTCACATCACTACAGGAGTTAGTCCTTTTCAAACTGTATATGGCAGGAAACCTCCTACATTGGTGCAGTATGTTATGGGAGAAGCAAAGGTTGAATTTGTAGAGAGGGAGCTTGTTGATAGGGATGAGGTACTTGGGCGGTTATGGTATCATTTACAGCGAGCGCAGGGGCATATTAAGAAGTATGCAGATCGGAAGAGGAGTTTTCAATCCTATGAGGTGGGATAATTAATCCCAAATTGTCAGCTCGATTCTATGAGCCTTATCAAGTTGAGAAGATAGGGACAGTATCATATCAGTTATAGCTTCCTCTACAGTCCAAAATTCATCCTGTTTTTCTTATTTCTCATCAAGAAGGATGTTGGCAACTACCAAGAAGCTACTGACTTACCTGCAGGGTTGGAAGTGGAAGTGTTTGACAATATCATCCCGGAGCAGATCCTAGCAATTCAATAGAGGCAAAAAAATGGGGCTGTTGTTCTTTAGTAAGAAGGAATATAAAAAGTGTGAATGTAATTCCTTGATTAGTTGTGTACAACAGAAGTTGCAATATATAGGCTAAAGACATTGAATGCTAACCTAAAAATAAGGGAGCAAAATATATCCTAATAAAGTCTAGAATAAAAAACAAATCTGTACAAATAAAAGAGAATATCGGAAGATATTCTTTCGATATATTACAACACTCCCCCCCTCAAGCTGGTGAATGGATATCAATCATTCCCAGCTTGCAAGTAAGACCTTGAAACCGCTTTGTGGGAAGTCCCTTGGTGAAGACATCAGCTAATTGGAACTGTGAGGGAACATACTCAGCAGCTATAAGACCTTTATCTAATTTTTCTTTGATAAAATGTCTGTCTATCTCAATGTGTTTCGTCTTATCATGCTGGACTGGGTTGTGAGCAATACTAATGGCTGACTTGTTGTCACAAAGTAATCTCATAGAAGCTTCATACTTTATTCTGAGATCATTCAGTATGATTCTCATCCATAATGATTCACAAATCGCTTGGGCCATGGCTTGAAATTCTGCTTCAGCACTAGATCTTGCAACTACATTTTGCTTCTTACTTCTCCAAGTCACCAAATTTCCTCCCAAAAACATGCAGTACCTTGAGGTGGATCGCCTGTCTAAAATTGACCCTGCATAATCTGCATCTGTATAGGTTTCTATGGACAAACTTTCCCCCTTTTTGAATAATAATCCCCATCCTGGGCTTGTCTTCAAATATTGGAGGACTCTATCACATGGGTCATGCATAAATTGTCTAACCATACTGACAGCATAGGCTATGTCTGGTTTAGTGTAGGATAAATATATAAGTTTTCCCACAAGTCTCTAGTGTTGGGCCTTTTCAACACTTGGGCTTTCTTCATTGCTTTCAATCCTGTGATTCTGGTCAATAGGTGTCCCTATGGTTTTGCAACCCAGATTGCCTGTCTCTTTAAGCAGATCCAGGACATATTTCCTTTTAGAAATAAAGATATCTTGTTTGGAGTAGGCAACCTATATCCCAAGGAAATACTTAAGCTTTCTGAGATCCTTCATTTCAAACTGTGCAGCTAACTTATCTCTTAGAACCCGTTTTTCAACCTCATCATTCCCTGCAATGATCATGTCATCTACATAGATCAGAAGGAGTGTGAGTTTGCCTTTCTGAGAATGTTTGATAAAAAGGGTATGATCTCCTTGGCTCTGTTTATAACCCAGGGAAACCATAGCATTGGTGAATCTCTCGAACCAAGCACGGGCAGACTGCTTGAGCCCATATAAAGCCTTCCTCAACTTGCACACCTTATTCCCTCCACCAATAGCGTCATATCCTGGTGGAGTGTCCATATATACTTCCTTTTCCAAATTTCCATGGAGAAAGACATTTTTAACATCAAATTGGTGCAATTCCCAACCAAAGTGTGCTGCCAAGGAGAGAATAATCCAGACTGTGTTCATCTTTGCTACTGGGGCAAATGTTTCCTCATAATCAATCCCATATGTCCGAGTGTACCCTTTCGCAACCAGCCGTGCTTTATACCGGTCCAGAATACCATCAGACCAATATTTAACCATGTAAATCCATCTGCATCCAACTGCCCTTTTGTCATTCGGTTTCGCAACAATTTCCCAGGTCTCATTCTTGTTCAAAGCACTCATCTCTTCATGCATTGGCTTGAACCCAGTTCCTATCCATTAACGCTTCTTGTACTGTAATGGGGACTCTGATAGAATTTACTGCTGAAATAAAGCTCTGATGCTGTATGATAGGTTTTTTGAGGACACAAACTGGGATATAGGGTATTTGGCGCATGTTCTTTTTGCTTTTCTCAAGGCTATTGGCAAGTCATCAAGGTTAGGTGCACAAGTATTATTTAAAGGACTATTCAAAGGCTCAGAGTTAGGAATGTTTACCTCCGGTTCAGGCGGCTGAAGTTGCTGTTGGACCAGATTCGGTTTTTTATGGACTATTTTTCGCTGATATGTCTTCTAATATCAATCCAAATCATTTGTCTCATTGGGCGTCTCAGAAGTACCAGAAGATGATACCACATCCTTTATCAAAGGAAAGACAAATGACTCAATAGGTTCAGTGAAAAGAGGAGCAACCGATGATTCAAGAGACTTAGCTTCATGACTAGTCTCCCGCTGAAGCTGAAGACCAGAGTAAAAAGACACGGTTTCACGAAATGTGACATCCATGGATACATAGACACAACGACTGTGAGGATGATAACATTTTGTACCCCTTTTTGTCGAGTGCATATCCAATGAATATACATTTAACGGCCCGAGGATCCAACTTACCACGATGCTGACTATGAACATGAACAAAGACACTACGACCAAATACTCGACATTGGAGACTGGTCATAGTAGGAATTGAAGGAAAGAATGAGGTCATGAGTTGGACTGGACTAAGGCCATCCAAGACACGAGAGGGCAACCTGTTAATCAAATATGTGGTAGTTAAGACAGCGTCGACATTTGAAAAAGCAAGGCTCTGGCCATCTCAAGTAGATGACGATTCTTCTTTTATGCAACCCCATTTTGTTGTGGGGTATCAACACAGGTTAACACATGCAAAACACCGTGTTCTTTGAAAAATTTTGATTAACATATTCTTTTCCATTATCAGAATGCAACCTTTTAATAGTTGTTCCAAACTGAGTTTGAATCATGCGATAAAAATTCGTGAATAATTGAAAAACTTCAGATTTATCTTTCATGAGAAATATCCATGTGGCACGAGTTGCAATCATCAATAAATGAAACAAACCATTTTGCACCCGATAAATTAGAAGTAGAAGTAGGTCCCCACACATCCAAATGAACAAGATCAAATGGTTCAATACTTTTATTATTATGAGGACGAAAAGTTGTGCGATGGTGTTTCGCAAACAAACAAACATCAAAATGAAAAGACTCAACTGATTCCTTTTTAAACAAATGGGGAAACAAAGACTTAAGAATATCGAAAGGAGGATGACCAAGGCATTTGTGGTGAAGCCATATCTGAGATGCAGCAGAATCTGAACTAGTTTGATGATAGGAAATGGACAAATTCTGTCTGGTACTACCATGAGTCCGATGTAGAACATATAACCCTCCCTGTTCCTTAGCAACCCCAATCGTCTTTCTCGTAGTAAGATCCTGAAACACACAATGGGAGGGAAAGAAGGTTACTGTACAATTTAAATCTTGGCTAAGCTTATTAATAGAAATAAGGTTATTTGACAATTGAGGGACATGAAACACATTATGTAAAGGAAGGGAAGGTTGAAGTGAAATAGTACCACATCCTGAAACAGGGACATGGGATCCACTAGCAACCGTGATGTGATGCTTACCAGACAACTTAGAGTACGTGGAAAAATATAAGGGATGTGGGGTCATATGATCAGTAGCACTAGAGTCAATAATCCAGAGGTCCTCAGATATAATACTAGAAATATTAAAGGACAATGAACTTAAATTCTTACCAGTCATGATTAGAGAACAAGTGCCAGAAGGCTTACTAATAGGAGCCATGACTGAATGGTCATTTAGATTGACAGCCAGAATGGCAACCGGAGAAGCCTTGGAGGTGGTGGAGGACTGAGATGTCTCGGAATAGGCCATTCTGGAAGGACCCACTTACCTAAACAGAGCCGGAAGGAGAAGGCGAGCAGAATAGCGAAAACCGCTGCCAGACGCGCCGTCACACGCGGCTGAAGCGGCGGCGCGTGGACCTCATGCACAGAGAGAAGAGTGGTGCGTGAGGGCACGTGGAGGCAGTTCTGGTGCCGTGTTTTCGGTGGTTGACCGGCAAGCACACAGCGAGCAAAACCTGGGTGGCGGTGTGCTGAACGGCGGCGGGTGGCGGTTGGTGGTTGCTGTGTTTTTAGGTAAAAAAATAGGATGTAAAGGCTGCAATAAGGCTGCAAGGAGACAGCAATAAGGCTGCTCGAAAAAAAAAAAAAAAAAAAAGAAACCCTGGGAACCCCCTAGGCTACTGATACCATATAGTAAGAAGGAATATAAAAAGTGTGAATGTAATTCCTTGATTAGTTGTGTACAACAGAAGTTACAATATATAGGCTAAAAACATTGAATACTAACCTAAAAATAAGGGAGGAAAATATATCCTAATAAAGTGTAGAATAAAAAACAAATCTGTACAAATAAAAGAGAATATCGGAAGATGTTCTTCCGATATATTACAACATGTTCCCTACTAGTGGATCAAGTGGTGCGGGAAAACTGTAGAGGAAGCGGCTTGGGAAGCTGCATTTACTATTACACATCAGTTTCCTGATGTAAGCCTCGAGGACAAGGCTATTGAAGAAGGGAGCAATGTCAGGCCTCACAAAGTATCTAGCCCAGTCCAACTCAGTCATGGGCCGTGGATTTCGAAGATATACAGCAGAAGAAAGAAGAAAGAATAGGAGTAGAAGAGCAAAAAGGGGAATTGGGGAGTGAGAGTTAGTTATGCTGACGTGTGAGTCTTTTTAGGGAGAGAGGAGTGTGGGTAATCAGTTTTTGGAATTCTGTTAGTAGTGGGTCAGGAGCTTTGCTCTGAGGTATTGCAGATTTCATCTCTGTAATACATTCATCTTCTCCGATAATACAGTACCTTTTTTCCTATTTCTGTTTTTGGTTTCCAACAGCATTAGATAAAACTATTTTGGTCAATGTATGTCTTATGTCAACCCCCATGATTTGTATAAGCCTACAAACTCTAGGGTTTAGTGAGGCTTATTTTGCAAAAACCTTTAACTTGGCATCTGAATGAAATTTGATCTTAATTCTACTGTGCGGGATAATTTCATTTCTTTATTACTCCTAGCTGTATTACTGGGAAAAGCTACAGAGTAAGCCTTAAAAGAGTTGGTTCATGAAATCTGCTCCTTATAAACAAAATGAGTAACAGAATAGTTACAGAATTTTGAGTTCTAGTTGTCTAATTTATTAGTTCAAGACACTCTTAAGTAAGCCACTAATCTTTCCTCCTCCTCATGATTGTTTTCAATTTAAATGGTCACTGCTATGCATTTTTTTTCTATTTACAGAATAGTGAATTTTCTAATTTCTCTGTTCAAGATGTTCTTAAGAAGCCTGTATCCATTTTTCCTTCTTGTAGGTGCATGTGGGTGAATATGGTGTGCATTGGAATTTCTTCTTCACACTTGGTGCTGTGTCAATCCTTACTTCCTTTATTAATATTCCACCTCGATATTCTGGAATTTTTGGTTCACTTGTCCTAGTAGGTACACTTTTATATCAGTCTTATCCTTATCCCTTGCCTTTTGAAATCTGATTTTCTTATACGAACTAATTTCTGTTTCTAAGGGTACCAGTTCTGTTTGATGCATGGCTTAAACCATTACTTGCTTTCTAATGAAAGAGGAGTGGATATCATAAGTCAAAACAAGGAGGGGATTTTTAGCATATTTGGTGAGAATCACAGCCAGTCCAATCTTGGTGCTTAGGCTGTAATTTCATTGGAAAGTATTTCTAATTGTTTTACTTCTGTTATTTATTTTTTGGCTATTTTGTCTCCAGGATATTGGGGTATGTACCTTCTTGGTGTTCATTTGGGAAACTATCTTATCTTTGGTAGCCATTCCTCTGGATTTAGAAGTAACAGTTGGGTTCGGATGAGGGTTTGGGTTCTCTCTATCCTGTTTTGGTAATGCTAAATCCAGAACTTGTTAGTCCTTTTTAATGAAGTCAACAGCTTTGAACTTGTTCCTTTTTCATGATGCCCATGTCAGGTTATTAACTGTGCTTCTAGACCGACATGTGGAAAGAATTTCACGGAGAACGGTATGCCTAACTGTTTTAGGGTATCTTATCAGAAGGGCATTCTTTTGGCATCAATGGATTAAAACTAATTAATTGTTAATACTTTGTGCAGTGCAACCTGCCATATGTTACTATGGTATTGGCTGAAAACCTACAGGTTATTCTCACTTAGGTTCTATATTTGATCTGTGCCTAGCATAGTGTGATGGGGCATGTTGACTTTTTAGCTTGTATTGTGGTTGCAACGTATTAGGATTCCTTTGTTGGCTCTGTCTCAATTATTAGTGTTCAGATTATTTTTGCCCTTGAATCTTTTGGAATAATCTGACATACCAAATGCAGCAATATGGATTTTTCAATCAGTATCATAATTCAATTTTTACAGCACAGAATTCTTGAGTCCATTGCTACATTGTAATTGCTAATTTGGCATCTGATTATGGATTCGGTTTGAATATTTAATCTGAATGTCACCCATTTTTCAGCTGTTATCAATTCTAATGCTGGCTGATCTTATTCCTGGAAGTAAAACTTCAATACTCGAAGAAGCATTTAATCGTAACCTACTGGCTACATTTCTTCTGGTGAGCAAGAAACTCTTTAGTTACATTCATGTGCTTTCTCTCTAGATTTCGGTTATAATTTCTTTTAATAATATGTTATGCAGGCAAATATACTCACAGGGTTGGTAAACTTGTCTGTTGATACCCTCTCTGTGTCATCAACCACAGCCCTTTGTATCTTGCTTGTCTATGCTTATATTTTATCAACTGTTATTGGAATTGCAGATTATTTTGGTCTGAAGTTAAAATTTTGGTGAAGCAGCCATTTGCTGTTCTGTAGTCTGTTCTATTAGTGTTATTATTTATTATAAAAGATTTTTCTTTTTGTTAATTATCAATTGAACTTACTATAAAACTCGTTTAGCAATTATGGTTGGTAGTAAAAGGTAGACATGTTAAGCATTTGGAAGAGCTTATTTAAGTTTATTTGAGTTTATCTTATGACATAAGTGTTTAATGAAAACGTTTGGAAGGACTTATAAAATTAGCTTATTTACTTTCATAAGCTGTTTTGAGCTAAGAAGCTTATTGAAAAAGCTTTGTGGAAGGCTTCAGCTTACATAGGACCGCACATTTCCACACTTCGATTCCTAGCTACTCTTTCTTTCTTTCTTTCTTTTTTTTTTTTTTTTTTTTTTTTTTTTTTGTTTTTGCTCAATCATGCACAAAGCTCCCTCCCTCGCGCGCATTGCTTCAACTCAGCTGACTGCTTCATCCTTGAGACATCGCCGCCGTAGGCGCATGCACTGCCATGAACCCAGATCCGCTGCCACCTCTGTGCAGTTGCTTAGTGGGAAATTGAGTTTGGTAGCTTTCGGTAACACTGCAGTTTCCTATGCCCATGGATACAATGAACTTGCTTAGAGGAAAAGTGAAGAAAGGATGTATGAAGTCTGGGTCGTTTTCAGATGGTTGGAAGCTTCATGGGAAGATTCCAAAGTTGGGTTTATATTTAGAAGTGTTGTGTGACGGTGTTGCAGATCTGTACATTGCATTTGGTGATTTGGATGGTGCAGTTAAGGTTTTTTGATGATATGCTAATTAGACCCTTGTCTTGTTGGAATAAGATTTTTAATAGATTTGCTGCCCAGGAGATGACAAATCATGTTGATTGATTTCTATTTTAAAAATGGTTTTGTGAAATATTCTAAGAAGGTTTTTGACAATTTACAAAAGAGGGATATTGTCTCTTAGTTAGCCATGGTATCTGGTTCATCACAAAGTGGTTATGAAAGTTGACGGAGTTTCGTATAACTCACTCATCTCAGGTTTAGCTCAACAAGGATATGGTGACAGAGCTTCAGAAAGTTAATTTTTAATGATTTCTAAATTTTTTCAGTTTTTAAGAATTATGATAAGTGATTATATAGTGATGCATCCAAACGTCTTAATTTGTATAAGCGCTTTTCAAAGTATGCATCCAAATGAAAATAGCTTATTCAATTTAAGCGATTATGATATAAGTTCTCATGTGATAAGCGTTTATTGAAAAAGCTTTTAATTAAGCTGTTTATCCAAACGCAATCATGGTATATGAAGCTCTGGACGACGATTGTATTGTCTCGAACTCTATATGTGGTTGGCAAAAAGGAAGACTTTAAATTATATGTTGGTCAGCATTTTTAGAAATTCATATGTATGAGGGACAATAAAATGACGCAGACTGGACAGAGCTTTATGACACAATATTAAAGACAACCATTTCCATGTACATGCTATCGTATGTTATGAGTAAATGTTATTTTATTTTTATTTTTTTATGAAAAGTAAATGTTAGAACAGGAAGAAATAGAACATATGAGCCGTATTTTTTTGGGTACTATATGAGCCTTATTTTATGTTTGGTGTATTTTATAAATAGAATAGAACAAGAAGGATCACAACAGAATTACGCTATTAATGTTTTATCCATTTCTATTTTATCCTATTTAGACATCTATCACTTAGTTCTAAGTCATTGGAATTATGAGGGTATTGACTCTGCTTTTCTAAACTATACTTGCATTAGTTGTCTCATAATCCTATGTCATTGGAATTACCATATTAGTAATGCGGTCCTCGAATAATTTCTAGAACTATCCCTTGAGCATTGTAAATAAATGGGAGATTGTAGCAATCAATAAAAAATGAAATGGAGTCTCCTTTCAAATACTCTCTTCCAAATACTTTGTTTAGTTCGCATTCTCATTTATCTCCAACAAATTTGTTGAGCAACTATGAGATCAAATCCTACCCTCATTGGAAGTATGAGGGAAATGACTCAATGCTTTTCTAAACTATACTTGCATTAGTTGTCTCATAATCCTATGTCACTGGAATTACCATATAGTAGTAATGCAGTCCTTGAACAATTTCTAGCACTATCTGATAGCTCAACAGTAACATTGGGCCAGCAACAGAACAAACCAAAAGAAAGGCCCAAGAGGAAAGTTGCCCAGCCAAAGCATCTAGAAGACTACTTCACCTGAATAGATTCCAAATTCTGTTATAGGATGTTGTGCTGGCTCAATAGTATTGGCTAGCTTAGATTTAGGTGCAGTATTGCACTTTGTTATTTTCAATCCGTTGCATTCTGTTATTTGGCTTTAGTGCATGTTAAATAGACCTACGTATGAATGAAGAGGCAAGAAAGAAATATTTAGTCTATTCTCTTTTCTATTCTTAGGAGGTCCCTGTCCTCGAAATCAGGAAAATATCCCCTTCCCTAACAATTTGGTGCTTTCATTGACCCTTACTTACGGCTGATAGTACCCGATCCAAGGCTACTAATGACCGTATAGAAGAAGCGAATTCCAAACTCACCTCCAACCAAATCTCCCTTACACCCAAACCCTCATGGCCACCAAAATTGATGAAATTCTACTCAAACTAGCAAATCTAGAAAACCCAAAATCCCCCACTTCAACCCATTCCAGCACCACGAACAAATCTTCTCCCACCACACCCCATCGTATGAAATTGGACGTACCTCGTTTTGACGGCACTGATCCTATGGGTTGGATCTTTAAGATCAACCAATTCTTTGAGTACCATGACACCCCTGAATCTGAGCGCCTAACCGTGGCTTCCTTTTACATGGATGGTCCCGCTTTAGGCTGGTATCAATGGCTGCTTCGTAGCGGGCAAATTACTTCCTGGCCCAGCCTTCTTCATGCTCTGCAAGCCCGTTTGGTGCCGTCGCAATATGAGGACCCCAAAGGGGCTTTGTTCAAGCTCACACAACAGGGATCCTTCAATGACTACCTCTCCGAGTTCGAAACCCTCACCAATCGAATTGTCGGACTACCCCTTAGTTTCTTGTTCAGCTGCTTCATTTCTGGCCTCAGCCCCGAGGTCCGTCATGAAGTCCAAGCCCTTCGGCCGTTGATGCTGATTCAAGTGGTGGCGTTAGCTTGCCTTCAAGAATAAAAATTACAGGACAACCGCCATTCATTTCGAGGCAAAGGCCTCCTCAATCCCCCCTTTAAACTAGTATTCACTTTCCACCAAGACACTCCTAGTCTTGTTGCCACCACCACCCAAACCACCTCCCCTTCACTTTAAACGTCTTACCCCAATTGAAATGGCTGTAAGGAGAGAAAAAGGATTATGTTTTAACTGTGATGGGAAATTTAGTCCTGGCCACGAATGCTCTTCTAAATTCTTCATGTTGATCTATGAGGACGACGATAACCACATTGTTTCGGATCCCTTTGATTCCTCGGATTCGGACACGGGTTATGGGTGTCCTATAAACACTGATAACCAAGCCTAAATCAGCTTTCATGCTCTCTCAGGACACTTAGCACCCGAGACCCTCAGATTGGTGGGCCAAATTGCAACCCAAAAGGTGATTATTCTCATAGATGGTGGGAGTACCCACAACTTCATTCAAGAGAGATTGGTTAAATTTCTAGGCGTGCAGCCCCAACCCACTAACACACTACGGGTCATGGTTGGCAATGGTAATGAAATAGAAAGCCATCATATTTGTGTTAGGATCCCCATCAGCATCCAAGACCAACAATTTATCGTGGACCTCCACATTTTTCCACTCCGCGGGGCAGACCTGGTCTTGGGCGTCCAGTGGATGAAGTCTCTCGGTCTTATACTTACAGACTATAATGACCTGATTATGAAGTTTATGATGCAAGGCCATTTAATTGAGTTAAAAGGGGTGCCCCTATTGAGCTAAATATGATCTCAGCCCATCAGGTACGTCGGATGGTCCAAATGAAGGGAGCTAGCGCCTTCTACCACATTAGGGTTTTTACCCACACACACAGACCCCCATCCCACTGCCATCGCCAAATCTGAAATCACCGCCCTACTCCACCGTTTCTCTAGCCGATTTCAACAACCCACTACCCCCTCCCCCATCCAGAGATACTAATCACTCTATATTCCTGCTCCCAAATGCACGACCCGTAAATGTTCGACCATACCGCTACCCCTACTTTCAAAAGCAAGAAATCATAAGGCAAGTTGAAGAGATGCTTCACCATGGTGTTATCCATCCCAGTCACAGTTGGTTTTCCTCACCGGTTCTATTGGTGAAGAAGAAAGATGACTCTTGGCGCTTTTGTGTCAACTATAGAGCCCTAAACGCCATCACCGTCATGAACAGATTCCCAAATCCCAAGTTGGACGAGCTCCTCGATGAACTAGGTGGGGCAAACTGGTTCTCAAAACTTGACCTTCTCTAGGGATATCATCAAATTCTGATGAACGAAGACGATGTGATCAAAACAACTTTTCGTACACATCAAGGGCACTACAAATTCAGAGTGATGTCCTTTGGGTTGTATAACGCTCCATCATCTTTCCAAGCTACAATGAACAATATCTTCAAACCCTTTCTATGCAAATTCATTATTGTCTTTTTTTATGATATATTAATTTATAGTAGATCTTTTGAAGAACATTTATCACACTTGGAAAGAGCTTTTCAGGTGTTGCTTGATGGACAATTCTCTCTAACGCAGTCCAAATGTTTGTTTGCTGAGCGTCAAGTTCAATACCTTGGATATATTGTCTCAGTTCATGGGGTGGAACCTGTTCACGCAAAGGTTCAGGCAATTCAGCAATGGCCACCTCCAAGGTCACTCAAATCCTTGTGAGGTTTCCTAGGTCTCATGGGGTTCTATAGGTGTTTCATTAAAGGTTATGCTAGGATTGCAAACCCCCTTACTCAGCTTTTGAAGAAGGGCTTTAATTTTCATATCCAGAAAATTAATTTTCATACCCCCAATTTTTCAAAAATCCAAAACTACCCTTCTCATATCACATCTTCCCGTATAATTATATACGGTAGTTTAAACAAATAAACAACCGTATAGAGATATACGGTAGTTTTTTTTAAAATAAATAGACTACCGTATAGTCAAATACGGTAGTTTGTTTAAAAGCTTAAGCTATCGTATATAATTATACGGGAGCTTGTTTACTACACTATCGTGTATAGTCATGCGGTAGTTTACATAAACAAACAACCGTACATGATCATACGGTTGTGTAAAGCTATATGAATAACCAACCGTATGAAATCATACGATAATTGATACTCATAAATATCCCACCGTATACAACTATACGGTAGTTTTGTTTAAATAAATAAACTACCGTATGCTTTCATACGGTACATATATTTTGGAAGAAAAATATACTACCGTATGAAATCATACGGTTGTATATCAAATTTATCCACACGTATGATTTCATACGGTAAATCTATACCACAAATTTTGATACACTATCGTATGGTATCATACGGTTGACTAAAATATCAACTTATCGTATGATTCCATACGGTGACTAAAATTTTGCAGTCTTCTTTTGAGATTATCCAATCATTTTTCAAACTGATCACAGCAAGTCACACACCACTGCTATGTGTGATTCTCACATAATAACTCCTCGAGAAAGTCTGGATGGACTTTTAAAATTTTAATTCTGTGAAAAAAGGTTGGCATGTATCTTTAACCCCAGGTCCTCGTTACTCTACATTAGGCATTGGGCAATCATCTCGCTTTTATTAAAGTTGAGATGGTAGAACTCCAGGTTGTATCAGTCTAGAACATACAACTAATTAATGTATTAAAAATTTTGTAACTCCACCGTATGGAATCATACGGTAGGTTGATATTTTAACCAACTGTATGATACCATATGGTAATGTATCAAAATTTGTGGTATAGACTTACCGTATGGAATCATACGTGTAGATAAATTTAATATATAACCGTGTGATTCCATACGGTAGTATATTTTCTTCCAAAATATACGTACCGTATGGAAGCATACGGTAGTTTATTTATTTAAACAAAGCTACCGTATGAGCATCAACTACCGTATGATTTCATATGGTTGGCTATTTATATAACTTTACACAACCATATGCTATCACATGGGAGTGTAATCATTTACACCCCCGTGTGATTTCATACGGGAACAATCGCAAACCAAAAAAAAAAAATACGCGTGAAAAACTTGCAATGAAGGGTGAGTTGGTAATTTTGATGGGTTAAAGGGGGTATGAAATTGAGAAAGGGGTATGAAAATTAAAGCCCTTCGAAGAAAGATCAGTTCAAATGGTCCCCCGAGGCCCAACAATCTTTTGATACCTTGAAGGCAGCAGTCAATAAAGCCCCGATCTTGGTTCTCCCCAATTTTCCATCGCTTTTTGTACTTGAGACCGATGCATCAGGGGTAGGAATGGGTGTTGTTCTATCCCAGCAAGGTCACCCAATTGCATATTTCAGCAAGCCCTTTTGCCCAAAGTTGTTGCGGTCATCCACTTATGTGCGTGAGTTATTTGCAATTATAGCAGCTGTGAAGAAATGGAGACAATATCTCCATGGGAACCACTTCACTATACTGATTGATCACGGTAGCTTAAAAGAACTGATGCCTAGATTATTCAGACCCCGGAGCAACAAATGTATTTGCCCAAGCTGATTGGATATGATTACTCCATACAATACAGGTCCGGCAACACCAACATAGTCGCAGATTCCCTATCACGAATTCCTGAGACACAATCTGCTGAGTTCATGGTTTTATCAGTTCCTAGCTGCAGTTTTTGGGAGAAACTCAAAGATGACTTACAGAAAGACCATGAATTCATTTCCCTAGCAACATAAGCATCCCGATTTTAAACTCTCTCAGGGCCTAATCTTCCACGAGGATCGCATTTGGTTACCCATAGGATATTCCTTCATTACAGTTTTATTGCAGGAATTTCATAAATCTCTCACGGGCGGCCACATGGGTGTCACTAAAACCTTGTCTCGTTTACTAGAAAATTTTTACTGGCCAGGAATCAGGGCAGACGTCCAGAAGTTTGTAGCTGAGTGTCTGGATTGTCAATACACTAAGTACGAAACTAAGAAACCAACTGGGTTAGTGTATCCTCTGACACCCGCTATCCCGTATACGATAAAATTAAAGTAAAACATATAAATTTAAATAAACTTTAGCATAAAAGGTAGTAAGTACCACATGATCCGAAAACATTTAAAATATAAGTAACAACTGCAGAAAAATATAAACATAAACAAAACCCAAAACCCGATGTCACATAATCCGAGCTGGTAACCACTACCGATATTACATCGGAAAATAACTAACATAACTAAACTATACTAATATGCAAGCGATCTCCTCGGGATCACTCCTCAGCTGGCAGCTCACCATCCTTTGCATAACCAACGATACATGCAAAACAACAACAACAACAAGAGATAGGGAATAAGGAACTGTACGTATAAACATAAGCGGTAATAGAGCAGTTAGCAAGATGATCATGCAGTGTATAAAACATCATAATATAACATACATATTATAACGCGTACCATTATATCACATTAATAACATGCTATGCGATGCATAACTACTCTACTACTTCATATGCAATGTGGATCCAATATTTGACTTAGTCCAATATATGTTGTTTGCTCGTACAATGTATTAATTGAACTGAATCTTTGTCGAATGAAAATTTATTTCTCATTCCCTAGCTGAGTCGGTTTGGTTTTATATAATTACAAAATTGCTTTTTACGGTTTCAAAGTCTGAAACGTGTGTCAGTCATTTAATGCACGTCACCTCATCACCCTTTCTCTCCTCTTAAAAATTTGTTCTTGAAAATACGAACAGTTTCTTTCTTTTGATCTTCATAAAAATTCTCTCTTTAAACAAACAACCTTTACAAAATCCTCATCTTCAAACCTCTCTTTCTGAAAATCTCTTTGCGATACCTCTATCTCTCTCTCTCTCTCTCTCCGAAACTATGGCCGCTTCTTCATCTGTTGCTTCTAAGGGGAAAGGAAAGACTTTCGATGTTAAGACCGCTGAAGTTTTGATAGAATTTAAGTTCAATCTGAAGTTTCTTGTTGATCATGGGATAGATGTCTCCCAAAACATTCACGCTGCTGGATGGTCAAGCTTCTTTGATGGTAATCCTGTCATCTACCCAGCTCTTATAAGGGGATTCTGGACAAACCCTACCATCTTTGCAAGGAAAATATGGAACAATGTGATTGGTACTGAAGTGATTGTCTCTGAACCAACCATTTCCAACGCCATTAGTTGTGCCCAATCTGGAATCACTTGTGAAGATAAATGGGAAGAAGAACTTGGTGGTTATGACACCATCAAAGAATGTCTCTTGAAGAACCTATCTGAGAAACTGATAGCCTCAAGAATGACTGACAAGGCTAGGGTTCTTCATCAGATTCTAAACAAGTCCATCCTTCACAAAGCTGGTTCGAAGGACAATGTCTCGAAGGCACATCAATTCTGCCTAGTTCATTTGATTTTAGAGAGGCAGATAAACTTTCCTCACCTACTCTTCCCTTACTTCAAATACACCATTGAAGGCTCTGGGAAGAATACCTCCATCATCTATTCTCTCAAGAATCTTTGAGAAACATATGGTTTATGATGACCTCAAGCATCTGACTCCAGAATAAAGATTCAAATATTATGGTGTTCATAGCATCGATCGTGTATTTCAACCAAATTTCAGCAAACAAATCTTGGTGATGATGCAATTGGACTGTCACAAAAAGCCCAAGAAAGAAGGAAAGCCGAAAGGTGTTCAGACGCAAGGCTCTAATGAAGCGTCTAATCAATAAGTCTCTGTTGGACGCTCAATAGAACCCGCTCATCCAAAAGCTAAGACAACTACTACTTGTCCAACAGTCTTTGTCCAACCCTTAAGAAAAAGGAAGCTGGTTCTAGCTTCTGTTGATGAGGAAGATGAGGACGATCAACCTATCTCCAAGGTGATCAAAGGTCCTAGAAGGGAGTCTTCATCTGAAGCCTCTCGGCCTAAGCCTACTGCAACTAGGGCAAGGACTACTAGATCCAAAACTAAAGGTAATACTGAACCTCAATCTAGTTCAGTTATTACTCCTATCATAGAGCAACCCTTTGAGGTTGAAGACTTGACCTTGGACTCTAAACCGTCCATAACTGTTTCACCCTCCACCTGACCTCACATATAAACCTTTCCCTCACCACAAAGACCACCATCTCCCTCACCATCTGAACCTCAAGACTGGTTTACACCATGGGGAAACCATCCATTTAAACCCTATGGGGCACCTTATCCCAAAATGCTTTACCCAAAGAGAAAATACAAACGCATACCCAGAATTACCTTCAGAAATGAAAGCTCTAATTGGGTTGACGTTAAAAGAAGGTTTCCTGCTTTGTTCTTTAAGCATTCACCTCCCTCCACCTCTCAACACCCTAAAGGTCCTATTCCTCCACCAGAATACCAATATGAAACACCTTCCCATCCACCTCAAAATCCCTCTGGTCCACCCCCAGAACATGGTTACTATGCCATCCCCTACACACCCACCGGTCCTTTGCCAACTCAACTCTATAATGCTCATGGACCCTTGTGTAACACCCCGATTTTTCACTGCTTTTATATATCAATAAGAGAATAATTATGTTTATATTTTATTCGAGGATTTAGAAAAATAAATAAAATAAACCGAGACCATATTCATGCTCAACGCTATCGTACGAAGCTACGATTAAATTTTGAACTGAAAACTCAAACGGAGCTCGGTCTGCGTTTTTCTACTGACAGTAAGATTTTACTGCTCAGGAGACCTTAGTTTGACCCATGAATGAGACAGTAAGTATTAGAGTTTAATTTCCTACGTTTTCGTTAAATTTGAAAAAAAAATCACTTCCTGACCTTCGTTCGAGCGAAATCTTGAATCGGGTGACGAACGGAGTTGCATATGGATTTACCGCGAGCCGCTAACGGATAATCTTGATGTCACATCAAGTCGCATCACATGGGAAAGCGTGCTAGAGTCATCATGACGTTTGAAAATATCTGGACGTGAAAAGACCAAAATACCCCCGACCTTTTCTTAAATGACATTTTAGTCCTTGAAAGGAAAGACTAAAATGCCCCTAAGTGACCCAATTTTTGGCCCATTCATCCCACTTGTCCCATGCACCAAACCAGCATATGAGAGCTTCAAACACTTCTCTCATTCACTTCATCTTCTTCCTTGAACCAAACCACCATTTTCTTAGAGAGAAAAGCTTGAGTTTTTGAGAGAAAAGTTTGATTCTTGACCGACCTTCATCATTCAATAGGTAAGATCACTTCTATGATCTCTAAGCTTCATGAATCTCTTCCTATTTCATGGTTTAAGAACTTGATTTCTTGAGTTCCAACTTCATAAGCCAATTTTCAAAAATTCATAGAAAATTGTAGAAAAATCCTTTTAATGTGAAACCAATTTCTTTGAGCTAGCGTCATCACCTTCTACCTCTATCCAAGAGTATATGTCAAACTCTCATCCTAGCCTAAGCCGAACCCTAGAAATTTTGGGGGAGATTGGATTTCTTCAATTTTTGTTCTATGACACTGATTCCATCGTTTTCTTTCCTTTAATCTTTGAATCCAAGTGATTGGAAAACCAAATCAATTCCTAGCCTATATTTCTCTTCATGGCCGAAACCTATAAGTGTGTAGAACCATGAGTTTTGTTTCAAATTTTTAGATAATAGGACTTGATTTAGTGTTAGCCATGCTTAAGAACCAACCATCCAAAAGATTCGAACCAAATGAAACCCCTAGCCTATTCTACCAATTTTGGCAGAACCTTAGACCATTTTTGGGTGAGGGAAATTATGTTTGATATTTTTATTTTGTATTGATTGTTGTTGTGAATTGAATTGTGCTTGATTGTTTTATGCGACGCGGACGAAACCGGAACCGGAGCCGAGAATCATTTGGGAATTGATTAGAAACTTAAAGAGGTAAAGGGAGGTATTTCATATTAAGTTTGGTAGCCTCATGGCAATTGGTTGATTGATGTGTTATTGTTGAATAGAGATTAAAATATATATATATATATATATATATACCCTGGGCTGGTTAAGAGCATAGGACTGGCTATGACTCGATAAAGAAAATTAAAATACTCGAAAATCGAAATCGATGTTTTGAAAACCGGATTTTGAAATCAAAAAGGAATCTTGGGAAACGTGTTGCTTTATCAGAAAAAGTAACTTTCCTTTTTGAAAAGTTAGGTCCTTTTGAAAAGGAAAAAGTTGTTTGAGAAAAGTTAATGCAAAGTGAGATTTTGTTTTAGAAAAACTTTTTCAAGGAGATGAAACCTTTAGAAAAACGGATTTGTGAAGAAAAAGAGTTTTTCCCGGAAAATGTTTTCTTTCGAAAGGAAATGCCTTAGTTCAAGACAATGAAACTGAGTTTTGTTTTCCAAAACTGTTTTGTGAGAATAAAACCGAAAGAAAAACGATGAATCTTTTGAGATGAATGCAAACCTAGTGACCGAGACGTCGGGCTAGTGTTTTGTGGATTGAGCACTCGGATTTCATGTCCTGTGTTTTGAATGAATGGGCTTAATATCCTTTAAAACAAGTCATGAGCTATATTCCTCGACAAAAGAAAGATTGAACAAAAAAGAAAACAGAACTTTCTGTGTATATGTGAATATATGCCTTGACAGGATTAATCTAGTTTTTGATGATTGACAAAAGGAACCGGAAAGTCAAGTATACAAAAAGCGGAAAAGAAGATCAAGGAGATCAAGTGCTTCAAGACTGGGTTATGGGAATTTTTATTTCTTGTAATCGGTGTTTATTAGGATCTTTTTGTAAATGGTTCTAAAGCTCTCATATTTAAAATCAATCACACACACACATTATGTTAACTTAAAAGGCTTTTACTAAAAATAATAGAAATTTCATTATAGCCGTTAAGTCTTCAAACAAAATAATGTACATAATCGATTATGCATACGTCATAATCGATTACACTCAAATCAGGGAAGTCATAATCGATTATGAATAATCGATTATGAATAAGTCATAATCGATTACACTCAAAACAGAGAAGTCATAATCGATTATCCTAATCGATTATGCTGCGAAAGTAAATCAGCACGTTTTTTCTCAAGGGATAATCGATTATGGACATACCATAATCGATTATGAAGCGACTGCCTTATTTTTTAAATGGGCTTAACCTAATTCCTATGGGCTTAAAAGTTTTTCTATAAATAGGAATGCCAAGGCAACTCTAAAACACACGAATCCTATTGCGCTCTGAAACTCTGTTTATTTTATTACTTACTCTCACGTATTCACTTTTGATTATTTTTTGAATAGAGAGCTTTACATATCATATAGTTTGAATTGTACTTTGAGCTTCAATTTGTAATCTTTATCTGCAATACTTGAGTGCTACATTCTTCTTCTACTTCTTCTTGTTCTTGGTTGTGAATCCCTTTTTCTTTAAAGAGAAACAATATCTCTTGAACTTGAGGCTCTTGCACAAAGGGAGGTGATATCCCATTATTTTGTGAGGAGAGTGCTCTTGGTTTGTAAAGGTTTCTAGCTGCACCTAATTTAAAAGCTAGTTATTGAGTGAAAACCCTTGGTGTTTGACCTTGGGGACTGGACGTAGGCCACAGGGTATTTAGTGGCCGAACCAGGATAAATCTGCGGCTCTCTCTCTCTATCCTTTCATTATTGTTTTCTACCTTACAGCAATTTAATTTATCGCATTTATTTTATTGCAATTTAATTTATCGCAATTTATTTTATTGCAATTTAATTTATCGCATTTACTTTATTACAATTTAATTTAAGCGATTTATTTTATTGCTATTTACTTTCTTGAATTTATTATTCAAGCAATTTACTTTATAGCGCTTCTAATTTCAGTCATTTATCTTCAAGCGCCGTAATTGCACAAAGTTTTTTCAAAAACACATATCACCCACAATTCACCCCCCTCTTGTGTTTGAAGTCACTTGTCAACAAGTGGCATCAGAGCTTAACTCTTGTCTAAAGGGCTAAATCGCCTCAAGAGGTAACATGACTTCAAACGGTTTTAAAAATGAGGGCAATTCCACAAACAGACCCCCATTGTTCAATGGTGAAGGGTATGGTTATTGGAAGGAAAGGATGCAAATCTTTCTTGAGGCAGTAGACCTCGATGTTTGGGACGCTGTGGAAAATGGTCCATTTGTTCCCACTCATTCAGTTAATGATGCAGTGGTGAATAAACCAAGAAATCTTTGGACCGACGAGGAAAAGAAAAAGGTCCAATATAATTTGAAAGCTAGGAACATCATCACTGCAGCTCTAAGCTACGATGAGTTCTATAGGGTCTCAAATTGTAAGACCGCCAAGGAAATGTGGGACACCCTTCAATTGACCCATGAAGGTACTACCGAGGTCAAAAGGGCTCGAATGAACACATTAACCCATGAGTATGAGCTATTTAGGATGAAACAGGGTGAAAGCATACATGATATGCAAAAACGATTTACCCATATAATTAATCATGTTAGAGCTCTTGGGAAGTCCTTCAATAATGAAGATTTAATTAATAAGGTTCTTAGATGTTTAAATAGAAGTTGGCAACCTAAAGTTACAGCTATATCTGAATCTAGAGATCTATCTTCTATGTCTTTGGCAACTCTGTTTGGAAAATTGCAGGAACATGAGCTCGAACTAAATCGACTCATTGATAATGAGGAAACCGATAAGAAAAAGAAAAGTATTGCTCTCAAAGCAAGTATCAATAAAACAGAAGAAGAAGAAGACGACCTTGATGAATGTGATAGCCTCGATGAAAACGAGGAAAATATGAGCCTAATGGTTCGAAGGTTCAAAAAATTCATGAGACAGAAAGGCAAGGCAAAACAATTCTTCAATACTCAAAAGAAAAATGTGGGGGAAGGAACTTCCTTCAATCCAACATGCTACAACTGTGGCAAAAAGGGTCATATTAAACCCGACTGTCCTCAAGGCCAAAAGAAACATGAAAAATTATATAAAAGGCCACAGAAGGATAGAAAAGCAAGAAGAGCTTATATTGCGTGGGATGAGAACGACATGGACTCCTCCGACGAATCGGATAATGAAGAAGCAAATTTATGTCTCACGGCCAACCATGAGGAAGATGAGGTAAACAATTTTGAGCTTGAAACTGATTTAACTTATGATGATTTACTTATTGCCTGTGAGGAGTTAAATGATGAAAATGTTAGACTGCGCAAAAGCATTTCTTCATCTAAGAAAAACATTTCTTTTTTTGAAACAAAAATAAGTATTTTGAACAACGAAATGGAAGCTCTTAAAGAAAAACAAGTCGTTCCAATCGAAACCTCCTCATGCACTTCTTGTGAAAACAAAAAGAATGAAGTTTTTAAGTGTGATGAATGTAGCGTTTTGAAAAATAAAATCGAGGATTTATACAACACGCTTGCAAAATTTACTATGGGAAGAGATAATCTAAATGTTCTTTTAGGAAATCAAAAAGGTACTTATGACAAAGCTGGTTTGGGCTTTCGCCCGAAAATTCATGAAAAATCTTTGAAAAAATTCTTTTGTCCAAACAACACATCAAGTAGCCCCTTTGTCAAATGTTTTCACTGTGGTAGGAAAGGACACACTGCTTCTATTTACAATGTTAGGAAAAATAAAGAAGTGAATGGCATAAAGACATGAGTTCCAAAGGGCGTATTACCCAAAGCTAACTCTCAAGGACCCAAAATGATTTGGGTACCAAAGGTTAAAACTTGATTCTGTGTTGTAGGTGTGCTTGAAGGCCAAGAACTCTAATTGGTATCTTGACAGTGGTTGTTCAAAGCACATGACGGGAGACAAAACCAAGTTCTCCTCTATATCATCCGAAAAGGTTGGCTATGTTTTCTATGGTGACAACAATAAAGGTAGAATTCTTGGTATTGGTACTATTGGTAGAAGTCCTAATCCCATCATAGAAAATGTTTTGTATGTCGATGGCCTAAAACATAATTTACTAAGTATAAGCCAACTTTGTGATAAAGGTTTTGAGGTAGTGTTCAATTCGTCTAAATGTATGGTCATGGATTCTCATAACAAACAAACTAAATTAATTGGACAAAGAATTGGAAATATCTACATGGTTAACTTGGATGAATTACCTTCAAATGATGCATACTGTCTTATTAGCAAAGAGGATGAAACATGGTTATGGCATAGGAGAATAGCTCACATTCACATGGATCATCTAAATAAGTTGGTTCGCAAGGACTTAGTAATTGGTCTACCAAAGATTCGTTTTGAAAAGGGTAAGTTGTGTGACGCTTGTCAAAAAGGAAAACAAGTAAAGGCCTCTTTCAAATCTAAAAACGTTGTTTCAACAAATCGGCCTTTACAGCTTTTACATATGGACTTGTTTGGTCCATCTAGAACTATGAGCTTTGGTGGTAATTACTATGCGCTTGTTATTGTAGATGACTACTCTCGCTATACATGGACATTGTTTATTTCTCATAAAAATGACGCTTTTGCTGCCTTTCGAAAACTTGCTAAGGTTATTCAAAATGAAAAAGGTTTAAATATTGTATCTATCCGAAGTGATCATGGTGGTGAGTTCCAAAACGAGGCATTTGAAGCCTTTTGTACTGAAAATGGAATTGAGCATAATTTTTCCGCACCAAGAACTCCACAACAAAATGGAGTGGTGGAAAGAAAAAATCGGTCTCTTGAAGAGCTAGCGAGGACGATGCTCAATGAGACCAACCTTCCCAAGTATTTCTGGGCAGACGCGGTAAGTACCGCATGCTATGTCATGAATAGAGTCCTTATAAGACCTATTCTAAAACTAACGCCCTATGAAATTTACAAGGGAAGGAAGCCCAACATCTCTCACCTTCACGTATTCGGATGTAAATGCTTTGTTTTAAATAATGGTAAAGATAACCTTGGCAAATTCGATGCTAAAGCTGATGAAGGTATCTTTCTTGGATACTCAGTTTCTAGTAAATCATTCAGAATTTATAATAAAAGAACTATGACCATAGAAGAATCTGTGCATGTTTCTTTTGATGAGACTAACCCAAAATCTATGGTAGAAGAAAGTGTTGATGATCTTGCAGAACTTTTGGGAAATAACCACCTTGAGGAACAAATAAGTCAAGAGAAAAAGGATGAAGATCAACCACCTCTTAGTATCGATGATTCACCTCACTCAAATCTTCCAAGAGAATGGAGAACATCAAGACACCATCCTCTTGACAACATAATAGGTGATATTTCAAAAGGGGTAACAACTCGAAACTCTCTTAAACATGCATGTCATTACATGGCTTTCGTATCTCAAATTGAACCTAAAGATATTGATGATGCTATCATTGATGAACATTGGACTCTTGCCATGCAAGAAGAGTTGAACCAATTTGAAAGAAACAATGTTTGGGAACTTGTTCCCAAACCTAAGGATCAGTTAGTCATTGGGACTAAATGGGTCTTTCGTAACAAGCTTGATGAAAACGGTATAATTGTTAGGAATAAAGCTAGCCTTGTCGCTAAAGGATATAATCAACAAGAGGGCATAGATTTCGATGAAACCTATGCTCCAGTGGCTAGATTAGAAGCCATCCGCATGCTTCTTGCATTTGCATGCATTATGGATTTCAAACTTTTTCAAATGGATGTAAAAAGTGATTTTCTTAATGGTTATATTCAAGAAGAAGTCTATGTGGACCAACCCCCTGGTTTTTCAAATTTCGAATTTCCTAATCATGTCTTCAAATTAAAAAAGGCTCTATATGGTTTGAAACAAGCTCCTAGAGCTTGGTATGATCGTCTAAGCAAGTTTTTACTTGAAAATGATTTTGAAAGAGGAAAAGTGGACACCACTCTTTTTATCAAAAATAAAAAACATGACATTTTACTTGTTCAAATTTATGTGGACGATATTATATTTGGCGCAACTAATGAATCTTTGTGTAAGGACTTTTCTAACATAATACAAAATGAGTTTGAAATGTCAATGATGGGCGAGCTCAACTACTTCCTTGGGCTTCAAATCAAGCAATCAAAAGAAGGAATATTCATAAATCAAGCAAAATACTGCAAGGAGCTACTCAAGAAATTTGGAATGAACAATGCCAAAGAAATATCCACACCAATGAGCACCTCTTGTTACCTTGATAAAGATGAGGAAAGTAAGTCGGTTGAAGTAAGTAAGTATAGAGGTATGATAGGTTCACTTCTTTATCTTACAGTAAGTCGCCCCGATATAATGTTTAGTGTTTGCATGTGTGCACGTTTTCAATCTAACCCTAAGGAATCACATCTCACAGCGGTAAAACGCATTATGAGATATCTCATTGGCACACAAAATATGGGTTTATGGTACCCTAAAGGTGCTGATTGCACTTTAATTGGGTACTCGGATTCAGATTTTGCGGGATGCAAAATGGATCGAAAAAGCACCAGTGGGACTTGTCACTTGTTAGGAAACGCATTAGTTTCTTGGCATAGTAAGAAGCAAGCCAGTGTGGCTTTGTCCACTGCCGAAGCGGAATACGTAGCGGCAGATAGTTGTTGTGCACAAATAATTTGGATGAAGCAACAGTTAAATGACTATGGAATAAATCTTAGAACTGTTCCAATTAAATGTGACAACACAAGTGCCATAAACCTCACTAAAAATCCGGTTTATCACTCTCGAACCAAGCACATTGAAATTAGGCATCACTTCATAAGAGATCATGTACAAAAAGGTGATTGCATGACTGAGTTTGTGGAAACATCTAAGCAACTCGCAGACATTTTTACTAAACCATTGCCTAAAGAAAATTTCTTCTTCATAAGAACGGAATTAGGTATTCTTAATGAATCATGCATTGAATGAAATATCTTATGTGCATCATACTATTTTTTCCCTTGTTATCCCTAACTTGTGTGTTGAAGTGTGTAAACAGAATACATGCTCGATGTGCTAAAATTCAAATTTCTTTAGCCATAATCGATTATAGCATAGGCATAATCGATTATTCACAAGTCAGAGGACCAGGAATCGATTATAGTAATCGATTACAATTGAAAGGGGGAGAAAAAGAACAAAAGTCAGACGAACCATAATCGATTAGGATAATCGATTATAAATGAAAGAACAAGGAAGGAGAATCGATTACATAATCGATTATATATTCATCTCAACAATCTCAAATAACCGATTAGATAATCGATTATTCAAAGACCCAGACTATAATCGATTACATAATCGATTTCGCGAATACCAAAAGTCTGCCACTCAAGGAATAATCGATTATGAGGCACTCAATAATCGATTATGGGTCATGGATGAGCGAATCAGGAGCCAACACGGTAAGACATAATTGATTATTCTCACTTACATAATCGATTAAGAAACCGATTAAAAGGTCAGTAACGTTCATTTTCGTCATTTTGGAGTGTTTCTAACTTTCCTGAATATATGCCTTGCTCTTGTTTGCACTTTTCCCGCTTTTTTGATAATGCCAAAAGGGGGAGAGTTATATGATTGCATAGTTCAGGGAGAGTTTGCATGCTTTAGGGGGAGTTGCTATTTTTAAATTTTGCATAAAAATAAGGCGTAGAGTATTTTATCTGTGCATTAACTCTGATTTCTCGTCTCTAGAGCAAATCCCTCCTTGAGATGTTTGTCATCATCAAAAAGGGGGAGAATGTGAATATATGCCTTGACAGGATTAATCTAGTTTTTGATGATTGACAAAAGGAACCGGAAAGTCAAGTATACAAAAAGCGGAAAAGAAGATCAAGGAGATCAAGTGCTTCAAGACTGGGTTATGGGAATTTTTATTTCTTGTAATCGGTGTTTATTAGGATCCTTTTGTAAATGGTTCTAAAGCTCTCATATTTAAAATCAATCACACACACACATTACGTTAACTTAAAAGGCTTTTACTAAAAATAATAGAAATTTCATTATAGCCGTTAAGTCTTCAAACAAAATAATGTACATAATCGATTATGCATATGTCATAATCGATTACACTCAAATCAGGGAAGTCATAATCGATTATGAATATGTCATAATCGATTACACTCAAAACAGAGAAGTCATAATCGATTATCCTAATCAATTATGCTGCGAAAGTAAATCAGCGCGTTTTTTCTCAAGGGATAATCGATTATGGACATACCATAATCGATTATGAAGCGACTGCCTTGTTTTTTAAATGGGCTTAACCTAATTCCTATGGGCTTAAAAGTTTTTCTATAAATAGGAATGCCAAGGCAACTCTAAAACACACGAATCCTATTGCGCTCTGAAACTCTGTTTATTTTATTACTTACTCTCACTTATTCACTTTTGATTATTTTTTGAATAGAGAGCTTTACATATCATATAGTTTGAATTGTACTTTGAGCTTCAATTTGTAATCTTTATCTGCACTACTTGAGTGCTACATTCTTCTTCTACTTCTTCTTGTTCTTGGGTGTGAATCCCTTTTTCTTTAAAGAGAAACAATATCTCTCGAACTTGAGGCTCTTGCACAAAGGGAGGTGATATCCCATTATTATGTGTGGAGAGTGCTCTTGGTTTGTAAAGGTTTCTAGCTGCACCTGATTTAAAAGCTAGTTATTGAGTGAAAACCCTTGGTGTTTGACCTTGGGGACTGGACGTAGGCCACAGGGTATTTAGTGGCCGAACCAAGATAAATCTGCGGCTCTCTCTCTCTATCCTTTCATTATTGTCTTCTACCTTACAGCAATTTAATTTATCACATTTATTTTATTGCAATTTAATTTATCGCAATTTATTTTATTGCAATTTAATTTATCGCATTTACTTTATTGCAATTTAATTTAAGTGATTTATTTTATTGCTATTTACTTTCTAGAATTTATTATTCAAGCAATTTACTTTATAGTGCTTCTAATTTCAGTCATTTATCTTCAAGCGCCGTAATTGCAAAAAGTTTTTTCAAAAACACATATCACCCACAATTCACCCCCTCTTGTGTTTGAAGTCACTTGTCAACAGTATATACATGAAACGACAGGCTTGCCATTTGAAAAACGAGCAACTCAAGTAGTTGAGAATATGAGCCAGTTAAGACCACTGGGTCTATAGGGGCATCCTGTGTTCGAAACTCCACAAGTGGCCGAAGGCATCGCGACCCCGTGCCATGGTAAATCGGTTGCCCAACACAGATGAACTCAATCAGAGACTGGATTATTCAGGATATGGTTATGACGTGGTACTCCGGAACAATTGGAGTTCGGGTGCATTTGCGGCCTATCGCTTGATGAAGGGAGGTAGGAATCTTCGGAGAGCATGAATTAGAAAGACGATATTGAAGTCTCATGCATTATTATAACACATGATAGTGTTTGAGATATTTTTTTGTATGAATATTTGTTATTATAACTGTATTTATATGTGGTCGTATCTGTTGTCTGTCACCTATGCGGCTATCGTGATAAACTTATCAAATGAGTATCTTACCTTTGCCTGTACATGTTGGACACCCTATTGTGTTTTTGGAATACATGTACAGATGTCGATCATAGGTCTCCGCGGACACGTGAGGACTCAGATGATGGAGTCTTTTGAAGGAGCAGGAAAAGAGGATCCATCTGAATTCCTCTAGGAATCGGAGCTGACTTTGGGGTTGTTCCCAATGGCTACTTTTAGCCTGACCAGCTTAGGAGTTTTATTTTTGAAGCAGTTATATATTATCTACTATGTGTATGTTGACCATATTTTTAAGTCTGTAATATGATATACTAGACCTGAACCTATTCTAGTAGTTAAATTATGTTTATAAGGAACTTATATACTTCGGCATACTTATGTCATAATTATATTAGTATGAATCTTAAATATTGGTGTGTGTTATGAAGTTTATTTTTTTGTCTTGAGTTTGAATTACTTGATGCATGTAGAAAAATTTTTAGACCCAAGTTTTCGAACGTAGTTAATTAATTAAAGTATTTTCCGAAAGCAACCTGCGTTTTATTTTGTTTATGTTTTTCCGCATTTTGAGTTCGAGTACGTAGCACCCGAGGGGGGTGTTACATTAGTGGTATCAGAGCTGGTCGAGTCCTTCGGGAATCCTTTGGGGAATAGGTCTGTTGTGTTTGTGTTGTGTGGTCTCTGTGTGAAGTTTGTTTGAATTGTTTCTCTGTTGAAGCAATGTGTGTTGACACATTATTACTTGACACACTGGTACTGGACAAACGAGCTTATGTTTCCTTATTAAGGTATGATTGGTTTGCCTTATAGGGAAACATGAATCTAAGAGGCGGTCGTGGTGGAGGTCGTGGCAACGCCAATGATGGTGGTGGTCACGGCACTACTGATTGTTAGAACCAAAACAGTAATGACTAATGACCCCTAAAAGTTTTAATGATTAACAAAGTTATTATATGTTTATTGAAAATACTCGAAGTCAAGTTTATGCTAATCCATAAGGTCAAAAGACCTTTGTATGTTTCTGACTTCAGATGGTTCTCCAAAACCAAAGTTTCACCTAGCTCTTAAAGGACAAAAAGCTCACTGCAATATCTTCGTCCAAAGAAACTCAGTGGTAAAGAGATCCTATCGTATTATGCATCCAAATGTTTACACTGCTTTATCGTCCAATCGTTTATAACTATTGTACTTCCAATTATCTTCAATGCTTATACGTCTAATCATCTACAACACTTATGCGTCCAATTATTTGTGCGTCCAATTGTATATTTGCCTGTGCGTCCACTAACTTCTTTTTGTAGATGACGTGGCACTCTCTTATTCAAAAGTCTTAAATGGTTAAAAGGAACATATCTTCTTCACATAAAGACAACAGAAGGTACGAACGTCATACAAAGCAAACCACGTAGAGCAAAGAATCACGTAGAGCATAACGCTTGTCGGCCATCAAAACAAAATCAGTCTGCTACCATTCAAGCTGCTACTACCTCCACATTCTGAAAGGACAATTACGCAACGGAAAACAACTGGCAAATGATCTGTGCCTAACGGATATTTGAATGTGTCTAAACGGAAAAGTTTTCCCACTGTTTTGAAATCAGAAGGTCAAGACAAAGCTATAAGAAGACCCTCCTCTGAAGAAGCAAAGAGAGTGTAACACCCCAATTTTTTTTTATTGCTTTCTACGATCGATATATGAGACGAATGTTATCTGAGTCACAGTGGCAAAGTTGTAATTTCATGGACTTTGCTTTAGAAATTATCAAGATATTTGAGAAAGGTAATCATGACATGGGTGACTCATGGTGGTGAGTCATGGTGGAGTAATCATGATAGTGATGAGTCATGGCGATGACTCATCCACTGACTCACCACACTCATCACCCTCAGGAACCGCGCCTCTCGTCTAATGTTTGATTTTGTCTCTACTTGTCCACTTCTGACTCCAACCCAGATCTTGTTTTACTCTACATTATTGGTAAAGAATTATGGTTAGGGTTTGGGTTGACGATTCAAACAAAACCCGGTAACGGATAAGCATAAGGTCGCTTTCAAGGGGACACCTCACCTTATCTTATCCTAATGCAATTATTACATAGTGACTTACCTAGGTGAGTCACCATGGTAATGATGGCCAAGGGTGAGTCACATAGGTGACTCACCATAGTAATGATGATGGTGTAGAAAATGACAATTTTGCCCCTAAAAGAAATGACAATTTTGCCCTTAAGTAACTTTTATACAATCCATACCCTTCCTTCATATATCTTACACGCCATTCATATATACATATCCTATGTCATATTCCTTTCTCCTTTACTTTATTCTTTAAGTTCAAGTGTTGAAGTTTCTAGAACAACTTTTGATGAAAGTCCAATTTGGTTCTTAAGTGAATGACCATTCTCACCTTGAGTAAATTTTATCCTTATACTATCCTTATCTTTTCCCCCCTATATATATAGATCTCACCCCACTTTTCTTCCATTGCTTTCCCTCGTTTTCGTTCTCCTTCTTCACCTAACATTAATAACAACTTCAAGGCTTCTACCTCCATTTTCTCATCATTCTTCAAGGTTTCTTCAAGATCTTTGTGAAGCAAAGTTGCTTAGAATCATATTCTCTATCATCCAAGAGGTAGAGATCTCATCTTTGAGCTCTTAATCTTCAATTTCATCCATTGAAATTCTATGTGTTCATGGTTACTCTTAAACTTCCAAAATTCATGAAAAATTGTAGAAAAATCATTGTGATGTCAAACCAATTTTCTTGATCTAAATTCATTGTTTTCTCTCATAATCCCAAGAGTTTGGATTCATAAGAGCTCTCTAACCCATTTGGGGGAGAGAGGGCCGAATGCTCTATGGTAAGAAATCATGAAGTTTTGGTTAAAGTTTTACTTAAAGAAGTGTTGATTTGAGTTCTATCACACTTAGATGTCCTTGAATTCAAATAATTGTAATCAAAAACCTTTCCTACCTTAAATTTCTATGGCATGGCCGAACCCCTTCCTTGATAAATTCATGATGCTTTCTTCAAGTTTTAGCTATAACTTGTTGATTTGATTCTATAACACTTAGATGTCTTTGAAACCCAAAAGAATTGAATCAAAAACCTTTCTTAGCCTCATATACCTAAAGAGGCTGAACCCTAGACCTTGAGGATCTTGAGTTTTGTTTCACATTCTTGAGAAAAATGACTTACAGGAGTATTCTCTATGCTTAAGGATCATAGATCCAAGAGTTTGTGAAATTTTAACACTTCTAGCATTTTTCCTAAAAAGGGGCCGAACCCTAGTTCCTATGAACTAGGAAGATGTTGTTTTATTATACTAATTTGGATTGTGATTTATGGTGAGGATCAGAACGTGTTCAAGGTGTACAGTTACTGGTTGGAGGAGCAAGGCTGCGGCCGTGAGAACGTGCTAGTGGATTCGTGAACGTTGCCATCTTACTATTAGGTGAGGAGGAAGAAACTACATATATCTGGGAATGGTAGACGTAGTATATAATTGTTAATATGTGTAGGGATCCTCAAACCCTACTAATGGCTGAGCCCCGATAAAGTACCTAAACCCTAGGTTTAGTTTACTTTGGGCTATCGCCGTAGTATTGATCTATGATATATGTTGATTGAGGATGTTTGTTTATTTGGGATGATTGATAATATGATTAAATGAGATGTTTGTGGTGATAGCATGTTTAATTGCGTTTTGGTATGTTTATAAGAATGCTATACTGCATGCTATGACATGTGATGTGTTTGTGATTGATATGATCTTGGGTGACTTTGGAGATGATTGGTATGTTGTTAAGGATTAGAGGATGATGATTGGTATGCTGATCGGATTATAGGATAATAAGTATTGATGGAACTAAGAATGTGGATCTATGATGTAAGTGCCTCTCATAGTTGGAGAGCGGCATCCTCACAGTTGGAGGATGTGGGCTTTTGTTGAAATGACGGATGCATAATCATAACATTTGCATTATTGTGGTGGAAAGTCGCAGGATTTATTGCAACAGCTATCTGAACAGTTATCACACGAGGTGGTTTACTTGTGACAATTGCAATAGCAGTTTGAGTGGTTGTCACAAGGGAGCTATATGACTAACTGCAATCATATATGCTGGTACACAACTGCAACAGCAGTTTGAGTGGTTGTGTATAGGGTTACGTGTGTGTACTTGCCACGGAAGCTTGTCGGCAGTGATCACGCGAGGTCGTGACTTGTGACAATTGCAACAACAATTTGAGTGGTTGTCACAAGGAGCTGTATGAATAGCTGCAACAACAGTTTGAGTAGCTATCATATGAGCTGGTAACTATATGCAGCTGCAACAACAGTTTGAGTGGTTGTGTACAGGGAGCCGTGTGTACAGTTGCAACAGTAGTTTGAGTGACTGTCACATGAGGTCGAGGTGGACGTTCTGGGAGACGTCCTGGGAACCAGTAACCTGGACTACCGACTCTATGCCCTTATAGTTGGAGGGTGACTTCCTACCTTGGAGAAGGACTACTTCACAGTTGAGTTGGAGGACAGTATTTCCAAGGGTCAGGAACTTAGTTGTGCATGTAGAACAGGTAATGATCCCTAGTTGTGATACCTTGGGGTTGACTATTGAAGAATAGGCGATGATCCCTAGTTATGATAATTTGAGGTTGAATGTTATGCTGAACTTGAGAGATGGATGTGGTTGCTGATCATATGCTATTGTACATGTTGGTATGTTATATGCTACGTGATTTCCCTTTGGCATGATATTGTAACGTTTCTTACCTCCTATGTATGTTTTCCCATATTTCCATGTATGTGGTTGTTCGGGTCGTGATCCGAAGGCGGAGGTCCTGGTTAGTTTTCGGAAGCACTACAGCGGGTGAAGTTGACTAGAGGTGGACTCTATTGTGAGTAACACGTTTGGCGTCAACACTTCTCGAATAGAAAGAGACCTCAGAGGTATCTTTGAGTCTCTTGTGAGTTGTACCACGGCCAGTGGAACGTCTATGTTTATTGTTGATATGTTTTACGCCATGGCTTCCAGGCAAACTCTGATGTAAAATCTTGATATAATATGTTACTAGCAACTTAACTTGTGAAATGAAAATGAATTTTATAGCTGTGTTTTACGGTATCAGAGTATTGAGAATGATCTGAAACTAATGGTATTATCCTACGCAAGTGGGGTCGTCTCAGAGAGAACACACGAGCAAGAAAATATTCAAGAGAATTCATTGTGCAAACAAAAAAGCCTCAAAGCTTTCACTCTTTAGTTTTTGATCTTGTAAACCTTCTCATTCTTTCATTGTAAAGTTGTAAACAGATTGTCAAGAGCTATATCATGTAATACTCTCACTGTTGTGAGTTTGTAAAAAGCTCAGAAAAACCGCTCTCAAATCTTAGGATTTGTTGAGCCTGAAGAGGCTTGTCTGTAAAAGAATACTTGTTGCCTTGAGAGATGCAGAATACTTGGAGTTGTAGTCTTGGAGAGACTTGGAAACAGCTTGTATTAAGTGCTAAGAGTTTTAGCGGAAAAACCTTCTGGTGGAAGGGACTGGACATAGCTCTTTGTTTTGAAAGAGTGAACCAGGATATATCTTTGTGTGAATCTCTCTATACCTATTTCGTTAAGTTTTTATTTAGATTGAAAATAAAGTATCTTAATCATTTATAATCGTTTTGGTGTGTTCTTTCATCTTCCTGCTTTAAACGTTTGTTTTAAAAACGGTTTTCGAAAATCGGTTAAGAAACACAATTCAACCCCCTTCTTGTGTTTCCCTGTTTCAATTTCAGTTGGTATCAGAGCTCAACCTCTGGGTTGAGCATTTAGCCGTGCTTGAGGAAAAGATCCAAAGATCGATGGCAGGACAAGGGATGCCCAGTGGGAGTCAACCTGTTCTTGAAGGTACCTCCTTGACTAGACCGCCTTTTTTCAATGGCAGTCACTGCCTCTACTGGAAAGAAAGATTCAAAGGATTCATCTTAAGTAGCAGCTCTGACCTTTAGCCTATCATGAACGGTCCTCACATTGTCAACAATCCTGATGGCATTGAGAAAGATAAGTCTCAGTGGACTGATGATGAAAGAAGAAGGATGAAGCAGAACTACAAAGCTAGATGCACACTGATGTGTGCTCTTAGTCCAGACGAGTTCCAAAAGATTCATGCATGTGAATCAGCAAAACAAATCTGGGATACTCTATCTATTGTTCAGGAAGGAACATCTAAAGTAAAGGACTCAAAGATCATTATTCTTATGAGTCAATATGAAATGTTCACTATGGAAAATGGAGAAACCATCGTCGATATGATAAGTCGTTTCCAAACTATCATCAACAATCTCAAGTCTCTTGGAAAGGTCTATACTACAAAGAAAATGTGACGAAAATCCTCAGGAGCTTGCACAAGGAATGGAGTCCACTCATCACTGCAATCACGCAAGCCAAAAATTTGTCAACCTTGACCTTAGATGATCTTGTGGGAACTCTTCAAGTTCGTGAGCTGGAGCTCAACCAGGACAATCCTACAAAGAAAGGCAAGACTATTGCCATGAAAAGTCAAAAAACTAGCAAAGCTGATGATTCCAGCGATGACAATGATCAAAATGAAGAAGAAGAATCCGATGATGAACTGTCTCTCATATCAAAGAAACTTGAACGTATTTTGAAAAAGAAAAATATGCGAAGAAGACTATTTACAAAGAAAATTGTCAAAGACCATGGTGAAACCAAGGATAAAAATCCAGTGGTTTGTTATGAGTGCAAGAAACCAGGCCACTTCAAAGCTGAGTGCCCTCAGGTGAAAGATAAGAAAAAGTTCTTCAAAAAGAAAAGCAAGAATCTCATGGCAACATGGGAAGATCTTGACTCCTCTGAAGAAGAGGAAAACGAAGAAGAGCGCACCTATGTCTTTGGTCTGAAAATTATCTCCCTGAAGATTCTTCTCAAGAAGAGGAACAGTCTACCTCTTCAAATCCTGAGTCATTGAGAGGATTCAGTAACCTCTCTATAAATGGACTACCTATGTTCTATATAACTGGTGACTATGCCATTTGGAGAGAACTGTTGATGAGATTCAGCTTGGAACAAAATGTTGATGACCTATGGAGAGCTTACACCGATGATAACTTTTGTCCTACCACTGTTATCAATGGTGAACGCGTAGTCAAACCAAGAGTTGAATGTTCTGAAGAAGAACAAAGAAGAGTGAGAATCAATGCTAGAGCTGTCTACATTCTTACATGTGCCTTGGATGCAAGAGCTGTCAACATGGTGATGTATTGTGATGTTGCGAAAAGAGTGCTTGACATGCTAGATGCCCTTTTTATGAGAAGGACCTACTCATTCTGAAGGACCACCTATTTATCAATCTTTAGAATCAGAATATGAAACTTGGAAAGAGAACTTCAGATCCTTTGTTGTAACCCAAGGATCAGAAGAACACTGGAAAACTCTCACTGACAAAACCTTCTGTCCCATCATCATCGTCAATGGCGAATACATGATGAAACCTCTAGATCGCTGCACCTTTGAGGAAAGAAGAAGAGTTGATCTTGATTGTGAGGCAAGGGCCTTCCTGTTTCGGAGTGTACATGGAGCAAGAAGAGATGTCCTGGCTGAAGAGACAACTGCTTGGGGAATGATGAATCTAATGGATATTCTTGATTGATCTCCACCTGCATCCCCAACAGAAGATATATGTCTCATGGCAAGTATTTCCTCTGAGATAGAAATAGAAGAAGATGAGGTAAATATATCTGACTATTCTAAAGATGCATATGAAGAACTGTTAAATGAATCATGCACCATTTATTATGAATATAAAGCTCTTAAAAGAAAATTTACTAAACTCAATAAAGACTTTGATAAAGTCAAAACTGAGAATGGAGAACTGAGAAATGAGATAATCAGCCTAACTGAAATCTCAAGCTCTAAGTCCAGTACATCTTGTGAAGTTGAGAAACTTGAGCATCAAGTTACTTACTTAACTGATAGTTTATCAAAATTCAGTGATGGATCTAAAAACCTTAATTTAATTCTTTGATATAGATCTCCTTATGATAAATCTGGCATTAGGTATGAAAAAGAAAACCCAAAAATTTCTGAGACAAAAAGAGTAATGTATTGCTCTATTTGTGGTAAAAATGGACACTTTGCGTCCAGATGCTTACACAAAAGAAAAACTTATGAGTTACATGCAACTAACCAAAAAGGACCCAAGTTTATCTGGGTACCTAAAAGTAAAATAATCTCTGTTGCAGACTTGCTTGACAACAGAAAGAAAACACCAATCATAGTACCTGGACAGTGGATGCTCACGACACATGATGGGAGAAAAGTCTATGTTCCTAGACCTAAAGCCAAAGTCTGAAGGATCAGTTGTTTTCGGTGGCAATCAAAAGGGAAAGATTGTAGGTATTGGTAAGATTGGTAAGAATAATTCTCCCTCTATAAATAATGTGCTGCTAGTTGAAGAGCTAAAACACAATCTGCTTAGCATAAGCCAATTATGTGACAGTGGGTTTGTAGTGTCTTTCAACAAAGATAAGTGTATAGTCAAATATGCTAATGAGTCCACTCGATTTACTGGTAAGAGGCAAACCAATATTTATAAAGTTAACTTGGAGGACCTCTCTAATCAAAATGTATCATGCCTAATGTCTGTGAATGATGAGCAATGGATTTGGCACAAGAAACTTGGTCATGCAAGCCTGAGATTAATCTCAAAGCTACAAAAGCATAACCTCGTAAGAGCATTACCAAAGCCGGCCTATAAATCGTATGCTCTCTATGATGCCTGTCAAAAGGGGAAACAAGTCAAAAATTCTTTTGATTCAAAGAATATTGTTTCAACATCAAGACCTTTAGAATTGCTACATTTAGATTTGTTTGGTCCAACAAGGATTGCCTCCCTAAGTGGAAAGAAATATGGACTTGTCATTATTGATGATTACTCTAGATGGACATGAGTAATGTTCCTAGCTCACAAAGATGAGTCTTTTGAGGTATTCTCAATATTCTGTAAAAAGATTCAAAATGAGAAAGGTATATGTATCAATTCAATCCGAAGTGATCATGGAGGAGAGTTTGAGAATGTAAACTTCCAACTATTCTGTGAAGAAAATGGAATTCTTCATAATTTCTCTGCCTCTAGAACACCTCAACAAAATGGGGTCGTTGAGAGAAAGAATAGGTCTCTTCAAGAGATGGCAAGAACATTACTCAATGATAACTCTGTCTCTAAGAACTTTTGGGCTGAGGCTATTAACACAGCATGCTATATTCAAAATAGAGTATACATAAGACCAATATTGAAAAAGACTCCATATGAACTGTGGAAAGGACGAAAACCCAACATATCATATTTTCATACTTTTGGATGTGCCTGTTTTATATTAAACACTAAAGATGATCTAGGAAAATTTGATGCCAAAGTTGATAATGGTATTTTCTTAGGATACTCTGAAACATCTAAAGCCTTTAGAATTTATAATTGTAGATCATTAATTGTCGAAGAATCCATTCATGTTAAATTTGATGACAAGAAGCCTGATAAGACACTATCAGAGCTGGACGAATCTCTTGCAGATATGGATCTGAATGATCATCGTCCAACCAACAATGGAAAGGAATTAAATCTTCGATGATGTCAAAACTGATGATCCACACTTGTCTAGTGATAGCCAGAAATCTTGGCAATTTAAAGTTTACCTTCCTGAAGATCAGATCCTTGGTCAACCTAGTGACAAAGTAAGAACAAGGTCAACCTTAAGAAATCAAGTTGATTCAGCTTTTATCTCTGAGTTAGAACCAAAATCTGTGGATGAAGCTCTCTCGGACGATGGTTGGATCTTGGCCATGCAATAAGAACTCAATCAATTCGAGAGAAACAAAGTTTGGACCTTAGCTCAAGAACCCAAAGATATATCCATTAGTGGAACTAAGTGGGTATTTAGAAACAAGATGGATGAAAATGGAAAGGTTGTGAGAAACAAAGCAAGGTTAGTAGCACAAGGTTATTCTCAAGAAGAAGGTATTGATTACACTGAAACCTTCGCTCCTGTTGCTAGAATAGAAGCTATACATATCTTATACTATCTTTTGCTGCTCATCATAACATAACCTTATATAAAATGGATGTTAAAAGTGCTTTTCTGAATGGACTAATTAACGAAGAAGTCTATGTAATGCAACCCCCTGGGTTTGAAGATCATTCCCATCCTGAGTATGTCTATAAGCTTCAGAAAGCTTTATATGGACTCAAACAAGCTCCTAGAGCTCGGTATGAGAAACTCAGCTCCTTCCTCAAGGAAAATGCTTTTGGTATGGGAAAGGTAGATACGACTTTGTTTAAGAAAACTAATGAAGATAATTTTATAATAATTCAAATCTATGTTGATGACATTATTTTTGGATCTACTAATGATTCTCTTTGTAAGGAATTTTCTGATCTTATGACGAAAGAATTCGAAATGAGCATAATGGGAGAGCTCAAATTCTTTCTGGGTCTGCAAGTAAGACAAACCTCAAAGGGTGTGTACATTCACCAAACCAAGTAAACTAAAGATCTCTTGAAGAAATTTCAAATGGACGATAGCAAGCCAATGAGTACACCTATGCACCCAACTTCCATTCTGACCAAAGACAACAAAGATAAAAAGGTAGATCAAAAGGTTTACAGAGGTATGATCGGATCCCTTTTATATCTCACTGTGTCCAGACCAGATATTATGTTCAGTGTATGTCTTTGTGCACGTTTTCAAGCTTATCCATGTGAAAATCATTTAACTGCTGTCAAGAGAATTTTTAGATATCTAAAAGGTACTTCTAATCTGGGTTTATTTTATGAGAAAACCAATGAGTACAGATTAATGGGATATTATGATGCTGACTATGCCGGAGATAGAATTGAACGAAAAAGTACAAGTGGTAGCTGTCATTATCTTGGAACAAATCTTTTCTCATGGTCCAGTAAAAGACAAAGCACCATAGCCTTATCAACTGCTGAAGTTGAATATATCTCTGCGGCTAGTTGTTGCTCACAACTTTTATGGATTAAACATCAACTGGAAGATTACAATATTCATGAAAGTAAGATTCCAATTTATTGTGATAATACTGCTGCAATTAATTTATCGAAAAATTCTATATTGCACTCGAGGGCTAAGCATATAGAAATAAAACATCACTTTATTAGAGATTACATTCAAAAAGGTGTGTTTGATGTAAAATTTGTGGATACTGACCACCAACGGGCAAATATCTTCACAAAACCTCTTGCAGAGGATAGATTTTCTTTAATAAGAAAACAGCTCAACATCCTTGAATGACCTTGCGTCCAATAAACGCTTGTGTCAGAAAAGCATGCGCATAAAATGGTTGCGTCCATTTAATGCTCTCTATCAGCTTACGTCATTATTCTTATTGATATTTATTATTTGTCATAAATGTGAAAAATATTCATATGTCCTCCACATAACTACTATGCTAAGTCAGCACTCTCGGGTCACGTCAAACGGCGTGTGTCTGTTACTTCACTCTTTAGTAGCCTCCCTCGGTAACCGCTAGTCATCATGTTTCTTTTTAACCACGGTTACTTTTTCTGACGCTTCGGTTACTTTTCCCTTTATTAACCTCAACCCGTGAGCTCAAATCTCACCAAACGTCCTCTCCTTTGAAATCTCCTCTCTCTCTCTCTCAACTGTTCATCTTCACTCTCTTCACTCTTCTGAAAAATGGGAAGAAATCTGCGTTCAGCTGAAGAAGGAAGCAGCACTCCTCAAGAGACCACTTCACCTCTCGGTCATCCAACTCGTGAGATTGCAGACAACTGTCAGATCAACATTGAGCACCAGATCGACTTGAATCTGCTAGCCAGATTAGGAGCAGACGTCGGGGTCTACATCATTGGTGCTGGATGGGATCACTTTTTCATCAACTATCCAGAAGTCTATCCAAGACTTCTTATTGAGTTTTGGAAGATAGCTCACCTTGAAAAGGAAGGTCTTATTTCTGGGTTTGTTTTGAAGACACAGAAAGTTGAAGTCTCCAAAGTCTCTATAGCATCTGCTATTGGGTGTCTATCTCCTGGTGCCACCTATTTTAAATCTTGGCACAACAAGTTTGGAGGAAAAGACAACAAGAAATCCCGATGCTCAGCCAAATGCTCTCTTTCGTGCTGCTATCATGAAAGACGAAGCTAGAGTTCTTAATCAAATCTTGAACAAGGCTGTTCTCCATAAAGCTAGGTCTAAAGACTCTGTTTCTGAGTTTCATTCCTTTCTGCTTACCCATCTGCTATATCGTATAAAGGTCAATCTTCCCTCTCTTCTCTTTGACCGCTTCAAAGAAAACTGCATTGATGTCGTCTCTGTTAAGACCATTGCATATGCAATCCTTCTCTCCCGTATCTTTGAAAATCAAGGGGTTTATCGCATGCTACAAAAAGTTCATCCTAGCATCAGAACCTTCTATCAAATAGTGAGCTGCCCTGTGTTTGGAAAGGCAAACCTCTCCAAAATGCAACTCAAAACTATGCTGGCTTTTGATCAAGCTCAGACCTCTTCAACTCAAGCTCCTCGCCTAGAGGATCTTCACCGTCGTCAGAGAAGGAAGCATCCGTCTCAAAACGGTTCCAATCCTCCTCTTTTCTCCTCTGATCCGTCCACACAGGCTACGACTCAAACCATGTTAAAAGAATTTGAGGAAAATCCGAGCCTGGGGTTTGCCTCAATGATGGAAGGAATTGCTTACACCATCCATGGAGAAAAGTTCATCAAGCTCAATGATGTATTACTTCCATTTGTTGAAGAGATTCATGGACCTTTGCTTAAGGCTGATTTAGGCTCAAAGTAGCAGGCTCATGTTTCCTCTCAAGCGGATCTAGAAGCTGGTTCCTCTAAACCTTGATACTGAAAGAGAAAGCTTCTGATGGACGAAGACGATGAAGAAGATGACGAGGATGATGTTCCAATTGCCCTCCTTCTTGCTAAGAGAAATAAGGTATCTCCATCACCCTCAACCTTACCCAACCCTTCTGTCTCTTCTGTACCCTCCACTGCTTCTGAAGAACCGTCTTCTATCCCTCATCCCAATCCTAAACTCTCTGCGTCCATCCCTCCTCCACCTAAACCTATGCGCATCAAAATCGTAGCCCAATGGCCACCTCGACCCAAAATCCTCATCCTAGACTCCTCCTCTTCCACCCCCTCCCCACAAAACTCCTTTTCCTTACCCCCATCTCCACCTCTCTCACCTCAAGATGCCCCACCCTCCGTACCTCCTTCACAGGTCCCGGAATCATCTTCTCCTCCTCCCGTTCTTCTGCTTCCATGGTACTCTCATGAAGAAGACACATCTTCGGAGGTTCCACTGGATAATTCTCCTGCTGTTCCTTTTTCCCAAGCGGAAGCCAGCTCAGTTCAGCACACTGAACGTCTTGATGTTGATTCCACCCTGTCTGGAAACACGGTGGAACTAAATCTTGATGAGGAAGATGTCAACTCTTCTACAGCTGAAGAATATCGCCCTGCTCCAGCTTCAGCTCGTTCTCTACCTCCTGGTCTGGCTCCTGAAGTTGCTGACTACTTATTAGATCGCATCTCAGCTACGGTCACTAAAGAGTTGGATCGAAAGATAGCTCGGTTGTTCTCTTATCTTCATCGCATCTTCCCTGACTTTCCCCCTCCATCTCCTTAGAATCTTTTCATTTCTTTTTGCTGACAATGATGTTGTATCCTCCCTTTATTGCTTTTTGTCTGATGACAAACAGAGGGAGAAAATATATGAAATGAAATGTGTAAAGTTGTTAAAATATATGAATTGAAATGTGCAAAGTTGTTAAATATATGAAACGAATTGAATGTTTGATTATATATCCTGTCTTTATACTTTCATGTTCTAAGTTATGTCTTTAATATGTAAATGCATAATCTCAAGGGGAGCTTTTATATTTATGATACACTGTTTATATTGTTTCAAAAACATGTTTCGTAATAATGTTTGTCATCATAAAAATAGGGGAGATTATTAGAACCAAAATAGTAATGACTAATGACCCCTAAAAGTTTTAATGATTAACAAAGTTATTATATGTTTATTGAAAATACTCGAAGTCAATTTTATGCTAATCCATAAAGTCAAAAGACCTTTGTAAGTTTCTGACTTCAGATGGTTCTCCAAAACCAAAGTTTCACCTAGCTCTTAAAGGACAAAAAGCTCACTGCAATATCTTCGTCCAAAGAAACTCAGTGGTAAAGAGATCATATAGTTTTATGCGTCAAAATGTTTACACTGCTTTATTATCCAACTGTTTATAACCATTGTACGTCCAATTGTCTTCAATGCTTATACGTCCAATCATCTACAACACTTATGCATCCAATTATCTGTGCGTCCAATTGTGTATTTACCTGTGAGTCCAATTGTATATTTGCCAGTGCGTCCACTAACTTCTTTTTTTGTAGATGACGTGACACTCTCTTATTCAAAAGTCTTAAATGGTTAAAAGGAAAATATCTTCTTCACATAAAGACAAAAGAAGGTACGAACGTCGTACAAAGCAAACCACGTAGAGCAAAGAATCCCGTAGAGAAAAATGCTTGTCGGCCATCAAAACAAAATCAGTCTGCTACCATTCAAGCTGCTACTACCTCCACATTCTGAAAGGACAATTACACAACGGAAAACAACTGGCAAATGATCTGTGCCTAACGGATATTTGAATGTGTTTAAACGGAAAAGTTTTCCCACTGTTTTGAAATCAGAAGGTCAAGACAAAGCTATAAGAAGACCCTCCTCTGAAGAAGCAAAGAGAGAACACACGAGCAAGAAAATATTCAAGAGAATTCATTGTGCAAACAAAAAAGCCTCAAAGCTTTCACTCTCTAGTTTTTGATCTGTAAACCTTCTCATTCTTTCATTGTAAAGTTGTAAACAGATTGTTAAGAGCTATATCGTGTAATACTCTCACTATAGTGAGTTTGTAAAAATCTCAGAAAAATCCCTTTCAAATCTTCGGATTTGTTAAGCTTGAAGATGCTTGTCTGTAAAAGAATACTTGTTGCCTAGAGAGGTGCAGAATACTTGGAGTTGTAGTCTTGGAAACAGCTTCTATTAAGTACTAAGAGTTTTAGTGGAAAAACCTTCTGGAGGAAGGGACTGGACGTAGCTCTTTGTTTTGAAAGAGTGAACCAGGATATATCTTTGTGTGAATCTCTCTATCCCTATCTCGTTAAGTTTTTATTTATTACTAACTTGGTGATTGAAAAAAAAGTATCTTAATCACTTATAATCGTTTTAGTGTGTTCTTTCATCTTCCTGCTTTAAACGTTTGTTTTAAAAAGGGTTTTAGAAAATCGGTTAAGAAACACAATTCAACCCCCTTCTTGTGTTTCCCTGTTTCACTTTCATTGATGACAACATTAATCGGGCTATGTAGGCCATGGCTGATATGGCAACTGCTATTGCCCAACAAACGGCTATGATAGCTCAACAGAACCAACAAACTCAACAGAGGGCCTATCTTTCTGCTGATGCTAGAGGTTTAGTCGACTTTCGGTGTCATGATCCTCCGCAGTTTCACGGAGACTGACCTGAAAAAGGCTGACTTTTGGCTGCAAAATGTGGAGAAGATTTTTGTTGTTCTGCACTGCCCCGAGGGAGTGAAGGTGGACTATGCTACATTCCTGTTTCTGGGTGATGCAGAATATTGGTGGGGAGAAACCAGACAACTGCTACAAGCCAACAACCAAGAGATCACTTGGGGAGTATTTCGCACCAAGTTTCTGGACAAGTACTTTCCCCAGAGTGCTAGAACTGAGAAAGAGGAGGAATTTCTGAGGCTTTAGTAGAGGGACATGACTGTTGAGGAATATGCGACAAAGTTTAAATCGCTCGCCAAATATTTCCGCTTTTTCCAAGCTCAACCGGATGAAGACTGGAAATGTGAATGGTTTGAAGGAGGTCTGCATTTCGAAATCAAGGAGTCTGTGTTACTGCTAGAAATCCGTAACTTTCAAGCCTTGGTGGAGATGTGCAGAAAAGTCGAGAAGATGAGAAGAGGAAGAGAGAACAAGAGCACTGTGGGAGGACCATCTAGGTCAAGGAATCCGACCCAATACTAAAACTAGAAAGGGAAGCAGTCCCAGAAGAAGCCGTATTCCCGACCCCAAAGGCATAGTCAGAAACAGCAATCACATCGTCCTGTCGCTTCTGCCTATGGCGGTGGGAGTGGAAATGACCAGAACCAAGGCCAAGTTCAGAGGTGTTTCAAGTGTGGGAAGCATGGACATCCAACTGAGGAATGCGCACTGAAGGGAGTTCTATGTTTCCAATGTGGGAAGATTGAACATTTCGCGAGGGATTGTCCTACACCAAACTCCGAGCCGACCGTCAACAATGTACGGACTGCGAGACCAACAGCGATGGGAAGGGTTTATACCATGAGTGGTGCTAATGCTTGCAAATCTGATGATCTCATACAAGGTAGTTGCACCATAGCTGGTAATATCCTAATGCTACACATTTGTTTATCTCTTTGGATTGTGTGAGACTATTAGACTTGCCTGTTTCTTCGCTGTCTTTTGATTTGATTGTCACTACTCCAACTGCTAAACCTATTACAGTAAATAGAGTATGCTTGAATTGTCCTATTATTGTTCATGATAGGAACTTTCTTGTTGACTTGATATGTTTGCCTTTGACACAATTGGATGTGATCTTAGGCATGGATTGGTTATCTTCCAACCATATCCTTTTAGACTGTGGCCATATTACCTTAGTATTTCCTGGCCTTGAGATTCCTAGATTTTTAAATGCCAACCATAAGAGCTTCTTTGAAAGAAGGAGCTCATGGATACATGCTTTTATCCTATTTAGAAATCGAGACGGACGTTGCCTTGAGGGATGTGCTGGTTGTGAAAGATTTTCCGGAAGTTTTTCCCGAGGACGTTCCAGGTTTGCCACCTGTGAGAGACATCGAGTTTTCGATCGACTTAGTTCCATGATCCAGTCCGATCTCTATAGCTCCTTATAGGATGTCACCTACGGAGTTAGCCAAGCTGAAGACCCAACAAGAGGATCTGATGTCTAAGCGGTTTGTGAGGCCGAGTGTGTCTCGTGGGGAGCACCAGTCTTGTTGGTAAAGAAGAAGGACGGCAGTTCAAGACTTTGTGTGGATTTCCATCAACTCAACAAGATAACGATCAAGAACAAGTATCCTCGACCCCGCATAGATGATTTGATGGATCAACTTCAGGGAGCCGCTGTCTTTTCAAAGATTGACCTGAGATCTAGTTATCACCAGATTAGAGTAAAGAACGAGGACGTACCTAAGACTGCATTCAGGACTCGTTATGGTCACTATGAGTACCTGGTGATGCCTTTTGGAGTGACGAACGCGCCTACTATCTTCATGGACTACATGAACCGGATTTTCCGTCCGTTTATGGATAAGTTCGTTGTCGTGTTCATCGACGATATACTTATCTACTCGAAGAGTCCCGAGGAGCTTAAGGAACACTTGCGACAAGTTTTACAGATTCTTCACGAGGAGAAGCTATACGCAAAGCTATCTAAGTGTGAATTTTGGCTGGATGATGTCAAATTCTTGGGGCACGTGATTATGAAGGAAGGGATTGTCGTTGACCCTATGAAAGTGGAGGCAGTGCTTCTGTGGGAAAGACCCAAGACCGTGACAAAAATCCAGAGTTTCGTTGGACTGGTTGGTTATTACAGAAGATTCATCGAAGGATTCTCAAAGATTGTTGTGCCGCTGACTCAACTTACGAGGAAGGATCAACCGTTCACGTGGACTGAAAAATGTGAGGAAAGTTTCCAGACGATGAAGGAATGTTAGGCAACCTCGCCAGTGTTAGTGTTACCCAAACCAGACGAACCATATGAAGTGTACTGTGATGCTCCGCATCGGGGTTTAGGATGTGTACTTATGCAGCATCGGAAGGTTGTAGCTAATGCTTCGCGCCGGTTGAAGACTTGTGAGAGGAATTACCCGACGCACGACCTAGAGTTAGCTGCTGTGGTTTTTTGCACTGAAGATCTGGAGACATTACTTGTATGGATCCAAGTTTGATGTCTTCAGTGACCACAAAAGTTTGAAATACCTATTCGACCAGAAGGAACTTAAGATGAGGCAGAGACGTTAGATGGAATTTCTCAAAGATTACGACTTCACTTTGCTATACCACCTTGGGAAAGCAAATGTCGTTGCAGACGCTCTGAGTCGAAAGACCCTGCATATCTCTACGATGATGGTTAAGGAGTTAGAATTGATAGAGCAGTTTCTCAATCTCAATCTGGTAATGGAAGTGAACCGCGAGAAGATTAGTTTGGGAACCGATGAGTACCTTCAAGTGAAAAAGGAGTTACTTGGACAAGATAAGGCTGCAGAGTTCGGTTCAGGAACCGATGGCATTTTGAGATGCAATGGACGGGATTGTGTACCTAGCAACTCAAAGATGAAGAAGATGATTCTGGAAGAAGGACATAAGAGCAAGCTGAGCATTCACCCTGGATCAACCAAAATGTATCAAGATCTGAAACAGAAGTTTTGGTGGCCAGGAATGAAACAACAAGTAACCGATGAGTACCTTCAAGTGAAAAAGGAGTTACTTGGACAAGATAAGGCTGCAGAGTTCGGTTTAGCAACCGATGGCATCTTGAGATGCAATGGATGGGTTTGTGTACCTAGCAACTCAGAGATGAGGAAGATGATTCTGGAATAAGGACATAAGAGCAAGCTGAGCATTCACCCTGGATCAACCAAAATGTATCAAGATTTGAAACAGAAGTTTTGGTGGCCAGGAAGGAAGAAGCAAGTGGCTGAGTACGTAGCATCGTGTTTGACCTGTCAGAAAGCAAAGGTAGAACATCAACGACCCGGTGGAATGCTTCAATCCTTGGATGTACCCGAATGGACATGGGAGGGCATCTCAATGGATTTTGTGGTAGGATTGCCAATAACTTCTAAGAGTTTTGATTCAATCTGGGTTATCGTTGATAAGTTAACGAAGTCAGCACACTTCTTACCTGTTAAGATCAACTACTCAGCGGAGAAGTTATCTGAGCTGTATATCAGAGAAGTAATCAGACTACATGGAGTTCCGTCAAGCATAGTCTCCGAAAGAGACCCAAAGTTAACTTCACGTTTTTGGCAAAGTCTACGTCAAGCTTTAGGAACAAGGCTGAGGCTGAGTTCAGCATACCACCCTAAAACAGATGGACAGACAGAGAGGACGATACAATCCTTGGAAGATTTGTTGGGCGCTTATGTTCTAGACCATGGTGGAAGTTGGAATGATCTTTTACCTCTTATCGAATTCACATACAACAACATCTATCATTCTAGCATAGGGATGACACCCTATGAGGCCTTGTATAGACGAAAGTGCCAGACACAGTTGTATTGGTACCAGGATGGAGAAAATATGATTGCGGGCCCCGAACTTGTGCAACAAACAACGGAAAAGATTAAGCAAATCCGCGAAAAGATGAAAAAGGCACAGAGCAGACAAAAGAGCTACTCCAATAGACGAAGACAACCCCTCAAGTTTCAAGAAGGTGAACACGTGTTCCTGAGAGTCACGCCCACGACTGGGGAAGGTAGAGCAATAAAGTCCAGAAAACTCACTCCCAAATTTATTGGACCCTACCAAATTCATCGACGTGTTGGTCCGATAGATTACCAAATTGCCTTACCACCTTTTCTCTCCAACATTCATAATGTTTTCCACGTCTCACAACTCAGGAAGTATATTCTTGATTCTTCCCATGTAATCGAACCGGATATAGTACATTTACGAGAAAACTTGTCTTACGAGACATCGCCTGTACGAATCGACGATAAGAGGATCAACCAACTCAGAGGAAAACAAGTTCCTTGGTCAAGGTTGTTTGGAATGAAGTGATTGGAGACACGACGTGGGAGCTCAAGGACAAGATGAGACTACAATATCCCGATCTTTTTCAAGGTACGTAATTTCGAGGACGAAATTTTTTTTTTAGAGGGGTAATAATGTAACACCCCGATTTTTCACTACTTTTATATATCAATAAGAGAATAATTGAGTTTCTATTTCATTCGAGGATTTAGAAAATGAAATAAAATAAACCGAGACCATATTCATGCTCAACGCTATCGTACGAAGCTACGATTGAATTTTGAGCTGAAAACTCAAACGGAGCCCGATCTGCGTTTTTCGACTAACCGTAAGATTTTAATGCTCAGGAGACCTCAGTTTGACCGTGAACGAGACAGTAAGTCTTAGAATTTAATTTCCTACGTTTTCATTAAATTTGAAAAAAATCACTTCCTGACCTTCGTTCGTGTGAAATCTTGAATTGGGTGACGAACGGAGCTGCATATGGATTTACGAGGACCCGCTATCGGAGAATCTTGATGTCACATCAAGTTACATCACATGGGAAAGCATGCCAGAGTCATCATGAAGTTTGAAAATATGTGGACGTAAAAAGACCAAAATACCCCGACCTTTTCTTAAATGACATTTTAGTCCTTGAACAAAAAGATAAAAATGCCCTTAAGTGACCCTATTTTTGGCCCATTCAGCCCACCCTTCCCACGCACCAAACCAGCATATGAGAGCTTCAAACACTTCTCTTATTCACTTCATCTTCTTCCTTGAACCAAACCACCATTTTCTTAGAGAGAAAAGCTTGAGTTTTTGAGAGAAAAGTTTGATTCTTGACCAATCTTCATCATTCAATAGGTAAGATCACTTCTATGATCTCTAAGCTTCATGAATCACTTCCTATTTCATGGTTTACGAACTTGATTTATTGAGTTCCAACTTCATGAGCCAATTTTCAAAAATTCATAGAAAATTGTAAAAAAATCCTTTTAATGGGAAACCAATTTCTTTGAGCTAGCTTCATCACCTTCTACCTCTATCCAAGAGTATATGATCAAACTCTCATCCTAGCAAAATTTACTTGAAAGGTAATTTACTTGAAAGGATCGAACCCTAGAAATTTCAGGGGAAATTGGATTTCTTCAAAAAAAATTTCTACGAGACTTGATTCCATTGTTTTCTTTCCTTTAATCATTGAATCCAAGTGATTGGAAAACCAAATCAATTCCTAGCCTATTTTTCTCTTCTTGGCCGAAACCTATAAGTGTGTAGAACCATGAGTTTTGTGTCAAATTTTTGGATAATAGGACTTGATTTAGTGTTAACCATGCTTCAGAACCAACCATCCAAAAGATTGGAACCAAATGAAATCCCTAGCCTATTCTACCAATTTTGGCCGAACCTTAGACCATTTTTGGGGGAGGAAAATTATGTTTGATATTGTTATTTTGTATTGATTGTTGTTGTGAATTAAATTTTGCTTGATTGTTTTAGGCGACGCGGATGAAACCGGAACCGGAGTCGAGAATCGTTCGGGAATTGATTAGAAACTTAAAGAGGTAAAGGGATGTATTTCATATTAAGTTTGGTAGCCTAATGACAATTGGTTGATTGATGTGTTATTGTTGAATTGAGATTGACATATATATATATATATATATATATATCCTGAATTGGTTGAAAACTGTGTTATGTATGTGATTGATTATTTGAATATGAATTGTGGCGTGGATGCCTTGATTGAGATATATTGGTTATGTTGATTTGAGATTGGTGTTATATATATATATATATATATATATATATATATATATATATATATATATATATATATATATATATATATATATACCCTGGACTTGTTAAGAGCATAGAACTGGATATGACTCGATAAAGAAAATTAAAAGACTCGAAAACCGAAATCGAAGTTTGAAATCCGGACTTTGAAATCAAAAAGGAATCTTGTGAAACGTGTTGCAGTATCAAGAAAAGTAACTTTCCGTTTTGAAAAGTCAGGTCCTTTTGAAAAGGAAAAAGTTGTTTGAAAAGTCAGGTCCTTTCCAAAACTGTTTTATGAGAATAAAACCGAAAAAAAAATGATGAATCTTTTGAGATGAATGCAAACCTAGTGACCGAGATGTCGGGCCAGTGTTTTGTGGATTGAGCACTCGGACTTCGTGCCCTGTGTTTTGAATGAACAGGCTTAATGTCCTTTAAAATAAGTTGTGAGCTATATGCCTCGACAAAAGAAAGAACGAACGAAAAAGAAAACAAAACATTCTGTGTACATACATGAAACGGCAGACGTGCCATTTGAAAAACGAGCTACAACTCAAGTAGTTGAGAATATGAGGCAGTTAAGACCACTAGGTCTATAAGGGCATCCTGTGTTCGAAACTGCACAAGTAGCCGGAGGCATCGTGACCCCGTGCCGTGGTAAATCGGTTGCCCAACATGGATGAACTCAATCAGAGACTGGACTATTCAAGATATGGTTATGACGTAGTACCCCGGAACAATTGGAGTTCGGACCTAATTTGGGAGGCCGACTCATGAGAACAATTGTGTTATGGGTGTATTTGCGGCCTATTGCTCGATGAAGGGAATTAGGAATCTCCGAAGAAAATGAATTAGAAAGACGATATTGAAGTCTCATGGATTATGATAACTCATGATAGTGTTTGAGATATTTTGTTGTATGAATATCTGTTATTATAACTGTATTTGTATGTGGTCATATCTGTTGTTTGTCACCTACGCGGCTATCGTGATAAACTTATCAAATGAGTATCTCACCTTCGCCTGTACATGTTGGACACCCTGTTGTGTTTTTGGAATACATGTACAGATGTCGATCATAGGTCCCCACAGACACGTGAGGACTCAGATGATGGAGTCTTTTGAAGGAGCAGGAAAAGGGGATCCCTCCGAATTCCTCTAGGAATCAGAGCTGACTTTGGGGTTGTTCCCAAAGGCTACTTTTAGCTCGACCAGCTTAGGGGTTTTATTTTTGAAGCATTCATATATTATCTGCTATGTGTATGTTGACCATATTTTTAATTCTGTAATATGATGTACTATATCTGAACCTATTATAGTAGTTAAACTATGTTTATAAGGAACTTATATACTTCGGCATACTTATGTCATAATTATATTAGTATGAATCTTAAAGATTGATGTGTGTTATAAAGTTTATTCCTTTGTCTTGAGTTTGAATTACTTGATGCATGTAGAAAATTTTTAGACCCACATTTTCGAACGTAGTTAATTAATTAAAGTATTTTCCGAAAGCAACCAGCGTTTTGAGTTCTAGTACGTAGCACCCGAGGGGGGTGTTACATTAGTGGTATCAGAGCTGGTCGAGTCTTTCGGGAATCCTTTGGGGAATAGGTCTGTTGTGTTTGTGTAGTGTGGTCTCGGTGTGAACTTTGTTTGAATTGTTTCTATTTTGAAGCAATGTGTGTTGACACATTATTACTAGACACACTGGTACTAGACAAACGAGCTTATGTTTGCTTATTAAGGTATGATTGGTTTGCCTTGTAAGGAAACATGAATCTAAGAGGCGGTCGTGGTGGAGGTTGTGGCAACGCCAACGATGGTGGTGGTCATGGCACTACTGATGACAACATTAATCGGGCTATCCAGGACATGGCTACTATGGCAGCTGCTGTTGCCCAGCAAGCGGCTACGATGGCTCAACAGAACCAACAAAATCAATGTAACATCCCGGTTTTCTGTGAGCTCTAATCGAGTTGGTTAATCTCGATTGGAGCTTTGGATGATTGTGTGAATTGTTGTGTGTTAGTTTTAGACATAATTTGAAGCTTAGGAATAGGCTTGAACAAGGTTGGAGGTGCCTAAGGCATTAAACGAGTAATTGTGGAAGCTAAATGTTTGGAAGGCTTTTCCCAGCTGAACGCAATGCTCAAGCGTGGGAGGATAGCATGCCTAAGCGTTCTAACGCTCAAGCGTTGGTAACGCGGACGCTCAAGCGTTTTGTGCGTTTGCCAGCTGGAGTGTTTTTGATGCGTGTGCTACACGTGTCAAGCCAGGGTCGAGGCGGAGCGGACAAGGTTCCACGCTCAAGCATGGAGGGGACTTCACGTGAGACGACCCCATACGTATGAAGCTTTCCCATTAGTCCCAACCTCTTATTATTATTATTATTATTAACTATGCCTAGCCATATATAAAGCGATAGCGTGGTATACAAGCAGCGTTGTAGAAAACAAAACAACGTAAACAAGAACGGCAAGCATAGCAAACGATGATCAGAGTATAAAGCGCAAATTAAGCATAACTGTATAATAACATGCATAGGTTAGCCCCATCAGTAGGGCACTGTAGATACATATACATATTGTCGGGTAGAAACTAAAAATACATCAAAAGCCAAAGAAGAACACTCGAAGCTCACCAGCAACCCCCGTCCCCTCTCAAAAGATACATCAAAAGCTCTCAACTCACTCCCTAGGACGCACTGGCAGGCTATCACCATCAGTGGTGAGGATGCCCTAAGCTACCTTGACCCTCGCCATGAGGACGCCTGTAATGCACAATCGGCTCATACTCTGACGAAGAACTGGGCACCACGATCCTACGCCTGCGGTAAGTCCTCAAATACTGCTCGGTCCTCCTGCGCTGGCCTTGGTAGACGTAACCTCTCCTGCTGGTCACGACCGATGACTGGGGTGCCACCCATGCGTAGTCCTGCTCCCTCTGCCTCGGAGGTCGCCACATCCTCAAAAAGGGGAGGAACTGGTAGATGTGATAGGGACCAATGATATCTACATACGGAGGTGTACCGTTCCGGAAAATCAGGCTGACTGGTCCAGTGTAGACCATAAAAAAGGTAGAGGGGTCTACCCGCCATCCCCTCTCATTATGGTAGATAATCTCAATATCGCCCAGCACCGGCATCCGTGGTGCCCTCGTGATGAACGGGTGAAGTCTCGGGTCCATGCTGAATCTCCGCTGCCTTGTCGTCTTCAAGCGATCACCAAACAGACAACAAGGAAAAACAGAAGGGAGATAAGAAATATAGCGCATCATAAAGTCGAAAAACAGTAGTAATGCAGTAAACACATAACAGGTAGCATATAACAGATATTACATTTATAACATTTACTGCATTCCAGCACACATCTCTCGAGACAACAATTACAATAGACATCCATCCCATGAGTCTCACACTCAGATCAATCCTCTAGACCGGGATAATAATCCCATGCAGCATGTCGGATGAAAAACGTACTTCTGCATGTTCCCAACTGGAACGGTTCCACACCCGAACAAGTCCACACCGGAACAGGTTCTGTGTCGGAACGGAGTTAGCTTGCCCAAGAAACCGAACCGCTCACCGTGACCAATAAGAGTGCATCCCCCTTCCACACCGGAACCGGGGTATCTCGGTCGCCTCGGAACGTTAGCCTGGAACAACAGGAAAGCTCTGGGATTAGTCGAGCAAACTGGACTGGATCGGGCGTCACAACAAGATAGGAGCTACATCACCCATCACTGTAACTATTGCCAAGACCAGCAACATCCCCAAGGCCACTCACTTGACTGCCCCAACTACTTTCTGTACCCGCACTCAGGTACCGCTAACTTCGTATGACGCTGGCAGCCCATACTAGCTGTCACACGACCTCGCCACTTGGCAGCTGATGATGATATGCAGCAAACATCCTCAACTGGCTTGATACTGGATCTCACGCCTAAGCTCTCAGTCAGAAACAACACGATGCCACTATATCCACATGGCCACAGCCTCGACGCCACGCGTCCACGAGCCACCGCTCAAACAAACACGGCCACAACCTCAAGAAGTCAGCATAATAGCAACGGCACCATCTACGGTATCAACTCGACAGCAACACGGCACACAGCCAAACTTAATTCTACGGCATTCCGCCACAACGCTCAACAGTACAACATACAGCATACTAAAAACAACAATAACATTAACTATGGCATATAGCAACATATCACATACCAAGCAGCATATAGGCACTTAGACAGATAGCAACAACAACAAGCAGCATAATACAGTCATACGAAACCAACCATCCTCAATTACCAGTTTGCTAGCCTAGGGTTCCCAAACTTAACGGCGATAGCCCAAAGTAAGCTAAACCTAGGGTTTAGGTACTTTATCAAGGCTCAACCACTAGTGGGGTTAGGGCTTCCCTACACATAGCAGAAACATACTACACTACTCTGCCCTTCCCGACGACAGCAGTACTCTTTCTCCCCACCTGAACAGTCGTCATGCAAATCTAGGCAATCACCAGCTCGCTCCTCCTTCCTCAAGCTCGCAACCCTCTCTCCAAGAACAGCCCAAGATAGCCACGAACTTCCCCTCACAGCCGCGGCCTCAAGCTCCAAACCTTGCACCACCGCAAGCATGAACTTTGCCCTAATCGCGAGCACAACACATGCACAATTGTGTTAGCCCTAGGGCAAGCTCAAAAAATTAAAGGAAAAGGTAAAAACTCTAAGAACGCCAAGAACACGAAGAATGCGTGTTATGGATCCAAGTTTACCTTTGGTGACGAAAAACCAATCTGTCAGAGTTGTAGATAACTCAGCCGTGATCACAACGGTATAGTCGGAATCGCGTTCCGGTACTTTGATTGCCTTGAAAGCAAGCTTACTCTCTCTAAAAACCTCAGAGCCTCTCTCACGAAACCCAGAAAACTCACCAATTTTCGTGCAAGTGAGAAGATGAAAGTGGAAGCTCCACTTATGGTTTCTGCTGTCCACGCTTAAGCGTTCATCACATTGCACACTTGAGCGTTGCCACGCTCTAGTGTGGGATCCATCCACGCTTGAGCGTGGAACCTCTTCCACTCCGCCTGCTCCCTGGCCTGACACATGTCTCACACGCGTACAAACTCAGAGCAGCTGGACAGCGCACTCAGCATGCTGAAGCATCTGCCTCTCCCATGCTTAAGCGTCTTAACGTTTGAGCGTGGAGGTCTGTCACGCTTAAGCGTCAAGCTCAGTGAGAGAAGAACCTCTAACCTTGTAACTTCCCCAGTTACTCGTTTTACGCCTTAGGCACTTCCAACCTTGTTCAAGCCTATTCCTAAGCTTCAGACTAGGTCTAAAACTAACACATAACAATTCACACAATTATCCAAAGCTCCAATCCAGGTTAACCAACTCGGTCAGAGTTCACAAAAAAAAACTGGGATGTTACATCATGCTTAAGCGTGGGCACGCTAAAGCGTGCAGGAATGTCCACGCTAAAGCATGCACAACAGCTCAAGTTAGTGGAGTTTTCTCTTCTCCCTCATTTGTTGCACGAAACATAGAGAACTTTAGAGCTTTTCCAGAGAGTCTAGAGAGAGAAACAGAGTTCTTGAGTGAGGAAGCTTGCTTTCAAGGCGATCGAAGTACCGGAATGCGATTCCGGCTGCACCATTGTGATTGCGGCTAAGTTATCTACAACTCTAACGGATTGGTTTTTCAATTCGCCATAGGTAAACTCGGACCCCTAACACGTGTTCTTGGAGTTCTTCGAGCCTTTACCTTTTCTTTGATCTTTTGGGCTTGCCCTAGGGCTAAAACTATTGTATATGTGTTGTGCTCGTTATTAGGGCAAAATGTTTGCAAGTGATTTCCCGCAAATTGAGGACTAAGGCCGCGGCTACCAGAAGGATTAGAGCTATTCTTGGAGCTGCCATTGAAGGAGGGCTGCGAGCTCAAGCTTGAGGAAAAAGGGCCAAGCCGGTGATTTCCTAGATTCGCATGACGATAGTTCAGGTAGGGAGAAAGAGTACTGCTGCCGTCGAGAAGGCAAGAGTAGTGTAGTATGTTTCTGCTATGTGTAGGGAAGCCCTAACCCTACTAGTGGTTGAGCCCTGATAAAGTACCTAAACCCTAGGTTTAGCTTACTTTGGGCTATCGCCGTTAAGTTCGGAAACCCTAGGCTGGTAAACTGTTGATTTAGGATGTTTGACTTTGCATGATTGTATGTTGTTGCTTGTTGTTATTGCTATCTGTCTAAGTGCCTATATGCTGCTTGGTATGTGATATGCTGCTATATGCTGTAGTTGATGTTATGCTGTTGTTAGTATGTTGTATGCTCTTTTGAGCGTTGTGGCGTAATGCCGTAGAATTAAATTTGGTTGTGCGCCGTGTTGCTGTTGGGTTGATATCGTGGATGGTGCCATTGCTATTATTCTAACTTCTTGAGCCTGTAGCCGTGATTGCTTGAGCTGTGGCTCGTGGACGCGTGGCGTCGAGGCTGTGGCCGTGTGGATGCAGTGGCATCGTGTTGTTTCTGGTTGAGAGCTTAGGCGTGAGATTCGGTATCAAGCCCGTAGAGGATGTTTGCTGCATATCATCATCAGCTGCCAAGTGGTGAGGCAGTATGACAGGTAGTATGGGCTGCCAGCGTCATACGAGGTTAGCAGTACCTGAGTGCGGGTACGGAAAGTAGATGGGGCGGTCAAGTGAGTGGCTATGGGGATGTTGCCGGTCTCGGGAATAGTTTACAGTGACGGATGAGGTAGCTCCTATCCTGTCGTGACGCCCGATCCAGTCTGGTTTGCCCGACTAATCCCAGAGCTTTCCAGTTGTTCCAGACTAATGTTCTGAGGCGACCGAGATACCCCGGTTCCGGTGTGGAAGGGGGATGCACTCTTATTGGTCATGGTGAGCGGTTCGGTTTCTTGGACAAGCTAACTCCGTTTCGACACAGAACCTGTTCCGGTGCGGACTTGTTCGGGTGTGGAACCGTTCCAGTTAGGAACATGCATAAGTGCGTTTTTCGGCCGGCATGCTGTGGTATTAGTATCCCGGTTTAGAGGATTGATCTAAGTGTGAGACTCATGGGATGGATGTCTGTTGCATATGTTGTCTCGAGAGATGTGTGCTGGAATGCAGTAAATGTTATAAATGTAATCTCTGTTATATGCTAACTGTTATGTGTTTACTGCATTACTATTGTTTTCCGACTTTATGATGCGCTATATTTCTTATCTCCCTTCTATTTTTCCTTGTGCTCTGTTATGTGATCGCTTGAAGATGACGAGCCAGCGGAGATTCAGCATGGACCTGAGGCTTCACTCGTTCCTCACGGGGGCACCGCGGATGCTGGTGCTAGGCGATATTGAGATCATGTACCATGATGAGAGGGGATGGCGGGTAGACCCCTCTACCTTTTTGGTGGTGTATACAGGACCCGTTAGTCTGATCTTTCGGAGCGACATGCCTCCTTATGTGGATATCATCGGCCCCTACCGCGTGTACCAGTTTCTACCTTTCCCGAGGATATTGCGACCTCCGAGGCAGAGGGAGTGAGACTACACATAGGTAGCACCCCAGTCTTCGGTCGTGACCAGCAGGAGAGGTTACGTCTACCGAGGCTAGCGCAAGAGGACCGAGCAGTACCTGAGGACCTACCGTAGGCGGAGGATCGTGGTCTCCAGTTCTTCGTCAGAGTACGAGCCTATTATGCGGTACAGGCGTACTCATGGCGAGGGTCTGGGTAGCTCCGGGCATCCTCACCATTGATGGTGAGAGCCTGCCAGTGCGTCCTAGGGAGTGAGCCGAGAGTTTTTGATGTATCTTTTGAGAGGGGACGGAGGTTTGCTGGTGAGCTCCGAGAGTTTTATTTTGCTTTTGATGTATTTTGGTTTTACCTTCAGGATGTATATGTATGTACAGTGCCCTCCTGATGGGCTAACTTATGCATGTTATTGTATAGTTATCTATATATTGCGCTTTTACTCTGATCACTTTTCTATGCTTACCATTTTGTTTGCTTTCTTCCGCATCGCTGTTTGTTTACCACGCTATCGCTTTATATACGGCTAGGCATAGATAATAATAATAATAATAAGGGGTTGGGACTAATGGGAAGGCTTCATATGTATGGGGTCGTCTCAATCAACAGAGGGTCGATCTTGCTGCTGATGCCAGAGGTTTAGTCGACTTTCGACATCATGATCATCCGTAGTTTCATGAAGACTATGAATCGGAAAAGGATGACTTATGGTTGCAAGAGGTGGAGAAGATTTTTGCTGTTCTGCACTACCTCGATGGAGTGAAGGCGGACTATGCCACATTCCAGTTTCTGGGTGATGCAGAATATTGGTGGGGACAAACCAAACAACTGCTAGAAGCCAACAACCAAGAGATCACTTGGGGAGTATTTCGTACCAAGTTTCTGGACCAGTACTTTCCCCAGAGTACTAGAACCGAGAAAGAGCGGGAATTTCTGAGGCTGCAGCAGAGGGACATGACTGTCAGGGAATATGAGGCGAAGTTTGAATCGCTCGCCAAATATTTTCGCTTTTTCCAAGCTCAACCGGATGAAGACTGGAAATGTGAAAGGCTTGAAGGAGGTCTGCGTTTCGAAATCAAGGAGTCCGTGTTACCACTAGAAATCCGTAACTTTCAAGCCTTGGTGGAGAAGTGCAGAAAAGTCGAGAAGATGAGAAGAGGAAGAGAGAACAAGAGCATTGTGGGAGGACCGTCTAGGTCAAGGAACCCGACCTAATACCAGAACCAGAAAGGGAAGCAGTCCCAGAAGAAATCGTATTCCCGACCCCAAGGGAATAGTCAGAAACAGCAATCCTATCGTCCAATCGCTTCTGCCTATGGCGGTGGGAGTGGAAATGACCAGAACCAAGGCCAAGTTCAGAGGTGTTTCAAGTGTGGGAAGCAAGGACATCCAACTGAGGAATTCGCACTGAAGGTAGTTCTATGTTTGCAATGTGCGAAGATAGGACATTTCGCAATGGATTATCCTACACCAAAATCCGAGCAGACCGTCAACAATGTACGGACTGCGAGACCAACAGCGAGGGGAAGGGTTTATACCATGAGTGGCGCTGATGCTTCCAAATCTGATGATCTTATACAAGGTAGTTGCATCATAGCTGGTAAACTCCTAACTGTACTATTTGATTCGGGTGTACGCATTCGTTTATCTCTTTGGATTGTGTGAGACTATTAGACTTGCCTGTTTCTTCGCTGTCTTTTGATTTGATTGTCACTACTCCAACTGCTAAACCCGTTACAGTAAATACAATATGCTTGAATTGTCCTATGATTGTTCATGATAGGAACTTTCTTGTTGACTTGATATGTTTGCCTTTGACATAATTGAATGTGATCCTAGGCATGGATTGGTTATCTTCCAACCATATCCTTTTAGACTGTGTCCATAGAACCTTAGTTTTTCTTGACCCTGAGATTTCTGGATTTTTAACTACCAACCAAGTAAGAGCTTCTTTCAAAGAAGGAGCTCAAGGATACATGCTTTTTAGAAATCGAGAGGGACATTGTCTTGAGGGATGTGCCGGTTGTAAAAGATTTTCCGGAAGTTTTTCCCGAGGATGTTCCAGGTTTGCCACTTGTGAGAGACATCGAGTTTTCGATCGACTTAGTTCCAGGATCCAGTCCGATCTCTATAGCTCCATATAGGATGTCACCTACGGAGTTAGCCGAGCTGAAGAACCAACTAGGGGATCTGATGTCTAAGCGGTTTGTGAGGCCGAGTGTGTCCCCGTGGGGAGCACCAGTGTTGTTGGTAAAGAAGAAGGACGGGAGTTCAAGACTCTGTGTGGATTACCGTCAACTCAACAAGATAACAATCAAGAACAAGTATCCTCTACCCTGCATAGATGATTTGATGGATCAACTTCAGGGAGCCGCTGTCTTTTCAAAGATTGACCTGAGATCTGGTTATCACCAGATTAGAGTAAAGAACGAGGACGTACCTAAGACTGCATTCAGGACTCGTTATGGTCACTATCAGTACCTCGTGATGCCTTTTGAAGTGACGAAAGTGCCTGCTATCTGCATGGACTACATGAACCGGATTTCCGTCCATTTCTGGATAAGTTCGTTGTCATGTTCATAGACGATATACTTATCTACTCGAAAAGTCCCGAGGAGCATGGGGAACACCTGCGACAAGTTTTACAGATTCTTCACGAGGAGAAGTTGTACGCAAAGCTGTCTAAGTGTGAATTTTGGCTGGATGAAGTCAAATTCTTGGGGCACGTGATTACGAAGGAAGGGATTGCCGTTGACCCTACAAAAGTGGAGGCAGTGCTTCTATGGGAAAGACACAAGACCGTGACAGAAATCCACAGTTTCGTTGGACTGCCTGGTTATTACAGAAGATTCATCGAAGGATTCTCAAACATTGTTGCGCCGTTGACTCAACTTACGAGGAAGGATCAACCGTTCACGTGGACTGAAAAATGTGAGGAAAGTTTCGAGACGATGAAGGAACGTATGGCAACCTCGCCAGTGTTAGTGTTACCCAAACCAGATGAACCATATGAAGTGTCTATGATGCTTCGCATCAGGGTTTAGGATGTGTACTTATGCAGCATCGGAATGTTGTAGCTTATGCTTCGCACCATGAGAGGAATTACTCGATGCATGAGAGGAATTACTCGACGCATGACCAAGAGTTAGCTGATGTGGTTTTTGAACTGAAGATCTGGAGACATTACTTGTATGGATCAAAGTTTGATATCTTCAGTGACCACAAAAGTTTGAAATACCTATTCGACTAGAAGGAAATTAACATGAGGCAGAGACGTTGGATGGAATTTCTCAAAGATTACGACTTCACATTGCTATACCACCCTGGGAAAGCAAATGTCGTTGCACATGCTATGAGTCGGGAGACCCTGCATATCTCTATGATGACGATTATGGAGTTAGAATTGATAGAGTAGTTTTGCGATATCAATCTGGTTATGGAAGTGAACCGCGAGAAGATTAGTTTAGGAATGATCAAGGTATCTAGTGGACTGATGGAGATGATCCGCGAACAACAAGCAACCGATGAGTACCTTCAAGAGAAAAAGGAGTTACTTAGACAAGATAAGGTTGCAGAGTTCAATTTAGGAACCGATGGCATACTGAGATGCAATGGATGGGTTTGTGTACCTAACAACTCAGAGATGAGGAAGATGATTCTGGAAGAAGGACATAAGAGCAAGCTGAGCATTCACCCTGGATCAACCAAAATGTATCATGATCTGAAACAGAAGTTTTGGTGGCCAGGAATAAAGAAGCAAGTTGCTGAGTACGTAGCATCATGTTTGACCTGTCAGAAAGCAAAGGTAGAACATCAACAACCAGGTGGAATGCTTCAATCCTTGGATGTACCCGAATGGAAATGGGAGGGCATCTCAATGGATTTTGTGGTAGGATTGCCAAGAACTTTTAAGAGTTTTGATTCAATCTGGGTGATCGTTGATAGGTTAACGAAGTCAACACACTTCTTACCTATTAAGATCAACTACTCAGTGGAGAAGTTAACTGAGCTGTATATCAGAGAAGTAATCAGACTACATGGAGTGCCATCAAGCATAGTCTCCGACAGAGACCCAAAGTTTACTTCACATTTTTGGAAAAGTCTACATCAAGCTTTAGGAACAAGGCTAAGGCTGAGTTCAGCATACCACCCTCAAACAGATGGACAGACAGAGAGGACGATACAATCCTTGGAAGATTTGCTGGGAGCTTGTGTTCTAGAACATGGTGGAAGTTGGGATGATCTTTTACCTCTTAACGAATTCATACACAACAACATCTATCATTTTAGCATAGGGATGGCACCCTATGAGGCCTTGTATAGAGGAAAGCGTCAGACACCGTTGTGTTGCTACCAGGATGGAGAAAATATGATTGTGGGCCCCGAAATTGTGCAACAAACAACGGAAAAGATTAAGAAAGTCCGCAAAAAGATGAAAACGACACAGAGTAGACAAAAGAGCTACTCCAATAGACGAAAACGACCCCTCGAGTTTCAAGAAGGTGAACATGTGTTCCTGAGAGTCACGCCCACGACTGGGGTAGGTATAGCTATAAAGTACTGAAAACTCACTCCCAAATTCATTGGACCCTACCAAATTCTTCGACGTATTGGTCCAATAGCTTACCAGATTGCCTTACCACCTTTTCTCTCCAACATTCATAATGTTTTCCATGTCTCACAACTCAGGAAGTATATTCCTGATCCTTTCCATGTAATCGAACCAGATATAGTACATTTACGAGAAAACTTGTCTTATGAGACATCGCCTGTACGAATCGACGAAAAGAGGATCAAGCAACTTAGGGGAAAACAAGTTCCGTTGGTCAAGGTTGTTTGGAATGAAGCGATGGGAGACACGACGTGGGAGCTCGAGGACAAGATGAGACTACAATATCCCGATCTTTTTCAAGTTAGTAATTTCGAGGACAAAATCTTTTTTTTAGAGGGGTAGTAATGTAACACCCTGGTTTTTCACTGCTTTTATATATCAATAAGAGAATAATTAAGTTTATATTTTATTCAAGGATTTAGAAAATGAAATAAAATAAACCGAGACCATATTCATGATCAACGCTATCGTACGAAGCTACGATTAAATTTTGAGCTGAAAACTCAAACAGAGCCCGGTCTGCGTTTTTCCACTGACAATAAGATTTTACTGCTCAGGAGACCTCACTTTGACCCGTGAACAAGACAGTAAGTCTTAGAATTTAATTTCCTATGTATTCGTTAAATATGAAAAAAATCATTTCCTGACCTTCGTTCAAGCGAAATCTTGAATCGGGTGACGAATGGAGCTGCATATGGATTTACCGGGACCCGCTAACGGATAATCTTGATGTCACATCACATGGGAATGCGTGCCAGGGTCATAATGACATTTGAAAATATCTGGACGTGAAAAGACCAAAATACCCGCGACATTTTCTTAAATGACATTTTAGTCCTTGAAGGAAAAGACTAAAATGCCCTTAAGTGACCCAATTTTTGGCCCATTCAGCCCACCCCTCCCACGTACCAAACCAGCATATGAGAGCTTTAAACACTTCTCTCATTCACTTCGTCTTCTTCCTTGAACCAAACCACCATTTTCTTAGAGAGAAAAGCTTGAGTTTTTGGGAGTAAAGTTTGATTCTTGACCAATCTTCATCATTCAATAGGTAAGATCACTTCTATGATCTCTAAGCTTCATGAATATCTTCCTATTTCATGGTTTAAGAACTTGATTTCGTGAGTTCCAACTTCATGAGACAATTTTCAAAAATTCATAGAAAATTGTAGAAAAATACTTTTGATATGAAACCAATTTCTTTGAGCTAGCTTCATCACCTTCTACCTCTATCCAAGAGTATACGATCAATCTCTCATCCTAGCCTAATTTATTTGAAAGGGCCGAACCCTAGAAATTTTGGGGGAAATTGGATTTCTTCAATTTTTGTTCTACGACAAATAATTCCATCATTTTCTTTCCTTTAATCTTTGAATCCAAGTGATTGGAAAACCAAATCAATTCCTAGCGTATTTTTCTCTTCATGGCCGAAACCTATAAGTGTGTAGAACCATGACTTTTGTTTCAAATTTTTGGGTAATAGGACTTGATTTAGTGTTAACCATGCTTAAGAACTAACCATCCAAAAGATTGGAACCAAATGAAACCCCTAGCCTATTCTACCAATTTTGGCCAAACCTTAGACCATTTTTGGGAGAGGAAAATTATGTTTGATATTGTTATTTTGTATTGATTGTTGTTGTGAATTAAATTGTGATTGATTGTTTTAGGCGACGCGGAAGAAACCGGAACCGGAGCCGAGAATCGTTCGGGAATTGATTAGAAACTTAAAGAGGTAAAAGGAGGTATTTCATATTAAGTTTGGTAGCCTCATGGCAATTGGTTGATTGATGTGTTATTGTTGAATTGAGATTGACATATACATATATATATATATATATATATATATATATATATATATATATATATATATATATATATACATATATATATTTGTATCCTGGATTGGTTGAAAACTGTGTTATGTACGTGATTGATTATTTGAATATGAACTGTGGCATGGATGCCTTGATTGAGATATATTGGTTGTGTTGATTTGATTGATGTGTGTATATATATTTATAGCCTAGATTGGTTAAGAGCATAGGACTGGCTATGACTCGATAAAGAAATTTAAAATACTCGAAAACCGAAATCGAAGTTTTGAAAATCGGATTTTGAAATCAAAAGGAATCTTGGGAAACGTGTTGCTTTATCAAGAAAAGTAATTTTCCTTCATGAAAAGTTAGGTCCTTTTGAAAAGGAAAATGTTGTTTGAGGAAAGTTAATGCAAAGTGGGATTTTGTTTTAGAAAAACTTTTTCAAGGAGACGAAACCTTCAGAAAAACGGATTTGTGAAGAAAAAGAGCTTTTCTCGAAAAATATTTTCTTTGGAAAAGAAATGCCTTAGTTCAAGAAAATGAAACTGAGTTTTTTTTTCCAAAACTGTTTTGTGAGAATAAAACCAAAAGAAAAACGATGAATCTTTTGAGATGAATGCAAATCTAGTGACCGAGACGTCGGGCTAGTGTTTTGTGGATTGAGCACTCAGACTTCGTGTCTTGTGCTTTGAATAAATGGGCTTAATGTCCTTTAAAACATGTCATGAGCTATATGCCTCAACAAAAGAAAGAATGAACGAAAAAGAAAACAGAACTTTCTGTGTACATACATGAAACGGCAGACATGCCATTTGAAAAACGAGCTACAACTCAAGTAGTTGAGAATATGAGCCAGTTAAGACCACTAGGTCTATAGGGGCATCCTGTGTTCGAAACTCCACAAGTGGCCAGAGGCATCGCGACCCCGTGCTGTGGTAAATCGGTTGCCCAACACGGATGAATTCAATCAGAGACTGGACTATTCAGGATATGGTTATGACTTGGTACCCTGGAACAATTGGATTTCGGACCTAAATTGAGAGGCCGACTCATAAGAACAATTGTGTTACGGGTGTATTTGCGGCGTACAGCTCGATGAAGGGAAGTAGGAATCTCCGGAGAACATGAATTAGAAAGACGATATTGAAGTCTCATGCATTATTATAACTCATGATAGTGTTTGAGATATTTTGTTGTATGAATATCTGTTATTATAACTGTATTTATATGTGGTCGTATCTATTGTTTGTGGCCTATGCGGCTATCATGATAAACTTATCAGATGAGTATCTCACATTTGTCTGTACATGTTGGACACCCTGTTGTGTTTTTGGAATACATGTACAGATATCGATCGTAGGTCCCCGCAGACATGTGAGGACTCAGATGATGGAGTCTTTTAAAGGAGCAGGAAAAGAGGATCCCTCCGAATTCCTCTAGGAACTGGAGCTGACTTTGGTGTTGTTCCCAACGGCTACTTTTAGCCCGACCAGCTTAGGAGTTTTATTTTTGAAGCAGTCATATATTATCTGCTATGTGTATGTTGACCATATTTTTAAGTCTAAAATATGATGTACTAGATCTAAACCTATTCTAGTAGTTAAACTATGTTTATAAGGAACTTATATACTTCAGCATACTTATGTCATAATTATATTAGTATGAATCTTAAATATTGATGTGTGTTATAAAGTTTATTTCTTTGTCTTGAATTTGAATTACTTGATGCATGTAGAAAATTTTTAGACCCACGTTTTCGAACGTAGTTAATTAATTAAAGTATTTTCCCAAAGCAACCAGCATTTTATTTTGTTTATGTTTTTCCACATTTTTAGTTCGAGTACATAGCACCCGGGGGCGTTACATCTTGGTTGTCTGTTTGGAAAAGAAAAAGTTTGCTCCAAGGAGGATCTATCCTAACCTCATTAAGGACAAGGCGTTCAATTGATGTCACTACAATGACAAAAGAAACGTGGTAATTCTTAAGAAAGAGAAGGAATGCTGCAAAACCACAGAGGAAAGAAGATGGAGAACTTATGGTTTGCCCAACATCTTTCTTGATCAAGACATCAAGTTCATTCCAAGATATCCCTCAGCCTAGAAAGAATACTCTGATGTTAGAGACTTCTTGCCATATTACGCAGTCCGAAAGGAGTATGATATGACACGAGAAGCCAAGATCCATCACAATCTGCCAAAGAAATTTTGGGGCAGAAGCTTAGAAACAAGAGTAGGTGTTGTTCCTCCTCGAGCTTGTCCAAGTATTCCTATCCTGGACCCAAACAGAAACAAAGATGGACGAAAAAGGCTTGAAACATGGACGCTACCTTACATAACTGCCTTTAATCCTCTCTTCTGGACTAAACCAAGAGACGATTCAGTGGAACTAGCCCTCATCTAGCAAAAGGATCCTCCCCATAGGTTTGAGCCAGATGCTCGAATCTACTGGGAGAACTTCATCTGGAGATGCACTCAAGAATTGTCCACATCTGGTCTATCCATTGAAGAAAAACAGAAGATTCGTGTATTTCCAAGACAATACAGAATCTCTGATGCTGACTTCTTGATAATGGATGACATCTTCAGAATACCTTTGTATTAAAAAGACGTTCTTCCAGCCCCTAAACCCAGATGGAGAGAAAATAGGTATGATGATGCTGAGATCATTCTTGATGTACTTCCACCTCCACCCAAACCTATCATTCAAGATGATCCTAACTCTGAGGCACCCCCAGCTGCACTAATACCGGTTGTGTCCAAAGAAACTGGGGACACAGAGATCGTCTATGAGGACCCTTCCCATGAAGTGCATGCAGAGGTAGTTGAATAAGTTGTAGACTCAGCCCCCTCTAGGTCTCAACCTATCCTTCTTTCAGTGGTCCATCATGTTGATCCTTCTTCTTCTCAGGCACTGAGTGTCATTCCTGATCAGAGAAATCCTGAGGCAACCAAGGCCACTGCTAAAAGTTCAGTCTCTATTGTTCCTCTAGAATTTCAAGAGTTTGTCCAAAGGTCTATAGAAGCCAACAATGCAGTGCTGCTTAAACAAATTGCAGCCATGTTTCAGAACTTTCTTCCTAAACCTCCTCCTCCTCCAACTTCTTAAATATCTTCTTTTCTTTTCATTTTTTTTAACTAACTATGATGTGTTTTTCTCTCTTTTGTTTGATGACAAAAAGGGGGAGAAAGGGTTTGATTGAATGAGAATTCAAATTCATAGTATGTATTCATATTAATGTTTTGTTATAACTGCTTGATTGTCATAGTATGTTTTGTTATAACTGCTTGATTGCTTGCATGCTTTATATGCTTAGAATAATTGTCTTAAGGGGAGCTTTTCAGTTCTTTAGGAAACTTTGTTCAATCAAATTAGTATGTTTTGTCATCATCAAAAAGGGGGAGACTGTTGGAACCAAAGTGGTTATGGTCCACTAATCCCTTAAGTTTTGATGTTAACAAAGGACTAATTTCAGAAGAACAAAGATTAGTTATGGACTGACGATTTATCTTAAGTATGCAGCAATATATATTCCAAAGACTATCTAAGTCCAAAGACTTTCGCTCGTCCAAACCAGAAAGTAGATTAGCTCTTGCTAAGTCCAAACGCTAATAAGTCTTTTCAACAATAGAATCTTAAGTTCAAAGACTCTTCCTGATATTGTATTGTAATCCTTATAGTCCAAGAAAGCTTTATTTAGTTTAGCGCAAATACATATATAAAGTTTTTAAATTCATTGTTCTCTTTGTAAAAAGCTTATATCCTTTAGACAAACATTCCTTATAATCTTTGTACCCTCGAAAGCTGAAGCCAGACTGTCCCTGACACAAAAAGGATTTGACCTTCTCAAATAGGAAAGACAAAAGGCAACTTTCGAGTACAAGGAAAAGGTGTCAGCATCTTTTTAAGCTATCAAACCTGATAGTCCACTTTGTAGATCAAAAGCCTCAACAAGTTATCAGACTCAACGGACTAACGCATTCAATACTCAATCAAAATGGATTCTTTTCCAACTGTTGAAGACTAAAGATGATCGAATCAAGTCTACTATAAATATCTCTCTTCTTAAAGATGCAAACAGAGACAAGCGAAGTGATGCACAACTGAATCAAAATTGAGAAATAGTTAAGCACACAAAGCAATCAAGAGAAAAACATCAAAAGCTCGTAAAGCTTACTCTGCTCTTAATTTTCATATCACTCTCTGCATAAAGTATTGTTCAAAGAGTTCTAAGCTTTAGTTAATTCTCACACTTAGTGAGTTAGTAGAACAAAACTCTTTTCAAAACCTAATTGGTTAAGCCTAAAGAGGCTTGTGTAGAAAGAATACTTATTGTGCCTGAAGAGGTGTAGAATACTTGCCTGACTAGGTGTTGAATATTTGTAACAAAGGGTTTTTGTTGTAGTGGAGAAAGCTCTCAAGTAGAGAAGACTGGACGTAGCTCTTTGATGAAGAGTGAACCACGATAACATCTCTGTGTTCTTTTTTTTCCGTTACCTTCGCTTTAGTTTATTTTCTGACTAACTCTTTGGGATTGAATTGCTTTCTTATCGCGCTTGTTTCTTTTATCTAAATCTTTCTGAGTAAGCGTCCAACTGGTGTTTGGAAACGCTCCTTGCGTCCGTTATCGTTTTAACGTCCAACCTTTACGAAAACTTATATATCTGCTTGCGAAAAGTTTTTAAAACTTAAGAAACACAATTCAACCCCCCTTCTTGCGTTTCAAACAGGTTCCTTCAAAAAGGTCTTATTGTTCAACTCAAGGTTAAAGTTGTTCCCAGGTAAATTAAAGTTAAGATGATCAGGGGCTTTCAAGCTTATGAAGGTCTACTCTCATGGTGCTGTGGATTTGTTGGATGGAGAAAATGGCAGAGAATTCAAGGTGAATGGCCAAAGAATTAAACACTATTTTGGTGAGCCTTTAGAAAGAATGAAGGTCACAACGACAATGATTGATCCTCCATGATGCTCTAGGCCAAGACAGGCTGAGGACTTGTTAAACCAAGAGCTACTGGGAGGCAGCCCGGCAATAATTCCCTTTTGCAATTTAGCCGATTTTCAAGAAAGCTGATTGCATTTGTGATTTTTTTTTTTCAAAAAAAAAAAAAAAAAAAGAAAGGGAAGGAAGAAATCATTGCAATGAGAGGATGCTAGATCATGAGGACTGCTCTAACAAAAGGAGGTTGTGGCAATATTGCTCAATGGGCCTATTTGGTGAAAAAAAGGCCCAAAAAGCTGGCGCAGGTACAAGTTTGGAAGCAATAAAAAAAAGAAGTGAATTTTTTAATTTGGAAATGAAGGGTTGGGACTTATTACCCAACGGTTAATAGCTACCACCCATTAATACCCTCCCTTTTCTCTCTCCACCTTCTCCACTCCTCTGAAACCCCACTCTATCTATCTTCTACCCGAAACCCCAAATTTCCTTTTCCTCAAAACTCCATTATCTTCAACCTTCAGTACCAATCATGAATCCCAAAAGAGGTCGTGTGAAGAGTGTAGCCAAGAAAAGGCTCATCCCACTTCAAGTGATGAGATGGAGGTCTAGACCAAGTTCGTGGATGTTGAGGCCTTGAAGAAGTACAATGATGAGCTGATCAAAAGAGACCTTTTTGCTGAGAAAGGGTTTGCCCTAACCTTTGAAACTCACTATAGGCTGACAGAGGAGATTCCTGAACTGATAAATCAACACTGGTGAAAGAAATTTGGTGCTTACTCAATGAGTTTCTGCTTAGCCCTAGTAAGATAGTTTTATGCTAACATTAGTCTCACAACCCAGACATACTCTGTGGTTCGTCGGACTAAGGTGTCATTATCCGCTGCATCATTGAATCTTAAGTGGGGCCTGAAGGATGAGGAAGATGAGTATGAGTCTTTGCTGAAGAAGTTTACTGATGTTCAGTTAAACAAGATGATGAAGGAGTTGACAGTGAAGGGTACTAAATGGCTGGCACAGACTGGCACGCGGATGAAGATTGCTAGACCCAGGCTGCAACCCATGCCAAGGTGTGGTACCACTTTCTAAGGCACAAAATCTTTACCACCTCCCACATGGAAACTATTGAAAAGGAGATATTGGTACTGTTACACTGCATCATGAAGGGAAAAAAGATTAATGTTGGAGAGGTAATACAAAAAGAAATTGCTTCCTGTGCCATGGGCAACAAGGTGAAGTTATGAAGTTGATTTTCCCTTGTTTGATCACTGAGCTCTGTGTAAAAGGTGGGGTGGAGTTGTGCCAAGGAGAAGGACTTGAGAAGAACCAGGGTGCAATAGATGTTGCAGCACTCCAGAGGTTCTACAAGGTTGCCAAGGCAGGGCCCTCCAATGTGCCATAAGATTAGGCCTCTAAGTAGCCAGATCGCTCAACAGGGCTGGAGCAAAAAGTTGATGCCTTAACTGAAGTGCTGCAGCAACAAAAGTGAACAATCTGCGAATCATTTTTCCATTTCCTCAATTTCTAGTGGAAATTCTACCCCGTACCAAGAGGAAGACGAGCCAGTAAATCCAAGTCTCAATCCCCAAGATCTCAATGCCACCGCAGCAAGCAATCACACCCACACATCTAATTGGATGCCATCCCCACCTTCTACCAAGCAAGCCCATACTACTGACTTCAGGAAAAAGGAGCCCATTCAAGTATTAACATGGAGCCGTATGAGGCACTATATGAACGGAAGTGTAGGACTCCGTTGTGTTGGTTTGAGATTGGAGAAAGCCAGCTTTTAGGTCCAGAGTTGGTACATCAAAGAACGGAACAAGTCCGTGTGATCAGGGAAAAGATGAGGGCCGCAAGGGATAGGCAGAAAAGCTATGCCGACAAGAGGAAAAGACCCTTGGAGTTCCAAGAGGGAGACCACGTCTTCATGAGAGTTATCCCAAGAGTTGGAGTGGGCAAGGCAATCAAATCCAGAAAGCTAACACCTAAGTTTATCGGACCGTTTCAGATTCTTCGACGAATCGGTCTCGTAGCCTATCAGATAGCCTTACCGCCAAATCTTTCAAACCTACATGATGTCTTTCACATCTTTCAACTCAAAAAATATCACATTGATCTATCACACATGTTAGAGCCCGAATCAATTCAACTGAAAGAGAACATAGAGTTCGAGGCTTTACCGGTACGGTTAGTGGATAGAAGGATCAAGGAACTGCGCGGCAAGCATATCCCTCGGGTGAGATTGGAGTGGGACTCAGTGATTGGTGACTCAACATGGGAACTTGAAGCTGAGATGCGCCATAGTTATCCATTTCTGTTTACAGGTATGCGACGGAAATTTCGAGAACAAAATTTTCATTAAGGGGGTGGTAATGTAACATCCCGATTTTCTGTAACGCTAATCGAGTTGGTTAATCTCGATTAGGGCTTTGATTGATTGAATGAATTGTTTTGTGTTAGTTTAAGACCTAGTTGGAAGCTTAAGAATAGGATTGAACCAGGTTGGAAGTGCCTAAGGTATGACACAAGAAACTAGGAAGTCAGAAGTTTGGAAGAACCTTCCCAGTTGAGCAGCACACTCAGGCGTGGGAAGAGTGCATGCTCAAGCATGCCAACGTTCAAACGTTGGCATATTGCTCGCTCAAGGGTGCTGAGTGCGATTGCCAGCTGGTGTGAGATGCAAAGTCCACTGGCGTTTCTAGCAGAGCATTCTGATACCTCTCTGAACGGACTGACTGCGCTGTCTCAAACCCCAGGTGGACATTGAAGTCTGACAATGATATCCGCCAGATGCGGCCGTTCAACTGAAAAGATACTCTGTGCTCCTCACCCTCAATATCAAAATCAAAATATCAGCAGGTGGAGAGGAACTCTAGAGTAGGCTCCTGTATGCTGGGCATCGAACTGCAGCGACTCGCTCCCACCCGATGTTCTGAAGTAGGTGGTTGGTCTGGAGAACGAGTCCATAGATGGGCAGGGTGTCCATGTCTAAGTATCTCTAGGCTAGAATCTTGTAGGAACCTAGCTGAGAGAATCTGGCCTGATGGCAAGCATCCATGAAGGTCAGCAGCTCGTTCCCCAGAGGCCGAGAAGAACTGGCATGCTCTGTACAGCTTCTTTTAGGTGTCATAGTCTTGTATATGCCAAAAAATCACTTATTAGTGTCAAGAATAATCATAAAAATATGCAAAATATAAGCATTGATCATAATCAACATAGGCATAAGACATATGGATGGAATTCCAAGTTAAAATCAATTAATTTATCATTCTAAAGATGGCACAACCGTGTTGAAATTATTTTCTAGAAATTAAAAGGGGCATGACCATGCTAACAGAGGGCACGACCATGCTGAGTGAAAAATTAAAATTTTAGGATGTATGAATAGCACAACCTGTTCTTGGAATGGCACGACCGTGCTGAGTGCCCGTGCACATACAGAAACCCAGAAATGTGAGCAGCGCTACCTGTTCTTGGAACAGAACGACCGTGCTCTTGCCCGTGCTACAAGCAGAACTCAATATAACCCAGAAATCACAGCCAAAACATGCAGAGTATCTATACTAACACCAAACTAACAGTTCCTAATAACAATCATCACTAAAAACCAACAAAACAGCAATAAATCACGAATAAAATTAGGAGGGAAAAATCAAACCGAACTTAACCTAACCTAACACCAAATTAATCACTCTCTAATTTTTTTTAATTTTCCAAAAAAAAAAAAAAGAAAAACTACTAAAAACACACAACTAAAAATAAATAAATAAATAATAAAAACGAAAGAATAAAAAAAAAAAAAATGAAAATGCAGGTTGCCTAATGCACAACGCTTGTTTAACGTCACAAGCCTAATGACCTATTATTCTTGAGAATTTATCAATCAGGGGGCTCTCCAAGTGCAAACTTAGCTTGTAAGGCATTGCCCCTTCTTATATTTCTGACCATGTAGTTTAAGTTATTTCTCCTTTTTCCTTTTCGTGGATGAGCTTCCAAATATGATGATATTTTTGCTTTCTTATCATCTACCACTATGTTAGGATCTTGCAAAAAATGATTTCTTTCATAGGTTCCTATGGCTTTACATAATAAAAGTTGTTAGAAATAACCACATTATCAGCAAAAATAGAAGATATAAAAGGAGAAAAATATTGAGAGGGATCTTCAATAGATTTTAACATTTTTAAAACACCGTCTTTAGTAATAATATTTAATGTTACCTTTGCCTTTTTAACCTCAATTTCAGTATCACCAATGGCTAAGAGAATCTTTTCTGGCTCACTGTTGATTTTTACTGTTTTTGGCTCATTGGGAGTGGTGCACGGCCGTGTTTCAGCTGGTACACTGTTGTGCTCACCATCAAACTTACTTTCTTCAGCAGAAGCTTCTTCCTTTTCTGTGGTCCTATCAACTAACTCTTCTGGCACACTGTCAGCTATATACGATTGTGCTTGAGCTTCAGAGTTGTCCCCTTCAGTAGGAACTTCTTTTGTGGATGTCTGTCCGCCAATAGATGGAGGGGTACTCATCCAAAGTTGATAAAGTTGCTCATCTCCAAGCTCTTGATTTTTGTTGATAGTATCCTCAGAAGTGTCATCTTGGCTTCTTCCTCCAGATTGAGCTCAACTTAAGGGACCAATGGTTTTTGGGCTAACGGAGACAACATCGTAGACAGGTTGGAGTGTTGAGTCTCTATTTGAGTCTCCACAGTTTTCAATTGGTTTTTGCTCCGCTCCATAAACTCGCCCCAGTCTAGTTCTTGCTCTTATTGCCTTGGCCATTGATTTTGCAATTTAGGTGGCTCATAAACATAATCATATTGGCCCTAGTTGGAGTTGCTCCCAAAATTAGTCCAAGGATTGCTTGCTGGCTTATGCACCCACAGACCACAGTCAATGATAGTGAAATAATCTCCAAGCATTATCTTGTCTTCCATGGTTCTTCTTGCTTTCTCAACTACAAAAATAAAATCAACTAGAAGTACATTGTTGGGAAGACATTAGTATTCAGGGGAAAATAAACAAAATAAAATAAAATAAATGTCTAAAGTAACTAGGATTTCTTTTCTTCCAATATTACTAAAATCACAAAATATCAAAAATTAATCCCCGGCAACGGCGCCAAAAACTTGTTACATTCAAAACACACTTAAGGGTAATGTACCCTGTCGCAGAAGTAATATAGGACGGAAGTTCAGATATCGTACCCAAGAGATTAATTTTGATAAGTACATGATGAAGCAAGTACTGGAATAGGGAAATCCTTATGCTATTCAGACTAATCAAGAACAAAAAAGAAATAAATAATAATAAAGCAATGGTAAAATATAATAAAAAGATAAGAAGAGAGTTTAGAAATCAAGAGTAAAGAGCCTAGAGCCATAGTTTCACTTGTGCTTTCAATACCGCCCAAATCTTAGTTCTATCTGGTTTCATTATTCCCTTCTCCGATTTCCGATCCCTCTAACTATTATTATCCTGTGGTCGTTAATCACTGATATTCTTTTCCTCAAACGGACTTACTGTTTGTCAGGCAGCAGTTGCGAACGACGTGGAAAGCATAAAGAACTGAGAAGTTTAAATAACCGGAATGTAACAATCGCAGTACGGTCGCTGCCAATTTCATTGGGCTTGATATCCAAAATATCAATCACTTGATTAAGAGCATGCAAAGGGTAGCTAATCCTAAGCATGGAATGAAGAGCAATAAGGTAAGGTAAAGCTAATTAGATAGTAACTTCGAAACCAAATAGAATTTGAATTAAAGCTAAGATATAGCAAAAGATATTTCAACTAACTCAAGATCCACCACAACTCTAGTGGTGAATTTAGCTACTCATAATGATAGAAAAAAACAAAATCAACAAAGGGAAACGCATCCTGAAGAATTGAAGAGGGAGAAGTTGTCTCCAACTTAATCTCCAGGTGCCAATCCTACTCTAGAAATCCAAACTACAAAAACTATGAAGTAGGAATCTAAAACTAAGAATAAAAGATGAAAAGAATGTAAATAAGGCAAAGCTTGCCAAAAGTTTCAAAGATATCTCTAAAGTGGCACAGAGGGCCTCTATTTATAACAAAATATGTGAACTGGGCCTTGAATTAGGTCTTCTGCGTCGCTAGCATGGGCGTTCACTTCATAATGTCAGGCCATGCTTAAGTTTGTCAGGGCGTACCAATTTCGTAGAACAACGTTCTAACGCACGCGCTGCAGCACGGGCGTGCTCTTTAAGATTGGGACCATGCTAGCTTTTGTCAGGCCTTTCTTCTCTGAGTTAGGCCATTCTTCCCTTTGTCACGGGCGTGCTGATGTTTGGCACAGCCGTGCTAAATCTTCATAGGTCAGCTTTCAGTCTTTTCGTAAGGCTTTGTTTGGATGGATGGTTTTGGAGGGTTGGCACTGGCGTGCTCTCGCATGGCATGGCCGTGCTAACCTCATAACATCAGTATTCTTCCCAATTTAGCTCTTAAAACCATCGTTAATCTTCATAAATTCATCGAATTGACTCTAAACGTCAATTCTGTCAAAATTTAAGTAAAAGGCGTGAAATACAATAATATATATCATAAGATGCATCGAAAATCACCCCTAATACCCCCTATAAAATGCACAGAATTGATGTTTATCAACTTCCCGCACTTAAACATTGCTTGTCCTCAAGCAATTATCTGGCTTAAAATAATTTTCAAAAGAAGCTTCAAATTTAAATTAAGGGAACCCAAAACAAACAGAGTTTTTCAAAATTGCAGGGATAATCAAGCAAGTATAATTTTCAAAAGAAAGCAGAGAGATTACCCAGTTGGAACTTTTAAATTCCTTGAAATCAAGCTTTTCAGAAGAAGAGAGGTTGCTCTACTCATAATCTCTTAGTGTATTGGGTAAAGACATAAAAGCACTCAAAGAAACTCAAATTACCATAAGCTTGTTCATCGACCAAATCTCCGCACTATAAACCATATGCATGCAGAAGAAGGTTGGGGTCTTTCATGGCTTGTAATGGGGCCAATGCATTAATGTCAGGTGAGGTAAAGAAAGAAAGGGATAATCAAAGGGCCAAATCAATAAAACAAAGTAATGACCCTTAGAAGCATAAAAGAACATAAAGTGCTTTGGCACCTTTTTCACAAAATATTCAAGGATCTACTACTTTTTGATCAACCTTTCCTTTCTTTCCTTTGCTATAAGCTCTTTCTTTTTCTTATTTTCTCTCTAATCTTTATTTTTCTATATTCAAATATATATTTTTATTTTTCTTTTTGAGAAGTGAGAAGCAATATATTTTTTTTTCTTTTTACTACCAGCTTATTTTTAACATTATTTTTGAAAAAGGATCCACCACCACACACTCCTATTGTTGCTCCGTTATATTTCCAAGAGGTCACCAAAAATAATTTTTAATTTTCAGAATAGGGACTAAAGAAGAGAATTTTCATAAAAGGGTCAAAATTGGGCAACCAGGGGGAAGTGTTTAACAAAACAAATGCGGGCTAGAAAGAATACCTAAGAGTGCCCCAACCAGAGTTCCACATGCATAAGTCAAATTTGCCTCGAGATGGTATCAGGACAAGTTTTATAATATTTTACCTGAGAATCGTACTCATCAAAGGAAAATGAAACTTTTATTTTTCACCCTTAGCTTGCCAATGCTGGGCATGCTGGAGCTGCACGCTCAAGCGTTCCCACGAATGAGCATGGCCTCCTACCACGCGTGCTTGCGAGCTAACACGCGTACCTCCACGCGTACACCTTCCACGATAAAACGTGCACCTTCCCCATGCTTGAGCGTCAAAATTTGAGCATTGGCTCACTCAACATCAAAATGTTAGGCGCTGATATGACCTGTTCTTTCCTGTTTCTTCGCGTTCTGGACCTGTTCCAAGGCTCAATTCCCTCAAATTTGGACCATAGCTCTATCAACCCATTAAGAACATACTTAAACTTTTAAACATGATTAACTCATGTCCTAAACCTTATTTGAGAAAACGGAGTTACACAATGGAGGGTCAAGATTGATCAAGTACCAAAAGGTGTTGATCAGAGGATTAAAGTAGGAAGATAAACCAAAAGTGGTTAATTTACTTTTCCATAAAAGGAAATTTTGATAGGATATTATTCAAGAGTTAATAAAGCTTAGGTATAGATGATAGTTAGTAGTATATTTGTATCTTGATTACACAAAAAGAGAATTAAAAGAATTCAAGTGTAACACTACACTTCATAACCGTGTAGCATTAGATATATATAGGACAAGAATTTTTCTTCATCAAATTAGTCAAATATATATGACATTTTGATTTGATTAATTGAAAGAAAAGTATGGCTAAGATTTAAAGTAGGCAAGATTAACCATAAATGGTTAAATTGCTTTTCTATAAATGGTAAAGATGAAAGGTTAGTAACACTTAGGAAAGCGCGAAAAGTAGTAATGAACTGCTTTCAGCTCCGGGACAAAACATCTTCCCGACCCCGAGCCCAAACTTTGAGACATAGCGGTCCCAATTAAAATAATAATATTTTTACCGATTCCGGTCCAAAACAACACATACAAGCTCAAACAAACATTTCATGGAATATGAGTTCTTTGTTTGAATTCAAAATAATTCTTACCTATAAGTAATTAACATTACTTATAATTTGCCAAATTGTATTTTCGAACAATTCACAAAAACAACTAATTACAGAAACAAAGTTTTCGCGGTGTTACACTTTCCCTTCATTGTTTTTTGAAGTCCTTGCATGATGTGACTCTTATGAATACATGGTCACTTTCTTGAAATTCAAAAGATCTTCATCTCTTAATGGCACAACTCTTTACTAAACCTTAAGGTATATCTTGGATTCCGGGTTTGATGTAATACTAGAAGGAACTCCACGTAATCAGTTGACTTCCCCTAACATACAACTAAGTCGACTTCTACAGAGAATATCTTATAGTGACACTAGGAAGTAAGTCAGCTTCGTTGACCCACCAATACTGGTCAATATAGATTCATATTCCTTAGGAGTCCTTGGCAATCTAACCGTGAAATTGATCACGGTACTATTTACTTCCACTCTAGGATATCCAGAGGTTGGAGCTTCTGTACCAACTTTTGATGCTCTATCTTGGTCTTTGAACAGATTGAGCAGTTTGCTACACTATACATTTAGTTGCGTCCTTCATTTTGGGATACCAATAGATCTTCTAAGGATCTAAAAGCACCATTGTCGCTCTTGGGTATGTACTCAATTTTGCTCTTGTGAGCCTCTTCAAGAATCTTATCCTTGATCTCCCAATCATCCAGTTCGCAAATCTTATCTTTGAATCTTACCATTTCATCAGCATCCTTACGAAACTCGGTCATTCTGTGTTACCCAATCAATTCTTTCCCTTCTTGAAGATACTAATCAACATGTTTTGTTCATCTCGAATCTGCTCTGTTAGCTTACTAGTGACCGCAATCCTACTCAACTGAAGACGGGCTGGACTCGATCCCATCGATAGTCTCCAATCCCTGAGTTGTTATGTCAGAACTATCTCCTTAGCCATCATTGAAGAAGCATGAAGGACTTTTCTACTTAAAGTGTTCACTACTACATTTATCATCCCCAACTGCCACAGAAACTCAAAATCATAATCTTTTAGAATTTCCGTCCATCCCCGTTGTCTCGTTTTCAACTCTTTCCGAAGAAACAGATATTTTAAACTCTTATGGCAACAGAACACCTCAAACTTAGCTTCGTTCAAGAAATGCCTCCAAAGCTTTATTGCAAACACAATTGCAACTGGCTCCAAGTTGTGAGTTGTATAGTTCCTCTTATGAGTCTTCAGCTGTGTCTAGGCATAGGCCAACACTTGTAACACCCCCCTTGGGCATTACATATTGAACACGTGCGGAATTAAATTTAAAAGAGAATTGCTGGTTACCTTCGGAAAAAGGATAATTTACTTTAAGTCATAAAACTCGGGTGTAAAAATTTTCGGCAGAATACTTCAGAAACATGATACACACATCACAATAATAAAATCACATTATACTCAACCACATACATAAACTGGATTTATTCACAAACCCTAAACCATCACATATAAGTTTTCCTGAAATTTTTTTTCCAGATAGAAGTTCCAAACTATACAGAGGTTTCCAAAATCACATATACCGACTTTCTCAATTTAAATATTGAAAATCCTAAGAGCTGGTTTGATAAAAGAACTCTACGGACAATAGAGCCTACTACCTGGCATACATCATACCAATGAGACTTGACCTCGTTGTCCGCAGTCCACATATCTTCGTCGTCGACATCAAGAAACGCAAGCTACAGGGTCCCAAAGTGACCCAAATGACCGTTGAGAAGCATTTGTACACGTATCCAAAAACACAACAGGGTGTCCAACATGTACAGGCAAGGGTGAGTAACCAATATATGGATTTAGATGCGATAACTACATGCACGACATACAAGATGACATATGAACATATGTAGTATCAACAGCAGAAGTAACACAAAACAACACACTAGGTAACATCTCCAACATGCATACCATAAATCGCAATATGTCATATTAATCAAATAGCAGCATAAGACATCTTTGAAAATAGAATAATGATGTACAGCAAGTAATTGTAATCATCAACAGCCATGCAATGCAATGCGATGTACATGACTCAATGCCATATGCCACAAGGGTAAACTATGACCCCTACTCCATGGAGCTAACAAAACGTCGGAGAGAATGAATGGGAGGACATGTTCCGGTTATTACCAGCCATGGGCAGGATGCTACAACCCTTCATAGCGTGCATGTATCTGGCTTTATGGAAACACTCTCCACTAAACATGAAAAGTACGAAATCTAGTAGAGGGTATCAGTGTATTGCACGGATTCGCCACGACACAGAAGAATCATCAACTGGTCTCATGTCAGCCCTTCCAACCCTGATACCTCCAAAGACCATTTAAGATCGTCACCGTAAGATTCGCACCAGCATCTAGGTGTAAGCTCAACTCCTAGGCTCAAGACCTTACAAACTCTTGCAATGAAATGCCAATGCTTACACAAAGTAGATGCGATAAAGCAATGTCTATCCACCGGATACACCTCATGGTTCTCTAAGGTTCTATTCCTTAGGAACTATACACGTCTTTGTATTATAAAACTTTTATCCACCGGGTAAATCTCGTGATCCCTCCGGGATCGAGTCATCATAAGACTGAAACAATTGAACGACTTTTCTTGGATCCGGACCACCGGTCCATTATCGAACTACTTTTTCAAAACCCAAAACGTTTCATGTTTGTGTTTGTGTCTTATGAATTATATCTCAAGTCCTAAGTGTCATGAAGAAGGATTGAGAATCCTCTTAGCTAAGTCTTTGATCCTGTCTAAGATATTAATTCCTTGTATTTCAAATAATGAAATAAATATTGATTCATTTAAGTCTTATGAAGTCATTGATGAACTAAGTCATCAACGGTATAGTGCATGGTCTTGTTCCACCATATACTATACTTAATTATCTTTTTTCTTTTGCACTAAGTTAATTACTTAACTTAGGTTTTCCATGCGTAAAACTTTATGAGTTTAGTTAAAAACTCTTGATTTGAGTCTTTGTAAACCGAAACCTTTCTAATTAAAAACTCATTTGATTTAAAAGAACTTTACTACTTGTTTGAAGTAACGTACCTTAACTAAATTGAAAAGAGTTTTTCTTACTAACTTAGTGTAAAACCATGATCTAAGTTAGTGTAAAAGAAAAGGGAATTTCATTTAGTTTTCACACCATGATTTGATTAATTCAAACTGGAGGACAAGGTCCTCTTTATACTTGGAAGATTTGAATGTTAACTTAGTTTCAAAGAGTGTGCCATCCCATTAATCCTAAGGTAACTTCATATTACCTTTACTTTCATGCAATCACTTTCATCATTTTACTTTTAAAACACTTAGTTAATTGGATAAACTAGGACTAAAGTAAAAATACATTTTCAACTTAGTAAAACATTTGTAGGTCAAAAATCTATTTGATCTTTGGATCAAAATCACTTCTTATTTTGAAGTATAAGTTACCCAAAACATTTTCTAACTTTCCAAACACATTGAAGGTTCAAGAACAACTCATGTTCTTCCTTTTTCTTAAGGTCAAGGCCGAATACTCCTACACATGGGATGTGAAGATTTTGCTTCACTAACTTGTCAAGTAATAGCTCAAAAGCTCACAATGTTATGATGAACAATAATCATACATCATTCCATCATAAACAAGCATAAAAATCCTTACTTGATCTAGAGATCAAAGTATGGTTTTCAACATACATGAAAACACTTTTCCATCCAAGCATACATCATCACAAATATATAATAGGCATAGAACATTATTACAATCACAACGAAGCTCAAACAGAGCTACACAAATCAATCATGGATAACATATAGTTATCGGGAAAAATCCCTCAGGCAAACTCCCCTTACCCGTTGAAGTTATCCTCCAAGCAAAAGTCGTCTGATCGGCCCGCAAATTCTCCCGATTTCTCGTCCGATTCAAACACATAATCCATTCAAACATTAACATTAACATTTAACAACACTAATTCTCCTAATCCTACCTATATAGGGCTCAGCCATGGAGCTATAAAAATAGCTAAGGATGTCCAAAAATTCCTATCTCTTGGATGAAGGATCAATAGGTACTCCTAACACCCAATTAAGTGCCATTACCCAAAAATTGAAACAAAACTTATACTTTCCCCAATATATAGGGTTCAGCCACTCCTTAATTAAAGGTTCTAGGGAAGTTCTTTGATCACATACTCTTGGATTCAAGACTCCCTAAACATGATAGAACTAAATCAAAGCTTATTATACTAAAGAAATGAACACAACTCTATTCACGCAAATGGATGAGATTCGGCCATGCTTACCCATTTGATCTAGGGAGCTCTTTTGGCTTCATGCTCTTAGATTATGAAAGAAGATGATGAAACTAGCTCATAGAAATTGGTTTGACATTAAAAGGATTTTTCTACAATTTCCTATGAATTTTTGAAGTTTAAGCTTCAAACTTAAACATAGCTTGAAACACATGATTCAATGGAGAAAAGATGAAGTTTGAGAGCTCAAGAATGGAGTTCCTACCTCCTTGGTGATGAGGATGAGCAAAGGATCAACTTTGCTTCACAACTTCCTTAAAGAATCTTAAGAGAAATGGAGAGAAAATGGAGGAGAAAGTTGAAGTGAAGGAGAAAGAAGTGAAGGAGATTATGAAGGAGGGGGAGGGCGTGGTGATGAGGATAAAGGGCAAGGAAGTCCACAAAAATTCACTTAAGGGGCAAAAGAGTCTTTTCACCTTAGGACCTAAGTGTAATTTCCACAAAAGTCAGGGGTATTTTGGTCTTTTCGCGTCCAAATATTTTGAAAATCATCATGACACTTGGCACGCTTCCTAGTGTGATTTGACTTGATGTGGTCCCATGTGACTTCGTGATTATCCGTTCACGAGTCTCGGTAAATCCATACGCATCTGTGTTCGTCCCCCGGTTTGAATTACACCTGAATAGTTTATATTATTTTCACTTTTTAATCTCAAGAACTGATTTTAGAAAAATTGTAGAGAATTCGGTTCTGAGATTAATTGTCTCGTTCACGAGTCAAAATTAGGTCTTTATAGTAGTAAAACACTACTGTCAGTGAAAAACGCAGATCGGGCTCTGTCTGAGTTTTCGACCCAAATTTTAACCATAGCTTCCTACGATAGCATAGAGCGTGACTATGGTCTCAGATTATTTTATTTCACTCTCTAGACCCTTCAATAAAATACAAACACATAAATACTGTTTAATTAGTATTAGAGAGTTTGAAAAATCTGGGTGCTACATTACTACCCCACTTAAAAAAAAAAATTTCGTCCTCGAAATTTCGTGACTCAAAACTTAACAGGATTTCTTAATCCCTAGGTTCCAGATTGTACCCTGTATGTAATCCTTCCCTAGGTGACATTGTAACCTAATGACAACCTCATACACATCCTCTGTTTGATTTACCAAAAAATCAAATCGCTTATCCTCAATTCCTACTGCTTCTCCTTAATACCTTACCTTAATTTCTCACACGTGAGAGGCATACTTAAACTTAGCCACTTCTCTTTCATTGCAAATTCATTCCGGAAGTCTTCCTCCGACATCCTTAACTCTTACTATTTACACCAAGATTCAACCCATGATACCCATTCCTTTTTACAATGCATCCATCAGTTCCTATCTAAGATATCTAACCTTAGTCTTAGTTCCTTTTGAACGTAGTCCACCTCTCCAATTAACATCATACTCACGCATCACAACCTTAAAGGGCTTGATTGCACCTCTTAATGCAACTAAAACCAAAAAGAAATCGCATCGAGTAGAATTATCCAAATTCATAGGTCTTGAACTTTTCTAACAACTTAGTTTTTACTCAGGAACTCTTCTTTTCTGCTTATATTCAGCTTAGGTAAAACTGCTAAGGACACTCTCTTATAAATCTTCAAACTCATATGATCCATATTAACCTCATACATTGATCATTACCCTAGGTCGCCCAACTACTATTGACTTATAGTAATTGTCTCACTTACTGAGATTGATCTTAAAGATTCACACCTTATCAATCACAACTATATCTTCCACTACGCCAGATTATGTCTTTGGAAGTGCACATACAATAGCGTTTTCAAGTGAAACACTGCGTTTAATGAGGCGGAGAATGTGCAATAGCGCTTCCTCATAAGTATGAGAATAGACAACGCTTCCTCAAGAAAGCGCTGTTAAAAGGTTGAAAAGGGAATAGACAGCGCTTCCTTGAGGAAGCGCTGTCTAAGGTATGAGAATAGACAGCGCTTCCTCAAGAAAGCGCTATCTTAGTGTGCCCTTAGATAGCACTTTCTCAAGGAAACGTTGTCTATTCTCCTTTTCCCTAATTAATATTTTCATAAAGTATACTTCCCCTTGCGCGCTCACACAAAACACACTCAAGGAATAGACAACGCTTCCTTGAGGAAGCGTTGTATAAGGTATGAGAATAGACAGCGCTTCCTCAAGAAAGCACTATCTTAGTGTGCCCTTAGACAGCGCTTTCTCAAGGAAGTGTTGTCTATTCTCCTTTTCCCTAATTAATATTTTCATAACGTATACTTCCCCTCGCGCGCTCACACAAAACACACTCACCACGGTTCATTCCCTCCATGCATAACCTAAGTTCAGAACCTCTCATCCTCCCCCAAACACCACTCTCACTCACCACTGCCACCGCAAGGACCATCGCGAGGACCACCGCAACCCTCTCAAACCCTAACCTTACTTGCATTGTTCGTGCACCTTCTCTCTTCACCCAACGCGCGCGAAAACCACCGCGAGGACTGAGACAACCCCACTTACGTAGGATAATCCCATTAGCCTCAGACCATTCTCGAATAGTAACATACATATGAACAGAAAGGCACATAATATCAGAGTAAACGTAGCAGGATAAACCAAAACACATGGATACGAGTAATACTAGTGTATACATGGTGGCCCCATCAGGAGGGCTATAAAGGAACATAAAGAAAACTGAAAATCAACATACATCTAAAGACTTCAAAAAAGAAGAAACTCTCAAAGCTCACCACTACTCTCTCCCCAGCCAACTCTCAAAATACATAAAAACCTTCCCACATCGTCCTAGAGACGCATTGGCTGGCATCTCACCCTCAGTGGTGAGGATACGCTGAGCTACCTTGTGAGTACACCTATAAAACCGCGATCTCGAGTCCATCCTGGTGCTCTGCTGGCTCTTCGTCTGCTCGTAAAGCGAACACCTACATACATACAAGGAAAGAACAAGGAGATAAGATATACAACACATGTATAACAGGGATAATGCAACGTAGATTATATAGTAAACACAACCATCCTTAATTATATCATTTAAGATCAACACTCAGACTATATGCATCTCGTTCCTACATGCATGTTGTAACGCCCCGATTTTCACGTTTTCTATTTCTTCAGTATTTAAATATTTTTATTTTATTCGAGATCTTAGGAATGGAAATAAAATATTCCGAGACCATAGTCATGCTCGACGATATCGTAGGAAGCTACGATTAAGTTTTGAGTCGAAAACTCAAACGGAGTCTGGTCTGCATTTTTACACTGACAGTATGATTTTACTACTCAGAAGACCTCAGATGGACCCGTGAAAGAGACAGTAAGTTTTAGTATTCGATTATCTACGTTTTGGTTAAATTTCGTAAAAATTTCAGAAAAATCACTTCCTGACCTTCGTTCAGGCGGAATCCTCAATCGGGTGACGAACAGAGCAACATATGGATTTACCGGGACTCGCCAACAGATAATCTTGATATCACATCATCCCAGGACACTTGGGAGAATATGCCAGAGTCGTCATGACGTTCGGAGATATCTGGACGCAAAATGACCAAAATGCCCCTAAGCTTAGTCTTTTACACTTTTACCATTATACCCTTTTGGCAAATGACCTTTTTACCCTTAAGTGAACTTTTAAGAGGCTGAACTCAGCCCCTCACTTCATCATTTTCGCACAGCCCCTCATCCTTAGAAGCTCCATAGTTGTTCTTGAGAGAAAACTCCATTTTCACCTAGAAAAGCTTGAGTTTTTGTTGGAATCACTTGATTCCTTGAGCAATCTTTCTTCATTTCAAGGTAAGATCACTTATATGATCTCTTAGCTTCTTGAATCTTTCTTTATTTCAAGATCAATCTTCATTTTCATGAAAATAATTTCTTAGATCCAAAACTTTGAAAATCCATAGGAAATTGTAGAAAAATCCTTTTGAGGTAAGACCAAGTTCTTTGAACTCACATCATCATTCTCTACCTAAACCTAAGAGCTTATGATTCAACTCTCATCATAGCTCAAAAAGCATTTTTGGCCGAACCCTTTTGGATGATGATGAATAGTGTTTTCATCAATTTTTGATTTTTAACACTTGATTTCATCCTTAGCTTTCCTAATGCCTTTAAATCCATGAAATGGAAAACCAAAACCAATTCCTAACCTTTTTAACCTAGGGTAGCCGAAATCCTCTTTGTTAAGATTGTTGAGATTGGCTTTGATTGTTGTTTAATGTTGGATTGTTGTGCTGTTATAGTTGTTGACGATTATCAGGAGGTTCACAAACCGATCAACCGACTTTGATCCGGGAATTTGCTCTTCAACAGGTATGGGGAGAAGAACCTCATCACACCAAGATGGTGGTAGTGAGAATGGTTGTTTGATTTTACGTGTGGGTGAAACCCTTTAGTTTGGGTTCACTTTTATATGTTAAGTTTTGTTAAGTTCTCTTGGAGAACAAGATTGTCATGATGAGTTTATGCTTGAGTATGTTGTACTGTGCTTTAGCATATGTTGATGAAGATATGATTGAATAAAAATCATTTTCATGTATGTTGGAAAACCTACTTTGATCACTAGATCAAGTATGGACTTTTATTGTTGATTATGAGACCATAATGTGTGATGGCTTGGATGTTTGATTATTGATTATGATGTAGTAATGTGTATTATGGTTATCATGATTGTGTAAGTATTGTGAGCCATACTTTGATTGGTTGATGAAGTAAAACTTCACATTGATTCCTAGTTGGCCATTAGCCATGACCTTGAGGAAAGGAAGGATATGAATAGTTCTTGGACAAGTCAAGTTTTGATGTCAAGAAAGTGTTTTCAATAACTTGTGTTTTTCAAACAAAAACCCTAAGTGTCTTTAAATGGAATTAAATCTCAAAGTGCTTTCACCAAAGTGAAACATGTTTTATACCTTATCCTTAGTTCATCTATCTAATCAAGTGACTCAAAATGAGAAAAGAAGTGGTTTCATGAAGAGAATCAAAATGGTTCCCTAAGGTTGATGTCTTGTTTTAAGGCAACTATTCGCTAAGCGAATTTACTTCCGCTAAGCGAAAACAGGGAAAGTCTAAGTTGGGCATCACTGCCTCACTTTCGCTAAGCGAATTCATATTCGCTAAGCTAACCAATCGAGTTTCTCTACGCGAATTACGTCTCGCTGAGCAATCCAGAGAAGTCTCCAAAGGAGGTATAACCGCCTCCATTTCGCTAAGCGAAGTTATACTCGCTAAGCGAAGAAAGTGAAATTTCGCTACATGAATTCTGTTTTGCCGAGCGATCCAGACGTGTTTCCAAAGAGGTGTAACCGTCTGTACTTGCGCTAAGCGAATACATATTCGCTAAGCGAATACAATACATTTCGCTACGTAATTTATGTCTCGCCGAGCGATCCAGAGGAGTTCCGAAAGAGGCATTATTGTTTCAATTTCGCTAGGCGAATGTAATTTCGCTAAGCGAATTCCATGTTCAGAAAATGCTAAGAATAGAGTAAGTAAGTGTTTCAAAGATTGGTCAAATCAAATGAGTTTTTAATTGAGAAGTTGTTCTGGTTTACAAATGTTTTGGGTTTTGAAACAGTAGTTCGATGACGGACCGGTGATTCGGATTCCGATTAGTCGTTCAATTGTTTCAGTCTTGTGATGACTCGATCCCGGAGGAATTACGAGATCTATCCGGTGGATAAGGTTTTGTTTTTCAAAAAAACACGTATAGTTCCTAAGGAAGAGAACCTTAGTAGACTTCGAGGTTTATCCGGGGGATAGACATTGCTTGATCGCATCTGCTTTGTGTAAGCATTGGCATTTCATTTGCATAATTGTAAGGCCTTGAGCCTAGGAGTTGAGCTTACACCTTGATGCGGGTGCGAATCTTACGGTGACGATCTTCAATGGTCTTTTTGGAGGTATCAGGGTTGGAAGGGCTTACATGTGACTAGTTGGTAGCTCTTCTGTGTCGTGGCGAATCCGTGCAATACACTGATATCCTCTACTAGATGCCGTACTTTTCATGTTTGGTCGAGAGTGTTTCCGTAAAAGCCAGATACGTGCACGTTACGAATGTTGTAGCATCTTGCCCAAGGCTGGCGCGCACGGAACATGTCCTCCCATTCACTCTCTCCGAATGTTTTGTTAGCTCCATGGAGTAGGGATCAGAGTAGTACCCAGTGACATTGACATTGAGTCATCTACATTGCATTGCATAGCTATTGATGTTTACATTTACTGTTATACATCGTTGTACCGGTTAAGAGTACCTTATAATATACTGTTAACTGCTTAACATGATATTATGCCGTCAACTGCTTAATATGTTTGACATTGAGAATTCTTGTAAGCATGTTGGGTACGCTGTTACCCGGTGAGTCGTCCCGTTTTTACTACTGCTGTTTTGTTGTGTTGATGAACGGGAATCTCACCCATATCTATATGTTTTCTGTTGGTACTTGCTATTGCTGTTTGAACAGATGGACGTGACGATGGTTCAGCCCAGTAGTTTCCTTGAGCCCTGAGGCGGACCTTTTTTTTGTGGTCTAGTTTTGTTGTCGACCAGACTAAGTCAGTGTTTGTAGTACCTTTTGGGAGCTACGACTCCTAGTACTTATTGTATCTTTTTGTGTCAGTTATACATTAGACCTATGTCTGTATATAGTATTATTTCTTTTCTGTTTATGTCCCTGTATTTATTATGCATTATGTTCTAGAAATGCATGGCGAACCTAAGTTCGTTATTTGTATTATTTACCTTTACTAAATCCCATTGCATCTTGCGAAAAGAAAAAAAAGAAAACCGTATTTTCCGCATTAAGAAATATTTTCGGCCTTATAAACGTTCGGGAATGTGACACTCGGGAAAGGGTGTTGCATTGTTTGGTATCAGAGCTGGCCCAATCTTTTTGGGGTTGTAGGTTATGGTCTGTCTTGTTTGTGTTGTGTTCTCTGTGTGTTTCTCTATTGTTTGCTTTAGTTGTGGTTCTTGAGTTTGACAGTTCTAGTTTTGAAGGTAGCAATGGCTGCTCAAAACCTGACTGCTGCTGTGAACGCCATACGGGAAATGGCTACTGCTATGGTTCAACGTGACGAAATAGCTACCGGAGGTAGAGGACTGGACGAATTTCTTCGTCGGAATCCACCTCAATTCAAAGGTGAATTCAATCCTGAGTTGGCTGAACGCTGGATCCAAACGCTGGAGAAAATATTTGGAGCGATGAGATGTACTGAGAATGACAAGGTTGTCTATGCAACCTATATGCTGGTGGAGGATGCTGAATACTGGTGGGAAGGAGCCCGTCAGATGCTGATTCACGATCAACAAGCTGTGGATTGGAATGCTTTTAAGGGAAAATTCCTGGAGAAGTATTTTCCTGCGAGTGCAAGACATGAGAAAGAGATGGAGTTTCTCCAGCTGAGACAAGGGGGAATGACCGTAGCTGAATATGGGGCTAAGTTTGAAAGTCTAGCAAAGTTCTCAAATTACTTTCTGTACAACCCAAGAGAGGAGTGGAAGTGCAGAAAATTCGAAGGAAGTCTAAGGATCGACTTGAAGAGAGCTATAGTTCCATTGGAAATTTCTGTTTTTCCGAGGCTAAGGGAAAAGTGTCATCTGATCGAGAGTTTGGAGCCCAAGGACAAGCGGGTACTGAGTTCTGGACCGAGCAAGTTTCAGAGAGGAAGCGGTGGTCGAGACAACAAATCTCGATGGAAGCCGTATGCAAAGCAACAAGATCGACAACAACGCTTTGCGGGAGGAAGCAGTGGGAGTTTCGGTTAGTCTGGAAACGCCCCAACCAAGTGCATGAAGTGTGGAAAGAGCAATCACATCACCAGAGATTGTTCGATCAAAGGGATTATCTGCTTCAAGTGTGGGAAGCCGGGACATATCTCACGTGAATGCATGCAACCAAAATTGGAACATTCTGTCAACAATGTCCAAGCTGCAAGGCCTAAGATGAAGGGCAGAGTCTACACTATGGGAGGTGCTGAAGCTTCTCAAAATGAAGACTTGATCCAAGGTCAGTGTGTCATGGAAGGTAAAACCTTAACTGTACTGTTTGATTCAGGCGCAACGCATTCCTTTATTGCCTATGACTGTGTGAATCTGTTGGGATTACCTATGTCTTCTTTACCTTTTGATTTGGTAATTTCTACGCCTATTGCAAAGCCTGTTATAACTGCTAAAGTTTGTTTGAACGGTTCTATTTCTGTTAAAGGTAGAACATTTTTGATTGATTTGATCTGTTTGCCTCTTTCGCAAATGGATGCAATCTTAGGAATGGATTGGTTATCTTCTAATCATATCATGTTAGACTGTGCAAATAAAACCTTAGTTTTTCCTAGTTGTGAGAATTCTGGATTTTTGACTGCCAACCAAGGAAATGCTTCTTTGAGAGAAGGAGCTCAAGGATACATGTTACTATCTTCTTTGGAGGTCAAGAGCGAGCTAGTCTTAGAGCGCATACCTGTCGTGAATGAGTTTCCGGAAGTCTTTCCTAAAGACGTACCAGGTTTGCCGCCAGTTCGGGACATCGAGTTTGCGATCGATCTTGTGCCAGGAACAGGACCAGTGTCTATGGCACCGTATCGTATGGCACCTGCTGAGTTGGAAACTTTGAAGGAACAGTTGGTAGACTTATTGGGGAAGCAGTTTGTTAGACCCAGTGTGTCGCCGTGGGGAGCACCTGTGCTGTTGGTGAAAAAGAAAGATGGAACATCTCGTTTATGTGTGGATTATCGCCAGTTGAATAAGGTTACTATTAAGAACAAGTATCCACTTCCGAGGATAGATGACTTGATGGATCAATTGAGGGGAGCGGCAGTTTTCTCCAAGTTTGATTTGCGATCGGGTTATCACCAGATTCGTGTGAAGGCAGAAGATATACCGAAGACAGCGTTTCGAACACGCTATGGGCACTATGAGTATCTTGTGATGCCGTTTGGTGTGACGAATGCTCCAGCCGTATTCATGGACTATATGAATAGGATTTTCGTCCCTACCTGGATAAATTTGTCGTTGTCTTCATAGATGACATACTTATCTATTCACGAGACCAGGAAGAACATGCTGAACATCTTAGTGTGGTTCTTTAAGTTCTGAAGGAGAAACAGTTGTATGCCAAGTTGTCCAAGTGTGAGTTTTGGCTCGACGAAGTGCAGTTTTTGGGTCATGTAATTTCAAAGGAAGGAATTGCTGTAGATCCGTCGAAAGTCGAAGCAGTTCTTGAGTGGGAAAGACCAACCACAGTGACTGAGATACGCAGTTTTGTGGGTTTGGCTGGGTATTATCGGAGGTTCATTGAGGGATTTTCTAAGATTGTAGGACCTCTTACCCAATTGACGAGGAAGGACAAAACGTTTGAATGGACTGAAGCTTGTGAGCAGAGTTTTCAGGAGTTGAAGAAGAGGCTAACTACATCGCCAGTGTTGATATTGCCAGATCCAAGCGAACCTTTTGATGTGTACTGTGATGCTTCATACCAAGGATTAGGTTGTGTTCTAATGCAGAATCGGAAGGTGGTAGCATATGCCTCGAGACAATTGAAAGTGCATGAGAAGAATTACCCAACTCATGATCTGGAGTTAGCAGAGGTAGTCTTTGCGTTGAAGATTTGGAGGCATTACTTGTATGGTTCAACGTTCAATGTCTTCAGCGATCATAAGAGCTTGAAGTATCTGTTCGATCAGAAGGAGCTCAATATGAGACAAAGACGGTGGCTGGAATTTTTGAAGGACTATGACTTCCAGTTACAGTATCATCCGGGAAAAGCTAATATGGTAGCGGATGCCCTGAGTAGAAAAGTGTTACATGTGTCTGCCATGATGGTTAAGGAACACGAGCTGTTGGAACAGTTCAGGGATATGCATCTGTCCGTGGTTAGTATGCCAGGAAGACTGTGTGTAGGTATGGTTACGGTATCTTGTGATCTGATGGATCAGATTCGGGAGAAACAAGTATACGACCGGTATCTGGAGAAAGAGCGGAGGAATCTAAAGAGAGGAATGACGTCGGGATACAAAGAAGGAACAGATGGAATCCTAAGACGAGGAGAACGGGTTTGTGTGCCAAACAACCCAGAGATAAGGAGGTTAATTCTGGTCGAAGCTCATAGAAGCAAGTTAAGTATACATCCAGGGTCAACCAAGATGTACCAAGACCTGAAGCGGTTGTTTTTGTGGCAAGGCATGAAAAGAGATGTAGCCGATTATGTGGCATCTTGCTTAGTGTGTCAGAAAGCAAAGGTTGAACATCAGAGGCCAGCTGGAATGTTACTTCCGTTGGATATCCCAGAGTGGAAATGGGACGGCATAGCAATGGATTTCGTAACATGTTTGCCAAGGACACCTAAAGGATACGATTCCATTTGGGTTATAATTGATAGGCTTACGAAATAAGCTCATTTTCTACCGATTAATCTCAAGTATTCTATGGAAAAGCTTACTCAGATTTATATCAGTGAGATTGTGAGACTGCATGGAGTACCTTCAAGTATCATATCGGATAGAGACCCGCGATTTACTTTGCGTTTTTGGCAAAGTTTACATGAAGCTTTAGGAACGAAGTTACGATTAAGTTCGGCTTACCATCCTCAAACTGATGGACAATCGGAAAGGACGATTCAGTCGTTAGAAGATCTGTTGAGGGCGTGTATGTTGGAACATGCCGAAAGTTGGGAGAATTTCCTACCGTTGATAGAGTTTACCTACAACAACAGTTATCATTCGAGTATAGGGATGGCACCCTACGAAGCTTTATATGGACGACGTTGCAGAACACCTTTGTGTTGGTACCAAGATGGAGAAAGTGCTTCATTAGGACCTGAACTAGTGCAACAAACAACTGAGAAGGTAAAACTGATTCAAGAGAAGATGAGGATAACTCAGAGCAGACAGAAGAGTTATGCGGATAAAAGACGTAGGCCACTTGAGTTCGAGGAAGGGGATCATGTGTTTTTGAGAGTCACTCCGATGACTGGGGTGGGCAGGGTCCTGAAGTCCAGAAAACTCACTCCAAAATTCATTGGACCTTACCAAATTCTTCGTCGGATAGGTCCAGTAGCTTACCAAATAGCTTTACCGCCTTTTCTATCCAACCTTCATAATGTTTTTCATGTTTCACAATTGCGAAAGTATATTCTTGATCCCAGTCACGTCATAGAGTCTGATTCAGTACAACTAAAGGATAACCTAACCTATGAGACATTGCCGGTTAAGATCGAGGACAGGAGGATAAAGAAACTGCGAGGGAAGGAGATAGCTTTAGTCAAAGTTATCTGGAACGAGACTACAGGTGATGCTACCTGGGAAAGAGAAGAGGACATGCGACAACAGTATCCGAGTTTGTTTTAAGAGGTACGTATAATTTCGAGGACGAAATTCTTTTAAGAGGGGTAGGAATATAACGCCCCGATTTTCACGTTTTCTATTTCTTCAGTATTTTAATATTTTTATCTTATTCGAGGTCTTAGGAATGGAAATAAAATTTCCGAGACCATAGTCATGCTCGACGATATCGTAGGAAGCTACGATTAAGTTTTGAGTCGAAAACTCAAACGGAGTCCGGTCTGCGTTTTTACACTGACAGTAAGATTTTACTGCTCAGAAGACCTCAGATGGACCCGTGAACGAGACAGTAAGTCTTAGAATTCGATTCTCTACGTTTTGGTTAAATTTCGTAAAAATTTCAGAAAAATCACTTCCTGACCTTCGTTCGGGCGGAATCCTCAATCGGGTGACGAACGGAGCCACATATGGATTTACCGGGACTCGCCAACAGATAATCTTGATATCACATCATCCCAGGACACTTGGGAGAATATGCCAGAGTCGTCATGACGTTCGGAAATATCTGGACGCAAAATGACCAAAATGCCCCTAACCTTAGTCTTTTACACTTTTACCATTATACCCTTTTGGCAAATGACCTTTTTACCCTTAAGTGAACTTTTAAGAGGCTGAACTCAGCCCCTCACTTCATCATTTTCGCACAGCCCCTCATCCTTAGAAGCTCCATAGTTGTTCTTGAGAGAAAACTCCATTTTCACCTAGAAAAGCTTGAGTTTTTGTTGGAATCACTTGATTCCTTGAGCAATCTTTCTTCATTTCAAGGTAAGATCACTTCTATGATCTCTTAGCTTCTTGAATCTTTCTTTATTTCAAGATGAATCTTCATTTTCATGAAAATAATTTCTTAGATCCAAAACTTTGAAAATCCATAGGAAATTGTAGAAAAATCCTTTTGAGGTAAGACCAAGTTCTTTGAACTCACATCATCATTCTCTACCTAAACCTAAGAGCTTATGATTCAACTCTCATCATAGCTCAAAAAGCATTTTTGGCCGAACCCTTTTTGATGATGATGAATAGTGTTTTCATCAATTTTTGATTTTTAACACTTGATTTCATCCTTAGCTTTCCTAATGCCTTTAAATCCATGAAATGGAAAACCAAAACCAATTCCTAACCTTTTTAACCTAGGGTGGCCGAAATCCTCTTTGTTAAGATTGTTGAGATTGGCTTTGATTGTTGTTTAATGTTGGATTGTTGTGTTGTTATAGTTGTTGACGATTATTAGGAGGTTCACAAACCGATCAACCGACTTTGATCCGGGAATCTGCTCTTCAACAGGTATGGGGAGAAGAACCTCATCACACCAAGATGGTGGTAGTGAGAATGGTTGTTTGATTTTATGTATGGGTGAAACCCTTTAGTTTGGGTTCACTTTTATATGTTAAGTTTTGTTAAGTTCTCTTAGAGAACAAGATTGTCATGATGAGTTTATGCTTGAGTATGTTGTAGTGTGCTTTAGCATATGTTGATGAAGATATGATTGAATAAAAATCATTTTCATGTATGTTGGAAAACCTACTTCGATCACTAGATCAAGTATGGACTTTTATTGTTGATTATGAGACCATAATGTGTGATGGCTTGGATGTTTGATTATTGATTATGATGTAGTAATGTGTATTATGGTTATCGTGATTGTGTAAGTATTGTGAGCCATACTTTGATTGGTTGATGAAGTAAAACTTCACATTGATTCCTAGTTGGCCATTAGCCATGACCTTGAGGAAAGGAAGGATATGAATAGTTCTTGGACAAGTCAAGTTTTGATGTCAAGAAAGTGTTTTCAATAACTTGTGTTTTTCAAACAAAAACCCTAAGTGACTTTAAATGGAATTAAATCTCCAAGTGCTTTCACCAAAGTGAAACATGTTTTATACCTTATCCTTAGTTCATCTATCTAATCAAGTGACTCAAAATGAGAAAAGAAGTGGTTTCATGAAGAGAATCAAAATGGTTCCCTAAGGTTGATGTCTTGTTTTAAGGCAACTATTCGCTAAGCGAATTTACTTCCGCTAAGCGAAAACAGGGAAAGTCTAAGTTGGGCATCACTGCCTCACTTTCGCTAAGCGAATTCATATTCGCTAAGCTAACCAAACGAGTTTCGCTACGCGAATTACGTCTCGCTGAGCGATCCAGAGAAGTCTCCAAAGGAGGTATAACCGCCTCCATTTCGCTAAGCGAAGTTATACTCGCTAAGCGAAGAAAGTGAAATTTCGCTACACGAATTCTGTTTCGCCGAGCGATCCAGAGGTGTTTCCAAAGAGGTGTAACCGTCTGTCCTTGCGCTAAGCGAATACATATTCGCTAAGCGAATACAATACATTTCGCTACGCGATTTAGGTCTCGCCGAGCGATCCAGAGGAGTTCCAAAAGAGGCATTATTGTTTCAATTTCGCTAGGCGAATGTAATTTCGCTAAGCGAATTCCATGTTCAGAAAATGCTAAGAATAGAGTAAGTAAGTGTTTCAAAGATTGTTAAAATCAAATGAGTTTTTAATTGAGAAGTTGTTTTGGTTTACAAACGTTTTGGGTTTTGAAACAGTAGTTCGATGACGGACCGGTGATTCGGATTCCGATCAGTCGTTCAATTGTTTCAGTCTTGTGATGACTCGATCCCGGAGGAATCACGAGATCTATCCGGTGGATAAGGTTTTGTATTTCAAAAAAACACGTATAGTTCCTAAGGAAGAGAACCTTAGTAGACTTCGAGGTTTATCCGGGGGATAGACATTGCTTGATCGCATCTGCTTTGTGTAAGCATTGGCATTTCATTTGCATAGTTGTAAGGCCTTGAGCCTAGGAGTTGACCTTACACCTTGATGCGGGTGCGAATCTTACGGTGACGATCTTCAATGGTCTTTTTGGAGGTATCAGGGTTGGAAGGGCTTACATGTAACCAGTTGGTAGCTCTTCTGCGTCGTGGCGAATCCGTGCAATACACTGATATCCTCTACTAGATGCCGTACTTTTCATGTTTGGTCGACAGTGTTTCCGTAAAAGCCAGATACGTGCACGTTACGAATGTTGTAGCATCTTGCCCAAGGCTGGCGCGCACGGAACATGTCCTCCCATTCACTCTCTCCGAATGTTTTGTTAGCTCCATGGAGTAGGGGTCAGAGTAGTACCCAGTGACATTGACATTGAGTCATCTACATTGCATTGCATAGCTATTGATGTTTACATTTACTGTTATACATCGTTGTACTGGTTAAGAGTACCTTATATTATACTGTTAACTGCTTAACATGATATTATGCCGTCAACTGCTTAATATGTTTGACATTGAGAATTCTTGTAAGCATGTTGGGTACGCTGTTACCCGGTGAGTCGTCCCATTTTTACTACTGCTGTTTTGTTGTGTTGATGAACGGGAATCTCACCCATATCTGTATGTTTTCTATTGGTACTTGTTGTTGCTGTTTGAACAGATGGACGTGACGATGGTTCAGCCCAGTAGTTTCCTTGAGCCCTGAGGCGGACCTTCTTTTTGTGGTCTAGTTTTGTTGTCGGCCAGACTATGTCAGTTTTTGTAGTACCTTTTGGAAGCTACGACTCCTAGTACTTATTGTATCTTTTTATGTCAGTTATACATTGGACCTATGTCTGTATATAGTATTATTTCTTTTCTGTTTATGTCCCTGTATTTATTATGCATTATGTTCTAGAAATGCATGGCGAACCTAAGTTCGTTATTTGTATTATTTACCTTTACTAAATCCCATTGCATCTTGTGAAAAGAAAAAAAAAAAACCGTATTTTCCACATTAAGAAATATTTTCGGCCTTATAAACGTTCGGGAATGTGACACTTGGGAAAGGGTGTTGCACATGTCGGCCGGTACTAATCACCCTCCTAAGGGAACATCTTGTCCGCACATTGGACAATAACTTGGTTTGTCCCAGTAATCCGTTTCGCTCGCCGTGACCCATAAGAGTGCATCACCGGTCAACTGTCCCTGGCAAAGAGGGTTATCTGGGCCTCCTCGGAAGGTCCACCGGCAACTGGAAAGACTCAGGGTCCAGTCGAGATGGTAGGACGTGCTCAGGACCGCCACGACACGATAGGAGCCACCATACCGATCTCATGTGGGTACACCTGTGTCCAGTATATCCCCCAGGTCACACAGACCTTCCCTTCCGTTTTTCGCTCCCGCACTCGGTGCACCAACCTCGTGTGTCCCATACCACAGGGCTCGCTACTTGGCATCATGTGCAAATGCTATGCATGTCATCCATCTCTCTTGAGCTGATGTCGTAACACATGCGAACTTGCTCTTAGCAACACGAGCTCTAAGCTCCAACTGTATCATATGAGCTCCAAGCTCCACTGTAACCATATGAGCTCCAAGCTCCCATTATAACTTACGAGCTCTAAGCTCCATAATCTCAAATCATGACTATCAGCTCAAACGTCCACAATGGGATCAAAGCCCTAAACAAGCTAAACCTCCAAGTTGTCATACATACATACATCTCAATGCAATACAACAATCTATCATTATCATGCTCAATGAAATAATAACCATATCAATCTTCCACATGATATCCTCATCAACATATTATGCATAAACATATAACATCATATAATCCATACTATTGAGCACATCATTGTACACTTAGAACGCATAAAGTATATAGTCATTTTATCACGCATATCATTCTAAGCTTATAACACATAAATCACATAGGACACATAGTCACAATCACATCAAACATATCAATCATCCATCCAATCATAGTCATCTAGCCTAGGGTGTATTCTTAGTGGTGATAGCCCAAAGATACCTGCACCTGGGGTCTAGGTACTTTGTCAGGGCTCAACCTTACGTAGGGTTTAGGGTTCCCCTACACTATACAATATATATACAATCAAGCTATATAAGCTACTCTTGCCTCCCCATGTGTGTACTCTTTCTCCCCACCTTAGAGCAATGTAACAACTTTCACGAGCTCACGAGCACTTGCTCACGGTTGTAGTCCCGTTTCTCCAATACAGTTTGGAGCAATTGAACACGATCTTATCCTTCACAACAAATCATCATCACAATTAGTATAATCAAACAAAACTCACCTAGTTCATAGGAACTAGGGTCCGGCCCCATAAGTAGGAAAATGCTAGAAGTGTTAAAATTTCACAAACTCTTGGATCTATGATCCTTAAGCATAGAGAAAGCTAGTGTAAGTCATTGGATTCAAGAATTTGAAACAAATCCCTTGATATGGCCAAGTAGGGTTTTGCCCCTCTTTATGAACATAAGGGTAGGAAAGGTTTTTCTGTTTCAATTCTTTTGGGATTCAAAGACATCTAAGTGTGATAGAATCAAAACAACACTTCTTTAATAAAATTTGGAATAAAACCTCATGATTTCTCCTACATGAAGAATTCGGCCCTCACATAGAAAAATAGGTTAGAGAGCTTTTGTGGTTACAAACTCTTGGATTATGAAAGAAGACATTGAATCTAAATCAAGAAAATTGGTTTGACATTAAAATGATTTTTCTACAATTTTTCATGAATTTTTGAAGTTTAAGCTCAACATAGAACGCATAGAGTTTCTATGGCAAGAAATGGAGATTTAGAGCTCAAGAAGAGATCTCTACCTCTTAGATGATGAAGAAGATCAATCTAAGCAAATTTGCTTCACAAAGTTCTTGGAGATCTCTTGAAGAATTAAAGACAAATTGGAGTAGAAGCTTGAAGATGTGTGGAACTTGAAGTTGACGAAGAAGGAAAAAGAGAGAGTAAGGAGAGAGAGGGATGGCGCGCAAAGAGAAAAGGAGGGACGATAAGGGTCCTTATATACTAACCTTCAAGGTTAGGATGGTCATTTCTTTTAAGGCTAAAATTGGACTTTCACCAAAAGTTGTACTAGAAACTTCAACACTTGAACTTAAAGAATAAAGTGAAGGAGAAAGGAATATGAGATGGAATATGTATATATGAATGGCGTGGGTTTTATATGAAGGAAGGGTAAGGATTGTATAAAAATTACTTAAGGGCAAAAAGGTCATTTCTTTTAGGGGCAAAATTGTCATTTCTACACCATAATCATTACTATGGTGAGTCACCCATGTGACTCACCCTTGGCCATCATTATCATGGTGAGTCACTCATGTCATCATTACATAAGGATAAGGATAAGTAAGGATAAGGTAAGGTGGCTTTGAAAGCGACTTTATGCTTATCCGTTACCGGTTCCAGTAATCCCGTACGCAGACCGGGTTTTGTTTGAATCGTCAATTCAAACCTTAACCATAATTCTCTACCAGTAATGTAGAGTAAGAATATATCTGGGTTGTATTCAAAAATGGACATGTAGAGATAAAATTAAACACAAACACCGGACGAGACGTGGTTCTTGAATGTGATTAGTCAATGGATGAGTCATCACCATGACTTATCACCATCATGATTACTCCACCATGACTCATCATCATGAGTCATTCATATCGTGATTACTTTTCTAAAGTAGTCATGATTACTTCTCCAAAACATCTGGATATTTACAACTTTGCCACTGTGACTCAGATAAGATCCATATACTTTACTGATGTGAAAATTAGGATGTTATAAGGACCAATGTGCTCTCTGGCCTTGCAAGCCCTCCTCTTCATTTTAAGCTCCCAAGTAACACCCCTCTCTTCCCTGCAACCCCCCTCATTCCCTGTATACTATGTTGTTCTCTGCTTCCCTATATTCATTTAAGAAAAATATCATACTATTGTACGTGTTGTTCTCTCTTTTTCTCTATCTTTCTCTCTTAATAATGTGCCATACTGTTTGATATTGGGAATGAAATTCTGGGAACAAAAAGCTTGAGTTTGCTACTGTTAATAGAAATTCAAATGAGTTTGATAAAATGCAATGATGAGATGAGTTTGTTATTTTAGAAATTAAGGGTCTGTAACTATGAACTTGTATCAAAATTGTTTATCCTGTAAACCATTCTTGAACAGGTATTAGCTTTGTACATTTGGTAATTAGTTTCTTTTGCAGTACTTTAGTTGGAACTTCTACATAATTTGTGGACAATTTTGTGTGCGCATAATTTTAAGCTTAGTAGAGTTGTATGGAACTATTAAGAACAGTGTTATGGCTTGAGAGCATACCTATTTTACCTGATATATAGTTTGTAGTCACTGACAGAGTGGTATATTGGTATATAATGAGTAGTCACTAGACTTCAAACTAGGAGATTTTTAAATAGTAGCTTGGAAAAAGCAAACGCCCTATGAGTAACCATTTAGTCATATCTTGCACCACACAGCCATAAGGAAGCCTCCTGTAGTTCACATTAGATTATATTGTTAATATTTGGAATGTATAAATTATACTTTTAATATTGGGAATGTATTTTAAAAATGGATTTTTGGTGTTACAGGTGTGTTTTCTTTGATACTATTCTGAGTTCTGAGTTTTCTTCGTTGTTTGCAGCTTCTGTGAGGTAAGTCTAACGGTCTCAAACTCTTATTCCTTGTTGTTTTTGTTTGATTTGAATAAATATGTTTATTTTAGCATCGCTATACACATGCATTAACCTTAGTTTCCTGTTCAAGAATGATTTGTATATTGTTTTTGGCACAATATACAAGTTGTTCTTGAATTGTCCAAAGTGGACAATCTGAGATTGTAACTTTGCATTTAATCCATATTATTGTATGTCTTATTTCCTTCTTGATCTAAGAATGTCACTGGTTTGTATTTTCTCATTGTTCTCTGGGTACATACCTAATTTGGGTCATAATACCACCTAAATTAAGTTGTGTGCTTGGAGAACTAAGGAGAAATGCTGCCAATTTTTTCTTATAACAAGAAGTAATTAAGACATATAACAATAGAATGCGAAATTTACAATCTTGGATAGGATAGGAACCCCACCCTATAGTATCAAGTAGACATATGCACCATGCATGCATGTAGTACTCATTGAATGTAGACGTCAACCTCTCTAAACTTGTGGTAGATCGTGAAAATATGGATCGGAAGTGGATGTCTGCCAATCTTTTGTCGAAGGAATATAAGGACGGAGTGCAAGATTTTATTAGGTTTGTAGTTGGGCATGCAGAAAACCCTAGTAGAATCGTATATCCTTGTTTAGGTTGTTATACAAGACGGGTTAGTGTAGCTGAGTTGGAAGGACATTTAGTGTGCTATGGAATTGATCAAAGTTATACCTGTTGGATAAAGCATGGTGAGAGGAGAGGAGAGTCTAGTGATATGGGTGATAGTTGGAGATATGTGTCAGATGATACCGGTACAAATACATTTGAGCACGCGGTTGAAGAAGATATCCGTGATTGTCCTCAGATGTTTGAGAAGTTGATAAGTGATGCTGAGAAACCGTTGTATGAGGGTTGTACTAACTTCACAAAATTGTCAGCGATGCTAAAGTTGTATAAATTGAAATCGGTCAATAGATGGACTGACAAGAGCTTCACAGACTTACTTACACTATTGAAAGATATGTTGCCAGAGGATAATGTGCTTCCTAATTGGACATATGAGGCTAAACAAATGTTACGATCTATTGGCATGAGCTATGAGTGGATACATGCTTGTCCTAACGATTGCATTTTATTTCGGAAGGACTATTAAAATTTAAAGACGTGTCCTAAGTGTAATGCCTCACTGTATAAGAAGAAATAATCGGCTCTAGAGAAGGTCTTGTGGTGTTTTCCCATAATTCCCAGATTTAGGTACATGTACCGTAGTTCAGAAGATGCAAAAAAAACTTGACATGGCATGAGGATGAAAGGATTAAAGATGGCAAGCTGCGTCACCCGGCAGATTCTCCTCAATGGAAAAGAATTGATCATGATTATCCTGATTTCGGGCAAAAACCAAGAAACCTATGACTTGCATTATTTACTGACGGATTTAACCCGCATGGTGTTCAGAGTAGCTCTCACAATACATGGCCTGTGATTTTGGTGATTTATAACCTACCTCCATGGCTATGCATGAAGCTCAAATATATGATGTTGTCTTTGTTAATTTCTGGGCCCAAATAGCCAGGAAATGATATCGGCATATACTTGGCTCCTTTAATTGAAGACTTGAAGCAAATGTGGGAGACAGGTGTAGATGTGTATGATGGGTATAGAGAAGAAAGTTTCACCTTGAAGACTATGATCTTAGGCACAATTAATTATTTTCCGGCATACGGTAATCTGTCAGGATATAGTACCAAAGGTCAGTGTGCATGCCCTATATGTGAAGATAGTACAGATTGGATGCAGTTGGAACATGGTAAGTAGAATGACTTCCTTGGGAATTGTAGATTTTTGCATTCAAGTCATCATTATAGATTTTGGAGAAAAGCATTCAATGGGAATATAGAAGAATGTAGAGCTCCTTTGTCGTTGACGTGTGCGTAACTGTTTGAAAAGGTAGAAGATTTGAGTATTGAATTCGGGAAACCTTTTGCGGGAGAGCTTGTTACACGAGGGTGGAAGAAAGGTCTATTTTCTTTGAGCTCCCATATTGGAAGTCATTATACGTAAGACATTTCATTGATGTGATGCATGTTGAAAAAAATATATTTAAGTTGTGTGTATCTTGTGCGCAGGGGCAGCAGCAAGCTTGGATATATGAAGTGCACTTGCATCTAGCTAGTATAGTGTATAGTACATAGTGAAGCTATAGTATGTAGTGTAAGGTGTTGTTAGTGAAGCTATATAGTATAAGTGTTGTTAGTGAACCTGTTAGTACTGTTAGTAGTGTAGTAGAAATTATAAGAGCATACTTCTTTTTCTATATGCAATTAAGTTTGCAACCTTAATTTTGTATACTGTGTTAGTAAGGTATAGAAATTGTACTTAAATGGTTATTTTGGTATATATGTACTGGTTTTGATGAGAAATTGTAGCTGGTATGTGTGTTGGTTTTGCTGAGTGCAGGAGGATAATTGAGAAAGCATGTAAACTTTAAAAAAAAATAAGCGCATAGACAGAACTTCCTTAAGGAAGCGCTACACAACAAAGACAGCGCTCTCTAAAGGAAATCCAGTCTAATTCTCTTTTAGAAAGCGCTTCAAAAACACTGCCTTTGCCATCCAACCTACCACAGTAGTTACATGGACAGCGCTTGTAAGCACTGTTGTAGGCAAAAAATAAACGCTATCTAATCCTTTTTCTGTTGTAGTGTTCAACAAAGCTCCCATCACTTCTCGCCTATCCTGCTAAAAGGATGTTCGCAGTTAGATACTACACTTACTCCTAACCAACCTTCCAAAGATCAAATCGTTTTCCTTGCTCATCCGCTTGAGTTAAGAGTGATCAGTTGAATTCAGTCTCTACTCGGTCCTTGAAGGTTAAGGAAAGAAATTTTCAACAAAGGAAATTTTTCGTGTCTTACTCTCATAACAAAGTATATGGGAGAATCTTTACCACTCTGAAAAAAATGCAGGAATATCCAGTATGTTAAAAGATTCGTCAGAAGGTTCATGAGTGTAAAAATGCACAGGTAATACATGTTTACAACCATGATTCTAATAAAGTTCCTTCTTTCACAAGAATCTTCCAACGAATTAAGGAATCAAAATATGAACAGTTTCGAACCCCAAGAGGATTCATTTTTAAAACAAGGAATTTACAAAACGATAATTTCAAAAGTAGGATAGTCTGGCAAAAAATCAGATTGGATCACATTTACCGAATGTAAAAAGGATTAGATCAAGTTTCATCAAGAAACTTCCAGTATCAAGAAGTTGTTTGTGTTACAAATCAAGAAATAGTTATAACAAATCTTTCAATGAAGTAATATGAAAATGTCCAGACCAATGGACACTATTTAACCAATCCACTCAAATGTCTAATACACTGAGGATGTAGGAGTGTGAACACAAATGCTCCTTTAGGATCAGGCAACACTAACACAGGTGGTGTAGTCAACCTTCTCTTTAATCCTTGATAATTTTCCTCGCATGCTTCAGTCCCAGTCCTCCAAAATTGAAAGTATCAAAACAAAGAGTCAACAATATCTTAAGATAGTTGTTGTTGCAAGCGAGTTCAAACTTATCTTTCTTACTTATCTACACCGGTCTCTTAGGTTCTCTTAACGAGGCACTATTCCTATCTCTGTAGGATCCATTGTAATTCTTTCCCCTACTCATACCAGTCCTAAGGACATCCATTCTATATCCAAAATTGATATGTCCATTCTTGTTCACTCTGTCTCTGATAATTTGTAACCTTCGGAAAAGTTGTACTTAGGTATTATACGTACTCCTTACCATCATCAGCATGGATTACATGTCTACCCATAACGTGTAACTCTCAATCTATCCTAGTGGAAACAAATGCCTTATCCATCAAATCCACAAACATCGGAGGTTTTAATCATTTTTTAAAAATACTATCAGAGGAAACATCACGTGATTACCACACTTCGAGGGAAATCATCGTTGAACTATCATCAGGCTCCTAAGTCTTATTTTCTCAACATTATAGGATTATTTATCCTCTCAAACAAAGATCCTCATCAGGTGTAACTGACTCTAGAAATTCCAATAATATTAGCCTATTCCAAGCCATTACAGCTCCTTCTACTGTCAACAAGCTATTGGGTATTCAATGTGACAACTTATCATCAAGTATTCGGAAAACTATCACTAATGTATAGGCCAACTTAAATCACATGATTAAACCATCATCGAATCATCACAAAATAGTTATACAGATTCTCATTTTTCAAATCATCATGTCTTCATTCTCCTATTCCATCCCCATGACTTAAGCGGTCGTCTAACAATAAAAGGGAATCAGTAATTTCTTAGTGGTTTTCCAATAGATTTTTGCGTCTGAGAATGGTCAAGCTCATAATCTCCGTTATAACTTTTCTCGAGGTCCACTAAGGTCTTACTACACTTCCAATGCTCTACCTGGATTCCATTCCAGTCTTTCAACTCTATTAACGAGCATGTCGTTATCTTGCCATTCCATTGGTCGCTCACTAGGTACATATGCATCTACTTAAAAAATTTTTGGTATACCTCTACCTGTCTAAGGCATACATGTTCAAATGTCTGACACAATCCCAAAAGGATAAACAACGTGTCAACATGAATACAAGTACCATTTACCAAACATGCGTTCTTACAAGGCCTAAACCCGATTAGAACCCATCAAAACACACATGCTTGTATGTCAACACACATTGTTTCGACAAGGAAACAATTCAATCAAGTTCAACCAGAGATCACACAACAAAACCACAATAGACCTATTCCCCAAGGTTCTCGAAAGACTCGACCGGCTCTGATACCACTAATGTAACAACCCCCTTGGGCATTACATATTGAATACGTGCAAAATTAAATTTAAAAGAGAATTGCTGGTTGCTTTCGGAAAAATGAAAATTTACTTAAAGTCATAAAACTCGGGTGTAAAAATATTCGGCATAATACTTCAGAAACGTGATACACATATCACAATAATAAAATCACATTATACTCAACCACACACATAAACTGGGTTTATTCACAAACTCTAAACCATCACATATAAGTTTTCCTTTCCAAACTATACAGAGGTTTCCAAAATCACATATACCGACTTTCTCAATTTAAACACTGAAAATCCCAAGAGCTGGTTTGATAAAAGAACTCTATGGACAATAGAGCCTACTACCTAGCATACATTGTACCAATGAGATTGGACCTTGTCGTCCGCAATCCACACATCTTCATCATCGACATCAAGAAACTCAAGCTACAAGGTCCCGACATGACCCAAATGACCTTTGAGAAGCATCTGGGCGCGTATCAAAAAATACAACAGGGTGTCCAACATGTACAGGCAAGGGTGAGTAACCAGTATATGAATTTAAATGCGATAACTACATGCACGACATACAAGACAGCATATGAACATCTGTAGTATCAACAGTAGAAGTAAGACAGAACAACATACTAGGTAACAACATGTCCAATATGCATACCATAAATCGTAATATGTCATATTAATCAATTAGCAGCATAAGACATCTTCGAAAACAGAATAGTGATGTACAGTAAGTAAATGTAATCATCAACAACCATGCAATTCAATGCAATGTACATGACATAATGCCATATGCTATACAAGGGTAAACTCTGACCTAAGAAAACGTCGGAGAGAGTGAATGGGAGGACTTGTTCCGGTTATTGCCAGCCATGGGCAGGATGCTACAATATTCGTAACGTGCACGTATCTGGCTTTACGGAAACATTCTCGACCAAAGATGAAAAGTACGGCATCTAGTAGAGGGTATCAGTGTATTGCACGGATTCGCCACAACACAGAAGAATCACCAACTGGTCTCATGTCAGCCCTTCCAACCCTGATACCTCCAAAGACCATTTAAGATCGTCACCGTAAGATTCACACCAGCATCTAGGTGTAAGCTCAACTCCTAGGCTCAAGGCCTTACAAACTCATGCAATGAAATGCCAATGCTTACACAAAGCAAATGCGATAAAGCAATGTCTATCCACCGGATAAACCTCATGGTTCTGTAAGGTTCTCTTCCTTAGGAACTATACGCGTCTTTGTATTATAAAACTTTTATCCACCGGATAAATCTCGTGATCCCTCCGGGATCGAGTCATCACAAGACTGAAACAATTGAACGACTTTTCTTGGAACCGGACCACCGGTCCATTATCGAACTGCTGTTTCAAAACCCAAAACGTTTCATGTTTGTGTTTGTGTCTTATGAATTATATCTCAAGTCCTAAATGTTATGAAGAAGGATTGAGAATCCTCTTAGATAAGTCTTTGATCCTGTCTAAGATATTAATTCCTTGGATTTCAAATAATGAAATAAATATTGATTCACTTAAGTCTTATGAAATCATTGATGAACTAAGTCATCAATGGTATAGTGCATGGTGTAACACCCCGATTGTTCACTACTTTTAAATATCAATATGAGAATAATTAAGTTTATATTTTATTCAAGGATTTAGAAAATGAAATAAAATAAATCGAGACCATATTCATGCTCAACGCTATCGTACGAAGCTACGATTAAATTTTGAGCTGAACACTCAAACGGAGCCCGGTCTGCGTTTTTACACTGACAGTATGATTTTACTACTCAGGAGACCTCAGTTTGACCCGTGAACGAGACATTAAGTCTTAGAATTTAATTCTCTACGTCTTTGTTAAATTTAAAAAAAAATCACTTCCTGACTTTCGTTCGAGAGAAATCTTGAATCGGGTGAAGAACGGAGCTGGATATGGATTTACCGGGACCCGCTAAAGGATAATCTTGAGGTCACATCATGTCAAATCACATGGGAAAGCGTTCCAGAGTCATCATGATGTTTGAAAACATCTGGACGCGAAATGATCAAAATACCCCTAACCTTTTCTTAAATGACATTTTGGTCCTTGAAGGAAATGACTAAAATGCCCTTAAGAGAGTTGATTTAAGGGTTGTTCAGTCCCCAAACCCCACGCATAGAACAACCCAAAGAGAGCTCCAACACTTCATCTTCTTCCTTGAGACAAAAAACCATTTTCTCTTAAGAAAAGCTTGAATCCTTTGTTTTGGAGTCCAATTGATTCTTATATATTATCAATGCTCTGCTAGGGTTTGCATGGTAAACTAGGATTCCATGGCTGCCTCCCCTCAATGTGAGTGGCATGTTCTCTTTCCGGAATCTGATTTTCCTCACCCTCCTCTGCGTCTCCCTCCTCCTTCTTCCTTTCCTTTACCTCCTCCTTCCTCCTCCTTGCGAGACTCTTCTCTGCCTCGCAAAACTTTTGCACAAGCATTGTCCAATGCGTGTGATATACCTTTGAGTGAACTTCCTACTCTTTGTTTGAAGGGAGATGTTGTTGCTGTGAAGATTCCTCAGGATGAATATATTGCCGGGGTGGAAAGCTGCAAAAATAATTTGCATGGCAGATTGGTTCTTATGAAGGGTGATTCTCCATATAAGTTAGATGACTTGCGGAACAAGTTATTGAAGCTTTGGCAGCCTATCAACAAATGGAAGCTAACCACGATTGGTAAGGGCTTCTATGAGTTTAGTTTCTCATCAATAGAGGACTTGCGCAAAGTTCTTGCAGTTGGTCTTTGGTCCCTTAATCCGGGTGTCTTGTGGCTGTTTTCTTGGACCCCAGATTTCACTCCCAACGTGGCTAAGCAATCCAATGCTCAATGTTGGATTCGTATTTTTGATCTTCCTCAAGAGTATTGGCGGCCAAAGATTTTGTTTGCTATTGCCCGGGGCATTGGCACCCCATTATCCTTGGATGATGCAACAACTAAGAGGTCTTTTGGTCACTTTGCCAGGGTTCTTGTTGATCTTCATTTGAAAAATCAATTGAGAGACGTTATTATGGTGGAGCGAGAGGAGTTTGCATTTTTTGTCAATGTTGAATATGAAAAATTGCCAATGTTTTGTTCTCATTGTTCTGTTATTGGTCATACTGATTATCATTGTAAGAGGATAACGGCTACAAAGGCTGACTTAGGCACCAAGAAATTGATTTCTCGCTATGTGCCAAAAATTGCTGATAAGAAAGGCGATCTTGACACACAGGATAAAGGAAATGGTGTTTTAATGGGGCATGATGTTTTTAAAGGAGGTGCTAGTATAGCAGTTCCAGAATTAGATCCCGTGAAGGGACCTGATGTTGTGATTAATAGAGATCTTAGTAGATTTGATATTCCAGTTTTGGAAAAGAATGATAACCCTCTTCCTTTGGGGAATGAGGTGAATGAGGATGATGATGTTTCAGTTGAGACTGTGTTTAAGGAGATAGTCAATCCGAGGGTGCCATCCCCAAGTCCATCTCAGTCGGTTATGGTTAAGAACACACCTGAGTCTCAGATTAGACCTTTACTTGGTTCGTTTTCTCAAGTTGCTCTTCAACATGACTTGCAGCAACTTCCTCCTCCTGTGCAACACGATCTGAGTGTGTTAAATAGGAATTGGGATGACATGGTTACTGAGGAAATGAACGCAACTAGTAACCAGCAAATGGTTGATCCATCTCAACCAAATTTGGTTGATTTAGAGCCAACTCTGTCAAAATCTCAAAAGAAGAGACTGAAAAAAAAGAAAAATAATGCCAAAGCTGAAGTGCCTATTACCCATTCAAGGGCAGGATCATTGTTTCTTCCTCAATGAAGTGCCTCTATTGGAATGTTAGAGGCTTAGCCAACTCCTCAACTAGGTTGGTTTTGAAGCAGCTCAGTTGTGCTAATAGTCCTGACTTTGTTTTCATTTCTGAACCTTGGATGGATTTACACAAAGTTCCGGTTAGGTATTGGAGTAAACTTGGACTCAGTGTTTTTGCTGTTAATGATAGGCAACATAGTATCCCAAACTTATGGTTATTGTGTTCTGAGAAGTGGCGGCCTTATGTTGTTTCCAGTTCTTCTCAGCATGTTGCTTTTTCCGTGAAGGTGGATAACCAGGATTTTAGCATTGTCGCAGTTTATGCTTGTACTTGTTATTTGAATAGGAGGCAGCTTTGGAAGGATTTGAATGATTTGCAGGATAATCATAGATTGCCTTGGTGTTTTATTGGCGATTTCAATACTGTCCTTGGAGCTCATGAGTATAGAGGTAGTGGTAGTCAACCAAAAATAGCTTGTGAAGAATTCCACCTGTGGACTGCTTGCAACAATCTTATCCACCTTCCAACCAAAGGTAATCAATTTAGTTGGTGTAATGGTAGGAGGGGGAGGGCTTTGATTGAAAAGAGGTTGGATAGGTCTATTTTTAATGATCTTTGGTAAATTCATGGACAAGTATCTCTTGTTGCACTTTAACAAAATCAAGGTCGGATCATTTCCCTTTATTGTTAGATTTGCAGAAAGAAGTTTCTGTGCATAGTTCTTCTTTCAAGTTTATGAAAATGTGGTCACATCATCCGCAGTGTTTAGAGATTGTGAAGGAGGTTTGGGATTCTAATATTGGTGGTTGTCCAATGTTTGTTTTGTGTCAGAAGTTGAAGATTTTAAAAGATAGATTAAAGGTGTGGAATAAAGGAGTGTTTGGGGATGTGCATGCTAATGTCTCCAATGCTCAGCAGCAATTGAATTTGATTCAGCAGCAACTTGATGTAGATGGTATGTCAGACTCCCTTCGAGATCTTGAAAAATCTGCTCAGCTCGAGTTAGGAAAGGCGCTGCAATATCAGGAGTATTTTTGGCATGAAAAGTCCAGGATTAAATGGTAGCTGGAGGGTGACAGGAACACTCAGTTTTTTCATAAAATGACCAAGATTAGGAATGTAGCTAAGCAAATGAGCATGCTGAAGTGTGGGGATCAAATTCTTAGTAATGTTTCTCAAATTGAGGATCATGTGGTTCAATACTTTTAGGATATCTTCTGCTCAGAAAACAGTTGTGTGGATAATGGTCTTGTTGATGATGTGATTTCAAGTTCTGTTTCAGTGGATGACAACAAGTTGCTGACTGCTATTCCTTCGGCTGAAGAGGTTAAGCAGGAAGTTTTTGGTATGAATCATGAGGGTGCTCCTGGTCATGATGGGTTTGGTGCTCATTTTTATCAAACTTACTGGAATGTTATCGGGGATGATGTTGTTAATGCAGTCTCTCAATTTTTTACATCTAGCTGGATCTTGCCTAATTTTAATGCTAATCTTGTTGTTCTCATTCCCAAGGTGCCTGAGGCTGATTGGATTGAGCAGTATAGGCCAATTGCTATGGCTAATTTCAAGTTTAAAATCATATCCAAGGTGTTAGCTGATAGGTTAGCTCTCATTGCTCCTCACATCATTTCTCCCAATCAAAGAGGTTTCATTCATGGAAGACAGATTTCAAATTGTATCTGCCTTACTTCTGAGGTGATAAACTTGATTGACAAGAGGAAATTTGGTGGAAATTTGGCTCTAAAAATTGATATTAAGAAGGCGTTTGATACTTTGGATTGGTCTTTTCTTCTAAAAGTTCTACGGGCTTTTGGTTTTGACACCAAGTTTTGCAGCTGGATTGAGGTTATTCTTACTTCAGCTAGGTTGTCTATCTCTGTGAATGGTAAGTGTAACGCCCCGATTTTCACGTTTCCTAATTTTCCAGTATTTTAACGTTTGTATTTTATTGGAGGGTTTAGAGAGTGAAATAAAATATTCCGAGAAGATAGGAATGTTCTACGCAACCATAGGAAGCCATGGTTAAGTTTCGGGCGAAAGCTCAAACGGAGCCCGGTCTACGTTTTTCACGGATAGTAGCCTTTTTCTACTATCTAGACCTAGTTTGGACTCGTGAATGAGACAGTAAGTCTCGGGATTTTATTCTCTACATCTTTGTTAAAATCCGTCCTGACGTCCGAAAAATAATAATAATATATTATATTCGGTCGTATAATCGAACCAGGAGGCGTTTGGAGTCGTAAAGGGATTCAACGAGACCCGATAATGGATAAGCTCGATACCACATCATCCTAGGACACTTGGGAGAGTATGCCAGAGTCGTCATGATGATCGGGAAAATCTAGATGCGAAATGACCAAAATGCCCCTAACCTTAGTCTTTTGCACTTTTACCATTTTACCCTTTTCGCAAATGACTATTTTGCCCTTAAGTGACTTGTTTTAAGGCTGAACACAGCCCCATCCAGCCCCTCATTCACGCACAAACAGCCCTCCTTTCACACTCCATCTTCAACCTTGAGAAGCTCCATTGTTGTTCTTGAGAAAAGCATGGTTTCTTGTTGGAATCACTTGATTCCTTGAGCAATCTTCCTTCATTTTAAGGTAAGATCACTTCTATGATCTCTTAGCTTCTTGAATATCTCTTTATTTCATGATCAAGATCCATTTTCATGAAAATCATTTCTTAGATCCAAAAGTTTGAAAATCCATAGGAAATTGTAGAAAAATCATTTTGATGTGAGACCAATTTCTTTGAACTCACTTCATCATTCTCTACCTAAACCCAAGAGCTTGTGATTCAACTCTCATCATAGCTCAAAAAGCACAATATGGCCGAACCCTACAAGGTGATGATGAATAGTGTTTTTAATCAATTTTTGATTGTTAACACTTGATTTCATGCTTAGCTTTCCTATGCCTTTGAATCCATGAAATGGAAAACCAAGATCAATTCCTAACCTCTTTACCCTAGGGTGGCCGAAATCCTCTTTCATAGGATTGTTAAGTTTTGTCTTGTTTGATGTTTAATGATTGATTATTTGGTTGTTTGTAGTTGGTGACATTATCAGAAGGTTCACAAACCGATCAACTGACTTTGATCCGGGAATCTGCTCTTCAACAGGTATGGGGGATGAACCTCATCACACCAAGATGGTGGTGGTGAAGATGGTTGTTTAAGTTTATGTGTGGGTGAAACCCTTTAATTTGGGTTCACTTTTAATTGTTAAGTTTTGTTAAGTTCTCTTCAAGAACAAGGTTGTCTTGATGAGTGTATGCTTTAGTATGTTGTAGTGTGTTTTAGCATATGTTGATGATGAGATGATTGAATGAAAATCATTTTCATGTATGTTGAAAAACCTACTTTGATCACTAGATCAAGTATGGACTTTTATGCTTGGTTATGAGACCATGATGTGTGATGGACTTGTATGTTTTGGTTATGAGGTAATAAGGTGTAATTGTGGTTTGTCATAATTGGTGTGAGCTTTTGAGCTATATTTGCTTTGTTGGTGAAGCAAAGTCTCCATTTTTCATTGGAGTAGGCTTGTGGCCTTAGTAAGAGGAAATATAAGAACATGTGTTGTTCTTGATCTAGCAGGTTTTGATGTAACAAAACATGATTTCATAACCTATGTTTCAAAGAACTATGAAAAGTGATTTTGATCCAAAGATCAAACGAAGTTTTAACCTTTTAAGCGTGTCACCAAAGTGGAAAATGTCTTTTCTTTAGCCATAGGTCTGTTAATCAAACTAAGTGTTTCAAAAGAGAATTAATGAAGAAGTTAAGGAAAAGTGAAAACAGGGCACTCGCCCAGCGAACCCCGTCTCGCCCTGCGAGACAGAGGGAAAAGAAGGCATTCGCCTGGCTAACCTTGCCTCGCCTCGCGAGACAGTGGGCTAGCCCGAGCAGCAAAGATGCAGCTTCTCGGCCTCGCGTAGCGAAGTAGTTCTCGCCTCGCGAACGCGAGATAATTATCACCTCGCGATGCAGAAGGTCGGTTTGAAATATAGTTCTCTGCCTCGCGACGCGAGATAATATTCGCCTCGCGATACAGAGGATTTGTATAAGGAGCAAATATAGCTCTTAGCCTCGCGACGCGAAACTTCTGTTCGCCCCGCGAGAAAGGAATTTCAAATGAGGTATCATTGCCTTAATTTAGCTAAGCGAATGTACCCTCGCTAAGCGACTTTCACGTTTCAGAAAATGCTAGAAATAAAGTAAGTAGTTCAAATGTTGTTTCAAATCAAATGAGTTTTCAATTGTAAAAGTTGTTTGGTTTACAAAAGGAGTTTTCTAACTCAATCGTAAAGTTTTACGCGTGATAAACCTAAGTTAAGTAATTAACTTAGAGTTGAAGACTAGGGTTAATTAAGTATGGTATGTGGTGGAACAAAACCATGTACTATACCATTGATGACTTAGTACATCAATGAGTTCATAAGACTTAAGTGAAATCAACACTTGTTTCCTTAATTGAAAGACAAGGGATTAATATCTTAGAAAGGCTCAAAGACTTATCTCAGAGGATTCTAAATCCTTATTCATAATGCTTAGGACTTGAGACATAATTCATAAGACGTAAACACAAACATGAAACGTTTTCGTTTTTGAAACAGTAGTTTGATAACGGACTGGTGATTCGGATCCAGGTTAATCATTCAATTGTTTCCGTCTTGTGATAACTGGAATGAGAGAGAGATCCTAAGATTGTGCAGTTATGGGACTGTACAGTGGAAGGAATCCTGAGGCTATGCAGGTATGGGACTGTATAGATAAGGGAAGGCATATAAGAATTGATTGGTACTACCCATACCAACAAGATTTATCTTCTTTTCGGGAGCTTAGAACATAAGAACTTTATAGTTAAGCGTGCTTGACTTAAAGTAATTATGGGATGGGTGACCTTCTGGGAAGTTTCCTAGAAAGCGTGTGAGTGAGGACAAAACACACTGAAAAGACTTGTGTTGGTTTATGGGGACAGTCGGCGATTCTGAAAGCAGTTTGGATCATTCCAAAGGAATCACGAGATATTTATCCGATGGATAAATGATTTATCCGATGGATAACTGTTTTATAAAACAAAGATGTGTGTAGTTTCTAAGGAAGAGAACCTTAGTGAACCTTGAGGTCTATCCAATGGATAGACATTGCTTTATCGCATCTGCTTTGTGTAAGCATTGGCATTTCATGTGCATAGTTGTAAGGCCTTGAGCCTAGGTGTTGAGCTTACACCTTGATGCGGGAGCGAATCTTACGGTGACGATCTTCAATGGTCTTTTTGGAGGTATCAGGGTTGCAAGGGCTGACATGTGACCAGTTGGTGATTCTTCTGTGTCGTGGCGAATCCGTGCAATACACTGATAGGGTCTACTAGATGCTGTACTTTTCACGTTTGGTCGAGAGTGTTACCGTAGAGCCAGATACGTGCACGTTACGAATGTTGTAACATCTTGCTCATGGCTGGCAGAAACCGGAACATGTCCTCCCATTCACTCTCTCCGAATGTTTTGTTAACTCCATGGAGTAGGGGTCAGAGTAGTATCCAGTGACATTGGCACTGAGTCATGTACATTGCACTGCATTGCATGCTTGTGGATGTTTACATTTACTGTTATACATCGTTGTTCTGTTTAAGAATGCATTATATTGTACTGTTAACTGTTTAACATGATTTATATTGAGAGTTTTAGTATGTTGTTTAACTGCTTAACATGTTGGGTACGCTGTTACCTGGTGAGTCGTCCCGTTTTTACTACTGCTATTTTGTTGTGTTGATGAACGGGAATCTGACCCATATCTGTATGTTTTCTGCTGGTACTTGCTATTGATGCTTGAACAGATGGACGTGACGATGGTTCGGTTCCGCAGTCCCTTTGAGTTCGGAGGTGGACTCTTTTGCTGTTTTAGTTTTGTTGTCGGCCAGACTATGTCAGTTTTTGTAGTACCTTTTGGGAGCTATGGCTCCTAGTACTTATTGTATTTCTAATGTCAGTCATACATTAGACTTATGTCTGTATATAGTAATGTTAATGTTTCTGTTTTCCATTTTCTGTTTCTGTATTTATAATACAGTATGTCCTAGTAATGCATGGTGAACCTAAGTTCACTTATTAGTATTATTTATTACCTTTACTAATCCCATTACATCTTTTATGAAAAGAAAAGAAAAAGAAAAATCGTATTTTTCCCATTAATAAATATTTTCGGCCTTATAAACGTTCGGGAATGTGACACTCGGAAAAGGGTGTTGCAGTAAGCTCGCAGGCTACTTTTCTTGTAAGGGGGTGTTAGGCAAGGAGATCCTTTGTCCCCTTTGCTCTTTTGCCTAGCTGAGGAGGTTTTAAGTAGAAGCATCACTAAGCTGGTTCAAGAAGGGAATCTGTCTCTTATCTCTGGTCCAAGTGGATGCAAGGTTCCTTCTCATGTCCTTTATGCTGATGATGTAATGTTGTTTTGTAAAGGTACTCAACGAAATCTGCAAGAGTTGATGGCTCTTTTCTCTAGATATGGTTCTGCTTCTGGCCAGTTTATCAATCCAAGTAAATCGAATTTTTATCCAGGTGCTATCACTATTCGAAGACAGGCTGCTATTGCTGAAACTCTTGGTTTTGATATTGGAAGATTACCTTTTGTGTACTTAGGGACTCTGATTTTCAAGGGTAAACCAAAAGCTATACATCTGCAGCCCATTGCTGATAAAGTCAAAGCTAGATTATCTGCTTGGAAGGCCTCCCTCTTATCGATAGCTGGTAGAGTTGAATTAGTCAAGTCTTGTGTTTTTGGTTTTATGTTGTTTAGTTTCATGACTTATGCTTGGCCGGTGCGATTGCTGAAACTAGTTGAGAAATGGATTAGAAATTTTATTTGGTCTGGGGAGGTGAACTGCAGGAAAATTTGCACGGTTTCTTGGCAAAAGGTTTGTCGGCCTACCATTGAGGGTGGCATTGGCATCAGGTCTTTAAGGAAAGTTAATGAAGCAGCAATGCTGCGGCTATGTTGGAAGCTTGTTCAATCTAAAGATCAGTGGGCCTGCTTGTTGAGGGCAAGGGTCTTTAGGGGGAAGGCTGTTATTCAATATCACATAAGTTCCTCCATATGGTCTGGTCTGAAACAGCAGCTATCTACAGTTTTGGAGCATGGTGCCTAGCAATTTGGTTCAGGTGAGGCAATCAATTTTTGGACTGATCCATGGATTCCTAATCCATTGGTTTCTGTCCTTAACATCCCTGCTCATATTCACACTCAACTTGTTGCCAAGGTCAGTGATTTTATAGTTGATGGCCAATGGTCAGTTCCTGCTTCTTTGTTACATAAGTTCCCTGTCATCAATGATGTTCTGCGATCTGTCTTCATCCCTTTTGTCTCAGGTGAGGATTCCTTGAGATGGAAGTTATCTTCCTCGGGTGAGCTGTCCTTGAAATCTGCTTATTAGTTTCTTGTTCTTGCTGGTTAGTCTGTTCAGTGGGCAAAATGTATTTGGAGCAGAGTTATTCCTCCTTCAAAATCTATTTTGATGTGGAGAATCATCCATGATAGGATTGCAACTGATGATAATCTTAGGCTAAGAGGTTGCTTTATTACTTCAATGTGTAGTCTTTGTGGCCAATATGGTGAATCAGTGCAACACCTTTTCTGTGACTGCATTTTTGCAGAGCAGATTTGGTCATGGCTTAGCATTGCCTTGAACAAGCCAATTGATACCTTAAATGTGCACTCCATTGTTGCTGTTTGTGACAAGTCGTGGTCTGGTCAGGCTAAAGAGGTGGTTTCAGCTGCCATTGTCTATTGTTTTTGGGGTATATGGTTTTGTAGGAACAAGTTAAGGTTTGATGACAAAAAGGTGAGTTTGAGCTCTATACAAAACATCATTTCTGCTAATGTTAATCTATCTGGAAATTGGAGCAAGGGTCATGCTAGTTCAGACATTGATGAGTTTGCTTTCCTCAAGTTTTTTTCGATTACAATAAATCCTAGGAAGGATTGCTTGCCTAAAGAAGTGCTTTGGATTGCCCCTCCTTGTTTCTGGACTAAATGCAATACTGATGGGGCTGCAAAAGGTTCTCCTAGTTATGCTTCTTGCGGTGGTATTTTCAGAGATAAAAGTGGGGCATCTATTGGTTGTTTTGCGGTTAATCTTGGAATGAGTTACTCTTTGCAAGCTGAAATTTATGGTGCCATGTTTGCTATTGAGATTGCTTTTAAAAAAGGTTGGCATAACCTTTGGTTGGAGTGTGACTCTATGTTAGTGATTCTAGCTTTTAAGTCTCTTGACATTGTTCCTTAGGACTTAAGGAACCGGTGGAAAAATTGTTTATCTTTAACTTCTAGGATGGTTTTTCGGGTTTCCCATATCTATAGAGAGGGAAATAGCTGTGCAGATACAATTGCTTCTCTTGGTTTTACTTTTTCTGGTTTCCATTGGTGGAACACCATTCCTTCTTCCATTAATGAGGATTTTTATAGAAATAGAATTGGTTTACCTAGTTATAGGTTTAAGTAATTTTGCTTCAATGGGTTTTGATTTCATGTCCCCCCATTGTTTTTCTGTACTCTTTTTCATTTGTTTTAATAAAAGTATGGGTGCTATTTTTCCTTCATGATGTTTTTTCCCTAAGGAGGGTTTCGCATCATAAAGTTTTAATGAGGCCCTATTTTTGTCAGGAAAAAAAAAAAAAAGCATGAATCCTTTGAGAGAAAAAGCTTGATTCTTGATCAATCTTCATCATTCCTTAGGTGAGATCACTTCTGTGATCTCTAAACTTCATGAATCTCTTCCTATCTCAAGTTTGAAATCTTGATTTCATAGTTTTCAAGTTTATGATCCAAAATTTCATAGAAAATTTAGAAAAATCCTTTTAATGGGAAACCAATTTCTTTTAGCTAGCTTCATCATCCTCTATCTCTATCCAAGAGCATATGATCAAACTCTCATCCTAGCCTATTTAACTTGAAAGGGCCAAACCCTAGAAATTTGGGGGAATAGTGTTTTTGTTCAATTTTTGTTCTTGAACTCTTGATTCAATCTTTACCTTTCCTATTGTCTTTGAATCCAAGTGATGGAAAACCAAATCAATTCCTAACCTAGCTTTCTCTTCATGGCCGAGACCTTTAGGTATGAAGAACCTTGAGTCATGTTTCATATTTTTGGGTATTAGGAATTGTATTAGTGTTAACCAAGCTTATGAACCAACCATCCAAAAGTTTGGAACCAAATGTGAACCCTAACCTTTTTTTTACCTTTTATGGCCGAACCTTGGTCCTTTTACGGGGAGAAAATTTATGTTTTGATGTTGTTTTCTTGTGTTGATTGTTGTTAAGAATTGAATTGTGTTTGATTGTTTTAGATGACGCGGACGAAACCGGAACCGGAGCCGAACTGTTCGGGAATTGATTAGGAACTTAGCAAAGGTAAAGGGAGGTATTTCATTTGAGTTTGGTAGCTTCATGGTGTTTGATTTCTATACGTGATGTTGTTGTGTGATTGATGATTTGAAGATATGTTTTGAATGGATATGAAATTGTTTTACTTAATGAAGTTTGTACTTGAGCATTTGATATGATTTGTGGCATTGATGCCTTGGATGAACTTTTGTTGTGATAGTGGGCTGTTTTGATACCTATATATATATATATATATATATATATATATATATATATATATATATATATATATATCCTGGACTGGTAAAGAGCATAGGACTGGCTATGACTCGATAAAGAATTAAAATACTCGAAAGCCGAAATCGAAGTTTTGAAAACCGGGTTTTGAAATCGAAAAGATTTTTGGGAAAACGTGTTGCTTTTGCAGAAAAGTTATCTTCCTATTTTAAAAGTTATGTTCTTTTGAAAAGGAAAAAGTTGTTTTGAGGAAAGTTTTACCAAGTGTGTTTTGTTTCAGAAAAACGTTTTAAAAAGAGGTGGAACCTTTAGAAAACGGTTTTGTTTAAGAAAAAGTGTTTTCCCTAGAAAAATGTTTTCCTTGAAAAAGAAATGTCGCAGTCAAGAACAATAAAAGTTTTGTTTTCCAAAGTTGTTTTGATAAAATAAGACCGAAAGAGAAATGATGAACCTTCTAAGACGAATGCAAACCTAGTGACCGAGACGTCGGGCTAGCGTTTTGTGGATTGAGCACTCGGACTTCGTGTCCTGTGTTTTGAATGAACGGGCTTAATGTTCTTTAAAACGAGTCGTGAGCTATATGCCTCGACAAAAGAAAGAATGAACGAAAAAGAAAACAGAATTTTCTGTGTATATGCATGAACCGGCAGACGTGCCATTTGAAAACGAGCTACAACTCATGTGGTTGAGAATATGAGCCAGTTAAAACCACTATGTCTATAGAGGCATTCTGTGTTCGAAACTCCACAAGTGATCTGTAACAACCTTTCTGGGGCATCACATTTATTGACAATTTATAAAAGCTATAAGACCGAAAATCGGGTTAATTAAAAGCATATAAGAAAGATGGGGGGTAAATTTTTCCTTTTCACAAGACATAATTGTAAAAGCTTGTAACTGTTTATGCGTGAAAGGTGCAACACCCTTTCCCGAGTGTCACATTCCCGAACGTTTATAAGCCGAAAATATTTATTAATGCGAAAAATACGATTTTCTTTTTTCTTTTTTTTTCACAAAGATGTAATGGGATTAGTAAAGGTAATAAATAATACTAATAAATGAACTTAGGTTCACCATGCATTACTAGGACATACTGTATTATAAATACCAAAACAGAAAATGGAAAACAGAAACATCAACATTACTATATACAGACATAAGTCTAATGTATAACTGGCATTAGAAATACAATAAATACTAGGAGTCATAGCTCCCAAAAGATGCTACAAAACTGACATAGTCTGGCTGACAACAAAACTAAAACAACAAAAGAGTCCACCTCCGAACTCAAAGGGACTGCTGAACCGAACCATCGTCGCTTCCATCTGTTCAAGCAACAACAACAAGTACCAGCAGAAAACATACAGATATGGGTGAGATTCCCGTTCATCAACACAACAAAACAGCAGTAGTAAAAATGGGACGACTCACCAAGTAACAGCGTACCCAACATGCTTACAAAGGTTCTCAATATAAATCATGGTAAACAGTTAACAGTATAATATAATACATTCTTAAACAGAACAGCGATGTATAACAATAAATGTAAACATCAATAGGCATGCAATGTAGTGTAATGTACATGACTTAATGCCAATGTCACTGGGTACTACTCTGACCCCTACTCCATGGAGCTAACAAAACATTCAGAAAGAGTGAATGAGAGGACATGTTTCGGTTTCTGCCAGCCATGAGCAAGATGCTACAACATTCGTAACGTGCACGTATCTGGCTTTACGGTAACGCTCTCGACCAAACATGAAAAGTACGGCATCTAGTAGAGGATATCAGTGTATTGCACGGATTCACCACGACATAGAAGAATCACCAACTGGTCACATGTTAGCCCTTCCAACCCTGATACCTCCAAAAAGACCATTGAAGATCGTCACCGTAAGATTCGCACCTGCATCAAGGTGTAAGCTCAACTCCTAGGCTCAAGGCCTTACAACTATGCACATGAAATGCCAATCCTTACACAAAGCAGATGCGATAAAGCAATGTCTATCCATTGGATAAACCTCAAGGTTCACTAAGGTTCTCTTCCTTAGAAACTACACGCGTCTTTGTTTTATAATACAGTTATCCATCGGATAAATATCTCGTGATTCTTTTGGAATGGTCCAGACTGCTTTCAGAATCGCCGACTGTCCCCACAAACCAACACAAGTCTTTTCAGCGTGTTTTGTCCTCACTCACACGGTTTCTAGGAAACTTCCCAGAAGGTCACCCATCCCATAATTACTCTAAGTCAAGCACGCTTAACAATAAAGTTCTTATGTTCTAAGCTCCTGAAAAGAAAATAAATCTTGTTGGTATGGGTAGTACCAATCAATTCTTATATGCCTTCCCTTAACTATACAGTCCCATACCTGCATAGCCTCAGGATTCCTTCCACTATACAGTCCCATACCTGCACAGTCTCAGGATCTCTCTCATTCCAGTTATCACAAGACGGAAACAATTGAACGATTAACCTAGATCCGAATCATCGGTCCGTCATCGAACTACTGTTTCAAAACCCAAAACGTTTCATGTCTGTGTTTACGTCTTATGAATTAAGTCTCAAGTCCTAAACATTATGAATGAGGATTGAGAATCCTCTTAGATAAGTCTTTCAGCCTTTCTAAGATATTACTCCTTGATTTTCAATTAAGGAAATAAGTGTTGATTCACTTAAGTCTTACGAACTGATTGATGTACTAAGTCATCAGTGGTATAGTACACGGTCTTGTTCCACCACACACCATACTTAAATTATTCCTTGTCTTCAACTCTAAGTTAATTACTTAACTTAGGTTTTAACGTGTAAAACTTTTACAATTGAGTTAGAAAACTCCTTTTGTAAACCAAACAACTTTTACAATTGAAAACTCAGTTGATTTGAAACAACATTTCAACTATTTACTTTATTTCTAGCCTTTTCTGAAACGTAAAAGTCGATTAGTGAGGGTACATTCGCTTAGCTAAATTAAGGCAGTGATACCCCATTTGAAATTCCTCTCTCGCGGGGCGAACAGAAGTTTCGCATCGCGAGGCGAAGAGCTGTATTTGCTCCTTATACAGATCCTCTGTATCGCGAGGCGAAGATTGTCTCGCATCGCGAGGCTGAGAACTATATTTCATGCCGACCTTCTGCATCGTGAGGCGATAATTTTCTCGTGTCGCGAGTCAGAGAGCTGTAACTCTTACTGCTCTGTTTAGCCTTCTGTCTCGCGTGGCGAGAATAGTTCCGCCAGGCGAATGCCCTGTTTTCCCTCTATCTCGCGTGGCGAGACAGGGTTGGCCAGGCGAGTGCCCTGTTTCATTTTTCCTTAACTCCTTCATTAATTCTCTTTTTGAAACATATAGTTTGATTAAAAGACCTATGGCTAAAGAAAAGACATTTTTCACTTTGGTGACACACTTTAAAGGTTAAAATTTCATTTGATCTTTGGATCAAAATCACTTTTCATAGTTCTTTGAAACATAGGTTATGAAATCATGCTTTTCTTAAATCAAAACCTTGCCAAAACAAGAACAACACATGTTCTTAAATTTCTTCTTACTAAGACCACAAGCCTAGTAGGAACAAATGTGAAGATTGCTTCACCCTCAAGACAAGTTATAACTCACAATGTGCATCTAATTATGACAAACAACAATTACAGATCATTGCATCATAGTCAAGCATAAAAGTCCATACTTGATCTAGTGATCAAAGTAGGTTTTTTCAACATACATGGAAATGATTTTCATTCAATCATCTCATCATCAACATATGCTAAAGCACACTACAACATACTAAAGCATACACTCATCAAGACAACCTTGTTCTTGAAGAGAATTTAACAAAACTTAACAATTAAAAGTGAACCCAAACTAAAGGGTTTCACCCACACATAAACTTAAACAACCATCTTCACCACCACCATTTTGGTGTGATGAGGTTCACCCCCATACCTGTTGATGAGCAGATTCCCGGATCAAAGTCGGTTGATCGGTTTATGAACCTCCTGACAATCGTCAACAACTACAACAACACAACAATCCAACATTAAACCACAATCAACGAAAAACTCAACAATCCTAACAAAGAGGGTTTCGGCCACCCTAGGGTAAAGAGGTTAGGAATTGATCTTGGTTTTCCATTCATGGATTCAAAGGCATAGGAAAGCTAAGGATGAAATCAAGTGTTAGAAATCAAAAATTGATGAAAAACACTATTCATCATCATCACATAGGGTTCGGCCATTTGGGGATTTTGGTCTATGATGAGAGTTGAATCATAAGCTCTTGGGCTTAGGTAGAGAATGATGAAGTGAGTTCACAGAAATTGGTTTCACATCCAAAAGATTTTTCTACTATTTCCTATGGATTTTCAAAGTTTTCGATCTAAAAAATAATTTTCATGAAAATGGATCTTGATCTTGAAATAGAAAGAGATTCAAGAAGCTAAGAGATCATAGAAGTGATCTTACCTTAAAATGAAGGAAGATTGCTCAAGGAATCAAGTGTTTCTAACAAGTGATTCAAGCTTTTCAAGAAGAAAAATGAAGTTTCTCTTCAAGAACAACAATGGTGTTCTTCTTTGGGCAGTACTTTCGTGAATAAGGGGCTGGAAGGGCTGAGTTCAGCCTTTAAAAAGCTCACTTAAGGGCAAAATGATCATTTGCCAAAAGGGTAAAATGGTAAAAGTGCAAAAGACTAAGGTTAGGGGCATTTTGGTAATTTTGCGTCTAGATCTTTCCGATCTTTATGACGACTCTGACATACTCTCCCAAGTGTCCTGGGATGATGTGATATCAAGATTATCTGTTGGTGAGTCCCGGTAAATCCATATGTGGCTCCGTTCGTCACCGGATTGAAGATTCCGCTCGAACGGAGGTCAGGAAGTGATTTTTCTGAAGTTTGTGTGAAATTTAACCAAAACGTAGAGAATCGAATTCTAAGACTTACTGTCTCGTTCACGGGTCTGTCTGAGGTCTCCTGAGCAGTAAAATCATACTGTCAGTGTAAAAACGCAGATCGGACTCCGTTTGAGTTTTCGACTCAAAACTTAATCGTAGCTTCCTACTATACCGTCGAGCATGACAATGGTCTCGGAATATTTTATTTCTATTCCTAAGACCTCGAATAAAATACATATGTTAAAATATTGAAGAATTAGAAAACGTGAAAATCGGGGCGTTAAGGTAAATAAAACATTTCATAATATAACTTCATAAGTTCATAAAGGCTTTACATAAGAACCCAACCCGTCTACAGAAACAAAGTAGAAAGATACAGACTCAACATAAAGGATTGGAGACGCAGCTTCTAAACATAAGATACTTGGAGTCGCAGCTCCACAAAAGATAAAAGAAAGGTACAGACACTCTGACACCCTACACTGGCCGACAACAGACTACACAAGGAAACACCCCTTGGATCAACCGCTGAATGCTTCCTCTGACTCCTCCCTTATGGAGAGACAAGCGAAAGGAATAGGAGTCATGGATAGATCACCTCCCTCCTAATCTCTTCACTTATCGCCTTCCAACCAGGACTCGTCAAACGAGACCTAACAGGTATCCTAGCAGCGACTACCACTGGAATTCCTATGGAAGACATCATAGAAATTGCCCTAGAAGCAACTTTGCCAACAAGCGGCCTATCCCTAACAGAGGGAGAAGGAACTGAATGCATCAGTGGAAAATTCCATCTAGCATCCCACTTAAGAGTACAACCTTGACAGCAGACGACATGAAGACAAGCTGTTAAGCAGTCAAGAACTCTTCCTCTGCGACCCTTGCGGATAGTGAGTGTGGCTCTTCCGATGTACTTTGCTAGAATCTTATCATGACTAGATGTCCAAACGCCAGGACCACTGGGAGGCTCAACAGGGAGGTGGATCCAAAACGCGGTTGAAGTCTCGGTAACATGACCTTCTCGGGAGACAACCAGAGAAGCACACAACGATGCAATACAAAGTAATGAGGTGAGATTCCCATTCATCAGCACAACACATGGCAGAAGTAAAAACGGTACGACACACAAGACAATAAAATACTAGTCATGCACATCATACATCTCAATATCTCATATTATCCAATCAACAACATAAGACATCATCAACATAGGATAATAAAGTATAACATGTAAATGTATCCATCAACAGCCATGCAATGCAATGCTATGTACATGACTCAATGCCATGTGCCACAAGGGTAAGACTCTGAACCCTACTCCATGGAGCTAAACATAACTGGAGTGAGTGATTGGGAGAACATTGTCTGCGTTATCTCAGCCCAACATGTGCTATCTCAACAAGATTACGAATTTGTTTTTACGGCTCACGCCAGACGTTCTTTACCCAAATCGTGACTTGCTTGGTGTTTCAATCAGGACGTCAATGTTTTTCGATGGATACCCATGACACAAAGGAGCTATTCTCTGGCCACATGTGTCTTCCCCAACCCCCGACGTCCCCAAGATCCTCATGATCGACACCTTTGACAATCGCACCCGCGCAAAGGTGTAAGCTCAACTCCTAGGCATAACACCCAACTCATTTACAGATGCGTATGCATGTCAAGAAATGCCACAACACAAATACTTACTACACTATCACTGTAGCACCACGTCTATCTCTTGACAAACCACAGGGCACCCCTACGGGACCCACTTTCACACGACTTGCCATCAGTCGCCTATCCTTGGTTCCGTTCCTTGCAATCGCGTACCACCTCGTCGTTCATAACACGATGTTCATGTCTTATGATAGGTTAGTTCACAACCTAGATGTATTATGGAGGATAGGGTCCACAAGGATCCCCTTCATCAATCTTCTCACTTGTCTACCAAAGGATATATTACTTAATTGCTATAAGTAACTCTTAGTGATTTAAACGTTATGGATTCCTTAGATGACCTAAATCATCAAGGGTGTGGAACACGATTTTGTCATGACCACTAGATGTTAGTGCATGTCTTTTACTAAATCTTTGTGAGCACATAATTACGCTACTATAGTAAGATCTTCAAAATACTTTCCTTAGTGGTAAACTGGTTCATGAAATCCCCTTTTATCAAACATAGTTTTGAAACTCTATACACATACTCATAAAGTATTCAAAGCCCCAAGATACATAGTACCTCATCTTTTTGCCAAACTAACGTAAAACTTCCTTTAGAATAATACTTAGTGTAAAAAGGGAAAACATATTTTTCTTTAAATCACCTTTTCACTTTCAAATGAAAACTATAACTCTTTTATTTGGTAATATTTCAAAATTAATCATAGTAGTGTAAGGACTCATTGTTTTAGAGAAAATACTTACAAGGATTCTCATTTCTCTTGAAAGTAGGTTTACTAACAAAATCCTTTGGAAGCCACATGAATCGTTTAGAAAACTCTTAGTTCTTGAGAATATTTTCCTTGAAACAACATGATAAAATAGGTGGTTGATCAACATCAAACCCTCATATCCTTAAATACTTTTCACACGGGATCAAAATACTTAATTTACAACACTTGGTTCTTTGGAACCAAAACTTGAATTCTTTGGAAACCTTTTTAATTTCTATACTCTTTATACTTTAGTATAAACACATTAAGCTTCTTAGCATCAACATTTTAGGTTCCTAGCCCTAATTACTATGGTATGGCTGAATGCCTCCATGTAAGTACGGTAGGTCTTTTTAATTTCTTTTGCCTTCTTGGAATCATTTAAGTCCATTACACTATTACTTGGACATAGAAACTTTGGCTTCCCCTTTCTATCTTAACAAGGCCGAACCGCACAAGGTGTTTTCCAACAAAATGCAAGCCATCCAACAACATGTTAGTATCATGAAAACATCTCAACATATAGTCATTCCATTAAGTAGTAAATGCATAAACAAGTTCATCATTCCAAAAATCCTATCCTTAGGTCTTAAACCTAAGAATAGTTTTTCACCATGCCAAAATGATTTTCAACACTAACACTCAAACCCAAATAGTCACACCAACATCATAACATACAATTCCAAATATCAACACCAAAACCCGTATACGGAAATTTCAGCAAATCAAGCATCAACTTGTGACAAACATTTGATTGACCAAACGAACTTGGATTTGAGCAAATGATGACTCATATGAAAGCTTAGGATGTCTTGTTTGTGGATATAAACTATTTTTCACTAACAGTAACCGAGTTAGTAAATTTTTACGAAACAAGCCACTGTAGTCAGAATCCGAGGCAGAAATTTGTGCTGAGATTGAAATAGGTTTCCAAGGGTCAAATCTTTATGAAAACACACGAAATTTGTACTTAAAGTGAAGCCCAAGATGTCTAGTTTCAGGATAAAAATTGAAATCGAAGATCTACGTTGAGAGAAAAACCGAAATGACTCACACAAGGTCAGATCCGAAAATCACATTTTCACAAACTCTTTTCAACAAAAGATGAAGGAACTCTAGGTTAGGATTTTCCCAAAGATAAAAATTATTTCCAACCATTCAAACACATCAATGAACACAAATCAAGCAACACATAATTATTACAACATTATTCTCATAGAGAACCAAATAAATAAAGTAGGAAACCCTTGGTTTAGGGTTTTCCCCAAACCAAACCCATAAACCATTTTCACCACCACCAATGTGGTGTGATGAGGTTCACTCCCCCATTACCTAAATGAAGATCTTTAGATGAGCAAAACTTCAAGCTCCAAGAACAAGGAGGTGGCCGAACCTATGTTAGCCAAAAACACCATGATTTTAAACTTTGTTTAGCAAAATCATGAGCTAGGAAAGGTTGCTTCATAATTCTATGAAATGAAATGAAGAAGAAATAATGTTAGAAGCTTACTTCATGAAGAACACTTTGAAGATCAAGGTTGATGTTCTTGAGGGTCAAGAATAAAGGTGCTCCAAAGTGGAAGATCCTAGCAAGACAAACACTTAAGCTTTAAAGAGAGCTTATTTTCGAAAATCACTTGATCAAAAGTTATTTCTTTTAACTTCTAAAAAGAGAAATGAAGAGGTTTAGAAGTGTAGAAGACTTATCCTTGAAGAACAAACTTGAAAAGATGAAGTCTTGAACTTGGATCTTGAAAATGAAGTTGGACCAATGTGAAAACTTTCTTCACCAAAGTTGTAGTAGAAGAGAAGGTGTTCACAAATATGAGATCTATTTGAAGAGAAGATTGGCTCATGGAGATCAAGCCATGGCCGAATATGAAGAGGTAGGAGAGAGAAGAGAGAAAATGAGTTATGTTCTTGAGAGAAAGAAGAGTTTGATTTTTGGATGAATGAAAATGAATCAAACTTGGTGTTTTTCCACACTATTTGGCCGTGTGGCTTTAACAAATGGGCACCAAAGATTAATCATCTTTTCATGACATATGATATGAATCAAGTGTAAGAAATCCAAGGGTTAAGGATTAAAGAGGTGATACTTGTTGATCATATGATTAAAGAAGGCAAGATTAACCTTAAATGGTTAATTTTGCTTTCTCCATAAAAGGAAAAGGTGCTAGGTTATTAACCAAGAGTCATAAGAATCTAATCCATTGTTTAAAGAAATGAAAAAGGTGATAACGTCTCGTGAAACGTGCAAAGCAGTCATGAACTACTCCCGGCTCCGGGCCAGAATAACTTCCCAACCCCGAACCAGATTAATTCCCGACCCTAGTACGCATCCCAAGGTAAAGCGGTCCGATTAAAATAATAATATTTTTATCGGTTCCGGCTCAAAACAGCACACTAGGTTCAAAACAACATCTTATGATTATTAAGCTCATAATTGAAATTCAAATATGAATTTCCAATCATCAACTATTATTATGATTATGATTAATCGAATTGTGTTCTCAGTTAAGTTATTCACACAAACAGTTAAAAGATAGACATAGGGTTTTTGAGATGTTACATGGTCGGTGGCATTGCAACCCCGTGCCGTGGTAAATCGGTTGCCAAACACAAATGAACTCAATCAAAGACTGGACTATTCAGGATATGGTTATGACGTGGTACCCGGAACAATTGGAGCTCGGACCTAAATTGAGAGGCCGACTCATGAGAACAATTGTGTTTACGGGTGTATTTGCGGCCTATCGCTCGATGAAGGGAAGTAGGAATCTCCGGAGTACATGAATTAGAAAGATGATATTGGAGTCTCATGCATTATTATAACTCATGATAGTGTTTGAGATATTGTGTTATATGGATAAGTGTTTTAAAACTGTATTTATATGTGATTGTATTTGTTGTTTGTCGCTTGTGCGACTATCGTGATAAACTTATAAAATGAGTATCTCACCTTTGCCTGTACATGTTGGACATCCTGTTATGTTTTTGGAACACATGTACAGATGTTGATCATAGGTCCCCGTGGACACGTGAAGACTCAGATGACAGAGTCTTTTGAAGGAGCAGGAAAAGAGGATCCCTCCAAATTTCTCTGGGAATCGGAGCTGACTTTAGGGTTGTTTCCCAATGGCTAATTTTAGTCCGACCAGCATAGGAGTCTTATTTTTTTGAGGCAGTTATATTTTAGGCTTAATTGCACTTTTGGTCCTCCAGGTATCACGATTGTGCAATTTTGGTCCCCCGGGTTTTAATTGCGCCAATTGGGTCCTCCAAGTATCACGATTGTGCAATTTTGGTCCCCCAAATTTCAATTGCGCCAATTGGGTCCCCCACGTATCATGATTGTGCAATTTTGGTCCCCCAATTATCACGATTGTGCAATTTTTAACGTCAGTCGCCTACATAGGACACGTGGGGCTAATTTGACACTTAGTGAAGCCAACTTGACAGTTTACAGGACATTCTTATAAGATAACATTGCCATATCACACAATTTAATGGTCAAATGCACGTCATTAAATGTCACATAAGAATGACATGTAAGGTGTCAAACTAGTCTCATTAATTGTCAAATCAATCGCACATGTGCTTCGTTGGCTGTTGATGTTAAAAGTTGCACAATCGTGATACTTGGAGGACCAAAATTGCACAATCATGATACTTGGGGATCAAAATTGCACAATCATGATACGTGGGGGACCCAATTGGCACAATTGAAACTTAGGGGACCAAAATTGCACAATTATGATATTTAGAGGACCCAATTGGCGCAATTAAAACCTGGGGGACCAAAATTGCACAATCGTGATACCTGAGGAACCAAAAGTGCAATTAAGCCTATATTTTATTTGCTGCACGTATGTTGATTATATGTTTTAAGTCTGTAAAATATATACCAGACCTGAACTTATGTTATGGTTATGTTTTTATGAAGATTGAATATCGATGTATGTGCTATAAGGATTATTCCCTTGTCTTGAGTTTGAATTACTTGATGTATGGAGAAAATTTTTAAAACCATGTTTTTGAACGTAGCTAATTAATTATAGTATTTTCCAAAAGCAACCAGCGATTTATTTTCTTGATGTTTTTCCGCATTTTGAGTTCGAGTATGTAGCACCCGAGGGGGGTGTTACATTAGTGGTATCAGAGCTGGTCGAGTCTTTCGGGAATCCCTGGGGAATAGGTCGTTGTGTTTGTGTTGTGTGATCTCTGTGTGAACCTTGTTTGAATTGTTTCTCTGTTGAAGCAATGTGTGTTGGCATACGAGTTTATGTTTCCTTATTAAGGTATGATTGGTTTGCCTTTTAGGGAAACATAAATCTAAGAGGCGGTTGTGGTGGAGGTCGTGGCAACGCCAATGAGGGTGCTGGTCACGGCATTGTTGATGACAACATTAATCAGGCTATCCAGGCCATGGCTGATATGGTGGCTGTTGTTGCTCAACAAACGGCTACGATGGCTCAACAGAACCAACAGAATCAACAAAGAGCTGATCTTGCTGCTGATGCCAGAGGGTTAGTCGACTTTTGGTGCCATGATCCTCCACAGTTTCATGGAGATTGTGACCCAGAAAAGGTTGACTTGTGGCTACAAAAGGTGGAGAAGATTTTTGCTGTTCTACACTGCCCCGAGGGAGTGAAGGTGGACTATGCCACATTCCTGTTTCTGGGTGATGCTGAGTATTGGTGGGGAGGAACCAGACAACTGCTGGAAGCCAACAACCAAGAGATCACTTGGGGAGTATTTCACACCAAGTTCTTGGACAAGTACTTTCCTCAGAGTGCCAGGACTGAGAAAGAGCTAGAATTCCTGAGGCTGCAGCAAAGGGACATGACTGTTGGGGAATATGCGGTGAAGTGTGAATCGCTCGCCAAATATTTCCATTTTTTCCAAGCCCAACCTGATGAGGACTGGAAATGCGAGAGATTCGAAGGAGGTCTGCGCTTCGAGATCAAGGAGTCTGTGCTACCGCTAGTGATTAGTAACTTTCAAGTCCTGGTGGAGAAGTGCAGAAAAGTGGAAAAGATGAGAAGAGGAAGAGAGAACAAGAGTATTGTGCGAGGACCGTCTAGGTCCAGGAACCCGAGCCAATACCAGAACTAGAAGGGGAAATAGTCCCAGAAGAAGTCGTATTCCCGACCTTAAGGGAATAGCCAGAAACATTAATCCTATCGTCCTGTCGCTTCTGCCTACGGTGGAGGGAATGAAAATGATCAGAATCAAGGCCAAGTACAGAGGTGTTTCAAGTGTGGGAAGCAAGGACATCCAACTGATGACTACATGCTGAAGGGAGTTCTATGTTTCCAATGCGGAAAGATAGGACATTTCGCGAGGGATTGTCCTACGCCAAAGTCCGAGCCGACTGTCAACAATGTACGGATTGCTAGACCAACAGCAAGGGGAAGGGTGTATATCATGAGTGGCACTGATGCTTCTAAATCGGATGATCTCATACAAGGTAGTGGCATCATAGCTGGTAATCTCCTAACTGTACTATTTGATTACTGCAATCACCTAGGCTAAAGACTTATCAGTACTTACTCTGGTTGGCTTGATAGGAACCTTACAAGTTCATGAGCAGGAGATCAACAATGATAATCCTATCAAAAAGGGCAAGACCATCGCCCTAAAAGCAAAAAAAGGCAGCTCTTCAACGACCCTCAAAGATGATTGTTGAGACAACCCTACATATGTGACGTCATCTCATTAGCTGCAGAACGTTCCTAACTCTCTGATACCATAATAATGAGACAACCCCACATATGTGAAGTCATCCCATTAGCTGCAGAACGTTCCCAACGCTCTGATACAATCAAAATGAGACGACCCCACTTACGTAGGATGATCCCAATAGTCCAAAGCTTACTCTATTAACTATGCCTAAACGTATTATAGCGATAGCGTGGTATTCAAAGAGAGTAGCGGAAACAAGTGGAAAACAAAGCATACAGCATACGTAAAGCATAAACAACGATCAGAGTAAAGCGTGATCATAAAGTAACTACACATCTACCATGCATCAACATAACCCCATCACTAGGGCACTATACATACATATACATACTATCTATACATAAAAACCTAAAAGATAAACCAAAGATACATCAAAAGCCAAAGAGAAAGAAGGAACCCCCGCAGCTCGCCAGTACTACTCATCCCACACTCAAAAATACATATAAACGCTTAGCTCACAACATGGACGCACTGGCAGGCTCCCACCATCAGTGGTGAGGATGCCCTGAACTACCTTGGCCCTCCCCGTGAGTACGCTAATAAGTTACTAAAGGCTCATACTCTGACGACGAGCTCGACACTATACCCCTACACTTGCGGTAGGTCCTCAGATACTACTCCATCCTCCATCGTTGTCCTCGGTAGACGAAGCCTCTCCTGCTCGACGCGTGAGATGTCGCTGGCTCAGCCCAGGTGTAGTCCTGCTCCTAGCGCCTCGGCGGCTGCCACATGCGTGTGAAAGGTAGAAACTGCACAACTCTGAAGGGTCCCACGATGTCCTCCCTGTGCGAAGCCCTTCCTCAGAAAAGTATGCTCACAGGCCCAGTGTAGACCGTAAGAAAGGTAGAGGGGTCCACACGACACCCCCGATCATTATGATAGATGATCTTGTAACACCCCGATTTTCATGCTTTTTAAGATTAGTAAATTATATAAATGAGTTTATATTTTTATCTGAGGTTAAGAAAATGAAATTAAATAAACTAAGGCCACATTCATACTCTACATCATCATAGAGAGCTACGATTAAATTTTGGGTTGAAAATTCAGACGGATCCCGATCTGCATTTTCACTGGCAGTAAGATTTTACTGATTAGAAGACCTAATTTTGACTCATGAACGAAACAGTTAGGCTTAGAATCAAATTTCCAATAACTTTTGTAAAATTGGCTTTTCTCACTAAAAAGTGAATCAATTTACCTTATGCGGGCGAAACCTTAAATCGCGTAATTAAAGGAGCTGAATACGGATTTATCGGGACCCGCTAACGGATAAACTTGAAGTCACATCAAGTCAAATCACATGGAAAGGCGTGCCAGTGTCATGATGACTTTTTAAAATATCTCAACGCGTTCACACTACAAAAAGACAAAAATACCCTTGGTCCTTTTCCTAAATGACATTTTGTCCCTGAAGGAAAAGACCGTTTTGCCCCTAGGAACTTATGAAAACCCATTCTTGCCCTCAACCTCATCATTACATCTAGAAAATATCTAAATATTTATGAAAGTTAGAGGTGAAAAGACCATTTTGCTCATAACCTTTTATCTTAATTCCAATTTTGTCCCTAGGTGAAATGACCATTTTGCCCTTAAGTGAAAAATTGTTTGACCACCTTGTCCCTCCCTTCACCCTACACCTAAAGTGCTTCATGAATCTACACTTCCATCATTTTCTCACCTTCGCCGTTTCTCTTCAAGTTTTCTCTCATTTTTCAAGTTGAAACTCAACTTTTGTGTGAAGAAAAAGTGTTGATCTTTCCTCATTTTCATCATTCAAGGAGGTAAGATTACTCCCTTTGATCCATGAGTTTCTTATCCTTCACTTAAATCTTGTTTTTCAAGCTATGATCATGAATGTTCAATTTCTATTTCCAATCTTCATAAATCTCTAGAAAATTCTAGAGAAATCCTTTTAATGTGAAACCAATTTCTATGATCTAGTTTCATCCTCCTCTATCACTATCCAAGAGCATGAAATCAAATAACATGCCATGCCTATTTATTTAGGAGAGGTCGAACCCTAAGACTTTTGGGGGAAAATGAGTTCTCTTCAATTTTTATGAAACGATACTTGATTTCACCTCTTTCATTCTATGATCATTGAATCCAAGTGATTAGAAAACCAAATCAAATTCTAACCTATTTTTATCAATGATGGCCAAAACCTACCCTTGTTGGTTGAAGGGGTTTTGGTTCTAACCTATTTTTATCAATGATGGCCAAAACCTACCCTTGTTGGTTGAAGGGGTTTTGGTTCAAATCTTTGACAAGTAATTATGGATTATGTCTTTATCATGCTTCACGATCTTTCATCCAAGAGTTAATAAAATTTTAACACCTCTAGCCTATTTTTCTAAGAAGGGGCCGAACCCTAGTTCATAAGAACTCGATGAGTTTTGTTGGATTATATTAATTTCTGCTTGTGATTTGTTGTGAAGGATCAGATGGTGTTTGTTTATTCTAAAGCGTATAGGTTGTCAGTTGCGAAGCCGCAGTTGTAGTTGCACGGGGAAGCACGCTGGAAACTATTCAGGTGGGGGAAAGAACCACAATATCGTCAGGGAGGCAAGAATAAAATAATTTATATTGATATGCGTAGGGCAACTTAAACCCTACTAGAGGTCGAGTGACCGATAGGTTGATTTTATGCTATATCGAGGTTGTATGCTGTGTGTTAGTATGCTTAATATGGTATGTGTGATATGTGACACCCGCAACCCCGCATATGATAATTAATAAAGTAAAGCATGCAAGTTAAATAAAAACTTTAACATAAGAGGTAGCAAGTACCACATGATCCGAAAGCATTTAAAACATAAATAACAACTGCGGAAAAACATAACATAAAAAAACCTGAAACTCGATGTCACATAATCAAAGCTGATAACCACTACCGATATTACATCGGAAAACAACTAACATAACTAACATAAACCAAACTATACTATGAGCAAGCAATCTCCTTGGGATCACTCCTCAGCTGGCAACTCACCATCCACTGCATAACCAAAGGTACATGCAAAACACAACAACAACAGATAGGGAGTAAGGAAGTGTACGTATAAACATAACTGTAATAGAGCAGTTAGCAAGATGATCATGCAACATATAAACATCATAATACAACATACATGTTATAACACATACCATCATATCAAAATATAAGTATGTTTTGCGATGCATAACTACTCCACTACTCCATATGCAATGTGGATCCATCAATATCAACTCTGGAAAGACGATTAGGAGTACATATCCATGTTGACCATCCTGCATCAACGTTGAAACACTCACCAAACCATGGGTGACGTCCGTGGATACTCTCAACTAATCCTGATAACATATCGTGGCTCGTCAGGGTAGTCAGGTTATCGATAGGACACTCCGGCAACGGGTTGCAAGTCCATGCCATATGGAACCTCCTTACCCAACTCTACCCTCAAGGTTGGGATAACACCCATCGTTGTAACACCCCGATTATTTTCGCTACTTTTATATATCAATATGTAGAATAATTAAGTTTATATTTTATTCAAGGTCTTAGAAAATGAAATAAAATAAACCGAGACCATATTCATGCTCAACGCTATCGTACGAAGCTACGATTAAATTTTGAGCTGAAAACGCAAACGGAGCCCGGTCTGCGTTTTTACACTGACAGTAAGATTTTACTGCTCAGGAAACCTCAGTTTGATCCGCGAACGAGACAGTAAGTCTTAGAATTTAATTTCCTACATTTTCGTTAAATTTGAAAAAAATCACTTACTGACCTTCGTTCGAGCGAAATCTTCAATCGGGTGAAGAACGGAGCTGCATATGGACTTACCGGGACCCGCTAACGGATAATCTTGATGTCACATCAAGTCACATCACATGGGAAAGCATTCCAAATTCATCATGACGTTTGAAAATATCTGGACGCGAAATGACCAAAATACCCCTAACCTTTTTCATTATTACCATTTAACCTTGAAGGAAATAACCAAAATGCCCTTAAGTGACCCAACTTTTGGCCCATTCAACCCCATTTCCCATGCCCCAAACCAGCATATGAGAGGCTTCTTCACTTCTCCTTAACACTTCATTAATCTTCGATTTTCACTTAGAGAAAAAGCTTAAATCTTTGAGAGAAAAGCTTAATTCTTGACCATTCTTCATCATTCAATAAGTAAGATCACTTCTATGATCTCTAAGCTTCATGAATCTCTTCCTATATCAAGTTTGAAATCTTGATTTCATAGATTTCATGTTTATGATCAAAATTTCAAAAATTCATAGAAAACTGTAGAAAAATCCTTTTAATGGGAAACCAATTTCTTTGAGCTAGCTTCATCACCCTCTACCTCTTTCCAAGAGTATATGATCAAACTCTCATCCTAGCCTAATTTAATTGAGAGGGCCGAAACCCTAAGAATTGGGGGAATAGTGGTTTTGTTCAATTTTTGTTCTTGAACTCTTGGTTCCACCCTTATCTTTCCTTTTGTACTAGAATCCAAGTGATTGGAAGACCAAATCAATCTCTAATCCCTTTTACTCTTCATGGCCGAGACCTATAGTGAGTAGAACCATGAGTTTTGTTTCAAATTTTTGGGTAATAGGGCTTGTTTTAGTGTTAACCATGCTTAAGAGCCAACCATCCAAAAGATTGGAACCAAATGAAACCCCTAGCCTATTTTACCATTTTTGGCCAAACCTTAGACCACTATTGGGGGATGAAAATTATGTTTTGATGTTGTTATTTTGTGTTGATTGTTGTTGTGAATTGAATTGTGCTTGATTGTTTTAGACGACACGGACGAAATTAACCGGAACCTGAGCCGAGAACCGTTCGGGAATTTGATTGAGAAACTTAGAGAGGTAAAGGGAGGTATTTCATATTAAGTTTGGTAGTCTCATGATGTGTGATTGTTATATGTGATGTTGTTGTTTGATTGATGATTTGAAAATGTATCTTGAATGAAATATGAAATGATGTACTTAATGATGTTTGTATTTGAGTACTTGAATATGATTTGTGGCATTGTTGCCTTGGATGAAATTTTGTTGTGATATTGGACTGATTTGATATATATATATATATATATATATATATATATATATATATATATATATATATATATATATATCCTGAACTGGTTAAGAGCATAGGACTGACTATGACTCAAGAAACAAAATTAAAATACTTGAAAACCGAAATCAAAGTTTTGAAAATCGAATTTTGAAATCAAAAAGGTATTTTGGGAAACGTGTTGCTTTATTAAGAAAAGTAAACTTCTTTTGAAAAGTTAGGTCCTTTTGAAAAGGAAAAAGTGATTTAAGGAAAATTTTGAGAAATGTTTCATTTATCGAGGAAGAAAACTTCTTTTCTTTTAAAATATTAGTTTCTTTTGAAAGAGAAAGTCTTTTAAGGAAAAGTCAATGTAAAATGAATTTCATTTTAGAAAAAAACATTTTAAAAGAGTTTTCCAAGAAAATGTTTTCCTTGAATAAGAAATGTCTTAGTTCAAGGAGATGAAACTGTGTTTTGTTTTCCAAAGTTGTTTTGTGAAAATAAGACCAAAAGAAAAACGATGAATCTTTGAGATGAATGCAAACCTAGTGACCGAGACGTCGGACTAGTGTTTTGTGGATTGAGCACTCGGACTTCGTGTCTTGTGTTTTGAATGAACGGGCTTAATATCCTTTAAAACGAGTCGTGAGCTATATGCCTCGACAAATGAAAGAATGAACAAAAAAGAAAACAGAACTTTCTGTGTACATACATGAAACGGTAGACGTGCCATTTGAAAACGAGCTACAGCTCAAGTAGTTGAGAATATGAACCAGTTAAGAACACTAGGTCTATAGGGGAATACTATGTTCGAGACTCCACATGTGGCCGGAGGTGTCGCAACCCCGTGCTGTGGTAATCGGTTGCCAAACATGGATGAACTCGATGAAAGATTGGACTATTCATGATATGGTTATGACGTGATACACCGGAACAATTGGAGTTCGGACCTAAATTGAGAGGCCGACTCATGAGAACAATTGTGTTACGGGTGTATTTGCGGCCTATCGCTCGATGAAAGGAAGTAGGAATCTCTGGAGTACATGAACTAGAAAGATGATATTGGAGTCTTATGCATTATTATAACTCACGAAATGGTTTAAGATATTATTTTGTATGAATATCTGTGATTATAACTGTTTTTGTATGTGGATATTTATGTTGTTTGTCGCTCGTGCGGCTACCGTGATAAACTTATAAAATGAGTATCTCACCTTTGCCTGTACATGTTGGACACCCTGTTGTGTTTTTGGAACACATGTACAGATGTTGATCATAAGTCCTCGCGGACACGTGAGGACTCAGATGACGGAGTCTTTTGAAGGAGCAAGAAAAGAGGATCCCTCCAAATTCCTTTGGGAATCAGAGCTGACTTTGGGGCTGTATCCCAATGGCTACTATAGCCCGACCAACATATGAGTCTTACTTTTGAAGGAGATATATTTTATTTGCTGCATGTATGTTGACCTTATGTTTTTTTAAATCTGTAATATGTTATTCTAGACCTTAATCTACTCTAGTAGTTAAACTATGTTTATAAGGAACTTATATGCTTCGGCATACTTATGTAAAAATTATGTTAGTAGGAACCTCAAATATTGATGTGTGTTATAAAGTTTATTCCCTTGTCTTGAGTTTGAATTACTTGATGCATGTAGAAAATTTTTTGACTCGTGTTTTCGAACGTAGTTACTTAATTAAAGTATTTTCCGAAAGCAACCAGCATTTTATTTTGTTTATGTTTTCTGCAATCGAGTTCGTGTACGTAGCACCCGAGGGGGGTGTTACAATCGTGGCCTCCATGGTCGTGATTCATCGTTTGCTTTCCGCCCAAACTATCATATCTATTCAATGATGCATGCAATGTTCAATCAACATGCAAACACATATCCAACCATCCATCATCAACACCATTACATGGCTATCAACTTTGACCAACAAGCATCAAAGATGATTTATCAACATCAAACTTGACCAATAAAAATCAAGAATGATTCATCAACATTAAACTTGACCAATAAGCATCAAGAATGATTTAACCAACAATATCGCTAATAGTACGTCGTTACCCATAGCATCATCTTCTCATTAATTAATCTTTTTATTAAGTCTCTATTATTACACTTTACCATATCATTGTCCTAGTTCATTAACTATCCTCAATGTCGTATTTTATAATCTCTTATATCATATTTTTATTCCAAAAAGGGTATTAAATCTCTTTTTCCTTAAAACAGTGAAGTTTTCTTAATTCTGACAGTGGCACAGCTTGAGCACGGGCGTTCTGGCCAACTGGCATGGCCGTGCTGTGCGAGAGCACGAGCATGCTAAACAACTTCACTTTTCTCATTTTTATGGCACTGGCATGCTAATGAGAGCACGGTCGTGCTGGCTTTACTGGGCAAGGAGTACGGGCATGCCGATAATGAGCACGGGCGTGCTCAACGCTGTTGCAGCGTCTCAGCTCTGGGAACTTTGCAGCTTTTCTAGATTTCAACCCTCCAAATCAATCCTAAGGTTCTTGACTAATCCATTGGCATTAATCTCACCCCTCATCAACATCTTTATGTTTTATGCACATCAATTAGACAAATCCTAGTTTTAGGCTTAGCGCTAACATCCCTATGTCTTTTATTAACATAGTTTTAACAGCAGTTCCAACATACCAACTCATACAATCATGGCAGATCATCATCATCGTAAACAACATCGTAAACATCATGCCAATATCATACAAACCATTTAAACAATTAACATGTATAAACAACTATCACAACTTGATACAGCAATTAAGACATATGGCACACAAATAGGGTCATGTGTTAACCCTCATCTTACGCTACCCTAGAACCTATATGTTATACTAATCCCTTCTCCCTATACCTAGCATGATGATTCTAGCCTATGAGCCAACAAGAGCGAAGTCCACACTTGACTCCTCGAAACGGGTTCAACAGGTACCGTGAGCTTGACCAATAACATCAAGAAAGGGCAAAGGTAGTTAATTCCTAAACAAAGAAAGGAAAGGGAATTAACCCAAGGGTTATGCACATACCTCGATTAGATCCCCGGGGAACTAATCTGCTTGTTGCCGTTCATAGCACTGGCACACGAACGACAAAGTCTGGTTTGACAGGGGCAAAACGATTCAACATTAACTCAAGGGATTCAAAGAAAAAGGATGAACAGGGTTGGTTACCTTACCTCAGAGGAACACTAAGCTAGCAGCTTAACCCCAAACGCAACAGCAAACACTACAAGGATGTGTTCTTGAAGAAGAACATCCAAACAAGGATTGGGGATGCTCAAGGATTCAATGGAAAACCAAGAGAAAGGTAAAAGATGGTTGTTTCTAACTCTAGGAATGACAACTATGAGGTTTAGGTCGAGCAAAAGAGGTATAAAAGGATTAGGGCGAAACGGGCTGACCAAAAGAGCTGAAAACGCGTTTCTGGTGCGCGCGAAGAGCACGGGCATGCTAACTTTTAGCATGGGTGTGCTAAACAACTGGCACAGGCGTGCTGAACAACCAACACGGGTGTGCTGAACGGGAGCACGGGCGTGCTACCCTGATAGGATCACTTATAGGCTCGTTTCTAAGGTTTAACTACCCTAAAACACGTCCCTAAACATCTAAGGCAAGCACAACAACACATAACATATATATAATAACATATATAACAAGCAAGCGAAAACCGGGGTGGTACATGATACGTATCTTGTGCCTAGTAACATGCTTAAGATTACTTGAATTTATCTATGAGTTGATGAGTCGATATGCTTACATGAATATTTAGTATGATGAATATGTTTGTTGAGCATGATTATAGTTGCTTATGATATGATGTTGTGATTACTATTGTATGAGTAGAGATAGGCAGTAATTTCTGATAAGTTAGGAGATGAACATGTGGTGAGGAATTGGAGGATATATATGTTGTAGTGCTCAACCTAGAAATTCTATTGATATAATTATGTCGAGACATAAAGATGATACCAGGTTAAGCCGGAGAAAGTTGGTCATAGCTATGTACGAGTTGTGGTTGAGACACTAAGTTGACGAGTGAGTATTCCGACCTGGCCTGCGGGCAGGGGAATATGTCGTACCCATGAGACGAGTTGAGCCTGTAGGCTGTTGGCCGAACCCTGCAGTATGGGGGTGGCACAGGGATGAACGGGACATCTTGATCTATTAGGGATGTCGCATCGTGATCGCGTCTATATAGTCGTTAGTTGCATGTGTGAAAGACATTAGCTAAGAGAGAAGAATTTGGGGAGATGATTACTTGATATTGCTGTTCTATTGTATGTTACTATCTATATAGCTTATTTTATAGTTGTTTCCCTATTTATGACGTATTGTTGTTTCTTATTCCCGTATTTCTCTATGTTATATTTTATTTATTCTCGATCGCACGAGAAGATCCTGTTGAGGAATTGCCAGAGGAGATTGATGGCATACTTGTTGAACTTGATACTAGTAGGAGAGCCTCGGATCCCTGTGCTGGGAGACTTTAAGCTGCTCTATACAGAGGACGATTGTCTCTGGGAGATTGACTACTCTCAGCGAAGAGTAGTGTATACGGGCCCAACTACCGTATACGTTAAAGCTTCGGTTGGGAGCTCTCGTTATCTTTGTTAAAGTCATGGTTGGGTAGACAGTCTTAGTTTTGTTATGCCCAGTACATGGGTTTGAGCGAAATGTATTTTTGGGGCCAGGAGAGGAAGTATTATGTATTTTATTTTTTTGCCATGCTTTCAGTTTATATGTGTTGCGTACTCTGAGAGTTTGTAATTGGTATCAATTATTGTAGGCTCTACTGAAGGAGCCAGTACTTTATATGTATTTTATGCATAGTCGTGTTATCAATGTTGGTTGTTTTAATATTTTCTGCATTTTTGTTTAATCACACTACGCCGCAACGTTAAGATTACGAGTTCGGGTTACTAATGGGACCTCCGAGGAGGGGCTGTCTCATTTTATGGTATTAGAGCAGTTTGATTCTTAAACAAGGACTGCTTGGGTTAAGTTGTGATTTCTGACCGTGTTTAGTTGAACCCGCATTGGGTATTAACTATGCTTAGGAGTTGGGTAGAGTGTCCGATATGCGAGTTATCGTAAGAGGTAACTGTTTCGAGCATTCGTAAGGCATATGATGCATGTATATGATAATATGGTCTTGTATGTCTTACAAATATGAGCTGATAATTTCTTCCACAGGAAATTAAATGGCTCGCAGACGAGTTAGAGGACGTGGCAGAAGGGCCACAGAGAGTGCCGCTAAACTTGGAAATGGTAACGAGGGAAATTCCCATGTTGATGATGGGATGGAGTCAATTGAAACCCTAAGGATAGTTAGGGAGTTGGAAATGGCAATGCTGCATCAGACACAGCAGAACGCTCAACTGTTGCACGTAACCATGCAACAGCAACAGAGATAGAATCCGCGGGGTGGAATGGAGGTGGAAGACGCTGGACTGAATACTTTTCTGAAAGGGAAGCCGTCGCAGTTCAATGGTGACTTCAATCCGGAGGGAGCAGAACTCTGGATACAAGAGCTTGAGAAATTCTTCGCGGCAATGCACTATTGTGAGGACAGGAAGGTGACCTATGGATCCTTCATGCTGATGGGAGGGGCAGAGTTATGGTGGAAAGGCAAGCAGAGGATGCTTGAAGCAGAAGGAAGATTGATTAATTGGGAATTGTTTCGGGAATGCTTTCTGGAGAAGTATTTCCTCATAATGATGAGAAGAGAAAAAGAGAAGGAGTTCATGGGTCTGAAACAAGGGACCATGTCTGTTGGTGAGTACGCTACAAGGTTTGAGGCGTTACTCAAATTTTCTGAATTCTATCAGAGGTTTCTAGATGAGGAATGGGTGTGCAGACGTTTTGAAGATGGCTTGAAATACAACCTACAGAGGGTGATTGCACCACTGAATATAACCCGACTGCCTGAGATGTTAGATAGATGTTCAGTCATTGAGAACATTGACAAGAAGAGAGAGCTGCAACAAGGTAGAACTGGAGGACCTACTCGGAGATTCGACCAGAAGGGTCGAGGAGGGAGAGGAAGGTTCCAGACAGGGCGGAAACCTTATGATAGTCAAACAACAAGACCAGCTGAAGGACAACTACAACCAAGTGGATGCTTTAGGTGTGGAGGCGCCAATGTTTTCGATGTGGCCAGGTGGGTCACATAGGCATGGCCCAGTGACCGGAGCCCAAGGAACAGGCGGTGAGACCGCAAGCCACCAGAAGGGTGTTTACCGTAAGAGGAACTGAATCCTCTCAATCCCCTGATCTTATACAAGGTATGTGCCTAGTGTCAGGTAAACTCTTATCAGTATTGTTTGACTCGGGAGCTACGCGTTCGTTCATTTCCCAAGAGTGTGTGGATCATTTGAAATTGCCTGTTTCTTTACCGCCTCATGACTTAATTGTTTCTACTCCTACCAGTAATTCCTTGACAACCATGACTATCTGTTTAAAATGTCCTATCATTGTTGAAAATATAAATTTTCTTGTTGACCTTGTTTGTTCGCCTATGCAACAACTTGATATAATTTTAGGCATGGATTGGCTTTCGGCTAACCATGTAGTGTTAGACTGTTCTAAAAAGATCTTGTCATTCCCTGAGCAATCTAGATTGATGCCTGCCAATGATAGAAATCTTATGTTAAGTAGTGAATCTCAGAAACACGTGTTTTTATTCTCTATGGAAGCTAAGGAATCTCCTAAGTTGGATTCGTTGCCTATAGTGCGAGAGTTTCCGGAAGTTTTCCCTGATGATGTTCCAGGTTTACCACCGGAAAGAGAGATAGAATTCGCTATAGATCTCGTACCAGGAACTGGACCGATTTCGATAGCACCTTATCGAATGGCTCCATCAGAGTTACAAGAGCTGAAGAAGCAGCTAGATGACATATTGGGTAAAGAGTTTATAAGACCAAGTGCTTCACATTAGGGAGCGCAGGTACTGTTCGTCAAGAAAAAGGACGGAAGTTCAAGGCTGTGCGTGGATTATCGGCAGTTGAACAAGGTGACGATCAAGAATAAGTATCTGTTATCTAGGATTGACGACTTGATGGATCAATTTAAAGGAGCGGTAGTGTTTTCAAAGATTAACGTAAGATCTGGTTATCATCAGATTCGAGTCAAGAAGGAGGATATACCAAAGACGGCGTTCGAGAGTCGATATGGACACTAAAAGTATCTGGTTATGCCCTTTGGTGTGACTAATGCTCCAGCAGTGTTTATGGATTACATGAACCGGATTTTCCGACTATTCTTGGATAAGTTTGTAGTTGTCTTTATCGATGACATTCTTATCTATTCCCTTAATCGAGAAGAACATCCAGAGCATCTTAGGATTGTGCTTCAAGTGTTAAAGGACAGACAACTTTATCCAAAGTTGTCCAAGTGTGAGTTTTGGTTGGAAGAAGTGCAATTCTTTGGTCATGTGATTAATCGAGGTGGGATAGCGGTAGATCCAGCAAAAGTTGAAGCTGTGGCACAATGGGAAAGTCCTAAGTCGGTAAGTGAGATATGGAGTTTTCTAGGCTTAGCTGGATATTATCGAAGATTCATCGAAGGATTCTCGAAGATTGCGTTGCCCATGACGTAGCTAACGAGGAAAGGAATATCCTTTGTATGGACAGATGAGTGTGAGAAAAGTTTTCAAGAGCTGAAGAGGAGGTTAACAACATCACCAGTGGTGACATTACAAAATTCTTTAGGACAGTTTGACATATACTGTGATGCGTCATACCAAGGATTGGGCTGTGTCCTAATGTAAGACCGGAGGGTCATCGCGTATGCTTTGCGACAGATGAGAGTTCATGAGAGGAATTATCCAACTCATGATTTGGAGCTGGCAGTTATAGTGTTTGCTTTAAAGATATGGTGACACTATTTATATGGAGCTAAGTTTATAGTGTACGGTGACCATAAGAGCTTAAGGTATTTGTTTAATCAGAAAGAGTTAAACATGAGACAAAGGAGGTGGATGGAATTCATAAAGGATTATGAGTTTGATCTATAGTACCATCCAGGAAAAGCGAATGTAGTAGCGGATGCATTAAGTAGGAAATCCTTGCATGTGCCTGCTATGATGGTAAAGGAGTTCGCACTAAAAAGTGAATCAATATACGTTATGCGGGCAAAACCTTAAATCGCGTAATTAACAGAGCTGAATACAGATTTATCGGGACCCATTAACGGATAAACTTGAAGTCACATCAATTCAAATCACAAGGGAAGTCATGCCAGTGTCATGATGACGTGCAAAAATATCTGAACGCGTTCACACTGCGAAAAGACCAAAATACCCTTGGTCTTTTTCATAAATGACATTTTTGTCCCTGAAGGAAAAGACCGTTTTGCCCCTATGAACTTTTGAAAACCCTTGCTTGCCATCAACCTCATCATTACATCTAGAAAATATCTAGATATTTATGAAAGTTAGAGGTGAAAAGACCATTTTGCCCTTAACCTTTTATCTTAATTCCAATTTTGTCCCTAGGTGAAATGACCATTTTGCCGTTAAGTGAAAAATTGTTGGACCACCTTGTCCCTCCCTTCACCCCACGCCTAAAGTGCTTCATGAAGCCAAACTTCCATCATTTTCTCACCTTCACCATTTCTCTTCAAGTTTTCTCTCATTTTTCAAGTTGAAACTCAACTTTTGTGTGAAGAAAAAGTGTTGATCTTTCCTCATTTTCATCATTCAAGGAGGTAAGATTACTCCCTTTGAGCCATGAGTTTTTTGTCCTTCACTTAGATCTTGTTTTTCAAGCTATGATCATGAATGTTCAATTTCTATGTCCAATCTTCATAAATCTCTAGAAAATTCTAGAAAAATCCTTTTAATGTGAAACCAATTTCTATGAGCTAGTTTCATCCTCCTCTATCACTATCCAATAGCATGAAATCAAATAACATGCCTAGCCTATTTATCTAGGAGAGGCCGAACCCTAAGACGTTTGGGGGAAAATGAGTTTTCTTCAATTTTTGTGAAATGATACTTGATTTCACCTCTTTCATTCTATGATCATTGAATCCAAGTGATTAGGAAACAAAATCAAATTCTAATCTATTTTTATCAATGATGGCCAAACCGTACCCTTGTTGGTTGAAGGGGTTTTGGTTCAAATCTTTGACAAGTAATTATGAATTATGTCTTTATCATGCTTAAGGATCCTTCATCCAAGAGTTATTAAAATTTTAACACCTCTAGCCTATTTTTCTAAGAAAGAGCCGAACCCTAGTTCATAGGAACTAGATGAGTTTTGTTGGATTGTTTAATTTCTACATGTGATATGTTGTGAAGGATCAAACGGTGTTTGATTATTCTAAAGCGTGTACGGTTGCCAGTTGCAGAGCCGCAGTCAGAGTTGCACAGGGAAGCACGCAGGAAACTGTTCAGGTGGGGGAAATAACCACAATATCGTCGGGGAGGCAAGAATAAAATAATTTATATTGATATACGTAGGGCGACCTAAACCCTACTAGAGGTCGAGTGATTGATAGATTGATTTTATGCTATATCGAGGTTGTATGTTGTGTGTTAGTATGCTTAATATGGTATGTGTGATACGTATGTTGTTCCTAGTAATATGCTTAAGATTACTTGAATTTATCTATGAGTTGATGAGTCGATATGCTTACATGAATATTTAGTATGATGAATATGTTTGTTGAGCATGATTATAGTTGCTTATTATATGATGTTGTGATTACTGTTGTATGAGTAGAGATAGGCAGTAATTTCTGATAAGTTGGGAGATGAACATGTGGTGAGGAATTTGAGGATATAAATGTTGTTGTGCTCAACCTAGAGATTCTGTTGATATAAATATGTTGAGACATAAAGTTGTTACCCGGTTATGCAGGAGAAAGTTGGTCGTAGTTGTGTATGAGTTGTGGTTGAGACACTAAGTTATTAATCCCGAGATGGGTCGGTGAGGTTCATGTTGCATCGTTTTTGTTCATCATTGTGTTGGCGAGTGGTTGATCGATCTTCCCTGTGGGGAGATGATCGTACCCATTAGTTGTGAACGGGCGAATGTCCCGATCTTGCCTGCAGGCGAGGGGATTTGTCGTTACCGTAAGTTGCGTTGTTGACGGGCGAGTATTCTGACCTGGCCTGCGAACGAGGGAATATGTCGTAACCATGAGACGAGTTGAGCCTGCGGGCTGTTGGCAGAACCCTGCAGTATGGGGGTGGCACAGAGATGAACGGGACATCTTGATCTGTTGGAGATGTTGCGTCGTGATCGTGTCCATATAGTCGTTAGTTGCATGAGTGTGAGAGGCAGTAGCTAAGAGCGGAGAACTTGGGGAGGTGATTACTTGATACTGTTGTGGTGTTGTATGTTGCTTTCTATATAGCTTATTTTATAATTGTTTCCCTATTTATGATGTATTACTGTTTCTTATCTCCGTATTTCTTTATGTCGTATTTTATTTATTCTCGATAATATGAGAAGATCCTGTTGAGGAATTGCCAGAGGAGAATGATGGCATACCTGCTGAACCTGATGCTAGCGGGAGAGCCTCGGATCCCAGTGACGGGAGACTTTGAGCTGCTCTATGCAGAGGACGATCGTCTCCGGGAGATTGACTACTCTCAGGGAAGAGTATTGTATACGGGCCCGACTACCGTATACGTTAGTGCTTCGATTGGGAGCTCTCATTATCTTCGTTAGAGTCATGGTTGGGTAGACAGTCTTAGTTTTGTTATGTCCAGTGCGTGGGCTTAAGCGAAATGTATTTTTGGGGCCATGAGAGGAAGTATTATGTATTTTATTTTGTTGCCCTGCTTTTAGTTTATATGTGTTGCATACTCTGAGAGTTTGTAATTGGTATCAATTGTTGTAGGCTTTACTGAAGGAGCCAATACTTTATATGTATGTTATATATAATCGTGGTATCAGTGTTGGTTGTTTTAATATTTTACACCTTTTTTTTAATCACGCTAGGCTTCAACGTTAAGATTACGAGTTCCAGTTACTAATGGGACCTCCGCTGTCTCAGATCTCGATCAGGCCCAACACCGGGATCCTCGGCACCGCTATGATGAAAGGGTGCGCCCTCAGGTCCATCGTCAAACGTAAACGGCTCCTCATCTTCACGCGAACCAAGAACAAAATCGGAAACAAAGAACAATAGGGAGATAAGAGTACAATGCGTGCATAACCGGAAATGACAACAATAGCATAGCACCAACAATATATAGCAAATAGCAAATAGCAAATAGCATGAATAACAATATAATAGATATTTCACAAATCCACAAGTCTCTCGAGACAACATATGCACAAACATCCATCTCCATAAGTCTCACCCTCAGATCAACCCTTTAGACCGGGATACTAATCCCATGAAGCATGTCGGCCGAATCTCACAAGGCTGGTTCCACACCGGAACAAGTCCACATCGGAACATTTTCTGTGTTGGAATGGAGTTTGTCTGTCCAAGAAACTGAACCGCTCGCCGTGACCAATAAGAGTGCATCTCCCTTCCACACCGGAACCGGGGTGTCTTGGTCTCCTCAGAATGTTAGCCTGGAACGTGGAAAGCCTAGGGATTAGTCGGGAAAACCGGACTGGATTGGGCGTCATGACAGGATAGGAGCTACATCATCCATCACTGTAAACTATTCCCGAGACCGGCAACATCCCCAAGGTCACTCACTTGACCGCGCCTTCCATCTTCCGTACTCGCACTCAGCTACAACTAACGTAGTATGACGTTGGCAGCCTATACTACCTGTCATACGGCTTCACCACTTAGCAGCTGATGATATGCAACAAACATCCTCTACGGGTTTGATACCGGACCTCACGCCTAACTCTCAATCAGTAACAACACGATGCCACCACATCAACACAGCCATAGCCTCGACGCCACGCTTCCATGAGCCACAGCTCAAACAATCACAGCCACAACCTCAAACAGTCAGCACAATAGCTACAACACCATCCACGGTATCAACCCGACGACAAACACGGCACTCAGCCAAACTTAAAGCTAACCGGCATTCCGCCACAATACAACAGTACAACATACAGCATAACCGCAACAGTGCTAATATCAACGTAAAAAATATATAGCATGCATATCATACACCAAGTAGCATGTAGGCACGTATACAGATAGCATATCGCACAATCAACACCACAACAGTCATACGGAGCAGATCATTCTCAATCAACATTTATCTAACCTAGGGTTTCCAAACCTAACGGTGATAGCCGAAAGTATGATAAACCTAGAGTTTAGATACTTTATCGAGGCTCAACCACTAGTAAGGTTAGGGTTTCCCTACACAGAGCAGAAAATACATCTACGCTACTCTTGCCTTCCCGACTATAGCAGTACTCTTCCTCCCCACCTGAATAGTTAGCGCGAACTTTGAAACGATCATCGAAGTTCCACCAACAAGCTTGCAGCGCCTCTAACAGCCACAGACAGCCCCGGTACAGCCGCGGTTCCGCATACAACTCGTATGCTCATGAACACGAACTTTGCCTTAATTACGAGCACAACACATATAAAATAGTATTAGCCCTACGGCAAGCTAAAAGATGAAGGAAAAGGTACAAAATCGAAGGAAACACAAAGAACGCGTGTTAGGGATTCGAGTTTACCTTTGGCGAATCGAGAAACAAATCCGTCAAAGTCATAAAGAACTTTGCTGCGATCACAACCATGTAGTCAGAATCGCGTTCCGGTACTTCGATCCCCTCGAAACCTAAGTTTCTCTCTCTAAAAGCTCTAACCTTTCTCTAGACTCTCTAAAGTTCGTGCCTGAAGAAGATGGGAAATGGTCCAAGTGAAAGTGAAGAGAAAACTTTGCTTGGAGCATCCTGCTGAGAACACTAAAGCATGGACCATCAGCATGCTTGAGCGTGCCAACGCTTGAGTGTGGGGTTCTCTCCACGCTTGAGCATGGAACTTTGTCCACTCTGCCTTCGCCCTGGTTTGACACGTGTTGCACACATGTCAGAAAGCACACCGGCTGGCAAATGTACTCAGCACGCTTGAGCGTGCTACATGCCAACGTCTGAACGTTGGCATGCTAGGGTGTGCTCCCTTCCCACGCTTGAGCATGCTGCTCAGCTGGGAAGAGTCCTCCAAACTCCTGACTTCCCAGTTTCTCGTTTAACACCTTAGGCACTTCCAACATGAGTCAAGCCTATTCCTAAGCTTCCAAATAGGTCTCAAACTAATACAAAACAATCCACACAAACAACCAAAGCCCTAATCGAGGTTAACCAACTCGATTAGAGTTACATAAAAATCGCGATGTTACATTACAACCCCTCTTAAAGAAAATTTTGTCCCCGAAGTTTCCACCTTATACCTGAGAAAAGATAAGGATAATTCTGGTGTAACACCCCGATTTTCGCTACTTTCTAAGATCGGAAAGCTATATAAATGAGTTTATATTTTATCCAAGGTTTTATAAAATGAAATTAAATAAACCAAGCTCATAGTTATGCTCTAAATTATCATAGGGAGCTACGATTAAATTTTGGGTTGAAAATTCAGACGGAACTCGGTCTGCGTTTTCACTAACAGTAAGATTTTACTGATCAAAAGACCTAATTTTGACTCGTAAACGAAATGGTTAGGTTTAGAATCAAATTTCCAATAACTTTGGTAAAATTGATTTTTTGCACTAAAAAGTGAAATAATATAAGTTATGTGGGCGAAGCCATAAATCGGGTAAAGAACGAAGCTGAATACGGATTTATCGGGACCCGCTAAGTGATAAACTTGAATTCACGTCAAGTCACATCACCTAGGAAAGCATGCCATGACTCACCACTGTCATAATGACAAACGAAAATATCTGGACTCGTTCACACTCCGAAAAGACCAAAATGCCCCTAACCTTTTTCTTAATTACATTTTTGCCTTAGGTGAAAGGTCCATTTTGCCCTTAAATGAAAAATTGTTGGACCTTCTTGTCCTCCCTTCTCTCCCACGCATAAGACCTCCATCATGGAGCGTTCACCCATTTTCCTCCTAACTCCATCTTTTCTCTTAAGCTTTCTCTCATTCCTTCAAGTTGAAACTCAACTTTTTGGTGAAGAAAAGTGTTGGAACTTGCTCATTTTCATCACTCAAGGAGGTAAGATTACTCTCCTTGATCCATAAGTTTCTTATTCTTCCATTAAATCTTGTTTTCAAGCCATGATTCAACTATGTTCAACTTCTATGTCCAAAGTTCAAAAATCTCTATTTATGTTGTTAATGTTGATGTTTTAATTGATTATGTGAAGGTATTGGCTGTTGAGTGGCTGAGGTGAGGAATATTCAGAGGATTACCTTCAAGAGGTAAGGGGAGATTAACTCCAATGAGTTTGATAGCCTCATAAGGTTGTTGGTTGGATGATTGTAATTGTGTTATTTGGAGTGATCTTGATGATTCCCTTTTGAATGCATTATGTGATATATATGCTTGATTGATTTGGTGAATATGTGATTGGACACTTAAACATGAACTTTTGCATTGTTGCCTTTGATGAGATATATGTATGATGTTGGTTTTAAGATTTGATGACTATGTATGTATATATTGAATTGTGATTTTTGACTGGATTGGTTGAGAGCATAGCATCGGCTATAGCTTGATAATGAAGATTAAGCTACTTAAAAGTCTTAATCAAAGATTTAGAAACTTTTTGGTTTGAGAGATGAAAAGTTTAAAGTCAAATGGTATAATGACCAATTTTACTAAAAAGCCACTAAGTTAAGAACTCAAAAGGAATTTCGAATAAGACTTACGAAGTTGAGAGTTGGTGAGGAAAAAAGTGAGAAGTTGCTTTATCATTATTTTCTAAACATGTCTAAACAAAAAGGAAGCCTTGAAAAATATTTAGTTTGTCAAAGAAAGAATCTTCTCAAAGTGTTTGACCTTTCAAAGAGAAAAAGTCTCTCCTATAAAAGTTTGCTACAATGAAATTCTTTAGAAAAATGTTTTAAAAAATGGAACCTTTGGAAAAGGATCTTCCAGTCAAAATCCTTTTGAAATGAATTTTGAAGATTTAAGCTTCTAGAAATAGCTTTGCAAAGAAAAGCTTTTGTGGAAAAAAGTTTTATAGCGAAAATGAGTTTTGGTTTATACCAAAGAGATTTTGAGTTTTGTTTTCAAGATTTGATCAACGAAAACGAAAGTTTTGATGCAACTGGTGATTACCTCTTCGCGTTGTGAAGCACATGAAACTAGTGACCTAGACGTCAGGCTAGAGTTCTGTGAATTGTGCACCCGGACTACTGGTCCTGTGTTTTGAAATGAACAGACTTTGTGTCCTATATTTGAGTCTAGTGTCCGCGACGTCGGCCTAGTACTTCGTGAATTGAGAACTTGGACTACGTGTCCTGTATTTTGAATGAACGGGCTAAATGTCCTTTAAAAGGAGTCATAGGCTATATGCCTTGACAAGAATGAACGAACGAAAAAGAAAACAGAAAACCATGAGTTGCATATATGAGTTGGCCGATATGCCATTGGAAACGAGCTACAATCCAAGTGGTTGAGAATATGAGCCAGTTAAGACCACTAGGTCTATAGGGGCATCTTGTGTTCGAGATTCCACAAGAGGCTGGAGGCATCGCGACCCCATGCTATGGTAATCGGCTGCCCAACACAGATGAACTCGATCAGAGACTGGACTATTCATAATATGGTTGTGACGTGATACCCTTGAACAATTGGAGTTTGGACCTAAATTGAGAGGCCGACTCATGAGGACAATTGTATTATGGGAGTATTCGCGGCCTATCGCTCGATGAAGGGAAGTTAGGAATCTCTGGAGAACATGAATTAGAAAGTTGATTGAAGTCTCATGCATTCTTTTAACTTACTTGAGAATGGATGTGATCCCACAGAGTGATATTATCTTGTTATGATATTACGTTCAATATTGATATTCTATAGCATGATTGTGTTGCATATCGATGTATTAATTGTATTTTGTTTTACTTGTGTGGCTATTACAATAAACTTGTGAACGCGTATCTCACCGTTGCCTGTACATGTTTGACACCCTGTTATGTTTTTGGATACGTGTACAGATACTTTCACCGTCCTCCGGGTCACTTCTGGACCCTGTAGCTTGAGTTTCTTGATGTCGACGACGAAGATGTGTGGACTGTTGATGACGAAACCCAGTCTCATTTGTACGATGTATATTCGATGTAATATCCTGATTTTCTGTGACTCTAATCGAGCTGGTTAATCTCAATTAGGGCTTTGGATGATTGTGTGGATTATTATGTGCTAGTTTAAGGCTTAGTTTGAAGCTTAGGAATAGGCTTGAACAAGGTTGGAGGTGCCTAAGGCGTTAAACGAGTAACTGTGGAAGCCAGAAGTTTGCAGGGCTCTTCCCAACTGAGCGTCACGCTCAAGTGTGGGAAGGGAGCATGCCTCAGCGTGCCAACGCTCAAGCGTTGGTAATGTTGCACGCTCAAGCGTTCTGAGTGCGTTTGCCAGCTGGTGTGCTTTTCAACGCGTGTGCAACACGTGTCAGGCCACGGTGAAGGCGGAGTGGACAAGGCTCCACGCTCAAGCGTGGAGGGAACCCCACGCTCAAGCATGTTGAGTGTCTACACTTTAGCGTTCTCAGCAGGAAATCTTAAGGGTTTTCCTTTCTCTCCCTCATTTGCACGAAAATAACTTGGGATTTCTGGGAGCTCTGCAACTAGAGAGAAAAGAAGTAGTGTTCTAGTGTGAGTAAGCTTGAGGTTGAAGGCGATCGAGGCGTCGGAAGGTGATTTCGACTACACGGTTGCAATCACGGCGAAGTTATCTACAACTCTGACGGATTAGTTTCTCGATTTGTCCAAGGTAAACTCGAATCCCTAACATGCGTTCTTCGTGTTCTTGGCGTTCTTTTAGTCTTTACCTTTTTCTTTGATCTTTTGGGCTTGCCCTAGGGCAAACAGTAGTATATGTGTTGTGCTCGTGATTAGGGCTAAGTTCGCACTCGTGATTTTCTTGAAATTGGAGCTGAGATCGCGGCTGAGGATCTGTTCTTAGAGATGCGTAGTGGTTGTTCTTGGAGGCAAGAGCTGCGAGCTCAAGCTTGGAGGAGTAAGCCAGTGATCGCGTGGTTTTGTGTGTCAACTGTTCAGGTGGGGAGAAAGAGTACTGCTGCCATCGGGAAGGTAAGAGTAGTGTAGGGAAGCCCTAACCCTACTAGTGGTTGAGCCCCGATAAAGTACCTAAACTCTAGGTTTAGCTTACTTTGGGCTATCGCCGTTAAGATTAGAAACCCTAAGCTAGGAAACTGTTGACTGAGGATGTTTGGCTCTGTATGACTATATGCTGCTGATTTTCGTTGTTGCTATCTGTCTAAGTGCCTATATGCTACTTGGTATATGTGATATGCTGCTATGTGTTGTTGTTGATATTATTGTTGCTGTTGTTATGTTCTATGCCGTAGATTTAAGTTTTGTTGTATGCCATGTTATTGTCGGGTTAATACCGTGGATGGTGCCATTGCTGTTATGCTGACTTTTCGAGGCTGTGGCCGTGATTGTTTGAGATGTGGCTCGTGGACGCGTGGCGTCGAGGCTGTGGCCGTGTGGATGCAATGGCATCGTGTTGTTTCTGATTGAAAGCTTAGGCGTGAGATCCGGTATCAAGCCCGTTGAGGATGTTTGTTGCCTTTCATCATCATTAGCTGCCAAGTGGCGAGGCTGTATGACAGGTAGTTTGGGCTGCCAGCGTCATATGAGGTTAGTTATACCTGAGTGCGGTTACGGAAACTAGATGGGGCGGTCAAGTGAGTGACCTTGGGGATGTTGCCAGTCTCAGGAATAGTTGACAGTGACGGATGAGGCAGCCCCTATCCTATCGTGACGCCCAATTCAGTCCGGTTTGCCCGACTAATCCTAGAGCTTTCCATTTGTTCCAGGCTAACGTTCTGAGGCGACTGAGATACCGCAGTTCCAGTGTGGAAGGGGGATGCACTTTTATTGGTAACAGTGAGGGGTTCGATTTCTTGGGCAAGCTAACTTCGTTGATACCATTTGTAACGGCCCGAACTGCTTTGAAGATTGTCGATTGTCCCCAAAAACCAACACAGGTCTTTTCAGCGTGCTTTGTCCTCACTCACACGCTTTTTGGGAAACTTCCCAAAGGGTCACCTATCCCACAAGTGCTCCAAGTCAAGCACGCTTAACTATGGAGTTCTTATGTTCTGGGCTCCTGAAAAGAAGATGGATGTTGTTGGTATAGGTAGTACCAATCAATTCTGATAAGCCTTCCTTCAATTGTACAGTCCAATACCTACACATCCTCATGATCCCTCTCATTCCGATGTGAATTCGGTTCATTCGTGTATCCTTTTGCCTAGAAGCCTACCAGGAGCGGCTCCTTGTTCGTGCCTTATACACCGATAATCACTTCCCGCCCTCGTCAGCCTCAAGCGTTATAGATAATATCTATCTGTTGCATAGGCAAACAAATAAGATCAACAAGGAAAGTTCAATTCTCTATGGCAATAGGACATTTAAGGCTTACGGATAGGGTGGTTAAAGATTCTCCCATAAGGGTAGAAACAGTAAGGTCGTAAGGCAATAAAGAAACATGCAACCCTAGATGATTCATACCCTCTATCGAAATAAAAGAATGCATAGCCCCCGAATCAAATAAAACAGATAGAAGTTTACTAGAGACTAGACATTTACCTTGTCTTAGATCAGGGCATCGAGAGGTTTCAGATCCCTTGACGGCAAACACTCATCCGGTGGTTTGTGGGTGACTCTGTTGGCTTGCACCCTGTGACCTCGCACCACTACTCTGGGCTCTTCTGCTCGCTTGCTGAAACTGAGCCCTTCTGCTGACTCCAGGCTTGCAGTCTGACGCATAATGACCCATTTGATTGCAGTTGAAGCACGTAATGTGTTGGGTCCTTGGGCAGCTCTTGACTAGGTGCGGTCCCCCGCATCGAAAACAGGTCTTGATCTCATGTTGCCCTGACTAGAAATGCTTCCTCCATGACTAACATTATACTTATCTGGGCGATCATACGGTCACGCCCTCTACTGGAACCTTCCACTTCTACCTCTTTGGACACTGCTTCGCACTGGTTCACCACTTTTAGCTTGTGGTTAGGCTGATCCTGTTCTATCATGACCTTCTAGGACTGTACACTTCTCCACCAGCTCGGGAAAAGATCTGATGCCAAAGGGTAGCATCGTTCTCTTTAACTCGGGCCTCAACCCCCCTCGAACCTTCTGCAGACCCATTCTTCATCGGGATGAACTTGATAGAATTGAGAGAACTTCAGCAATGCCTCGAACCGCATTGCGTACTCACCAACTGACGTCTGTTCCTGCTTCAGGTTCAGGAACCCCTTTTCTTTCTCTTGTCTGATGATTCTCGAGAAGTACTTTTCTAGAAAGCACTCCCGGAATAATCCCCAAGTGATCACTCTACCTTCTGTTTCCAACAACCTGAACTTGTTCTTCCACCAAGCCTCTGTTGCGCCTACCAGCATGAACGCAGCATACGTCACCTTCCAATCTTCTCTGCAGTGTATGGCCATGAATACTTTCTCTATCTCTTGCAGCCACATCTCTGCAGCTTCAGGATTGTACTCCCTATGGAATTGCGGAGGATTCCCTTTCATTAACGTGTTGAGACCTGTGTCTGTAACGCCCTTCGTTACATTAGTAACCCAAATTAATAATTTAAATAAAAGAAGGTAAATAAAATTTTTCTTAAATAAATACTTAATATAATATTAATCCAAAATAATTGTTTACATTAATTCAAAACCGAAATAACATAATCAGTTTCAAAACCTCAAAACAGGGCGTCTATAATATCTTGCATAAGGAAATAACTAAAAGATAACAAAAGTCCTCCTGGCATATACCGTACAATACTAACCAAGCTCTAAAACTAAAGAGGTAGTCTTCAAAACGTCTCGCTGCTCAACAAGGACGTCCTCAGGCTCTGAAAACAATACTACTAATGAGATATAAAATCCCAGTGAACAGAAATACAGTTTAAAAGGTTTTCTCGAAAGCATTGTTTTCAACCGATGCGGTAACCAGAAAAACTGTCCATGGTACCTGCTATTTTCAAAATAATGTATAGTAAAATAATAATAATAATAATATAAATTATTATTAGAAGCAAACAGTCATCATTAACACATCATTAATCAATTATGACAAGATCCCATATATCAAATAATCTCAAATATCCTCATATGTCATATGACTTTCAAACTGCACATAACAACTGCGTCCCATTGCCTACCTTACTCATGAAGGTATTTCGATGTCACCTTCCCTTCTGTGACATTAATCATTTCGATACCAACCATTGTACACTGGTGGTATTACACATTTCGACATCCCAATGTGTGGCGATGTTACTTTTGATACCCCATCATGACGATATTTCATATTTCGACACCCCAAATCATTGGCAGTGTTAGTTTCGATACCCCTTTCATAGGCGGTATTGTAGCAAATAACATTCAACATATTAATAGTTATTGAATCATGCCAATATCACAAATATCATCAAATAGTGCATATATAGCATGTCAATTCAACCAAATCACGTATCTAACATATATATCATAGCACCAATCTCAATAATAAACATTTAATTGACAGCAGAAACACATTAGAAGTAAAACCCCCAAATTTGTAAAATCAGGATTTGACCAAACAAGGATTATTTTCCAAAAAAAGCATTTTGAATGCATAACCCAAACCCCAAGACAATTTGCACCGTGGAAAGGGTGAGAAAGAGTATTTCTACTCACCTCTTGAAGACCTCCAAGAATCTCCAAGCGTACCCCATGGCGAATCCTAGATGTCGCCTTCCTCAACCTTGAATCTTCTTCTCCTTCTTCTTCATCTTCATATTGTTGTTCTCCTTCCAAACTCATTGCTTGTTGCAACCCCATCTCCCAAGCATGAAGATACTTCACAGCCGTTACTGAGGTGTTTTAGGGTGCAAAAAGGGTTTCTAGCCGCACTAGGATGTTATAAGATGGTATATATATATATATATAGTGTTGCACTGGTTCCCTATTTTTAAACCTATTTTTAACGCATCCTGACATAGAGCACGGACGTGCTCTCTATTGGCACGATCGTGCCAATCAGCATCAAAGTTTGCATAATTTTCGACACGGGCGTGCTATTAGTTAGCACGACGCGTCTCAGACCGTGCTCTATCGGCATAGGCGTGTCGAACATGAGCACGGGCGTGCCAAAAAATTAGCACGCTCGTTCTCGTCCGAGTAAGGGAGTACTCAAACGAGTCAGGGCGCGCTTGTGAGCACAGGCGTGCTGATATTGAGCACGGGCGTGCTCATGTGCCAGGAAGTGAATTTCCCTTAGAAAATTACTCTTAACCACTTTTAATTATTTTTAATCACTTTTATTTACTTCAAGGGCTTAAAACATATATTCTAAACCTCCCAAAAACTATATAGTAATCCTCATATTATAATCTCAATTTATTTTATTTTTTTAGGATGTTACATTTCTCCCCTCCTTTAAGAATTTCGTCCCCGAAATTAACCTCATACATGCTCGCTCAAAACTTTACATATGCACAAAGCAAAACATTTAAAGTATCTTGACTGATAAGATCTGGATACAGCACATGATATCCTCCTGAAAGTCCCAATCAGCTTCCTCAAGAGTTAATCCTTCCCAAACCACATTCGCCAAAGGAATTGTCTTGTTCCGCAGAGTCTTAGTGCTCTTATCGTTGATCTGACTAGGCCTGACTTAAAGATTAAGTTATCCCTCAATTGTATAGATTCAAGAATTATCACATATGAAACATCTGGTACGTATTTTTGGAGTTTAGAAATATGGAAGACGTCCTAAAGATCGACAACGACATTGAAAAAGCCAATTGGTAAAAAATAGGCCCGACTACACTTTTTAGAATTTGAAAATGACCCAAGAACAAGGAATTGGTTTTCTGACTGACATTGACCTCCCTATCCCAAATTTAGGAGTGACTCTTAGGAATGCATGTTCCCCTTCCTCAAATTCTAAAGGCTCTCTTTTCTAATCGACACAACACCCTTTACCTAATCCGTGCAGTGCGCATCTTTCCCCTCTAAATCCTAACTGTGGTCTCTTGGATTAAATTCGATCCTAGCAAGATCTCCTCACCTACTACTTACTAACATAAAGGGGACCTACATATCTTAATCACACCATCAATATACATATAGTCATTAGCTATTTCACCACATATTAAGTGTATCATTCATGACACCTTAAATATAAACATAATTTTAAAGAAAATCAATGATAACATTTACAGATTAAAAATCATGCACTTAAGCGTTTGTTTCTGTCCTTCATACTAAAATCATAATATCTTCACTTGCATTTCATCATTATAAGTATTCTTAGAAAAGATTCATAACAAACAATGCACAAAAGAAATTAAATTAAAGTTTTATAAATTTCATACGTAGATCTTATAATCTATTATATTCTATACCAAAAGTATTATATTATTTACAACACAGAGGAATTTTTTACAAATAATTAAACAAATAAATAAAACAAAGAAGAAAGGTGAGACAGTAGAGGAGTAAATACCCAATTTGGTCCCTGAAATTGTAGGGTCATATCAACTTAGTCCCTCACATTATCAATATTCCAAAATGATCCCTGAAATTGCAGAAAGTTAATCAGATTCGTCCCTCCGTTGATATTTGCATGGACTATAATGACATTAAGTTAGTAATGTCAGGGATGCATTTGAAACTAAGTGAATAATGTCAGGGATGCATTTGCTACATTTTGAAATTCCAAGGATCATTTTGGAATATTGATAATGTGGGGGACTAAGTTGATACGACCCTACAATTTCAGGGACCAAATTGGGTATTTACTCGACAGTAGAGATATCCACATATTAAGTCTTATCTAGTCCAAGTTGATAATTTCATAAGAAAAGAAATAGTTTCATTTTCTATTACGAGATAGTCTTACCAAAAACAAAATTTGGTAACAAAAACAGAATAAGATTTAGTTAACTTGCAATTAAATTGTGCAGTCATTGAGCAGATATGACTTTCAAAACAAACTTTACCAATAAATACCATGGTAGAACTAAGAAATCAATTTCATTTTGATTTTTGAGTAAGCAAATACAAATAAGAAATATCATTATTTTTCTTTTCGGTCTTTGATAGGATATGTAAGTTTGTGTGCCAGTAATTTATATGGGAAACAAATCCAAAGAGTATATTAATTGTGATTAATATTTGGTCATTTGAGAAACAATCTGAAATATTCAAGCAAGGTGATTTTCTAAAAAAAAAAATTATATAACAAAATTACAACATAAATTAAAATTTAAGTATATATATACACCTTCTTTAATACATAATCCAATATATATATATATATATATATATATATATATATATATATATATATATATATATATATATATATATTATTTTCGTCTACTATTACATCTTCTTTAAATCTTGATACCTCTTGGTTATTTCTGGATGTATGGTTAACTTTCATTTGTGTCTCTTCTAGCATTTTTTTTCTAGGGCTCCCCTCCTTAGGAACAGCGATCCTATTCTTAAACAACAATAGACCATCATCACATATAATTCTCTTAATCCTAAAGAGATTGCAATTCCTAGTCTAAAACTGCTCTCGGAATCTATTTTCTAAGGTCATTACAAATTCCAACCTATTCAATTTCAAGCTTAAAGCATTTAAGGTTCCATTGAAATTCATGCCCATAAACCCTTCTAAGATATTCATCTCTAGCACTAATATGCAAGGATTTTCCATTTAGAGCCTCTACCACTACATTAGCTTTTCCTAAACTATACTTCAACTCAAATTTATAGTCTGTAAGAAATTACATCCACCTTCCTTACCTGATTTTTAATTCTATATTTTTTTCTCTAATTATTTAAGGCTCTTATGATTATTAAAAACTTCAATTTTTATTCCATAGAAGATATTTTCTTTTCCTAGTCAACTCGATCAGAAGTAAGGCTAGCCTAGAGAACCCATTTATAACTTCATATAATACGCTTCCAATTCCCGGAACTTCTTACACCTGTCACTTCTTAGGCTGCTCTCATCTTATCACTGCATCTACTTTACTAAAGTCAACCACTACTCCACCTAACCGATCTAAGGTCATCTACCCTAGGCAAAAATACATATCCTTAATGGTTACTTTGATCGATTATCTAAGGTCCTTACAAAGGTTCATACTCCCATCATTCTTTTTTCGGAAACACTCAAAACTTATCACAAAATTAAACATATTTCTTAACAATAAATAAAGTAGGATTTGATGTACACTATAATCAAGTAATAATGAATTAGATTAAAATAACAATAATAATAATAATAAACAATAGCATTTTCGAATAGATGGTGAAACAATGCATCAGGATAAGAAATTTTAATTCCAAATCAATATGGTTTTACTTAAAAAAAAACACTGACACAAAAGGATATTTCCATTTATGAATCGAAAACTCATTGAAGCAAAAGGAATTTAAAAACGTAAATTCAAATCAAGTGAAGTTTTCTTTGGTAATTTTTCTATCAAGAAAATTATGCACATGAAACGATAAATAAAAGTAAAACCAATTTTTTTTTAAAAAAAGATACAAGAAATATACATCTACAAAACAAATTCATCAAACGGCATAAAAATATATTTTAAGAATATAATGTTAAGAATTAACAACCTTAAAATTCCAATTTTTTTGTTTAATAATAGACAAATTCACGTGTAAAAACTCCTTCTCTAACTACTTCTCTAATTGTTTCTTAGGCTCACTTAACTCTAGGGGTGTTATTCTATAAGTCGCTATTGACACTAGTCCACTTCTAGACACTAAATCTATGTTAAACTCACCCCCATATTTGATGTAAGGTAGAGACCTCCTTAGGAAACACATCTAGAAACTAACAGACAATAGGTAGTGTCGCTACATCACTTTCAGTCACTATCTTAACGGAAAACAATAATATGTATCATTGAGCTTTCTCAATTAAGAATTTATGACAACGAAACGAATATGATAGGCAACTCCAGATTTTTGACACAACAAAGAGATATGGAAGAATGGATTGCTCCTGAATCAAACAATATGATTACCTCTTGTTATAAGCACAATTTCTCTTTGGCTCCTCTAACTGCTGCAGCATCTGAGCTGTCTTGGAAAGATGACAGTTCGTCCTTCGAAAAAGCAGCAACCCCACGTATGGAGGTTCTTGGGGTGCTACCACCCCATATCCCCTCATATGACGGAGAGTCTCCATCTGCACTTGCACATCTATGGTCACACGGTCCATACCTGTTACAAGCACATCATTCGTCCCTCGCCTGTTAGTCGTCATATATCTGCTCACTACCAATGAAACATTGAGTTGGCCAGGCTCAATATTAAAAACATAGTATGCAGCATCTACAACTCTAACAAGCATCCTATGCACCCAAGTTTTGATTTTTCAAAAAACCCAATAACCCCAGTCCAATTTAGGATTGAGCTCCTCTAATACCAAAAATGTAATGCCCTTCGTTACATTAGTAACCCAAATTAATAATTTAAATAAAAGAAGGTAAATAAAATTTTTCTTAAATAAATACTGAATAAATACTTAACATAATATTAATCCAAAATAATTGTTTACATTAATTCAAAACTGAAATAACATAATCAGTTTCAAAACCTCAAAACAGGGCGTCTATAATATCTTGCATAAGGAAATAACTAAAAGATAATGAAAGTCCTCCTGGCATATACCGTACAATACTAACCAAGCTCTACAACTAAAGAGATAGTCTTCAAAACGTCTGGCTACTCAACAAGGACGTCCTCAGGCTCTGAAAACAATACTACTAATGAGATATAAAATCTCAGTGAATAGAAATACAGTTTAAAAGGTTTTCACAAAAGCATTGTTCTCAGCCGATGCCGTAACCGGAAAAACTGTCCATGGTGCCCTCTATTTTCAAAATAATGTATAGTAAAATAATAATAACAACAACAACAACAACAACAACAACAACAACAACAACAACAACAATAATAATAATAATAATAATAATAATAATAATAATAATAATAATAATAATAATAAATTATTATTGGCAGCAAAGAGTCATCATTAACACATCATAAATCAAGTATGACAAGATCTCATATATCAAATAATCTCAAATATCCTCATATGTCATATGACTTTCAAACTATACATAACAATGGCGTCCCATTGCCTACCTAACTCATGAAGGTATTTCGATGTCACCTTCTCTTCAGTGACATTATTCATTTCGATACCAACCATTGTACACTGGTGGTATTACTTGTTTCGACATCCCAACGTGTGGGGATGTTACTTTCGATACCCCATCATGACAGTATTTCATATTTCGACACCCCAAATCATTGGCAGTGTTACTTTCGATACCCCTATCATAGGCGGTATTGCAGCAAACAACATTCAACATATTAATAGTTATTGAATCATGCTAATATCACAAATATCATCAAATAGTGCATATATAGCATGTCAATTCAACCAAATCACGTATCTAACATATATATCATAGCACCAATCTCATAATAAACATTTAATTGACAGCAAAAACACCTTAGAAGTATGACCCCCAAATTTGTAAAATCAAAATTTGACCAAACCAGGATTATTTTCCAAAAAAAGTATTTTGAATGCATAACCCAAACCCCAAGACAATTTGCCCCTTGGAAAGGGTGAGAAAGAGTATTTCTACTCTCCTCTTGAAGACCTCCAAGAGTCTCCATGCGTACCCCATGGCGAATCCTAGATGTCGCCTTCCTCAACCTTGAATCTTCTTCTCCTTCTTCTTCATCTTCTTCTTTTACCTCTTCTTCTTCTTCTTCTTCTTGTTATTGTTGTTCTCCTTCCAAACTCATTGCTTGTGGAAACCCCATCTCCCAAGCATGAAGATGCTTCACAGCCGTTACTAAGGTGTTTCAGGGTGCAAAAAGGGTTTCTAGCCGCACTAGTATGTCATAAGATGGTATGTATATAGTGTTGCACTGGTTCCCTATTTTTAAACCTATTTTTAACGCATCCTAACATAGAGCACAAGCGTGCTCTCGATTGGCACGGCTGTGCCAATCAATGCCAAAGTTTGCATAATTTCTGACACGAGCGTGTTATTAGTTAGCACGGCACGGCTTAGACCTTGCTCTATCGGCACGGGCATGCCAAACATGAGCATGGGCGTGCCAAACAATTAGCACGACCGTGCTCGTCCGAGTAAGGGCGTACTCAAACGAGTCAGGGCGCGCATATGAGCACGAGCTTGCTGATATTGAGCATGGGCGTGCTCATGCGCTAGGAGGTGAAATTCCCTTAGAAAATCACTCTTAACCACTTTTAATTATTTTTAATCACTCTTAGTTACTTCAAGGGCTTAAAACATATATTCTAAACCTCCCAAAAACTCTATAATAATCCTCATATTATAATCTCTATTTATTTTATTTTTTTAGGATGTTATAGTGTCCAAGGTCTTATCTCCCCTTACGGCATGCAGCTGATTCTGCCTTATCTCTCTTTCTTCCTGCCTCTGCATATATTGGGCAGTCTGCTGAGTTTGCTGCATCATTGTTGTAGCCAAATCACTCATGGCCCTCATCGCTTCAGAGGTATCACCACCACTTCCAGTCCCAGAGTGGTCACCGTTATCGTTGTTGTTTTTTCCGGTTGCAGCCGGCCTTCCTCTTCCTCATTGCCCACTAGCCATTTAGCTTCCTGTCAAAAGGAGCTATCAGTTCCAATTCATAAGACATATAATAACACTTAATAGTTAAACATATCATATGCCTTATGAATGAAAACAGTTATCACACTTCGATAACTCGCGTATCGAACCCTCTACCCAAAACCAGACTTAGTTGATACAACTCGGGTATCAACCGTTAAAGCCAGTACACTTGCTAGACTCGCAATAATGGTTCCGGACCTCCAGAGCCCTTTATAGAACCAAACTGCTTCAATACCATAATAATGAGACAACCCCACATATGTGAAGTCATCCCATTAGCTGCAGAACGTTCCCAACACTCTGATACCATAATAATGAGACAACCCCACATATGTGAAGTCATCCCATTAGCTGCAGAACGTTCCCAACGCTCTGATACCATCAAAATGAGACGACCCCACTTATGTAAGATGATCCCATTAGTCCCAAGCTTACTTTATTAACTATTTCTAACCGTATTATAGCGATAGCGTGGTATTCAAACAGCGTAGCGGAAACAATTGCAAAAACAAAGCAAACATCATACGGAAAGAATAGACAATGATCAGAGTAAAGCGCGATCATAAAGTAACTATACATCTACCATGCGTCAACATAGCCCCATCAGTAGGGCACTGTACATACATATACATACTGTTTGTACATAAAAATCGAAAAGATAAATGAAAGATACATCAAAAGCCAAAGAGAAAGAAGGAACCTTCACAGCTCGCCAGCACTACCCATCCCACACTCAAAAATACATATAAACGCTTAGCTCACAACCTGGACGCACTGGCAAGGTCCCACCATCCGTGGTGAGGATGCCTTGAACTACTCTGGCCCTCGCCGTGAGTATGCCAATAAGTCACTAAAGGCTCATACTTTGACGACTAGCTCGACACTACAACCCTACGCTTGCGGTAGGTTCTCAGATACTGCTCCATCCTCCGTCGCTGTTCTCGGTAGACGAAGCCTATCCTGCTGGACGCGTGAGATGTCGCTAGTTTAGCCCAGGTGTAGTCTCGCTCCTGGCGCCTCGGCGGCTGTCACATGTGTGTGAAAGGTAGAAACTGCACAACTCTGAAGGGTCCCACGATGTCCTCCCTGTGCGACGCCCCTCCTCAAAAACGTATGCTCACCGGCCTAGTGTAGACCGTAAGAAAGATAGAGGGGTCTGCACGCCACCCCCGATCATTGTGATAGATGATCTCGATCAGGCCCAACACCGGCATCCTCAGCACTGATGTGATGTAAGGGTGCGCCCTCGGGTCCATTGTCAAACGTTGACGGCTCCTAGTCTTCATGCGAACCAAGAACAAAACCAGCAACAAAGAACAATAGGGAGATAAGAATACAGTGCGTGCATAACTGAAAATGACAACAGTAGCAGTAAACAACAACTTGTAACATGTAGCATATATAATAGATATAACAGTTACTGCACACAACCAAACGTCTCTTGAGACAACATATGCAACAAACATCCATCTCCATGAGTATCACTCTAAGATCAATCCTCTAGATCGGGATACTAATCCCATGCAGCATGTCGGCCGAATTCACAAAGCTGGTTCCACACCGGAACGGTTCCACACCGGAGCAAGTCCACAACGGAACAGGTTCTGTGTCGGAATGAAGTTAGTCTGTCCAAGAAACCGAACCGCTCGCCGTAACCAATAAGAGTGCATCCTTTTTCTACACTGGAAGCCGGGGTGTCTTGGTCGCATCGGAATGTTAGACTGGAACATGGAAAGCTCAGGGATTAGTCGGGCAAACCGGACTGGATCAGGCGTCACAACAAGAAAGGAGCTACCTCATCCATCACTGTAAACTATTCCTGAGACCGGCAACATCCCCAAGGTCACTAACTTGACCGCCCCTTCCGTTTTCCATACCCGCACTCAGCTACAACTAACCTCATATGTCGTTGGTAGCCCATACTACCTATCATACGGCCTTGCCACTTGGTAGCTGATGATATACAGCAAACATCCTCAATGGGCTTGATACCAGATCTCACGCCTAACGCTCAATCAGCAACAACACGATGCCACCGCATCAACACGGCCACAGCCTCGACGTCATGCGTCCACGAGCTACAGCTCAAACAATCACTGCCACAGCCTCAAATAGTCAGCACAACAGCAACGGCACCATCCACGGTATCATCTCGACAACATACACCGCACTCAACCAAACTTAAAGCTAACCGGAATTCCGCCAAAATACAACAGTACAACATACAGCATAACCGTAACAGTACTAATGTCAACATCAAATATATAGCATGCATATCATACACCAAGTAGCATGTAGGCACGTATACAGATAGCATATAGCACAATCAACACCACAATAGTCATACGAAGCAAATCATCCTCAATTAACAGTTATCAAACCTAGGGTTTTCAAACCTAACGATGATAGCCCAGAGAATGATAAACCTAGTGTTTAGGTACTTTATCGGGGCTCAACCACTAGTAGGGTTAGGGCTTCCCTACATAGTGCAGAAAATACATCTACGCTACTCTTATCTTCCCGACGACAACAATACTCTTTCTCCCCACCTGAACAGTTGGAGCGAACTTCGAAACGATCACCGGAATTGCACCAACAAGCTTGTAGCGCCTCTAACAGCCATATACAGCCACGGAACAGTCGCGGTTTCGCCTCCAACTTGCATGCTCACGAACACAAACTTTGCCCTAATCACGAGCACAACACATATGCAATAGTGTTAGCCCTAGGGCAAGCTCAAAGATCAAGGAAAAGGTAGAAACTCGAAGGAAACACGAAGAACACGAAGAACCCGTGTTAGGGATTCGAGTTTACCCTTGGCGAATCGAGAAACGAATCCATCAAAGTCATAAAGAACTTTGCTGCGATCATAACCGTGTAGTCAGAATCGCGTTCCGGTACTTCGATCGCCTCAAAACCTAAGTTTCTCTCTCTAAAAGCTCTGACCTCTCGCTAGACTCTCTATAGTTCGTGCTTGAAGTAGATGGGAAATGGTCCAAGTGAAAGTGAAGAGAAAACTTCACTTGGAGCATCCTGCTAAGAACGCTAAAGTGTGGACCATCAGCAAGCTTGAGCGTGCCCACGCTTGAGCGCGGAACCTTGCTCACTCCGCCTTCGCCCTGGTCCAACACGTGTTGTACACGTGTCCGAAAGCACACGGAGACAACCCCTTCCTAGGAGGTCCCATTGGTGACCCTACTTATAATTATTAGCGTTACAACGTAGCATAGTAGTATAAAATTAGCGAAAATATTAAAACATACAACGCATACTGGTACCATAATAAAAGTATACATACATAATAGTACTGGCTCCATCAGTAGAGCCTACAACACTGATACCAAATATAAAATACTTCAGAGTACGAAATAAATAAAAACTAAAAACATAGCAGCAGAATAAAATACAATTAGACTTCCTCTCTTGGCGCTCAAGGTCCCCCAGCATTGGGATCCGAGGCTCTCCCGCCAGCATTAGGCTCAACAGGTATGCCATCAATCTCCTCTGGAAACTCCTCATCATGGTCTTCTCGTACAGTCAAGAACAAAGAAAATACGACATAGAAAAGTACAGGGGATAAGAAATAGTAATATGTCATAAATGGGAAAAACAGCGATATAAATAATGTATATAGATAGCAACACACCAAATCACAACAGTGACAGCCCAACAACTTCCGGATCATTTTTCCCTTAACTGCTGTCTCTCACACTCATGCAACTAACGACTATATGGACGCGATCACGACGCGACATCCCCAACAGATCAAGGTGTCCCAATCATCACTATGCCACCCTCCAGAAGGTAAGGTTCGGTCTAAAGCGCGCAGGCCCAACTCGTCTCATGGGTACGACATATTCCCCCGCCCGTAGGCCAGGTCAGAATAATCGCCCGTCAACAACGCAACTTACGGTAATGACATGTTCCCCTGCCCACAGGCTAGGTCGAAACATTCGCCCGTCTGTTAGCAACTCAACTTTCGGTAACGACATATCCCACCGTCCGCAGGCTAGGTCGAGATATTTGCCCGTCCGTCTACAATTCAACTAATGGGTACGAGCACCTCCCCGCAGTTAAGATCGAAATCGCCCCTGCGCCAAACTAATCGGTACGACCATCTCCCCATAGGTAAGATCGAAATCACCCGTATGCCAACACAGTGATGAATAACAACTATGCAACATGAATCTCACTGACTCATCTCAGGATCAACACTTAGTGCCTCAACCACGGCTTATATACAACCACGACCAGCTTTCATCCAGCTTAATCGGGTATCAACTCATATCACAACAACAACAGATCAACTATAACACTAGGTTGAGCACTACGACATATATATATAACCTCGATTTTCTCACCACACATTCATCACCCAATTTATCAGAAATCACTGCCTAGTTCTACTCAGACACTAGCAGTCACAACAGACATCAACAACAACCAGAATATATATTCAACAATAAAATCCACTTACAAATAAATAATATTTAATCAATTATGGCATATAATGGACATCATACACATATCACATATAATATATCAAATATCCAATCATAGCACAGACAATCTCAATATGTAGTAAAATCAACCTAACGGTCAAAGGACCTCTAGTAGGGTTTGGGTCGGCCTACACATATCAATATATATTATTTAAAGCTTGCCTCCCCGACGATATTGTGGTTCATTCCCCCACCTTAGTGATTTTCCCGAGAGATTCCGAATGCGGCTCCGCAATAGTCTATCGAGTGCGCGATCGAGCGTTCGAGTCCTGTCGGGTTCTATACAGTAAAGCACAACCAGAAATTAGAATAATTAAATCATAACCTACCTAATTTTTAGGATTAGCTATTGCCCTTATTTAATTAATTAGGCTAGAGATGTTGAAATTCTACCAACTCTTGGATCGATGACCCTTAAGCATACCTAATGCATAATCAATGATCAATTATCAAAGATTTGAACCAAAACCCCTTAAACCAACAAAGTAGGGTTTCGGCCATCACCATGAAAAATAGGTGAGAGTTTGATTTGGCCTCCTAATCACTTGGACTACATGATTAAGGGATGAAATAGGTGAAATCAAGAACAAAGAACAAAAACCCATTTTTCCCCCAAAACCCATACATTCGGCCCTTAAAAGATGAATAGGCTAGAGATTTTATTTCATTACAAGCTCTTGGATTATGATAGTAGGGGATGATACTAGCTTATAGGAATTGGTTTGGCATCAAAATGATTTTTCAACAATTTTCTAAAGATTTTTGAAGTTTAGATCTAGAAATTGAAACTCATGAAAGTAAATTGAGAAAATAAAGATTGAGAGCTCAAGGATGAAATCTATACCTTCTAAGTGATAGAGGAGGATGAGAGGAGCAACTTTGCTTTACAAACTTTATTGAAAAAGCTTGAGGAAGTTTGAGAAAAATGAAGTTGAAAATGGAGGAAGAAGAAGGAAGAAGAAAGAAGAAGAAGGAAGAAGAAGAAAGAAGAAGAAGAAGAAGCAGCCAGCGAGAATGAGGAGGAAAAAGGTGAGTGGGTGAAGATATATCCTTAGTGACTTAATGAGTAAGAAAGGTAAGAAGGGTAAAAAGGTAATTTAGTAAAAAGACCAAGGGCAATTTGGTCAATTCACGTCCGATATTTTGAAAATCCGAACGACATTTGTAGGAGTCCCCAAATGATTTAACATAGCCCTGGTATGAAAATCATTGGCTTAAGGTTCTCGAAAAACCCTAAGACAACTCGAATTGTCTCCTAGAACGATCATCGGCCCGAATATAATATATTATTTTCATTTTCGAACGTCAAGACGAACTTTTTCGAAAATATAGGAAACGTGATTCTAAGACTAACTGTCTCGTTCACGGGTCCAAATTGGGTCTCGATAGTAGTGAAGCACTGCTGTGAAGGAAAAACGCAGATCAGGCTCCGTCTGAGTTTTCGACCCAAAACTTAACCATAGCTTCCTACGATAGCGTAGAGCGTGACTATGGCCTCGGAATAATTTATTTAATTTTCTAGATCGTCTAATAAAATACAATCACTTAAACACTGGTTAAATAAAAAGATTAAGAAAATCGGGGTGTTATATTACTACCCCCCTTAAAAAGAATTTTGTCCCGAAATTTCGACGTACCTTCTTAAAATAGGCTCGGATATTGCTGTTGCATTTCGAGGTCCCAGGTAGCATCTCCGGTAGCTTCGTCCCATATGATCTTGACCAACGGAATGTTTTTACCTCGGAGTTCCTTTATCCTTCTATCCGCAACCTTACAAGTAGAGCCTCATACTCAAGGTTATCTCTTAATTGTATTGACTCTGGTTCTAAGATGTGTGATGGATCGGGGTAATATTTTCTCAACTGAGAGACATGAAAGACATCATGGAGATTGGATAGGTTTGGGGGTAAAGCGATGTGATAGGCTACAGGACCAATTCGGCGAAGAATTTGAAATGGTCCTATGAATCTTGGAGTAAGCTTTCTAGATTTTATTGCTCTGCCAATTCCAGTTCTCGGAGTCACTCTCAGAAAAACATGGTCTCCTTCTTGGAATTCTAGCGGTCTTCTCCTCTTATCGCTGTAACTCTTTTGCCTGTCCTGTGCGATTTTCATCTTTTCCCATATCCTCTTGATTTGTTCCGTCATTTGTTGCACCACCTCCGGTCCTAGTACTTAACTTTCTCCATTCTCATACCAACACAAAGGTGTTCTACACTTTCTGCCATACAACGCTTCGTAAGGTGCCATACCTATACTCGAATGAAAACTATTGTTATAGGTGAACTCAATCAATGGTAAGAACTCTTCCCAACTTCCTATGTGTTCCAAAATACAAGCACTTAAGAGGTCTTCCAATGACTGAATCGTTCGTTCAGACTGACCATCCGTTTGAGGATGATAAGCAGAACGCAACCTTAACTTAGTTCCCAAAGCCTCATGTAATTGCTTCCAAAATCTAGATGTAAATCTAGGATCTCTGTCGGAAACAATACTAGAAGGCACTCCATGCAACCTTACTACTTCCTTAATGTAGATGTGGGTTAACTTTTCCAACGTATAACTTTCGCCAATAGGTAAGAAGTGAGCACACTTCATCAGCCTATCAACGATTACCCAAATTGCATCATGCCTCTTGTTAGTCCTTGGCAATCCAACCACGAAATCCATAGATATACCATCCCACTTCCATTCTGGGATATCTAAAGATTGTAGCAGTCCCGCTGGCTTTTGGTGTTTTATCTTTGCCTTCTGACATACCAAGCAGGCTAACACATACTTGGCTACCTCCTTCTTCATTCTGGGCCACCAAAACATTTTCTTTAAGTCTTGGTACATCTTGGTAGTTCCTAGATGTAAACTCAACCTACTCTTGTGCCCTTCCTCTAATATCATTCTTCTTAGTTCTATATCCATTGGCACACAAATCCTATCACCATGCCTCAAGACTCTATTTTGATTCATCCTAAACTCAGAAGTTCTGCCTTCCGTCACTTGTTCCTTTATTTTCTGAAGATACTGACTTGATTGTCTTCAAAAAGTCGCTCGTTACTGTGACCATTCCTAGGTGTATCTGATCCCCAGATAATTCCATGCCTAGATTCAAATCTCTAAACTGTTCAACCAGTTCTAGCTCTTTCACCATCATAGCAGATACATGCAAGGATTTCCTACTTAACGCATCCGCTACTACATTCGCTTTTCCTAGATGGTATCGTAGATCGAATTCATAATCCTTTATGAATTCCATCCATCTCCTTTGCCTCATATTTAACTCTTTCTGATCAAATAGATACCTTAAGCTCTTATGGTCACTGTATACTATAAACTTAGCTCCATATAAATAGTATCGCCTTATCTTTAAGGCAAACACTATAGCTGCTAGCTCCAAATCATGAGTCCGATAATTCCTCTCATGAGTTCTTAGCTGTCGTGAAGCATATGCTACCACTCTCCGGTCTTGCATTAAGACACAACCCAATCCTTGGTATGACGCATCACAGTATACGTCAAACTGCCTTGAAGAATCCGATAACGTCAAAACTGGTGACACAGTCAACCTCCTTTTCAGTTCCTGAAAACTCTTTTCGCACTCATCCGTCCATTCAAAGGATATCCCCTTCCTTGTTAGCTGTGTCATTGGCCACGCGATTTTCGAGAATCCTTCGATGAACCTTCGGTAATATCCAGCTAGTCCTAGGAAACTCCGTATCTCACTTATCGACTTTCCCATTGTACCACAGCTTCAACCTTTGCTGGATCTACCGCTATCCCATCACGATTAATCACATAACCTAAGAATTGTACTTCCTCCAACCAGAATTCACACTTGGACAACTTTGCATAAAGTTGTCGGTCCTTTAACACTTGAAGCACGATCCTAAGATGTTCTTGATGTTCTTCCCGATTAAGGGAATAAATAAGAATGTCGTTGATAAACACAACAACAAACTTATCTAAGAACGGTCGGAAAATCCGGTTCATGTAATCCATGAACACTGCTGGAGCATTAGTTACACCAAAGGGCATAACCAGATACTCGTAGTGTCCATACCGGCTCCTAAACGCCGTCTTCGGTATATCCTCCCTCTTGACTCGAATCTGGTGATAACCAGATCTTAAGTCAATCTTCGAAAATACTACTGCTCCTTTCAACTGGTCCATCAAATCGTCAATCCTAGGCAACGGATACTTATTCTTGATTGTCACCTTGTTCAGCTGTCGATAATCCAAGCACAGCCTTGAACTTCCATCCTTCTTTTTGACGAACAGCACCAGCGCTCCCCTTGGTGAAGCACTCGGTCTTATAAACTCCTTATCCAACATGTCGTCCAATTGCTTTTTCAGCTCCACTAACTCCGCTGGAGCCATTCGATAAGTTGCTATCGAAATCGGTCCAGTTCCCGGTACGAGATCTATAGCGAATTCTATTTCTCTCCCCGGTGGTAAACCCGAAACGTCATCAGGGAAAATTTTCGGAAACTCCTGCATTACTGGCAACGAATCCAACGTAGTAGATTCCTTAGCTTCCACAGAGAGTAGCAACACGTGTTTCTGAGATGTACTACCTAGCTTACTATCCTTGGCAGGCATTAATCTAGATTGCTCAGGAAAAGATAAGGTCTTTTTAGAACAGTCTAACACTACACGGTTAGCCGAAAGCCAATCCATGCCTAAAATTATATCAAGTTGATGCATAAGTAAGCAAATGAGATAAACAGAAAAAGTTCGATTTTCAATGACAATCAGACAATTTAAACAGACAGTACAGTTATGGTTGTCAAGGAATTACTGGTAGGAGTAGAAACAATTAAGTCATGGGGAAGTAAAGAAACAGAAAACTTTAAATGATCCACACTCTCTTTGGATATGAAAGAATGAGTAGCTCCCACGTCAAACAATACAGATAAGAGTTTACCTGACACTAGGCACATACCTTGTATAAGATCAGGGGATTGAGAGGATTCAGCTCCTCGTACGGTAAATACCCTTCCGGTGGCCTATGGTCTCGCTGCTTGCTGTCTGGTTCCTTAGGTTCTGGTCGCTGGGCCCTGCCCGCCTGTGTTGTATCTCGCTCCTTGTGTACATTCTGGCGCTATGTGACCCACTTGGCCATATCAAAAACACTAGCGAGTTTCCTTTATCGGACAATCCCGAATTGTATATGCTCCCCCACACCTGAAGCAGCCACTTGGCTTGAGTTGTCCTTCAGTCTATCTTGCGGTTTGACGGTCATAAGGTCTCTGTCTCGCCTGGAATCTTCCCTTTCCGCCTCGACCTCTCTGGTCAAACCTCCGAGTAGGCACTCCAGTTCTGCCTTGCTGCAGCTCTCGCTTTTTATCTATGCTCTCAATGACAGAACATCTCTCCAGCATCTCAGGCAGTCGAGTGATGTTCAGTGGTGCAATCACCCGTTGCAATTCATATCTCAGGTTGTCCTCAAAGCGCCTGCAAACCCATTCTTCATCTGGGCACCTCTGGTAAAATTCCGAAAATTTGAGTAGCGCCTCAAATCTTGCAGAGTACTCCCCAACAGACATGGTTCCTTGCTTCAGACCCATAAACTCTTTCTCTTTTTCTCTTCTCATCATCCTAGGGAAATACTTCTCCAGAAAGCATTCCCGAAACAGTCCCCAGTTGATGAGTCTGTCTTTAGCTTCAAGCATCCTCTGCTTGCCTTTCCACCACAGTTCTGCACCTCCTATCAGCATGAAGGATGCATATATTACCTTTCTGTCCTCACGGCAGTGAATCACCACAAAGATTTTCTCCAGCTCTTATATCCAGAGTTCAGCTCCCTCTGGGTTGAAGTCACCATTGAATTGCGGTGGCTTCCCTTTCAGAAAAGTATTCAACCCGATGTCTTCCCTTACAGCTTCTCCTTGATGATTTTGTCTCTGTTGTTGTTGCATGGTCAATTGTAGCAGTTGAGCGTTCTGCTGCGTTTAATGCAGCATTGCCGTTGCCAGTTCCCTAACTGTCCTTAGGGTTTTACTTGATTCTATCCCATCAACAGCGTGGGAACTTGCTTCATAACCAATTCCGAGTTCAGCGGCACTCGCTGTGGCCCTTCCACCACGTCCTCTAGGTCATCCACGAACCATTCTTTCTTGATGAAGAAAAATATTAGCTTTGGTTCATAAGCAAAAAAATTTTTTTTTTTTTTTGGCCAGAAAAGGCTAGAAAAGGAGAAAACAAGGGAAAAGACACTTGCCCCATGACACGATGCTCGCCTCGCAAGCCAGAGGGTCAGACCGAGCAGTAAACTACAGTCCCTTGGCCTCGCGGCGCGACACAATTTTCGCCACGCGAGACAGAAGGCCAGACTGATCAGTGAATTACAGCCTCTCGACCTCGTGACGCGAACCAACTCTCGCCTCTGAGCCAGCAGGTCTGTCCGAGAAATAAAAATGCAGCTTTTCGTTCTTGCCTCGCGAAACTAAGTCTCACCTCGCAAGACAGAAAATCAGGCATATATCATATGTCTTAAAGCAGTTATCACACTCGATAACGTGCACATCGGACGCTCTACCCAACTTCTAAGCATAGTCAATACCCAATTCGGGTTCAACTAGACACGGCCATAAATCACAACCTAACCCAAGCAGTCCTTGATTAAGAATCAAACTGCTCTGATACCATAAAATGAGACAACCCCTTCCTAGGAGGTCCCATTGGTGACCCCACTTATAATTATTAGCGTTATAGCATAGCGTAGAAGTATAAAATTTGCGGAAATATTAAAACATACAACGCATACTGGTACCATAATAAAAGTATACATACATAATAGTACTGGCTCCATCAGTAGAGCCTACAACACTGATACCAAATATAAAATACTTCAGAGTACGAAATAAATAAAAACTAAAAACATAGCAGCAGAATAAAATACAATCAGACTTCTTCTCTTGGCGCTCAAGGTCCCCCAGCATTGGGATCCGAGGCTCTCCCGCCGGCATTAGGCTCAACAGGTATGCCATCAATCTCCTCTGGAAACTCCTCATCAGGGTCTTCTCGTACAGTCGAGAACAAAGAAAATACGACATAGAAAAGTACAGGGGATAAGAAACAGTAATATGTCATAAATGAGAAAAACAGCGATATAAATAATGTATATAGATAGCAACACACCAAATCACAGCAGTGACAACCAAACAACTTCCGGATCATTTTTCCCTTAACTACTGTCTCTCACACTCATGCAACTAACGACTATATGGACGTGATCACGACGCGACACCCCCAACGGATCAAGGTGTCCCAATCATCACTATGCCACCCTCCATAAGGTAAGGTTCGGTCTAAAGCGCGCAGGCCCAACTCGTCTCATGGTTACGACATATTCCCCCGCCTGCAGGCCAGGTCGGAATATTCGCCCGTCAACAATGCAACTTACGGTAACGACATGTTCCCCCGCCCGCAGACTAGGTCAAAACATTCGCCCGTCCGTTAACAACTCAACTTTCGATAACGACATATGCCCCCGCCAGCAGCCTAGGTCGAGATATTCGCTCGTCCGTCTACAATTCGACTAATGGGTACGACCACCTCCTCGCAGGTAAGATCGAAATCGCCCCTACGCCAAACTAATCGGTACGACCATCTCCCCGTAGGTAAGATCGAAATCGCCCGTATGCCAACACAGTGATAAATAACAACTATGCAACATGAATCTCACTGACTCATCTCAGGATCAACACTTAGTGCCTCAACCACGGCTTATATACAACCACGACCTACTTTCATCCGTCTTAACCGGGTATCAACTCACATTACATCAACAACAGATCAACTATATCACTAGGTTGAGCACTACGACATATATATATAACCTCGACTTTCGCACCACACATTCATCACCCGATTTATCAGAAATCACTCCCTAGTTCTACTCAGACATCAGCAGTCACAACAGATATCAACAACAGCCAGACTATATATTCAACACTAAAATCAACTTACAAATAAATAAAATTTAATCAATTATGGCATATAGTGGACATCATACACATATCACATATAATATATCAAATATCCAATCATAACGGTCAAAGGACCTCTAGTAGGGTTTGGGTCGCCCTACGCATATCAATAGATATTATTTAAAGTTTGCCTCCCCGACGATATTGTGGTTCATTCCCCCACCTTAGTGATTTTCCCAAGAGATTCCGAATGCGGCTCCGCATCAGTCAATCGAGTGCGCGATCGAGCGTTCGAGTCCTGTCGAGTTCTATACAGTAAAACACAACCAGAAATTAGAATAATTAAATCATAACCTACCTAATATTTAGGATTAGCTACTGCCCTTATTTAATTAATTAGGCTAGAGATGTTGAAATTCTACCAACTCTTGGATCAATGACCCTTAAGCATACGTAATGCATAATCAATGATCAATTATCAAATATTTGAACCAAAACCCCTTAAACCAACAAAGTAGGGTTTCGGCCATCACCATGAAAAATAGGTGAGAGTTTGATTTGGCCTCCTAATCACTTGGATTACATGATTAAGGGATGAAATAGGTGAAATCAAGAACAAAGAACAAAAACCCATTTTCCCCCCAAAACTCATACATTCGGCCTTTAAAAGATGAATAGGCTAGAGATTTTATTTCATTACAAGCTCTTGGATTATGATAGTAGGGGATGATACTAGCTCATAGGAATTGGTTTGGCATCAAAATGATTTTTCTACAATTTAGAGATTTTTGAAGTTTAGATCTAGAAATTGAAACTCATGAAAATAAATGGAGAAAATAAAGATTGAGAGCTCAACGATGAAATTTGTACCTTCTAGGTGATAGACGAGGATGATAGGAGCAACTTTGCTTCACAAACTTTCTTGAAAAAGCTTGAGGAAGCTTGAGAAAAATGAAGTTAAAAATGGAGGAAGAAGAACAAAGAAGAAAGAAGAAGAAGGAAGAAGAAGAAGCAGCAGCCAGCGAGAATAAGGAGGAAAAAGATGACTGGGTGAAGATATTTCCTTAGTGACTTAATGAGTATGAAAGGTAAGAAGGGTAAAAAGGTAATTTAGTAAAAAGACCAAGGGCAATTTGGTCAATTCACATCCCGACATTTTGAAAATCCTAACGACATTTGTAGGAGTCCCCAAATGATTTAACATAGCCCTGGTATGAAAATCATTGGCTCAAGGTTCTCGAAAAACCCTAAGACAACTCGAATCGTCTCCTAGAATGATTATCGGCCCGAATATAATATGTTATTTTCATTTTCGAACGTCAGGATGAACTTTTTCAAAAATATAGGAAACGTGATTCTAAGACTAACTGTCTCGTTCACGGGTCCAAATTGGGTCTCGATAGTAGTAAAGCACTACTATCAAGAAAAAACACAGACCGAGCTCCGTCTGAGTTTTCGACCCAAAACTTAACCATAGCTTACTACGATAGCCTAGAGTGTGACTATGGCCTTGGAATAATTTATTTAATTTTCTAGATCGTCTAATAAAATATAATCACTTAAACACGGGTTAAATAAAAAGATTAAGAAAATCGGGATGTTACACACACCAGCTGGCAAACGCAATCAGCACGCTTGAGCGTGCAACATGCCAACGTCTGAGCGTTGGCATGCTAGGGCGTGCTCTCTTCCCACGCTTGAGTGTGCTACTCAGCTGGGAAGAGTCCTCCAAACTCCTGACTTACCTAGTTTCTCGTTTAACACCTTAGGCACTTCCAACCTGATTCAAGCCTATTCCTAAGCTTCCCACTAGGTCTTAAACTAATACAAAACAATCCACACAAACTACCAAATACCTAATCATGTTTTACTAGCTCGATTAGAGTTACAGAAAAATCGGGATGTCACAATTGTAACACCCTTTCTCGGAGCGTCACATTTACGAACGTAAGACATTATACGGCCGACAATAGCGGAATATATAAATAGGGTTTATAAATAATTACGATTTTAAAATTCTTTTTCATGTTACATAATAAAGATAAAATAAAAACATATATGAGATAGAATTGCCCAACTTAATAATAATCATCAATAGTCATAATACCAAATATAAATCCAACAACTGAAGACGTAACCAATAGTAATACGAGTACATAAAGGAAAATACGTGGAGTCTGAGCTCCAAAAGAAAGCCTGAAATACAAAGGATAGGTATAATGCTCAGGGCATGACACTAAAACTGGCCGTAGACAAACTAACACTACACCAGATTCAGGACTTAATAACGCACACTTAACAATGGTTTTGGTGTGAAGCGCTTTAAAAGATGCGCAAAAGTTTTTAATAGCGCATAACCAAGGAAACACAATTAAAGGATAGAACTTTAATAGCATTTGTCTTTCCAAATGCTATCTTTACTAGCTCCCATTTTTAAAAAATTGCGTTCATACCTTAATAGTGTGTTTTCGGAGAAGCGCTATTACAATTTTTATATTTAATGGCGTTTCCTTGGATATGCGCTGTTGAAAATGTAGATATTATAGCGTTTGCTAGCGGAAACACTATCTTACCGGCATCTCAAAATTGTACACGATATAGGTGACCAATATGCAGGTTAGTTGACATAGTTCATGCGAACGTTGCACAAAAAAGGCGTTATTCAACCTTCAATGCATAGAAAAGTGTCCATAATGAATGCTGCCTTAATATCTGTTGAATTAACCAACACACAGAATACAGATCGATTGAACCAAACTCCCCTATAAATAACTCTCATATGTGTTCTTATCCTTCAAACAAAGTTTATAAACTCTCTGTATTCTTTATTCTGGATTTCTCTTATGATTTATGAGCCACATTTCTGGAGCACGGAAGAGGTTGGTGGTCTCATATATTCTTTCAGTGTATCATGACTAATGTCCAGGAGAGGGGGTCCCTCCTCAATGTCATAAAGATATGAGAATGTTGACATCTCTCACTCGAGAGGAAGGCACCCTAGAGACGAAAGCGGAGGCTCAAACGCTGCTTCTATGGAGAGTGTGGCCTTCATCTAATGCTTCAAGCTAATAGCTTCTAGGCATCCTCTGAGAAGATTGTTGTAGTTCTTGGGCATCCGCTAATTTTTTTGTTCCTTTGCACAACAAGCGGCATTTTCTTTCTAATATTTTGTGCCATCTCTATAACAATGTATTTGATTTTTTTGTGTCTGAAACAATGTATTCAATATATATATATATGAATTTGAAACATATGAAATAAAATAGAAATTACGTTCTTTGAAGTCTGTTTTATTTAACATTATAAATGGATTTCCAAACTTAATCAACGCACTATAATTTGATAACAAAACATATAAAAAAGTACCTGTTGTGTAATCGCAAGTGCACGATTTTATAAAGTAGTAAAATATCGTTCCCCAAGAACTGGGTTGATGATTACCAATCACGTACAGTTATGATTATTTGGACGAAAAAAATTTTGTAGGATGAAGGTAACAAGAGAAAATACAATCTAGAAAAACATAACAAAGTTAGAAAAACAACTTCGCAATAAAGTGGAGAAATAAGTTTATAAAAAAGGCTCTAGGACTCAGGTTCACCACGATGATAATTGACAAGACCATAACGATTTCCCCTTGTTTAAGTTAAATTACTTTTGAAGACATATTATCCTAGTTAATTATTGTTTCCTTTCAAAATAAAATAACGCGCCCAAATCAAATCAACTTCTATTTTTGTAACTCCCTGAAAATCCTTATTTGTTATATTTAACTGTCTGCTATGAATAAATTGATTGAAAATGCAATTCAGCTAATTATAATTAATAATCAAAAGTTGAAGCCTAGAATTCATTAGAGAATTCGAAAATCAAACCTAATTTCATAAAATGGTTGATTGAGTTTTATCTGCTATTCTAGAGCGGAGCCGGTGAAAATACTATCGGGCCTGCGAAGTTTCAGGTTTTGGGCCCGGGGCCAGAAATGTTTGGGCCTGAAGTTGGGGCATAGCCCATAACCTAATATCCTCATCCACATGTCACTATCACACCTTTTTCCTTTGTCTGTACTTTTTCCCAACAATATCTTCATCTTTACCATTTTTGGTAAGAGACCAAAATGCTTTTCCTTACCAACCTCTTTTGTCCCTCCCATATCAAGTAAGTCCCATCCATCAAGTTAACACCATCTCCACTCATCTCAACCCTCCATTCCATCATTTTTGATTTGCAAGACACAAAGTCCTTCCCATTCCCTCTATCATATGCGAACAACATCAACCAAAGGGAGACCAAGAGTTCACTTGCTCTCTTCTCTCTCACCCATCTTCATCTTTTCTAACTGTAAGAACCCTAATGTTCATCTTCAAACTCCATTCATGGACCTTTGAAATGCACATCACTTTACACCTTTTCTTATTCTTTTTAAGAACTAACTTCATATTCCTAATCCTATCTTCATGTTCTTCATCTTTAGTGAAGAAGATTTCTTCAGTGGAGGACTTTGAGTCAAGTGGCAAGAACTATACTCTTCTTCAAATTTGAAGCTCTTGTGGTTAGCATTCTACCCTCATCTTTCTTTCCATTTCCTATTTCAAAAACATAAACACCTTGTCATGTTCATGGCATTTTCAAAAATGACATCTCAAAGGTTTCATGTTCTTTTGCTAGGAAGCAAGCTTGTGAACATTGAAACCTCTTATCTTCTCAAGCTACCTTTTTCCTGAGTCTTCAAAGGTAATGGAGAATGAACCTTCATCTCACCTCATAGGTGGATGAAAATGGCTTCTACTTGGGTGAAAACCCTATGTTTGTGTAGATAGGTTTTCCTATCTTATTTGGTTGTGTTTTTGGTGACTTGGTTTGTAATAATCTTAGATTTATGTTCTATATGCTTGTTTGACGTCTAACATGTTAATATGATCTTGAAAATGATGAAAACCCTAACCTTGATCCTGGTCAAGGTAGGAGATTTTCATAGTACGTTTAGATCTATGGTGTTTTGGAGTTGTTCATCATATTCATATGCTTATCATGCTTATTATGAAAATGTGTTCGTGGAGTGGAACTTCACTTTAAGCCTTGTGATGGCAAGTTTTGTATGAGTGTGTGTAAGGCAGAAAACCACACCTTTGAACCTAATGAACTTATGAATGATCCAAAGATCATGTTTTTGAACTTATGATGTTAATGGATAGTAAGTTTTGAGTTTTTAGAACTAAAAACATGTTTTGATCTTCATGAAATACCTTAGAAAGAACCAACAATGTTTTTGAAAACCAAAGGAATCAACTATGGTGAAACAGAGGGGATCACAGCCTACTCCTTGATGAGTTTTACGACCGTGATGCCCCATAAAATCAGAAACAGAAAGGATCCCCCTTGTAATGTGGGTCATGGAGAGAGAGTTAGACCCGATCACGGCCGTGATCTCTCTTGGAGCAAGAGACACAGCCTATCACGGCCACGGCCGTGATAGGCATGGAGTGCCTTATGCACTTTTTTCCCTATCTTCTTGTTTGAACTTACTTTTTAATAGGAAAATGGTTTTGAAACTTAACTTAATGACTTAATTATGTCTTTAAAAAACGTTTTGAAACCAAAGCGATTGAGATGTGAAAACACGGCTTAGGCTTGGATGGACCCTCTAAGAGTAAGCTTGTACTTTCAACACCCATGTTTTCTGTATCTGTTTGTAATCTGTAACATCCCAAAAATCCTATGTCTGCCTTTTAACTGTTTGTGTGAATAACTTGAATGAGAATACAATTTGATGAGTCATAATCATTAAAATAGTTAATAATTGGAAATTCATATATGAATTTCAATTATGAACTTAATAATCATAAAATGTTGTTTTGAGACCGATATGCTATTTTGGGTCAGAATCGGTAAAAATATTATTATTCTAATCGGGACCGCTTCTTACCTTGGGATGCATGCCAAGGTCGGGAAGTATTCTGGCCCAGAGTCGGGAAGTTGTTCTGGCCCAGTGCATGATTGCATTTCACGCTTCACAAGACGTTGTCAACCATCCATCACCTTTTCATTCCTTTAACCAATGGATTAAATTCTTATGACTATTGGTTAATAACCTAGCATCTTTTCCTTTTATGGAGAAATCAACTTAACCATTTATTATTAATCTCTACACTTTGCATGAGAGCTCAACAACACATCTTACTCTTTAAATCTTAGCCATCCAAATTACTTACACATGATCGCATCCATGTCATAAACATTTGAATTAAATTTTGATTAATTCCTAGCCTAAATGGAGAAGCAAAATTTGGCCATCAAGTGTATCAAACACTTAGCCATTTCATTTCATCACAATTCATGAATCAAAGAGAGTTTTTCATGAACACTTAAACATATTCTCTCTTCTCTCTCTTCCTCCCTCACATTCAGCCAACACAAGAGCTACATCATCCAAATTTCTTCTTCAATTTCTAAGACCATAGTTGTTCTTGTCTTAGCCTCCTAATCATCTTTGATGAAGGAAGTTTTCTCTTTGGAGCAACTTGGTTCTTGACCTTCAAGAACACCAACCTTGTTCATCAAGTGTTCTTCACTAAGTAAGTCTCTAACCTTACTTTTTTCTTCATTTCCCTTCATTAAATCATGAAACAACACCTTCTTCATGATTTATGTGAAACAAGTTTCAAAGCCTTATTGTTTTGGGCTCCATAGGTTCGACCATCTTGAGTTTCTTGGTGTTGGAGTTGTCTCATTCACAAAGGATCTTCATTGCGGTAATGGGGGTGTGAACCACATCATACCACATTAGTGGTGGTGGAAATGGTTTATGGGTTTGGTTTGGGAAAACCCTAAACCAAGGGTTTTCTGTAACATCCCAAAATTTCTATAGCTGTCTTTTAACTGATTGTGCAAATAACTTGACTGAGAACACAACCTGATTAATAATAATCGTAAGAATAGTGAATAATTGGAAATTCATATTTGAATTTCAATTATGAGCTTAAAGATCCTAAGATATTGTTTTGAGCGTGCTATGTTGTTTCGAGTCGGGACACTCACTGATAACCTATAGTTGTCAAAACACAAGTTGGACATGAATGAAATTCATAAAGAAGTCCAAGGGCATTTTGGTCCTTTCGCAAGGAACCTTCGATATTTTCTAGGAAGCCATCATGACAAAGGATGAGTCATAGGACAAGGATGGAAATCCATTAGTTCCTAGGAGCAAAATGATCTTTTCCATCATAAATATCTTAGATATTTTAGAAATGCAATCATGACAATGGTGAGTCGTGAGGGCAAAAGTGTGATTTCATTAGTTCTTAGGGACAAAAGAGTAAAATCACATAGGGACAAAAATGGTATTTCACAAAAAGGCTACGGGCAAAATGGTCTTTTTGCCATAAAATATCTAGATATTTTAGAGAAGTAATCATGACATGTGGTGAGTCATAATGGTGACTCACCCACTGACTCATCGCACTCAGGTGACCTGTGTCTCTCGTCTGGTGTCCGGTTTTGTCTCTGCGTGTCCGTTTTCGACTCCGTCGATTTCTCGATTTAATATTTCGCTCAAATAAAATATCTTATTTCACTTTTCGTGAAATATTTCAAAGTAACCAAAGTCGTAGGGAATTCGATATGAAACCTAACCATTTCGTTCACGAGTCAAAATTAGGTTTTTTGATCTGTAAAATTTTACTGTCAGTGGAAAACACAGACCAGTTTTCGTCTGAATTTTCAACCTAAAATCTAACCATAACTCTCTACAATAAAGCGGACTATGGACAATCATCTTTTTGTCTATTCATGACTACTTTCATTTTGCCAACTTTTCTTTCATGGAAAAAGCTAAAATACCTACATTTGGTTAACCTCTACAACTTTTATGGAAGCAACAACTATGCACTTCCATTAGATCTTGGCCCTTCATTTTCTATCACAATTTAGCTTGATTTTAGTCATAAGACATCAAGGCCATTCGGCCATATCACTCCACAAACACTTATCCAACTTCATTTTACTTCTTCTAAAGATCAAAGCTTTCATTTCTTAAGTTTTTGAAAAATCCTCTCTTCTCTCTCTTCTTCCTCCATTTGGTCCTCCACTCTAAATCACTAACGACGATTCCTTTTCCATTTCTAAAACCATAATTCATCTTGTCTTGATCCAAGGATCAACTTTGGTGAAGGAAGTTTCTTGATTTGGAGAAGTGTGTTCTTGATGATCAAGAACATCAAGCTAACCTTGAAGTTGTTCTTGAGTTGGTGAGCTTCTAAATCCTCTTTCCTTTCATTTCCTTACTTATTACCTTGACTAATCATATTCTAGTTCTTCATTTTCATGAAAACAAGTTAAAGATCTCACCTTTTTCTCCTATAGGATTCGGCCATCCTTTTCTTTAAGGAGCTTGGAGTTTCATTTCACTAACACCTCTTCACTAAAGGTATGGGGAGTGAACCTCATGACACCAAAATTGGTGGAAGATGAAAATGATTGTTTATGCTTGGTTTGGGTGAAACCCTTTTGTTTGGGTTCACTACTTTATTTGTGAAGTTCTCTATGAGAACATGGTTGTAATAATGTTTCCATGCTTAGTACATGTTTATGATGATGTACGCTTGGATGGAAAAATGTTTTCATGTATGTTGAAAACCATACTTTGATCTCTAGATCAAGTAATGATTTTTATGCTTGTTTATGGTTGAATGATGTATGATTATTTTTCATCATAATATTGTGAGCATTTTTAGCTATTATTTGACAAGTTAGTGAAGCACAATCTTCACATTTCATATGATATACCATTCGGCCATCAAGCACACAAAAAGAAGAACATGAGTTTGTTCTTGAACTTCAATGTTCTTGAAAGTTAGAAAGTATTTTAGTAACTTGTATTTCACAAACAAACAAGAAGTGAGTTTGATCCAAAGATCAAATACGAATTCGGCCTTCAAGTGTTTTGACTAAGGTGAAAATGTATTTTTACTTTAGTCATAGTTTATCCAATTAACTAAGTGTTTTAAAAATAAAATGATGAAAGTGATTTCATAAAAGTAAAATTTATATGAAGTTACCTTAGGTTTTAATGGGATGTCACCTTCATTTTAAAACTAAGTTAACATTCGACTTTCAAAGTATAAAGAGGACTTTGTCCTAAAGTTTAAATTTTAAATGAATCATAGTTCAAAAACTAAATGAAATTCTATTTTCTTTTCAGCTAACTTAGGTCATGGTTTTATGCTAAGTTAGTAAGGAAAAACCCTTTTCAAATTAGTTAAGGTACTTTAATTCAAGCAAATAACAATGTTCTTTCAAATCAAATAAGTTTTCAATTAGAAAGGTTTTGGTTTACAAAGTCTTAAATCGAGAGTTTTCAACTCAAATCGTAAAGTTTTACGCATAAAAACCTAAGTACTTAACTTAGAGCAAAAGAAAAGAGATAATTAAGAATAGTATATGGTGGAACAAGATCATGCACTATACCATTGATGACTTAGTTCATCAATGACTTCATAAGACTTAAGTGAATCAATACTTATTTCATTACTTGGAACTCAAGGAATTAATACCGTAGAAAGGATCAAAGACTTATCTAAGAGGATTCTCAATCCTTCTTCATAACACTTAGGACTTGAGATGTAATTCATAAGACACGAACACAAACATGAAACGTTTTGGGTTTTGAAACAGTAGTTCGATGACGGACCGGTGATTCGGATCCAGGACAATCGTTCAATTGTTTCAGTTTTGTGATGACTCGATCTCGGAGGGATCACGAAATATATCCGGTGGATAAAAGTTTTATAATACAAAGACACGTATAGTTCCTAAGGAAGAGAACCTTAGTGAACCTTGAGGTTTATCCAGTGGATAGACATTGCTTTATCGCATCTGCTTTGTGTAAGCACGGGTGCGAATCTTACGGTAATGTTTTAAATAGTCTTGGAGGTATCAGGGTTGGAAAGGCTGACATGTAATCAGTTGGTAGCTCTTCTGTGCCGTGGCGACTTCGAGCAATACACTGATATCCTCGACTAGATGTCGTACTTTTCATGTTTGGTGTAGAGTGTTTCTGTAACGCCCCGATTTTTCACATTTTCTAATTCTTCAGTATTTTAATGTCTTTATTTTATTCGAGGTCTTAGGAATGGAAATAAAATATTCCGAGACCATAGTCATGCTCGACGATATCATAGGAAGCTACGATTAAGTTTTGAGTCGAAAACTCACACGGAGTCCGGTCTGCGTTTTTACACTCACAGTATGATTTTACTGCTCAGGAGACCTCAGATGGACTCGTGAATGAGACAGTAAGTCTTAGAATTCAATTTTCTACGTTTTGGTTAAATTTCAGAAAAATCACTTCCTGACCTCCGTTCGAGCAGAATCCTCAATCGGGTGACGAACGGAGCCACATATGGATTTACCGGGACTCGCCAACGGATACGCTTGATAGCACATCATCCCAGGACAATTGGGAGAGTATGCCAGAGTCGCCATGATGGTCAGGAAAATCTGGACGCAAAATGACCAAAATGCCCCTAACCTTATTCTTTTACACTTTTACCATTTTACCCTTTTGGCAAATGACCTTTTTGCCCTTAAGTAAGGTTTTAAAGAGCTGAACTCAGCCCCTCACAGCCCTCATTCACGCACAGCCCCTCTCCCCATAGAACTCCATAGTTGTTCTTGGGAGAAACTTCATTTTCTTCTTGAAAACCTTGATTTACTTGTTAGAATCACTTGATTCCTTGAGCAATCTTCCTTCACTCCTAGGTAAGATCACTTCTATGATCTCCTAGCTTCTTGAATCTCCCTCTATTTCAAGATCAAACTTCATTTTCATGAAAATAAATTCTTAGATCCAAAACTTTGAAAATCCATAGGAATTTGTAGAAAAATCTTTTTGATGTGAAACCAGTTTCTTTGAACTCACCTCATCATTCACTACCTAAACCCAAGAGCTTATTGTTCAATTCTCATCATAGCCCTAAATCCCCATTTTGGCAGAACCCTATAGTGATGATGAATAGTGTTTTTCATCAATTTTTGATTTCTAACACTTGATTCCATCCTTAACTTTCCTATTACCTTTGAATCCATGAAATGGAAAACCAAAATCAATTCCTAGCTTTATTTTCTTTAGGGTGGCCAAAACCCTTAGGTAGAATTGTTGAGTTTTGTTTTGATTGTTGTTTAATGTTTGATTGTTGTGCTGTTGTAGTTGGTGACGATTGTCAGGAGGCTCACAAACCGACTAACCGATTTTGATCCGGATATATTCTCTTCAACAGGTATGGGGGGTGAACCTCATCACACCAAGATGGTGGTAGTGAAGATGGTTGTTTAAGTATATGTGTGGGTGAAACCCTTTAGTTTGGTTTCACTTTTAATTGTTAAGTTTTGTTAACTTCTCTTGAAGAACAAAGTTGTCTTGATGACTTTATGCTTTAGTGTATTGTAGTGTGCGCTAGCATATGTTGATGATGATGTGATTGAATGACAATCATTTCCATATAAGGCCATGACGTGTAATTGTTGTATATCATATTTGTGTAAGCATTTTGAGCTATATTTGCTTAGTGGGTGAAGCAAAATCTTCACATTGGTTCCTAATAGGCATTGGCCACGACCATGAGAAAAGGAAGAACATGTGTAGTTCTAGAACAAGTTAAAGTTTTGATGTAGGAAAAATGTTTTGATAACTTATGTTTCAAAGGAAAACCCTAACTGATTTTGATCCAAAGATCAAATGAAGTTTTAACCATTAAAGTGTGTCACCAAAGTGGGAAAATGTCTTTTCTTTAGCCATAGGTCTCTTCATCAAACTAAGTGTTTCAAAAAGAGAATTAATGAAGGAGTTAGGGAAAAATGAAAACAGGGCACTCGCCTGGCTAACCCTGTCTCGCCATGCGAGACAGAGGGAAGACAAGGCATTCACCTGGCTAACATTGTCTTGCCACGCGAGACAGTGGGCTAGCCCGAGCAGCAAAGATATAACTTCTCGGTCTCGCGTCGCAAAGTCGTTCTCGGCTTACGAACCAGAGGGACTGTCTAAGCAGTAAAGATGCAGCTTCTCGGCCTCGAGTCGTGATATAATCCTTGCCGCGCGAAGCAGAAAGACTGTCTAAGAAGTAAAAATAACCTCTAAGCCTCGCGTCGCGAAACCTATCTTCACCCCATGATAAATGGTTTTGTTTATAAAGAGTGTTTTTCTAACTCAACTGTAAAGTTTTATGCATTAAAACCTAAGTTAAGTTATTAACTTAGAGTTGAAGACAAGGGTTAATTAAGTATAGTATGTGGTGAAACAAGACCATAAACTATACCATTGATGACTTAGTGCATCAATGACTTCATAAGACATAAACACAAACAGGAAACGTTTTGGGTTTTGAAACAGCAGTTCGATGACGGACCGATGATTCGGACCCCGATTAGTCATTCAATTGTTTCAGTCTTGTGATGACTCGATCCCGGAGGGATCACGAGATTTATCCGGTGGATAGAGGTTTTGTTTTTCAAAAGATGCATATAGTTCTTAAGGGAGAGAACCTTATTGTACCTTGAGGTTTATCCGATGGATAGACATTTCTTTTTCGCATCTACTTTGTGTAAGCATTGGCATTTCATTTGCATAGTTGTAAGGCCTTGAGCCTAGGAGTTGAGCTTACACCTTGATGCGGGTGTGAATCTTACGGTGACGATCTTCAATGGTCTTTTTGGAGGTATCAGTGTTGTAAGGGCTGACATGTGACCAGTTGGTAGCTCTTCTATGTCGTGGCTAATCCGAGCAATACACTGACATCCTCTACTAGATGTCGTACTTTTCATGTTTAGTCGAGAGTGTTTCCGTAATGCTAGATACGTGCACGTTACGAATGTTGTAGCATCTTGCTCATGGCTGGCAGAAACCGGAACATGTCCTCCCATTCACTCTCTCCGACATTTTGTTAGCTCCATGGAGTAGGGGTCAGAGTAGTACCTAGTGACATTGGCATTGAGTCATGTAAATTGCACTGCATTGCATGGCTGTTGATGATTACATTACTGTTATGCAGCGTTGTTCTGTTTTAAGGATGCCTTAGATTATGCTGTTAACTGTTTAACATGATATTATGCTATTAACTGTTTAACATTATATTATGCTGTTAACTGTTTAACATAATTTATAATGAGAATTTTAGTAAGCATGTTGGGTACGCTGTTACCTGGTGAGTCGTCCCGTTTTTACTATTGCTGTTTTGCTGTGTTGATGAACGGGAATCTCACCCATATCTGTATATTTTCTGCTGGTACTTACTGTTGCTGCTTGAACAGATGGACATGACGATGATTCAGTTCGGCAGTTCCTTGAGTTCGGAGGTGGACTCCTTTTGCTGTTTTATTTTGTTGTCGGCCAGACTGTGTCAGTTTTTTGTAGTAGTTTTTGGGAGTTATGACTCCTAGTACTTATTTTATTTCTTATGTTAGATATACATTAGACCTATGTCTATATACAGTATTATTTCTGTTTCTGTTTTCTATTTTCTGTGTCTGTATTTATAATACAGTATGTTCTAGAAATGCATGGTAAACCTAAGTTCATTTACTAGTATTATTTACCTTTACTAATCTCATTACATCTTGTGAAAAGAAACAAAAAAAAAAAATCGTATTTTCCGCATTAATAAATATTTTCGGCCTTATAAATGTTCGGGAATGTGACACTCGGGAAAGGGTGTTGCATTATTTGGTATCAGAGCTGGCCGAGTCTTTTTGGGGTTTATAGGTTATGGTCTGTCTTGCTTGTGTTGTGTTCTCTGTGTGTTTCTCTGTTGTTATTTCCATAAGGAAGATAACGTTGTTTGCTTTATTCCTTTGAGTTTGACAATTCTGGTTTTGAAGGTAGCAATGGCTGCTCAAAACCTGAATGCTGCTGTGAACGCCATACGGGAAATGGCTGCTGCGATGGTTCAACGTGACAAACGAGCTACTTGAGGTAGAGAACTGGACGAATTTCTTCGTAGGAATCAACCTCAATTCAAGGGTGAATTCAATCCTAAATTAGCTGAGCGTTGGATCCAGACGCTAGAGAAAATATTTGGAGCAATGAGATGTACTGAGAATGACAAGGTTGTCTATGCAACCTATATCCTGGTGGAGGATGCTGAATACTAGTGGGAAGGAGCCCGTCAGATGCTGATTCTTGATCAACAAGTTGTTGACTGGAATGCTTTTAAGGGAAAGTTCCTGGAAAAGTATTTTCCTGCAAGTGCAAGGCACGAGACGGAGATGGAGTTCCTCCAGTTAAGACAAGGGGGAATGACCGTAGCTGAATACGGGGCCAAGTTTGAAAGTTTGGCAAAGTTCTCGAATTATTTTCTGGACAACCTAAGAGAAGAGTGGAAGTGCAGGAAATTTGAAGGAGGTCTGAGGATTGACTTGAAAAGAGTTGTTGTTCCTCTGGAAATTTCTATTTTTCCAAGGCTGATGGAGAAGTGTCGTCTGATTGAGATCTTGGAGCCCAAGGACAAGCAGGTACAGAGTTCTGGACCGAGCAAGTTCCAGAGAGGAAGCGGTGGTCGAGACAACAAATCTCGACGGAAGCCGTATGCAAAGCAACAAGATCAACGTTCTGTGGGAGGAAGCAGTGGGGGTTTCAGTAATTCTGGAAACGCCCCAAGCAAGTGCATGAAGTGTGGGAAGAGTAATCACATCACCAAAGACTGTTCAATCAAAGGGATTATCTGCTTCAAGTGTTGGAAGCCGGGACATATCTCACATGAATGCATGCAACCAAAAGTGGAACATTCTATCAACAATGTCCAAGCTGCGAGGCCTAAGGCAAAAGGCAGAGTCTACACTATGGGTGGTGCTGAAGCTTCTCAAAATGAAGACTTGATCCAAGGTCAGTGTGTCATGGGAGGTAAAACCTTAACTATACTGTTTGATTCAAGCGCAACGCATTCCTTTATTGCCTATGACTGTGTGAATCTGTTGGGATTACCTGTGTCTTCTTTACCTTTTGATTTGGTAATTTCTACGCCTACTGCAAAGCCTGTTATAACTTCTAAAGTTTGTCTGAACTGTTCTATTTCTATTAAAGATAGAACATTTTTGATTGATTTAATCTATTTGCCTCTTTCGCAAATGGATGTAATCTTAGGAATGGATTGGTTATCTTCTAATCATATCCTATTAGACTGTGCAAATAAAACCTTAGTTTTCCCTAGTTGTGAGAATTCTGGATTTTTGACTGCCAACCAAGTAAACGCTTCTTTGAGAGGGGGAGCTCAAGGATACATGTTACTATCTTCTTTGGAGGTCAAGAACGAGCTAGTCTTAGAGCGCGTACTTGTCGTGAACGAGTTTCCGGAAGTCTTTCCTGAAGACGTACCTGGTTTGCCGCCAGTTTGGGACATCGAGTTTTCAATCAATCTTGTGCCAGGAATAGGACCAGTGTCTATGGCACCATATCGAATGGCACCTGCTGAGTTGGAAACCTTGAAGGAACAGTTGGTAGACTTATTGGGGAAACAGTTCGTTAGACGCAGTATGTCACCGTGGGGAGCACTTATGCTGTTGGTGAAAAAGAAAGATGAAGCATCTCGCCTATACGTGGATTATCGCCAGTTAAACAAGGTTACCATTAAGAACAAGTATCCACTTCCGAGGATAGATGACTTGATGGATCAGTTGAGGGGAGCGTCAGTTTTCTTCAAGATTGATTTACGATCGGGTTATCACCAAATTCGTGTGAAGGCAGAGGATGTACCAAAGATAGCGTTTCGAACATGCTATGGGCACTACGAGTACCTTGTAATGCCGTTTGGTGTGACGAATGCTCCAGCTATATTCATGGATTATATGAATAGGATCTTTCGTCCATACCTAGATAAGTTTGTCGTTGTCTTCATAGACAACATACTCATTTATTCGCGAGACCAGGAAGAGCACGCTGAACATCTTAGTGTGGTTCTTCAGGTTCTGAAAGAGAAATAGTTGTATGCAAAGTTGTCCAAGTGTGAGTTTTGGCTTGACGAAGTGCAGTTTTTGGGTCATGTAATTTTAAAGGAAGGAATTGTTGTAGATCCATCGAAAGTTGAAGCAATTTTTGAGTGGGAAAGACCAACCACAGTGACTGAGATACGCAGTTTTGTGGGCTTGGCTGGGTATTATCGGAGGTTTATCGAGGGATTTTCGAAGATTGTAGGACCTCTTACCCAATTGACGAGGAAGGATAAAACGTTTGAATGGACTGAAGCCTGTGAGCAGAGTTTTCAGGAGCTGAAAAAGAGGCTGACTACATCGCCAGTGTTGATATTGCCAGATCCAAGCGAACCTTTTGAAGTGTACTATGATGCTTCATACCAAGGTTTAGGCTGTGTTCTGATGTAGAATCGGAAGGTGGTAGCGTATGCCTCGAGATAGTTGAAAGTGCACGAGAAGAATTACCCAACTCATGATCTGGAGTTAGCAGCGATAGTCTTTGCGATGAAGATTTGGAGGCACTACTTGTATGGTTCGACGTTCAATGTTTTCAGCGACCATAAGAGCTTGAAGTACCTGTTCGATCAGAACAGCTCAACATGAGGCAAAGACAGTGGCTGGAATTTTTGAAGGACTGTGACTTTTAGTTGTTGTATCATCCGGGAAAAACTAATGTGGTAGCGGATGCACTGAGTAGGAAAGTATTACATGTGTCTGCCATGATGACCAAGGAACACGAGCTGTTGGAATAGTTCAGGGATATGCATCTTTCCGTGGTTAGTATGCCAGGAAGGCTATGTGTAGGTATGGTTACTGTATCTTGTGACCTGATGGACCAGATTCGGGAAAAACAAGTATACGACCGGTATCTGGAGAAAGAGCGAAGGAATCTAAAGAAAGGTATGACGTATGAATACAAGGAAGGAGCAGATAGAATCCAAAGACGAGGAGAGCGGGTTTGTGTGCCAAACAACCCAGAGATCATAAGGTTAATTCTGGACGAAGTTCATAGAAGCAAGTTGAATATGCATCCAGGATCAAAGATGTACCAATACCTGAAGCGGTTGTTTTGGTGGCAAGGCATGAAAATATATGTAGCTGATTATGTGGCATCTTGCTTAGTGTGTCAGAAAGCAAAGGTTGAACATAAAAGGCCGCTGGGAATGTTACTTCCATTGGATATCCCAGAGTGGAAATGGGATGGCATAGCGATGGATTTCATGACGTGTTTGCCAAGAACACCTAAAGGATACGATTCCATTTGGGTAATAATTGATAGGCTTACGAAATCAGCTCATTTTCTACCTATCAATCTCAAGTATTCTATGGAAAAGCTTACTCAGATTTATATCGGTGAGATTGTGAGACTGCATGGAGTACCTTCAAGCATCATATCGGATAGAGACCTGCGTTTTACTTCGCGATTTTGGCAGAGCTTGCATGAAGCTTTAGGAACGAAGTTACGACTGAGTTCGGCTTACCATCCTCAAACTGATGGACAATCAGAAAGGACGATTCAGTTTTTAGAGGGCTTGTTGAGGGCGTGTGTGTTGGAACATGCCGGAAGTTGGGAGAATTTCCTACCATTAATAGAATTTACCTACAACAATAGTTATCATTCAAGTATAGGGATGGCGCCCTACGAAGCATTATACGGACGACGTTACAGAACACCTTTATGTTGGTACCAAGATGGAGAAAGTTCTTCATTAGGACCTGAACTAGTGCAACAAACAACTGAGAAGGTGAAACTGATTCAAGAAAAGATGAGGACAACTCAGAGCCGACAGAAGAGTTATGCGGATAAAAGACGTAGGCCACTTGAATTTGAGGAAGGGGATCGTGTGTTTTTGAGAGTCACTCCAATGACTAGGGTGGGCAGGGTCCTGAAGTCCAGAAAACTCACTCCAAAATTCATTGGACCCTATCAAATTCTTCATCGGATAGGTCTAGTAGCTTACCAAATAGCTTTACCGCCTTTTCTATCCAACCTTCACAATGTTTTTCATGTTTCGCAATTGCGAAAGTATATTCCTGATCCCATTCATGTCGTAGAGTCTGATTCAGTACAACTAAAGGATAACCTAACCTATGAAACGCTGCCGGTTAAGATTGAAGATAGAAGGATAAAGAAACTGCGAGGGAAGGAGATAGCTTTGGTCAAAGTTATCTGGAACGAGACTATAGGTGATGCTACGTGGGAAAGAGAAGAAGACATGCAACAACAGTATCCGAGTTTGTTTTAAGAGGTACGTAAAATTTCAAGGATGAAATGAGGAGTAGGAATGTAACGTCCTGATTTTTCACGTTTTCTAATTCTTCAGTATTTTATCATCTTTATTTTATTGGAGGTCTTAGGAATGGAAATAAAATATTCCGAGATCATAGTCATGCTCGACGATATCGTAGGAAGCTACGATTAAGTTTTGAGTTGAAAACTCAAACGGAGTCCGGTCTACGTTTTTTCACTGACAATATGATTTTACTGCTCAGGAGACCTCAAATAGACCCATGAACGAGACAGTAAGTCTTAGAATTCGATTCTCTACATTTTGGTTAAATTTCAGAAAAATCACTTCCTGACCTCCGGTCGAGCGGAATCCTCAATCGGGTGACAAACAGAGCCAAATATGGATTTTCCGGGACTCGCCAACGGATAAGCTTGATACCACATCATCCCAGGACACTTGGGAGAGTATGTCAGAGTCGCCATGACGGTCAGGAAAATCTGGACGTAAAATGAACGAACTGCCCCTAACCTTAGTCTTTCACACTTTTACCATTTTACCCTTTTGGCAAATGACCTTTTTGCCCTTAAGTGAGCTTTTAAAGAGCTGAACTCAGCCCCTCACAGCCCTCATTCACGCACAGCCCCTCTCCCCCTAGAACTCCATAGTTGTTCTTGAGAGAAACTTCATTTTCTTCTTGACAACCTTGATTTACTTGTTAGAATCACTTGATTCCTTGAGCAATCTTCTTTCATTCTTAGGTAAGATCACTTCTATGATCTCCTAGCTTCTTGAATATCCCTCTATTTCAAGATCAAACTTCATTTTCATGAAAATAAATTCTTAGATCCAAAACTTTGAAAATCCATAGGAATTTGTAGAAAAATCCTATTGATGTGAAACCAATTTCTTTGAACTCACCCCATCATTCTGTACCTAACCCAAGAGCTTATGACTCAATTCTCATCATATCCCTAAATCCCCATTTTGGCCGAACCCTATACTGATGATGAATAGTGTTTTTTATCAATTTTTGATTTCTAACACTTGATTCCATCCTTAGCTTTCCTGTTGCCTTTGAATCCATGAAATGGAAAACCAAAAACAATTCCTAGCTTTATTTTCTTTAGGATGGCCGAAACCCTTAGGTAGAATTGTTGAGTTGTTTTTTATTGTTGTTTAATGTTTGATTGTTGTGTTGTTGTAGTTGGTGACGATTGTCAGGAGGCTCACTAACCGACCAACCGATTTTGATCTGGATATCTGCTCTTCAACAGGTACGGGGGGTGAACATCATCACACCAAGATGGTGGTAGTGAAGATGGTTGTTTAAGTAAATGTGTGGGTGAAACCCTTTAGTTTGGGTTCACTTTCAATTGTTAAGTTTTGTTAAGATCTCTTGAAGAACAAAGTTGTCTTGATGAGTTTATGCTTTAGTGTATTGCAGTGTGCTCTAGCATATGTTGATGATGATGTGATTGAATGAAAATCATTTCCATGTATGTTGAAAAACCTACTTTGATCACTAGATCAAGTATGGACTTTTATGCTTGATTTTGAGGCCATGATGTGTAATTGTTGTATATTATATTTGTGTAAGCATTTTGAGCTATATTTGCTTAGTTGGTGATGCAAAATCTTCACATTGGTTTCTAATAGGCTTTGGCCATGACCTTGAGAAAAGGAAGAACTTGTGTAGTTCTAGAACAAGTTAAAGTTTTGATGTTAGAAAAATGTTTTGATAACTTATGTTTCAAAGGAAAACCCTAACTGATTTTGATCCAAAGATCAAATGAAGTTTTAACCTTTAAAGTGTGTCACCAAAGTGGGAAAATGTCTTTTCTTTAGCCATAGGTCTTTTAATCAAACTAAGTGTTTCAAAAAGAGAATTAATGAAGGAGTTAAGGAAAAATGAAAACAGGGCACTTCCCTGGGTAACTCTGTCTCGCCATGCGAGACAGAGGGAAGACAAGGCATTCGCCCGGCTAACATTGTCTCGCATGCTTGCCCGAGCAGCAAAGATATAACTTCTCTGTCTCGCATCGCGAAGTCGTTCTCAGCTCGCGAACCAGAGAGACTTTCTAAGAAGTAAAGATGCAGCTTCTCGGCCTCGTGTCGCGAAGCAGAAAGACTGTCTAAGAAGTAAAGATAACCTCTCAGCCTCGCGTCGCGAAACCTATCTTCGCTCCACGAGAAATGGTTTTGTTTATAAAGAGTTTTTTTTCTAACTGAACTGTAAAGTTTTACGCATTAAAACCTAAATTAAGTAATTAACTTAGAGTTAAAGACAAGGGTTAATTACGTATAGTATGTGGTGAAACAAGACCATATACTATACCATTGATGACTTAGTGCATCAATGACGTCATAAGACATAAACACAAACAGGAAACGTTTTGGGTTTTGAAACAGTAGTTCGATGACGGACCAGTGATTCGGACCCCGATTAGTCGTTCAATTGTTTCAATCTTGTGATGACTCGATCCCGGAGGGATCACGAGATTTATCCGGTGGATAGAGGTTTTGTTTTTCAAAAGACGCATATAGTTCCTAAGGGAGAGAACCTTAGTGGACCTTGAGGTTTATCCGATGGATAGACATTGTTTTTCAAAATGTAAGCATTAGCATTTCATTTGCATAGTTGTAAGGCCTTGAGCCTAGGAGTTGAGCTTAAACCTTGATGCGGGTGCGAATTTTACGGTGACGATCTTCAATGGTCTTTTTGGAGGTATCAGGGTTGGAAGGGCTGACATGTGACCAGTTGGTAGCTCTTCTGTGTCGTGGCTAATCCGAGCAATACACTGATATCCTCTAGTAGATGCCGTACTTTTCATGTTTGGTTAAGAGTGTTTCTGTAAAGCCAGATACGTGCACGTTACGAATGTTGTAGCATCTTGCTCATGGCTGGCAGAAACCAGAACATGTCCTCCCATTCACTCTCTCCGACGTTTTGCTTGCTCCATGGAGTAGGGGTCAGAGTAGTACCCAGTGACATTGGCATTGAGTCATGTACATTGCTCTGCATTGCATGGCTGTTGATGATTACATTACTGTTATGCATCACTGTTCTGTTTTAAGGATGCCTTATATTATGTTGTTAACTGTTTAACATGATATTATGCTGTTAACTGTTTAACATGATTTATATTGAGAATTTTAGTAAGCATGTTGGGTACGCTGTTACCTGGTGAGTCGTCCCGTTTTTACTATTGCTGTTTTGCTACGTTGATGAACGGGAATCTCACCCATATCTGTATATTTTCTGCTAGTACTTGCTGTTGCTGCTTGAACAGATGGACGTGACGGTGATTCAGTTCGGCAGTTTCCTTGAGTCCGAAGGTGGACTCCTGTTGCTGTTTTATTTTGTTGTCGGCCAGACTGTATCAGTTTTTGGTAGTACTTTTTGGGAGCTGTGACTCCTAGTACTTATTTTATTTCTTATGTCAGATATACATTAGACCTATGTCTGTATACAGTATTATTTCTGTTTCTATTTCTGTTTCTATTTTTTGTTTTCTGTATTTATAATACAGTATGTTCTAGAAATGCATGGTGAACCTAAGTTCATTTACTAGTATTATTTACCTTTACTAATCCCATTACATCTTGTGAAAAGAAAAAAGAAAAAAAAAACCGTATTTTCCGCATTAATAAATATTTTCGGCCTTAAAAATGTTCGAGAATGTGACACTCGGGAAAGGGTGTTGCAGTTTCCGTAAAGCCAAATACGTGCACGTTACAAATGTTGTAGCATCTTGTCCGTGGCTGGCATACACGGAACATGTCCTCCTATTCTGTACTTTAATTCAGTATGACTTCTAGAAATGCATGGTGAACCTAAGTTCATTTATTATTACTTACTTTACTAATCCCATGACATCATTGCGAAAAGAAAAAAAATAAAACCCGTATTTTCTACATTAATATTATTTTCGGCCTTATAATCGTTCGAGAATAGGGCACTCGGGAAAGGGTGTTGCATTTTCTACTTTGTCTATTTGGTTCTCTATGAGAACAATGTTGAAATATTTATTTGTGGATTGATTTGTGTTCATTGATGTGTTTGAATAGCTAAAAATAACTTTTTATGTGTGGGAAAACCCTAACCTAGGGTTCCTCTATCTTTTTGTTGAAAAGAGTTTACGAAAATGTGATTTTCGGATCTGACCTTATGTGAGTCATTTCATTTTTTATCTCGACCTAGACTTTGGATTTCAAATGATACTGAAACTACACATCTTGGGCTTCATTTAAAGCACAAGTGTCATGTGGTTCCATGGAGATTTGACCTTTGAAAATCTATTTCAATCTAAGCCTGAATTTCAGTCTTGGATTTTGACTACAGTGGCTTTTTTTTGTGAAACTATACTAACTCAGTTACTTTTTGTGAAAATGAATTTTATAATAAAAAATTAGACATCCTAAGCTTTCATATGAGTCCTCATTTTCTCAAATCCGAGTTCGTCTGGTCAATCAAATGTTTGTCACAAGTTGATGCTTGAAATGTTGAAATTTTATGTATACGGGTTTTGGTGTTGATTTTTGGAATTGTATGTTATGGTGTTGGTGTGACTATTTGTTTTTGAGTGTTAGTGTTGAAAATCATTTTGGAATGTGAAAAACTATTCTTAGGTTCAAGACCTAAGGATAGGATTTTTGAATGATGAACTTGTTCATGCTTTCAATACTTGATGAAATCACTATATGTTGAGATGATTTTCATGATGCTAGAATATCGTTGGATGGCTTGTATTTTGTTGAAAAACACCATGTATGGTTCAGCCTTGTTGAGTTAAAAAGGGAAACCAAAGCTTCTATGTTCAAGTAATGGTGTAACGAACTTAAATGGTTCTAAGAAGGCAAAGAAAATTAAAAAGACCTACCTTACTTACATCTTCCCAGCTAAGCAGCACGCTCAAACGTGGGAAGGGAGCACGCCCTAGCGTTGGCATGTTGCACGCTCAAGCGTGCTGAGTGCGTTAGCCAGCTGGTGTGCTTTCTAATGTGTGTGCAACACGTGTCAGGCCAGGGTGAAGGCTGTTGGGAATTTGCGTATTTTAAAATGATAACACAGCGGAAAAATTCCCCCCAAAAGATCCATGTGAATGGTCATGACCCATGTTGTAGTGTTTACCTCTTGTAGCATAGCTTTACCGCGATCACTGCAAGACAAGAACAGTCCTTCTCAATCGATCAAGAGCACTACGAACAACGCTATCACCAGTACTGCAATGGAGCAGCACGTCTACGTGGTCCACGAGAACAAAACACCACCGGAGAAAACGTCGTGCTAGCTGAAGGCAAGGGTGAGGGGGGCGCGCCTACCAAGGAGATGTGACGGCCACTAGGTTATGCACAGCAAGCTACTAAGCGCTTAAGTGACGTGCACAACATTATAAGCTGTCACCCACTTAAACTAACCTCATTGGGCTTGTACACTACAGGCCCAATCTATAATTAATATTATTAAATCATATTTAATAAATTAATTCATTCTCCGACTATTTGCTCTATGCGTGTGACCCTATAGGTTCTCAATAAATTTGCAATAATATTAAATCACATTTAATATTATAAACAATGAGCGGCATCTAGCAATACATCATTGTTACCCAATTAGTGAGCATATCGGTGATACGATATATACCTTACGGTAACCAAAATAATCGTGTAGTAAATGTCCCTTCGTCCATATGTCTTAATTGAACACAAGGCATAAGTGTGTCATCCTTGTTAAGTTCAGTTATTTGTTTCTCAATTCCCGAGTAGACGTGCAATCACAAATGGACCCAATATCTCATATTGGCCCATTACAGCATGGCCGTGCACTTTCACCTTTCACTCTATTGAGAGGCCGATAACATTACTCCTGTTATGTAGGAGGGACGAATCCTGTCTAAATCACTCACATCCCTCAACATGATTTATTGTAGGCCCAATAACTATCTTTATGATCATCCTGTTACGGATAATGTTTGGTAGCATTAAAGCCTACAACTCCTCATGTAGGAATCGTAGTGACTTCAAGTCGAAGGACTACTTCACTTTGGTTACCATGAAAAGCGCTCATGACACTTACATAACTATTATGCAGCGTTCTCATAGTGGGTCAATCCAGTATAAATATTACTCTAATATTTATACCTATGTGAAGACTTGATATCTCACATCCATGACCGGTGAGATGTGGTTATCAGTCTACCCACATAATAGTCTCGATGTATTATTGTCGTCCTAATTAACAATAATACTTGACTACGGATATTTTAAGAATAGTATTTAAATTGTTCAATAGGGTCTCACGATCAAGTCATGCACTTGATGTTCTATTGAACTGAAATAACTATTCTAAGGACTTTACTTCGTTTAAACAATTGATATTATAAACTGAAATGCCTCATATATAAATATATGTAAATCAAAGTCATGATACAAATGTAAATCTCAAAGAAGACTAATGGCCACTAGGGCTTACACTAACAAAGGCGGAGTGGACAAGGCTCCACGCTTAAGCGTGCTAGATGTGCACGCTAAAGCGTGCTCAGCAGATCAAGATGGACGAGTTTCATTCTCTTCCTCACTTTGCACAAAAATTCAAAGGGTTCCTGCAACTAGTGAGAGAACCTCTAAGTGTTTTAGATAGAGAAACTCAGTTTCGAGGCGATCGAGCTGCCGGAATGTGATTCTGACTACACGTTTGTGATCGCGATGAAGTTATCTACAACTTTGATGGATTAGTTTCTCGATTCTCCAAAGGTAAACTCGAATCCCTAACACGTGTTCTTCGTGGTTCGTTGAGTCTTTACCTTTTTCCTTTGATCATTGAGCTTGCCCTAAAGCTAACACTGCTGTATATGTGTTGTGATCATAATTAGGGCAAAGTTTGTGCTCGTGATTGCTCATGTTGGGCGCTTGAGGCCGCGGCTACCAGAGGGATTTTGGAGCTATGTGTGGCTAAGCTTGCAGCTGCATGTGGAGGAGCTTGCCTTGGAGTTCATGCTACGACTGTTCAGGTGGGGAGAAAGAGTATTGCTGCTGTCGGGAAGGCAAGAGTAGTGTCGTGTGTTTTCTGCTATGTGTAGGGAAGCCCTAACCCTACTAGTGGTTGAGCCCCGATAAAGTACTTAAACCCTAGGTTTGGCTTACTTTGGGCTATTACCATTAAGTTTGGAAACCCTAGGTTAACGAACTTTTGATTTAAGATGATCTGCTTCGTATGACTGTCGTGATGATTGGTTGCTGCTGTTGCTATCTACCTAAGTGCCTATACGCTACTTGGTATATGTGATATGCTGCTACGTGTTACTATTGATATTGCTGTTGTTGTTATGCTGTTTGTGGATATTGTTGTGTGGTGGCGGAATTCCGTAGAGTTAAGTTTGGTTGTATGTCGTGTTGTTATCGGGTTGATACTGTGGATGGTGCCATTGTTGTTATGCTGGTTTCTTGAAGCTGTGGCCATGATGTTTGAGCTGTGGCTCGTGGACGTGTGGCATCGAGGCTGTGGCCGTGTGGATGCAGTGGCATCGTGTTGTTCTGGACTGAGTGTTTAGGCGTGAGATCCGGTATCAAGCCCGTTGAGGATGTTTGTTGCATATCATCAGCTGCCAAGTGGCAAGGCCGTATGACAGGTAGTATGGGCTGCCAGCGTCATACGAAGTTAGTTGTACCTGAGTGCGGGTACGGAAAGTAGAGGGGGCGGTCAAATGAGTGACCTTGCGGATGTTGCTGATCTTGGGAATAGTTTATAGTGACGGATGAGGTAGCTCCTATCCTATCGTGATGCCCGATCCAATCCGGTTTGCCCGACTTATTGGTCACGACGAGCAGTTCGATTTCTTGGACAAACTAACTCCATTCCGACACAGAACCTGTTCCGATGTGGACTTGTTCTGGCGTGGAACCGTTTCAGTGTTGAACCAGTTTTGTGAGCTTTCGGCCGACATGTTGCATGGGATTAGTATCCTGGTCTAGAGGATTGATCTGAGTGTGAGACTCATTGAGATGGATGCTTGTTGCATATGTTGCCTCGAGAGACGTTTGTTGTAGTGCAGTAACTGCTATATCTGTTATATCTGCTACATGCTGCATGTTGTTTACTGCATTGCTATTGCTATTCCGATTTTGCTTGCACTGTATATCTTATGTCCCTACTGCTTCTTGCATGTCTGTTTGGTTCTTGGTTCGCTTGAAGACGAGGAGCCAGCTGATGGATGAGATAGCCCTTCCTCGGAGGTCCCATTAGTAACCCGAAATCAACTTCTTAACGTTGTAGCGTAGCGTAATTAAATAAAAATGCAAAAATATTAAAACAACCAATACTGTTACCACGACTATATATATAACATACGAATAAAGTATTGGCTCTATCAGTAGAGCCTACAACCACATCAACTATCTCAGAGTACGCAACTAATAACATATGTAACTGAAAGTATGATAACAAAATAAAATACATAAGACTTCCTCTCCTGGCCCCAAAATACATTTTGCTCAAACCCATACTGGCCATAACAACCTAAGACTGTTACCCAAACAAGACTTTAACATATACGATAGTCGGGCCCGTATACACTACTATTCGCTAAGAGTAGTCAATCTCCCAGAGACGATCGTCCTCTGCATAGAGCAGCTCAAGGTCTCCCGACACTGGGATCGGAGGCTCTCCCGCCAGCATCAGGTTCAACAGGTATGCCATCAATCTCCTCTGGCAACTCCTCAACAGGATCTTCTCGTGCGATCGAGAATAAATAAAATACGACATAGAGAAATACGGGGATAAGAAACAGCAATACATCATAAATAGGGAAATAGCTATAAAATAAGCTATATAGATAGCAACATACAACAGCACAACAGTGTCAAGCTATCATCTCCCAAGTCCTGCTCTCTTAGCTACTGTCTCTCACTCTCATGCAACTAACGACTATATGGACGCGATCACGACGCGACATCCCCGACAGATCAAGATGTCTCGATCATCTCTGTGCCACCCCCCTGTGTCAGAATACTCGCTCGTCAACAATGCAACTTACGGTAACGACATATCCCCCCGCCTACAGGCCAGGTCGGGACATTCGCCCGTTCACAATTAATGGGTACGATCATCTCCCCGCAGGCAAGATCAATCGCCCGTACGCCAACACAATGATGAACAACACCGATGCAACATGAACCTCACCGACTCATCTCGGGATCAACAACTTAGTGTCTCAACCACAACTCATACACAACTACAACCAACTTTCTCCGGCTTAACCGGATATCAACTTTATATCTCAACCTCAACATATCAATAGGATCTCTAGGTTGAGAATTACAACATAAATATCGTCAAAATCCTCACCACATGTTCATCTTCCAACTTATCAGAAATTACTGCCTATCTCTACTCATGCAATAGTAATCACAGCATCATATCATCAACAGCCATAATCAGGTTCAATAATCATATTTGTAACACCCTGTTTTTTTTACACTATGCTTATATGTGTTAATATTTGCTTGTATATGTTGTATATATGTTGTTTGTGATTGTTCTTGATGTCCAAGTTCATAGTTGGGGTAGTTTAGCCTTAAGGAATGGTCAATGCATTCAAGTCCAAGAAACATGTTTTACAGTTTTGTTCATATCTTGAGTTCTAGACATCCGATTGAGGTGATCTTGGATGCGTTGGAAAGCTTAGAGAATTATCTACAAGTCTTATTTCAGGTTTTAAGGCCAAATTCGGCTTCTAAAGTTTCTCGTCGCGAGGATACATTCGCCTCGCGAACCTGACAGCCAGATTATTGCAGCTCTCTGGTTCGCCTCGCGAAAGGCTACTCGCCTCGCGAATCTGCGTGCACCAGAATCGCGTTTTTGGGCTTCTAATCAGCCCATAATGACCCTAACTCATATTTATACCATAAGACTCGACCTAAACCTATTTTCTAAGTCGAATTACTCTTAGAAACTGCCTCTTCCTCTCCAAACAAGGATTTCTAAACCCTTTCCAAGGATCCTTGAAGGAGATTGCACCATTGTTCATCGTTCTTCATCTCCTTCGCTTGAAGAGCATCACTGCCATCACAAGCCCTCTTCCTAGTTGCTGCTTTTGAACCTTTTGGGGCTGTGATCGTGAAGTCAAGCGTCGTAAGATTGAGCATTCGTGTAGACGCAACCTTTTCCGGACCTTTTCCTTCCTTTGTTCGTGGTGATCGTCATACCAGGTATGGGGGGAAGAAATAGATCATGAGTATGTGGGTTTTGGGATAGGTTAAGATGAAGGGGTTAACCCATGACCCCTATATGTTTGTCTATATGCATTGTAAATGCCTATGTATATGCTATGAGTGTAATTATGTGTATGTTATGTATATGCCATGTACATGCCTATGTGAATATTGTATAAATATATATGATTATGATTATGGGTGTTTGTCTTGATGATATGATTGCAATATTATGATGTGCGATGAATAGTATGAATATACATACGATATGCATTGATGAGATTGTATGATGTGCATTGATAATGATGACTTGATGATGATGTGCGTTACAATGAAGAAAATAGGATTAGTAAAAGAACATAGCTTTAGGATGTTTGGCACCCCATAATGAATGAGTTGTTATGAGAGGTGAGATTGACAATATTGGACTAGTCTTGGAAATCCATAGGAATGATCCTTGAGAGATGGGATGATAGACATAGGGATAACTTAGAGAAATTCTTAAGATTCCCACGCCTGTCATGATTCGCCTGGCGAATAGCCATTCGCGAGGCGAGATAGAGAGACCATTCGTGGTCTGACGTAATTCGCCTAGCGGATTGTAATCCGCGAGGCGAATGAGAGAACCAAATATAGGAGCTCTCGGGCTCGTCAGGATTCGCTTAGCGAATCTGAGAACCTGTTTAGGAGCTCTCGGGCTCGCCTCGCGAGCCACGATTCGCAGCCACGATTCGCCTAGCGAATCTGAGAACCTGTTTAGGAGCTCTCGGGCTCGCCTCGCGAGCCACGATTCGCCTAGCGAATCTAGGTTTCTCGCCCAGATTCTGTTGTGAAGAAGAAATGAATAGGGTAATGGAAAAATGACTGTGAGATCACAATTCAAGGTTGATAGTATAGAAAAGAACGTTAATATTAATGATGACGATGTGATAATATTGGCAACGTTGATAAAGGCAATAATGATGGTTAGCGCCTAATTGTTTGATGATCATCGTTGATGGTCATTGTTGATAATCAATGTGATTGATTATGATGATAATATTGGCAATGTTGATAAAGGCAATAACGTTGGTTAGCGCCTAGTTGATTGATGATCATCGTTGATGGTCATTATTGATAACCAATGTGATTGATTATGATGGTGGATGGTTGGACATGTGTTTGCATGTTGTTGAGCATAGCATGCATCATACGTTGACGTTGATATGTTGGGTGGAAAGCAAACAATGAATCGCGATAGTGGAGGCCACGATGGGTGTTATCCCGGCCTTGCGGGTACGTTGGGTATGGAAGTTCCAGGTGACATGGGCTAGCTACCTATTGTCGGAGTGACCTAAAGAATAAGCTTGAGTACCCTGACTAGCCACTATACGTTATCAGGATTAGTGAGAGTGTTCGGGGATGGCCCATGGTCTGGCATATCATCCACGTTGATAACCGGACATGTACTCCTAATCGTCTTTCCAGAGTTAGAGTTGTTTGCCACATGCATACGGAGTAGTGATGTTGCATTCGCATTGACATGCATCCTTGATATATATATATTGATTTTATCTGTGTTGATTGATGTATGTTGTATGCCATCTAAATTACTATTCCATTCCGTTTACATATATTCATGATTGTGTTTCTTACCCCTCTCTTTGTTATTCTTGTGCATATGTTGTGGTATATGCAGAGGAGGGTGAGCATGCTGACGAGGAGTGATCCCGAGGAGATCTCTCTCAGTAGTTAGGATTTATGATTTATGTTATTTAGTTTTATTCTGATGTATTATCGGTATATGTATACCAGCTCTGATATGTGACATCGGGACTTGGGTTATGTTTATTATTTATGTTTTTCGCAGTTTGTTTTTAAAAGATTTTGATTATTTCAGATTCCTATGTTTTACGTTATAGATGATGTGATGCACATTACCCTTGAGGATATGTTTTTATTTTAATTGTTATATTTTTAAAGACATGTGTGATTTTATTTATGTTTTATTATATGCGGGGTAGTGGGTGTCACAATATTCATTATATTAAATACTCATGCCAACATATCAACGCATCAACTCATAAGTAAATATTTAAGTAACCCTAAGCATTTTACTAGGCACAACGTACATATCACATATATCATAATAAGCATACTAACATATAGCATACAACCTCGACATAGCATATAATCAACCTATCGGCCACTCGACCACTAGTAGGGTTTAGGTTGCCCTATGCATATCAATATAAATTATTTTAATCTTGCCTCCCCGACGATATCGTGGTTCTTTCCCCCACCTGAATAGTTTCCTGTGTGCTTCCCCGTGCAACTCCGACTGCGGCTCCGCAACTGTCAACCGTACACGCTTCCGAATAATCAAACACCTTCTGATCTTTCACAATACATCACAACCAAAAATTAATAAAATCCAATCAAACTCATCTAGCTCCTACAAAGTTAGGGTTCGGCCCCTTTTTAGAAAAATAGGCTAGAGGTGTTAAAACTTTACTAACTCTTGGATGAATGATCCTTAAGCATGATTAAGACATAATCTATGATTACTTGTCAAAGATTTGAACCAAAACCTCCTTCAACCAATCAAGATAGGGTTCGGCCATATTAAGAGGAAATAGGCTAGAGATATCTAAAAATTCCTAACTCTTGGATCAATGATCCTTAAGCACACACAACACTAGATTAAGTCTTTTTACACAAAAACTTTGAAGAAAAACTCATGATTTCTCTTCCTCAAGGTTTCGGCCACTTGCTAGAAAAATAGGAAGGAATTTTCGTTTGATTACATGCTCTTGGATAATGAAAGAGGATGATGATGCTAGGCCATAGAAATTGGTTTTACATTAAAATGATATTTCTACAATTTTCTAGAGATTTTTGAAGATTGAATCTAGAAGTTGAAACTCATTTGAACCATGGTTTAGAAACAAGAAATGAATGAACAACAAGGTGCTCATGGATCAAAGAGAGTAATCATACCTCTTGAGTGATGAAAATGGACCAAGAATCAAGACTTGCTTCACCAAAAATGGTTAAGGTTTCAACCTTGAAAGTGGAAGAAAGCTGAAGGAGAAAAATGGTGAATGAAGAACAAAGGATGATGGCTTCATGAATGGAGAGTTATGCGTGAGAAATGGGAGGGATTTGAGTGTCCAAAAATTGTTCACTTAGGGGTAGAATAGTCATTTGACCTAGGGACAAAAATAGAATTAGAATAAAAGACCTAGGGCCAAAATAGTCTTTTCACCCTTAAAGTAACCAAAATATCTAGATATTTTCTAGATGTCATGATGAGGGTGAGGGCAAAATGGTCTTTTCTTAGGTTCCTAGGGGCAAAACGGTCTTTTCCTTCAGGGACGAAAATGTCATTTAGGAGAAAGACCAAGGGTATTTTGGTCTTTTCGCGTCTAGATATTTTCTAAAGTCATCATGACACTGGCATGCTTTCCTGGGTGATTTGAATTGATGTGACTTCAACTTTATTCGTTAGCGGGTCCCGATAATCACGTATTCAGCTCCGTTCTTCACCCGATTTAGGTTTTACGCCTAAATGAAGCGTAAGAACTTTTTTTTTTTTTTTTTTTTTGAAAATTTTCAAAATTGATGACAATGATGGAAATTCAATTCTAAGCCTAACTGTTTCGTTCATGAGTCAAAATTAAGTTTTCGGATCAGTAAAATCTTACTGTCTGTGAAAACGCAGACTGGGCTCCGTCTGAATTTTTGCCCTAAAATTTAATCGTAGCTCTCTACCATGACGTAGAGTATGAATGTGGTATTAGTTTATTAAATTTCTTTTTCTAAACCTCAGATAAAAATATAAACTCATTTATATAGTTTATCGGTCTTAGAAAGCATGAAAATCGGGGTGTTACATTACTGCCTCCTTAAAAAGAATTTCGTCCTCGAAATTTGACGTACCTCCTAGAATAAATGTCGGATATTGCTGCTACATATGTCCTTCACCTTCCCAGGTAGCATCTCTGGTAACTACATCTCATATGATCTTGGCCAACGGAATGTTTTTACCTCGGAGTTCCTTAATCCTTCTATCCGCGATCCTTACAGGTAAAGCCTCATACTCAAGGTTCTCTCTCAATTGTATTGACTCTGGTTCTAAGATGTGTGATGGATCAGGGTAGTATTTTGTCAATTGAGAAACATGAAAAACATCATGAAGATTGGATAGGTTTGGTGGTAAAATGACATGATATACTATAGGACCAATTCGGCGAAGAATTTGAAATGGTCCAAAGAATCTACCGGTAAGCTTTCTAGATTTGATTGCTCTGCCAATCCTAGTCCTTGGAGTTACTTTCAGAAATACATGGTCTCCTTTCTGGAATTCTAAAGGTCTTCTCTTTTTATCGCTATAACTTTTTTGTCTATCCTGTGCGACTTTCATCTTTTCCCTTAGCCTCTTGATTTGTTTCGTCATCTGTTGTACTACCTCCGGTCCTAGCACTTGACTTTCTCCTGTCTCATACCAACACAATGGTGTTCTATACTTTCTGCCGTACAATGCTTCGTAAGGTGCCTTACCTATACTTGAATGAAAACTATTGTTATAGGTGAACTCAATCAACGGTAAGAACCCATCCCAACTTCCTGTGTGTTCTAAGACACAAGCTCTTAACAGATCTTCCAATGATTGAATCATTCGTTCCGACTGACCATCCGTCTAAGGATGATAAGCAGAACTCAACCTCAACTTAGTTCCCAAAGCTTTATGTAACTGCTTCCAGAATCTAGATTTAAATCTAGGATCTCTGTCGGAAACAATACTAGAGGGAACTCCGTGCAACCTTACTACTTTCTTGATGTAGATTTGGTTTAACTTTTCCAACGTATAACTTTCACCAATAGGTAAGAAGTGAGCACACTTTGTCAACCTATCGACGATTACCCAAATTACATCATGCCTCTTGTTAATTCTTGGCAAACCAACCACAAAGTCCATAGATATACCATCCCATTTCCACTCTAGGATATCCAAAGATTGTAACAGTCTTGCTGGCTTTTGGTGTTCTATCTTCACTTGCTGACAAACCAAGCAAGCCAACACATATTCAACTACTTCCTTCTTCATTCCGGGCCACCAAAACATCTTCTTCAAGTCTTGATACATTTTGGTCGCTCCTGGATGAAAACTCAGCCTACTCTTGTGCACTTCTTCCAAGATCATCCTTCTTAGTTCTACATCCATTGGCACACAGATCCTATCCCCATACCTCAAGACTCCATCTTGATTCATCCTAAACTCAAACGTTCTGCCTTTCGCTACCTATTCTTTCACCTTCTGAAGATACTGATTGACTTCTTGTTTCTCCTTAACCATTTTCAAAAAGTCGCTCGTTACTATGACCATTCCTAGGTGTATCTTATCTCTAGATAATCTTATACCTAGATTCAAATCTCTAAACTGTTCAATCAGTTCCAACTCTTTTACCATCATAGCAGACATGTGCAAGGATATCCTACTTAACGCATATGCTACTGCATTCGCTTTTCCTGGATAGTACTATAGGTCAAATTCATAATCCTTTATGAATTCCATCCACCTCCTTTGTCTCATGTTTAACTCCTTCTGATAAAACAGATACCTTAAGCTCTTGTGGTCATTGTACACTATAAACTTAGCTCCATATAAATAGTGTCACCATATATTTAAAGCAAGCACTATAGCTGCCAGCTCCAGATCATGAGTTGAATAATTCCTCTCATGAACTCTCAACTATCGTGAAGCATACGCTACGACCCTCCAGTCTTGCATTAGGACACAGCCCAATCCTTGGTATGACGCATCACAGTATATGTCAAACTATCCTAATGAATCTATTAATGTCAACACTGGAGATGTAGTCAACCTCCTCTTCAGCTTTTGAAAACTTTTCTCGCACTCATCCATCCATGCAAAGGATATTTCCTTCCTCGTTAGCTGCGTCATGGGCAACGCAATCTTCAAGAATCCTTCGATGAATCTTCAATAATATCCAGCTAAGCCCAGAAAAATCCGTATCTCACGTACCGACTTAGGACTTTCTTATTGTACCACAGCTTCAACTTTTGCTGGATCTAACGTTATCCCATCTCGGTTAATCATATGACCTAAGAATTGCACTTCTTCCAACCAAAACTCACACTTGGACAACTTTGCATAAAGCTGTCGGTCCTTTAAGACTTGAAGCACAATCCTAAGATGCTCCTGATGTTCTTCCCGATTAAGGGAATCGATAAGAGTGTCGTCGATAAAGACTACTACAAACTTATCCAAGAACGGTAGGAAAATCTGGTTCATGTAATCCATAAACACTGTTGGAGCATTAGTCGCACCAAAGGGCATAACCAAATACTCATAGTGTCCATACCGACTTCTAAACGTTGTCTTCGGTACATCCTTCTTCTTGACTCGAATCTGATGGTAATCAGATCGTAAGTCAATCTTCGAAAACACTACCGCTCCTTTCAACTGGTCCATCAAGTCGTCAATCATAGGTAACGGATACTTACTCTTGATCGTCACCTTGTTCAACTGCCGATAATCCATGCAAAGCCTCAAACTTCCATCCTTTTTCTTGACGAACAACAACGGTGCTCCCCAAGGTGAAGCACTTGGTCTTATAAACTCTTTACTCAACATGCCATCCAACTGCTTCTTCAGCTACGCTAACTCTGCTGGAGGCATTCGATAAGGCGCTATCGAAATGGGTCCAGTTCCTGGTACGAGATCTATAGCGAACTCTATCTCTCTCCTCGTCAATCTCGGGAAATATTCTCTAGAAAGCATTCCCGAAATAGTCCCCAATTAATCACTCTTCCTTCTGCTTCAAGAATTCTCTGCTTGCCTTTCCACCATAGCTCTGCACCTCCCATCAACAAGAAGGATGCATAAGCCACCTTTTTGTCCTCATGACAGTGCATTGTCGCAGAGATTTTCTCCAGCTCCTATATCCATAGTTCTGTTCCCTCCGGATTGAAGTCACCATTAAACGGTGGCGGCTTCCCTTTCATAAAAGTACTCAATTCAACATCTTCCGTCTCTACTTCACCTCTCTGATTCTGCCTCTGTTGTTGCTGCAAAGTCACATGCAACAGTTGAGCATTTTGCTGCGTTCTGCTGCAGCATTGCCGTTGTCAGCTCGTTAACTGTCCTACCTCCAATGTAGGAATTCTCTCCATTACCATTCCTGGGTTCACCTACACCCTCAGTGGCTCTTCCGCCACGTCATCTACCTTGCCTGCGAGCCGTTTAATTTCCCGTAGAAGAAATTCTCAGCTCACATTTGTAAGACATACAAGACCATATTATCATATACATGCATCATATGCCTCACAAATGTTCGAAACAGTTGCCTTTTACGATAACTCGCGTATCAGACACTCTACCTAACTTCTAAGCATAGTCATTACCCAATGCGGGTTCGACTAGACACAGCCATAAATCACAACTTAACGCAAGCAGTCCTTGATTAAGAATCAAACTGCTCTGATACCATAAAATGAGACAGCCCCTCCTCGGAGGTCCCATTAGTAACCCGAACTCAATTTCTTAAAGTTGCAGCGTAGCGTAATTAAATAAAAATGCGAAAATATTAAAACAACCAATACTGATACCATGACTATATATATAACATACGAATAAAGTATTGGCTCTATCAGTAGAGCCTACAACCACATCAACTATCTCAGAGTACGCAACTAATAACATATGTAACTGAAAGTATGGTAACAAAATAAAATACATAAGACTTCCTCTCCTGGACCCACAATAAATTTCGCTCAAACCCATACTAACCATAACAAACTAAAACTGTTACCCAAACAAGACTTTAATGTATAAGGTAGTCAGGCTCGTATACACAACTCTTCGCTGAGAGTAGTCAATCTCCTAGAGACGATCGTCCTCTACATAGAACAGCTCAAGGTCTCCCAGCACTGGGATCCTAGGCTCTCTCGCCAACATCAGGTTCAACAGGTATGCCATCAATCTCCTCTGGCAACTGGTTGCATTCAAAACACACTTAAGGGTAGTGTACCCTGTCGCAGAAGTAATATAGGATGGAAGTCCAAATATCGTATCCAAGAGATTAATTTAAATAAGTAAGTGATAAAGCAAGTACTAGAATAGGAAAATCCTTATGCTATTTAGACTAATTAAGAAGTTAGAAAATAAATAATGATAAAGCGGTAGTAAAAGATAATGAAGATAATGAAATAAGAATAAAAAGAGAGTTTAGAAATCAAGATTAAAGAGCCTAGAGCAGTGGTTTCACTTGTGCTTTCGATACCCCCAAATCCTAATTCTATTCAATTTCACAGTTGCTTTTCGAATATCAATCCCTCTACGAATACTATTACTTGTTTGTCAGGAAATTAATATTCTTTTCCCCAAATAAACCCAATGGTTGTCAGGCAAAGAGTTTAAATGATTAGAAGGCATAAAACATAAAGAGGTTGAATGATTGAAAGGAATAAATCATGTTTTCTCAAATCTAGATATTAAACCCCTGTTATCCTATAGGTCTACCAATTCAATTGGGCTTGATAGCCAAAATGTCAATCAATTGATTAAGAGCATACAAAGGGTGCGCAATCCTAGTATGGGATGAAGAACAACAGAATAACACTATTCAAATTGTAATCTTGAAACCAAATAGAATTTAATTAAAGCTAACACATAACGAAAAGGGTTTCTACTAACACAAGATCCACCACAACTCTAGTGGTGAAATTAGCTACTCACAGTAATAGAGAAAAGTAAAATCAACAAAGGGAAACACTTCCTGAATGGTTGAAGAGGGAAAAGTTGTCTCCAACTTAACCTCCAGGTGCAAAATCCTACTCTAGAAATCAAAATTATAGAATAAAACTAAAACAAGAGTACAATAATCAAAGAAATAAAGAGATGAAAGAAAGTGCAAAAGATTCAAAGATGCAAAAGATGTAAAAGATGTCGTTAGAGTGGCATAGAGGGCCTCTATTTATAACACAAAATGCGGACCAGACCTTGATTTTGGTCTTCTATTTCATTGGCACAGGCATGCTCTTCACTTGGCACGGCCGTGCTCTTCCCTCGGCACGGGCATGCTATTCAGTATATCAGGCCGTGCTCAAATATGTCAGGGCATACTGACTTCGTAAATCAACGTTCTAGTGCACGGGCATACTCTTCAGTTGGCACGGCCCCAATCGATGCTCAAATATGTCAGGGCTTACTGACTTCGTAAATCAACGTTCTAGTGCACGGGCATGCTCTTCAGTTGGCACGGCCGTGCTTTATGCGATTGGGGCCGTGCTATCTTCTGTCCGGCCTTTCTTCACTGAGTTAGACATTTCTTCAATATGGCACGGGCGTGCTCTCGTGTGGCACGGCCGTGCTAAGTCTTCAGAGGTCAGCTTCAAGCTTTTTGTAAGGCTTTGTTTAGATGAATATCTTGGGGGAAGTTGGCACGGCCGTGCTTTCGCATGGCACGGCCGTGCTAACCTCAAAACTTCAGTATTTTGCCCAATTTAGCTTTCAAACCTTCTCTTTTCTTCAAAAGTCCATTAAACTGCCTTTGAACATCAATTCTGTCAAAAATTAAGTAAAAGGGTGAAATGTAATAATATTTATCCTGAAATGCATCAAAATTCGACCCAAATACCCTATATAAAATGCATAGAATTGAGGTTCATCAAACTTCCCACACTTAAAAATTGCTTGCCCTCAAGCAATTATCTGGCTTAAAATAATTTTCAAAAGAAGTTTCAAACTTAAATCAAGGGAACCCAAAACAAGAAGAGTTTTCAAAATTGCGAGGATAGTCAAACAAATATAATTTTCAAAAGAAAACCAAAAGATTACCCAATTGGAACTTTTTAAAGTCCTTGAAATTAAACTTTTTCAAAAGACCAAAGGTCGCTCCTCTCATAGTCTCTCAGTGTATTGGGCAAAAATATAAAGACACTCAAGATTCTCAAATAAATACATTACCATAGGCTTGTCCATTGACCAAATCTCCACAATATGAACTACATGCATGCAGAAGAAGGAAGTCAATTTTCAAGTTTTTCCTAATAAAACAGTATTTATGAACTTATATTTTATTCGAGGTCTTAGAAATGGGAATAAAATATTCTGAGACCATAGTCATGCTCAATGATATCGTAAAAAGCTACAAGTAAGTTTTGAGTCGAAAACTCAAACGGAGCCCGGTCTGCGTTTTTCATTGACAATAGTGTTTTACTGTTATCAAGACCTAATTTTGACCCGTGAAAGAGACAGTTAGTTTTAGAATCACTTTTCATACATTTTCAAATAAATCCGTCCTGACGTTCGAAAAATAAAAATAATATATTATATTCGGTCGTATAATCGAACCGGGATGCGTTTGGAGTCGTAAAGGGATTCAACGAGACCCGCCAACGGATAATCTTGATACCACATAATGCCAAACCACTTGGGAGAGCATGCCAGAGTCATCATGACGTTCGGAAAAATCTGGAACACGAAATTACCAAAATACTCCTGACTTAACCATTTCCACTTTTACCATTTTACCCTTGAAGCAAATGACCATTTTACCCTTAATGACTTATTTAGAAATCTGGACAGCCCCTCCTCAGCCCTCATTTATGCCCCAAAGCTGGCCAAGAACACAAGAACACTTAATCTTCTTCCTTAGAGAAAAGCCACCATTTTTCTTAAGAAAAAGCTTGAAATCTTTGAAGAAAAACCTTGAATCCTTAATCAATCTTCATCCATTCTTAGGTAAGATCACTTCTATGATCTCCTGCTTCTTGAATCTATCTCAATCTCAAGATCAAAATCTTGTTTCATGAATATCAAGTTTATGATCCGAAACTTTCAAAATTCATAGGAAATTGTCGAAAAATCCTTTTAATGGGAAACCAATTTCTTTGAACTCATTTCATCATTCTCTACCTAAACCCAAGAGCTCGTGATCAAACTCTCATCCTAGCCTTTTTTCCCCAAAGTGGCAGAACCCTATGTTCTTGAGTGAATAGTGTTTTTGATCAAATTTTTGATTTCTAACTCTTGATTTCATCCTTAACATTCCTATTGTCTTTGAATCCAAGTGATGGAAAACCAGATCAATGCCTAGCCTTATTTTCTCCTTCATGGCCGAGACCTTCATGAGGAAAAACCATGAGCAATGTTTCATATTTTTGAGTCATAGGATTTGTATTAGTGTTAACTAAGCTTATGAACCAACCATCCAAAAGTTTGGAACCAAATGTGATCCCTAACCCTTGTTACCTAAATTGGCCGAACCTTGAACCTTTTAGGGGAAGTAAAATTTATGTTTTGATGTTGATTGTTGGTTGAATTGAATTGTATTTGATTGTATTAGGCGACGCGAACGAAACCGGGGCCAGAGCCAAGAACCATTCAAGTGTGGATTGAGCATCTTAGTGAGGTAAAGGGAGGTAGTTCATTTAATTTTGGTAGCTTCATAGTGCTTGATTGGTATATGTGTTATGGTGACTTTGATTATTTAATTGGAGATGAGTTTGAATGATATATGGAATTGTTTTACTTGAGGAAACATATTTGCATACTTGTTGATGATTTGTGGCATTAATGATATCTTATTATGATTATGAGCTCGATAATTAATTAAAATACTCAAAAATCGAATTAAAAATTTTGAAAAACGAGTTTTGAAATCAAAAAGTGGTTTTTGGGAAAAACGTGTTGCTTTTTCAAGAAAAGTATATTTCCTTTTTGAAAAAGTCATGTTCTTTGAAAAGGAAAAGTGGTTTTTATGGAAAGTCGTGCAAAAAGTGTTTTGTTTCAGAAAAGCGTTTTAAAAAGACATGGAACCTTAAAAAACAGTTTTTGTTTCCGAAAAAGTGTTTTCCCGTAAAATGTGCTCTGTGATCAAGAAATGTTTTATTTCAAGAACAATAAAAGTGTTTTGTTTCCCAAAGTTGTTTTGAGAAGATAAAACCAAAAGGAAAAATGATGGATCTTTTGAGATGAACCCAAACCTAGCGACCGAGACGTCGGACTAGTGTTTTGTGTATTGAGCACTCAGACTTCGTGTCCTGTGTTTTGATTTGAACTGGCTTAATGTCCTTTAAAACGAGTCGTGGGCTTTATGCCTCGACAATTGAAAGATTGAACGAAAAAGAAAACAGAAAACTTTTTGTGTACATGCATGAACTGGCAAACGTGCCATTTGAAACCGAGCTACAACTTACGTAGTTGAGAATTAAGCCAGTTAAGACCACTAGGTCTATAGAGGCATTCTGTGTTCGAGATCCCACAAGTGGTTAGTGGTGTAGCAACCCCGTGCCGTGGTAAATCGGTTGCCAAACACGAATGAAGTCGATCAAAGACTGGAGTATTCATGATATGGTTTGACGTGGTACCCTGGAATAATTGGAGTTCAGACCTAAATTGAGAGGCCGACTCATGAGGACAATTGTGTTACGGGTGTTACTGCGGCCTATCGCTCGATGAAGGGTAGTAGGAATCTATGGAATACATGAATTAGAAAGATGATATTGAAGTCTCATGCATTATTATAAATCATGATGGTGTTTGAGATATTATATTATGTCATATAGATAACTGTCCTTATAACTGTTTTTGTCTGTGGATGTTTATGCTGTTTGTCGCCTGTGCGGCTATTGCGAGAAACTTATATTATGAGTATCACACCTTTGCCTGTACATGTTGGACACCCTGTTGTGTTTTTGGAACACATGTATAGATGTTGATCGTAGGTCCCCGCGGACACGTGAGGAACGATGGAAACTTTTGAAGGAGCCAACTTGGGTTGTATCCCAATGGCTACTCTTAGCCGACCAGCTTAGGAGTCTTTTTTTTGTAGCGGTCTTATATTACTTGCTGCAAACATTTGAACTTATGATCTTAAGTCTGTAATATGTTATCTATTAGACCTGGATTTATGTTATGATTATATTAGTATGAATCTGAAACGTTGATGTATGTTTCACAGTTTATTTCGTTATCTTGAGTTTGTTTTACCTATGCATGCAGAAATTTTTTTGTTTAGAACCGCGTTTTCGAACGTAACTACTTAATTAAAGTATTTTCTGAAAGCAACCAGCGTTTTTATTTTCTTGATATTTTCCGCATTTTGAGTTCGAGTACGCAGCACCCAAGGTGGGTGTTACAGAAGGGTCTTTCATGGGTTGTAACGGGGCCAAGGTATTAATGTCAGGTGAGGTAGAAAAAGAAAAAAGGGGATAATCAAAGGGCTAAAACAATAAACAAAGTAATGATCCTCAGAAGCATAAAAGAAAAAAAAAGTGTATTGGCACCTTTTTCAAAATATATTTTTTTTAAGGATCTGCTACTTTTTCTTCATCATTTCCTTTCTTTCTTTAACTATAAGCTCTTTTTTCTTGCATTCTCTCTAATCTTTTTTTTTCATATTTTTATTTTCTTTTTCTTTTTCTTTTTCCTTTTGAGAAGAAAGAGGCAATATATTTTTCTTTTCATTGCCAGCCTATTTTCAATTCTTGTATTTTTGGAAAGGTATCCATCACCAGCATTTCTTCTGCTGCTCAATTATACTTCCAAGGGCTCACCAAAAATAATTTTAATTTTAATTTTTCAGAGTAGGGACCAAGGAGAGAATTTTCATAAAGGCTCAAAATTTGGCAACTAAGGGAGAAGTGTTTTAACAAAATATGAAGGCCAGAAAGAATACCTAAGAGTGTCCCAATCAGAGTTCCATATGCATAAGTCAAATTTGCCTTGAGATGGTCTCAGGATAAGTTCTAGAATATATATTACCTGAGAATCACACTCATCAAAGAAAATGCTTAATATCAGAATATTTGGCAATGTAACTTAACCCCATAAAAAGCCCAAATCTCACATTTAGAGGTTAAGTCTAAAGAAAAAGTTTTAAATCAAAGAATTTATCTGCCAATTATCAGTTTTCAAAAGACTAACTTTTTCAATCACACTAATGAGACTATTAAGCAATTTTTCACAAAAAAAAAATTTTTTGCATGGAGTTTCCTTAATTTTAAAAGAAAGTTAAGCCAAATAATTGGATGCAGCAATATCAAAAATATGAACATATTTTCCCTTCCCACACTTAACTTATGCAGTGTCCTTAATGCATACATTTAATCATGAAATACAAGTGGGGAGGGAAAGGAGAAGAGAGAATTTTACTTCTTTTTATTTATTATTTCTTTTATATTATCCTAAAAATAAATAAAATAAACTATCCTAAAAATAAAATTAACAAATTAAATAAAATAACTCCGGTTACCTCCCGCAAAGTGCTTGTTTAACGTCACGAGCCTGACGTTAGGAGAATCAATCAGGTGGCTCTCTAAGTGCACTTTTCCTTTTAATGTTTTGCCCCAATTTATCCTTCACCCTTTGCTCTTTTTCCAAGTTCCCTGTGATTGATGAGCTTGATAAAGTAATGAATCATGGTCCTCTAATGTTGGAATTTTCTTCAAGTCATCTTTTGCTTTAAAATCATGAAACTTGTTAGAAATAACCACATCAGTAATATCTTGAATAAAGTGACAGGGAGCAAAAGAAGAGGGATTTTTTTGATGAGTTAAGAACTTTATAAATAGCCTCTTCATTACCCATCCGTAAAGTCAACTTCCCTTGTCGGACCTCAATTTTGTCATCCCCAGTAGCTTAGAAAGGTCGCCCCAAAATGATTGGGACATCCTCATCTTCCTCTATATCCAAAATAACAAAATCTACGGGGAAAATAAAATTGTCTACTTTGACTAAGACATCCTCCACTATCCCACATGGGTGGGGAATTGTTCTATCTACTAACTGCAAGGATATGTCAGTTGGCTGAGGTTCCTGCATGCCAAGTTTTCTCAAAACAGACAGAGGCATTAAATTTATATTGGCACCTAAATCACATAATGCTTTTTCAAAATAAGAATTACCAATAGAGCAAGGAATTGTAAAACTCCCTGGATCTTTTAATTTTGGTGGCAATTTCTTAAGAACAATGGATGAGCATTCCTCATTTATTTGTATTATTTCAAAGCCCTCTAATTTCTTTTTATTAGAAATTTTTCTTTCAAAATTTTTGCATATTTAGGCATTTGAGCAATGGCTTCAGCAAAGGGGATATTGATGTGCAATTTTTTTAATATTTCTAAAAAAATTTTAAATTGTCTATCATTATCTCCAACTTTCAATCTTTCAAGGTAAGGGATTTTTACCTTTTTTGGCTCATTGATGGCTGTTACCTGTGTCTGCTCACTGAGCAAGTTGCAAGGTCGTGCTAGAGGTGTTGGACGGCCGTGCTCGTCTTCAGAATCAATTTCTCCAGCAGGAGTATCTTCTTTCATAGGTGTAGAGTCTTCCTCCTTGTAATTTTGATTCAATTCCTTGCCACTCCTAGTAGCGATGACATCGACTTGTTCACTTGGATTAGGTTCGATTTTATTTTGTGATGCACTTTGCAGTGTCTGAGTTAACAATTGAGCAATATTAGAAATCTGAGCTTCCATGGCATCCACCCTTTTATCACTCTTCTCTATGTACTTCATCAAAGGATCCTTGGCTTGGTTAGCATGGTTTTGCAAATAAGGGGGCCTATAGACATTTTGATTTTATCCTTGGCTATTTTGATGATCACTCCATGAGAAATCAAGAAAATCCTTCCACCCTGAATTGTATGGTCATTCAGCCTCTTGGAGATGCTCCCTATGTAATTCACCTCCTCCATTTGCTCAACTTTAGATTTGGCTTGTGACTGAGCTTGCATTAAGATCTCCATTTATTTTGAAAGTGCTTCTAGTTTGGACTCTAGTGTTGTGTTGGCATTAACTTGATGAACTTCAATTGGCTTCTTGACAATATGACTATCTCCTTGAGACCACTGGTAATGGTTGGCTTACATTTCTTCAATCAAGATGTGAGTTTCTTCAGGTGTTTTCTTTAAGATAGAGCCTCCGCTACCAGCATCCAAATTGGATCTATCACGTTGAGAAAGTCCAATATAAAAAATATGCTCTCGAATAGGAACTGAAAAGCCATGACATGGGCATCTCGAATCATGTCCTGGTATCGCTCCCGTGCTTCAAATGAGGATTCATTCTCGAACTGCACAAAATTAGTGATGTCAGATCTAAATTTAGCATATTTAGAAGGAGGGAAATACCTAGCCAAAAATTGGCGAGTCAGTTGGTTCCAAGTAGTGATGGAACCGGCAAGTAGAGATGATAGCCATTGGTCAGCTTTGTTTGAAAGAGAGAATGGGAACAGCCTCAATCTGATAGCATCTGTGGAAGCTCCACTGTACTTGATTATATATGTGACCCTCAAGAATTTCTTCAAGTGAGCGTTAGGGTCTTCATTGGGCAATCTAGTAAATTGTCCATAGCTTTGGACCATAGACACCATCGCAAGCTGGATTTCAAAGTTGTTGGCATCCACCGCAGGGTTGGTGATGCTATCCGTCACCTCAATAGAGGGGGTAAAGTAGTCTAGCAATGTCATTCTTTCCCCCATGGTGTTCTACTCTCTTGCTTGCCTCCGCTGCCTCTGAAAAGTCCTTTCAACTTCCCTGTCAAAAATTAGATCAGGATTTTTAGAACGCGTCAGCATACAAAGAGAGAGAATAAAAATAAAAAAGAAAATAAATAAATGTCTAAATTAACTAGAATTTCTTTTCTTCCAATATTACTTAAAATCACAAAATATCAAAAATTAATCCCCGGCAACAGCACCAAAAACTTGTTGTGTTCAAAACACACTTAAGGGCAGTGTACCCTGTCGTAAAAGTAATATAGGACGGAAGTCCAGATATCGTACCCAAGAGATTAATTTAGATAAATAAGTGATAAAACAAGTACTGGAATAGGAAAATCCTTATGCTATTTAGACTAATTAAGAACTTAGAAAATAAATAATGATAGAGCAGTAGCAAAAGATAATGAAGATAATGAAAGAAGAATAAAAAGAGAGTTTAGAAATCAAGAGTAAAGAGCCTAGAGCAGTGGTTTCACTTGTGCTTTCGATACGCCCGAAATCTTAATTCTATTCAATTTCGCAGTTGCTTTTCGAATATCAATCCCTCTACGAATGCTATTAATTGTTTGTCAGGCAATTAATATTCTTTTCTCCAAATAAACCCAATGGTTGTCAGGCAAAGAGTTTAAATGATTAGAAAGCATAAAGCATAAAGAAGTTGAATGATTGAAAGGAATAAATCACGTTTTCTCAAATCTAGATATTAGACCCCAGTTATCCTATAGGTCTACCAATTTAATTGGGCTTGATAGCTAAAATATCAATCAATTGATTAAGAGCATACAAAGGGTGCGCAATCCTAGTATGGAATGAAGAACAATAGAATAACACTATTCAAATTGCAACCTTGAAACCAAATAGAATGAATTAAAGTTAACGCAAAGCGAAAAGGGTTTCTACTAACACAAGATCCACCACAACTCTAGTGGTGAAATTAGCTACTCATAGTAATAGAGAAAACTAAAATCAACAAAGGGAAACACATCCTGAATAGTTGAAGAGGGAGAAGTTGTCTCCAACTTAACCTCCAAGTACCAAATCCTATACTAGAAATCAAAACTACAGAATAAAACTAAAACAAGAGTATAATACTCAAAGAAATAAAGAGATGAAAGAAAGTCCAAAAGATTCAAAGATGAAAAAGATGTAAAAGATGTCTTTAGAATGGCACAGAGGGCCTCTATTTCTAACACAAAATGCAGACCGGGCCTTGATTTTGGTCTTCTGGTTCATTGGGACGAGCATGCTCTTCACTTGGCATGGCCGTGCTCTTCAATCAACACGGGCATGCTTTTCAGTATATCAGGTCATGCTCAAATATGTTAGGGCTTACTAACTTCGTAAATCAACGTTCTAGTGCACGGGCGTGCTCTTCAGTTGGCACGGCCGTTCTATTTGCGATTGGGGCCATGCTAGCTTCTGTCAGGCCTTTCTTCACTAAGTCAGCCCTTTCTTCAATATGGCACGGGCGTGCTCTCGTGTGGCATGGCCGTGCTAAGTCTTCAGAGGTCAGTTCAAGCTTTTTGTAAGGCTTTGTTTGGATGAATATCTTTGGGGAAGTTGGCACGGGCGTCCTCTCGTATAGCACAGCCGTGCTAACCTCAGAACTTCAGTATTTTGCCCAATTTAGCTTTTAGACCTTCCTTTTCTTCAAAAGTCCATTAAACTGCCTCCGAACGTCAATTCTATCAAAACTTAAGTAAAAAGGTGAAATATAATAATATTTATACTGAAATGCATCAAAATTCGACCCAAATACCCTATATAAAAAGCATAGAATTAAGGTTCATCACAACTCCTCCACAGGATCTTCTCGTGCGATCGAGAATAAATAAAATACGACATAGAAAAATACAGGGATAAGAAACAGCAATACATCATAAATAGGGAAACAGCTATAAAATAAGCTATATAGATAGCAACATACAATAGCACATCAGTGTCAAGCTATCATCTCCCAAGTCCTGCTCTCTTAGCTACTGTCTCTCACTCTCGTGCAACTAATGACTATATGGACGCGATTACGGTGCGACATCCCCAACAGATCAAGATGTCTCGTTCATCTCTATGCCACCCCTCGTAATGCAAGGTTCGGCCAACAGCCCGCAGGCTCAACTCGTCTCATGGGTACAACATATTCCCACGCTTGCAGGCCAGGTCGGAATATTCTCCCATCAACAATGCAACTGACGGTAACGACATATCCCCCCGCCCGTAGGCCAGGTCAGGATATTCGCCCGTTCACAACTAATGGGTACGATCATCTCCCCGCAGGCAAGATGGGTCGCCCGTATGCCAACACTATGATGAACAATAACGATGCAACATGAACCTCACCAACTCATCTCGGGGTCAACAACTTAGTGTCTCAACCACAACTGATACACAACTACGACCAACTTTCTCCGGCTTAACCGGATATCAACTTTATATCTCAACATCAACATATCAACAGGATCTCTAGGTTTAGCACTACAACATAAATATCCTCAAAATCCTCACCACATGTTCATCTCCCAACTTATCAGAAATTACTGCCTATCTCTACTCATGCAACAGTAATCACAACATCATATCATCAACAGCCATAATCAGGTTCAATAATCATATTCATTATATTAAATACTTAAGCAAGCATATCAACTCATCAACTCATAGGTAAATATTTAATTAACCCTAAGCATGTTACTAGGCACAACGTACATATCACATATATCATACTAAGCATACTAATACACAGCGTACAACCTTGACATAGCATATAATCAACCTATTGGCCACTCGACCACTAGTAGGGTTTAGGTCGCCCTACGCATATCAATATAAATTATTTTAATCTTCCCTCCCCAAAGATATCGTGGTTCTTTCCCCCACCTAAATTGTTTCATGTGTGCTTCCCTGTGCAACTTCGACTGTGGCTCCGCAACTGTCAACCGTACACGCTTCCGAATAATCAAACATTGTCTGATCCTTCACATCACATCACAACCAGAAATTAATAAAATCTAATCAAACTCATCTAGTTCCTACAAAGTTAGGGTTCGGCCTTTTTCGAAAAATAGGCTAGAGGTGTTAAAACTTTACTAACTCTTGGGTGAATGATCCTTAAGCATGATTAAGACATAATCTATGATTACTTGTCAAAGATTTGAAACAAAAAGCCCTTCAACCAATCAAGATAGGGTTCGGCCATCTTAAGAGGAAATAGGCTAGAGATGTCTAAAAATTCCTAACTCTTGGATCAATGATCCTTAAGCACACACAACACTAGACTAAGTGTTTTTACACAAAAACTTTGAAGCAAAACTCATGATTTCTCTTCCTCAAGGTTTCGGCCACTTGCTAGAAAAATAGGGAGTAAGTTTCCTTCGATTACATGCTCTTGGATAATGAAAGAGGATGATGATACTAGGCCATAGAAATTGGTTTTACATTAAAAGGAGTTTTCTGCAATTTTATAGAGATTTTTGAAGATTGAATCTAGAAGTTGAAACTCATTTGAATCATGGTTTAGAAACAAGAAATGAATGAAGAACAAGGTGCTTATGGATCAAAGGGAGTAATCATACCTCTTGAGTGATGAAAATGGACCAAGAATCAAGACTTGCTTCACCAAAAATGGTTAAGGTTTCAACCTTGAAAATGGAAGAAAGCTTAAGGAGAAAAATGGTGAATGAAGAACAAAGGATGATGGCTTCATGAATGGGGAGTTATGCGTGAGAAATGGAAGGGATTTGGGTGTCTAAAAATTGTTCACTTAGGGGTAGAATAGTCATTTCACCTAGGGACAAAAATAGAATTAGAATAAATGACCAAGGGCAAAATAGTCTTTTCACCCTTAAAGTAACCAAAATATCTAGATATTTTCTACATGTCATGATGAGGGTGAGGACAAAATGGTCTTTTCTTAGGTTCCTAGGGGCAAAACGGTCATTTCCTTCAGGGACGAAAATGTCATTTGGGAGAAAGACCAAGGGTATTTTAGTCTTTTCACGTCCATATACTTTCTAAAGTCATCATGACACTGGCATGCTTTCCTGGGTGATTTGACTTGATGTGACTTCAAGTTTATCCATTAGCGGGTCCCGGTAATCCCGTATTCAGTTCCGTTCTTCACCCGATTTAGGTTTTATGCCCGAAGGAAGCGTAGGAACTATTTTTTTTTTTTTTGAAAATTTTCAAAATTGACGACATTGTTGGAAATTCAATTCTAAGCCTAACTGTTTCGTTCACAAGTTTAAATTAGATCTTCTGATCCATAAAATGTTACTGTCAGTGAAAACGCAGACCGGGCTCCGTCTGAATTTTCGGCCCAAACTATAATCGTAGCTCTCTACGATGACGTAGAGTATGAAGGTGGTCTTAGTTTATTGAATTTCATTTTCTATACCTCAGATAAAAATATAAACTCATTTATATAGTTTATCGGTCTTAGAAAGCATGAAAATCGGGGTGTTACAATGGACCCCAGAGTACACCCTTTCATCATGTCGGTACCGAGGATGCTGGTACTGGGGCTGATCGAGATCGTCTACCATGACGAGAAGGGTGGCGAGTGGACCCCTCTACCTACTTGACGGTCTACACTGGACCAGTGAGCATTCTCTTCAGAGGAGGGGCGTCACATGTGGAGGGCATGATAGGACCATTCAGAGTCGTGCAGTTTCTCCCTTTCCTGAGGATCTGGCACCCACTGAGGTAGAGAGAGCAGGACTATTGGTGGACAGCGCCACAGTCATCAGCGGTATCCAATAGGCGAGGCTACGTCTACAGAGATCAGAGAAGGCATACCGAGCAGCACCTGAGGACCTACAGGAGGCGTCGTATCATCGTTTCTAGTTCCTCGTTCGAGTATGAGCCTATGCGGGTTTATAGGCTTATCCTTATCACTGATGGTGAGTGCCTACCAGTGCATCTCTAGGGCTGAGTGGCGAGGATTTGATGTATTTTGAGAGTGGGTTGGGAGTGTTGGCGAGTTCTGAGAGTCCTTTCTTCTTTTTGTCTATGGATTTACTCTTCGTTTCTTTTGATTCTGTTTTGTACAGTTTGTATACGTATGTACAGTGCCCTACTGATGGGGCTAGGTTATGCATGGTATGTGTATAGTTATTTTATATGCGTTTACTCTAATATGATGTGATATATGATTTCCGTATGTTTGCATGCTTTAACGCGCTTGTTTCCGCTACGTTGGTTGAATACCACGCTATCGCTTTAGTACGGTTAGGCAACAGCGTTGAACACGCCCGTGCTCAATATTAGCACGCCCGTGCTCAATATCAGCACGCCCGTGCTCTATGCTCAATAAAGCCAGCACGACCATGCTCTCAGCAGCACGCCTGTGTCGAAATATCGAGAAAAGTGACATTGTTTAGCACGCCCGTGCCAGATGGCCAGCACGCCCGCCCTCAGGCCGTGCCACTATCAAAATTAAGAAAACTTCACAGTTTTAAATAAAAAGAGATTTAATAACCTTTTGGGATAAAAATAGGACATAAGAGATCATAAAACATAACCTTGAGGATAGTTAATAAACTAGGATAATGATAAGGCAAGGTATAATAATGAAGACTTAATAAAGAGATTATTTCATAAGACAACGATGTTATTGGTAACAATGTACTGTTACCAATGTTGTTGGTTAAACCATCCTTGATGCTTATTGGTCAAGTTTGATGTCGATAAATCACTTTGATGCTTATTGCTCAAAGTTGATAGCCCGTGTTAAAGGTGTTGATGGTGGTGGTTGCCATGTTGTTTGTATGTTAGCATTGCATGCATCATGACATGGTGTTATTAGTTTGGGGGAAGTTACAATGAATGGGGAGTTCGTCTGAGAGTATGGCGAACTGGCCATCCGTAGTGATTCATCTGAGAGTTAGGTGAATCAAGCGCATCTGTGGTGGTCCATCCGAGAGTATGGTGGATCGGCTATCTAAGGGGTTCACCCATGAGTTTGGTGAACTGCCGGCGTTGGTGCTTATTGGCCAATGTGGATATGTAACTCTAAAATCGTCTTCCTGAGTTAGTTGTTGGATCCACATTGCATATGGAGTAGTGGATATGTACCTTTGGTTATGCAGAGGAAGGTGAGCAACCAGTTGAAGAGTGATCCCGATGAGATCGCTTGCTCTTAGGCTCTAGTTTATGTTTAGTTGTTTTTTCGATATGTTATCGGTAATGGTTACTAGCTCTGATATGTGACATCGGAATTGGGTTTGTTTTGCATTTATGTTTTCCGAAGTTGTTATTTATGTTTAAAACGTTTTGGATCATGTGGTACTTGTTACCCTTTGGTTTTTTTAAATTTATGGATTTTACTTTACATTTATCGTATGCAGGGTAGCGGGTGTCACACATTGAGTCGGAAATCTTTGTATATATCAGCAATGATGGTGAAGGAGTTGGAACTGCTAGAACAGTTCAGAGATCTGAATCTAGATGTGGAACTATCCAGAGATAAGATGAGTTTAGGGATGATCACTATCACCAGTGATTTCATGAACTTAATCTGGAAGAAGTAAGGGGAAGATCAGTACCTACAGGAGATGAACCAGAGGATGGAAGTGTTGGGGTTTCAAGAGGGATAATTTTTAAAAACAGTTTATAAAAACCTCTTGAGCAGAAAAACCCCTATACTAAAGGACCACGTATCGCACATGAATCACAAGGATATTATGTTTACCTCTTGAATCGTAGCTTTACCACGAACATTGTGAGCACGTCGGCAACACTAGTAAATCACGAACACTGCTGCGGTGTGAATGGCAACTTGATCTACACAGCTACAGAGCAGCAGATCCGAGGAATACTGCTGCTATCACCACAAAGGGAGAGGTTCTTCTCTATCACCAGTATTACAAAGTAGCAATACCTCTACTCAGTCCACGCGAGCAAACCAATGTCAGAGATAGCGTAGTGCTAGCAATCAGGATTGGAAGAGGCATGACACACAGAAAGAGAAAAAAAGGCACGCCTGTCAAGGGTGTATAACGGCCGTTATGAGTGCTCTGTGTTGTGTGTAACTTAAAAGACGTGCACAGCTTACTAATAACTGTCACTTACTTAACCTAACCCACTTGGGCTACTGTACGCTACAGGCCCAATGTCTAATTATTAATTAAATCATATTTAATTAATCAATTAAACTTATCCTCATTTAATTATTAATTAAATCATATTTAATTAATCAATTAAACTAATTCTCTGAACATTTACTCTATCCATGTGACCCTATAGGTTCTCAATTAATTGGCAATAATATTAATTATTATTAATCATATTAATAATCAATTAATATTATGAACAATGAGCGGCATCTAGCAATACATCATTGCTACCCAATTAATTAGAATATTGGTGATACAATTAAAACCATATTGTAACCATATATAATGTGAAGTCAACGTCCTTTCGTCTCAATGTCTTAATTGAACACAAGGCACACAATGTGTCATCCTTGTTAAGTCCAATTATTTATTTCTTGATCTAGTAATTGACGTACGATCATGTGGGCCCAATATCTCATATTGTCCCACCTTAGTATGGCCATGCCTTTCTACATCACATACCATCAAAAGGCCTATAGACATTACTCCTGTTATGTAGGAAGGACGAATCCTATCTACATCACTCACATTCCTCAACATGTTTCATTGGAGGCCCAATAACTACCTTTATTGTTGTCCTGTTACAGACAACGTTTAATAGTATCAAAGCCTACAACTACATATGTTAGGAATCGTAGTGACTTCAAGTTGAAGGACTACTTCACTATGGTCACCATGATATTCGCTCATGACACTTACATAACTATTATGCAGCGTTCTCATAGCAGGTCACTCCAGTATAAATATTCCACTAATATTTATACCTATGTGAGGACTTGATATCTTATATCTATGGCCCGTGAGATGTAGTCATTAGTACACTCACATAATAGTCTCAATGTATTATTATTGTCCTTATTAATAATAATATTTGACTATGGATATTTAAGAATAGTGTTCTATAACTTAATGGCATTTCACAGTCAAGTCATACTTGACGTTCCATTAAATGAACTACCTATTCTAAGGACTTTATTATGCTATAAATATGATCATCAAATATAACATAATAAATAAATGCCTTATACATATATCAAATATATGATCAAAGCCATGATACAAATGATTATCTATTCAAAATAGATTGGCCACTAGGGCTTACCCTAACAGGAAGAAGGTAGGACCTCAAAGTTTAAGATAGGTACTGAAGGAATCCTAAGGTTTGGAGAAAGGATATGTGTGCCAGAGGATAGATAGATTAGAAACATGATCTTGGAAGAGGCACATAAGAGCAAGCTAAGCTTTCATCCAGGAACTATGAAGATGTACCAAGATCTGAAGAGGATGTTTTGGTGGCCAGGGATGAAGAAGGAAGTAGAAGAGTATGTCCACTCCCGTTTGGTGTATCAAAAGGCAAAGATTGAACATCAGAAACCAGCAAGATTATTGCAATCACTGGACGTCCCAGAATGGAAATGGGATAGTATTGCAATGGACTTTGTTTCCGGGCTGCCAAGGACGCAAAAGAGGTGCCATGCAATCTGGGTGATCGTTGACAGGCTTACGAAATGTGCTCATTTCTTGCCGATCAACTAGAGTTATTCTCTGGAGAGATTAACCCAGATTTACATGAAGGAGGTTGTAAGGTTGCATGGAGTACCTTCCAGTATAATTTCGGACCAAGACCCGAGGTTTACATTCAGGTTTTGGCAAAGTTTGAACAGTGCTTTGGGAACTAAGCTAAGGATGAGTTCAACTTATCATCCACAGACGGATGGTTAGTCTGAAAGAACGATTCAATCTTTGGAGGATCTTCTAAGAGCATGTGTTTTGGAAAACACAGGAAGTTGGGACAATTTCCTTCCACTGATTGAATTCACATACAACAACAATTTCCACTCGAGTATTGGCATGGCAATTTATGAGGCACTGTATGGAAGAAAGTTCAGAACACCGCTCTGTCGGTATGAAGCCGGAGAGAACTCGTTGATAGGCCCAGAGATGATGCAACGAACAATGGGGCAAGTGTAGAAGATTTGGGAAAAGATGAAAGTCGCACAGGATCGGCAGAAGAGCTACAGTGATAAGAGGAGGAGACCCTCGGAATTTCAGGAAGGCAACCATGTCTTTATGAGAGTCATTCCAAGAACTGGAATTGGCAGGGCAATCAAATCTAGAAAGCTTACCCCCAGATTCATTGGACCATTTCAAATCCTTCGTCGAATTTGTCCAGTTGCCTACCAAATTGCTTTACGGAGATCTATCCAATATCCATGATGTATTCCATGTATCTCAACTAAGAAAATACCATCCCGATCCATCACATGTGATAGAGCCTAAATCAATACAGATAAGGGAGAACTTAGAATATGAAGCACTTCCTGTACGGACCGAGGACAAGAGGGTGAAAGAACTCCACGGAAAGCAGATTCCCTTAGTCAAGTTCATATGGGATGCAACGACGAGAGATGCTACATGGGAAAGGGAAAAGGACATGCGACAGCAATACCCGAACTTGTTCTAAAGGTACGACGAATTTCGTAGACGAAATACTTTTTAAGGGGTAGTAATGTAACACCCCATTTTTTAAGGTGTGGGACACTAATTAAGCATGTTTAAGGAATTAACTATGTTCCTTATGTGTTGAGGAAGGCATGGTTCAAATTTGGGACAATTTGGCCTTGGAACAAGCTCAGAAAGTGGAAGAACATGAAAGAACAGAGTAAATCAGCGTCTAACGTTTAGATGTGGAGAAACCCCACGCTTAAACGTTGACTGTTAACGTCAGACCGTGGGTAGTTCCACGTCAAAACGTGGAGAGTGGACGCGTGGGGGTACACGTGTCAGCGCGCACGCGACGCGTGGCGGAGACGTGGCAATCAGTGCTCCACGCTCAAGCGTGGGAACGTTTGAGTGCTCTAGGGCTGCTTGCTTGAGCGTTGGCAGCCTGGCAGCACCACTTCATCTTTCTCTTTTCTCTCCATTTGGACAAAAACTTAGAAAGTTTTCAGGTCCAGAGCACGTAAAGAGAGAGCGAGGTTCCTAGAGAGAGAAAGTTGAAATAGGAAGAGTTTGGAGCATCGGATCATGATTCCAACTACACCACTTCGATCAGGGCTTCGTGTACTTCAAGATTCACTGATTGATTTCTTGATTTCTCGAAGGCAAGCTCGAATCCCTAACAGGTCGACTTTACGTTCTTCGTGTTCTTCGAGCTTTTCCCTTGAATCTCTTTGGTTTTGGTATTGCCCTAGGGTTAACGATGATTATTTACACGTTGTTCCGTGATTAGGGCAAATTTGAGGTTGTCACGATGCTCGTGGGAGCAAGGTAGTCGCATCTGGTAGAGGTGGTGGTGGAGCTTGGTCGCGAGGTGGTGGGTGTGTGGGTGGTGGTCTTGAGTTTGTGGTTGTGTAATCCTTCAGGTGGGGAGAAAGAACTATTATCATCGGGAAGGCAAGTGTAGTATAGAATGTATACATATGTAGGGGAACCTTAAACCCTACTAGAGGTTGAGCCCTGGACAAAGTATCTAGACCCTAAGTGTAGGTATCTTTGGGCTATCATCGCTAAGTTAATACCCTAGGCTAGACGGCGTTGTTGTTGAGGTTGATGTGATATACATGCTACTATGCCTATGTGGTTATTAGTTTATCTGCCTACATGATGATACGTGTATTAGCATGCTTATTGCTATGATGATGTTATTGTGGTTGATTGGTTGATGTTGATGTTGACGAGAGCATGGTGAGGTTGATATGTTGAACGGGTTGATAACGTCGTGGTTCTGACTGTGGAGTTGTGGCTCGTGGACGCAAGGCGTCGTAATGATGTTGATGTTGATGTTGATGTTGATGTTGACGTTGACGTTGCCATGGATGCAATGCATCATGGCTGTGGCCGAATGCTTTGGCGTGAGGTTCCAGTATCAACCTACGATGGATGTTTGTGTATATCATAGCATATTTGATCCCAATGGGGGATGCCCAAATGGGGGCAAGATGTGTACCACCGATCCCGAGGCGAGATGTCCAATTGGGGACGTTATTGATCCTTACGGGGATGTCCAAGTGGGGACGTTATTGATCCTTACGGGGATGTCCAAGTGGGGACGTTGTTGATCCCGACGGGGATGTCCAATTGGGAACGTTATTGATCTCGACGGGGATGTCCAACTGGGGACGTGATGAAATCGGCCGACATGCATATAGGGATTAGTATCCCTCGTAGAGGTTTGATCTGAGAGAATAATCTTTGAGATGGATGTGAAGTGTGACTCGAGAGATGGCTGTTGGTATTGGCATGTTTTCTGTTGTTGTGTGCTACATGTCTATATGCTATACTACTGCCCCTCTCCCATGTTTGATGATGCATCTTTCTTATCTCCCTGTCTTTTCTCTGTGTGTTTCGTTTATTTTGCGGGAAGACTCTGTGGAGGAACCAGTCGCTGAGGAGTTGGATGGCATTCCTTACGAGCCTGATGCCGGTGGGCGAGCTATGAACCCCAACCTCGAGAGGTTTTGAGTTTCTATACCAAAGGAGGATGTGAGTTCCTCATTAGAGTATGTGCTCCTACGGGTCTATATGCGCATTTACGGTGAGGGACAGGGTAGTTCAGGATATCGCCGTCGTCGGTGACGGGATTTCCGCCAGTGCGTCTGTGCTAGGAGTGTGCTATGAAGGTTTTGATGTATTTTGAGTGGGAGTGGTGAGTGTTGTTAGCATCAGTGTTTATTTACTTTTGATGTACTTTTGTTTATGGTCTTTTGATGTACCTCGCATGTATATATTACTACTGTAGCCCTATTGATGGGGCAACTGATGCATGTATAAATATCTTTTATATTTTATAGTTGTGTACTCTGATATGTTGAGTGCTTTAGTTTAGTTTGCGGTTTTTCTTCTTTTGTCTTTCCGCTTCGCTTCGTGTTAATAAAGCGCGCTAACGTATATAATACGGTTAAGGTTAGTTAATATCTTTGGTTCTTTAATGGGACGACGGGTCGTCTCACCTAACCTATGAAACTTTTCTTGTCAGGATCGGGGATCGAAGAGTGAAGCAACTCAGAGGGAAGGATATCGCTCTGGTGAAGATCATCTGGAATGAAGCATCGGGAGATGCGATGTGGGAACTCGAAGAAAAGATGAAGGAGCTTTATCCTCAGTTGTTTTGACGTCCTTATTTTCGAGGACGAAACTCTTTTTTTTTTTTTTGTAGGGGAGTGTTGTAACACCCTTGTTTTCTGTATCCGTGTGTAAATCACCTTGACAATGTGATTTCTTTCTTTATGAGTAATGTATGACTTTGAGAAGTGTATGAATGATTCCTTGTTGAGTATTAAATCTATGTTGATGGTTGTTAAAATTTTCCTTTAGTCGTGTTGAGACGGAACCGGTAAAGTTTTATTTTAACCGGTAACGGATGATTTCTCGTTTTGCATGCTGAAGGCCGGGAATCGGACAATGGAGTAAGATGTAATGTTGAATTACATTTTTCCATTACCTTCTTAATTATTTCTATTGAAGAGAATTAGTTTCCATGAAATTAAAAAATTTACCAAAAGTAATAAAAATCGATTATCCATTTTTGGTAAAAACCCTAAGCACCAAATTCCTAACTAAATTGAAAATGTAACCACCTAGTTACATGGTGGGGAGTTCGGCCAAGCCCCTTGGAAGAAGACAGAATCTTCCTTTATCATCCTTCAAAAAATATGTTATGTCATAAGCCTTAAATGGAAAAAGCCAATCTAACCTCAAATGGTTAATCTTTTCCTTAAGCTTTCTCTAAGCAACAACACACCATCTCTTTACATCACAACCCTCCATTGTCTTATACCATTTTATGAGCAAGTTTGAATGAAAATTTGGAGTCCAAGAGGGAGAGAGGTTCGGCCATTTAGGGGTTGAAACACCCAAAATTACTATTCCATTCATTTAACACTAAACACAAAAAACTAAAGCTTCCAAGTTTTCTCTATTTTCTCTCTAGTTTCAGCCAAGCTTGGTGAGTATTCCTACTCATTTTATTTCATAATTCTAACTTCATTTACTTGTCCATCTCCATCATCTAAACAACTTTCATCTTTTTAATTTCTTCATTTGAAGTTGTTTTCATCAAGTTGACCAAGGATCTTCAAGAACACTTCAAGCTTCTTGAAGTTGTCCTATACCTTTTCTCAAGAGTAAGTTTATTACTTTGTTCCTTCTACATTCTTTCTCTTTAAAGTATCTATGTTCTACCTTGATCATGTTGATGAGAAATCAAACTTTTTGGTCTTGTTTCTTTCTATATAGGCCACGATTTCTTACAGAGACCAAACTTTCTTCCACTCTCTTCAAAGGAACTTCAAGAGGTAATGAGGGAGTGAACCATATCACACCTTAATGGTGGTGATAAAGGCCTTCTAGTTTGTTGTGGGAAAACCTTGATCTAGGGTTTTCTTGAAAAGTTATTTACTTTGTTGTGATGGTTTGTATATTATGGTGTTGGTGTGTTATTGTTGTGTTTGTGTTAGTGATGAAAATGATTTTGGCATGGTGAAAAACTATTCTTCGATCTAAGATCTAAGGATAGGATTTTTGAATGATGAACTTGTTTATGTTCTAAGATGCCTTGATAAAGTGCTTATGTGTTAGAATGATTTTTCTAGCTACTTGGTTATTGTTGTATGACATATATCTTGTTAAAAATGGGCATGTATGGTTCGGCCTTGTGTTGATTAAATGGAAAGCCAAAGCTTCTATGTTCAAGTAATGAGTTAGTGGACTTAAATGGTTCCAAGAAGGCAAAACAAAATAAAAGACCTACCATACTAGCATAGGGCATTTGGCTTTGACATGATTAGTAGGGTTAGGAACTTAAAATATTAATGTTAAGGAGTTTAATGTATCCATATAAGGTATAGAAGGAATAGAAATTACAAAGTTTTTCTAAAATAATCAAGTTTTGGTTCCAAAGGACCAAGTTTTGGAAAATAAGTATTTTGGATTCATCTAGAAAAGATTCTAAGAATAGAAAAGTTTGATGGTAATCATCCTCCTATTCTAACATGTTGTTTTACGAAAAAGGTTTTCAAGAACAAAGAGTTTTCTAGATAGTCCATATGGTTTTTCAAAGGTTATGGTTAGTAAACCTATTTTAAAAGAAATGAGGATTTAAGTAAGTGTTCTTTTGGACAATGAGTCTTTTACACTACTATTACTAATATAGAATCTTACAAAGTAAATGAGATATATGTTGGTTGTGGCTACACACTCAAGAGGGGGGGTGAATTGAGTTCTAATACTTTTTGTTACTTTGTGAAAAATAAAACTTTCTTTAAAATGGTTTTCTCACAATTTCAGAAATTTGTTTTCCAAGATTCAATCTATAACTTGTTTAATGATTATTACAGTAATGCACAAATAATTCTAGCAAAGTTTAACCACAGATTTGAACATAAAGATTTAATTTCAAAAGATATTCAAACATATCTAACCAAGAAAGCATGTATATGATAAATATATCAAGTTTGAAGGTTAGAAGAGTACGCAACCCAATTTATCCTGGTTCAGCGACCTCCACCTGGTAAGCCTACATCCAATCCCCACTCCACTGTGGGTTTTTGCCACTATAATCAGAAATATTACAATATCCGATTACATTTACATCAAGGCCTCACTATCTTGAAAAAAACTCACCAAAAGCACACTTGCTTTTCCATCACAAGGATCCCTTCTATCCCTGTATTACAACTAAGAGATATCCTCTCTTAACTCAGTAAATCGTAACTTGAATGAAAGATTTTGACTCTAGAAGTCAGATATTACAACTTGAAGAACTTTTGAAAAAATCACACGTTTTTCTCAAGAATGAAGCTCAATAGGAAACTTTGATTTCATGATTTGAAAATTATGAAGCATAGATGTTGAAAAGTGTTTCTAAACTGTCATTATATAGTAATTTGAAGAAATAGATCCGTTGGACAAGTTAGAAAAACAGTTAAGATCATAACAGAATTAGTTTTCAAAAACTGACACGTGATAATCTGTGTAGTACACATGTGTATTAAAAGATTTTTGAACTATAATACATGTATACACAGATTACATTCTTGTGTTCATCTGTGTTCATCTTGCTTTGTTCTTGAATACACAGATTGCTATCTTGTGTACATTGATGTATAAATAAAAATTCAACCAAGAAACGTATACACAGACTGTGTACATCGATTGAGTTCACAAACTCAAATACTGAAGCTTCTGTTTTGAATTATACACATGTGTATTATCTGATATATCGATGTATGCGTTATTTTTTTTAAAAAACAATTTTAATACACATGTGTGTACTTCGCGTACACAAGTGTATAGCAAGATTTTCACTTTTAATAGGTAAATTAACTGAAGATACACGTGTGTAACACACAAGTGTATAACATCACTTAATTTCCTTTTTCATTTAACATCTTTTGAAAATCCTTTTTCATGAAAAACTTAATTGATTATTCATTTGAAAACATATTTTTTCATTTGTTTCCTAAGAGCTTATCAAGAGATTATATGTAATATTCTTACAAAAACATCTAAGAACTTGAGATCTTCAATTGACTTTGTCTTGATGCTTTGGTCCATATGATCTTCTTTAAATCTTTGAATCTCTTGATTTGCTTTGATCTTTATCCTTTGATGCTTTGACTTTCTCCTTTATGAATAAACTTGCAATCACTTGAACACTTTATTATTGTATAATCAAATTGAAAAACTCATATAAAATTCATATTTGTTTGTCATACATCAAAACCTCAAAAGGGCATTTCTTACAATATAGCTTTCATTTGAATTAACAATGGGACTTAAAGTTAGATACATTTTCCTTTTTATGCTAAGTAATAGAAATAGGAATTATCTTAAAAGAAGTTTTACGCTAAATTAATAAAAGACAAGATACTATTTATCTTAGGGTTTTGGATACCTTATGTATGTATGTATGTAGTTTCCAAGCTATTTTGATAAAAAGGATTACATGAACTACTTTACCTTCAAGGAAAGGAATTTTAAGGATTTTACTATAGTAGTTTAAACATGTATTATATCCTAAGGAAACTAAATGAATTCCACAATGGACTCACATAGAGTAAATAAAAGATATGTGCCTATAATTTGTTGTCATAGAAACCATGTCTCACACCCTTGATGATCTAGGTCATCTAAGAAATTCATAATGCTTACATCAAAGAATTACTTATACAAAATAAGTAATAACTCCTTTGATAGATAAGTGAGAAGACATGATGAAGGAATCCTTGTAGATTCTAAATTCCATAATACACTTAGGACATGGAATAATATATCATAAACCTTGAACATCGTTTCCCAAAAGTCGAAGTGGTACGAGGATGCAAGGGACGGAACCAAGAATAGGGCGACTAATGACAAGTCGTGTGAAAGTGGTTCCCGTGGGGGTACCCTATGGTTTATCAAGAGGATAAACGTGTGATACAGTAATGATGTTATTACTACAATTTTTATTACCTTGACATGCATACGCATCTATGCATGAGTCGGGTGTTGTGCCCAGGAGTTGAGCGTACACCTTTGTGCTGGTGCGATTGTTGGAGGTGACGATCTTGGTGATCTTGAGGACGTTGGGGTTGGGATGACCATATGTGGCCAGAGAGTAGCTTCTCTGTGTCGTGGGTACCTGTCGAAAAACACTGACGTCCTGACTAGACACCGGACAAATCATGATTTGGGTAAAGAACGTCTGGCGTGAGCCATTGTAGCCAATTCGCGATCTTGTTGAGAAATCACATGTGGGGCTGAGATAACGCAGACAATGTTCTCCCAATCACTCACTCCAGTTATGTTTATCTCCATTGAGTAGGGGTTGGAGTCATGTTGCATATTATGTCATTGCATACTTGAGATGATAAATGAGTCGTATTGTTGTTAATTTTATACATTAACTGTGATGTTATAAGTTGAATTATTGTACTGTGGATGCCTATGTGCTACATGTTGTTTGGTTGTGTGAGGGCTTGTGCGTGGCTTTTATCATTGCTATTATAGTTGTGCGATGTGCAGGATCTCACCTCGTTACTTTTGTTGTTACGCTGCTTGCGTGTTCCGTCTTGTTCACGCAAGTAGTCATGGTGAGCGACCTATCTTTCCATTTGATTGTGGATCTTGTGCTACACGGCAGGGATGACGCGTGGACGATTCACCTGGACGGGTGTCGCATGTATACGGGAGTTGTGAGCTTCACAAGTCGGAGGGAGTCACCCTACTCGATGATGTCCCTGACGGAGCGAGTCTATACACTACGCATTAGTGGAGGGGGCATCTCAGGACTGACCCAGACACCAACACCACCACTTGCTGGCTAGCCCCGTGTGATGGGAGTCAGCTTGCATCACTGCCAGTGGAGCCTAGAGATGTCTACGTGGACCCTTCCTCTCTACCACCACCATCTACAGCATCGTCTACTTTCGCTTTACCACCGTCTTCTGCTGGTCCATCAGTCCCTGCGGTCCCACTTCCAAGACCTGCCTTCGTGCCTTCCGAGTTACACCCCCATGTTCCCCGTTGACAAGCAAACTTAAGGGTGACTGCTCGTAAGAGCACACCAGCCCATGCAAGGGTATTCTTTTCCACTCCACTTGACTGCATCTCATCGGATGATGATGAGATGGATGAGGAGGAGGAGGAGGAGGACCCTGAGTATGTGCCAGAGGTTGCACCTAAGGCAGCTCCCGCTGGTACGAGTCAGGACGCGTGGTGGTTGAGGACCGATGACGAGTTACTGAGGTATGCGGAGCAGATTATGAGTAGGCATGATATGCAGTCTTTGGAGTCTGCAGAGGAGTCTGAGGAGGAGGAGAAGGACCCAGAGGATTACTACTCTGACGAGTAGTGTGGTGTTCTGTTATGGCCAGTCTCTAGTGTGTATATATTGTACTCTTTTCCCCTTTTCTTTTGTGGAGTTGCGTCTCCTGTAGTTAGGATTGTTTCTCTTATCATGTTGTTGTATTATCTTTTAGTTGTAGTTGGTTGGATCGGAAACTGAGTTTATATAATGAAAAGCTTTTGTTCGTTCTTTCACTGCATATGGATATATATATAGACCAAAATTTTCCACACCTTGAAAAGAAAAAAGAAAAAGAAAACTCATATTTTCGGTATGCTCTTTATAATTTCCGCGTTTACTTTGTCCTGTGTTAAATAAATGTGAACCCTAAAGTGGGATGTTACATTATTTACTCCACGTTATCCATTCATTGGTTAACTTGTGTTCACTATCACTCAATTACTTTGAGGTTTGGAGTAAGGATAAAAGTTTATGTACCTTTAGAACTCATTTATCTTTCAAATAAGTTTCTTCACCTAAATAACCAAAGGGTATCAATGTACCACATATACCGTGATTTCCAAAGAGAATTGTAACATCCCGATTTTCTGTGACTCTAATCGAGTTGGTTAATCTCGATTAGGGCTTTGGATGCTTGTGTTAATTGTTTTGTGTTAGCATGAGACCGAGTTGGGGGCTTAGGAATAGACTTGAACAAGATTGGAAGTGCCTAAGGTGTTAAACGAGAAACTGGGGAAGTCAAGAGTTTGGAAGACTCTTCCCAGCTGAGCAGCATGCTCAAGCGTGGGAAGGGAGCATGCTCTAGCGTGCTAGCGCTCAAGCATTGGCCTTGTGCACACTCAAGCCTGCTGAGTGCGCATGCCAACTGTCCTGAGTTTTGACGCGTGTGGGACGCGTGTAGGACACGTGTCAAGCCAGGGAGATGACAGAGTGGACGAGGCTCCAAGCTCAAGCGTGTAAGAGCCCCACACTCAAGCGTGGGCACGCTCCAGCGTGGAGATGTCCCATGCTTAAGCGTGGACAACTGATCATGTTGGGTGAGTTTCCTCTTCTCTTCATTTGTTGCATGAAAAACTTAGAGCTTCCAACATTCTCTGCAACTAGAGAGAGGGAGAGTTGAGTTAGAGGGAGAGGGATTCAAGTTTGAGGAACTTCGGAGATTCGGATCAAGATTCCGACAACACAGTTGAGTTCGTGACGAAGATTACTATGAATTCGTCTGAACGATTTCTCGATTCGTCAAAGGTAAACTCGAATCCCTAACACGCGTTCTTCGTGTTCTTCATGGTTCTTCGAGTCTTTACCTTTCCTCTTTGATCTTTGAGCTTGCCCTAGGGCTAACATTATTATGTATGTGTTGTGATCGTGATCAGGGAAAATTTTGTGCTCGCGATTGTACCTATTCTTGGAGGTGAGGCTGCGGCTAGGGAGGTTGCTCTTGGAGTTGTTCTTCATGTTCTTGAGTGTGTGGGAGAGCAAACCAACGTTCGCGCCGATTGTTCAGGTGGTGAGCAAGAGTAATGCTGCCTTCAGAAAGGCAAGAGTAGTGTACTTGCATTTTTTGCTATGTGTAGGGAAGCCCTAACCCTACCGTTGGTTGAGCCCCGATAAAGTACCTAAACCCTAGGTTTAGCATACTTTGGGCTATCGCCATTTAGTTTGGAAACCCTAAGTTAAAGAACTGCTGATTGAGGACTATCTGCTTCGCATGACTGTATGGTGTTGGTTGTTGTTGTTGCTATCTGTATATGTGCCTGCATGCTACTGGGTACATGATATGTCTGTTATATGTTGCAGTTGATGTTATTACTATTGTTGTTATGTTGTTTGTGGTGATGTTGTGTTGTGGCGAATGGCGGTTAGAGTTCAGTTTGGCTGTGTGCCGTGTTGTTATCGGGTTGATACCGTGGATGGTGCCGTTGTTGTATGTTGATTACTTGAGGTTGTGGGCATGTTGTTTGAGCTGTGGCTCATGGCCGCATGGCGTTGAGGCTATGGCCGTGTTGATGCGGTGGCATCGTGTTGTTTCTAATTGAGTGTTTAGGCGTGAGATCCGGTATCAAGCCCATTGAGGGTGGTTGTTGCATATCATCAGCTGCCAAGTGGCGAGGCCGTATGACAGGTAGTATGGACTGCCTGCAACATCCATTCCCGAGTATCATATTCCCGAACGATTATAAGGCCGAAAATAACATTAATGCGGAAAATACAGGTTTTTTTTTTTTTTCTTTCGCAATGATGCAATGAGATTTGCCAAATGAATAATAATAATAATAATAATAATAATAATAATAATAATAATAATAATAATAATAATAATAATAATAATAATAATAATAATAATAATAAACTTAGGTTCACCATGTATTTCTAGAAGTCATACAGAATTAAAGTGCAGAAATAGAAACAATATTGAATTCAGACATAGGTCCAAGCCTAACTGATATTAAGTACATAAGTAAGTACTAGGAGTCACAGCTCCTCAAAAGATACAACTAACAATTGGACACAGCCTGGCCTAGACAAAACAACAAAAGGAGTCCCACTCCAGACTCAAAGTAGACGTTGAGTTGAGTCGTCGTCACGTCCATCTTCTCAAGCAGAACAGCAATACAAGCAGAGAAGATATATAGATATGGGTGGGATTCCCAATAATCAACACAGCAAAATAGCAGAAGTAAAAACGGGACGACACACCAGGTAACAACATACCCAACATGCATACCATAAATCTCAATATATCATGTTAATCAATTAGCAGCATAAGACATCTTCGAAAACGAATAGTGATGTACAATAATTAAATGTAATCATCAACAACCATGCAATGCAATGCGGTGTACATGACTCAATGCCATATGCTACAAGGGTAAAACTCTGACCCCTAATCCATGGAGCTAACAAAACGTCGGAGAGAGTGAATAGAAGGACATGTTCCGTATATGCCAGCCATGGGCAAGATGCTACAGCATTGTAACGTGCACGTATCAGGCTTTACGGAAACACTCTACACCAAACATGAAGAGTCGACATCTAGTCGAGGATATCAGTGTATTGCTCGAATTCGCCATGACACAGAAGAGCTACCAACTGTTCACATGTTAGCCTTTCCAACCCTGATACCTCCGAGACTATTTAAAACGTCACCGTAGGATTTGCACTAGCATCTAGGTGTAACCTCAACTCCTAGGATCAAGGCCTTACAAACTCACGCAATGAAATGCCAATGCTTGTTGGGGTAAGCCCTAGTGGCCAATCTATTTTGAATAGATAATCATTTGTATCATAACTTTGATCATATATTTGATATATGTATAAGGCATTTATTTATTATTTTATATTTGATGATCATATTTATAGCATAATAAAGTCCTTAGAATAGGTAGTTCATTTAATGGAACGTCAAGTATGACTTGAACGTGAGATGCCATTAAGTTATAGAACACTATTCTTAAATATCCATAATCAAAGTATTATTATTAATAAGGACAATAATAATACATTCAGACTATTATGTGAGTGTACTGATGACCACATCTCACGGGTCATAGATATAAGATATCAAGTCTTCACATAGGTGTAAATATTAGTGGAATATTTATACTGGAGTGACCCGCTATGAGAATGCTACGTAATAGTTATGTAAGTGTCATAAGTGATTCTCATGGTGATAATAGTGAAGTAGTCCTTCGACTTGAAGTCACAACGATTCCTAACATATATAGTTGTAGGCTTTAATACTATTAGACGTTGTCTATAAGAGGACAACTATAAAGATAGTTATTGGGTCTGTAATGAAACATATTGAGGAATGTGAGTGATGTAGATAGGATTCGTCCCTCCTACATAACAAGAGTAATGTCTATAGGCCTCTTGATGGTATGCGACACAGAAATGCATGGCCATGCAAAGGTGGGACAATATAAGATATTGGGCCCACATGATCGTACGTCAATTACTAGATCAAGAAATAAATAATTGGACTTAACGAGGATGACACATTTATGCCTTGTGTTCAATTAAGACATTGTGACGAAAGAACGTTGACTTCACATTATATATGGTTACAATATGGTTTTAATTGTATCACCAATATTCTAATTAATTGGGTAGCAATGATGTATTGCTAGTTGTCGCTCATTGTTTATAATATTAATTGATTATTAATATGATTAATAATAATTAATATTATTGCCAATTAATTGAGAACCTATATAGTCACATGCATAGAGCAAATGTTCAGAGAATTAATTTAATTGATTAATTAAATATGATATAATTAATAATTAAACATGCCTGTAGCGTACAATAGCCCAACTGTGTTAGGTTAAGTGAGTGACAGCTATTAGTAAGCTATGCACGTCACATAAGGTACACACAACATAGAGCACTCATAATGGCCACTGTACACCCTTGACAGGCGCGCCCTCTTTTCTCTCTGTGTGTCATGCCTCTCCCAATCCTGATAGCTAGCACTACGCTATCTCTGATGTTGGTTTGCTCTTGTAGACTGAGTAGAGGTATTGCTACTTTGCAATACTGGTGATAGAGAAGTCTTTCCTTATGGTGGTTATGACTAGACAGTTATCATAATCTAGCGATTGGAGATTCGTTAACCGTTGTATCGGGCTGAGATTTGAACAGCAGGTTCATGACATGTGGTTCTACATCTTCACCGTTCAGTTTTTCGATAAGAGGTCTGGAGCGAAAGTTATGAGCATCGCAAGTAGTAGCATTTTTGGCTAATCGGTGTGGTTGGCACGCTCACGGTGTTCACGATAAAGCTACGCTTCAAGAGGTAAACACAATATCCTTGTGATTCATGTGCAATGCGTGGTCCTTTTGTAAAAGGGTTTTTCCGCTCAAGAGGTTTTTGAAAATTATTTTTTAAAAATTATCCCTCTTGAAACCCCAACAATGGTATCAAAGCGTCTGATTGTAGTCTACCATGTATCCTTGGATTGTTTGCCATTGTATGATAACATGTTTATTGCTTTTAAATATGATTTATATGTTTAAAAGCATGTTTATATGATTTGTATATGATATAAATCTCTTTGAACATGTTTTGTATGCTTGGTTGTGCTCCTGACATAGACAAGGATTCGCTTCTGGAATCCTGCTGCGCCGTTTAGCACGGCCGTGCACGTTTGAGTTAGCGTTAGTGAACGCGTAGCACGGCCGTGCGCCATTTGGCACAACCGTGCCACTTTTGAACAACGTCAGCTAGTTTTCAGTACGGTCGTGCGCCGTTTGGCACAATCGTGCACATGTTGAACAGCGTCGGTGAGTTTTTAGCACGGCCCTGCGTCGTTTAGCACGGCCATGCTGATGGATAGAATGTGATTTTTGTCCCTTTTTGCATATTTATAAATTGTTATTAAATGTGTGGTATATGGTTATGGCCCTAGTTTTGGTGTTTAATTTTATTTGGTAAATACGGCTTGGGTGTCGTGATTTATTGTATTTATTTTATAAATACGACCTGCGTGTCGTGACATTTACTATATTTATTTTATTTTAAATTTGTAAATTGCCCGGTTGACATGGAGGCAACACCAAATCATGATGCCAGTGAGAGGAACTTTGGAAGTTTGCTCGAGGGTCAAAGATTGTAATAATTAGTTTTAATTATTGCACATTAGGAGGCCATAATCATAATACCTTTTATATGTCTTGTATGTTTATGTATGTGATGCATGAAATGTATGAGATGTATGATTTAAATTTGGAATTTAAATCGTATGATAGCATGTATGTCATTGTATGCTTAATATGTTTTGAATGTATGTAAGCTAGTATGTCATGTATGCTATGAGAGACGTTTATATGATAAACAAGCCGGTGAGATCACTTAATTATTAAATTCCCTCAATACATTAAGTTGTTAAATGCCTCCTGATGCGTGGCACTCGTCAAGGCCAGAATCATTTAAGTGTGGGTCATGCTACAGCTGAGCACCTTAATATATTCCGGTGAGACGCAAAAGGTGAAATAACCTACTGCCAACCATTAGGTTGAACTTAACTAAGTGTATTCAATAGGATTGAAACGACTTAGAGGCATGGGGTTGAGCATTAATCCATATGATGGATTAGAATAAGGAGTTATTCACCCAATTGGTCCAAGAATTACATTGGATGTAATTGGAAAGGAGTTTCCTACCTAAATAGCTGAGTTCTGGGCGATCAACCATAGCTGACTCAGAACGAGGTGAAATATGGATCTTGGTCCCACTAGAAAATCTTTCAATGGGATTTTCCGAGTCAATGATGAGGGTCATTGATTTGAGTAAAATAGTGGGAGCATATTTAATAAAAGACCTATTAAATATGTTTTAATCATGATACTTATGTTCTGTATGTTTCTATATTAAATATCCTTGGCTATGAACACAACTTGTATTTTATTGTTACGATACATTATTGGGAAGGATGAGTTATCTAGAATTAATTTTCTGGATTGGTACATATTTTGAGGATTGTCCTCAAATACAAGAAAAGAACTGTATGTTCTCAAGCAATTTGTTGCTATTGCCATAAGAGTTGAAAGGGATGCTTAACAGAAGCATCAAGTCGATATCATTGATGTACGACATCTCATGCTTGCAATCATAGAGACGTGTGATATGATCATGCACCTTATGATGCTCTAACAAGAGATAGCAAGGCATAAGAGGTACTAGAAAGAGTATAAAGACAAGAAAGGAAGTATGACTTCCTGTTCAGGCATATTTGTTATAAAAGTCAATAAATCTACTCCAACATTATGGGTATTGGATACCGCATATGGATCTCACATTAATGTGATGGATCAAAGGGAGTAGGACATTGACTATTAGGTAAAGGTCTATCATATGAGTGGAGATGAAGCAAAAGTTACTACATTGACTATAGGAGTTTGAATTTACCATTAGGTAAAGTTCTACTCTATGAGTGGATATGGAGCAAACGTTGCTACATCAACTATAAGAGATTGAATTTACCTTATTGCATTAAAGGAAGTAAATAATTATTATTTTATTCCAGTTGATAATAAAAACATCATTTCTATATCTTGTATAGACAAGAAAGAATTTTAAGTTGCAATAAATGGATAATTATTGTTCCATTTATTCAACTGATGTCTTCTATACTTGTATTCATATGAGATATGAACTTTGTGTCCTTGATCTCGATATACCCATCTATAACATAAATACGAATAGGGTCAAACCAAGTGATTTGGAACCTCTACGTCTTTAGCAATATCTTTAGACCATAAAAGTAAGAAACACATTTCCAAGCTCCACTAATATGGACTCTTGGACTCATCCAATTATGAATTGCTTGGGGTCTACGAATCTTACTTGTTTGGAAAGATGACTAAGCTCCATTCACTAGTAAGGTGGAAGGGCTGGTAATCTTTTGGCATGATACATTGTGATGTATGAGGGCCTCTAAACAAGTTTGCTAGAAGACAAGTTTTCGTACTTCGTCTCGTTTATTGATAGCTTCAGTAAAGATGGATTTTTGTATGACACAAGTCAGAAATCTTTGAAATGTTCAAAGAATTCAAGAACGAAGTGGAAGCCTAATTTTGGAAAAGTATTAAGATCATGCGATCAGATCGTGGTGGTAAGTACTTAAGCCAACTGTTTGATGACTATCTGAAGGAGTATGAGATTATATCTCAACTCCTAGGAGAAATCGCACCCTCTTGGACATGGTACGATCTATGATGAGTCAATCAGACTACTCAGACTCTTTCAGGGGATATGCTTTACATACAACAGCTTTCACACCTAACCGTGTTCCATCTAATACAGCTGAAAGACACCATATGAGATATGGACTATTATGCGACCAAGTATGTCTTTCATTTGGGGCGTTAAGTTTATAGAAACGTTTGGTTTCAAATAAGCTTAGACCCAAGTGTGACAAATGTATCTTTGTGGGGTATCCTAAGGAAGCAAACGGACACTATTTCTACAACACTTCCGAGGACAAAATGTTTGTCACTAGGACTGGAGTGTTCCTTGATAAGGAACACATCTCCAAGGGATACAGTGGGAGGAATGTAGAACTTGGATAAATCCAAGCACCACAGAGTACTGACCCGCCTGCAATGGAACAAGAATCGGTTCCACAAGATGTTGTGGTCCAACCACCAGTTCAAGTAACACAAGACTCGTGTAGGTCAAACAGGACACGTCATCGACCTGAGAGATATGGAATAATCCTAACTCAAGAAGGTGATGAACCGCTCATGGATCATGATGAGCTTGTGACTTACCAGGAGGCCGTCGTTGGCCTAGATTTTGAGCAGTGGGTAGGAGCCATGGGATCCGAAGTAGAATCCATGTACATCAACCGAGTATGGACCTTGGTTGAGTCACCTGAAAGAGGTCAAACCCATAAGGTGCAAGTGGCTCTTCAATAAGAAGACTAACATGGATGGGAAAGTGAATACCTTTAAGGAATGACTGATTGCGAAAGGTTTCAAGCAAATTCATAGTATGATTATGATGAGACCTTTTGTCCAATTGCATTGATTCAGATCCCACTTGCTATTGCTTCATAGTATGACTATGAGATCTGGCAAATGAATGTCAAAACAGCATTCCTTGACAGGAATCTTCTCGAAGATGTGTACATGACACAACTTGAGAGTTTTGCCTATTCAGAGAATGATGGAAAGGTTTTGCAAGTTGCAAACATCCATTTATGGACTGGACTAAAGCAAACTTCCAGAAGTTGGAATCTTCATCTTGATGTAAACTGTAAGACAGTTTGGATTCATCAAGAACGAGGATGGACCTTGTGTGTAGAAAAAGGTTAGTGGGAGCATAATTGTTTTTCGTATTGTATGTGTATGGCATACTACTTATGGAAACAATATTCCTACACCATAAAATGTGAAAACATGGTTATGGAATTATTTTTCAATAAAGGACTTAGGCGAAACATCCTATGTATTAGGAATCAGGATCTATGGAGATAGATCGCTGAAATTGTTAGGGCTTAGTCAAAGATACATAAATTGACAAAGTGCTTGGGCGCTTTAAATGTTCATGATTCCAAAAGGGTATCTTGTCTATGTCACGCGGCATATACATGTCCAGGGGACAGTCCCTGTTACATCAGATGTAGAGGGAATGCATGAATAAGATTCTATATGCTTCGGCAATTGAATCTGTTATGCATGCCGTGATATGTACTCGAACAGATGTCTCGTATGCTTCGAGCATGATGAGAAGGTACCAATCCAATCCCAGTGAAGGGCATTGGACCGAAGTCAAGAATATCCTAAAGTACTTGAGAAGAACTAAGGATTCATTCTTGATCTAAAATGGTGAGGAAGAGCTCATTATAATGGGCTACACTGATGCTAGCTTCCAAACCGATAAGGATAACTTTAAATCGCTATCTGGTTTTGTGTTTTGCCTTAATGGTGGCACTGTAAGCTTGAAAAGGTTCCAAGCTTGAGACAGTTACTGATTTTATTATAGGGGCCGAGTATATAGTTGCCTTAAATACAGATTTAGAGGCCGTTTGGATCAGAAAGTTCATTTATGAATAATCGTAGTTCCTAACTTTGGGAACTCCATTGATCTTGTTGTGATGATGATGGAGTAATCGCGTAAGCTAAGAAAACATGATCTCACCAATGATCTGAACATATACTTATGTGCTTCCAACTCAATCGATGAATGATTGATAGAGGAGATGTGAAGATGTGCAGAAAGGTACAGATGTAGTTGTCTTAAATATAGATTTAAAGGCTGTTTGGATCAGGAAGTTCACTTATGAACTAATCGTAGTTCCTAACTTTGCGAACTCCATTGATCTTGTTGCAATGAGGATGGAGTAATTAGATAAGCTAAGGAAACATGATCTCACCAGTGATCCGACCATATACTTAGATGCTTATATCTCATTCGATAGATGATCGATAGAGGAGATGTGAAGATGTGCAGAATAACAACACTAAACAAGCCACTATCAAAGTCTCTTGCTCAGTGGTAGCATGACACCCACACTAGACCGATGGGTGTTATATTGATGCCCGATTGGCTCTAGTGCTAGTGGGAGATTATTGGGGTAAGCCCTAGTGGCCAATCTATTTTGAATAGATAATCATTTGTATCATGACTTTGATCATATATTTGATATATGTTTAAGGCATTTGTTTATTATGTTATATTTGATGATCATATTTATAGCATAATAAAGTCCTTAGAATAGGTAGTTCATTTAATGGAACGTCAAGTATGACTTGAACGTGAGATGTCATTAAGTTATAAAACACTATTCTTAAATATCCATAGTTAAAGTATTATTATTAATAAGGACAATAGTAATACATTGAGACTATTATGTGAGTGTACTAATGACCACATCTCACGGGTCATAGATATAAGATATCAAGTCTTCACATAGGTATAAATATTATTGGAATACTTATACTGGAGTGACCCGCTATGAGAACGCTACATAATAGTTATGTAAGTGTCATAAGCGATTCTCATGGTGACCATAGTGAAGTAGTCATTCGACTTGAAGTCACTACGATTCTTAACATATGTAATTGTAGGCTTTAATACTATTAAATGTTGTCTGTAACAGGACAACTATAAAGATAGTTATTGGGTCTGCAATGAAATATGTTGAGGAATGTGAGTGATGTAGATAAGATTCGTCCCTCCTACATAACAGGAGTAATGTATATAGGCCTCTTGATGGTATGCGACATAGAAATGCATGGCCATGCTAAGGTGGGACAATATAAGATATTGGGCCCACATGATCATACGTCAATTACTAGATCAAGAAATAAATAATTGGACTTAACGAGGATGACACATTTATGCCCTGTGTTCAATTAAGAGATTGTGACAAAAGGACGTTGACTTCACATTATATATGGTTACAATATAGTTTTAATTGTATCACCAATATTCTAATTAATTGGGTATCAATGATGTATTGCTAGTTGCCGCTTATTGTTTATAATATTAATTGATTATTAACATGATTAATAATAATTAATATTATTGCCAATTAATTGAGAACCTATAGGGTCACACACATAGAGCAAATGATCAGAGATTTAATTTAATTGATTAATTAAATATGATTTAATTAATAATTAAAATGGGATTAGTTTAATTGATTAATTAAATGTGATTTAATTAGTAATTAAACATTTGGCCTGTAGCATACAGTAGCCCAACTGGGTTAGATTAAGTGAGTGCAGCTATTAGTAAGCTGTGCATGTCACATAAGGTACACACAACATAGAGCACTCATAACGATCGTTGTACTCCCTTGATAGGCGCGCCCTCTTTTCTCTCTCTGTGTGTCGCGCCTCTCCCAATCCTGATAGCTAGCATTACACTATCTCTGACGTTGGTTTGCTCGTGTGGACTGAGTAGAGGTATTGCTAGTTTGCAGTACTGGTGATAGAGAAGTCTTTCCTTATGGTGGTTATGACTGGACAGTTATTGTAATCTAGCGATCAGAGATTCGTTAACCATTGGATCGGGCTGAAATTTGGACAGCAGGTTTGTGACATTTTTTTCTACATCTTCACCGTTTAGTTTTTCGATACGAGGTCTAGAGCAAACGTTATGAGCATAGCAAGTAGCATCGTTTTTGGCTAATCGATGTGGTTGGCATGCTCACGGTGTTCGCGGTAATGCTACTCTTCAAGAGGTAAACACACTATCCTTGTGATTCATGTGCAATGCATGATCCTTTTGTAACAGGATTTTTTCGCTCAAGAGGTTTTTGAAAATTATTTTTTGAAAATTATCCCTCTTGAAACCCCAACAATGCTTAAACAAAGCAGATGCGATAAATTAATGTCTATCTACCGGATAAATCTCAAGGTTCACTAAGGTTCTCTTCCTTAGGAACTATACGCGTCTTTATATTATGAAACTTTTATCCAGGGGATAAATCTCGTGATCCCTCCGGGATCGTGTCATCACAAGACTGAAACAATTGAACGACTTTCTTGGATCCGAATCACCGGTCCGTCATCGAACTACTGTTTCAAAAGCCAAAACATTTCATGTTTGTGTTTGTGTCTTATGAATTACATCTCAAGTCCTAAGTGTTATGAAGAAGGATTGAGAATCCTCTTAGATAAGTCTTCAATCCTTTCTAAGATATTAATTTCTTGAGTTCCAAGTAATGAAATAAGTAATTGTTCAACTAAGTCTTATGAAGGAACTGATGAACTAAATCATCAATGGTATAGTGCATGGTCTTGTTTCACCATATACTATACTTAATTATCTCTTTTCTTTTACACTAAGTTAGTTACTTAACTTAGGTTTTCATGCTTAAAACTTTACGATTTTGAGTTGAAAACTCTCGTTTTAAGACTTTAGAAACCAAAACCTTTCTAATTGAAAACTCATTTGGTTTTAAAAAAAACTTTGTTACTTGCTTGAAGTAAAGTAGCTTCACTAATTTGAAAAGGGTTTTTCCTTACTAACTCAGTGTAAAACCGTGATCTAAGTTAGCGTGAAAGAAATGGAATTTCATTTTATTTTGGAACACTTATTTAATTGGTTAACTATGCCTAATAGTAAAACATATTTTCACCTTACTTAAAAACACCTGAGGGTCAAACCCTAGTTGATTTTTGGATCAAAATCAATTCTTGCTTGTTTTTGAAATACAAGTTACTAAAACACTTATTAGCTTTCAAAAACGATGAAGTTCAACAACAAACTCATGTTCTTCTTTTTCTCATAGTCATGGCCGAATACTACCATATATGGAATGTGAAGATTTTGCTTCACTAATTTGTCAAGTAATAGCTCAATATGATCACGATATTATGGTGAACAATAATCATACATCATTCAACCATAAACAAGCATAAAAATCCTTACTTGATCTAGAGATCAATGTATGGTTTTCAACATACATGAAAACATTTTTCCATCCAAGCATACATCATCATAAACATATACTAAGCATAGAAACATTATTACAATCATGTTCTCAAAGAGAACTTCACCAATAAAGTAGTGAACCCAAGCTACGGTTTCACCCAAACAAAACATAAACACACATTGTTATCCTCCGCCAATTTTGGTGTCATGAGGTTCACTCCCAAACCTTTAAAGAAAAGGTTTAAGTGAAAGGAAACTCCAAGCTCCTTAACCACAAAGTGGCCAAACCTAGCTAGAGGAGAGGAAAAGGTGAGATCTTGAACTTCTTTTCACGAAAAAAAGAAGAACTAGAAGATGATTACTCAAGGTAATAAGTAAAGAAAAGAAAGAAAAAAGGATTTAGAATGAGACGACCTTACTTATGTAGGATAATCCCATTAGACGCTTTCAAAAACTTAACCTCACTCTCTCTGATACCTTAAAACACAGCCAAAAATTTTCACTTCAACAGTTAAGCAGATAAGAACTAATCACCGTTCAAGAATTTCACATCAAAGTTTCGCCTAGAAGCCATGGCTTAAAATAACAACAACAAACATAAACACCCCACTGGCCGTGGTACAACTCACAAGAGACTCAAAGATACCTCCGAGATCTCTATCTATTTGAGAAGCGCTGACGCCACACTTGTTACTGACGATAGAGTACACCTTGGGTCAGCTCCACCTGCTGTAGCACTTCCGATGACCAATCGGCACTTCCGTCTTCGAATCACAATCCGGACAACCACACATATGTAAACATGGAGAAATATGCATAGGAGGTAAGAAACGCTACAATATCATACAAAAGGGAAATCACGTAGCATATAACACATCAACATGTACAATAGCACACAATCAGAAAACACATCCATCTCTCGAGTTCAGCAGAACAATCACCCTCAAAGTATCACCACTATGGATCATTGCCTATTCTACAACAGTCATCCTCAAAGTATCATAACTATGGTTCATCGCCTATTCTACACATCACAATAGTCGACCTCAAAATATCACAACTAGAGATCACCATCAATTCTACAACAATCAACCTCAAAGTATCACATCTAGGTATCATCGCCTATTCTATATGCACAACTAAGTTCCTGGCCCTTGGAAATACTGTCCTTCAACTCAACTGTGAAATAGTCATTTTCCAAGGTAGGAAGTCACCCTCCAACTATAAGGGCATAGAGTCGGTAGTCCAGGTTACTGGTTCCCAGGACGTCTCCCAGAACGTCCACCTCAACCTCATGTGACAGTCACAAACTGTTGTTGCAACTGTACACACGGCTCTCTGTACACAACCACTCAAACTGTTGTTGCAGCTGTATACAGGTACCAGCTCATATGATAGCCACTTAAACTGCTGTTGCAGCTATTCATACAGCTCCTTGTGACAGCCACTTAAACTGCTGTTGCAATTGTCATAAGTCCCGACTTCACGTGATCACTGCTGGCAAGCTTTTGTAGCAAGTACACACACGTAACCCTATACACAACCACTCAAACTGCTGTTGCAGTTGTGTACCAGCATATATGATTGCAGTTAGTCATATAGCCCCCTTGTGACAACCACTCAAACTGCTGTTGCAATTGTCACTAGTAATCCACCTCGTGTGATAACTGTTCAGACAGCTGTTGCAGTAAATCCCGCGGATTTCCACCACAATAATGCAAATGTTATGATTATGCATCCCTCATTTCAACAACAACTTACTAATGCCTCAAGCCCACATCCTCCAACTGCGAGGATGCCGCTCTACAATCATGAGAGCCACTTACAACATAGATCCACATTCATTATCCTATAATCCCTAACAACATTTCAATCGTCATCCTATAATCCCTAACAACATTCCAATCATCTCCAAAGTCAATCATTCTCCTATAATACTAACCATATACCAATCATCTCCAAAATCAACCAAGATCATATCAGTCACAAAGACATCACATGTCATAGTGCAGTAATAGATCATCATTATAAGCATGTCAAGATAGTAAATAAACATATTATCACAACAAACATGTTATCATCACAAACATGTTATCATAACAAACATATCATCTAGCATATTATCATATATGACATCATTAAATCATGCTATCCAACATCACAAATAATCATGTTATCAATTACCACAAGTAAGCACAAATAAACACATATCACCACTAGTAGGGTTTGAGGAGCCCTACACATGTTAACAATTATATACTACGCCTGTGACTCCCAGATATATGTAGGTTCTTTCCCCTCACCTGGTAATCCGTTCCCGTACACTCTTGTATTCACGGACAGCCTTGACCCTCGATCTCACGAATGCGACGTGCACAACCAAAATCACTACGAGCTCACCACGCAGCTCCTCAACACTTCCAAAGATAGAGAACAGCGGCTGGACTTCGGCGAAGGTATATTCAAAAGTCAGCCCAAGAGTCTAAGGAAAAGGTACCAAAATCAAGGATACGGTGTGAGCTCCATATATCGAGTTATAGCCTTCTTCATGGAAAGTCGAACGGTGAAGATGAAGATTAACGTGTCCAGAACTTACTTCTCAAATTTCAGCCCGATCCAACGATTAAAGCATCTCTGGAAAAGGTTTTACTGTCGCAGGTTAGGTGATATACGGGATGAGTTTCTCACACACTAGGACCACAATGTAAGCTGCATATCTCCCACTCTAGACCTTGAACCGAAAATCCGAACGGTCACACTGAAGAACCACATGTTCGGATCCTCCTTACCAAGTTTGAGCTTGATCCAACGGTTGATAAACTTATTCCAACGATCGTACTGAAGCTGCTTCAACCAAGCTTCAAGGCTTCCAACAATGGCTTCACTTTTGCTTCCACCTTGCCTTCTCTTTCTTCTAGCTCACGAAAATATGGAAGCTCATTCCATTATATTACTTCCTTCTCACTCTCATTCCATTATATTACTTCCTCCTAGATGATGAAGATGATCAAGCTTGTCAAGTTTACTTCTCAAAGTTCTTGAAGAATGGAGAGAAATTGAAGTAGGAACCTTGATTGAACATGAAGAAGAAAGAGAAGTGAAAGAGGAATGGATGAGGGGAATGGCGTGGCTATATATATATATATATATATATATATATATATATATGAAAGGTAAGGATGTGATAAAACTTACTTCAGGGCAAAATGGTCATTTCCTTTAGGGGCAAAATTGTCATTTTCATTAAGCCATCATGACTTATGGTGAGTCACCTATGTGACTCACCCCTAGTCATCATTACCATGGTGACTCACCTAGGTGAGTCACTATGTAATGATTGCATATGGATAAGGATAAGTTTAAGGAGAAGGTGAGGTGGCTTTGAAAGCGACCTTACGCTTATCCGTTACCGGTTCCTGTAATCTCGTACGCAGACCGGGTTTCGTATGAGTCTTCAATCCAAACCTTAACCATAATTCTCTACTAGTAATGTAGAGTAAAACAATATCTATGTGGTATCCAAAAGGTGGATACGTAGGGATAAAATGGAATACCAGACGAGAGATGTGGTTCTTGAATGTGATTAGTCACTGGATGAGTTCGTTACTATGACTTATCATCATCATGATTACTCTACCACGACTCATCATCGTGAGTCATCCATGTCATGATTACTTGTCTAAAGTAGTCATGATTACTACTCCAACATACCTTGATATTACAACTTTGCCACTATGACTCAGATAAGATTTGTATACTTTACCGATTTGAAAATTGGGATGTTACATTACATGATTACTACTCCAAAATACCTTGATATTACAACTTTGCCACTATGACTCAGATAAGATTTGTATACTTTACCGATATGAAAATTGGGATGTTACATAGAAGCTCACCAACTCAAGAACAATTTCAAGGTTAGCTTGATGTTCTTGATGATCAATAACACACTTCACCAAAACAAGAAACTTCCTTCACCAAAGTTGATCCTTGGATCAAGACAAGATGAAGTATGGTTTTAGAATTGAAGAAAGAAGTTTGGTTGATGATTTTGAGGTGATGGCCGAATGTGAAGAGAAGAGAGAGAAGAGAGGATTTTCAAGTTTTTAAGAGAAAGGTGTGTTAGATCTTTAGAATATGAAAAATGAAAGTGAATAGGCGTTTCTGAAGTGTTATGGCCGAATGGCCTTGGGATTTTATGACTAAAATCAAGCTAAAGTGTGATAGAAAATGAAGGGCCAAGATCTAATGGAAGTGCATAGGTGTTGCTTCCATAACAAAAGTTGTAGAGGTTAACCAAATGTAGGTAGTTTAGCTTTTTCCATGAAAGGAAAGTTGACAAGGTGAAAGTTGTCATGAATTGACAAAAAGGATGATTGTCCATAATCTACTTTATTGTAGAGAGTTACGGTTAGATTTTAGGTTGAAAATTCAGAAGAAAATCGATCTGTGTTTTCCACTGACAGTAAAATTTTACGGATCAGAAAACCTAATTTTGACTCGTGAATGAACCGGTTAGGTTTTATATCGAATTCCCAATGACTTTGGTTATTTTGAAACTTTTCACTAAAAGTGAAATAATATATTTATTCGGGCGAAATATGAAATCGGGAAATCGACGGAGTCGAGAACGGATGTGTAGAGACAAAATCGAACACCGGACGAGAGACATATGTCACCTGAGTGCGATGAGTCAGAGGGTGAGTCACCACCATGACTCACCACATGTCATGATTACTTCTCTAAAATGTCTAAGATATTTATGGTGGAAAAGATCATTTTGCCTTTAGCCTTTTTGTAAAATTCCATTTTTGTCTCTATATGACTTTACTCTTTTGTCCTTAAGAACTAATGGAATTCCATCCTTGCCCTTATGACTCACCATTGTCATGATTGCTTTTCTAAAATATCTAAGATATTTATGATGGAAAAGTCCATTTTGCCCCTAGGAACTAATGGAATTCCATCCTTGTCCTATGACTCGTCATTTGTGATGATGGCTTCCTAGAAAATATCTAAGATTCCTTGCAAAAAGGCCAAAATACCCTTCGACATCTTTATGAATTCCATTTATGTCCAACCAGTATTTTGACAACTATAGGTTATCAATGATTGTTCCGACTCAAAACAACATAGCAAGTTCAAAACAATATCTTATGATCATTAAGCTTATAATTGAAATTCAAATATGAATTTTCAATTATTAACTATTCTTACGATTATTATTAATCAGGTTATATTCTCAATCAAGTTATTCACACAAACAGTTAAAAGACCGCTATAGGAATTTTGGGATGTTAGAACACTACCCTCCAAAAAGAAATTTCATCCTCGAAATTTACCTTAGAAGAGATGCGGAGACTGTTCCCTCATCCTATCTTCCAACTCTCAGGTGGCATCACCTGAAGTCTAATTCCAGATAACCCTAACCAAGGATATCTCCTTCCCTCGCAGTTGCTTTACTCTTCTGTATTCAATCTTGACAGGCAGTGTTTCAAAGGTCAGGTTATCCTTTAGCTGTACTGAATCCCGCTTTATGACATGACTGGGATCCGAAATATATTTTCGCAATTACGAAACATGAAAAACATTATGAAGATTGGATAGAAAAGGTGGTAAGCTATTTGGTAAGCTACTTGTGAAATCCGTCCCTAACAAATAGGGTAAAGAAATTTGACCTCTTTTACCATAGGTAAATTTAAAAAAAAAAAAAAATTAAAGGTATTAAAGGAATAATTTTTTTTTTTTTTTTAAACCCAATGACTAAATAACAAATATGGGTAGGAAGGAGCAAATACATTTCTACCTAAGGGGCCTTATGCAATAAGCAAAGACTTCAGAGTTTAAAAAAAAAAAAAAAAAAGGAGGTAGTCTCCCCTTCATTTCCTTCGTGAACCAGAAGGGGAGAAGAATTTGGTGGGTGCCTTAGGGTTTTGGTGAAGAGGAAACTAAGTAAGTTCTCTCCTTCACCTTCCTCTTCTTCCCTCTTGTAGAACCTTGAATCTTATGTTCTCCTCTATTGTTGACTAAAAGGAGAAAGAGCAAGAGGGGAATTGGAGGAACTCTCTCCCATCTCAAGAGTTTAATTTCTGAAAAAAAAAAATGTTGAGGTAAAAGTTCTAATCCCTGACTTGTTAAATGCTTGGATGTTAAATGCTTGGATGTTTGAGTTAGATATTCTTATAAATTTGATATAACATTCGATTGTCTTTTTTTTTTATGTATATAAGCATGCTTGTGGTATTGTTCTTTCTTTTTTTTTTCTGGGTATTGCGCAAGTGCCCTGGTGATTTGTGGTTTCCTGCGCAAATAATTTTGGGTGCTGGAATGTGGCGTGAAGGTTTTGTGTGTGTGTATATATATATATATATATATATATATATATATATATATATATATATATGTGTGTGTGTGTGTGTGTGTGTGTGTTGTTTTTGGCAGACGGTGTTTAGCAATTATATATATATATATGAGTTGTAAACAGGAACTAAAGTGTCTTTTATTATAGGACGAATCAAGTTTAGACATAATGTAGTGTATGTATGATGCTCCAAATTGGGATGAATAGTATACCTACGATGTATATATGTAAGGATGTAAACCTATGATAATTTTTTTATGCATTTTTATATTGATATGATGCATTCCATTGGTTTGAAATATTAATGATGGAACTATAAAAATGATGATATTAATGTTACAAGTTATGGAAGAAAGTATTGATTTTCAAGTGGTTGAATTGAAAGCGACGATATATGTATCATGGAAATGTGTGAGATATGGGATTGATGTGAGTTGAATTATTCGAAATTTTGTAATTAATGTACGACATGGTGACGGGACCCATTATGAGATCCTTGTGCATATCCTAATCGAATCATGTAATATTGTTCTATATTCACATTTTATGTTCTGCTATGTTATGCTTTTGTCCATGACCTTACTGTGTTTATATAACTCACTCCCTTAGTGTCTTAGGTGCAGGTGTAGTAACTACTGGATCATCTCGAGCCGTCCCGACATCTCGAGTGGGGTTCCTAGTGTCATGCCTCGGCCACACAAAACGTCTTAAATTTGTTTTTGGGCAAACTTGGTTTTGTTAACTTTTTTATTAATTGGTTTCCAATATTTGTCTTTTGAATTGGGCAAAATTGGTCTCTAAGAGTTGTCTTTTGATTATTATTGTAAATTTTTTTTTCTCAAGAACTTTAGAAAGTGATAATGAGGGTTCTTTATTGATTTTAGGAAGGCTATGGTTGTTTTCTTTTGTGTGAGACTTTTAGGCTTCGGAGATGGGACTCGTCCCTCCCTCTGGCCGGTCATGGCTCCGATTTTGGGTCGTGACACTACTGGACCTATCCGACGAAGAATTTGATAAGGTCCGATGAATTTTGGAGTGAGTTTTCTGGACTTAAGGACCCAGCCAACACCAGTCGTTGGAGTGACTCTCAAAAACACATGATCACCTTCTTCGAACTCAAGAGGCTTACGTCTTTTATCCATGTAACTTTTCTATCGGCTTTGAGTTGTCCTCATCTTTTCTTGAATCAATCTCACCTTCTCAGTTGTTTGTTACACTAGTTTAGGTCCTAACGAAGCACTTTCTCCATCTTGATACCGACATAAAGGTGTTCTGGACCGTTGTCCATATTAAGCTTCATAGGGTGTCATCCCTATACTTGAATGATAACTGTTATTGTAGGTGAACTCTATCAACGGTAGAAAACTCTCCCAACTTCCGGCATGTTCCAACACACACGCCCTCCACAGATCCTCTAAAGATTGAATTGTCCTTTCTGATTGTCCGTCTGTTTGAGGATGATAAGCCGAACTCAGCCGTATCTTCGTTCCTAAGGCTTCATGTAAACTCTGCCAAAACCGCGAATTAAAACGTGGGTGTTTATCTGATACGATGCTTGAAGGTACCCCATGTAGTCTCACAATCTCACTGATATAAATCTGAGTCAGTTTCTCCATGGAATACTTGATATTAATAGGTAGAAAATGAGCTGACTTCGTACGTTTATCAACTATTACCCAAATGCAATCGCACCCCTTAGGTGTCCTTGGCAAACACGTCACGAAATCCATTGCTATGCCGTCCCATTTCCAATCTGGGATATCCAACGGAAGTAAAATTCTCGCTGGCCTTTGATGTTAACCTTTGCTTTTTGACACACCAAGCAAGACGCCACATAGTCAGCCACATCTCTTTTCATGCCTTGCCACCAAAACAACCGCTTTAGGTCTTGGTACATCTTGGTAGATCCTGGATGCATACTCAACTTGCTTCTATGAGGTTTGTCCAGAATTAACCTCCTTATCCCTGGGTTGTTTAGCACACAAACTCGTTCTCCCCGTCTTAGGATTCCATCTGCTCCTTCCTTGTACTCAGACGTCATCCCTTTCTTCAGATTCCCTCGCCCTTTCTCTAGATACTGATCATACACTTGTTTCTCCCGAATTAGATCCATCAGATCACATGAAACTGTAACCATGCCCACACAAAGTCTCCCTGGCATACTGACCACAGTCAGATGCATATCTCTGAACTATTCCAGCTACTCATGTTTCTTAACCATCATGGCAGACACATGTAACGCCTTCCTACTTAGAGCATCCGCTACCACATTAGCTTTCCCCGAATTACACTGTAACTGGAAGTCATAGTCCTTCCGAAATCTAGCCACTGTCTCTGCCTCATGTTGAGCTCTTTTTTATCAAACATGTACTTCAAACTCTTATGAACGTCGAACCATACAAGTAGTTCCTCCAAATATTTAAAGCAAAGACCACCGCTGCTAACTCTAGATCATGAGTAGGGTAGTTCTTCTCGTGCACTTTCAACTGCCTCGAGGCATATGCTACCACTTTCCGATTCTGCATCAGAACATAGCCTAACCCTTGGTATGAAGCATCACAATACACTTCAAGATTCACTTGGATCTAGTAACACCAACACTGGTGAAGTAGTCAGCCTCTTCTTCAACTCCTGGAAACTCTGCTCACAGGCTTCAGTCCACTCAAAAGCTTTATCCTTCCTTGTCAACTGGGTAAGGGGTCCTACAATCTTAGAAAATCCCTCGATGAACCTCCGATAATACCCAGCCAAGCCTACAAAACTGCATATCTCAATCAATGTGGTTGGTTTCTGCCACTCAAGAATTGCTTCGACTTTTGACGGATGTACAACAATTCCTTCCTTTGAAGTCATGTGATCCAAAAACTGCACTTCGTCGAGCCAAAACTCACACTTAGAGAGCTTCACGTACAACTGTTTCTTCTTCAGAACCGGAAGAACCACACTAAGATGTTCAGCATGTTCCTCCTGATCTCGCGAATAGATGAGTTTGTCGTCTATGAAGACCACAACAAACTTATCTAGATAAGGACGAAAGATCCTATTCATGTAATCCATGAATATGGCTGGAGCATTCGTCACCCCAAAAGGCATCACAAGGTACTCGTAGTGCCCATAGCATGTTCGAAACGCTGTCTTTGGTATATCCTTTGCCTTCACACGAATCTGGGGATAACCCGATTGCAGATCGATCTTGGAGAAAACTGTCGCTCCCCTCAACTTATCCATCAAGTCATTTACCCTCGGGAGAGGATACTTGTTCTTAATGGTAACCTTGTTCAACTGGCGATAATCAACACATAAGCGAGAAGTTCCATCCTTCTTTTTCACTAACAGTATAGGAGCTCCCCACGGCGACACACTGAGTCTAACAAATTTCTTCCCCAATAAATCCTCCAATTGTTCCTTCAAGGTTTCCAACTCTGCAGGTGCCATACGATACGGTGCCATAGACACGGGTCCTATTCCTGGCATAAGATCGATCAAAAATTCGATGTCTCGAACTGGCGGTAATCCTGGTACATCTTCAGGAAAGACTTCTGGAAACTCATTCACGATAGGCACATGCTCTAAGACTAGCTCTCTCTTGACCTCCAAATAAGATAGAAACATGTATCCTTGAGCTCCTTCTCTCAAAGAAGCGTTTACTTGGTTGGCAGTCAAAAATCCAGAATTCTCAGAACTAGGAACGATTAAGGTTTTGTTTGCATAGTCCAATAGGATATGGTTAGAAGATAACCAATCCATCCCTAAGATTACATCCATTTGCGAAAAAGGTAAACAAATCAAATCAATCAAAAAAGTTCTATCTTCTAAAGAAATAGAACAGTTCAAACAAACTTTCGCAGTTATAACAGGCTTTGTAGTAGGTGTAGAAATCACTAAATCAAAAGGTAAAGAAGACATAGACAATCCCAAAAGGTTCACACAGTCATATGCAATAAAGGAATGCGTTGCACCTGAATCAAACAGTACATTTAAGGTTTTACCTTCCATGATGCACTGACCTTGGATCAAGTCTTCATTCTGAGAAGCCTCGGCGCCACTCACAGTATAAACTCTACCCCCTTGCCTTAGGCCTCGCTACTTGCACATTGTTGACAGAATGTTCAGCTTTTGGTTGCATACAGTCGCGTGAAATATACCCCGGTTTCCCACACCTGAAGCATATTATCCCCTTGATTGAGCATTCTTTTGTGGCATGATTATTCTTTGGGGTGTTTCCAGACTGACTGAAACCCCCACTGCTTTCTCCTACAAAACGTTGTTGTTAATCTTGCTGCTTTGAATATGGTTTCCATCGACATCTGTTGTCACGACCATTGTTGCCTCTATAGAACCTAGTCGGTCCAGAACTCTGCCCTCGCTTGTCCCTGCTAGGCTCCAAAGCTCTCGATCAGACGACACTCTTCCATCAGCTTAGGAAACACGAAAATCTCCAGAGGAACCACAACCCTTTTCAACTCGAGCCTCAGACCCCCTTCGAACTTCCTGCATTTCCATCCTCTCTTGGGTTGTCTAGGATGTAGTTTGACAACTTCGCCAAACTTTCAAACTTGGACCCGTACTCAGCTACCGACATTCCCTCTTGTCTCAGCTGGAGGAACTCCATCTCTTTCTCGTGCCTCGCACTTGTACGAAAGTACTTTTCCGAAAACTTCCCCATGAAAGCATTCTAGTCTATAACTTGTTGATCATGCATCAGCACCTGACGAGCTCCTTCCCACCAGTATTCAGCATCTTCCACTAGCATATAAGTTGCGTAAAGAACCTTGTCGTTCTCGGTACACCTCATAGCTCCAAAGATCTTCTCCAAAGTCTGAATCCAACGCCCATCTTGCTCAGGATTGAACTCACCCTTAAACTGAGGTGGGTTCCTATGGAGGAATTCATCCAATCCTCTACCCCCAGCAGCTCTCTCATCACGTTGAACCATTACAGCAGCCATCTCCTGTATGTCGTTCACAGCAGCATTCAGATTTTGAGCAGCCATCGCTACTTTCAAAACCAGAATTGTCAAACTCAAGGGACCACAGCACAACCAAAGCAAACAACATTATCTTCCTTGCGGAGATAATAACAGAGAAACACACAGAAAACACACAGCACAAACAAGATCGACCAATACCACAAACCCGAAAGACTTGGCCAGCTCTGATACCAAATAATGCAACAACCATTCCCGAGTGTCACATTCCCAAACGATTATAAGGCCGAAAATAAAATTAATGGGAAAAATATGGGTTTTTTTCTTCTTTCGCAATGATGCAATGAGATTTGCCAAATGAATAATAATAATAATAATAATAATAATAATAATAATAATAATAATAATAATAATAATAATAATAATAAACTTAGGTTCACCATGTATTTCTAGAAGTCATATAGAATTAAAGTGCAGAAATAGAAACAATATTGAGAACAAACATAGATCCAAGCCTAACTGATAATAAGCACATAAGTAAGTCCTAGGAGTCACAGCTCCTCAAAAGGTACAACTGACAATTGGACACAGTCTGGCCAAGACAAAACAACAAAAGGAGTCCCACTCCGGACTCAAAATAGATGTTGAGCTGAGTCGCGTCGCGTCCATCTTCTCAAGCAGAACAGCAATACAAGCAGAGAAGATATATAGATACTGGTGAGATCCCCAATCATCAACACAGCAAAATAGCAGAAGTAAAAACGAGACGACAAACTAGGTAACAACATACCCAACATGTATACCATAAATCTCAATATATCATGTTAATCAATTAGTAGCATAAGACATCTTTGAAAACGGAATAGTGATGTACAATAATTAGATGCAATCATCAACAACCATGCAATGCAATAAGATGTACATGATTCAATGCCATATGTTACAAGGGTAAAACTCTGACCCCTACTCCATGGACCTAACAAAACTTCGGAGAAAGTGAATGGGAGGACATGTTCCGTATATGCCAACCATGGGCAAGATGCTACAACATTCGTAACGTGCACATATCTGGATTTACGAAAACACTCTAAACCAAACATGAAACGTATGGCATCTAGTCGAGGATATCAGTGTATTATTCGGATAAACCACGACATTGAAGAGCTACCAACTGGTTGCATTGCAACCTTTCCAACCCTAATACCTCCAAGACTATTTAAAACATCACCGTAGGATTCGCACCAGCATATAGATGTAAGCTCAACTCCAAGGCTCAAGGCCTTACAAACTCACGCAATGAAATGCCAATGCTTACACAAAGCAGATGCGATAAAGCAATGTCTATCCACCGGATAAATCTCAAGGTTCACTAAGGTTCTCTTCCTTAGGAACTATACGCGTCTTTGTATTATAAAACTTTTATCCACGGGAGAAATATCGTGATCCCTCCTGGATTGAGTCATCACAAGACTGAAACAATTGAACAACTTTCTTAGATCCGAATCACCAGTCCGTAATCGAACTACTGTTTCAAAACCCAAAATGTTTCATGTTTGTGTTTGTGACTTATGAATTACGTCTCAAGTCCTAAGTGTTATGAAGAAGGATTGAGAATTCTCTTAGATAAGTCTTCGATCCTTTCTAAGATATTAATTCCTTGAGTTCCAAGTAATGAAATAAGTATTGATTCAATTAAGTCTTGTGAAGGAATTGATGAACTAAATCGTCAATGGTATAGTGCATGGTCTTATTTCACCATATACTATACTTAATTATCTCTTTTCTTTTACACTAAGTTAATTAATTAACTTAGGTTTTCATGCTTAAAACTTTACGATTTGAGTTGAAAACTCTCGTTTTAAGACTTTAGAAACCAAAACCTGTCTAATTGAAAACTCATTTGATTTTAAAAGAACTTTGTTACTTGCTTGAAGTAAAGTACTTAACTAATTTGAAAATGGTTTTTCCTTACTAACTTAGTGTAAAACCGTAATCTAAGTTAGCATGAAAGAAATAGAATTTCATTTTATTTTGAAACACTTATTTAATTGGTTAACTATGCCTAATAGTAAAACATATTTTCACCTTAGCTAAAAACACTTATGGGCTGAACCCTAGTTGATTCTTTGGATCAAAATCACTTCTTGTTTGTTTTTGAAATACAAGTTACTAAAACACATATTAGCTTTCAAAAACATTGAAGTTCAAGAACAAACTCATGTTCTTCTTTTTCTCATAGTCATGGCCGAATACTACCGCATATGGGATGTGAAGATTTTGCTTCACTAACTTGTCAAGTAATAGTTCAATATGATTACAATATTATGATGAACAATAATCATGCATCATTCAACCATAAACAAGCATAAAAATCCTTACTTGATCTAGAGATCAAAGTATGGTTTTCAACATACATGAAAACATTTTTCCATCCAAGCATACATCATCATAAACATATACGAAGCATAGAAACATTATTACAATCATGTTCTCAAAGAGAACTTCACCAATAAAGTAGTAAACCCAAGCAAGGGTTTCACCCAAACAAAGCATAAACAACCATTTTCATCCTCCACCAATTTTGGTGTGATGATGTTCACTCCCCATACCTTTAGTGAAGAGGTTTGAGTGAAAGGAAACTCCAAGCTCCTTCAAAGAAAGGATGGCCGAACCTAGAGGAGAGAAAAAGTGAGATCTTGAACTTGTTTTCATGAAAATGAAGAACTAGTAGATGATTAATCAAGGTAATAAGTAAGGAAATAAAAGGAAAAAGGATTTAGAATCTCATCAACTCAAGAACAATTTCAAGGTTAGCTTGATGTTCTTGATGATCAAGAACACATTTCACCAAAACAAGAAACTTCCTTCACCAAAGTTGATCCTTGGATCAAGACAAGATGAAGTATGGTTTTAGAATTGAACAAAAAAGTTTGGTTGATGATTTTGAGGTGATGGCTGAATGTGAAGAGAAGAGAGAGAAGAGAGAATTTTGAAGTTTTTGAGAGAAAGGTGTGTTAGATCTTTAGAATATGAAAAATGAAAGTGCATAGGTGTTTTTGAAGTGTTATGGCCGAATGGCCTTGGGAGTTTATGACTAAAATCAAGCTAAAGTGTGATAGAAAATGAAGGGCCACTTCCATAACAAAAGTTGTAGATGTTAACCAAATGTAGGTAATTTAGCTTTTTCCATGAAAGAAAAGTTGGCAAGGTGGAAGTTGTCATGAATTGACAAAAAGGATGATTGTCCATACTCTACTTTATTGTAGAGGGTTACGGTTAGATTTTAGGTTGAAAATTCAGAAGAAAACCGGTCTGTCTTTTCCACTGATAGTAAAATTTTATTGATCAGAAAACCTAATTTTGACTCGTGAACGAAACGGTTAGGTTTTATATCAAATTCCCAACGACTTTGGTTATTTTGAAACTTTTCACTAAAAGTGAAATAATATATTTATTCGGGCGAAATAAGAAATCGGGAAATCGACGGAGTCGAGAACGGACGTATAGAGACAAAATCGCACACTGGATGAGAGACGCATGTCACCTATGTGCAATGAGTCAGAGGGTGAGTGATGTAGATCAAACATAGTAGGATCTTCACAATGAACCTATTTATATGAAATAAATGGAGGGAAGGCTCATCTAGCTTAGTCATGGTCGTACTTCTCTAGGTCCTAATGGGCTTGGAACACCTAAGCCCAATTTACAAGCTTAACTAAGTCAAATCCGGCTAGAACAGAGTTTTAAACTTGTAGTCCGATTTTAGGCATGTTAAACTCCGAATCGGGTCTTGAGTCCAGATATAATAGTTGTAGATAATCCTCTTATCTTTCCAACGCATCCAAGATCATCGCAATCAGACATCTAGAACTTCAGATACAGTCGAAACAGTGAGGTAGGTTTGACTGGAATTTGCTAATTGGCCCACTAAGGTTGTGCTTGTTGGGCTTGATGGCCCAAAATGGCCTAACATCCTAAGCCCTAGTGTTTAAGCTATCCTAAAGTGCTAATTTGCAAAAGCATTTTTATTACAAAGTCCTAAACTACTTTCATTACAAACTAATCTATTTTTATTACACGGTCCTAACCATGTGGCTTCATTCCATTGTGGAAGTAGGAGAATCCTCTTTGATTGCTTTCCATGATCGTATCATTCCCTCCTTCTTCAAAAAATTCGTCCACGAATTTTAAGACCTTGAGTCCTACATCAAAACACAAAAAATTAGTTTTTATTCTTTCTTAAAGCAACTTTAAAAAAAAGGTTATTAGAGATAAAACGCCCCTTATTATTGTTGTTTTTCTCAACTCAACCACCCGGGTCAAATACCACCTTTTTTTATTCCATTCCATGTTGGCTTAGCATATTGGTTCATTTCTTTTGCAATTTGCCCTCTTACATTGGCAAACATCCTTTTGTCAAATCTGGATTTAGCCTTTTCATTTTTATGCACAAAAGAAGAGAGGTTATGTAATGGAAACATGTGAAAAAAAGTTAGAGAGTTTAAGCCATAAATAACTTTAAGCGTAGAAGAGCAAGTAATATCATAAGTGACCCTTTTGTATTCAAGCTCTGCACTTGGCATACTCCCTTTAATGTCCTTCACTGAACCGTTCAAGTGTTGTTGGCATTTTTCACTCTTTTGAGGGTTACTTCTTGGTGTTGGTCCCTTACAGCTTGTTTGGTACAGATGAAATAGAGAGGAAAGCAAGAGGAAAGAGATTGTCATTTTCTCTTGTTTGGTTAGGCAGAGAAATAAAGAGGAGAGAAATAAAATGGGTGGGGCCCATCTAAATTTTTTCCTCCCCACGGCAGCGAAGAAAGAGAGGAGAAACGATGCTTTCTTTTGCATATTCTAACTTTGCCTTTCTCACCCCCTATCTCTCTCTCTGAAACCCATTCTGCAAAACCAACCAGCAGTGGGTGGGTGGGTGGTATTAGCCACTGATTATATTCTCTGTGGCTTTGTGCCTCTTCATTATTCATCATTAATATTTATCAAAGATGGTTCAGTTCAGCAACAGTTTGATAAGCATCAAAGATTGTGGGAACTTGGGGCTGTGGCGATACACGGTGGTCCTGGATGGAGGACACGCTGCGGTGGTGTTCCGGGTCTCGACGGAGCTCATGGCACAGTGGAGGCAAATCTGGCTGGAGCGTTTTTTGGAATTGGGGCTCAGTGCATGAAGGGGGAAGAAAAAATAATATTTTTAAACAATTTAATTAAATAAATATATTTATTTTTTATTTTAAAAATATTTATTATTAAAAGATAATTATTGATTTTTCTAATCAATATATAATTAAAATATAGAATAGAATGAAAAATATTATTAATGCTATCAGGACATAATGGTATATTCAATCAAAACTTATTTTCTCTCTTTCCCTTTTCTATCCAACCAAACGAAGGAAGAGAGAAGACCCACACTTCTATCTCTTCTCTTTCTTTCTTTTTTTCTCGTATACCAAACAATACAAAAATCTACTCTTTTTCTCACCTTTTTCTTTCTTCCCTTTCTCTTTCTCTTCTCTTTCTTTCTTTTCAATTTCTTCTCTTCAACCAAACAGAGTGTTAGGGAGAGAAACACTTGCAATGATCTCCAATTGGTGCTCTATCCTGCTCAAAGGAGGTAGACCGTGAGGTTCATATTTTGGAACCACATCTACAAACTTTTTCGAAAGAGGTTCAAAACAAATAGATAAAGGAGAAGCATTAGTAGACAAGCAAACATCATTAGAAATAAGCATTTTTATGGGCTTCCCTACCAATAAATCTCTCTTCACCTCACTTTTTATTATGAACCAACTCTCAAGTTTTCTCTCAAGTTTTACCTCAACATCTTTCTTTCCCTCTTGTTGCCTCTTCCCTCAAATGGCACACTTTTCTTTTTGTCATACCCATATTCTTTTTCTTTGAAGGCTTTTCTCTCTTGTTCTCTCTTGATTCTCCATTTATTTTTATCCTCACAAACGTTTTTTGCACTACTGTTATCAAGTTTGGGCATTGAGAAGACATGTGCCCTCTTCCCGTACATGTGAGGCATTTGATATCCCTACTCCTAGTGGAAGAAGAAGAAGGAGTAGAAGTAGAAAGAGTAGAGTTAGAAGTTGTGGTCTTAAGACCACTTTCACCCAAGGTTTCAAATGATTTAGAAGTGTCACCCTCCTTCTTGAACTCTACCTTCCAACTTGATGAAGTGTAGTACGGCTTCTTATAGGTGGACTTCTTTCTCTTCAATTGTTGCTCAACCTTTGTTGCTTGTAGGTCTCTAGTGTATCATGAAGGTATTCTTCTCTTCGTCATGATTTTTTTCATTTCAATCCAAGTTTCTATGGGTTCTTCATACCTAGCCCTTTCCCTTACTAATTGGTTCCTTCAAATTAAAGCATGATCACAAAATTCTAGACTTGCTATTTTTACTTTTTTAGCTTCACTATATGTATAGCAAGAAAAGATATGCTCTACTTTGGTTTCCCATTCTAGATATGCATCAGGATCACTTCTACCATGAAATGAAGGGACTTTTACCTTAATTCCCTCAATTTTATCTTCATTATGGGTGCGCCTACACCTCTCTCTGTCTCGCCTCCTTTGCCTCCTATCATTATCATGGTCATCTTGATTGGAGTCTTCTTGGATGGGTGATGCACCATGTGTCCTCTCTTGCCTTTCTTCAAGAACATCCAATATTTCAAAGACTCTCTCAATATGATTTGTAAGGCGATCAAACTTGCAATTCAAGCTTCTAGTCTTTGGTGAAGCTTGTGCGTCATCACTTTCTTGCTAATAAGGTGAATCCATGATGTTATTACAAGTTGATTACCAAAATATAAAACAAAATGTATTGAATTATACAACCACCTATGCATCTATTACAAGTCAACAAAGAATGATTACACAAGAAATAGATGAAAACAAAAAAATAGATTGCAAAGATTACAATGAATGGATCGACCTTTCCACTCACTCACCAAGTGTTTCACTCAAAGGATTGACACTCGTGTTTCACACAATTTTAGACTTTTTCTCGAATGAACTCTCTTGTCTTTTACCACTCTTGCTAGTCCTATTCACAAATATTCTTCACTTGGACAATTGTTCCAAGTAAAGAAAAAGAAACACAAATCAAGAGGCTAAACAAATCAAGGCAATCAACCAAAGAAATTCAAACAAAATTTGAAAACTTCTAAGACAAAACCAAAGAGTTTTGAAAGACAAACTGAAAAGTTAGAAGAAAATAAGTAAAATACAATTTGAATTATGGAGACAACATGAAAATTATTTTAGGTTTAACAAAGAACAAAACAAGGATAAAGGAAATATTAGAACAAAAGTGTACGTTTTTCAATGATCCAAAAAATATTTTTGCTAATTGCAACAATGAAGGCCTCAAACAGAAAATACAAGAAGGTGCAGTGGCTGTCTTTTTCAATTCTGGATAATTTTTGAAAATTTCAATTTTGCCCCTAATTTTTCAGGATTTTACACTTTTGCCCCAGAATTTTCTGAATTTGCACTTTTGGCCCACGAATTTTTTTTTCCAGATTTGGGCTCTTTTCCCTCCTTTTTTTTTTAAACTGATATTTTTTTTTTTTACAGAAATGCCACTTGACTTTCAAAATACCTTAAAAGTTGACTAACTAGTCAAAACAAGATCAAAAGCCTTCTTATCAAGAACAAATGAAGAACATTCAAACTTACAACTTGGAAATTGATTTTGCAATCAACTTTAAGTATAGTAAACAAATTTTCAAGAGCAATTCAATAGCAAAAAGTTGAATTAGAAATTAAGATCTTTCTTTCAAGTAGTTGAGAAACAACTTAACTCAACAATTAGGAAATCATCAAGATCTACCAAATTCCAATTCAAGGATCATTGAAGAACACTTTGAACATCATGAAGAGCTTAAGAACACCATAAAATGTGAAATTGAGCAATTCAACTCAAATTGGAGTGGTTTTTCACAATTTACGATGGATTTCACTAGATTTGAATGAATGCACCACCAATTACATCTAACAAATGCTCAAACCTTAAGATCAAAATGATCCATATAAGGAGAGACTTACACTTGTTGTTGTGCACAATTTTTGAATATTTGGCGCTAAACTCATTCAAAAATAGGAATTCACACAATTGTACTATTAATAAACACTTTTCTTGATCCAATTGGCTCCAAACACATCAAATTTTCACAAATCAACTTGAATCAAAGGAACTTGATCAAGGATTCACGGCTTACATATGAGTGTAGCACCTTAGTGCTTTGTTCTTGGCGCCAAAATTTGAATTCAAAAAAAAATTTGATCCAAAATTCACAAATCTAGCTCAAAGAACTAGCTCATGATACCAAATGATGTAGATCAAACAAAGTAGGATCTTCACTTGAGTAAATTTGTGAATTTGTTAGTGTGATAGCCAAAATTAAAGAGAAATAAAAGACTCAAGGGAGGATCTAGATTAACCTCAAGTGAGATCAAAGATTAAAAAGGTAGAGGAATTGCATTAAGTAAATTACGGAAATGTAAATACCAAAAAAGGATCCTAGGCCAAGAGGACTATGGCCGAACCTATGCATGAATTTAAATTGCAAGTTTTGAAAAGAAAGGGAAAAGATGAAGGGGAAAGGAATGAGAAGAAGATGATAGGCGCCATACTCAATCCATAGTAATGAAGATTGATTGATAAGCCTAATTGTGTTTGCCACTTGAAGAGGATTCTTCAAGATAAGAACTAAAAGTTCAAGCTAGAACTTTGCTAGGAGGAGAAGCTCTCAACTCACAAATTGGAAGAAATCCATAAATGATTCATTAATTCCAAAATTTGAGTACAATGAACCTATTTATATGAAATAAATGGAGGGAAAGCTCATCTAGCTTAGTCATGGCCGCCCTTCTCTAGGTCCTAATGGGCATGGAACACTTAAGCCCAATTTACAAGCTTAACGAAGTCAAATCCAGCCAGAACAACGTTTTAAACTTGTAGTCCGATTTTAGGCATGATAAACTCCGAATCTGGTCTTGAGTCCTGAACTAAGAGTTGTATATAATCCTCTTATCTTTCCAATGCATCCAAGATCATCGCAATCGAAAGTCTAGAACTCCAGATACAATCGAAACGGTGAGGTAGGTTTAACTGGGATTTGCTAATTGGCCCACTAAGGTTGTGCTTGTTGGGCTTGATGGCCCAAAATGGCCTAATCATCCTAAGCCCTAGTGTTTAAGCTATCCTAAAGTGCTTATTTACAAAAGCACTTTCATTACAAAGTCCTAAACTAGTTTCATCACAAACTAATCTATTTTTATTACAAGGTCCTAACCATGTGGCTTCATTCCATTGTGGAAGTAAGAGAATCCTCTTTGAATGCTTTCCATGATCGTATCAGTGAGTCACCACCATGACTCACCACATGTCATGATTACTTCTCTAAAATATCTAAGATATTTATGGTGTAAAAGACCATGTTGCCCTTAGCCTTTTTGTCAAATACCATTTTTGTCCCTATGTGATTTTACTCTTTTGTCCCTAAGAACTAGTGCAATTCCATCCTTGCCCTTATGACTCACCATTGTCATGATTTCTTTTCTAAAATATCTACAATATTTATGATGGAAAAGACCATTTTGCCCCTAGAAACTAATGAAATTCCATCCTTGTCCTATGACTTTTCATTTGTCATGATGGCTTTCTAGAAAATATCTAAGATTCCTTGTGAAAAGACCAAAATACCCTTGGACTTCTTTATGACTTCCATTCATGTCCAACCAGTGTTTTGACACCTATAGGTTATCAGTGAGTGTTCCGACTCAAAACAACATAGCAAGCTCAAAACAATACCTTATGATCATTATGCCCATAATTCAAATTCAAATATGAATTTCCAATTATTAATTATTCTTACGATTATTATTAATCAAGTTGTGTTCTTAGTCAAGTTATTCGCACAAACAGTTAAAAGATAGCTATAGGAATTCTGGGATGTTACACTACCAACGTCATACGAAGTTAGTTGTACCTGAGTATGGGTACAGAAAGTAGAAAGGGCGGTCAAGTGAGTGACCTTGGGGATGTTGCCAGTTTCGGGAATAGTTTACCGTGATAATGAGGTAGCTCCTATCCTGTCGGGACGCCCAATCCAGTCCGGTTTGCCCGACTAATCCCTGAGCTTTCCACATTCCAGGCTAACATTCTGAGGCGACCAAGACACCCTAGTTCTAGTGTGGAAGGGGGATGCACTCTTATTGGTCACGGAAAGCATTTCGATTTCTTAGACAAATTGACTCCGTTCCGATACAGAACCTGTTCCGGTGTGGACTTGTTCGAGTGTGGAACCGTTCCGGTGTGGAGCCAGTTTTGTGACCTTTCGACTGACATGCTGCAGAGGATTAGTATCCCAATCTAGAGGATTGATCTGAGAGTGAGACTCGTGGAGATGGATGCTTGTTGCATGTGTTGTCTTGGGGGACGTTTGGTTGTGTGCAGTAACTGTTATATGTGCTATACCTGCTATCTGTTACATGTTATTTTACTGCATTGCTACTATTATTCCGATTTTGCGTATGCTGTATTTCTTATCTCCCTATTGCTTCTTGTTTGCCTGTTTTGGTTCTCAGTTCGTGTGAAGACTACGAGCCAACTGATGGACCCGAGGGCGCACCCTTATATCACATCGGCGCCGAGGATACTAGTGTTGGGCCTGATCGAGATCATCTATCACGATGACCGGGGGGCGTCTGGACCCCTCTACCTTTTTGACAGTCTACACGAGACCGGTGAGCATACTCTTCCGAGGAGGGGCGTCGCATAGGGAGGACATCGTCGGACCCTTCAGAGTCATGCAGTTCCTACCTTTCCCACGCATGTGGCAGCTGCCGAGGCGTTATAAGCAGAACTACACCTGGGTTGAGCCAGCGTCTTCGCAGGCGACTAGCAGGAGAGGCTTTGTCTATCGAGGACAGCGCCAGAGGGCAGAGTGTAATATCCTTGTTTTCAGTAACCCTAATTAAGGTAGATGACCTTGATCGGGTGTTCGTATGATTGTGTGATTGCTTGTGTGTTAGTTTGGCACCTAGTTGGAAGTTTAGGAATAGGCTTGAACAAGGTTGGAAGTGCCTAAGGTGTAACACGAGAAACTGGGGAAGTTAGAAGGCTGGAAGTTCTTCTTTCGCTGAGCTTGACGCTCAAGAGTTGAGACGCTTAACCATGGGAGAGGTGGACGCTTCAGCGTGCTGAGTGCGCTATGCAACTGCTCTGAGTTTGGTGCGTGTGAGACACGTGTCAGGCCAGGGAGCAGGCAGAGTGGATGATGCTCCACGCTCGAGGGTGGAGAGATCCCACGCTAGAGCGTGGCAACGCTGAAGCGTGCAGTGTGATAAACGCTTAAGCGTGGACAACGGGAATCATAAGTGGAGCTTCCACTTTCATCTTCACACTTGCACGAAATTGGACAGAGATTCTGCGAGTTTGAGAGAGAAGCTCTGAGTTTGAGACAGAGAAAGCTTGAGGTTAGAGGTGATCAAGCCGCCGGAACGCGATTCCGACAACACCGTTGTGATCGCGGCGAAGTTATCTTCGACTCCATCGGATTAGTTTCTCGATTCCCCACAGGTAAACTTGGATCCCTAACACGTGTTCTTTGTGTTCTTGGCCCTCTTCGAGTCTTTACCTTTTCTTTAACCTGTTGAGCTTGCCCTAGGGCTAACACTATTGTGTATGTGTTATGCTCGTGATTAGGGCAAAGTTCGCACTCGTGATTGCTCGTGATTCTGAGCTTGAGGCCGCGGTTGTGAGAAGGTTTGGTGGCTGTTCTTGGGAGAGAGACTTAATATAATACTAATCCAAAAAAATTGTTTACATTAATTCAAAACTGAAATAACATAATCAGTTTCAAAACCTCAAAACAAAGCGTCTATAACATCTTGCATAAGAAAATAACTAAAAGATAATAAAGGTCCTCCTTGCATAAGCCATACAATACTAACCAAGCTCTAAAACTAAAGAGATGGTCTTCAAAACGTCTGGCTGCTCAACAAGGAGGTCCTCAGGCTCTGAAAACAATACTACTAATGAGATATAAAATCCCAGTGAACAGAAATACGGTTTAAAAGGTTTTCGCAAAAGCATTGTTCTCAGCTAGTGCGGTAACCAGAAAAACTATCCATGATACCCGCTATTTTCAAAATAATATATAGTAAAATAATAATAATAATATAAATTATTATTGACAGCCAACAGTAATCATTATTACATCATAAATCAAGTATGACAAGATCTCATATATCAAATGATCTCAAATATCCTCATATGTCATATGACTTTCAAACTGCACATAACAATGGCATCCCATTGCCTACCTTACTCATGAAGGTATTTCGATGTCACCTTCTCTTCAGTTACATTACTCATTTCGATACTAACCATTGTACACTGGTGGTATTACTCATTTCGACATCCCAACGTGTGGCGATGTTACTTTCGATACCCCATCATGGCGGTATTTCATATTTCGACACCCCAATTCATTGGCAGTGTTACTTTCGATACCCCTATCATAGGCGGTATTGCAACAAACAACAATCATCACATTTAAAGTCATTGAATCATGCCAATATCACAAATATCATCAAATAATGCATATATAGCATGTCAATTCAACCAAACCATATATGTATCATATATATCATAGCACCAATCTCAATAATAAACATTTAATTGACAGCAGAAACACCATAGAAGGAAAACCCCCAAATTTGTAAAATTAGGATTTGACCAAACACAAGATTATTTTCGAAAAACATATTTTTGAAAGCATAACCCAAACCCCAAATCAATATGCACCATGGAAAGGGTGAGAAAGAGTATTTCTACTCACCTCTTGAAGACTTCCAAGAATCTCCAAGCGTACCCTATGGCGAATCCTAAATGTCGCCTTCCTCAGTCATGAATCCCCTTCTCCTTCTCCTTCTTCTTCATCTTGTTGTTGTTGTTGTTGTCGTTGTTGTTGTTCTCCTCCCAAACCCATTGCTTGTTGCAACCCTATCTCCCAAGCATGAAGATGCTCCATAGCCGTTACTAAGGTGTTTTAGGTTGCAAATAGGGTTCCTAGCCGCACTAGGGTGTTATAATAGTGTATATATATAGTGTTGCACTATTCTCTATTTAAAAAGGGAATGGATCCTCTCCCATTTTTTCCTCTCCAATTTTCTCCAATTTCAAATCCCCACCCCTAAACAACTTCTCTCTCCTTTTTCATTATTTAAAACCCTCCCAACTCTTTCTTTTTCAAGGGGCAGGATCTCACTGCAGAAAATTTCAACTGCAGGGGATCCATTCCCATTTAAAAAACCTATTTTTTTAACGCATTTGACAGAGAGCACGGGCGTGCTCTCAATTGCCACGGCCGTGCCAATCAGTGTCAAAGTTTCGCGAGATTCCTGACACGGGCTTGCTAACAGGTAGCACGGTGCGGCTTAGACCGTGCTCCTTTTTGGCATGGGCGTGCCAAAATTAGCACAGGCATGCCAAACAGCGTCAAATTTGTCCATTTTCCAACACGGCTCAGACCGTGCTCTATTCAGCACGGGCGTGCCGAATGTGAGCACGGGCATGCCAACGCTAATGTGACAGATTTCAACGTAAAACTTCTCTCTTTTCTTCTTTTGGTCAACTTACTACCCTTAAAGTTCAAAGTCAACTATTCTATACCTCCCTAACACTTTATTAATTTTTATTTGCTAAGGTTTAAGTCTCTTATACTTTTATTTAATTCTTGGGATGTTACATTAAGCCTCCCAGAAACTCTATAATAATCCTCATATTATAATCTCTATTTATTTTTTATTTTTTTTAGGATGCTACATTTCTCCTCTCCTTTAAGAATTTTGTCCCCAAAATTAACCTCATACATGCTCGCTCAAAACTTTACATATGCACAGAGTAAAACTTTGAAACTATCTTGGCTAATAAGATCTAGATACAGCGCATGATATCCACCTTAAGTTCCCAAGTAGCTTCCTCAGGAGTTAATCCTTCCCAAACCACCTTCACCAAAGGAATTGTCTTGTTTCGCAGAGTCTTAGTGCTCTTATCGATGATCTGACAAGGCTTGGCTTAAAGATTAAGTTATACCTCAATTGTATTGACTCAGGAGCTATTATAAGAGACATATCTGACACAATTTTCGGAGTTAAGAAACAGGAAATACATCATGAAGGTTTGACGACCATGTTGGAAAAGCCAATTGGTAAGGAACAGGCGCGACTCTCTTGAGGATTTGGAATGGACCCATAAAAACAAGGAATTAATTTTCTAACTGACATTGACCCCCACATCCCAATCTTAGGAATGACTCTCAAGAATACATGTTCCCCTTCTCAAAACTCCAAAGACTTTCTTTTCTAGTCGACACAACACCCTTTACCTAATCCGCGCAATGCGCATCTTTCCCCTCTAAATCCTAACTGTGGTCTCTTGGATTAAATTCAGTCCTAGCAAGATCTCCTTACCTACTACTTACTAACATAAAGGGGACCAACATTTCCTAATCACACCATCAATATACATATAGTCATTAACTATTTTACCACCTATTAAGTGTACAATTCATGACACCTTAAATATAAACATAATTCCCAAGAAAATCAATAAAACAACATTTACAGACTAAAATCATGCACTTAAGCGTTTGTTTCTGTCCATCATACTAAAATCATAATATCTTCACTTGCATTCCATCATTATAAGCATTCTCAGAAAAGATTCATAACAAATAATTCACAAAAGAAGTTAAATTAAAGTTTTATACATTTCATACGTAGATCTTATAGTCCATTATATTCCACACCAATACTATTATATTATTTACAACATAGAGGAATTTTTTTATAAATAATTAAACAAATAAATAAAACAAATAAGAAACGAGAAACAGTAGAAACATTCACATACTAAGTCTTATCCAGTTCAAGTTGATAATTTCATAAGAAAAGAAATAGTTTCATTTTCTATTAAGAGATGGTCTTACTAAAAACAAAATTTGGTAACAAAAACAGAATAAGATTTAGTTAACTTACAATTAAAATGTGCAGTCATTGAGCAAATACGACTTTCAAAACAACTTTACCAACAAATACCATAGTAGAACTAAGAAATCAATTTCGTTTTGATTTTTGAGTAAGCGATTACAAATAAGAAATAACATTCTTTTTCTTTTCGGTCTTTGATAAGAAATGTAAGTTTGTTAAGATTTGACATGTCAGTTATCTATATGAGCAACAAATCCAAAGGATATATTAATTGTGATTAATATTTAGTCGCTTGAGAAACAATCTGAAATTTCACGGAAAATAATTCTCTAAAAATATACAAAAATACCTAAAAACAAAATTTGGTAACAAAAACAGAATAAGATTTAGTTAACTTGCTATTAAAATGTGCAGTCATTGAGCAAATACGACTTTCAAAACAACTTTACCAATAAATACCATAGTAGAACTAAGAAATCAATTTCGTTTTGATTTTTGAGTAAGCAATTACAAATAAGAATGTTTCTTTTCGGTCTTTGATAAGAAATGTAAGTTTGTTAAGATTTGACATGTCGGTTATCTATATGAGAAACAAATCCAAAGGGTATATTAATTGTGATTAATATTTGGTCGCTTGAGAAACAATCTGAAATTTCAAGGAAAATAATTCTCTAAAAATATACAAAAATACAACATAATAAAAAAAATGAGCATCGAAGTACAACTTCTTTAATATAACGTTCATTTTTATTACCGTCCATTAATAATTTTCTTGAGATCTTGTTACATCTTGGTTATTCATGGATGTAAGGTGAATTTTCCCTTACGTGTTTCTTCTAACACTTCCTTTCTAAGAATCCCCTCCTTAGGAACAACGACACTATTCTTAAATAACAATAGACCACCATCACATAACTCTCTTGATCATAAAGAGATTGCAATTCCTAGTCTAAAACTACTCTCACTTATCTGTTTTCTAAGGTCATTACAAATTCCAACCTATTCAATTTCAAGTTTAAAGCATTTAAGGTTACATTGAAATTCATGTCCATAAACTCTTCTAAGATATTCATCTTTAGCATTAATATGCAAGGATTTTCTATTTAGAGCCTCTACCACTACATTAACTTTTCCTAAGCTGTACTTCAACTCAAATTCATAGTCCTTAAGAAATTTCATTCACCTTCCTTGCCTTATTTTTAATTCTATATTATTTTTTTCTAACAATTATTTAAGGCTCTTATGATTATTAAAAATTTTGATTTTATTCCATAGAAGATATTTTCCTTTCCTAGTCAACTCGATCAAAAGTAAGGCTAGCCTAGAGAACCCATTTATAACTTCATATGATACATTTTCAATTCCAGGAACTTCTTACACCTGTCACTTCTTAGGCTGCTCTCATCCTATCACTGCATCTACTTTACTTGAATCAAACGCCACTCTACTCAAATGATCTAAGGTCATTTATCCTAGGAAAAAGATATCTATCCTTAATGGTAAGCACTCAAAACTTATCACAAAATCAAACATATTTCTTAACAATAATAAAAGTGGGATTTGATGTACACTATAATCAAATAATAATAAATTAGATTCCAAATAATAACAACAACAACTCTAACTAGATGGTGAAACAATGCATCAAGGTAAGAAAGTTTTAAGTCTCAATCAATATGGTTTTACTTAAAACAAACAAACACTGGCACAAAAGGATATTTCCATTTACAAATTGAAGACTCAATGAAGCAAAAGGAAGTTAAAATGTGAATTCAAATCAAGTGAGATTTTCTTTGGTAATTTTGATATCAAGAAGAATATGCACACAAACGATAAATAAAAGTAAAACTATTTATTTTATTTTATTTTTAAAAATACAAGGAATATACATCTACCAAAAAAAATTCATCAAACGACATAAAAATATATTTTAAGAATATAATGTTAAGAATTAACAACCTTAAAATTCCAAGCTCTGTGTTTTTTTTTTTTTTTTTTTTTAATAATAGACAAATTCACGTGTAAACAATCATTTTTTAACTACTACTCTAATTGTTTCTTAGGCTCACATAACTCTAGGGTTTTATTCTATAAGGCGCTATTGACACGGGTTCACTTCTACGTACTAAATCTATGTTAAACTCAACTCCCATATTGGATGTAAGGTAGGGACCTCTTTAGGGAACACATCTAGAACTACCAGACAATAGGTAGTGTCGCTACATCACTTTCAGTCTCTATCTTAACGAAAAGCAACAATATGTATCATTGAGCTTCCTCAATTAAGAACATATGTCAAGGAAATGAATATGATAGGCAACTCCAGATTTTTGACACAACTAAGAGATATGGAAGAATGGATCGCTCCTGAATCAAACAATATGATAACCTCTTGTTATAAGCACAATTTCTCATTGGCTCCTTTAACTGCTGCAGCATCTGAGCTGTCCCGGAAAGATGGTGGATCGTCCTTCGAAAAAGCGGTAACCTCACGTATTGAGGTTCTTTGGGTGCTACCACCCCATATCCCCTCATATGATGGAGAGTCTCCGTCTGCTCTTGCACATCTATAGTCACATGGTCCATAGTTGCTACAAGCGTATCATTCGTCTCTCGTCTATTAGTCGTCATAAATCTTCTCACTACCAATGAAACACTGAGTTGGCCAGGCTCCATATCCCAAAGCATAGTATGCAGCATCTACAACTCTAACAAGCATCCTATGCGCCCAAGTTTTGAATTTTGAAAAACCCAATAACCCTAGTCCAATTCAGGATTGAACTGCTCTGATACCAAAAATGTAATGCCATTCGTTACATTAGTAACCCAAATTAATAACTTAAATAAAACCAGGAAAATAAAATTTTTCTTAAATAAATACTGAATAAATACTTAATATAATATTAATCCAAAATAATTGTTTACATTAATTCAAAACTGAAATAACATAATCAGTTTCAAAACCTCCAAACAAGGCGTCTATAACATCTCACATAAGAAAATAACTAAAAGATAATAAAGGTCCTCCTGGCATAAGCCATACAATACTAACCAAGCTCTAAAACAAAAGAGATGGTCTTCAAAATGTCTGGCTGCTCAACATGGACGTCCTCAGGCTCTAAAAACAATACTACTAATGAGATATAAAATCCCAGTGAACAGAAATACGGTTTAAGAGGTTTTCGCAAAAGCATTGTTCTCAGCGGTGCGGTAACCGGAAAAACTATCCATGGTACCCGCTATTTTCAAAATAATATATAGTAAAATAATAACAATAATAAAAATTATTATTGACAACAAACAGTCATCATTAACACATCATAAATCAAGTATAACAAGATCCCATATATCAAATGATCTCAGATATCCTCATATGTCATATGACTTTCAAACTGCACATAACAATGGCATCCCATTGCCTACCTTACTCATGAAGGTATTTCGATGTCACCTTCTCTTCAGTGACATAACTCATTTCGATACCAACCATTGTACACTGGTGGTATTACTCATTTCGACATCCCAACGTGTGGCGATGTTACTTTCAATACCCTATCATGGCGTTATTTCATATTTCGACACCCAATTCATTGGCAGTGTTACTTTCGATACCATTATCATAGGCGGTGTTGCAACAAACAACAATCATCACATTTAAAGTTATTGAATCATATCACAAATATCATCAAATAATTCATATATAGAATGTCAATTCAACCAAACCACGTATGTGTCATATATATCATAGCACCAATCTCAAAAATAAACATTTAATTGACAGCAGAAACACCTTAGAAGGAAAACCCCCAAATTTGTAAAGGATTTGACCAAACACATGATTATTTTCCAAAAACAAATTTTTGAAAGCATAACCCAAACCCCAATCAATTTGCACCATGGAAAGGGTGAGAAAGAGTATTTCTACTCACCTCTTGAAGACCTCCAAGAATCTCCAAGCGTACCCTATGGCGAATCCCCTTCTCCTTGTCCTTCTCCTTCTTCCTCATCTTGTTGTTGTTGTTATTCTCCTTCCAAACTCATTGCTTGTTGCAACCCCATCTCCCAAGCATGAAGATGCTCCACAGCCGTTACTAAGGTGTTTTAGCTCGCAAATAGGGTTCCTAGCCGCACTAGGGTGTTATAATAGTGTGTGTATATATATATATATATATATATATATATATATATATATATATATATATATATATAGTGTTGCACTGTTCTCTATTTAAAATTCCTGTTTTTTTTAATGCATCTAATAGAGAGCATGGGCGTGCTCTCGATTGGCAAGGCCATGCCAATTGTAACGACCCAATTTTCATGTTTTCTAATTCTCCAACATTTTAACGTTTATATTTTATTGGAGCGTTTAGAGAGTGAAATAAAATATTCCGAGAAGATAGGAATGTTCTACACAACCATAGGAAGCCATGGTTAAGTTTCGAGCAAAAGCTCAAACGGAGTCCGGTCTGCGTTTTTCACGGATAGTGGCCTTTTTCTACTATCGAGACCTAATTTGGACTCGTGAACGAGACAGTAAGTCTCAAGATTTTATTCTCTACATCTTCGCTAAAATCCATCCTGACGTCCGAAAAATAATAATAATATATTATATTCGGTTATATAATCGAACCATGAGGCGTTTGGAGTCGTAAAGGGATTCAACGAGACCCGACAACGGATAAGCTCAATACCACATCATCCCAGGACACTTGGGAGAGTATGCCAGAGTCGTCATGACGATCGGGAAAATCTAGATGCGAAATGACCAAAATGCCCCTAACCTTAGTCTTTTGCACTTTTACCATTTTACCCTTTTGGCAAATGACCATTTTGCCCTTAAGTGACTTGTTTTAAGGCTGAACTCAGCCCCATCCAGCCCCTCATTCACGCACAAACAGCCCTCCTTTCACACTCCATCTTCAACCTTGAGAAGCTCCATTGTTGTTCTTGAGAAAAGCTTGGTTTCTTGTTGGAATCACTTGATTCCTTGAGCAATCTTCCTTCATTTTAAGGAAAGATCACTTCTATGATCTCTTAGCTTCTTGAATATCTCTTTATTTCAAGATCAAGATCCATTTTCCTGAAAATCATTTCTTAGATCCAAAACTTTGAAAATCCATAGGAAATTGTAGAAAAATCATTTTGATGTGAGACCAATTTCTTTGAACTCACCTCATCATTCTCTACCTAAACCCAAGAGCTTATGATTCAACTCTCATCATAGCTCAAAAATCACAATATGGCCGAACCCTACAAGGTGATGATGAATAGTGTTTTTCATCAATTTTTGATTTTTAACACTTAATTTCATGCTTAGCTTTCCTATGCCTTTGAATCCATGAAATGGAAAACCAAGATCAATTCCTAACCTCTTTACCCTAGGGTGACTGAAACCCTCTTTGTTAGGATTGTTGAGTTTGGTTTGATTGTTGTTTAATGATTGATTGTTTGGTTGTTTGTAGTTGGTGACAACTATCAGGAGGTTCACAATCCGATCAACCGACTTTGATCCGAGAATCTGCTCTTCAACAGGTATGGGGGGTGAACCATATCACACCAAGATAGTGGTAGTGAAGATGGTTGTTTTAGTTTATGTGTGGGTGAAACCCTTTAGTTTGGGTTCACTTTTAATTGTTAAGTTTTGTTAAGTTCTCTTGAAGAACAAGATTGTCATGATGATTTTATGCTTTAGTATGTTGTAGTGTGTTTTAGCATGTGTTGATGATGAGATGATTGAATGAAAATCATTTCCATGTGTGTTGAAAAACCTACTTTGATCACTAGATCAAGTATGGACTTTTGTGCTTGATTATGATGCCATGATGTATGATGGACTTCTATGTTTGATTATGATGTAGTAATGTGTATTGTGGTTTATCATAATTGTGTAAGCATTTTGAGCTACATTTGCTTTGTTGATGGAGCACAGTCTCCATTTTTCATTGGAGAAGGCTTGTGGCCTTAGTAAGAGGAAATATAAGAACATGTGTTGTTCTTGATCTAGCAAGGTTTTGAAGTAAGAAAAACATGATTTCATAACCTATGTTTTCAAAGAGAAATAAAAGTGATTTTGATCCAAAGATCAAATGAAGTTTTAACCTTTTAAGTGTGTCACCAAAGTGGAAAATGTCTTTTCATTAGCCATAGGTCTTTTAATCAAACTATGTGTTTCAAAAAGGGAATTAATGAAGGAGTTAAGGAAAAATGAAAACAGGGCACTCGCCTGGCCAACCCCGTCTCGCCCTGTGGGACAGAGGGAAAACAAGGCATTCGCCCAGCTAACCTTGCCTCGCCTCGCGGGACAGTGGGCTAGCCCGAGCAGCAAAGATGCAGCTTCTCGGCCTCACGTAGCGAAGTATTTCTCGCCCTGCGAACTACCTAAGCAGTAAAGAATTACAGCTCTCTGCCTCGCGATGCGAGACAATTATCGCCTCGTGATGCAGAAGGTCGGTTTGAAATACAGTTCTCTGCCTCGCGAAGCGAGACAATATTCGCCTCGCGATACAGAGGATTTGTATAAGGAGCAAATACAACTCTCAGCCTCGCGACGCGAAACTTCTGTTCGCCCCGCGAGAAAGGAATTTCAAATGAGGTATCATTGCCTTAATTTAGCTAAGCGAATGTACCCTTGCTAAGCGACTTTCACGTTTCAGAAAATGCTAGAAATGAAGTAAGTAGTTCAAATGTTGTTTCAAATCAAATGAGTTTTTAATTGTAAAAGTTTTTTGGTTTACAAAAGTAGTTTTCTAACTCAATCGTAAAGTTTTACGCGTGAAAAACCTAAGTTAAGTCATTAACTTAGAGTTGAAGACAAGGGTTAATTAAGTATGGTATGTGGTGGAACAAGACCATGTACTATACCATTGATGACTTAGTACATCAATGACTTCATTAGACTTAAGTGAATCAACACTTATTTCCTTAATTGAAAATCAAGGATTAATATCTTAGAAAGGCTTAAAGACTCGTCTAAGAGGATTCTCAATATTTATTCATAATGCTTAGGACTTGAGACATAATTCATAAGACGTAAACACAAACAAGAAACGTTTTGGTTTTTTTGAAACAGTAGTTCGATGATGGACCGGTGATTCGGATCCAGGTTAATCATTCAATTGTTTCCGTCTTGTGATAACCGGGATGAGATGGATCCTAAGATTGTGCAGGTATGGGACTGTACAGTGGAAGGACTCCTGAGGCGATGCAGGTATGGGACTGTATAGCTAAGGGAAGGCATATAAGAATTGATTGGTACTACCCATACCAACAAGATTTATCTTCTTTTCAGGAGCTTAGAACATAAGAACTTTATAGTTAAGCGTGTAGAGTAATTATGGGATGGGTGACCTTCTGGGAAGTTTCCTAGAAAGCGTGCGAGTGAGGATAAAACACGCTGAAAAGACTTGTGTTGGTTTGTGGGGACAGTCGACGATTCTGAAAGCAGTCTGGATCATTCCAAAGGAGTCACGAGATATTTATCCGATGGATAAATGTTTTATCCGATGGATAACTGTTTTATAAAACAAAGATGCGTGTGTAGTTTCTAAGGAAGAGAACCTTAGTGAACCTTGAGGTTTATCCAATGGATAGACATTGCTTTATCGCATCTGCTTTGTGTAAGCATTGGCATTTCATGTGCATAGTTGTAAGGCCTTGAGCCTAGGAGTTGAGCTTACACCTTGATGCGGGTGCGAATCTTACGGTGACGATCTTCAATGGTCTTTTTGGGGGTATCAGGGTTGGAAGGGCTGACATGTGACCAGTTGGTGATTCTTCTGTGTCGTGGCAAATCCGTGCAATACACTGATATCCTCTATTAGATGCCGTACTTTTCATGTTTGGTCTAGAGTGTTACCGTAAAGCCAGATACGTGCACGTTACGAATGTTGTAGCATCTTGCTCATGGCTGGTAGAAACCAGAACATGTCCTTCCATTCACTCTCTCCGAATGTTTTGTTAGCTCCATGGAGTAGGGGTCAGAGTAGTACCCAGTGGCATTGGCCTTGAGTCATGTACATTGCACTGCATTGCATGCCTGTTGATGTTTACATTTACTGTTATACATCGTTGTTCTGTTTAGGAATGCATTATATTATACTGTTAACTGTTTAACATGATTTATATTGAGAGTTTTAGTATGCTGTTTAACATGTTGGGTACGCTGTTACCTGGCGAGTCGTCCCGTTTTTACTACTGCTATTTTGTTGTGTTGATGAACGGGAATCTCACCCATATCTGTATGTTTTCTGCTGGTACTTGCTGTTGCTGCTTGAACAGATGGACGCGACGATGGTTCGGTTCAGCAGTCCTTTTGAGTTCGGAGGTGGACTCTTTTGTTGTTTTAGTTTTGTTGTCGGCCAGACTATGTCAGTTTTTGTAGTACCTTTTGGGAGCTATGACTCCTAGTACTTATTGTATTTCTTATGTCAGTTAGACATTAGACTTATGTCTGTATATAGTAATGTTGATGTTTCTGTTTTCCATTTTCTGTTTCTGTATTTATAATACAGTATGTCCTAGTAATGCATGGTGAACCTAAGTTCACTTAATAGTATTATTTATTACCTTTACTAATCCCATTACATCTTTATGAAAAGAAAAGAAAAAGAAAAGTCGTATTTTTCGCATTAATAAATATTATCGTGCTTATAAACGTTCGGGAATGTGACACTCGGGAAAGGGTGTTGCATTATTTGGTATCAGAGCTGGCCGAGTCTTTTTGGGGTTTGTAGGTTATGGTCTGTCTTGTTTGTGTTGTGTTTTCTCTGATTGTCTTTCTGTGTTATTGTTTCTTAGAGAAAACAATGTTGGAGAGGATGATGACTTCGGTCTATCCTTTTGTATTGTTTGTTCTCTGTGTTGTGTTTCTGTGAAGAAGACAAAGAATGTTTATTACTCTCTGAATTATTGTTTCTGAAAGGGAATGATAATGGACCGGGTAGTAATGTTTTTGCTTTCTTGTAAGTTGTCACTCGCAGAGTTCTTCAGGATGAGTATTTTTTCGACGAGTGCCAGACGAGTTGAAAGACATGGAGTTCCTGCAGCTATGTCAAGGAGGAATGTCTGTCAAAGAATATACTAATCGTTTTGAGTCTTTGCTGAAGTTCTCGAGGTATTTCCATCTTCATCCCGATGAGGAGTGGAAGTGCACAAAGTTCGAAGAAGGTTTAAGGGACGAGATTCGAGGAGAGGTGCTACCTCTTGAGGTCAAAGAGTTCTTGGTGTTAGTAGATGAATGCTTCGTACTCGAAGATCTGATGAAGACTCATGAAGGAAGGCAACATCACTCTGGACCGACTAGGTTCCATAAAGGCACCAATGGTTGTGATGATAGATCTCGATGGAAACCGTATTCAAAACAGCAAGGTCAACAACAACGTTCTGTAGGAGGAAGTAGTGGGAGTATTAGTCAATCTGGAAGCACCCCAAAGAAATGCATGAAGTGTGGCAAGAACAATCATGTCACCAGAGGATGCTTGATCAAGGGGATCATGTGCTTCAAGTGTGGGAAGCCAGAGCATACTTCATGCGATTGTGTGCAATCAAAAGCTAGACATTCTGTCCACGATGTGCAATCAGCGAAGCCTAAGGCAATGAGTAGAGTTTATACTAGGGATGATGCTGAGACTTCTGAAAGGGAAGATTTGATTCACGGTCAGATCGTCGTGGAAGGTAGAACCTTATTTGTATCTTTCCTCACCCTTAGATTTGGTAATTTTTACACTTTCTGTAAAGCCTGTTATAACTGCGAAAGTCTGTTTGAACTGTTCTATTTTCTGTAATGGATAGAATGTTTTTGACTGATTTGATCTATTTGCCTCTTTTGCAAATGGATGTGATCATAGGGATGGATTGGTTATCTTGTAACTATATCCTATTAGACGGTGCAAACAAAACCTTGGTTTTCCCTGATTCTTATAATTCTGGATTTTTGGATTGCCAACCAAGTAAACGTTTCTTTGAGAGAGGGAGCTCAACGAATACATGTTACTAACGAGTTTCCGGAAGTCTTTCCTGAAGACGTACCAGGTGTACCGCTAGTTCGAGGCATCGAGTTGTGATCGATCTTGTGCCAGGAACAGGACCAATGTCTATGGCACCGTATCATATGGTACCTGCTGATTTGGAAACCTTGAAGGAACAGTTGCTGGACTTATTGGGAAAACAGTTCGTTAGACCCAGTGTGTCGCCGTAGGGAACGCCTGTGCTATTGGTGAGAAAGAAAGATCGAACATCTCGCTTATATGTGGGTTATCGTCAGTTGAACGACTTCACCATTAAGAACAAGTATCTTCTTCTGAGGATAGATAACTTGATGGATCAGTTGAGGGGAGCGGCAGTTTTCTCCCAGGATGTTTTGCAATCGGGTTGTAACCAGATTCATGTGAAGGCAGAAGATGTACCAAGAACAGCATTTCGGACACGCTATGGGCACTACGAGTACCTTGTAATGGCGTTTGGTATGACGAATACTCCTCTATATTCATGGATAACATGAATAGGATCTTTCGTCCATACCTAGATAAGTTTGTCGTTGTTTCATAGACGACATACTCATCTATTCTCGAAACCAGGAAGTACACGCTGGATATCTTAGTGTGATTCTTCAGGTTCTGAAGGAGAAATAGTTGTATGCAAAGCTGCCCAAGTGTGAGTTTTGGCTCGACGAAGTAAAGTTTTTGGGTCACGTGATTTCAAAAGAAGGATAAAGCGTTTGAATAGACTGAAGCCTGTGAGGAAAGTTTGCAAGGATTAGAGAGAAGGTTGACTACTTCACCTGTGTTAGTGCTGCCTGATCTCAAGGGAACATTTGCGTTCACACTCCTACATATTCCTCAGTGTATTAGACAATTGAGTGAATTGGTAATATGGTGTCCATTGGTCTGGACATTTTCGTATTATTTCACTGAAAGTTTTGTTATTACTATTTCTTGAGTTATAACATAAACAACTTCTTGATACTGGACGTTTCTTGATGAAACTTAATCTACTCACTTTTACTTTTGGTGAAGGTGATCCAGTCTGATTTTTGCCAGACTGTTTATCTTTTGATTCCCAAATTTATTTGAAGGTTCTTATGAAAGAAGGAACTTTATTAGAGTCATGGATGTAAATATGTATTAGCTATGCATTTTTACACTCACGAACCTACTGAAGAATATTTTTGCATACCGGATATTCCTGTATTCATTCCAGATTGGTAAAATTCTTTTGTACACTTTCTTCTAAGACCAAGACCAGGAAGAATTTTCCTTTGTTGTAAAATTTCTTTCCCTAATCTGTTTACGTACGGGGTACAATGTGGACCGTGGGGATGGAGAAATCCTGTTTAGTTTTAAGTCACAAAATTTCGAGGACGAAATTCTTTTAAGGGGGTAGGAATGTAACGACCCGATTTTCATGTTTTCTAATTCTCCAATATTTTAATGTTTATATTTTATTGGAGGGTTTAGAGAGTGAAATAAAATATCCGAGAAGATAGGAATGTTCTACACAACCATAGGAAGCCATGGTTAAGTTTCGGGCAAAAGCTCAAACGGAGCCCAGTCTGCATTTTTCACTGATAGTGGCCTTTTTCTACTATCGAGACCTAATTTGGAATCGTGAACGAGACAGTAAGTCTCGAGATTTTATTCTCTACATCTTCGGTAAAATCTGTCCTGACGTCCGAAAAATAATAATAATATATTATCTTCGGTCATATAATCGAACCATGAGGCGTTTGGAGTCGTAAAGGGATTCAACGACACCCGACAACGGATAAGCTCGATACCACATTATCCCAGGACACTTGGGAGAGTATGCCAGAGTCGTCATGACGATCAGGAAAATCTAGATGCGAAATGACCAAAATGCCCCTAACCTTAGTCATTTGCATTTTTACCATTTTACCCTTTTGGCAAATGACCATTTTGCCCTTAAGTGACTTGTTTTAAGGCTGAACTCAGCCCCATCTAGCCCCTCATTCATGGACAAACAGCCCTCCTTTCACACTCCAACTTCAACCTTGAGAAGCTCCATTGTTGTTCTTGAGAAAAGCTTGGTTTCTTGTTGGAATCACTTAATTCCTTGAGCAATCTTCCTTCATTTTAAGGTAAGATCACTTCTATGATCTCTTAACTTCTTGAATATCTCTTTATTTCAAGATCAAGATCCATTTTCATGAAAATCATTTCTTAGATCCAAAACTTTGAAAATCCATAGGAAATTATAGAAAAATCATTTTGATGTGAGATCAATTTCTTTGAACTCACCTCATCATTCTCTACCTAAACCCAAGTGCTTATGATTCAACTCTCATCATAGCTCAAAAATCACAATATGGCCGAACCCTACATGGTGATGATGAATAGTGTTTTTCATTAATTTTTGATTTTTAACACTTGATTTCATGCTTAGCTTTCCTATGCCTTTGAATCCATGAAATGGAAAACCAAGATCAATTCCTAACCTCTTTACCCTAGGGTGGCTGAAACCCTCTTTGTTAGGATTGTTGAGTTTGGTTTGATTGTTGTTTAATGGTTGATTGTTTGGTTGTTTGTAGTTGGTGACAACTATCACGAGGTTCAACCACCGATCAACCGACTTTGATCCGGGAATCTGCTCTTCAACAGGTATGGGGGGTGAACCACATCACACCAAGATAGTGGTAGTGAAGATGGTTGTTTAAGTTTATGTGTGGGTGAAACCCTTTAGTTTGGGTTCACTTTTAATTGTTAAGTTTTGTTAAGTTCTCTTGAAGAACAAGATTGTCATGATGAGTTTATGCTTTAGTATGTTGTAGTGTGTTTTAGCATGTGTTGATGATGAGATGATTGAATGAAAATCATTTCCATGTGTGTTGAAAAACCTACTTTGATCACTAGATCAAGTATGGACTTTTGTGCTTGATTATGATGCCATGATGTATGATGGACTTCTATGTTTGATTATGATGTAGTAATGTGTATTGTGGTTTATCATAATTGTGTAAGCATTTTGAGCTACATTTGCTTTGTTAATGGAGCACAGTCTCCATTTTTCATTGGAGAAGGCTTGTGGCCTTAGTAAGATGAAATATAAGAACATGTGTTGTTCTTGATCTAGCAAGGTTTTGAAGTAAGAAAAACATGATTTCATAACCTATGTTTTCAAAAAGAAATAAAAGTGATTTTGATCCAAATATCAAATGAAGTTTTAACCTTTTAAGTGTGTCACCAAAGTGGAAAATGTCTTTTGTTTAGCCATAGGTCTTTTAATCAAACTATGTGTTTCAAAAAGAGAATTAATGAAGGAGTTAAGGAAAAATGAAAACAGGCCACTCGCCTGGCCAACCCCGTCTCGCCCAGCGAGACAGAGGGAAAACAAGGCATTCACCCGGCTAACCTTGCCTCGCCTCGCGAGACAGTGGGCTAGCCCGAGCAGCAAAGATGCAGCTTCTCGGCCTCGCGTAGCGAAGTATTTCTCGCCCCGCGAACCGCCTAAGCAGTGAAGAATTACAGCTCTCTGCCTCGCGACGCGAGACAATTATCACCTCGCGATGCAAAAGGTCGGTTTGAAATACAGTTCTCTGCCTCGCGAAGCGAGACAATATTCGCCTCGCGATACAGAGGATTTGTATAAGGAGCAAATACAGCTCTCAGCCTCGCAACGCGAAACTTCTGTTCGCCTCGTGAGAAAGGAATTTCAAATGAGGTATCATTGCCTTAATTTAGCTAAGCGAATGTACCCTCGCTAAGCTACTTTCACGTTTCAGAAAATGCTAGAAATGCAGTAAGTAGTTCAAATGTTATTTCAAATCAAATGAGCTTTTAATTGTAAAAGTTGTTTGATTTACAAAAGGAGTTTCTAACTCAATCGTAAAGTTTTACGCATGAAAAACCTAAGTTAAGTCATTAACTTAGAGTTGAAGACAAGGGTTAATTAAGTATGGTATGTGGTGGAACAAGACCATGTACTATACCATTGATGACTTAGTACATCAATGACTTCATAAGACTTAAGTGAATCAACACTTATTTCCTTAATTGAAAATCAAGGATTAATATCTTAGAAAGGCTTAAAGACTTGTCTAAGAGGATTCTCAATCCTTATTCATAATGCTTAGGACTTGAGACATAATTCATAAGACGTAAACACAAACATGAAACGTTTTGGTTTTTTTGAAATAGTAGTTCGATGATGGACCGGTGATTCGGATCCAGGTTAATCGTTCAATTGTTTCCGTCTTGTGATAACCGGGATGAGATGGATCCTGAGACTGTGCAGGTATGGGACTGTACAGTGGAAGGAATCTTGAGGCTATATAGGTATGGGACTGTATAGCTAAGGGAAGGCATATAAGAATTGATTGGTACTACCCATACCAACAAGATTTATCTTCTTTTCGGGAGCTTAGAACATTATAACTTTATAGTGAAGCGTGCTTGACTTAGAGTAATTATGGGATGGGTGACCTTCTGGGAAGTTTCCTAGAAAGCGTGTGAGTGAGGACAAAACACGCTGAAAAGACTTGTGTTGGTTTGTGGGGGCAGTCGACGATTCTGAAAGCAGTCTGGATCATTCCAAAGGAGTCACGAGATATTTATCCGATGGATAAATGTTTTATCCGATGGATAACTGTTTTATAAAACAAAGATGCGTGTGTAGTTTCTAAGGAAGAGAACCATAGGAAACCTTGAGGTTTATCCAATGCATAGACATTGCTTTATCGCATCTGCTTTGTGTAAGCATTGGCATTTCGTATGCATAGTTGTATGGCCTTGAGCCTAGGAGTTGAGCTTACACCTTGATGCGGGTGCGAATCTTACGATGACGATCTTCAATGGTCTTTTTGGAGGTATCAGGGTTGGAAGGGCTGACATGTGACCAGTTGGTGATTCTTCTGTGTCGTGGCGAATCCGTACAATACACTGATATCCTCTGCTAGATGCCGTACTTTTCATGTTTGGTCGAGAGTGTTACCGTAAAGCCAGATACGTGCACGTTACGAATGTTGTAGCATCTTGCTCATGGCTGGCAGAAACCGGAACATGTCCTCCCATTCACTCTCTCCGAATGTTTTGTTAGCTCCATGGAGTAGGGGTCAGAGTAGTACCTAGTGGCATTAGCATTGAGTCATGTACATTGCACTGCATTGCATGCCTGTTGATGTTTACATTTACTGTTATACATCGCTGTTCTGTTTAAGAATGCATTATATTATACTGTTAACTGTTTAACATGATTTATATTGAGAGTTTTAGTATGCTATTTAACATGTTAGGCACGCTGTTACTTGGTGAGTCGTCCCATTTTTACTACTGCTATTTTGTTGTGTTGATGAACGGGAATCTCACCCATATCTGTATGTTTTCTGCTGGTACTTGCTGTTGCTGCTTGAACAGATGGACACGACGATGGTGCGGTTCAGCAGTCCTTTTGAGTTCGGAGGTGGACTCTTTTGCTGTTTTAGTTTTGTTGTCGGCCAGACTATGTCAGTTTTTGTAGTACCTTTTGGGAGCTATGACTCCTAGTACTTATTGTATTTCTTATGTCAGTTAGACATTAGACTTATGTCTGTATATATTAATGTTGATGTTTCTGTTTTTCGTTTTCTGTTTCTGTATTTATAATACAGTATGTCCTAGTAATGCATGGTGTTCACTTATTAGTATTATTTATTACCTTTACCAATCCCATTACATCTTTATGAAAAGAAAAGAAAAAGAAAATTCGTATTTTCCGCATTAATAAATATTTTCGGTCTTATAAATGTTCAGGAATGTGACACTCGAGAAAGGGTGTTGCACCAATCAGGGTCAAAGTTTTGCGAGTTTCCTGACACGGGCGTGCTAACAGGTAGCACAGTGCAGCTCAGACCGTGCTCCCTTTTGGCACGGGCGTGCCAAAATTAGCACGGGTGTACCAAGCAGCGTCAAGTTTGTCCATTTTCCGACACGGCCATTCTAACAGGTAGCACAGTGCAGCTCAGACCGTGCTCTGTTCAGCACGGGCGTGCCGAATGTGAGCATGGGCGTGCCAACGCTACTGTGACAGATTTCAACGTAAAACTTCTCTCTTTTCTTCTTTTGGTCAACTTAATACCCTTAAAGTTCGAAGTCAACTATTCTAGGCCTCCCTAACACTTTATTAATTTTTATTTGCTAAGGTTGAAGTCTCTTATACTTTTATTTAATTTTTGGGATGTTACACTAAACCTCCCAGAAACTCTATAATAATCCTCATATTATAATCTCTATTTATTTTTTATTTTATTTTTTTAGGATGTTACAAAGGAACTGCGCAGTAAGCACATTCTGTTCGTCAGAATGGAGTGGGAACCGGTGACGGGAGACTCAATGTGGGAGCGTTAAGCTGATAAGCGCCAAAGTTATCCATTTCTGTTCACAGGTATGCAACGGAAATTTCGGGGATGAAATTTTCTATAAGGGGTGGTAATGTAACATCCCGATTTTCTATGACTCTAATCGAGTTGGTTAATCTCGATTAGGGCTTTGGATGCTTGTGTGAATTGTTTTGTGTTAGCTTGAGACCTAGTTGGGAGCTTAGGATTAGGCTTGAACAAGATTGGAAGTGCCTAAGGTGTTAAACGAGAAACTGGGGAAGTCAGGAGTTTGGAACTTCCCAGCTGAGCAGCACGCTCAAGCGTGGGAAGGGAGCATGCTCTAGCATACTAGCGCTCAAGCGTTGGTCTTGTGCACGCTCAACCGTGCTGAGTGCACACGCCAGCTGTCCTGAGTTTTGACGCGTGTGGGACACGTGTAGGATACGTGTTAAGCCAGGGAGAGGACGGAGTGGACGGGGCTCCACGCTCATGCGTGGAAGAGCCAGACGCTCAAGCGTGGGCACGCTCAAGTGTGGAGATGTCCCATGCTTAAGCGTGGACAGCTGATCATGTTGGGTGAGTTTCCTCTTCTCTTCATTTGTTGCACGAAAAACCTAGAGCTTCCAACATTCTATGCAACTAGAGAGAGAGGGAGAGTTGAGTTAGAGAGAGAGATTCAAGTTTGAGGATCTTCGGATCTTTGGATCGAGATTCTAACTACACGGTTGAGTTCGTAATGAAGATTACTACGAATTCGTCCGAACGATTTCTCAATTCGTCAAAGGTAAACTCGAATCCCTAATACGCATTCTTCGTGTTCTTCATAGTTCTTCGAGTCTTTACTTTTCCTCTTTGATCTTTGAGCTTGCCCTAGGGCTAACACTATTATGTATGTGTTTAGGGAAAATTTCATGCTCGTGAGTGTACCTGTTCTTGGAGGTGAGGCCGCGGCTAGGGAGGCTGTTCTTGGAGCTGTTCTTCATGCTCTTGAGTGTGTGGGAGAGCGTACCAGTGTTCACGTGGATTTTCGCGCCGATTGTTCAGGTGGGGAGAAAGAGTATTGCTGCTGTCGGGAAGGCAAGAGTACTGTAGTTGCATTTTCTGCTATGTGTAGGGAAGCCCTAACCCTACTAGTGGTTGAGCCCCGATAAAGTACTTAAACCCTAGGTTCGCATACTTTGGGCTATCGCCGTTAAGTTTGGAAACCCTAGGTCAAAGAATTGCTGATTGAGAATGATCTACTTCGCATAACTGTATGGTGTTGGTTGTTGTTGTTGCTACCTGTATACGTGCCTACATGCTACTTGGTACATGATATGCCTGTTATATATTGTTGTTGATGTTATTGTTGTTGCTGTTATGCTATTTGTGGTGATGTTGTGCTGTGGCGAAATGCCGGTTAGAGTTAAGTTTGGATGTGTGCCGTGTTGTTATCGAGTTGATACCGTGGATGGTGTCGTTGCTGTGTGCTAATTACTTGAGGCTGTGGCCATGTTGTTTGAGCTGTAGCTCGTGTACGCGTGGCGTCGAGGCTGTGGCCATGTTGATGCGGTGGCATCATGCTGTTTCTAATTGATTGTTTATGCGTGAGATCCGGTATTAAGCCCGTTGAGGATGTTTGTTGCATATCATCAGCTGCCAAGTGACGAGGCCGTATGACAGGTAGTATGGGCTGCCAAAGTCATACGAGGTTAGTTGTACCTGAGTGCGGGTACGAAAAGTAGAAAGGGGCGGTCAAGTGAGTGACCTTGGGGATGTTGCCGGTCTCGAGAATAGTTTACAGTGATGGATGAGGTAGCTCCTATCCTGTCATGACGATCTATCCAGTCCGGTTTGCCCGACCAATGCCTAAGCTTTCCACGTTCCATGCTAACGTTCTGAGGCGACCAAGACACCTCGGTTTCGGTGTGGAAGGATGCACTCTTATTGGTCATGGAGAGCGGTTCGGTTTCTTTGACAAACTAACTCCGCTCCGATACAGAACCTGTTCCGGTGTGGAACTAGTTTTGTGAGCTTTCGGCAGACATGCTGCATGGGATTAGTATCCCGGTCTAGAGGATTGATCTGAGAGTGAGACTCATGGAGATGGATGCTTGTTGCATGTGTTGTCTTGGGAGATGTTTGGTTGTGTGCAGTAATTGTTATATGTGCTATAGCTGCTATCCGTTATATGTTATTTTACTGCACTGCTACTATTATTCCGACTTTGCGTATGCTGTATTTCTTATCTCCTTATTGCTTCTTATTTGTCTGTTTTGGTTCATGGTTAGCGTGAAGACGAGGAGCCAGCTGATGGACTCGAGGGCGCACCCTTATATCACATCGGCACTGAGGATGCTGGTGATCGAGATCATCTATCACGATGACCGAGGTTGACATGTGGACCCCTCTACCTTTTTTAAGGTCTACACGGGACCAGTGAGCATACTCTTCCGAGGAGGGGCATCACACAGGGAGGACATCGTGGGACCCTTTAGAGTCATGCAATTCCTACCTTTCCCACGCATGTGGCAGCTGTCGAGGCGTTACGAGCGAGACTACACCTGGGTTGAGCCAGCTTCTTCTTAGGCGACCAGCAGGAGAGGCTTCGTCTACCGAGAATAGCATCGGAGGATGGAGCAATACTTGAGAACCTATCTCAAGCGTAAGGTAGTTGTATCGAGCTCGTCGTCCGAGTATATGCCTTTGGTGACCTATAGGCGTACTCAAGGCGAGGGCCAGGGTAGTTCAGGGTCTCCTCACCATTGATGGTGAAAGCCTGTCAGTGCGTCCAGGTTGTGAGCTGAGAGCTTTATATGTACTTTTGAGTGTGGGACGGGTAGTGCTGGTGAGCTTCGTAGGTTTCCTTTTGCTTTTTAATGTATTTGTTTATCTTACTGTCGCTTTTGATGTACAGTTCATTTGTATATGTACAGTATTACAGTGCCCTACTGATGGGGCTAAGCTATGCATGGTTATATGTATAGTTAGTCTATGGTTGTGTTTACTCTGATATGTTTGTCTATGCTTTATCGTATGCGCTGTTTGTTTTATTATTCTGTTTTCGCAACTCTGTTTGAATAGCACACTATCGATCTAATATGGTTAGACATAGTTAATAATATAAGCTTGAGACTAATGGGATTATCCTACGTAAGTAGGGTCGTCTCAAGAAGAAAAGACTTCGTATCTTAATCCAAATCGAATTCAAATGATTAACAAAACAAAGCTTTTGCGAAATCAGCCCTAAGTCACGTTATGACTTAGAACTTAAGACAAGGATGTTAAATGTGTCATGTAGTGAAACAAGACTACATTTCATGCCCTTGGTGACTAATGTCACAAAGGTACCCATAATGTTTAAATAACAAAGAGTATTCCTAAATACTTGATCAACAAGTGATCATGTCTTAGTAAAGATTGAATTTCTAAGGGAAGGATTACAATTCCTCCTTCATAAGACATGTAGGAAGACAATGAAATAATACACGAACACCAACGTAAACGCCTGTTTCATGATGATGCTTCCTTCAAGAAACATGGAACAATCAAGTAACTTGAGTTACCTTATGAAGCCTAGTGATGGCTAGATTCTGAAGGAGTTACGATATATTGATTGAACAAACCTTTGATCGCATTCACATATGTAGCTCAACATATTGCATATGGTTGTCGGTAAGGCCTGTGAGCCTAGGAGTTGAGCTTACACCTTGTGCGGGTGCGAATATAGTGGTGATGGTCAGTTTGACCTAAGAGACGTTGGGATATGAAACTCTACATGTGGCCAGTTCGTAGCTCTCCTGCACCGTGGTAAATCAAGATCCCAAACCAACGCTCTCAATTGGTGTAGAGTGTCTTTACAAAAATCCAGTATTCATGCGTGGTTACGAACGTTGTAGCACACTTTGCTAAATGGCTGACGCATGTTAAACATGTCCTCGTGATCACTCTCTCCGACATTGGTTTAGCTCCATGGAGTAGGGATTGTGTAATATCATTGCATTGATGGTCCTTACATCATGACATCATCCCACATGACTTAGACTTGTTGTGTTGTGCCGTCTTTATCTACCTTATGTTATGATTGATGAATGGAAATCTCACCTATTACTGTTATTCTTCTGTTATGTTTTTCCTCTACTGTATAAACGACATCGTTTAGGAAGTGAACGATGCCTCCATACATTACGTTGAGTTTCACAGAGGAGACGATGCATGGATAGGGCACACCGACCCCTGGCACATGAAGTACTTGGGAGACGCGTCAGTCACCATCCAGGAGAGCCAGAATGGTTGTTTGTGGTCCACCATCTGCCTACCTCTCCACATGGAGTTGTTGGAACCAAAGTGGTTATGGTCCAAGTAATCCCTTATATTTTGATGATAACAAAGGATTAATTTAAGAAGAACAAATATCTACTGTCGACTAACGATTTATCTTAAGTGTGCAGGATAAATTTCATCAGAGTCCAAAGACTATCTAAAGTCCAAAGACTTTAACTCGTCCAACCTCCAAAGTGGTTTACGTCTTACTCAGACTGGACGATAATAAATGGAATCAATAGGATCTTGTGTCCAAAGACTCTTCCGATAGTGCTTTATTTATTAAGCGCGGATACCTTTGTAAAAGCATTTGAATTTATTATTCTCTGTAAAAAGTTTGTATCCTTCAGTCAAACATTCCTTGTAATACTCGTTCAAACACAAAAGCAAAAGCCAGACTGTACCTGACACATAAAGAAGTTGACCTTCTTCTTTAAGAAAGACAAAAGGCAACTTTCGAGTACAAAGAGGATATGTCAGTCTCGTTTCCAGCTATCAAAACCTGATAGTCTACTTTACTAATCAAAAGCTTCAAAGAGGTTATCAGACTCAACGGACCAAAGCATTTAATGCATGATCAGAACTGATCTTTTTCCATCCGTTGAAGACTGAAGATTGCTCAAAGCCAAAAGGCTATAAATACCTCCACCCCTTGAAGATGCAAGGTTACCGAACTTGAGCAAAATACAAGCATACGAGAAAACACAAGCTATCAAGAGAAAACTCCGCTTACAAGCTTACTCTGTTCTTAAACTTTCATATCACTCTCTGCGTAGAGTATTGTTTCAAGAGTTCTAAGCTTTAGTTTCGAATTCTCACACTTAGTGAGTTAGTAGAACACAATTTTTTTTCAAAACCTTAGTTGGTTGAGCCTGAAGAGGCTTGCTTAGAAAGAATACTTGAGCCTGAAGAGGCTTATCTGTAAAAGAATACTTAGAGAACCTGAAGAGGTTGAGAATACTTGCCTGACGAAGTGTTGAATACTTGTAACAAAGGTTTTTTGTTATAGTGGATAAAGCTCTCAAGTAGAGAGAACTGGACGTAGCTCTTTGGTGAAGAGTGAACCAGGATAATATCTCTGTGTTCTTTTCTCTCCCTTACCTTTGCTTTAGTTTATTATCTAAGTAACTTTCTGGGATTGAATTGCTTTTTGATTGCGCTCTTTGCTTATCTTTATCAAACTAAGTTAGCGTCCAACTAGGTGTTTGGAAGAGCTCTCTTTGGCTTTATACGTGTTATCATCTAACCTTGCGAAAACTATATATCTGCTTGCGAAAAGATTTTAAAATCTTAAGAAACACAATTCAACCCCCTTCTTGTCTTTCAAACAGGTTCCTTCAATTGGTATCAGAGATCAGCCTCTGGGTTGAGCACTTGGCCGTGTAGAGGAAAAGATCGTACAGCAGATATGTCAGGACCAGGTATGCCAAGCGGGAGTCAACCTGTTATGGAAGGCACTTCCATGACCAGACCTTCGTTCTTCAACGGAACCCACTACCTGTACTGGAAGGAAAGATTCAAAGGCTTCATCTTAAGTACAAACTCCGCTCTCTGGGCCAGAATCACAAATGGTCCAAATGTTTGTCTCATCTCTGATGGGACGAACAAAGGAGAAGATGACTGGACTGATGCTGAGCGAGCTAGGATGGAACAAAATCATAAAGCAAGATATGCTTTAATGTGTACTCTCAACCCTGATGAATTCCAGAAGATTCACGCATGTGAATCAGCTAAGCAAAGATGGGACACCTTGTCAAATCTCCATGAGGGGACAACCAAGGTGAAAGACTCTAAAATCATCATGATGGTTGGCCAGTATGAACTATTCACCATGGCTGAAGGAGAGTCCATCTTGGACATAATGGGTCGTTTTCAGACGATCATTAGTAATCTAAAGTCTCTTGGTAAAGTCTACACCACCAAGGAGAATGTCACCAAAATTCTTAGTAGCCTGCCTAGGAAATGGAGACCACTCGTTACTGCAATCACCCAGGCCAAAGATCTCTCTACTTTGACTCTGGATGATCTGGTTGGAACGCTTCAAGTTCATGAGCAGGAGCTTGATCTTGACAATCCTGGAAAGAAAAATAAAGGGATTGCCTTGAAAGCTCATAAGTCCAACAACTCAAAAGCTCTAAAAGTTGATGAGTCCAGTGGTGATGTTGATCAGTCTGATGATGATGCATCAGACGACGACGAGCTATCTTTCATCTCCAAAAAAAATTCAAAATATATGGAGAAAGAAAAATAGAATGAAAAGGAGGCCATTCCAAAAGAAAAACTTCAAAGATCAAGCTGAACCCAAAAACAAAATTCAGCTAGTCTGTTTCAAGTGCAACAAACCAGGTCACTTCAAAGTTGATTGTCCTACGTTAAAGGACAAAAAGAAGTTCTTCAAAAAGAAGAAAAAGAACTTCATGGCGACTTGGGAGGATCTAAACTCGTCTGAAGAAGAAGAGGAAGAAGAAACAAATGAGGAGGCTAACTTATGCCTTTGGTCCAATGACCAAAACGAAGACTCTTCGGATGATGAACAAATTGTTGTTCCCGAAGAAAGAATCCAGGAAGCTACCTCTAAAAGAGGATGGAATGTTCCACCCATCTTTAAGGGAACAGACTATCCTTATTGGAAATCAATTTTCCAAATATACGTCCAAGCTCAAAATTATGAGTTATGGAATGTATTCACAAATGGAGATCATTGTCCAACGGTTACCCTTGAGGACGGATCAACAGCGTCCAAACCCGAAGCAGAATGAACGAGTGAGGATATCAAACGGTATTCGCTAAATGCTCATGCCAGCTGGTGCCTTATCAACGCTCTTGATAGACCAAGACTGGACATGGTCTTGCAATTCCAAATAGCAAAGGAAAAGTTGGATGCTTTGGAACAAATGTTTAGTCCAAGGAGTCTGTCTGCCTCAAACTTCTGTTTGATGGCAAAAACTTCATCGAACGCTGAATCGGAAGAAGATGAGGTATCTGTTTTTGACTCTCTTCAAGAAGCATATGATGAATTGCTTAATGATTCCTCTTTATTGCATCATCAATACATTATGCTTAAAAGAAAATTTTCAAAAGTTAATAAAGAGTTGAAAGAGTCCAACAAACAAAATGAGCAGCTTGTTGAAGAAAACAATAAGCTGAAAGCTAAGAATGTCAGTCTAACTGACAAACTCACCTCTGGGTCCAGTGAACCTCACGAGGTAACTAGACTGAAACAAGAGGTATCTGACCTAACCAAAAGCATATAAGCATGTTGGAGGTTCAGAGAAGCTAGACCTGATATTGAGGTATTTAAGATCACCTCACGATAAGTCTAGCCTAGGCTATGACTCTGAGAAACAAGGAGCTTCTCAGAAAATATCAAGGTCAAATAAACATCATAAGGCTTTTTCATCTTATGGAAAACAAAAAGAAAATAAACTGCAAGCATCCAATACTTATTGTAAAATCTGTGGAAAGAGTGGTCACATCTCTTCAAAATGCATATACAAAAAGCAAACCAAAATGCATGGACGAAGACCGCAAACTAACCCAAAAGGACCCAAGTCTATCTGGGTACCTAAGAACATGATAATCCCGGTTGCAGATCTGCTTAGCAACACAAAAAAGACCCCAGTCCTGGTACTTGGACAGTGGATGCTCACGTCACATGACGGGAGAAAAGTAAGTGTATTTTCCAAGAACTACGTGACAAGACTGGTGGATGGGTCACCTTTGGAGGCAACTAGAAAGGAAAGATAGTAGGAATTGGTAAGATTGGTAAGCATCCTCTTCCCTCTATTGATAATGTTCTTCTGGTTGAAGGATTAAAACACAACTTGCTTAGCATAAGTCAAGTATGTGATAGTGAGTCTAATGTTTCCTTCAATAAAGGTGAATGTATAGTCAAGAACCCTGAAGGGTCCATCTTATTCACTGTCAAGAGGCAAAATAATCTGTATAAGATTAAATTGGGGGAACTCTCAAATCAGAGTGTATCATGCCTAGTGTCTGTTGAAAATGAGCGATGGATCTGGCACAAAAGACTTGGTCATGCAAGTCTGAGATTAATCTCAAGATTAAACAAGCATAAACTCGTAAGAGGTTTACCAAAGATCGTGTATAGATCGGACGCTCTCTGTGACGCATGTCAAAAAGGAAAACAAGTTAAGAACTCTTTTGAGTCCAAGAACATTGTTAGTACTTCAAGACCACTAGAATTGTTGCATCTTGATTTTTTTGGTCCAACAAGGACTGCTTCTGTCAGTGGTAAGAAATATGGGCTTGTCATAGTAGACGACTATACTAGATGGACATGGGTTAAGTTCCTTGCTCACAAGGATGAGTCTATCAAGGTCTTTACTGTATTCTGTTAGCGCGTCCAGAATGAAAAAGGCATTATTGGGGTAAGCCCTAGTGGCCAATCTATTTTGAATAGATAATCATTTGTATCATGACTTTGATCATATATTTGATATATGTATAAGGCATTTATTTATTATGTTATATTTTATGATCATATTTATAGCATAATAAAGTCCTTAGAATAGGTAGTTCATTTATAGCTTCCGCCTGGTTCGTCCCCGAACCACATCGTACTGGGAGAGGTCCACTCTGAGGCTGTGCAGGTATGAGACTGTACAGTTGAAGGAAGGCTTATAAGAATTGATTGGTACTACCTATACCAACAAGATGCATCTTCTTTTCGGGAGCTCAGAACATAAGAACTTCATAGTTAAGCGTGCTTGACTTGGAGCACTTGTGGGATGGGTATGTGAGTGAGGACAAAGCACGCTGAAAAGACCCGTGTTGGTATGTGAGGACAGTCGACAATCTTGAAAGCAGTACGGGCCGTTACAACAATGGTATCAGAGCGTCTGGTCGTAGTTTGCCATGTATCCTAGGATGTTTGCCTTGTTTGATAACATGTTTATTGCTTTTGAATGTGATTCAATAGAATGCATGTTATCCCTCTGCGTGTGACTTTTAAAATTGTTTTAAACTTTCACTGTGCAATTCACGTTCCTTTTAAAACTGATGTTTAAAATTTGTTGTAAATATCACTATGCGCAATTATCCAATTTGAAGTTTAAAGTTGGTCACTGTGCGCAATGATATAAATTGCGCAGCGTATATTTTGACAATAAATTGGTTTCAAATTTTTATTTATTTTTGAAATCAATTGGAGATCATGTCTATGATTTGATTTCAAATTTATTTCATTTCAAATTTATTTATTTATTTTTGTAATCAATTGGAGATCCTGTGTATGATTAGATTTCAAATTTGTTTATTTATTTTTGAAATCAATTGGAGATCATGTGTATGATTTTTCCTTTTAATAAATTGTTTATTAAATGTGAGGTGTGTAATTATGGCCTTAGATTGTGGTGTTATTTATTTTATAAATACGGCCCGTGTGTCGTGACATTTATTTTATTTATTTTATTTTAAATTTTGTAAATTTCTCGGGATGACATGGAGACAACACCAAATCATGACGCCAATGAGAGGAACTTTAGAAGTTTGCTCGAGGGTCAAAAATTGTAATAATTAGTTTTAATTATTGCACATTAGGAGGCCATAATCAAAATACCTTTTATATGTCTTGTATGTTTATGTATGTGATGCATGAAATGTATGAGATATATGATTTAAATTTGGAATTTAAATTGTATGATAGCATGTATATCATTTTATGCCTAATATGTTTTGAATGTATGTAAGCTAGTATGCCATGTATGCTATGAGAGACGTTTATATGATAAATAAGCTGGTGAGATCACTTAATTATTAAATTCTCTCAATAAATTAAGTTATTAAATGCCTCCTAATGCATGGCACTCGTTAAGGCCAGAATCATTTAAGTGTGGGTCATGCCACAGCTGAGTACCTTAATATATTCCGGTGAGGGGCGAAAGGTGAAAGAACCTACTGCCAACCATTAGGTTGAACTTAAGTAAGTGTATTCAATAGGATTGAAACGGCTTAGATGCATAGGGTTGGGCATTAATCCATATGATGGATTAGAATAAGGAGTTATTCACCCAACTGGTCCAAAAATTACATTGGGTGTAAATGGAAAGGAGTTTCCTACCTAAGTAGCTGAGTTCTGGGCGATCAGTGTAACGTCCCAATTTTCACATTTCACAATTCTTTAGTATTTAAACGTTTGTATTTTATAGGAGGGTTTAGAGAACGAAATAAAATATTCTGAGAACATAGGCATGCCTTACACAACCATAGGAAGCCATGGTTAAGTTTTGGGCGAAAGCTCAAACGGAGCCCGGTCTGCGTTTTTCACGGATAGTAGTCTTTTTCTACTATCAAGACCTAATTTCGACTCGTGAATGAAACAGTGAGGTTTTATATTTTATTTCCAACAATATTGGTTATTTTGAAAATATTCAAAATAAATAAGTCGTCATACGACTTTCTTGGGCGAAAACCTAAATCGGGTGAAGAACAGAGCTGAATACGAGATTTCAATGACCCGCTACGGATAAGATTGAAGTCACATGGTGTGCTATGACTCATCAGTGACTCATCAGTGTAATGATTACGTTTAAAAAATATCTGGACGTGAAATGACTAAAATGCCTTTGACCCTTTTCATAATTACCATTTGCCCTTGAATGAAAAGGTCGTTTTGCCCTTGAGAATTTATGGAATAACCATTCTGATCCTGTGACTCACCATGTCATCATTACCTTTCTAGAAATATCTAGATATTTATAGGGGAAATGACATTTACGCCCTTAGTCTTTTAAGGAATTAACGAATTACCAAATTACCCTTTTGGTTATTTACAAGTTTGCCATGACGTCAAAATATATATTTCTCTCTTTCTCTCTCTTGGCCATTTCGGCCATCACTCTTTCTCTCTCTTCTCTCTCTTGTTCTTCATCTTCTCTCACTTGTTCTTCCAAGTTCATAGAGTTCTTCATATGTTCTTCACATTTTTCTTCATTTTGATCTTGAAACTTGAAAGTTTTTGGTGAAATCAAGTTGTTTCTCTTCAAGACTTTGAATCTAGGAGGTATTAACTCCATCCTAGCTTTCTTAATCTCTCTATTTCATCTCTTGAATCTCTTGATTCATGAAGATCCAACTTTGATCCATAAACTTTGAAAATTCATAAAAAAGTGTAGAAAAATCCTTTTGATACCAAATCAATTTCTATGATCTAGTTTCATCATTCTCTTTAATTATCCAAGGGCATGAAATCAAATAAGTTTTCTAGCCATATCTTCTTAAAGTGGCCGAAATCTTCATGGTAAGAAAGGATGAGTTTTTGACTCAAGTTTTGAGTAATAAGACTTAATCTAGTGTTGTGTGTACTTGAGGATCATGGATCCAAGAGTTGGAAACCAAATGAGCTTGCTAGCTCATATGGGTTTTCTTGGCCGAAACCTCCATGTGTTGGTGGATGGGATTTTGGTTCAAGTTTTGGAGTAATAGGCTTTGATCTAGCCTTAGCACACCTAGTTAGGATGGAATCCAAGAGATAGGAATTTTTGGACATCCCTAGCTATTTTTATAGCTCCATGGCCGAATCCTATATAGGTAGGAATAGGAAGATTTGTGTTATGTAATATTGATGTTTGGATTGATTATGTGTATGTAGTTGTGATTGGTTGATCGGACGAGGAATCGGGAGGTTTCGCGAGCCGATCGGACGACTTTTGATCGGAGAATAGCTCGGAGGATAACTACAACGGGTAAGGGGAGTTTGCCTGAGGGATTTTACGATAACTATATGTTATCCGTGATTGATTTGTGTAGCTCTGTTGGAGCTTCGTTGTGATTGTAATAATGATCTATGCTTTAGTATGCTTTACTATGTTTTAGCATATGTTGATGATGATGTATGCTTGGATGGAAAATGTTTTCATGTATTTTGAAAACCATACTTTGATCTCTAGATCAAGTAAGGATTTTTATGCTTGATTATGATTGAATGATGCATGATTATTGTTCATCATTATATTGTGAGCTTTTGAGCTATAACTTGTCAAATAGGTGAAGCAAAATCTTCACATCCCATTGAGGGAGCATTCGGCCATGACCAAAGAAAAAGGAAGAACACTTGTTGTTCTTGAACATTTAAAATTCTTAAAGTAAGAAATTGTTTTAATAACTTATGTTTTTCAAAGAAAAACCATAAGTGATTTTGATCCAAAGATCAAACAAAGTTTAAATCTCAAAGTGTATTCACCAAAGTGAAACATGTTTTATGCCTTATTCTTAGTTCATCTAGTTAATCAAGTAACTTAAAAGTGGATTAATGAAAAGTTTCATGAGAATCAATATAGTTCCATAAAGCTTTTCTTTAACAAGGTGAATGTCTTGTTTCAAGGCAATTTTCGCTAAGCAAATCCAATTTCGCTGGGCGAAAACAGAGAAAATACAAGTTAGGCATCACTGCCTCCTTTTCGCTAAGGTAAATAATCTTCGCTAAGCGAATGAAGTGAATTTCACTGAGCGAGCCATTTCTCGCCCAGCGATACAAGGGAGTTTTCAAAGAGGTATTACTGCCTCATTTTCGCTAAGCGAATTTAACTCCGCTAAGCTAATTTCATGGTTCAGAAAATGCTAAAAATAGAGTAATTAATTCAAATGTTGTTTCAAATCAAATGAGTTTTCAATTGTAAAAGTTGTTTGGTTTACAAAAGGAGTTTTCTAACTCAATCGTAAAGTTTTACGCGTGAAAAACCTAAGTTAAGTAATTAACTTAGAGTTAAAGACAAGGGTTAATTAAGTATGGTATGTGGTGGAACAAGACCATGTACTATACATTGACGACTTAGTACATCAATGACTTCATAAGACTTAAGTGAATCAACACTTACTTCCCTAATTGAAAATCAAGGATTAATACCTTAGAAAGGCTTAAAGACTCATCTAAGAGGATTCTCAATCCTTATTCATAATGCTTAGGACTTGAGACTTAATTCATAAGACGTAAACACAAACATGAAACATTTTGATTTTTGAAACAGTAGTTCGATGACGGACCGATGATTCGGATCCAGGTTAATCGTTCAATTGTTTCCGTCTTGCGATAACTGGAATGAGAGAGATCCTTAGACTGTGCAGGTATGGGACTGTACAGTGGAAGGAATCCTGAGGCTATGCAAGTATGGGACTGTATAGTTAAGGGAAGGCATATAAGAATTGATTGGTACTACCCATTCCAACAAGATTTATCTTCTCTTCGAGAGCTTAGAACATAAGAACTTTATAGTTAAGCGTGCTTGACTTGGAGTAATTGTGAGATGGGTGACCTTCTGGGAAGTTTCCTAGAAAGCGTGTGAGTGAGGACAAAGCATGCTGAAAAGACTTGTGTTGGTTTGTGGGGACAGTCGGCTATTCCGAAAGCAGCCCGGATCATTCCAAAGGAATCACAAGATAATTATTCGATGGATAAATGTTTTAGATAAATGTTTTATAAATACAAAGACGTGTATAGTTGCTAAGAAAGAGAACCTTAGAGAACCTTGAGGTTTATCCAATGGATAGATATTGCTTTATCACATCTGCTTTGTGTAAGCATTGGCATTTCATGTGCATATTTGTAAGGCCTTGAGCCTAGGAGTTGAGCTTACACCTTGATGCGGGTGCAAATCTTACGGTGACAATCTTCAATGGTCTTTTTGGAGGTATTAGGGTTGGAAGGGCTGACATGTGACCAGTTGGTGATTCTTCTGTATCGTGGCGAATCCGAGCAATACACTGATATCCTCTACTAGATGCCGTACTTTTCATGTTTGGTCGAGAGTGTTTCCGTAAAGCCAGATACGCGCACGTTACGAATGTTGTAGCATCTTGCTCATGGCTGGCAATAACCGGAACATGTCCTCCCATTCACTCTCTCCGACTGTTTGTTAGCTCCATGGAGTAGGGGTCAGAGTTTTATCCTTGTGGCATATGGCTGTTGATGATTACATTTGCTTAGTGTACATCACCATTTTGCTTTCAAGATGTGTTATGCTGTTAATTGATAAATATGATATATTGCGATTTATGGTATACATGTTGGATATGTTGTTACCTAGTGTGTTGCCCTGTGTTACTTCTGTTGTTATGCTGTGTTGATACTACATATGTTCATATGCTATTTTGTGTGTCGTGCATGTAGTTATCGCGTTTAAATCCATATATTGGTTACTCACCTTTGCCTGTACATGTTGGACACCCTGTTGTGTTTTTGGATACGTGTACAGATACTTCTCAATGGTCTTTTGGGTCACTTCAGGACCCTATAGCTTGTGTTTCTCGATGCCGAAGACAAACATGTGTGGACTGTCGACGACGAGACCCAGTCTCAGTGGTATGATGCATACTAGGTAGTAGACTCTATTGTCCGTGGAGTTCTTTTATCAAACCAGCTCTTAGGATTTTTAATGTATAATGTTGAGAAAGTTGGTGTATGTGGTTTTGAAAACCTCTGTATAGTTTTGAACTTCTGTATGAAAGACAATTTCAAGAAAACTTTTATGTGATGGTTTAAGGTTTGTGAATAGACCCAGTTATGTGTATTGTCAAGAATGGTGTGATTTTATTATTATGATGTGTATATCACTTTCTGAATTATTAAGCCGAAAACTTTTTACACCCGAGTTTTCTGACTTAAAGTAAATTATTCTTTTTCCGAAAGTAACCAGAAATTATCTTTTAAATTTAATTCCGTACGTGTTCTTCATGTAATACCCAAGGGGGGGTGTTACAATCAGCCACAGCTAACTCAGAATGAGGTGAAATATGGATCTTGGTCCTACTAGAAAATCTTTCAATGGGATTTTCTGAGTTAATGATGAGGGTCATTGATTTGAGTAAAATAGTGGGAGCGTATTTAATAAAAGACCTATTAAATATGTTTTAATCATGATACTTATATTCTGTATGTTTCTGTATTAAATAACTATGGCTACAAACACAACTATAATTTTATTGTTGCGATACATCCTTGAGAAGGATGAGTTATTCGGAATTAATTTTCTGGATCAGTACATATTTTGAGGATTGTCCTCAAGTACGAGAAAAGAACTACATGTTCTCAAGCAATTAATTCTCAAGCAATTTGTTGCTACTGCCATAAGGGTCGAAAGGGATGCTTAATAGAAGCATCAAGTCGATGCCATTGGTGTACGACATCTCATGCTTGCAATCATAGAGACGTATAATATGATCATGCACCTTATGATGCTCTAACAAGAGCTAGCAAGGCATAAGAGGTATTAGAAAAAGTAAAAAGACAAGAAAGGAAGTATGACTTCCTATTTAGGCATATTTTTTATAAAAGTCAACATATCTACTCCAACATTATGGGTATTGGATATCGCATATGGATCTCACATTAATGTGAAGGATCAAAGGGAGTAGGACATTGACTAATAGGTAAAGGTCTACCCTATGAGTGGAGATGAAGCAAAAAATGTTATATTGACTATAGGAATTTGAATTTAGCGTTAGGTAAAGTTCTACTCTATGAGTGGCAATGGAGCAAAAGTTGCTACATTAACCATAAGAGTTTGAATTTGCCTTATGGGCATTAATAGAAGTAAATAACTGTTATTTTATTCCAGTTGATAATAGAAACATCATTTCTATATCTTGTATAGACAAGAAAGAATTTTAAATTGTAATAAATGGACAATTGTTGTTCCATTTATTCAACTGATGTCTTCTGTGCTTGTATTCATGTGAGATATGGACTTTGTGTCCTTGATCTCGATATGCCCATCTATAACATAAATGCGAATAGGGTCAAACCAAGTGATTTGGACCCTCTATGTCTTTAAGCAATATCTTTAGACCATATAAGTAAGAAACACATTTCCAAGCTCCACTAATTTGGACTCTTGGACTCATCCAATTATGAATTGTTTGAGGTCTGTGAATCTTACTTGTTTGGAAAGATGACTAAGCTCCATTCACTAGTAAGGTGGAAGGGTTGGTAATCTTTTGGCATGATACATTGTGATGTATGAGGGCCTCTAAACAAGTTTGCTAGAAGACAAGTTTCCGTACTTCGTCTCGTTTATTGATAACTTCAGTGAAGATGGATTTGTGTAAGACACAAGTCAGAAATCTTTGAAATGTTCAAAGAATTCAAGAACGAAGTGGAGAACTAATTTTGGAAAAGTATTAAGATCATGCGATCAGATCGTGGTGATAAGTACTTAAGCCAATTGTTTGATGACTATCTGAAGGAGTGTGAGATTATATCTCAACTCACTCCTCCTAGAACACCATAATGGAATGATGTGTCCGAGAGGAGAAAATCGAACCTTGTTGGACATGGTACGATCTATGATGAGTCAATCAGACTTCTCTGACTCTTTCATGGGATATGCTTTACATACAACAGCTTTCACACCTAATCGTGTTCCATCTAAGACAGCTGAAAGACACCATATGAGATATGGACTGGTATGCGACCAAGTATGTCTTTCATTAAGATTTGGGGTGTCAAAATTTATAGAAACGTTTGGTTTCAGATAAACTTTGACCCAAGTCGGACAAATGTATCTTTGTGGGGTATCCTAGAGAAACAAACGGACGCTATTTCTACAACACCTCCGAGGACAAAATATTTGTCGCTAGGACTGGAGTGTTCCTTGAGAAGGAACACATCTCCAAGGGAGACAGTGGGAGGAATTTAGAACTTGGATAAATCCAAGTACCACAGAGTACTGACCCGCCTGTAATGGAACAAGAACCGGTTCCACAAGATGTTGTGGTCCAACCACCAGTTCAAATAACACAAGACTCGCGTAAGTCAAATAGGACATGTCATCAACCTAAGAGATCTGGAATACTCCTAACTCAAGAAGGTGATGAACCGCTCATGGATCATGATGAGCTTGTGACTTACCAGGAAGCCGTCATTGGCCTAGATTCTGAGAAGTGTCTAGGAGCCATGGGATCCAAAGTAGAATCCATGTACACCAACCAGGTATGGACCTTAGTTGAGTCACCTGAAAGGGGTAAAACCCATAAAGTGCAAGTGGGTCTTCAACATGAAGACTATCATGGATGGGAAGTTGAATACCTTCAAGGCGCGACTGATTGCGAAAGGTTTCAAGCAAATTCATAGTATGACTATGATGAGACCTTTTGTCCAGTTGCATTGATTCAGATCCCACTTGCTATTGCTTCATAGTATGACTATGAGATCTGGCAAATGAATGTCAAAACAGCATTCCTTGACAAGGAAATCTTCTCGAGGATGTGTACATGACACAACCTGAGAGTTTTGTCTATTCAGAGAATGCTGGAAAGGTTTTGCAACTTGCAAACATCTATTTATGGATTAAAGCAAACTTCCAGAAGTTGGAATCTTCGTCTTGATGTAAACTGTAAGACAAGTTTGGATTCATCAAGAACAAGGATGGATCTTGTGTGTACAAGAAGGTTAGTGGGAGCATAATTATTTTTCCTCGTATTGTATGTGTACGACATACTACTTATGGAAACAATATTCCTACACCACAAAATGTGAAAACATGGTTAAGGAATTATTTTTCAATGAAGGACTTAGGCGAAACGTCCTATGCATTAAGAATCAGGATCTATGGAGATAGATTGCTGAAATTGTTAGGCCTTAGTCAAAGGTATATAAATGGACAAGTGCTTGGGCGCTTTAAATGTGCATGATTCCAAAAGGGTATCTTGCCTATGATACGTGGCGTATACCTGTCCAAGGGACAGTCCCTGTTACATCAGATGTAGACGGAACGCATGAATAAGATTCTATATGCTTCGGCAATTAAATCTGTTATGCATGCCATGATATGTACTCGAACAAATGTCTCTATGCTTCGAGCATGATGAGAAGATACCAATCCAATCCCAGTGAGGGTCACTGGACCGAAGTCAAGAATGTCCTTAAGTACTTGAGAAGAACTAAGGATTCATTCTTGATCTAAAATGGTGAGGAAGAGCTCATAGTAATGAATTACACTGATGCTAGATTCCAAACCGACAAGGATAACTTTAGATCGCAATCTGGTTTTGTGTTTTGCCATAATGGTGGCACTGTGAGCTTGAAAAGGTTCCAAGAATGAGACAGTTGCTGATTTTATAACAGAGGCCGAGTATATAGTTGCCTTAAATACAGATTTAAAGGTCGTTTGGATCAGAAAGTTCATTTATGAACTAATCGAAGTTCCTAACTTTGCGAACTCCATTGATCTCGTTACGATGATGATGGAGTAATCGCCTAAGCTAAGGAAACTTGATCTCACCAGTGATCCGAAACATATACTTAGGTGCTTCCATCTCATTCGATAGGTGATCGATAGAGGAGATATGAAGATGTGCAGACTGACAACACTAAACAATCCACTATTGGAGTCTCTTGCTTAGTGGTAGCATGACACTCACACTAGACCGATGGGTGCTATATAGATGCCTGATTGGCTCTAGTGCTAGTGGGAGATTGTTGGGGTAAGCCTTAGTGGCCAATCTATTTTGAATAGATAATCATTTGTATCATGACTTTGATCATATATTTGATCTATGTATAAGGCATTTATTTATTATGTTATATTTTATGATCATATTTATAGCATAAAAAAGTCCTTAGAATAGGTAGTTCATTTAATGGAACGTCAAGTATGACTTGATCGTGAGATCCTATTAAATTATAGAACACTCTATTCTTAAATATCCATAGTCAAGTATTATTATTAATAAGGACAATAATAATACATTGAGACTATTATGTGAGTGTACTGATGACTACATATCACGGGTCATAGATATAAGATATCAAGTCTTCACATAGGTATAAATATTAGTGGAATATTTATACTGGAGTGATCCGCTATGAGAACGCTGCATAATAGTTATGTAAGTGTCATAAGCGATTCTCATAGTGACCATAGTCAAGTAGTCCTTCGACTTGAAGTCACTACAATTCCTAACATATGTAGTTGTAGGCTTTAATACTATTAAACGTTGTCTGTAACAGGACAACTATAAAGATAGTTATTGGGTCTGCAATGAAACATGTTGAGGAATGTGAGTGATGTAGATAGGATTCGTCCCTCCTACGTAACAGGAGTAATGTCTATAGGCCTTTTGATGATATGCGACATAGAAATGCATGGCCATGCTAAGGTGGGATAATATGAGATATTGGGCCCACATGATCATACGTAAATTATTAGATCAAGAAATAAATAATTGGACTTAATAAGGATGACACATTTATGCCTTGTGTTCAATTAAGACATTGAGACGAAAGGACGTTGACTTCACATTATATATGGTTACAACAAGGTTTTAATTGTATCACCAATATTCTAATTAATTGGATAGTAATGATGTATTGCTAGATGCCGCTCATTGTTTATAATATTAATTGATTATTAATATGATTAATAATAATTAATATTATTGCCAATTAATTGAGAACCTATAGGGTCACACGCATAGAGCAAATATTCAGAGAATTAATTTAATTGATTAATTAAATATGATTTAATTAATAATTAAATGGGATTGATTTAATTAATTAATTAAATATGATTTAATTAATAATTAAATGAGGATAAGTTTAATTGATTAATTAAATATGATTTAATTAATAATTAAAATTGGGCCTATAGCGTACAGTAGCCCAAGTGGGTTAGGTTAAGTGAGTGATAGCAATTAGTAAGTTGTGCATGTCACTTAAGCTAGAGACAACACATAGAACTCATAACGGCCGCTGTATACCCTTGACAGGCATGCCCTCTTTTCTCTCTGTGTGTCGTGCCTCTCCCAATCCTGATAGCTAGCACTACGCTATCCCTGACGTTGGTTTGCTCGCATGGACTGAGTAGAGGTATTACTACTTTGCAATACTGGTGATAGAGAAGCCTTTTCTTATGATGGTTATAGCTGGATTGTTATCTTAATCTCGCGATCCGAGATTCGTTAACCGTTGGATCGGGCTGATTTTCGGACAGCAGGTTTGTGACATGTGGCTCTACATCTTCACCGTTCAGTTTTACGATATAAGGTCTGGAGCAAAAGTTATGAGTATCACAAGTATCAGCGTTTTTGGCTAACCAGTGTTGTTGGCGCACTCACAGTGTTCGCGGTAAAGCTACGCTTCAAGAGGTAAACACTTTATCCTTGTGATTCATGTGCAATACGTGGTCCTTTCGTAAAGGGGTTTTCCCGCTCAAGAGGTTTTTGAAAATTGTTTTTGAAAATTATCCCTCTTGAAATCCCAACAGGCATATCTATAAGCTCAATCAGAAGTGATCATGGAGGCCAATTTGAAAATGAGCTTTTCCAAAGGTTCTATGATGAAAGTGGTATTCATCACAATTTCTCTGCCCCTAGAACACCACAACAGAATGGTGTTGTTGAGAGAAAGAACCGATCTCTTCAAGAAATGGCTAGGGCAATGCTTAGTCATAATTCTGTCCCTAAGCACTTATGGGCTGAGGCTATAAATACTGCCTGCTACATTCAAAACAGAATATACATAAGACCAATCTTGAATAAGACTCCTTATGAATTGTGGAAAAGACGCAAACCCAACATTTCTTATTTCCACCCCTTCGGATGTCAATGTTTTATTTTAAATACTAAGGATCAACTTGGTAAGTTTGATGCCAAAGTAGATAATGGAATGTTGTTAGGATACTCTGAAACGTCCAAAGCTTTTAGAGTCTATAACTCTAGAACATTGATTGTTGAAGAATCCATCCATGTTAAGTTTGATGACAAACAGCCTGATAAGAGATTATCATAGCTAGATGATTCTTTTGCAGATCTAAATCTGAATGATACAGAAGATCGTCCAATGCTTAATAAAGACGAAGTATCAAACGCAACTCAGGACGCTTCATCGTCTCATCAAGTTGTCAACACCCTTCGTTCGTGGCAATTCAGGACTTATCACCCTGAGGATCAAATCATTGGCAAACCAAATGATAGAGTCCGGACAAGGTCAACCTTCAGAGAGCAAGCTGACTCAGCCTTCATCTTTGAAATGAAGCCAAAGTCTGTGGACGAAGCCTTAATGGATGATTGTTGGATCCTCTCTATGCAAGAAGAGCTCAACCAGTTTCAACGTAGTGACATTTGGACGCTGGTCTCCTTGCCTAAAGATAAGTCTGTCATTGGAACCAAGTAGGTCTAGCGCAACAAGCTGGACGAGGATGGCAAAGTTGTAAGGAATAAAGCAACGTTAGTTGCTCAAGGCTATTCTCAAGAGGAAGGTATTGACTACACTGAAACTTTTGCTCCAGTAGCTAGATTAGAAGCCATATGCATTTTACTTTCATATGCTGCACATCATAACATTATGCTTTATCAAATGGATGTAAAAAGTGCTTTCTTAAATGGTTTCATTAATGAAGAAATATATGTTGTTCAACCACCTGGTTTTGAAGATCAAAACCGTCCTGACCATGTATATAACCTTAATAAAGCTTATATGGACTCAAACAAGCTCCTAGAGCTTGGTATGAGAGACTCGGCACTTTCCTAATGAAGAATGGTTTCTTAAGAGGAAAAGTGAACACAACTCTGTTTAGAAAAACAAATAAAAAGGATTTTATTGTTGCTCAAATTTACGTTGATGATATTATATTTGATGCAACTAATGAATCTCTTTGTCAAGATTTTTCTGACTTAATGCAAAGGGAATTTGAAATGAGCATGATGGGAGAACTAAAATTCTTCCTCGGACTTCAAGTAAAACAAAAATCAGACGGAGTATACGTTCATCAAACGAAGTACACAAAGGAGCTTCTGAAACGCTTCAAGTTGGACGATTGCAAACCAATGAACACTCCAATGCATCCAACTTCCGTGCTAAACAAGGATGATAAAGATAAAAAGGTAGACCAAAAGGTATATAGAGGTATGATTGGTTCCCTCTTATATCTAACCGCGTCAAGACCAGATATCATGTTTAGCGTCTGTTTATGTGCTCGATTTCAATCTGATCCAAGAGAGCCTCATCTCTCAACAGTAAAGAGAATCTTTAGATATCTCAAAAGTTCTACTAATCTGGGTCTGTTGTATAAGAAATTTGATGAATACAGATTAGTTGGATTCTGTGATGCTGACTATGCTGGAGACAGAATAGAAAGAAAAAGAACCAGTGGAGGTTGTCACTTCATTGGTGCTAATCTGGTCTCTTGGTCAAGCGAAAGGCAAAGCACAATTGCTCTATCAACTCCTGAAGATGAATACATTGCTGCTGTCAGTTGCTGCTCACAACTGCTATGGATTAAACATCAGTTGGAAGACTACAACGTGTTTGTAAGTAATATTCCAATTATGTGTGATAACACTGCTGCCATCAACTTGTCAAAAAACCCAATACTGCATTCTAGAGCAAAGCATATAGAAATAAAGCATCATTTCATTAGAGACTATGTGCAAAATGGGACAATTGATATTCAATTTGTTGATATTGACCATCAATGGGCAGATATCTTCACTAAACCATTAGCTGAAGATAGGTTCACATTCATAAGAAAATATCTGAACATGCATTTCATTGATTAACTGAGAGTCCAATGCATGCGTCTAATACTTGCATTAAGTCCTATGTATGCTCGTCCAATACGTATTGCTTGCTCATCTAATGTATTAATTAAACTCAATCTTTGTTGAATGAAATATTAATTCTCATTCCCTTAACTGTGTCAGTTTTTGTTTTCAATCTATTTCAAAAATGCTTTTTACGGTTTCAAGAACTGGAACGTGTGTCAGTCATTTAATGCACGTCGTTTCATCTCTCTCTCCTCTTTGAAAATACGAAAAAATTCTCTTCTCTTTAAAACCTAAAGCTTGTTAAAAATCAAACCTTTACAAAAGTTTTCATCTTTTATCTTCAACCCTTCTCTCTGGAAATCCCTCTTCTCAAACAAAAACCTCTTTTCTGAAATAATGGCTACTTCATCCGCTGTTACTGCTAATTAAGGGTAAAGGAAAGACCTTTAATGCTCAGACCGCTGATGTTTTGGCAGAGTTCAAGTTCAATCTACAGTTTTTGGCTGATAATGGGATAGATGTTTTCCCAAACATCCACGCTGCTGGATGGTCGAGTTTCTTCGAGGGTTCTCCTGTCATCTACCCTGCTCTAGTTAGGGAGTTCTGTACAAACACTAGTGGAAAATAGACTTTTCACGTCAGGCTTTTAACATCTGTTAAAGAAAAACAGATGTTAAAAATAGACGTGGTGGCAAACTTGTAAATAAATAGCGTATGGAGTACACTTTTAACATCGGTTATAAGTAACCTGATGTTAAAATGTAGTTTTAACATCGGTTTCTGGTACAACCGATGTTAAACGTTTCTTCCCTCCATTCCATATTTACTGGTGCTAACTTTTTAACATCGGTTCTTAGTGAACCGTTGTTAAAAGTCAATTTTTAACATCGGTTTTTTATATAACCGATGTTAAAATAAATTTTAACATCGGTTTTTCTAACAACCGATGTTAAAAGTTATTAAATGTATAACGTTAACTTTCTCAAACCCTCTCTGTCTCACGCCCTACATTTCAATGTTACAGTGTTCTCAGTCCCGCGACCTACTTTTCTCTTCTCTTCACTGACCTCCTTCTCCTCCGTTCGTGAGCCACCGTAGAACCACCACCATAACTTCCTCTTCGCAAAGGTACATAACTCTCTCTTCCCTATTTTTTATTTTCTAAAACCCTCATTTGCTAAATACAATTTTTGCTAATATTTGCTCGGAACCATTTACAACTGAACCATCGCAACTGAACCACCCCAACTCCCTCTCTTCTACAACTGACCACCGCAATTGAACCACCCCAACTCCCATTCTACTTGGTAATCCTTCTCTGTTAGTTAGTGTTTAGCATTGTCTCTGTTTTAATGATTTGAATATTTTATGAAATAATGAAATGTATTTTGAGTTTTTTTTAAACTTAAACACTTTGATGTTACATATTGAGCATAGACTTTTAGGCTTTGCTTATAATCTCAATAGTCAAGGGGTTTAGGTTCTTTTAAAAAGTTAGGTCATCTGGATTGGTTTGATCAATAGTCGAGGGGTTTAGATTCTATTATAGGACTTAAGGTTTAGGCCTGTAATTTCAAATACTGCTCTTTTACGAGTCTCCCCTCTTGTGCTCATATTGTATAAATATGTGTATATCTACAGAACGTGGATATGGACTGTAGTTGGATGGTTAGTAAACGCATAAGTGATGAGTATCGGGAGGGAGTGGAAGAGTTTCTAGAATTTGTTCAAAGAAATCTTCCTGATAGTAATGGAAGATTTAATTGTCCTTGTGTTAGATGTTTGAATATGAGGATATGTGAAGTTAAGCAAATACATGATCATCTTATTTGTGAAGGGATTTGCAAGAGTTATACAAGATGGATATGGCATGGTGATGACTTGTTAAACATGCCAAGTGTGTCCCAAAGTGAAGAAGTTGATGTAGATATGGAGGACGATCGACTAGAGGACATGATCCGTGATATTGGACAAGAGTCATTTCAGCGAGCACGTGTGTATGATACTTTGTGCAGTGATGCGGATACGCCTTTGTATCCGAGGTGCACTACTTATACAAGGTTGTCGGCGGTCTTAAAATTGTTCAGTGTGAAGGCGAGAAATGGGTGGAGTGATAAAAGCTTCACCGAATTGCTTGAGTTGTTGAACAACATGCTTCCAGAAGGCAACACACTGCCAGATCGTAACTATGAGGCGAAGAAGATACTCTGTCCGATGGGTATGGAGTATAAGAAGATACATGCATGTCCTAATGATTGCATACTATACAAGGGTGTGTATGAAGGGATGCACGACTGCCCCAAGTGTGGGGTATCGCGGTACAAAGTGAAGGATGGTGATTCTAGTTGTGATGTGATCACAAAGGGTCCTCCTGCAAAGTTGTTCTGGTATCTTCCAATAATTCCAAGGTTCAAGCGATTGTTCGCTAATGTAAATGACGCAAAGAACATTAGATGGCATGCAGATGAGAGGAAGCGTGATGGAATGCTTCGCCATTCGGCTGATTCTGTGCAATGGGAGAGAATTGATAGTTTGTTTCTGAATTTCGGAAATGATCCAAGAAACCTTAGGCTTGCACTTGCTACGGATGGAATGAATCCGTATGGTACCTTAAGTAGTATCCATAGTTCATGGCCTGTTCTCCTCGTAATTTACAATCTACCTCCTTGGTTGTGCATGAAGCGCAAATACATGATCTTATCTATGATGATTTCGGGCCCAAAACAGCCAGGAAATGACTTAGATGTTTATCTAAGTCCCTTGATTGAAGACTTGAGAAAGCTGTGGATGGAAGGCGTTGATGTGTTTGATGGCCATTACAAAGAGACTTTCAAGATGCGTGCAATGTTATTTTGCACCATCCATGACTTTCCAGCATACGGGAACTTGTCCGGGTATAGTGTTAAGGGGCATAAAGCATGCCCAATATGTGAAGAAGGCACATGTTTCACACAATTGCAACATGGAAAGAAGATAGTTTACCTTGGGCATCGAAGATTTCTCAGACGTGATCACCCAAATTGTAGACTGAAAAAAGCTTTCAATAGATTCCAAGAGAATGGAATTGCTCCAACGACCTTTAATGGAGAGAAAGTTTATCAAAGGGTGAAGGACATTAATGTTATGTTCAGAAAGGCTCAAAAGAAGGCTATTGAGAAAAACATATGGAAGAAGAGGTCGATCTTCTTTGATCTTCCATACTGGTGCAAACTTGATGTTAGACATTGTATTGATGTCATGCAAGTGGAGAAAAATGTATGTGATAGTCTAATTGGAACGCTTCTCAACATTCAGGGTAAGACAAAGGACGGTGTGAATGCTCGTCTAGATCTGGTTGCGATGGGTATACGAGAGCAATTAGCTCCACAACCAAAGGATGGTAAGCGGACATATTTGCCTCCAGCATGTCATACCTTGTCAAAAAAGAGAGAACAAGTTTTTATGAGTGTCTATGGGGCGTCAAAGTGCCACAGGGTTATTCTTCAAATGTCAAGAGACTTGTCTCAAATGATCTAAAATTGGTTGGCTTAAAGTCTCATGATTGCCACGTCTTGATACAACAACTACTACCAATGGCTATTCATGGTATTGCTCCTAAAAATGTTAGACATGTCATAACTAGGTTGTGCTCATTCTTCAATGCTATATGTAGCAAAGTCATTGACCCCCAGAAGTTGGATGAGTTGGAAGATGAGGCTGCTATAATCTTGTGCCAATTGGAGATGTATTTTCCTCCTTCATTTTTCGACATCATGGTTCACTTAATTGTTCATCTAGTGAGGGAGATTAGATTATATGGCCCCGTTTATTTAAGGTGGATGTACCCAGTTGAGCGATACATGAAGATCTTGAAAGGGTATGTGAAGAATCCACACCGTCCTGAAGCATCTATTGTTCAAAGGTACGTTGCAAAAGAAGCTATTGAGTTTTGTCAAGACTACCTTTCAGAAGTGGAGGCTATAGGGATTCCTAAGCCTCGTCATGAGGGAAGACGTGCCGGTAAGGGTACACGAGGTATAAAGGTTAATAGCAAGGCTCAGGAGGAAGTGTTTCAAGCCCACTTGCACATTTTGAATAACACTGATGAGGTTGCACCTTACTTATGTGCTCACAAACAAGAGGTCAATGAAGAAAACCCTAGAAGGAACGAAAAATGGTTGTTGAACCATCATAACAAGACTTTCGTAGCCTAGTTTAAAGAAAAAATTACAAATTATCATACTACTTCCGATACATTACAATGGCTAGCACAGGGGCCACGTCTTGAAGTCATATGTTGGAGTGGATATGATATCAATATGTTTTCCTTCTATACAAAGTCCCAAGATGACAAGAGTACCATGCAAAACAGTGGGGTTATGATCGTATCTGAGTAGATGCACTTCTCTAGTTCAAAAGATACAAATCCCATTAGGGCATCGAAATCTTACTTTGGAGTCATTGAAGAGATTTGGGAGGTCAATTACACTAAATTTCAAGTGCCTGTTTTTAAGTGTAAGTGGGCTGACAGTAACAGTGGTGTGCAAACTGAAGAATTAGGATTTACATTGGTAGACCTTGACAAAGTAGGTCACACGGAAGAGCCTTTCATCATGGCTTCCCAAGCAAAACAAGTGTTTTATATCAATGATCCTTCTAACAAAAGGTGGTCAGTTGTTCTCCAAGGAAAAAGCATGCATAATGATATCCATGAAAATCAAGATTCAACTCTTGATATTCTAGAAACTCCTTCTTTCTCAACACAGATACCTATTTTCGTCGAGGAAAATGTAGTGGATGATGTACTTGCCACTCGTGATGATCATCATGAAGGGATATTGATCTAAACTTGACCATAGTGTAAGTTATGTTTAAATTAAAGTATTCATTTTTTATTTATCCATGTTAAAGTAGACTTATTTTTATTTCTCCATGTTAAGCTAGACTTATTTTTATTTATCCATGTTAAAGTAGCCTTTTTTATCCATGTTATAGTAGACTTATTTTTATTTATCCATTCTTATATACTAACCTAATTTATTACTTTTTGTCTAAATAGGCATACATGACTGATCCAGCAGGCATTCCTCCTTCTCCTTCACATAGCGGGTCAGGTGGTGCACACCCCAAAAAAAGGGGTAGATCAGCCACAAAGTTACGATCGTTGGCCCTGAGTCGTTGCAGTGATCAGAGGCTTCCGGTTGAGTTTGATACATATGGGGGGCCATAGGGCCGAATGCTGACAAATTCATCGGTTTTGTGGCCCTGGAAGCTCGAAACAGGGTTAGCATTCTGATTGAGGAATGGGCTCAGATACCGAGTATGGTGAAGGATCAAATTTGGTCTTCAATCTTGGTATTTTACTTTTATCCTCTCTATTTGTATCTAAATTGTATTTACTTATATTATTATCATACTCTAATATTTCCTCCATTTTGTTTTGTACTATAGTTGACCTTTGATGTCTCGAATACTCCTGAATGTAAGAAGAAATGGCTTTCTTTTGCCGCGAAGCGGTGGAAGGGGTTCAAGACCTATTTGGGCAATAGATATATTTTTGAGAAGAAAGACGACAAATCTCCACTTGACACATACTCTTTCATTGATAAGGAGACGTGGGATAGGTTTGTTGTGAGCCGACAAGAGCCTACCTTTCTGGTTAGTTTCCCGTTATATTTTTTATAATAGGCCTATCTAATTTATTTATTTAATTGAATTAAGTACGTGTTATTTGTAACAGGAGAAAAGGAAAAAGGCCAAGGAAATCCAGAAAAACAATGTACACCCACACCATATGTCTCGTGGTGGCTATCGTATGGTTCGGCAGAAAATTATGGATGAGAAGATGAAAAAGAAGGAAGAAGAGGCCAAAAAGAAGCAAGAAGAAGGTGGAGCTGATGGAGAAGCCGAAGCCGATGGAGAAATAGTTGTTAATCCTCCATCTCCACCCGAACGCCATGAAACATGGATGGAAGCCCGAAAGACAAAATCGGGAGATTTTAAAGCCGAGCCCACACGCATTGTCGCTGAAAAGATTGTAAGTAATTAATAGATTACTTCTACTTGTAATTAATACAGTTAAGTAAACACTATCTTACATATATTTTGTGAATTTCCCCTTTGTAGACATCGCTGGTGGAACAAAGCTTGCAAGGATCATTCGTTCAACATGGACGTAGGGATATCCTGAGCATTGCCCTAGATAAAGATGACCACCCTGGCTTTGTAAAGGGTGTTGGAGGGCTAGTCGACATTCGGCAATATCACGGATGACGAGTCCATGTTGGAAGCCGAATCAGCAGCCACGAGCAGGAAAGCATTAAGGAGGAGCTTAAAAGAGAGATGTTTCCAGAGCTTATGGAATCATTCATAAAGGAGATGTCATCTAGGGGCGTTACATTTTCCCAACAAAGCCCAATGAGCTAACCTTCTCAGCATGTGAGCACCGTGGGGAGCTATGAGGATGCACATAAGCCAGTTGAGATGCCTTTATCCCAGGTATGCATATTAATTCATTATTAATCATTTAATTACTTATGTCTTATTTATTTACAAATGACATTACTTAACTAATGCCTTATCTTTGTTGCTTAGAACATTGATAAAAAGCTAAGATCGAATGGAGCTCATTTGGCTGCATTCGTTGCGGATGCGCCGAATAAAGAGTATGTTATTCCCTTGGAACACGAAGGCGCTTGCAACTTGCCAGCCTTTTTTTTTTCTCTGGGAAGGATATAGGTGACATATGTCTGCCTGGTAATTGGCTAGCCAATACCGTTCTGAGTATGTGGTGCACGTAAGTACACTGTTAACATGCATCTTAGGTATTTTAATTCTATAATTTATTTCAATGTCTTAGGTATTTAACATTATTTTATTCTAATATCTTAGGTATCTTCATCGCTTATGTATGGAAAGAGGCAACCAGAATATGTATGGATTCTTAGACCCAAGCGTAATTCAAGGAAATTACTGCACTAATGGGGATGCGATGAAGACATACATCCTGAAGCTACTTGGTCGAACAAAGAAAGATATTAATCTAGCACCAATACTTAGGAGTGGCCATTTGCAGTTGCTCATACTTCATCCTAGCCAGGATCGTGTCGTCTTCTTATGCTCGTTGCACTATAGTCTGACATCTGAATTGAAGGACGCGATTGACATGTAAGCTTTAATTTAATTTGTAATTCAAATTACTTTTGCTTTATTACATGAACATAATTGACATTATTACTTTTAATCATAGAGCTATGGTTGCAAGTAGCATGGCTTGTGCAGATGGCAAAAGTAGGCCATCCAAGTCAAAAAGAAAGCCTGAATGGATTATCCCATTCGTAAGTAGTTTATTATTTCTTACAAAAAAAATTACAACAGTAATTATTATTATATTAGTACTGTACTTAATATTCAATTTCATATTGCCTTGTAGTCTCGTAGACAAGCTGGCGGCTAGGAGTGTGGATACTACGTGATGAAACATATGTTGAACGTGGTCTCCACCACTATTATTGACGGATGGCAACAGGTAATAAATATAAAGTTTTACACAAGTTAAATTATATTTTGTTTTGGTTGATGATTTAATGTAGAGTTTATTTAAACTTGTGCAAGCTTTTGACGATCAAACTCCACTTGATAAAGAAGAGATGAAAGACCTGAGGGATCGTTTTGCTAATTTCTTTTATGAATATACTAGGCAGCATAATGTAGATTATATATGATTTTTGCACTTGTATGTATTGCATGTGACACATTTTGGACTTTAGGCTATTGCAATTATAACACTGTATATATGTAATGTCATATAATTTAGTTTAATTATTCTGGACTTGTGTAACCGTAATATTGTAATTCCGGAGTAGAAATATATGAGTTACATGTTTGAATTTGTTTCTGGCATTATGTTGTGTACTGAATTGTGGATGATATACTGATTGATATGCAGGGTGGGAAAGAACTATAAATGTAACACACCATTTTAAAAAAAATAATAATAATTTTAACATCGGTTGTTATAATAACTGATGTTAAAAGTACACTTTTAACATCGTGTGTTCCTAAAACCGATGTTAAAAGTGTACTTTTAACATCGGTTTCAGATACAATGGATGTTAAAAGTGTACTGACTAGAGTAAATCTCTGATTGAGATCACACTTTTAACATCGGGTGTTACTATAACCGATGTTTAAAGTGTACTTTTAACATCCGGTTTTTTATTAACCGATGTTACATCGGTTTACAACCGATGTTAAAAGTCACACTTTTAACATCCCTTTAATTAACGTCGCCTCCTTAACCGATGTGAAAAGTATTTTTTAACCGATGTAAAAAGTGCTTTCTGTACTAGTGAAACCCTGCTATTGCTGCGAGGGAGATTAGCAACAAGGTGCTTGACATCGAGGTGATAGTGTCTGAAGCAACTATATCAAATGTGATTGGGTGCGCTCAATCTGGGATAACTTGTGAAGATAAATGGGAGGAAGAAATTGGTGGTGCTAACACCATTAGAGACTTTCTTTTGAAGAACTTTTCTGACAAGCTCATAGCCTTAAGGATGACTGACAAGGCTAGGGTTCTTCATCAAATTCTGAATAAGTCCATCCTTCACAAAGCTAGGTCGAAGGATAATGTTTCGAAGGCTCATCAATTCTGTCTTGTTCATCTGATTCTGGAGAGGCAGATAAATCTACCACACCTTCTCTTTGCATTCTTCAAATATGCCATTGAAGGTTCTGGAAAGAACAAATCGATCATCTATGCTGTCCTTCTCTCAAGGATCTTTGAGAAGCACATGGTCTATGATGACCTCCAAAATCTGACTCCAGAATGAAAGATCAAATACTATGGTGTTCATTGAATTGAATGCTTGCATCAATCTGAGTTCAGTAGGCAAAGCTCTGAAAGGCGATCAGATGCAAGGCTCAGATGAAGCGTCTGAACAACATGTCTCTATTGGATGCTCAAACGAGCCTGCTCGTCCAACAGCTAGGACTCCTCCTGCTCGTCCAAAGCTCACCGTCCAACCCTCCAGAAAGAGGAAGCTGATTCTGGCTCCTGTTGATGAGGAAGATGAGGACGATATGCCTATCTCTAGGGCAATCAAAGGTCCAAGGTTGGAGCCCTCCTCTGAAGCACCTTTGCCCAAACCTATCTCAACAAGGTCAAAGACCGTAAGAGCCAAGGCAAAAGGTAATACTAAACCTCACTCTAGTTCAGTTATTGCTTCTGTTGTTGAACAACCTTTTGAGGTTGAAGACTTGACCCTAGACTCTCATCCATCCACACCCCTCTCACCCCCACCCTTACCTCAAACACAAACCTTTCCCTTACCAACTGAACCCCAAGACTGGTTCACACCATGGGGAGATCACCCCTTTCAACCTTATGGTGCACCCTACCCCAGAATGATCTATCCAAAAAGAAAATATAGACGCATTCCAAGAATTACCTTCAGAAACGAAACTCCAACTGGGCTGACGTCCAACAAAGGTTCCCTGTCCTTTTCCTCAGACACTCACCCCCTTCTACATCTCAACATCCCAAAAGCCCTATACCACCACATGACTACCAATACAAAACAACTTCCACACCACCTCCAAACCCCTCTGGTCCACCCCCTGAACATGTCTACTACCCCATCCCTCACACTTCTACTGAACCTTTGGCAACTCATTTGTACACCTCTCTTGGTCGGTTGATCGTCTCCCTTGTTAAGAAGAAGTTTCCTCCAAGGAAAGTCTATCCTAATCTCATCAAGGATAAGGCGTTCCAATGGTGCCACTACAACTTCAAACGGCACGTAATCCTTCTCAATGAGAAGAAGAAAGGCTGCAAAACAGAATACGAGAAGAGAGCAAGGACGTACGGTCTAACCAACTATATCCTTGATCTAGACATCAAATTTATTCCAAGCTATCCAACAGCCTGGAAAGATTATTTTGATGTTCGCAACTTTCTTCCCTACTATGCTGTGCTCAAAGAGTGATATGTCTCGAGAAGCCAAGATTCATCACAACCTTCCCATTAAATTTTGGTCAAGGACCTCAGATACAAGAGTAGGAGTTGTTCCTCCTCGAGCTTGTCCAAGGATTCCAATTCTGGATCCAAACAAGAATAAAGACTTACGCAAAAAGCTTGAGATATGGACGCTGCCATACAGAAATGCTTTTGATCCTCTCTTTTGGAAGAGACCCCGAAATAACTCAGTGACTTTAGCCCACATCTGGAAGAAGGACCCTAGATTTAGATTTGATCCAGACGCAAAGGTTTACTGGGAGAACTACATTTGGAGATGCTTTCTAGAAGCATCATCGTCTGGTTTGTCTATTGAGGAGAAAGAAAAGATTCGTGTCTACCCAAGACAATATCGAATCTCTGATGCTGACTTTCTGATCATAGACGATATCTTTGGGATACCTCTGTATCCTAGAGATGTGCTACCAGCACCTGCTCCCAGATGGAGAGAAAACAAGTATGATGATGATGAGATCATACTTGATGTGCTTCCACCTCCTCCCAAACCTATCATTGATCCTAAAGCTCCTCCTCCTGTCCCTCCTAAACTTATTATTCCTGAACAAACTGGGGACACCGAGATCATCTATGAGGACCCTTCTCCTGAAATTCATGCTAAGGAAATGGAACAAGTTGCAGACTCAGCCCCGTCTAAGTCTCAACCTATCCCTCTCTCAGTGGTCCATCCTACTGATCCATCTCCTTCTCAGGCTCTCAGTGTAGTTCCTGATCAAAGAGATATGGACACAACTAGGGCCACAGCTGAAAGTTCTATTTTTGCAGTTCCTCCTGAGTTTTAAGAGTTCGTCCAACGGTCCATAGAAGCCAACAAAGCAGTGCTTCTTCAGCAGATTGCGGCTATGTTTCAAAATTTCATTCCAAAACCTCCACCTCCTCCTTCTTAAAACTCTCTTTTGTTTTATTTTATACTGACTATGACGTGTTTTCCTTCTTTTGTCTGATGACAAAAAGGAGGAGAAAAGGGTTTGATTGAATTGAATGTTTATTAAATCATAGTATATCTTGACTGCAAATTCTTTATACGTTTAGTTATATATGCTTGATTGATTGCTCTGACTTACATGCTTTAAATGTTTAGAATATTTGTCTTAGGGGAAGCTTTTCAGCTCTCTAGGACTCTTTGTTCAATCAAATTAGTATGTTTTGTCATCATCAAAAAGGGGGACATTGTTGGAACCAAAGTAGTTATGGTCCAAGTAATCCCTTATGTTTTGATGATAACAAAGGACTAATTTAAGAAGAACAAAGATCTCCTGTGGACTAACGATTTATCTTAAGTGTGCAGGATAAAATTCATCAGAGTCCAAAGACTATTTAAAGTCCAAAGACTTTAACTTGTCCAACCTCCAAAGTGGTTTACGTCTTACTCAGACTGGACGATAATAAATGGAATCAATAGGATCTTGAGTCCAAAGACTCTTCCGATAGTGCTTTATTTATTAAAAGCGAATACCTTTGTAAAAGCATTTGAATTTATTATTCTCTGTAAAAAGCTTGTATCCTTCAGTCAAACATTCCTTGTAATACTCGTTCAAACACAAAAGCAAAAGCCAGACTCTTCTTGACACATAAAGAAGTTGAACTTCTTTGAGACCACCCGCCGTCCCATCAGTAGAACCTAAGATATTAACTAACCTTAATCGCATAATAAATGTTAGCGTGCCTTATTAAAACGAAGTGAAGTGGAAAATTTAGCGCAGAAGCAAAACAATAAACGGCACGCTACGCTTCAGAGTACACAGCTTTACATATAAAGAAATATACCACATACATCATTGCCCTATCAGTAGGGCTACAGTAGTAAAGTAGTACATACAGAGTATATTGTTACAAACCAAAATAACAGTACGAAAGATAGGCCGAGAGATAGCTCTCCGGCTAATCACGATCACTGCCCAACCTCTCGAGGCTAGGGTTCGTAGCCCGTCCTCCGGCGTCAGGCTCGTATGGAATGCCGTCCAGTTCCTCAGCAGTTGGTTCCTCTTCGGGATCTTCACATTAAATAAAGGCAACACATACAGAAAATAGCGGGAGATAAGAAACATAATTCATCAATATGGAAGAGGGGCATCAGTATAGCATATATATATCACACGATACAGATAACATATATAACACAACCTCATCCATCTCTTAAGTCACCCATCACAATCATCTCAAACATCGTTCTCTCGAATAAGCCTATAGGAGGGATACTAATCCCTATGTCTATGTTGTCTTCCCTATATGTATGTCGGCCGATACATCACGTCCCCAATTGGACATCCCTGTCGGGATTACATCACATCACATCATATCCCGCCTCGGGATTTTACATAACGTCCCCAATTGGACATCCCCCTTTGGGACCAAATGCTGTGGTATGAAATGTTATAAAAATGCAACAAACATCCATCGCAGGTTGATATCGGAACCTCACGCCTAAACACTCGTCCACGACCACGACACATCGCATCAAATCAACGTCAACATCAATCATCAACGCCAACATCACATCATCATCAACATCAGCATCACGACGCCTTGCGTCTACGAGCCACAGCTCCACGGTCGGGACCACAACGATATCAACCCGAACAACATCAACGCTCACCATACTCTCATCAATACTCAACCAACCAATCACAGTAAACATCACAACAGAAGATCTTTCCAGTACGGTTATCATCATAAATTCAGACAATAGTTCATCAAACAGACAGTTCACCCAAAATAAAATCAATAGGTAATCAATTAAATAATTCAACACAATCAACCTCAATCAATCTCATCATTCATAATATCGACTTAGTAGTGACAGCCCAAAGGTACCTACACCTAGGTCCAGGCACTTTATCCAAGGCTCAACCTCTAGTAAGGTTTAAGGGTTCCCCTACACAGATATATATATATATTCTATATACTAAGATTGACCTCCCGATGATATTAGTTCTTTCTCCCCACCTTAGTGATTTCCTTGTATAGCTCCGGCTACGACTCCGCAGCTGTCAGTTGGGTGCGCTATCGGATGTTCGAATCCTGTCCGAGTCTATACAACAAACACAACCAGAAATCAATACAGTTAAACCAAAAACTCCCTAATTCCTTGAGATTAGCTATTGCCCCTATTTAATTAATTCGGCTAGGGATGTCGACCAATTCCTAACTTTTGGATCAATGATCCTTAGGTATTCCTAAACATAATCAATGAAGGCATTAGTTCAAAAAGCAATGATTTCTCCTACTGCACTACCCCTAGGGTTCGGCCCTATTGAATGAAAAATATGAAAAATAGCTAGGGAGCTCCAAAAATCCTTATTTCTTGGATAGCACCCTAACTAAATGTGATAACCTTAGATATCAAGTCAAAACATCAAAAACCAACCAAAAATCCTACCCTACACAATAGGGGGTTTCGGCCTCTCTCTCAAAAAAATAGCTAGAGAGATTTCTTGGCTCTAATCTCTTGGATCATGCAAGTGTGTCATGAACCTAGGTCATAGAAATTGGTTTGGTATCAAAATTACTTTCCTACAGTTTATCATGGATTTTTGAAGATTTAGGGATAAAAACCCTAACATTTCTAATCATGAAATTTAGAGGAGAAAAATGAGAGATTGAGAGAGATAGAGATGACAAGCTACCTCCTATGATGATCTCCTTCAAATTTGGTGAAGATTGCTTCACAAAATCTCAAGGTTTAAAGCTCCAAAAATGAGCTTCAATGGTGAGAAATTGAAGAAAAGAGAGAAAGAAGAGAAAGAAGAAAAAAGAATGAAGAAGAGTGTGGGGGGGGGGCAGCATCTGGTCGAAAATTTTGGGGTGCGGAGATGGAAGAGTAGATATTTATTTAGTAGACTTAAGTCTTAAGTCATAGTAAAGAGAATGGTAAAAGGTAATTAGTAAAAATTAACTAAGGGCAATTTGGTCAATTCACATCCCGACATTTTGAAAATCCTCACGACACTGGTAGGAGTCCCCAAATGATTTAACATAGCCCTGGTATGAAAATCATTGGCTCAAGGTTCTCAAAAAACCCTAAGACAACTCGAATCGTCTACCCGATCGATTTTCAGTCCGAATATAAAATATTATTTATATTTTTTGGACGTCAGGACACATTTTAGCAAAAAGGTAGAGGATTGAATTTTAAGACTAATGGTTCTGACCGTTAGTCAAAATGAGGTCATGATAGTAGAAAAACACTATCATCCGAAAAAACATAGATCGGGTTCCGTTTGAGTTTTCAGCCCAAAACTTAACCATAGTCTCCTACGATGGCGTAGAGCGTGACTATGGCCTCGGAATAATTTATTTAATTTTCTAGACCCTCCAATAAAATACAATTACTTAATTACTGATTAATTAAAAGATTAAGAAAATCGGGGTGTTACATTAGTACCCCCCTTAAAAAGAATTTCGTCCTCGAAATTCGAGGTTCCTTAGAATAGATGTGGGTATTGCTGCTGCATATCCTCTTCGCGTTCCCAGCTGGCATCTCCTGTGGTAGCATCCCATATGACCTTGACAAAGGGAATCTGCTTTCCGCGGAGTTCTTTCACCCTCGTGTCTTCAATCCGTACAGGCAATGCTTCGTATTCTAAGTTCTCCCTTACCTGGATTGATTCGGGCTATATCACGTGTGACGGATCAGGATGGCATTTTCTGAGTTGGGATACATGGAATACATTGTGAATATTGGATAGGTTGGGAGGTAAGGCAATTTGGTAGGCAACTGGACCAATTAGGCGAAGAATTTGAAATGGTCCAATGAATCTAGGTGTAAGCTTTCTGGATTTGATTGCCCTGCCGATTCCAGTTCTTGGAGTGACTCTCATAAAGACATGATCGCCTTCTGGAACTCCAAAGGTCTCCTCCTCTTGTCACTGTAGCTCTTTTGTCGATCCCGTACGATTTTCACCTTTTCTCAAATTTTCTTAACTTGCTCTGTCGTTCGCTGTACCATCTCTGGGCCTATCAACTGATTCTCCCCGGTCTCATACCAACAGAGTGGTGTTCTGCACTTTCGTCCATATAGTGCCTCATATGGTGCCATGCCGATACTCGAGTGGAAACTATTATTGTATGTGAACTCAATCAATGGAAGGAATTCGTCCCAACTTCCTGTGTTTTCCAAAACACATGCTCTTAAAAGGTCTTCCAATGATTGGATCATCCTCTTAGACTGACCATCCGTCTGCGGATGATAAGCTGAACTCATTCTGAGCTTAGTTCCTAATGCACCATTTAGACTCTGCCAAAACCTGGAAGTAAATCTTGGATCCCTATCCAAAATATACTCGAAGGTACTCCATGTAATCTCACCACTTCTTTGATGTAAATCTGGGTTAATCTTTCCAAAGAATACCTTTGGTTGATCGGCATGAAATGAGCACATTTCGTAAGCCTGTCAACGATTACCCAAACAGCATCGCATCTCTTTTGCGTTCTTGGCAGTCCGGAAACAAAATCCATTGCAATGCTATCCCATTTCCATTCTGGGACGTCCAGTGATTGCAATAACCTTGCTGGTTTCTGGTGTTCAACCTTTGCCTTTTGACACACCAAACAGGATTGGACATATTCTGCTACTTCCTTCTTCATCCCAGGCCACCAAAACATTCCCTTTAGGTCCTGATACATCTTTGTAGATCCGGGATGAAAACTCAGTTTGCTCTTATGTGCTTCTTCCAAGATCATGTTCCTAACTTCACTATCCTTAGGCACACATATCCTGTCTCCAAACTTCAGGATTCCATCAGTACCCTTCTTGAACTCTGAAGTCCTTCCTTCTTCTACCATCTGGTTCTTTTCCTGTAAGTACTGATCTTCTCCTTGCTTTTTCCGGATTAAGTTCAGAAAATCACTAGTGATAGTGATCATTCCTAAACTTATCTTATCTCTATATAACTCCACGTCCAGGTTCAGATTCCTGAACTGTTCCAGCAGTTCCAGTTCTTTCACCATCATAGCGGACGTATGCAAAGATTTCCGACTCAATGCATCTGCCACCACGTTGGCCTTTCCTGGGTGGTACTGTAGATCAAATTCATAATCCTTTATGAATTCCATCCATCTCCTCTGCCGCATGTTCAACTCCTTTTGGTCGAATAGATACTTTAAACTTTTATGGTCGCTAAACACGCTGAATTTAGCGCCATAAAGATAGTGTCTCCATATCTTCAATGAAAACACTATTGCGGCCAACTCTAGGTCGTGGGTTGGGTAATTCCATTCGTGCACTTTTAGCTGTCTGGAAGCATAGGCTACCACTTTCCTTTCTTGCATAAGCACACAACCCAAACCTTGATACGATGCGTCACAGTACACATCGAACGACATTGATGGATTTGGCAAGACTAGTACCGGAGATGTAGTTAGCCTCCTTTTCAGCTCTTGGAAACTAGCCTCACACTATTCTGTCCATTCGTACGTTTTTCCTTTCCTCGTTAATTGCATCAGAGGTAACGCAATCTTCGAGAATCCCTCAATGAACCTCCTGTAGTATCCTGCTAGTCCGAGAAAGCTTCTGATCTCGATTACCGTCTTAGGACTTTCCCATTTAACCACAGCTTCTACTTTTGCAGGATCTACTGCAATACCATCCTTTTCGATCACATGTCCAAGGAATTATACCTCCTCCAGCCAGAACTCGCACTTCGACAACTTGGCATAGAGTTGTCTGTCCTTAAGAACTTGAAGTACAATCCTCAAATGCTCTTGATGTTCTTCCTTGTCTAAGGAGTAGATACGGATATCATCGATAAAAACAACAACAAACTTATCGAGGTACGGTCTGAAGATTCTATTCATGTAGTCCATGAACACTGCAGGAGCATTAGTCACACCAAAAGGCATAACTAGATACTCATAGTGTCCGTACCGACTCCTGAAAGCCGTCATTGGTATATCATCTTCTTTCACCCTTATTTGATGATAACCGGATCTTAGATCAATCTTAGAAAATACCGTTGCTCCCCTTAATTTGTCCATAAGATCGTCAATCCTTGGCAATAGGTATTTATTTTTTATCGTCACCTTGTTGAGTTGTCTGTAGTCCACACACAACCTTGAACTGCCGTCCTTCTTCTTGACGAACAGCACAGGTGCTTCCCATAGTGAAACACTCGGTCTGATAAACTGCTTCTGCAGCATGTCATCTAATTGCTTCTTCATCTCTGCCAACTCTGTTAAGGACATTCGATAGGGTGCTATCGAAATCGGTCCGGCTCCGAGTGTAAGGTCGATTGCGAACTCCACCTCCCTCTTGGGTGGCAATCCTGGCACATCATCCGGGAAGATATCCAGAAACTCACGCACCACTGGCAAAGCATCATGACTTGGAGTCTCCTCGGCTTCCAAAGAAAACAGCACCATGCACTCTCCTGATTGTACACCTCCCGATACACCATCACTGGCAGGCAATGATCCAGATTGCTTGGAAAAGCAGATGGTTTTATTTGAACAGTCTAGTACCACATGGTTGGCCGAAAGCCAGTCCATGCCTAAGATAATATCAATCTGCTGCATAGGCAGACAGATTAGGTCCACAAGAAAATATCGGTTCTCTAACATAACCGGGCATTTTAAACAGACAAATAGAGTTGTCAGGGAATCACCCGTAGGTGTAGAAACAGTTAAATCATATGGTAGGGTTGAAATAGGCAAATTCAAGTGATCCATACACGCCAAAGAAATAAAGGAATGTGTAGCCCCCGAATCAAATAAAACAGATAAGAGTTTCCCCGCAACTAAGCACTTACCTTGTATCAGATCGGGACATTGAGAGGCTTCAGACCCTCTCACGGCGAACACTCTTCCCGTTGTCTGCGGCCTGTTCTGCTGGCCCACCACTTGTTGTCCAGTCCCAACACTCTAAGGCCTCCCGGCTTGCTGTTGAACTTGGCCCTTACCAGCGTCCCCCGTTCGACACTCGTTGGCATAGTGGCCCCACGTGCCACAACGGAAGCAAGTGACATTTGGTGCCTGAGCACAATCTTTCACTTGATGCGGCGCTCCACATCGAAAGCACTTGGAGAATCCTGGTTGCCCGTGACCGGCATTTCCTCTTCCATAGTTTGCTGGTCGCTGATTCGGGCGACTGTAAGGCTTCGCCCTCGGTTGGAACTTTCCTCCTCGGCCTTTCTGATCAAAGCTCCTGGCTTGTCCACCGCTTGTTATTAGAGTTTGTGTAATTCTCTCTTGATCGTGTCCTTCCAGTATGGTACATTTTTCCACTAGCTCGGGAAATGATCGGATACTCAACGGCAACATGGCTCTTTTCAGCTCGGACCTTAGTCCTTCTTTGAACCTTCGGCACACCTAGTCTTCATCCGGGTACACTTGGTAAAATGGGGAGAATTTCAGCAGCGCCTCGAACCTCATGGCATACTCTCCAACCGACTTCTGGTCCTGCTTCAGGCTTAGGAATTCTTTTTATTTCTCTTGACGAACACTCCTTGGAAAATATTTCTCCAAGAAGCTCTCACAGAATACCTCCCAGGTCAGTAGTCTTCCTCTAGCCTCTAGCAGTCTCTGTTTGTTTTTCCACCATGCTTTAGCTGCTCCGACTAGCATGAAAGCAGCGTAAGTAACCTTCCTATCCTCTCTGCACTGGATAGCCACAAAGACTTTCTCGATTTCTTGCAGCCATAACTCAGCAGCTTCCGGATTGTACTCTCCATGGAATTGGGGAGGATTCCCCTTCATGAAAGCATTCAGTCCAGTGTTTACAACTTCACCTCCTCCGACCGGATTCTGTTGTTGTCTAGCATCCCTCTCTTCCTGTCGCTGCATGAACTGAGCATTCTGCTATGTTTGTTGCAGCATTGTAGCGGCCAACTCTCTCATGGCCCTCATCGCTTCGTTCTGATCTCCGCTACCTCCAACTCCCGAGGTATCCCCACTACTGTCGGGGCTTCCGGTTCCAACTAGTGCTCCCCTTCCTCTACCACATCCTCTGGCCATTTTTTTTCGTGGTGAAGGAAGCGTTAGTTTAATACATAAGTCATTTGTTAGTAAGGAAAGAAAATGAAGAAAACAAGAGAAAAGGCAAGAGAAGAAGGCTCTCGCCCCCGCGACACTATGCTCGCCACGCGAGCCAGAAAGCCCTTCGGATTCGTGACGCGAAAACGATGATCGCCTCGCGATCCAGAAGGTCAGACTGATCAACAAAGAACAGCCCCTCGACCTCGCGACGGGAACCTCTACTCTTGATGCGCTCCAGAAATCTAGCCTGATCAGTAGGGAACAGCTCCTCTGCCTCGCGACGCGAACCTTCACTCTCTATGCAAGCCAAAAGGCCAGTCTGATCCGTGAAGAACAGCCCCTCTGCCTCGCGACGTGACCATCTACTCGCCTCGCGATCCAGGAAGGCTAGTCTGATCAGTATGGTTCAGTCTTTCTGTCTCGCGACGCGAAACCTATTCTCGCCTCGCGAGCCAGACAGAAACCACCTACCATATCAATCATCAGACATATATATGCCTTACGGACAATGAAGTTATCACACTCGATAATCTTGCGCATCGGACACACTACCCTTTTTCTAACACAGTTGGTACCCAATGTGGATATAACTGTCAATGCTAGTGTACTTCCTAAACCTCACAATCCGATATTAGAATCGAACTGCTCTGATACCAATAAATGAGACGACCCGCCGTCCCATCAGTAGAACCTAAGATATTAACTAACCTTAATCGCATAATAAACGTTAGCGCGCCTTATTAAAACGAAGCGAAGCGAAAAATTTAGAGCGGAAGCAAAACAATAAACGGCACGCTACGCTTCAGAGTACACAGCTTTACATATAAAGAAATACATCACATACATCATTGCCCTATCAGTAGGGCTACAGTAGTAAAGTAGTACATACAGAGTATATTGTTACAAACCAAAATAACAGTACGAAAGATAAGCAGAGAGACAGCTCTTCGGCTAATCACGATCACTGCCCAACCTCTCGAGGCTAGGGTCCATAGCCCGTCCCCCGGCGTCAGGCTCGTACGGAATGTTGTCCAGTTCCTTAGCAGCTGGTTCCTCTTCGGGATCTTCCCATTAAATAAAGGCAACACATACAGAAAATAGCGAGAGATAAGAAACATAATTCATCAATATGGGAGAGGGGAATCAGTACAGCATATATATATCACACGATACAAATAACATATATAACACAACCTCATCCATCTCTTAAGTCACCCATCACAATCATTTCAAACAACGTTCTCTCGAATAAGCCTATAGGAGGGATACTAATCCCTATGTATATCCTATCTTCCCTATATGCATGTCGGCTGATACATCACGTCCCCAATTGGACATCCCCGTCAGGATTACATCACATCATATCACACCTCGGGATTTTATGTAACGTCCCCAATTGGACATCCCCCTTTGGGACGAAATGTTGTGGTATGAAATGTTATGAAAATACAACAAACATCCATCGCTGGTTGATATCGGAACCTCACGCCTAAACACTCGTCCACGACCACGACACATCGCATCACATCAACGTCAACATCAATCATCAACACCAACATCACATCAGCATCAGCATCACGACGCCTTGCGTCTACGAGCCACAGCTCCACGGTCGGGACTACAACGATATCAACCCAAACAACATCAACGCTCACCATACACTCATCAATATTCAACCAACCAATCACAATAAACATCACAATAGAAGATCTTTCCAGTACCGTTATCATCATAAATTCAGACAATAGTTCATCAAACAGACAGTTCACCTAAAATAAAATCAACAGGTAATCAATTAAATAATTCAACACAGTCAACCTCAATCAGTCTCATCATTCATAATACGGACTTAGCGGTGATAGCCCAAAGGTACCTACACCTAGGGTCTAGGCACTTTATCCAGGGCTCAACCTCTAGTAAGGTTTAAGGGTTCCCCTACACAGATATATATATTCTATACTAAGCTTGCCTTCCCGATGATATTAGTTCTTTCTCCCCACCTTAGTGATTTCCTCGTGCAGCTCCGGCTACGACACCGTAGCTGTCAGTCGGGTGCGTTGTCGGATTTTCGAATCTTGTCCGAGTCTATACAACAAACACAACCAGAAATCAATACAATTAAACCAAAAACTCCCTAATTCCTTAAGATTAGCTATTGCCCCTATTTAATTAATTCGGCTAGGGATGTCGACCAATTCCTAACTTTTGGATCAATGATCCTTAGGTATCCCTAAACATAATCAATGAAGGCATTAGTTCAAAAAGCAAAGATTTCTCCTACTGCACTACCCCTAGGATTCGGCCCTATTGAATGAAAAATATGAAAAATAGCTAAGGAGCTCCAAAAATCCTTATTTCTTGGATAGCACCCTAACTAAATGTGATAACCCTAGATATCAAGTCAAAACATAAAAAACCAACCAAAAACCCTACACTATACAATAGGGGGTTTCGGCCTCTCTCTCAAAAAAATAGCTAGAGAGATTTCTTGGCTCTAATCTCTTGGATCGTGCAAGTGTGTCATGAACCTAGGCCGTAGAAATTGGTTTAGTGTCAAAATGACTTTCCTTCAATTTATCATGGATTTTTGAAGATTTAGGGATAAAAACCCTAACATTTCTAATCATGAAATTTAGAGGAGAAAAATGAGAGATTGAGAGAGATAGAGATGACAAGCTACCTCCTATGATGATCTCCTTCAAATTTGGTGAAGATTGCTTCACATAATCTAAAGGTTTAAAGCTCCAAAAATGAGCTTCAATGGTGAGAAATTGAAGAAAAGAGAGAAAGAAGAGAAAAGAAAGAAGAAGAGTGGGGGCGGGGCAGCATCTGGTCGAAAATTTTGGGGTGAGGAGATGGAAGATTACATATTTATTTAGTAGACTTAAGTCTTAAGTCAAGTAAAGAGAATGGTAAAAGGTAATTAGTAAAAATTAACCAAGGGCATTTGGTCAATTCACATCCTGACATTTTGAAAATCCTCACGACACTGGTAGGAGTCCCCAAATGATTTAACATAGCCCTGGTATGAAAATCATTGGCTCAAAGTTCTCGAAAAACCCTAAGACAACTCGAATCGTCTACCCGATCGATTTTCAGTCCGAATATAAAATATTATTTATATTTTTTGGACGTCAGGACACATTTTAGCAAAAAGGTAGAAGATTGAATTTTAAGACTAATGGTTCTGACCGTTAGTCAAAATGAGTTCATGATAGTAGAAAAACACTATCATCCGAAAAAACATAGATCGGGCTCCATTTGAGTTTTCGGCCCAAAACTTAACCATGGTCTCCTACGATGGCGTAGAGCGTGACTATGGCCTCGGAATAATTTATTTAATTTTCTAGACCCTCCAATAAAATACAATTACTTAATTACTGATTAATTAAAAGATTAAAAAAACCGAGGTGTTACATTCTTCTTTGAGAAAGATAAAATGGAACTTTCGAGTACAAAGAGGATATGTCAGTCCCGTTTCTAGCTATCAAACCTGATAGTCTACTTTACTGATCAGAAGCTTCAAAGAGGTTATCAGACTCAACGGACCTAAGCATTTAATGCATGATCAGAACGGATCTTTTTCCATCCGTTGAAGACTGAAGATTGCTCAAAGCCAAAAAGCTATAAATACCTCCACCCCTTGAAGATGCAAGGTTACCGAACTTGAGCAAAATACAAGCATACGAGAAAACACAAGCTATCAAGAGAAAACTCTGCTTACAAGCTTACTCTGTTCTTAAACTTTCATATCACTCTCTGCGTAGAGTATTGTTTCAAGAGTTCTAAGCTTTAGTTTCGAATTCTCACACTTAGTGAGTTAGTAGAACACAATTTTTTTCAAAACCTTAGTTGGTTGAGCCTGAAGAGGCTTGCTTAGAAAGAATATTTGAGCCTGAAGAGGCTTGTCTGTAAAAGAATACTTAGAGAACCTGAAGAGGTTGAAAATACTTGCCTGAAGAGGTTTTGAATACTTGTAACAAAGGTTTTTTGTTATAGTGGATAAAGCTCTCAAGTAGAGAGGACTGGACGTAGCTTTTTGGTGAAGAGTGAACCAGGATAATATCTCTGTGTTCTTTTCTCTCCCTTAACTTTGCTTTAGTTTATTATCTAACTAACTTTCTGGGATTGAATTGCTTTTTGATTGCGCTCTTTGCTTATCTTTATCAAACTAAGTTAGCGTCCAACTAGGTGTTTGGAAGAGCTCTCTTTGTCTTTAAACGTGTTATCGTCCAACCTTGCGAAAACTATATATCTGCTTGTGAAAAGATTTTAAAATCTTAAGAAACACAATTCAACCCCCCTTCTTATGTTTCAAACAGGTTCCTTCAGGAGTGGCATCAAAGGAGGAAGAAGGGCCCGAGGGCCGTGACCAAGATAAGGGTCATCGGGCCATGTTCCTTTGCTTCTTCTTGCGGTTGCCCTCCACAGGAAGATGGAGTTCCGCCTGTTGTACCTCTTGTCGTAGCACCCATAACTATACCTTCTTTTGCACCACTAGTGTTTGTTCTTGCTGTTCCAACTGCTGCTGATGTTGTCCTGACAGTTCTTCCACCTCGCGACCCGCCTGTGGTGCAGCTGCATCCTCGCATTCGGTACTCGACCTGTAAGAACATTTTGTATAGGCCTAGACCTATCTTGAGGGAGCCGGAGCCGATTGTGATCACCAGTGACTTGGAGGAGGATTCGTAGGAGGATAGGGAGGAGGACCCTGAGGAGGACCTCGAGATGATGGTCGAGTCTGTAGAGGAGGCTTTTGAGTAGTTGTGTGTGTTGGCCAGTCTGGTTATTCTGTCTTTGTGTCAGAAACCTTATTTTGAGCAGCTGCGACTCCTAGTTTTATATTTATTTATTTACTTCAGTTTTATTTTGGGATGTAACAGATATTGTGCTTTACTTTACTCATGTATGGAACCCTCGTGTTGGTTTTAAACTTTGCATTTTGGAAAGGCATGATTATTGTGTTAAAATTTGTCGTGGGAAGACATATGTTTCTATCTGGTTATGTTCTCATTAATTACCTTATGTTTACGAAAAGAGAAACCACATTTCTAAACAAACCTAAGTTTTATTTTCCGCATATTTTATTTTTAGCCTTATAAAATGTTACTAGAGTCACAAACAATGTACCGCTCGAGAAGGGTGTTACAATTTTCATGGTAATTGAATTAAAAAGAACCAAGTAAGAACATTGATAATTTCAAGAAAGCCTCAAGAGAAATAATCTACTTTCGTGATTAAAAGACTCAGGTTCAGTTTTAGAGTTTCGATACTAAAGTTCATCTTTCAGTTCATCCCCTAATATAAAAAATAGTTGGTGTGCTAAAACTGAATCTAAAGCAAATTAACATTAAACAAGGGGTAGAGAATCAAAACATAAAAATGTCAATACCAATCGGGTTATCCCTCATCCTAGAATAAAAGACTACTCAAACATGTTGAGAGTATAACCCATTAAAATTAAAGAGAACATTCAGAACAAGGAGATAAAGACCCAAAAGAAAAACGAAGAAGAACTATGAGATTTGCAGCAGAGAATTCCATTGTTCCTCTTTTTCTCCCTTGTAAATCCTCTAATTCTTGATGTTTCTTGTGTTCTGTAGTGTCTTGATGCCCTTCTGAGCCTCCCAATTTGTCCTTTTAACATCTCTGGACTCCTATAACAGCTCCTCTATCAATAAAGGGAATTTAAAACAGAAATAAAAGTCTGTCGCTCAGTCATCCACGACCGTGGATCATTCCAGGGGCTGGCCGTGGACTGCTCTGTTTAAGGCTCTAAAAATTCCTAATGAGTTCCACAATCGTGGATCATTCCAGGGGCTGGCCGTGGACTCTTCTGACTCTCAAACTCATTTTCAACTGATTCCAACCACGACCATGGACTATTCCACGGCCAGGTCGTGGTTCTTCATCTATTTTGCACTCTTTTTAGCTTAATTTTATTCGCACAAGTGTCCCTGGCATCTTTCTTGTTGCTTAACTTCCATTCCAAGCGTTCCATGTAACACCCCACTTTAGGGGTCACGATTATTCAACACAAGACCATAATTGAAAGTGGAAAAAATATATAAATAGAGCTTACCGAAAATATGGGTTTTCTTTTTCCTATCTTTTATACTCAAGTTCCAAAACCAGGCATCTATACTTACACCACAAGGACAATACGCATAATCGTAATCAATACTAAAAGATAGAACAACTTTCAAAATACATTGGTACATATAGTAGTTTCAACACTTGACTACATGAGAAAACAAAGTAACATAAAGACAAGATTAACCTGTACTATAGGAGTTGCAGCTCCACAACAAAGGGGGAGGGGGTACATAATAAATATACAGACACTGGGAAAGACTCTAGAGACTGGCCAAAAACTGACGCTGTACTACTCATCAGAGTAATACTCCTCGGGGTCCTCCTCATCCTTGTCCTCCTCCATGGCCTCTTCCTCCTCGTCCTCATCTTATCTTGGATCAACTTCACCTTCTCGGTAGTTTGACGTACGAGCTCAGGTCCTAGGGTAAGATGTTCTCCATCCTGGTACCAACATAACGGTGTTTTTACAATGCCACCCATACAGAGCTTCGTGGGGTGCCATCCCTATGCTAGAATGAAAACTGTTGTTGTATGTGAACTCTATCAGCGGCAAAAATCCTTCCCAGCTCCCTGATTGCTCAAGCACACAAGCTCTCAACAGATCCTCTAAAGACTGAATCGTTCTCTCCGATTGACCATCTGTCTGCGGATGGTATGCCGAACTCAAACGCAGCTTCGTTCCTAGAGCCTCTTGCAAGCTTTGCAAAAGCGAGACGAGAACCTCGGGTCTCTATCTGAAACAATACTGGATGGTACACCGTGTAACCTAACGATCTCCCCGATATAAAGCTGGGTCAACTTCTCCATCGAGTACTTGATGTTTATGGGTAAAAAGTGTGCCGACTTGGTGAGTCGATCCACGATCACCCAAATTGCATCATAACCCTTCGGCGTCCTAGGTAAACTAGTCACAAAATCCATGGAGATGCCATCCCATTTCTATTCAGGAACATCTAAGGGTTGTAGCATTCCCGCAGGTCTTTGGTGCTCCACTTTCGCTTTTTGACACACTAGACACGACGATACAAAACTGGCAACGTCTCTCTTCATCCCGTGCCACCAATACATCCGTTTCAGATCTTGGTACATCTTGGTTGACCCCGGATGTATACTCAGCTTGCACATGTGAGCTTCCTCAAGTGTCAGCCTTCTTAGATCCGCATCACTGGGCACACAGATTTTGCCCTTGAACCTCAGAATCCCATCTAGTCCTTCCACAAACGCTGACGTGGTCTCCTGTCGTCCGGCTTCCCTCTCTTTCATGAGATACTGATCCCCACTCTGTTTCTCTCTAATCTGATTCAAGAGATCACTCTCCACGGTGATCATACCCACACTGAGCTTCCCTGGAGATGCTTCTACAGCTAACTTCAGATCTCTGAACTGCTCGATGAGCTCTCTCTGTGACCATCATGGCAGATGCATGGAGCACTTTTCTACTTAAGGCATTCGCTACAACGTTTGCCTTTCCAGGATGATAATGCAACTCGAAGTCACAGTCCTTCAAAAACTCTAACCATCTTCGTTGTCTCATGTTGAGCTCCTTCTGGTCAAACAAGTACTTTAGACTCTTATGATCACTGAAAACACTGAACTTTGCCCCATACAAGAAATGCCTCCAAATCTTCAGAGCAAAAACCATCGCAGTTAACTCCAAGTCGTGAGTCGGATAGTTCTTCTCATGATTCTTCAACTGCCTTGAAGCGTAAGCTACCACCTTCTTGTTCTGCATCATGACGCATCCCAAACCTTGGTACGAAGCATCACAAAATACCTCAGAAGGTTCGTTGGGGTCCGGAAGTACTAGCACTGGTGAACTGGTCAGACGCTTCTTCAATTCCTGAAAACTAGCCTCGCAGGCCTCGGTCCATGCAAAAGCTTGATCCTTCCGTGTTAACTTGGTCAACGATGCCACAATCTTAGCGAATCCTTCAATGAACCTCCGATAGTAGCCCGCTAACCCGACGAAACTATGGATCTCTGTTGCTGTCTTTGGTTGTTCCCACTGTAACACAGCTTCTACTTTCGTCGGATCCACAGCGTTCCCCTCCTTTGAGATAACATGACCCAAAAGCTGAACCTCTTCTAGCCAAGACTCGCACTTCGAAAACTTGGCATACAACTGCTTCTCTTTGAGTATTTGCAGTACCACTCGTAAATGTTCTGCATGCTCTTCTTTATCCTTAGAGTAGACAAGGATGTCGTCGATAAATACCACAACAAACTTATCTAAGTAAGGGCGAAAGATCCTATTCATGTAATCCATGAATATGGCAGGTGCATTTGTCACTCTGAATGGCACTACCAAATACTCGTAGTGTCCATAACGTGTTCTGAATGTCGTCTTTGGAACATCCTCCGTCTTGACTCGGATCTGATGGTAACCCGACCGTAGATCTATCTTACAAAACACAGCTACTCCTCTTAGCTAGTCCATCAGGTCAACAATCCTTAGAAGTGGGTACTTGTTCTTGATAGTGATCTTGTTGAGCTGACGGTAGTCCACACACAACCGAGACGTCCCATCCTTCTTCTTCACAAGCAGAACTAGGGCTCCCCACGGTGCAACACCCTTTCCCGAGTGTCACATTCCCGAACGTTTATAAGGCTGAAAATATTATTAATGCAGAAAATATGATTTTTCTTTTTCTTTTCTTTTCATAAAGATGTAATGGGATTAGTAAAGGTAATAAATAATACTAATAAGTGAACTTAGGTTCACCATGCATTTCTAGAACATATTGTATTATAAATACAGAAACAGAAAACGAAAAACAGAAACATCAACATTGTGACACCCGCTACCCCGCATACGATAAAATAAAATAAAGCATGCAAGTTAAATGAAATTTTAACATAAAAGGTAGCAAGTACCATATGATCCGAAAAAATTTTAAACATAAAACAACTGCGGAAAAACGTTAACATAAATATAACCCGAAACCCGATGTCACATAATTAGAGTTGGTATACATATACCGATAATACATCGGAATAAAACTAAACAACTGAACGTAAATCCTATCTACTACTACTAAGAGAGATCTCCACGGGATCACTCCTCGTCAGCATGCTCACCCTCCTCTGCACATGCAACATCATATGCACAAGAACAACAAAAGAAGGGGGTGAGAAATACGATCATAAATATGGGTAAACAGAATGGAATAGTAATTAAGATGACATACATCATACATCAATCAACACATGTATAATCAATATATATATATATGTACATCAAAGATGCATGTCAATGCGAATGCAACATCACTACTCCGTATGTATGTGGCCAACAACTCTAACTCTGGAAAGACGATTAGGAGTACATGTCCGGTTATCAACGTGGATGATATGCCAGACCATGGGCCATCCCCGAACACTCTCACTAATCCTAATAACATATAGTGGCTAGTCAGGGTACTCAAGCTTATCCTTTAGGTTACTCCGACAATAGGTAGCTAGCCCATGTCACCTAGAATTTCCCTACCCAATGTACCCGCAAGGCCGGGATAACACCCATCGTGGCCTCCACTATCGCGATTCATCGTTTGCTTTCCACCCAACATATCAACGTCAACGTATGATGCATGTTATGCTCAACAACATGCAAACACATGTCCAACCATCCACCATCATACCATTACATGGCTATCAACTTTGACCAACAAGCATCAAAGATGATTTACCAACATCAAACTTGACCAATAAGCATCAAGAATGATTTAACCAACAATATCGGTAACAGTGCGTCGTTACCAATAACATCATCGTCTTACTAATTGTTCTTTAAGTCTTAACTTAACAATACCTTTATTAAGCATAATTCTTAATCTTATTATCTAAACCTCAACTCATATTTTATTAAGATTATAACTTAACCTTAATATTTAAGCCTCAAGTCATATATTTATTAAGATTATAACTTAATCTTATTATCTAAACCACAATTCATATCTTATTACAATCATAACTTAATCTTAATATCTAAACCACAATTCATATCTTATTAAGATTATAACAAGTCTATATAACACTATACATCAAGCATAAGGGGTCAAAACTGTTCCTGGGCACGTGAGAATCGATTTCCATTCTCTGGAATCGATTTCTCAAGTCTTCAAAATCGATTTCCAATCTCTGAAAATCGATTTCAACATGTTCAAATCGATTTCCCCAATTGATTTTGAACAAGGGAAAATCGATTTCTCTAAGGCCAAATCGATTTCCACGCTCTGGAAATCGATCCTTGGTCGATTCAAATCGATTTCCATGTGCTGGAAATTGATTTCTGGGTGTCAGATCATACAGCAGCGGGTTTCCTCCGCTATAGACCAGTCTACGTTCTCTAATTAACAGATCATTCGAGCCTAAGCTATTTATCATCAATTTGATTAGTTCAACACTCATGAATCATAACCTAAGGGTTCTCAAACTAATCCTTGGTCATCAATCTCACATTGCCTATTTATTTTCTCCCTATAACTATGTTCTAATAGTATAGGATTAACAAAACACCATATCATGGCATAAACAACATGTTCACCATCACCAATTCATCAACATTCATAATAATCATGTACTCATAGTTATAAACATGTTATGGCATCAGATTATTCATCAATCAATACTCGTATAGTCAGAAAACAACATAACAACATTCATAGGCACTTACAATGCATATAGACAAACATATAGGGGTCATGGGTTAACCCCTTCATCTTAACCTATCCCAAAACCCACATATTCATGACCAATTTTCTCCCCCCATACCTGGTATGACGATTCACAGCCTAAGGGAAAGAGAACAGAGCCAAGTTCTGCTACGGTTCCTTCTTACAGATTCAGCACTTGATCACGATCGCAACACTGGAAAGCAGAGTCGATCTTTAAGTTAAGGACTAAAAGGGAAAACAAAACTGGGATTAGAAACTCACCTTGGTTTCTAACTTAGGAGATTAACTCTAGCAACAGGAATGGATTAGCTAAACAACGGCGTGTTCTTGACGAAGAACACCAAAGCAAGATTCGTCCTTTGGGTTTTCTAGAGCAAGAGATCAGTTAGAGCTCTTAGGGATGAGAAGAGGCAAAAAGTGTGTACAATAGGATGTGGATACCAGGTTTAGGTCATACGCTATGTATATATAGTTGTTAGGGACGTTTTAGGACGAATGGGCCGTACACAGCATAGCCCAGTAACCCAAACGCGTACACAAGCTCTGACACGCATGGAAATCGATATCAACATCCATGGAAATCGATTGGCGAAATCGATTTTCTTATCAAAGAAATCGATTTTGCCCTTCAAACAATCGATTTCCTCCTTCTGGAAATCGATTTCTTCACCTGGAAATCGATTTCCCAATCGATTTTTGGCATCGACACCTGAATAAAACTTGTAGGTAATCCTCTAAGCTTTCCAACGCATCCTAGATCATGTCGATCAGATGTCTAGAACTTAAGATATGGCCAAAACCGTGAAACGGGTTATTTAGACTCGGATGAATTGATTATTCTAAAGGCTGAACTATTACAACTATGAACTTATGCACCAAAAACAAGCAAAAACGACATATGCAAGCATCTATAAGTAAGTATCAACACATATATACATAGAAGTGAAAGAGCAGGGTGTTACAAACATTACTATATACAGACATAAGTCTAATGTATAACTGACATAAGAAATACAATAAGTATTAGGAGTCATAGCTCCCAAAAGGTACTACAAAAACTGACATAGTCTGGCCGACAACAAAACTAAAACAGCAAAAGAGTCCACCTCCGAACTCAAAGGGACTGCTGAACCGAACTATCGTCGCGTCCATCTGTTCAAGCAGCAACAGCAAGTACCAGCAGAAAACATACAGATATGGGTGAGATTCCCCTTCATCAACACAACAAAACAGCAGTAGTAAAAACGGGACGACTCACCAGGTAACAGCGTACCCAACATGTTAAGCAGTGAAACAACATACTAAAACTCTCAATATAAATCATGTTAAATAGTTAACAGTACAGTATAATGCGTTCTTAAACAGAACAGCGATGTATAACAGTAAATGTAAACATCCACAAGCATGCAATGCAGTGAATGTACATGACTCAATGCCAATGTCACTGGGTACTACTCTGACCCCTACTCCATGAAGCTAACAAAACATTCGAAGAGAGTGAACGGGAGGACATGTTCCGGTTTCTGCCAGCCATGAGCAAGATGCTACAACATTCGTAACGTGCACGTATCTGGCTTTACGGTAACACTCTCGACCAAACATGAAAAGTACGGCATCTAGTAGAGGATATCAGTGTATTGAACGGATTCGCCACGACACAGAAGAATCACCAACTGGTCACATGTCAGCCCTTCCAACCCTGATACCTCCAAAAAGACCATTGAAGATCGTCACCGTAAGATTCGCACCCGCATCAAGGTGTAAGCTCAACTCCTAGGCTCAAGGCCTTACAACTATGCACATGAAATGCCAATGCTTACACAAAGCAGATGCGATAAAGCTATGTCTACCCATTAGATAGACCTCAAGGTTCACTAAGGTTCTCTTCCTTAGAAACTACACACATCTTTGTTTTATAAAACATTTATCCATCGGATAAAACATTTATCCATCAGATAAATATCTCGTGACTCCTTTGGAATGATCCAGACTGCTTTCAGAATCGCCGACTGTCCCCACAAACCAACACAAGTCTTTTCAGCGTGTTTTGTCCTCACTCACATGCTTTCTAGGAAACTTTCCAGAAGGTCACCCATCCCATAATTACTCTAAGTCAAGCACGCTTAACTATAAAGTTCTTATGTTCTGCGCTCCCGAAAAGAAGATAAATCTTGTTGGTATGGGTAGTACCAATCAATTCTTATATGCCTTCTCTTAACTATACAGTTCCATACCTGCATAGTCTCAGGATTCCTTCCACTGTACAGTCCCATACCTGCACAGTCTCAGGATCTCTCTCATTCCAGTTATCACAAGGCGGAAACAATTGAACGATTAACCTAGATCCGAATCATCGGTCCGTCATCAAATTACTGTTTCGAAAACCAAAACGTTTCGTGTTTGTGTTTACGTCTTATGAATTATGTCTCAAGTCCTAAGCATTATAAATAAGGATTGAGAATCCTCTTAGATGAGTCTTTAAGCCTTTCTAAGATATTAATCCTTTGTCTTTCAATTAAGGAAACAAGTGTTGATTTCACTTAGTCTTATGAACTCATTGATGTAATAAGTCAACAATGGTATAGTACATGGTCTTGTTCCACCACACACCATACTTAATTAACCCTTGTCTTCAACTCTAAGTTAATTACTTAACTTAGGTTTTCACGTGTAAAACTTTTACGCTTTTGTAAACCAAACAACTTTTACAATTGAAACTCATTTGATTTGAAACAACTACTTACTGCATTTCTAGCATTTTCTAAAAGGTGAAATCCGCTTAGCTAGAGTACATTCGCTTAGCTAAATTAAGGCAGTGATACCTCATTTGAAATTCCTTTCTCGCGGGGCGAACATAAGTTTCGCGTCGCGAGGCTAAGAGCTGTATTTGCTCCTTATACAGATCCTCTGTATCGCGAGGCGTATATTGTCTCGCGTCGCGATGCAGAGAACTGTATTTCAAACCGACCTTTCGCATCGCGAGGCGATAATTATCTCGCGTCGCGAGGCAGAGAGCTGTAATTCTTCACTGCTTAGGCGGTTCGTAGGCGAGAAAACTTCGCTACGCGAGGCAGAGAAGCTGCATCTTTTCTGCTTGGGCTAGCCCACTGTCTCGCGAGGCGAGGCAAGGTTAGCCGGGCAAATGGCTTGTTTTCCCTCTGTCTCGCGGGGCGAGACAGGGTTCACTGGGCGAGTGCTCTGTTTTCACTTTTCCTTAACTTCTTCATTAATTCTCTTATTGAAACACTTAGTTTGATTAAAAGACCTATGGCTAAAGAAAAGACATTTTCCCACTTTGGTGACACACTTTAAAGGTTAAAACTTCATTTGATCTTTGGATCAAATTCACTTTTGTTTCTCTTGAAAACATAGGTTATGGAATCATGTTTTGTTACATCAAAACCTTGCTAGATCAAGAACAACACATGTTCTTATATTTCCTCTTACTAAGGCCACAAGCCTACTCCAATGAAAAATGGAGACTTTGCTTCACCAACTAATCAAATATAGCTCAAAAGCTCACACCAATTATGATAAACCACAATACACATTACTACATCATAATCAAACATCCAAGTCCATCACACATCATGGTCTCATAACCAAGCATAAAAGTCCATACTTGATCTAGTGATCAAAGTAGGTTTTTCAACATACATGAAAATGATTTTCATTCAATCATCTCATCATCAACATATGCTAAAACACACCACAACATACTAAAGCATACACTCATCAAGACAACCTTGTTCTTGAAGAGAACTTAACAAAACTTAACAATTAAAAGTGAACCCAAACTAAAGGGTTTCACCCACACATAAACTTAAACAACCATCTTCACCACCACCATATTGGTGTGATGAGGTTCACCCCCATACCTGTTGATGAGCAGATTCCCGGATCAAAGTCGGTTGATCGGTTTGTGAACCTTTTGATAATTGTCACCAACTACAAACAACCAAAAAATCAAACATTAAACAAAAATCAAACCAAACTCAACAATTCTCACAAAGAGGGTTTCGGCCACCCTAAAGAGAATAAAGCTAGGAATTGATCTTGGTTTTCCATTTCATGGATTCAAAGGCATAGGAAAGCTAAGGATGAAATCAAGTGTTAGAAATCAAAAATTGATGAAAACACTATTCATCATCATCAATAAGGGTTCGGCCAAAAAGTGCTTTTTGAGCTATGATGAGAGTTGAATCATAAGCTCTTGGGTTTAGGTAGAGAATGATGAAGTGAGTTCAAAGAAATTGGTCTCACATCAAAATGATTTTTCTACAATTTCCTATGGATTTTCAAACTTTTGGATCTAAGAAATGATTTTCATGAAAATGAAGATTGATCTTGAAATAAAGAAAGATTCAAGAAGCTAAGAGATCATAGAAGTGATCTTACCTTGAAATGAAGGAAGATTGCTCAAGGAATCAAGTGATTCCAACAAGAACTCAAGGAGCTTCAAGACCAACAATGGTGTTTTCTCTCAAGAACAACTATGGAGCTCTATCTTTGGAGGGCCTGTGCGAAAATGAGAGAGTGAGGGCCTGAGTTCAGCCTTAAAACAAGTCACTTAAGGGCAAAATGGTCATTTGCCAAAAGGGTAAAATGGTAAAAGTGCAAAAGACTAAGGTTAGGGGCATTTTGGTCATTTCGCGTCTAGATTTTACCGAACGTCATGACGATTCTGGCATACTCTCCCAAGTGTCCTGGGATGATGTGATATCAAGATTATCTGTTGGCGAGTCCCAGTAAATCCATATGTGGCTCCGTTCGTCACCCTATTGAGGATTTCGCCCGAACGAAGGTCAGGAAATGATTTTTCTGAAATTTTTACGAAATTTAACCAAAACGTAGAGCATCGAATTCTAAGACTTACTGTCTCGTTCACGGGTCCATCTGAGGTCTTCTGAGCAGTAAAATCATATTGTTAGTGTAAAAACGCATATCGGACTCCGTTTGAGTTTTTGACTCAAAACTTAATCGTAGCTTCCTACGATATCGTCGAGCATGACTATGGTCTCGGAATATTTTATTTCCATTCCTAAGACCTCGAATAAAATAAAGACATTAAAATACTGAAGAATTAGAAAACGGAAAAATCGGGGCGTTACACACGGTGACACACTGGGCCTAACAAACTGCTTGGACATCAGCTCCTCCAACTGCTTCTTTAGCTCCTCTAGCTCTGCGGGTGCCATCCGGTACGGTGCCATAGACATTGGTCCAGATCCCGGCACTAGGTCTGTTGCGAACTCGATGTCCCTAACCGGTGGAAGTCCAGGTATATCTTCAAGAAAGACTTCTGGAAACTCATCGACAATCGGAATCGGACGCGCGTCTTTCTCGCTACTAACCTCCAGAAAGGACAACAACATATATCCTTGGGCTCCTTCTCTCAAAGAAGCTTTCACTTGATTGGCAGAGATAAAACCAGAAATCTCACTTTTTGGAAAGATGAGGGTTCGGTTGGCACAGTCCAAAAGAACATGGTTAGAGGATAGCCAATCCATCCCCAAGATAACATCTATTTGTGATAATTGCAAATAGATCAAGTTGGCTACAAACTTCCTACCCTCAACAAGAATAGGGCAGTTTAGACAGGCCTCAGCCATAACAACAGGTTTTGCAGTAGGCGTGGAAATAACCAGATCAAATGGTAGTGAAGAAACAGGTAATCCCAAAATCTTAATACAACTATATGCAGTAAAAGAATGTGTTGTGCCTGAATCAAACAGTACAGTTAAAGTTTTACCTCCAATATTACCTTCTCCTTGGATTAGGTCTTGGTTCTGAGAAGCTTCAGCACCATTCACTGAGTAGACTCACCTCTTTGCCTTGGGCCTTGCCGCTCAAACCAGGTTGACAGTAGGTTCTGCGTTGGGTTGTCTGCCCTCCTTTGCCATATGACCAGGCTTCCCACAGTTGAAGCAGATGATCCTTGTTGTTGAGCACTCCCTAGCAAAGTGGTCTCCTCCACGTTTGAAGCACTTGACACTAACAGCTCCTGAAATCGCACGGTTTTCGTTTTCCTTCCCTTGGAATCGTTGATAGCACTGACCTCCAGACGGCTTTGAGTAGGGCTTCTTGTGATGGAAACTGCTACCACCACTCTTCTTGAACCTTGATGGCCCAGCACTTCCTTGGTTTTTGCTCCGACTTCCTTTCAGTTCTTCAATTAGCTGGCATTTGTCCATGAGCTGAGGAAAAGTAGAAATCTCGAACGGCATGACTACCTCCTTGAGCTCGTGTCTCAGACCCTCCTCGAACTTTCTGCACTTCCAGGTTTCGTTGGGGTTGTCTTGGAAGTAGTTGGAGAACTTTGCCAGACCCTCAAACTTGGCAGCGTACTCACAGACTGTCATGTTTCCTTGACATAGCTGGAGGAATTCCATCTCCTTGGCATGCCTAGCACTCGCAAGGAAATACTTCTCAAAGAACTTCATACGGAAGAGCTCCCTGGTGATGGCTTGTCCAGCGTGCTCGGCCACCTGACGGGCTCCCCTCCACGAGTACTCTGCATCACCTACCAACATTCTCCCTTGTATTGCGGAGGGTTGTTCTTACGGAATTCACTTAATCCTCGACCACCAGCATTCGATCGCCTGTTCTCGGAGTACAAAAGTAGCAGTCATCTCCCTCATAGCTTGCATAGCATCAGCCATACCGGTGTTCCTATTTGCCATCTCGTTCTGCAAGATCAACAAAGTTCAGTACAAGCTAGAGGTTCCTTCGCACAAGCTCCAACAACGTTGTCATTCCTTTCAGAATTCAACAGCACACAAGTCACAGAGGCACACAACATAAACAAGATAGACCAACCACAAACCCAAAAAGACTCGGCCAGCTCTGATACCAAATAATGTAACACCCCACTTTAGGGGTCACGATTATTCAACACAAGACCATAATTGAAAGCGGAAAAAATATATAAATAGAGCTTACCGAAAATATGGGTTTTCTTTTTCCTTTCTTTTATACTCAAGTTCCAAAACCATGCATGTATACTTACACCACAAGGACAATACGCATAATTGTAATCAATACTAAAAGATAGAACATCTCTCAAAATACATTGGTACACATAGTAGTTTCAACACTTGACTACATGAGAAAACAAAGTAACATAAAGACAAGATTAACCTGTACTACAGGAGTCGCAGCTCCACAACAAAGGGGGAGGGGGTACATAATAAATATATAGACACTGGGAAAGACTCTAGAGACTGGCCAAAAACAAACGCTGTACTACTCATCAGATTAATACTCCTTGGGGTCCTCCTCATCCTCGTCCTCCTCCATGGCCTCGTCCTCCTCGTCCTCATCCTCCAAGGCCTGCATGTCATAACCGTTCATGATCTGCTCCACGTACCGCAGCGCCTCCTTGTCAGTCCTCAACCACCACGGGCTACCTCGGGAACGTCCTTCGGAACATACTCGGGCATTTCCTCTTCCTCTTCCTTCTCCATCTCCTCATCGTCAAACGAGAGGATAATGAGGGAGCAGAAAAGGATACCCTGGCAGGGGCCGGTGTGCTCTTATGAGCAGTCATCCTCCAAGTCGCCCGATGGCGGGGAATCAGAGGGTGTAGCTCGGAAGGCTCATAAGTAGGCCCTAGGAGTGGGACAACAGGGACAGAAGTACCGGCCGCAGATGCAGGTACAACAAAAGTAGACGGTGCAGTAGGTGGAGGTGGCATAGAAGCAGGGTCAACATATATGTCCCGAGTTTCCTCCCGATGAATTGCAGTCTGGGTACTGGGCTGTCGCGGATGATCAGCAGGTGGTGGTGGTGATGGCTGGGTGACTCCTGTGCTACCCTCACCACTAAACCGTACAGTACAAACTCTCTCAGTCAGGCTCGTCATGGAGAAAGGCAACTCCCTCCTACTCATGAAACTCATTGCTCCCGTGTATGTGCGACGTCCGTCAGGATGGATCATCCAAGCATCTGCTTAGTCATGAAGCATCAAGTCCAAAGTCAATCGAGAGGGTGGATCGCTCGCCATATCTATTCACCATAGTAGAAAGAAAACCACACGAGCAGCGTGACAACAAAAGTAATTAGGTGAGATTCCGCATATCGCACAACCAGAATAGCAGTGATAAAAGTCACGCACACACGCACCCAATCGGCATAATAGCGCATGGGCTTTCACAACACAATAAATAAATTGCATGGCATCACAGTGAATATATATATATATATATATATCACAGTTAACATGTCACTCATAGTTAATATATCAATCACATGTATATGGGTCAAAGATCAACTCAAGTATGCAATGACACAATGCAACATGACTCCGACCCCTACTCCATGGAGCTAAACATAACAAGAGTGAGTGATTGGGAGAACATTAGCTGCGTTATCTCAGCCCATAGTATCACATCCAAATGATTGCCATCATCATAACGGCTCACGTCAGACGTTCTTTACCCAAATCGTGACTTGCCCGGTGTTTCAGTCAGGACGTCAATGTTTTTCGATGGATATCCACGACATAGAGGAGCTACTCTCTGGCCACATGTGTTTTCCCTAACCCCCAACGTCCCCAAGATCCGCATGATCGACACCTCAGACAATCGCACCTGCACCAAGGTGTAATCTCAACTCCTAAGCATCACGCCCAACTCATGCACAGATGCAGATGCATGTCAAGAAAACTACACAAACCAGCCACGTACTACCTCATCACTGTAGTACCTCGTTTATCGGGTGATAAACCACAGGATACCCTTACGGGACCCACTTTCACAGGACTTGCCATCAGCCGCCCATCCTTGGTTCCGTTCCTTACAATCACGTACCACTTCGTCGTTCGTAACACGATGTTCATGTCTTATGATACATTAGTCCATAACCTAGACGTATTATGGAGGTTAGGGTTTCACAAGGAATCCCTTCATCAATCTTTTCACTTGTTTAGCAAAGGAACATTACTTATGCTTTATAAGTAGCTCTTAGTGATTAAAAATTATGGAGTCCTTAGATGATCTAAATCATCAAGGATGTGGAACATGGTTTTGTCATGCCCACTAGGTATTAGTATATGTCTTTTACTAGAATCTTATGAGTCCATTATGGAGTTCATATAGATTCCCTTAGGAGATAACGCGTGTTTATACTATTATAGTGAAAAACTTCAAAGTACTATCCTTATAGCAAAGTAGTTGATGAAATCTCCTTTATTAGGTATAGTTTGAAAACTCTAATCAAGTATCCATAGGTGTCTCATTTAGTGTAGAACTCTTTGAGTTAGTTCCCTTAATTCTATTACTTAGTGTAGAAGAAAGCATGATACTCCTTTGAAATCATTATTTTGTTTTCAAATGAATTATAACTTATAAACCTTTGGAAAGTTCTAAAAGGCAGATAGTGTAAAACGCCTTGTTTTTAAAGAAAGGTTTTGTAAGAATCCTATCTTCTCAAGGAAGGCTTACTAACTAAAATTCTTTAAAAACCATCTTGATTAAATATGGAACTCTTGGATCTTTGAAAAACTTTTCTTTAAAGCAACTTATTAAAGTAAGTGGTTGATCAACATCAAACCAACCTATTCTTAACATGGTTCCTACATGAAGTCCAAAAACCCTTATTTCACAACACATGGTTCTTTGGAACCAAAGCTTGGTTTCTTTGGAAACCTTTTCAATTTATATACTTCTTATACTTTAGTATGAACATATAAAACCCCTTAGCATTAACATTTTAAGGTCCTAACCCTATTTTCTACACCAAGGCCGAATGCCCCATAGGAAAATAGGATAGGTTTTTCTTTGTTTTATTGCATTGTTAGAACCATAGCAAGTTCATTTTACCATCACTTAAACATAGAAGCTTTGGCTTCCCTCCTAAACACTATATGGCCGAACCAAACATGCCCATATACCACCAAAATACAGCCATTTAACAACATCCAAGATAGCATAAAAATAATCACATCAACATATAAGCATGTTATCAAGACAACTTAGAACATAAACAAGTCCAAATCAGTCAAAAATCCTATCCTTAGATCTTTGGACCTAAGAATAGTTTTTCACCATGCCAAAATACTTTTATTCTAGCACATACAAACATAATCATCATATCAACATAGCCACATAATTTAGAATGACAACAAAGTAAAGAACTTTATAAGGAAACCCTAGATCTAGGGTTTTCCTTCAACAAATTAGGAGGCCTTTATCACCACCATTTAAGGTGTGATATGGTTCACTCCCCCATTACCTTTGTGAAGCTTCCTTGAAGACTAGAAGATGAAAACTTGGTCACCAAAACCACTATGAAAACCGTGACCTAGAGGAGAAACAAACAAGTTCAAAAATTTGATTTTTCAACTTTATAAATAATGAGGACACAATGATTTTTCAACATCATGAGGATGATAACATAAAGATGTTCTCAAGAGTAATAAAGAGAAGAATTAAGTTAGAAACTTACTCTTGAACAAGGGTTCAAAATCAAGTTCAAGAAGCTTGAACCTTCTTGAATGATTCTTGAATATCTTGAAGCAAACAACTTCAAATGAAGAAATTCCAAAAGAGGAAAGTTGTTTAGATGAATGAGATAAATAAGAATATGAAGTTAGAATGATGAAATAAGGTGAGTAAGACTACTTACCAGGTCTGGCCGAAACTAGGGAGAAAGGAGAGAGAAGAGAGAACTTAGGAGTTTTAGTGTTTTCAAGTGAGAGGTTAGAATGAATGGAATAGTGACTTTGGTGTCTTGGACACCTAAAGGCAGAGCTTCCCCTCCTTGTGGATTCCAAATCCTCATTCAATTTTGGTCACAGAGACTGGAGGACCAAGATTCAAGTTGATGAGTGTGTTGTTGCTTAAGGAAGACTTAAGGAAAAGATTAATCAAAAATGGCTACGATGCTTTTTCCATTAATAGTTAGTGTCATAACTTTCTTGGATATGATAAAAGGAGGATTTTGGGCTCTTTCCCAAGCATCATGGCCGAATGGCCTTGGCTAAATATAACAAGAATAGTTACATTCTCATTTAGCTAGGAATTAGGTAATTAGGGTTTTTACCAAAAATGGATAATTGGTTTTTACTACTTTTAGTAAATTTTTGGATTTTAAGAAAGCTAATCCTCTTCATTAGGAATAATCAATAAGGTAATGGAAAATGTAATTCAACATTACATCTCACTTAATTCCCCGTTTCCCGACCTCCGACACGCAAAACGAGAAATTACCTGATAACGAGTAAAATAGAACTTTTATCGATTTTTCGTCTCTTGACGACAAAAGAAACTTTACCATAATATAACCATGGATATAAACCATCATATAAATATTAATATATATATATATATATATATAAAAGTTATATCAAACATAAGATAGCGATTATAATTAAATATTGATCATAAATAGTTACAGAAATGAGGGTGCTATATTCCAAGGTCACAATCCATCTTCCTACAAAGCAGACATACCAACCGCGGTCATCCGAATAAAAAGAATGAAAATCTATGCTAAATACTAAGAAATATGAAAAAAATATGCTGAAGTCGACATCAATTAAAAACATCAATTAAAACTAACTATGATATAAAAAATATACATGTTTCACACACATCAGTACCCACTTAACATAACATTGAAATTGACGTTTTGAAAAACATTTTTATATTTAAAAATGTTTTATTAAGCTATGTACGTTGTACAAGAATTAAAAGAAATAAGTTTTTATTAAAAATTAAATATATAATTTTTTTAATATATTAAATTAAATATATTATTTTTAATAAAAATTCTTTTTACTAATTCCTAACTCTTAAATATATTGATTCTTATTAATTTAGGTTGGTTCAAGTGGAAAGAGTTTGAGTCCTTTAAATAAGTGATAATGGATTCGAATTCTGACTCTTGTTAATGAAAAAATCTGGTTGGGAGGGGACTACCCACCTTGTGTGCCTTTAGATTTTCAGACAAAAATTAGTCACTATTAATAATAATGAATATTTCACACCTACCATATTAATACAAAAAAATATTGATTAAAATCTTTATACACCATATTAATTCAAGAATAAATATACTCATAATTATATTTACTAGGTGGAGCTCTATCGGAAAACATAGCTAGCATTTTTTTTATTGAAAAAAAAATAGTAGGGCAAACACCGACTAAATCTTATCACGTTCTGACCTTGACGAATGCTGTATCAAACCGCTGTAAGTTTATCGAATCCCATGTACCTCCCTTCGGCATGGCTTTCCTAATAGAGCCCCATATTTCCCACACGCGCTTCGTAAAAGCGGCGCGAATTACCAACCCCAACCCAAGAACACGCCACGTGTACCCTTCTCATACCAATTCTAACTAACCCCGGTCACTATATTATTCCCCTTCCCTTTCTCTAACCCTAGTCTAAGATATATATATCCACAGCCTCGCCCCTATGCCTTCTCTCTCTTCTCTCCCCCTTTTATTTTACTCTCGGTCTCGTTCCCTCCGCTCTTTCTTTCTGCAGAATTTCGATTCCATTTTAGGACCTTCAAGCCGAGGAACCAAGAAAAATCCCAATACCCGAATCTTCAAAATTAGGGTTCTTTCTTCTCGTAATGTGATTCGTTTACCGGCATACGAGAGTTTTTCACATTTTTTTCCGAATATCAATGGCAGAAAAGATATTCAGCATAGGGTACGCGTTGGCGCCGAAGAAGCAGAATAGTTTCATCCGCGACTCTTTGTTAAGCCTGGCGAAATCTCGCGGCGTAGACCTAATCCGCGTCGATTCGGAGCGTCCGCTGGCGGATCAGGGGCCGTTCGATTGCATCCTCCACAAGCTCTACGGCGACGATTGGAAGCAACAGCTTCAGGAATTCAAGGCGAAGAACCCAAATGCCGTGATCCTCGACTCACCGGAAGCGATAGAGAGGCTCCACAACCGGATTTCAATGCTGCAGGTTGTGTCTGAGCTTAAAATTGAGGACCAAAACGAGACCTTCGGGATCCCAAAACAGATTGTAATATACGACAAGGAAACCCTCTTCGACCGTCAGGCATGGGAGACCTTAAAGTTCCCGGTGATCGCGAAGCCGCTTGTCGCGGATGGAAGCGCCAAGTCGCACAAAATGGCACTCGTTTTCAACCATGACGCGCTGAACAAGTTGAAGCCGCCGATCGTGCTGCAGGAGTTCGTGAACCACGGAGGTGTCATCTTCAAGGTGTACGTTGTCGGGGAGCACGTGAAGTGCGTGAAGAGGAAGTCGTTGCCTGATGTTTCGGAGGAAAAGCTGCTTGGGGTTTCGGAGGACTTGTTGTCGTTTTCGCAGGTATCGAATTTGGCAAACGATGAGATGATTGATGATAAGTATTACAAGTTGATGCATTTGGATGACACTGAAATGCCCCCGCAGAGCTTCATTGTGGATATAGCAAGGGGTCTGAGACGTGCAATGAAGTTGAACCTGTTTAACTTTGATGTGATAAGGGATTCTAGATATGGGAACCGGTACCTCATTATTGATATCAATTACTTCCCTGGGTATGCCAAAATGCCTGGTTATGAGACTGTTTTGACGGATTTTTTCTGTGATATAATGTACAAGAGACCGAAAGAAGAAGAAGAAGGAATAGAAGAGAGTCAGGTGCACAGTTATGACAAAGATGTGAAAAAGATTCTAAGCAATACTTGTTGTAGTGATGGGGACGAGGCTAACCTTCCAGTTTCACCGAAAGAGAAAGAGGAATCTGTTCAACAAGTCTAAAAAAATGTGTCAAATTTGCAATGTGTTTCTCATTTCTTTAGTTTGTGGTATTTGGGTAACCAGAAATCTGCTCAATGGACCCATTTGCCAAATTGGTGGGTAGGCAGGAGATACACATTCCGTTTAGGTAGCAGTTGGTACAGTGGTGAAACCAGTAGGGTTGTTTGTGGCTAGTTTTTTAACCTCCTTAACAACATGTATATTCCATCACCCACCATTGCTCTGAAGATAGGTACTTTTTGAATACCCTGAAGGTTTAGGAAAGTTGTATTTTGAGGCTTAAGTTCTTGCTAGAAACTGTTTTACTTTGCGCCCTTGCTTTTTCAACTCATTGCTTTTTTTCCTCCATTTTGCTAAATTCTATTCTTGCTATGATTACATTAATTCTGTTTATGATTTATATAACTGAAGTTATATATCCCTTTGCTTTTTCCTAGTATTTTCAATCCTGAGGTTCCTTAATTGGTATTATGCATGCTAATGATTATTCCTTAAAGATGACCAGAGTAAAGTAGAAAGGATATAAGCTTCTCATGCACAGCCCTCGCCCCCATCTTCAGCTATCTGTAGTCTGAATAAAGGAGAAAAATGATCTAAGACATGGCACAATATGATGAAACCCATAACTTATCTGTTCTGACACAGGTTTAACTGTCATCAAGTTACTAGATGTTCAAATTTTGATATCTGATTTATGCATGATGGTTCAAGTCATTTGCTTATTTATTAGCATATTTTGTTTTTATGTATTGAAGGGAGCTCATGCACATCTTTTTGGACATGGTTATGACTTATTAGTTATTACCTATGCTGCTACGTGAAACCTGTGAAATTTCAGCACCTTAATACATTACTCTAATAAAAGAAATAATATTTAAAACCTCATACAAAGCAATCCTTTTCCTTCAGTGACCTTTTGACGGATTTTAATTGCTAACTCTTTGAATGCACAACGATTGCATTAATTTGGACTTGCTAACCAATGTTCTACACTTATTACCCTTTTATAGCCCCTTATACATGTATATTCTTTCTCATGTCTCAGACTCCAATCTCCTAGAGCGGTTTGACATGCAGTTCTACTTCTAACATCTGGCCAAAACATAATTGTACTGCCAAGATAAATAGTCTTTTCTTATTCTAACCCGTGTTGTCTTAGATTTTGGCATGGCACATTTTGATGGGTTCTTCGTGCAATAATTAATATTCTTTATAGGTCAAATATCTCTGAAATATGCTTATATGCATTGCATTCAAAGAGATGCAAAGTATGCAAAATTTTCACCATGTTTGAACATTTTTAGAATTCAGATTGATATGATATGCTTCTGGGAGACTGGAAGTCTGTGTTAACTCACTTGTTAACATTGAATGAGAGGTGCTAAGTAAAGGTGCCTGGGATATTGCTTGCAAAATTTGACTTGCAAATTACATTTTTCTGTTGTATTCTTGAAGTGATGTGGGTCTACTCCTAATCCAAACAAGTGAAGGTCAGATATTGCAATCTAAGTTTATTATTTATTTTTGTTTATTTTTTATTCTTTTCATTTTTGTATGCCTCACAAAGACCATGGAGTTTTCTCTTGCAATTGTCAAGAGATCATCTTCAGTGCCTTGTCATAACTGTACTCTATGGTCATGCTTATCTTTAAGATAAATTATTGGTATCCTTTAGCAGAATATCTTGAGTATATAGATATTTAATTGTTGATGTGTACGTCTAGTAGTTTTTGTTATCTTTTCTTTGAAGTTCTAACCATTGACCTACCTTATCTTGTGTGCTTTCTTCTGCAAAACTATATTGGGACTTCAGGAGATTAGAAGATGTTTTGATTACATTTTACATAAGTGCATGAACTAAGTCAAAAAGCAAACGTGAATGAAAGAATTTTGTCCTATGATGTTCTCTATGACTTTATATGTTGTATACCTACAGTAATTAATCTATTACAATGATTTCGCTTCTGATGTTTTCATATATATTTATATATTTATATGGTATGCAACAATGGATGATATGGTTCTCCTAGTTTTAATAAGACCAAATTTTATGCCTTCACATGGGATTATGAATTAGAAACAACTTGGTATGAATAATGTGGTTGTAGTGCCCTTGTTTCCCTTTTGCAATGAGGTTCAGACTCCTTAGTCTTTTACAGTATGCAAAGATATATATAATTTGTACATATTTCACTTGGTTGACTGTCATTAACACATTACTATGTGATTCCTTATGTTGAAGCAACTGTATTATGATTTTCCATATGTGTAGTTTGATCAAATGATGATTTGCAGGTCTTGCTTTACATCATTCGTAAGCTGAGGTATTTCAGGTTGATGTGAAATGTGAATGTTAATCTCATTTGTATCAAAACTGTTGCTTTGTAGGGGAAAAACTTGGCTTGTTGGCTTAGTGAGGTTAAGGTTCATGATTGTTAGTGTATTTTTTAGTGCCTGGTTAGTTAGTTGTTTTACTTGTTAAAAAATATGTGTTTTTCTGATAGGCCTTTGGTCTGTTGCTCATCCTGCCTGCAGGCAGCTGTCTCCTCAGTTTTGTTGGTTTGATCCTGCCTTCCCCCTTCGAGTAGCAGTGTATGTGTGTGTTGTGTTGTGATATACTGTAAGTCAAATGCTCATTGTTAGAATAGTGTTCCTGTCGCTAGCATCAGTTTTCTTGTATTGTATAAGCTAGATATAAAATCCTGTCTTGGGTAATTCATGTGCTTGTTAGTTGCATGGTTGTTTATTTTAATTTTATAAACACTGTTGGTGATATGTTAATTGAGAACATGTTAGACAATTGGGTGTGGAAAGTTCTTTTAATGAAGGATGAGTTTCTTCTAAACTGATGAATGACATTAAGAATTCATGTAGGTTTAATTTATTAAGATGTAAATAAGGCATTTAGAAGTGGTGTATAGAGAACCGATGGAAACATATATGGCAGCAGACGTGAGAAGTTAAGAAGACTCATCTGAAAGATTCTCTTGTGATGATATAAATTCTTGTACCAAACACAAAATCATTAAATCTACGGTTTTTTTTTTAGGTAAAATGGTGCATGCTAATGTTGTCTAGTAACTTGGTAATTTGAGAGGTTAATGCGAATAGTAAAATTGGGTAAAACAAGCTTTACGGGAAGATTGACAGATTTGGAATAATTTGAATATTGATCTTTTTTCAAGTCCAAGCGTAAGAAGCATAAAAAGTAGGTACATGGGCATTTATAGTGAAGTTAGGACATGCTTGTAATGCTTTTTATCGTGATTCTACCAAGTTTTGTATAGGAAGCTACCGCATTGGTAAAAACCCTGACTAGTCGGCAGACATGATATATCAATGCATTGTATGTTCTGTTGTAGATGCTTGTGTGTTACGATTTTGTGTGTTCTTAACCAGGTTGATAGCATATAATTTCAACTAATTTTTAAGTGCTTGTATTTTCTTTATCCTCAGCTTGTCAGATACAAAGTAATGGTTGGTAGAAGGGGAGAGAAGCCCACCGGGGTTCTCTTTTCATCTGTATACACTTCAATACGTCCTAGTTTTAGCTGATCTGTGAATTTCTGGAGTGTTGTCTGCCATCTTGACTTCTTGAAGATCTCAGCTTAAAATCAGCTTAACAGTGTGTGAGCATCCCTGTTAGCTATTTCTTCAACTATTTCTAGTGGTGGATAAGTAATGTGAAATAAGCTATTTCTTCATACAAATTATGATGGATACAACCCTGTTAACTCGATATAGAATTGCAATCAATCTTGTTGTGTTATGTTCATCTCATTTTGGGTTTTGTTTCTAGCCATTGCCCATTTTTTCTTATTTCATTTTAATGTTTTCAGAAGCATGATATTTCTGTGTTGGGCACGCTTTATGAGTGTCCACTTTTGTATTCTTCATTTTACTTCATTTCATTATGTATCATGTATGTGTTCATTTTCTGTTAAGTCGTCTGGTGTCCTTGATGAATTGGACTTTTAACCGTTTAAGAGTTAGGGAATCATGAGTTAAGTTTGTCAGAGGTCTTTCACATTGAAGGGTCTTAAGTATAAACCAAACTTAGTAGAAAATGCATATTTGATTACCATGAAGTACATTAAAATGATGGTATTGGGAACGGCTATCTATTAAGTCATGCTTGTTCCATTTTGGAAGGGACCAATTTTCCATGGCTTCTTTTCTTTCTTGGTGCAAAAAGTACGTGGTCTTTGATTTAGTTTCTATTTACATTTTCAGTTGATGAGTTTATTGATAATTATAAAAATCTCATGTCTTTATTTTGTTTCCTTTTTACAATTCGTAAAGGAAAAAGGATGAAGAGAAGGAATTTGATTTCATCATTTTTGCCACAATATTAATGACATGAAATAAAACGAACATCATATGATATTTTTATAATTATAAATAAAAAATATTAATTAAAAGTAAAAATAGAAAAAAAAACTCGCACGTCTCTACTTTGTTAATGAAATAGATTTCTTTTTTAAGGGCGCGCAGCTATGAGGCCATAGTTCTATGTGAATTGTTTTTCTCATTCCACTCATCACTCTCATCATCTTTTAGTCTCTCTAAAAAGTTCAGAACATAAAAAAACACTCCTCTCTGTATTTTATTCTCTTCACGCAGCCACCATAGGCAGCAGCTAACATCATCTTTCATCTCATTTCTCTTAAAAAAGACTTATTCTCCATCCTCATCACCTTCTCTTCAACTTTCATGAAGATAGTTGCCGAAGATAGGCGTATTGTCCTCAGTTGATAGATACTTGGAGTTCTCAGATGCCATAAGCTTCTTCCTTCGGAGTAAGGGAGCTACATGTTTAACTCTTCCCTTTTTAGGCTCTGCTGAGAGAGGTGGTTCCACAGGTTTTTCACCCACTTTCCTTTTTCCTTTTCTTGAACAAGGTGGTTGAGATGAGGGTGGGGGTGAGTTTCTGGGTGGGGCAAGTGGTGACCAATCAGAGCTGATTTCATTATTGTTGATTGAACGAGAGCTGGGGCTTGAGTTTGGATTAAGTTCATCAGTAACAAACTTGGGGGCTTCAAAGGGGTCAAGAATCTCTTTAGGGAATTGGGGACAAAGCAAAGCTTTCTTAAAATTGTTTAGCTCAAAAGTCCTTTTCTGCCATTTGAAGAAATCATTGGAGAAGCTCCAAAATAGTTTCTGTTGTTGCATATGTTGCTGCAGTATTTTGGTATAGTTATCCATTTTCTTTGCTGACCCCTCTTGCTGATCCTGCTGTACAGAGGGCCGTGATGGAGCTGCTGCAGATTTGGATGAAGATGCTGTAAACCTCTTGATTGTAGCAAGATCCAGAGCACCTTTGTTGGACATGATTTCCTCTCCAGAAGAGGGTGTGACTTCTCTTCTCAAACAGAGATCAGTAATTAAGGAGGAGAAGAAAAGACGCCCTTTTGGCTTGAAAGCACATGCAATGATTTCTTTTTCCACCAACTTGCCTACATTCACCTTCTTACCCTTTAAAATGTAGATAGGAGAACCAACCTCTACTTATCAACTATTTCCAGATGGGCAGTGGGCAACATTTTGTGCCTAAGCACATGATACCACACTTTGGCAAGAGGCTTCAAGTCAAGCCTTGCAAACTTCCTATTGTCATCCTGAGTAAGCCATTCAGCACCTTCTACCGTGAGCTCATTCATCATATCATTCAGTGTAGATTTAGCCACCCCTTCCCACTCAACCATGCATTCATCCTCAACTTCACCCAAACCCCAATGCCTATTAAGAGTGGCAGTAGAAAAGGATACACGAGTACCCCTCATCATTGCATATTTCTATTGAGGTGAGGTTAGGTTTGTATAGAACTCTCTCACTAATGGCACAATGGGGTCTCTGTAACACCCCCTTGGGCATTACATCTTAAACACGTGCAGAATTAAATTTAAAAGAGAATTGCTGGTTACTTTCGGAAAAAGGACAATTTACTTCAAGTTGGAAAACTCGGGTATAAAAATTTTCTATGTAATACTTCAGAAAAGTAATACACGCATCACAGTAATAAAATCACATAATACTTAACAACACACATAAACTGGGTTTATTCACAAACCTTAAATCATCACATATAAGTTTTCCTGAAATTGTTTTTCATATAGTAGTTCCAAACTATACAGAGGTTTCCAAAACCACATATACCGACTTTCTCAATTTAAACATTGAAAATCCTAAGAGCTGGTTTGATAAAAGAACTCTACGGACAATAGAGCCTACTACCTAGTATACATCGTACCAATGAGACTGAGCCTCGTCGTCCGCAGTCCACACATCTTCGTCGTCGACATCAAGAAATGCAAGCTACAGGGTCCCGAAGTGACCCAAATGACCGTTGAGAAGCATCTGTACACGTATCCGAAAACACAACAGGGTGTCCAACATGTACAAGCAAGGGTGAGTAACCAATATATGGATTTAAACACGATAACTACATGCACGAGACATAAAACAGCATATGAACATATGTAGTGTCAACACAGCACAGTACTAGGAGTAAAAACGGGATGACGTACCAAGTAATAACATACTTAACATGCATACCATAGATCTCAATATATCATGTTAATCAATTAGCAGCATAATATAAGGCATCCTCGAAAACAGAATAGTGATGTACAACAAGTAAATGTAATCATCAACAGCCATGCAATGCAATGCAATGCGATGTACATGACTCAATGCCATATGCCACAAGGGTAAAACTCTGACCCCTACTCCATGGAGCTAACAATACATCGAAGAAAGTGAATGGAAGGACATGTTCCGGTTATTGCCAGCCATGGGCAGGATGCTACAACATTCGTAACGTGCACGTATCTGGCTTTACGGAAACACTCTCAGCCAAACATGAAAAGTACAGCATCTAGTAGAGGATATCAGTGTATTGCTCGGATTCGCCACGACACAGAAGAATCACCAACTGCTCTCATGTCAGCCCTTCCAACTCTAATACCTCCAAAGACCATTTAAGATCGTCACCGTAAGATTCGCACTAGCATCTAGGTGTAAGCTCAACTCCTAGGCTCAAGGCCTTACAAACTCATGCAATGAAATGCCAACGCTTACACAAAGCAGATGCGATAAAGCAATGTCTATCCACTGTATGAACCTCACTCTAAGGTTCTCTTCCTTAGGAATTATACGTGTCTTTGTATTATAAAACTTTTATCCACCAGATAAATCTCGCGATCCCTCCGGGATCGAGTCATCACAAGACTGAAACAAGTTAACGACTTTTCTTGGATCCGGACCACCGGTCCGTTATCGAACTATTGTTTCAAAACCCAAAACATTTCATGTTTGTGTTGTGTCTTATGAATTAAATCTCAAGTCTTAAGTGTTATGAAGAAGGATTGAGAATCCTCTTAAATAAGTCTTCGACCCTTTCCAAGATATCAATTCCTTGAATTTCAAATAATGAAATAAGTATTGATTCACTTAAGTCTTATGAAGTCATTGATGAACTAAATCATCAATGGTATAGTGCATGGTCTTGTTCCACCATATGCTATACTTAATTATCTCTTTTCTTCAACTCTAAGTTAATTACTTTAACTTAGGTTTTCACGTGTAAAACTTTACGATTTAGAGTTGAAAACTCTCTTTGTAAACCAAAACCTTCCTCATTGAAAACTCATTGGCTTGAAAGAACTTTGTTACTTAATTAAGGTAAAGTACCTTAAATAATTTTAAAAAGGCTTTTCCTTACTAACTTAGTGTAAAACCATGATCTAAGCTAGTGTAAAAGAAAATAGAATTTCATTTAGTTTTCAAACTGTGACTAGTTCAAACTTGAGGACAAGGTCCTCTTTATACTTAGAAGATTGAATGTTGACTTAGTTTCAAAGAGTGACATCCCAATAATCCTAAGGTAACTTCATATTAATTTTACTTTCTTGAAATCACTTTCATCCTTTTATTTTTAAAACACTTAGTTAATTGGATAAACAATGACTAAAGTGAAACACGTTTTCACCTTAGTTAAAAACACTTGAGGACCGAAATCCCACTTGATCTTTGGATCAAAATCACTTCTTGTTTGTTTTTGAAATACAAGTTCCTAAAGCATTTTCTAACTTTCCAAACACATTGAATGTTCAAGAACAATTCATGTTCTTCCTTTTTCTTAAGGTCAAGGCCGAATGCTCCCTTACATGGGATGTGAAGATTTTGCTTCACCAACTTGTCAAGTAATAGCTAAAAAGCTCATAATATAATGATGAACAATAATCGTGCATCATTCAATCATAATCAAGCATAAAAATCCTTACTTAATCTAGAGATCATGCATGGTTTTCAACATACATGAAAACACTTTTCCATCCAAACATACATCATCAGAAACATATCCTATGTATAGAAACATTATTACAACCATACGAAGTTCAAACAGAACTACACAGACCAATCCCGGATAACATATAGTTATTGAGAAAATCCCTCAGGCAAACTCCCTTACCTCTTGAAGTTTTCCACTCCGCGAGGAGTCATTTGATCGGTCCGTGAACTCTCCCGATTACTTGTCCGATTACCCAATCACAACTACAAATACATAATCCATTCAAACATTAACATTTAACAACACAAATTCTCCTAATCCTACCTATATAGGGTTCGGCCATGGAGCTATAAAAATAGCTTGGGATGTCCAAAAATTCCTATCTCTTGGATGAAGGATCTATTGGTACTCCTAACACCCAATCGAGTGTCATTACCCAAAAATTGAAACAAAACTTATACTTTCCCCAATATATAGGGTTCGGCCACTCCTTAATTAAAAAGGTGCTAGGGAAGTTCTTTGATCACATACTCTTGGATTCTAGACTCACTAAGCATGATAGAACTAAATCAAAGCTTATTATACAAAAGAAATGAACAAAACTCTATTCACCCAAATGGATGAGATTCGGCCATGCTTACCCATTTGAGCTAGGGAGCTCTTTTGGTTTCATGCTCTTAGATTATGTAAGAAGATGATTAAGCTAGCTCATAGAAATTGGTTTGATATTAAAAGGATTTTTCTACAATTTCCTATGAAATTATGAAGTTTAGGCTTCAAACTTAAACATCGCTTGAAAGACATGATTCAATGGAGAAAAGATGAAGTTTGAGAGCTCAAGAATGAAGTTCATACCTCCTTGGTGATGAGGATGAGCAAAAGATGAACTTTGCTTCAAACTTCCATGAATAATCTTAAGAGAAATGGAGGAGAAAGTTGAAGTGAAGGAGAAAGAGGTGAAGGAGATTATGAATGAGGGGGAGGGCGTGGTTATAAAGAGAAAGGGCAAGGAAGTCCACAAAAATTCACTTAAGGGGCAAAAGAGTCTTTTCACCTCAGGACCTAAGTGTAATTTCCATAAAAGTCAGGGGTATTTTGATCTTTTTGCATCAAAATATTTTGAAAATCATCGTGACACTTGGTGCACATTCCTAGGTGATGTGACTTGATATGATTTCATGTTTATCCGTTAGTGGGTCCCGGTAAATCCATATCCAGCTCCGTTCGGCACCTGGTTTGAGAATTCGCCCGAAAAGTTTATTATTATTCCGATTTTTAGTACGCGAAACCAATTTTAGCAAAATTGTAGAGAGTTCGATTCTAAGATTAACTATCTCGTTCACGAGTCAAAATTAGGTCTTCTGAGTAGTAAAATACTACTGTCAGAGAAAAATGCAGACCGGGCTCCGTCTGAGTTTTCAACCCAAAATTTAACCATAACTTCCTACGATAGCGTAGAGCTCGACTATGGTCTCCGTTTATTTTATTTCACTCTCTAGACCCTCCAATAAAATACAAACTCATAAATACTGTTTATTAATATTAGAAGGCTTGAAAAATCGAGGTGTTACATCTACTCCACTAAAAAAATATTTCGTCCACAAAATTTCGTGACTCAAAACTAAACAGGATTTCTTTATCCTCAGGTTCCACATTGTACTCCCGTATGGAATTTTCCCTTAGCTAGCATTTGTAACCTATTGACAAACTTCATACTTATTCTCCGTTCGATTTACTGTAAAAATCAAATCACCTATCCTCAATCCATACTCTTTCTCCTTAATTTCTTACCTTAACCTTTCACATGTGAGAGATATAAAACTTAACTACTTTTCCTTCAATACTAATCCGTTCAGAAAATCTTCCTCCGACATCTTTAACTCTTACTGTTAACACCAAGATTTAAACTACAATACACATTTCTTTCACGACACATCCATCAGTTCCAATCCAAGATATCCAATCTTAGTCTTAGTTCCCTTTGAACGTAGTCCACCTCTCCAATTTACATCATAATTATGAATCTCAACCTTAAAGAACAAGATTGCACCTCTTAATGCAATTACAACAAAAAAGAAATCACATCGGGCAAAATTATCCAAATTCATAAGTCTTGAACTTTTCTAACAACTTAGTTTTACTCAGGAACTCCTCTTTTCTACTTATATCCAGCTTAGGTAAAACTACTAAGAACACTTCCTTATAAATCTTCAAACTCATACAATTTATCTTGACTACAGACATTGATCATTAACCTAGGTTCTGCAATGATTATTTTGCCTCAATCAATATTTGATTTATAATAATTGTCTCACTTACTGAGATTGATCTTAAAGGTTCACATCTTATCAATCACAACTATACCTCAACAAAACTCCCATCACTTCTTGTCTATCCTGCTAAAAGGATGATTGTAGCTAGATAATACACGTACTCCTAACCAACCTTCCAAAGATCAAATCGTTTTCCTAGCTCGTACACTTGAGTTAAGGAAGATTAGTTGAACTTGGTCTCTACTCGGTCCTTGAAGATTAAGGAAAGAAATTTTCAACAAAGGAAATTTTTTTTTTGGTCTTACTCTCATAAGAAAGTATATAGAAGAATTTTACCACTCTGGAAGAATGCAGGAATATCCAATATGTAAAAAGATTCTTCAGTGGGTTCGTGAATGTAAAAATGCATAGCTAATACATGTTTACAACCATGACTCTAATAAAGTCCCTTCTTTCACAAGAATCTTCCAGCGGATTTGGGAATCAAAAGATGAATAGTTTCGAACTCTAAGAGGATCCATTTTTAATACAGGGAATTTACAAAACGACAATTTCAAAAGTAGGATAGTCTGGCCAAAAATCAAACTGGATCACGTTTACCAAATGTAAAAGTGATTAGACTAAGTTTCATCAAGAAACTTCCAGTATTAAGAAGTCGTTTGTGTTACAACTCAAGAAATAGTCATAACAAATCTTTCAATGAAGTAATATGAAAAATGTCCAGACCAATGGATACCAATTAACCAATCCACTCAAATGTCTAATATACTGAGGATTATGTAGGAGTGTAAACACAATTACTCCCTTGGGATCAAGCAGCACTAACACAGGTGAAGTAGTCAACCTTCTCTTTAATTCTTGGAAACTTTCCTCGCATGCTTCTGTAACACCCCCCTTGGGCATTACATGAAGAACACGTGCGGAATTAAATTTAAAAGATAATTGCTGGTTGCTTTCGGAAAAAGAATAATTTACTTTAAGTTGGAAAACTCGGGTGTAAAAAGTTTTCGGCATAATAATTCAGAAAGTGATATACACATCACAATAATAAAATCACACCATTCTTAACAATACACATAACTGGGTCTATTCATAAACCTTAAACCATCACATAAAAGTTTTCTTGAAATTGTCTTTCATACAGAAGTTCCAAACTATACAGAGGTTTTCAAAACCACATACACCAACTTTCTCAACATTATACATTAAAAATCCTAAGAGCTGGTTTGATAAAAGAACTCTACAGAGAATAGAGTCTACTACCTAGTATGCATCATACCACTGAGACTGGGTCTCGTTGTCGACAGTCCACACATCTTCATCGTCGGCATCGAGAAACACAAGCTATAGGGTCCTGAAGTGACCCAAAAGACCATTGAGAATTATCTGTACACGTATCCAAAAACACAACAGGGTGTCCAACATGTACAGGCAAAGGTGAGTAATCAATATATGGATTTAAACGTGATAACTACATGCACAACACACAAAACAACATATGAACATGTGTAGTATCAACACAGCATAACAACAGAAGTAACACAGGGCAACACACTAGGTAACAACATATCCAACATGCATACCATAAATCACAATATATCATATTTATCAATTAACAGCATAACACATCTTGAAAGAAATATGGTGATGTACCCTAAGCAAATGTAATCATCAGCAGCCATATGCCACAAGGGTAAAACTATGACCCCTACTCCATGGAGCTAACAAACAGTCGGAGAGAGTGAATGGGAGGACATGTTCCGGTTATTGCCAGCCATGAGCAAGATGCTACAACATTCGTAACGTGCACATATCTGGCTTTACGGAAACACTCTCGATCAAACATGAAAAGTACGACATCTTGTAGAGGATATCAGTGTATTGCTCAGATTCGCCACGACACAGAAGAGCTACCAACTGGTCACATGTCAGCCCTTCCAACCTTGATACCTCCAAAAAGACCATTGAAGATCGTCACCGTAAGATTCGCACCCGCATCAAGGTGTAAGCTCAACTCCTAGGCTCAAGGCCTTACAACTATGCAAATGAAATGCCAAGGCTTACACAAAGCAGATGCGATAAAGCAATGTCTATCCATTGGATAGACCTCAAGGTTCTCTTTCTTAGGAACTATACGCGTCTTTGTATTTATAAAACATTTATCCATCGGATAATTATCTTGTGATTCCTTTTAAATAATCCGAGCTGCTTTCGGAATTGCCGACTGTCCCCACAAACCAACACAAGTCTTTTCAGTATGCTTTGTCCTCACTCACACGCTTTCTGGGAAACTTCCCAGAAGGTCACCCATCTCACAATTACTCCAAGTCAAGCACGCTTAACTTTGGAGTTCTTATGTTCTAGGCTTCCGAAAAGAAGACGAATCTTGTTGGTATAGGTAGTACCAATCAATTCTCATAAGCTTTCCTTCAACTATACAGTCCCATACCTGCATAGCCTCAGGATTCCTTTAACCGTACAGTCCCATACCTGCACAACCTCAGGGTCCCTCTCGTCCCAATTATTACAAGACTGAAACAATCGAACGACTGTTTCAAAACCCAAAATGTTTCTTGTTTGTGTTTGTGTCTTATGAATCACATCTCAAACCCTAAGTATTATGAAGAAGGATTGAAAATCATCTTAGATAAGTCTTTGATCCTTTCTAAGATATTACTCCTTGATATTCAATCAATGAAATAAATGTTGATTCATTTAAGTCTTATGAAGTCATTGATGCATTAAGTCATCAATGGTATAGTACATGGTCTTGTGCCACCACATACCATACTTAATTATCCCTTGTTTTCAACTCTAAGTTAATTACTTAACTTAGATTTTCACGCGTAAAACTTTACGGTTAAGAGTTAAAAACTCTTTTTGTAACAAAACTGTTCTCATTTGAAAACTCATTTGATTTGAAATATGTTGCACTTGCCTCAAGCAAAGTACCTTAACTATTTTTGAAAAGAGTTCTTCGCTACTTAACTTAGTGTAAAACCATGGTCTAAGTTAATGGAAAGGAAATGTAATCTCATCTAAATTCCTTAACTATGATTCATTTAATCAACTTAAGGATAAAAGGTCTCCATTATGTTTGAAAAAGAACTTTGTCTTCGTTTTAAGATGAACTTTGGCTTCATTTTAAGATAAAGGAAATGCCTTATGAAACTATATTTAACTTCTCATGAAAACACTTCTTTATTTTACTTTTAAATCACTTGATCACTTAGATAAACTAAGGTTAAAGTAAAAGACATGTTTCACTTTGGTGAAGACACTTAAAAGTTGAAACTTTACTTAATCTTTGGATCAAATCACTTATTGTTTTCCTTTGAAACATAAGTTATATTAAAACAATTTCTTACTTTAAGAATTTTAAATGTTCAAGAACAACAAGTGTTCTTCCTTTTTCTTTGGTCATGGCCAAATGCTCCCTCAATGGGATGTGAAGATTTTGCTTCACCTATTTGACAAGTTATAGCTCAAAAGCTCACAATATAATGATGAACAATAATCATGCATCATTCAATCATAATCAAGCATAAAAATCCTTACTTGATCTAGAGATCAAAGTATGGTTTTCAACATACATGAAAACATTTTCCATCCAAGCATACATCATCATCAACATATGCTAAAACATAGTAAAGCATACTAAAGCATAGATCATTATTACAATCACAACGAAGCTCCAACAGAGCTATACAAATCAATCACGGATAACATATAGTTATCGTAAAATCCCTCAGGCTAACTCCCCTTATCCGTTGTAGTTATCCTCCAATCAAAAGTCGTCCGATCGGCTCGCGAATCCTCCCGATTCCTCATCCGATCAACCAATCATAACTACATACACATAATCAATCCAAACATCAATATTACATAACACAAATCTTCCTATTCCTACCTTTATAGGATTCGGCCATGGAGCTATAAAAATAGCTAGGGATGTCCAAAAATTCCTATGTCTTGGATTCCATCCTTACTAGGTGTGCTAAGGCTAGATCAAAGCCTATTACTCCAAAACTTGAACCAAAATCCCATCCACCAACACATGGAGGTTTCGGCCAAGAAAACCCATATGAGCTAGCAAGCTCATTTGGTTTCCAACTCTTGGATCCATGATCCTCAAGTACACACAACACTAGATTAAGTCTTATTACTCAAAACTTGAGTCAAAAACTAATCCTTTCTTACCATGAAGATTTTGGCCACTTTAAGAAGATATGGCTAGAAAACTTATTTGATTTCATGCCCTTGGATAATGAAAGAGAATGATGAAACTAGATCATAGAAATTGATTTGGTATGAAAAGGATTTTTCTACACTTTTTTATGAATTTTCAAAGTTTATGGATCAAAGTTGGATCTTCATTAATCAAGAGATTCAAGAGATGAAATAGAGAGATTAAGAAAGCTAGGATAGAGTTAATACCTCCTAGATTCAAAGTCTTGAAGAGAAACAACTTGATTTCACCAAAAACTTTCAAGTTTCAAGATCAAAATGAAGAAAAGTGTGAAGAACACATGAAGAACTCTATGAACTTGGAAGAACAAGTGAGAGATGATGAAGAAAAAGAGTGATGGCTGAAATGGCCAAGAGAGAGAAAGAGAGAAATATATATTTTGATGTCATGGCAAACTTGTAAATAACCAAAAGGGTAATTTGGTAATTCCTTAAAAGACTAGAGGCGTAAATGTCATTTTCCCTATAAATATCTAGATATTTCTAGAAAGGTAATGGTGACATGGTGAGTCACAGGGTCAGAATGGTTATTCCATAAATTCTCAGGGGCAAAACGGCCTTTTCATTCAAAGGCAAATGGTAATTATGAAAAGGGTCAAGGGTATTTTAGTCATTTCACGTCCAGATATTTTATAAACGTAATCATTACACTGATGAGTCACTGATGAGTCAGAGCACACCATGCGACTTCAATCTTATCCATAGCGGGTCTTTGAAATCTCGTATTCAGCTCCGTTCTTCACCCGATTTAGGTTTTCGCCCAAAAAAGTCGTATGACGACTTATTTATTTTGAATATTTTCAAAATAACTAATATTGTTGGAAATAAAATATAAAACCTAACTGTTTCGTTCACGAGTCGAAATTAGGTCTTGATAGTAGAAAAAGACTACTATCCGTGAAAAACGCAGACCGGGCTCCGTTTGAGCTTTCGCCCAAAACTTAACCATGGCTTCCTATGGTTGTGTAAGGCATGCCTATGTTCTCAGAATATTTTATTTCGTTCTCTAAAACCTCCTATAAAATACAAATGTTTAAATACTGAAGAATTGTGAAATGTGAAAATTGGGGCGTTACAGCTTCAGTCCGAGTCCTCGAAAATCGAAAGTATCGAAACAAAGAGTCAACAACATCTTCAGATAGTTGTTGTTGCAAGCGAGTCCAAACTTATCTGTCTTACTTATCTACACCGACCACCGCCTTAAGTTCTCCTAACGAGATACTACTCCTATCTCTGTAAGGTCCATTGTAATTCTTTCCCCTACGGATACCAGTCCTAAGGACATCCATTCTATATCCAAAATTCATACTTCCATTTTTCTTCACTCAGTCTCTGATAATTCGTAACCTTCGAAAAAGTTGTACTTGGGTATTATACGTACTTTTCATCATCATTAGCTTGGGTTACAAGTCCACTCATAATGCGTAACCCTTAATCTATCCTAGTGGAGACAAATGCTCTATCCATCAAATCCACAAACAGCGGAGGTTCTAATCATTTCTTTAAAGTACAATCAGGAGAAACTTCACGTGATTACCACACTTCGAGGGAAACCATCGTTGAACTATCATCAGGCTCCTAAGTCTTCTTTTCTCAAGATTATAGGATTATCCATCCTTTCAAACAAAGATCCTCATCAGGTGTAAGTAACTCTAGAAAGTCCAATAATATCGGCCTATTCCAGTTATTATAGCTCCTTCTACTGTCAGCAAGCTATGGGGTGGTTAGTGCGACATCCTATCATCGAGTATTCGGAAAACTATCACTGTTGTCTAGGCTAACTTAAATCATATGGTTAAACCAACATCGAATTATCACATCAAAGTTATACAAATTCTCACTGTTCAAATCATCAAGTTTTCATTCTCCTATTCTATCCCTATGACTTAAGCGGTCGTCTAAAAATACGACGGAATTAGTAATTTCTTAGTGGTTTTCTAATAAATTTTTTTGCGTCTGAGAATGCTCGAGCTCATAATTACCGTCACATGTTTTCTCGAGGTCCACTAATGTCTTGCTACACTTCCATCGCTCTACCTGGATTCCATTCCAGTCTACTTGGATTCCATTCCGGTCTTTCAACTCTATTAGCGAGTATGTCGTTATCTTGCCATTCTTTTAGTCGCTTACTAGCTACCTATGCCTATACTTTAAAAGCTTTTGGTATTCTTCTACTTGTCTAAGGCACACTAGTTTAAATGTCTGACACATCTCAAAAGGATAAACGTCGTGTCAACATGAATACAAGTACTATTTACTAAACATGAGTTCTTATAAGGCCTCAACCCGATTAGAACCCATCAAAACACACATGCTTGTGTGTAAACACACATTGTTTCGAAAAGGAAACAATTCAATCAAGTTCAGCCAGAGAATGACCTATTCCCCAAGGTTCTCGAAAGACTCGACCAGCTCTGATACCAACTAATGCAACACCCCCTTGGGCATTACATCTTAAACACGCGCGGAATTAAATTTAAAAGAGAATTGCTGGTAGCTTTCGGAAAAAGGACAATTTACTTTAAGTTGGAAAACTTGGGTATAAAAATTTTCTATGTAATACTTCAGAAAAGTAATACAGACATCACAGTAATAAAATCACATTATACTTAACAACACACATAAACTGGGTTTATTCACAAACCCTAAACCATCACATATAAGTTTTCCTGAAATTGTTTTTGATACAGAAGTTCCAAACTATACAGAGGTTTCCAAAATCACGTATACCAACTTTCTCAATTTAAACATTGAAAATCCTAAGAACTGGTTTGATAAAAGAACTCTACGGACAATAGAGCCTACTACCTAGTATACATCGTACCAATGAGACCGGGCCTCGTCGTCCGCAGTCCACACATCTTCGTCGTCGACATCAAGAAACGCAAGCTACAGGGTCCCTAAGTGACTTAAATGACCGTTGAAAAGCATCTGTACACGTATCCAAAAACACAACAGGGTGTCCAACATGTATAGGCAAGGGTGAGTAACCAATATATGGATTTAAACACGATAACTACATGCAAGACACATAAAACAACATATGAACATATGTAGTATCATCACAGCACAATAGCAGGAGTAAAAACAGGACGACGTACCAAGTAATAACACACTTAACATGCATACCATAGATCTCAATATATCATGTTAATCAATTAGCAGCATAATATAAGGCATCCTCGAAAACAGAATAGTGATGTACAACAAGTAAATGTAATCATCAACAACCATGCAATGCAATGCAATGCAATGCAATGTACATGACTCAATGCCATATGTAACAAGGGTAAAACTCTGACCCCGACTCTATGGAGCTAACAAAACGTTGGAGAGAGTGAATGGGTGGACATGTTCCGATTATTGCCAGCCATGGGCAGGATGCTACAACATTCGTAACGTGCATGTATCTGGCTTTACGGAAACACTCTCGACCAAACATGAAAAGTACGACATCTAGTAGAGGATATCAGTGTATTGTTCGGATTCGCGACGACATAGAAGAATCACCAACTGGTCTCATGTTAGCCCTTCCAACCCTGATACCTCCAAAGACCATTTAAGATCGTCACGGTAAGATTCGCACCAGCATCTAGGTTTAAGCTCAACTCCTAGGCTCAAGGCCTTACAAACTCATGCAATGAAATGCCCATGCTTACACAAAGCAGATGCGATAAAGCAATGTCTGTCCACCGGATTAACCTCACTCTAAGGTTCTTTTTCTTAGGAACTATAAGTGTCTTTGTATTATAAAACTATTATCCACCGGATAAATCTCGTGATCCCTCCGGGATCGAGTTATCACAAGACTGAAACAATTTAACGACTTTTCTTGGATTCGGATCACCGGTCCGTTATCGAACTACTATTTCAAATCCCAAAATGTTTTATGTTTGTGTTTGTGTCTTATCAATTATATCTCAAGTCTTAAGTGTTATGAAGAAGGATTGAGAATCCTCTTAAATAAGTCTTCAATCCTTTCTAAGATATTAATTCCTTGAATTTCAAGTAATGAAATAGGTATTGATTCACTTAAGTCTTATGAAGTCATTGATGAACTAAATCATCAATGGTATAGTGCATGGTCTTGTTCCACCATATGCTATACTTAATTATCTCTTTTCTTCAACTCTAAGTTAATTACTTTAACTTAGGTTTTCACGTGTAAAACTTTACGATTTAAAGTTGAAAACTCTCTTTGTAAACCAAAACCTTCCTAATTGTAAACTCATTGGCTTGAAAGAACTTTGTTACTTGATTAAGGTAAAGTACCTTAACTAATTTGAAAAAGGCTTTTCCTCACTAACTTAATGTAAAACCATGATCTAAGCTAGTGTAAAAGAAAATAGAATTTCATTTAGTTTTCAAACTATGATTAGTTCAAACTTGAGGACAAGGTCCTCTTTATACTTGGAAGATTAAATGTTAACTTAGTTTCAAAGAGTGACATCCCATTAATCCTAAGGTAACTTCAAATTAATTTTACTTTCTTGAAGTCACTTTCATCCTTTTATTTTTAAAACACTTAGTTAATTGGATAAACTATGACTAAAGTGAAACACGTTTTCACCTTAGTTAAAAACACTTGAGAACCGAAATCCCACTTGATCTTTGGATCAAAATCACTTCTTGTTTGTTTTTGAAATACAAGTTACTAAAACATTTTATAACTTCTGAACACATTGAATGTTCAAGAACAATTCATGTTCTTTCTTTTTCTTAAGGTCAAGGCCTAATGCTCCCTTACATGGGATATGAAGATTTTGCTTCACCAACTTGTCAAGTAATAGCTCAAAAGCTCACAATATAATGTTGAACAATAATCATGCATCATTCAATCATAATCAAGCATAAAAATCCTTACTTGATCTAGAGATCATGCATGGTTTTCAACATACATGAAAACACTTTTCCATCCCAACATACATCATCACAAACATATACTAAGTATAGAAACATTATTACAACCATACGAAGTTCAAACAAAACTACACAGACCAATCCCGGATAACATATAGTTATCGGGAAAATCTCTCAGGCAAACTCCCCTTATCTCTTGAAGCTTTCCACTCCGCGAAGAGTCGTCCGATCGGTCCGCGAACTCTCCCGATTTCTCGTCCGATGACCCAATCACAACTACAAATACATAATCCATTCAAACATTAAATTTTAACAATACAAATTCTCCTAATCCTACCATATAGGGTTCGGCCATAGAGCTATATAAATAGCTAGGGATGTCCAAAAATTTTTATCTCTTGCTAACACCCAATCAAGTGTCATTACCCAAAAATTGAAACAAAACTTATACTTTCCCCAATATATAGGGTTCGGCCACTCCTTAATTAAAGGTGCTAGGGAAGTTCTTTGATCACATACTCTTGGATTCCAGACTCACTAAGCATGATAGAACTAAATCAAAGCTTATTATACAAAAGAAATGAACAAAACTCTATTCACCCAAATGGATGAGATTCGGCCATGCTTACCCATTTTAGCTAGGGAGCTCTTTTGGTTTCATGTTCTTAGATTATGAAAGAAGATGATGAAACTAGCTCATAGAAATTGGTTTGACATTAAAAGGATTTTTCTACAATTTCCTATGAATTTATGAAGTTTAGGCTTCAAACTTAAACATAGCTTGAAAGACATGATTCAATGGAGAAAAGTTGAAGTTTGAGAGCTCAATAATGGAGTTCGTACCTCCTTGGTGATGAGGATGAGCAAAGGATCAACTTTGATTCACAACTTCCTTGAAGAATCTTACGAGAAATGGAGAGAAAATGGAGAAGAAAGTTGAAGTGAAGGAGAAAAAAGTGAAGGAGATTAGGAATGAGGGGGAGGGCGTGGTTATAAGGAGAAAGGGCAAGGAAGTCCACAATAATTCATCGAAGTGGCAAAAGAGTCTTTTCACCTTAGGACCTTAGTGTAATTTCCATAAAAGTCAGGGGTATTTTGGTCTTTTTGCATCCAGATATTTTGAAAATCATTATGACACTTGGCGTGCATTCCGAGGTGATGTGTGAGACGACCCCACTTACGTAGGATAATCCCATTAAGTTAAGAACCCGCCTACTAAGTTATTATTAACTATAACCTAGTGATATTATTATTACACGCTTATTAAACAAACGACAAAACGGTAAAGCATACACGATAGGCACGTACATAAAAGCATGCATTAGAGTAAAGCACAACGGGAAAGATAAAACATATACATGCATTATATAAGTATTTATGTGGTTGCCCCCTCAATAGGGCTATTGTAATACATACATCACTGTACAACTGACACTGAAAGATAAAACATATACAATAGGACTCAGGAAGAGAAGAAAAGCTCTCAGACATCCTCCCCAGCGCTCCCCAGCCTTGCACTCAAAATACATCAGCCTCTCCACTCAGTCCTAGAAGAAGATGCACTGGCTAACCCTCACCATCAGTGGTAGGGATGACCTGAGCTACCTTGTCCGTCTCCGTGTGTACGCTTATAAACCCGCACAGGCTCGTACTCGGAGGAGGAACTCGACACTACTATGCGGCGCCTCAGGGCCGCCCTCATGTACCGATCTGAACGTCTCCTCTGGCCTCTATGCACGAAGCCCCTCCTGCTGGATACAGCTGAAGTCTGTGGTGCCACCCACCGGTAGTCCTGCTCTCTCTGGCTCGGTGGTTGCCACATCTATGTAAAGGGAAGGAACTGGTAAACACGATAGGGTCCATTGATGTCTGCATACGGCGGAGTACCTCTCCGGAAGATCAATCTAACTGGTCCTGTATATACAACCAAAAAGGTCGAGGGGACCACCCGCCATCCCCTCTCGTCGTGGTACACGATCTCAATATCCCCTAGTACCGGCATCCTCGGTGCTCCGGTGATAAATGGGTGTCTCCTCGGGTCCATCCTCTGGTACTGCGGGCTCCTCGTCTGCTCGTAGAACGAGCATACGTATACAAAGAAAAGATAGGGAGATAAGATATACAACACATCAAATATAGGGATGATGCAATGCAGCTTGTATAGCAAACACAATCATCTCTCAGTGTCTCGACACCACGGTCGTTCCCTAGCTAGATGTGACATATACTCTTTCTATGCATGCCGGCCGGTACTAGTGTAACGCCCCGATTTTCACGTTTTCTAATTCTCCAGTATTTTAACGTTTATATTTTATTGGAGGGTTTAGAGAGTGAAATAAAATATTCTGAGACCATAGTCATGCTCGACGATATCGTAGGAAGCTACGATTAAGTTTTGAGTCAAAAACTCAAACGGAGTCCGGTCTGCGTTTTTACACTGACAGTATGATTTTACTGCTCAGAAGACCTCAGATAAACCCGTGAACGAGACAGTAAGTCTTAGAATTCAATTCTCTACGTTTTGGTTAAATTTCGTAAAAATTTCAGAAAAATCACTTCCTGACCTCCGTTCGAGCGGAATCCTCAATCGGGTGACGAACGGAGCCACATATGGACTTACCGAGACTCGCAAACAGATAATCTTGATATCACAACATCCCAGGACACTTGGGAGAGTATGCCAGAGTCGTCATGACGTTCGGAAATATCTGGACGCAAAATGACCAAAATGCCCCTAACCTTAGTCTTTTGCACTTTTACCATTTTACCCTTTTGACAAATGACCATTTTGCCCTTAAGTGACTTGTTTTAAGGCTGAACTCAGCCCCTCACACTCTCATTTTCGCACAGCCTCTCAAAAAGAGAAGAACACCATAGTTGCTCTTGAAGAAACACCATTGTTGCTCTTGAAGCTCCTTGATTTCTTGTTGGATTCACTTGATTCCTTGAGCAATCTTCCTTCATTTCAAGGTAAGATGGTTTCTATGATCTCTTAGCTTCTTGAATATCTCTTTATTTCAAGATCAATCTTCATTTTCATGAAAAGAATTTCTTAGATCCAAAACTTTGAAAATCCATAGGAAATTGTAGAAAAATCCTTTTGAGGTAAGACCAAGTTCTTTGAACTCACATCATTAATCTCTACCTAAACCCAAGAGCTTATGATTCAACTCTCATCATAGCTCAAAAAGCACATTAGGGCCGAACCCTTCTTGATGATGATGAATAGTGTTTTCATCAATTTTTGATTTCTAACACTTGATTTCATTCTTAGCTTTCCTAATGCCTTTGAATCCATGAAATGAAAAACCAAGATCAATTCCTAGCTTTATTCTCTTTAGGGTGGCCGAAACCCTCTTTGTGAGAATTGTTGAGTTTGGTTTGGTTGTTGTTTAATGTTTGATTGTTTGGTTGTTTGTAGTTGGTGACAACTATCAGGAGGTTCACAAACCGATCAACCGACTTTGATCCGGGAATCCGTTCTTCAACAGGTATGGGGAGAAGAACCTCATCACACCAAGATGGTGGTGGTGAAGATGGTTGTTTACTTTATGTGTGGGTGAAACCCTTTAGTTTGGGTTCACTTTTAATTGTTATGTTTTGTTAAGTTCTCTTCAAGAACAAGGTTGTCTTGATGAGTGTACGCTTTAGTATGTTGTAGTGTGCTTTAGCATATGTTGATGATGAGATGATTGCATGTTTGTTGGAAAACCTACTTTGATCACTAGATCAAGTATGGACTTTTATTGTTGATTATGAGACCATAATGTGTGATGGACTTGGATGTTTGATTATGATGTAGTAATGTGTATTATGGTTATCATGATTGTGTAAGTGTTGTGAGCCATACTTTGATTGGTGGATGAAGTAAAACTTCACATTGATTCCAAGTTGGCTATTAGCCATGACCATGAGGAAAGGAAGGATATGAATAGTTCTTGGACAAGTCAAGTTTTGATGTAAAGATAGTGTTTTCAATAACTTGTGCTTTTCAAAGAAAAACCCTAAGTGACTTTAAATGGAATTAAATCTCAAAGTGCTTTTACCAAAGTGAAACATGTTTTACCTTATCCTTAGTTCATCTAGCTAATCAAGTGACTCAAAATAAGAAAAGAAGTGTTTTCATGAAGAGAATCAAAATGGTTCCATAAGGTTGATGTCTTGTTTTAAGGCAACTTCTCGCTAAGCGAAATTATTTTCGCTAAGCGAAAAACAGGGAAAGTCTTAGTTGGGCATCACTGCCTCAATTTCGCTAAGCGAATTCATATTCGCTAAGCCAACCCAGCGAATTTCGCTATGCGAATTAAGTCTCGCTGAGCGATCCAGAGAGGTCTCCAAAGGAGGTATAACTGCCTCCATTTCGCTAAGCGAAATTATACTCGCTAAGCGAATAATGTGAAATTTCGCTACATGAATTCTGTTTCGCCGAGCGATCCAGAGGTGTTTACAAAGAGGTGTAACCGTCTGTACTTGCGCTAAGCGAATACATATTCGCTAAGCGAATACAATATATTTCGCTACGTGAATTATGTCTCGCCAAGCGATCCAGAGGAGTTTCAAGAGAGGTATTACTGCCTCAATTTCGCTAAGCGAATGTAAATCCGCTAAGCGAATTTTATGTTTCAAAAAATGCTAGAAATGAAGTAAGTAGTTCAAATGTTGTTTTAAATCAAATGAGTTTTCAACTGTAAAAGTTGTTTGGTTTACAAAAAGAGTTTTCTAACTCAATCGAAAAGTTTTACGCGTGAAAAACCTAAGTTAAGTAATTAACTTAGAGTTGAAGACAAGGGTTAATTAAGTATGGTATGTGGTGGAACAAGACCATGTGCTATACCATTGATGACTTAGTACATCAATGACTTCATAAGACTTAAGTGAAATCAACACTTGTTTCCTTAATTGAAAAACAAGGGATTAATATCTTAGAAAGGCTTAAAGACTTATCTAAGAGGATTCTCAATCATTATTCATAATGCTTAGGACTTGAGACATAATTCATATGATGTAAACACAAACACGAAACGTTTTGGTTTTCAAAACAGTAGTTCGATGACGGACCGATGATTCGGATCCAGGTTAATCGTTCAATTGTTTCCGTCTTGTGATAACCAGAATGAGAGGTATCCTGAGGCTGTGCAGGTATGGGACTGTACAGTGGAAGGAATCCTGAGACTATGCAGGTATGAGACTGTATAGTTAAGGGAAGGCATATAAGAATTGATTGGTACTACCCATATCAACAAGATTTATCTTCTTTTCGGGAGCTTAGAACATAAGTACTTTATAGTTAAGCGTGCTTGACTTAGAGTAATTATGGGATGGGTGACCTTCTGGGAAGTTTCCTAGAAAGCGTGTGAGTAAGGACAAAACACGCTGAAAAGACTTGTGTTGGTTTGTGGGGATAGTCGACGATTCTGAAAGCAGTCTGGATCATTCCAAAGGAATCACGAGATATTTATCCGATGGATAAATGTTTTATCCGATGGATAAATGTTTTATAAAACAAAGACGTGCGTGGTTTCTAAGGAAGAGAACCTTAGTGAACCTTGAGGTCTATCCAATGGATAGACATTGCTTTATCGCATCTGCTTTGTGTAAGCATTGGCATTTCATGTGCATAGTTGTAAGGCCTTGAGCCTAGGAGTTGAGCTTACACCTTGATTCGGGTGCGAATCTTACGGTGACGATCTTCAATGGTCTTTTTGGAGGTATCAGGGTTGGAAGGGCTGACATGTGACCAGTTGGTGATTCTTCTGTGTCGTGGCGAATCCGTGCAATACACTGATATCCTCTACTAGATGCCGTACTTTTCATGTTTGGTCGAGAGTGTTACCGTAAAGCCAGATACGTGCACGTTACGAATGTTGTAGCATCTTGCTCATGGCTGGCAGAAACCGGAACATGTCCTCCCATTCACTCTCTCCGAATGTTTTGTTAGCTCCATGGAGTAGGGGTCAGAGTAGTACCCAGTGACATTGACATTGAGTCATATAGATTGCATTGCATTGCATGGCTATTGATGTTTATGGCTATTGATGTTTACATTTACTGTTATACATCGCTGTATTGTTTAAGGATGCCTTATATTATGCTGTTAAATGGTTAGCATGCTATTATGTTGTTAACTGCTTAACATGATTTATATTGAGAACCTTGTAAGCATGTTGGGTACGCTGTTACCCAGTGAGTCGTCCCGTTTTGACTACTGCTATTTTGTTGTGTTGATGAACGGGAATCTCACCCATATCTGTATGTTTTCTGCTGGTACTTGCTGTTGATGCATGAACAGATGGACGCGACGATGGTTCGGTTCCGCAGTCCCTTTGAGTTCGGAGGTGGACTCTTTTGCTGTTTTAGTTTTGTTGTCGGCCAGACTATGTCAGTTTTTGTAGTACCTTTTGGGAGCTATGACTCCTAGTACTTATTGTATTTCTTATGTCAATCATACATTAGACTTATGTCTGTATATAGTAATGTTGGTGTTTCTGTTTTTTTCGTTTATTGTTTCTATATTTATAATACAGTATGTCCTAGTAATGCATGATGAACCTAAGTTCACTTATTAGTATTATTTATTTACCTTTACTAATCCCATTACATCTTTATGAAAAGAAAAGAAAAAGAAAAATCGTATTTTCCGCATTAATAAATATTTTCGGCCTTATAAACGTTCGGGAATGTGACACTCGGGAAAGGGTGTTGCATTATTTGGTATCAGAGCTGGCCGAGTCTTTTTGGGGTTTGTAGGTTATGGTCTGTTTTGTTTGTGTTGTGTTTTCTCTGATTGCTTTCTGTGTTATTGTTTCTGAGAGAAAACAATGTTGGAGAGGATGATGACTTCGGTCTATCCTTTTGTATTGTTTGTTCTCTGTGTTGTGTTTCTTTGAAGAAGACAACAATTGTTTGTTACTCTTTGCATTATTGTTTCTAAAGGGGAATGATATTGGACAGGGTAGTAATGTTTTTGCTTTCTTGTAAGTTGTCGCTCGTAGAGTTCTTCAGAACGAGTGTTTTTCGACGAGTGCAAGACGAGTTGAAAGGCATGGAGTTCCTGCAGCTACGTCAAGGAGGAATGTCTGTCAAAGATTATGCTGATCGTTTTGAGTTCCTGCTGAAGTCTTCGAGGTATTTCCATCTTCATCTCGATGAGGAGTGGAAGTGCACAAAGTTCGAAGAAGGTTTAAGGGACGAGATTCGAGGAGAGGTGCTACCTCTTGAGGTGAAAGAGTTCTCGGTTTTGGTAGATGAATGCTTCGTAATCGATGATCTGATGAAGACTCGTGGAGGAAGGCAACGTCACTCTGGACCGACTAGGTTCCATAAAGGCACCAATGGTCGTGATGATAGATCTCGATCAAAACCATATTCAAAACAGCAAGGTCAACAACAACGTTCTGTAGGAGGAAGCAGTGGGAGTATTAGTCAATCTGGAAGCGCCCCAAAAAAGTGCATGAAGTGTGGCAAGAACAATCATGTCACCAGAGGATGCTTAATCAAGGGGATCATATGCTTCAAGTGTGGGAAGCCAGGACATACTTCACGCGATTGTGTGCAATCAAAAGCTAGACATTCTGTCAACGATGTGCAAGCAGCGAAGCCTAAGGCAATGAGTAGAGTTTATACTGGGGATTATGCTGAGACTTCTCAAAGGGAAGATTTGATTCACGGTCAGATCGTCGTGGAAGGTAGAACCTTATCTGTATCTTTCCTTACCCTTAGATTTGGTAATTTTTGCACTTTCTGCAAAGCCTGTTATAACTGCGAAAGTCTGTTTAAACTGTTCTATTTTCCGTAATGGATAGAACATTTTTGATTGATTTGATCTGTTTGCCTCTTCCGCAAATGGATGTGATCATAAGGATGGATTGGTTATCTTGTAACTATATCCTATTAGACGGTGCTAACAAAACCTTAGTTTTCCCTGATTCGGATAATTCTGGATTTGGATTGCCAACCAAGAAAACGTTTCTTTGAGAGGAGGAGCTCAACGAATACATGTTACTAACGAGTTTCCGAAAGTCTTTCCTGAAGACGTACCAGGTGTACCGCCAGTTCGAGACATCGAGTTGTGATCGATCTTGTGCCAGGAACAGGACCAGTGTCTATGGCACCGTATCATATGGCACCTGCTGAGTTGGAAACCTTGAAGAAACAGTTAGTTAGACCCAGTGTGTCGTCGTAGGGAACGCCTGTGCTGTTGGTGAGAAAGAAAGACGAAACATCTTGCTTATGTGTGGATTAGCGCCAGTTGAACAAAGTTACCATTCATAACAAGTATCATCTTCCGGGAATAAATGACTTGATGGATCAGTTGAGGAGAGCAGCAGTTTTCTCCAAGATTGATTTGCGATTGGCTTATCATCAGATTCATGTGAAGGCAGAAGATGTACCAAGAACAGCATTTCAAACACGCTATGGGCACTACGAGTTTGTAATGTCGTTTGGTATGACGAATACTCCTCTATATTCATGGATTACATGAATAGGATCTTTCGTCCATACCTAGATAAGTTTGTCGTTGTTTCATAGACGACATACTCATCTATTCGCGAAACCAGGAAGTACACGGTGAATACCTTAGTGTGATTCTTCAGGTTCTGAAGGAGGAACAACTATATGCAAAGTTGTCCAAGTGTGAGTTTTGGCTCGACGAAGTAAAGTTTTTGGGTCACGTGATTTCAAAGGACGGATAAAGCGTTTGAATGGACCGAAGCTTGTGAGGAAAGTTTGCAAGGATTAGAGAGAAGGTTGACTACTTCACCTGTTTTAGTGCTGCCTGATCTCAAGGGAACATTTGTGTTCACACTCCTACGTATTCCTCAATGTATTAGACAATTGAGTGAATTGGTAATATGGTGTCCATTGGTCTGGACATTTTCGTATTACTTCACTGAAAGTTTTGTTATGACTATTTCTTGAGTTATAACATAAACAACTTCTTGATACTGGAAGTTTCTTGATGAAACTTAGTCTAATCACTTTTACTTTTGGTGAAGGTGATCCAGTTTGATTTTTGCCAGACTGTTTATCTTTTGATTCCAAAGTTTATTGGAAGGTTCTTATGAAAGAAGGAACTTTATTAGAGTCATGGATGTAAACATGTATTAGCTATGCATTTTTACACTCACGAACCTACTGAAGAATCTTTTTTCATACTGGATGTACCTATATTCATTCCAGATTGGTAAAATTCTTTTGTATACGTTCTTACTTTCTTTTGAGACCAAGACCAAGAAAAATTTCCTTTGTTGAAAATTTCTTTCCTTAATCTTCAGCGACCGAGTAGGTTTAGTTTTAAGTCACGGAATTTCGAGGACGAAATTCTTTTAAGAGGGGTAGGAATGTAACGCCCCGATTTTCACGTTTTGTAATTCTCCAGTATTTTAACGTTTATATTTTATTGGAGGGTTTAGAGAGTGAAATAAAATATTCCGAGACCATAGTCATGCTCGACGATATCGTAGGAAGCTACGATTAAGTTTTGAGTCAAAAACTCAAACGGAGTCCGGTCTGCGTTTTTACATTGACAGTATGATTTTACTGCTCAGAAGACCTCAGATAAACCCGTGAACGAGACAGTAAGTCTTAGAATTCGATTCTCTACGTTTTGGTTAAATTTCGTAAAAATTTCAGAAAAATCACTTCTTGACCTCCGTTCGAGCGGAATCCTCAATCGGGTGACGAACGGAGCCACATATGGACTTACCGAGACTCGCAAACAGATAATCTTGATATCACAACATCCCAGGACACTTGGGAGAGTATGCCAGAGTCGTCATGACGTTCGGAAATATCTGGACGCAAAATGACCAAAATGCCCCTAACCTTAGTCTTTTGCACTTTTACCATTTTATCCTTTTGGCAAATGACCATTTTGCCCTTAAGTGACTTGTTTTAAGGCTGAACTCAGCCCCTCACACTGTCATTTTCGCACAGCCCTCTCAAAAAGAGAAGAACACCATAGTTGCTCTTGAAGAAACACCATTGTTGCTCTTGAAGCTCCTTGATTTCTTGTTGGATTCACTTGATTCCTTGAGCAATCTTCCTTCATTTCAAGGTAAGATCGTTTCTATGATCTCTTAGCTTCTTGAATATCTCTTTATTTCAAGATCAATCTTCATTTTCATGAAAAGAATTTCTTAGATCCAAAACTTTGAAAATCCATAGGAAATTGTAGAAAAATCCTTTTGAGGTAAGACCAAGTTCTTTGAACTCACATCATTAATCTCTACCTAAACCCAAGAGCTTATGATTCAACTCTCATCATAGCTCAAAAAGCACATTAGGGCCGAACCCTTCTTGATGATAATGAATAGTGTTTTCATCAATTTTTGATTTCTAACACTTGATTTCATTCTTAGCTTTCCTAATGCCTTTGAATCCATGAAATGGAAAACCAAGATCAATTCCTAGCTTTATTCTCTTTAGGGTGGCCGAAACCCTCTTTGTGAGAATTGTTGAGTTTGGTTTGATTGTTGTTTAATGTTTGATTGTTTGGTTGTTTGTAGTTGGTGACAACTATCAGGAGGTTCACAAACCGATCAACCGACTTTGATCCGGGAATCTGCTCTTCAACAGGTATGGGGAGAAGAACCTCATCACACCAAGATGGTGGTGGTGAAGATGGTTGTTTACTTTATGTGTGGGTGAAACCCTTTAGTTTGGGTTCACTTTTAATTGTTATGTTTTGTTAAGTTCTCTTCAAGAACAAGGTTGTCTTGATGAGTGTATGCTTTAGTATGTTGTAGTGTGCTTTAGCATATGTTGATGATGAGATGATTGAATGAAAAACCATTTTCATGTATGTTGGAAAACCTACTTTGATCACTAGATCAAGTATGGACTTTTATTGTTGATTATGAGACCATAATGTGTGATGGACTTGGATGTTTGATTATGATGTAGTAATGTGTATTATGGTTATCATGATTGTGTAAGTGTTGTGAGCCATACTTTGATTGGTGGATGAAGTAAAACTTCACATTGATTCCAAGTTGGCTATTAGCCATGACCTTGAGGAAAGGAAGGATATGAATAGTTCTTGGACAAGTCAAGTTTTGATGTAAAGAAAGTGTTTTCAATAACTTGTGCTTTTCAAAGAAAAACCCTAAGTGACTTTAAATGGAATTAAATCTCAAAGTGCTTTCACCAAAGTGAAACATGTTTTACCTTATCCTTAGTTCATCTAGCTAATCAAGTGACTCAAAATAAGAAAAGAAGTGTTTTCATGAAGAGAATCAAAATGGTTCCATAAGATTGATGTCTTGTTTTAAGGCAACTTCTCTCTAAGCGAAATTACTTTCGCTAAGCAAAAAACAGGGAAAGTCTTAGTTGGGCATCACTGCCTCAATTTCGCTAAGCGAATTCATATTCGCTAAGCCAACCCAGCGAATTTCGCTACGCGAATTAAGTCTCGCTGAGCGATCCAGAGAGGTCTCCAAAGGAGGTATAACCGCCTCCATTTCGCTAAGCGAAATTATACTCGCTAAGCGAATAATGCGAAATTTCGCTACACGAATTCTGTTTCGCCGAGCGATCCAGAGGTGTTTACAAAGAGGTGTAACCGTCTGTACTTGCGCTAAGCGAATACATATTCGCTAAACGAATACAATATATTTCGCTACGTGAATTATGTCTCGCCAAGCGATCCAGAGGAGTTTCAAGAGAGGTATTACTGCCTCAATTTCGCTAAGCGAATGTAAATCCGCTAAGCGAATTTTATGTTTCAGAAAATGCTAGAAATGAAGTAAGTAGTTCAAATGTTGTTTTAAATCAAATGAGTTTTCAACTGTAAAAGTTGTTTGGTTTACAAAAAGAGTTTTCTAACTCAATCGTAAAGTTTTACGCGTGAAAAACCTAAGTTAAGTAATTAACTTAGAGTTGAAGACAAGGGTTAATTAAGTATGGTATGTGGTGGAACAAGACCATGTGCTATACCATTGATGACTTAGTACATCAATGACTTCATAAGACTTAAGTAAAATCAACACTTGTTTCCTTAATTGAAAAACAAGGGATTAATATCTTAGAAAGGCTTAAAGACTTATCTAAGAGGATTCTCAATCCTTATTCATAATGCTTAGGACTTGAGACATAATTCATATGATGTAAACACAAACACGAAACGTTTTGGTTTTCAAAACAGTAGTTCGATGACAGACCGATGATTCGGATCCAGGTTAATCGTTCAATTGTTTCCGTCTTGTGATAACCAGAATGAGAGGTATCCTGAGGCTGTGCAGGTATGGGACTGTACAGTGGAAGGAATCCTGAGACTATGCAGGTATGGGACTGTATAGTTAAGGGAAGGCATATAAGAATTGATTGGTACTACCCATATCAACAAGATTTATCTTCTTTTCGGGAGCTTAGAACATAAGTACTTTATAGTTAAGCGTGCTCGACTTAGAGTAATTATGGGATGGGTGACCTTCTGGGAAGTTTCCTAGAAAGCATGTGAGTGAGGACAAAACACGCTGAAAAGACTTGTGTTGGTTTGTGGGGACAGTCGACGATTCTGAAAGCAGTCTGGATCATTCCAAAGGAATCACGAGATATTTATCCGATGGATAAATGTTTTATCCGATGGATAAATGTTTTATAAAACAAAGACGTGTGTGGTTTCTAAGGAAGAGAACCTTAGTGAACCTTGAGGTCTATCCAATGGATAGACATTGCTTTATCGCATCTGCTTTGTGTAAGCATTGGCATTTCATGTGCATAGTTGTAAGGCCTTGAGCCTAGGAGTTGAGCTTACACCTTGATGCGGGTGCGAATCTTACGGTGACGATCTTCAATGGTCTTTTTGGAGGTATCAGGGTTGGAAGGGCTGACATGTGACCAGTTGGTGATTCTTCTGTGTCGTGGCGAATCCGTGCAATACACTGATATCCTCTACTAGATGCTGTACTTTTCATGTTTGGTCGAGAGTGTTACCGTAAAGCCAGATACGTGCAAGTTACGAATGTTGTAGCATCTTGCTCATGGCTGGCAGAAACCGGAACATGTCCTCCCATTCACTCTCTCCGAATGTTTTGTTAGCTCCATGGAGTAGGGGTCAGAGTAGTACCCAGTGACATTGACATTGAGTCATATAGATTGCATTGCATTGCATGGCTATTGATGTTTATGGCTATTGATGTTTACATTTACTGTTATACATCGCTGTATTGTTTAAGGATGCCTTATATTATGCTGTTAAATGTTTAGCATGCTATTATGTTGTTAACTGCTTAACATGATTTATATTGAGAACCTTGTAAGCATGTTGGGTACGCTGTTACCCGGTGAGTCGTCCCGTTTTTACTACTGCTATTTTGTTGTGTTGATGAACGGGAATCTCACCCATATCTGTATGTTTTCTGCTGGTACTTGCTGTTGATGCTTGAACAGATGGACGCGACGATGGTTCGGTTCCGCAGTCCGTTTGAGTTCCGAGGTGGACTCTTTTGCTGTTTTAGTTTTGTTGTCGGCCAGACTATGTCAGTTTTTGTAGTACCTTTTGGGAGCTATGACTCCTAGTACTTATTGTATTTCTTATGTCAGTCATACATTAGACTTATGTCTGTATATAGTAATGTTGGTGTTTCTGTTTTTTTCGTTTACTGTTTCTATATTTATAATACAGTATGTCCTAATAATGCATGATGAACCTAAGTTCACTTATTAGTATTATTTATTTACCTTTACTAATCCCATTACATCTTTATGAAAAGAAAAGAAAAAGAAAAATCGTATTTTCCGCATTAATAAATATTTTCGGCCTTATAAACGTTCGGGAATGTGACACTCGGGAAAGGGTGTTGCAACTAGCACCCTACTAAGGGCAACATCTCGTCCGCTCAACGGACCATAAGTTGGTTTGTTCTGGTAATCCGTTCCACTCGCCGTGACCCATAAGAGTGCATCACTACTCAACTGTCCTAGACAAAGAGGGCTATCTGGGCCTCCTCGGAAGATCCACCAGCAACTGGAAAGACTCAAGGTCTAGTCGAGATAGTAGGACGTGTCCAGGACCGCCACGACACGATAGGAGCTACCTCATCGGTCTCTTGTGAGTACACCTGTGTCTAGTATATCCTCGAGGTGACCTTCCCTTCCATTTTTCGCACCCGCACTCGGTGCACCAACCTCATATACCTCACTGCGTACGGCTCGCCACTTGGCATCATATGTATATGCTATGCATGTCATCCATCTTCCTTGAGATGATATAACGACACATGCAACTTTGCTCTCAGCAACACGAGCTCCAAGCTCCAACTGTACCAGATGAGCTCCAAGCTCCAACTGTAACCATATGAGCTCCAAGCTCCCACTATACCATATGAGCTCCAAGCTCCCATCATAACTTACGAGCTTCCAGCTCCAACTATAACCTCAATCGCAACTATCAGCTTAAATGTCCACCACGGGGTCAAAGCCCTAATCAGACTAAACCTCCGATTCTCATGCATACACGCATTTCGAGATACATATAGCAATTCATCAATATCAGCATATTCAATGCAGCAGTAAATATCTCATACAACAACACGTCATACATACACCACGTCAGTCAACATAAATCTGCTAACCTAGGGTATCAACATAGCGGTGCTAGCCCGAAGTAGACTAAACCTAGGGTCTAGGTACTTCGTCAGGGCTCAACTTCACGTAGGGTTTAGGGTTCCCCTACACACACGAAACATATAACAAAACTATATAGTCTACGCTTGCCTCCCCGATGTGTGTAACTCTTTCTCCCTACCTGAACAATCGGTACACAAATCTAGGCAATCACCGGCTGCTCCTTCCTCAAGCTCGCAACCACTCTCCAATGGCAGCTCCAAACAGCCCCTCAACCGCGGCCTCAAGCTCAGAATCACGAGCAATCACGAGCGCGGACTTTGCCCTAATCACGAGCGCAACACACACACAATAGTGTTAGCCTTGGGGCAAGCCCAAATGATCAAAGAAAAGGTAAAGACTCGAAGAACGTCAAGAACACGAAGAACACATGTTAGGGATCCGAGTTTACCTGTGGCGAATCATGAAACTAATCCGTTGGAGTCGGAGATAACTTTGCCGCGATCACAACGGTGTAGTCGGAATCGCGTTCCGGCGGCTCGATCACCTCTAACCTCAAGCTCTCTCACTCTAGAACTCAGAACCTCTCTCTCTAACTCGCAGAAAAGCTTCCCAAAATTGTGCAAGTGAGAAGATGAAAGTGGAAGCTCCACTTATGGTTTCTGCTGTCCACGCTTAAGCGTTCATCACTTTGCACGCTTGAGCGTTGCCACGCTTTAGCGTGGGATCTCTCCATGCTCGAGCGTGGAACCTCATCCACTCGGCCTGCTCCTTGGCCTGACACGTGTCTCACACGCGTCCAAACTCAGAGCAGCTGCACAGTGCACTCAACACGCTGAAGCGTCCGTCTATTCCCACGCCTAAGCGTCTCAACGCTTGAGCGTGGAGTTCTCTCACGCTTGAGCGTCAAGCTTAGCGAGAGAAGAACTTCCAGCCTTTTAACCTCCCCAGTTTCTCGCGTTACACCTTAGGCACTTCCAACCTTGTTCAAGCCTATTCCTAAACTTCCAACTAGGTACCAAACTAACACACAAGCAATCACCCAAACATATGAATACCCGATCAAGGTCATCCACCTTAATTAGGGTTACGAAAAAAAGGGATGTTACAATGTGACTTGATGTGACTTCATGTTTATCTGTTAGCGGGTCCCGGTAAATTCATATCCAGCTCCGTTCGGCACCCGGTTTGAGAATTCGCCCGAATAGTTTATTATTAGTATTCTGATTTTTTAGTGCGCGAAACCAATTTTAGCAAAATTGTAGAGAATTCGATTCTAAGACTAACTATTTCGTTCACGAGTCAAAATTGGGTCTTCTGAGTAATAAAATACTATTGTCAGTGAAAAATGCAGACCGGGCTCCGTCTGAGTTTTCGACCCAAAATTTAACCGTAACTTCCTGCGATAGCGTAGAGCTCGACTATAGTCTCCGTTTATTTTATCTCACTTTCTAGACCCTCCAATAAAATACAAACTCATAAATACTGTTTATTAATATTAGAAGGCTTGAAAAATCGGGGTGTTACATCTACTCCACTAAAAAAATATTTCGTCCACGAAATTTCGTGACTCAAAACTAAACAGGATTTCTTTATCCTCAGGTTCCACATTGTACTCCCGTATGGAATTTTCCCTTAGCTAGCATTTGTTACCTATTGACAAACTTCATACTTATTCTCCGTTCGATTTGCTGTAAAAATCAAATCGCCTATCCTCAATCCATACTCTTTCTCCTTAATTTCTTACCTTAACCTTTCACATGTGAGAGATATAAAACTTAACTACTTTTCCTTCAATACTAATCCATTCAGAAAATCTTCCTCTGACATCTTTAACTCATACTGTTAACACCAAGATTTAAACTACAATACACATTTCTTTCACGACACATCCATCAGTTCCAATCCAAGATATCCAATCTTAGTCTTAGTTCCCTTTGAACGTAGTCCACCTCTCCAATTTACATCATAATTATGAATCTCAACCTTAAAGAACAAGATTGCACCTCTTAATGCAATTACACCAAAAAAGAAATCACATCGGGCAGAATTATCCAAATTCATAAGTCTTGAACTTTTCTAACAACTTAGTTTTACTCAGGAACTCCTCTTTTCTACTTATATCCAGCTTAGGTAAAACTACTAAGAACACTTCCTTATAAATCTTCAAACTCATACAATTTATCTTGACTACAGACATTGATCATTAACCTAGGTTCTCCAATGATTATTTTGCCTCAATTAATATTTGATTTATAATAATTGTCTCACTTATTGAGATTGATCTTAAAGGTTCACATCTTATCAATCACAACTATACCTCAACAAACCTCCCATCACTTCTTGTCTATCCTGCTAAAAGGATGATTGTAGCTAGATAATACACGTACTCCTAACCAACCTTCCAAAGATCAAATTGTTTTCCTTGCTCGTCCACTTGAGTTAAGGATAATCAGTTGAACTCGGTCTCTACTCGGTCCTTGAAGATTAAGGAAAGAAATTTTCAACAAAGGAAATTTTTTTTTTGGTCTTACTCTCATAAGAAAGTATATAGAATAATTTTACCACTCTGGAAGAATGCAGGAATATCCAGTATGTAAAAAGATTCTTCAGTGGGTTCGTGAATGTAAAAATGCATAGCTAATACATGTTTACAACCATGACTCTAATAAAGTCCCTTCTTTCACAAGAATCTTCCAGCGGATTTGGGAATCAAAAGATGAATAGTTTCGAACTCCAGGAGGATCCATTTTTAATACAGGGAATTTACAAAACGACAATTTCAAAAGTAGGATAGTCTGGCCAAAAATCAAACTGGATCACGTTTACCAAATGTAAAAGTGATTAGACTATGTTTCATCAAGAAACTTCCAGTATTAAGAAGTCGTTTGTGTTACAACTCAAGAAATAGTCATAACAAATCTTTCAATGAAGTAATATGAAAAATGTCCAGACCAATGGATACCAATTAACCAATCAACTCAAATGTCTAATACATTGAGGATTATGTAGGAGTGTAAACACAATTGCTCCCTTGGGATCAGGCAGCACTAACACAGGTGAAGTAGTCAACCTTCTCTTTAATTCTTGGAAACTTTCCTCGCATGCTTCAGTCCGAGTCCTCGAAAATTGAAAGTATTGAAACAAAGAGTCAACAACATCTTTAGATAGCTGTTGTTGCAAGCGAATCCAAACTTATCTGTCTTACTTATCTACACCGGCCACCGTTTTAAGTTCTCCTAACGAGATACTACGCCTATCTCTATAGGGTCCATTGTAATTCTTTCCCCTACGGATACCAGTCCTAAGGACACCCATTCTATATCCAAAATTCATACTTCCATTCTTGTTGACTCAGTCTCTGATAATTTGTAACCTTTGGAAAAGTTGTACTTGGGTATTATACGTACTTTTCATCATCATCAGCTTGGGTTAAAAGTCCACTCATAATGCTTAACCCTCAATCTGTCCTAGTGGAGACAAATGCTCTATCCATCAAATCCACAAACAGCGGAGGTTCTAATCATTTCTTTAAAGTACAATCAGGAGAAACTTCATGTGATTACCACACTTTGAGGGAAATCATCGTTGAACTATCATTAGGCTCCTAAGTCTTATTTTCTCGACATTATAGGATTATCCATCCTTTCAAACAAAGATCCTCATCAGGTGTAAGTAACTCTAGAAAGTCCAATAATATCGGCCTATTCCAGTCATTATAGCTCCTTCTACTGTCAACAAGCTATGGGTTGGTTAGTGCGACATCCTATCATCGAGTATTCGGAAAACTATCATTATTGTCTAGGCTAACTTAAATCATATGGTTAAACCAACATCGAATCATCACAGCATAGTTATACAAATTCTCACTGTTCAAATCATCAAGTTTTCATTCTCGTATTCTATCCCTATGACTTAAGCGGTCGTATAAAAATACGACGGAATTAGTAATTTCTTAGTGGTTTTCTAATAAATTTTTTTACGTCTGAGAATGCTCGAGCTCATAATCACCATCACATCTATTCTCGAGGTCCACTAAGGTCTTACTACACTTCCATCGCTCTACCTGGATTCCTTTCCAGTCTATCAACTCTATTAGAGAGTATGTCGTTATCTTGCCATTCCTTTAGTCGCTTACTAGCTACCTATGCCTCTACTTTAAAAGCTTTTGGTATTCTTCTACTTGTCTAAGGCACACTCGTTCAAATGTCTGACACATCTCAAAAGGATAAACGACGTGTCAACATGAATACAAGTACTATTTACTAAACATGAGTTCTTACAAGGCCTCAACCCGATTAGAACCCATCAAAACACACATGCTTGTGTGTGTAACACCCCGATTTTCACGTTTTCTAATTCTTCAGTATTTTAATGTCTTTATTTTATTCGAGGCCTTAGGAATAGAAATAAAATATTCCGAGACCATAGTCATGCTCGACGATATCGTAGGAAGCTACGATTAAGTTTTGAGTCAAAAACTCAAACGGAGTCCGGTCTGCGTTTTTACACTGACAGTATGATTTTACTGCTCATAAGACCTCAGATGGACCCGTGAACGAGACAGTAAGTCTTAGAATTCGATTATCTACGTTTTGGTTAAATTTCGTAAAAATTTCAGAAAAATAACTTCCTGACCTTCGTTCGGGCGGATTTCTCAATCGGGTGACGAACGGAGCCACATACGGACTTATCGAGACTCGCCAACAGATAATCTTGATATCACAACATCCCAGGACACTTGGGAGAGTATGCCAGAGTCGTCATGACGATCGGGAAAATCTAGACGTGAAATGACCAAAATGCCCCTAACCTTAGCCTTTTGCACTTTTACCATTTTACCCTTTTGGCAAATGACCTTTTTGCCCTTAAGTGACTTGTTTTAAGGCTGAACTCAGCCCCTCACACTCTAATTTTCGCACAGCCCCTCCAAAGATAGAGCTCCATAGTTGTTCTTGAGAGAAGAACACCATTGTTGTTCTTGAGAAAAGCTTGAGTTCTTGTTAGAATCACTTGATTCCTTGAGCAATCTTCCATCATTTCAAGGTAAGATCACTTCTATGATCTCTTAGCTTCTTGAATATCTCTTTATTTCAAGATCAAGATCCATTTTCATGAAAATCATTTCTTAGATCCAAAACTTTGAAAATCCATAGGAAATTGTAGAAAAATCCTTTTGAGGTAAGACCAAGTTCTTTGAACTCACATCATCAATCTCTACCTAAACCTAAGAGCTTATGATTCAACTCTCATCATAGCTCAAAAATCATTTTTGGCCGAACCCTTTTGGAAGATGATGAATAGTGTTTTCATCAAGTTTTGATTTTTAACACTTGATTTCATCCTTAGCTTTCCTAATGCTTTTGAATCCATGAAATGGAAAACCAAAACCAATTCCTAACCTTTTTAACCTAGGGTGGCCGAAACCCTCTTTGTTGTAAAAGTTGAGATTGGCTTGATTGTTGTTTAATGTTGGTTGTTGTGTTGTTGTAGTTGTTGACGACTATCAGGAGGTTCACAAACCGATCAACCGACTTTGATCCGGGAATCTGCTCATCAAGAGGTATGGGGAGAAGAACCTCATCACACCAAGATGGTGGTAGTGAGAATGGTTGTTTAATTTTATGTATGGGTGAAACCCTTTAGTTTGGGTTCACTTTTATATGTTAAGTTTTGTTAAGTTCTCTTGGAGAACAAGATTGTCATGATGAGTTTATGCTTGAGTATGTTGTAGTGTGCTTTAGCATATGTTGATGATGATATGATTGAATGAAAATCATTTCCATGTATGTTGAAAAACCTACTTTGATCACTAGATCAAGTATGGACTTTTGTTGTTTGATTATGAGACCACGATATGTGATGGACTTGGATGTTGATTGTGATGTAGTAATGTGTATTGTGGTTTATCATTATTGTGTGAGCTTTTGAGCTACATTTGCTTTGTTGAGGAAGTAAAGTCTCCATTTTGCATTGGAGTAGGCTTGTGGCCTTAGTAAGAGGAAAATAGAAGAACACATGTTGTTCTTGTTTTGGCAAAGTTTTGATGTAACAAAACATGATTTCATAACCTAGGATTTCAAAGAGAAACAAAAGTGATTTTTGATCCAAAGATCAAATGAAGTTTTAACCTTTAAAGGGTATCATCAAAGTGGGAAAATGTCTTTTCTTTAGCCATAGGTCTTTTAATCAAACTAAGTTTTTCAAAAGAAGAAATAATGAAGGAGTTAGGGAAAAGGAGAAACAGGGCACTCGCCCAGCGAACCCCGTCTCGCCTCGCGAGACAGAGGGAAGATAAGGCATTCGCCAGGCTAACCTTGCCTCGCCTCGCGAGACAGTGGACTAGCCCGAGCAGCAAAGATGCAGCTCCTCGGCCTCGCGTCGCGAAGTCGTCTCGCCTCGCGAACCGCCTAAGCACCAAAGATGCAACTTCTCGGACTCGCGTAGCGAAGCAGTTCTCGCCCCGCGAACCGCCTAAGTAGTGAAGATGCAGCTTCTCTGCCTCGCGTCGCGAACTAATCCTCGCCTCGCGGAGCAGAAAGACTGTCTGAATAGAAAGGATCACTTCTCTGCCTCGCGTCGCGATACAATCCTCGCCTCACGAAGCAGAAGGACTTTCCAAGCAGTAAAGATAACTTCTCAGCCTCGCGTCGCGAAGTCGTCTCGCCTCGCAAGAAATGGTTTGTTTATGAAGAGTGTTTTTCAACTCAAATTGTAAAGTTTTACGTTTTAAAAACCTAAGTTAAGTAATTGACTTAGAGTTGAAAACAAGGGATAATTAAGTATGGTATGTAGTGGAACAAGACCACATGCTATACCATTGATGACTTAATACATCAATGACTTCATAAGACATAAACACAAACATGAAACGTTTTGGGTTTTGAAACAGTAGTTCGATGACGGATCGGTGATTCGGACCCCGATCAGTCGTTCAATTGTTTCAGTCTTGTGATGACTCGATCCCGGAGGGATCATGAGATTTATCCGGTGGATAAAGGTTTTGTTTTCAAAAAGACACGTATAGTTCCTAAGGAAGAGAACCTTAGTAGACTTCGAGGTTTATCCAGGGGATAGACATTGCTTGATCGCATCTGCTTTGTGTAAGCATTGGCATTTCATTTGCATAGTTGTAAGGCCTTGAGCCTAGGAGTTGAGCTTACACCTTGATGCGGGTGCGAATCTTACGGTGACGATCTTCAATGGTCTTTTTGGAGGTATCAGGGTTGGAAGGGCTGACATGTGACCAGTTGGTAGCTCTTCTGTGTCGTGGCGAATCCGTGCAATACACTGATATCCTCTACTAGATGCCGTACTTTTCATGTTTGGTCGAGAGTGTTACCGTAAAGCCAGATACGTGCACGTTACGAATGTTGTAGCATCTTGCTCATGGCTGGCAGAAACCGGAACATGTCCTCCCATTCACTCTCTCCGAATGTTTTGTTAGCTCCATGGAGTAGGGGTCAGAGTAGTACCCAGTGACATTGACATTGAGTCATATACATTGCATTGCATTGCATGGCCATTGATGTTTACATTTACTGTTATACATCGTTATACTGTTTAAGAATACCTTATCTTTATGTTGTTAACTGCTTAACATGATATTATGCTGTCAACTGCTTAATATGTTTGACATTGAGAATTCTGTAAGCATGTTGGGTACGCTGTTACCCGGTGAGTCGTCCCGTTTTTACTATTGCTGTTTTGCTGTGTTGATGAACGGGAATCTCACCCATATCTGTATGTTTTCTGTTGGTACTTGCTGTTGCTGTTTGAACAGATGGACGTGATGATAGTTCAGCCCAGTAGTTTCCTTGAGCCCTGAGGCGGACCTTCTTTTTGTGGTCTAGTTTTGTTGTCGGCCAGACTATGTTAGTTTTTGTAGTACCTTTTGGGAGCTACGACTCCTAGTACTTATTGTATCAGTTATACATTAGACTTATGTCTGTATATAATAATGTTGACGTTTCTATTTCTATTTCTGTTCTGTGGTATGTTCTAGCAATGCATGGCGAACCTAAGTTCGTTTACTAGTATTATTTACCTTTACTAAATCCCATTGCATCTTATGAAAAGAAAAGAAAAAGAAAAATCGTATTTTCCGCATTAATAAATATTTTCGGCCTTATAAACGTTCGGGAATGTGACACTCGGGAAAGGGTGTTGCAGTGTGTCTACACACATTGTTTCGAAAAGGAAACAATTCAATCAACTTCAGCCAGAGATCACACAACAAAACCACAACAGACCTATTCCCCAAGGTTCTTGAAAGACTCGACCAGCTCTGATACCAACTAATGCAACACCCCCTTGGGCATTACATCTTAAACACGTGCGGAATAAAATTTACAAGAGAATTGCAGGTTGCTTTCGGAAAAAGGACAATTTACTTTAAGTTGGAAAACTCGGGTATAAAAATTTTCTATGTAATACTTCAGAAAATTAATACAGACATCACAGTAATAAAATCACATTACACTTAACAACACACATAAACTGGGTTTATTCACAAACCCTAAACCATCACATATAAGTTTTCCTGAAATTGTTTTTGATACAAAAGTTCCAAACTATACAGAGGTTTCCAAAATCACATATACCGACTTTCTCAATTTAAACATTGAAAATCCTAAGAGCTGGTTTGATAAAAGAACTCTACGGACAATAGAGCCTACTACCTAGTATACATCGTACCAATGAGACTGGGCCTCGTCGTCCGCAGTCCACACATCTTCGTCGTCGACATTAAGAAACGCAAGCTACAGGGTCCCGAAGTGACTCAAATGATCGTTGAGAAGCATCTGTACACGTATCCAAAAACATAATAGGGTGTCCAACATGTATAGGCAAGGGTGAGTAACAAATATATGGATTTAAACACGATAACTACATGCACGACACATAAAACAACATATGAACATATGTAGTATCATCATAGCACAGTAGCAGGAGTTAAAACAGGACAACGTACCAAGTAATAACATACTTAACATGCATACCATAGTTCTCAATATATCATGTTAATCAATTAGTAGCATGATATAAGGCATCCTCAAAAACAGAATAGTGATGTACAACAAGTAAATGTAATCATCACCAACCATGTAATGCAATGCGATGTACATGACTCACTGCCATATGCAACAAGGGTAAAACTCTGACCCCTACTCCATGGAGCTAACAAAACGTCAGAGAGAGTGAATGGGTGGACATGTTCCCGTTATTGCCAGCTATGGGCAGGATGCTACAACATTCGTAACATGCATGTATCTGGTTTTACAGAAACACTCTCGACCAAACATGAAAAGTACGACATCTAGTAGAGGATATCAGTGTATTGCTCGGATTCGCCACGGCACAGAAGAATCATCAACTGGTCTCATGTCAGCTCTTCCAACCCGGATACCTCTAAAGACCATTTCAGATCGTCACGGTAAGATTCGCACCAGCATCTAGGTTTAAGGTCAACTCTTGAGCCTTACAACTCACGCAATGAAATGCCAATGCTTACACAAAGCAGATGCGATAAAGCAATGTCTATCCACCGGATAAACCTCACTCTAAGGTTCTCTTCCTTAAGAACTATAAGCGTCTTTTTATTATAAAACTATTATCCACCGAGTAAATCTTGTGATCCCTCCGGGATCGAGTCATCACAAGACTGAAACAATTTAACAACTTTTCTTGGATCCGGACCACCGGTCCGTTATTGAACTACTATTTCAAAACCCAAAACGTTTCATGTTTATGTTTGTGTCTTATGAATTATATCTCAAGTCTTAAGTGTTATGAAGAAGGATTGAGAATCCTCTTAAATAAGTCTTCGATCCTTTCTAAGATATTAATTCCTTGAATTTCAAATAATGAAATAAGTATTGATTCACTTAAGTCGTATGAAGTCATTGATGAACTAAATCATCAATAGTATAGTGCATGGTCTTGTTCCACCATATGCTATACTTAATTATCTCTTTTCTTCAACTCTAAGTTAATTACTTTAACTTAGGTTTTCACGTGTAAAACTTTACGATTTAGAGTTGAAAACTCTCTTTGTAAACCAAAACCTTCCTAATTGTAAACTCATTGGCTTGAAAGAAATTTGTTACTTGATTAAGGTAAAGTACCTTAACTAATTTGAAAAAGGCTTTTCCTTACTAACTTAGTGTAAAACCATGATCTAAGCTAGTGTAAAAGAAAATAGAATTTCATTTAGTTTTCAAACTATACGTACTTCAAACTTGAGGACAAAGTCCTCTTTACACTTGGAAGATTGAATGTTAACTTAGTTTCAAAGAGTGACATCCCATTAATCCTAAGGTAACTTCATATTAATTTTACTTTCTTGAAATCACTTTCATCCTTTTATTTTTAAAACACTTAGTTAATTGGATAAACTATGACTGAAGTGTAACACGTTTTCACCCTAGTTAAAAACACTTGAGGACCGAAATCCCACTTGATCTTTGGATCAAAATCACTTCTCGTTTGTTTTTGAAATACAAGTTACTAAAACATTTTATAACTTTCCAAACACATTGAATGTTCATGAACAATTCATGTTCTTCCTTTTTCTTAAGGTCAAGGCCGAATGCTCCCTTACATGGGATGTGAAGATTTTGCTTCACCAACTTGTCAAGTAATAGCTCAAAAGCTCACAATATAATGTTGAACAATAATCGTGCATCATTCAATCATAATCAAGCATAAAAATCCTTACTTGATCTAGAGATCAAGCATGGTTTTCAACATGCATGAAAACACTTTTCCATCCCAACATACATCATCACAAACATATACTAAGTATAGAAACATTATTACAACCATACGAAGTTCAAACAGAACTACACAGACCAATCCCGGATAACATATAGTTATCGGGAAAATCCCTCAGGCAAACTCCCCTTACCTCTTGAAGTTTTCCACTTCACGAAGAGTCGTTCGATCGGTTCGCGAACTCTCCCGATTACTCGTCCGATTACCCAATCACAACTACAAATACATAATCCATTCAAACATTAACATTTAACAACACAAATTCTCCTAATCCTACCTATATAGGGTTCGGCCATGGAGCTATAAAAATAGCTAGGGATGTCCAAAAATTCCTATCTCTTGGATGAAGGATCTATAGGTACTCCTAACACCCAATTAAGTGTCATTACGCAATAATTGAAACAAAACTTATACTTTCCCCAATATATAGGGTTGTGGCACTTCTTAATTAAAGGTGCTAGGGAAGTTGTTTGATCACATACTGTTGGATTCACGACTCACTAAGCATGATTGAACTAAATCAAAGCTTATTAGACAAAAGAAATGAACAAAACTCTATTCACCCAAATGGATGAGATTCGGCCATGCTTACCCATTTGAGCTAGGGAGCTCTTTTGGTTTCATGCTCTTAGATTATGAAAGAAGATGATGAAACTAGCTCATAGAAATTGGTTTGACATTAAAAGGATTTTTCTACAATTTCCTATGAATTTATGAAGTTTAGGCTTCAAACTTAAACATAGCTTGAAACACATGATTCAATGGAGAAAAGTTGAAGTTTGAGAGCTCAAGAATGGAGTTCATACCTCCTTGGTGATTAGGATGAGCAAAGGATCAACTTTGCTTCACAACTTCCTTGAAGAATCTTAAGAGAAATGGAGAGAAAATGGAGGAGAAAGTTGATGTGAAGGAGATTATGAAGGAGGGGGAGGGCGTGGTTAGGAGGAGAAAGGGCAAGGTAGTCCACAAAAATTCACATAAGGGGCAAAAGAGTCTTTTCACGTTAGGACCTAAGTGTAATTTCCATAAAAGTCAGGGGTATTTTGGTCTTTTCACATCCTGATATTTTGAAAATCATCATGACACTTGGCGTATTCCTAGGTGATGTGACTTGATATGACTTCATGTTTATCCGTTAGCGGGTCTCGGTAAATCCGGATCCAGCTCTGTTCGGCTCCCGGTTTTAGAATTCGCCCGAATAGTTTATTATTATTCCGATTTTTAGTTCCCGAAACCAATTTTAGCAATATTGTATAGAATTCGATTCCAAGACTAACTGTCTCGTTCATGAGTCAAAATTAGGTATTCTGAGTAGTAAAATATTGCTGTCAGTGAAAAACGCAGACCGAGCTCCGTCTGGGTTTTCGACCCAAAATTTAACCATAGCTTCCTACGATAATGTAGAGCTTGACTATGGTCTCCGTTTATTTTATTTCGCTCTCTAGACCCTCCAATAAAATACAAACTCATAAATATTGTTTATTAATATTAGAAGGCTTGAAAAATTGGGGTGTTACAGTCTCTCAGATGAGCAACTAACTTCTTCCAGTTGTGGACATCTATAATGTGAGTTACTTCTTCTGTCAGTCCATAATGAGTGTCAGAAGTGAGGAAAAATCCTTTTACTAGATGGAAACCCCTCAGCTGTAATTGTCCAACTTCAAAATTTTTCTGCTTGACCCTTTAGTTGAACCTGATGGGCCCCAAATCTGCCATACTACATTGGGCTAAAAAATCTCGTGAATCACCCCCTTTCTCCCCAGCTCAACACGTTGAACACATCTGCATTGTAACATCCCGATTTCCTATAACTCTAATCGAGTTGGTTAACCTCAATTAGGACTTTGGATGCTTGTATGAATTGTTTTGTATTAGTTTAAGACCTAGTTGGAAGTTTAGGGATAGGCTTTACCAACGTTGGAGATGCCTAAGGTGTTAAATGAGAAAATGTGGAAGTCAGAAGTTTGGAAAGCTCTTCCCAGCTGAGCGGCATGCTCAAGCGTGGGAAGGGAGCATGCCCTAGCGTGCCAACGCTTAAGCATTGGCATGTTGCACGCTCAAGCGTGTTGAGTGAGTTTGCCAGCTGGTGTGCTCTTTGACGCTTGTGCTACACGTGTCAGGCCAAGGTGAAGGTGGAGTGGACGAGGCTCCACGCTCAAGCGTGCTGATTGTCCACGCTTTAGCATTCTCAGTAGCTCAAGTTGGTGGAGTTTCCTTTCTTCCTCATTTCTTCCACGAAAATTTGGGGGACTCCAGATCTGTTCCAGAGAGTTTTGAGAGAGAAACAGAGTTCTTGAGTTAGGAAACTTAGTTTTAAGGCGATCGAAGTACCGGAACGAGATTCCGACTATACGGTTGTGATCGCGACGAAGTTTTCTACAACCTTGAAGGATTACTTTCTCGATTCGCCAAAGATAAACTCGAATCCCTAACACATGTTCTTTATGTTCTTCGAGGTTCTTCGAGCCTTCACCTTTCTTCTTCAACCTTTGAGCTTGCCCTAGGGCTAACATTATTGCACATGTGTTGTGCTCGTGATTAGGGCGAAGTTTGTGCTAGTGGTTGCTCGAGTGACGAAGGTGCACGCAGCTGTTCTTGGGATTTCCATTGAAGGAGGCTGCGAGCTCAAGCTTGGAGGAGCAAGCTGGTGATCGCGTGGATTTACGCGCCAACTGTTCAGGTGGGGAGAAAGAGTACTGCTGCCATCGGGGAGGCAAGAGTAGTGTAGTGTGTTTTCTATTATGCGTAGGGAAGCCCTAACCCTACTAGTGGTTGAGCCCCGATAAAGTACCTAAACCCTAGGTTTAGCTTACTTTGGGCTATCGCCGTTAATTTTGGAAACCCTAGGTTAGCGAATTATTGATTGAGGATGATCTGCTTCGTATGATTGCTGTGATGTTGAATTTTGTTGTTGCTACTTGTCTCAGTGCCTATATGCTACTTGGTATGTGATATGCTGCTATGTGCTATTGTTGATGTTATTACTGTTGCTCTTATGCTATTTGTGGTAATCGTTGTGTGGTGGCGGAATGCCGTAGAGTTAAGTTTGGTTGTGTGCCGTGTTATTATCGGATTGATACCATGGATGGTGCTGTTGCTATTATGCTGGTTTCTTGAGGCTGTGGCCGTGATGTTTGAGTTGTGGCTCGTGCATGCGTGGAGTCGAGTCGGTGGCCGTGTGGATGCAGTGGCATCGTGTTGTTGCTGATTGAGCTTTTAAGTGTGATATCCGGTATCAAGCCCGTTGAGGATGTTTGTTGCATATCATCAGCTGCCAAGTGGCGAGGCCGTATGATAGGTAGTATTGGCTGCCAGCGTCATACGAGGTTAATTGTACCCGAGTACGGAAAGTAGATGGGGCGGTCAAGTGAGTGAACTTCGGGAAGTTGCCGGTCTTGGCAATAGTTTATAGTGACAGATGAGGTAGCTCCTATCCTGTCATGACAGCCGATCCAGTCCGGTTTGCTGGACTAATCCCAGAGCTTTCCATGTTCCAGGCTAACCTTCCGAGGCGACCGAGATACCCCGGTTCCGGTGTGGAAGGGGGATGTACTCTTATTGGTCACAGCGAGCGGTTTCATTTCTTGGACAAACTAACTCCGTTCCGACACAGAACCTATTCCGGTGTGGACTTGTTCGGGTGTGAAACCGTTCCGGTGTGGAACCAGCTTCGTGAGTTTTCGGCCGACATGCTGCATGGGATTAGTATCTCGGTCTAGAGGATTGATCTGTGTGTGAGACTCATGGAGATGGATGCTTGTTGCATATGTTGTCTTGGGAGACGTATGTTCGAGTGCAGTAACTGTCATAGTTGTTGTATCTGCTAGTTGCTATATGATACTTGTTTACTGCACTGCTGCTGTTATTTCCGACATTGTTATGTGTCGTATTTCTTATCTCCCTACTGCTTTTTGTATGTTTGTTTAGTTCTTGGTTCACATGAAGACGAGGAGCCAATTGATGGACCCGAGGGCGCACCCTTACATCACATCGGCACCGAGGATGCCGGTGTTGGGCCTAATCGAGATCATATATCACGATGATCGGGTGGCACGTGGACCCCTCGACCTTTCTGACGGTCTACATAGGGCCGGTGAGCATACTGTTCCGAGGAGGGGCATCGCATAGGGAGGACAACGTGGGACCCTTCAGAGTTATGCAGTTCTTACCCTTTCCATGTATGTGGCTGCCGTCGAGGCGTCATGAGCGGGACTACACCTAGGTCGAGCCAGCATCTTTGCATGCTTCCAGCAGGAGAGGCTACGTCTACTGAGGCCAGCGCCGGAGGACGGAGCATTATTTGAGGACCTACCGTCGGCATAGGGTTGTTGTGTCCGACTCTTCGTCAGAGTATGAGCCTTTGGTGAGGTATAGGCGTACTCATGGCGAGGGCCAGGGTAGTTCAAGGCATCCTCACCACTGATGGTGGGAGCCTGCCAGTGCGTCCTAGGTGGTGAGCTGAGAGCTTTTCATTTATTTTTGAGTGGGGATGGGTAGTGCTGGTGAGTTGCGAGGGTTTCTGTCTTCTACTTTTGGATGTACTTCTGTTTCTTTTGGTTTTGTTTTGTACACTTTGTATATGTATTTACAGGGCCCTACTGATGGGGCTATGATACGCATGGTTGATGTATAGTTATCTTCATGTTGCACTTTTACTCTGATGTGATCTATGCTTTTGGTACGTGGTGTGTTTTAATTACGCGTGTTTTTGTTACGTTGTTTGAATACCATGCTATCGCTATAATACGGTAAGGCATAGTTAATAATCATAGGAGTTTGGCACCAATGGGATGGATTCATATATGTATGGGGTCGTCTTATGCATCACATTTCTGTTAACAGTATTTATTTACATGGTAAGAAAAGAGACTAAATAAGTGAGACTTAACAAAAGGAAAAGAAAGGTTAAGAGCTAGGTTGCCTCCCAGTAGCGCTTGGTTTAAAGTCTTCAGCCTGAGTATTAGCTTGTGGGACTCAGGGATCAGTGAGCTGGAGGGTAGCCTTCATCCTTGTGCAAGGCTCACCCCAATATTGTTTTACCCATTGTCCATTAACCTTGAACTCTCTGCCAGAACTTTCATCTAACAAATCCACAACTCCATGAGGGTATACTTTCACCAGTTTGAATGGCCTTGACCATCTTGATTTAAATTTCCCAGGGAATAACCTTAATATGGAATTAAACAGCAATACGTGCATGCCCTCCACCAGTTCCCTTGGCTGAATTTTATGATCATGCCAAGCTTTGGTTTTGCTCATATACACTTCAACATTCTCATAGGCAAAAAGCCTAAATTCTTCCAATTCATTAAGCTGTAGGAGCCTTGCTGTTCCAGCTGCTTGTGCATCAAAATTTAGCTTCTTGGTTGCCCAAAAAGCCTTATATTGTAGCTCAATTGGTAAATGGAAAACCTTCCCATAGACTAATCTATAGGGAGACATGCCAATAGGAGTCTTGAATGCAGTTCTGTAAGCCCAAAGGGCATCATCTAGGAGTAAGGACCAATCCTTCCTAGAAGGATTAACCACTTTCTCCAGGATTCTTTTGATTTCTTTGTTAGACACTTCAGCCTGGCCACTTGTTTGTGGGTGGTAGGCAGTGACTACCTTATGCTTGACACCATATTTTTCCAACAAGTTAGAAAACAGCTTGTTACAGAAATGTGAGCCTTCATCACTGATTATGGCTCAAGGAGTACCAAATCTGGTAAAGATATTCTTGTGCAAGAACTTGGTAACTACCTTTGCATCATTAGACGGCAATGCCACTGCCTCCACTCACTTAGACACATAATCAACTGCTACTAAGATGTATGCATTCCCATAAGAGATAGGGAATGGGCCCATAAAGCCAATACCCCAAACATCAAATAGTTCAATCTCCAGGATAGCAGTCAATGGCATTTCTTGCTTACTCGAGATGTTACCCACTCTCTGACATCTATCACAGCTCTTCGCAAACTCTAGGGCATCTTTGAACAATGTGGGCCAAAAATAACCAGATTGTAAGACTTTGGCAGTAGTCCTTTTCCCCCCAAAATGGCCTCCATAAGGGGCAGCATGGCATTGATTCGGAATTTCAATTGTTTCTTCCTCAGCAAAACATCTCCTCAATATTTGATCTAGGCATTTCTTGTATAAATAAAGCTCATCCCAATAGAAATATTTACCTTGATGGAAGAATCTCTTTTTCTGTTGGGCACTCATTTCCACTGGGATGACCCCACTCACCAAGAAATTCACCATATCAGCATACCAAGGTGCTGCAGCATCTTCTATTGATAAAAACTGTTCATCAGGAAAACACTCCTCAATGTTCTTTTTAGATTGCTCATCAATACTCTCTGCAATTCTGGACAAACGATCCACTACTTTATTTTCAATGCCTTTTTATCTCTGATCTCCAAATCAAACTCTTGCAGCAAAAGCACCCACCTTATAAGCCTTGGCTTTGCATCTTTCTTATCAATGAGGTACTTAATTGTTGCATGATCAGTGTAAACCACCACCTTGGCTCCCACTAGGTAAGGTCTGAATTTGTCAAAGGCAAAAACCACAGCTAGCAGCTCTTTTTCAGTGGTAGTGTAGTTGATCTGACCATCAATTAGGGTCTTAGAAGCATAATAAATACTATCAAATACCTTGTTGTGTCTCTAACCAAGAACAGCTCCCACTGCAAAATCACTGGCATCACACATTAGTTCAAAAGGTTTTTCCCAATCTGGGGCCACAATTTCTGGAGCTGTGATTAAAGCCTTCTTCAGAAGTTCAAAAGCTTCATGAAGACATTCTGCGGTGAAATCAAATGCTCTGTCATTCTCCAGCAACTTACATTAGGGCTTGGATATCTTGGAGAAGTCCTTCACGAACATCCTATAGAATCCCGCATGTCCTAAGAAACTTCTGGTCCCCTTTACTGATGTTGGGGAGGAAGTTTTTCAATCATTTCAATTTTTGCTTTATCAACCTCCATTCCCTTCTTTGATACTTTGTGTCCCAATACAATGCCTTCCTTGACCATGAAATGACATTTTTCCCAATTCAAAACTAGGTTAGTGTCCTCACATCGGTCAAGGACCTGTTCTAAGTTGTCCAAACACCCTTGGAATGATTCTCCAAATATTGAAAATTCATCCATGAATATTTGCATGGACTTTTCAATGAAATCGGTGAAAATGGCCATCATGCATCTCTGGAAGGTGGCTGGCGCATTGCATAGACCAAAGGGCATCCTCTTGAAAGCGAAAGTGCCATAAAGACAAGTGAAAGTAGTCTTCTGCTGATCCTCAGGGGCTATTGCTATTTGGTTATAGCCAGAGTAGCTATCTAAGAAACAGTAGAACTCCTTCCCTGAAAGTCTGTCCAGTATCTGATCAATAAAAGGCAGTGGGAAATGATCCTTTCGAGTTGCCTTATTCAGCTTCCTGTAATCTATACAAATTCTCCATCTTGTAACTATTCTGGTTGGGATAAGCTCATTTTTAACCACATTGACCCCTCCTTTGTTTGGAACACATTGCACAGGGCTAACCCACACACTATCAGAAATAGGATATATAATTCCAGAATCCAGCCATTTGATAATCTCCTTTTTTACCAAATCCTTCATGATAGGATTCAGCCGTCTCTGCTCTTCAACAATATTTTTAGCACTCTCTTGTAACAGTATTCTGTGCATACATAAGCTAGGACTAATCCCTTTTATATCAGCCATTTGCCACCCAATGGCTTTTTTGTGTCTTTTCAAGGCAGAGATAAGGCTGTGTTCTTGCTCAGCAGTGAGAAATGAAGAGATAATTATAGGCAGAGTCTCCTCCTCTCCGAGATATGCATATTTTAAATGAACAGGTAGCTGCTTCAATTCAAGTACAAGAGGCCTGTCTATAGAAGGAACATTCTCCTTGAAGGTGTCATCAGTAAATCAAGAGATTCAAACCTTCTTACCCAAGGCCTTTGCCCACATCTCTGCTCAGTCACTGCATTTAACTCTTCTCTGTCAACTTCAGCATCATCACACAACTCTGATTCAGCAGCCACTGCTTGTTCAGTTGCCATGAATTGTTCTTAAACCAAGGATTCTAGGCTATTAATAAAGGAACAACTTTCCATTCCTTCATCAGGATATTGTAAGGCATTGAAAACATTAAAAGTGACCTGTTGGTTGTTAACCCGCATGGTGAGCTCTCCTTTTTGAACATTAATTAAAGTCCTCCCTGTTGCTAAGAAGGGCCTTCCAAGGATGATTGGAACTTCATTGTTAACTTCAAAATTCAGAATAATGAAATCCACTGGGAAGACAAATTTATCCACTCTGATTAACACATCATCAATTCTGCCCTCAGGATGAGCAATAGATCTACCTTCTAGCTGCAACGTTACTATGGTTGGCCTTGCTTCACCAATGCCAAGCTGTTTAAAGATGGACATAGGCATCAGATTGATGCTGGCCCGAAGGTCACACAAAGCCTTACCATAATAGGTATTTCCTATTGAGCATGGTATAGTGAAACTGCCTGGATCCTTCATCTTTCGAGGCACTTTATTATGCAGTAAGGAACTACATTCTTTTGTCATAGCTACTGTCTCAAATTCTCCCAATCTCTTCCTCTTTGTAAGAACATCTTTCATGAATTTTGTGTAATTAGGCATTTGCTGCAAAGCTTCAACCAACGGGATATTGATATGCAGCTGCTTAAGAACCTCCAGAAACTTGCTAAATTGCTTCTCTTGAGCTGCCTTCTTCAGCCTTTGTGGAAAAGGAAGTGGAGGTCTCTCAGGTGTCAGCTTTGGTAGAGATTGCTTGATAGTGGTAGGTGCTGATTTTTTAGGATCTTCAATTGAAACATGCACTTCTTCACCTGACTCAGTTGTACTGCTCACTCTTGTACCTTTCTATTTTGTTAACTCTGCATCAAGAATTTCCTTCCCACTTATTAAGCTTATGGCCTTGCAATGCTCCTTACCCTTCTCATTTGAGGAAGAAGGGGTCTCAGTTTGAGCAGGTAGAGTACCAGTAGGCCTATTATTCAAGGCATTTGTACAGCTGTCCTACGTGATTTTTCAAGTTCCTCATAGCAACTCCTTGATTTTGTATGTGGGCCTTTGTTTCAGTCATAAAGGCCTTTAGGATGGCCTCCATAGAAGATTCTTGGCTTGTGGAGTTGGAAGTCTATGGAGCTTGTTCAGTTTGCCCTTGATTGCCTTGAAGAGCGAATCTTGGTGGAGAAACCATGTTCTTATTTTGGGCACTTGAACTTCCAGCATTTGGATTGGCAGGATTACTCCATGAGAAATGTGGATGCTGTCTCCACCCAGGGTTATAAGTGTTAGAATAAGGATTATTAGTCCTGTTATTCCCTATGTAGTTGACTGAAGCAGGGTTGCCATGGCAAACTTCAAATACATGCTATCCCCCATAGTATGAAGGAACCTGTTTGAAACATAAGAAGGGGGTTGAATTGTGTTTCTTAAGTTTTTAAAACTTTTCGTAAGTAGATATATCTTTTCACAAAGGTTGGACGTTAAAAAAACAACGAACGGGAAAAGCGTTCGCAAACACCAGTTGGACGCTTACTTAGAAGGATTATAATAAAAGAATAAGCGCATTAAGAAAGCAATTCAATCCCAAAGAGTTAGTTAGAAGATAAACTAAAGCAATAATAAAGGAAAAAAAAGAACACAAATGAGACGACCCCATACGTATGAAGCCTTCCCATTAGTCCCAACCCCTTATTATTATTATCTATGCCTAGCCGTATCTAAAGCGATAGCGTGGTAAACAAATAGCGATGCGAAAGAAAGCAAACAAAACGGTAAGCATAGAAAAGTGATCAGAGTAAAAGCGCAATATATTCATAACTGTATAATAACATGCATAAGTTGGCCCCATCAGTAGGGCACTGTACATACATATACATCTTGAAGGTAAAAGCAAAATACATCAAAAGCAAAATAAAACTCTCGGAGCTCACCAGCAATCCTCGTCCCCTCTCAAAAGATACATCAAAACTCTCGGCTCACTCCCTAGGACGCACTGGCAGGCTCTCACCATCAGTGGTGAAGATGCCATGAGCTACCCTGACCCTCGCTATGAGTACACCTGTACAGGACAATAGGCTCGTACTCGACGAAGAACTGGATACCACGATCCTCCGCCTACGGTAGGTCCTCAGGTACTGCTCGGTCCTCCTGCGCTGGCCTCGGTAGAAGTAACCTCTCCTGCTGGTCACGACCGAAGACTGGGGTGCTACCCACGCATAGTCTTGCTCGCTCTGGCTCGGAGGCCGCCACATCCTCAGGAAAGGTAGAAACTGGTACATGCGGTAGGGGCCGATGATATCCACATAAGGAGGCATGCCGCTCTAAAAGATCAGACTAACGGGTCCTGTGTATACCACCAAAAAGGTAGAGGGGTCTACCGGCCATCCCCTCTCGTCATGGTATACTATCTCAATATCACCCAGCACCGGCATCCGTGGTGCCCCCGTGAGGAACGGGTGAAGCCTCGGGTCCATGTTGAATCTTCGCTGGCTCATCGTCTTCAAGCGATCCCATAACAGACAACAAGGAAAAGCAGAAGGGAGATAAGAAATACAGCGCGTCATCAAATAGGCAAATAGTAGTAATGCAGTAAACACATAACAGGTAGCATATAACAGATATCACATTTATAGAATTTACTGCATTCCAGCACACGTCTCTCGAGACAACATATGCAACAGACATCCATCCCATGAGTCTCACACTCAGATCAATCCTCTAGACCAGGGATCCCATGCAGCATGTCGGCCGAAAAACGTACATCTGCATGTTCCCAACTGGAACGGTTCCACACCCGAACAGGTCCACACTGGAACAGGTTCTGTGTCGGAACGGAGTTAGCTTGCTCAAGAAACCAAACCGCTCACCGTGACCAATAAGAGTGCATCTCCTTCCACACCGGAACCGGGGTATCTCGGTCGCCTCAGAACGTTAGCCTGGAACAATTGGAAAGCTCTGGGATTAGTCGGGCAAATTGGACTGGATTGGGCGTCACGACAGGACAGGAGCTACCTCATCCGTCCTTGTAAACTATTCCCAAGACTGGCAACATCCCCAAGGCCACTCACTTGACCACCCCATATACTTTCAGTACCCGCACTCAGGTACCACTAACCTCGTATGACGCTGGCAGCCCATACTACCTGTCACACGGCCTCGCCACTTGGCAGCTGATGATGATATGCAGCAAACATCGTCAACGGGCTTGATACCAGATCTCACGCCTAAGCTCTCAGTCAGAAACAACACGATGCCACTGCATCCACACGGCCACAGCCTCGACGCCACGCGTCCACGAGCCACCACTCAAACAAACACGACCACAGCCTCAAGAAGTCAGCATAATAGCAACGGCACCATCTACGGTATCAACTCGACAGCAACATGGCACACATCCAAACTTAATTCTACGGCATTCCGCCATAACGCTCAACAGTACAGCATACAGCATACTAACAACAGCAATAACATCAACTATAGCATATAGCAGCATATCACATACCAAGCAGCATATAGGCACTCAGACAGATAGCAACAACAACAAGCAGCAGCATACAGTCATACGAAACCAACCATCCTTAATTACCAGTTTGCTAGCCTAGGGTTTCCAAACTTAACGGCGATAGCCCAAAGTAAGCTAAACCTAGGGTTTAGGTACTTTATCAAGGCTCAACCACTAGTAGGGTTAGGGCTTCCCTACACATAGTAGAAACATACTACACTACTCTTGCCTTCCCGACGGCAACAGTACTCTTTCTCCCCACCTGAACAGTCGTCATGCGAATCTAGGCAATCACCGGATCGCTCCTCCTTCCTCAAGCTTGAGCTCGCAGCCTTCCTTCCATGGCAGCTCCAAGAACAGCCCCAATCCTCTTGGTGGTCGCGGCCTTAGTACTCAAATTGCGGGAAATCATGAGCACGCACTTTGCCTTAATAATGAGCACAACACATATACAATGGTGTTAGCCCTAGGACAAGCCCAAAAGACCAAAGAAAAAAGGTAATGACTCGAAGAACGCCAAGAACACGTGTTAGGGGTCTGAATTTACCTGTGGCGAATCGAAAAACTAATCCGTCAAAGTTGTAGATAACTCAGCCGCGATCACAACGGTGTAGTCGGATTCGCGTTCCAGTACTTCGATCGCCTTCAGCCTCAAGCTTTCTCACTCTAGAACACAGCTCCCTCTCTCTCAAGTTGTAGAGAATTCTGGAGACTTCAAGGAATTTTCATGCAAATGGGGGCAAGAAATGAAACTCCATTAACTTGAGTTGCTGTGCACGCTTTAGCGTGGAAAACTTTCATGCTTGAGCGTGAGGTCCCCTCCACGCTTAAGCGTGGAACCTTGTTTGCTCCGCCTTGACCTTGTCTTGACACATGTAGCACACGCGTCAAAAACACTCCAGCTGGCAAACGCACTTAGAACGCTTAAGCGTCCGCGTTACCAACGCTTGAGCGTTGTCACGCTAGGGCGTGCTCCCTTCCCACGCTTGAGCGTGAAGCTCCGCCGGAAGAGTCCTCCAAACTTCTAGCTTCTACAGTTACTCGTTTAACGCTTTAGGCACCTCAAACCTTGTTCAAGCCTATTCCTAAGCTTCAAACTAGGTCTAAAACTAACACACAATAATTCACACAATCATCCAAAGCTCTGATCGAGATTAACCAACTCGATCAGAGTTAACAGAAAAATCGGGATGTTACAACAAAGATGTTATCCTGGTTCACTCTTCACTAAAGAGCTACGTCCAGTCCTTTCTACTTGAGAGCTTTCTACACTATAACAAAAACCTTTTTGTTACAAGTATTCAACAGCTCTTCAGGCAAGTATTCTACACCTCTTCAGGCACACTAAGTATTCTTTTTATGCAAGTCTCTTCAGGCTCAACCAACTAAGATTTAGAAAAGATTTGTTGTTCAACTAACTCAGTAAGAGTGAGAGTATGAAACTTAAGCCTAGAACTCTAAAGCAAAACTCTTCGCAGAGAGTGATATGAAAGTTAAATATCCGAGTAAGCTTGTAAGCTTAGATTTCTTTCTTGATAGCTTGTTTTCTTGTATGCTTGTATATTTCTCAAGTTCAGTTTTGCATCGATAGTTTGCATCTTTAAGAGAAGAGATATTTACATCCTTCTTGTTTTGATCAACTTCAGTCTTCAACGGTTGGAAAAGAATCCGTTCTGATTAAGCATTAAATGTGTTAGTCCGCTGAGTCTAATAGCTTGTTGAGGCTTCTGATAAGCAAAGTAGACTATCAGGTTTGATAGCTTGAAATAGGACTGACATCTTTTCCTTGTACTTGAAAGTTGCCTTTTGTCTTTCCTTTTGGAGATAGTCAAATCCTTTTATGACAGGGACAGACTGGCTTTAGTTTTTCGATGGTACAAAGATTAAAAAGAATGTTTGTCCATAGGATACACGCATTTACACATTGAATAATAAAGTCAAATACTTTACATATGCGTTCGTGGTAAAACATTTTAAAGCATACGTCACTGGACTTTTACTAAAGAGAGCATCTAATAGAAAGAGTCTTTAGACTTAGATATAATGTTGAGAGTTTATAGACCATTCACAGCGAGAATTACTTATTGAATGGGCTGTAAGTCTTTAGACTTATAATTTTCTTGCACACTTAAGATAAAGCATTAGTTCACAATATAATCTTTGTTCTCTTAAGTTAGACTTTTGTTAACATCAAAACTTAAGGGATTAATGGACCATAATCGCTTTGGTTCCAACAACATAGTAGACACAGGACAATGGTTGCACACTGGCTGGAAAATTCTGCTCCGCAACTGCTGTCATAGGGGCAGTTGAGTTGCAGTGGCTAGGTTTTTGATCATGTGGGTTAGTGAAGCCATCTGAGCACTCAGTTTAGTGACATCACTCAGTTCATGTACTCCAGAGGTTTTTTTGGAAGCTGTGACAACTGATGTGTTAGCAGCCTCAGTAAGTGCCCTGGCAGTGGGCCATTGGTAGCTGTTTGCAGCAACATTTTCTATAATCTCATAGGCTTCATCATAAGACTTGTTAAGCAAAGCTCCTCCTGCAAAGACATCCAAAGTCAGCCTAGAGGCTGGGGATAGACCATTATAAAAGGTTTCCATTTGTATACAAATAGGTATTCCATGGTCAGACATTGCTTCAACTGCCTATTGAATCTCTCCCAAGCTTCGAAAAGTGATTCTTCAGCAGTTTGCTAGAATGAAGTTATGTCATTTCGAAGCCTAGCATTCTTGATTGGTGGGAACTATTTGGTTTGAAATTTCTCTGCAAACCTGTTCCAGGTATTCACCAAGTTAGGCTCCAGTGAATTGAGCCAAACCTGGGCTTGGTCTCTCAATGAATAAGGGAACAATCTCATCCTAAATGATTCATCTGATGTTCCAAGCATCTTGAAATTGCTGGTGACCTCCAAAAATTGCTTAATGTGCAAGTGGGGGTCCTCATGATCAGCACCACTAAATTGTCCCACAGTTCGCAACATCTGAAACATCATAGGCTTGAACTCAAATTGGTTTGCAGTGATCTCAGCCCTTATATCCCAGTGTTGACAGTGGCAGGGTCAAAGACATCATAATCTATGATCCCTCTAGATCTATCATTGGCCATGGTAATAATGTCTGGGTTCACATTATCCAACTCATGGTTTCCTGGGTCTGCCATGACTAAGTTGTTCAGCTCCAGAAGTCCCCTGTTTTCCCTTCGGATTCTCCTTAAAGTTCTTTCAATTTCTGGGTCAAGCGGGAATTCTGGTGCACTGTGCCTTCTCATAAACAGCTATACTCCTGCTTCAAAGCACATCACACTTTAGAGCAAGGAAACTTCACTAGACTATCTAAACTGATAACACTAAGAAGTTAGCACCATTCAATCCCCGACAACGGTGCCAAAAACTTGTTGTGCAAAAACTTGATGTGCAAGTGTACACAATTGTTTAACAAGTAATAAAGAGTAAGTAGAGATCGTTCCCATGAGGATTTGAATGAGCTAAAAACATCAGTTAAAAGCTAAAACTTCTAATTGACAAGTATTAAGAAACCAAGGAACCAAAATTTAGAGGTAACCAAGTATTTTGCAAGAAACTAAAACTGCTTGTGGTATAGGTAAAATTGCAAAAGAAAAGGCAAATGAAGGGTGTTAACAATTTATAAGAGCAGCTAGGGAGGCTAATCCTTTATAATCTCTACTACAGGGCAACTTATGCTTCACAATGCTACAACATTTAGGCCAGGAAAAAGATTTGCTTTCCAGCAGTAAAGCACTGAATTTCATTAAATGTTCCTTATTCCTAAGCTCAAAATAAGTCCACTCAGCTCTTGGTTTAGTATGTTGTAACACCCCGATTTTTCAAAAGCTCTCTAGAGCTAATTAATCAGTATTTATATGTTTGTATTTTATTGAGGGGTCTAGAAAGGGAAATAAAATAATCCAAGACCATATTCATGCTCAACGCTATCGTACGAAGCTACGATTAAATTTTGAGCTGAAAACTCAGATGGAGCCCGGTCTGCATTTTTTTACATTGACAGTATGGTTTTACTGCTCAGGAGACCTCTGATGGACTCGTGAACGAGACAGTAAGTCTTAGAATTCGATTCTCTAAGTTTTGTTTAAATTTCACAAAAATCACTTCCTGACCTTTTTTCGAGCGAAATCCTCAATCGGGTGACAAACGGCTGCATACGGACTAACCGGGACCCGCTAACGGATAATATTGATATCACATCATGTCATATCACTTGCGAAAGCATGCTGGAGTCATCACGACGTTCGGAAATATCTGGACGTGAAATGACCAAAATACCCCTAACCTTTTCTTTAATGACATTTTGGTCCTTGAAGGAAATGACCAAAATGCACTTAAGTGAGTTAATTTAAGGACATTCCAGCCCCCTAACCCACATAGAACAGCCTCAAAATGAGTCTCCAAGACTTCATCTTCCTCCTTGAGAAAACTCCATTTTTCCTTAAGAGAAAAGTTTGAATCCTTGAAAGAAAAGCTTGCAACTTGATCAATCTGCATCATTCCTTAGGTAAGATCACTTCTATGATCTTTAATCTTCATGAATCTCTTCCTATTTCAAGTTTGAAATCTTGATTTCATATTTTTCAAGTTTATGATCCCAAACTTCAAAAATTCAAGGAAAATTGTAGAAAAATCCTTTTAATGGGAAACCAATTTCTTTGAGCTCACTTCATCATGCTCTACCAAAACCCAAGAGCATATGATCAAATTCTCATCCTATCCTATTCTTATAAAAGTGACCGAACCCTAGGGGAAGATGATGAATAGTGATGTTCAATTTTTGATTTCTAACTCTTGATTCCATCCTTACCTTTCCTTTTGTCTTTGAATCCAAGTGATGGAAAACCAAATCAATTCCTAGCCCATTTCTCTCTTCATGGCTGAGACCTATAGGTGGGAAGAACCATGAGTCATGTTTCATATTTTTGGGTAATTGGACTTACACTAGTGTTCATCAAGCTTAAGAACCAACCTTCCAAAAGATTGGAACCAAATGAGATCCCTAGCCCTATTCACCATTTTTAGCCGAACCTTAGACCATTTTTGGGGAAAGAGAATCTATGTTTTAATTTTGTTAATTATGTTGTTATTTGTTGATGATTGGTGTGGTTGTGTGTTTGTAGTTGTTGTCGGATACTAGGACGAGGAATCGGGAGAATTCATGGACCGATCGGGCGACTTTACCTTCGGAGGATGACTTCTAGAGGTAAGGGGAGATTAGCTCCAATGAGTTTGATAGTCACATGAGGTTGGTTGTGATGTGAATTGTGGCATTTTTGCTTTGGATTGAACATATGTATGATGTTGATTTGAGTTTGAATAAATATATTTGTGTATGAACTTGATGAAGTATATGCTTGGATGATTTGAATATGAACAGTGGCATGGATGCCTTGACTGAGATTTGATATATATATGTATATATATATATATATATATATATATATATATCCTGGACTGGTTAAGAGCAGAGCACTGGCTATAGCTCAATAATGAAGATTAAGCTAACTAAAAATCTTAATCAAAGATTTTTGAAATGTTTTGATTTGAGGAATGAAAAGCTTCTAAGCTAAAGGTTATAATGGCCAATTTTACTAAAAAGTCACTAAGTTAAGAACCCAAGATGTTTTTGAATAAGACTTAGGAAGTTGAGAGTTGGTGAGGGAAATAGTGAAACGTTGCTTTATCATTATTTTCTAAACATGTTGTAAAAAGAAAGGAAACCTTGAAAAGTATTTAGTTTGTTAAAAGAAAGTAACTTATGAAAATATTTGATGTTCCGAAAATGAAAAAGTTTCTTCATGAAAGTTGTTCCGATAATAATTTTTGGAAAAATGTTTTAAAACGAGGGAACCTTTAGAAAAGGCATTTTAAGCCAAAATCCTTGAAAATGAATACTTGGAACTTGAGTCTTCGAAAATGATTTATAAAGAAAAGTTTTTTGTGGAAAAGAGTTTTAGAGCGAAAACGAGTTTTAGGTTATACCGAAAAGAACCTGTATTTTGTTTTTGATATTTGAATTACGAAAATGAATTTGATGAAACTGGTGATTTCCTCTTCACGCATTTGAAGCACATGAACCTAGTGACCGAGACGTCGGGCTAGAGTTCTGTGACATGAACGGACTTTGTGTCCTATATTGTGAGTCTAGTGTCCGCGACGTCGGCCTAGTACATCGTGGATTGAGCACTTGAACTACGTGTCCTATGTTTTGAAAAAGAGAAAAAATGGACTTGGTGTCCCATGCAAGCCTAGTGTCCACGACATCGGCCTAGTACTTCGCGAATCAAGAACTAGGACCTCTTGTTCTGAAATTTGAGTTGAACGGGCTATATGTCCTTTAAAATGAGTCTTGTGCTATGCTCCTTGACAGAAAAAGAAAAGATGAACGAAAAGAAAGAATAGAAAACCTCCTGCGTACATGCATGAGTCGGCCGTCGTGCCATACGAACTGAGCTACAACTTACGAAGTTGAGAATTCAGCCAGTTAAGACCACTAGGTCTATAGGGGCATTCTGTGTTCGAAACTCCACAAGTGGCCGGAGGCCTCGCGACCCCGTGCCGTGGTGAATCGGTTGCCAAACACGAATGAATTCAATCAGAGACTGGACTATTCAAGATATGGTTATGACGTGATACCCTGGACCAATTGGAGATCAGACCTAAATTGAGAGGCCGACTCATGAGAACAGTTGTGTTACGGGTGTTATTGCGGCCTATCGCTCGATGAAGGGAAGTAAGAGTCTTCGGAGCACATGAGCTAGAGAGTCGAATTGAAGTCTCATGCATTCATTTGACTTATCTTGATGAATGAGTATGATATTTTGAAAGTGGTATTATATTGAATATTGATATTTTATCGCATGACTGTGTTGATGCTTTATTTGTATGCTGCTTTACTTGTGTAACTATTACGATAAACTTGTGTAAGAATATCTCACCCTTGCCTGTACATGTTGGACACCCTATTGTGTTTTTTGAATACTTGTAGAGATATTTTCCAGTAGTTCTCTGGGTCACTGCAGGACCCTATAGCTGAGTTCCTTGGTGTCGACGACGAAGAAGGGTGGACTTTCGGAGACGAGGCCCAGTATTATTTGGGCGATGCATGCTAGTAGTATGTTTACTGTTTTTAGAGTTTTGGTAGACCAGCTCTTAGGATTTTAATTTAAAGTCAGGTCCTTTGACCGTGACTCGGTATGATGTGTAACAAGAAGTTGAAATGATGTATGCCATAAGGCGAAGTTGAATGAGTGATATAAATGATGAGTTTGAATTTATTCCTTTCTTATTGTTAAAGTATTAAATTGGTATCAGAATTTCCGCAACAAGTTTAATAAATATTTTCGAAAAGGTTTTAATTAATCGAAAAAGAAAATTTGGGTTACGAACTGTGACACCTCGAGGGGGTGTTATATACGTCTAGCTACTTACAGCCATGAAAGGCTATTTCTAGCTCAATCAACTTGAATTAATTTTCCAATCAACTGAATTAAATCTTATCTTCTAAACAAGTCCACTTGTTCAACTTTTCCAAGCTTAACTATTAAATGTTCTAGTTGAGATGATCAGACTCAACCAAAAATGGAGTGAGGCACATAATAAAAGAAAATGCAACGCGTATATTAACATAAGTCACCCAGAAATGTTGATTACAAGTTCATAGCTCCTAGCTTATGTAACACCCTTTCCTAAGTGTCACATTCCCGAACGATTATAAAGTCAAAAAAATAATATTAATGCAGAAAATGCGGGTTTTTTCTTTTCTTTTTCATAATGACGATGAAATGAGATTTGTTATTTGAGTACTAATAATTAAACTTAGGTTCACCATGCATTTCTAAAGGTCAAACAGAAATAAAGTGCAGAAATATAAACAATACTGAATACAAACATAGGTCCAAGCGTAACTATAAAATAGGTACATAAATAGGTACTAGGAGACACAGCTCCTCAAAAGGTACAACTGACGACTGGACATAGCCTGGCCAAAACAAAACAACATAAGGAGTCCCCCTCCGGACTCAAGGTAGACGCTGAGCTGAGTCATCGTCACGCCCATCTTCTCAAGCAGAAATAGCAACACCAGTAGAGAACAGATATAGATATGGGTGAGATTCCCTATCATCAACACGACAAAACAGTAGAAGTAAAAACGGGATGACACACTAGGTAACAACACACCCATCTTGTATACTAAACATCTCAATATATATCATTTAATCAATTAGCAGCATGAAACATCTCCAAAAACAGGATAACGATGCATATCAAGTAAATGTACTCATCAATAACCATGCAATGCAATGCATGCGATGTACATGACTCAATGCCATATTCCACAAAGGGTAAAACTCTGACCGCTACTCCATGGAGCTAACAAAACATCGGAGAGAGTGAATGGAAGGACACGTTCTGTGTATGCCAGCCCTGGCCAGGATGCTAAAACATTCGTAACGTGCACTTATCTGGCTTTTCTGGAAACATTCTACACCAAACATTAAAAGTATGACATCTAGTCGAGGATATCAGTGTATTGCCCGGATTCCCCATGACACAGAAGAGCTACCAATTGATCACATGTCAGCCTTTCCAACCCTGATTGTAACACCCCCTCTCGGTGTCACAGTTTGTAATCCAAATTCTCTTTTTCGGTTAATAAAACCTTTTCGAAAATACTCATTAGATTATTTGCGGAAATCTGATACCAATTTAAAACTTTAACAACTGAAAAACAAATTCAAATTCATCATCTATAACTTATTCAACATTGCCTTAAGGCATACATCACTTCAATCTCTTAATACACATCATACTGAGTCACAGTCAAAGGACCTAACTTTAAATATCAAAATCCTAAGAGCTGGTCTAACAAAACTCTAAGAACAATAAAGCATACTACCTAGCATGCATCGTCCCAATGATACTGGGCCTCGTCATCAACAGTCCACCCGTCTTCGTCGTCAACACCAAGGAACTCAGCAACAGAGTCCCGCAGTGACCCAGAGGACCGTTGGAAAATATCTGTACATGTGCTCAAAAAAACACAACAGGATGTCCCACATGTACAGGCAAGGGTGAGATACTCGTTCACAAGTTCATCATAATAGCCTCACAAGTAAAGCAGCATAAAAATAATGCATCAACAAAGTCATGTGATAAAATATCAATATTCAACATAATATCATAATGAGGTAATTCCACTTTCAAAATATCATACTCATTCATCAAGGTAAGTCAAATAGATGCATGAGACTTCAAATTTGACTCTCTAGTTCATGTACTCCGGAGATTCCTACTTCCCTTCATCGAGCGATAGGCCGCGAATACTCCCATAACACAATTGTTCTCATGAGTCGGCCTCTCAATTTAGGTCCGAACTCCAATTGTTCCGGGGTATCACGTCATAACCATATCCTGAATAGTCCAGTCTCTGATCGAGTTCATCCGTGTTGGGCAACCGATTTACTACGGCACGGGGTCGTGATGCCTCCGGCCACTTGTGGAGTTTCGAACGCAGCATGTATGCAGGAGGTTTTCTATTCTTTCTTTTCATCCATTCAATCCTTTTCGTTTATTCTTTCTTTTTCTGTCAAGGCATACAGCTCCTGACTCATTTTAAAGGACATATAGCCCGTTCAATTCAAATTTCAGGACATGTAGTCCAAGTTCTTAATTCGCGAAGTACTAGGCCGACGTCGCGGACACTAGACTCGCATAGGACACTAAGTCCGTTCTTTTTCAAAACACAGGACACACAGTCCGAGTGCTCAATCCACGATGTGCTAGGCCGACGTCGCGGACACTAGACTCACATATAGGACACAAAGTCCGTTCATGTCACAGAACTCTAGCCCGACGTCTCGGTCACTAGGTTCATGTGCTTCACATGCGTGAAGGGGTAATCACCAGTTTCATAAAATTCATTTTCGTAGTTTAAATCTCAAAAACAAAACTCAAGTTCTCTTTGGTATAAACCAAAGCTCGTTTTCTCTCTAAAACTTATTTTCCACAAAAACTTTTCTTTACAAAACATTCTCAAAGGCTCAAGTTCTAAAGATTCACTTTCAAAGGATTTTGGCTGAAAATGCTTTTTCTAAAGGTTCCATCGTTTTAAAACACTTTTCTAAAGATTGTTATCGGAGCAAACTTTCATAAAGAGACTTTTTCGTTTTCGGAACATCAAATACTTTCAGAAGATTCTTTCTTTGACAACTAGATATTTCTCAAGGTTTTCTTTCTTTGTACAACATGTTTAGAAAATAATAATAAAGCATCTTTTCATTATTTTCCTCACCAACTCTCGACTTCCTAAGTCTTATTCGAAATCATTTTGGGTTCTTAACTTAGTGGCTTTTTAGTAAAATTGGCCATTATACCATTTAGCTTAGAAGCTTTTCATTCCTCAAATCGAAACATTTCTAACTTTTTGATTAAGACTTTTAGTTAGCTTAATCTTCATTATTGAGCTATAGCCAGTGCTATGCTCCTAACTAGTCCAGGATATATATATATATATATATATATATATATATATATATACACACACACACACACACACACACACACATCAAATCTCAATTCAACATCATCTCATCCAAGGCATCCATGCCACAATTCATATTCAAATATCCAAGTATATGCTTTATAAAATAAATCAAGTACAGACACAACATATAGTGTGTCTTCAAAGCACCAATCAAGCATATATGTTACAAATTGCATCAACCAGGAAAGATCATCAACTTCACATCATGGTTACAATCATCCAACAAAATCTTATGAGGCTATCAAACTTATTGGAGCTAATCTCCCCTTACCTCTTGAAGTTTCCCGGTTAGCGGAAAGTCGCCCGACCGATCCGAAAGTCGTCCGGTTTCTCGTCCGATTACCCGATAACAACTATAATTACACAACCAATGCAAATATCAATATCTAACAACACAAATTTTCCTCATTCCTCTCTAGCTAGGGTTTGGCCATAGGGTATGAAAAATGGGCTAGGGGTTTCATTTGGTTCCAATGTTTTTGATGAAGGATTATTAAGCATACTTAACACTAAATTAAGTTCTATCACTCAAAAATTTGAAACATAACCCATGGTTCATCACACTCTAGGTCTTGGCCATCAAGAAGAAAAATGGCTAGGAATTGATTTGGTTTTCCAATCACTTGGATTCAAGGATCAAAGGAAAGGAAAGGATAGAATCAAGTGTCATAGAACAAAATGAAGAAATCCACTATTCCCCCAATTTTCTAGGGTTTGGCCCTATCAAATTAAATTGGCTAGGATGGGAGTTTGATCATATACTCTTGGATAGAGGTAGAAGGTGATGAACCTAGCTCAAAGAAATTGGTTTCCCATTAAAATGATTTTTCTACAATTTTCTATGAATTTTTGAAATTTGGATCTTGAAGTTGAAACTCAAGAAATCAAGTTCTTAAACCATGAAATAGGAAGAGATTCATGAAGCTTAGAGGTCATAGAAGTGATCTTACCTATTGAATGATGAAAATTGATCAAGAATCAAGCTTTTCTCTCAAAGATTCAAGCTTTTTCTCTTAAGAAAATGGTGATTTGGTTCAAGGAAGAAGATGAAGTGTTGGAGGCTCCCCCTTTCTGGTCTTATGTGTGGGAAATGGGGGCTGACCAGCCCTTAAATTAACTCACTTAAGGGCATTTTGGTCATTTCCTTCAAGAACCAAAATGTCATTTAAGAAAAGGTTAGGGGTATTTTGGTCATTTCGCGTCCAGATATTTTCAAACCTCATGATGACTCTGACTCGCTTTCCCATGTGATGTGACTTGATGTGACATCAAGATTATCCGTTAGCGGGTCCCGGTAAATCCATATGCAGCTCCGTTTGTCACCCGATTGAAGATTTCGCTCGAACGAAGGTCAGGAAGTGATTTTTTTTTAAATCTAACAAAAACGTAGGAAATTAAATTCTAAGACTTACTATCTCGTTTACGGGTCGAAATTAGGTCTCCTGAGTAGTAAAATCTTACTGTCAATGGAAAAACGCAGACCGGGCTCCGTTTGAGTTTTCAGCTCAAAATTTAATTGTAGCTTCGTACGATAGCGTTGAGCATGAATAAGGTCTCGGTTTATTTTATTTCATTTTATAAATCTTCATATAAAATACAAACTTAATTATAAACTTACTGATTTATAAAGGTAGTGAAAATCGGGGTGTTACACTGATACCTCCAAGACTATTTAAGATCGTCACCGTAAGATTCGCACCCGCATCAAGGTGTAAGCTCAACTCCTAGGCTCAAGGCCTTACAAACTCATGCAATGAAATGCCAATGCTTACACAAAGCAGATGCGATAAAGCAATGTCTATCCACCGGATAAACCTCAAGGCTCACTAAGGTTCTCTTCCTTAGGAACTATATATGTGTTTGCATTATAAAACTTTTATCCATCAGATAAATCTCGTGATCCCTCCGGGATCAAGTCATCACAAGACTGAAACAATTGAATGACTTTCTTGAATCCGAATCACCGGTTCGTCACTGAACTACTGTTTCAAACCCAAAACGTTTTATGTTTGTATTTGTGTCTTATGAATTACATCTCTCCTAATTGTTATGAAGAAGGATTGAGAATCCTCTTAGGTAAGTCTTTGATCCTTTCTAAGGTATTAATTCCTTGAGTTCCGAGTAATGAAATAAGTATTGATTGACTTAAGTCTTATGAAGTCATTGATGAACTAAGTCGTCAATGGTATAGTGTATGGTCTTATTCCACCATAGGCTATACTTAATTATCTCTTTTCTTATGCTCTAAGTTAATTACTTAACTTAGGTTTTCATGCATAAACTTTGCGATTTGAGTTGAAAACTCTCGATTCAAGACTTTGTAAACCAAAACCTTTCCAATTGAAAACTCATTTGATTTAAAAGAACTTGGTTACTTCATTGAATTAAAGTACCTCAACTAATTTGAAAAGGTTTTTCCTCACTAACTTAGTGTAAAACCGTGATCTAAGTTAGCGTAAAAGAAATGGAACTTTCATTTAGTTTTCAAACGATGATTCAATTAATTCAAACATGAGGACTATAACACCTCGATTTTTCAAGCTCTCTAGAGTTAATAAACAGTATTTATGAGTTTGTATTTTATTGGAGGGTCTAGATAGTGAAATAAAATAAATCGAGACCATAATCGAGCTCTACACTATCGTAGGAAGCTACAGTTAAATTTTGGGTTGAAAACTCAGACGGAACCCGGTTTGTGTTTTCACTGACAGTAGTATTTTACTACTATAAAGACCTAATTCTGACCTTTGAATGAGACAGTTAGTCTTATAATCACTTTTCCTACCTTTCTGCTAAAATTGGTTTTGCGCCTTAAAAATCAGAATAATAATAAACTATTCGGGCCAAAACTCGAACCGGGAGACAAACGGAGCTATATATGGATTTAACGGGACCCGCTAACGGATAATCATGAAGTCAAAGCAGGTCACATCACCTTGGGATGCGTGCCAAGTGTCATGATGATTTTCAAAATATCTGGACGTGAAAAGACCAAAATGCCCCTGACTTTTTCATATTTACCATTTAACCTTAGATGAAAAGACCATTTTGCCCTTAAGTGAAGAAATTGTGGACTTCTTGTCCCTCCTTCATGTCCCACGAAATTGGCTCCATGAAGCCATGTTTCCACCATTTTCTAACTTCACCATTTCTCTCCAAGTTTCTCTCCATTTTCAAAGTTGATCCTTAACCAATTTTGGTGAATCGAGTGAGGATTCTTGCTCATTCTTCATCATTCAAGAGGTAAGATCACTCCTTTGATCCTCAAACCTCATAAATCTTCTCTTAATTCATGTTTGAAAACCATGATTCAAGTAGATTTCAAGTTCTAGTTTCAAACTTCAAAAATCTATAGAAAATTGTAGAAAAATCCTTTTAATGTCAAACCAATTTCTATGAGCTAGTTGCATCATCCTCTTCCATAATCCAAGAGCTTGTAACCAAAGGAGCTCTCTAACCCAAATGGGTATAGATGGAGGAATCCTCCTCTTTTTGATTCAATGGAGTTTTGTTCCATTTTGTGTCTAAGAACTAGTGACTTGGTTCTATCACACTTAGAAGGCCTTGAATCCAAAAGTATGTGATCAAAAAACTTCCCTAGCCTATTTAATCATAGGATGGCCGAACCACCAAATTGGGGAAAACATGAGATTTTGATTCAAGTTTCAAAATTGAGACTTGATTTGGTGTTAAGGTTACCTAGAGATCCTTCCTCCAAGAGATAGGAATTTTAAGACATCTCTAGCTATTTTTGGGACCCTATGGCCGAACCAAGCTTCTAAGGGATTAGGGGAAATTATGTTGTTAAATGTTGATGATTGGATTAGTTGTGTGTTTGTAGTTGTTGTCGGGTATTCATACAAGAAATTGGGAGAATTCGCGGACCGATCAGACGACTTTTCCTTCGGAGGATAAGAGGTAAGGGGAGATTAACTCCAATAAGTTTGATAGCCTCATGGGATTTTTGCTGGATGATTGTAACTATATATATATATATATATATATCCTTGATTGGTTAAGAGCATAGCATTGGCTATAGATCAATAATGAAGATTAAGCTACCTAAATGTCTTAATCAATGACTTGGAAATGTTTTGGTTTTGAGGTATGAGAAGCTTTTAAGTTAAATGGCATAATGGCCAATTTCACTAAAAAACCACTAAATTAAGAACTCGAAAAGGAATTTCGACTAAGACTTAGGAAGTTGAGAGTTGGTGAGGAAAATAGTGCAAAATTTGCCTTATCATTATTTTCTAACATGTTATACAAAGAAAGAAAAACTTGAAAAATATCTAGTTTGTCAAAGAAAGAACCTTTTGAAAGTATTTGACCTTCCAAAACGAAAAAGTTTCTTCATGCAAGTTTGCTCGATAACAATCTTTAGAAAAATGTTTTAAAACGATGGAACCTTTAGAAAAGGCATTTAAAGCCAAAATCCTTTGAAAATGAATCCTTAGAAATTGAGCCTTTGAGAATGGTTTGTAAAGAGAAGTTTTTGTGGAAAACAAGTTTTAGAGCGAAAATGAGTTTCGGTTTATACCAAGGAGATACTGAGTTTTGTTTTCTAGCTTTGAACTACGAAAATGAAATTTAATAAAAACTGGTGATTACCCCTTCACGCATGAGGACTCAGATGACGAAGTCTTTTGAAGGAGCAGAAAAGAGGATCCCTCCGAATTCCTCTGGGAATCGGAGCTGACTTTGGTCTATATCCCAATGGCTAATTTTAGCCGACCAGCTTAGGAGTTTTATTTTTGATACAGTCTTATATTATCTGTTGCATGTATGTTGAACAAATGTTTTGAATCTGTAATATGATATATTAGACCTGAACTTAAGTTATGAGTTGGAACTATATTTCTAAGAAACTTATATGCTTCGGCATAATTATGTTATGATTATGTTGTTATGAATGTTGAATATTGATGAGTACTATAAGGATTATTCCTTTGTCTTGAGTTTGGTTTACTTGATGCATGAAGAAAATTTTTAGACCCACGTTTTCGAATGTAATTAATTAATTAAAGTATTTTTCGAAAGCGATCGGTGTTTTAGTTTGTTTATGTTTTCCGCAATCGAGTCCGAGTACATAGCACCCGAGGGGGTGTTACATTAGTGGTATCAGAGCTGGTCGAGTCTTTCGGGAATCCTTGGGGAATAGGTCTGTTGTGTTTGTGTTGTGTGATCTCTGTTTGAACTTTGTTTGAATTATTTCTCCGTTGAAGCAATGTGTTCGCACATGAGCTTATGTTTCCTTATTAAGGTATGATTGGGTTGCCTTGTAGGGAAACATGAATCTAAGAGGCGGTTGTGGTGGAGGTCGTGGCAGCGCCAATGATGGTGGTGGTCACGGCATTAATAATGATAACATTAATCAGGCTATCCAGGCCATGGCTGATATGGCAGCTGCTGTTGCTCAATAAACGGCTACGATGGCTCAACAAAACCAACAGAATCAACAAAGAGTCGATCTTGCTGCTGATGCCAGAGGGTTAGTTGACTTTCGGCGTCATGATCCTCCGTAGTTTCATGGAGACTGTAACTCAGAAAAGGCTAAATTATGGTTGCAAGAGGTGGAGAGAATTTTTTCTGTTCTGCACTGCCCCGAGGGAGTGAAGGTGGACTATGCCACATTCCTGTTTCTGGGTGATGCAGAATATTAGTGGGGAGGAACCAGAGAACTGCTGGAAGCCAACAACCAGGAAATCACTTGGGGAATATTTCACACCAAGTTTTTGGACAAGTACTTTCCCCAGAGTGCCAAGACCGAGAAAGAGCAGGAATTTCTGAGGCTGCAATAGAGGGACATGACTGTCGAGGAATATGCGGCGAAGTTTAAATCGCTCGCCAAATATTTCCGCTTTTTCCAAGCTCATTCGGATGAAGACTGGAAATGTGAAAGGTTTGAAGGAGGTCTGCGTTTCGAAATCAAGGAGTCTGTGTTACCGCTGGAGATCCGTAACTTTCAAGCCTTGGTGGAGAAGTGCACAAAAGTCGAGAAGATGAGAAGAGGAAGGCAGAATAAGAGCACCGTGGGAGGATTGTCTAGGTCCAGGAATGCGAGCCAATACCAGAACCAGAAAGGGAAGCAGTCCCAGAAGAAACCGTATTCTCGACCCCAAGGGAATAGTCAGAAATAACAATCTTATCGCCCTGTCGCTGCTGCCTACGGTGGAGGGAGTGAAAGTGACCAGAATCAAGGACAAGTTCAGAGATGTTTCAAGTGTAGGAGATAAGGACATCCAACTGAGAACTGTGAGCTGAAGAGAGTTCTATGTTTTCAATGCGGGAGGATAGGACACTTCGCGAGGGATTTCCTTACACCAAAATCCGAACCGATTGTCAACAGTGTAAGGACTGCTAGACCAACAGCGAGGGGAAGGGTTTACAACATGAGTGGCACTGATGCTTCCAAATTTGATGATCTTATACAAGGTAGTTGCATCATAGCTGGTAATCTCCTAACTGTACTAATTGATTCGGGTGCTACGCATTCGTTCTCTCTTTGGATTGTGTGAGACTGTTGGACTTGCTTGTTTCTTCGCCGTCTTTTGACTTGATTGTCACTACTTCAACTGCTAAACCTGTTATAGTAAATACAGTATGTTTGAATTGTCCTATTATTGTTCACAATAGGAACTATCTTGTTGACTTAATATGTTTGCCTTTGACACAATTGGATGTGATCGTAGGCATGGATGGTTATCTTCCAACCTTATCCTTTTAGACTGTGCACATAGAACCTTAGTTTTTCCTGACCTTGAGATTTTTGGATTTTTAACTGCCAACCATGTAAGAGCTTCTTTGAAAGAAGGAGCTCAGGGATACAAGCTTTTATCCTGTTTAGAAATCGAGAGGGATGTTGTCTTGAGCGATGTGCCGGTTGTGAAAGATTTTCTGAAAGATTTTCCCGAGGACGTTCCAGGCTTGCCACCTGTGAGAGACATCGAGTTTTCAATTGATCTCGTTCCTGGATCTGGTCCGATCTCTATAGCTCCTTATAGGATGTCACCTACGGAGTTAGCCAAGCTGAAGAACCAACTAGAGGATCTGATGTCTAAGTGGTTTGTGAGGCCGAGTGTGTCCCAGTGGGGAGCACCAGTGTTGTTGGTAAAGAAGAAGGACGGGAGTTCAAGACTCTGTGTGGATTACTGTCTACTCAACAAGATAACAATCAGGAGCAAGTATCCTCTACCTCGCATAGATGATTTGATGGATCAACTTCAAGGAGCCACTTTCTTTTCAAAGATTGACCTGAGATCTAGTTATCACCAAATTAGAGTAAAGAACGAGAACGTACCTAAGACTGCATTTAAGACGCGTTATGGTCACTATGAGTACCTCGTGATGCCTTTTGGAGTGATAAACGCGCTTGCTATCTTCATGGACTACATGAATCGGATTTTCCGTCCGTTTCTGGATTAGTTTGTTGTCGTGTTCATCGACAATATACTCATCTACTCGAAGAGTCCCGAAGAGCATGAGGAACACCTGCGACAAGTTTTACAGATCCTTCACAAGGAGAAGTTGTACGCAAAGCTACCCAAGTGCGATTTTTGGCTAGATGAAGTAAAATTCTTGGGGCACGTGATTATGAAGGAAGGGATTATCGTTGATCCTAAGAAAGTGGAAGCAGTACTTCTATGGGTGAGACCCAAGACTGTGACAGAAATTCGCAATTTTGTTGGTTTGGCTGGCTACTACAGAAGATTCATTGAAGGATTTTCAAAGATTGTTGTGCCGCTGACTCAATTTACGAGGAAGGACCAACCGTTCACGTGGATTAAGAAATGTAAGGAAAGTTTCCAGACGATGAAAGAACGTTTGACAACCTCACCAGTGTTAGTGTTATCTAAACCGGACGAACCTTACGAAGTATACTGTGATGCTTCGCATTAGGGATTAGGATGTGTACTTATGTAGCATCGGAAGGTTGTAGCGTATGCTTCATGCCAGTTGAAGACTCATGAGAGGAATTACCCAACGCACGACCTAGAGTTAGCTATTGTGGTCTTTGCACTGAAGATCTAGAGACATTACTTGTATGGATCCAAGTTTGATGTCTCCAGTGACCACAAAAGTTTGAAGTACTTGTTCGACCAGAAGGAACTTAACATGAGGTAGAGACGTTGGATGAAATTTCTCAAAGACTACGATTTCACTTTGCCATACCACCTTGGAAAGCAAATGTCGTTGCAGACGCTCTGAGTCGGAAGACCCTGCATATCTCTGCAATGATGGTTAAGGAGTTAGAATTGATAGAGCAGTTTCGCGATCTCAATCTGGTTATGGAAGTGAACCGCGAGAAAATTAGTTTGGGAATGATCAAGGTATCTAGTGGACTGATGGAGACGATCCGCGAATAGCAAGCAACTGATGAGTACCTTCAAGAGAAAAAGGAGTTACTAGGACAAGAGAAGGTTGCAGAGTTCAGCTTCGGAATTGATGGCATCTTGAGATGCAATGGACGAGTTTGTGTACCTAGCAACCCAGAGATGAGGAGAATGATTCTAGAAGGACATAAGAGCAAGCTGAGAATTCACCCTAGAGCAACCAAAATGTATCAAGATCTGAAACAGAAGTTTTGGTGGACAGGAATGAAGAAGCAAGTGGCTGAGTACGTAGCATCATGTTTAACTTGCCAGAAAGCAAAGGTAGAACATCAACGACCTAGAGGAATGATTCAATCCTTGGATGTACCCGAATGGAAATGGGAGAGCATCTTAATGGATTTTGTGGTAGGTTTACGGAGGACATCTAAGAGTTTTGGTTCGATCTGGGTAATCATTGATAGGTTAACGAAGTCAGCGCACTTCTTACCTATTAAGATCAACTACTCAGTAGAGAAGTTAACTGAGCAGTACATCAGAGAAGTAATCAGACTACATGGAGTGCCGTCAAGCATAGTCTCTTACAGAGACCCAAAGTTTACTTCACGTTTTTGGCAAAGTCTACATCAAGCTTTAGGAACAAGGCTGAGACTGAGTTTAGCCTATCACCCTCAAACAGATGGACAGACAGAGAGAACGATACATTCTTTGGAAGATTTGCTGAGAGCTTGTGTTCTAGACCATGGTGGAAGTTGGGATGATCTGTTGCCTCTTATCGAATTCACATACAACAACAGCTATCATTCTAGCATAGGGATGGCCCCCTATGAGGCCTTGTATGGAAGAAAGTGCTAGACACCGTTGTGTTGGTACCAGGATGGAGAAAATATGATTGTAAGCCCCGAACTTGTGCAACAAACAACGGAAAAGATTAAGCAAATTCGCGAAAAGATGAAGACGACACAGAGCAGACAAAAGAGCTACTCCGATAAACGAAGACGACCCCTCGAGTTTCAAGAAGGTGAACACGTGTTCCTGAGAGTCACGCCCACGACTGGGGTAGGTAGAGCTAGAAAGTCCAGAAAACTCACTCCCAAATTCATTGGACCCTACCAAATTCTTTAACGTATTGGTCCAGTAGCTTACCAGATTGCCTTACCACCTTTTCTCTCCAACATTCATAATGTTTTTCATGTCTCACAACTTAGAAAATATATTCCTAATTCCTCCCATGTAATTGAACCCGATATAGTACATTTACGAGAAAACTTGTCTTATGAGACATCGCCTGTACGAATCATTGATAAGAGGGTCAGTAACTCAGGGGAAAACAAGTTCCCATGGTCAAGATTGTTTGGAACGAAGCAACTGGAGACACAAAGTGGGAGCTCGAGGACAAGATGAGATTACAGTATCTCGATCTTTTTCAAGGTACGTAATTTCGAGGACGAATTTTTTTTAGAGTGGTAGTAATGTAACACCCCGATTTTTCACGGCTTTTATATATCAATAAGAGAATAATTAAGTTTATATTTTATTCGAGGACTTAGAAAATGAAATAAAATAAATCGAGATCATATTCACGCTCAACGCTATCGTACGAAGCTACGATTAAATTCTGAGCTGAAAACTCAAACGAAGCCCAGTCTGCGTTTTTTCACTGACAGTAAGATTTTAATGTCCAGGAGACCTCAGATTGAGCCGTGAACAAGACAGTAAGTCTTAGAATTTAATTTTCTACTTTTTCGTTAAATTTGAAAAAAATCACTTCCTGACCTTCGTTCGAGCGAAATCTTGAATCAGGTGACGAACGAAACTTCATATGGATTTAACGGGACCCGCTAACGGATAATCTCGATGTCACATCAAGTCACATCACATGGGAAAGCATGCCAGAGTCATCATGACTTTTGAAAATATCTGGACGTGAAAAGACCAAAATACCCCCGACCTTTTCTTAAATGACATTTTAGTCCTTGAAGGAAAAAACTAAAATGCCCTTAAGTGACCCAATTTTTGGCCCATTCAGCCCACCCCTCCCACGCACCAAACTAGCATATGAGAGCTTCAAACACTTCTCTCATTCACTTCATCTTCTTCCTTGAACCAAACCACCATTTTCTTAAGAGAAAAAGCTTGAATCTTTGAGAGAAAAGTGTGATTCTTCACCAATCTTCATCATTCAATAGGTAAGATCACTTCTATGATCTCTAAGCTTCATGAATCTCTTCCTATTTCATGGTTTAAGAGTTTGATTTCTTGAGTTCCAAATTCGTGAACCAATTTTCAAAAATTCATAGAAAAGTGTAGAAAAATCCTTTAATGTGAAACCAATTTCTTTGAGCTAGCTTCATCACCTTCTACCTATCCAAGAGTATATGATCAAACTCTCATCCTAGCCAATTTAAATTGAAAGGGCCTAACCCTAAGTTTTGGGGGAAATGATGGATTTCTCCAATTTTTGACTTTGAACACTTGATTCCATCCTTACCTTTCCTATTGTCCTAGAATCCAAGTGATTGGAAGATCAAATAAATTCCTAGCCCATTTTTCTCTTCATGGCTGAAACTTATGAGTGTGTAGAACCATGAGTTTTGTTTCAAAGTTATGGGTAATAGGACTTAAATTTGTGTTAAACATGCTTAAGAACCAACCATCCAAAAGATTGGAACCAAATGAGATCCCTAGCCCATTTTACCATTTTTGGCCGAACCTTAGACCTTTTGGGGGAGGAAAATTATGTTTTGATGTTGCTATTTTGTGTTGATTGATTGTTGTGAATTGAATTTTGCTTGATTGTTTTAGGCGACGCGGACGAAACCGGAACCGAAGCCAAGAACCATTCGGGAATTGTTTAGAACCTTAAGAAGGTAAAGGGAGGTATTTCATTATTAAGTTTGGTAGCCTCATGGCGATTGGTTCATTGATGTGTTATTGTTGACTTGAGATTGATATATATATCCTGGACTTGTTAAGACCATAGGACTGGCTATGACTCAAGAAAGAAAATTAAAATACTCGAAAACCGAAATCAAAGTTTTGAAAACCGGATTTTGAAATCAATAAGGAATCTTGGGAAACGTGTGGCTTTATCAAGAAAAGTAGCTTTTCCTTTTTGAAAAGTTAGGTCCTTTTGAAAAGGAAAAAGTGGTTTGAGGAAAGTTGTTGCAAAGTGTGTTTTGTTTCAGAAAAACGTTTTAAAAAGAGGTGGAACCTTTAGAAAAACGGTTTTATTTACAAGAAAGAGTTTTTTAGGAAAATGTTTTCTTTGAAAAGGAAATGCCTTAGTTCAGAACAACAGAAGTATGTTTTGTTTTCCAAAGTTGTTTTGTGAAAATAAGACCGAAAGAAAAATGATGATCTTTCGAGATGAATGCAAACCTAGTGATTGAGACCGGCTAGTGTTTTGTGGATTGAGCACTCGGACTTCGTGTCCTGTGTTTTTGAATGAACGGGCTTAATATCCTTTAAAACAAGTCATGATCTATATGCCTCAACAAAAGAAAGAATGAACGAAAAAGAAACAGAACTTTTTGTGTACATACATGAAACGGCAGACGGGCCATTTGAAAATGAGCTACAACTCAAGTAGTTGAGAATATGAGCTAGTTAAGACCACTAGGTCTATAAGGACATCCTTTGTTCGAAACTCCACAAGTGGCCGGAGGCATCGCGACCCCGTGCCATGGTAAATTGGTTGCCCAACACGGATGAACTCAATTAGAGACTGGACTATTCAGGATATGGTTATGATTCGCTACCTCGGAACGATTGGAGTTCAGACCTAAATTGAGAGGCCGACTCATGAGAACAGTTGTGTTACGGGTGTATTTGCGGCCTATCGCTCGATGAAGGGAAGTAGGAATCTCCGGAGTACATGAACTAGAAAGATGATATTGGAGTCTCATGCATTATTATAACTCATGATGGTGTTTGAGATATTATGTTGTATGAATATCTGCTATTATAACTGTATTTATATGTGGATGTTTATGCTTTTTGTCGCTTGTGCGGCTATCATGATAAATTTATCAAATGAGTATCTCACCTTTGCCTGCACATGTTGGACACCTTGTTGTGTTTTTCGAATTCATGTACAGATGTTGTTCATAGGTTCCCGCGGACACGTGAGGACTCAGATGACAGATTCTTTTGAAGGAGCCGAAAAGAGGATCCCTCCGAATTCCTCTAGTAATCGGAGCTGACTTTGGGCGGTATCCCAATGGCTACTTTTAGCCGACCAGCTGAGGAGTTTTATTTTTGATGCAGTCTTATATTATTTGCCGCATGTATGTTGAATAAATGTTTTGAGTCTGCAATATGATATATTAGACCTGAACTTACGTTATGAGTTGGAACTATATTTTTAAGAAACTTATATGCTTCGGCATACTTATGTTATGATTATGTTGTTATGAATGTTGAATATTGATGAGTACTACAAGGATTATTCCTTTGTCTTGAGTTTGATTTACTTGATGCATGAAGAAAATTTTTAGACCCACGTTTTCGAACGTAGTTAATTAATTGAAGTATTTTCCGAAAGCAACCAACGTTTTATTTTGTTTATGTTTTCCGCAATTGAGTCCAAGTACGTAGCCCGAGGGGGTGTTAAAGTAGGGGAAAGAATTACAATGAATCCTATATGAAAGGGAGTACTGTCTTGTTAATAGAACTTAAGACAGTGACCGATAGAGATGAGTGAGACAGATGAGTTTAGACTCGGTCGCAACGGCCACCATCTGAGGATATGGTTGACTCCTTGTTTTGATACTTTCAAATTAGAGGACTCGGACTAAGTTTGATATTAAGTTTGCATTTTCACTGAGATATAGGAACTCTTAAGTTAGCTTATTGGGATTTAGAGTGCATTAGAGCTGTTAATGAGATTGAGACGTGTAATAACGGAATAAGAACTAGTTTAAGTGTTTGACTTAATCATGGAAGTAAGTCTTTCATGAAGGATTGGTAGTAGAGAATGATGAACTAACAGGTCAGTGAAAGAGGGAATGACTTTCCCGATAGTCAATGAATGAGCAAAAGAAGGATGATAAGTTTCAGGAGTTAATTTTATTTCTCCAAAAGAGTAGGACCGTGTTGAAATTGTTTCCTTGACGAAACAAGGTGTGTTGTCACACAGGGGTGTGCGTTTTGTTGAGTTCTAATCAGGTTGAAGCCTGGTGAGAACTCACGTTTAGAGAAAGGTACTTGTATTCATGTTGACATGTCGTTTGTCCTTTTGGGATAGTGTCAGACATTTGAACGAGGTGCCTGTCTGGGAAGATTTTCAGGATAAATTTTTTGAGGATATTCCGAGTTTCCGTTGCAAAGGATGTTGAGTTTTTGATTGATCTAGTTTCTAGATTCAATTAGATCTCCATCGTTTGGGTAGGATATCGCCTACAAAGTTGGCCGGGTCGAATTGCGTGAAATGGAATTTCGTTTGGTTCTTGTTAAATTCGTCATCATCGGTAGTGTTCTCGTTTACTCTATAAGTCACGAGGAACGTGAGGAAACTCTGCGTCAACTGTTACGGACCCTACGCAAGAGGAGTTCGCGTGAAGTCAAATAAGTACGAGTTTGACTCGATGGCGGTAAAATTCTTAGGGTATGCGATCCCGGACAAGCCTTTGTACTCACACTCCCATGTATTAGACATTTGGGTGGATTGATTAATAGTAACCTTTGGCCTGGACATTTTCATGTCATTTCATCGAAAGATTTGTTATGACTATTTCTTGAGTTGTAACACGGACAAATTCTTGATTCTGGATGTTTCTTGATGAAACTTAGTCTAATCACTTTTACTTTTGGTAAATGTGTCTGATTTTTGGATAGACTATTTATCTTTTGATTCCCTGATTTGTTGGAAGGTTCTTATGAAAGAAGGAACTTTATTAGAGTCATGGTTGTAAATATGTATTAGCTATGCAATTTTACACTCACGATCCTACTGAAGAATCTTTTTACATACTGGATATTCCTGTATTAGTTTCCGAGTGGTAAAATCCTTCTATATACGTTCCTATGAGAGTAAGACCAAGAAAATTTCCTCTGTTGAAAATTTCTTTCTTTAATCTTCAAGGACCGAGTAGAGACTAAGTTCAACTGACTTCACTCAACTCAAGTGGACGAGCAAGAAAATGTTTTGATCTTTGAAGGAATGGTTGGGAGTAATTGTGGTATCTAACAACGAACATCCTATCAGCAGGATAGACGAGAAGTGATAGGAGTTTTTTTAAGGTATGGTGTGGTGGATAAGATGTGGAACCTAGGGATTAAGAGGATCCAGTCTAGTTTTGAGTCACGAAATTTCGAGGACGAATTTTTTTTTTTTTTTTGTGGGGTAGTAATGTAACACCCCGATTTTTCAAGCTCTCTAGAGTTAATAAACAGTATTTATGAGTTTGTATTTTATCATAGGGTCTAGAGAGTGAAATAAAATAAACCGAGATCATAGTCTAGCTCTACGCTATCGTAGGAAGCTACAACTAAATTTTGAATCGAAAACTCAGACGGAGACCAGTCTACATTTTTCACTGACAGTAGGATTTTACTACTATAAAGACCTAATTTTGACCCGTGAATGAGACAGTTAGTCTTATAATCACGTTTCCTAACTTTTTGCTAAAATTGGTTTCGCGCCTTAAAAATCAGAATAATAATAAACTATTCGGACGAAAACTCAAACCGGGAGACGAACGGAGCTGTATATGGATTTAACGGGGCCCGCTAACGGATAATCATGAAGTCACATCAGATCACATCACCTTGGGATGCGTGCCAAGTGTCATGATGATTTTCAAAATATCTGGACGCAAAAAGAACAAAATGCCCCGGAATTTTTCCATATTTACCATTTAACCTTGGATGAAAAGACCATTTTGCCCTTAAGTGAAGAAATTGTGGACTTCCTTGTCCCTCCTTCATGTCCCACGAAATTGGCTCCATGAAGCCATGTTTCCACCATTTCTCTCCATTTTCAAAGTTGATCCTTAACCAATTTTGGTGAATCAAGTGAGGATTCTTGCTCATTCTTCATCATTCAAGAGGTAAGATCACTCCTTTGATCCTTAACCTCATAAATCTTCTCTTAATTCATGTTTGAAAACCATGATTCAAGTAGATTTCAAGTTCTAGGTTCAAACTTCAAAAATCTCTAGAAAATTGTAGAAAAATCGTTTTAATATCAAACCAATTTCTATGAGCTAGTTGCATCATCCTCTTCCATAATCCAAGAGCTTGTAACCAAAGGAGCTCTCTAACCCATATGGGTTTAGATGGCCGAATCCTCCTCTTTTTGAATCAATGGAGTTTTGTGTCATTTTGTGTCTAATAACTAGTGATTTGGTTCTATCACACTTAGAAGGTCTTGAATCGAAAATATGTGATTAAAAAACTTCCCTAGCCTATTTAATCATAGGATGGTCGAACCACCAAATTGGGGAAAACATGAGATTTTGATTCAAGTTTCAAAATTGAGACTTGATTTGATGTTAAGGTTACCTAGATATCCTTCCTCAAAGAGATAGGAATTTTTAGACATCCCTAGCTATTTTTGGGACCCAATGGCCGAACCTAGATTCTAAGGGATTAGCGGAAATTATGTTGTTAAATGTTGATGATTGGATTGGTTGTGTGTTTGTAGTTGTTGTCGGCTATTCGGACGAGAAATCGGGAGAATTCGTGGACCAATCGGACGACTTTTCCTTCGGAGGATAACTTCAAGAGGTAAGGGGAGATTAACTCCAATAAGTTTGATAGCCTCATGGGATTTTTGTTGGATGATTGTAACTATGATGTGATATTGATGATTTTCCTGGTTGATGCATTATGTGGCATATATGCTTGATTGGTGCTTGAGGTTGAATGGATATATGTTGTGTATGAACTTGATTTGCTTGATGGAGTATATGCCTGGATGTTTGAAAATGAATTGCGGCATTGATGCCTTGGATGAGATATACTTGTGATGTTGAATTGAGATTTGATATATATATATATATATATATATATATATATATATATATATATATATATATATATCCTGGATTGGTTAAGAGCATAGCATTGGCTATAGCTCAATCCAATTTTACTAAAAAATCACTAAGTTACGAACTCGAAAAGGAATTTCGAATAAGAATTAGGAAGTTGAGATTTGGTGAGGAAAATACTGAAAATTTGCCTTATCATTATTTTCTAAACATGTTATACAAAGAAAGAAAACCTTGAAAAATATCTAGTTTGTCAAAGAAAGAACCTTTTGAAAGTATCTGACCTTCGAAAATGAAAAAGTTTCTTCATGAAAGTTTGCTCCGATAACAATCTTTAGAAAAATGTTTTAAAACGATGGAACCTTTAGAAAAGGCATTTAAAGCCAAAATCCTTTGAAAATGAATCCTTAGGAATTGAGCCTTTGAGAATGGTTTGTAAAGAGAAGTTTTTGTGGAAAACAAGTTTTAGAGCGAAAACGAGTTTTGGTTTATACCAAAGAGATATTGAGTTTTGTTTTCAAGATTTGAACTAAGAAAATGAAATTTGATAAAAACTGGTGATCACCCCTTCACACATGTGAAGCACATGAACCTAGTGACCGAGATGTCGGGCTAGTGTTCTGTGAATTGAACACTCGGACTACGTGCCCTGTGTTTTGAAAAAGAATGGACTTAGTGTCCTATATGCGAGTCTAGTGTCCGCGACGTCGGCCTAGTACATCGTGGATTGAGCACTCGGACTACGTGTCCTATGTTTTGAAAAACAACGGACTTAGTGTCCTATATGCGAGTCTAGTGTCCGCGACGTCGGCCTAGTACTTCGTGAAATTGAAAACTTTGACTATGCGTCCTGATTTGAACGGGCTAAATGTCCTTTAAAACGAGTCATGAGCTTCGTGCCTTGACAGAAAAAAATAAAAAAGAAAGAATGAACGAAAAAGAAAACAAAAAATATTCTGCATACATATATGAATCGACCGACGTGCCATTTGAAAACAAGCTACAACTGTGACACCCACTACCCCGCATACGATAATAATAATTAAAGCATGCAAGTTAAATAAAAACTTAAACATAAAAGGTAGCGAGCGTCACGTTATCCGAAAAAGTTTTAAACATAAATAACGACTGCGGAAAAACAAACATAAACAAAACCCGAAACTCGATGTCACATAATCAGAGCTGGTAACCACTACCGATATTACATCGGAAAACAACGAACATAACTAAACATAAACCAAACTATACTATGAGCAAGCGATCTCCTCGGGATCACTCCTCAGCTAGTAGCTCACCATCCTCTGCATAACCAAAGGTACATGCAAAACACAACAACAACAGATTGGGAGTAAGGAACTGTAAGTATAAACATAAATGGTAATAGAGCAGTTAGCAAGTTGATCATGCAACATATAGACATCATAATACAACATACATGTTATAACGCACACTATCATATCACAATATAAACATGCTATGCGATGCATACTACTCCACTACTCCATATGCAATGTGGATCCAACAACTAACTCAGGAAGACGATTCGGAGTACACCAACTTGTTGACCATGATGTATTAGCACCGGATGTTCACCCTACTCTCGGATGAACCCCCATGAGTAACGATTCACCTTACTCTCAGATGAATCCCCACGAGTTGCCTATCTATCAACACTGGTTGTTCACCTTACTCTCGGATGAACCCCATGAGTAACGATTCACCATAATCTCGGATGAATCCCCATGAGTTGCCTGTTCGCCATACTCTTGGACGAACGATCAACACTGGTTGTTCACCTTACTCTTGGATGAACCCCCATGAGTAACGATTCACCATACTCTCGGATGAATCCCCACGAGTTGCCTATTTGCCATACTCTCGAATGGACTTCGCCCAACTAACAACACCATGTCATGATGCGTGCAATGCTAACACACAAACAATATGACAACCACCTCCATCAACACCATTTAACACAGGTTATCAACTTTGACCAATAAGCATCAAAGGTGATTTATCAACATCAAACTTGACCAATAAGCATCAAGAATGATTTAACCAACAACATCGGTAACAGTATGTCGTTACCCATAACATCATCTTTTCATTAATTAATCTCTTTATTAAGTCTCCATTATTATACTTCACCATATCATTGTCCTAGTTCATTAACTATCCCCAAGGTCGTATTTTATAATCTCTTATATCATACTTTTATTCCAAAAAGGGTATTAAATCTCTTTTCATTTAAAACAGTGAAATTTTCTTATTTCTGATAGTGGCACGGCCTGAGCACGGGCGTGCTGACCAACTGGCACGGGCGTGCTGTGCGAGAGCACGGGCATGCTAAATAGCGTGACTATTCTCGTTGTTATGGCACAGGCGTGCTACATGAGAGCACGGTCGTGCTGGCTTTACTGGGCAAAGAGCACGGGCGTGCTCAACGCTGTTACAGCGTCTCAGATCTGGGAACGTAGCGATTTCTCTAGATTTCAACTCTCTAAATCAATCCTAAGGTTCTTGACTAATCCATTGGCATTAATCTCACCCCTCATCAACATCTTTATGTTATATGCACATCAATTAGACTAATCCTAGTTTTAGGCTTACGCTAACATCCCTATGTCTTTTGTTAACATAGATTTAACAGAAGTTCAACCACACCAAATCATACAATCATGGCATATCATCAACATCATCATCATAAACAACATCATAAACCACATCAGAAATATCATGCCAAGATCATACAGACCAATTAAACAATTAACAACATATATAAATAACCATAACAACTCCATACAAAAATTAAGGCATATAGCACACAAATAAGGTCATGGGTTAACCCTCATCTTACGTTACCCTAGAACCTATATGTTATACTAATCCCTTCTCCCCATACCTGGCGTGACGATACCAGCCTATGAGCCAACAAGGGCGAAGTCCAAGTGTGACTCCTCCAAACAGGTTCAACAGGTTCAACGAGCTTTGACCAAGAACAACAAGAAAGGACAAAGGTAGTTAATTCCCAAACAAAGAAAAGGAAGGGAATTAACACAAGGGTTATGCACATACCTCAATTAGATCCCTGGGGAACTAATTTGCTAGTTACCGTTCACAGCACTGGTACACTAGCCACGAAGTCTAGTTTGACAGGGACAAAACGGTTCAACATTAACTCAAGGGATCCAAAGAAAAAGTTACCTCAGAGTAACAATAAGCTAGTAGCTTAACCCCAAAAGCAACAATAAACGCCATAGGGATGTGTTCTTGACGAAGAACACCCAAACAAGGACTGGGGACGCTCAAGGATTCAATGGGAACCCAAGAGAAAGGTAAAAGACGACTGTTTCTAACTTTAGGATCGACGGCTATGAGGTTTAGGTCGAGCAAAAGAGGTATAAAAAGGATTGGGACAAAACGGGTCAACCTAAAGCCCAAAACGCGTTTTTGGAGCGCGCGAAGAGCACGGGCATGCTAACTTTTAGCACGGGCATGCTGAACAACTGGCACGGGCGTGCTATACAAGAGCACAGGTGTGCCACCCTGACAGGATCACTTATAAGCTCGTTTCTAAGGTTTAACTACCCTAAAACACGTCCTAAACGTCTAACACATGCATAACAACACATAACATATATATATATATATATTAAACAAGGATAACATATATAACAACACTTTATAACAAGCAAGCGAAAACTAGGATGTTACAACAACTCAAATAGTTGAGAATATGAGACAGTTAAGACCACTAGGTCCATAGGGGCATTCTGTGTTCGAAACTCCACAAGTGGTCGGAGGCATCACGACCTTGTGCCGTGGTAAATTGGTTACCCAACACGGATGAACTCAATCAGAGACTAGACTATTCATGATATGGTTGTGACGTGGTACCCCGGAACAATTGGAATTCGAACCTAAATAGAGAGGCTAACTCATGAGAACAATTGTGTTATGGGAGTATTCGCGGCTTATCGCTCGATGAAGGGAAGTTAGGAATCTCCGGAAAATATGAATTAGAAAGTTGAATTGAAGTCTCATGCATTCTTTTGACTTATCTTGATGAATGGGTGTGATCTCACAGAGTGAGATTATATTGTTATGATATGATGTTGAATATTAATATTCTATAGCATGACTGTGTTGTACATCGATGCATTATTGTATGCTACTTTACTTGTGTGGCTATTACGATAAACTTGTGAACGACTATCTCACCCTTGCCTGTACATGTTGGACGCCCTGTTGTGTTTTTGGATACATGTATAGATATTTTCCAACGGTCCTCTGGGTCACTACGGGACCCTGTAGCTGAGTTCCTTGGCGTCGACGACGAAGACGGGTTGAATGTTGATGACAAGGCCCAGTCTCATTGGGGCAATGCATACTAGGTAGTATGTTTTATTCTTCTTAGAGTTTTATTAGACCAGCTCTTAGGATTTTTGACGTTTGAGTCAAGCCTTTTGACCGTGACTCAGTATGATATGTATTAAGAGATTGATGTGATGTACGTCTTATGGCGAAGTTGAATGAATTTTATAGATGATGAGTTTGAATTTGTTTTTCAGCTGTTATTAAAGTTTTCAATTGGTATCATATTTCCGCAACTAGTCTAATGAGTATTTTCGAAAAAGTTTTAATTAACCGAAAAAGAAATTTTGGGGTACGAATTGTGACACCAAGAGGGGGTGTTACAAGGACAAAGTCCTCTTTATACTTTGAGGATTGAATGTTAACTTAGTTTTAAAAAAAGAATGTGACATCCTACTAAACCTAAAGTAATTTCATATTAATTTTACTTTCATTATTTTATTTTTAAAACACTTACTTAATTGAATAAACTATGACTAAAGTAAAACACATTTTCACCTTAGTTAAAAACACTTAAGGCCGAAACCCTAATTCATCTTTGGATCAAAATCACTTCTTGTTTGTTTTGAAATACAAGTTACTAAAACACTTATTAGCTTTCAAACATTGAAGTTCAAGAACAAACTCATGTTCTTCCTCTTTTTACTAACCATGGCCGAATACCATCACTTAGGGGATGTGAAGATTTTGCTACACTAACTTGTCAAGTCATAGCTCAAAATGATCACAATATTACGATGAACAATAATCATACATCATTCAACCATAAACAAGCTTGATCTAGAGATCAAAGTATGGTTTTCAACATACATGAAAACATTTTTCCATCCAAGCATACATCATTATACACATATACTAAGCATAGAAACATTATTACAAACATGTTCTCAAAGAGAACTTCACCAAGACAGTAGTGAACCCAAGCTAGGGTTTCACCCAAACAAAACATAAACAACCATTTTTATCCTCCACCAATTTTGGTGTGATGAGCTTCGCTCCTACATACCTTTTTGCAGAGGTTTAAGTGAAAGAAAACTCGAAGCCCTCAAAACAAAGAGAAGGTCGAACCTAGAGATGAGAAAAAGGTGAGATCTTGAACTTGTTTTCATGAAAAGAAGAACTAGAAGATGATTGCTCAAGTTAATAAGTAAGGAAATGAAAAGGAAAAAGGATCTAGAAGCTTACCCACATAAGAACAACTCCTAGGTTTTGGATGGTGTTCTTGAGGTTGAAGAACAGCTTCTCCAAGTCAAGAAACTTCCTTCACCAAAGTTGATCGTTAGATCAAGACAAGGTGAAGTATGGTTTTAGAATTGAAAAAGGAAATTTGATTGGTGTTTTAGAGTGAAGAACCGAATCTATGATGAAGAGAGAGAAGACAGGATTTTTCAAAAACTTAAGAAATGGGGTTTTTGATCTTTTGGATGTGTAGAATGAAAATGGATAGGTGTTGTTGGTGTGTTATGGTCGAATGGCCTTTAGGCTTCATAACCAAAATATTGGTTAGTGTGTGATGGGAATTAGTGTAAGGAAATGAAGGGCCAAGATGTGATGAAGTACATAGGTGTTGACACCATATTCAAAGTTGTAGTGATTAACTAAAAGTGGGTGGTTTGGCTTTTTCCATAAAAGGAAAAGTTGACCAAGGTGTAAGTTGGCATGAAACGATAAAAGATACCTCCTCGTGAAACGTGATAAGCAGTCTCAACTTCTCCCGACTTTGCACCAGAGTAACCTCCCGATCCCGGGCTCGATTACTCCCCGGCTCTGGCATGCTTCCCAAGGTAAAGCGGACACTATTAAAATAATAATATTTTTATCGGCTCCCACTCAAAACAACATAACAGGCTCAACACAATATCTTATGATCATTAATCTCATAATTGAAATTCAATTATGAATTTCCAATTATTAACTATTTTTACGATTATTATTAATCAAGTTGTGTTCTCAGCCAAGTTATTCGCACAAACAGATAAAAGACAGATACATGGATTTTGGGATGTTACAACACTACCCTCCAAAAACAAATTTTGTCCTTGAAATTTACCTTAGAAGAGATGTGGAAACTGTTCCCTCATCCTGTCTTCCAACTCCCAGGTGGCATCACCTGAAGTCTCGTTCCAAATAACCTTGACCAAGGATATCTCATTTCCTCGTAGATGCTTAACTCTTTTGTCTTCAATCTTGACAGGCAGTGTTTCATAGGTCAGGTTATCCTTTAGCTGTACTGAATCAAGCTTTATGACATGACTGGGATCCGGAATATATTTTCGCAATTATGAAACGTGAAAAACATTATGAAGGTTGGATGGAAAAGGTGGTAAAGCTATTTGGTAAGCTACTAGACCTATCCGACGAAGAATTTGATAAGGTCCGATGAATTTTGGAGTGATTTTTCTGGACTTAAGGACTCTGCCAACCCCTGTCCTTAGAGTGACTCTCAAAAACACATGATCACCTTCTTCGAATTCAAGGGGCCTACGTCTTTTATCCTCATAGCTTTTCTATTGGCTCTGAGTTGTCCTCATATTTTCTTGAATCATTTTAACCTTGTTAGTTGTTTGTTGCACTAGTTCAGATCCTAACGAAGCACTTTCTCCATCTTGATACCAACATAAAGGTGTTTTGCATCATCGTCCGTATAAAGCTTCAAAGGGTGCCATCCCTATACTTGAATGATAACTGTTATTGTAGGTGAATTCTATCAACGGTAGAAAACTCTCCCAACTTCCGGCATGTTACAACACACACGCCCTCAACAAATCCTCCAAAGATTGTATCATCCTCTCTGATTGTCCGTCTGTTTGAAGATGGTAAGCCGAACTCCGCCGTAACTTTGTTCCTAAAGCTTCATGCAAACTCTGCCAAAACCGTGAAGTAAAACGCGGGTCTCTATCTGATATGATGCTCGAAGGTACCCCATGTAGTCTCACAAGGTACCCCATGTAGTCTCACAATCTCACTGTTATAAATCTAAGTCAGTCTCCCCGTAGAGTACTTGATATTGATAGCCAGGAAGTGAGCTGACTTCGTAAGCCTATCTACTATCACCCAAATGGAAACACACCCCTTAGGTGTCCTTGGTAAACACGTCACAAAGTCGATCGCTATGCCATCCCACTTCCACTCTGGGATGTCCAACGGAAGTAACATTCCACCTGGCCTTTGATGTTCAACCTTTGCTTTCTGACACACCAAGCAAGACACACATAATCAACCATATCTCGTTTCATGCCTTGCCACCAAAACAATCGCTTCCGGTCTTGGTACATCTTTGTAGACCTTGGATTCATACTCAACTTGCTTCGATGAGCTTCGTCTAGAATTAACCTCCTCAGCTCTGGGTTGTTTGGCACACAGACCCGTTCTCCTCGTCTTAGAATCCCATCTGCTCCTTCCGTGTACTCAGACGTCAACCCTTTCCTCAGATTTCCTTGCTCTTTCTCTAGATACTGATCATACACTTGCTTCTCCTGAATCCGATCCATCAGATCACACGGCACTATAACCATGCCCACACAAAGGTTTCCGGCATACTGATCATTGACAGATGCATATCTATGAACTGTTCCAACAACTCATGTTCCTTAACCATCATGCCAGACACATGTAACACTTTCCTACTCAGACCGTCTGCTACCACATTAGCTTTCCCCGGATGATACTGTAACTGGAAGTCTTAGTCCTTCAGGAATTCCAACCACCGTCTCTGCCTCATGTTGAGCTCTTTCTGATCGAACAAGTACTTCAGACTCTTATGATCACTGAAGACATTGAACGTCGAACCATACAAGTAGTGCCTCCAAATCTTCAACGCAAAGACCACCGCTGCTAACTCTAGATCATGGGTAGGGTAGCTCTTTTCGTGCACTTTCAACTGCCTCGAAGCATAAGCTACCACTTTCCGATTCTACATCAGAACACAGCCTAACCCTTAGTATGAAGCATCACAGTACACTTCAAAAGATTCACTTGGATCTGGTAACACCAACATTGGTGAAGTAGTCAGCCTCTTCTTTAGCTCCTGAAAACTCTGCTCACAGGCTTCAGTCCATTCAAAAGCTTTATCCTTTCTTGTCAACTGGGTAAGGGGTCCTACAATCTTAGAAAATCCCTCGATAAACCTCTGATAATACCCAGCCAAGCCCACAAAACTGCGTATCTCAGTCACCGTTGTTGGCCTTTCCCACTCAAGAACTGCTTCAACCTTTGACGGGTCCACTGCAATCCCTTCCTTTGAAATCACGTGATCCAAAAACTGCACTTCGTTGAGCCAAAACTCACACTTGGATAGCTTCGCATACAACCATTTCTCCGTCAGGATCCGAAGGACCACACTAAGATGTTCAACGTGTTCTTCCTGATCTCGGGAATAGATTAGTATGTCGTCTACGAAGACAACGACAAACTTATCTAGGTAGGGACGAAAAATCCCATTCATATAATCCATGAATATGGCCGGAGCATTTGTCACCCCAAAAGGCATCACAACGTACTCGTAGTGTCCATAGCGTGATGGAAACGCTGTTTTTGGTACATCCTCTGCCTTCACAAGAATTTGGTGATAACCCGATCGCAGATCGATCTTGGATAAAAATGCCGCTCCCCTCAACTGATCCATCAAGTCATCTATCCTCGAGAGAGGATACTTGTTCTTAATAGTGACCTTGTTCAACTGGTGATAATCCACACACAAGCGAGAAGTTCCATCTTTCTTTTTCACTAACAACACAAGAGCTCCCTACGGTGACACACTGGGTCTAACAAACTGTTTCCTCAATAAATCTTCCAATTGTTCCTTCAAGGTTTCCAACTCTGCAGGTGCCATGTGATACGGTGCCATAGACACGGGTCCTGTTCCTGGTATATGGTCGATCGAAAACTTGATGTCACGAACTGGCGGCAAACTTGGTACATCTTCAGGAAAGACTTCTGGAATCTCGTTCACGACAGGTATATGCACTAAGACTAGCTCGCTCTTGACCTCAAAAGAAGATAGTAACATGTATCCTTAAGCTCCTTCTCTCAAAGAAGCCTTTACTTGGTTGGCAGTCAAAAATCCAAAATTCTCAGAACTAGGAAAGATTAAGGTTTTGTTTACACAATCTAACAGGATATGGTTAGAAGATAACCAATCCATCCCTAAGATCACATCCATTTCTGAAAGAGGCAAACAGATTAAATCAATCAAGAACGTCCTATCTTCTACAAAAATAGAACAGTTCAAACAAACTTTAGCAGTTATAACAGGCTTTGCAATAGGTGTAGATATCACTAAATCAAAAGGTAAAGAAGACATAGGCAATCCCAAAAGGTTCACACAGTCATAGGCAATAAAGGAATGTGTTGCACCCGAATCAAACAGTATAGTTAAGGGTTTACCTCCCATGACGCACTGACCTTGGATTAAGTCTTCATCCTGAGAAGCCTTAGCATCACTCACAGTATAAACTCTGCCTTTTGCCTTAGGCCTTGCTACTTGCACATTGTTGATAGAAGGTTCAGCTTTTGGTTGCACACAGTCATGTGAGATATGCTCCGATTTTCCACACTGAAGCATATTATCCCCTTGATTGAGCAATCTTTTGTGGCATGATTATTCTTCACACACTTTATACACTTGTTTGGGACGTTCCCAGATGGACTGAAACCCCCACTGCTTCCTCCTACAGAACGTTGTTGTTGATCTTGCTGTCACTACAAGAAAAATCGGGAATACCGACAGCCATAAAGCCGTCGGTAACTCAGACATTTCCGACGTCCCAGGCCGTCGGTATAACTAGAATCCTTAAAAAAGCAATTTACCAACAATCTAGACCGTCGGTAAGTTTTCCGAGGGACAAGTTGCCGGTAGAACCTTCGCTAATTTTGGCTCAAAAAGGCTCCAAATTTTGTCCGCTGATTTTCCGACTGGGATAGCCGTCGGTAAGGGTATTTATGGGTTATCGACGGCTTTAGCCGTCCGTAAGTGTAACGAGGGTTTGATTGTTGGTAAAAAAACATTTGGGTTTTCAGACGTTAGGGTAAGGTTACTGAACATTATTGGTACCGGCGGGCTTGGCTGTCGGTAAGCGAAACTTATAATTACTGACGGCCTAGCCATCGGTAAGCTTCACTTAAACGTCTGCCCGAACTCACTTTCTCACTTTCACTCTGCGCTAATGGAGCTCTCTCTTTCTCCCTCTGAATCATCTCCCTCTCCCTCTCCCTCTCTTTGGCCACCAACCTTCCAGAGCCACCACTGCCTCCAACCACCTCTCCCTCCCTATCTTTCTCTTTCTCTTTCCAACGATGTTAATCTTCTTTGTTCTTGCTCCGGACCAGCAACCGGACCAGCAGCCGGACCACCACCACCACCAACGGACCAGCAACCGGACCACCACCACCACCAAAACTCTTTTTCTTTCCAGTCCTCTTGCTCTCAGGTTTGCTTTCTTGCCTCTATTGTTCATGCCCATTGCACCTTTGATGTATTTAAGCTTAAATTTGAGTTAAAATTTTGATATTGGTCATGCCTATTTCATCTTCTGAATTTGAGATAAAAGTTATTATTTTTGCTGCTGGTTTTATGTGAAAAAATTTGTTTGTGGATTCTGTTTTTGTGAGATTAGGCTCTGATTAGGCTGGTGGATTCTATTTTATGTTAAAGGACTAAAATAAAAATGAAAATCCCTATGTTATATGTCTCTGTGAGATGAAAATGCATGTTATATTGCTTCTGGTTGTGAAAATGGTTCTGAATATGCCATTTTTAGGTCTGTTTCTGAATCTGGTTGTGAAAATGTCATTTAAGGGTAACTAATGTAAATAAAATGTAAATATTAATTAATGAATAAAAATGTAATTTTCTTTTGGCACTTATAATCGGTGTTAAGCTAATCTCATAAGACTTAAACAAAAACAATAATTTATCAATAACATTTGTCAAGAGGGAACGAGGAGCGTGAGCGGCATGGCGAGGATCGTGAGCGTCGGATGGAGGTGTCGATGCAACAGATGCTACATTTTGAATATGTTAGAACTAAGTTTAATAATCGGTTTAAATAATTATAATAAATTTATTCATAAGACTTAAATTTTAACAAATTTTAAAAATTAATTATTAAATTAAAATTGGATAATTAATAAATCATAAATAGTAAAATAAAATACCAATGCATAGAATATCAAAATCTCTTAACACTTGTATTTGTGTTAAGCCTCATAAGAGTTATAAATAAATAATAAATTATAAAAATAATTAGCTCATGTTAGAAACCCGGACATGAAAAAAAATGCCTGGACAGTGGTGGCTGAGTCATGGCAAATTGCAGATGGTTCGACAGTGGATAGTGCGATGTGGCGAGACTAATTAATGAATAAAATTTAAAATTTAAATAATTAAATAAGATAGAAATAATAAATAATATTTGAATAATTGAATAAAGAGGTTAAATATTTGAAATTAAATTACAACAATAATTAAATAACAAAGTAGGTTAATAAAATAAATAAGTCCGCAACAATGAATATAACACCAATTTTTATTAGCACTTAAAATAGGTGCTAAGGCTCATAAGACTTAAAAAAAAAATGAATAAAATTTAAAATTTAATAAGCCTTGATTCAAGTATGACATTTTTTTTAGATGAATAATTTTTTTAGAATAGTTACTTGTTGGTTTGTTTGCAACTTTGATCCGTCTCTATGCACTTTATGTTGCTAAAGTGTGGGGGATTTGAACAATTGCATTTACCCTATGAACTTGACTTTCAAATACAAAAGGTAAAATTACCTCATAGAGGTTAAAGTTTTATTTTCTGGACGAGTTATTAATACTGAAGCAAAACCTTAGCTTCCCGTTTGAGGTTCAATATTATTGAACAGGCGTGTAATTGCATAGAGGTGCCGCTCATTATATTGAACCTTGAGTTGTCCAAGGAGGACAGTTTGGGAAAAACATTTTCTTCACTTGTATGATAGTAATATTGCTTATTTCTAATGCTTTATATTTGACGAAATATCGGTCCAATACATTTCCTTTTGTTCTCTAGGTGCAAACTTGACTGCATTGCAGTCAACTATTGTACTTAGAGACCAATGGGAAATGCTACCGAAATTTCGCCAAATATAAGGCATGTGAATTAGGTAATAACTATTGATACTAGGATTGGGTGTTGAAAAAGTTTCTTCTCGAATGGGATAGGGCCATACCAAATAAAGAAAGTGAATGTGGATATATCTAAGTTGGTATGTTGTCCAAATTTAATGGTTTTGCATTCTTTTAACATGCTGAAGATGGATTTTTATCCTTTGAATCGTAATTGGATATATGATAGGGTATATCCAGGAAGAAGGGGTCTGAAACGATCCTTTTTATATGGGGTTGAAGAATTTGTTGCTCAGGCGAAGCGACAACAACGTTTCATCGATGATGGGGGAATTAGATGTCCGTGCCTTAAATGTCAATGTCGGCGGATTAAGAGCGACGATGAGGTGAAAACAGACTTGTATAAAGTTGGGTTTAAGGACAATTACTGGATTTGGACTGATCATGGTGAAAAAATGCCAAATGTTGATTTAGGGGTTGATGAGAATGGCACGGATGGCTCAAGCAGTTGCGCATATATGGGATATGGGGAACAATTTGCGTCAATGCAGGACATGGTGGGTGATGCTCTAGGAGTGAATGAGGTGCATGATTATGATAACACCGAAGAACTGCCGAATGAGGAAGCACAAAGATTTTTTAATCTTTTGATTGAGACAAATAAGTTGTTGTATCAAGGCACCTCAGACTCTAAATTATCGATGTGCCTTAGACTATTAGCTTGCAAGTCCAATTGGAATGTTGCCGACGAGTGTTTGGATTATTTTTCCAAAATGCTTTTGGACATGACGCTTGTAAAAGACGGTTTACCCAAAAATTATTATGATGCGAAGAGGTTAGTATCCAAGTTAGGACTCCAGGCTCAGAGGATTGACTGTTGTGTGAATGGGTGCATGCTTTTTTACGATAATGAATTCAGCAAAAATGACGGTGTGCTGCTTGAATGCAAATTTTGTCAAGTGTTGAGGTATTGTCCTCGCAACACCGGGACAAGTAAGAACAAACCAGTTCCTGTTAAGGTAATGTTCTATCTACCAATAATTCCAAGGCTATAGAAAATGTTTGCATCAATGCAAACTGCAGGAAAAATGATGTGGCACTATGAGAACAGAAGAAGTTCAGGCGTGTTACGCCATCCTTCTGATGGCGAAGCATGGAAGCACTTTGATCGGGTACATCCAAATTTTGCTGCGGATCCCCGTAATATAAGACTTGGTTTATGCTCTGACGGTTTTACCCCTTATATTCAAGCGTCGGCTACGCCGTATTCTTGTTGGCCAGTAATAGTTACCCCATATAATCTTCCTCATGAAATGTGCATGTCGAAACCTTATATGCTTTTGACTTGTCTCATACCGGGTCCATCGAATCCGAAAGCGGGTATTGATGTTTATTTACAGCCATTGATCGATGATCTGGAGAAGTTATGGACCGGCGTGGAAACATATGATATTGCAAGGAAGCAAAATTTTAGAATGAAGGCAGCTTTGATGTGGACCATTAATGACTTCCCTGCTTATGGTATGTTGTCTGGTTGGGGTACTCATGGCAAATTTGCATGTCTGCATTGCATGGAGTATACAAAGGCTTTTACTTTAAAACACGGAGGGAAAAGTTCCTGGTTTGATTCGCATCGTAGGTTCTTACAAAGAGATCATCCATTTAGACGAAACAAGAACGCCTTCAAAAAGGGAGAAGTTGAAAGAGATGAGCCACCACCTAGGTTTACACCAGAAAAGATTTGGACGAGAGTAACGGAACTGCCCAAAGTCACTGACAATGGTCGTGTGTCCAGATTACCAGGATATGGGGAGGTGCATAATTGGACAAAAAGAAGTATTTTTTGGGATCTCCCGTACTGGAAAGATAATTTGTTGAGACACAATCTCGATGTCATGCACATAGAGAAGATTTTTTTGACAACATATTCAACACAGTCATGAATGTGAGTGGCAAGACCAAAGATAATGAGAAGGCAAGAATGGACTTAGATTTGTAATGTAGGCGACTAGACTTGGAGCTGAAGTGGCATGCTAATGGGAAAATGTTAAAGCCCAAAGCCAATTATAGTTTATCAGTTGAGGAAGCAAAGTTAGTTTGTGAGTGGATAATAGAACTAAGGATGCTAGACGGTTATTCTTTGAATTTGGCAAGATGTGCTGATGTCAGCAAGGGAAGGATGCATGGGATGAAAAGCCATGATTGTCATGTATTCGTGGAATGTTTACTTCTTATTGCTTTTAGTTCGTTGCCAGTCCATGTCTTGAATCCGCTTACTGAATTGAGTCAATTCTTTAAGGATTTGTGTTCTGCAACGTTAAGGGATGATGAACTGATAAGGATGGAGCAGAACATTCCAATCATTCTATGCAAGTTGGAGAGAATATTTCCCCCCCGGCTTCTTTGATTCCATGGAACATCTCCCAGTTCATCTCGCATATGAAGCAAGGCATGGTGGACCTGTTCAATATAGGTGGATTTATCCATTTGAAAGGTATATATAACTGTCATACAATTTTAAATAGATTTGTTTCCATTTGAAATTAATTGTAATATATATAACTATCAATGTGCTATTTTATAGATTCATGGGTGATTCAAAACGAACAGTGAAAAATAAGGCTAGGGTTGAAGGATCAATTTGTGCGTCTTACTTACATCGCGAGACAACTCATTTTTGTTCTCATTATTTCAACAACTTCATGTTGTCACCGAGAAATAGTAGGAATGAAATGGAAAATGAAAGTGAAAGACATCCGTTAGCCTTGTCAGTCTTTTGTCAGCCAGGTCATCATTCCGGGAAGGAGTTGACCCACTGGTTAATAGATGCAGAGAGGAAATCAGCTCATGTCCATGTGTTGATTAATTGCATCGAAGTTAAGCCATACCTTGAGTACGTATTGCATATCCTTTTCTTTCAATTACATAAAATAATAAATACTACTCTTCTAACAATATGAATTGTCCAATTTGTAAAGAGCATTCTTGTTATCTAAACACATAAGTGAGCAAGAACAGTCTGCTCGTATACATGCAGATTTTTCAGTGTGGTTTACGCAACAGGTAAGTATATTCAAATTCTGTACGTAGGATATTACATAAAATTTTTGCAACTAACATGAGGAATTTTACCATACGTAGGTTTCCCGTGAGACACTTAAGGAACTTACCCGATGGTCCTTATTCAGATGTCAAAGAATGGCACACATTCTTCATGAACGGGTACAAATTTCATACCCATTCATGGACGGAGGGTAAAAAGACAATTAACAGCGGGGGTTACGTGAAGGGCATCACAGAAGGGGGTGAAGATGACTTCTATACGGAGTAATCCAACATATATATGAATTGGCGTATACTACTTTAGACTATACTAAAAGAATAGTTCTATTTTATTGTAATTGGTTTGATCCATCCATTAGAGGCACAAAATTAAATCCCAAATATAATACGGTGGACATCCGCATGGGTAGCAGATATCAGAACTTTGATCCGTTTATCCTAGCATAGAATGTGAGACAAGTGTATTATGTCCTGTACCCAGCAACCCGAAAGGACAAACGAGGTTGGTGTGTCGTCATCAAGAAGAAACCAAGGGGTCGCATTGAAGCTGATGATCAACAGGAAGATGTGCCTTAGCAAGTGCATGAAATGTCTCGTGTAAATGAAGGCATTGAAGTTGAGCGTATTGTTGGTTTACAGGACTTGGAAGCTGCTGGTGAAGAAGTGGATACTAATAACTTGTCATCCGTTCAGGAGCATTTGGATGAAGAAGACAAAGTCATTGATTCAGAAGAAGAAAATGTTGAAATTAGATCTTGTAACACCTCAATTTTCGAGTTTTCCTAATTATTCAGTATTTATGAACTTATATTTTATTCGAGGCCTTAGAAATGGAAATTAAATATTATGACCATATAGGAATGTCCTACACAACCATAGGAAGCCATGGTTAAGTTTCGGACGAAAGCTCAAACGGAGCCCGGTCTACGTTTTTCACGGATAGTAGTTTTTTCCTACTTTTAAGACCTAACTTTGACTCATGAACGAAACAATTAGGTTTTATATTTTATTTCCAACAATATTGGTTATTTTGGAAATATTCAAAATAAATAAGTCGTCATACGACTTTCTTGGGCGAAAACCTAAATCGGGTAAAGAACGGAGCTGAATACGAGATTTCAATGACCCGCTACGGATAAGGTTGAAGTCACATGGTGTGCTATGACTCATCAGTGACTCATCAGTGTAATGATTACATTTCGAAAATATCTAGACGTGAAATGACTAAAATGCTCTTGACCCTTTTCATAATTACCATTTGCCCTTGAATGAAAAGACCGTTTTGCCCTTGAGAATTTATGGAATAACCATTCTGACCCTGTGACTCACCATGTCATCATTACCTTTCTAGAAATATCTAGATATTTATAAGGGAAATGACCAAAATGCCCCTAGCCTTCGAAGGAATTACCAAATTACCCTTTTGGTTATTTACAAGTTTGCCATGCATCAATATATATATTTCTCTCTTTCTCTCTCTTGGCCATTTCGGCCATCACTCTTTCTCTCTCTTGTTCTTCATGTTCTTCATGAGTTCTTGAGTGTTCTTGAGTGTTCATCAAAAGTTCTTCACAAAAACCCTAGTTTGATCTTCAAAAGTTGAAGTTTTTGAGTGAAAACTTGTTTCTTCTTCACTAATCTTTGATCCTAGGAGGTATAATCCTCATCTTAACTCTCTCAACCTCTCTATTTCATCTCTTGCATCATTTGATTCATGAAGATCCAAGTTTAGATCTAGAACTTTGAAAATCCATAGAAAATGGTAGAAAAATCCTATGATCATGAAACCAATTTCTATGAACCCATCATGATGTGTACTTTGAGTGTCTAGAAGCATGAACCCAAAAGAAATTTTCTTCCTATTCTTCCATGGGAGGGCCGAATCCTAATCATGATGAAAGGATGGGTTTTGTTACAATTTTTGGCTATATAGCACTTGTTCTAGCTTACTTGATGTCTTTGAACCCTAAACCCAAGAGCAAAACATCAACCAAAGCTCCTAACCTATTTCTCCTCTTCATGGCCGAAACATATAGGGTGTAGAACCATGAGTTTTGTCTCAAATTTTTGGGTCATAGGACTTGATTTAGTGTTAATCATGCTTAAGGACCAACCATCCAAAAGTTTGGAACCAAATGAGATCCCTAGCCTTTTTATCCTTTCATGGCCGAACCCTATACCTTCTTGGGGAATAAAACTTATGTTTTGATGTTATAGATTGATGTTGCTTTGTTGTTTGAATTGAATTGTGTTTGATTGTTTTAGGCGACGCGAACGGAACCGGAGCCGGAACCGAGAACCGATCTAGTTTGGAGTGAACACCTTTGTGAGGTAAAGGGAGGTAGTTCATTTTGAGTTTGGTAGCCTCATGGTATATTATTGATTAGTGTGTAATGATTGAATTAAGACTCGATGTATATGTATACTTATGTCCTGGATTGATTGGATGTTAAGTGTTGTGCATAGTTGGTTATTTGATATAACTGTGGCATGGATGCCTTGGATGATATCTTATTGTGATATTGAACTGTTGATATATATATCTATACACATATTTATATCCTGGATGAGCATAGGACTGGCTATGTCTCGATAATTGTTAAAAGACTCGAATCGAAAACAAAGTTTTGAAAAATGCGTTTTGAAATGAAAAGTAGTTTTTGGATAACGTGTTGCTTTTCAATAAAAGTTAAGTTCTCTTTTGAAAAGTATGTTCTTTTGAAAAGTATGTTCTTTTGAAAGTATGTTCTTTTGAAAAGTATGTTCTTTTGAAATGTATGTTCTTTTAAAATGTGGTTTTGTGAAAAGTCGTGCAAAATGTGTTTTATTTTGTAAAGTGTTTAAAAAGGGCGTGAAACCTTAGAAAACGGTTTTGTTTTCAAGAAAGGTGTTTTTCCCGGAAAATGTAGAAATGTTTTATTCCAAGAAAACAAAAGTGTATTTTGTTTTCCAAAGTTATTTTGAGAAGTTTGACCGAAAAGAAAAATGATGAACCTTTGAGACGAACCCAAACCTAGTGGCCGAGACGTCGGGGCTAGTGTTTTGTGGATTGAGCACTCGGACTTCGTGTCCTGTGTTTTTGATTTGAGTGGGCTTAATGCCTTTTTGAAACGAGTCGTGGACTTTATGTCTCGACATTTGAAAGAATGAACGCAAAGAAAACAGAAAACTTTCTGTGTACATGCATGAACCGGCAGACGTGCCATTTGAAACCGAGCTACAACTCTAGTAGTTGAGAATTTAATCAGTCAAGACCACTAGGTCTATAGGGGCATTCTGTGTTCGAGATCCCACAAGTGGCCGGGGGCGTAGCAACCCCGTGCCGTGGTAAAGCGGCTGCCAAACACGAATGAACTCGATCTGAGACTGGCGTATTCAGGATATGGTTATGACGTGGTACCCTGGAACAATTGGAGTTCGGACCTAAATAGAGAGGCCGACTCATGAGACCAATTGTGTTACGGGTGTTACTACGGCCTATCGCTCGATGTTGGGTAGTAGGAATCTCCGGAGTACATGAATTAGAAAGATGATATTGAAGTCTCATGCATTATTATAACTCATGATTATGTTTAAGATATTATATTGTGTTGTATAAATAACTGTTCATATAACTGTATTTATGCTGTTTGTCGCCTGTGCGGCTATCATGATAAACTTATTATATGAGTATCTCACCTTTGCCTGTACATGTTGGACACCTTGTTGTGTTTTTGGAACACATGTACAGATGTTGTTCATAGGTCCCCGCGGAGACGTGAGGACTCGGATGACGGAGCGTTCTGATGAAGTTGACGTTGGGTTGTACCCCAATGGCTACTTTTAGTTGACCAGCTTAGGAGTCTTTTATTTTGAGCAGTCTTATATTACTGCACGCTTTTGAACTTATGTTTTCAAGTTTGTAATATGTTATATATTAGGTGAATACTGATGTGCTTTAAGAAGTTTATTTCTTCACCTTGAGTTTGTATTGCCTATGCATGTAGAAAATTTTTTAAAACTGCATTTTCGAACGTAGCTACTTAATTAAAGTATTTTTCCGAAAGCAACCAGCATTTTATTTTCTTGATTTATTTCCGCATTAGAGTCCGAGTATGTAGCACCCGCGAGGGGGGTGTTACATTAGTGTTATCAGAGCTGGTCAAGTCTTTCAGGAATCCTTGGGAAATGAGTCTGTTATGTTTGTGTTGTGTGATCTCTGTGTTAACCTTGTTTGAATTGTTTCTATGTTGAAGCAATGTGTGTTGACACACTTGTACTTGACGCATGAATTTATGTTTCCTAATTAAGGTATGATTGGTCTGCCTTGTAAGGGAAACATGAATCTTAGAGGTGGTCGTGGTGGAGGTTGCGGCACTGCTGACAACAATGTTGATGACAACAACATCAATCGAGCTATCCAGGCCATGGCTGATATGGCGGCTGCTGTTGCTGAATAGACAGCTACGATGGCTCAACAGAGTTAACAGTACCAACAAAGAGCTGATCTTGCTGCTCTTAATCCACCGCAGTTTCATGGGGACTGGAAATGCGAGAGATTTGAAGGAGGTCTGCGCTTCGAGATCAAGGAGTCAGTGTTACCACTGGAGATCCGTACCTTCGGACAAGGAAGGGAGAACAAGAGTACTGCAGGGGGGCCTTCTAGGTCCAGGAACCCAAACCAGTACCAAAACCAGAAAGGGAAGAAGTCCCAGACGAAGCCATATTCCCGACCTCAAGGGAATGGTCAGAAACAACAACCTTATCGTTCTGTCGCTTCTACTTACAGTGGAGGGGGTGGAAACGACCAAAACCAAGGCCAAATCCGGAGATGTTTCAAATGTGGGAAACACGGACATCAAGCTAACAATTACGAGCTGGAAGGAGTTCTATGTTTCCGATGCGGGAAGATAGGACATTTCATGAGGGAGTGCCCTATACGAAAAACCAAGCCGACTGTCAACAATGTTCGAACTGCTAGACCCACAGCGAGGGGAAGGGTTTATACCATGACTGGCGTTGATGCTTCCAAATTTGATGATCTCATACAAGGTGGTTGCATCATAGCTAGTAATCTCCTAACTGTACTATTCGATTCGGGTGCAACGCATTCGTTATCTCTTTGGATTGTGTGAGACAATTAGATTTGCCTGTTTCTTCGCTATCTTTTGATTTGATTGTCACAACTCCAACTGCTAAGCTTGTTAGTATTAATACAGTATGTTTGAACTGTCCTATTACTGTTCATGATAGGAACTTCCTTGTTGACTTAATATGTTTGCCTTTGACTCAATTGGATGTGATCCTAGGCATGGATTGGTTATTTTCCAACCATATCCTTTTAGATTGTGCACATAGAACCTTAGTCTTCCTGACCCTGAGATTTCTGGATTTATAACTGTCAACCAAGTAAGAGCTTCTTTAAAAGAAGGAGATCAGGGATACATGCTTCCATCCCGTTTAGAAATCGAGAGGGACGCTGTCTTGAGCGATGTGCCGGTTGTGAAAGATTTTCTGGAAGTTTTTCCAAAGGAAGTACCAGGTTTGCCACCTGTGAGGGACATCGAGTTTGTGATCGACTTAGTTCTAGGATCCGGTCCAATCTCTATAGCTCCATATAAGATGTCACCTACGGAGTAGTCGAGCTGAAGACTCAACTAGAGGATCTGATGTCGAAGCGGTTTGTGAGACCAAGTGTGTCCCCGTGGGGAGCACCAGTGTTGTTGGTGAAGAAGAAGAATGGGAGTTCAAGACTCTGTGTGGATTACCGTCAACTGAACAAGATTACGATCAAGAAAAAGTATCCTCTACCCCGCATAGATGACTTGATGGATCAACTTCAGGGAGCCGCTGTCTTTTCAAAGATTGATCTAAGATCCGGTTATCACCAGATCAGAGTAAAGAACAAGGACGTACCTAAGACTGCTTTCAGGACTCGTTATGGTCACTATGAGTACCTCGTGATGCCTTTCGGAGTGACGAACGCGCCTGCTATCTTCATGGACTATATGAACCGGATTTTTCGTCCGTTTATGGATCAGTTAGTCGTCGTGTTTATAGACGATATTCTCATTTATTCGAAAAGTATCGAGGAGCATTAGGAACATCTACGACAAGTTTTGCAGATCCTTCACAAGGAGAAGTTGTATCAAAGCTAACCAAGTGCGAATTTTGGCTGGATGAAGTCAAATTCTTGGGACACGTGATTTCGAAGGAAGGAATTGCCGTCGATCCTACAAAAGTAGAAGCAATACTTTTATGGGAGAGACCCAAGACTGTGACAGAAATTCGCCGTTTCGTTGGACTAGCTGGTTACTACAGAAGGTTCATTGAAGGATTTTCGAAGATTGTTGCGTCGTTGACTTAGCTAACGAGGAAGGACTAACCGTTTATGTGGACTGACAAGTGTGAGGAAAGTTTTCAGACGATGAAGGAATGTTTGACAACCTCACCAGTGTTAGTACTACCTAAGCCAGATGAACTTTACGAAGTGTACTGTGATGCTTCGCATCAAGGATTAGGATGTGTGCTTATGCAACATCGGAAGGTTATAGCGTATGCTTCGCGCCAGTTGAAGACTCATGAGAGGAATTACCCGATGCACGACCTAGAGATAGCTGCTGAAGATCTAGAGACACTACTTGTATAGATCCAAGTTCGACGTCTTCAGCGACCACAAAAGTTTGAAGTACCTGTTCGATCAGAAGGAACTTAACATGAGGCAGAGACGTTGGATGGAGTTTCTTAAGGACTATAACTTCACTTTGCTGTACCATCCCGGGGAAGCAAATGTCCTTGCAGACGCTCTGAGTCGGAAGACCCTGCATATCTCTGCAATGATGGTTAAAGAGCTAGGATTGATAGAACAGTTCCGTGATCTCAATCTAACTATGGAAGTGAACAATGAGAAGATTAGCTTGGGCATGATCAAGGTATCTAGTGGACTGATGGAGATGATCCGTGGACAACAAGCAACTGATGAGTACCTCCAAGAGAAAAAGGAGTTACTGGGACAAGAGAAAGCTGCAGAGTTCAGTTTGGGAATTGATGACATCTTGAGATACAACGGACGAGTTTGTGTACCGAGCAACCTGGAGATGAGGAAAATGATTATGGACGAACCTTTGTACTCACACTCCTGCGTAACCCTCAGTGTATCAGACATTTCAGTGGATTGGTTTAAAAGTAACTTTTGGCCTAAACATTTTCACGTCATTCTATTGAAAGATTTGTTAGGACTATTCCATGAGTAGTACCATAGACAAATTCTTGATACTGAAAGTTTCTTGATGAAATTTAGTCGAATCACTTTTATTGTTGGTAACTATGATCCAGTCCGAGATTTTTGCCAGACTATTTACCTTTCGATTTCCTGATTTGTTGGAGAATTCTTATGAAAGAAGGGACTTTATTAGAGTCATGTTTGTAATGATTACATTCAGAAAATATCTGGACGTGAAATGACTAAAATGCCCTTGACCCTTTTCATAATTACCATTTGCCCTTGAATGAAAAGACCGTTTTGCCCTTGAGAATTTATGGAATAACCATTCTGACCCTGTGACTCACCATGTCATCATTACCTTTCTAGAAATATCTAGATATTTATAAGGGAAATGACCAAAATGCCCCTAGTCATTGAAGGAATTACCAAATTACCCTTTTGGTTATTTACAAGTTTGCCATGATGTCAATATATATATTTCTCTCTTTCTCTCTCTTGGCCATTTCGGCCATCACTCTTTCTCTCTCTTGTTCTTCATGTTCTTCATGAGTTCTTGAGTGTTCTTGAGTGTTCATCAAAAGTTCTTCACAAAAACCCTAGTTTGATCTTCAAAAGTTGAAGTTTTTGAGTGAAAACTTGTTTCTTCTTCACTAATCTTTGATCCTAGGAGGTATGATCCTCATCTTAACTCTCTCAACCTCTCTATTTCATCTCTTGAATCATTTGATTCATGAAGATCCAAGTTTAGATCTAGAACTTTGAAAATCCATAGAAAATGGTAGAAAAATCCTATGATCAAGAAACCAATTTCTATGAACCCATCATGATGTGTACTTTGAGTGTCTAGAAGCATGAAGCCAAAAGAAATTTTCTTCCTATTCTTCCATGGGAGGGCCGAATCCTAATCATGATGAAAGGATGGGTTTTGTTACAATTTTTGGCTATATAGCACTTGTTCTAGCTTACTTGATGTCTTTGAACCCTAAACCCAAGAGCAAAACATCAACCAAAGCTCCTAACCTATTTCTCCTCTTCATGGCCGAAACATATAGGGTGTAGAACCATGAGTTTTGTCTCAAATTTTTGGGTCATAGGACTTGATTTAGTGTTAATCATGCTTAAGGACCAACCATCCAAAAGTTTGGAACCAAATGAGATCCCTAGCCTTTTTATCCTTTCATGGCCGAACCCTATACCTTCTTGGGGAATAAAACTTATGTTTTGATGTTATAGATTGATGTTGCTTTGTTGTTTGAATTGAATTGTGTTTGATTGTTTTAGGCGACGCGAACGGAACCGGAGCCGGAACCGAGAACCGATCTAGTTTGGAGTGAACACCATTGTGAGGTAAAGGGAGGTAGTTCATTTTGAGTTTGGTAGCCTCATGGTATATGATTGATTAGTGTGTAATGATTGAATTAAGACTCGATGTATATGTATACTTATGTCCTGGATTGATTGGGTGTTAAGTGTTGTGCATAGTTGGTTATTTGATATAACTGTGCCATGGATGCCTTGGATGATATCTTATTGTGATGTTGAACTGTTGATATATATATCTATACACATATTTATATCCTGGATGAGCATAGGACTGGTTATGTCTCGATAATTGTTAAAAGACTCGGAATCGAAAACAAAGTTTTGAAAAACGCGTTTTGAAATTAAAAGTGGTTTTTGGAAAACGTGTTGCTTTTCAATAAAAGTTAAGTTCTCTTTTGAAAAGTATGTTCTTTTGAAAAGTATGTTCTTTTGAAATGTATGTTCTTTTGAAAAGTATGTTCTTTTGAAAAGTGGTTTTGTGAAAAGTCGTGCAAAATGTGTTTTATTCTGTAAAGTGTTTAAAAAGGGCGTGAAACCTTAGAAAACGGTTTTGTTTTCAAGAAAGGTGTTTTTCTCGGAAAATGTGGAAATGTTTTATTTCAAGAAAACAAAAGTCTATTTTGTTTTCCAAAGTTATTTTGAGAAGTTTGACCGAAAAGAAAAATGATGAACCTTTGAGACGAACCCAAACCTAGTGGCCGAGACGTCGGGGCTAGTGTTTTGTGGATTGAGCACTCGGACTTCGTGTCTTGTGTTTTTGATTTGAGTGGGCTTAATGCCTTTTTGAAACGAGTCGTGGACTTTATGTCTCGACATTTGAAAGAATGAACGAAAAGAAAACAGAAAACTTTCTGTGTACATGCATGAACCGGCAGACGTGCCATTTGAAACCGAGTTACAACTCTAGTAGTTGAGAATTTAATCAGTCAAGACCACTAGGTCTATAGGGGCATTCTGTGTTCGAGATCCCACAAGTGGCCGGTGGCGTAGCAACCCCGTGCCGTGGTAAATCGGCTGCCAAACACGAATGAACTCGATCTGAGACTGGCGTATTCAGGATATGGTTATGACGTGGTACCCTGGAACAATTGGAGTTCGGACCTAAATAGAGAGGCCGACTCATGAGACCAATTGTGTTACGGGTGTTACTTCGGCCTATCGCTCGATGTTGGGTAGTAGGAATCTCCGGAGTACATGAATTAGAAAGATGATATTGAAGTCTCATGCATTATTATAACTCATGATTATGTTTGAGATATTATATTGTGTTGTATAAATAACTGTTCATATAACTGTATTTATGCTATTTGTCGCCTGTGCGGCTATCATGATAAACTTATTATATGAGTATCTCACCTTTGCCTGTACATGTTGGACACCTTGTTGTATTTTTGGAACACATGTACAGATGTTGTTCTATCTTAGATGATTATTCGTAATTATTTTATTATTTCATCTTTACATTAAATTGCTCAATAGACACATGGCATCTGGAGGACGTGATCCACCGCCACCCATACCACCCACAGGTGGAAAGGGTAAGGGTGTCGGCACTGCTCCTCGTTTGACTCGTCGTCGGACCAGGGCACCTCGCATTGTTACTCGTGACGTTGCAAACGGTTTCATGTCTATCCCTTCGACATCTGTCCCTGTGGTGTTTGCACTCCCATCACGCTCGCCTGCACCTACACAGAGACCACGTACACCGCGGGCAGCACCGCCTCCACCGGCTGCACCTACTCCACCGGTTTTACCTACGCCATTCACAGCCTCCGGGATCGATATGATTCCCACTCCAGGGTTTGAGACACATATGCATCGAGGCGCTTCTAGTTCAGCTGGTGTGGGTGCATCATCACCTGGTCATCAGACTATGGAGCAGGAGCAGGAGTATAGTCCAGGGAATACACCCTCACCTTCAGAGACGGATGCAGAGGAGGAGGAGGAGGAGGTTGAGGTCATGGTCGATGGTCGACCTTTCATCAGGCCATCGGGTAAAGGATAAGAATTAATAAAATAAATTTATTCAATTTTAATTATATGTTTTTACTTGATATTGATTCGCAAGCTTTTACTGTTAAGGTTACTTCCTTCGAAGGTAGCTTCGAAGAACATCACAGCTGTTATTAAGTCGATGTTCCATTATCCTTGGTTCACATGGGGACAGCTCAAGGACAATGAGAAGCGGAGTTTCTTTGATGCTTATAGAGTAAGTTGCAATTTTCAATTTACTTAATATGTTTTGGCTTATTATTTCATATAAATTATTAATATAATAAATTACTATTTATGTATTTCTAATGCAGACAAAAGTTGCTTGGAGAGCCGAGCATGAAGCATTGGTCAAGAGGAACTTTCATATGAAGGCCTCCCATCGCCTATCCTATATGCTCAGGGACGCTCGCTTGAGGGGCGAGCGACCCTCATGGATGGGAGATGCAGTCTGGGATGCCCTATGCCGCCACTGGGCTACTGCTGATTTCCAGAAAAAATCAGCCCAAGCAAAGAAAAAATAGGGCATCAGAGAAGGGTGGGAGCCTGCACACAGGAGGTTCCATCCGCCAGGTGGAGTACTTTGAGCTTCTGGTATATTCATTCATATTTAATACATATGTTATTAGTATTGTTTACTTATAATTTATGTTTGTGTACGTACAGGTTAGGGATAGAAGGGGACCAGTGCCGATTAACGAGCTCCACCGCCACACCCATACTAGGAAGGGTATTGGTGAGTATGTAGATGAGCGCTCTAGGCACACTCAGGTAATGCCTCATTTATTAATAGTTTTAAAATGTATGGTTTTATTATATATTGCCTTCATTAATTTGTTTGATTATGCATAATAGGAGGAGTTCGAGGAGAGGATGTCTCAGGCAACAACATCTTCCTCCACCCCACTTGAGCGCGAGGAGGAGGAGCGGCTTGCACTGCGTGTTTGGGCTGAGGTTGTTGGCAGCAAGAAGAAAGGTCGTCTTTACGGTGCAGGAGACCTTTCTGGTAATTATCGGAAAGGGTCTTCGCGCTTGGATATCAGCGCCACAGCATCCACCAGAGCGAGTCGCCATGCTGATCAGAAGATTGCTGAGCTGAGGCGGAGACTAGTTGAGTCCGAGTGTCGTGCCGAGGAGCGTGATCGGCGTGCCGAGGAGCGTAAGTGGCGGATGGAGAAGATGCTACTGACCATACAACAAATGCACCAATAGCCCCCCCGACAGCAGCCTCCCATCCAGATCAGCCGACCAGTTGCACCAGGGCCGATGATGATGAGGACTCTTTCGATGATCTTATCCAATCAACTCATCATTATGATAGTGATTATTAGATTTTCATTTTAGCTTTTTTATTTATGTTTCTATGCATTGTAAAAACATATGTTATTTATTATTTGGATATAATTATAAATTTTTTATTGTTATTTTTAATTTTATTTTGCACTATTTATTTAATTAATATTTGTAAATAATTAATAACAAAGAAAAGTATTTAATAAATATAAAATACAATTAAATAATAATTAATTAATCAATTAAAGTATAAATTAAAAAATAATTTATATACACTGACGGTTTGGCCGTCGGTAATGACCATCAACACTTTACCGACAGCTAGACCATCGGTAATAATTACCGACAAGCCTTTTTCCAACAGATACTTGGCCGTTGGAAATTTACTGGTACCGACGATTTTTGGTGATTAGCCGTCGGTAATGAGCTGTTTTTTTGTAGTGTGTCTCAGATAGGGTTTCCATCGAGATCTGTTGTCACGACTACCGTAGCCTCTGTGGGACCTAGTCGGTCCAGAACTCTGTGCTCACTTATCCTTGCTAGGTGCAACACCATTTCCCGAGTTACATTCTCGAACGTTTATAAGGCCGAAAATATTTATTAATGCGGAAAATACGATTTTTTTTTTATTTTCATAAAGATGTAATGAGATTAGTAAAGGTAAATAAATAATACTAATAAAGAACTTAGGTTCTAGGACATAGTGTATTATAAATACAGAAGCAGGAAACAGAAAACTGAAAACAGAAACAAAAATGATACTATATACAGACAAAGGTCTAATGTATAACTGACATAAGGAATAATAAGTACTAGGAGTCGTAGCTCCCAAAAGATACTACAGATACCGACACAGTCTGGCCAAGACAAAATAAAACAGCAAAAGGAGTCCACCTCCGGACTCAAAGGAACTGCGGAACCGAACCGTCGTTGTGTCCATCTGTTCAAGCAGCAACAGCAAGTACCAGCAGAAAATATACAGATATGGGTGAGATTCCCATTCATCAACACAACAAAACAGTAGTAGTAAAAACGGGACGACTCACCAGGTAACATCGTACCCAACATGCTTAGAAGAATTCTCAATATAAATCATGTTAAACAGTTAACAACATAATATCATGTTAAACCGTTAACAGCATCACATAAGGCATTCTTAAAACAGAACAATGATGTATAACAATAAATGAAATCATCAACAACCAAACAATGCAGTGAAATGTACATGACTCAATGTCATATGCCACAAGGGTAAAACTCTGACCCCTACTCCATGGAGCTAACAAAAGTGTCAGAGAGAGTGAATGGGAGGACATGTTCCGGTTTCTGCCAGCCATGAGCAAGATGCTACAACATTCGTAACGTGCACGTATCTGGCTTTACTGTAACATTCTCGACCAAACATGAAAAGTACAGCATCTAGTAAAGGATATGTGCACGGATTTGTCACGACACAGAAGAATCACCAACTAGTCACATGTTAGCCATTCCAACCCTAATACCTCCAAAAAGACCATTGAAGATCGTCACCGTAAGATTCGTACCCGCATCAAGGTGTAAGCTCGACTCCTAGGCTCAAGGCCTTACAACTATGCACATGAAATGGCAATGCTTACACAAAGTAGATACGATAAAGCAATGTCTATCCATTGGATAAACCTCAAGGTTCACTAAGGTTCTATTTCTTAGGAACTACACACGTCTTTGTTTTATAAAACATCTATCCATCAGATAAAACATTTATCCATTGGATAAACATCTCATGATTCCTTTGGAATGATCCAGACCGTTTTCCGAATCTCCGACTGTCCCAACAAACCAACATGAGTCTTTTCAGCGTGTTTTGTCCTCACTATAAAGTTCTTATATTCTAAGTCACCCATCCCATAATTACTCTAAGTCAAGCACGCTTAACTATAAAGTTCTTATATTCTAAGCTCCCGAAAAGAAGACAAATCTTGTTGTTATGGGTAGTACCAATCAATTCTTATATGCCTTCCCTCAGTTATACAGTCCCATACCTGTATAGCCTCAGAATTCCTTCCACTGTAAAGTCCCATAACTGCACAATCTTAGGATCTCTCTCTCATTCCGGTTATCACAAGACTGAAACAATTTGAACCATTGACCTAGATCAGAATCACCGATCCGTCATCGAACTACTGTTTCAAAACCCAAAACGTTTTATGTTTGTGTTTATGTCTTTATGAATTATGTCTCAAGTCCTAAGTATTATGAATACGGATTGAGAATCCTCTTAGATAAGTCTTTACTCCTTTCTAAGATATTACTCCTTGATTTTTGATTAAGGAAATAAGTGTTGATTCACTTAAGTCTTATGAAATCATTGATGTACTAGGTCAACAATGGTATAGCACATGGTCTTGTTCCACCACATACCATACTTAATTAACCCTTGTTTTCAACTCTAAGTTAATTACTTAACTTAGGTTTTTCATGCATAAAACTTTATGATTGAATTAGAAAACTCCTTTTGTCAACCGAACAACTTTTCAATTAAAAACTCATTTGTTTTGAAACAACATTTGAACCACTTACTTTATTTCTAGAATTTTCTGAAACATAAAATTCGTTTAGCGGGAGTACCTTCGCTTAGCAAAATTGAGGCAGTGATACCTCCTTTGAAACTCCTCTGTATCACTTGGCAAAACATAATTCGCTTAGCGAAACTTCATTGTACTCGCTTAGCGAAGCTTAATTCGCTTAGCGAAATTGAGGCAGTGATACCTCACTTGGAATTTCTCTGTTTTTTCTTAGCGAAATTTAATTTGCTTAGCGAAATTTGCCTTTAAGCAAAATATGAACCTTATTCTAAAATAAAGGTAAAGTCTTTATGAAACCTATGCTAACTTTCATTAAATTTCTCTTTTTAAATCACTTAGTTACTTAGATGACTAAGATAAAAAGGCATGTTTCACTTTGGTGAAAACACTTAAAGATTGAAACTTTATTTGATCTTTGGATCAAATCACTTATGGTTTTTCTCAAAGCATAAGTCATTAAAACACTTTTCTTACTTCCAAAATTTATTTTGTTCAAGAACATAACATGTTCCTATGTTTCTTCTTACTAAGGCCACAAGCCTACTCCAATGAAAAGTGGAGACTTTGCTTCCTCAACTAAGCAAATTGTAGCTTAAAAATGATCACACCATTATTACCAAACAACAACCTCACATCATTGTATCATAATCAAGCTTAAAAGTCTATACTTGATCTAGTGATCAAAGTAGGTTTTTCAACATACATGAAAATGTTTTCTCAACTAATCAACATCATCATAAAGCATGATAAAGCATATAAAGCATAAACTACAATTATTACACTTTGTTCTCCAAGAGAACCAAATTGGATGGTGAACCCAAACCAAAGGGTTTCACCCACACATAAAGTAAACAACCATTCTCACCACCACTATTTTGGTGTGATGAGGTTCACCCCCCATACCTGTTGATGAGCAGATATCCGGATCAAAGTCGGTTGATCGGTTTGTGAACCTCCCGATACTCGTCACCAACTACAAACAACACAACAATCAAACATTAAACAACAATCAAAAGAAAACTCAACAATTTCTAACTAAAGAGGTTTCGGCCACCCTAAGGGAAAAGGGTTAAAAATTGATTTTGGTTTTCCATTTCATGGATTCAAAGGCAATAGGAAAGCTAAGGATGGAATCAAGTGTTAGAATTCAAAAATTGATGAAAAACACTATTCATCATCACTATGTAGGGTTCGGCTATATCGGGGATTTAGGGCTATGATGAGAATTGAATCATAAGCACTTGGGTTTAGGTAGAGAATGATAAAGTGAGTTCAAAGAAATTGGTTTCCCATTAAAAGGATTTTTCTACAATTTCCTATGGATTTTCAAATTTTGGATCTAAGAATGGATTTTCATGAAAATGGATTTTGATCATGAGATTGAGAGAGATTTAAGAACCTAGGAGATCATAGAAGTGATCTAACCTAAGAATGGAGGAAGATTGCTCAAGGAATCAAGGTTTTCTATCAAGGTTTCATGGATTTCTCAAGAACAACAATGGAGTTTCTCAAGGTTGAAGATAAGTGTGTGAGGAGGGCTGAATGGTACATGAAAATGGGTCCGGAGGGAGGAGTTCAGCCTTAAAACAAGTCACTTAAGGGCAAAAAGGTCATTTGTTTCCAGGGTAAAATGGTAAAAGTGCAAAAGACTAAGGTTAGGGGCATTTTGATAATTTCGCGTCCATATTTTTTCTGACCGTCATGACGACTCTGGCATACTCTCTCAAGTGTCCTGGGATGATGTGGTATTAAGCTTATCCGTCGTTGGGTCTCGTTGAATCCCTTTACGACTCCAAACGCCTCTTAGTTCGATTATACGACCGAACATAATATATTATTATTATTTTTCGGACGTCGGGACGGACTTTAATAAAGATGTAGAGAATAAAATCCCGAGACTTACTGTCTCGTTCACGAGTCCAAATTAGGTCTCGATAGTAGAAAAAGGCTACTATCCGTGAAAGACGCAGACCGGGCTCCGTTTGAGCTTTCGCCGGAAACTTAACCATGGCTTCCTATGGATGTGTAGAACATTCCTATCTTCTCATAATATTTTATTTCACTCTCTAGACCCTCCAATAAAATACAAACGTTAAAATACTGAAGAAATATAAAACGCGAAAATCGGGGCGTTACGCTAGGCTCCAAGCTCTCAATCAGGCGAAACTTCTCCATCAACTTGAGAAACACAGAAATCTCAAGAGGAACCATAGCCCTTTTCAACTCGTGCCTGAAACCCCCTTCGAACTTCCTACATTTCCATTCTTCTCTTGGGTTGTCCAAAAAGTAGTTCGAGAACTTTGCCAAATTCTCAAACTTGGCTCCGTACTCAGCTACAGACATTCGTCCTTGTTTCAGCTAGAGGAACTCCATCTCCTTCTCGTGCCTCGCACTTGCAGGAAAATACTTTTCCAGAAACTTCCCCTTGAAAGCATTCCAGTCGATAACCTGTTGATCATGCATCAGCACCTGATGAGCTCCTTCCCACCAGTATTCAGCATCTTCCACCAGCATATAAGTTACATAGACAACCTTGTCGTTCTCAGTACACCTCAAAGCTCCAAAGATCTTATCCAAAATCTGAATCCAACGCTCAGCTTTTCAGGATCGAACTCACCATTGAACTGAGGTGGGATCCTACGGAGGAATTCATCCAGTCCTCTAACCCCAGCAGCTCTTTCATCATGTTGAACCATCATAGCAGCCATCTCCCATATGGCATTCACAGCAGCATTCAGATTTTCAGCAGCCATTGCTACCTACATAACCTGAATTGTCAAGCTCAAGGGCTACAACACAAGCAAAGCAAACAACATTATCTTCTTTAATGAGATAACAATAGCGAAACACACAGAGAACACACAGCACAAACAAGACAGACCAAAACCACAAACCCGAAAGACTCGGCCAGCTCTGATACCAAATAATGTAACACCCTTTCCCGAGTGTCACATTCCCGAACGATTATAAGGCAGAAAAAATAATATTAATGCGGAAAGTACAGGTTTTCTTTTTTTTTTTTTTTTTCCTTTTCATAATGACGATGAAATGAGATTTGTTATATGAGTACTAATAATTAAACTTAGGTTTACCATGTATTTCTAAAGGTCAAACAGAAATAAAGTGCAGAAATATAAACAATATTGAATACAGACATAGGTCCAAGCCTAACTATAAAATAGGTACATAAATAGGTACTAGGAGACGCAGCCCCTCAAAAGGTACAACTGACGACTGGACACAGCCTGGCGAAAACAAAACAACATAAGGAGTCCCCCTCCTGACTTAAGGTAGACGTTGAGCTAAGTCGTCGTCACGCCCATCTTCTCAACTAGAAACAACAACACCAGTAGAGAACAGATACAGATATGGGTGAGATTCTCAATCATCAACACAGCAAACCAGTAGAAGTAAAAACGGGACGACACACTAGGTAACAACATACCCATTATGTATACTAAACATCTCAATATATATCATTTAATCAATTAATAGCATGAAACATCTCCAAAAATAGGATAACGATGCATATCAAGTAAATGTACTCATCAACAGCCATGCAATGCTATGCGAGATACATGATTCAATGCCATATGCCACAAAAGGTAAAATTCTGACCCCTACTACATGGAGCTAACAAAACATCGGAGAGAGTGAATGGGAGGACATGTTACGTGTATGCCAGCCTTGGACAGGATGCTACAACATTCGTAACGTGCACGTATCTGGCTTTTCCGGAAGCACTCTACACCAAACATGAAAAGTATGGCATCTAGCCGAGGATATCAGTGTATTGCTCGGATTAGCCATGACACAGAAGAGCTACCAATTGGTCACATGTCAGCCTTTCCAACCCTGATACCTCCAAGACTATTTAAGATTGTCACCGTAAGATTCGCACCCCCATCAAGGAATAAGCTCAACTCCTAGGCTCAAGGCCTTACAAACTCATGCAATGAAATGCCAACGCTTACACAAAGCAGATGCGATAAAGCAATGTCTATCCACCGGATAAACCTCAAGGCTCACTAAGGTTCTCTTCCTTAAGAACTATATACGTGTTGGCATTATAAAACTTTTATCCATCAGATAAATCTCGTAATCCCTCCAAGATCAAGTCATCACAAGACTGAAACAATTGAACGACTTTCTTGAATCCGAATCACCAGTTCATCAGTGAACTACTGTTTCAAACCCAAAACGTTTTATGTTTGTGTTTGTGTCTTATGAATTACATCTCAAATCCTAATTGTTATGAAGAAGGATTGAGAATCCTCATAGATAATTCTTTGATCCCTTCTAAGGTATTAATTCCTTGAGTTCCGAGTAATGAAATAAGTATTGATTCACTTAAGTCTTATGAAATCATTGATGAACTAAGTCGTCAATGGTATTGTAACGCCCCGATTTTCACGTTTTCTAATTCTTTAGTATTTTAATGTCTTTATTTTATTCGAGGTCTTAGGAATAGAAATAAAATATTCCGAGACCATAGTCATGCTTGACGATATCGTAGGAAGCTACGATTAAGTTTTGAGTCGAAAACTCAAACGGAGTCCGGTCTGCGTTTTTACACTGACAGTATGATTTTACTGCTCAGAAGACCTCAGATGGACCCGTGAACGAGACAGTAAGTCTTAGAATTCGATTATCTACGTTTTGGTTAAATTTCGTAAAAATTTCAGAAAAACACTTCCTGACCTTCGTTCGAGCGGAATCCTCAATCGGGTGACGAACGGAGCCACATATGGATTTACCGGGACTCGCCAACAAATAATCTTGATATCACATCATCCCAGGACACTTGGGAGAGTATGCCAGAGTCGTCATGATGTTCGGAAATATCTGGACGCAAAATGATCAAAATGCCCCTAACCATAGTCTTTTACACTTTTACCATTATACCCTTTTGGCAAATGACCTTTTTACTCTTAAGTGAACTTTTAAGAGGCTGAACTCAGCCCCTCACTTCATCATTTTCGCACAGCCCCTCATCCTTAGAAGCTCCATAGTTGTTCTTGAGAGAAAACTCCATTTTCACCTAGAAAAGCTTGAGTTTTTGTTGGATTCACTTGATTCCTTGAGCAATCCTTCTACATTTCAAGGTAAGATCACTTCTATGATCTCTTAGATTCTTGAATCTTTCTTTATTTCAAGATCAATCTTCATTTTCATGAAAATAATTTCTTAGATCCAAAACTTTGAAAATCCATAGGAAATTGTAGAAAAATCCTTTTGAGGTAAGACCAAGTTCTTTGAACTCACATCATCAATCTCTACCTAAACCTAAGAGCTTATGATTCAACTCTCATCATAGCTCAAAAAGCATTTTTGGCCGAACCCTTTTGGATGATGATGAATAGTGTTTTCATCAATTTTTGATTTTTAACACTTGATTTCATCCTTAGCTTTCCTAATGCCTTTGAATCCATGAAATGGAAAACCAAAACCAATTCCTAACTTTTTTAACCTAGGGTGGCCGAAATCCTCTTTGTTAGGATAGTTGAGATTGGTTTTGATTGTTGTTTAATGTTGGTTGTTGTGTTGTTGTAGTTGTTGACGATTATCAGGAGGTTCACAAACCGATCAACCGACTTTGATCCGGGAATCTGCTCATCAACAGGTATGGGGAGAAGAACCTCATCACACCAAGATGGTGGTAGTGAGAATGGTTGTTTAATTTTATGTGTGGGTGAAACCCTTTAGTTTGGGTTCACTTTTATATGTTAAGTTTTGTTATTGGAGAACAAGATTGTCATGATGAGTTTATGCTTGAGTATGTTGTAGTGTGCTTTAGCATATGTTGATGAAGATATGATTGAATGAAAATCATTTCCATGTATGTTGAAAAACCTACTTTGATCACTAGATCAAGTATGGACTTCTATTGTTTGGTTATGAGACCATGATGTGTGATGGATATGTTTGATTATGATGTAGTAATGTGTATTGTGGTTTACCATAATTGTGTGAGCTTTTGAGCTACATTTACCTTGTTGGTGAAGTAAAGTCTCCATTTTGCATTGGAGTAGGCTTGTGGCCTTAGTAAGAGGAAAATATAAGAACATATGTCTTTCTTGTTTTGGCAAAGTTTTGATGCAACAAAACATGATTTCATAACCTAGGATTTCAAAGAGAAACAAAAGTGATTTTTGATCCAAAGATCAAATGAAGTTTTAACCTTTGAAGTATCATCAAAGTGGGAAAATGTCTTTTCTTTAGCCATAGGTCTTTTAATCAAACTAAGTTTTTCAAAAGAAGAAATAATGAAGGAGTTAGGGAAAAGGAGAAACAGGGCACTCGCCCAGCGAACCCCGTCTCGCCTCGCGAGACAGAGGGAAGATAAGGCATTCGCCAGGCTAACATTGCCTCGCCTCGCGAGACAGTGGACTAGCCCGAGCAACAAAGATGGAATTTCTCGGCCTCGCATCGCGAAGTCGTCTTGCCTCGCGAACCGCCTAAGCACCAAAGATGCAACTTCTCGGCCTCACGTAGCGAAGCAGTTCTCGCCCCGCGAACCGCCTAAATAGTGAAGATGCAGCTTCTCTGCCTCGCGTCGCGATATAATCCTCGCCTCGCGGAGCAGAAAGACTGTCTGAATAGAAAAGATCACTTCTCTGCCTCGCGTCGCGATACAATCCTCGCCTCGCGAAGCAGAAGGACTTTCCAAGCAGTAAAGATAACTTCTCAGCCTTGCGTCGCGACATAGATCTTCGCCTCGCGAGAAATGGTTTGTTTATAAAGAGTGTTTTTCAACTCAAACTGTAAAGTTTTACGCTTAAAAACCTAAGTTAAGTAATTGACTTAGGGTTGAAGACAAGGGATAATTAAGTGTAATATGTGGTGAAACAAGACCATATACTATACCATTGATGACTTAGAACATCAATGACTTCATAAGACATAAACACAAACAGGAAACGTTTTGGGTTTTGAAACAGTAGTTCGATGACGGACCGGTGATTCGGACCCCGATCAGTCGTTCAATTGTTTCAGTCTTGTGATGACTCGATCCCGGAGGGATCACGAGATTTATCCGGTGGATAAAGGTTTTGTTTTCAAAAGACACGTATAGTTCCTAAGGAAGAGAACCTTAGTAGACTTCGAGGTTTATCCGGGGGATAGACATTGCTTGATCGCATCTGCTTTGTGTAAGCATTGGCATTTCATGTGCATAGTTGTAAGGCCTTGAGCCTAGGAGTTGAGCTTACACCTTGATGCGGGTGCGAATCTTACGGTGACGATCTTCAATGGTCTTTTTGGAGGTATCAGGGTTGGAAGGGCTGACATGTGACCAGTTGGTGATTCTTCTGTCCCGTGGCGAATCCGTGCAATACACTGATATCCTCTACTAGATGCCGTACTTTTCATGTTTGGTCGAGAGTGTTTCCGTAAAAGCCAGAAATGTGCACGTTACGAATGTTGTAGCATCTTGCCCAAGGTTGGCGCGCACGGAACATGTCCTCCCATTCACTCTCTCCGAATGTTTTGTTAGCTCCATGGAGTAGGGGTCAGAGTAGTACCCAGTGACATTGACATTGAGTCATATACATTGCATTGCATTGCATGGCTATTGATGTTTACATTTTCTGTTATACATCGTTGTACTGTTTAAGAATACCTTATTTTATGTTGTTAACTGCTTAACATGATATTATGCTGTCAACTGCTTAATATGTTTGACATTGAGAATTCTTGTAAGCATGTTGGGTATGCTGTTACCCGGTGAGTCGTCCCGTTTTTACTATTGCTGTTTTGCTGTGTTGATGAACGGGAATCTCACCCATATCTGTATGTTTTCTGTTGGTACTTGCTGTTGCTGTTTGAACAGATGGACGTGACGATGGTTCGGTCCAGTAGTTCCTTTGAGCCGGAGGAGGACTCTTTTTGTTGTTTAGTTTTGTTGTCGGCCAGACTATGTTAGTTTTTGTAGTACCTTTTGGGAGCTACGACTCCTAGTACTTATTGTATTAGTTATACATTAGACTTATGTCTGTATATAATATTATTCCTTTTTTCTGTTTATGTCCCTGTATTTATTATGCATATTGTTCTAGTAATGTATGGCGAACCTAAGTTCGTTATTAATATTATTTACCTTTGCTAAATCCCATTGCATCTTGTGAAAAGAAAAAAAAGAAAACCGTATTTTCCGCATTAAGAAATATTTTCGGCCTTATAAACGTTCGGGAATGTGACACTCGGGAAAGGGTGTTACATTATTTGGTATCAGAGCTGGCCGAGTCTTTTTGGGGTTGTAGGTTATGGTCTGTCTTGTTTGCGTTGTGTTCTCTGTGTGTTTCTCTGTTGTTTGCTTTAGTTGTGGTTCTTGAGTTTGACAGTTCTGGTTTTGAAGGTAGCAATGGCTGCTCAAAACCTGACTGCCGCTGTGAACGCCATACGGGACATGGCTGCTGCTATGGTTCAACGTGACGAAAGAGCTGCTGGAGGTAGAGGACTGGACAAATTTCTTCGTCGGAATCCACCTCAATTCAAAGGTGAATTCAATCCTGAGTTAGCTGAACGTTGGATCCAAATACTAGAGAAAATCTTTGGAGCGATGAGATGTACTGAGAATGACAAGGTTGTCTATGCAACCTATATGCTGGTGGAGGATGCTGAATACTGGTGGGAAGGAGCCCGTCAGATGCTGATTCACGATCAACAAGTTGTGGATTGGAACGCTTTTAGGGGAAAATTCCTGGAGAAGTATTTTCCTGCGAGCGCAAGACACGAGAAAGAGATGGAGTTCCTCCAGCTGAGACAAGGGGGAATGACCGTAGCTGAATACGGGGCCAAGTTTGAAAGTCTAGCAAAGTTTTCAAATTACTTTCTAGACAACCCAAGAGAGGAGTGGAAGTGCAGAAAATTCGAAGGAGGTCTAAGGATCGACTTGAAGAGAGCTGTAGTTCCATTGGAAATTTCTGTTTTTCCGAGGCTAATGGAAAAGTGTCGTCTGATCGAGAGTTTGGAGCCCAAGGACATGCGGGTACTGAGTTCTGGACCGAGCAAGTTTCAGAGAGGAAGCGGTGGTCGAGACAACAAATCTCGATGGAAGCCCTATGCAAAGCAATAAGATCGACAACAACGTTCTATTGGAGGAAGCAGTGGGAGTTTCAGTCAGTCTGGAAACGCCCCAACCAAGTGCATGAAGTGTGGGAAGAGCAATCACATCACCAGAGATTGTTCGATCAAAGGGATTATCTGCTTCAAGTGTGGGAAGCCGGGACACATCTCACGTGAATGCATGCAACCAAAATTGGAACATTCTGTCAACAATGTCCAAGCTGCAAGGCCTAAGATGAAGGGCAGAGTCTACACTATGGGAGGTGCTGAAGCTTCTCAAAATGAAGACTTGATCCAAGGTCAGTGTGTCATGGGAGGTAAAACCTTAACTGTACTGTTTGATTCAGGCGCAACGCATTCCTTTATTGCCTATGACTGTGTGAATCTGTTGGGATTACCTGTGTCTTCTTTACCTTTTGATTTGGTAATTTCTACGCCTACTGCAAAGCCTGTTATAACTGCTAAAGTTTGTTTGAACTGTTCTATTTCTGTTAAAGGTAGAACATTTTTGATTGATTTGATCTGTTTGCCTCTTTCGCAAATGGATGTAATCTTAGGAATGGATTGGTTATCTTCTAATCATATCCTGTTAGACTGTGCAAATAAAACCTTAGTTTTCCCTAGTTGTGAGAATTCTGGATTTTTGATTGCCAACCAAGTAAATGCTTCTTTGAGAGAAGGAGCTCAAGGATACATGTTACTATCTTCTTTGGAGGTCAAGAGCGAGCTAGTCTTAGAGCGCATACCTGTCGTGAATGAGTTTCCGGAAGTCTTTCCTGAAGACGTACCAGGTTTGCCGCCAGTTCGGGACATCGAGTTTGCGATCGATCTTGTGCCAGGAACAGGACCAGTGTCTATGGCACCGTATCTTATGGCACCTGCTGAGTTGGAAACCTTGAAGGAACAGTTGGTAGACTTATTGGGGAAGCAGTTTGTTAGACCCAGTGTGTCGCCGTGGGGAGCACCTGTGCTGTTGGTGAAAAAGAAAGATGGAACATCTCGTTTATGTGTGGATTATCGCCAATTGAATAAAGTTACTATTAAGAACAAGTATCCACTTCCAAGGATAGATGACTTGATGGATCAGTTGAGGGGAGCGGCAGTTTTCTCCAAGATTGATTTGCGATCGGGTTATCACCCGATTTGTGTGAAGGCAGAAGATGTACCGAATACAGCGTTTCGAACACACTGTGGGCACTATGAGTATCTTGTGATGCCGTTTGGTGTGATGAATGCTCCAGCTATATTCATGGACTATATGAATAGGATCTTTTGTCCATACCTAGATCAGTTTGTCGTTGTCTTCATAGATGACAGACTTATCTATTCGCAAGACCAGGAAGAACATGCTGAACATCTTAGTGTGGTTTTTCAAGTTCTGAAAGAGAAACAGCTGTATGCAAAACTGTCCAAGTGTGAGTTTTGGCTGGACGAAGTGCATTTTTTGGGTTATGTAATATCAAAGGAAGGAATTGCTGTAGATCCGTCGAAAGTCGAAGCAGTTCTTGAGTGGGAAAAACCAACCACAGTGACTGAGATACGCAGTTTTGTGGGTTTGGCTGGGTATTATCGGAGGTTCATTGAGGGATTCTCTAAGATTGTAGGACCTCTTACCCAATTGACGAGGAAGGACAAAGCGTTTGAATGGACTGAAGCCTGTGAGCAGAGTTTTCAGGAGTTGAAGAAGAGGCTGACTACATCACCAGTGTTGATATTGCCAGATCCAAGCGAATCTTTTGAAGTGTACTGTGATGCTTCATACCAAGGATTAGGCTGTGTTCTGATGCAGAATCGGAAGGTAGTAGCGTATGCCTCGAGATAGTTGAAAGTGCACAAGAAGAACTACCCAACTCATGATCTGGAGTTAGCAGCGGTAGTCTTTGCGTTGAAGATTTGGAGGCACTACTTGTATGGTTCGACGTTCAATGTTTTCAGTGATCATAAGAGCTTGAAGTATCTGTTCGATCAGAAGGAGCTCAATATGAGGCAAAGACGGTGGCTGGAATTTTTGAAAGACTATGACTTCCAGTTGCAGTATCATCCGGGAAAAGCTAATGTGGTAGCGGATGCCCTGAGTAGAAAAGTGTTACATGTGTCTGCCATGATGGTTAAGGAACACGAGCTGTTGGAACAGTTCAGGGATATGCATCTGTCCGTCGTTAGTATGCCAGGAAGGCTATGTGTAGGTATGGTTACGGTATCTTGTGATCTGATGGATCAGATTCGGGAGAAACAAGTATACGACCAGTATCTGGAGAAAGAGCGAAGGAATCTAAAGAAAGGGATGACGTCGGAATACAAAGAAGGAACAGATGGAATCCTAAGACGAGGAGAATGGGTTTGTGTGCCAAACAACCCAGAGATAAGGAGGTTAATTCTGGACGAAGCTCATAGAAGCAAGTTGAGTATGCATCCAGGGTCAACCAAGATGTACCAAGACCTGAAGCGATTGTTTTGGTGGCAAGGCATGAAAAGAGACGTAGCCGATTATGTGGCATCTTGCTTAGTGTGTCAGAAAGCAAAGGTTGAACATCAGAGGCCAGCTGGAATGTTACTTCCGTTGGATATCCCAGAGTGGAAATGGGACGGCATAGCAATGGATTTCGTGACGTGTTTGCCAAGGACACCTAAAGGATACGATTCCATTTGGGTTATAATTGATAGGCTTACGAAATCAGCTCATTTTCTACCGATTAATCTCAAGTATTCTATGGAAAAGCTTACTCAGATTTATATCAGTGAGATTGTGAGACTGCATGGAGTGCCTTCAAGTATCATATCGGACAGAGACCCGCGATTTACTTCGCGTTTTTGGCAAAGTTTACATGAAGCTTTAGGAACGAAGTTACGATTAAGTTCGGCTTACCATCCTCAAACTGATGGACAATCGGAAAGGACGATTCAGTTGTTAGAAGATCTGTTGAGGGCGTATGTGTTGGAACATGCCGGAAGTTGGGAGAATTTCCTACCGTTGATAGAGTTCACCTACAACAACAGTTATCATTCGAGTATAGGGATGGCACCCTACGAAGCTTTATATGGACGACGTTGCAGAACACCTTTGTGTTGGTACCAAGATGGAGAAAGTGCTTCATTAGGACCTGAACTAGTGCAACAAACAACTGAGAAGGTAAAACTGATTCAAGAAAAGATGAGGATAACTCAGAGCCGACAGAAGAGTTATGCGGATAAAAGACGTAGGCCACTTGAGTTCAAGGAAGGGGATCATGTGTTTTTGAGAGTCACTCCGATGACTGGGGTGGGCAGGGTCCTGAAGTCCAGAAAACTCACTCCAAAATTCATTGGACCTTACCAAATTCTTCGTCGGATAGGTCCAGTAGCTTACCAAATAGCTTTACTGTCTTTTCTATCCAACCTTCATAATGTTTTTCATGTTTCGCAATTGCGAAAGTATATTCCTGATCCCAGTCACGTCATAGAGTCTGATTCAGTACAGCTAAAGGATAACCTAACCTATGAGACATTGCCGGTTAAGATCGAGGACAGGAGGATAAAGAAACTGCGAGGGAAGGAGATAGCGTTGGTCAAAGTTATCTGTAACGAGACTACAAGTGATGCTACCTGGGAAAGAGAAGAGGACATGCAACAACAGTATCCGAGTTTGTTTTAAGAGGTACGTATAATTTCGAGGACGAAAATCTTTTAAGAGGGATAGGAATGTAACGCCCCGATTTTCACGTTTTCTAATTCTTTAGTATTTTAATGTCTTTATTTTATTCGAGGTCTTAGGAATAGAAATAAAATATTCCGAGACCATAGTCATGCTCGACGATATCGTAGGAAGCTACGATTAAGTTTTGAGTCGAAAACTCAAACGGAGTCCGGTCTGCGTTTTTACACTGACAGTATGATTTTACTGCTCAGAAGACCTCAGATGGACCCGTGAACGAGACAGTAAGTCTTAGAATTCGATTATCTACGTTTTGGTTAAATTTCGTAAAAATTTCAGAAAAACACTTCCTAACCTTCGTTCGAGCGGAATCCTCAATCGGGTGATGAACGGAGCCACATATGGATTTACCGGGACTCGCCAACAAATAATCTTGATATCACATCATCCCAGGACACTTGGGAGAGTATGCCAGAGTCGTCATGACGTTCGGAAATATCTGGACGCAAAATGATCAAAATGCCCCTAACCATAGTCTTTTACACTTTTACCATTATACCCTTTTGGCAAATGACCTTTTTACTCTTAAGTGAACTTTTAAGAGGCTGAACTCAGCCCCTCACTTCATCATTTTCGCACAGCCCCTCATCCTTAGAAGCTCCATAGTTGTTCTTGAGAGAAAACTCCATTTTCACCTAGAAAAGCTTGAGTTTTTGTTGGATTCACTTGATTCCTTGAGCAATCCTTCTACATTTCAAGGTAAGATCACTTCTATGATCTCTTAGCTTCTTGAATCTTTCTTTATTTCAAGATCAATCTTCATTTTCATGAAAATAATTTCTTAGATCCAAAACTTTGAAAATCCATAGGAAATTGTAGAAAAATCCTTTTGAGGTAAGACCAAGTTCTTTGAACTCACATCATCAATCTCTACCTAAACCTAAGAGCTTATGATTCAACTCTCATCATAGCTCAAAAAGCATTTTTGGCCGAACCCTTTTGGATGATGATGAATAGTGTTTTCATCAATTTTTGATTTTTAACACTTGATTTCATCCTTAGCTTTCCTAATGCCTTTGAATCCATGAAATGGAAAACCAAAACCAATTCCTAACCTTTTTAACCTAGGGTGGCCGAAATCCTCTTTGTTAGGATAGTTGAGATTGGTTTTGATTGTTGTTTAATGTTGGTTGTTGTGTTGTTGTAGTTGTTGACGATTATCAGGAGGTTCACAAACCGATCAACCGACTTTGATCCGGGAATCTGCTCATCAACAGGTATGGGGAGAAGAACCTCATCACACCAAGATGGTGGTAGTGAGAATGGTTGTTTAATTTTATGTGTGGGTGAAACCCTTTAGTTTGGGTTCACTTTTATATGTTAAGTTTTGTTATTGGAGAACAAGATTGTCATGATGAGTTTATGCTTGAGTATGTTGTAGTGTGCTTTAGCATATGTTGATGAAGATATGATTGAATGAAAATCATTTCCATGTATGTTGAAAAACCTACTTTGATCACTAGATCAAGTATGGACTTTTATTGTTTGGTTATGAGACCATGATGTGTGATGGATATGTTTGATTATGATGTAGTAATGTGTATTGTGGTTTACCATAATTGTGTGAGCTTTTGAGCTACATTTACCTTGTTGGTGAAGTAAAGTCTCCATTTTGCATTGGAGTAGGCTTGTGGCCTTAGTAAGAGGAAAATATAAGAACACATGTCTTTCTTGTTTTGGCAAAGTTTTGATGCAACAAAACATGATTTCATAACCTAGGATTTCAAAGAGAAACAAAAGTGATTTTTGATCCAAAGATCAAATGAAGTTTTAACCTTTGAAGTATCATCAAAGTGGGAAAATGTCTTTTCTTTAGCCATAGGTCTTTTAATCAAACTAAGTTTTTCAAAAGAAGAAATAATGAAGGAGTTAGGGAAAAGGAGAAACAGGGCACTCGCCTAGCGAACCCCGTCACGCCTCGCGAGACAGAGGGAAGATAAGGCATTCGCCAGGCTAACATTGCCTCGCCTCGCGAGACAGTGGACTAGCCCGAGCAACAAAGATGGAATTTCTCGGCCTCGCGTCGCGAAGTCGTCTCGCCTCGCGAACTGCCTAAGCACCAAAGATGCAACTTCTCGGCCTCGCGTAGCGAAGCAGTTCTCGCCCCGCGAACCGCCTAAATAGTGAAGATGCAGCTTCTCTGCCTCACGTCGCGATATAATCCTCGCCTCGCGGAGCAGAAAGACTGTCTGAATAGAAAAGATCACTTCTCTGCCTCGCGTCGCGATACAATCCTCGCCTCGCGAAGCAGAAGGACTTTCCAAGCAGTAAAGATAACTTCTCAGCCTCGCGTCGCGACATAGACCTTCGCCTCGCGAGAAATGGTTTGTTTATAAAGAGTGTTTTTCAACTCAAACTGTAAAGTTTTACGCTTTAAAAACCTAAGTTAAGTAATTGACTTAGAGTTGAAGACAAGGGATAATTAAGTGTAATATGTGGTGAAACAAGACCATATACTATACCATTGATGACTTAGAACATCAACGACTTCATAAGACATAAACACAAACAGGAAACGTTTTGGGTTTTGAAACAGTAGTTCGATGACGGACCGGTGATTCGGACCCCGATCAGTCGTTCAATTGTTTCAGTCTTGTGATGACTCGATCCCGGAGAGATCACGAGATTTATCCGGTGGATAAAGGTTTTGTTTTCAAAAGACACGTATAGTTCCTAAGGAAGAGAACCTTAGTAGACTTCGAGGTTTATCCGGGGGATAGACATTGATTGATCGCATCTGCTTTGTGTAAGCATTGGCATTTCATGTGCATAGTTGTAAGGCCTTGAGCCTTGGAGTTGAGCTTACACCTTGATGCGGGTGCGAATCTTACGGTGACAATCTTCAATGGTCTTTTTGGAGGTATCAGGGTTAGAAGGGCTGACATGTGACCAGTTGGTGATTCTTCTGTCCCGTGGCGAATCCGTGCAATACACTGATATCCTCTACTAGATGCCGTACTTTTCATGTTTGGTCGAGAGTGTTTCCGTAAAAGCCAGAAACGTGCACGTTACGAATGTTGTAGCATCTTGCCCAAGGCTGGCGCGCACGGAACATGTCCTCCCATTCACTCTCTCCGAATGTTTTGTTAGCTCCATGGAGTAGGGGTCAGAGTAGTACCCAGTGACATTGACATTGAGTCATATACATTGCATTGCATTGCATGGCTATTGATGTTTACATTTTCTGTTATACATCGTTGTACTGTTTAAGAATACCTTATTTTATGCGGTTAACTGCTTAATATGATATTATGCTGTCCACTGCTTAATATGTTTGACATTGAGAATTCTTGTAAGCATGTTGGGTACGCTGTTACCCGGTGAGTCGTCCCGTTTTTACTATTGCTGTTTTGCTGTGTTGATGAACGAGAATCTCACCCATATCTGTATGTTTTCTGTTGGTACTTGCTGTTGTTGTTTGAACAGATGGACGTGACGATGGCTCGGTCCAGTAGTTCCTTTGAGCCGGAGCAAGACTCTTTTTGTGGTTTAGTTTTGTTGTCGGCCAGACTATGTTAGTTTTTGTAGTATCTTTTGGGAGCTACGACTCCTAGTACTTATTGTATCAGTTATACATTTGACTTATGTCTGTATATAATATTATTCCTTTTTTCTGTTTATGTCCCTGTATTTATTATGCATATTGTTCTAGTAATGTATGGCGAACCTAAGTTCGTTATTAGTTTTATTTACCTTTGCTAAATCCCATTGCATCTTGTGAAAAGAAAAAAAAAAGAAAATCGTATTTTCCGCATTAAGAAATATTTTCGGCCTTATAAACGTTCGGGAATGTGACACTCGGGAAAGGGTGTTGCAGGTATAGTGTATGGTCTTGTTCCACAATAGGCTATACTTAATTATCTCTTTTCTTATGCTCTAAGTTAATTACTTAACTTAGGTTTTCATGCGTAAACTTTGCAATTTGAGTTGAAAACTCTCGCTTCAAGACTTTGTAAACCAAAACCTTTCCAATTGAAAACTCATTTGATTTAAAAGAACTTGGTTACTTGATTGAATTAAAGTACCTCAACTAATTTGAAAAGGTTTTTGCTCACTAACTTAGTGTAAAACCGTGATCTAAGTTAGCGTAAAAGAAATGGAACTTTCATTTAGTTTTCAAACGATGATTCAATTAATTCAAACTTGAGTACAAAGTCCTCTTTATACTTTAAGGATTGAATGTTAACTTAGTTTTAAAAAAAGAATGTGACATCCTACAAAACCTAAGGTAACTTCACATTAATTTTACTTTCATGAAATTACTTTCATTATTTTATTTTTAAAACATACTTAATTGAATAAACTATGACTAAAGTAAAACACATTTTCACCTTAGTTAAAAACACTTAAGGCCGAAACCCTAATTGATCTTTGGATCAAAATCACTTCTTGTTTGTTTTGAAATACAAGTTACTAAAACACTTATTAGCTTTCAAAATATTGAAGTTCAAGAACAAACTCATGTTCTTCCTCTTTTTACTAACCATGGCCGAACACCATCACTTAGGGGATGTGAAGATTTTGCTTCACTAACTTTTCAAGTAATAGCTCAAAATGATCACAATTTTATGATGAACAATAATCATACATCATTCAACCATAAACAAGCATAAAAATCCTTACTTGATCTAGAGATCAAAGTATGGTTTTAAACATACATGGAAACATTTTTCCATCCAAGCATACATCATCATACACATATACTAAGCATAGAAACATTATTACAAACATGTTCTCAAAGAGAACTTCACCAAGAAAGTAGTGAACCAAAGCTAGGGTTTCACCCAAACAAAACATAAACAACCATTTTTATCCTCCACCGATTTTGGTGTGATGAGGTTCACTCCCACATACCTTTAATGAAGAGGTTTAAGTGAAAGAAAACTCCAAGCCCTCAAAACAAAGAGAAGGCCGAACCTAGAGGAGAGAAAAATGTGAGATCTTGAACTTGTTTTCATGAAAAGAAGAACTGGAAGATGATTACTCAAGTTAATAAGTAAGGAAATGAAAAGGAAAAAGGATCTAGAAGCTTACCCACACAAGACCAACTCATAGGTTTTGGATGGTGTTCTTGAGGTTGAAGAACAACTTCTCCAAATCAAGAAACTTCCTTCACCAAAGTTGATCCTTAGATCAAGACAAGGTGAAGTATGGTTTTAGAATAGAAAAAGGAAATTTGTTTGGTGTTTTAGAGTGAAGAACCGAATCTATGATGAAGAGAGAGAAGAGAGGATTTTTCAAAAACTTAAGAAATTGTGTGTTTGATCTTTTGGCTGTGTAGAATGAAAATGGATAGGTGTTATTGGTGTGTTACGAGTGAATGGCCTTTAGGCTTCATGACCAAATTATTGGTTAGTGTGTGATGGGAATTAGTGTAAGGAAATGAAGGGCCAAGATGTGAAGAAGTACATAGGTGTTGACACCATATTCAAAGTTGTAGTGATTAACCAAAAGTGGGTGGTTTGGCTTTTTCCATAAAAGGAAAAGTTGACAAAGCTGTAAGTTGTCATGAAATGATAAAAGATACCTCCTCGTGAAACGTGATAAGCAGTCTCAACTTCTCCCGACTCTGGGCCAGAGTAACCTCCCTATCCCGGGCTCGATTACTCCCTGGCCCTGGCACGCTTCCCAAGGTAAAGCGGTCCCGATTAAAAGAATAATATTTTTATTGGCTCCAACTCAAAACAACATAACAGGCTCAACACAATATCTTATGATCATTAAGCTCATAATTGAAATTCAATTATGAATTTCCAATTATTAACTATTTTTACGATTATTATTAATCAGGTTGTGTTCTCAGCCAAGTTATTCACACAAACAGATAAAATACAGATACAGGGATTTTGGGATGTTACAGCTTACGAGGTCTAGCTCATAATGAGCATAAAAACAACAAAAAGAAGTTAAAGATAAAGATAACGCCATTAATGGATAATAAAAGCTACACAGGAAAATATTAAAGAAAAACATGGTTGCGTCTGTACTGTGTACTAGAGAGATGACCTAGCAGCAGCCGACTTCTTTCTATATAACACCAGAGAATGTCCCCCAAATAGGGTTTTTATAAGTACCCTCTCTCCTCACTTTTTGGGCTTTTCAGGAATATTAGAACAAAACTTACTTCCTTGGCTTATTTCACTAAGTACACAGACTATTAATCTCTCTCTCTAGCTATGGGACACGTCTTCATTAATTGATATCAACACAAAGAAGATTGCTGAGCTGGCATGTCTTTTTGTCTTGTAGTGATCCTTCTATCAGTCGCTGCAGCATTCCAGAGCAATTCTGTTCCTGCTAACTTCTATTGTCCATTTGATTTCCTGATCACACAAACATAGCTTTCCTTAGACATATGTTTTCAATAAATTCATGGGATCATTCAGTCAAAACTGGCAACACTGTCACTTGCTTATTTTCTACTAAAAACCAAAAATTCATCTGTCAAACAAACTAAAGACTTGCAACAATTAAGTAAAGAAGGACATATTAACTCTTATTTCTAAGAGTTATCAGGATGCATGTAGGACACGTGTCAAGCCAGGAAGAGGACGGAGTGGACGAGGCTCCACGCTCAAACGTTGGCATGCTCAAGCGTGACATTCCTGCACGCTTAAGCGTTCTCAGCAAGATACTCTAAGTGAAGTTTTCTCTTCACTTTCACTTAGCTTCATTTTCACCTTTCTTCAAGCTCAAGTTCAGAGGGTTAGTGAGATAAGCTCGGATTTTAGAGAGATAAAACTTGTTTCGGAGGCGATCGGAGTGTCGGAATGCGATTCTAACTGCATGGTTGTGATCGTGACGAAGTTTTCTACGACTTCGCCCGATTGATTTCTCAATTCGCCTAAGGTAAACTCGAATCCCTAACACGTGTTCTTCGAGTTTCTACCTTTTTCCTTTGATCTTTGAGTTGCCCTAGGGCTAACACTATTGTATACGTGTTGTGCTCGTGATTAGGGCGAAGTTCGTGCTCGTGATCTTGCGAGGTTTGGAGCTTGAGGCCGCAGCTACTTGAGGGGTTTGGAGCTGTTTTTGGTTCAACAGTTGCGTGTGAAAGGTTGCTATAACATCTCGACTTTTATGTAACTCTAATCGAGTTGGTTAATCTCGATTAGGGCTTTAATTGATTGTATGAATTGTTTGGTGTTAGTTTAAGACCTAGTTGGAAGCTTAGGAATAGGCTTGAATCCTGTTGGAAGTGCCTAAGGTGTAACACGAGAAACTGGGGAAGTCAGGAGTTTGGAAGGCTCTTCCCAGCTGAGTAGCACGCTTAAGTGTGGGAAGAGTGCATGGTCAAGCGTGCCAACATTTAAGCGTTGGCATGTTGCATGCTCAAGAGTGCTGAGTGCGTACGCCAGTTGTCCTGAGTTTTGATGCGTGTAGGATACATGTCAAGTCAGGGAGAGGACAGAGTCGACGAGGCTCCATGCTTAAGCTTGGAAGAGCACCACGCTCAAGCGTGGCTTTTCTGCATGCTTAAGCATTCTCAACAGGATGCTCCAAGTGAAGTCTTCACTTTCACTTTCACTTGAGTCATTCTCCATTTTTGAAGCACGAGTTCAGAGAGCTAGAGAGAGAGGCTGTGGAATTCTAGTGAGAGAAAGCAAGGTTTCGAGGCGATCGAAGTGTCGTAATGCGATTCTGACTACACGGTTGAGATCGTGATGAAGTTCCCTACGAATTCGTCCGAATGATTTCTCGATTCGCCTAAGTTAAACTCGAATCCCTAACACGTTTTCTTCGTGTTCTTCGTGTTTCTTCGAGTTTTTACCTTTCTCCTTCGATCTTTGAGCTGCCCTAGGGCTAACACTATTGCATATGTGTTGTGATCATGATTAGGGTAAAGTTCATGCTCGTGATTGTACGAGTTTGGTGGCAAGTTTGAGGCTGTGTGGTGGGTGTTCTTGGAGGTGAGGGCTACAAGCTCAAGCTTGGGATGTGATCGCGTTGGTGTTCATGCCTACAGTTTTCAGGTGGGGAGAAAGAGTACTGCAGTTGTCAGGAAGGCAAGAGTAGCGTTGTTGATATTTGCTATGTGTAGGGATGCTCTAACCTTACTAGAGGTTGAGCCCCGATAAAGTATCTAAACCCTAGTTTTAGTTTACTTTGGGCTATAACCGCTAAGTTTGAACCCTAGCTTAGATAACTATTGATTGAGGATGATCTGCTTTGCATGACTGTTGTGGTGATGATTGTTATGACTACTATCAGTATACGTGCCTAGATGCTACTTGGTTGTTGTAATGATATGCATGCTATGTTGTTGTTGCTGGTGTTATTGTTATTGTTGTTGTGATTGTGCATCGATTGTCGTGTTATGGCAGTTGTGCCTAAGTTAGTTTCTAAGTGGTTGTGAGCCGTGGATGTGCGAGTTGATACCGTGGACAGATTGCTGCTGTGATGTGATGTGCTGGATAAGCTGGAGCTGTGGCTCGTATTGATGCGGGCATCGTGGTCTGATTTGCTGATTGAGCGCTTAGGCGTGAGGGTCCAATATCATCTCATTGAGGTTGTTTGTTGCGTATCATCAGCTGCCAAGTGGCGAGGCCGTATGACAGGTAGTAATGGATGCCAACGTCATGCGAGGTTAGTGGTACCGAATGTTGACAAGTGACTCCAAACACAAGAGGGGGTGAATTGTGTGTAAGGTGTATTTTTAAAAACTTTTTGTACAGCAGAGCACTTTAGAAAATAAATAACTTGAATTTAAAGCGTGTTGAATAAATTGTAATAAAATAAACGGCTTGTATTTAAAATGCGTTAAATAAATTGCAATAAAATAAATGACTTTATTTAAATAGCGTTAAGTAAATTGCAGTAAAATAAAGAGCAAGAAAAGAAATGAAAGGCTCGCAGTTTTATCCTGGTTCGGCTACCTAATACCCCAATAGCCTACGTCCAGTCCCCAAGGTCAACCACCAAGGGTTTTCACTCAATATCTAGCTTTAAAGTCAGGTTCATCTAGAAACCTTCACAAATAAGAGCACTCTTCACAGACCAGGGATATCACCTCCCCCGGTGGCAGAGTCTCAAGAGAAAAACCTTCTCTTAAACAACTATGGGATTCACACCCAAAAATAAGAACAATAAAAAATGAGAGATGTAGCACTCAAAAGTGCAGATAAGAAATTACAACTTGAAGCACAATTACAATCTCACTTATATGGAGTATAAAGCTCTCTCTCAATATATGTATGATCAAAGTGTAATATTGGTGAGATTATTTGAAAAAGATTTTGGCGGAGTTTTAGCGCAATAAGAAAATAGGGCAGTCGATTGTTGTAACTGAAATGCATCCGAAGGCATTCTATTTATAGGAAAAGGATTAGGCCCATGGGAATTAGGTTAAGCCTATTTTTACTATTTGTGGTTCGCGCTACATAATCGATTATTTTAATGTAATAATCGATTATTCCCTTTTAATCCAAAAACGCGCTGAGAGACAGTAGCATCATAATCGATTATGATGGGTTCTCTGTTTCAGATTCTTTTACAACGCGTAGGAGCATAATCGATTGAAGAATCGATTATGTAAAACATCGATTAAGTAATCGATTAATCGTAATATAAACATCGATTATGGAATTGATTAAGTGTATAATCGATTATAGTAATCGATTACACCTTCACTGTTTCGAGCTGTTTCTTTTCAGATATTGATAATCGATTATGATTATCTTATAATCGATTATGACCATTTGTAAGCCAGCTAAATTTAAACTTAACGGCTGAAATTGATTTTACCAATCAAAGAACTTATGGCCTTTTAAGTTTGTTATTTTTACCCTTTCGATTATGTGTGTGTGTGATTGATTTTAGATTGAGAGCTTTACCACCATGTACATAATCTACAACACACAATACAAATATAAAAAATCCTTCACCCCTTTTGAAAGACTTGATCATCTGAAATAATTGTTTCCGCTTTTTCCAATCTAGTCCTTCTGGGTCATTTCGTTTTATCATCCATCAAAACTTTAACTAATCCTGTCAAGGCATATATTCACACCTAAGTGCAGGTACGGAAAGTGGAAGGGGCGGTCAAGTGAGTGACCTTGGGGATGTTGTCGGTCTCGGGAATAGTCTATAGTGACGGATGAGGTAGCTCCTTTCGTGTCGTGATGCCCGATCCAGTCTAGTTTGCCCAACTAGTGCCTGAGCTTTCCACGTTTCAAGCTAACATTCCTAGGCGACCAAGATGCCTCGGACCCAGGTTTAGGAGGAGGATGCACTCTTATTGGTCACGGCGAGCGGTTCAGTTTCTTGGATAAGCTAAATCCTGTTCCGGTGTGGAACTCTGTGTTATGAGATTCGGCCGACATGCTGAATAGAATTAGTATCCCGGTCTAGAGGATTGATCTGAGGGAGAGACTTACGGAGATGGATGATTGTTGCATACGTTGACTGGAGAGATGCTTGACTGTGTGATATATCTGTTATATCTGCTATACCTGTATGCTTGCTACTTACTACATGTTGCTATTACTATGTTCCTTTTGTCGTTCCGATTTGCATACACTGTATTCTTATCTGCCTGTTCGTTCTCTGTTGTTGTTTTTTTTTTTCTTGCTCATGTGAAGACGAGGAGCCTGCTACTTTGGAGGATGGACCCGAGGGTGCACCCTTTCATCACGTCAGCACTGGGGTTGCCGGTTTTGGGGCTTATCAAGATCATCTATCACGATTATAGGGGTGATGTGTGGACCCTTCGACCTTCCTGATGGCATAAACAGGACCGGAAGGTATACTGTTTCGCGGAGGGGCGTCACACTAAGAGGATATTTTGGGACCTTACAGAGTCGTCCAAGCCTTACCCTTCACACAGATGTGGCAGCCACCAAGATGCCACGACAGGGACTATTCATGGGCAGTGCCAGAGTCGTCACATGCTTCTAGTCGCTGAGGTTTTGTACTGCGTGGTCAGTGGAGGAGGACGGAGGAGTACATGAGGACCTATCGCAGGCATAGAGTGGTGGTTTCCAGCTCGTCATCTTAGTGTGAGCCTTTGGTGACTTATAGGAGTACTCATGGTGAAGGCCAGGGTAGTTCAGGGCATCCACATCGCTGATGATGGTTTTATGCCAGTGCGTCTGGGTGGCGAGGTGTGTGCTTTTTCATGTATTTTTGGTGATGGGTGGGAGTGCTGGTGAGCTTTGAGAGGTCTTTCTGTTTCTCTTTGATGTACTTTTGTTTTATCCTTTATATTTTTATGCACAGTTGGTATGTATATGTATCTTAGTATAGTGCTCCACTGATGGGGCCATCTTTACGCATGCTTTATGTATAGTTATCTTTATGTCTGCGCTTTACTCTGATGGTTGCTATGCTTTTCCGTACGCGTTGTTTGTTTTGTTGCATTCGTTTCTGCTACGTCTCTTGAGTACCACGTTATCGCAATAATAAGGTTAGGCATAGTTAATAAAATAAGCTTGGGACTAATGGGATTATCCTGCATAAGTGGGGTCGTTTCAGTTACCGTTGATTGCATAGAAGTATGTGCCAAGTTTTCAGGTGGGGAGAAAGAGTATTGCTGTCGTCGGGAAGGCAAAAGTAGCGTAGTGAGTATTTTTGATAACTGTAGGGAAGCCCTAACCCTACTAGAGATTGAGCCCCGATAAAGTATCTAAACCCTGTTGGTCGTGGCAACCAATACCCAAGAGGGGGGTGAATTGAGTTTTGAAATAAAAACGAAAACTTTTTGCACAATCAAAAACCCTTTTATAAATAAAGCAGAATTTGCAGCGAAAAACAATTTATCTAAATACAATATAAAAAGATGAAGGAAGAAAAGTAGGACACCAGAATTTTATCCTGGTTCAGCCACGCACCGCCAGTGGCCTAATCCAGTCCCCACTCCACCTGTGGGATTTTGTTCCACTATAAAGACAAGCTTAACTGGTGCTTGCAACCGTTTTATAAAACCAAGCTTAACAAGTGCTTGTAACCTTCACAATAACAGAGCACTCCTCCCAGACCAGGAATATCACCTCCCCCAGTGAAAGAGCCTCAAATAACCCCAAGCTTAACCGGTGCTTGTAACCTTTTGAGCACTCCTCAGAGACCAGGGATATAACCTCCCCCAGTGACAAAGCCTCAACCAAGCTTAATAGGTGCTGGCAACCTTCCGACAACTCCTCGCAGACTAGGGATATAACCTCCCCCAGTGATAGAGTCTCAACCAAGCTTAACAGGTGCTGGCAACCTAAGAGCATGTTGATACTCAAAGAATGGTTTGAGCCGTTTGACTCTTACCGATATAATGCCCTCACAATAGTGCGGATAAAAAACTTCACGATCAAAGCACAACTATGTGCAACAAATACACTCAAGAACTTGTGATAATAAAAGTGCAATAATGGCTCGAGTGTTTCTCAAAAGAGAAGAGAAAAGAGAACAAATAATAAAAACAAGGTTTACGCTTTTTCTTTCTCTCTCTCTTAACTTTTCTCAATGGCTCTCAAAAGGTATTTATAAACTTTTGAAATATGGCCGTTAGGAATTTAAAAGATATTTCATTAATTAAAAAAAAATTCCTTTTCTGAAAAATCAATTTGAAAAACTAGCTATTGGAGCCATAAGTGCAGCAGATAAAGAAATGGAATATTCTCATTTAAGCGCATCATAATCAATTATCATATGTCCATAATCGATTATGGCTTTTCTGCCATAACTGGGATTTTCAATAAAACTTGCATAATAGATTATCCTAATCGATTAAGGCTTCTCTGTAAGAATCACTCAGTTTCGTAAATGGTCATAATCGATTATCCTAATCGATTATACCTTTGATGCCAGTCAAAAACATTTTTCACGTTGAAACACAGACTAACCATAATGGATTATCCTAATCGATTATGGTTTCCCAAAAACATTTTTCAAAGATAAAATCTTTTTCAACCAAAAAGGAAACCAAAGATAGAAAGTTTTTCATAATTTGAAAGCATATTTGTCAGAACATTTTTGGAATGATTTTGGTAAAATTCTTTTTAGAAAATTGAGCCATTATTACCTTCTCATACCTTACATTTTATTCTAAGACCTTTCTATGACTATCTTTGAGGCCCATAACTCTTGATCTTGAACTCTTGAGATTCTTCAAGGAAATGTCTTTAACAAATTTTGCTCTTCAAGCTCTTTAACATTTATTCTATCAATCTTTGTGATCTTGATTGATCTTGAATCTTGCTTTTTATTTCGTTTGGCTTTATTGCTTTGCTTTACCTGAACTTTTTCTATGATATTTCTCAAAAAAGCATATTAGTTCAAGATATAATATATTTCACATTTAATTTCATGCACAAAGCCATATATATATATATCATATAAAGACATATTTTTTAAGATAATATTTCAATTAATATTTCTTATGTCTTCATTTAAGTGTGATCAAATAATATATTTCATATTATGCTCATTGATCATCACATTATCACTCAATATTTAATTTTCCTTAGGCATTTAATAATAATATCAAATTTATTTTCTTTGCCATTCAATCAAAGATATATATCAAGTATATCAAGTATTTGTCACATGTGCATATACAAATAAATCATATTAATCATGTAACACATGTATATAATACATTTAAGCTTAATACAATGATATATCATCAAAACATGTTCTCCCCTTAATTTTCTATTTGTCAACATCAAAACCTATATTACAATATGGTTCACAAACCCTAGGTTTAGTTTACTTTGGGCTATCACCGCTAAGTTGGAACCCTAGGTTAGATAACTATTGATCGAGGATGAAATGTTGTGCATGACTGCTACATTGTTGTTTGTGCTAATTGCTGCTTGTATACGTGCCTATGTGCTACTTGGTTGTCAATATGATATGTCTGCTATGTTGTTGTTGCTGTCATTATTGTTATTGCTATTGTGGATGTGTGAGACGACCCGCCGTCCCATTAAAGAACCTAAGATATTAACTAAGCCTTAAACTATATTATAAATGTTAGCGCGCTTTATTAAGACGAAGCAGAGCGGAAAGATTAAAAACGTAAACAAGACTATGCCAAAGCACGCATACATCAGAGTAACGCAGTTCAAATATAAAGCATACATACATGCATCGATTGCCCTGTCAGTAGGGCTACAGTAGTAACGTATACATACAGAGTACATCGGTACAGACCATAAGCAAAATACATCAAAAGACAAGGAGAAAACTCTCAGGCTAACAACGCTCACCACCCAACCTCTCGAGGCTAGGGTTCGTGGCTCATCCACCGACATCAAGCTCATAAAGAGTGTCATCCAACTCCTCAGCAACTGGTTCCTCCATAGGGCCTTCCCATAAAATAAAAGAAACACATAGAGAAAAGACAAGGACATAAAAAACATGCATCATCAAACATGAGAGAGGGGCAATAGTACGACATAAATATATACATGTAACACACACCACATATAAAACATAGAACACACCAACAACCATCTCTCGAGTCATACAACACAACCATCTCAAAAGTCATTCTCAGATCAAACCTCTACGAGGGATAGTAATCCCTATATGCATGTCGGTATCCCTATATGCATGTCAGCCGATTTCATCACGTCCCTAGTTGGACATCCCCGTCGGGATTAATAACATCACATCCCCAATTGGACATCCCACCTCGGGATCGGTGGTACACATCTCGCCCCCATTTGGGCATCCCCTATTGGGATCAAATATGCTATGATATGCAACAAACATCCATCACAGGTTGATATCGGAACCTCACACCTAAGCACTCGGCCACAGCCACGATGCATTGCATCCACATTGACATCAACATCAACATCAACATCACGACGCCTTGCGTCCACGAGTCACAGCTCCATGGTCAAGACCACGACGGTATCAACCAGAATAACATCACAATCTCACCATATTCTCATCAACAATCATCTAGTCAATCACAAGAGTAAAATATCGCAACAATAAGTATGCCAATATAGATATCATCACATTGACAGATAAACCTGTAATCATATAGGCAGTTCAACATAACAGATCAAAAGATAATCACATAGGCAGTTTAACATATCGGACAAACAGATAATCACATTGGCAGTTCAACATATCAACCTCAACAATCACATCGTATAGCCTAGAGTATCATCTTATTGGAGATAGCCATAAGGTACCTACACCTAGGGTCCAGGTACTTTGTCTAAAGCTCAACCTCTAGTAGTGTTTAAGGTTCCCCTACACATGTATACAGTCTATACTACACTTGCCTTCCCGATGACAACAGTTCTTTCTCCCCACCTGAAACTGCTATGAATTACTACACACGCGCCTTCCCGTACAAGCTTCCGAACACAGCTCCGCAACCGGCACTTTAGCATGCTTAAAACGATCCAACACAGTCTGATCCTTCACAACAAATCAAAGTCTAGCATTAACAAACTACCCTTCCTTGCATCACAAGGTATAGGTTCGGCCAAGAGGACCTAAAAAGGTTAGAGATATCTAAAAATTTCTAACTCTTGGATGAATGATTCTCAAGTATGCACAACACTAAATCAAGTTACATTACACAAAAATTTGAAGCAAATTAAAACCCTTGATTTTCAAGGATGGTGGTTTCAGCCACTCATAATAAAAATGGCTAGACATGTCATTTGATTACATGCTTTTGGATAGTGATAGAGGATGATAAGACTAGATCATAGAAATTGATTTCACATTAAAAGGATTTTTTTATGAATTTCTAGAGATTTTGAACCTAGAACTTTGAAACTTTAAACATGTTGATCATGACTTGAAAACAAGAAATGAATGAAGAATATGAAGCTCATGGATCAGAGAGAGTAAGTCATACCTCTTAGATGATGAAAATGGGCAAGAATCCAATACTTTTATTCACAAAATTTGCTAAGTTTCACTTTGAAGAAATGATGAAAGTTGAGAAAAGATGGAGGTTGTGAGAAAATGGGTGAATGGCCTCATGAAGGTTGGGTTTTGGCATGGAGAAAGGAGGGGACAAAGAGGTCCAAAATTGTTTACTTAAGGGGCAAAAGAGTCATTTCACCTAGGGGCAAAAATGGAATTAAAACAAAAGACTAGGGACATAATTGTCCCACCACCTCCAAAGTCACAAAATATCTAGATATTTTTGTTAGATGTCATGATGATGGTGATGAGTCATGAGGCAAAAATGTAATTTCATTACTTCCTAGGGGTAAAACAGTCTTTTCTTAGTGCGAACACGTTTCAGATATTTCCATTTTCATCATGACTTGGGTGAGTCATTGGCACGCCTTCCTAGGTGAGATGACCTGATATGACTTCAAGTTTATCCATTAGCAGGTCCCGATAAATCCGTATTCAGCTCCGTTAATTACCCGATTTAGGTTTTATGGCCGAATAAAGCGTAAGAACTTATTTATTTTCAAAATTGTCAATATTGTTGGAAATGAGATATAAAACCTAACTGTTTCGTCCACTAGTCAAAATTAGGTTTTCTGATCAGTAAAATCTTACTGTCAGTGAAAACGCAGACCGGGTTCTTATTGAATTTTCAACCCAAAATTTAACTGTAGCTCTCTACGATAATGTAGAGTATAAATATGATCTTGGTTTATTCAAAATAATTTTCTAAACCTCGGATAAAAATATAAACGTATTTATATAAATTACCGATCTTAGAAAGCAGTAAAAATCGCAGTGTTACATTACTACCCCCCTTCAAAAGAATTTCGTCCTCGAAATTCGATGTACCTTTTAGAATAAATTCAGATACTGTCGTTGCATGTCCTCTTCTCTTTCCCAGGTAGCATCTCCTGTCACTTGATCCCATATGACCTTGACTAAGGGAATCTGCTTCCCGCGGAGTTGTTTCACCCTCTTGTCCTCGATTCATACAAGCAGTGCTTCATATTCCAAGTTCTCCCTTATCTGAATTGATTCAGGCTCTATCACATGTGATGGATCAAGATAGTATTTTCTGAGTTGGGATACATGGAATACATCATGAATATTGGATAGGTTGGGAGGTAAGGCAACTGGACTAATTCAGCGAAGAATTTGAAATGGTCCAATGAATCTAGGTGTAAGCTTTTTGGATTTGATTGCCCTGCCAATTCCAGTTCTTGGAGTGACTCTCATAAAGACATGATTGCCTTCCTGGAACTCCAAGGGTCTCCTCCTCTTGTCACTGTAGCTCTTCTGCCGATCCCGTGTGACTTTCATCCTTTCTCGAATTTTATTAACTTGTTTCGTTGTTCGCTGCACTATCTCTGGTCCTATCAACTGATTCTCCCCAGTTTCATACCAATAGAGTGGTGTTCTGCACTTTCGTCCCTGCAGTGCCTCATATGACGCTATGCCGATACTCGAGTGGAAACTATTGTTGTACGTGAATTCATTCAGTGGAAGGAATTCGTCCCAACTTCCTATGTTTTCCAAAACACATGCTCTTAAAAGATCCTCCAAAGATTGAATCGTCCCTTCAGACTAACCATCCGTCTACGGATGATAGGCTAAACTCATCCTTAGCTTAGTTCCCAAAGCACTGTTTAAACTCTGCCAAAATCTGGAAGTAAATCTCGGATCCCTGTCTGAAATTATACTTGAAGGTACTCCATGCAATCTTACCACTTCCTTGATGTAAATCTGGGTTAATCTTTCCAAAGAATACCTCTGGTTGATTGGCAAGAAATGAGCACATTTCGTAAGCCTGTCAACGATTACCCAAATTGCATCTCACTTCCTTTGCATCCTTGGTAGTCCGGAAACAAAATCCATTGCAATGCTATCCCATTTCCATTATGGGACGTCCAGTGATTACAATAACCTTACTGGTTTCTGGTGTTCAATTTTTGCCTTTTGACACACCAAACAGGATTGGACATACTTTGCTACTTCCCTCTTCATCCCTGGCCACCAAAACATTCCCTTTAGATCTTGGTACATCTTTGTAGCTCCGGGATAAAAAACTTAGCTTGCTCTTATGTGCCTCTTCCAAGATCATGTTTCTAACTTTGCTATCCTTAAGCACACATATCCTATCCCCAAACCTCAGAATTCCGTCAGCACCTCTCTTAAACTCTGAAGTCTTTCCTTCTTCTACCATCTGGTTCCTTTCCTATAGGTACTGATCTTCTCCTTGCTTCTTCCAGATCAAGTTCAGAAAATCACTAGTGATAGTGACCATTCCTAAACTTATCTTATCCTTACACCACTCCACGTACAAATTTAGATCTCTGAACTGCTCTAACAACTCCAAATCTTTCACCATCAGAGTTGACATATGCAAATATTTCCTACTCAATGCATATGCTACCACGTTGGCCTTTCCTGGGTGGTACTATAGATCAAATTCATAATCCTTTATGAATTCCATCCATCTCCTCTGCCGCATGTTCAACTCTTTTTGGTCGAACAGATACTTCAAACTTTTATGGTCGCTAAACACACTGAATTTAGCGCCATGGAGATAGTGTCTCCATATCTTCAATGCAAACACTATGCGGACAACTCTAGGTCATGGGTTGGGTAATTCCGCTCATTCACTTTTAGTTGTCTGGAAGCGTATGCTACCAGTTTCCTCTCTTGCATGAGTACGCAACCCAAACTTTGATATGAGTACGCAACCCAAACCTTGATACGATGCGTCACAGTACACATCGAACGGCGTAGATGAATCTGGCAAGACTAGTACCGGAGATGTAGTTAGCCTCCTTTTTAGCTTTTGGAAACTAGCCTCGCACTCTTCTATCCATTCAAACACTCTTCCATTTCTCGTCAATTGTGTCAGAGGTAACGCAATCTTCGAGAATCCCTCGATAAACATCCTGTAGTATCCTACTAGCTCGAGAAAGCTTCTGATCTAGCTTACTGTCTTAGGGCTTTCCCACTTAACAATAGCTTCTACTTTTGCAGGATCTACTGCTATACCATCCTTGTTGATCACATGTCCAAGGAATTGTACCTCCTCCAACCAAAACTCATACTTAGACAACTTGGCATAGAGTTGTTTGTCCTTAAGAACTTGAAGTACAACCCTCAAATGCTCTTGATGCTCTTCCTTGTCTGAGGAGCAGATAATGATGTCATCGATGAAAACAACGGTAAACTTATCAAGGTATGGTCTGAAGATTCTTTTCATATAGTCCATGAACACTTGCAGGAGCATTATTCACACCAAAAGGCATAACCAGATACTCGTAGTGTTCGTACCGACTCCTGAAAGCTGTCTTCGGTGTATCATCTTCCTTCACTCTAATTTGATGATATCCGGATCTTAGATCAATCTTCGAGAATACCGTTGCTCCCCTCAACTGGTGCATAAGATCATAAATCCTTGGCAACGGGCATTTATTCTTGATCGTTACCTTGTTGAGCTGTCGGTAGTCCACACATAACCTTGCACTACCGTCCTTCTTCTTGACGAACAACACAGGAGCTCCCCACGGTGAAACACTTGGTCTTATAAATGCTTCTTCAGCATGTTGTCCAGTTGTTTCTTCAGCTCTGCTAACTCTTTTGGGGACATTCGATAGGGTGCTATCGAAATTGGTCCGGCTCTAGGTGCAAGATCGATCGTGAACTTTATCTCCCTCTTGGGTGGCAATCCTGGCACATCATCCAGGAAAACATCTGGAAACTCACGCACTACTGGCAAAACATCTAGACTCGGAGTCTCCTTGGCTTCCAAAGAAAACAACACCATGCACTCTCCTGATTGTACACCTCCCGACACACCATCACTGGCAGGCAATGATCCAGATTTGTCGAAAAAACAGAGGGTCTTATTTGAACAGTCTAGTACCACATGGTTGGCCGAAAGCAAGTCCATGCCTAAGATAACATCAATCTGCTGCATAGGTTGATAGACTAGATCTACCCGAAAAGATTGGTTCTCTAAAGATCGGGCATTGTAAACAGACAAATAGGGTTGTCAGGGAATCACCCGTAGGTGTAGAAACAGTCAAATCATAAGGTAAGGATGAAACAGGCAAATTCAAATGATCCATATATGATAATGATATAAAAGAGTGTGTAGCCCCTGAATCAAATAAAACAGATAAGAGTCTTCTAGCAACTAGGCACTTACCTTGTATCATAGCGGGACATTGAGAAGCTTCAGATGCTCTCACGTTGAACACTCTTCCCGTCGTTTGTGGCCTATCCTTCTGGCCCACCACGGGTTGCCTTGTCTCCGCATCTTGAATTTTCTGCCAGTATCCATTGGTCGACATTCGTTGGCATAGTGGCCCCACTTGGCACAACCGAAACAGTTGACATTCGGTGCTTGAGGACAATCCTTCACTAGATGCGGTCCGCCGCATCGAAAACACATGGAAAATCCTGGTTGTCTGTGACTGGTATTCCCCCTTCTAGAAGCTGTTGTTTGTTGACCTGGACGACTGTAAGGCTTCGCCCTTGGTTGGAACTTTCCTCTGCGACCTTTCTGACCAAAACTCCTGACTGGTCCACCACTTCTCACTTGAGCTTGTGTAACTCCCTCTTGATCGTGCCCTTCTAATACTGTACATTTCTCTATCAGCTCTAGGAATGATTGGATGCTCAACGGTAGCATAGCCCTCTTCAACTCGGGCCTCAACCCGTCTTCGAACCTTCAACACACCTAGTCTTCATCCGGGTACACTTGGGGTTACTGAGAGAATTTCAGCAGCGCCTCAAACCTCATGGCGTATTCTCCCACTGACCTGTGTTCTTGCTTCAGGTTCGGGAACTCCTTCTCTTTCTCTTGATGGACACTCCTTGGGAAATATTTTTCCAAGAAGCTCTCTCTGAATATCTCCCGCGTTAACATCCCTCCGTCCATCTCTAGTAGTCTCTGCTTGTTCTTCAACCATGCTTCTGCTGCTCCGACTAGCATGAAAGCAGCGTACGTGACTTTCCTATCCTCTCTGTAATGGATAGTGACAAAGACCTTCTCAATTTCTTGCAGCCATAGCTCAGCAGCTTCCGGATTGTATTCTCCATAGAATTGGAGAGGTTTTCCCTTCATAAAAGCATTTAGTCTGGTGTCTACCACTCCATCTCCTCTCACCGGATGCTGTTGTTGTCTACCGTCTGTAACACCCCCTCGAGGTGTCACAGTTCGTAACCCAAATTCTCTTTTTCGGTTAATTAAAACCTTTTCGAAAATATTCATTAAACTTGTTGCGGAAATTCTAATACCAATCCAAGACTTTAACAATAAGAAAGGAATAAATTCAAACTCATCATTTATAAACTCATTCAATTTCGCCTTCAGGCATACATCACTCCAATATCTTAATACATGTCATACTGAGTCACGGTCAAAAGACCTGACTTTAAATCAAAATCCTAAGAGCTAGTCTAACAAAACTCTAGCATGCATCGCCAAAATAATACTTGGCCTCGTCTTCGACAGTCCACTCGTCTTCATCATTGACACCAAGGAACTCAGCTACAGGGTCCCATAGTGACTCGGAGGGCAGCTGGAAAATATCTGTATATGTGTTCAAAAATCACAACAGGTTGTCCAACATGTACAGGCAAGGGTGAGATACTCTTATACAAGTTTATCGTAATAGCCACACAAGTAAAGCAGCATATAAATAATGCATCAACACAATCATGCGATAAAATATCAATATTCAATATATCACAATGGGATAATTTCACTTTCAAATATCATACTCATTCATCAAGATAAGTCAAATGAATGCATGAGACTTCAATTCGACTCTCTAGCTCATGTGCACCGGAGATTCTTATTTCCCTTCATCGAGCAATAGGTCGCAGTAAGACCCGTAACACAATTGTTCTTGTAACATCCCTGTTTTCCGTAACCCTATTTATGGTAGATGACCTTGGCCGGGTGTTCGTATGATTGTGTGATTGCTTGTGTGTTAGTTTGGCACCTAGTTGAAAGTTTAGGAATAGGCTTGAACAAGGTTGGAAGTGCCCAAGGTGTAACACGACAAATTGGGGAAGTCAGAAGGCTGGAAGTTCTTCTCTCGCTGAGCTTGACGCTCAAGCCTGGGAGGAATCCACGCTCAAGCGTTGCGACGCTTAAGCGTGGAAAAGGAGGACATTTCAGCATGCTGAGTTTGGACGCGTGTGGGACACGTGTCAGATCGGGGAGCCGGCGGAGTGGACGAGGTTCCACGCTCAAGCGTGGAGAGAGCCCACGCTAGAGCGTGGCAACGCTCAAGCGTGCAAAGTGAACCACACTTAAGCGTGGACAGTAGGAACCGTAAGTGGAGCTTCCACTTTCATCTTCTCACTTGCACGAAATTGGTCAGAGTTCTGCAACTAGAGAGAGAAGCTCTGAGTTGGTAGTGAGAGAAAGCTTAAGGTTAGAGGTTATCCACCCGCCGGAATGCGATTCCGATTACGCAGTTGTGATCACGGCGAAGTTTTCTACAACTCTGGCGGATTAGTTTCTCGATTCGCCACAGGTAAACTCGAATCCCTAACACGTGTTCTTCGTGTTCTCGGCATTCTTCGAGTACAGTGGGAGCTTGGAGCTCATACGGTACAGTGGGAGCTTGGAGCTCGTATGGTTACAGTTGGAGCTGGAAGCTCGTATGGTTACAGTTGGAGCTTAGAGCTGATATGGTACAGTTGGAGCTTGGAGCTCGTGTGGCTGAGAGCAAAGTTGCATGTGTCGTTATATCAGCTCAAGGAAGATGGATCACATGCATAGCAAATGCATATGACGCCAAGTGGCGAGCTGTATGCCGTGAGGTATACGAGGTTGGTGCACCGAATGCGGGTGCGGAAAACGGAAGGGAAGGTCTGTGTGACCTCGGGGATATAATGCACATAGGTGTACCCACAAGAGACCGATTAGGTAGCTCCTATCGTGTCGTGGCTGTCCTGGGCACGTCCTACTATCTCGATTGGACCCTGAGTCTTTCCAGTTGCCGGTGGATCTTCCAAGGAGGCCTTGAGCAGTGATGCACTCTTTTGGGTCACGGCGAGCGGAACGGATTACCGGAACAAACTAACTTGTGGTCTGTTGAGCGGACGAGATGTTGCCCTTAGTAGGGTGTTTAGTACCGACCGGCATGCATAGAAAGAGTACGTGTCACATCTAGCTAGGGAACTAATATGGTGTCGAGACACTGAGAGATGGTTGTGTTTTCTATATATGCTGCATTGCATCATCCCTATATTTGATGTGTTGTATATCTTATCTCCCTGTCTTTTCTTGTATATGTATGTTCGTGCTACGAGCAGACAATGAGCCAGCAGAGCCGCAGGATGGACCTGAGGCATCACCCGTTTATCACTGGAGCACCGCGGATGCCGGTGCTGGGGGATATTAAAATCGTGTACCACGACAAGAGGGGATGGCGGGTGGACCCCTCGACCTTTTCGGTAGTGTACATAGGACCTGTTAGCTTGATCTTCAGGAGAGGTACTCCACCGTATGCAAACATCATCAGACCCTACCGTGTTTACCAGTTTTTTCCTTTCTCATGGATGTGTCGAGCCAGAGAGAGCAGGACTACAGATGGGTGGCACCACAGACTTCAGCAGTATCCATCAGGAGGGGCTTCGTGTACAGAGGCCAGAGGAGACGTTCAGACCGGTACTTGAGGGCGGCCCTAAGGTGCCGTGTTGTAGTGTCGAGTTCCTCCTCCGAGTACGAGCCTACGCGGGTCTATAGGCGTACACACAGAGAGAGGCAGGGTAGCTTAGGTCATCCCTACCACTGATGTTGAGGGCTAGCCAGTGCGTTTCTAGGACTGTGTGGAGAGGCTGATGTATTTTTGAGAGTGGGGTGGGGGAGCGCTAGTGAGGATGTTAGGGAGCCTTTCTTTTGGAGTCCTGATGTATGTTTTTATTTTCAGTTCGCAGTGTACAGTTTATGTATGTATTACAGAGTGCCCTACTGATGGGGCCACCATGTATATGCCAGTATTATGTGTATATATATATATATATATATATATATATATATGTGTGTGTGTGTGTGTGTGTGTGTGTGTGTGTTTTCCTTACCTGTTGTGTTACTCTGATAACTGTTTCATTTACGTGCTTATGTTGTATGTTTGTTGTTTTACCTCGTCTGTTTTTAATAAGCGCGTAATAATATCGTTAAGTTATAGTTAATGTTATAAGTGGGTTCTAAGCCTAACGGGATTATCCTGCGTAAATGGGGTCATTTCGTTACATATGGTATCAGAGCAGTTTGATTCTAAATCGGACTGCGGGTGTTCGGAAGTTGAATTGGCTAAGTTGGTCGTCTCTGCAAGGGGAGTACGACTGTGTATAGAAGGGTAGGTGGAGTGCGATTGATTGTAATGCTGTATGAATGATAAGTAGGTGTATGTATTTATGTTGATTATCATGTTTGAACTCTGAGCTAACGGTTACTTGAATCAGGAACCAATGGCTCCAGGAAGAGGTAGAGGTAGAGACAGTGGTAGAACAGGCTCGGAGGGAGGTCCAGAGGCTGCTGCCTCGCATATGGGCAACAGAGTTGAATCCTTGGGGACCCTTAGGACTATGAGGAACATGGCTACTGCGATGTTACAGCAAACCCAACATAATGCTCAGCTCATCCAGTTGACTCGGGAGAATCAACAGCAACAACAGCGGAATGCTTGGAATGATGATGCTGGTTTGGATGCCTTCATGAGGCGACAACCACCTCAGTTCAATGGGGACTACAATCCCGAAGGGGTAGAACTATGGGTTCAAGAGCTGGAAAAGATCTTTGTGGCAACACACTGTGATGAAGTTCAGAAGGTTTCCTATGCTTCTTTTATGCTGGTGGGAGGAACAAAGATGTGGTGGAAGGCAAAGCAGAGATTGTTTGAGATGGAAGGAAGAGCAGTAACCTGGGATCTGTTTAGGGAATGATTCCTTGAGAAATATTTTCCTCGGATGACCATAAGGGAGAAGGATAAGGAATTCCAGAGCCTGAAGAAGGGTAATATGTCAGTAGGGGAGTATGCAGCAAGGTTCGAGGCACTGCTTAAGTTTTCTGAGTTCTACCAACGGTATCCAGATGAAGATTGGATGTGCCGCAGATTTGAGGATGGTCAGAAGTACGAAGTCCAGAAAGCTATTGTACCTTTGGGGATTTCCAGATTCCCTGATATGTTGGATCGGAGAGAGAGAACTGACCTCAAGGAGCGGAGGACCCATCCGCAGTAACCAGAGAGGTAGAGGTGGAAAGTTTCAGTCAGGTCGAGGACCGTATCAGAGTCCCAACTAGAGAATAGGAGAAGCCGGAGGACAAAGGCCGAGTGCGACTCAAGGGTTGCAAGGATGTTTTAAGTGTGGAGGACCACACATGGCTCGAGATTGCAGGAGCCAAGCGCCAGGGGGAACGATGACTTGTTATGCGTGTGGAAACCTGGGACACATGGCAAGGGATTGCAGGCATGGGAATGCCAGGCCAACCGGAGTGGCGGGGCAGGCTGCGAGACCACAAGCTAGAGGGAGAGTGTTTGCCATGAGGGGAGCTGAATCCTCTTGATGCCCAGATCTGAGTGAAGTTAAGTGTTCAGTTTCACACAAGCTCTTATCTGTTTTATTTGATTCGGGGGCTGCCCACTCGTTTATTTCTATGGAATGCATGGATCACTTAGGGTTACCGGTTTCGTCTTTACCATATGATCTTACCGCATCCACGCCTATGGGTGATTCTTTGACTACCCTGTTTATATGTTTGAAATGCCCTATTACCATAGAAAACAGACATTTCTTTGTGGACCTGGTCTGTTTGCCTATGCAGCAGATCGATGTTATCCTCGGCATTGATTGGCTTTCGGCCAACCATGTGGTGCTTGATTGTGCCAAGAAAACCCTTTATTTTTCTGAGTTATCTGGATTGACGCCTGCTAACGAAGGTATTCCGAAGTGTGTACGGCCTGAGGAGTACGTGGCGCTGTTCTCTTTAGAAGCAAAGGAAACTCCGAGTGTGGGAGCACTGCCTGTTGTGCGGGAATTTCCGGAAGTGTTTCCAGATGACGTTCCAGGGTTGCCATCGGAGAGGGAGATTGAGTTCGCCATAGATCTTGTACCGGAGACAAGGCCTATATCAGTAGTGTCGTATCGGATGTCTCCAGTTGAACTAACGGAGCTGAAGAAACAGTTGGATGAGATGCTAGGCAAAGAGTTCATCAGACCTAGTGCATCTCCGCGGGGAGCGGCGGTACTGTTCGTGAAGAAGAAGGACGGAAGCTCGAGGTTATGCGTGGACTATCGCCAGCTGAATAAAGTGACGATAAGGAACAAGTATCCATTGCCAAGGATAGACGATTTGATGAATCAGTTGAGGGAAGCAACTGTGTTTTCAAAGATCGAGGACAGGCAGTTGTATGCGAAGCTGTCCAAGTGTGAGTTTTGGCTGGAAGAGGTGCAGTTCCTAGGACACGTGATCAATAAGGATGGAATCACGGTGGATCCTGCTAAGGTCGAAGCGGTGGTTAAGTGGGAAAGCCCAAAGTCTGTGGGTGAGGTTCGAAGCTTTCTTGGGCTAGTAGGTTACTACAGGCGGTTTATCAAGGGATTCTCTAAGATTGCGTCACACATGATGCAGTTAACGAGAAAGGGGAAGACGTTTGAGTGGTCAGAAGCGTGTGAGCAGAGTTTCTTAGAGTTGAAGCGGAGGTTAGCCATGTCGCCGGTGTTGGTTTTACCAAATCCATTAGGATGTTTTGACGGATATTGTGATGCGTCATACCAAGGATTGGGTTGTGTCCTCATGCAAGAAGGGAGAGTGGTGGCGTATGCCTCCAGGCAGTTGAGAGTGCATGAACGGAACTACCCGACTCATGATCTGGAGTTGGCTGCGATAGTGTTTGCATTGAATATATGGAGACACTATCTGTATGGTGTTAAGTTCAGTGTGTTTAGCGACCATAAGAGCCTGAAGTATCTGTTCGACCAGAAGGAGTTGAACATGAGGCAGAGGAGGTGGATGGAATTCATAAAGGATTATGAATTCGACCTGTAATACCATCCAGGTAAGGCGAATGTAGTAGAGGATGCGCTCAGTAGCAAGTCCCTACAAGTATCTGCCATGATGGTACGAGAGCTCGAGTTGTTAGAGCAGTTTAGGGATTTGAATTTGGATGTGGAAATCGTCGAGGATAAGATGAATCTAGGGATGATTGAGGTAACTAGCGATTTCCTGAACCTGCTTTCGAGAAGGCAAGCTGAGGATTAGTACCTTAAGGAAGTTAACCGGTTGATCGAGGAGGGTGAAACGTCAGAGTTTAGGAGAGGTATAGATGGCCTCATCATGTTTGGTGACCGAGTTTGTATGCCTGCAGATAGCGAAGTTAAGAATATGATCTTGGAAGAAGCACAAAAGAGCAAGTTGAGCTTCATCCAGGGGCTACTAAGATGTACCAAGATTTGAAGAAGCTGTTTTGGTGGCCGGGGATGAAGAAAGATGTGGCGGCTTATGTCCTATCCCGCTTGGTGTGTCAAAAGATGAAGGTTGAACACTAGAAGCCAGCACGATTATTGCAATCCCTAGATGTTCCAAGTGGAAGTGGGATAACATTGCAATGGACTTTGTTTCGGGGTTGCCAAGGACTCAGAAGAGGTGTGATGCGATTTGGGTCATCATAGATAGATTGACGAAATGTGCTCATTTCCTACCTATCAACCAGAACTACTCTCTGGAAATATTGACTTAGATCTACATCAGGGAAGTGGTGAAGCTACATGGTGTACCTTCAAGTATTATCTCAGACCGAGATCCGAGATTTACTTCTAGGTTTTGGAGGATTCTGAACAAAGCGTTGGGAACTAAGTTAAGGTTGAGTTTTGCTTATCATTCGCAAATGGATGGTCAGTCAGAGCAGACGATTCAATCACTGGAAGATCTGCTAAGAGCATGTGTGCTGGGACACATGGAGAGTTGGGATGAATTTTTTCCTTTAATTGAGTTTACCTACGACAATAGTTACCACTCAAGTATCGGGATGGCGCTGTATGAAGCTTTGTACGGGAGGAAGTGCAGGACTCTGTTGTGTTGGTTTGAGACTGGAGAGAATCATTTGTTAGGTCCGGAGTTGGTGCAATGGACGACGGAACAGGTTAAGTTAATCCGGGAAAAGATCAAAGCCGCAAGGGATAGGCAGAAGAGCTACGCTGACAAACGGAGGAGACCCCTAGAGTTCCACGAGGGCGATCATGTATCTCATGTGTTATGTAACACCCTGCTCTTTCACTTCTCTGTATATATGTATTGATACTTGCTCATAGATGCTTGCATATGTCGTTTTTGCTTGTTTTTGGTACATAAGTTCATAGTTGTAATAGTTCAGCCTTTAGAATAATCAATTCATCCGAGTCTAAATAACCTGTTTCACGGTTTTGGCCATATCTTGAGTTCTAGACATCCGATCGAGATGATCTAGGATGCGTTGGAAAGCTTAGAGGATTACCTACAAGTTTTATTCATGTGTCGTTGCCAAAATCGATTGGGAAATCGATTTGGGAAATCGATTTCCAGGTGAAGAAAATCGATTTCCAGAAGGAGGAAATCGATTCTTTGAAGGGCAAAATCGATTTCTTTGATAAGAAAATCGATTTGGCCCAAGGAAAATCGATTTTCATGGATGTTGAAATCGATTTTCATGCGTGTCAGAGCTTGTGTACGCGTTCGGGTTACTGGGCTATGCTGTGTACGGCCCATTCGTCCTAAAACGTCCCTAACAGCTATATATACATAGCGTATGACCTAAACCTAGTATCCACACCCTATTGTACACACTTTTTGCCTCTTCTCATCCCTAAGAGCTCTAATTGATCTCTCGCTCTAGAAAACCCAAAGGACGAATCCTGCTTGTGTGTTCTTCGTCAAGAACACGCCGTTGTTTGGCTAGTCTATCCCTGCTGCTAGAGTTAATCTCCTAAGTTAGAAACCAAGGTGAGTTTCTAATCCTAGTTTTGTTTTCCCTTTTAATCCTTAACTTAAGGATCGACTCTGCTTTCCAGTGTGGCGATCGTGATCAAGTGCTGAACCCGTAAGAAGGAACCTTAGCAGAACTTGGATTTGTTCTCTTTCCCTTAGGCTGTGAATCGTCATACCAGGTATGGGGGGAGAAAATTGATCATGAGTATGTGGGTTTTGGGATAGGTTAAGATGAAGGGGTTAACCCATGACCCCTATATGTTTGTCTATATGCATTGTAAGTGCCTATGAATGTTGTTATGTTGTTTTCTGGCTGTACGAATATTGATTGATGAATAATCTGATGTCATAACATGTTTATAACTATGAGTACATGATTATTATGAATGTTGATGAATTGATGATGATGAACATGTTGTTTATGCCATGATATGGTGTCTTATTAATCCTATACTATTAGAACATAGTTATAGGGAGAAAATAAATAGGCAATGTGAGATTGATGACCAAGGATTAGTTTGAGAACCCTTAGGTTATGATTCATGAGTGTTGAAATAATCAAATTGATGATAAATAGCTTAGGCTCGAATGATATGTTAATTAGAGAATGTAGATTGGTCTATAGCGGAAGAAACCCGCTGCTGTATGAATTGACACCCAGAAATCGATTTCCAGCACATGGAAATCGATTGAATCGACCAAGAATCGATTTTCAGAGCGTGGAAATCGATTTGGCCTTGTAGAAATCGATTTTTAGAATCGATTTTCCCTTGTTCAAAATCGATTGGGGAAATCGATTTGAACATGCTGAAATCGATTTTCAGGGATTGGAAATCGATTTTGAAGACTTGAGAAATCGATTCCAGAGAATGGAAATCGATTCTCACATGCCCAGGAACAGTTTTGACCCCTTATGCTTGATGGATAGTGTTATAAAGATTAAGTTACAATTTTAATAAACATATGACTTGAGGTTTAAATATTAAGATTAAGTTATAATCTTAATAAGATATGAGTTGTGGTTTAGATATTAAGATTAAGTTATAATCTTAATAACTATATGATTTGAGGTTTAAATACTAAGATTAAGTTATAATCTTATAACTATATGATTTGAGGTTTAGATATTAAGATTAAGTTATAATCTTAATAAGATATGAATTGAGATTTAAATATTAAGATTAAGATATGAATTGTGGTTTAGATATTAAGAATATGTTATAATTTTAATAACTATATGACTTGTGGTTTAGATATTAAGATTAAGTTATAATCTTAATAAGATATGAATTGAGGTTTAGATATTAGGATTAAGTTACAATCTTAATAAATATATGACTTGAGGTTTAAATATTAAGATTAAGTTATAATCTTAATAAATATATTAATTGAGGTTTAGATAATAAGATTAATATAATACTTAATAAAGATAATGTTAAGTTAAGACTTAACAAAGAGAACAATTAACAAGACGATGATGTTATTGGTAACGACGTACTGTTACCGATGTTGCTGGTTAAATCATTCTTGATGCTTATTGATCAAGTTTGATGTTGTTAAAATCATCTTTGATGCTTGTTGGTCAAAGTTGATAGCCATGTAATGGTGATGATGGATGGTTGGACATGTGTTTGCATGTTGCTGAGCATAGCATGCATCATGCGTTGACGTTGATACGTTGGGTGGAAAGCAAACGATGAATCGCGATAGTGGAGGCCACGATGGGTGTTATCCCGGCCTTGCGGGTACATTGGGTAGGGAAATTCCAGGGGACATGGGCTAGCTACCTATTGTCGGAGTGACCTAAAGGATAAGCTTGAGTACCCTGACTAGCCACTATACGTTATCAGGATTAGTGAGAGTGTTCGGGGATGGCCCACGGTCTGGCATAACATCCACGTTGATAACCGGACATGTACTCCTAATCGTCTTTCCAGAGTTAGAGTTGTTGGCCACATGCATACGGAGTAGTGATGTTGCATTCGCATTGACATGCATCTTTGATATGTATTGATTATACATGTGTTGATTGATGTATGTTGTATGTCATCTTAATTACTATTCCATTCCGTTTACATATATTTATGATCGTATTTCTCACCCCCATCCTTTGTTGTTCTTGTGCATATGATGTTGCATGTGCAGAGGAGGGTGAGCATGCTGACGAGGAGTGATTCCGTGAAGATCTCTCTTAGTAGTAGTAGATAGGATTTACATTCAGTTGTTTAGTTTTATTCCGATGTGTTATCGGTATATGTATACCAACTCTGATTATGTGACATCGGGTTTCGGGTTTCGTTTATGATTAATGTTTTTCCGCAGTTGTTTTATGTTTAAAATGTTTTCGGATCATGTGGTACTTGCTACCTTTTATGTTAAAATTTTATTTAACTTGCATGCTTTATTTTATTTTATCGTATGCGGGGTAGCGGGTGTCACATTTAGTGGTATCAGAGCCGGTCTGTCCTACAGGCCGGGGTATGTGTTTGTTGTGTCTCTTCTGTGTACTCTGCAGCAGTGTTTTGAACTTGTTTGACTGTTTTGTTATGCCTTTTATTAAAAATTTTCTCTAGTAGGATTTAACCAAATTTGAATTGGTTAAGATCGCTGAGTGATAGGACAATGGGGTCGTGGCAGGGAACTGTCCGAACCATTGATAGTGAACCTTAACCTGTTTTATTGTTGCCTAAGAGTATGTATGACTTTAGGTGCCGCTCAATATTATCCTTCCTAGAGTGTCATTCTTATTGATGTGTTACAAGAAGAAAGATGGCAGCATGAGGTTGTGTGTCGATTACCGACAGCTCAACAAGGTGACTATTAAGAATAGGTATCCTCTTCCTAGGATAGATGACCTTATGGACCAACTGATAGGAGCTTGTGTGTTTTCTAAGATAGATTTGAGATCAGGCTATCACCAAATTCGGGTCAAGTCTGAGGACATTCCAAAGACTGCGTTCAGAACGCGCTATGGCCATTATGAGTATCTAGTTATGCATTTTGGTGTGACTAATGCCCCTGCTGTGTTCATGGACTACATGAACAAGATCTTCCATCCATACTTGGATAGGTTTGTAGTTGTCTTCATAGATGATATCCTAGTATACTCTAAGACTAAGGAGGAACATGAGGAACACTTGAGGATAGTCTTGGAAACCCTTAAGGAAAAACGGTTGTATGCCAAGTTGTCCAAGTGTGAGTTTTGGTTAGAAGAGGTGAGTTTCTTAGGACACATCATCTCTAAAGGAGGGATAGCCGTGGACCCAGCTAAGGTAGAAACCGTGCTCCATTGGGAAGCACCTAAGTCAGTGACCGAGGTTAGAAGTTTCTTGGGTTTGGCCGGATACTATAGGAGGTTTATAGAAGGATTCTCTAAGATAGCTTTGTATATGACCCGCCTTACTAAGAAAGGTCAGATCTTCGTGTGGGACTCTAAGTGTGAGGAAAGTTTTCAAGGGTTGAAGAATAGGTTGACATCTGCACCTGTGTTAGTGTTACCCAATCCTAGTGAACCTTTTGTAGTATACTGTGATGCTTCGAAGCAAGGTTTAGGTGGTGTGTTGATGCAGAATGGTCAGGTAGTAGCTTATGCTTCTAGGCAGCTTAAGACCCATGAGAAGAACTACACCACTCATGACTTGGAGTTAGGAGCGGTAGTGTTTGCCTTAAAAATTTGGAGGCATTATCTCTATGGAGCTAGATTTGAGGTCTTTAGTGATCATAAGAGTTTGAAATACCTGTTTGACCAAAAGGAGCTGAATATGAGACAGCGTAGGTGGATGGAATTTCTTAAGGATTATGAGTTTGAGTTGAGTTACCACCCAGGTAAGGCCAATGTAGTGGCTGATGCTTTGAGTAGAAAAACCTTACATGTTTCAGCTTTGATGGTTAGAGAGATGGATTTGATAGAGGAGTTTAGAGATTTGAGTTTAGTTTGGGAAGTTACCCCTAAGAGCATTAGGCTAGGAATGTTGAAAATCACTAGCAGTTGATGGATCAGATTAGAGAAGGGCAGAAGATAGATGTATACCTTTTAGACCAGAGAGAGTTGATTGCTGAAGGTAGAAATCTCAGTTTTAAGGATGGGACTGATGGAATTTTGAGGTTTCAAGATAGAGTTTGTATACCTGATATTCCAGAGCTTAGGAAGTTGATCCTTGAGGAAGGGCATAGGAGTGGTTTGAGTGTTCACCCAGGAGCCACAAAGATGTATCAGGATCTGAAACGGATGTTTTGGTGGCCTAGGATGAAAAAGGATGTGGCTGAGTTTGTTTATGCTTGCCTAGTGTGTCAAAATAGAGCACCAGAAACCTTCAGGTAAGTTGCAACCTTTGAGTATCCCTGAGTGGAAGTGGGATAGTATCTCTATGGATTTTGTGTCTGGACTCCCTAGGACTCCAGCTGGTTGTGATGCCATATGGGTTGTTGTGGACAGGTTAACCAAATCTGGCCATTTTATTCCTATGAACATGGAATATCCATTAGAGAAGTTGACTGGGTTGTACATCAGAGAAATAGTTAGATTGCATGGTGTACCCTCTAGCATAATTTCAGACAGAGATCCTAGATTTACCTCTAGATTTTGGAATAGTTTGCATGAGGCCTTAGGAACTAAGCTTAGATTGAGTTCAGCTTATCACCCACAGACCGATGGTCAGTCTGAGACGACAATCCAATCCTTAGAAGACTTGTTGAGGGCGTGTGTGCTAGAGCAGTCGGGTAGTTGGGATAAGTTTTTACCCCTTATAGAGTTCACCTACAACAATAGTTTCCATTCTAGTATTGGGATGGCACCTTATGAGGCTTTGTATGGGAGGAGGTGTAGGACACCCTTGTGTTGGAATGAGCCTGGAGAGAATGTTGTGTTAGGACCTGAGGTAGTGCAAGACTACAGAGAAAGTGAGGATGATACAAGATAAGATGAGAGTGGCACAGAGTAGGCAAAAGAGTTACCATGATAAGAGAAGAAAAACTCTCGAATTCCAGGAGGGAGATCATGTGTTCTTGCGAGTTACTCCAACAACTGGGGTTGGCAGGGTAATGAAAGCGCGGAAACTTACTCCTAGATTCATTGGCCCTTACCAAATTCTAAAAAGAGTAGGTGAAGTCGCCTACCAGATAGCCTTACCCCCGTTCTTGTCAAACCTTTATAATGTGTTTCATGTGTCTCAACTTCGAAAATATGTTCATGATCCAAGCCATGTGATAGTACCCGATGTTATTCCACTAAAGGATAACTTGACCTTTGAGGTGCTACCACTTCGGGTTGAAGATAGAAGGGTCAAGCAGCTGAGAGGGAAGGAAATTCCCTTGGTCAAGGTCATTGGGAGTGGAGCTACAGAAGAAAGTGCTACGTGGGAGTTGGAGAGCAAGATGAAGGAGTCATACCCGCATCTGTTTACTCAAGGTGAGTAGAAATTTCGAGGACGAAATTTTTTTATAAGGGGGGTGGAATTGTAACACCCTGCTCTTTCACTTCTCTGTATATATGTATTGATACTTGCTCATAGATGCTTGCATATGTTGTTTTTGCTTGTTTTTGGTACATAAGTTCATAGTTGTAATAGTTCAGCCTTTAGAATAATCAATTCATCCGAGTCTAAATAACCTGTTTCACGGTTTTGGCCATATCTTGAGTTCTAGACATCCGATCGAGATGATCTAGGATGCGTTGGAAAGCTTAGAGGATTACCTACAAGTTTTATTCAGGTGTTGATGCCAAAATCGATTAGGAAATCGATTTGGGAAATCGATTTGGGAAATCGATTTCCAGGTGAAGAAAATCGATTTCCAGAAGGAGGAAATCGATTCTTTGAAGGGCAAAATCGATTTCTTTGATAAGAAAATCGATTTGGCCCAAGGAAAATCGATTTTCATGGATGTTGAAATCGATTTTCATGCGTGTCAGAGCTTGTGTACGCGTTCGGGTTACTGGGCTATGCTGTGTACGGCCCATTCGTCCTAAAACGTCCCTAACAGCTATATATACATAGCGTATGACCTAAACCTAGTATCCACACCCTATTGTACACACTTTTTGCCTCTTCTCATCCCTAAGAGCTCTAATTGATCTCTCGCTCTAGAAAACCCAAAGGACGAATCCTGCTTGGGTGTTCTTCGTCAAGAACACGCCGTTGTTTGGCTAGTCTATCCCTGCTGCTAGAGTTAATCTCCTAAGTTAGAAACCAAGGTGAGTTTCTAATCCTAGTTTTCTTTTCCCTTTTAATCCTTAACTTAAGGATCGACTCTGCTTTCCAGTGTGGCGATCGTGATCAAGTGCTGAACCCGTAAGAAGGAACCGTAGCAGAACTTGGATTTGTTCTCTTTCCCTTAGGCTGTGAATCGTCATACCAGGTATGGGGGGGAGAAAATTGATCATGAGTATGTGGGTTTTGGGATAGGCTAAGATGAAGGGGTTAACCCATGACCCCTATATGTTTGTCTATATACATTGTAAGTGCCTATGAATGTTGTTATGTTGTTTTCTGGCTGTACGAATATTGATTGATGAATAATCTGATGTCATAACATGTTTATAACTATGAGTACATGATTATTATGAATGTTGATGAATTGATGATGATGAACATGTTGTTTATGCCATGATATGGTGTCTTATTAATCCTATACTATTAGAACATAGTTATAGGGAGAAAATAAATAGGCAATGTGAGATTGATGACCAAGGATTAGTTTGAGAACCCTTAGGTTATGATTCATGAGTGTTGAAATAATCAAATTGATGATAAATAGCTTAGGCTCGAATGATATGTTAATTAGAGAATGTAGATTGGTCTATAGCGGAAGAAACCCGCTGCTGTATGAATTGACACCCAGAAATCGATTTCCAGCACATGGAAATCGATTGAATCGACCAAGAATCGATTTCCAGAGCGTGGAAATCGATTTGGCCTTGTAGAAATCGATTTTTAGAATCGATTTTCCCTTGTTCAAAATCGATTGGGGAAATCGATTTGAACATGCTGAAATCGATTTTCAGGGATTGGAAATCGATTTTGAAGACTTGAGAAATCGATTCCAGAGAATGGAAATCGATTCTCACGTGCCCAGTAACAGTTTTGACCCCTTATGCTTGATGGATAGTGTTATAAGGATTAAGTTACAATTTTAATAAACATATGACTTGAGGTTTAAATATTAAGATTAAGTTATAATCTTAATAAGATATGAGTTGTGGTTTAGATATTAAGATTAAGTTATAATCTTAATAACTATATGATTTGAGGTTTAAATACTAAGATTAAGTTATAATCTTATAACAATATGATTTGAGGTTTAGATATTAAGATTAAGTTATAATCTTAATAAGATATGAATTGAGATTTAAATATTAAGATTAAGATATGAATTGTGGTTTAGATATTAAGAATATGTTATAATTTTAATAACTATATGACTTGTGGTTTAGATATTAAGATTAAGTTATAATCTTAATAAGATATGAATTGAGGTTTAGATATTAGGATTAAGTTACAATCTTAATAAATATATGACTTGAGGTTTAAATATTAGGATTAAGTTATAATCTTAATAAATATATGACTTGAGGTTTAAATATTAAGGTTAAGTTATAATCTTAATAAAATATTAATTGAGGTTTAGATAATAAGATTAAGTATAATACTTAATAAAGATAATGTTAAGTTAAGACTTAACAAAGAGAACAATTAACAAGACGATGATGTTATTGGTAACGACGTACTGTTACCGATGTTGCTGGTTAAATCATTCTTGATGCTTATTGATCAAGTTTGATGTTGTTAAAATCATCTTTGATGCTTGTTGGTCAAAGTTGATAGCCATGTAATGGTGATGATGGATGGTTGGACATGTGTTTGTATGTTGCTGAGCATAGCATGCATCATGCGTTGACGTTGATACGTTGGGTGGAAAGCAAACGATGAATCGCGATAGTGGAGGCCACGATGGGTGTTATCCCGGCCTTGCGGGTACATTGGGTAGGGAAATTCCAGGTGACATGGGCTAGCTACCTATTGTCGGAGTGACCTAAAGGATAAGCTTGAGTACCCTGACTAGCCACTATACGTTATCAGGATTAGTGAGAGTGTTCGGGGATGGCCCACGGTCTGGCATAACATCCACATTGATAACCGGACATGTACTCCTAATCGTCTTTCCAGAGTTAGAGTTGTTGGCCACATGCATACGGAGTAGTGATGTTGCATTCGCATTGACATGCATCTTTGATATGTATTGATTATACATGTGTTGATTGATGTATGTTGTATGTCATCTTAATTACTATTCCATTCCGTTTACATATATTTATGATCGTATTTCTCACCCCCATCCTTTGTTGTTCTTGTGCATATGATGTTGCATGTGCAGAGGAGGGTGAGCATGCTGACGAGGAGTGATCCCGTGAAGATCTCTCTTAGTAGTAGTAGATAGGATTTACATTCAGTTGTTTAGTTTTATTCCGATGTGTTATCGGTATATGTATACCAACTCTGATTATGTGACATCGGGTTTCGGGTTTCGTTTATGATTAATGTTTTTCCGCAGTTGTTTTATGTTTAAAATGTTTTCGGATCATGTGGTACTTGCTACCTTTTATGTTAAAATTTTATTTAACTTGCATGCTTTATTTTATTTTATCGTATGCGGGGTAGCGGGTGTCACATGTTAGAACCTAAATCAATCCAGTTGAGAGGGAACCTTGAATACGAGGCTTTACCTGCTCGGATAGTGGATAGAAGGATCAAGGAACTTCGCGGTAAACAGATTCCTCTAGTAAGGGTTGAATGGGACCCAGCAACCGAAGATTCAACATGGGAATGTGAAGCTGTGATGTGCCAGGAGTATCCGTCTTTGTTTACAGGTATGAGCAAGGAATTTCGGGGACAAAATTCTCTTTAAGGGGGTGGTAATGTAACATCCCTGTTTTCTATAACTCTAATTAAGGTAGATGACCTTGATCGGGATGTTCGTATGATTGTGTGATTGCTTGTGTGTTAGTTTGGCACCTAGTTGGAAGTTTAGGAATAGGCTTGTACAAGGTTGGAAGTGCCCAAGGTGTAACACGAGAAATTAAGGAAGTCAGAACCCTGGAAGTTCTTCTCTCGCTAAGCTTGACGCTCAAGCGTGGGAGGAATCCACGCTCAAGCATTGCGACGCTTAAGCATGGAAGAGGCGGACGTTTCAGTGTGCTAAGTGCACTATGCCATCTGTGCTAAGTTTGGACGCGTGTGGGACACGTGTCAGACCGGGGAGCAGGCGGAGTGGACGAGGTTCCATGCTCGAGCGTGGAGAGAGCCCACGCTAGAGCATGGCAACGATCAAGCATGCAAAGTGAACCACGCTTAAGCGTGGACAGCAGGAACCATAAGTGGAGCTTCCACTTTCATCTTCTCACTTGCACGAAATTGGGGAGAGTTCTTCAACTAGAAAGAGAAGCTCGGAGTTGGTAGGGAGATAAAGATTGAGGTTAGAGGTGATCGAGCCGCCGGAACGCGATTCCGACTACGCGGTGGTGATTGCGGAGAAGTTTTATACAACTCTGGCGGATTAGTTTGTCGATTTGCCACGGATAAACTCGAATCCCTAACACGTGTTCTTCGTGTTCTCGGCATTCTTCGAGTTTTTACCTTTTTCTTTGATCTGTTAAGCTTACCCTAGGGCTAACACTATTGTGTATGCGTTGCACTCGTGATTAGGGCAAAGTTCGTGCTCGTTGGTGTGCAAAGAGCAGAGGCAGGAGCCACAGCTGTTCTTGGGCTGTTCGTGGGAGAGAGGGCCGCGATCTTGAGGAGGGAGAAGCGGGATCGTCACGCTTGTGATCGCGTGGAGGTTTGTGCTACAGCTGTTCAGGTGGGGAGAAAGAGTTACACACGTCGGGGAGGCAAGCGTTGACTATATAGTTCTGTCGTATGTTTCGTGTGTGTAGGGGAACCCTAAACCCTACGTGAGGTTGAGCCCTGACAAAGTACCTAAACCCTAGGTTTAGTCTACTTCGGGCTAGCACCACTATGTTGATACCCTAGGTTAGCAGATTTATGTTGACTGATGTGATGTATGTATGGCTGCTTTGTGAGAATCTGCTTATCTGCTGACTGTGGTATGTGGTATATCTGCATGATATGACGGCATGTTGTTGTATGAGATATTTATTGTTGCACTGAACATGCTGATATTGATGAATTGCTGTATGTATCTCGAAATGCGTGTATGCATGAGAATCGGAGGTTTAGTCTGATTAGGGCTTCGACCCAGTGGTGGACGTTTGAGCTGATAGTTGAGATTGAGGTTATAGTTGGAGCTGGAAGCTCGTAAGTTATGACGAGAGCTTGGAGCTCATACGGTACAGTGGGAGCTTGGAGCTCGTATGGTTATAGTTGGAGCTTAGAGCTGATATGGTACGGTTAGAGCTTGGAGCTCGTGTGGCTGAGAGCAAAGTTGCATGTGTCATTATATCAGCTCAAGGAAGATGGATGACATGCACAGAATATGCATATGATGCCAAGTGGTGAGCAGTATGCCATGAGGTATACGAGGTTGGTGCACCGAGTGCGGGTGCGAAAAATGGAAGGGAAGGTCTGTGTGACCTCGGGGATATAATGGACACAGGTGTACCCACAAGAGACTGATGAGGTAGCCCCTATCGTGTCGTGGCAGTCCTGGGCACGTCCTATTATTCCGATTGGACCCTGAGTCTTTCCAGTTACCGGTGGTTCTTTCGGGGATGACTAAATAGCCCTCTTTGTCTGGGACAGTTGAGCGGTGATGCACTCTTATGGGTCACGGTGAGCGGAACAGATTACCGGAACAAACCAACTTGTGGTCTGTTGAGCCGACGAGATGTTGCCCTTAGTAGGGTGTTTAGTACCGGCCGACATGCATGGAAAGAGTACGTGTCACATCTAGGTAGGGAACGACTGTGGTGTCGAGACACTGAGAGATGGTTGTGTTTTCTATATATATTGCATTGCATCATCCCTATGTTTGATGTGCTGTATATCTTATCTCCCTATCTTTTCTTGTATATGTATGTTCGTGCTACGAGCAGACGACGAGCCAGCAGAGCCATAGGATGGACCCGAGGCGTCACCCGTTTATCACCGGAGCACCGCGGATGCCGGAGCTAGGGGATATTGAGATCGTGTACCACGACGAGAGGGGATAGTGGGTGGACCCCTCGACCTTTTTGGTAGTGTACACAGGACCTGCTAGCTTGATCTTTAGGAGAGGTACTCCACCGTATACAGACATCATCGGACCCTACCGTGTTTACCAGTTTCTTCCTTTCTCACGGATGTGCTGAGCCGGAGAGAGTAGGACTACAGATGGGTGGCACCACAGACTTCAGTAGTATCCATCAGGAGGGGCTTCGTGTACAGAGGCCAGAGGAGACGTTCAGACCGGTACCTGAGGGCGGCCCTGAGGCGTCGTATTGTAGTGTCGAGTTCCTCCTCCGAGTACGAGCCTACGCGGGTCTATAGGCGTACACACGGAGAGGGGTAGGGTAGCTTAGGTCATCCCTACCACTGATGGTGAGGGCTAGCCAGTGCATCTCTAGGACTGTGTGGAGAGGCTGGTGTATTTTTGAGAGTGGGGTGGGGGAGCGCTAGTGAGGATGTTAAGGAGCCTTTCTTTTGGAGTCCTGGTGTATGTTTTTATTTTCAGTTCGCAGTGTACATTTTATGTATGTATTACAGAGTGCCCTACTGATGGGGCCACCATGTATATGCCAGTATTATATATATATATATATATATATATATATATATATGTGTGTGTGTGTGTGTGTGTGTGTGTTCCTTACCTGTTGCGTTACTCTGATAACTGTTTCATTTACGTGCTTATGTTGTATGTTCGTTGTTCTACCTCATCTGTTTTTAATAAGCGCGTAATAATATCGTTAAGTTATAGTTAATTTTATAAGTGGGTTCTAAGCCTAACCTGATTATCTTGCGTAAGTGGGGTTGTCTCGTTACAGTTCTCATGAGTCGGCCTCTCAATTTAGGTCTGAGTTCCAATTGTTCCAGGGTACCACGTCATAACCATATCTTGAATAGTCCAGTCTCTGATTGAGGTCATTCGTGTTTGGCAACCGATTTACCACGGCACGGGGTCGCAAGGCCTCTGGCCACTTTTGGAGTTTTGAACACAGAATGCCTCTATAGATCTAGTGGTGTTAACTGGCTGAATTCTCAACTGCGTAAGTTGTAGCTTGGTTCTTATGGCACGACGGCCGACTTATGCATGTATGCAAGAGGTTTTCTATTCTTTCTTTTCATTCAATCTTTCTTTTTCTGTCAAGGCACAAGGCTCGAGACTCTTTTTAAAGAACGTATAGCCCGTTCAATTCAAATTTCTGGACACGAGGTCCAAGTTCTTGATTCACGAAGTACTAGGCCAATGTCGCGAACACTAGACTTGCATGGGACACTAAGTCCGTTCTTTCTCTTTTTCAAAACACAAGACATGTAGTCTGAGTGCTCAATCCACAATGTACTAGGCCGACGTCGCGGACACTAGAATCGCATATCGGACACAAAGTCTGTTCATGTCACAGAACTCTAGCCCGACGTCTCGGTCACTAGGTTCATGCGGTTCACATGCGTGAAGGGGAAATCACCAGTTTCATCAAATTCATTTTCGTAGTTGAAATTTCAAAAACAAAACTCAGGTTCTTCTTGGTATAAACCGAACTCGTTTTCGCTCTAAAACTTATTTTCCACAAAAATTTTCTTTACAAAAACATTCTCAAAGACTCAGTTCTAAAGATACATTTGCAAAGGATTTTGGCTTAAAAAGCCTTTTCTAAAGGTTCCAACGTTTTAAAACATTTTTCTAAAGATCGTTATCGGAACAACTTTCATGAAGAATCTTTTTCGTTTTCGGAACATCAAATACTTTCATAAGATACTTTCTTTGACAAACTAAATACTTTTCAAGTTTTTCCTTCTTTGTAAAACATGTTCAGAAAATAATGATAAAGCAACTTTTCACTATTTTCCTCACCAACTCTCGACTTCCTAAGTCTTATTCAAAAACATCTTGGGTTCTTAACTTAGTGGCTTTTTAGTAAAATTGGCCATTATAACCTTTAGCTTAGAAGCTTTTCATTCCTCAAATCAAAACATTTCAAAATTTATCGATTAAGACTTTTAGTTAACTTAATCTTCATTATTGAGCTATAGTCAGTGCTATGCTCTTAACCAGTCCAGGATATCACATACATACATCAAATCTCAATCAAGGCATTAATGCCGCAATTCATATTCCCATCATCCAGGCATATACTTCATCAAGTTCATATACAACATATATTCATTCAAACTCAAATCAACATCATACATGTGCTCAATCCAAGCACTATGCCAGATTATGCCTTTGGAAGCGCACCTTCAATAGCGTTTTCTAGTGAAACGCTGTGTTTAATGATGCGGAAAATGTGCAATAGCACTTCTCCTAGCAAGCACTGTTAGATGAATGAGAATATACAGCGCTTTATGAAGGAAGCCCTGTTAAAAGGTTGATAAGAGAATAGACAGCGATTTCTTAAGGAAGCGCTATCTAATGTATGGGAATAGACAGCACTTTTTCAAGGAAGCGCTGTCTAAGGTCACACTAAGACAGCGCTTCCTTGAGTAAGCGCTGTCTATTCTCCTTTACCCTTGCATTAAATTTTCATAACGTATACTTCCTCCTCGCGCACTCACACAAAACACTCAGGTACTCTTCATTCCCTCCTCCACGACCTAAGTTCAGACACCACTCATCCTCATCATTGCCACCATTCTCGAACCTTAACCTCCGCAAGAACCACCGCAAACACCATTAATTATCAAACCACCGCGAGAACCACCTCTCATCAAGTGCATTGTTCGTGCGGCCTGCTCTCTGCCCAACGTGAGAACCACCGGGAGAACCACCTCTTCACCCAACGCGACAACCACCTTCTCTCTGAAAGCCCTCTTCTTCACTGCAAGCTCCCAGGTAACCCATCATTCCCTGCAACCCGTCTTCACTGCAAACTCTCCTCTTCCCTGTAACCCTCTCATTCCCTATATACTGTAAAATTTGAATTTTTAAAATAGTAATATAGATTATCTTATTAGGCTGTTGAATTCTTGTATTTTACATTTTCAGCTTATATATTTGAATTAAATGATAAGAATGAGGACAACACCCCTGCTCTGATTTGGTTTTGTTAGCAAATGACATTGGTACAGAATAGAGAATTGGTAATGCAGTGAAAAAAATGCAATGTGTAGAAAGATTTTTTGTTATGGAATGTCTAATCCATCATAGCTCACTCGTGACACATTTTCAATACTTCATAGGGATAGTTCTTCAGTTTTTTTAATCCATCATCTCTTATATTTGCCAAGAAGCAGACACTGTCATTTCCCTGGAGTTGATAATCATGAATTTGGGCCTTGTGGTGTTGGTTGTACTGTTGAGTAATGTGCATACACAATGACTTTTGTTTCATGTTCGAATTCAACTTTTTTTTTTCCTAACCATAATGTGTATAAAATGGTTAGTATTTTTATGCTTTACAAGAGCATTGAACCTAAGACCTATGTCTCAACTTATCTCAGGTTGGATTTATGTTTCTGATGTAGTTGTGTGTTATTTCCAGTGCAGAGATTTGAAATCTTGGTCCAGTTGGGTTGCATTCCGAACTACTTGCTTGCACCTCCTAAAAAGCATCTTGTTGAAAAGGTAAGTATGGTTTGATTTGGTCTACTTTGTTATACATTGCTTCTTATTTTATAGGTTAATGATCGATTATGAGTCCTGATATGTGTATGTGTGTGTGCTCGTGTTTGCTTGATTTCAGTTTTAGTTTCATTGTTGGTGTTTGCTCGATTGAAGCAAACTTGTTGGTGTGCTCGGTTGCCTCCTCTCTCAGGTAGCTTACTTGACTAGCTCTTGGTACTTCCTTTAAAATTTGGTATTTGATTTCGAAAGAAATAAAGAAACTAATAAAACGTTGTTTCTCTCAGGCACCTCTGTCAATCAACTCTTTGCTGTTCAAGCTGCTCGGCTTCACTACGGTACTTGCTATTCCCCTGACTTTTTTTAATCATTTAGTTGTAACATTAGACATGTTTATTTTAGGATCGGTATACACATGCATTAACCTTAGTTTCCTGTTCAAGAACGATTTGTATATTGTTTTGGGCACAATATAAAAGTTGTTCTTGAATTGTCCAAAGTGGACAGTCTGAGATTTTAACTTCGCATTCAATCCATATTATTGTATGTCTTATTTCCTTCTTGATCTAAGAATGTCATTGGTTTGTATTTTCTCTTTGTTCTCTGGGTATATACCTAATTTGTGTCATAATCACCTGAATTAAGTTGTGTGCTTGGAGAACCAAGGGGAAATGCTGCCAAATTTTTCTTAGAACAAGAAGTATCTAAGATATACAATAATATAATGCGAAATTTACAATCTTGGATAGGATAGGAACCCCACCCTGTAGTATCAAGTAGACATATGCACCATGCATGCATGTCGTACTCATTGAATGTAGACATCAATCTCTCTAAACTTGTGGTAGATTGTGAAAATATGGATCAGAAGTGGATGTCTGCCAATCGTTTTTCGAAGGAATATAAGGACGGAGTGCAAGATTTTATTAGGTTTGCAGTTGGGCATGCAGAAAACCCTGGTAGAATCGTATGTCCTTGTTTAAGTTGTTGTTATACAAGACGAGTCAGTGTAGCTGAGTTGGAAAGACATTTAGTGTGCTATGGAATTGATCAAAGTTATACCTGTTGGACAAAACATGGTGAGAGGAGAGGTGAATCTAGTGATATGGGTAATAGTGGGAGATATGTGTCAGATGATACCGGTACAAATACATTTGAGGGCGACCGTTTTGAGGAGATGACACATGCGGTTGAAGAAGATATCCGTGATTGTCCTTAGATGTTTGAGAAGTTGATAAGTGATGCTAAGAAACCGTTGTATGAGGGTGTACTAACTTCACAAGATTGTCAGCGATGCTAAAGTTGTATAACTTGAAATCGGGCAATGGATGGACTGACAAGAGCTTTACGGACTTACTCACACTATTGAAAGATATGTTGCCGGAGGATAATGTGCTTCCTAATCAGACATATGAGGCTAAACAAATGTTACGATCTATTGGCATGAGCTATGAGAGGATACACGCTTGTCCTAATGATTGCATTTTATTTCGGAATGACTATGCAAAGTTAAAGACGTGTCCTAAGTATAATGCCTCAAGGTATAAGAAGAAAGAATCGGCTCCAGAGAAGGTCTTGTGGTATTTTCCCATAATTCCCAGATTTAGGTGCATGTATCGTAGTTCAGAAGATGCAAAAAACTTGACATGGCATGAGGATGAAAGGATTAAAGATGGCAAGTTGCGTTACCCAGCAGATTCTCCTCAATGGAAAAGCATTGATCATGATTATCCTGATTTCGGGCAAGAACCAAGAAACCTACGACTTGCATTGTCTACTGACGGATTTAACCCGCATGGTGTTCAAAGTAGCTCTCACAGTACATGGCCTGTGATTTTGGTGATTTATAATCTACCTCCATGGCTATGCATGAAGCGCAAATATATGATGTTGTCTTCATTAATTTCTGGGCCCAAACAGCCAGGAAATGATATCGACATATACTTGGCTCCTTTAATTGAAGACTTGAAGCAAATGTGGGAGACAAGTGTAGATGTGTATGATGGGTATAGAGAAGAAAGTTTCACCTTGAAATGTATGATCTTTGGCACAATTAATGATTTTCCGGCATACGGTAATCTGTCAGGATATAGTACCAAAGGTCAGTGTGCATGCCCTATATGTGAAGATGGTACGGATTGGATGTGGTTGGAACATGGTAAGAAGAATGTCTTCCTTGGGCATCATAGATTTTTGCATTCGAGTCATCATTATAGATTTTGGAGAAAAGCATTCAATGGGAATACAGAAGAACGTAGAGCTCCTTTGCCGTTGACGGGTGTGCAACTATTTGAAAAGGTAGAAGATTTGAATATTGAATTCGGGAAACCTTTTGCGGGAGAGCTTGTTCACGAGGGTGGAAGAAAAGGTCTATTTTCTTTGAGCTCCCTTATTGGAAGTCATTATACGTAAGACATTTCATTGATGTGATGCATGTTGAAAAAAATATATTTGACAGTGTCATTGGTACCTTACTCAATGTGCCAGGGAAGACTAAAGATGGCATCAATGCAAGGCTGGACTTGGTTGGTATGGGATTGAGACGAGCATTGGGACCGGTAAAGAAGGGGAAACGTAAATATTTACCTCCGCCCGCTTATACTCTATCTAGAAAAGAGAAAATTGTTTTGTGTAAGTTTCTTCATGGAGTTAAGGTTCCAGAGGGATACTCTTCAAACATTAGGAACCTTGTATCAATGAAAGATCTCAAGTTAAAGGGTCTAAAGTCTCATGATTGCCATGTTATCATGGAGAATTTGCTACCCATCGGTGTGCGATCCATTTTGTCCAAGAAAGTGCGAGAGACCTTAACTAAACTTTGTTTCTTCTTCAAGGCAATTTGTAGCAGAGTGATTGACCCTGGAAAGTTGCCAGCATTGCAAAAAGAAATTGTTGTGACTCTGTGTGAGCTTGAGATGTATTTCCCACCTTCATTCTTTGACATAATGGTTCATCTAACTGTTCATCTGGTTAGAGAGACACAACTGTGTGGGCTAGCTTATATGAGATGGATGTATCCGTTTGAGCTTTACATGAAAATATTAAAAGGGTATGTGAAAAATCGATCTCGACCAGAGGGTTGTATTGTTGAACGGTACATAGCCGAAGAAGCGGTTGAATTCTGTACCGAATACCTATCCAATATTGAATATTTCGTAGGGCTGCCAATGTCTCGTCACAGAGAAAGAACCATAGGGCAAGGGATTACTGGAACTGAAATATTGACTATACCAAGGACAGAATGGGAGCAAGCACATTTATATGTTCTTCACAATGCCAATGAGGTTGAGCCATTTGTTGTAAAACACAAGGACCTACTTAAGAGTTCTTATCCAAATAAGACTCAAACTTGGTTAACAAGAGAACACAATCGTTGTTTTATAACGTGGCTTAAAGATCATATTTATGCAAAGTTGACTATAAATCCTACTTCAGTTTTGGAGAGATTAAGATGGTTAGCGAAGGGTCCAGCTGTGCATGTTTTCTCTTACACCGGTTATCTGATGAATGGATACACATTCTATACAAAAGAACAAGATGATCGGAGTACAATGCAAAATAGTGGGGTGACTCTTGTAGCTCAATCTATGCATTTCTCAAGTGCCAAAGACAGAAACCCTATATACGCAAACATGTCATACTTCGGGGTCATTGAACGCATATGGGAGTTGGATTACACTATGTTTCGGGTGCCAGTGTTCCATTGTAAGTGGGTTGACAATAATAACGGTGTACAAATGGATGAATTGGGGTTCATGCGGGTGGATTTCAATAAAGTGGGGTATAAAAAGATGAACCTTTTATTTTAGCATAGCAAGCTCATCAGGTGTTCTATGTCACCAATCCAGCTAATACAAATTGGTCCATTGTTCTATTGTCTAACAAAATGATTCTTAATGAGATTAATGATCAAACACATGAAGATGCTAATATTGAGGATGATCCTTTCTCCGGGACATCACAATCACTCAAGGCTAATCCAACTAGAGAGGATGATATGTATATTAGAAATGATCATGATGAGGGGCTTTGGGTCAATCCATTATTTCGTACCAAAAAGAGAGACGCAAATCTCAATCCAATAAGGAAAAGAAAAAGATAGACTTAAACATGTATGTAGTCGTTATATTTTTTTTTAATTTCTTGATCAATTAAATTTTCATTCATCGATTTCTGTAAATAAACTTGTATGACTGTGAATTGATGTTTTTACTTGTGTGTCTAATTTTGTTACAGGTAAATGGCATCTCCCAGTCATGATAGTGGGGCCGAGTCCACGAAAAATATGAGGCGTCGTGGACCGACTTTTAAGAAGAATATCGTCCATCATAGGAGTAGAGGAGTGAGACTTGAGGTAATATATTACTAACTCAACAGCAGTTAATGGTTTGATTCTATAGTTTGTTATCTTTGATTTATACATTTCATCAAATATTTTTAGGTTACTTGGAATGTAAAGGGTCAGCCAATTGGTACAAATAATAAGCAGTTGGTTAATTACATTGGGGCCATAGTGCGGCAGATGTTCCCAATTACCTGCGGCAATTGGAAGTCAAGAGATTTGGACGGTCTGAAAGATGACATCTGGCGTGATATACAGGTAAATTAATTAGCATTAGTTAATTATGTAAACATATTTATATTGTGACATTTTTTTATTGTCTTTGCAGGCCTGTTTTAATGCTGATGAGACCCAACGAGACATGATACTTAAGGAAGCCGAAAAATTACACCGCAACTTCAGAAGTAAGTTAACGACAAAGTGGCTGAGAGATGATGGTGGGAATGTCAGACAAGAGCCTCCACCCAAATATGCTGAGATTATACGACCGGAGGATTGGAGAGCCTTTGTCATAAAACGGACTGAAGATGAGGATTTTTTGGTATGTACTTACTTTTGTGTATACTATGCATTGCTACTTATTTAGGTCAGTGTGCATTAATACTTACTTCTGTGTCTATGTAGAAAATAAGCAGTGAAAATCGGGAGAGAGCGTCATCTCCTCCCTACCCTTACCATAAAGGGAATGTAGGGTATGTCGGTATTGAGGAAAAAAAGGTATGTACAATAAGTCATTTTATTTAACGCATTTTTTGGTTTATTTCTTAGCATCGATGGATTTCAATTTGTTTGTTCAAATGTACAGTTGCGGGAGGCAGGACGAGACCCAGAAACCTAAAGCATTGAACGACATATTTTGTGGCCAGAAGCCCGTATGAATGAGCAGGGTGTGATTGTAAATCCCAACTCTAGGCAAGTGGCTGAAAGAATTGTAAGTATATGTTCTCATATTAACATTTACATTTGTAATCCTCTTTTGATATTTGTGAATAATGTGAAACATCTTTGTGAATAATATTTGTGTCTCAGGATACCATATCACAGTCTGTATCACAGGGGGAGATAACAGATTGTGTTGGTCGCCATGACATCCTTGCCAGAGCCATACCCGCTAAAGAGTATCCTGGTCGCTATAGGGGCGTGGGATTTGGTCCCTCACAGAAAACTATCTTAGGTGCACAACAACGCGCCAAACAAGCAGATGTTGCTGAAGTGGTGGAGTTGAGGAGGGAAGTAGCTAATCTGGCGCAACAAGTTCGAGCGTTGCAAAGCTGCATACAGAACAAGACAACGGTGGAGGGACGTGAGCATGAGCACGAGCATGAGCCTGAGCCTGAGCCTGATTTACCTACTCCACGTAGTGTCAGAGATAGTTGCACTCGTATGCCTCCTGAGGTAATAATTGTTATGTTGTTTTATTTACTTGTACGTATTGCATTGACAGTTCACATATTAATATTTTGTTTATCACTGGTTTAGGGCAACAACCCATGCAACCTATATTTGTCAAGCCCAACTCATCGCATTGTAGCTAGGGGGATGGTCTATAACGAACCGGGTGTGACACTGCATAACCGACCATTACCTCCTAGTCATGTGAAAGTTGCAGTTGAGTTTGGTGTGGAGGGTGATGCACCATTGCCTGTACCACTTGAGGAGGCAGATGTCATGACAGTGGACCAGGCAATAGGTACCTATGTGGCATGGCCAATCAGCCTCATAGGTGTATGTGACAAGGTATATGTCAATAAATAGGATTCATTATCATATATATGTTTGTTAAATTAGGTGGTCACTAACTCATTAATGTATTGCAATGTTTTTTATATAGGCACCCCAAAAATCCAAATCTAAATCCAAGGGCAAGGGCAAATGGTCGGAGAACACAACTGGCATGAAAGTGACAAAACCTCGGCCTTCCCCTACTGTAGCTGGCAAGGAGCACACAAAGGGGTCAATTACATCCCCAATAAAAAATGGGAACAAATCTCAACCCTCTCGGGTTCTTGTAGCACATGGTACAGATTTCATAGTCTACCTTAGAGTCCATGTGCTAACAATATTGGGGAATGATCAAGTCAATATTCATATGGAGGAAGACATTCTGGGTTATGAGCACACATTAATGCTTGGTGGTGACACGGAAACCAAAGAAATCCTTAATCATGAATGGCTGGGGTTCTCTGTTATTAGTGTATATCTCAGGTATTACATCAAACTTTAAAGGTTATATCTCGTCTAAAATTTTGATTTATTATTAATCTATTAATTTATATACATGTTTTAATTTTAGATACTTGTACCATATGTTCCTGGTACCTGAACAAAGGACTCAGAGGTTCAGATTTCTATGCCCTTTACGAATAGCTATGCAATATGGATCTGGGCATCAACAATATATAGCTGATCGCTTGTCATTAGAAAATCCAAATTATGAGACCTTGTTTTTGTCACCGTGCAACGTAGGGTGAGTCATTAAATCATATAGTATATCACATAGTTAGCGATATTGTTTTCTTTTGTGAAATTTGATGATTGCTAACTATAATAAACCTTTTTGTAGGCAACATTGGGTATTGTTAGCGATCGATCCCATAGAAGACATAGTGTACTATTTAGACCCCTTGCATACTGACTATAACATTCGCCAAAAAATGAAGGATATCTACAATCAGTAAGTATATATGCATTTATTTTTATCTTCATATATATAAACAGTGATCATGATTATGTAACTTAATGAAGTTGTTTGATTTTGAAATCAGGGCTTTGCTAATTCATCGTGCCTGCAGTGGAGGAACCAAGTCGAGATATTCTAAGTCGTCTAAGACTAAATGGATATCTATAGAGGTATTTACAAAAACCCATATGCAATTATTTAGGTTAAAAATTAACTTGAAACTTTTAATTTATTATTTTCGGTTTTATAGTGCCCCCGCCAACCGAATAGCGACAATTGTGGCTACTATGTCCTGAAATTTATCAAGGATATCGTCGTTCAAAATCAAACACAAATCCCAACGACTGTATGTAATTTTAGCTCTAGTTTAATAATTAAATTACACACATTTTATCATTAATTGAATGTACTTTAATTCTAATTGATTTAATTTTCATTTCGTAGTACTTTCCTGAGTGTAAATGTGACAGATATTATGATGATCAACTTATTGAACTCAGGGAAGAGTGGTGTCGCTATGTTGTTACGAATTTTATCCAAAAATAAAGGTAGAGTACACATATACTATGATGTTATAAGTTAGAGTAGTGCCTCTCCTATTAGGTTTGTGTGCATTGTGCAAGTGATTGTGTGTGTGTATATCTAATTTGTTGATGTGTTGTAAATTTAAGTTGTGTGTATCTTGTGTGCAGGGGCAGCAACAAGCTTGGATATATATGAAGTGCACCTACATGCAGCTAGCTAGTATTAAGTAGTGAAGCTATAGTATGTAGTGTAAACTGTTGTTATAGTGTACATAGTGTATAAGTGTTGTTAGTGAACCTCTGTTAGTACTGTTAGTGTAGTACAAATTTTAAGAGCAGACTTCTTTTTGTATATGCAACTAAGTTAACCTTACTTTTGTATACTGTATTAGTAATTAAGGTATAGAAATTATACTTGAATGGTTATTTTGGTATATATATACTGGTTTTGATGAGAAATTGCAGCTGGTATGTATTGGTTTTGCTGAGTGCAGGGGGATGGATAATTGAAAAAAGAATGAAAAATTTTAAAAAAAAAAAAAAAAATAAGGGTATAGGAAGCGCTGTCTAAAATACACAAAACACAGCGCTTCCTCAAGGAAGCGCTGTCTAAAATATAATTACACAGCGAGCGCTGTGTTTGTGTATGGTATATAGACAGCGCTTCCTCAAGGAAGCGCTGTCTTAGTCACAACAAAGACAGCGCTTCCTCAAGAGCGCTTCCTCAAGTCTAATTATCTTTTAGACAGCGCTTCAGAATCGCTGCCTTTTCCTTCCAACCTACCACAACAGTTACATGAACAGCGTTGTTGCATGCAAAAAATAAACGTTGTCTAATCCCTTTTCTGTTTGTCTAATCCCTTTTCTGTTGTAGTGAAGGCAAAAATGCCACAATTCACATCACAGCCAACCTCATGTGAATATCAAACTCATTGGAGCTAATCTCCCCTTACCTCTTGAAGTCATTCCTCCGAAGGTAAAGTCGCCCGATTGGTCCACGAATTCTCCCGATTCCTCATCCGAGTATCTGGCAACCACTACAAACACACAATCACACCATTCATCAACAAATAACAACATAATTAACAACATCAAATCATAAGTTCTCCTTCCCCAAAAATGGTCTAAGGTTCGACCAAAAATGGTGAAAAGGGCTAAGGATCTCATTTGTTTCCAATCTTTTGGATGGTTGGTTCTTAAGCTTGATGAACACTAAGTCCTAATACTCAAAAACATGAAACATGAATCATGGTTCTCACACATGAAGGTCTCGGCTATAAAATGGAAAACATGGCTAGGAATTGTTTTGGTTTTCCATCACTTGGATTCAAAGACAATAAGAAAGGTCAGGACGGAATCAAGAGTTAGAAATCAAAAATTTGAACAAAACGCTATTCATCATGACCATCAAGGGTTCGGCCACTTTTGGGAATTTAGGCTAGGATGAGAGTTGGATCATAAGCTCTTGAGTTTAGGTAGAGAATGATGAAGTGAGCTCAAAGAAATTGGTTTCCCATTAAAAGGATTTTTCTACAATTTCCTATGAATTTTGGAAGTTTGGGATCATAAACTTGATTTTCATGAAAACAAGATTTGATCTTGAGATTGGAAGAGATTCATGAAGATTAGAGATCATAGAAGTGATCTTACCTAAAGAATGATGAAGATTGATCAAGGAATCAAGCTTTTCTTCCATGGATTCAAGCTTTTTCTCCATGAAAAAAGGAGTTTTGGTGCAAGGAAGAAGATGAAGCCTTGGAGCTCTCTTTGGGGGCTGTCTTGCGTGAATGAGGGCTGACAAGCCCTTAACACAAGTCACTTAAGGGCATTTTGGTCTTTTCCTTCAAGGACCAAAATGTCATTAAAGAAAAGGTTAGGGGTATTTTGGTCATTTTGCGTCCCGATATTTCCGAACGTTATGATGACTCTGGCATGCTTTCCCAAGTGATATAACATGATGTGATATCAAGATTATCCGTTGGCGGGTCTTGGTAAGTCCATATGCGGCTCCATTTGTCACCCGATTGAGGATTTTGCTCGAACGAAGGTCAGGAAGTAATTTTTGTGAAATTTAACCAAAACGTAGAGAATCGAATTCTAAGACTTACTATCTCGTTCACGGGTCAATCTGAGATCGCCTGAGCAATAAAACCATACTGTCAGTGTAAAAACGCAGACCGGGCTCCATTTGAGTTTTTAGCTCAAAGTTTAATCATAGTTTTGTACGATAACGTTGAGCATGACTATGGTCTCGGAATATTTTATTTCCCTCTCTAGACCCATCAATAAAATACAAACATATAAATACTGATTAATTAGCTCTCTAGAGAGCTTTGAAAAACCGGGGTGTTACAGCGTCCCTCTCTTCCTGTCTCTGGATAAATTGGGCATTCTGTTGCGTTTGTTGCAACATTGCAGTGGCAAAATCCTTCATGGCCCTCATCGCTTAGCTGTAATCTCTGCGACCTCCGGTTCCCGAGGTATCGCTATTATGATCGAAGTCCTCGGTTCCAACTAGTGCTCCTCTTCCTCTACCACGTCCTCTAGCCATTCCTTCCTGGCAAAGGAAACATTAGCTTTGATCCATAAGACATGCAATATCAATCAACAGATATATATAATATATGTCTTGCGAATAAAATAGTTGTCACACTCGATAACTTGCGCATCAGACGCTCTACCCCTTTTTCTAACACAGCCGGTATCCAAGGGGGATCTAACTTATCAAGCTAGTACATTTCCTAGACCACACAGTCCGATATTAGAATCGAACTGCTCTGAAACCACTAAATAAGACGACCCACCGTCCCATTAAAGAATATAAGATATTAACTAAGCCTTAAACCGTATTATAAACGTTAGCACACTTTATTAAGACGAAGCAGAGTGGAAAGATTAAAAACGTAAACAAGACTATGCCAAAGCACGCATACATCAGAGTAAAGCAGTTCAAACATAAAGGATACATACATGCATCGGTCGTCCCGTCAGTAGGGCTACAGTAGTAATGTATACATAGAGAGTACATCGGTACAGACTATAAGCAAAATACATCAAAAGACAAAGAGAAAACTCTCAGGCTAACAGCGCTCACCACCCAACCTCTCAAGGCTAGGGTTCGTGGCTCGTCCATCGGCATTAGGCTCGTAAGGAGTGTCATCCAAATCCTCAGCAACTGGTTCCTCCATAGTGTCTTCCCATAAAGCCAAAGAAACACACAGAGAAAAGACAGGGAGATCAGAAACATGCATCATCAAACATGGGAGAGGGGCAACAGTACAACATATATATATACATGTAGCACACAAGACATAGAAAACATACAACACACCAACAACCATCTCTCGAGTCATACAGCACAACCATCTCAAAAGTCATTCTCTCAGATCAAACCTCTACGAGGGATACTAATCCCTATATGCATGTCGACATCCCTATATGCATGTCGGCCGATTTCATCACGTCCCCAGTTGGACAACCCCGTCGGGATTAATAACATCACATCCCTAATTGGACATCCCGTCCCAGGATCGATGGTACACATCTCGCCCCCATTTGTGCATCCCCTATTGGGATCAAATATGCTATGATATGCAATGCTATGATATGCAACAAACATCCATCACAGGTTGATACCGGAGCCTCACACCTAAGCACTTGGCCACAGCCACGATGCATTGTATCCTCATCGACAACAACATCAAGATCAACATCACGATGCCTTGCGTCCATGAGTCACAGCTCCATGGTCAGGACCACGACGGTATCAACCCGAAGAACGTCACAATCTCACCATACTCTCATTAACAATCATCCAGCCAATCACAAGAATAAATTATCACACCAATAAGTATGCCAATATATATCATCACGTTGACAGATAAACAGATAATCACATAGGCAGTTCAACATAACAGATCAATAGATAATCACATAGGCAGTTCAACGTATCAAATAAACAGATAATCGCATAGGCAGTTCTACATATCAACCTCAACAATCACATCGTCTAGCCTAGAGTATCATCTTATCGGTGATAGCCCAAAGGTACTTAAACCTAGGGACCAGGTACTTTGTCCAGGGCTCAACCTCTAGTAGGGTTTAAGGTTCCCCTACACATGTATACATTCTATACTATGCTTGGCTTCCCGACAGCAACAGTTATTTCTCCCCACCTGAAACTGCTACGAACTGCTACACACGCGCCTTCCCGTACAAGCTTCCGAACACAGCTCCGCAACCGGCACTTTAGCACGCTTAGTATAACACCCTTTTCGGGGCATCACATTTACGGACATTTTATAAAACTCTAAGGCCGAAAAACGGGTTAACGAAAAACATTTAAGAAAGATGGGAGTGAATTTTTTCTTTTCACAAGACATAACTGTAAGAGCTCATAACCATTTATGTGTGTAAGGTAAATAGATTAATTTCATAATATAAGTTAATAAGTTCATAAAGGATTTACATTAAACCCAACCCGACTACATAAAGTAAACTTAAAGATATAGACCCAACATAAAGAATTGGAGAAGCAGCTCCTAAACATAACATACTCGAAGACGCAGCTCCACAACACATAAAGGAAAGGCACAGACACTCTGACACCTTATACTGGCCGACAACAGACTACACAGGAAGACATCCCTCGGATCAACCGCTAAATGCTTCCTATGATTCCTTCCTTATGGAGAGACAAGTGAAAGGAATAGGAAGGCATGGGTAGATCACCTCCCTCCTAATCTCCTCACTTATCGCCTTCCAACCAGGACCCATCAAACGTGACCTAACAGGAATCCTAGCAAGGACTACTGCTGGCATTCCTATGGAGACTTCGCAGAAGTTGACCTAGAAGCAACTTTGCCAATAAGCAGCCTATCCCTAACAGAGGGAGAAAGAATTGAACACTCCGGTGAAAGAGCCCACCTAGTGTTCCACTTACGACCACAACCTTGATGGCAAACGATAGAAGACAAGCGGTGAAGCAGTTAAGAACCCGTGCTCTGCGACCGATGCGGATGATGAGTGTGGCTCTCCACATGTATGTTGCTAGGAGCCCATCATGACTAAATGTCCAAATGCTAAAAACCACTGGGAAGCTCTACAGAGAGATGCATCTGAAGCGCCGGGTGGAGTCTCGATATCACGACCTTCTCAGGAGACCACCAGAGAAGCACACAATGATGCAATACAAAGTAATGAGGTGAGATTCCCATTCATCAACAAAACACATGACAAAAGTAAAAACTGTACGACACACAAGATAACAACATACTAATCATGCATATCATACATCTCAATATCTCATACAAATCAATCAACAACATAAGACATCATCAACACAGGATAATAATGTATAACATAAAAAAGTATCCATCAACAGTCATGCAATGCAATGCGATGTACATGACTCAATGCCATATGCCACAAGGGTAAGACTCTGACCCCTACTCCATGGAGCTAAACATAACTAGAGTGAGTGATTGGGAGAACATTGTCTATGTAATCTCAGCCTTACAGTGCTACATTAAAGACCGTAATTGCTATAACAGCTCACGCTAGACGTTCTTTGCCCAAATCATGATTTGCCCGGTATTAAGTTAGGACGTCAGTGTTTTTGATGGGTAACCATGACAAGAGGAGCTACTCTATGGCCACATGTGTCCTCCCCAACCCCTGACGTCCCCAAGATCCTCAAGATCGATACCTCAGACAATTGCACCTGCACCAAGGTGTAAGCTCAACTCCTAGGCATAACGCCCAACTCATGCACAGATGCGTATGCATGTCAAGACAATGTCACAAAACAAAAACAAGTAATTCATCATTACTGTAGCACAACGTTTATCTCTTGATAAACCACAGGGCACCCTTACGGGATCCACTTTCACATGACTTGCCATCAGTCGCCCGTTCTTGGTTACCTTCCTTGCAATCAAGTATCGCCTCATCGTTCGTAAAACGATGTTCATGTCTTATGATATATATATATATTATTCCATACCCTAAATGTATTATGGAGAAACAAGATCCACAAGGATCCCTTCATCTTATCTTCTCACTTATCTATCAAAGGAACATTACTTATTTTATATAAGTAACTCTTTATGGTTAAACATTATGGATTCCTTAGATGGCCTAAATCATCAAGGGTGTGGGACATGGTTTTCGATGACCACAAGGAATAGTACATGTCTTTTATTTAGTCCTTGTGAGTCCATTATGGAACTCATTGCATTCCATAGGAGATATTACGTACTTGCGCTATTATAGTAAAGTCTTTAAAATATTTTCCTTGGTACTAAACTAGTTCATGAAATCTCCTTTATCAAACATAGCTTGAAAAACTCTATCCATATACTCGTAAGGTATCCAAAACCCCAAGATACGTAGTACCTTGTTTTTTTTGCCAAATTAACGTAAAACTTACTTTGAAATAATACTTATTTCCTTTACTTAGCGTAAAAAGGGAAGACATATCTTTATTTAAATCACCTTATCATTTTCAAATGAAAACTATAACTCATTTGTTTTTTAAGATTCCAAAATTAATCATAGTAGCGTAAAGGCTCATTATTTTAAAGAAAACACTTACAAGAATTCTCATTTCTCTTGAAAGTAGGTTTACTAAACAAATCCTTTGGAAACCACATGAATAAATTAGAAAACTCTTTGTTCTTGAAAATATTTTCCTTGAATCAACATGTTAGAATAAGTGGTTGATTAACTTCAAACTTTCCTATTCTTAAAATTCTTTTCATATAACTTCAAAAATACTCATTTTCCCAACACTTAGTTCTTTAGAACCCAAACTTGATTTCTTCGAAAACCTTTTTAATTTCTATTCCCTTTATACTTTAGTATAAACATATTAAACCTCTTAACATCAACATTTTAGGTTCCTAGCCCCAATTACTATGGTATAGCCGAATGCCTCCATATAAGTAAGGTAGGTCTTTTTAATTTCTTTTGCCTTCTTGGAACCATTTAAGTCCATTACACCATTACTTGAACATAGACGCTTTGGCATCCCTTTTTAACTCAACAAGGCCGAACCACCCATGGTAGTTTTCAACAAAATACAAGTCATCCAACCATATACTAGCATCATGAAAATCATCTCAACATATAGTCATTTCATCAAGTATTGAAAGCATGAACAATTCATCATTCAAAAACCTTATCCTTAGGTCTTGAACCTAAGAATAGTTTTTCACCATTCCAAAGTGATTTTCAACACTAACACTCAAACACAAATAGTCACACCAACAGCATAACATACAATCACAAAAATCAACACCAAAACCTGTATACATAAAATTTCAGCATTTCAAGCATCAACTTGTGACAAACATTTGATTGACCTAACGAACTTGGATTTGACCAAATGAGGACTCAAATGAAAGCTTAGGATGTCTAATTTTTGGTTATAAAATTCATTTTCACAAACAGTAACCGCGTTAGTACAGTTTCACGAAATAAGCAGCTGAGTCAGAATCAAAGACAGAAATTTATGCTTAGATTCAAACAGGTTTTCAAGGGTCAAATCTTTATGAAACACACGAAATTTGTGTTGAAAATGAAGCCCAAGATGTCTAGTTTTAGGATCAAAACCAAGTTTTGAAAACCGAGGTCTAGGTTGAGAGAAAAACCGAAATGACTCACACAATGTCAGATCCGAAAATCACATTTTCATAAACTCTTTTCAACAAAAGGATGGAGGAACCCTAGTTTAGGGTTTTCCCACACATAAAAGTTATTTTCAACCATTCAAACATATCAATGAACACAAATCAAGTAATAAATAATTATTACAACATTGTTCTCATAGAGAACCAAATATACAAAATGGCAAACCCTTGGTTTAGGGTTTTCCCCAAACCAAACCCATAAACCATTTTCACCACCACCAATGTGGTGTGATGAGGTTCACCCCCCCATTACCTTAATGAAGATCTATAGGATGAGCAAAAATCCAAGCCTTGCAATCAAGAGGTGGCTGAACCTACTAGATAGAAACAACAAGGTTTTTGAAGCTTGTTTTGCAAAGATCATGAACTAGAAGAAGTTCACTCATGATTCTAAGAAAATATATGAAGCGAAAAGTAAGATTAGAGACTTACTTAGTGAATAACACTTTGAAGATCAAGATGGTGCTCTTGAAGGTCATGAACAAAGTTGCTCCAATCAAGAAACTTTCTTCACCAAAGTTGTTCTAGAGATCAAGACTAGAAGAACTATGGTCTTAGAAATCAAAAAGGAAATTTGGATGGTGTTGCTCGAGGCATGGCCGAATGTGAGAGAGCAAGAGAGAGAAGAGAGAAAATGAAAGTTCTTGAGCAATAACAGAGTTTGATCTTTTGGAATGAAAATGAAAATGACTTGAAGTGTTATTTTCAACACTTTGACCGTGAGGCTGTTAGCTTTTGTGCTCCAAATTAATTCAAATGGTTATGACATAGTGATGTGATTAGGTGTAAGTAATCCAAGGGCCAAGGATTAAAGAAGATGATTATTGTTGACTCCTCATCAAAAGTAACAAAATTAACCAAAAATGGTTAAATTGCTTTTCCATAAAAGATAATGTAGATAGGTTATTAACCAAAGGTTCATAGAGTTTAGGGAAACGTGAAAAGTAGTCATGAACTACTCTCGGCGTTGGGCCAAAACATTCCCCGGCCTCGGGCCAGATTATATTCCTGGCCCTGGCACGCATCCCAAGGCAAAGCGATCCCAATTAAAATAATAATATTTTTACCGGTTCCTACTCAAAACAGCATCATAGCCTCAAACAATATTTTATGATTTTTAAGTTCATAATTGAAATTCAAATATGAATTTCCAATTATTAACTATTTTTATGATTATGATTAATCAAATTGTGTTCTCAGTCAAGTTATTCATACAAACGGTTAAAAGGCAGACATAGGATTTTTGGGATGTTACACTTAGAACGATCCGACACAGTCGGATCTTTCATAACAAATCAAAGTCTAACATTAACAAACTACCCTTCCTTGCATCACAAGGTATAGGTTCGGCCAAGAGGACCTAAAAAGGCTAGAGATGTCTAAAAATTTCTAACTCTTGGATGAATGATCCTCAAGTATACACAACACTAAATCAAGTTACATTACACAAAAATTTCATGCAAAACCCTTGATTTTCAAGGATGGTGGTTTCGGCCACTCATAGTAAAAATGGCTAGACATGTCATTTGATTACGTGCTTTTGGATAGTGATAGAGGATGATAAGACTAGGTCATAGAAATTGATTTCACATTAAAAAGATTTTTTCTATGATTTTCTAGAGATTTTTGAACCTAGAACTTTGAAACTTTAAACATGTTGATCATGGCTTGAAAACAAGAAATGAATGAAGAATATGAAGCTCATGGATCAAAGAGAGTAAGTCATACCTCTTGGATGATGAAAATGGGAAGAATCCAACACTTTTCTTCACAAAATTTGCTAAGTTTCACTTTGAAGAAATGATGAAAGTTGAGAGAAAAGATGGAGGTTGTGAGAAAATGGGTGAATGGCCTCATGAAGGTTGGGTTTTGGCATGGAGAAAGGAGGGGACAAAGAGGTCCAAAATTGTTTACTTAAGGGGCAAAAGAGTCATTTCACCTAGGGGCAAAAATAGAATTAAAACAAAAGACTAGGGACATAATTGTCCCACCACCTCCAAAGGCACAAAATATCTAGATATTTTTGTTAGATGTCATGATGATGGTGATGAGTCATGAGGAGAAAATGTAATTTCATCAGGTCCTAGGACGCCTTCCTAGGTGAGCTGACCTGATGTGACTTCAAGTTTATCCGTTAGCGGGTCCCGGTAAATCCGTATTCAGCTCCGTTAATTACCCGATTTAGGTTTTATGCCCGAATAAAGCGTAAGAAGTTATTTATTTTGAAAATTTTCACAATCGCCAATATTGTTGGAAATGAGATATAAAACCTAACTGTTTCGTCCACAAGTCAAAATTAGGTTTTCTGATCAGAAAAATCTTACTGTCAATGAAAACGTAAACCGGGTTCCGTCTGAATTTTCAACCCAAAATTTAATCGTAGCTCTCTACGATAATGTAAAGTATAAATATGATCTTGGTTTATTCAAAATCATTTTATAAACCTCGGATAAAAATATAAACTTATTTATATAAATTACCGATGTTAGAAAGCAGTAAAAATAAAGGTGTTACGTTGTGCATTAATTGTCGTGTGCTGGCGGTTGTGCCTAAGTTAGTTGCTAAGTGGCAGTGAGCCGTGTATGTATGGGTTGAAACCATGGACGGTTTTCCTGCTGTGATGTGATGTCCTAGATTAGCTGGAGTTGTGGCTCGTGTTGAAGCGTAGCATCTGAGGTTGATCTGCTGGTTGAGAGCTTAGGCATGAGGGTCCGATATCATCTCGTTGAGGTTGTTTGTTGCATATCACCAGCTGCCAAGTGGGGCGACCGTATGACAGATAGAATGCGCTTCCAATGTCATACGAGGTTAGTTATACGTGAGTGCGGATACGGAGAGCGGAAGGGGCGATCAAGTGAGTGGCCTTGGGGATATTGCCGGTCTCGGGAATAGTCTACAATGACGGATGAGGTAGCTCCTATCGTGTCATGATGCCTGATCCAGTCCGGTTTGCCCGATTAATCCTGGAGCTTTCCATGTTCCAGGCTAACGTTCCGAGGCGACCAAGACACCCTGGCCAGGGCTCGGGAGGGGGATGCACTCTTATTGGTCATGACGAGTGGTTCAGTTTCTTGGACAAGCTAACACCTGTTCCAAGGTGGAACTTTGTGTTGTGAGTTTCGACCGACATGCTGCATGGGATTAGTATCCCGGTCTAAAGGATTGATCTGAGAGAGTGATTTATGGAGATGGACGATTTTTGCATGTGTTGACTCGAGAGATGCTTGGCTGTGGTAAATATCTGTTACATCTGCCATACCTGTGTACATGCTACTTATTGTATGTTGTTGTCGCTATGTTACTGTTGTCGTACAGATATGTTATACGCTGTATTCTTATCTCTCTTCTGTTTTCTGTGTTGCTTGTTTCTGCTCTTTGCTCGCATGAAGACGAGGAGCCTTCTATCTTGGAGTATGGACCCAAGGACTCAACCTTTCATCACGGTGGCACTGAGGATGTCGGTGCTGGGACTGATCGAGATCATCTATCACAATGACAGAGGGTGGCTTGTGGACCCTTTGACTTTCCTGATGGTCTACACAGGACCGTCAGTATACTGTTTCAAGGAAGGGCGTCACACAGAAAGGATATTTTGGGACCTTACAGTGTCTTCCAGTTCTTACCCTTCACACAGATGTGGCAGCCGCAGAGACGCCATGAGAGGGACTATAGCTGGGCAACACTAGCGACGTCACATGCTTCCACTTGTCGGGTTTTTGTACTGCCAGGTCAGCGGAGGAGGCGTAGAGTAGTGGTGCCCAGCTCATCATCTGAGTATGAGCCTTTGGTGACTTATAGGAGTACTCATGGTGAGTGCCAAGGAAGTTTAGGGCATCCGCGTCACTGAGGGTGGGTGTTTGCCAGTGCGTCTAGGCAGTGAGCTGAGCGCTTTTCATATATTTTTTGAGTGATGGGCGGGTAGTGCTGGCTAGCTGTGAGAGTTCTTTTGGTTTCATTTTTGGATGTACTTGTTTTATCTCTTTCAGTTTTTATTGTATAATTGTTTGTATATGTATAGCGTATTTCAGCGCCCTACTGATGGGGCCGCTTTTATGCATAGTTTATGTATATAGTTTTTGAGTATCTACGCTTTACTCTGATGTTTGTTATGCCGTTTCCATATGCGTTGCATGTTTACTGTGTTTGTTTCCGCTATGTTTCTTGAATACCACGCTATCGTATAATATGGTTAGGCATAGTTAATAATATAAGCTTGAGACCAATGGGATTATCCTATGTAAGTGGGGTCGTCTTATTTTGGTGGTATCAGAGCATTGAGAATGTTCTGAGGCTAATGGGATTTCCTCGAGTGGAACTTGGGGACGTCTCATTATTATGGTATCAAAGCAGTTTGGTTCTATTATGGACTGTGGAAGTCTGGAACCATAATTGCGAGTCTAGGCAGTGTACTGGCATTTACGGTTGATACCCGAGTTGTGTCAACTGTGTTTACTTTTGGGTAGAGTGTCCAATGCGCAAGTTATCGAAGTGTTATAACTGTTTTAATTCATAAGTCATATGATGTGTTTAACTGTTAAGTGCTATTATATGTCTTATGAATCAGAACTAATAGCTCTTTTTTACAGGACGCTAAATGGCACGTGGAAGAGGTGCAAGAGGAGGTAGGCCGGCTGCGACCGGAAACAATGACAACAACAACGGTGACCACTCAGGAACGAGAAGTGGTGGCGATACATTGGAAGCGATGAGAGCTATGCGGAATCTAGCTACTGCTATGTTGCAACAGACACAACAAACTGCACAGTTTATGCAGAGGCAGGAAGAAAGGGAAGCAAGGCAGAATCAGTTACACCCGGTGGGAAAGATGAGGTCGTGGACACAGGTCTCAACACGTTCATGAAGGTAAACCCTCCTCAGTTTCACAGAGAGTATGACCCAAAGGCCGTAGAGATGTGGCTATAAGAGATAGAGAAGGTGTTTATGGCTATACATTGCAGAGAAGACCGAAAGGTGACATATGCTACGTTCATGCTAGTAGGCGCAGCGAAAGCTTGGTGGAAGAACAAGATAAGGTTGTTAGAAACTGAGGGAAGGATTCTCACTTGGAACCTGTTTAGGGAAAGCTTTCTGGAGAAGTACTTCCGGAGAAGAGTGAGACAAGAAAAAGAGAAAGAGTTTATGAGTTTGAAGCGGGATCAGCTATCCGTTGGTGAGTATGCGATGAGGTTTGAAGCGCTACTCAAGTTTTCTCAGTTCTACCAGGTCCATCCAGATGAGGAGTGGGTCTGTCAAAGGTTCGAGGATGGGTTGAGACCCGAGTCGAAGAGAACGATACTACCCTTTGGCATCAGGTTATTCCCGAAGCTGGTAGAGAAATGCACTGTTCTAGAAGGACACGACAGGACGGGGATAGTCTAGCCTCAATCATAGAGTGGTGGACCGATTCGAAGCGAGGGACAAAGAGGAAGGAGTGGCAAGTTCCAACAGAGGGCGAGGCCTTATTTCCTACATTTTCGATAAATTTGAAAAAAATAAGTTCATAAGCTTTATTCAGGCGAAATCTCAAATCGGGTGACGAACGGAGCCGAATAAGGATTTACCGGGACTCGCTAACGGATAAACTTTATGTCACATCAAGTCAAATCACATGGGGACGTGTGGCAGAGTCATGATGAGTTTTGAAAATATCTGGACGCGAAAAGACCAAAATACCCCCGATCTTTTAGTAAATGGCATTTTAGTCCTTGAAGGAAAAGACTAAAATGCCCTTCAGTGACCAACTTTTGGACACTTTAGCCCCCATTTCCCACGCACAAGTCAGCCAAGCGAGAGGTCCAACCATTTCGTTTTTCCACTTCATCTTCTTCCTTAGTCTTTCTCCATTTTTCCTTAAGTGAAAAGCTTGAGTTTTGTGAGGAAAAAGTGTGATTCTTGCCCAATCTTCATCATTCAAGAGGTAAGAACACTCCCTAGATCCTTAAACCTCATGAATCTCTTCCTATTTCATGTTTGAAAATCTTGATTCGATGAGTTTCAACTTCATGAACCAAACTTCAAAAAGTTCTCGAAAATTGTAGAAAAATCCTTTTAATGTGGAATCAATTTCTTTGAGCTAGTTTCATCACCTCCTACTATTATCCAAGAGTATGAAATCAAACACCAAGCCTAGCCCTTTTTACTAAGAGTGGCCGAACCCTAGAAATTTGGGGGAAGGTGAGTTTTCTTCAATTTTTGTTCTATGACACTTGATTCCATCATTTCCTTTCCTATGATCATTGAATCCAAGTGATTGGAAAACCAAATCAACTCCTAGCCATTTTTCTTCTTGATGACTGAGACCTAGAGTGTGATGAACCATGGGTTATGTTTCAAATTTTTGAGTAATAGGACTTGATCTATTGTTAAGTATGCTTAATAATCCTTCATCCAAAAGATTGGAACCAAATGAAACCCCTAGCCTAGTTTTCGAGTTATTGCCGAACCTTAGACCTATTAGGGGAAATAAATCTATGTTATTAATGTTGTTATTTTGTATTGAATTGTGTTGAGAATTGAATTGTGATTGATTGTTCTAGTCGACGCGGAGGCAAACGGAACCGGAACCGGAAACAGTTCGGGAGTAGACTTAGATCCCTAAAGAGGTAAAGGGATGTATTTCATAATAATTTTGGTGGTCACATAGTGATTGGTTGTTAGATGTGTTGTAGTTGTTTTGATTGATGCTTTGGAGATATACTTTGTGTAGTATGTGCTTGGATACTTGAATAAGAATTGTGGCATTGATGTATATATATATATATATATATATATATATATATATATATATATATATATATATATATATATATCTTGGATTTGTTGAGAGCTATGTGTTGTATATAATTGATTATTTGAATATGAATTGTGACATGGATGCCTTGACTGAGATATATTGGTAATGTTGAATTGAGATTGATATATATATATATATATATATATATATATATATATATATATATATATATATATATATCCTAGACTGGTTAAGAGCATAGCACTGGCTATAGCTCGATAAAAAAAAAAAAAAACAAGTAAAATGATCGAAACGGAAATCGGAGTTTTGAAAATGGATTTTGAAATCAAAGAAAAATCTTGAGAAATGTTTTGCTTTATCAAGGAAAGTGACTTCCTTTTTAAAATGTTAGATCCTTTCAAACGAAAAAGTTGTTTGAGGAAAGTCAATACAAAGTGAAATTTCTTTTAGAAAAACGTTTTTAAAGAGACTGAACCCTTAGAAAAACGAATTTGTAAAGAAAAAGAGTTTTTCCTGGAAAAATGTTTTTCTTGGAAGAGATGTTTTAATTCACAACAACGAAACTGACTTTTATTTTCCAAAACTGTTATGTGAAAATAAAACTGAAAGAAAAGCGGTGATTTCCTTTTTCACCTTGAGATGTATGCAAACCTAGTGACCGAGACGTCGGGCTAGTGTTTTGTGAGTTGAGCACTCGGACTATATGTCCTGTGTTTTGTATGAATGGGGTAAATGTCCTTTAAAGCGAGTTGTGAGCTATATGCCTCAACAAGAAAGAATTGACGAAAAGGAAAACATAAACTTTCTGTGTACATACATGAAACGGTAGACCTGCCATTTGAAAATGAGCTACAACTCAAGTAGTTGAGAATATGTGCTAGTTAAGACCCCTAGGTCTATAGGAGCATCCTGTGTTCGAGACTCCAAAAGTGGCTGGAGGCATTGCAACCCCGTGCCGTGGTAATCGGTTGCCAAACACGGATGAACTTGATCGGAGACGGGATTATTCCTGATATGGTTGTGACGTGATACCCCTGAACAATTGGAGTTTGGACCTAAATTGAGAGGCCGACTCATGAGAACAACTGTGTTATGGGAGTAGTCGCGGCCTATCGCTCGATGAAGGGAAGTAGGAATCTCCGGAGAACATGAATTAGAAAGATGATATTGGAGTCTCATGCATTATTACAACTCATGATAGTGTTTGAGATATTATGTTATATGAATATCTGTTATTACAACTGCATTTATATGTGGATGTAATTGCTGTTTGTCACTTGTGCGGCTATCGTGATAAACTTGTAAAATGAGTATCTCACCTTTGCCTGTACATGTTGGACACTCTGTTGTGTTTTTGGATACATTTACAGATGATGATCAGAGGTCCCCGTGGACACGTGAGGACTCGGATGATGGAGTCTTTTGAAGATAAAGAAAAGGAGGATCCCTCCGAATTCCTCTGGGAATCGAAGCTAACTTTGGGGTTCGTATCCCAAGGGCAACTTTTGGCCCGACCAGCATAGTAGTTTTACTTTTTGAAGCAGTCATATTTTATCTGTTGTATGTATGTTGACTTACAAGTTTTAAGTCTGTAATAAGATATTCTAGACATGAACTTATTTTATGAATTTAAACTATGTTTCTAAGAAATTTATATGCTTCGGCATAATTACGTCATGACTATGTTGTTAGGGATGTCAAATATTGAGGTATGCTATGTGATTTATTCCTTTGTCTTGAGTTTGGATTCTTTGTGCATGAAGAAAATTTTTAGACCCACATTTTCAAACATAGTTAATTACTTGAAGTATTTTCCGAAAGCAACCAGCGTTTTATTTTGTTTATGTTTTCTGCAATCGAGTTCGAGTATATAGCGTTGAGGGAACGTTACACCGATCACGTTCCCGGACTGACACCGAAGAGAGAAGTGGAGTTTGCTATAGATCTTGTACAGGGGACTGGGCCTATTTCGATAGCGCCATATCGGATATCTCCAGTAGAGCTGGTGGAGCTTAAGAAACAATTGGATGAGATGCTAGGAAAAGAGTTTATCAGACCTAGTGCATCTCCGTGGGGAGCGCCAATGTTGTTTGTGAAGAAAAAGGATGGGAGCTCGAGGTTATACGTGGACTATCGTCAGCTGAACTAAGTGACGATAAAGAACAAGTACCCGTTGCCGAGGATAGACGATTTGATGGACCAGTTGAAGGGAGCAGCTGTATTTTCTAAGATCGATCTGCGATCTAGATACCATCAAATCAGAGTTAAGAAGGAGGATGTGCCAAAGACTGCTTTTCGGAGTCAGTATGGTCACTACGAGTACTTGGTTATGCCGTTCGGTGTGACTAATGCTCCAGCTATGTTTATGGATTATATGAACAATATCTTTTGACCATTCCGAAACAAGTTTGTTGTTGTGTCCATGGATGACATTCTCATTTACTCTTCGAGGAAAGAGGAACACCAAGAGCATCTTCATGTGGTGCTGCAAGTGTTGAAGGATAGGCGGCTTTACGCTAAGTTATCGAAGTGCGAGTTCTGGTTAGAGGGAGTTTAGTTCTTAAGCCATGTGATCAACAAGGATGGAATCGCAGTGGATTTTGTGAAGGTTGAGGCTGTAGTGAGTTGGGAAAGTCCTAAGTCTGTAAGCGAGGTGAGAAGCTTTCTTGGTTTAACGGGCTACTATCGGAGGTTGACAGAAGGATTCTCAAATATTGCGTTGCCTATGACGCAATTGACGAGAAAGGGGAAGGCGTTTGAGTGGTCAGAGGCCTGCGAGCAGAGTTTTCAAGAGAAGATTGACCACATCACTAGTGTTGGTTTTGCTAGATCCTTTAGGACGATTCGATGTATACTGTGATGCATCGTATCAAGATTTGGGATGTTTACTCATGCAAGAAAGATAAGTGATGGCATATGCCTCCAGGCAGTTGAGAGCCCATGAGTGGAACTACCCAACACATGATCTGGAGTTGGTTGCGATAGTGTTTGCATTGAAGATATGGAGACACTATCTGTATAGTGCTGAATTCAATGTATTTAGCGACTATAAGAGCTTGAAGTATCTGTTCGACTAGAGGGAGTTGAACATGCAACGTAGATGGATGGAATTTATAAAGGACTATGAATTCGACCTGCAATACCATCCAGGTAAGGCGAATGTAGTAGCGGATGCGCTCAGTAGGAAATCCCTACACATATATGCAATGATGGTAAAGGAGCTAGAACTGTTAGAGGCGTTTAGAGATTTGAATATGGACAAGGAAATCGTCGAGGATAGGTTGAATCTTGGGATGGTTAGAGTAACTAGCGATATCTTTCATGGAAAAAGCAAGCTGAGGATAAGTACCTTGAGGAAGTGAACCGGTCAATAGAAGAAGGTAGGACTTCAGAGTTCAAAGAGGTACTGACGGTCTGCTTAGGTTTGGAAAAAGGATTTGTGTGCCAGCAGATAGCGAGGTTAAGAAGATGATCTTGGAGGAGGCACACAGAAGCAAGCTGAGTTTTCATCTAGGGGCTACCAAGATGTATCAGGATCTAAAGAAGTTGTTCTGGTGGCCGGGGCTGAAGAAAAAGGTGGCAGAGTATGTCCTAACCTGTTTGGTGTGTCAGAAAGCGAAGATTGAACACCAAAAGTCAGCAGGGTTGTTGCAATCGCTAGATGTCCCAGAATGGAAGTGGGATAGCATTGCAATGGACTTTGTTTCTAGGTTGTCGAGAACTCAGTAAAGGTGTGATGCAATCTGGGTAATCATTGACATGTTAACGAAATGTACTCATTTCTTACCTATCAACCAAGGTTATTCTTTAGAAAGGTTGACTCAGATTTACATCAAAGAGGTTGTGAGACTGCATGGGGTACCTTCGAGTATAATTTCGGATAGTGATCCGAGGTTAAGGTTTTGGAGAAGCTTACACAGTGCTATGGGAGCTAAGTTAAGTATGAGTTTTGCTTATCATCCCCAAATGGATGGTCAGTCTGAACGAACAATTCAGTCATTGGAGGATCTCTTGAGAGCGTACGTGTTGGAGAACACGGGGAGATGGGACGAGTTCCTTCCATTGATCGAGTTTACTTACAACAATAGTTTCCATTCAAGTATTGGAATGACGCCATAGGAGACACTGTATGGACGTAAGTGCAGGACTCCATTGTGTTGGTTTGAGACTGGAGAAAGCCATCTTCCAGAGTTGGTACAGCAAACAAAGAAACAAGTTCGTAAGATACGGGAAACGATGAAGGTCGCAAGGGATAGGCAGAAAAGCTATGCCGACAAGAGGAGGAGACCCTTGGAGTTCTAAGAGGGAGACCACGTCTTCATGAGAGTTACCCCAAGAGCTGGAATAGGCAGGGCTATCAAATCCGGCAAGCTTACATTTAAGTTTATTGGACCGTTTCGGATTCTTCGCCGAATCCGTCCCACAGCCTATCAGATAGCCTTACCACCTAATCTTTCAAACTTACATGACGTCTTTCACGTCTCTCAACTCAGAAAGTATTACCCTGATCCATCACATGTGCTAGAGCCTGAATCAATCCAACTAAATCAGAACCTTGAGTACGAAGCTCTACCTATACGGTTAGTGAATAGAAGGATCAAGGAACTACGCGGCAAGCATATACCTCTGGTGAGAGTGGAGTGAGACACAAAAACTGGTGACTTAACATGGGAGCGCGAAGCTGAGATGCGGCAGAGTTATCCTTTCTTGTTCTCAGGTATACGATGGAAATTTCGGGGACGAAATTTTCTTTCAAGGGGGTGGTAATGTAACCTCCCGACTTTTCTGTAACTCTAATCAAGTTGGTTAATCTCGATTAGCCATTGATTGATTGTGTGACTCGTTTGATGTTAGTTTATGGCCTATTATTATCTATGCCAAACCATATATAAAGCGATAGCGTGGTAAACAAACAGCGATGCAGAAGAAAGCAAAAAAAACGGTAAGCATAGAAAAGCGATTAGAGTAAAAGCGCAATATATACATAACTGTACAATATCATGCATAAGTTATCCCCATCAATAGGGCAGTGTACATACATATACATCCTGAAGGTAAAACCAAAATACATCAAAAGCAAAATAAAACTCTCGGAGCTCACCAGCAACCCTCTTCCCCTCTCAAAAGATACATCAAAACTCTCGGCTCACTCCCTAGGACGCACTGGCAGGCTCTCACCATCAGTGGTGAGGATGCCCTGAGCTACCCTGACCCTCGCCATGAGTACGTCTATACCGCACAATAGGCTCGTACTCTGACGAAGAACTGGAGACCACGATCATCCGCCTGCGATAGGTCCTCAGGTACTGCTCGATCCTCCTGCGTTGGCCTCGGTAGATGTAACGTGTCCTGCTGGTCACGACCGAAGACTGGGGTGCTACCCACGTGTCGTCTTGCTCCCTCTGCCTCGGAGGTTGCCAATCGTCGGGAAAGGTAGAAACTGGTACACGCGGTAGGGGCCGATGATATCCACATAGGGAGGCGTGTCGCTCCGAAAGATCAAACTAACGCGTCTTGTGTACACCACCAAAAAGGTAGAGCGGTCTACCCGCCATCCCCTCTAGTCATGGTATACTATCTCAATATCACCCAGCACCAGCATCCGCGGTGCCCCCGTGAGGAACGTGTGAAGCCTCAGGTCCATGCTGAATCTCCGCTGGCTCGTCGTCTTTAAGCGATTCCATAACAGACAACAAGGAAAAACAGAAGGGAGATAAGAAATACAGCGCGTCATCAAGTAGGAAAACAGTAGTAATGCAGTAAATACATATAACAAGTAGCAGGTAGCAAATATCTCAAATATCATACTTACTGCATACTAACAAACGTCTCTCAAGACAACACATGCAACAAGCATTCATCTCCATGAGTCTCACACTCAGATCAATCCTCTAGACCGGGATACTAATCCCATGTAGCATGTCGGCCGAAAAACGCACTTCTGCATGTTCCTAACTGGAACGGTTCCACACCCGAACAAGTCCACACCGGAACAGGTTCTGTGTCAGAACGGAGTTAGCTTGTCCAAGAAACCGAACCGCTCGCCGTGACAAATAAGAGTGCATTCCCGGAACCAGGGTATCTCGGTCGCCTCGGAGCGTTAGCCTGGAACAACTAGAAAGCTCTGGGATTAGTCGGGCAACCGGACTGGATCAGGCATCACGACAGGATAGGAGTTACCTCATCCGTCATTGTAAACTATTCCCGAGACCGGCAACATCCCCAAGGCCACTCACTTGACCTCCCCATCTACTTTCCATACTCGCACTCAGGTACCGCTAACCTCGTATGATGATGGCAGACCATACTACCTGTCACATGGACTTGCCACTTGGCAGCTGATGATGATATGCTGCAAACATCCTCAACGGGCTTGATACCGGATCTCACGCCTAAGCTCTCAATCAGAAACAACACGATGCCACTGCATCCACACGACCACAGCCTCGACGCCACGCATCCATGAGCCACTGCTCAAACAATCACGGCCACAGCCTCAAGAAGTTAGCATAACAGCAACGGCACCATCCACGGTATCAACCCGATAGCAACACGGCACACAACCAAACTTAATTCTATGGCATTCTGCCATAACGCTCAACATTGCAGCATACGGCATACTAACAACAACAATAACATCAACTATAGCATATAGCAGCATATCACATACCAAGCAGCATATAGGCACTTAGACAGATAGCAACAGCAACAAGCAGAAACATATAATCATACAAAGTCAAACATCCTTAATCAACAGTTTACTAGCCTAGGGTTTCCAAACTTAATGGCGATAGCCCAAAGTAAGCTAAACCTACGGTTTAGGTACTTTATCGGGGCTCAACCACTAGTAGGGTTAGGGCTTCCCTACATATAGTAGAAACATACTACACTACTCTTGCCTTCCTGATGGCAGCAATACTCTTTCTCCCCACCTGAACAGTCGGCACACAAATCTAGGCAATCCCCGGTTGCTCCTCCTTCCTCAAGCTCGCAGCCACCCTCCTATGGCAGCTCCAAACAGCCCCTTAATCGCGCCATCGCGAGCACGAACTTTGCCCTAATCACGAGCACAACACATATACAATAGTGTTAGCCCTAGGGCAAGCCCAAAAGATCAAAGAAAAAGGTAAAGACTCGAAGAACGCTGAGAACACGAAGAACACGTGTTAGGGGTCCGAGTTTACATGTGGCAAATCGAAAAACTAATCCGTCAGAGTTGTAGATAACTCAGCCACGATCACAACGGTGTATTCGGAATCGCGTTCCGGTACTTCGATCGTCTCGAAAGCAAGCGTCCTCACTCAAGAACTCTGTTTCTCTCTCTAGACTCTCCGGGAAAGCTCTGAAGTTCTTTAAGTTTAGTGCAACAAATGAGGGAGAAGAGAAAACTTCACTAACTTGAGCTGCTGTGCACGCTTTAGCGTGGACATTCCTCCACGCTTTAGCGTGCCCATGCTTGAGCGTGAGGTCCCCTCCACGCTTGAGCATGGAACCTTGTCCGCTCCGCCTCGACCCTGGCTTGACAAGTGTAGCACACACATCAAAAACAATCTAGTTGGCAAACGCACTCAAAACGCTTGAGCGTCCGCGTTACCAACGCTTGAGCGTTAGAATGCTTAGGCGTGCTAACCTCCGACGCTTGAGCGTTGCGCTCAGCTGGGAAAAGCCTTCCAAACATCTAGCTTCCACAGTTACTCGTTCAACGCCTTAGGCACCTCCAACCTTGTTCAAGCCGATTCCTAAGCTTCAAACTAGGTCTAAAACTAACACACAACAATTCACACAATCATCCAAAGCTCCAATCGAGATTAACCAACTCGATCAGAGTTTACATAAAAATCGAGATGTTACAAGAGTTGTAGGCTTTAATGCTAACAAACGTTTTCTGTAAAAGGATGATCATAAAGATAGTTATTGGGCCTACAATGAATCATGTTGAGGGATGTGAAATGTAGACAAGATTCGTCCCTCCTACATAACAGGAGTAATGCCATGGGCCCCTCAATAGAGTGAGACGTGAAAGTGCATGGGCATGCTGCAATGGGCCAGTATGAGTTATTGGGCGCATTTGGGATTACACGTCTACTCGAGAATTGAGAAATGAATAATTGAACTTTACAAGGATGACACATTTATCTCTTGTGCTCAATTAAGACATATGGACGAAGGGACATTTACTACACGGTTATTTTGGTTACCGTAAGGTATATATCATATCAACTATTTTCTTACTAATTGGGTAACAATGATGTATTGCTAGATGCCGCTCATTGTTTATAATATTAAATGTGATTTAATATTATTACCAATTTATTGAGAACCTATAGGGTCACATGTATAGAGCAAATAGTCGGAGAATGAATTAATTTATTAAATATGATTTAATAATATTAATTATAGATTTGGCCTGTAGCGTACAAGCCCATTGGGGTTAGGCTAAGTGGGTGACAACTTATATGGCTGTGCACGTCACTTAAGCGCAAGAGTTTTACTGCGCATAACTTAGCGGCCGTCACACCACCTCCTTGGTAGGCGCACCCCCATCCCTCTGCCGTCAGATAGCACGATGCTTTCTCCGACGGTGATTTGTTCGCGTGGACTACGTAGAGGTGCTGCTCCATTGCGGCACAGGTGATAGCGTTCATCCTCCTCTTCAGAGCAGTGTTCGTAGTGCTCGTGATCAAGTGAGAAGAACTGTTCTTCGCCTTGCAGTGTTCGCGGTAAAGTTTCACTACAGGAGGTAAACACTATAATCATGAGTCATAACCATTCGCATGGATCTTTTGGTGGGAATTTTTACGCTGTGTTATATATTTTAAATATGCAAATTCCCAACAGTGGTATCGGAGCCACTTGCGAAACCATGATTCTATTGTGTGTTTATATGTTATAGCATGTTTTGTTTTGAAAAGATATGATCTTTAACATGTTATATTTGAAAATTGTAAAAGTGTTTTCCGAAAAACATTTTTCTGAAATCCTTGTTTTGATTTACGATGACAGCAACTGCTGCTGTCATGCACACCTTACGTCCAGACGCGCCATAATTGATTATGGTGAAACAATAATCGATTATGAGGGATCAAATGTTGATGCCCTAATCGTCGTGGAAGCAAGGCAAATTCTGGTCAGAACGACAACAATCGATTATGTAATCGATTAGGTAGTCGATTATATAATCGATTACCTAATCGATTATGCAAAGAGTTTTCATAAACATTTGTATAACAGAATATGTAATGGATTGTGTAATCGATTATGTAATTGATTATGCAATGGATTATAGTAGTACAATAATCGATTATGGTGGTACCATAATCGATTATGATAGTACAATAGTCATTTTCTGAGTCAAGATGGCAGTAATCGATTATGGTAATCGATTATGAGGATAGTAGAAGTGTTATTTTGAGCGGTTTTTTAAATCACTTAATAATAATAATAATAATAATAATAATAATAAATATTATAAAATTTTATTATTAAATTGTTATTATGTATTTGGTTGTTTATGGTGAATGGTTATGGCCTTAGTCCTTTTTCTAATTTCCTTGGTTATTTTGAAATACGGCCTGCATGTCGTGCCTTTCTCTTAATTTTCAAATGTACATTCTTTTCTCACCTTATTCCCCTCGAATGTAAAAGGGGTTTCTTCCAATTGTAATGTTATGGTGGAGACAAGAGGACAACTTCAGAAGAGGACAACTTGGTAGGTGATCATGCTTGGTGAAGCTTGTATTCTACCAGGGCTTTTAGATTAGATTCTCTCATTGGCTTGGGAGAATCAATGCGTTAGGGGCCATAACCATGTCACATTTGTTATATGCTATATATGTATGAGATGCATGTTAGTATATAGTAGGTTAAACAGTTTGACTTATGGTGAGATCAAATTTATAAATAAATCCCTCAAAAGGAAATATTAAGTTACGATTAAATATGCCTTCCAATGCAAGACACTCGTGAAGACTAATATCGATTGAGCGTAGGTCTGGCAAAGCAGAGTACCTTTGTCTGTACTAGTAAGACGCGATGAGATAAATGTAATATTCAATTGTCAACCATTGGGTCTGACTTAACTAAGCCAACTTCAATAGGATTGAAAAGGCCTTAGAGGCATGGAGTTGGGCATTAATCCATAAGATGGATTAGAATAAAATTTATTCACCCAACTGACCCAAGAATTACATGAGATGTAATAGGAAAGAGTTTCCTACCTAAATAGCCAAGTTCTGGGCGATCAGCCAAAGCTAACTTAGAATGAAGTGAAATATGGATCTTGGTCCCATGAGAAAATATTCCAACGGGATTTTCCGAGTCAATGGTGAGGTTCATTGATTTGAGTAAAATAGTGGGAGGCATATTTAATAAAAGACCTTATTAAATATGTTTATGCATGCTACTTATATTCTGTATATTTCTGTTGTAGATAACCATGTCTGTAAACCACACGTCAAATAACCTATCACTGTGATCTGTCCTTGAGAAGGACAAGTTGTCTGGAACAAATTTCCTGGACTGGTACAGGAACCTAAGGATTGTCCTCGGGCATGAAAAGAAGCTGTATGTTCTTGAAAAACAAATCCCTGAGGAACCATAGACCATTAATGCTTCTAAGGCTGAGAAAGATGCTTATAAGAAGCATCAGGATGATACCTTAGACGTCAGCTGCCTCATGCTTGCTACCATGACCTTTGAGCTTCAGAAGCAACATGAGACCATGGAGGCGTACGATATGATCCTGCACCACAAGATGCTCTATCAAGGGCAAGAAAGGCATGAGCGGTTCGAGGTTTCTAGAACCCTTTTCAATTCAAAACTGGCAGAGGGAAGCCCTGTGAGTCCTCATGTACTTCAATTGATTGGGTACATTGAGAATCTTGAAAGGTTGGGTTTTCCGTTGGGCCAAGAGTTGGCCACCAACGTAGTTCTGCAATCGTTGCCTGAGAGCTATAGTCAGTTTGTCATGAACTACAATATGCATGATCTTGACAAACCTTTGCCAAAATTGTTGAGCATGTTGAGAACTACTGAATAAAATATTAATAACGGAAAAAGGAAGGCCATCATGATGGTCCATGCAACACCCTGTCCCGAGTGTCACATTCCCGGACGTTTATAAGGCCGAAAATATTATTTAATGCGTAAAATACGGTTTTTTTTTTCTTTTCACAAAGAAGTAATAAGATTAGTAAAGGTAAATAATACTAATAAACGAACTTAGGTTCGCCATGCATTTCTGGAACATACTGTATAATAAACACAGCACAGAAACAGAAATAGAAATGTCTACATTACTGTATACAGACATAGGTCTAATGTATGGTCCAATGTATAAATGACATAAGAAATACAATAAGTACTAGGAGTCGTAGCTCCCAAAAGGTACTACAAAACTGACATAGTCTGGCCGACAACAAAACTAAACCACAAAAAGAGTCCACCTCCGGGCTCAAGGAGACTACTGAACTGAACCATTGTCACGTCCATCTGTTCAAGCAGGAATAGCAAGTACCAGCAGAAAACATAAAGATATGGGTGAGATTTCCGTTCATCAACACAGCAAAACAGCAATAGTAAAACGGGACAACTCACCGGGTAACAGCGTACCAAACATGCTTACAAGAATTCTCAATATCAAACATATTAAGCAGTTGACAACATAATATCATGTTAAGCAGTTAACAGTATAGTATAAGGCATTCTTAAACAATACAGCGATGTATAATAGTAAATGTAAACATCAATAGCCATGCAATGCAATGCAATGTATATGACTCAATGTCAATGGCACTGGGTACTACTCTGACCCCTACTCCATGGAGCTAACAAAACGTCGGAGAGAGTGAATGGGAGGACATGTTCCGGTTTCTGCCAGCCATGAGCAAGATGCTACAACATTCGTAACGTGCACGTATCTGGCTTTACGGAAACATTCTCGACCAAACATGAAAAGTACGGCATCTAGTAGAGGATATCAGTGTATTGCACGGATTCGCCACGACACAGGAGAGCTACCAACTGGTCACATGTAAGCCCTTCCAACCCCGATACCTCCAAAAAGACCATTGAAGATCGTCACCGTAAGATTCGCACCCGCATCAAGGTGTAAGCTCAACTCCTAGGCTCAAGGCCTTACGACTATGCAAATGAAATGCTAATGCTTACACAAAGCAGATGCGATCAAGAAATGTCTATCCCCCGGATAAACCTCGAATTCTACTAAGGTTCTCTTCCTTAAGAAATATACGCGTCTTTTGAAAAAAAAACAAAACCTTTATCCACAGGATAAATCTCGTGATCCCTCCGGGATCGAGTCATCACAAGACTGGAACAAATGAACGACTGATCGGGATCCGAATCACCAGTCTGTCATAAAACTACTATTTCAAAATCCAAAACGTTTCATATTTGTGTTTATGTCTTATGAAGTCATTGATGTACAAAGTCATCAATGGTATAGTATATGGTCTTGTTTCACCACATATTATACTTAATTATCCCTTGTCTTCAACTCTAAGTCAATTACTTAACTTAGGTTTTTAATGCGTAAAACTTTACAGTTTTAGTTGAAAAACACTCTTTATAAACAAACCATTTCTCGCGAGGCGAAGGTCTATATCGCGACGCGAAGCTGAGAAGTTATCTTTACTGTTTAGACAGTCTTTCTGCTTCACGATGTGACACCCACTACCCCGCATATAATAAAACACGAATAAAATCATACATGTCTTTAAAAAAATTTAACAATTAAAATAAAAACATATCCTCAAGGGTAATGTGCATCACATCATCTATAACGTAAAACATAGGAATCTGAAATAATCAAAATCCTTTAAAAGCAAACTGTGGAAAACATAAATAATAAACATAACCCAAGTCCCGATGTCACATATCAGAGCTGGTATACATATACCGATAATACATCGGAATAAAACTGAATAACATAAATCATAAATCCTAACTACTGAGAGAGATCTCCTTGGGATCACTCCTCATCAGCATGCTCACCCTCCTCTGCATATACCACAACATATGCACAAGAATAACAAAGAGAGGGGTAAGAAACACAATCATGAATATATGTAAACGGAATGGAATAGTAATTAAGATGGCATACAACATACATCAATCAACACAGATAATCAATATATATCAAGGATGCATGTCAATGCGAATGCAACATCATTACTTCGTATGCATGTGGCCAACAACTCTAACTCTGGAAAGGCGATTAGGAGTACATGTCCGGTTATCAACATGGATGATATGCCAGACCATGGGCCATCCCCGAACACTCTCACTAATCCTGATAACGTATATTGGCTAGTCAGGGTACTCAAGCTTATTCTTTAGGTCACTCCGACAATAGGTAGCTAGCCCATGTCACCTGGAACTTCCATACCCAACGTACCCGCAAGGCCGGGATAACACCCATCGTGGCCTCCACTATCGCGATTCATCGTTTTCTTTCCACCCAACATAACAACGTCAACGTATGATGCATGCTATGCTCAACAACATGCAAACACATGTCCAACCATCCACCATCATAATCAATCACATTGATTATCAACAATGACCATCAACGATGATCATCAATCAACTAGGCGCTAACCATCGTTATTGCCTTTATCAACATTGCCAATATTATCATCATAATCAATCATATTGATTATCAACAATGACCATCAACGATGATCATCAAACAACTAGGCGCTAACCATCGTTATTGCCTTTATCACTATTGCCAATATTATCATATCGTCATTATTAGAATTAACGTTCTTTTCTATATTATCAACCTTGAATTGTGATCTCACAGTCTTTTTCTCATTACTCTATTCATTATTCCTTCACAACAGAATCTGGGTGAGAGACCCAGATTCGCTAGGCGAATCCTGGCTCGCGAGGCGAGCCCGAGAGCTCCTAAACAGGCTCTCAGATTCGCTAGGCGAATCCTGGCTCGTGAGGCGAGCCCGAGAGCCCCAATATTTGGTGCTCTCATTCGCCTCGCGGATTACAATCCGCTAGGCGAATCACGTCAGACCACGAATGGTCTCTCTGTCTCGCCTCGCGAATGGATATTCGCTAGGCGAATCGTGACAGATGTGGGAATCTTAAGGATTTCTCTAAGTTATCCCTATGCCTATCATCCCATCTCTCAAGAATCATCCCTATTGGTTTCCAAAACTAATCCAATAATATCAATCTCACCTCTCATAACAACTCATTCATTATGGGGTGTCAAACGTCCCTAAGCTATGTTCTTTCACTAATCCTATTTTCTTTATTGTAACACACATCATCATCAAGTCATCATTATCATTGCACATCATAAAATCTCATCAATGCATATCGTATCTATATTCCTACTATTCATCGTACATCATAATATTTCAATCATATCATCAAGACAAACACCCATAATCATAATCATAGAACCATAAACATATATATATATATATATACAATATTCACATAGGCATGTACATGGCATATACATAACATACACAAAATTATACTCATAGCATATACATAGGCATTTACAATGCATATAGACAAACATATAGGGGTCATGGGTTAACCTCTTCATCTTAACCTATCCCAAAACCCACATACTCATGATCTATTTCTTCCCCCATACCTGGTATGACGATCACAATGAACAAAGGAAGGAAAAAGGTTCGGAAAAGGTTGCGTCTCACGAATGCTCGATCTTACGGCGCTTGACTTCACGATCACAGCCCCGAAAGGTTCAAGAGCAGCAACTAGGAAGAGGGCTTGTGATGGCAGTGATGCTCTTCAAGCGAAGGAGACGAAGAACGATGAACAATGGTGCAATCTCCTTCAAGAATCCTTGGAAAGGGTTTAGAAATCCTTGTTTGGAGAGGAAGAGGCAGTTTCTAAGATTAATTCGACTTAGAAAATAGGTTTAGGTCGAGTCTTATGGTATAAATATGAGTTAGGGTCATTACGGGCTGATTAGAAGCCCAAAAACACGATTCTGGTGCGCGCAGATTCGCGAGGCGAGTATCCTTTCGCGAGGCGAACCAGAGAGCTGCAAAAATCTGGCTGTCAGTTTCGCGAGGCGAATGTATCTTCGCGACACGAAGCTTGAGAAGCCGAATTTAGCCTTAACACCTGAAATAAGACTTGTAGATAATTCTCTAAGCTTTCCAACGCATCCAAGATCAACTCAATCGGATGTCTAGAACTCAAGATATGAACAAAACCGTAAAACAGGTTTCTTGGACTTGAATGCATTGACCATTCCTTAAGGCTAAACTACCCCAACTATGAACTTCGACATCAAGAACAATCATAAACAACATATATACAACATATACAAGCAAATATTAACACATATAAGCATAGTGTAAAAAAACAGGGTGTTACACACGAGTTGAGGATTGTATCACGACGTGAGGCAGACAAGCTACATCTTCACTACTTAGGCGGTTCGTGAAGCGAGACCTACTTCGCTACGCGAGGCCGAGAAGCTGCATCTTTGCTGCTCGGGCTAGCCCACTGTCTCGCGAGGCGAGGCAAGGTTAGCCTGTCGAATGCCTTATCTTCCCTCTGTCTCGCGGGGCGAGACGGGGTTCGCTGGGCGAGTGCCCTGTTTTTCATTTTCCCTAACTCCTTCATTAATTCTCCTTTTGAAACACTTAGTTTGATTAAAAGACCTCTGGCTAAAGAAAAGACATTTTCCCACTTTGAGGACACACTTTAAAGGTTAAATCTTCATTTGATCTTTGGATCAAAATCACTTTTGTTTCTCTTGAAAACATAGGTTATGAGATCATGTTTTTCTTACTTCAAAACCTTGCTAGAACAAGAACAACACATGTTCTTATATTTCCTCTTACTAAGGCCACAAGCCTACTCCAATGAAAAACAGAGACTTTGCTTCACCAACATACCAAATGTAGCTCAAAGCTCACACAATTATGATAAACCACAATACACATTACTACAACATAATAAAACATATAAGTCCATCACACATCATGGTCTCATAATCAAGCATAAAAGTCCATACTTGATCTAGTGATCAAAGTAGGTTTTCCAACATACATGAAAATGACTTTCATTCAATCATCTCATCATCAACATATGCTAAAGCACACTACAACATACCAAAGCATAAACTTAAACAACCATCTTCACTACCACCATCTTGGTGTGATGAGGTTCATCCCCCCATACCTGTTGATGAGCAGATTCCCGGACCAAAGTCGGTTGATCGGTTTGTGAACCTCCTGGCAATCGTCAACAACTACAACAACACAACAATCAAACATTAAACAAAAATCAAAGCCAATCTCAACTATTCTAACAAAGAGGATTTCGGCCACCCTAGTTTAAAAAGGTTAGGAATTGATCTTGGTTTCCCATTTCATGGATTCAAAGGTATTAGGAAAGCTAAGGATGAAATCAAGTGTTAGAAAACAAAAATTGATGAAAACACTATTCATCATCATCAAATAGGGTTTGGCCAAAAAGGGATTTTGGGCTATAATGGGAGTTGAATCATAAGCTCTTGGGTTTAGGTAGAGAATGATGATGTGAGTTCAAAGAACTTGGTCTTACCTCAAAAGGATTTTTCTACAATTTCCTATGGATTTTCAAAGTTTTGGATCTAAGAATTTCTTTTCATGAAAATGAATATTGATCTTGAAATAAAGAAAGATTCAAGAAGCTAAGAGATCATAGAAGTGATCTTACCTTGAAATGAAGGAAGATTGCTCAAGGAATCAAGTGATTCCAACAAGAAATCAAGCTTTTCAAGGATGAAAATAGAGTTTTCTCTCAAGAACAACTATGGAGCTCTAAAGGGGAGGGGGCTGTGCGAAAATGAGCGAGTGAGGGGCTGAGTTCAGCCTCTTAAAAGCTCACTTAAGGGTAAAAAGGTCATTTGCGAAAAGGGTAAAATGGTAAAAGTGTAAGTGATTAAGGTTAGGGGCATTTTGGTCATTTTGCGTCCAGATATTTTCGAACGTCATGACGACTCTGGCATACTCTCCCAAGTGTCCTGGGATGATGTGACATCAAGATTATCCGTTGGCGAGTCCCGGTAAATCCATATGTGGCTCCGTTCGTCACCCGATTGAGGATTCCGCCCGAACGAAGGTCAGGAAGTGATTTTTCTGAAATTTTTGTTAAATTTAACTAAAACGTAGAGATTCGAATTCTGAGACTTAATGTCTCGTTCACGGGTCCATCTGAGGTCTTCTGAGCCGTAAAATCATACTGTCAGTATAAAAATGCAGACCGGACTCCGTTTGAGTTTTCGACTCAAAATTTAATCGTAGCTCCCTACGATATCGTCGAGCATGACTATGGTCTCGGAATATTTTATTTCCATTCCTAAGACCTCGAATAAAATAAAGACATTAAAATACTGAAGAATTAGAAAACGTGAAAAATCAGGGCGTTACATTCCTACCCCTCTTAAAAGAATTTCGTTCTCGAAATTATACATACCTCTTAAAATAAACTCGGATACTGTTGCTGTATGTCCTCCTCTCTTTCCCAGGTAGCATCACCTGTAGTCTCGTTCCAGATAACTTTGACCAAAGCTATCTCCTTCCCTCACAGTTTCTTTACTCTCCTATCCTCGATCTTAACTGGCAATGTCTCATAGGTTAGGTTATCCTTTAGCTATACTGAATCAGACTCTATGACATGACTGGAATCAGGAATATACTTTCACAATTGCGAAACATGAAAAAAATTATGAAGGTTGGATAGAAAAGGCGGTAAAGCTATTGGTAAGCTACTGGACCTATCTGACGAAGAATTTGATAAGGTCCAATGAATTTTGGAGTGAGTTTTCTGGACTTCATCACCCAGCCCACCCCAATTATCGGAGTGACTCTCAAAAACACATGATCCCCTTCCTCGAACTCAAGTGGCCCACGTCTTTTATCCGCATAACTCTTCTGTCGGCTCTGAGTTACCCTCATCTTTCCTTGAATCAGTTTCACCTTCTCGGTTGTTTGTTGCACTAGTTCAGGTCCTAATGAAGCACTTTCTCCATCTTGGTACCAACACAAAGCTGTTCTGCAACGTCGTCCATATAAAGCTTCATAGGGTGCCATCCCTATACTCAAATGATAACTATTGTTGTAGGTGAAATCTATCAACGATAGGAAATTCTCCCAACTTCCGGCATGTTCCAACACACATGCCCTCAACAGATCCTCTAAAGACTGAATCGTTCTTTCCGATTGTCCATCAGTTTGAGGATCGTAAGCCGAACTTAGTCGTAACTTCGTCCCTAAAGCTTCATGTAAACTTTGCCAAAAACGCAAAGTAAAACGCGGGTCTCTATCCGATATGATACTTGAAGGTACTCCATGCAGTCTCACAATCTCATTGATATAAATCTGAGTAAGCTTTTCCATGGAATACTTGAGATTAATCGGTAGAAAATGAGCTGATTTCGTAAGCCTATCAATTATAACCCAAATGGAATCGTGTCCTTTAGGTGTCCTTGGCAAACATGTTACGAAATCCATCGCTATGCCGTCCCATTTCCACTCTGGGATAACCAACGAAAGTAACATTCCCGCTGGCCTTTGATGTTCAACCTTTGCTTTCTGACACACCAAGCAAGATGCCACATAATCGGCTACATCTCTTTTCATGCCTTGCCACCAAAACAACCGCTTCAGGTCTTGGTACATCTTGGTTGACCGTGGATGCATACTCAACTTGCTTCTATGAGCTTCGTCCAGAATTAACCTTCTTATCTCTGGGTTGTTTGGCACACAAACCCGCTTTCCTCGTCTTAGGATTCCATCTACTCCTTCCTTGTATTGAGACGTCATCCCTTTCTTTAGATTCCTTCGCTCTTTCTCCAGATACCGGTCGTATACTTGTTTCTCCCGAATCTGATCCATCAGATCACAAGATACTGTAACCATACCTACACATAGTCGTCACTTGTTTCTCCCGAATCTGATCCATCAGATCACAAGATACTGTAACCATACCTACACATAGTCGTCCTGGCATACTAACCACGGACAAATGCATATCCTTGAACTGTTCCAAAGCTCGTGTTCCTTAACCATCATGACAGACACATGTAACACTTTTCTACTCAGGGCATCCGCTACCACATTAGCTTTTCCCGGATGATACTGTAACTGGAAATCATAGTCCTTCAAAAATTCCAGCCACCGTCTTTGCCTCATGTTGAGCTCTTTCTGATCGAACAGGTACTTCAAGCTCTTATGATCGCTGAAGACATTGAACGTCGAACCATACAAGTAGTGCCTCCAAATCTTCAACGCAAAGACTACCGCTGCTAACTCCAGATCTTGAGTTGGGTAATTCTTCTCGTGCACTTTCAACTGTCTCGAGGCATACGCTACCACCTTCCAATTCTGCATCAGAACACAACCTAATCCTTGGTATGAAGCGTCATAGTACACGTCAAAAGGTTTGCTTGGATCTGGCAATATCAACACTGGCGATGTAGTCAGCCTCTCTTTCAGCTCCTGAAAACTTTGCTCGCAGGCTTCAGTCCATTCAAACGCTTTGTCCTTCCTCGTCAATTGGGTATGAGGTCCTACAATCTTAGAGAATCCCTCAATGAACCTCCGATAATACCCAGCCAAACCCACAAAACTGCGTATCTCAGTTACTGTGGTTGGTCTTTCCCACTCAAGAACTGCTTCAACTTTCGACGGATCCACAACAATTCCTCCCTTTGAAATTACATGACCCAAAAAATGCACTTCGTCGAGCCAAAACTCACACTTAGACAGTTTTGCATACAGCTGTTTCTCTTTCAGAACTTGAAGAACTACACTAAAATGTTCAGCGTGCTCTTCCTGGTCTTGAGAATAGATAAGTATGTCATCTATGAAGACAACGACAAACTTATCCAGGTATGGACGAAATATCCTATTCATATAATCCATGAATATAGCTGGAGCATTCGTCACACCAAACGGCATCACAAGATACTCGTAGTGCCCATAGCGTGTTCGAACGCTGTCTTTGGTACATCTTCTGCCTTCACACGAATCTGGTGATAACCCGATCGCAAATCAATCTTGGAGAAAACTGCCGCTCCCCTCAACTGATCCATCAAGTCATCTATCCTCGGAAGTGGATACTTGTTCTTAATAGTAACTTTATTCAACTGGAGATAATCCACGCATAGTCGAGATGTTCCATCTTTCTTTTTCACTAAGAGCACATGTGTTTCCCACGACGACACATTGGGTCTAACAAACTGCTTCCCCAATAAGTCTACCAACTGTTCCTTCAAAGTTTCCAACTCAGTAGGTGCCATACGATACGGTGCCATAGACACTGGTCCTGTTCCTGGCACAAGATCGATCGCAAACTCGATGTCCCGAATTGGCGGCAAACCCGGTACGTCTTCAGGAAAAACTCCCGGAAACTCGTTCACGACAGATACGCGCTCTAAGACTAGCTCGCTCTTGACCTCCAAAGAAGATAGTAACATGTATCCTTGAGCTCCTTCTCTCAAAGAAGCGTTTACTTGGTTGGCAGTCAAAAATCCAAAATTCCCACAACTAGGGAAAACTGAGGTTTTATTTGCACAGTCTAATAGGATATGATTAGAAGATAACCAATCCATTCCTAAGATTACATCCATTTGCGAAAGAGGCAAACAGATCAAATCAATCAAAAATATTCTATCCTTAACAGAAATAGAACAATTCAAACAAACTTTTGCAGTTATAACAGGCTTTGCAGTAGGCGTAGAAATTACCAAATCAAAAGGTAAAGAAGACACAGGTAATCCCAACAGATTCACACAGTCATAGGCAATAAAGGAATGCGTTGCGCCTGAATCAAACAGTACAGTTAAGGTTTTACCTCCCATGACACACTGACCATGGATCAAGTCTTCATTTTGAGAAGCTTCAACGCCTCCTATAGTGTAGACTATGCCTTTCACCTTAGGCCTTGTAGCCTGGACATTGTTGACAGAATGTTCCAATTTCGGTTGCATGCATTCACGTGAGATGTGTCCCAGCTTCCCACACTTGAAGCAGATAATCCCTTTGATCGAACAGTCTCTGGTGATGTGATTTCTCTTCCCACACTTCATGCACTTGGTTGGGGCATTTCTAGACTGACTGAAACTCCCACCGCTTCCTCCAACAGAACGTTGTTGTCGATCCTATTGCTTTACATAAGGCTTCCATCGAGATTTTTTGTCTCGACCACCATTTCCTCTCTGGAACTTGCTCGGTCCAGAACTCTGTACCCGCTTGTCCTTGGGCTCCAAACTCTCGATCAGACGACACTTCTCCATCAACCTCGGAAAAACAGAAATTTCTAGAGAAACAACAGCTCTTTTCAAGTCGATCCTCAAACCTCCTTCAAATTTTCTGCACTTCCACTCCTCTCTTGGGTTGTCCAGAAAGTAATTTGAGAACTTTGCTAGACTTCCAAATTTGGCCCTGTATTCAGCTACAGTCATTCCCCCTTGTCTCAGCTGGAGGAACTCCATCTCTTTCTCGTGTCTTGCACTCGCAGGAAAATACTTCTCCAGGAACTTTCCCTTAAAAGCATTCCAGTCAACAGCTTGTTGATCGTGAATCAGCATCTGACGGGCTCCTTCCCACCAGTATTCAGCATCCTCCACCAGCATATAGGTCGCATAAACAACCTTGTCATTCTTAGTACATCTCATCACTCCAAAGATCTTTTCCAGCGTTTGGATCCAGCGTTCAGCTAACTCAGGATTGAATTCACCTTTGAATTGAGGTGGATTCCGACGAAGAAATTCGTCCAGTCCTCTACCTCCGGCAGCTCGTTCGTCACGTTGAACCATAGTAGCAGCCATTTCCCGTATGGCGTTCACAGCAGCAGTCAGGTTTTGAGCAGCCATTGCTACCTTCAAAACCAGAACTGTCAAACTTACGAAACCACAACAAAACTAAAGCAAACAACAGAGAACCACATAGAGAACACAACACAAACAAGATAGACCATAACATACAAACCCCAAAAAGACTCGGCCAGCTCTGATACCAAAACATGCAACACCCTTTCCCGAGTGTCACATTCCCGAACGTTTATAAGGCCGAAAATATTATTTAATGCAGAAAATACGATTTTTTTTTCTTTTCACAAAGATGTAATGAGATTAATAAAGGTAAATAATACTAATAAACGAACTTAGGTTCGCCATGCAGAACATACTGTATAATAAACATAGAACACAAACAGAAATAGAAATGTCAACATTACTGTATACAGACATAGGTCTAATGTATGGTCTAATGTATAACTGACATAAGAAATACAATAAGTACTAGGAGTCGTAGTTCCCAAAAGGTACTACAAAACTGACATAGTCTGGCCGATAACAAAATTAAACCACAAAAAGAGTCCGCCTCCGGGCTCAAGGAGACTACTGAACTGAACCATCATCACGTCCATCTGTTCAAGCAGCAACAGCAAGTACCAGCAGAAAACATACAGATATGGGTGAGATTCCCGTTCATCAACACAGCAAAACAGCAATAGTAAAAACGGGACGACTCACCGGGTAACAGCGTACCCAACATGCTTACAAGAATTCTCAATATCAAACATATTAAGCAGTTGACAGCATAATATCATGTTAAGCAGTTAACAGTATAGTATAAGGCATTCTTAAACAATACAGCATTGTATGACAGTAAATGTAAACATCAATAGCCATGCAATGCAATGCAATGTAGATGACTCAATGTCAATGTCACTGGGTACTACTCTGACCCCTACTCCATGGAGCTAACAAAACGTCAGAGAGAGTGAATGGGAGGACATGTTCCGGTTTCTGCCAGCCATGAGCAAGATGCTGCAACATTTGTAACGTACACGTATCTGGCTTTACGGAAACACTCTAGACCAAACGTGAAAAGTACAGCATCTAGTAGAGGATATCAGTGTATTGCACGGATTCGCCACGACACAGGAGAGCTACCAACTGGTCACATGTAAGCCCTTCCAACCTTGATACCTCCAAAAAGACCATTGAAGATCGTCACCGTAAGATTCGCACCCGCATCAAGGTGTAAGCTCAACTCCTAGGCGCAAGGCCTTACAACTATGCAAATGAAATGCCAATGCTTATACAAAGCAGATGCTATCAAGCAATGTCTATCCCCCGGATAAACCTCGAAATCTACTAAGGTTCTCTTCCTTAGGAAATATACGCATCTTTTGAAAAAAAAAAAAACAAAACCTTTATCCACAGGATAAATCTCGTGCTCCCTCCGGGATCAAGTCATCACAAGACTGAAACAAATGAACAACTGATCGGGATCCGAATCACCGGTCCGTCATCGAACTACTGTTTCAAAACCCAAAACGTTTCATATTTGTGTTTATGTCTTATGAAGTCATTGATGTACTAAGTCATCAATGGTATAGTATATGGTTCACATATTATACGTAATTATCCCTTGTCTTCAACTCTAAGTCAATTACTTAACTTAGGTTTTTAATGCGTAAAACTTTACAGTTTTAGTTGAAAAACACTCTTTATAAACAAACCATTTCTCACAAGGCGAAGGTATATATCGCGACGCGAGGCTGAGAAGTTATCTTTACTGTTTAGACAGTCTTTCTGCTTCGCGAGGCGAGGATTGTATCGCAACGCGAGGCAGAGAAGCTGCCTCTTCACTACTTAGGCCGTTCGCGAGGCGAGAACTACTTTGCTACGTGAGGCCGAGAAGCTGCATCTTTGCTGCTCGGGCTAGCCCACTGTCTCGCGAGGCGAGGCAAGGTTAGCCTGTCGAATGCCTTATCTTCCCTCTGTCTTGCGGGGCGAGACGGGGTTCGCTGGGCGAGTGCCCTATTTTTCATTTTCCCTAACTCCTTCATTAATTCTCCTTTTGAAACACTTAGTTTGATTAAAAGACCTTTGGCTAAAGAAAAGACATTTTCCCACTTTGGTGACACACTTTAAAAGTTAAATCTTCATTTGATCTTTGGATCAAAATCACTTTTGTTTCTCTTGAAAACATAGATTATGAAATCATGTTTTTCGTACTTCAAAACCTTGCTGGAACAAGAACAACACATGTTCTTATATTTCCTCTTACTAAGGCCACAAGCCTACTCCAATGAAAAATGGAGACTTTGCTTCACCAACATACCAAATGTAGCTCAAAGCTCACACAATTATGATAAATGACAATAAACATTACCACATCATAATCAAACATATAAGTCCATCACACATCATGGTCTCATAATCAAGCATAAAAGTCCATACTTGATCTAGTGATCAAAGTAGGTTTTCCAACATACATGAAAATGACTTTCATTCAATCATTTCATCATCAACATATGCTAAAGCACACTACAACATACCAAAGCATAAACTTAAACAACCATCTTCACTACCACCATCTTGGTGTGATGAGGTTCATCCCCCCATACCTGTTGATGAGCAGATTCCCGGATCAAAGTCTGTTGATCGGTTTGTGAACCTCCGGCAATCGTCAACAACTACAACAATACAACAATCAAACATTAAACAACAATCAAAGCCAATCTTAACTATTCTACCAAAGAGGATTTCGGCCACCCTAGGTTAAAAAGGTAAGGAATTGTTCTTGGTTTCCCATTTCATGGATTCAAAGGCATTAGGAAAGCTAAGGATGAAATCAAGTGTTAGAAAACAAAAATTGATGAAAACACTATTCATCATCATCAAATAGGGTTCGGCCAAAAAGGGATTTTGGGCTATAATGGGAGTTGAATCGTAAGCTCTTGGGCTTAGGTAGAGAATGATGATGTGAGTTCAAAGAACTTGGTCTTACCTCAAAAGGATTTTTCTACAATTTCCTATGGATTTTCAAAGTTTTGGATCTAAGAATTTCTTTTCATGAAAATGAAGATTGATCTTGAAATAAAGAAAGATTCAAGAAGCTAGGAGATCATAGAAGTGATCTTACCTTTAAATGAAGGAAGATTGCTCAAGGAATCAAGTGATTCCAACAAGAAATCAAGCTTTTCAAGGATGAAAATGGAGTTTTCTCTCAAGAACAACTATGGAGCTCTAAAGGGGAGGGGGCTGTGCGAAAATGAGGGAGTGAGGGGCTGAGTTCAGCCTCTTAACAGCTCAGTTAAGGGTAAAAAGGTCATTTGCCAAAAGGGTAAAATGGTAAAAGTGGAAGAGACTAAGGTTAGGGCCATTTTGGTCATTTTGCGTCCAGATATTTCCGAACGTCATGACGACTCTGGCATACCCTCCCAAGTGTCCTGGGATGATGTGACATCAAGATTATCCGTTGGCGAGTCCCGGTAAATCCATATGTGGCTCCGTTCGTCACCCGATTGAGGATTCCGCCCGAACGAAGGTCAGGAAGTGATTTTTCTGAAATTTTTGTGAAATTTAACCAAAACTTAGAGAATCGAATTCTAAGACTTACTGTCTCATTCACGGGTCCATCTGAGGTCTTCTGAGCAATAAAATCATACTGTCAGTATAAAAACGCAGACCGGACCCGTTTGAGTTTTCGACTCAAAACTTAATCGTAGCTCCCTACGATATCGTCGAGCATGACTATGGTCTCGAAATATTTTATTTCCATTCCTAAGACCTCGAATAAAATAAAGACATTAAAATACTGAAGAATTAGAAAACGTGAAAAATCGGGGCGTTACAGTCCAAGCTGGAAAGGGCAAGAAGCAGCCCAAGAAACCCATGGATAAGCATAAGGGCAAAGGCAATGGCTTCCATAAGTCCAAACCTAGCACTTCTGGCTTAAAGCGTACGGGTGGAGTTGCTAAGGAGGGCACTTACTTCCATTGCAGTCAGACTGGACATTGGAAGAGGAACTGCCCCAAATACCTGAAAGAGAGCAAGAAAAAGGGAAGTGAGACTTCCACCTCAGGTATATATGTTATAGAAGTCAATTTTCTACTTCTGCAACATGGGTGTTAGATAATGGATGTGGATCTCATATTTGTACAAATATGCAAGATCTAAAAGGGAGTAGACCATTGGCAAAAGGCGAAGTTGACCTACGAGTTGGCAATGGAGCAAAAGTTGTTGCTTTAGTTGTAGGAACCTATGTACTGACTTTGCCTACTAGGCTTATTACTCAGTTGGAGAACTATTATTTTGTGCCTACTATTAGCAGGAATATTATTTCTGTTTCTTGTTTGGACAAGAGTGGTTTTCATTTTGTAATAAAGGACAAATGTTGTTCTATTTATTTGAATGAAATTTTCTATGTTAGTGCACAAATGTGTAATGGACTCTATGTCCATGACCTTGATATGCCTATCTTTAACATTAATACCTAAAGGATCAAACCGAACGAGTTGAACCCAACTTACCTTTGGCATTGTCGCTTAGGCCAAATAAATGAGAAGCGCATTTCCAAACTCTATAAAGATGGATTATTGGACTCCTTTGATTATGAATCATATGAGATATGCGAGTCTTGTTTATTGGGAAAGATGACTAAAATCCCATTTATTGGTTATAGTGAAAGGGCAAGTGATCTTTTGGGCCTTATACATAGTGATGCATGTGGACCCCTAAATACATTGGCTAGAGGTGGTTTTCAATACTTCATCACTTTTAGTGATGACTTCAGTAGATATGGATTTGTGTATCTAATGAAACATAAATCCGAATCCTTTGAAAAGTGCAAGGAATTCAAGAATGAGTACGAAACCAACTGGGCAAGAATATTAAAGCACTTCAATCAGATCGAGGTGGTGAATATTTAAGCCTGGAGTTTGATGATCATCTAAATGAGTGTGGGATATTATCTCAACTTACTCCTCCTGGAACACCACAATGAAATGGTGTATCTGAAAGGAGTAATCGAACTTTATTAGATATAGTTTGATCCATGATGAGCCTTGCAGACCTTCCAAACTCTTTCTGGGGACATGCTTTATTAACTGCAGCTTTTACACTTAACCGTGTTCGATCTAAGACGGTTGAAGATGGAGTTTGGAAGGTGAAGAGAGTGAAAAGATTCAATCTTTAACGAGTATGGTTTTATAGACTAAAAACCGTTCGTATTTTCAAATCAAATTTTAAAAGAAAAGAGGAAAGAAGGTGGTGAGGCAACGTGCATTAAATGACTGACACACATTCCAGATTTTGAAATCGTAAAAAGCAGTTTTGTAATTTATTGAAAACAAGATAAATACGTCTGCGATAAAGATTTTGTTCAATTAATGCATTGGACGAGCAATTCAGCATATATAGAACTCACATGCATTGGGCTGAGACATAATTTTGGACGCATGCATTGGACTCTTAATCAATCAATGAAATCCATGTTTAAATATTTTCTTATGAATGTGAACCTATCTTAGCTAAAGGTTTGATGAAGATATCTACCCATTGAAGGTCAGTATCAACAAATTGAATATCAATTATTCCTTTTTACCCATAATCTCTAATGAAATGATGCTTGATTTCTATATGCTTTGCTCTAGAGTGCAGTATGGGATTTTTAGGCAAATTAATGGTAGCAGTTTTGTCACACATTATTGGAATATTACTTACAAACATGTTGTAGTCTTCCAACTGATGTTATAATCCAAAGAAGCTGAGAGCAGTAACTTGTAGCAGCAATGTACTCGGCTTCAACAGTTGATATTGCAATTGTGCTTTGCCTTTTGCTTGAGCATGAGATTAGATTGGCTCCAATGAAGTGACAACCTCCACTGGTGCTTTTTCTTTCTATTCTGTCTCCAGCATAATCAGCATCACAAAAACCAACTAATATGTATTCATCAAATTTCTTATACAATAGACCCAGATTAGTAGAACCTTTAAGATATCGAAAGATTCTTTTAACTGCTGAGAGATGAGATTCTCTTGGATCGGATTGAAATCGAGCACATAAGCAAACACTAAACATGATGTCAGGTCTGGACGCAGTTAGATATAAGAGGGAAACAATCATACCTCTATATATCTTTTGGTCTACCTTTTTATCTTTCTCATCCTTGTTTAGTATGGACATTGGATGCATAGGAGTATTCATCGGTTTGCAATCATCCAATTTGAAGCTTTTCAGAAGCTCCTTAGTGTATTTCGTCTGATGAATATACACTCCATCCAATATTTGTTTGACCTGAAGTCCGTGGAAGAATTTTAGTTCTCCTATCATACTCATTTCAAACTCATTCTGCATGCGCTTAGAAAACTCTTGACAAAGAGATTCATCAGTTGTACCAAATATTATATCATCAACGTAAATTTGTGCAACAATAAAATTCTTTTTACTTGTTTTTCTAAAAAGGGTTGTATCCGCTTTTCCTCTTGAGAAACCATTCTCCATTAGGAAAGTACTGAGTCTCTCATACCAAGCTCTGGGAGCTTGTTTGAGTCGGTATAAAGCCTTCTTAAGCTTATATACATACTCAGGGTGATTTTGATCTTCAAAACCAGGTTGTTGTACAACGTAAACTTCTTCATTAATGAAACCATTTAAGAAAGCACTTTTTATTATACATATGGCTTCTAGTCTAGCTACAGGAGCGAAAGTTTTAGTATAATCAATACCTTCCTCTTGTGAGTAGCCTTGTGCAACTAACCTTGCTTTATTCCTTACAACTTTGCCATCTTCGTCTAGCTTGTTTCGATATACCCACTTGGTTCCAATGAAAGACTTATCCTTTGGCAAGGAAACCAGCGTCCAAACGTCACTTCATTGAAACAGGTTAAGCTCTTCTTGCATAACGAGGATCCCACATTCATCCGTCAGAGCTTCGTCCACTGACTTTGGTTCCAATTCGGAGATGAAGGCTGAGTCAGCTTGTTCTCTGAAGGTTGACCTTGTTCGGACTTTATTATTTGGTTTACCAATGATTTGATCATCACGATGGTAAGTCCTGAATTGCCACGGACGAGGGGTGTTACTTACTCGTGAGACGTTGATGCATCTGATTCTCCATCTTCTTTAATCGTTGGACGATCTTCTATATCGTGCAAATTCATATCTGCAAAAGATTCATCTAGCTCTGACAATCTCTTATCAGGCTGTTTGTCATCAAACTTAACATGAATGGATTCTTCAACAACTAAAGTTCTAGAGTTTTAGACTCTAAAAGCTTTGGACGTTTCACAGTATCCTAACAATATTCCATTATCTACTTTAGCGTCAAACTTACCAAGTTGATCCTTAGTATTTAAAATAGAACATTGCCATCCAAAAGGGTGGAAATAAGAAATGTTGGGTTTGCGTACTTTCCACAGTTCATAAGGAGTCTTATTCAAGATAGGTCTTATGTATATTCTGCTTTGAATGTAGTAGGCAGTATTTACGGCTTCGGCCCAGAAGTGTTTGGAAACAGAATTATCACTGAGCATTGCCCTAGCCATCTCTTGAAGAGATCGGTTCTTTCTCTCAACAGCACCATTTTGTTGTGGTGTTCTAGGGGCAGAGAAATTGTGAGGGATACCATTTCATCACAGAACCTTTGGAAAAGCTCATTTTCAAATTTGCCTCCATGATCACTTCTGATTGCGCTTATACATATGCCTTTTTCATTCTGAACTCGCTTACAGAATATAGTGAAGACTTTGATAGACTCATCCTTGTGAGTAAGGAAATTAACCCATGTCCATCTAGTATAGTCATCTACTATGATAAGCCCATATTTCTTACCTCTAATAGAAGCAGTCCTTGTTGGACCAAACAAATCAAGATGCAACAGCTCTAGTGGCCTTGAAGTACTAACAATGTTCTTGGACTCAAAGGAGTTCTTAACTTGTTTTATTTTTTTACACGCATCACAGAGAGCGTCCGATCTATGCACGATCTTTGGTAAACCTCTTACGAGGTTATGCTTGTTTAGTCTTGAGATTAATCTCAGACTTGCATGACCAAGTCTTTTGTGCCAGATCCATCACTCATCTTCAATAGACACTAGGCATGATACACTTTGATTTGAGAGTTCCCCCAATTTAATCTTGTAAAGATTATTTTGCCTCTTGGCAGTGAATAAGATGGACTCATCAGGATTCTTGACTATACATTGACCTTTGTTAAAGGAAACATCAAACACACTATCACATAATTGACTTATGCTAAGCAAGTTGTGTTTTAATCCTTCAACTAGCAGAACATTATCAATAGACGGAAAAGGATGCTTTCCAATCTTGCCAATTCCAACTATCTTTCCTTTCTGGTTGCCTCCAAAGGTAACCCATCCATCAATCTTTTCACGTAGTTCTTTGAACATAGAATTTTCTCCCATCATGTGACGTGAGCAACCATTGTCCAAGTACCAGGACTGGGGTCTTCTTTGTGTTGCTAAGCAGATCTGCAATAGGGATTATCATATTTTTAGGTACCCAGATAGAATTGGGTCCTTTTTGGTTAGTCTGTGGTCTTCGTCCATGCATAATATTTTTCCTTTTATGTATGCATTTTGAGAAGAGGTGACCATCTTTTCCACATAGGTTGCAATTGGCATTAGATGCATGCTGTTTGATTTCATTTTGCTTTCTATGAGATTGGAAAACTTTATGATATTGGTTGGGCCTTGATACTTTGTGAGAAGCTTCTTGTTTCTCAGAGTCATAGCCTAAGCCAGACTTATCATGAGGTGATCTTGAATACCTCAATATCAAGTTTAGCTTCTCTGATCCTCTAACAAGCTTTGATACGCTTTTGGTTAGGTTAGATATCTCTTGTTGAAGTCTGATTACCTCGTGAGGTTCACTAGACTCAAAGGTGAGTTTATCAGTTAGACTGATATTCTCAGCTTTCAACTTATTATTTTCAACAATCAGTTGCTCATTTTGCTTACTGGTATCTTCCAGTTCTTTGTTTATCTTTGAACACTTTCTTTTAAGCATTATATATTGATGATGCAGTAAGGAGGAATCATTAAGCAGTTCATCATATGCTTCTTGAATAGTGTCAGAATTAGATGCCTCATCTTCATCTGATCTAGCATTTGATGAAGCATTTGCCATTAGACAAAGATTTGATGAAAGTGGGTTCCTTGATCTGAATACACGATCTAGAGTTGCCAGCTTCTCCTTTGCAGTTAGAGACTGTAGCACTAACTACAATCTTGATTGATCTAGAGAGTTAATGAGACACCACTTAGCACGGGCATTTAGCAAGTATCTTAATTCGTCCAGTCAGCTTCAGGTTTGGAGGCTGTTGAGCCGTCCTCAAGAGTGATTGTTAGACGATGATCTCCATCAGTAAATACATTGCATAACTCAAAGTCTTGAGCTTGGACGTATATTTTAAAAATGGATCTCCAATAAGGATAGTCCGTTCCATTGAAAATGGGTGGAACATTCCATTCTCTTTCAGAGTTAGTTTCCTGAGTTCTTTCTTCGGGAACAACAAGTTGCTCATCATTAGAAGAGTCTTCCTTTTGAGCATTCAAAGCAATCCCTTTATTTTTCTTTCCAGGATTATCAAGATCAAGCTCCTGTTCTTAAACTTGCAGAGTTCCTACCAAATCATCTAGCGTCAAAGTAGAGAGATCTTTGGCCTGGGTGATTGCAGTGACAAGTGGTCTCCATTTCTTAGGCAAGCTTCTAATTATTTTAGTGACATTATCTTTGGTAGTTTAAACTTTCCCAAGGGATTTTAGGTTGTTGATGATCGTCTGAAAACGACCCATCATGTCCAAGATGGACTCTCCTTCGGCCATGGTGAACATTTCATACTGGCTAACCCGCATGATAATTTTTGAATCTTTTACCTTAGTGTTCCCTTCATGGAGATTTGACAAGGTGTCCTAGATTTGCTTTGCTAATTCACATGCGTGAATCTTCTGAAATTCAGTCCAGTCATCTTCACCTTTTTCCGTCCCATCAAAGTTGAGACACACATTTGGACCATTCGTGATTCTGGCCCAGAGAACGGAGTTTGTACTTAGGATAAAGCCTTTGAATCTTCCCTTCCAGTACAAGTAGTGGGTTCCGTTAAAGAACGGAGGTGTGGTCATGGAAGTGCCTTCTATAACAGGTTGACTCCCGCTTGGCATACCTTGTCCTGCCATATCTGCTGTAGGATCTTTTCCTCTACACGGCTAAGTGCTCAACCCAAAGGCTAAGCTCTGATACCAATTGAAGGAACCTGTTTGAAACACAAGAATGGGGTTGAACTGTGTTTCTTATGTTTTTAAAACTTTTCGCAAGTAGATATATATATTTTAACAAAGGTTGGATGATAAAAGGATATTGGACGCAAAGAACGTTTTCAGAATACAATTTGAAAGCTATCTTGAAAGGAGCAAAACGAATATAATAAGCATGATCAGAAAGCAATTCAATCCCAAGGGGTTAGTCTGAAGAAAAACTAAAGTAAAGATAAAGTAAAGAAAAAGAACACAAGGAATTTATCTTGGTTCACTCTTCACCAAAGAGCTACATCCAGTCCTCTCTTCTTGAGAGCTTCCTCCACTATAACAAAAACCCTTTGTTGCAAGTATTCAACACCTCTTCAGGCACACTAAGTATTCTTTTACAGACAAGCCTCTTCAGACTCAAGTATTCTTTCTAAACAAGCCTCTTCAGGCTCAACCAACAAGGTTTTGATAATATTTTTGGTTCAACTAACTCACTAAGAGTGAGAGTTTGAAACTTAAGCTTAGAACTCTAAAGCAAAACTCTTCGCAAAGAGTGATATGAAAGTTTAAGAACAGAGCACTTGATAGCTTGTTTTCTTGTATGCTTGTATTTTTCTCAAATTCGGTCGTGTATCGCTAGGTTGCATCTTCAAGAGAAGAGATATTTATAGCCTTTTGGTCTTGATCAACTTCAGTCTTCAACGGTTGGAAAAGAATCCGTTCTGATTAAGCATTAAATGCGTTAGTCCGTTGTGTCTGATAGCTTGTTGAGGCTTCTGATCAGCAAAGTAGACTATCAGATTTGGAAGCTTGAAATAGGACTGACATCTTTTCCTTGTACTCGAAAGTTGCCTTATGTCTTTCCTTTTGGAGATAGTCAAATCCTTTTGTGTCAGGGACAGACTGGCTTCAGTTTTTGATGGTACAAAGATTACAAAGAATGTTTGTCCATAGGATAAAAGCATTTACACATAGAATAATAAATTCAAATACTTTGCATATACGTTCGTTCTAAAACATTTTCAAGCATACGTCATTGGACTTTTACTAAAAAGAGCGTCTAATCGAAAGATAGAAAGAGTCTTCGGACTCAGATACAATGTTGAGAGTTTATATACCATTCACAACGAGAATTACTTATTGGATGGGCTATAAGTCTTTGGACTTATATTGTCTTTGGACTTAGATTTTCCTGCACACTTCGTACGATCGAGAATAAATAAAATAAGACATAGAGAAATACGGGAGATAACAAACAGCAATACATCATAAATAGGGAAACAGCTATAAAATAAGCTATATAGATAGCAATACTCAACAACACAAAGTGTCAGGCAATCATCTCCCAAGTTCTTCTCTCTTAGCTATTGTCTCTCACACTCATGCAGCTAAAAACTATATGGACGCGATCACGACGCGACATCCCCAACAGATCAAGATGTCACATTCATCACTATGCCACCCGCCCGCAGGCCATAAGCCGGAATATTCGCCCGTCAACAACTCAACTTACAACAATGACACATCCCCCCACCCGCAGGCCAGGTAGGGAGATTCGCCATTCACAACAAATGGCTACGATCATCTCCCCACAGGCAAGATCGATCGCCCGGATGCCAACACGGTGATCAACAACAAAGATGGAACATGAATCTCACCGACTCATCTCGAGATCAACAACTTAGTGTCTCAACCACAACTTGTACACAAATACAACCAATTTTCTCCGGTATAACTGGGTTTCAACTTTATATCTCAACATAAATATACCAACATGATCTCTAGGTTAAGCACTGCAACATATATATCCTCAAATTCCTCACCACATGTTCATCTCCCAATTTATCAGAAATTACTGCCTATCTCTACTCATATAATCATGTTCAATCATCATGTTCATCGTACTAAATACTCATGTAAGCATATCAATTCATCAACTCATAGGTAAGTATTCAAGTAACCCTATGCATGTTACTAGGCACAACATACATATCAACATGTACCATGTTAAGCATACTAACACACAAACATACAACCTCGACATATCATAAAATCAACCTATCGGTCACTCAACCACTAGTAGGGTTTAGGTCGCCCTACGTATATTAATATAAATTATTTTATTCTTGCCTCCCCGACTATATTGTGGTTCTTTCCCCAACCTGAACAGTTTTCCCACCTGCTTCCCCGTGCAACTTTGACTGCGGCTCCCCAACTGGCAACCGTACATGCTTTAAAATAATCAAACACCGTCTAATCTTTCAAAACAAATCACAACCAGAAATTAATACAATCCAACAAAACCCATCTAGTTCATATGAACTATGGTTCGGCCTTCACTAGCTAATTAGGCTAAGGATGTTAAAATTTTACTAACTCTTGGATTAATGATCCTTACGCATGATAAAGACATAATCCATAACCATTTACCAAAGATTTGAACCAAAACCCATCCAACCAATCATGGTTAGGGTTCGGCCCTTTTTAGAAAAATATGCTAGAGATGTCTAAAAATTTCTGACTTTTGGATGAATGATCCTTAAGCATACATAACACTAAAGCAAGTTTCATTATACAAAAATTTGAAGCAAAACTCATGGTTTCCCACAAGCTAGGGTTCAGCCACCTCCTTGAAAATATAGCTACATATGTTATTTTATTACATACTTTTGGATAGTGATAGAGGATGATGAGACTAGGTCATAGAAATTGATTTCACATTAAAAGGATTTTTCTATGAATTTCTAGAGATTTTTGAACATAGAACTTAGAAACTTTAAACATGTTGATCATGGCTTGAAAACAAGAAATGAGTGAAGAATAAGAAGCTCACGGATCAAAGAGAGTAAGTCATACCTCTTGGATGATGAAAATGTGCAAGAATCCAACACTTTCTTCACAAATTTTGCTAACTTTTTACTTTGACAAATGAGAGTTTTGAGAGAAAATGATGAAGATGATGGAGGTTGTGAGGAAATGGAGTGAATGGCCTTTCATGAAGGAAGTTTAGGCGTGGGGCATGGAGGGGCAAAAGGGTCAAAAATTGTTTAGTTAAGGGGCAAAAGAGTCATTTCACCTAGAGATAAAAATGTCATTTAGTCAAAAGTCAAGGGTATTTCAGTCTTTTCCTAGTGTGAACGCGTTTTAGATATTTTCATTTTCATCATGACTTTGGGTGAGTCACTGGAACGCCTTCTTAGGTGAGTTAACCTGGCTTGACTTCAATTTTAACCATTAGCGGGTCCCGGTAAATCCGTATTCAGCTTCGTTGTTTACCTGATTTAAGATTTCGCCCGAATAACTTATATTATTTCACTTTTTAGTGAAAAATATCAAAATTACCAAAGTTGTTGGAAATTCGATTTAAAACCTAACTGTTTCATTCATGAGTCGAAATTAGGTTTTTTGATGAGTAAAATCTTACTATTAGTGAAAACGCAGACCGGGTTCTGTCTGAATTTTCAACCCAAAATTTAACCGTATCTCTCTACAATAATGTAGAGTATAAATATGATCTTGGTTTATTCAAAGTCATTTTCTAAACCTCGGATAAAAATATAAACTCATTTATATAATTTACTGATCTTAAAAGCAATGAAAAATCGAGGTGTTACATTACTACCACCTTAAAAAGAATTTCGTCCTAGAAATTCGACGTACCTTTAGAACAGACTGCGGTACCGTCGTTGCATGTCCTTTTCTCTTTCCCAGGTAGCATCTTCGGTCACTTCATCCCATATGACTTTAACCAATGGGATGTTTTTACTTCAGAGTTCCTTAATCCTTCTATTCGCGATCCTTACAGGTAAAGCCTCATACTCAAGGTTCTCTCTCAATTGTATTGAATCTAGTTCTATGACGTGTGATGGATCGGGGTAGTATTTTCTCAACTAAGAAACATGAAAGACATTATGAAGATTGGATAGTTTTGGTGGTAAAGCAACATGATAGGCTACATGACCAATTTGACTAAGAATTTGAAATGATCCAATGAATCTAGGAGTAAGCTTTCTAGATTTGATTGCTCTACCGATTCCAGTTCTTGGAGTCACTCTTAGAAAAACATGATCTCCTTCATGGAATTCTAAAGGTCTTCTCCTTTTATCGCTGTAACTCCTTTGTCTATCATGTACAGCTTTCATCTTTTCCCTTATCCTCTTGATTTGTTTTGTCATTTGCTATACCACCTCCGACCCTAGCACTTGACTTTCTCCTGTCTCATACCAACACAACGGTGTTATACACTTTCTTCCGTACAACGCTTTGTAAGGTACCATTCCTATACTTGAATGAAAATTGTTGTTATAGGTGAACTTAATCAATGGTAAGAACTCATCCCAACTTCCTGTGTGTTCCAAAACACAAGCTCTTAAGAGATCCTCCAATGATTGAATCATTCGTTTAGACTGACCATCCGTCTGAGGATGATAAGCAGAACTCAACCTCAACTTAGTTCCCAAAGCCTTATGTAATTGCTTCCAGAATCTAGATGTAAATCTAGGATCTCTGTTGGAAACAATACTAGAAGGCACTCCATGCAACCTTACCACTTCCTTGATATAGATTTGGGTTAGTTTTTCCAACGTACAACTTTCACCAATAGGCAAGAAGTGAGCACTTCGTCAACCAATCGACGATTACCCAAATTGCATCATGCCTCTTCTTAGTTCTTGGCAACCCAACCACAAAATCCATAGATATTCCATCCCACTTCCACCCTGGGATATCCAAGGATTGTAACAACTTTGCTGGCTTTTGATGTTCTGTCTTTGCATTTTGACAAACCAAACAAGCCAACACATACTCAGCCACCTCCTTCTTCATTCCAGGCTACCAAATCATCTTCTTCAAGTCTTGATACATCTTGGTAGCTCCTGGATGAAAACTCAGCCTACTCTTGTGCGCTTCTTCTAAGATCATCCTTCTTACTTCTATATTCATCGGCACACAGATCCTATCACCATACCTCAAGACTCCATCTTGATTCATCCTAAACTCAGATGTTCTGCCTTCCGTTACTTGTTCCTTCACCTTCTGAACATACTGATCAACTTCTTGCTTCTCCTTGATCGTCTTCAAAAAGTCGCTCGTTATTGTGACCATTCCTAGGTGTATCTTATCTCTAGATAATCCTATACCTAGATTCAGATCTCTGAACTGTTCAATTAGTTCCAACTCCTTTACCATCATAGCAGATACGTGCAAGGATTTCCTACTTAACGCATCCGCTACCGCATTTGCTTTTCCTGGATGGTACTGTAGATTAAATTTATAATCTTTTATGAATTCCATCCACCTTCTTTGTCTCATGTTTAACTCTTTCTGATCAAACAGGTACCTCAAACTCTTATGGTCACTGTCCACCTTAAACTTAGCTCCATAAAGGTAGTGTCGCCATATCTTTAAAGCAAACACTATAGCTGCTAGTTCCAAATCATGAGTCGGATAGTTCCTCTCGTGAACTCTTAGTTGTCGTGAAGCATACGCTACCACTCTCCTTTCATGCATCAGGACACAGCCCAGTCCTTGGTATGACGCATCATAGTATATGTCAAACTGTCCTAAAGAATCTGGTAACGTCAGCACTGGTGATGTTGTTAACCTCTTCTTCAGCTCTTGAAAACTTTTCTCACACTCATCCGTCCATACAAAGGATATTCCCTTCCTCGTTAGCTGCGTCATGGGCAACGCAATATTCGAGAATCCTTTGATGAACCTTCGATAATAACCAGCTAAGCCGTACCTCACTTACCGACCTAGGACTTTCCCATTGTACCACAGCTTCAACCTTTGCTGGATCTATAGCTATCCCATCTCGATTAATCACATGATCTAAGAATTTCACTTCTTCGAACCAAAACTCACACTTGGACAAATTTGCATAAAGTTGTCGGTTCTTTAACACTTGAAGCACAGTCCTAAGATGTTCCTGATGTTCTTCTCGATTAAAGGAATAAATAAGAATGTCGTCGATAAACACAACTACAAACTTATCCAAGAACGGTCGGAAAATCCGATTCATGTAATCCATAAACACTGCTGGAGCATTAGTCACACAAAAGGGTATAACCAGATACTTGTAGTGTCCATACCGACTCCTAAATGCCGTCTTTGGTACATCCTCCTTCTTGAGTCGAATCTGATGATAACCAGATCTTAAGTCAATTTTCGAAAACACTAATGCTCGTTTCGACTATCCATCAATTCGTCAATCCTGGGTAATGGATACTTATTCTTGATGGTCACCTTTTTCAACTGCCGATAATCCACATATAGCCTTGAGCTTCCGTCCTTCTTCTTGACCAACAGCACCGGCGCTCACCAAGGTGAAGCACTTGGTCTTATAAACTCTTTACCCAACATGTCATCCAACTACTTCTTTAGCTCCGCTAACTTGGCTGGAGACATTCGATAAGGAGCTATCGAAATGGGTCCAGTTCCTGGTACGAGATCTATAGCGAACTCTGTCTCTCTCTCCGGTGGTAAACCTGGAACGTCATTAGAGAAAACTTCCGGAAACTCTTATACTATAGGCAACGAATCCAGTTTAGGAGATTCCTTAGCTTCCATAGAGAATAACAACACGTGTTTCTGAGATTCGCTACTAAACATAAGATTTCTATCATTGGAAGGCATCAATCTAGATTGCTCAGGGAATAACAAGGTCTTTTTAGAACAGTCTAACACTACATGGTTAGCCGAAAGCCAATCCATGCCTAAAATTACATCAAGTTGTTGCATAGGAAAACAAATAAGGTCAACAAGAAAAGTTCTATTTTCAACAATGATAGGACATTTCAAACAAATAATGATGATTGTTAAAGAATTATTGGTAGGTGTAGAAACTATCAAAACATGATGAAGTAAAGAAACAGATAATTTCAAATGAACCACACACTCTTGGGATATGAACGAATGCGTAGCTCCCGAGTCAAACAGTGTTGATAAGAGTTTACCTGATACTAGGCACATACCTTGTATAAGATCAGGGGATTGAGAGGATTCAACTCCTCTTATGGTAAACACTCTTTCGGTGGCTTGCGGTCTCACCGCCTGCTATCCTGCTCCTTAGGCTCTGGTCACTGGGCCATGCCCACCTGTGTTGTACCTTGCTTCTTGTGAACATTTTGGAGCAATGTGACCCACCCGGCCACATTGAAAACATTGGCGAGTCTCCCTCACCGAACAATCTCGAATTAGATGTGATCCTCCACACCTAGAGCATCCACTTGGTTGTAGTTGTCCTTCAACTAGTATTGTTGTTTGACGGTCATAAAGTTTCCCCCCTATCTGGAACCTTCCTTTTCCTCCTCGACCTTTCTGATCGAATCTCCGGGTAGGTCCTCCGATTCTACCTTGTTGCAATTCTCTTTTCTTATCGATGTTCTCAATAACTGAACATCTTTCCAACATCTCGGGTAACCAAGTGATATTTAGTGGTGCAATCACCCTCTGTAGATCATACTTTAGACCATCCTCAAAAACGTCTACACACCCACTCTTCATCGGGAAACCTCTAATAAAACTCAAAAGATTTGAGTAGCGCTTCGAACCTCGTAGCGTACTCACCAACAGACATGGTTCCTTGTTTCATACCCATGAACTCTTTCTCTTTTTCTCTTCTCATCATTCTGGGGAAATAATTTTCCAGAAAGCATTCTCGAAACAGTCCCCAATTAATCACTCTTCCTTCTGCTTCAAGCATTCTCTGCTTGCCTTTACACCATAGCTCTGCACCTCCCATCACTATGAAGGATGCATAGGTCACCTTCCTGTCCTCACAACAATGCATTACCACAAAGATTTTCTCAAGCTCCTGTATCCAGAGTTCTGCTCCCTCCGGATTGAAGTCACCATTAAAATGCGGTGGCTTCACTTTTGGAAAAGTATTTAATCCAGGGTCTTCCGTCTCCACTCCACCCCGCTGATTCTATCTCTGTTGCTGTTGCATGGTTACTTGCAACAGTTGAGCATTCTGCTGCGTCTGATGCAGCATTGCCGTTGCCAACTCCCTAACTATCCTTAGGGTTTCAGTTGACTCCGTCCCATCACCAACGTGGGAATTTTCCTCGTTACAATTTCTACGTTCAATGGCACTCTCTGTGGCCCTTTCGCCATGTCCTCTAACTTGTCCGCGAGCCATTTAATTTCCTGTGGAAGAAATTATCAGCTCATATTTGTAAGACATACAAGACTATATTATCATATACATGCATCATATGCCTTACAAATGCTCGAAACAGTTACCCCTTATGATAACTCGCGTATCGGCACTCTACCCAACTTCTAAGCATAGTTAATATCCAATGCGGGTTCAATTAGACACGGCCAGAAATCACAACTTAACACAAGCAGTCCTTGATTAAGAATCAAACTGCTCTAATACCATATAATGAGACAGACCCTTCTCAGAGGTCCCATTTAGTGACCCGAACTCATATTCTTAACGTTACAGCGTAGCGTGATTATATAGAAATGCGAAAATATTAAAACAACCAACACTGATACCATGACTATATATAACATACATATAAAAGTACTGGCTCCGTCGGTAGAGCCTACAACAACTGATACCAACTACAAACCCTTAGAGTACGCAACACATATAAACTGAAAGCATGGCAACAAAATAAAAAATATAAGACTTCCTCTCCTGGCCCCAAAAATACATTTTGCTAAAACCCATGTATTGGCCATAACAAAACTAAGACTGCTACCCCTACTCTAATGAGGATAGCGAGAGCTCCCAACTGAGCTCTAATATATACGATAGGTCTACAGCGCCTCGTACAACAACTCAAGATCTCCTATCACTGGGATATGGGGCTCTCACGCCAGCATCAGGGTCGACCAGTGTGCCATCAATCTCCTCTGGCAACTCCTTAACAGGATCTTCTCGTGCAATCGAGAATAAATAAAATAGGACATAGAAAAATACGGGAGATAACAAAACAACAATACACCATAAATAGGGAATCAACTATAAAATAAGCTATATAGATAGCAACACTCAATAGCACAAAGTGTGAAGCAATCATATCCCAAGTTCTTCTCTCTTAGCTACTGTCTCTCACACTCATGCAGCTAACAACTATATGGACGCGATCATGACGTGACATCCCCAACAGTTCAAGATGTCCTATTCATCACTATGTCACCCCTCGTAATTCAGGGTTCGGCCAATAGCCCACTCAACTCAACTCATGTTGTATTAGTTGTCCGTTCACAACTAATGGGTACTATCATCTCCCCACAAGCAAGATCGATCGCCCGGACGCCAACACAGTGATGAACAACAACGATGTAACATGAATCTCATCGACTCATCTCGGGATCAACAACTTAGTGTCTCAACCACAACTTGTACACAACTATGACCAACTTTCTCCGGTATAACCGGGAGTCAACTTTATATCTCAACATAAATATACCAATAGGATCTCTAGGTTGAGCACTACAACATATATATCCTCAAATTCCTCACCACATTTTCATCTCCCAATTTACCAGAAATTACTGCCTATCTCTACTTATACAACAATAATCATAACATCATATCATAAGCAACCATAATCATGTTCAATCGTCATGTTCATCGTACTAAATATTCATGTAAGAATATCAACTCATCAACTCATAGGTAAGTATTCAAGTAACCCTACGCATGTTACTAGGCACATCATACATATTAACATGTACCATGTTAAGAGTACTAACACACAAACATACAACCTCGACATATCATAAAATCAGCCTATCGGTCACTCGACCACTAGTAGGGTTTAGGTCGCCCTATGCATATCAATATAAATTATTTTATTCTTGCCTCCCTGGCGATATTGTGGTTCTTTCCCCCACTTGAACAGTTTTCCCGCGTGCATCCCCGTGCAACTCTGACTGCGGCTTCATAATTGGCAATCGTACACGCTTTAGAATAATCAAATACCGTCTGTTCCTTCACAACAAATCACAACCAACTATGGTTCGGCCTTCACTAGCTAATTAGGCTAAGGATGTTAAAATTTCACTAACTCTTGGATCAATGATCCTTAAGCATGATAAAGACAATCCATAACCATTTACCAAAGATTTAAACCAAAAACCATCCAACCCATCAAGGTTAGGGTTCGGTCCTTTTTAGAAAAATAGACCAAAGACGTCAAAAAATTTCTAACTCTTGGATGTATGATCCTTAAGCATACATAACACTAAAGCAAGTTTCATTATACAAAAAATTGAAGCAACACTCATGGTTTCCCATAAGCTATTCGGCCACCTCCTTGAAAATATAGCTAGACATGTTATTTGATAACATACTTTTGGATAGTGATAGAGGATGATGAGACTAGATCATAGAAATTGATTTCACATTAAATGGATTTTTCTATGATTTTCTAGAGATTTTTGAACATAGAACTTAGATACTTTAAACATGTTGATCATGGCTTGAAAACAAGAAATGAGTGAAGAATATGAAGCTCATGGATCAAAGAGAGTAAGTCATACCTCTTGTATGATGAAAATGTACAAGAATCCAACACTTTCTTCACAAATTTTGCTAACTTTTTTATTTGAGAAATGAGAGAGTTTTGAGAGAAAATGATGAAGATGATGGAGGTTGTGAGGAAATGGAGTGAATGGCCTTTCATGAAGGAGGTTTAGGCGTGGGGCATGAAGGGGCAAAAGGGTCCAAAATTGTTTACTTAAAGGGCAAAAGAGTCATTTCACCTAGGGACAAAACTGTCATTTAGTGAAAAGTCAAGGGTATTTCGGTCTTTTCCTAGTGTAAACGCGTTTCAGATATTTTTTGTTTTCATCATGACTTTGGGTGAGTCACTGGCACACCTTCCTAGGTGAATTGACCTGACGTGACTTCAAGTTTATCCGTTAGCAGGTCCATGTAAATCCGTACTCAGCTCCGTTGTTTACCCGATTTAAGAATTTGCCCAAATAACTTATATTATTTCACTTTTTTGTGATAAATATCAAAATTACCGAAGTCATTGGAAATTCGATTTAAAACCTAACTGTTTCATTCACGAGTCGAAATTAAGTTTGCTGATGAGTAAAATCTTACTGTCAGTGAAAACGCAGATCGAGTTACGTCTGAATTTTCAACCCAAAATTTAATCGTAACTCTCTACGATAATGTAGAGTAAAAATATGATCTTGGTTTATTCAAAGTCATTGTATAAACCTCGGATAAAAATATAAACTCATTTATATAATTTACCGATCTTAAAAGCAGTGAAAAATCGGGGTATTACACTTGGTTGTGTGATATATTTGTTATATCTGCATACTTGTATACATGCTAGTTGTTATATGTTGTTGTCGCTATCTTACAGCTGTCGTATCGATATGCTATGCGCTGTATTGTTATGTGTACATGCTACTTGTTATATGTTGTTGTCGCTATGTTACTGCTGTCGTACCGATATGCTATGTGCTGTATTGTTATCCCCCTTCTGTATTCTGTGTTGCTTGTTTCTGCCCTTTGCTCGAGCGAAGACGTGGAGCCTACTATCTTGGAGGATGGACCCGAGGACACACCCTTTCATCACGGCAGAACCGAGGATGGCGGTTCTGGGACTGATCGAGATCATCTATCACGATTGCAGAGGGTGGCGTGTGGACCCTTCGATTTTCTTGACGGTCTACATAGGACCGGTGAGCATACTGTTTCAAGGAGGGGCGTCACAAAGAGAGGATATTTTGGGACTTTACAGAGCCGTCCAGTTCTTACCCTTCACACAGATGTGGTAGCCACCGAGATTTGGGGTTTTTTTTATTAGGCTTGAAATAAGTTAAATTATTTGGTGGGTTTTGGTGTTTGATTGGTAAGGATGATAGAAACAAGGCTGAAACGACTTGTTTATAATGGAGGGGGTAGATCAAAGCTTTGAGAATAAATGGGTATGGAAGTATGGTGGGAGAGATGGTAGGAGATGGAAATAGAGAACAGGATAATGATGGTGGGTTGGTGTTTGAGAGAGTTTTAATGGTGGAATGAGTGACGAATGTGGTGGATAATGGAGGTTGAGGAGGTTGAAGGTTATGGAGGTAGAAGAGAGGTCGAAGGAGAAGGAGAGGGTGGTTTACATGAATATAACCAGCAAAGAGGGGAGAAAATCTTTTAATCCGTGTTGGGTCACACGTCACGGCCGTGATGGCCATCACGGCCTAGCCGTGATCACCTCTGACTCTCTTTAAAATGGCTTGTCACGCCCATGACGCTTTTCACGACTGGGGCGTGATGGGCTTTGTTCCTTAGCAACTGATTTTCTGGGCAATGATCACGACCATCCCGGCCTAGCCGTGATCCCTTCTAGATTCCATAATTTTAAAAGTGGGTGGTATCACGGGCGTGACCATCGTCACGGTCATCCCGTGATAGTCTCTGTTTGTGCACTTACTGCCTATCACGGTCATGATGCAGAGCATGGCTAGGGCGTGATCAGCTCTGAACCTCAGAATTTTGCCTTTTTGCTCCTTAAATCTTTCCGAACTACATTTAAACATTAATCACCCATCATTAGGTGATATTGCCTTACAAAACTAAATTATATATTCAATGGAAAACAAAAGAAATAAAATGCAAGGAAAGAAAACTTGGGTTGCCTCCCAAGAGGCTCCCTTTGTAGGTCCTAAGCTTGACCATACCCCGTTTTTATTCATCTGGGATCGTCTAGGCTATAGAGTACATGAGTCACTTTCTTCCAAGGAAGTCTTGTAAAGCGGCCATGGTCTTCACGTGGCCATGTGCACTTTCGCTTGGCTTTTTTTTCTTAGAATATCATGGCTTTGCTTCCCTTAAGTGGAGGCTTTTACTTTACACATTTAGCAACTCCAACTTCATCTTCCTCAAATCCATCTTTCGCCATGCGAAGTTTGGGGGTTTCTTCCACTTTAGGCTCTTCCTTCACCATCAGAGGCAATATCTCAATCCTGCATACATAATTCTCAAAGGAAGGGTTATCATAAAATTTAACCAAATCAAAGTCTACCCTTTCGGTCCTTACATTCAAAGAGAACTTACCATGTTTAACATCTATTATAGCTCCAGCCGTGGACAAGAATGGCCTTCCAAGAATGATAGGGGATTGAGAATTCCCATTCACATCCAACACCATGAAATTGGTGGGAATGAAAAATTTTCCAATCTTTATAGGGACATTCTCTAGTATGGCTAGAGGTTTTTTAGTGGAACCATCTGCAAATTGTAAAGAGACCTTTAATGGTCTCAATTCATTAATACCTAACCTCTCAAAGATGGAAAGAGGCACCAAACTCGCACTAGCCCCTAGATCACACAATTCATGATCAATCTTTACCTCACCAATTGAGCAAGTTATATGAAAACTTCCCGGATCATTTAGCTTAGGAGGCATTGTATTTTCATTTAAGATGTTGCCCTCCTTGGTTAAGGGCTTAGTCTCCTTTCCTACTTGCTTATTTTTCACTAGCCTTTGAGGGAAAGGGATTGGGTTTGGTAAGGTGGTGGAGCGACATACTGAGGTTCAATTTATTTGTGTTCGCTCATGTCTCCCTCAGACTCCTCATCTTATTCAACTACCTCAAGCTTATCTTCTCTCAAGTATATAGCATGACATTGCTCATTGGGATTAACTTTGGGTTGTCCCGAAAATTTACCTTGAGTCCTAGAGAATGTACTAGCTTGTTGGGCAATTTGTGTCTCTAGCATCTTATTATGTATGGCTAAGTTGTCTACCTTAGGTGCTAGTTCTTTAAAGGCCTCGCCCATAGCCCTACCATATTTCCTAAATTCCTCATTTTGCTTGGTCTGAGCTTCGACAAACTTTTCTAAGAGAGACTCAAGTTTAGAAGTTGTTACCTGAGGGGCTCCGGAAGAGGGTTGAATACTACCTTGGCTATCTTGGTGGTTTAGAGTGTTGTTGTTCTGATGGGAGAGGTAAGGATTGTTCTTCCTTCCTTGGTTGTAGGAGTTTTGGGGAGCATAACTTGGCAACTTTGGGCTTGTGTCATATAAATTGTGGCATGAGTTTGCCTGATCACCTTTTGCGCCTGGTGTAGCAACACTTCCTTGCAGGCACTCCATAACATCATGTCCCTGAATTCCACACATCTCACAAACAACAATAGTAGCACCTACTGTATTCACACTTTTTCAAGTTGATCAAAGCACTTATTCAAGGAATCAAATTTAGATATGATTAATTCTAAATCACCTACATCATACTTACCTCCTGCGAGCTTTTTCGGGTTATTAACTCTTTCATCAGCCCATTGGTGTTGGTTGCTAGCTACGCTTTCACCTATATTGAATGCTTCAGTTAATGGCCTATTCATCAATGCTCTACCAGCCGCGGAGTCAAGTGACACCTTCGAAGAATAGTCTAATCCATTGTAGAAGGTGTGCACTAAAAGTCATCTTTCTAAACCATGATGTGGGCAAGACTCTAACAGTCCTTTGTAACGATTGTTGGGTTTTCGTGAGACAATCCTATTTTAAAATCATGCCTCAAGGCGGAAGAAAACCATACCCCATGGATCGCGTATTACAAAACAAGAATCACTTAAGGTTATTGTGTTTACCTCTTGAAGCATGCTTTGAAAACAATCCATAAAGCTTGCTTCGAATCACCAGTACAGCGATATGGGCAACGCCTCTACTCAGTCCATGCGAGCAAACGTCCGATGGAGAATGCGCCTAGTGCTAACTGATGGCTACAAGGTTAGGCGCGACGTCAAGAGTGAAGTGTGTCTTACTAATGTGTCTAGTGAGAAGAGTGTATCAGTTAATGGTGAAGGAGGCACACTATCTATTTATAGAGTAATGCTCCTTCACCCTCACTTGACATAACCGTTATGGGCTTGTCCACTACAAGCCCAAAGTGGAATTAATTAATTAAATCATATTTATTTAATTAATTCCTCTCCAACTATTTGCTCTATGCATATGACCCTATAGGTTCCTACTAAATTGGCAATAATATTAAATATTATCATAATATCACATATTAATTATGATATCAAATATTATAAACAATGAGTGGCATCTAGCAATACATCATTGCTTCTCAATTTATGAGAAAATTGGTGATTCTATTTTAACCTTACTGTAGCCAATTAATTTACCGTGTAGTAAATGTCCCTTCGTCCATATGTCATAATTGAACACAAGGCATAAATGTGTCATCCTTGTTAAGTTCAATTATATCTTCCTCGATCTCCGTGGGTTCAATATCTCATATTGACCTATTTGAACATGGCCATCACTTTTCACATCTCACTCTATCGAGAGGTCCATGACATTGCTCCTATTATGTAAGAGGGACGAATCCTATTTACATCACTCACATCCCTCAACATGATTCATTTCAGGCCCAATAACTACTTTTATGATTATCCTATTATAGATAACTTTTGATAGCATAAAAGCCTACAACTCCAAATGTAGGAATCATAGTGACTTTAAGTCGAAGAACTACTTCACTATGGTTACCATGAAAATCACTTATGACACTTACATAACTATTATGTAGCGTTCTCATAGTGGGTCAATCCAGTATAAACATTACTCGAATATTTATACCTATGTGAAGACTTGATATCTCATATCCATAACCCTTGAGATGTGGTTATCAGTCAACTCACATAATAGTCTCGATGTATTTGTTGTCCTAATTCACAATAATACTTGACTACAAATATTTAAGAATAGTGTTCTAATATTCAATAGGGTCTCAGGATCAAGTCACACATGATGTTCTATTAAACTGAACCTACTATTCTAAGGACTTTATTATGTATAAAAGAGATATCATAATAAATAGAAATGCCTTATCTTATAAATAATATAAGCCAATGTCTAGTGCTGGTACTCTGCATTTATTCACATCTCCTCTATCGATGATCTCGAATGGGATGGAAGAGCCTCGGTATATGTTTGGACTGCTGGTGAGATCTGGGTTCCTTGGCTTACGCGATTGCACCATTATTATCGCAATAAAGGTCAATTGGGTCCGCAATGCTAGGAACTATACCAAGTTCAATAATGAACTTCTTGATCAAAACGACCTCCTTGGCTGCATTGAAGGCAGCAATATATTCAGCCTCTATAGTAGAATCGCCAACTGTTTCCTGCTTTGAACTCTTCCAGCTTACAGCGCCACCACTGAGGCAGAAACACGAACCTAGATTGTGATCTGGAATCATCTTTATCGGTTTGGAATATAGCATCACTATAACCCCTTACAATGAGCCCTTCCTCACCACCATAGACCAAGAATGAATCCTTAGTTCTTCTCAAGTACTTGAGGATATTCTTCACTGCAATCCAATGACTTTCTTTGGGATCAGATTGGTAACTGCTCGTCATGCTCAAAGCATACAAAATATCTGGTCGAGTACAAATCATGGCATACAAGATAGATCCTATTGCCGAAGCATATGGAATCTTACTCACGCGTTCCCTCTCATTCAATGTAGTAGGGCAATGTCCCTTGGACAAGTATACGCCATGTGACATAGGCAAAACTCCCTTCTTGGAATCATGCATGTTAAATCCCCTAAGCACTTTATCAACATATGTACTCTGACTAAGGCCCAGTAATCTCAACGATCTGTCTCTATAGATCCTGAGTCCTGACACATAGGAAGCCTCCCCTAAGTCTTTCATTGAGAAACAGTTCCTCATCCATGCTTTCACATTTTGTTGCGTAGGGATACTGTTTCCGATAAGTAGTATGTCATCCACATACTATATGTTGATTGGAAATGTGATGTGCAAGTATACATAGTCATGAAATAAGTAATAACATAGTAAGAAAGATCGTCCCATGAGGATTATATGGTGTTTTTACTTCCCAATTTAACCCAGGGGTTTTGTAGGCTAAGATTAACAAATGTGACAAATATTTCGTTTGTGAAAGTGACTAGAAAAGATATAGCATATAACAAAGAAAACAACGTACAGTTATAGCAACAGATATGGGTAAAATAGCTACGAATATGTGTCCCTTGTAATTTCAAACTAGATCAATTATGTGACTCGAAGTGCTATAGCATCTGGCTCCAGGAAGTAACGGTTTGCTTTTCAGCACTTAGAAGACAAGTTCACTAAACGCTCCTATGTCTAGGTTCATATTAGTTACTTTATCCCTTGTTTTAGAACGTTCCAACTAGCCTATGAGTTGAGCATTTATGTCTAAAATACTCAAAATCAAGAAACCTTTCTGCCCCTAATATATCACTTATCTGTAAAACAGGTTTAGCAACATATGTCTCTTTCAAGCATTTGTGAGCTAAGGTTTTAATTAAGATGACCAGGCTTAAGGAAAACGAAAACTAGCACAGATTTATAGAAAATGCAAAGAAAAAATCATCACATAACTTCACTAGAAATCCATTACAAGTTAACAACCCATATCTACAGATAGTTTAGCTCATAATGAGCTTACAAGCAAAACAGAAAATGTGGAGGAAAACCCTCAGACGGTGGAAAGCGAGAAAATGGGGCGCAGCTCTGCTGTACTCCGCAGCTGGATGGAATAGAAGATTATCTCTAGGGTACTTGGTGTCCCCCTTTTAGGGTATATTCTCTTTTTGGGTCCAAGGCCCCTTTTCTCTCTCTTCTTTTTTGGGCTAAAAGCTAGTACACAATTGATTGGCCCAAATTCCAAGGAAACATGGCACTAAATTCCAAAACCTCATGTGGGTGCCTAGCCTCTGAATAAAGGACACGTCATCATGTAGGAAAATATCTTGAGCGCTTGTCCTTTTCTTGTGTTAGGTCAAAGCTACATATGCTAAAGCATAACCCAGAGCAATGCTCCCAGCTTCACGTTCAAAACACCCAAACTTGGTATATACACAAGACAAACACATTAACATAAAAACGACTCTAAAAACAAGCTCAAATGCTAGAACTCACGCACACCTATCTTGTGACGAACTTTACACAAAATGAAGTTTAAACATAGAAATCCTAATGATAAAGTACCTAAAAACAAACAATACTCAAGTTAAATGAGCATGGATAACTATCATTTCCGAGAGTTATCACACCCCCAAAACTTGAATCATTGCTTGTCCTCAAGTGATGCATAGAAGTACTCACAAAGACAAACCTAACTCATGTCATCCCTCATATGTGCACACCACCTTTTTTCACAAAACATATTGGATTTTTCAGAAAAAGAGCATTTCTCCACAAGAAATGCTTCTCAGAACATCAGCATTCATGAATCTCAATCAGGCACATGTTTATGGCACTCATCATTTTCAACTTTCAGCACATGCTATAACATTTTCACTCTTAGAACAAACAATATGTTCTACCTTACTCACAAAGCTTATGAAGGTTCACTCAAACGTCATTCAAATGTAACCCTTTATCTTTAGTTTGATAAGTTACTAACACACTACCCAACACCAAAGCTTTACACTGCTAGAGGGCTTTATTTGGTTGCAATAAGGCTTGGGTCAAGGTAGGACAGTTTTGGGAAAGTGGCTAAAACTAGGTGGAGTTCAGGCATGCTTTTCCTCATTTTTGTTTCACACCAAAGTTTACCACAATTTAGTCCAACAATCATTAGCACCTTGGAGGTGCTCTTATCTCTTTCCTTTTCATTGATATATGTTCCCTTTCCTTACCTTCCTTACTCACTTTTATTTTTACGGACACAGTGCAGTTGTTGCATCTTTTGAGGCAATTAGTCTTGTAACTGCTCTATTGATTTTGATTTGATTTCTTCTATTTTTTTTTTCTTACAACCCTGCTTATTACCAGCAAGGGCAAACACTGTACATTTCAGTTGTATAGCACCCCCAAACTTAGAGTGGTTCGAGTCCTCGAGCACCCCCAAACTTCTGTTATAGTATGTATGCAAGGATAGCACACCCTCCACTCCCACTAGTGAGGACATTTTGTTTTTCAGGGAGAAGCTTATATTGTGGGTTCAGTTCAAAACAAAAGGGCTTAGGGCTCAAAGGGGTTCACACAAAGGTTAAACAGTTAGGTGGGCTATTTTAGGCTAAACTAGGCTGTATCAAAAACAAAAATGGTGCCTCTTGCAATTATGTGTGCAACAAATATATGTACAAGCATGAAAGCAACAAGTCAAACTCTAAAAGAGAATACAAAAGAATGGCACTCAAGAGAAAGAAAGCATAACTTTTTAGGCACAAAAGCTTACAGGGTATATAGAGTGCTACAGCATGTGCTTCAAGCCTTAACAAATTTGTCAATCACACAGCCAAAAAGAGAACCATTATGCTATATTTTTCAAATAGGCAAACTTGTGGACCATAAAACATCTTGATTTTCATTCATCATCATATATATCTCCTTTGACAGATCACCCCATGTTGTGGGGATGATCCTGGTGGTGCACACAAAAAGGGGACAAAAGCCCTACACAAGAACAGCTAATAGATAAAACATGGGGCCAAAGTCCGCTAGCCCCTTACCAATAAAACTAACAACTGAAATTTAAAATAAGGCCCTAATGGCCGCAATACATCAACATTGACAATTTTTCTTAAAACAAAAGAAACAGAGGTAGAGGGATCAAGAGAATCCTGATTGATTTGCAACTGCAAGCTGCAACAACTTGCTTTGTTGGCTCAATTGCTCGAATTGTTCACCCGGGAGCTCTTCCTGATGCTCCTTCCTGCAGTGTGCTTATTCTTGGATTTTGGGGTTAGATTCCTCACTTCTTTGATAACCTCTAAGTCTGCAGCCTCCTCCTCTCTATGCTCTGGATCAGCTTCGCTTTCTTGTGCTTGCCCTCCCCTGCTATTACTGCAAGGTCCTTCAGCTTGGAGGCACTAGAGTTATCAGTCTTGCTTTTTTTAGGTGCAGGAGGATGCTTCTCCACTTCTTCTTCAAACTCTATATAAGTTGCAACAATTTGAGTTATAGCATCTTCAGCAGATGTTTCAGGTTTCTGGCGCTTGCTTGTTTTGGAAGGGGTGGGACTTGATGACTTCTCAGGCCGGCTTCTTCACTTCCTGCTTCTTCAGATTCAGCACCCACATCCAGCAGGGGGCTTTCAAATATCATTTTCTTTCCCTTCTGCTCTCTCTTGGTGGTGGTGGTGGTGGGTTCCTGGGCACTAGGTGGCTGGGGCACCATTCCTCTGTATCAGTGCTGCTTCTGGCAGATTTAGTATTGGGCTCTATTGCCTTGGTGGGGGACAGTGCTTTTTTAGATGATTGTTGTAGCTCCTGCAAAATCTATTCTGGGAATTGAGGCCGAGGTAGAGCTTTCTTCCAATTGTTGAGCTCCAGCCCTCTTTTCTGCCACTTAAAGTGGTCATAAGAAAGCCTCTAGAACAGCATTTGCTGCAAGATATGCTGCTGCAGCAACTCAGTTAAGGATTCAATTTGTTTTTCTAGCCCCTCAAAGCGTTCAGGCTACTCCGATAGTCCTGCCTCTGGTTGAGTGGTCCTTGCTTTGGCCTTCTTCACTACGAAGCTTTTGGGTGTGTAAGCAGCAAACTTGTTGATTACAGCCATGTCAATGTTGCCTTGATTCTTTTCTTCCCCTTCACCTCGATGATATTCCACACCACTTTTTAAGCACAACTTAGTGATTAAGCATAGAAATACCAATTGGCCTTTGCTAGCAGCTGCGCATTCTGAAATCTCTCTCTATCATTGCCCCCACATTAATCTTCTTTTCCGCTCATGACACAATGCAGCAACACCAACCTCTCTTTGATTACTGTCTCGGTATGGGTAGTAGGTGACAGCATATGCCTTACAAAGTGGTACCAAACCTTAGCCAGTGGTTTCAATGCAGATCTGGAGATTTTTCCTGGAGAGAGCCACTGTGCTCTAGGAACAGCGAGCTCTTCCTTTAGTGCATTCAGTCGCCTATCAGTCATCTTCTTCAAAAGTGGAGTGTACTCATCTTTTGTGTTCTTGAGTACCAGACGCATGTTGATAGTGGCTACAGAGAAGGATACTCGCGTGCCTTGCACGATCGAATGTGTCTGGGAGGAGCTTCCAAGGTTCGCATAGAACTCGCGCACCATGGGGGAGCAGAACCTAATAGGGTGCTTAGTAAACTTTTTCCACCCCAACTTCTCAATTAGCTCAGCAATCTCTATAGGGAGGCCAAAGTTTGGCTCCTCAGTGATGGCGAAGGCTTTTTCATGATGAAAGTCGCGCTGGAGTGTGATGCTGTTGTAGCGCTCAATAGCCTCGGCATCCACAAACAGATGGTAGACTTCAAATTCATCACTCGAGGTGGGCTGAGCCGTTTTTTTGGCAATGGTCTTAATATGAGGCATGGTGGTTAGGGTTAAGGGGTGGTTTGAAGATTTGGGTAGAAGTGAAGGGAGGGATTTGGAAATACAGGGATTAGAAGGGGGAAGGTTTTGGGTGATAGTGGAGAAGGAAGTGGGGAGGAAGAATGGGGTTGAGGGGGTATTTATGGTGGGTTGGAAGTTGAATGTGGGTGGTTGAGTGGGAAATTCGAATTAATGGGGGGAAAGTGGATGTGATTGGTGGGTTTGGGAGGCGTGATGGTTGACATGATGGGGGAGGGAATATTTACCGTTTGAAACCCCCCAACCTTTCCATTGCTCTTTTCCAAAAATTCACCATAATTCAAATAAAATAATTTTCCCTCCATGAATTCAGTCCTAAGAGATCGTGCCAACTGCAGCCTTGCGAACCCAATTTCAACCCAAGTACATACCATCACCATGACAGTTATACTCCAGCATCCACAACTTCAATTTTCTATACACCCATATATAATATTTTATTTTATTTATTTACTATATTTATATTATTTTTTTCGTTAGTCTAAAATAAAACTAAAATTGACAGAATTGAAAAGAAAAAGCTGGGTTGCCTCCCAGTAGCGCTTGGTTTAAGAGTCCTCAGCCTGACTTAGTTCTCAAGGAACATTAAGAATCAGCCATTACCGTGACGGTTTGTGCTCTAGCAACTGGCTCACCAAAGTAATGCTTGATTCTTTGTCCATTTACCTTAAAGGTATTGCTACTTGCTGCATCCAACAGTTCAACTGCTCCATGTGAGTGCACTTGGATAATTGTGAAAGGCCCTGACCATTTGGATTTTAATTTTCTTGGGAAAAGCCTCAATCTAGAGTTGAATAGCAAAACTTGCTCTTCTACAACTAATTCCCTTTTTTGGATCTTTTTGTCATGTCAGGCCTTGGTCTTAGCTTTATAAATCTCTGCTCCCTCATAAGCAAATAATCTGTTTTCATGTAACTCATTGAGCTGCAACATTCCAGCAGCCCCTACCTGAGCCAGATCATAATTCAATTTTTTAATTGCCCAGAAAGTTTTGTGTTGCAGCACAATGGGAAGGTGGCACGCCTTGCCAAAAACCAACCTATAAGGAGACATCCCCAAAGGAGCTTTGTATGCAGTTCTATAGGCCCATAGTGCATCATCAAGGTGTAGAGACCAGTGCATCCTACTAGGATTCACCATTTTCTCAAGAATTCGTTTGATTTCTCTGTTTGAGAGCTCTGCCTGCCCATTGGTCTGGGGATGGTATGCTGTAGCAACTTTATGTTTTACCCCATACTTTGCTAAAACACTGGAAGAAAGTTTATTGAACAAATGCGTACACTCATCACTAATGATAGCCCTGGGAGCACCAAATCTAGTAAATATTTGCTTCTGAAGGAACTTGGTGACTGCTTTAGCGCCATTAGTGGGAAGTGCTATAGCTTCTACCCATTTCGACACATAATCAACTGCTACTAGGATGTAAAGGTTACCAAAGGAAGGGGAAAAGGTCCCATAAAGTCTATACCCCACACATCAAACAGATTAACTTCCAAGATGGAATTAAGGCGCATCTCACTTGTAGTGGATATACCTCCCACTCTCTGGCAGTTATCACAGTTCTTAGCGTAATTGTGGGCGTGTTTGAAGAGTGGTGGCCAAAGTAGCCAGCCAGAAGGATTTTAGAGGTTGTTCTCATTCCTCCAAAATGTCCTCCACAAGGGGAAGAGTGACAGTGCTGGAGAATTCTGGTATTTCATTTTCAGCTGCTTACCTCCTAAATATTTGATCAGCACACTGCTTATCAAGATAGGGCTTATCCCAATAAAACTGCAATGCCTACTGAAAAAATCTTTTCCTTTGTTGGGAGCTCATGCCAGGAGGAACAACCTTACTGGCCAATTAATTTACTAAGTCAGCATGCCACGGGGTTTCAGCTTCTTCCAATGCCAGCAAATACTCATCAGGAAACTGTGCTGGAATTTCAAAGCTCCTTGCATCTTCCTTTCTCCTAGGCAGTCTTGACAAATGATTTGCAACCTGGTTTTCAACTCCCTTTTTATCCCTTATTTCTAAATCGAATTCTTGCAACAGAAGGACCTATCTGATCAACCTAGGTTTTGCATCTTTATTCGCAATCAAATAATTTATGGCTGCATGGTTTGTGTATACTATTACTTTAGTCCCTACCAGGTAAGGCCTAAATGTGTCAAAGGCGAACACAATAGCTAGCAGCTCCTTTTCAGTAGTGGTATAATTCTGTTGTGCTTCAATCAGGGTCTTGCTTGCATAATAAAGGGAATGAAATACCTTCTCAGGCCTCTGTCCCAAGACTGCTCCCACAGCAACATCACTGGCATCACACATTAACTCAAAAGGCTTGGACCAGTCTGGAGCAGTGATAACAGGTGCAGTGATTAGGGCATTTTTCAGAATTTGAAATGCTTGCAAGCATTCAGGGGTGAAGTCAAATGGTTTATCATGTTCAAGCAACTGACATAATGGTTTAGAAATTTTGGAGAAGTCCTTGATAAATCTTCTATAAAATCCTGCATGACCAAGGAAACTTCTTATGCCTTTCACAGAGTTGGGTGGTGGTAGCTTTTCAATAACTTCAACTTTTGCCTTGTCTACCTCCATCCCTTTCTTTGAAATTTTGCGACCAAGAATAATTCCCTCTTTGACCATGAAATGGAATTTCTCCCAGTTAAGGACCAGATTAGTCTCTTCACACTTGTTCCAGTTGACTCAGGCAGCCGTGGAATGTCTCCCCAAAAACTGAGAAGTCATCCATAAAGATCTCCATTGATTTTTCAATAAACTCAAAGAAAATAGCCAAAACTCATCGTCAGAAAGTGGCAGGGGCGTTACACAACCCAAATGCCATTCGCCTAAAGGCAAAAGTGCCATAAGGACAGGTAAATATAGTCTTTTCTTGGTCTTTAGGTACTACAACAATCTGGTTGTACCCTGAATACCCATCCAAGAAATAATAGAACTCGTTCCCTGCTAACCTATCCAACATTTGATCAATGAAGGGTAGTGGAAAATGAACCTTTTTGGTGGCTTTGTTTAGTTTCCTGTAATCCATCAGATACGCCATCCCGTGACAGTCCTGGTAGGTATCAGCTCATTTTCTCGTTGGATAAATGGGGTAAATGATGCCTACATCCAACCACTTGATGATTTATTTCTTCACCACCTCTTTCATTACAAGATTCAGCCTCCTTTGTGCTTCAATACTTTTCTTTGCATCTTCCTCTAACAGAATTTTGTGCATGCATAAGGTTGGACGAATACCTTTAATGTCAGCCAGTTGCCAACCAATCGCCCTCTTATTCCTTTTCAATGCAGCTATCAAACTCTCCTCTTGAGTAGAAGTCAGCAATGACGAAATGAACATAGGACAAGTTCCATCTTCTCCCAATTATACATATTTCAAGTGTTGTGGCAACCGTTTCAGCTCTAGCACAGGGGGTTTCTCTATAGAAGGGACATTGTTCTTAAAAGTTTCATCAGTAACATTCAGAGACTCAAAGTATCAATGGAATTCGGTTCCAGGGCATTGAACCAGGGGATCACTTGTTTGAAAGCCTGTGATCAACTGTTCCTCATTTGTATCAACTGTTATTGCTCCTCATTTTGAGTTCGAGCCTGTTGATAACACTTTTTATGAAGAGTTATTTGTATCCTTTTCACTTGTATTTTTGTGGTCTTTGAGTATTTTGAGTTTATGTTTTTAGTGTTTTAGTGTGATCTTATGTGAAGTGTGTTTCATAAGAGTCTTTCATGAGTTTTAGTGTTTTGGTATCTTTTGGAACTGTTTTTAGTACTTGAGTGTGAGTTTTCTATGCAGAGCAATTTGTGGAGATCTACGCGCTAAACTGGAAACGTTGCTCTGGGATATGCTGTAGCAATTGTAGCTGATGCTGACTGTGCATAAGGACAAAGGCTCAAAACATTCTCTTACACATTGAGTTGTCCTTTACTGATAAGGACAGTGTCCTACACGTGGGACTGATATTTGGTGCAGTAAAGTCAAGGAACTGAGCCAAGGACACTTGACCTAATCAGTCTTTAGCCCAAAAAGGATGAGAGAGGAAAGGGCCTTGGGAGATGCTGGCAGAAAAACCCTAAAAAGGGGACAGCAGGAGAGGGACCGGACATCTTCTTCTTCTCTACTGAAGCAAGGACAGCAGCTGCGCCCCTTTCTCTCTCTTTCCTCCATTGTAATGGCTTCTTCTTCCATTTCTTATTTTTCTCTTTGTTTTTATAAGCTCAATATGAGCTAAACCTCTTGTAGCTATAGGATGTTGAACTTGTAATGGATTTCTAGTGAATGTTATGTTATGCCTTGCTATTGCATTTTCTATAAATCTGATTTGGTTGTGTTTTAATTGAGCTTGATCACCTTAGTTAGAAATTGAGCTCATGGTTGCTTGGAAAAGCTAAATGTAGCAGAACTGTTTTATAGATAAGAGTAAAATCATTAATTGGAATATTATGATGAAGAGTGATTTAGGAATGAACATTCTAACTCTTACGCTAGCTGGAACGAGCTTAAGTGAGGCGTGATGTAACTAATATGGACCTAGGAATAGGAGACGTTTAGTAAAGTTCATCTCAGAACTGTTGGAAAACAAACTTTCATTTCTTGGAGCCAAATTGCGGTAGCATTGCAAACGCATAACTGAACTAGACTGAAGTTGCAAGGGACACTTCCCCGTAGCTATTTTACTCATTCTATTAACAAATCCGTTTTTATTGCTCTAGCATTTATTTTTACCAAAACTGTCCTGGATACACACACACACACAAATTATTTGTTACTCTTTGTTAATCTTGATTAATAAAACCATTAATTCAAACTTGTACTCGATTCACCACATAATCCTCGTGGGAACGATCTCACTTACACTTTATTACTTGTTAAACGATTGTGTATACTTGCAGATCAAGCACATCAACCCTTTTTATAGCAACAAGTTTTTGGCGCACGTTGCCGGGATTGTAATGGTGTTTAATGAACAAGTTTTAAATTGATAGTTGGTTGAGACAACTGATCGTTGGAGTGTTTTGCTATAGCAACAGGTACTTTAATCTGTATGAGCAGGCATAGCGCTCCTGAGTTCCAACTAGACCCAGAAATCAAAAGACCATTCAGAAGGTTGAACAGGCAGACCAGGGCTTAGTTGAGTTGGGAAGATTGATTCCTGATACCCCTGACTACTCCACCACTGCCACTAGTTCTAACAATTCTGAAATGGGTGATGAACCTAATAGCATGGCTTTAGCCAATGATAGAACTAGTTCTATCAGAGGTTATGCCCTGTTTGATCCGGTAACAATGAACACAGGCATAGTGGTGACCGAAATAACAGTGGGCATTTTGAGTTCAAGCCTGTCATGTTCCAGATGCTGCAAGCAATTAGGCAGTACAGTGGTGCTGCAACTGAGGACCCTCATTTGCATCTGAAGCAGTTCCTGACTGTTGCTAATTTCAGAAATCCAGGGGTCACTAATGATTCCTTCAGATTAAGACTGTTCCCATTTTCTTTGGCTGGCAAGGCTAAGAACTGGCTAAATTCTATGGAGCCCAACACTATTAATACATGAAATAGGATGGCTAAGAAGTTTTTTACCAAATTCTTTCCTCCTATAAAGAATGCAAAGCTGAGAAATGATATAACCTCCTTTAAGCAACTTGATGATGAGCCTTTATATGAAGCTTGGGAGAGATTTAAGGAGCTTTTGAAGAGATGCCCCTATCATAGCATTCCAATATGCATTCAAATGGAGCACTTTTACAATGGAGTGTTGCCATCTGCAAGAATGATGCTTGATGCCTCTGCAGGAGGCACTCTTCTGAACAAGTCCTATAATGAAGCATATGAATTGATTGAAAGTATTGTTGCTAACAGTTATCAGTGGCCTACTGCTAGGCTTACCTATGGAAAAAGCATAACTGCTGCAGGAATACATGAAGTGAGTGGAGTTACAGCACTTAATGCTCAGTTGGCTTCCTTAACTAACATGGTGAAAAACCTAGCGATTACAAAAGAGTAACCAGACAGCTCAAGCAGCTGTGACTGAACCAGTGGTAAATGAACAATAGGTGCACCAAGCTGAAACTTTTTCTTATGTGTATTGTGGAGGAGAACATTTGTTTGAGGACTATTTCAGCAATCCTGCATCTGCTAATTATGTGAACTACAGCAGCAACATGGGAGATAAACCCTATTTCAATACCTACAATCTAGGGAACAGGCAACCTCCCAATTTTTCGTGGAATAACAATGTTAATGCTCCGCCAGGGAACTCAAACTTTCCTGCCAGATCCATAACTGCTCCATCTAGATTCACAAATCAGAAACCAATGCAACAACAACAAGCACAACCGGCAAATCAAGAAATGTCCTTGGAAGCTGTCTTAAAGGCATTCACGTCAGAAACTAAGGCACAGTTCCAGAATCAAGGACTATCCATGCGGTACCTTGAAAATCAGGTAGGCCAGCTGGCCAATGCACTGAACAACAAACCCAGTGGTGCTCTGCCATCTTCTACTGAAACTCCTTCATCCTCAAGCCCTCATGGTAAGGAGCATTGCAAAGTAATACACTTGAGAAGTGGAACTGAGTTACCAGCCATGGTAGAGAAAAAGAACAAAGTGCGAACTGAAGAGACTGAGACTACTCCAGCAACTGGTGAAACTGTTGAGAAGACAGCTGAGAGAACTGCTAAGAAGCCTGAGGCTGTTCCAGAAGCTGAGCCCTTGCCTAAATTTATTCTAGAAAGACCACCTCCCGCTTTTCCTCAAAGGTTGAGGAAAGTACAACAAGACAAGCAGTTTAGCAAGTTCATGGAAATTCTGAAGCAGTTACACATGAATATACCTTTGGTTGAAGCTTTGCAGCAGATGCCTAATTATACAAAGTTCATGAAAGATGTGTTAACGAAGAGGAGAAGGCTTGGGGAGTTTGAAATAGTTGCCATGACAAAGGAATGTAGCCTAATGCTCCAAGCCAAAGTACCTCCCAAGTTGAAAGACCCGGAAAGTTTCACCATTCCCTGTTCCATTGGAGATACCTACTGTGGTAGAGCACTACGTGATTTAGGTGCTAGCATCAACTTAATGCCTATGTCGATTTTTAAACAATTGGGCATTGGGGATGCTAGGCCTACCACTGTGACACTTTAACTAGCAAACAGGTCTATTGCATATCCAGAAGGAAAGATCGACGATGTGTTGATAAATGTAGATAAGTTTGTGTTTCCAGTGGCTTTATCATTTTAGACTGTGAAGCAGAAAGGGAAGTTCCTATTATTCTGGGTAGGCCCTTCCTTGCTACAGGAAGAACTCTCATTGATGTACAGAAGGGAGAGTTGACCATGAGGCTTAATGAGCAACATGTGACTTTCAATGTGTTCAACGCCTTGAAATATCCGGACGACGGAGTGGAAGAATGTTTGTTTGTGCAGTCATTTGATAATCTATTGCAAGGACAGTTCCTGACAGGAAGAACAAAATTGAGTGATGATGAGTATGAATTTGGTCGTGATGATCCCTTGTTGGAAGAACTTTCTGAAATAAAATATTGCACTGCAAGGCAACCTATGTGGGCTAGAAAATTTGAGTCATTGGTAGTCACTAATGAGACTTTCAAGGACAACATACCTTCAGTTGTGAAGCCACCTATTATGGAGCTAAAACAGCTCCCAGCTCATTTGAAATATGTTTATTTGGGAGCTATGGAAACCTTGCCTGTGATAATTTCATCTTTCCTAACTACTGATCAAGAGAACAGTTTGATAGAAACCTTGAGAAGGCACAAGAAAGCAATCGGTTGGCAAATGGCAGATATCAAAGGCATCAGTCCTACTGTGCGTATGCATCGAATATTGCTAGAGCCTGAAGCCAAGAATAGTGTAGAGAGCAAGAGGAGACTAAATCCTATCATGAAGGATGTGGTGAAGAAGGAGGTTATCAAGTGGCTGGATGCTGGGATTATATACCCCATTTCTGACAGTGTGTGGGTAAGCCCAATCCAGTGTGTGCCAAAGAAAGGGGGAATAACAGTTGTGGCTAACAAGAAAAAATGAACTAATCCCCACCAGAACAGTCACAGGGTGGAGGATTTGTATGGATTATAGGAAATTGAATAAATCCACCAAAAAAGATCGCTTTCCCTTACCTTTTATTGATCAAATGCTGGATAGACTTTCTGGGAAGGAGTTCTACTGCTTCTTGGATGGATATTCTGGCTACAATCAAATTGCTATAGCACCCGAAGATCAAGAAAAGACTACCTTTACTTGTCCCTATGGCACTTTTGCCTTTCGAAGGATGCCATTTGGCCTCTGTAATGCTCCAACAATGTTCCAACGATGCATGATGGCCATATTCTCGGATGTTATCGAGAAATCTATGGAAATTTTTATGGATGACTTCTCAGTGTTTGGAGAGTCATTCCAGGAATGCCTTGGAAATCTGGAATAGGTCTTGGATCGTTGTGAGGAAACTAATTTGGTGTTAAACTGGGAAAAGTGTCACTTTATGGTTCAGGAAGGAATTGTGTTGGGTCACAAGGTGTCTAAGAAGGGTATGGAGGTAGACAAAGCCAAAATAAAAGTCATTGAAAAGCTGCCACCACCTACCTCAGTTAAAGGAGTGAGAAGTTTCTTAGGACATGCTGGATTTTATAGAAGATTTATTAAGGATTTCTCCAAAATCTCCAAGCCTCTGTGCCAGTTGCTAGAGCATGATAGAATCTTTGATTTCACACCAAACTGCTTGGAAGCATTTGAAATTCTGAAGAAGGCCCTAATTACTGCACCAGTCATAATTGCTCCCGATTGGTCTATGCCATTTGAGTTGATGTGTGACGCTAGTGACTTCGCAGTGGGAGCAGTCCTGGGCCAGAGGAAAGATAAGGTATTTTACTCTATATATTATGCCAGCAAGACATTGGTTGAAGCTCAATTGAACTATACCACTATAGAGAAAGAGTTGTTGGCTGTTGTGTTTGCCTTTGACAAGTTCATACCCTATCTTGTTGGCACAGAGGTGATTGTCTATACTGATCACGTTGCCATCAAATACTTGATTGCCAAGAAAGATGCAAAGCCAAGACTGATTAGGTGGGTGCTTTTGTTGCAAGAGTTCGATTTGGAAATCAGGGATAAGAAGGGAATTAAGAATCAGGTGGCAGACCATTTGTCAAGATTGTCTGAGGGGAATGAGGCCACAAAGAAGTCTGAGATCAAAAAACTATTCCCTGATGAGCAGTTGCTGTCTATGGAAGATGCTGAAACACCATGGTATGCTGACCTAGTAAACTATCTAGCCAGTGGAATTGTCCCTACAGATTTCAGTCCATTATAAAGAAAAAGATTCTTCCATCAGGCAAAGCAGTTCTGCTGGTACGAGCCATACTTGTACAAGCACTGTGCTGACAATTTTCTTAGAAGGTGTGTGGCAGAAACAGAAGTCCCGGATATTCTCTTACACTGTCATTCATCCCCATGTGGGGGACATTTTGGAGGAATGAGGACGGCTGCTAAAGTCCTCCAGGTCAAGTACTTTTGGCCTATATTATTTAAAGATGCTTACTGCTTTGCCAAGGGCAGCAACAGATGCCAAAGGGTAGGCAATATTTCAGATAAAAACGAGATGCCCCTCAATTCCATCTTGGAAGTTGAGTTGTTTGATGTTTGGGGCATAGACTTCATGGGTCCCTTCCCCCTTCCTTTGGCAATTTATATATTTTGGTGGCTGTTGACTACGTGCCAAAATGGGTGGAGGCTGTAGCTCTCCCCACAAATGATGCTAGATCTGTTGTGAAGTTTGTTCAAGAGCAGATTTTTACAAGATTTGGCACACCAAGGGCATTTATCAGTGATGAAGGTATGCACTTCTACAACAAGCTGTTTGATGGAGTCTTCACAAAATATTGGGTGAGGCATAAAGTGGCTACAGCATACCATCCGCAGACCAATGGACAGGCTGAGCTGTTCAATAGGGAAATAAAAAGAATTTTGGAAAAAGTGGTGAACCCAACCAGAAAAGATTGGTCCCTGCATTTGGAAGATGCTCTTTGGGCATATAGGACTGCCTACAAGACCCCATTAGGAATGTCACCCTGTAGGTTGGTCTATGGAAAGGCATGCCATTTGCCCATTGAACTGCAGCATAAAGCCTTCTGGGCAGTAAAAAAACTCAATCTTGAGCTAGCCTAGGCTGGGGCAGCTTGAATGCTGCAGCTCAATGAGCTTGAAGAGCACAGGATGTTTTCGTATGAAGGGGCAGAACTCCACAAGGCCAAAACAAAAGCTTGGCAGAATCGAAAATTCCAGAAGAGAGACTTTGCACCAGGAGAGCAAGTACTGCTCTTCAACTCCAGACTGAAGTTGTTTCCAGGAAAACTCAAATCTAGATGGTCTGGACCCATCACAATAGTTCATGCCCACTCTCATGGAGCCATGGAGCTGCTTGATGCAGCCTCTGGTAGGACCTTCAAGTAAACGGGCAAAGGGTCAAGCATTACTGGGGTGAGCCATTTGCTAAGGCACAGGCCACCACAGTAATGGCTGATCCTTGAATGTTCAACATGCTCTGAGTCAGGCTAAGGACTTATAAACCAAGCGCTACAGGGAGGCAACCCAGCAAATTATTTTCCTTAATTTTAGATGTTATTTTTCTTTTTGCTTTTTCGTTTTCTTTGGCACTAACTCAATAAGCAGAAAACAAAGAAATTGGAGTTGTAGCTGAAGGTGGTAACACTGTCTCGGTGGTGCTGTGGTTGTGCAATGGGCTGAAAAAGGTTGGGGGCCCATGTAGTTGATTCGGGATTGTGTTAGGTTTTGGGGGGAAGAAGTCATGTCAGGCCAAAAGCCAGATAAAACAAATCCAAAAGGTTGGAGGGGAACGCTCAGACCATTTATTCTCCCTTGGTATCCGCGCTTCTCCCTAGCCACACACTCCCAACCACCAGCGTCAATCACCATCACTCTCCCATCAAATCTCTCCATAAAGCCCACTCCTTCCCCTTCCTTCACACACGCAAACCACCACTTCCATTCCCCGAGCCCTGACTTCTTCGGTTTTCCCCCAAATCTCTTCCTTTCCCACCTTCATCTCTTCCCCTCATCTTCTCTCAACCATGCCTCATGTAAAGCATACCGCTATGAAGAAGAGCAAACCCACCTCAAGCGATGAGTCTGAGGGGTATGAAGTGTTTGTTGATGCTGAAGTTGCAGCTCAGTACGTTAATGTTACTGTGCTCAGGGAACCTCATGCGGAGAAAGGTTTCACCATCTCCACCAAGGCATCTTATGGCCTCCCTGCTGAAATTGCTGTAGTGATTGACCAGCGTAAATGGAAATGCTTTGCTGGCCACCCAACTGGGTTCTGCACTTCTCTTGTTCGAGAGCTCTATGCGAACATTGGAGGCGCTAAACAAACCCACTCCATGGTGAGGGGGTGCAAGGTCAGCTTCTCTGCCAAGACCATCAACTTAAAGCTGAACCTGGCTGAAGAGGACGATGAGTACCAGCCTTTACTGAAGAAGGCTAAAGTAAAGCAACTAACAGATATGAAGGATGTTGTGACTGTCCCAGGGACGAAATGGCTCCCAACTTCTGGCAATCAGTTGAAAATCGCCAGGTCTGCTTTGCAACCCTTTGCCAAGGTTTGGTGTCACTTCCTTAGACACAAACTCTCCCCCACTGGGCACACAAAAACTATTAAGAAGGAACGTTTGGTGCTCCTTTACTTCATCATGGAGGGAAAGAAAATAAATGTAGGGAGGTTGATACAGCAGGAGATCTCCACTTGTGCCACGAGCACAAAAGGTCAATTGGTCTTCCCCTGCTTTATCACTGACCTATGCAAGCAATGTGGCATCGAGCTTCGAAAAGGGGAAGTGGAGGAGAGAAACGCAGGAAGCATTGATATTGGGTTAATCAATCGATTTATATCCAACTCAGCCAAAGTAACCCAGGCCAAAGACCAAGAGCGGATTATGGAACCAGGGGAGCTCTCAAAGCAGCAGGACCGCTCTGCAGGGCTAGAGCAAAAGGTGGAGTCTCTAACTCAAATGCTGCAGCAGCAATTATATTGGTAATTTGCCCTGGATCAGTTCAAATGGCAGTAACGGGTGCTGGAGCTAAACCAATGGAAAAAGGTGCACCCCATTCCATAGTTTCCAATGCATATTCTACCTGAGCCGCGTCACACCCCTGAGCAGCATAATAGTCCAAGTGCCATAGCCATCCCAGATGGCTCGGACTCCTCTGACTGGATGCCACCAGCACCTTCACGACAGCAACAACCAACCACCACCACTGAAGATCTCAGAAGCAGCAAGAGAAAGAGAAGTGCAAGCCCTCTGCCGGACATGGGGTCTGAGATTGAAGCAGAGCCTGAAGAAACTGAACCTGAAGCAACAACAATAACCCCTACCCCTTCTCACGCTCCTAAGAAGAAAGTACCAGACACCCCTCTTCGGGATGTGATCACCAAAATAGCCGCTGATTACCCTGCCTCTGATGAGGATGAGGAGGTCAATGTGCCTCTTTCCACAAGAAAGAATAGGTTGCCTGAAAAAGTGCCACCAAGGGAAAGGGTAACCAGCTAGCTACGGCAGAAAGTGAGGGGGCAGGGGGAAGCGAAGAGGGCACAGCAGCCTCAGCAACTGATGAAGAAGACCGAGAAGACTTGGTCTTTGTGAAAGAAGTGGGAACCTCAACCCCTACAAGCAAGAAGACCACTACTGCAAAAGGGAGCAGGAAAAGCTCCCGCATCAGGAAGCTGAGCGCTTGAGCACATCAGAGTAGGTTGCTGCAACTTGTTGCAGCGACCCTATCAGGAGTTTCCTTGTTTCCCGTTTTGGTTAGTTCTTCTGGTTTATAGTTTAAGTTGTTGTTGCTGTGTTGTTCTGTTCAAATTGTAGTAAGTAGTTGAGAGTGGGGCTCAGCGGACCTTGACCCCACCTGCTCTTTTTGTCAGCTTAGTATCGTATATGTTTTACTCCACCATGTGCACAACCATCCCCATCCTGGGGTTTTGCTTAATGCAGCTTGTCCATTTTAATATTTCACAAGTGCAGCTCTCTGGCAGTTTTGACTTGATTGTTGTCTTTCTAGCTTGTGTGCTTGGATTTAATTGTTTGACGCTCGAGGCACATGTTGTAGCATTCTGATTTACCTTGTGAGCTTTTAGGCCAAAACATTTTTTCCTTCTTTCTGTGTGAATATCATTCTTATGCATAATTCTTTGATTTTGACTTGATGCTTTCACACTTGCACACATCTCTGCTGCACATACTTTTGCTAGAGGCACCTTTTGTTTTTCTCTTGAGCCTAGTATTGCCTCCATAGCCTACCATTGGATATTACCTTTATGTGAACCCCTTTGAGCCTGCAAACCCTTTGTTTTTTATGAACCCACATTACAAGTCATATCCTGAAAAACCAATGTCCTAACTAGTTGGTGTGGCTAGTGTGCTTCTTGTGCTCACATGCTGTAACATAAGTTTGGGGGTGCTCGAGGGCTAGCACATTTTCAAGTTTGGGGGTGCTATGCAGCTGTTATGTGACAAAATGTTTTAAAAACAAAAAAAGAAAAAAGAAAAAGCAGAGTAGTTGAAAGGAAAAAGGCTGAAATGTTGCAACAACTACTCTAAGGGTAAAAAGGAGGAAACAGAATTCAAAGAAGTTTAAAAAAAAAAAAAAAAGGGAGTCAAACAAAATGAAAATGATCAAAAAGTCCTCCCTAACTAGTGTGAGCTGGACCATGAAAGAAATAGTTATGAAGCAGCAAAAAGAGGAAGCATACCTAAGCTCCATCTAGTGTAGCCACCTTCCCAGAACTATTCCTACCTGAACCCAAGCCTCGTTGCATCCAAATAAAGTCCTCTAGCAGTGTGCAGTTTTGATTGTGAGTGGTGTGTTTAGAAGCTTGTCAAGGTCGTGTTTGAATGTGCATTTGAATGATGATTGAGAGTACCTATCTTAGCTTGAGAAGAGAGGAAGAACACACTGTTCTGAGACTGTAGTGCTGTAGCATGTGGCTGAGAGTTGATAATGAGGACAGCCATGAATGCTTGCTTGATTGTACTTCATGATTGTTGATGCATTGTCAAGTATGCCTTGTGAAGAAATTGGTTTGAAAAGAAGAAATTTTTGTGTTTAAGCTAATTTGAGCACATGTGTGGAGGTTTAGAAAACTTTGTGTCTTTTCTTTTTAGTTTCTTTTGTTTCCATTACTTGAGGACAAGCAATGATTCAAGTTTGCGGGTGCGATAACTCCTTTTATGAAGAGTTATTTGTACCTTTTTCACTTGTGTTTTTGTGGTCTTTGAATATTTTGAGTTTATGTTTTTAGTGTGATCTTGTGTGAAGTGTGTTTCATAAGAGTCTTTCGTGAGTTTTAGTGTTTTGGTATCTTTTGGAACTGTTTTTAGTATTTTGAGTGTGAGTTTTCTTTTCAGGGCAATTTGTGGAGATCGATGCGCTAAACTGGAAACGTTGCTCTGGGATATGCTGTAGCAATTGTAGCTGATGCTGACTGTGCACAAGGACAAAGGCTCAAAACATTCTCTTACACATTGAGTTGTCCTTCGCTGATAAAGACAGTGTCCTACATGTGGGACTGATATTTGGTGCATTAAAGTCATGAAACTGGGCCAAGGACACTTGTCGTAATCAGTCTTTAGCCCAAACAGGATGAGAGAGGAAAGGGCCTTGGGAGATGTTGGCAGAAAAACCCTAAAAGGGGGACAGCAGGAGAAGGACCAGACATCTTCTTCTTCCTTACTGGAGCAAGGACAGCAGCTCCGCCCCTTTCTCTCTCTTTCCTCCATTGTAATGTCTCCATCTTCCATTTCTTATTTTTCTCTTTGTTTTTGTAAGCTCAATATGAGCTAAACCTCTTGTAGCTATGGGATGTTGAACTTGTAATGGATTTCTAGTGAATGTTATGTTATGCCTTGCTATTGCATTTTCTATAAATCTGATTTGGTTATGTTTTAATTGAGCTTGATCACCTTAATTAGAACTTGAGCTCACGGCTGCTTGGAAAAGCTAAGTGTAGCAGAACTGTTTTATAGATAAGAGTAAAATCTTTAATTGGAAAATTATGATCAAGAGTGATTTAGGAATTAACATTCTAACTCTTAGGCTAGCTGGAACGAGCTTAACTGAGGTGCAAATGTAACTAATATGGACCTAGGAATATGAGACATTTAGTGAAGTTCATCTCAGAACTGTTGGAAAACAAACTTTCATTTTCTGGAGCCAAATTTCCGTAGCATTGCAAACGCATAACTGAACTAGACTGAAGTTGCAAGGGACACTTCCACGTAGCTGTTTTACTCATTCTGTTAACAAATCCGTTTTTATTGCTCTAGCATTTATTTTTACCAAAACTGTCCTAGATACACACACAAATTATTTGTTACTCTTTGTTAATCTTGATTGATAGAACCATTAATTCAAACTTTTACTCGATTCACCATATAATCCTCGTGGGAACGATCTCACTTACACTTTATTACTTGTTAAACGATTGTGTATACTTGCACATCAAGCACAACAACCCTTTTTGTAGCAACACCTGTGATTTTCCAGATGTTACAAGCCATGGGGAAATTTAGTGGAGTTGCCATTCTATTCCAAGTATCAATGGATATCGGTTCCAGGGCATTGAACCAGTTCTTGACCTTTCCACTTAGAGAAAATGGAAATAGCCTCAACTTGAAGGAGTCATCAGTACATCCTTGTTTTTTGAAATTGCTAGCCACGTTCATAAATTGCTTCAAATGAAGGTTAGGGTCCTCAGCGGCAGCTCCACTAAATTGTCCCATGGCTTGCAACATCTAGAACATCACAGGCTTTAACTCAAAATGAGGAGCAGTAATCTCAGGCTTGAACTCAAAATGAGGAGCAGTGAAACTTTTGAATTTGCTTGTTTCTTCGTTATCATTCGATTTGATTGTTTCTACCCCAACTGCTAAGCCTGTTGTTGAAAATTTAGTATGTTTGAGCTGTCCTATTGCTATCCATGATAGGAAATTTCTTCTAGATTTGATATGTTTGCCTTTGACACAATTGGATGTGATCCTAGGCATGGATTGATTATCTTCCAACCATATCCTTTTAGACTGTGCACATAAAACCTTAGTTTTTCCTGATCCTCAGATTTCTGGATTTTTAACTGCTAACCAAATAAGAGCTTCCTTAAAAGAAGGAGCTCAGGGATACATGCTTCTATCCTATTTAGAAGTCGAGAAGGATGTTGTTTTGAGTGATGTGCCTATTGTGAAAGATTTTTCGGAATTGTTTTCGGAATTGTTTTCTGACGATGTTCCGAGTTTACCACCTATGAGGGATATCGATTTTTCGATTGACTTAGTTCCGGGATCCGGTCTGATCTCGATCGCTTTGTATAGGATGTCACCTACAGAGTTAGCCGAGCTGAAGGCTCAACTGGAGGATCTGTTGTCTAAGCGGTATGTGAGGCCGAGTGTGTCCCCATGGGGAGCACCAGTGTTGTTGGTGAGGAAGAAGGACGGAGATTCAAGACTCTGTGTAGATTACCATCAACTCAATGTTGCGTTTAAAACACACTTAAGGGCAGTGTACCCTATCGCAGAAGTAATATAGGACGGAAGTCCAGATATAGCACCCAAGAGATTAATTTAGATATCTACGTGATAAAGCAAGTACTGGAATAGGGAAATCCTTATGCTATTTAGACTAATATAGAACTTAAATAATAATAAAGCTTATGGAAGAAGATAATAAAAGAAGAATAAAAGGAGTTTTAGAAATCAAGAGTGAAAAATTCTAGAGCCGTGGTTTCACTTGTGTTTTCGATACCGCCCAAATCCTAGTTCTATCTGGTTTCAATATTCCCTTCTCTGATTACCGATCGCTCTAACTATTACTATCTTGTGGTTATCAATCACTGATATTCTTTTCCTCGAATGGACTTATTATTTGTCAGGTAGCAATTGTGAACGATGTGGAAAGCATAAAGAACTGAGAAGTTTGGAATAACCGGAAGGTAACAATAGCAGTACGATCGCTATCAATTAATTATCCTCGTTTATCCTATAGATCTACCAATTTAATTAGGCTTGATAGCCAAAATATCAATCAATTGATTACGAGCATGCAAAGGGTAGCTAATCCCAAACATGGAATAAAGAGCAATAAGATAAAACCAATCAGATAGTAACTTTGAAACCAAAAAGAATTTGAATTAAAGCTAAGACATAGCAATAGAGATTTCTACTAAAAAAAGATCCACCACAACTCTAGTGGTGAATTTAGCTACTCATAGTGATAGAGAAAACCAAAATCAACAAAGGGAAACGCATCCTGAAGGATTGAAGAGGGAGAAGTTGTCTCCAACTTAATCCCCAGGTGTCACTCCTACTCTAGAAATCAAAACTACAAAGACTATAAACTATAAATCATAAAACTAAGAATAAAAGATGAAAAGAATGTACAAAGGCAAAGTTTGCCAAAGGAGTCAAAGATATCTCTAAAGTAGCACAGAGGGCCCCTATTTATAACAAAATATGTGGACCGGGCCTTGTATTAGGTCTTCTATTCCATTGGCACGGGTGTGCTCTTCATTTGGCATGGCCGTGCTCAGGTCGTGCTCTATTTTGTCCGGGCTTACTAACTTCGTAAAACAACGTTCTAGCGCATGGGCTTCAGCACAGGGTGCTATTCATATGGCACGACCGTGCTCTTTGCGATTAAGGCCGTGTTAGCTTCTGTCAGGCCTTTCTTCTCTGAGTCAGTCCTTTCTTCAATTTGGCACGGGCGTGCTCTATAATGGCACATCTGTGCTAAGTTTCCAGAGGTCAGCTTTGAATATTTTTGTAAGGCTTTGTTTGGATAGATGGCTTTGGGAGGTTTGCACGGGCGTGCTCTCACAAAACACGGCTGTGCTAACCTCAGAACTTCAGCATTTTTGCCCAGTTTAGCTTTAAAACCTTCTATTTTCTTCAAAAGTCCATTAGACTGCCTCCGAACGTCAATTCTGTCAAAATCTAAGTAAAAGTGTGAAATATAATAATATTTATCCTGAAATGCATCAAAATTCGACCCAAATACCCCTATAAAATGCACAGAATTGAGGTTCATCACTCAATAAGGTAACGATCAAGAACAAGTATCCTCTACCACGCATAGATGATATGATGGATCAACTCCGAGGAGCTGTTGTCTTTTCAAAGATTAACCTGAGATCTAGTTATCACCAAATTAGAGTAAAGACTGAGAATATACCTAAGACTGCATTCAGGACTCGTTATGGTCACTATGAGTACCTCGTGATGCCTTTTATCACCCATTTTTAGATAAGTTCATTGTCGTGTTCATCGATGATATTCTCATCTACTCTAAAAGTCATGAGGAGCATGAGGAACACCTGCGACGAGTTTTACAGATCCTTCACGAGGAGAATTTGTACACAAAGCTGTCTAAGTGCGAGTTTTGGTTGGATGAAGTAAAGTTCTTGGGGCACGTGATTACGAAGGAAGGAATTGCCATTGACCCTACGAAAGTAGAAGCAGTACTTTTGTGGGAAAGGCCCTAGACTATGACAGAAATCCACAGTTTCGTTGGTTTGGTTAGTTATTACAGAAGGTTCATCGAAGGATTCTCAAAGATCGTTGCGCCGTTGACTCAACTTACAAGGAAGGACCAACCTTTTGCTTGGACTGAGAAATGTGAGGAAAGTTTCCAGAAGATGAAGGAATGTTTGACAACCTCACCAGTGTTAGTGTTATCCAAACCGGATGACCCATATGAAGTATACTGTGATGCTTCGCATCAGGGTTTAGTATGTATACTTATGCAACATCGGAAGGTTGTAGCCTATGCTTCGCACCAGTTGAAAAGTCATGAGGGGAATTAACCAACACACAACCTAGAGTTAGCTGCTATGGTTTTTTCACTAAGGATCTGGAAGCACTACTTGTATGGATCTAAGTTTGATGTCTTTAGTGACCACAAGAGTTTGAAATACCTATTTGACCAAAAAGAGCTTAACATGAGACAGAGACGGTGGATGGAGTTTCTCAAGGACTACGATTTCACTTTGCTATACCACCCTGGAAAAGCAAATGTTGTCGCAGACGCTTTGAGTCGGAAGACCCTGCATATCTCTACAATGATGGTTATAGACTTAGAGTTGATTGAGCAATTTCGTGATCTCAATCTTGTTATGGAAGTGAACAAGGAGAAAATTAGTTTGGGAATGATCAAGCTATCTAATGGACTGATGGAAACAATCCGAGGACAACAAGCAACTGATGAGTGCCTTAAAGAGAGAAAGGAGTTACTTGGACAAGAGAAGGCTGCAAAGTTCAATTTGGGAACAGATGACATCTTGAGATACAATGGACGAGTTTGTGCACCTAGCAACCCAGAGATGAGGAAAATGATTCTGGAGGAAGCATATAGGAGCAAGTTGAGTATTCACCTTGGATCAACCAAAATGTATCAAGATCTGAGACAAAGGTTTTGGTGGCTAGGAATGAAGAAACAAGTGGCTGAGTATGTAGCATCATGTCTGACTTGCCAGAAAGCAAAAGTAGAACATCAACGACCTGGTGGAATGCTTCAATCCTTGGATATGCCTGAATGGAAACGGGAGAGCATCTCAATGGATTTTGTGGTAGGTTTACCAAGGACTTCTAAGAGTTTTGATTCGATTTGGGTGATCGTTGATAGACTAACGAAGTCAACACACTTCCTACCTGTTAAGATCAACTACACAGTGGAGAAGTTAACTGAGCTGTATGTCAAGGAAGTGATCAGACTACATGGGGTACCGTCAAGTATCGTTTCAGATAGAGACCCAAAGTTTACTTCACGTTTTTGGCAAAGTCTACATCAATCATTAGGAACAAAGTTGAGATTGAGTTAAGAATACCACCCTCAAACGGATGGACAGACAGAGAGAACGATACAATCTTTGGATGATTTGCTGAGGGCTTGTATCCTAGACCATAGTGGAAGCTGGGATGATCTTTTGCCTCTTATCGAGTTCACATAAAACAACAGTTTTCATTCTAGTATAAGGATGGCACCCAATCAGACTCTGTACGGACGAAAGTGTCAGACACCGTTGTGTTGGTACCAGGATGGAGAGAGTATGATTTTGGGCCCCGAACTTGTGCAACAAACAACGGAAAAGGTTAAACAAATCCGTGAAAAGATGAAGGCGGCACAGAGTAGACAAAAGAGCTACTCCGATAGATGAAGGCGACCTCTCGAATTTCAAGAAGGTGAACATGTGTTCCTGAGAGTCACACCCACGATTGGGGTAGGTAGAGCTATAAAGTCCATAAAAATCACTCCCAAATTCATTGGACCTTACCAGATCCTTCGTTGTATTGGTCCAGTAGTTTACCAGATTGCCTTACCCCCTTTTCTCTCCAATATCCATAATGTTTTCCATGTCTCACAACTTAGGAAGTATATTCCTAATTCTTCCCATGTAATCGAACCCGATGTAGTACAACTATAAAAAAGCTTGTCTTATGAGACATCACCTCTAAGAATCGAAGATAAGAGGATCAAGCAACTCATGGGCAAACAAATCTCCTTAGTCAAGGTTTTTTCAAACGAAGCGACGTTTGACACAGCATGGGAACTGGAGGACAAGATGAGATTAAAACATCCTGATCTTTTTCTAGGTACGTAATTTCGAGGACGAATTTTTTTTTTTTAGAGGGGTAGTAATGTAACACCCCGATTTTCATGCTTTCTAAGATCGGTAAGCTATATAAATGAGATTATACTTTATTCGAGGTTTTAGAAAATGAATTTAAATACCAAATCATAGTTATACTCTACATTATCGTAGAGAGTTACGGTTAAATTTTGGGTTGAAAATTCAGACGGAACCTGGTCTGCGTTTTCACGGGCAATAAAATTTTACTGATCAGAAAACCTAATTTTGACTCGTGAACGAGACAGTTAGGCTTTAAATCGAATTTCCAACAACTTTGATAATTTTGAAAATTTTCACCAAATAGTGAAATAATATAAGTTATACGGGCGAAATCTTAAATCGAGTAATTAACGGAGCTGAATACGGATTTACTGAGACCCGCTAACGAATAAACTTGAAGTCACATCAGGTCAACTCACCTAGGAAGGCGTGCCAGTGACTCACCCAAAGTCATGATGAAAATGAAAATATCTGTAACGCGTTCACACTAAGAAAAGACCAAAATACCCTTGACTTTTCACTAAATGACATTTGTGTCCCTAGGGGAAATGACTCTTTTGCCCCTTACGTGAAAATTTTTGGACCCCCTTGCCCTCCCATTCCCCACACCAAAACATCTTCACGAAGCCATTCTTCCATTGATTTTCTCACAACTCCATAACTTCTCAAAATTATCTCATTTTCTCTCAAGTAAACCTTGGCCAAATTTGTGAAGGAGAAGCTTGAATCTTTGCAAATCTTCATCATCCAAGAGGTGAACTTCACTCATCTTGATCTATAAGATCTAAGTTCTTCATATCCTTTCTTGATTCAAGTCCAAAATCACATGTTTCAATTCTAAGGCTCTATGATTAAAAATCTCTAGAAAACCATAGAAAAATCCTATGATCACGAAACCAATTTCTATAAACTGATCATGATGCACAGGTTGATCATCTATAAGCATGAAGCAAAAAGAAAATTTCTCCCCTATTTTCCTTCATAAGGCCGAAACTGTAACTTGTGAGGGTAGAGGAATTTTGCTTCAAATTTTAGAAAGTGACAATGGATTTCATCGTTCTATTACCTATATGTATTTGAATCCAAGAGATTGAAGCAAAATGAAATCTCTAGCCTATTTTTCTATAAGATGGCCAAACCCTAACCTAGTTGATTTAGGTGAGTTTTGTCTGATTTTATTAACTTTTAGTTGTGATTTGTTGTGAAGGATCAAACTGTGATTGATTGTTCAAGGTTGTGCGAAGGAAATCGAATTTGGAATGGAAAACTCTTTGAGAACGAACTTGAAATCTTCAGGAGGTAAAGGGAGATTACTCACAATGAGTTTGATGGTCTCATAAGCTTTTTTGTTGGATGTGTTTGGTTGTCATTTGAAGTGATGTGATGATTGTTATTTGAGAATATACTATGTGTTTGGTACATACTTGATATGTTGGTGAATATGAGATTGAATGATCAAATAATCTTGTGATATTAATTATCTTGGATTGGATATATATATATATATATATATATATATATATATATATATATATATATATATATATATATATGATGTTAGTTTAAGATTTGATGCTTATATATGTATATCTTGGATTGTGATTTTGACTGGATTGGTTGAGAGCGTACACGTAGCATCGGCTATAGCTTGATAATGAAGATTAAAATGCTTAAAAGCCTTAATCAAAGTTCTAAATTGTGTTCTGAGATCAAAGAAAAATCTTGAGAATATTTTTGTCTTATTAAGGAAAAAACTTTTCTTAAATGTTAAATGTTTACAAAAGAAAAAGTCCTTTTTAATGAAAGTTCATTCAAATGCAAATATTTAGAATTTCTTTTTCAAAACAACGAAACCTATAGAAAAGACTCTTCGAAAATCAAAATCCTTTGGAAAATGAATTCGAGGTTTTAACTTCAGAAAATAGCTTTACAAAGAAAAGAGATTTCTTGAAAATGGCTTCTTTTGAGAAAATGCTTTTAGATCATGCCCAAGAAGTTGAGTTTTGTTTTCCAAGTTTTATATACAAAAATAAGACCCAGAAGAAAAATGGTGATTACCCTTTCACTTTGTGAAGTCTGCAACCCTAGTGATCGAGACATCGGGCTAGTGTTTTGTGAGTTGAGCACTCAGACTATATGTCCTATGTTTTGAATTAACGGGCTAAATGTCCTTTAAAATGAGTCATGAGCTGTGTGCCTTGACATAAAAGAATGAATGAAAGAGAAAACAGAAAACCTTCTGTGTACATACATGAATCGGCAGACGTGCTATGAAATCAAACAACAATCCATTGTGGTTGAGAATATGAGCCAGTTAAGACCACTAGGTCTATAGGGGCATCCTGTGTTCGAAACTCCACAAGCGACCTCGTGCCGTAGTAATTGGCTGCCAAACACGGATGAACTCGATCAGAGACTGGACTATTCACGATATGGTTGAGACGTGATACCCTTGAACAATTGGAGTTTCGGACCTAAATTGAGAGGTCGACTCATGAGAACAATTGTGTTATAGGGGTATTCATGGCCTATCACTCGATGAAGGGAAGTTAGGAATCTCCGGAGAACATGAACTAGAAAGATGATATTGAAGTCTCACGCATTAATATAACTCATGATGATGTTTGAGATATTATGTTATATGGATATATGATACTGTAACTGTATTTGTATGTGGATGCATGTTTTGTTTGTCGCTTGTGTGACTATCGCGATAAACTTGTGAAATGAGTATCTCACCTTTGACTGTACATGTTGGACACCTTGTTGTATTTTTGGATACGTGTACAAATGCTTCCTAGAGGTCCCCTAGGACACTTGAGGTCTCTGATGACGGGGTCCTATGAAGATGAAGAGAATGAGGATCCCTCCGAAATCCTCCGGAAATCGTAGCTGACTTTGGGGTTTTCCCTAATGGCTACTTTTAGCCCGACCAACAATAAAGTCTTACCTTTTTGATGTAGTTGTATCTTATGTGCTGTATTTATGTCGATTTAATACTTTTAAAGTTTGTACCTTGTGATAGTAGACCCAAAATTTTAATACTATTCTAAATTCTATTTCTAGAAAATTTGTATGCTCCGGCATTAGTGCCCTATGTTTATTTTCATTATGGATGTTTAGTATTGGTGTATGTTATGTGGTTTATTCCATCCTTCATGTACTTTAATTATTATAGCGTGAAGAAAATTTTTAGACCCACATTTTCGAACATAGTTATTTACTTAAAGTATTTTCTGAAAGCAACCAACGCTTATATTTGATTATGTTTTCCACATCCAGTTTGAGACGTAGCACCGAGGGGATGTTACATGCACATTCTGCAGCAACAAAATGCAGCAATGTCCTCCACAAATTCTACAGAAAGGCCTTTTCCTAGGCTTATACCCGAGAGGCCTCCACCACCTTTCCCCTAAAGATTGAAGAAAGCTAACCAAGGTAAGCAATGTGGAAATGTTTTAAATGCATTCAAGTACCTCGATGAAGTATGGAAGAGTGCTCTTTTGTGGAAATATTAGATTCATTGGTGCATAAGCAACTCATGAAGGAGTAGGATTTTCTTGATGATCAGGAGAAAGCTCAACTTGAAGAGAAAGAGTTACTCAAGGAAGCAATCCTTCATTTGGTAGAGGAAAGGCCAGCAACACCAAGGTGGGCAAGGAAGTATGAATCACTTGAGTTGACTAATGAAAGTTTGAAAGATAGTGTGCCTTCCATTGAGAGACCGTCGGTGTTAGAGCTAAAACAACTTCTAACCCACTGTAAATATGCTTATTTGGGGGACAATGAGACTCTTCCAGTGATTATTTCTTCTTACTTGACTCCACCACGAGAGGAGAACCTCATTGATGCATTGAAAAGACATAAGAAGGCTATTGGCTGGCAAGTGATTGACATAAAGGGCAAAAGCCCAACACTTTGTAAGCGCAGAACTTTATTGGAAGACAATTCAAAGAATAAAATAAAATTTGGAGCCAAAGAAGGCAGAAAATAATCATGAAGGAGATGGTGAAAAAGAAGATCTTCAAGTGGCCTCTGGTTGCTATAGCATGCTGAAGCATGATAGAGATGTTCTCTCTTCTATTTCTTTTGTTTTAAATCTGTTTTGTTTCTTGGTTTGTTGTAGTATGTTATGTAGTCACAGTTTTTTTTTTTTGTTAGTTTGTTGTGAGTCTGTTAGTTATTTTTTTGTTGGTTGTCATGTTCTGTGTAACCAAATCCTCTTTCAATCTTCTAGGTTGATGCAGTGGGGACACTCCTCATTCTAAAGTTTTGGGGAGGGGCTGGATTTGAGACGACCTCCTCTGAAACTTGCCAATTCCACCTTTCTGGTTGCTCCGAACAGGTCCACCACTTGTCATTTGTTGTGAGACAGTCCCTGCTCGATCGTGTCCTTCCACCACTGTGCACTTCTCCACCATCTCGAGGAAAGAATTGATACTTAGAGGTAGCATCGCTCACTTCAAATCGGGTCTCAACCCATTCTTCGTCCGGATGGATTTGATAAAACTCAGAGAACTTGAGTAATGCCTTAAACCTCATCGCGTACCCACCAACGGACAGTTGTTCCTATTTCAGACTAAGGAAATATTTCTCTTTCTCTTGTCTGACGCTCCTTGGGAAGTACTTCTCCAGGAAGCATTGCCGGAACAGTTGCCACGTTAACATCCTTCCTCCGGCCTCTAACAGTCTGGCCTTGGATTCTCCACCAAGCTTCTACTGCTCCAACTAGCATGAAGGCAGCGTATGTTACCTTTCGGTCTTCTCTGCAATGTGTGGCCCAGAACACCTTCTCTATCTCTTGCAACCACATCTCTGTAGCCTCAGGGTTGTATTCTTCGTGGAATTGGGGAGGATTTCCCTTCATAAAAGCATTGAGACCAGTGTCCACCGTCTCATTTCCTCTGACTGTGTGTAGCTGATCCTGTCTAGCTTCTCTCTCTTCCTGCCTCTACATATACTGGGTAGTCTATTGTGTTTGCTGCATCATTGCGGTAGCCAAATCCCACATGGCCTGCATTGCTTCAAAAGTGTCACCGCCACTTCCTATCCCTGAGTGGTCACCATTGTTATTATTGTCATTGCCTCCGGTCGCAGCCGGCCTTCTACCTCTTCCTCATGCCATCTAGCTTCTTGTAAAAAGGAGCTATTAGTTCCAATTCATAAGACATATAATAACACTTAACAGTTAAACATATCATATGCCTTATGAATGAAGACAGTTATCACACTTTGATAACTCGCGCATCAAACATTCTACCCAACCCAGACTCGGCTGATACAACCCAGTCATCAACCGTTAAAGCTAGTACATTTACCTTCACAGTCGGCGGTCCTAGCCGGACTGGACTGCTCTGACAACATGACCTCACAGTCCGATTTAGAATCGAACTGCTTTGATACCACCAAAATGAGATAACCCTCCTCTCTAAGAAGGATAATTCCATTAGTCCCAAGCTCCTACTATTATTAACTATGCCTAGCCGTATATACAGCGATAGCGTGGTATTCAAACAGTGTTGCGGAAGCAAACAAACAATGACGGCAAGCATAGGAGAACTATCAGAGTAAAGCGCAAAAGCATAACCAAAAGATATATTTATATAGATAACATGCGTAACTGTAGCCCTAACAGCAGGGCACTGTACATACATATACAAGCTGTGAAAGAAAAATTGGAAATACATCGAACATCAAAAGAAAAACTCTTGGAGCTCACCAGCATTACTCGTCCCTTCTCAAAAGGTACATGAAAAGCTCTCAACTCACTACCTAGGATACACTGGTAGGCTCTCACCATCAGTGGTGAGGATGCCCTAAGCTACCCTGACCCTCGCCATGAGTACGCCTGTATCGCACCAAAGGCTCATACTCTGACGAAGAGCTAGACACCACAATCCTATGCCTATGGTAGGTACTCAGATACCGCTCTGTCCTCCGGTGCTAGCCTCTGTAGATGTAGCCTCTCCTGCTAGACACAACTAAAGACTGGGGTACCACCCACATGAAGTCTCGCTCCCTCCGCCTTGGCGGCCGCCACATCCTAGGAAAAGGAAGAAAATGGTACACTCGATAGGGGCCAATGATATCCACATACGGCGGCGTGCCGCTCCGTAAGATCAGATTGACGGGTCCTGTGTAAACGACAAATGTCGCCCAGCACCGGCATCCGCGCTGCCCCCGTGATAAACGGGTGAAGCGTCAGGTCCATCCTGTGCCTCGGGTCCATCCTGTGCTCAATCCACGATGTACTAGGCCGACGTCGCGGACACTAGACTCACATATAGGACACAAAGTCCGTTCATGTCACAGAACTCTAGCCCGACGTCTCGGTCACTAGGTTCATGTGCTTCACATGCGTGAAAGGGTAATCACCAGTTTCATCAAATTCATTTTTGTAGTTCAAATCTCAAAAACAAAACTCAGGTTCTTCTTGGCATAAACCGAACTCGTTTTCGCTCTAAAACTTATTTTCACAAAACTTTTCTTTACAAAAACATTCTCAAAGACTCAAGTTTTAAAGATACATTTTCAAAGAATTTTGGCTTAAAAAGCCTTTTCTAAAAGTTCCATCGTTTTAAAACATTTTTCTAAAGATTATTATCGGAACAGCTTTCATGAAGAAACTTTTTCATTTTCAGAACATCAAATACTTTCTTTAACAAACTAAATACTTTTCAAGGTTTCCTTTCTTTGTACAACATGTTTAGAAAATAATGATAAAGCAAATTTTCAATATTTTTCCCACCAACTCTCGACTTCCTAAGTCTTATTCAAAATCATCTTGGATTCTCAACTTAGTCGCTTTTTAGTAAAATTGGCCATTATAACCTTTAGCTTAGAAGCTTTTCATTCCTCAAACCAAAACATTTCAAAATTTGTCGATTTAGACTTTTAGTTAACTTAATATTCATTATTGAGCTATAGCCGGTGCTATGCTCTTAACCAGTCCAGGATATAAATATATACATATACATATCAATTCTCATTCAAGGCATCAATGCCGCAATTCATATTTCAATCATCCAGGATATACTTCATCAAGTACATACACAACATATATCTCCATATCAAATAATTCATTCAAGACAATAACACCACAAATCACACCTTAATATTCAATCACAAACATATCACAACCAACCTCATGCGGCTATCAAACTCATTGGAGCTAATCTCCCCTTACCTTTAGAAGTCATCCTCCGAAGGTAAAGTCGCCCGATTCGTCCACGAATTCTCCCGATTCCTCATCCGAGTACCCGAAACAACTACAAACACACAACCACACCAATCATCAAAAAATAACAACATAATTAACAACATCAAAACATAGATTCTCTTTCCCCAAAAATGGTCTAAGGTTCAGCCACAAATGGTGAAAAGGGCTAGGGATCTCATTTGGTTCCAATCTTTTGGAAGGTTGCTTCCTCAGCTTGATGAACACTAGTGTATGTCCTATTACCCAAAAATATGAAACATGACTCATGGTTTTTCACACATGAAGGTCTCAGCCATGAAGGGGAAAATTAGGCTAGAAATTGATTTGGTTTTCCATCACTTGGATTCAAAGACAATAGGAAAGGTAAAGATGGAATTAAGAGTTAGAAATCAAAAAGTTGAACAAAATCACAATTCATCCATCTTCCTAGGGTTTGGCCACTTTAAGAAGAATAGGCTAGGATGAGAGTTGGATCATATGCTCTTGGGTTTAGGTAGAGGATGATGAAGCTAGCTCAAAGAAATTGGTTTCCCATTAAAAGGATTTTTCGACAATTTCCTATGAATTTTTGAAGTTTTGGATCATAAACTTGAAAACTATGAAATCAAGATTTCAAACATGAAATAGGAAGATATTCATGGAGATTAGAGATCATAGAAGTGATCTTACCTAAAGAATGATGAAGATTGATCAAGGATTCAAGCTTTTCTCTTAAGGATTCAAGCTTTTTCTCTAAGAAAATGGAGTTTTCCCTCAAGAAAGAAGATGAAGTCCTGGAGCTTTGTTCTTGGCTGGTTTGGGGCGTGAATGAGGGGGTTGACCAGCCCTTAAATCAACTCACTTAAGGGCATTTTGGTCTTTTCCTTCAAGGACCAAAATGTCTTTAAAGAAAAGGTTAGGTGTATTTTGGTCATTTCGTGTCCGGATATTTTCAAACTTCATGATAAATCTGGAACGCTTTCCCATGTGATGTGACATGATGTGACATCAAGATTATCCATTAGCAGGTCCCGGTGAGTCCGTATGCGGCTCCATTCGTTACCCGATTGGGTATTTCACTCGAAAAAAGGACAGGAATTGATTTTTGTGAAATTTAACCAAAACGTAGAGAATCGAATTTTAAGACTTACTGTCTCGCTCACGGGGCAGTCTGAGGTCTCTGGAGCATTAAAATCTTACTGACAGCATTAAAACGCAGACCGGGCTCCGTTTTAGTTTTTAGCTCAAAATTTAATCGTAACTTTGTACGATAGAGTTGAGCATGAATATGGTCTCGGATTATTTTATTTCCCTCTCTAGACCCCTCAATAAAATACAAACACATAAATACTGATTAATTAGCTTTACAGAGTTTTGAAAAATCGGGGTGTTACATTACTACCCCTCTAAAAAAAAAAATTTCGTCCTCGAAATTTCGCGACTCAAAACTGGATAGGATTCTCTTAATCCCCAGGTTCCACATCTTATCCACTACACCATATCTTAACAAAACGCCTATCACTTCTCGCCTATCCTGCTGACAGGATGTTCGTAGTTAGAGTAATACACTTACTCCCAACCAATCCTTCAAATATCGAAACGTTTTGTTGCCCGTCCACTTGAGTTGAGGGCAATCAGTTGAACTTAGCCGCTACTCGGTCCTCGAAGATTAAGGAAAGAAATATTTTAACAAAAGAAACTTTCAACAGAGGAAATTTTCTTGGTTTTACTCTCATAAGAAAGTATATAGAAGGATTTTATCTCTCGGAAACGGGTACTGGAATATGCAGTATGTAAAAAGATTCTTTAGTAGGTTCGTGAGTGTAAAAATGCATAGCTAATACATGTTTACAACCATGACTCTAATAAAGTCCCTTCTTTCATAAGAACCTTCCACCAAATCAGGGAATCAAAAGATAAAAAGTCTGGCAAAAATTTCAGACTGGATCACAGTTACAACAGTAAAAGTGATTCGACTAAGTTTCATCGAGAAACTTCCCGTATCAAGAATTTGTCTGTGTTACAACTCAAGAAATAGTCATAACAAATCTTTCGATGGAATGACATGAAAATGTCCAGGCCAAAGGTTACTATTAAACCAATCCACTCAAATGTCTAATACATGGGAGTGTGAGTACAAAGGATCGTCTTGGATCGTATACCCTAAGAATTTTACAACCATCGAGTCAAACTCGTACTTTAGTAACTTCATGACTAATCTTCGCGCATAGGGTCCGCAATACTTGATGCAGAGTCTCCTCATGTCCGTCGTGACTCTTAGAGTAAACGAGAACATGGCCGATGATGACGAATTCACAAGAACCTAACGAAATTCCATATCCTGCAGTCCAATCCGGCCAGCTTCATAGGTAATATTCTACACTAGCGATGGAGATCTGATTGAGTCTAGAAACTAGATGAATCAAAAACTCAATGTCCTTCGCAACGCAAACTTGGAATATCCTCAAAAATTTATCCGGAAAATCTTCCCAGACAGGCATCTCGTTCAAATGTCCGACACAATCCCAAAAGGACAAACGACGTGTCAACATGAATACAAGTACCTTTCTCTAAACGTGAGTTCTCACCAGGCTTCAACCTGATTAGAACTCAACAAAACTCACACCCTTGTGTGACAACACACTTTGTTTCATTAAGGAAACAATTTCAACACGGTTTTACTCTAGGAGAAATAAAATTAACTCCTGAAACTTATCATCCGTCCTTTGCTTATCCATCAACTATCGAGAAAGTCATTCCCTCTTTTACTGACATGTTAGTCCGTCATTCTCTACTATCAATCCTTTACTCAAGACTTACTTCCACTCTTACTTCTAAGCATTACTTTAGTGATCAAGCACTTAAATTCACTTTCCTTATTTGTTAAACACTAAGACTAATTCTCATTCTGGTACTACTTACAAAATCACTACTCATCCATCTTCCTAGGGTTCGACCACTTTAAGAAGAATAGGCTAGGATGAGAGTTGGATCATATGCTCTTGGGTTTAGGTAGAGGATGATGAAGCTAGCTCAAAGAAATTGGTTTCCCATTAAAAGGATTTTTCGACAATTTCCTATGAATTTTTGAAGTTTTGGATCATAAACTTGAAAAGTATGAAATCAAGATTTCAAACATGAAATAGGAAGATATTCATGGAGATTAGAGATCATAGAAGTGATCTTACCTAAAGAATGATGAAGATTGATCAAGGATTCAAGCTTTTCTCTTAAGGATTCAAGCTTTTTCTCTAAGAAAATGGAGTTTTCACTCAAGAAAGAAGATGAAGTCCTGGAGCTTTGTTCTTGGCTAGTTTGGGGGCGTGAATGAGGGGGTTGACCAGCCCTTAAATCAACTCGCTTAAGGGCATTTTGGTCTTTCCAAAATGTCATTAAAGAAAAGATCCGGGGTATTTTGGTCATTTCGCGTCCGGATATTTTCAAACTTCATGATAAATCTGGAACGCTTTCCCATGTGATGTGACATGATGTGACATCAAGATTATCCATTAGCGGGTCCCTGTGAGTCCATATGCGGCTCCATTCGTTACCCGATTGGGGATTTCACTCGAAAAAGGTCAGGAAGTGATTTTTGTGTAATTAAACCAAAACATAGAGAATCGAATTTTAAGACTTACTGTCTCACTCACGGGGCAATCTGAGGTCTCTGGAGCATTAAAATCTTACCGACAGCGTAAAAAAGCAGACCGGGCTCCGTTTTAGTTTTTAGCTCAAAATTTAATCGTAACTTTGTACGATAGAGTTGAGCATGAATATGGTCTCGGATTATTTTATTTCCCTCTCTAGTCCCCTCAATAAAATACAAACATATAAATACTGATTAATTAGCTTTATAGAGTTTTGAAAAATCGGGGTATTACATTACTACCCCTCTAAAAAAAAAATTTCGTCCTCGAAATTTCGCGACTCAAAACTGGATAGGATTCTCTTAATCCCCAGGTTCCACATCTTATCCACTACACCATATCTTAACAAAACGCCTATCACTTCTCGCCTATCCTGCTAACAGGATGTTCGTAGCTAGAGTAGTACACTTACTCCCTACCAATCCTTCAAATATCGAAAAGTTTTGTTACCCGTCCACTTGAGTTGAGGGCAATCAGTTGAACTTAGCCGCTACTCGGTCCTCGAAGATTAAGGAATGAAATCTTTCAACAAAATAAACTTTCAACAGAGGAAATTTTCTTGGTTTTACTCTGATAAGAAAGTATATAGAAGGATTTTATCTCTCGGAAACGGGTACAGGAATATGCAGTACGTAAAAAGATTCTTTAGTAGGTTCGTGAGTGTAATAATGCATAGCAAATACATGTTTATAACCGTGACTCTAATAAAGTCCCTTCTTTCATAAGAACCTTCCAACAAATCAGGGAATCAAAAGATAAAAAGTCTGGCAAAAATTTCAGACTGGATCACAGTTACAACAGTAAAAGTGATTCGACTAAGTTTCATTGAGAAACTTCCAGTATCAAGAATTTGTCTGTGTTACAACTCAAGAAATAGTCATAATAAATCTTTCGATGGAATGACATGAAAATGTCCAGGCCAAAGGTTACTATTAAACCAATCCACTCAAATGTCTAATACATGGGAGTGTGAGTACAAAGGCTCGTCTGGGATCGTATACCCTAAGAATTTTACAACCATCGAGTCAAACTCGTAGTTTAGTAACTTCATGACTAATCTTCGCGCATAGGGTCCGCAATACTTGACGCAGAGTCTCCTCATGTCCGTCGTGACTCTTAGAGTAAACGAGAACATGGCCGATGATGACGAATTTCACAAGAACCTAACGAAATTCCATTTCCTGCAGTCCAATCCGACCCGCTTCGTAGGTAATATTCTACACTAGCGATGGAGATCTGATTGAGTCTAGAACCTAGCTGAATCAAAAACTCAACGTCCTTTGCAACGCAAACTTGGAATATCCTCATAAAATTTATCCGGAAAATCTTCCCAGACAGGCACCTCGTTCAAATGTCCGACACAATCCCAAAAGGACAAACGATGTGTCAACATGAATACAAGTACCTTTCTCTAAACGTGAGTTCTCACCAGGCTTCAACCTGATTAGAACTCAACAAAACTCACACCCTTGTGTGACAACACACATTGTTTCATTAAGGAAACAATTTCAACACGGTCTTACTCTCTAGGAGAAATAAAATTAACTCCTGAAACTTATCATCCGTCCTTTGCTTATCCATCAACTATCGAGAAAGTCATTCCCTCTTTTACTGACATGTTAGTCCGTCATTCTCTACTATCAATCCTTTACTCAAGACTTACTTCCACTCTTACTTCTAAGCATTACTTTAGTGATCAAGCACTTAAATTCACTTTCCTTATTTGTCAAACACTAAGACTAATTCTCATTCTGGTACTACTTACAAAATCACTACTCATCCATCTTCCTAGGGTTCGGCCACTTTAAGAAGAATAGGCTAGGATGAGAGTTGGATCATATGCTCTTGGGTTGAGGATGATGAAGCTAGCTCAAAGAAATTGGTTTCCCATTAAAAGGATTTTTCGACAATTTCCTATGAATTTTTGAAGTTTTGGATCATAAACTTGAAAACTATGAAATCAAGATTTCAAACATGAAATAGGAAGATATTCATGGAGATTAGAGATCATAGAAGTGATCTTACCTAAGGAATGATGAAGATTGATCAAGGATTCAAGCTTTTCTCTTAAGGATTCAAGCTTTTTCTCTAAGAAAAAGAGTTTTCTCTCAAGGAAGAAGATGAAGTCCTGGAGCTTTGTTCTTGGCTGGTTTGGGGCGTGAATGAGGGGGTTGACCAGCCCTTAAATCAACTCAGTTAAGGGCATTTTGGTCTTTCCAAAATGTCATTAAAGAAAAGGTTAGGGGTATTTTGGTCATTTTGCGTCCGGATATTTTCAAACTTCATGATAAATCTGCAACGCTTTCCCATGTGATGTGACATGATGTGACATCAAGATTATCCATTAGCGGGTCCCGGTGAGTCCGTATGCGGCTCCATTCATTACCCGAATGGGGATTTCACTCGAAAAAAGGTCAGGAAGTGATTTTTGTGAAATTTATCAAAAACGTAGAGAATCGAATTTTAAGACTTACTGTCTCGCTCACGGGGCAATCTGAGGTCTCTGGAGCATTAAAATCTTACCGACAGCGTAAAAAAGCAGACCGGGCTCCGTATGAGTTTTTAGCTCAAAATTTAATCGTAACTTTGTACGATAACGTTGAGCATGAATATGGTCTCTGATTATTTTATTTCCCTCTCTAGTCCCCTCAATAAAATACAAACATATAAATACTGATTAATTAGCTTTAGAGAGTTTTGAAAATTCGGGGTGTTACAATACTACCCCTCTAAAAAAAAAATTCGTCCTCGAAATTTCTCGACTCAAAACTGGATAGGATTCTCTTAATCCCTAGGTTCCACATCTTATCCACTACACCATATCTTAACAAAACGCCTATCACTTCTCGCCTATCCTGCTGACAGGATGTTCGTAGCTTGAGTAATACACTTACTCCCAACCAATCCTTCAAATATCGAAACGTTTTGTTGCTCGTCCACTTGAGTTGAGGGCAATCAGTTGAACTTAGCCGCTTCTCGGTCCTCGAAGATTAAGGAATGAAATCTTTTAACAAAAGAAACTTTCAAAGGAGGAAATTTTCTTGGTTTTACTCTCATAAGAAAGTGTATAGAAGGATTTTATCTCTCGGAAACGGGTACAAGAATATGCAGTATGTAAAAAGATTCTTTAGTAGGTTCGTGAGTGTAAAAATGCATAGCTAATACATGTTTACAACCATGACTCTAAAAAAGTCCCTTCTTTCATAAGAACCTTCCAACAAATCAGGGAATCAAAAGATAAAAAGTCTGGCAAAAATTTCAGACTGGATCACAGTTACAACAGTAAAAGTGATTCGACTAACTTTCATCGAGAAACTTCCAGTATCAAGAATTTGTCTGTGTTATAACTCAAGAAATAGTCATAACAAATCTTTCGATGGAATGACATGAAAATGTCCAGGTCAAAGGTTACTATTAAACCAATCCACTCAAATGTCTAATACATGGGAGTGTGAGTACAAAGGCTCGTCTGGGATCGTATACCCTAAGAATTTTACAACCATCGAGTCAAACTCGTAGTTTAGTAACTTCATGACTAATCTTCGCGCATAGGGTCCGCAATACTTGACGCAGAGTCTCCTCATGTCCGTCGTGACTCTTAGAGTAAACGAGAACATGGCCGATGATGACGAATTTCACAAGAACCTAACGAAATTCCATTTCCTGCAGTCCAATCCGACCCGCTTCGTAGGTAATATTCTACACTAGCGATGGAGATCTGATTGAGTCTAGAACCTAGCTGAATCAAAAACTCAACGTCCTTTGCAACGCAAACTTGGAATATCCTCATAAAATTTATCCGGAAAATCTTCCCAGACAGGCACCTCGTTCAAATGTCCGACACAATCCCAAAAGGACAAACGATGTGTCAACATGAATACAAGTACCTTTCTCTAAACGTGAGTTCTCACCAGGCTTCAACCTGATTAGAACTCAACAAAACTCACACCCTTGTGTGACAACACACATTGTTTCATTAAGGAAACAATTTCAACACGGTCTTACTCTCTAGGAGAAATAAAATTAACTCCTGAAACTTTTCATCCGTCCTTTGCTTATCCATCAACTATCGAGAAAGTCATTCCCTCTTTTACTGACTTGTTAGTCCGTCATTCTCTACGATCAATCCTTTACTCAAGACTTACTTCCACTATTACTTCCAAGCATTACTTTAGTGATCAAGCACTTAAATTCACTTTCCTTATTTGTCGAACACTAAGACTAATTCTCATTCTGGTACTACTTACAAAATCACTACTCATCCATCTTCCTAGGGTTCGGCCACTTTAAGAAGAATAGGCTCGGATGAGAGTTGGATCATATGCTCTTGGGTTTAGGTAGAGGGTGATGAAGCTAGCTCAAAGAAATTGGTTTCCCATTAAAAGGATTTTTCGACAATTTCCTATGAATTTTTGAAGTTTTGGATCATAAACTTGAAAACTATGAAATCCAGATTTCAAACATGAAATAGGAAGATGGTCATGGAGATTAGAGATCATAGAAGTGATCTTACCTAAAGAATGATGAAGATTGATCAAGGATTCAAGCTTTTCTCTTAAGGATTCAAGCTTTTTCTCTAAGAAAATGGAGTTTTCTCTCAAGGAAGAAGATGAAGTCCTGGAGCTTTGTTCTTGGCTGGTTTTGGGCGTGAATGAGGGGGTTGACCAGCCCTTAAATCAACTCAGTTAAGGGCATTTTGGTCTTTCCAAAATGTCATTAAAGAAAAGGTTAGGGGTATTTTAGTCATTTCGCATCCGGATATTTTCAAACTTCATGATAAATATGGAACGCTTTCCCATGTGATGTGACATAATGTGCCATCAAGATTATCCATTAGCGGGTCCCGGTGAGTCCGTATGCGGCTACATTCGTTACCCGATTGGGGATTTCACTCGAAAAAAGGTCAGGAAGTGATTTTTGTGAAATTTAACCAAAATGTAGAGAATCGAATTTTAAGACTTACTGTCTCGCTCCCGGGACAGTTTGAGGTCTCTGGAGCACTAAAATCTTACTGACAGCGTTAAAACGCAGACCGGGCTCCGTTTGAGTTTTTAGCTCAAAATTTAATCGTAACTTTATACCATAGCGTTCAGCATGAATATGGTCTCGGATTATTTTATTTCTCTCTCTAGACCCCTCAATAAAATACAAACATATAAATACTGATTAATTAGCTTTACAGAGTTTTGAAAAATCGGGGTGTTATATTACTACCCCTCTAAAAAAAAAATTTCGTCCTCGAAATTTCGCGACTCAAAACTGGATAGGATTCTCTTAATCCCCAGGTTCCACATCTTATCCACTACACCATATCTTAACAAAACGCCTATCACTTCTCGCCTATCCTGCTGACAGGATGTTTGTAGCTAGAGTAATACACTTACTCCCAACCAATCCTTCAAATATCGAAACGTTTTGTTGCCCGTCCACTTGAGTGGAGGGCAATCAGTTGAACTTAGCCGCTACTCGGTCCTCGAAGATTAAGGAAAGAAATCTTACAACAAAAGAAACTTTCAACAGAGGAAATTTTCTTGGTTTTACTCTCATAAGAAAGTATATAGAAGGATTTTATCTCTCGGAAATGGGTACAGGAATATGCAGTATGTAAAAAGATTCTTTAGCAGGTTCGTGAGTGTAAAAATGCATAGCTAATACATGTTTACAACCATGACTCTAATAAAGTCTCTTCTTTCATAAGAACCTTCCAACAAATCAGGGAATCAAAAGATAAAAAGTCTGGCAAAAATTTCAAACAGGATCACAGTTACAACAATAAAAGTGATTCGACTAAGTTTCATCGAGAAACTTCCAGTATCAAGAATTTGTCTGTGTTACAACTCAAGAAATAGTCATAACAAATCTTTCGATGGAATGACATGAAAATGTCTAGGCCAAAGGTTACTATTAAACCAATCCATTCAAATGTGTAATACATTGGAGTGTGAGTCCAAAGGCTCGTCTGGGATCGTATACCCTAAGAATTTTACAACCATCGAGTCAAACTCGTACTTTAGTAACTTCATGACTAATCATCTCGCATAGGGCCCGCAATACTTGACGCAGAGTCTCCTCATGTTCGTCGTGACTCTTAGTGTAAACGAGAACATGGCCGATGATGACGAATTTCACAAGAACCTAACGAAATTCCATATCCTGCAGTCCAATCCGGCCAGCTTCGTAGGTAATATTCTACACTAGCGATGGAGATCTGATTGAGTCTAGAAACTAGATGAATCAAAAACTCAACGTCCTTTGCAACGCAAACTTAGAATATCCTCATAAAATTTATCCTAAAAATCTTCCCAGACAGGCACCTCGTTCAAATGTCCGACACAATCCCAAAAGGACAAACGACGTGTCAACATGAATACAAGTACCTTTCTCTAAACGTGAGTTCTCACCTGGCTTCAACCTGATTCGAACTCAACAAAACTCATACCCTTGTGTGACAACACACATTGTTTCATTAAGGAAACAATTGCAACACGGTCTTACTCTCTAGGAGAAATAAAATTAACTCCCGAAACTTATCATCCGTCCTTTGCTTATCCATCAACTATCGGGAAAGTCATTCCCTCTTTTACTGACTTGTTAGTCCATCATTCTCTACTATCAATCCTTTACTCAAGACTTACTTCCACTCTTACTTCTGAGCATTACTTTAGTGATCAAGCACTTAAATTCACTTTCCTTATTTGTCAAACACTTAGACTAATCCTCATTCCGGTACTACTTGCCTTGATCTCATCAACAAGCTCTAATGCACTCTAAATCCCAATAAACTCGCTTAAGAGTTCTAATATCTAAGTGAAAATCCAAACTTACTATCAACCTTAGTCCAAGTCCTCGAATTTGAAAGTATCAAAACAAGGAGCCAACCATATCCTCAGATAGTGGTCGTTGCAAACGAATCTAAACTCATCTGTCTTACTTATTATCTCTGTTGGTCATTGTCTTAAGTTCTATTAACAAGACAGTACTCCCATTTATATAGGATCTGTTGTAATTACTTCCCTTACTAATACCAGTCCTAAGGACACTCGTCCTACAACCAAAGTTCACATTTCAATTCTGGTTCGCTCAGTCTCTGATCATTCGCAACCTTTGAAAGTTTGTACTTAGGTATTATACGAATCCTTCACCATCAAGAACATGGATCACAAGCCCACCCATAACGTGTAGCCGTTCATCTGTCCTAACGGGGCAAATATCCTATCAATCAAATTCACAACAGAGGAGGCTCCAATCGTTTCTGAAAATACTATCAGAAGAAACTTCACACAGTACCATACTTTTATTACTTTACTGGAATTCCGTTCTAGTCTCCCAACTCTATTAGAGTACATATCATTATCTTTCCATTCCTTTGGTTGCTTACTAGCTACCTATGTATCTACTCCAAAAACTTTTTGGTATTCTTCCACCTGCCTAAGGTACGCTTGTTTCTTCGGCAAACTTTCCCAACATTCAAACATTTCTTCACATACCAAGGAGTCTTTACTCGCTTGATTACTAAGAGTCTGATGTCTTTGACTCATAAAGTAAAGGTCATATTCAAACCTATTCGCTAGAACTAACTAAGGAGCTATCTCAAAGCTTACCTTAGATGTTACCTCTTTATAACTTGGATAACTTTTCTCATAAAAGTCTTAATGTATCTCAATCATCGGATCCAACCAATCCAATTGGTTGTATTCCAAAAGAAACAAGTCATCATAGATTGTTCTTACTCTTACTGTCCTCTATCAAAACAAAACACAGAGTAAACGCAGCAAAAACATCATGAATCCATAACCTAGATCCCAAAAGACAACGACCAGCTCTGATACCACTATTGTAACACCCCCTCGAGGTGTCACAGTTCGTAACTCAAAATCTCTTTTTCGGTTAATTAATACCTTTTCGAAAATACTCATTACACTAGTTACAGAAAATCTGATACCAATCTAAAACTTTAACGACAACAGAGAAACAAATTCAAACTCGTCATTTATATATCTCATTCAACTTCACCTTAAGGCATACATCATTTCTAATTTCATGTTACACATCATACCGAGTCATGGTCAAAGGACCTAATTTAAATCAAAATCCTAAGAGCTGGTCTAATAAAACTCTAAGAACAGTAAACATACTACCTAGCATGCATCGCCCAAATAATACTGGGCCTCGTCTTCGATAGTCCACTCGTCATCGTCATCAACACCAAGGAACTCAGCTATAGGGTCCCGCAGTGACCCAGAGGACCGCTGGAAAATATCTGTACATGTGTTCAAATAAAACAACAGGGTGTCCAACATGTACAGGCAAAGGTGAGATACTCTTACACAAGTTTATCGTAATAGCCGCACAAGTAAAGCAGCATACAAATAATGCATCAACACAATCATGCGATAAAATATCAACATTCAATATAATATCACACTCAAAATATCATACTCATTCATCAAGATAAGTCAAAGAAATGCATGAGACTTCAATTCGACTCTAGTTCATGTACTCAGGAGATTCCTAACTTCCCTTCCTCGAGCAATAGGCTGCAATAACACCCGTAACACAATTGTTCTCATGAGTCGGCCTCTCAATTTAGGTCCGATCTCCAATTGTTCCAGGGTACCACGTCATAACCATATCCTGAATAGTCCAGTCTCTGATTGAGATCATTCGTGTTGGGTAGCCGACTTACCACGGCACGGGGTCGTGAGGTCTCCAGCCACTTGTGGAGTTTCGAACACAGAATGCCTCTACAGACCTAGTGGTCTTAACTGGCTCAATTCTCAACTACGTAAGTTTTAGCTCGATTCATATGGCACGTCGGTCGACTCATGCATGTATGCAGGTGGTTTTCTATTCTTTCTTTTCGTTCAATCTTTCTTTTTTTGTCAAGGCACAAGGCTCGAGTGTCATTCTAAAGGACATATAGCCCCTTCAATTCAAGTTTCAGGCCACGAGGTCCAAGTTCTTGGTTCGCGAAGTACTAGGCCGACGTCGCGGACACTAGACTTGCATGGGACACTAAGTCCGTTCTTTCTCTTTTTCAAAACACAGGACACGTAGTCCAAGTGCTCAATCCACGATGTACTAGGCCGACGTCGCGGACACTAGACTCGCATATAGGACACAAAGTCCGTTCATGTCACAGAACTCTAGCCCGACGTCTCGGTCACTAGGTTCATGTGCTTCACATGCATGAAGGGGTAATCACCAGTTTCATCATATTCATTTTCGTAGTTCAAATCTCAAAAACAAAACTCAGATTCTTCTTGGTATAAACTGAACTCGTTTTCGCTCTAAAACTTATTTTTCACAAAACGTTTCTGTACAAAAACATTCTCAAAGACTCAAGTTCTAAAGATATATTTTCAAAGGATTTTGGCTTAAAAAGCCTTTTCTAAAGGTTCCATCGTTTTAAAACATTTTTCTAAAGATTATTATCGGAACAGCTTTCATGAAGAAACTTTTTCGTTTTCGGAACATCAAATACTTTCATAAGATACTTTCTTTAACAAACCAAATACTCTTCAAGGTTTCCTTTCTTTGTACAACATGTTTAGAAAATAATGATAAAACAACTTTTCACTATTTTCCTCGCCAACTCTCGACTCCCTAAGTCTTATTCAAAATCATCTTGGCTTCTTAACTTAGTGGCTTTTTCGTAAAATTGGCCATTATAACCTTTAGCTTAGAAGCTTTTCATTCCTCAAATCAAAACATTTCAAAATTTGCCGATTAAGACTTTTAGTTAACTTAATCTTCATTATTGAGCTATAGCCAATGCTATGCTCTTAACCAGTCCAGGATATAAATATATACATATACATATCAATTCTCATTCAAGGCATTAATACCGCAATTCATATTTTAATCATCCAAGCATATACTTCATCAAGTTCATATACAACATATATCTCCATATCAAATAATTCATTCAAGACAATAACACCACAAATCACACCTTAATATTCAATCACAAACATACCACAACCAACCTCATGCGGCTATCAAACTCATTGGAGCTAATCTCCCCTTACCTTTAGAAGTCATCCTCCGAAGGTAAAGTCGCCCGATTGGTCCACGAATTCTCCCGATTCCTCGTCTGAGTACCCGACAACAACTACAAACACCCAACCACACCAATCATCAACAAATAACAACATAATTAACAACATCGAAACATAGATTATCTTTCCCCAAAAAATGGTCTAAGGTTCGGCCACAAATAGTGAAAAGGGCTAGGGATCTCATTTGGTTCCAATCTTTTGGAAGGATGGTTCTTAAGCTTGATGAACACTAGTGCAAGTCCTATTATCCAAAAATATGAAACATGACTTGTGGTTTTTCACAAATGGAAGTCTCGGCCATGAAGGGGAAAATTAGTTTAGAAATTGATTTGGTTTTCCATCACTTGGATTCAAAGACAATAGGAAAGGTAGGGATGGAATCAAGAGTTAGAAATCAAAAAGTTGAACAAAATCACAATTCATCCATCTTCCTAGGGTTCGGCCACTTTTAGAAGAATAGGCTAGGATGAGAGTTGGATCATATGCTCTTGGGATTAGGTAGAGGATGATGAAGCTAGCTCAAAGAAATTGGTTTCCCATTAAAAGGATTTTTCTACAATTTCCTATGAATTTTTGAAGTTTTGGATCATAAACTTGAAAACTATGAAATCAAGATTTCACACTTGAAATAGGAAGAGATTCATGGAGATTAGAGTTCATAGAAGTGATCTTACCTAAAGAATGATGAAGATTGATCAAGGATTCAAGCTTTTCTCTTAAGGATTCAAGCTTTTTCTCTAAGAAAATGGAGAAGATGAAGTCTTGGAGCTTTGTTCTTGGCTGGTTTGGGGTGTGAATGAGGGGGCTGACCAGCCCTTAAATCAACTCACTTAAGGGCATTTTGGTCTTTTTCTTCAAGGACCAAAATGTCATTAAAGAAAAGGTTAGAGGTATTTTGGTCATTTCGCGTCCGGATATTTTCAAACGTCATGATGACTCTGGCATACTTTCCCATGTCATGTGACTTGATGTGACATCAAGATTATCCATTAGCGGGTCCAGGTGTGTCCGTATGCCGTTCGTTACCCGATTGAAGATTTCGCTCGAAAAAAGGTCAGGAAGTGATTTTTGTGAAATTTAACCAAAACGTAGAGAATCGAATTCTAAGACTTACTGTCTCACTCACGGGGCAATTTGAGGTCTCTGGAGCAGTAAAATCTTACTGATAGCGTAAAAACGCAGACCGGGCTCCATTTGAGTTTTTAGCTCAAAATTTAATCTTAACTTCGTAAGCTAGCGTTGAGAGAGTTTTGAAAAATCGGGGTGTTACAAATGGAAAGCTTTGGGATTAGTCGGGCAAAACGGACTGGATCGGTCGTCATGACAGGATAGGGGCTACCTCATCCGTTACTGTAAACTATTCCCGAGACCAGCAACATCCCCAAGGTCACTTACTTGACCGCCCCATTTACTTTCCATACCCGCACTCAGGTACAACTAACCTCATATGACGCTAGCAGCCCATACTACCTGTCATACGGCCTCACCACTTGGCAGCTGATGATGATATGTAGAAAACATCCTCAATGGGCTTGATATCGGATCTCACGCCTAAACTCTCAATCCAAAACAACATGATGCCACTGCATCCACATGGCCACAGCCTCGATGCCACGCGTCCACGAGCCACCGCTCGAACTACCCGGCCACAGCCTTGAAAAGTCAGCATAACAGCAACGACACCATTCATGCTATCAACCCGACAACAACACAGCACACAGCCAAACTTAATTCTATGGCATTCCGCCACAACGCTCACTTTCACATCATACAACATAATAACAGCAGCAATAATATCAACATTAGCACATAGCAGCATATCACATATACCAAGTAGCATATAGGCACTTAGACAGATAGCAAAAACAATAATCATCATAGCAATCATACGAAGCCAAAACATCCTCAATCAACAGTTTACTAGCCTAGGGTTTCCAAACTTAACGGCGATAGCCCAAAGTAAGCTAAACTTAGGGTTTAGGTACTTTATCGGGGCTCAACCACTAGTAGGGTTAGGGCTTCCCTAAACATAGCAGAAAACATTCTACACTACTCTTGCCTTCCCGACGGCAGCAGTACTCTTTCTCCCCACCTGAACAATCGTCGCACGAACAGCCCCAAATCCTCTAGGTAGCCGCGGCTTCAAGCTCTAATTTGCTAGAAATCACGAGCGCGAACTTAGCCCTAATCATGAGCACAACACATATGCAATAGTGTTAGCCCTAGGGCAAGCTCAAAAAATCACAGAAAGAGGTAAAGACTCAAAGAACGCCAAGAACACGAAGAATGCGTGTTAGGGATTCGAGTTTACCTAGGGCGAATCGAGAAAGTAATCCGTCAAAGTTGAAGATAACTTCGCCGCGATCACAACGGTGCAGTCAGAATCGCGTTCCGGTACTTCGATCGCCTCGAAACTGAGCTTCCTCACTCAAGAACTTTGTTTCTCTCTAAATTCTTTGAAACAGCTATATTGTCCCCCAAAATTTCATGGAAGAAATGAGGAAGAAAGGATACTCCACCAACTTGAGCTGCTTGAGCGTGGGGTTCTCTCCACGCTTGACCATGGAACCTTGTCCGCTCCGCCTTGACCCTGGCCTGACACGTGTAGCATACGCGTCAAAAAGCACACCAGCTGGCAAATGCACTCAGAATGCTTAAGCGTGCAATGTTACCAACGCTTGAGCGTTGGCACGCTAGGGCGTGCTCCCTTCCCATGCTTAAGCGTGTGACTCAGCTGGGAAAAGTCTTCCAAACTTCTGGCTTCCACAGTTACTCGTTTAACGCCTTAGGCACCTCCAACCTTGTTCAAGCCTATTCCTAAGCTTCAAACTAGGTCTTAAACTAGCACACAACCACTCACACAATCATCCAAAGCCCTAATCAAGGTTAACCAACTCGCCTAGTGTCACAGAAAATCGGGATGTTACATTACTACCCCCTTACAGAAAATTTCGTCCCCGAAATTTTCGTCGCTTACCTATGAACAAAAAGGGATGACTCTAGCGCATCTCAGCTTCACGCTCCCAGGTTGAATCACCAGTCACTGTGTTCCATTCCACTCTGACTAACGGAATGTGCTTACCGCGCAATTCCTCGATCCTTCTAGCCATGATCCAAACAGGTGAAGCTTGGTACTTGAGGTTCTCTTTCAGTTGGATTGATTCAGGCTCTAGAACGTGTGATGGATCGGGGAGATACTTTCTGAGTTGAGACACGTGAAAGACGTTGTGAAGATTTGATAGATTTGGTGGCAAAGCTATTTGATAGGCTACAGGGCCGATTTGTCGAAGAATCTGAAACGGTCCTATAAATTTAGGTGTTAGCTTTCTGCATTTGATTGCCCTGCCCACTCCAGCTCTTGGGGTAACTCTCATGAAGACATCGTCGCCTTCTTGGAATTCCAAAGGCCTCCTCCTCTTGTCAGTGTAGCTCTTCTGCCTATCCCTTGCAACCTTCATCTTTTCCCGTATCTTACAAACTTGTTCCGTTGTTTGCTGTACCAACTCTGGACCTAACAACTGACTTTCTCCAATCTCAAACCAACACAATGGAGTCCTGCACTTACATCCATACAGTGCCTCATACGGCGCCATTCGGATACTTGAATGGAAACTGTTGTTATAAGTAAACTCGATCAATGGAAGAAACTCGTCCCAACTTCCCGTGTTCTCCAACATGTACGCTCTTAATAGATCTTCCAATGACCGAATTGTTCGTTCAGACTGACCATCCGTTTGAGGATGATCAGTAGAACTCATACTTAACTTAGTTCCCATTGCACTGTTTAAGCTCCTCCAAAACCTTGAGGGAAACCTTGGATCACGATCCGAAACGATGCTCGAAGGTACCCCATGCAGCCTTCCAACCTCCTTGATGTAAATATGAGTTAATCGCTCCAGAGAGTAACTCTGGTTGATCAGTAAGAAGTGAGCACACTTCATTAACCTATCAATGATTACCCAGACTGCATCACACCTTTTCTAAGTCCTTTAAACCCAGAAACAAATTGCATGGCAATGCTATCCCATTTCCATTCTGGGACATCTAGCGATTGCAACAACCCTACTGGCTTCTACGGTTCAATTTTTGCTTTCTGACACACCAAGTGCAACACCCTTTCCCGAGTGTCACATTCCCGAACAATTATAAGTGCAAAAATAATATTAATGCGGAAAATACGGTTTTGTTTTTTTTTTCTTTTCGCAATGATATAATGGGATTAGTAAAGTAAGTAATAATAAATGAACTTAGGTTCACCATGCATTTCTAGAAGTCATACAGAATTACGTACAGAAATAGAAACAATACTGTATACAGACATAGGTTCAAGCCTAACTGATAATAAGTATATAATTAAGTACTAGGAGTCACAGCTCCCAAAAAGGTTTGACACTTGACACAGCCTGGCCAAAACTAAACAGCAAAAGGGAGTCCCCTCTAGACTCACAGTATATGCTAAACTGAAATGTCATCGCGCCCATCTTCTTAAGCAGAAACAGCAATACCAGCAGAGAAGATATACAGATATGGGTGAGATTCCCAATCATCAACACAGAAAAATAGCAGAAGCAAAAACGGGACGACGCACCAAGTAATAACATACTTAACATGCGTACCATAACTCTCAATATATCATGTTAATCAATTAGCAGCATAATATAAGGCATCCTCGAAAGCAGAATAGTGATGTACAACAGGTAAATGTAATCATCAACAGCCATGCAATGCAATGCAATGTTCATGACTCAATGCCATATGCCACAAGGGTAAAACTCTGACCCCTACTCCATGGAGCTAACAAAGTGCCAGAGAGAGTGAATGGGAGGACATGTTCCGTATATGCCAGCCATGGGCAAGATGCTACAACATTCGTAATGTGCAATATCGGGCTTTACGGAAACATTCTAGACCAAACATGAAAAGTACGGCATCTAGTAGAGGATATCAATGTATTGCTCGGAGTCGCCACGACACAGAAGAATCACCAACTGGTCTTATGTCAGCCTTTCTAACCCTGATACCTCCAAAGACCATTTAAGATCGTCACCGTAAGATTCGAACCAGCATCTAGGTGTAAGCTCAACTCCAAGGCTCACGGCCTTACAACTCATGAAATGAAATGCCAATGCTTACACAAAGCAGATGCGATAAAGCAATGTCTATCCACCGGATAAACCTCAAGGTTCACTAAGGTTCTCTTCCTGAGGACTATACGCGTCTTTGTATTACAAAAATTTTATCCACCGGATAAATCTCGTGATCCCTCCGTGATTGGGTCATCACAAGACTTAAACAATTGAATGATTAACTTGGATCTGAATCATCGTCCCGTCATCAAACTACTGTTCCAAAGTCCAAAACCTTTCATGTTTGTGTTCGTGTCCTATGATTTACATCTCAAGTCCTAAGTATTATGAAGAAGGTTTGAGAATCCTCTTAGATAAGTCTTTGATCCTTTCTAAGATATTAATTCCATGAGTTTCGAATAATGAAATAAGTATTGATTCACTTAAGTCTTATGAAGTCATTAATGAACTAAGTCATCAATGGTATAGTGCATGGTCTTGTTCCACCATATACTATACTTAACTATCTCTTTTCGTCAACTTTAAGTTAGTTACTTTAACTTAGGTTTTCACGTGTAAAACTTTACGATTTAGGGTTGAAAACTCTCTTTGTAAACCAAAACCTTTCTAATTGAAAACTCATTGACTTGAAAGAACTTTGTTACTTGATTAAGGTAAAGTACCTTAACTAATTTGAAAAGGTTTTTCGTTACTAACCTAGTGCAAAACCATGATCTAAGTTAGTGTAAAAGAAATGGAATTTTATTTAATTTTGGAACTATGGTCCATTTAACTCAAACTTAAGGACAAGGTCCTCTTTATATTTGAAGATTGAATGTTAACTTAGTTCTAATATGAAGGTAATATCTTAGTAGAATCTAAGGTAACTTTCGTATTACTTTTACTTCCATGAAATCACTTTCATCATTTTCTTTTTAAAACACTTAGTTAATTGTATAAACTATGGGTAAAGTAAAAAGACATTTTCACCTTAGTAAGATACTTGAATGTCAAAACCCTATTTGATCTTTGGATCAAAATCACTTCTTGATTTGTTTTGAAATATAAGTTACTAAAACATTGTCTTACTTTCAAAAACTTTGAATGTTCAAGAACAACTCATGTTATAACACCCCTATTTTTCAAGTTTCGTAATATGAATTAAACAGTATTTATGCGTTTATATTTTATTGGAGGGTCAAGAGAGTGAAATAAAATAATTTGAGACCATAGTCAAGCTCTATGCTATCGTAGGAAGCTATGGTTAAGTTTTGGTCAAAAACTCAAACGGAGCCCGGTCTACGTTTTTCACTGACATTAGTATTATACTACTATCAAGACCTAATTTTAACTTATGAACGAGACAGTAAGTCTTAGAATTTAATTCTCTACAAATTTGCTAAAATCAGTTCTTGACGTTAAAAAGTGAAAATAATATAAATTATTCGGACGAATACTCGAATCGGGAGACGATTGGAGCTGTAGAAGGATTTAACGGGACCCGCTAACGGATAAACTTGATGTCACATCAAATCACATCACCCTGAATTTCGTGCCACCCTCATGATGACATTCTAAAAATATCTGAACGCGTTCGCACTGTGAAAAAACCAAAACGCCCCTGATCTTTTCCTAAATGACATTTTCATCCCTATAGGAAAAGACCATTTTGCCCTTGGACACTTGGGAAAAGACTCTTTTGCCCTCACCCTCATCATGACAAAAAAAAATATCCTTGGACCTCACCTTCTCACTTGGCCATTCGGCCATTCACTGCTTTTCTCTTCTCTCACTCTGTTCTCTCACCTGTTCTTCAAGTTCTTTAAAGTTCTTCAACCATTTCTTCACTTTGATCTTGAAAAGTTGAAGTTTTTGGTGAAATCAAGTTTCTTTTCTCTTAAGACTTTGCATCAAGGAGGTATAAACCCCATCCTAGCTCTCTTAATCTCTCTATTTCATCTCTTAAATTCCTTGATTTATGGAGGTTAGAGTTTTGATTCATAAACTTCAAAAATTCATAGAAAAATGTAGAAAAATTCTTTTAATGTTAAATCAATTTCTATGAGTTAGTTTCATTGCTCTCTTTCATAATCCAGGAGCATGAAATCAAATAAGCTTTCTAGCCAATTTATTTCAAAGTGGCCGAACCATGTATTTTGAAAAAGTTTGGGTTTTTGATTCAAGCTTTGAAATATAAGACTTGTTTTAGTATTAGATATACCTAAGGATCGTCCATCCAAGAGATGGGAAATTTTGGACATCTCTAGCTAATTTAAAAATGTAGAGGCCGAACCCTAAGTTGGTGAGAATAGGGGAGATTGTGTTGTTTGATGATAATGTTTGATTGATTGTGTGATTGTAGTTAGTGACGAGTATTCGGACGAATAATCGAAAGATTCACGAACCGGTCTGTAACACCCCTCCTTCGGGTGTCACTTTTGTAACCCCAAACACTCTAAAGTAGAAAAAAGATTTGCTGGTTCACTTTCAGAAAACAGGTTTTCTTTACTAAATTCTTATTTCTCATTAATTTTTCTCCTTACAACATGATTAACAAATGCCCAAGATAACAACAACATAACTCATAAACATATATATATATATATATATATATATATATATATATATATAAGCATCATTGATTTAAAACCCCAAATCTACAAACACGGCCATCAGGAGCCGATAACAGACTAATCGAAAAGTAACTACCTCAAAATAAACCTAAGCTGGTCCGACAAAAGAAGCCTACAGATAACAAAATACGCTACCCCAACATCGGTTGCACCAAAAGACAGGGTCTCGTAATCACCAATCCGCACCTCTTCGTCGTCAACCTCCAGCACTCAAGCTATAGGGTTCCAGAACGATCCATAGGACTACTAACAAAACATTTGTATGTGTATCCAAAAACACGACCGGGTGTCCAACACGTACAGGCAAGGGTGAGACACCAATATATGAACTCAAAATACGACAACTATATACTCAAAACGCAAACAGCAGATTCACATAGGTATATCAAATGCAGTCATTAAGCATGATAAACAGAATCCAGAATATCACGAGTATATGTTGGGATGTTATGACAATACAGATAAATCAAGGGTCTCATACCCAACAGTCAGCGTCAATTTACAAACGCATGCATGGCACTTCCAATATACCATCTAACATTCGATTCCCAATTTTCGGAAATCCCGACACCAAAAGAATGAGTTGATCAAGCTCAATTGCCAATCAAGGCCCACAGTATTTACCATATCACACTGACCAACACAGGGTACAATGTTTCACATTATAATGTTTCACATTATATGGATTTCATTACCATACCATATTGTCCAATCCAGGCATAACGCTTCACATTATATGGATTTCATTACCATACCATGTTGTCCAATTCAGGCATAATGCTTCACATTATATGGATTTATTTACCATGTCACGTTGTCCAAGTAGGCATAACGCTTCACATTACATGGACTTCAGTACCATATCACACTATCCACACAGGGCATAGAGCTTCACTCTACATCGATTTCATTACCATATCACACTATACAAATGTTTCACATTATATGGATTTTATCCATTTCCCATCAAGGTACAATGACACATAATGACTTACAGTCATCACGAGGTTTCCTATCATCAAGGTCCCCCTTCCAGTGGCACGTCTGCCCAAAACAAATGCATGAGAAAACCTTTCGTTTTCATATGTTTTTCTTTGTCGCATTATTGTTTCCTCGTTGAAGCATCAACGCTATCAACCACCATAATATCTTAAACTCTTTAAGTTTTTACAACATGTTTCTCAAAACAGCTCAAACCCCAAAAATCCCTAACCGATGCACCGGTTTCGGATTTTGGATTCAAAAGCATAAAAACGTCCGCAAGCCTACAGGACCACAAAGATTGTCCCCAAGCTTATAGGACCAACACACTAACACGGATCCTAGATACATGTGTTCTATGGAACCCTAGAACCCCGACGTCTCGGTTTCTAGGTTCCAAAACCAAAAACCACCTTTTTCTTGAAAAAACCCAAATCTCCGAGACTTACACAAAGTCCTCGGGATCAGTTTTCCATAAAGCAAAACTTGGTCTAAAGACCATTTACTTTCTTTTCGTCGTTTTTCGATAAAACACAAACCTTGGAATACAGTTTGTGAAAACCTTTTTTCTTGGATAAAACCAACTAATTTGAAATCATATTTCTCGAAAACGCTTTTGCTCAAAAGATTAACTTTATTATTTTAAAAACCAATAAAGTTTTCCAAAAAAACTATTTGTAACGCCCCACTTTAGGGGTCACGATTATTCAACACATGACTAAAAGAAAAGCGGAAATATATTAACATAGAAAGAGCTTACCGAAAATATGGGTTTTTTTTTTTTCCCCTTTATACTCAAGTTTCGAAAACATATAAGGATGCTTGTACTCATAAGAACAAATATATGTAATCATAAACAACATTGAAATAAACAAAAGCTTTCCATAATACATATATATAAAACTCACAGTTTTCGACATATGACTACAAAAGAAAGTAACCAACATAAAGATGACTCAACCTACACTACTTGAAGACGCAGCTCCACAACATAAAGGGGAAGGGGGTATATCATAAAAGTACAGACGCTGGGGAAACACTAGAGACTTGCCAAACATTGACACTATACTACTCATCAAAGTAGTACTCCTCTAGGTCCTCCTCCTCCTCGTTGTCCTCCTCCATGGCCTCCTCCTCCTCATCCTCGTCCTCTAAGGCCTACATGTCATATCCACTCATGATCTGCTCCGCATACCGGAGCATCTCCTCATCAATCTTCGTCCACCATGCATCCTAACTCGCACCGGCAGGAGCTACCTCAGGTATGACCTCCGGTACATCCGCTGGTACCTCCTAATCATTCTCTATCTCTTCATCGTCAGACGAGAGGATAATGAGTGGGGTGGAGAAGAATACTTTGGAGTGAGCCGGTGTGCTCTTACGAGCAATCATCCTCTAATTCGCCCGCTGGCGAGGAATCAGAGGGTGTAGCTCGAAAAGCTCATAGGTAGGTCCTGGGGGTGCGACAACAGGGACAGGAAGGCCAGCAGCAGATACAGGTACGGCGGAAGTAGATGGTGCAGTATGTGGAGGTGGCATGGAAGTAGGGTCGACGTACACGCCCCTGGGCTCCTCCTGGTGAACTGCAAGCTAGGTACTAGGCAATCGCGGATGATCAGCAGGTGGTGGTGGTGGCTGAGTGACCCCTGAGCTACACCCACCACTAATCCGTAAAGTACAAACTCTCTCGGACAGGCTCGTCATGGAGAAAGGTAACTCCCTCCTGCTCGTGAGACTCACTGCTCCGGTGTAGGTGCGCCGTCCGTCAGGGTGGATCGTCCAAGCGTACGCCCCATCGTGAAGTGTCAAGTCTAGAGCCAAACGAGAAAGTGGATCACTTGCAACATCTACTCACCATAGCAAGATGAAAACCACGCGAGCAGCGTGACAGCAAAAGTAATGAGGTGAGATTCCGCATATCGTACAACCAGAACAGCAGTGATAAAAGTCACGCACACAAGCACCCAATCGGCAAAATAGCGCATGGGCTTTCACAGCTTAACAATTTAAATTAAATGGCATCACAGTTAATATATCAATCAACGATGATATGGGTGAAGGATCAACTCAAGTATGCAATGACACTAATGCAACATGACTCAGACCCCTACTCCATGGAGCTAAACATAACAAGAGTGAGTGATTGGGAGAACATTGTCTGCGTTATCTCAGCCCACAGTGCCACATCCAATGATTGCAATCATCATAACGGCTCACGCCAAACGTTCTTTACCCAAATCGTGATTTGCCCGGTGTTTCAGTCAGGACGTCAGTGTTTTTCGATGGATATCCACGACACAGAGGAGCTACTCTCTGGCCACATGTGTCTTCCCCAACCCCCGACTTCCCCAAGATCCTCATGATCGACACCTCAGACAATCGCACCTGCACCAAGGTGTAATCTCAACTCCTAGGCATCACGCCCAACTCATGCACACATGCAGATGTATGTCAAGAAATGCTGCAAACAGCCACGTACTACCTCATCACTGTAGCACCACGTTTATCTCTTGATAAACCACAGGATACCCTTACGGGACCCACTTTCACACGACTTGCCATCAGTCGCCCATCTTTGGTTCCGTTCCTTGCAATCACGTACCACTTCGTCGTTCGTAACACGATGTTCATGTCTTATGATACATTAGTCCATAACTTAAATGTATTACGGAGGTTAGGATCCACGAGGATCCCCTTCATCAATCTTCTCACTTGTCTATCAAGGAACATTACTTATACTTTATAAGTAACTCTTAGTGATTAAACATTATGGATTCCTTAGATGATCTATATCATCAAGGATGTAGGACATGATCATGTCATGACCACTAGGTATTAGTATATGTCTTTTACTAAAATCTTTACGAGTCCATTAAGGAGTTCATATAGAATCCCGTAGGAGATAAGGCGCATTTATACTATTATAATGAAAAGCTTCAAAGTAGTATCCTTAATGCCCTACTATCTATGTAAAGGCCGAATGCCCTATAGAAGTAGGATAGGTTTTCTTTGTTTTATATGCATTGCTAGAACCATATTAAGTTCATTATACCATCACTTAAACATAGAAGCTTTGGCTTCCCTCCTCAACATGACAAGGCCGAACCTCACATACTCTTATACAACCAAAATGAAGCCATTCAACAATATCTAAGGTGGCTAGAAAAATTACATCAACATACAAGCATGTTATTAAGGCAACTTAGAACATAAGCAAGTTCAATTATTCTAAAATCCTATCCTTAGGTCTTTAGACCTAAGAATAGATTTTCACCATGCCAAAAAGATTTTCTTCTAGCATATACAACCACATTCATCATATCAACACAACCACATAATATAATATGACAACAAAGTAAAGAACTTTATAAGGAAACCCTAAATCTAGGGTTTTCCTTCAACAACACTAGGAGGCCTTTATCACCACCATTTAAGGTGTGATATGGTTCACTCCCCCATTACCTTTGTGAAGCTTCCTTGAAGAGAAGAAGATGAAAGCTTGGTCACCAACACAACTATGAAAACCGTGACCTAGAGGAGAAACAAACAAGTACAAAAACTTGATTTTTCAACTTCATAAATAATGATAACACAAGGATGTTCTCAAGAGTAGCAAAGAAAAGAAACTAATTTAGAAACTTATTCTTGAGTTAGGGTTCAAAAACAAGTTCAAGAAGCTTGATCCTTCTTGAATGATTCTTTAATAACTTTGAGCAAACAACTTTAAATGAAGACATTCCAAAGATGAAAGTTGTTTGGATGAATGAGATAAACAAGAATATGAATTTAAAATGATGAAATAAGATGAGTACGAACACTCACCAAGCTTGGCCGAACCTTAGAGAGAAGTGAGAGAAGAGAGAAAGTCTTGAACTTTTGTGTTTTGAGTGAGAAATGAACGGAATAATGACTTGGTGTTTTCCCCCCTTGAATGGTCGAATACTTGAGCCTTGTGGACTCCAAAACTTCATTCAATCTTGGTCATAAAGAATGGAGGGCCAAGATGCAAGTAGATAGGTGTGTTGTTGCTTAATGGAGGGCTTAAGGACAAGATTAACCAAAAATGGCTAATATACTTTTTGTAACGCCCTGATTTTCACGTTTTCTAATTCTTCAGTATTTTAACGTCTTTATTTTATTCGAGGTCTTAGGAATGAAAATAAAATATTCCGAGACCATAGTCATGCTCGACGATATCGTAGGAAGCTACGATTAAGTTTTGAGTCAAAAACTCAAACGGAGTCCGGTCTGCGTTTTTACACTGACAGTATGATTTTATTGCTCAGAAGACCTCAGATGGACCCGTGAACGAGACAGTAAGTCTTAGAATTTGATTCTCTACGTTTTGGTCAAATTTCGTAAAAATTTCAGAAAAATCACTTCCTGACCTTCGTTCGGGCGAAATTCTCAATCGGGTGACGAACGGAGCCACATATGGATGTAACGAGACTTGCCAACAGATAATCTTGATATCACAACATCCCAGGACACTTGGGAGAGTATGCCAGAGTCGTCATGACGATCGGGAAAATCTAGATGCGAAATGACCAAAATGCCCCTAACCTTAGTCTTTTGCACTTTTACCATTTTACCCTTTTGGCAAATGACCTTTTTGCCCTTAAGTGACTTGTTTTAAAGGCTGAACTCAGCCCATCCAGCCCCTCATTCACGAAATTTCTGCCCAAAGAAGAACACCATTGTTGTTCTTGAAGAGAAACTCCATTTTTCTTCTTGAAAAGCTTGAATCACTTGTTGGATTCACTTGATTCCTTGAGCAATCTTCCATCATTTCAAGGTAAGATCACTTCTATGATCTCTTAGCTCCTTGAATATCTCTTTATTTCAAGATCAATCTTCATTTTCATGAAAATTATTTCTTAGATCCAAAACTTTGAAAATCCATAGGAAATTGTAGAAAAATCATTTTGATGTGAGACCAATTTCTTTGAACTCACCTCATCATTCTCTATCTAAACCCAAGAGCTTATGATTCAACTCTCATCATAGCTCAAAAAGCACATTAGGGCCAAACCCTTTTGAAGATGATGAATAGTGTTTTTCATCAATTTTTGATTTTTAACACTTGATTTCATCCTTAGCTTTCCTAATGCTTTTGAATCCATGAAATGGAAAACCAAGATCAATTCCTAGCTTTATTTTCTTTAGGGTGGCCGAAACCCTCTTTGTGAGAATTGTTGAGTTTGGTTTGATTGTTGTTTAATGATTGATTGTTTGGTTGTTTGTAGTTGGTGACAACTATCAGGAGGTTCACAAACCGATCAACCGACTTTGATCCGGGAATCTGCTCCTCAACAGGTATGGGGAGAAGAACCTCATCACACCAAGATGGTGGTGGTGAAGATGGTTGTTTAAATTATGTGTGGGTGAAACCCTTTAGTTTGGGTTCACTTTTATATGTTATGTTTTGTTAAGTTCTCTTGGAGAACAAGGTTGTCATGATGAGTTTATGCTTGAGTATGTTGTAGTGTGCTTTAGTGTATGTTGATGATGAGATGATTGAATGAAAAACCATTTTCATGTATGTTGGAAAACCTACTTTGATCATTAGATCAAGTATGGACTTTTATTGTTGATTATGAGACCATAATGTGTGATGGACTTGGATGTTTGATTATGATGTAGTAATGAGTATTATGGTTATCATGATTGTGTAAGTGTTGTGAGCTATACTTTGATTGGTTGATGAAGTAAAACTTCACATTGATTCCTAGTTGGCTATTAGCCATGACCTTGAGGAAAGGAAGGATATGAATAGTTCTTGGACAAGACAAGTTTTGATGTAAAGAAAGTGTTTTCAATAACTTGTGTTTTTCAAAGAAAAACCCTAAGTGACTTTAAATGGAATTAAATCTCAAAGTGCTTTCACCAAAGTGAAACATGTTTTATACCTTATCCTTAGTTCATCTAGCTAATCAAGTAACTCAAAATGAGAAAAGAAGTGTTTTCAGGAAGAGAATCAAAATGGTTCCATAAGGTTGGTGCCTTGTTTGAAGGCAACCATTTCGCTAAGCGAATTTACTTTCGCTACGCGAAAAACAGGGAGAGTCTTAGTTGGGCATCACTGCCACACTTTCGCTAAGCGAATTCATATTCGCTAAGCCAACCCAGCAAATTTCGCTACGCGAATTACATCTCGCTGAGCAATCCAGAGAAGAAGTCTCCAAAGGGGGTATAACCGCCTCCATTTCGCTAAGCGAAATCATTTTCGCTAAGCGAATAAAGTGAAGTTTCGCTACGCGAATTCTGTCTCGCCGAGCGATCCAGAGGTGTTTCTAAAGAGGTGCAACCGTCTGAACTTGCGCTAAGCGAATTCATATTCGCTAAGCGAATCCAATATATTTCGCTACGCGATTTGTGTCTCGCCGAGCGAACCAGAGGAGTTCCAAAGGAGGCATTACTGCCTCATTTTCGCTAAGCGAATGGAATTCCGCTAAGCGAATTTCATGTTCCAGAAAATGCTAGAAATGAAGTAAGTAGTTCAAATGTTGTTTCAAATCAAATGAGTTTTCAATTGTAAAAGTTGTTTGGTTTACAAAAAGAGTTTTCTAACTCAATCGTAAAGTTTTACGCGTGAAAAACCTAAGTTAAGTAATTAACTTAGAGTTGAAGACAAGGGTTAATTAAGTATGGTATGTGGTGGAACAAGACCAAGTACCATACCATTGATGACTTAGTACATCAATGAGTTCATAAGACTTAAGTGAAATCAACACTTGTTTCCTTAATTGAAAGACAAGGGATTAATATCTTAGAAAGGCTTAAAGACTTATCTAAGAGGATTCTCAATCCTTACTCATAATGCTTAGGACTTGAGACTTAATTCATAAGACGTAAACACAAACACGAAACGTTTTGGTTTTCGAAACAGTAGTTCGATGACGGATCGATGATTCGGATCCAGGTTAATCGTTCAATTGTTTCCGTCTTGTGATGACCGGAATGAGAGAGATCCTGAGGCTGTGCAGGTATAGGACTGTACAGTGGAAGGAATCCTGAGGCTATGCAGGTATGGGACTGTATAGTTAAGGGAAGGCATATAAGAATTGATTGGTACTACCCATGCCAACAAGATTTATCTTCTTTTCGGGAACTTAGAACATAAGTACTTTATAGTTAAGCGTGCTTGACTTAGAGTAATTATGGGATGGGTGACCTTCTGGGAAGTTTCCTAGAAAGCGTGTGAGTGAGGACAAAACACGCTGAAAAGACTTGTGTTGGTTTGTGGGGACAGTCGGCGATTCTGAAAGCAGTCTGGATCATTCCAAAGGAATCACGAGATATTTATCCGATGGATAAATGTTTTATAAAACAAAGATGTGTGTAGTTCCTAAGGAAGAGAACCTTAGTGAACCTTGAGGTTTATCCAATGGATAGACATTGCTTTATCGCATCTGCTTTGTGTAAGCATTGGCATTTCATGTGCATAGTTGTAAGGCCTTGAGCCTAGGAGTTGAGCTTACACCTTGATGCGGGTGCGAATCTTACGGTGACGATCTTCAATGGTCTTTTTGGAGGTATCAGGGTTGGAAGGGCTGACATGTGACCAGTTGGTGATTCTTCTGTGTCGTGGCGAATCCGTGCAATACACTGATATCCTCTACTAGATGCCGTACTTTTCATGTTTGGTCGAGAGTGTTACCGTAAAGCCAGATACGTGCACGTTACGAATGTTGTAGCATCTTGCTCATGGCTGGCAGAAACCGGAACATGTCCTCCCATTCACTCTCTCCGAATGTTTTGTTAGCTCCATGGAGTAGGGGTCAGAGTAGTACCCAGTGACATTGACATTGAGTCATATACATTGCATTGCATTGCATGGCTATTGATGTTTATGGCTATTGATGTTTACGTTTACTGTTATACATCGCTGTATTGTTTAAGGATGCCTTATATTATGCTGTTAAATGTTTAGCAAGCTACTATGTTGTTAACTGCTTAACATGATTTATATTGAGAACCTTGTAAGCATGTTGGGTACGCTGTTACCCGGTGAGTCGTCCCGTTTTTGCTACTGCTGTTTTGTTGTGTTGATGACGGGAATCTCACCCATATCTGTATGTTTTCTGCTGGTACTTGCTGTTGATGCTTGAACAGATGGACGCGACGATGGTTTGGTTCCGCAGTCCTTTTGAGTTCGGAGGTGGACTCTTTTGCTGTTTTAGTTTTGTTGTCGGCCAGACTATGTCAGTTTTTGTAGTACCTTTTGGGAGCTACGACTCCTAGTACTTATTGTATTTTCTTATGTTAGTCATACATTAGACTTATGTCTGTATACAGTAATGTTGTTATTTCTGTTTCTGTTTTCTGTATTATAATACTGTATGTGTGTCCTAGTAATGCATGGTGAACCTAAGTTCACTTATTAGTATTATTTATTACCTTTACTAATCCCATTACATCTTTATGAAAAGAAAAGAAAAAGAAAAATCATATTTTCCGCATTAATAAATATTTTCGGCCTTATAAACGTTCGGGAATGTGACACTCGGGAAAGGGTGTTGCATTATTTGGTATCAGAGCTGGCCGAGTCTTTTTGGGGTTTGTAGGTTATGGTCTGTCTTGTTTGTGTTGTGTTTTCTCTGATTGTCTTTCTGTGCTATTGTTTCTGAGAGAAAACAATGTTGGAGAGGATGATGACTTTGGTCTATCCTTTTGTATTGTTTGCTCTCTGTGTTGTGTTTCTGTGAAGAAGACAACGATTGTTTGTTACTCTCTGCATTATTGTTTCTGAAGGGGAATGATATTGGACAGGGTAGTAATGTTTTTGCTTTCTTGTAAGTTGTCGCTAGCAGAGTTCTTCAGAACGAGTGTTTTCCGACGGGTGCAAGACGAGTTGAAAGACATGGAATTCCTGCAGCTACGTCAAGGAGGAATGTCTGTCAAAGAATATGCTGATCGTTTTGAGTTCCTGCTGAAATCTTCAAGGTATTTCCATCTTCATCTCGATGAGGAGTGGAAGTGCACAAAGTTCGAAGAAGGTTTAAGGGATGAGATTCGAGGAGAGGTGCTACCTCTTGAGGTCAAAGAGTTCTCAGTTTTGGTAGATGAATGCTTCGTAATCAAAGATCTGATGAAGACTCGTGGAGGAAGGCGACGTCACTCTGGACCGACTAGGTTCCATAAAGGCACCAATGGTCGTGATGATAGATCTCGATCAAAACCATATTCGAAACAGCAAGGTCAACAACAACGTTCTGTAGGAGGAAGCAGTGGGAGTATTAGTCAATCTAGAAGCGCCCCAAAGAAGTGCATGAAGTGTGGCAAGAACAATCATGTCACCAGAGGATGCTTGATCTACGGAATCATATGCTTCAAGTGTGGGAAGCCAGGGCATACTTCACGCAACTGTGTGCAATCAAAAGCAAGACGTTCTGTCAATGATGTGCAAACAGTGAAGCCTAAGGCAATGAGTGGAGTTTATACGGGGGATGATGCTGAGACTTCTCAAAGGGAAGATTTGATTCACGGTCACATCGTCGTGGAAGGTAGAACCTTATTTGTATCTTTCCTTACCCTTAGATTTGGTAATTTTTGCACTTCCTGCAAAGCCCGTTATAACTGCGAAAGTCTGTTTGAACTGTTCTATTTTCCGTAGTGGATAGAACGTAATCTGTTTGCCTCTTTCGCAAATGGATTTGATCATAGGGATGGATTGGTTATCTTGTAACTATATCCTATTAGACGGTGCAAACAAAACCTTAGTTTTTCCTGATTCGGATAATTCTGGATTTGGACTGCTAACCAAGGAAACGTTTCTTTGAGAGGAGGAGGAGCAAAACGAATACATGTTACTAACAAGTTTCCGGAAGTCTTTCCTGAAGTACCAGGTGTACCGCCAGTTCGAGACATCGAGTTGTGATCGATCTTGTGCCAGGAATAGGACCAGCGTCTATGGCACCTTATCATATGGCACCTGCTGAGTTGGAAACCCTGAAGGAACAGTTGGTGGACCTATTGGGGAAGCAGTTTGTTAGACCCAGTGTGTCGCCGTAGGGAACGCCTGTGCTGTTGGTGAGAAAGAAAGACGAAACATCTTGCCTATGTGTGGATTATCGCCAGTTGAATAAGGTTACCATTTAGAACAAGTATTATCTTCCGAGGATAAATGACTAGATGGATTAGTTGAGGAGAGCGACAGTTTTCTCCAAGAATGATTTGCGATCGGGTTGTAACCAGATTCGTGAGAAGACAGAAGATGTACCAAGAACAGCGTTTCAAACACGCTATGGGCACTACGAGTACCTTGTAATGCCGTTTGGTATAACGAATACTCCTCTATATTCATGGATTACATGAATAGGATCTTTCATCCATATCTAGATAAGTTTGTCGTTGTTTCATAGACGACATACTCATCTATTCGCGAAACCAAGAAGTACACGCTGAATATCTTAGTGTGATTCTTCAGGTTCTGAAGGAGAAACAGCTATATGCAAAGTTGTCCAAGTGTGAGTTTTGGCTCGACGAAGTAAAGTTTTTGGGTCATGTGATTTCAAAGGAAGGATAAAGCGTTTGAATGGATTGAAGCCTGTGAGGAAAGTTTGCAAGGATTAGAGAGAAGGTTGACTACTTCACCTGTGTTAATGCTGCCTGATCTCAAGGGAACATTTGTGTTCACACTCCTACATATTCCTCAATGTATTAGACAATTGAGTGAATTGATAATATGGTGTCCATTGGTCTGGACATTTTCATATTATTTCACTGAAAGTTTCGTTATGACTATTTCTTGAGTTATAATATAAACAACTTCTTGATACTGGAAGTTTCTTGATGAAACTTAGTCTAATCACTTTTACTTTTGGTGAAGGTGATCCAGTCTGATTTTTGCCAGACTGTTTATCTTTTGATTCCAAAGTTGTTGGAAGGTTCTTATGAAAGAAGGAACTTTATTAGAGTCATGGATGTAAACATGTATTAGCTATGCATTTTTACACTCACGAACCTACTGAAGAGTCTTTTTGCATACTGGATATTCCTATATTCATTCCAGATTGGTAACATTCTTTTGTATACGTTTTTACTTTCTTTTGAGACCAAGACCAGGAAAAAATTTCCTTTGTTGAAAATTTCTTTCCTTAATCTTCAGCGATCGAGTGGGTTTAGTTTTAAGTCACGGAATTTCGAGGACGAAATTCTTTTAAGAGGGGTAGGAATGTAACGCCCTGATTTTCACGTTTTCTAATTCTTCAGTATTTTAACGTCTTTATTTTATTCGAGGTCTTAGGAATGAAAATAAAATATTCCGAGACCATAGTCATGCTCGACGATATCGTAGGAAGCTACGATTAAGTTTTGAGTCAAAAACTCAAACGGAGTCCGGTCTGCGTTTTTACACTGACAGTATGATTTTATTGCTCAGAAGACCTCAGATGGACCCGTGAACGAGACAGTAAGTCTTAGAATTTGATTCTCTACGTTTTGGTCAAATTTCGTAAAAATTTCAGAAAAATCACTTCCTGACCTTCGTTCGGGCGAAATTCTCAATCGGGTGACGAACGGAGCCACATATGGATTTAACGAGACTTGCCAACAGATAATCTTGATATCACAACATCCCAGGACACTTGGGAGAGTATGCCAGAGTCGTCATGACGATCGGGAAAATCTAGATGCGAAATGACCAAAATGCCCCTAACCTTAGTCTTTTGCACTTTTACCATTTTACCCTTTTGGCAAATGACCTTTTTGCCCTTAAGTGACTTGTTTTAAAGGCTGAACTCAGCCCATCCAGCCCCTCATTCACGAAATTTCTGCCCAAAGAAGAACACCATTGTTGTTCTTGAAGAGAAACTCCATTTTTCTTCTTGAAAAGCTTGAATCACTTGTTGGATTCACTTGATTCCTTGAGCAATCTTCCATCATTTCAAGGTAAGATCACTTCTATGATCTCTTAGCTCCTTGAATATCTCTTTATTTCAAGATCAATCTTCATTTTCATGAAAATTATTTCTTAGATCCAAAACTTTGAAAATCCATAGGAAATTGTAGAAAAATCATTTTGATGTGAGACCAATTTCTTTGAACTCACCTCATCATTCTCTATCTAAACCCAAGAGCTTATGATTCAACTCTCATCATAGCTCAAAAAGCACATTAGGGCCGAACCCTTTTGAAGATGATGAATAGTGTTTTTCATCAATTTTTGATTTTTAACACTTGATTTCATCCTTAGCTTTCCTAATGCTTTTGAATCCATGAAATGGAAAACCAAGATCAATTCCTAGCTTTATTCTCTTTAGGGTGGCCGAAACCCTCTTTGTGAGAATTGTTGAGTTTGGTTTGATTGTTGTTTAATGATTGATTGTTTGGTTGTTTGTAGTTGGTGACAACTATCAGGAGGTTCACAAACCGATCAACCGACTTTGATCCGGGAATCTGCTCCTCAACAGGTATGGGGAGAAGAACCTCATCACACCAAGATGGTGGTGGTGAAGATGGTTGTTTAAATTATGTGTGGGTGAAACCCTTTAGTTTGGGTTCACTTTTATATGTTATGTTTTGTTAAGTTCTCTTGGAGAACAAGGTTGTCATGATGAGTTTATGCTTGAGTATGTTGTAGTGTGCTTTAGTGTATGTTGATGATGAGATGATTGAATGAAAAACCATTTTCATGTATGTTGGAAAACCTACTTTGATCATTAGATCAAGTATGGACTTTTATTGTTGATTATGAGACCATAATGTGTGATGGACTTGGATGTTTGATTATGATGTAGTAATGAGTATTATGGTTATCATGATTGTGTAAGTGTTGTGAGCTATACTTTGATTGGTTGATGAAGTAAAACTTCACATTGATTCCTAGTTGGCTATTAGCCATGACCTTGAGGAAAGGAAGGATATGAATAGTTCTTGGACAAGACAAGTTTTGATGTAAAGAAAGTGTTTTCAATAACTTGTGTTTTTCAAAGAAAAACCCTAAGTGACTTTAAATGGAATTAAATCTCAAAGTGCTTTCACCAAAGTGAAACATGTTTTATACCTTATCCTTAGTTCATCTAGCTAATCAAGTAACTCAAAATGAGAAAAGAAGTGTTTTCAGGAAGAGAATCAAAATGGTTCCATAAGGTTGGTGCCTTGTTTGAAGGCAACCATTTCGCTAAGCGAATTTACTTTCGCTACGCGAAAAACAGGGAGAGTCTTAGTTGGGCATCACTGCCACACTTTCGCTAAGCGAATTCATATTCGCTAAGCCAACCCAGCAAATTTCGCTACGCGAATTACATCTCGCTGAGCAATCCAGAGAAGAAGTCTCCAAAGGGGGTATAACCGCCTCCATTTCGCTAAGCGAAATCATTTTCGCTAAGCGAATAAAGTGAAGTTTCGCTACGCGAATTCTGTCTCGCCGAGCGATCCAGAGGTGTTTCTAAAGAGGTGCAACCGTCTGAACTTGCGCTAAGCGAATTCATATTCGCTAAGCGAATCCAATATATTTCGCTACGCGATTTGTGTCTCGCCGAGCGAACCAGAGGAGTTCCAAAGGAGGCATTACTGCCTCATTTTCGCTAAGCGAATGGAATTCCGCTAAGCGAATTTCATGTTCCAGAAAATGCTAGAAATGAAGTAAGTAGTTCAAATGTTGTTTCAAATCAAATGAGTTTTCAATTGTAAAAGTTGTTTGGTTTACAAAAAGAGTTTTCTAACTCAATCGTAAAGTTTTACGCGTGAAAAACCTAAGTTAAGTAATTAACTTAGAGTTGAAGACAAGGGTTAATTAAGTATGGTATGTGGTGGAACAAGACCAGGTACCATACCATTGATGACTTAGTACATCAATGAGTTCATAAGACTTAAGTGAAATCAACACTTGTTTCCTTAATTGAAAGACAAGGGATTAATATCTTAGAAAGGCTTAAAGACTTATCTAAGAGGATTCTCAATCCTTACTCATAATGCTTAGGACTTGAGACTTAATTCATAAGATGTAAACACAAACACGAAACGTTTTGGTTTTCGAAACAGTAGTTCGATGACGGATCGATGATTCGGATCCAGGTTAATCGTTCAATTGTTTCCGTCTTGTGATGACCGGAATGAGAGAGATCCTGAGGCTATGCAGGTATGGGACTGTACAGTGGAAGGAATCCTGAGGCTATGCAGGTATGGGACTGTATAGTTAAGGGAAGGCATATAAGAATTGATTGGTACTACCCATGCCAACAAGATTTATCTTCTTTTCGGGAACTTAGAACATAAGTACTTTATAGTTAAGCGTGCTTGACTTAGAGTAATTATGGGATGGGTGACCTTCTGGGAAGTTTCCTAGAAAGCGTGTGAGTGAGGACAAAACACGCTGAAAAGACTTGTGTTGGTTTGTGGGGACAGTCGGCGATTCTGAAAGCAGTCTGGATCATTCCAAAGGAATCACGAGATATTTATCCGATGGATAAATGTTTTATAAAACAAAGATGTGTGTAGTTCCTAAGGAAGAGAACCTTAGTGAACCTTGAGGTTTATCCAATGGATAGACATTGCTTTATCACATTTGCTTTGTGTAAGCATTGGCATTTCATGTGCATAGTTGTAAGGCCTTGAGCCTAGGAGTTGAGCTTACACCTTGATGCGGGTGCGAATCTTACGGTGACGATCTTCAATGGTCTTTTTGGAGGTATCAGGGTTGGAAGGGCTGACATGTGACCAGTTGGTGATTCTTCTGTGTCGTGGCGAATCCGTGCAATACACTGATATCCTCTACTAGATGCCGTACTTTTCATGTTTGGTCGAGAGTGTTACCGTAAAGCCAGATACGTGCACGTTACGAATGTTGTAGCATCTTGCTCATGGCTGGCAGAAACCGGAACATGTCCTCCCATTCACTCTCTCCGAATGTTTTGTTAGCTCCATGGAGTAGGGGTCAGAGTAGTACCCAGTGACATTGACATTGAGTCATATACATTGCATTGCATTGCATGGCTATTGATGTTTATGGCTATTGATGTTTACGTTTACTGTTATACATCGCTGTATTGTTTAAGGATGCCTTATATTATGCTGTTAAATGTTTAGCAAGCTACTATGTTGTTAACTGCTTAACATGATTTATATTGAGAACCTTGTAAGCATGTTGGGTACGCTGTTACCCGGTGAGTCGTCCCGTTTTTGCTACTGCTGTTTTGTTGTGTTGATGACGGGAATCTCACCCATATCTGTATGTTTTCTGCTGGTACTTGCTGTTGATGCTTGAACAGATGGACGCGACGATGGTTTGGTTCCGCAGTCCTTTTGAGTTCGGAGGTGGACTCTTTTGCTGTTTTAGTTTTGTTGTCGGCCAGACTATGTCAGTTTTTGTAGTACCTTTTGGGAGCTACGACTCCTAGTACTTATTGTATTTTCTTATGTTAGTCATACATTAGACTTATGTCTGTATACAGTAATGTTGTTATTTCTGTTTCTGTTTTCTGTATTATAATACTGTATGTGTGTCCTAGTAATGCATGGTGAACCTAAGTTCACTTATTAGTATTATTTATTACCTTTACTAATCCCATTACATCTTTATGAAAAGAAAAGAAAAAGAAAAATCATATTTTCCGCATTAATAAATATTTTCGGCCTTATAAACGTTCGGGAATGTGACACTCGGGAAAGGGTGTTGCACTTTTTCCATTAATGGTTAGTGTCATAAACTTGACTTGAAAGGATGGAAGGCCAATCTTGGCTTCTCCCAAGATGGAATGGCCGAATGGCCTTAACCAAATGTAACTAGAATAGTTACATTCCCATTTAGTTAGGAATTAGGTGATGAGGGTTTTTACCAAAAATGGATAATTGGTTTTTATTACTTTTGGTAATTTTTTGGATTTTAAGAAAGTTAATTCTCTTCATTAGGAATAATCAACAAGGTAATGGAAAATTTAATTCAACATTACATTCTACTCAATTCCCCGTTTCCCAGCCTCCGGCACGTAAAACGAGAAATTACCCGATAACGTTCAAAATAGAACTTTTATCGGTTTTCGTTTCATAACGACAAAAGAAAACTTCACCGCAACATAACCATGGATATAAACCATCATATAAACATCCACACACACACACACACACACACACACACATATATATATATATATATATATATGAAGTCATATCAAACATAAGGTAGCAATCACAATATAATCGTGATTATAACCGGTTACAGAAAACGGGGGTGTTACAACACTCCCCTACAAAAAAAAAAAAAGTTTCGTCCTCGAAACTTAAGGACGTCAAAACAACTGTGGATACTGCTCCTTCATCTTCTCTTCTACCTCCCACGTCGCCTCCCCTGACGCTTCATTCCAGATGACCTTTACCAAAGCAATATCCTTCCCTCAAAGCTGCTTCATTCTTCGGTCCCCGATCCTCACAAGAGAAGTTTTAAAAGTTAGGTTATCCTTTAATTGTACTGTATCAGGCTCAATAACGTGTGTGGGATCAGGGATATACTTTTACAATTGCGAAACATGAAATACATCATGAAGATTTGAAAGAAAAAGGGGTAACGCAATTTGATATGCTACTGAGCCAACTCTACGAAGTATTTGATAGGGTCCAATGAATTTTGGTGTGAGTTTCCTTGATTTGATTACTCTACCTATCCCAGTCATGGGCGTGACTCTCAAGAATACGTGGTCCCCTTCCTAGAACTCGAGCAATCGATGCCTCTTATCCGCATATCCCTTTTGTGTACTCTGAGTGGCCTTCATCTTATCTTGAATCAACTTCACCTTCTCCGTAGTCTGACGTACGAGCTCAGGTCCTAGAGTAAGGTGTTCTCCGTCCTAGTACCAATATAACAGTGTTCTATAACGCCTCTCGTACAGAGCTTCGTAAGGTGCCGTCCCTATGCTAGAATGAAAACTGTTGTTATAAGTGAACTCTATCAACGGTAAAAATCCTTCCCAGCTCCCTGATTGCCCAAGCACACAAGCTCTCATTAGATCTTCTAAAGACTGAATCGTTCTCTCCGACTGACCATCTATCTGCGGATGCTATGCCGAACTCAAACGCAACTTCGTTCCTAGAGCCTCTTGCAAGCTTTGCCAAAAGCAGGACGTGAACCTCGGGTCTCTGGCTGAAACGATACTGGATGGTACATTGTGTAACCTAACGATCTCCCTGATATAAAGCTGGGTCAACTTCTCCATCGAGTACTTGATGTTAGCATCATAACCCTTTGGCGTCCTAGGTAAACTAGTCACAAAATCAATGGAGATTCCATCCCATTTCCATTCAGGAATATCTAAGGGTTGCAGCATTCCCGCGGGTCTTTGGTGCTCCACCTTCGCTTTCTGACACCCTAGGCACGACGACACAAAACTGGCAACATCTCTCTTCATCCCGTGCCACCAATACATCCGCTTCAGATCTTGGTACATACTGGCTGACCCCGGATGCATACTCAGTTTGCACATGTGAGCTTCCTCAAGTATCAGCCTCCTTAGATCTGCATCACTGGGTACACAGATTCTGCCCTTGAACCTTAGAATACCATCTAGTCCTTCCACAAACTCTGATGTGGTCTCCTGCCGTCCAGCTTCTCTTTCTCTCATGAGATATTGATCCTTACTCTGTTTCTCCCTTATCTGATTCAAGAGATCACTCTCCACAGTGATCATACCCACACTGAGCTTCCCTGGAAATGCCTCTACAACCAACTTCACATCTCTAAACTGCTCGATGAGCTCTCTCTCTGACCATCATGGCAGACGCATGAAGCACTTTCCTACTCAAGGTATCTGCTACAACGTTTGCCTTTCCAGGATGATAGTGCAACTCGAAGTCATAGTCTTTCAAAAACTCTAACCATCTTTGTTGCCTCATGTTGAGCTCATTCTGGTCAAACAAGTACTTCAGACTCTTGTGATCATTAAAAACTCTGAACTTTGCCCTGTACAAAAAATGCCTCCAAATCTTCAGAGCAAAAACCACTGCAGCTAACTCCAAGTTATGAGTCAGATAATTCTTCTCATGGTTCTTTAACTGCCTTGAAGTGTAAGCCACCACTTTCTGGTTCTGCATCATGACACATCCCAAACCTTGGTACGAAGCATCACAAAACACTTCAGAAGGTTCGTTGGGGTCTAGAAGTACTAACACTGGTGAACCGGTTAGACGCTTCTTCAACTCTTGAAAACTATCCTCACAGGCCTCGGTCCATGCATAAGCTTGATCCTTCCGTGTTAACTTGGTCAACGGTGCCACAATCTTAGCGAATCCTTCAATGAACCTCCGATAGTAGCCCGCTAATCCAACGAAACTACGGATCTCTGTTCCTGTCTTCGGTTGTTCCCACTGTAACACAGCTTCTAATTTTGCCGAATCCACAGCGATCCCCTCCTTTGAGATAACGTGACCCAAATACTGAACCTCTTCTAGCCAGAACTCGCACTTCGAAAACTTGGCATATAACTGTTTCTCTTTGAGTATTTGTAGTACCACTGGCAAATGTTCTACATGCTCTTCTTTATCCCTACAGTAGATAAGGATGTCGTCGATAAATACCACAACAAACTTACCTAAGTAAGGGCGAAAGGTCCTATTCATGTAATCCATGAATATGGCAGGTGCATTTGTCACTCCGAATGGCATTACCAAATACTCATAGTGTCAATAACATGTTCTGAATGCCGTTTTTGGAACATCCTCCATCTTGACTCGGGTCTAGTGGTAACCCGACCGTAGATCTAATCTTAGAAAACACAGCTGCTCCTTTTAGCTGGTCCATCAGGTCATCAATCCTCGGAAGTGTGTACTTGTTCTTGATAGTGATCTTGTTCAACTGACGATAGTCCACACACAAACGAGACGTCCCATCCTTCTTCTTCACAAGCAAAACTAGTGCTCCCCACGGCGACACACTTGGCCTAACAAACTTTTTGGACATCAGCTCCTCCAACTATTTCTTTAGCTCCTCTAGCTCTACTGACGCCATCCAGTACGGTGCCATAGATATTGGTCCAGATCCCGGCACTAGGTCTACTGCGAACTCAATGTCTCTGATCGGTGGAAGTCCAGGTATATCTTCAAGAAAGACTTCTGGGAACTTGTCGACAATCGAAATCGGACGCGCATCTTTCTCAATACTGACCTCCAGAAAGGACAACAACATGTATCTTTAGGCTCCTTCTCTCAAAGAAGCTTTCTATTGATTGGCAGAGATAAAACCAGAAATCTCACTTTTTGGAAAAATTAGGGTTCGGTTGGCACAGTCCAAAAGAACATGGTTAGAGGACAACCAATCCATCCCCAAGATAACATCTATTTGCGATAATTGTAAACAAATCAGGTCGACTACAAACTTCCTACCTCAACAAGAATAAGGCAGTTTAGACAGGCCTCAACCGTACCAACAGGTTTCGTAGTAGGTATGGAAATAATCAAATCGAAAGGTAGTGGAGAAACATGTAATCCCAAAAGCTTAACACAACTATATGCAATAAAGGAATGTGTTGTGCCCGAATCAAACAGTACAGTTAAAGTTTTACCTCCAATGTTACCCTCCCCTTGGATCAGGTCTTGGTTCTGAGAGGCTTCAACACCGCTCACTGAGTAGACTTGCCCTTTTGCCTTGGGCCTTGCTGCTCGAACCAGGTTGACAGCAGGTTCTGCCTTGGGCTGTCTGCACTCCTTTGCCATATGACCAGGCTTCCCACAGTTGAAGCAGATGATTCCTGTCATTGAGACTCCCTTGCATAGTGGTCTCCTCCACACTTGAAACACTTGACACCAACGACTCCCGAGACTGCACGATTTCCGTTGTCCTTCCCTTGGAATCGTTGATAGCGCTGACCTCCAGACGGCTTTGAGTAGGGCTTCTTGTGATGGAAACTGCTACCACCACTCTTCATGGCCCAATGCTTCCTTGGGTTTTGCTCCGACTTCCTTTTAGTTCTTCAATCTGCCGGCACTTGTCCATAAGTCGGGCAAAGGTAGTGATCTCGAACGGCATGACTGCCTCCTTAAGCTCGTGTCTCAGACCCTCTTCAAACTTTCTGAACTTCCATGCTTCATTAGGGTTGTCTTGGAAGTAGTTAGAGAACTTTGCTAGACTCTCGAACTTGGCAGCATCCGCGCAGACTGTCATGCTCCCTTAACGTAGCTGGAGAAACTCCATCTCCTTGGCATGCCTGACGCTCGCAAGAAAGTACTTCTCAAGGAACTTCATACGGAAGAGCTCCCAGATGACGGCTTGTCTAGCCTGCTCGACCACTTGCCGGGCTCCCCTCCACCAGTATTCCGCATCACCTACCAGCATGTAGGCTGCATAGGTCACTTTATCAGCATCTGAGCACCTCATTGCTTCAAAGATCTTTTCCATTTCTTGCACCCACAACTCTGCCTTCTTTGGGTCGTATTCTCCCTTGTATTGCGGCGGGTTGTTCCTACGGAATTCGCTCAACCGTCGACCACCAGCGGTCGTCTGTTCTCGAAGTACAAAGGCAACAATCATCTCCCTCATAGCTTGCATAGCACCAGCCATGCCCGCATTCCTATTTGCCATCTGGTCCTGCAAGATCAACAAAGTTCAGTACATGCAAGAGAATTCTTCGCACAAGGTCAACCAATGTTGTCATTCCTTTCGGAATTCAACAGCACACAAGTCACAGAGGCACACAGCACAAACAAGATAGACCAACAACAAACCCAAAAAGACTCGGCCAGCATTGGTATCAAATAATGTAACGCCCCACTTTAGAGGTCACGATTATTCAACACAAGACTAAAAGAAAAGCGAAAATATATTAACATATAAAGAGCTTACTGAAAATACGGGTTTTCTTTTTTTTTTTTTTCTTCTTTATACTCAAGTTTCGAAAACATATAAGGATGCTTGTACTCATAAGAACAAATATATGTAATCGTAAACAACATTGAAATAAACAAAAGCTTTCCATAATACATATATATATAACTCACAGTTTTCAACATATGACTACAAAAGAAAGTAACCAACATAAAGATATCTCAACCTACACTACTTGGAGACGCAGCTCCACAACATAAAGGGGAAGGGGGTACATCATAAAAGTACAGACGCTGGGGAAACACTAGAGACTGACCAAACATTGACACTACACTACTCGTCAGAGTAGTACTCCTCTGGGTCCTCCTCCACCTCCTCCTCGTCCTCCTCCATGGACTCCTCCTCCTCATCCTCGTCCTCTAAGGCCTGCATGTCATATCCACTCATGATCTGCTCCGCATACCGGAGCATCTCCTCATCAGTCCTCGTCCACCACGAGTCCTAACTCGCACAGGCAAGAGCTACGTCAGGTATGACCTCCGGTACATCCGCTGGTACCTCCTCCTCCTCCTCCATCTCCTCATCATCAGACGAGAGGATAGTGAGTGGGGTGGAGAAGATTACCCTGTAGTGAGCCGGTGTGCTCTTACGAGCAGTCATCCTCCAATTTGCCTGCTGGCGAGGAATCAGAGGGTGTAGCTCAGAAGGCTAACAAGTAGGTCCTGGGGGTGGGACAACAGGGACAGAAGGGCCGACAACTGATCCAGGTACAGCGGAAGTAGACGGTGTAATAGGTGGAGGTGGCATAGAAGCAGGGTCGACGTACACGTCCTTGGCTCCTCCTGGTGAACTACAGGCAGGGTAATAGGGAATCGCAGATGATCAGCAGGTGGTGGTGGTGGCTGGGTGACCCCGGAGCTACCCTCACCACTAATCCATAATGTACAAACTCTCTTGGACAGGCTCGTCATGGAGAAAGGTAACTCCCTCCTGCTCGTGAGAATCATTGCTCCGGTGTAGGTGCGCCATCCGTTAGGGTGGATCATCCAAGCGTCCGCCCCATCATGAAGCGTAAAGTCTAAAGTCAAACGAGAAGGTGGATCGCTCGCCATATCTACTCACCATAGCAAGATGAAAACCACGCGAGCAGCGTGACAGCAAAAGTAATGAGGTGAGATTCCTCATATCGCATAACTAGAATAGAAGTGATAAAAGTCATGCACACACATACCCAATCGGTAAAATAGCGCATGGGCTTTCATAGCTTAACAATTTAAATTAAATGGCATCACAGTTAATATATAAATCAACGATAATATGGGTCAAGGATCAACTCAAGTATGCAATGACACTAATGCAACATGACTCAGACCCCTACTCCATGGAGCTAAACATAATGAGAGTGAGTGATTGGGACAACATTGTCTGCGTTATCTCAGCCCACAATGCCACATCCAATGATTACAATCATCATAACAGCTCACGCCAGATGTTCTTTACGCACATCATGATTTGCCCGGTGTTTCAATCAGGACGTCAGTGTTTTTCGATGGATATCCACGACACAGAGGAGCTACTCTCTGGCCACATGTGTCTTCCCCAACCCCCGAATTCCCCAAGATTCTCATGATCGACACCTCAGACAATCGCACCTGCACCAAGGTGTAATCTCAACTCCGCATCACGCCCAACTCATGCACAGATGCAGATGTATGTCAAGAAATGCTGCAAACAGCCACGTACTACCTCATCACTGTAGCACCACGTTTATCTCTTGATAAACCATAGGATACCCTTACGGGACCCACTTTCACACGACTTGCCGTCAGTCGCCCATCTTTGGTTCCGTTCCTTGCAATCACGTATCACTTCGTCGTTCGTAACACGATGTTCATGTCTTATGATACATTAGTCCATAACCTAGATGTATTATGGAGGTTAGGATCCACAAGGATCCCCTTCATCAATCTTCTCACTTGTCTATCAAGGAACAGTACTTATACTTTATAAGTAACTCTTGCTGATTAAACATTATGGAGTCCTTAGATGATCTATATCATCAACGATGTGGGATATGATCTTGTCATGACCACTAGGTATTAGTATATGTCTTCTACTAAAATCTTTATGAGTCCATTAAGGAGTTCATATAGATTCCCTTAGGAGATAAGGCGTGTTTATACTATTATAGTGAAAAGCTTCAAAGTACTATCCTTATAGTAAAGTAGTTGATGAAATCTCCTTTATTGAGAATAGTTTTGAAAAGTCTAATCAAGTGTCCATAGGTGTCTCATTTAGTGTAAAACTCTATTTAATTAGTTTCCTAGTTCTATAACTTAGTGTAAAAGGAAACATACTTCTTATTTGAAAATCACCAATTTGTTTTCAATGAAATATAACTTACAAGGTTTTGGAAAGTTCAAAATGGTAATAGTGTAAAACTCTTTGTTTTTAAAGAAGGCTTTGTAAGAATCCTATCTTCTCAAAGAAGACTTACTAACCAAAAATACTTGAAACCATCTTAACTAACTATGAAACTATTGGTTCTTGAAAATCTTTTCTTCAAAAACAACTTGTTAAGTGGTTGATCGACATCAAACCAACCTATTTGTAAATTGGTTCCTACATGAAAATCAAAAACTCTCATTTCACAACACTTGGTTCTTTGGAACCAAAACTTGGTTTCTTTGGAAACCTTTTCAATTTATATACCTCTTATACTTTAGTATGAACATATAGAACCCCTTAACATCAACATTTTAAATTCCTAACCCTACTATCTATGTGAAGGCCGAATGCCCTATAGAAGTAGGATAGGTTTTCTTTGTTTTATATGCATTGTTAGAACCATATTTAAGTTCATTATACCATCACTTAAACATAGAAGCTTTGGCTTCCCTCCTCAACATGACAAGGCCGAACCTCACATACTCTTATACAACCAAAATGAAGCCATTCAACAACATCTAAGGTGCCTAGAAATATCACATCAACATACAAGCATGTTATTAAGGCAACTTTGAACATAAGCAAGTTCAATCATTCTAAAATCCTATCCTTAGATCTTTGGACCTAAGAATAGTTTTACAATGCCAAATATTTTCTTCTAGCATCACTACAACAAAAAACGCTTTTAATAGCGTTTCTGTACAAACTTTAATAGCGCATTAACGCGCTATCTATGTCCCTGTAATTAAATGTTGTCAATAAAGATAGCGTTTAGGAGGCGCTATCATAGGTGTAACTTTAGATAGCGTTTTCCTAAATAAACGCTATTGTAAGGTCGTTTTAAAGTTTTCGCGGGTTGTCTTAAGATAGCGTTTGTTTTAACAAACGCTATCTAGAGTTACACCCTAGGATAGCATTTTCAGAAACAAATGCTATCTTACGTATGACTTTAGATAGCGTTTGTTTTATCTATTTGATATTTTTTTTTTCAAGCTCAGTTTAATTCTTATATCTTTACTTTCTCCCTGCATGTTCAGCAAAAAACTATTCAGAGGCTACAATCTCCAACAGGTGCATCAATCACATACTTTAGAACATATATGACAGTGTGCAGCAATCACAACACAACAAAAAAGATGTCAATATCATCATATATTTATGCAACAATCTCCAACAGTATGTGCAGCAAAACTCAGGCACCTAAGTTAATTAGTTGAACCAAATTAAACCATACGTAACAAAGTACATACTTTAGATCATATATATGACAAGGGTAATCAAATAAAATTATCAACAATATAGCGAGACCAATCTTCCTTGACTTCAGATAGTTGAGCACTGGAGTATGTGAAGCATTTGCAGTCAGGGAAGTACTGCAATATCAAAATTTAATAAATTAAGTTACAATTGCAATAAGCCGATAACATTTGAATGGTCACATTTAAGAGTAAATAACCAATACTGAAACTATATACCGTCACTGGTATTTTAACTTGGTTTTGTAAGATAATTTCCTTCATGAAACGCATGACGTAATATCCACAATCTATATTGTTGGTTTGTCTGGGGCACTATAAAACAGAAATAATAAATCAATAAATTTTTTTTGAAAATTATTGCTTATTAAGTTTTGCAGATATATATACCACTATTTGGATCCATTCAATGTTGTTTGCTTTTGAACGAGGCACCTTAGCTCCGCTACATGCGCGGTAAATTTTCAAAGCACTAATCACAAAATCAAACAAACTTCATTAGGAAACATTTTCAATCATCACAAAAACAATCTTGAAGCAGAAATTGAAAACTATAGGATTTCTGGAAGTTTATGACCAACATCCTGAGGAATTTCACCCCACAAGGAGTTTGCAGCTAAGGCCAAGTTAACAAGAAGACAAGTTGTATATAACAGGTGGAACAGTCCCAGCGAGATTGTTAAGAGTGAGATCAAGCTCAATTAGATTATTTAGCCTACCCAAGTCACAGGGAATCCTTCCTTCACTTCACTTGCAGTGTTCCACACTCCACACAACAAAATGCTAACCCTCAATCTCAATTTCAATCCTATTTCTTCGTAAGTTCTCTCTCTCTTTCTCTCTGTTTTTCTTCCCTCTTAGTTTTATTATAATAAATAATAAATAAATAAATAAATATATATGATATTGTGGCAGGTTCTCAATTGTTCCCTTTCTATCTACTCAAACTCAAACTCAGTTATTACTTCCTTCTTCCAATCTCAGTTACTCCTTTACTGCACGTACTGCTACTCTCTCTCTCTCTCTCTCTCTCTCTTTAATGATTGCTTTTGATTCACTGTTTAATTTCCACTTTCACCTTTGGTTGCAGCAACCAGAAAGTTCAAGACTTTTCAGCTCAATAAATTTAACTAATACGCACAACAGACAGACAGACAGACACAACTGAAACTCTTCTCACTCTCATCTCTTGACCACACCCATAGTACACAGCACATCCCATTGTTTCTAATTCTTTGAACTCATCTGCTTCTGGCCAAGGACTTGAGTCCAACTACTAATGCCCATGCCCCACAAAAAAAGGAAGCGCTTTAACAAAAACTGATACATAAAAAAGTCTTGTAAGGCATGAATAAAAAGAGAACAACTCCATGCTAAAATCATCCAGCTTGAAAAACAATTGGATATGAAAGGAAAATTAGATGTCATGAAGCACTAATCATTAAGGAGCGTAAGAGCAATGATGAGCTGTAGGAAGCTCGGAAAGAATTGATTGCTTACCTATTGACCATATTCTTTAAGGCTAGGCGATTCTTAGGATCAGAATGCAAGGGATCCAAATAATAAACAATCTCTTCAACGGGATTGATCCCTAACAACACCCAATGCTCCCTACGAAAATGTTAAGATAGCAAATCCTAAGCAACTCAAGTTTTATATAATTCATTAACGTAAATTAAGTTCTAAAGGATAAGTGACTCACCCTACATTGCATGGTGCCAGAAACAAGGGCTGGCATTCTTTGTCTGTAATAGCCAAGCGGTCAACTATATACTGTGATTGTGATTCCCCATATAAGAATGTAGATATTCGATGTGGGGATAAGAACAGAAACCTCCTCGTTCTTCCATTTTGAAGCAAAAATTCTTCATACAAATACCTTAAATTAAAATATACAAATAGGTCAATTCGATGACATAAATATTTAAATGGAAAGATTAATAAACTGATTTAGTACCTGATATATATGGAAATAACAGAGGCACTTAATTGTCCATGATTCAAAAATTCATTGATATTTTCAATACCAATAATATCAAAGATATGATCACCAAAAATACTTGCTTCTATCTCTATGTGCAATTGGTCATCATCCCTCATCTTCTTACGTACATTTATTTTAAGAAAATGGCAATATTCTAGAGAAAGACTATCAGAATCAGTTGTAGGATGGATGGTATGAGATTTGTCCCCTTTCTTTACGGGGGTTGTAATAGACTCCTTTGTATGTTCGGACACTAAGCCTTTATCTTTAGATTTTGCAGGTACCTGGAAGTTTTGCATTTCAGTACATCAATTAGAGACCAACTAATGTAATAAATATATGCAGATTATGATAAGGTGGAAAAATCCAACATACCATATCCATTACAACCACGAGGTTGATTGGCCATGCCACATAAGTACCTATTGCATCTCTTATTGTCATCACATCTGCCTCATCAATAGGTATAGGCAATGGCGCATCCCCCTCAACTGCAACCTCAACTCCAACTTTCACATGGTTTAGGGGTAGTGGGCGGGTGTGCAATGTTTCACCTTCTGGTCGATTATATACTTTACCCTTGCCAACCATGCGGCGGGTTGGGGTTGATAAAAATAGTCGACATGAGTTGACACCCTAAACCAATGATAGATAAATGAGCTATGAAGTCCGTTATAAGTAATTGAACATGTAATAGATAATGCAAAATTTCAGGCCTTACAACAGAACACAACAAAATTTCAGGCCTTACGTCGGGAAGCTTGATAGTAGATGCTAGAGTGCAACTATCTTTGACGCTTGGGCTTACTAAATTATCCTGGCTCTCCTCATCCTCCTTTTTTTTCTGTTTATCTTCCAAATTGTTCACTTTTTCTGTGAGTTGCTCCACCAACGTCTCCAACCTTTTAATTTTAGTTAAATCTCCTTGTTTTGTATGACTTTCCGGTGGGAAGTAGTCTCTTTGAGAGACACCAAAACCAACACCCCTAACACGACCGGGGTACTCTGGCACACCTAGGGCTTTGGTAAGAATATCTTGGCGGCCACAAACTTGTATCTCTCCCTCTGATGCAGACTGTAGGGTCACCTGACATAGTTATTAGTGATATGGAAATGTTAAACATTACTATTGTCATAAGAAAATAACAAATAAAAATGTTAACACTATGTTACTTACACATTTATTCCACATATGCTGGGTATTTTCGTTTTCAATCACACCCGCCTTGTTCATACGGGCTTTCTTCCACACAATATGGCGCTTAATTTTTGTAACTTCTGACTCTGCCTCCTTTATCTGTACATTGAAATAATATATATTAACCAAATTGATTAAAATAAATAAATACCACACATTTAATTATATACATACCATTTCATCCTCAAGGTCAGCATACCCCTTACGTGATGCTTTGTAAGGGTGAGCAGGATTTAACGCTCTCTGGCAATTATCATGGCTTAATTTCTATTTAGATACATAGTAGTTATATTAATAGATGGTTATATGACCAATATATATATATATATATATATATATATATATATATATATATATATATATATATATATATATATATATATATATATATATATATATATATATATATATATATATATAACGTGATATTAAACATACCAGGAATCGTGCATCTCCTGTGCGTATTGCTACAAAATCTACCCATTCATCCCTTGATATGATGTGTGCATATTTTGATGGAGGTTCCTCGTTGAGATTCCCATCGGCATCTCTTAGAAATTTTTTTGTCAATCTACTTCTGAATGCCCGGTGAAGTTTCCCGGCTTCCTGAAGTACAAATCTCCGTCGGGATTCGTCAACATTAAAAGACATCTGCAAAACAACAAAAACAAAGTCAAAGAGTAAGTATGTTTACAGAAGAAACAATATAACTCACAAATATTAATAACTACCTGTATATCAGCCCATAAGTTCTCTTTGGAAGCATCCAAAGAGTTATCCTTCCAATTATCACAAGTAATTGGGATCATCTGCCGAACAGCCGACCCAATGTAACTCTTCATTTTTTTGGCATTGGAACGAATTGGTTGATCCTTATAATTCCAGTCAACCTAATAAAAATGATAAAGTAATTAAATCTATATAACAAACAACATAATGAAATCCTTAGATTAGTAAGTAAATTACCTCAAACTTTAGTCCTTTACTCCTAGCACGAATGATTGCCTTCATAATTGTTGGCCCACGTCGCTTCACATTGGCAGCACTAGCATTATTGGAAGATGCCATTTACCTACAGCAAAATTAGACACACAAGTAAAATGATACTGAAAAACCATACACGTTTAATTAGATAAATCACTAAATATAAATTTAATTGATCATAAAGTTCATGTAAACACAAACAATACATACATATTTAATTCGATCTTTTTCTTTTACTTGTTTGATTGAGACTTGATAGTCCTTTATTAGTACAAAATGGCGGATTAACCCAAAGCCCCTCATCATGATCATCTCTTGTATACATATCATCATCTCTAGTTGGATCAATCTCAATTGATTGTGATGTCCCAATGAAAGGATCATCTTCAATATCGACATCTTCATGGTCATGATCATCAATCTTAGTAACAATTATTTTATTAGTCAAGAGAACAATGGACCACTTCATATCAGATGGATCAGTGACATAGAACACTTGTTGAGCTTGAGATGCTAATATAAAAGGCTCATCTTTATAACCTACCCTATTTAGATCCACCTTCATGAATCCTGACTCATCAATCCGAACACCGTTATTATTGTCAACCCACTTACAACCAAACACACCCACCTGAAACATTGTGTAATCCAACTCCCATATGCGTTCAATGATGCCGAAGTATGACATATTTGCATAAATGGGGTTTCTATCTTTGGCACTCGAGATATGCATAGACTGAGCTACAAGCGTCACACCACTATTTTGCATTGTACTCCGATCATCTTGTTCTTTTGTATAGAATGTGTACTCATTAATTTGATAACCATTGTAAGAGAAGACATGCAAGCTTGGACCTTTCGCTAACCATCTCAATCTTTCTGAAACTGAAGTAGGATTTACAATCAATTCTGCAAAAATGTGATCTCTTAGCCACGTTATAAAACAACGATTGTGTTCTCTAGTTAACCAATTCTGATTTTTATTTGGATACGAACTCTTAAGTATGTCCTTGTGTTTTTCAACATATGGCTCAACCTCATCGGCATTGTGTAAAACATATAAGTGTGCTTGCTCCCATTCTGACCTTGGTATAGTCACTATTTTAGTTCCAGTAATTCCTTGCCCCATCGTTCTCCCTGTGTGACGAGACTTTGGCAGCCCTATGGAATCAACATTCGTTAGGTATTCTGTACAGAATTCAACAGCTTCTTCCACAATATATCGTTCAACAATACAACCTTCTGGCCGTGATCGGTTTTTAACATAGCCTTTTAATATCTTCATATAACGCTCAATCGGGGACATCCATCTCATATAAGCTGGCCCACACAGTTGTGTCTCTCTAACAAGGTGAATGGTTAGATGAACCATTTGAAGGAACCTGCTTGAAACACAAGAAGGGGGGTTGAATTGTGTTTTAAACGATTTTAAATTCTTTTCGTAAGCAGATAATGATTTTCGCAAGATTGGACGCTTAAAATGATTAAAAGCAAAGAGAGCTCTTCCAAACTCCAAGTTGGACGCTCACTTAGTTTTGACTAAGACGGAAGACAGCGTAATGAAAGGCAATTCAATCCCAGTTAGTTTGTTAGACAGAAACTAAAGTAAGAGAAGGGAGAGAAAGGAACACAACGATATTATCCTGGTTCACTCTTCACCAAAGAGCTACGTCCAGTCCTCTCTACTTGAGAGCTTTATCCACTATAACAAAAACCTTTTGTTACAAAGTATTCAACACCTCTTCAGGCAGTATTCTCAACCTCTTCAGGTTCTCTAAGTATTCTTTTACAGACAAGCCTCTTCAGGCTCAACCAAACTAAGGTTTTGAAAAAGATTGTTCTACTAACTCACTAAATGTGAGAATTCGAAACTAAAGCTTAGACTCTTGAAAATAGCTCTACACAGAGAGTAATATGAAGGTTAGAATCAGAGTAGCTTTTCTAGCTTTGTAAGCTTGAGATTTTCTCTTTTATCTCTTGAGCTAATATTTTCTTGTATCTCTTGAAGGATTTTGAAATGCTATGTGTTGCTTCACTTGTATTTTTGCTCAAGTTCAGTTTCGTTCTATGTATTTTTGCACTTTCAAAAGATGAAGGTATATATAGCCTCTTTTCTTTGAGCAGTCTTCAGTCTTCAACGGATGGAAAAGGATCCGTTCTGATGAGCATTGAATGCATTTGATCCGTTGAGTCTGATAGCTTCTGAAGTTTCTGATCAGCAGAATAGACTATCAGGGTGATAGCTAAAAGTGGTGCTGACATATCCTCTGAGTAGAACGAAAGTTGCCTTTTGTTTATCCAAAACAAGAAGGTCAACTTCTTTAGGTGATAGAGACATTCTGGCTTATGCTTTACTTTTGTACGAATCTTACAAAGAATGTTTTGTCTCACGGGTATAAGCCTTTTACAGGGAATAATAAATTCAAATGCTTTTACAAGATATTCGTGCTTGAAATTTAAAAGACATTTATTGGACTAGCTATTACAGAAGGTAACCAAAAGAGTCTTTGGACTCAATGGTTCTATAAATTACCGTCCAGTCGTAAACCAAGAATAGGTGTTGGACGAGATAAAGTCTTTGGACTATGTTGGACGAGATAACGTCTTTGGACTATGGATAGTCTTTGGACTCAATTTAGATTTGTCCTGCACACTTAATATAAAACGTTAGTCCATAACAAATCTTTGTTCATCTTAAATTAGCTCTTTGTTAACATCAAAACTTAAGAGATTATCTGGACCATGACCACTTTGGTTCCAACAATCTCCCCCTTTTTGATGATGACAAAACATGCTAATTTTGATTGAACAAAGAGTCCTAGAGAGCTGAAGGGCTCCCCCTAAGACAAACATTCTAATCATTTAAAGCATTTAATCATTTAAAGCATATAAAACAGATATGAGCACATGTATCATTTAAAGATTCAATCAACCCATTTAACTTTAAATAATCAATCAAATAATCAATCATTCCATCTTCTCCCCCTTTTTGTCATCAGACAAAAGAGTGAGAAACACATCATAGTCAGTTGATTTGAAAACAAAGAGAAGGAAAAAAAAATTTTAAGAAGAGGGAGGAGGTTTGGGAATGAAATCTTTGAACATGGCCGCAATTTGATGAAGGAGCACCGCATTGTTGGCTTCTATGGTCCGTTGGACGAACTCTTGAAACTCAGGAGGAATAACCGAGGCGGAGCTCTCAGCAGTGGCCCGGGTTGCGTCCACACCTCTTTGATCAGGAACTATACTCAGAGCCTGAGAAGGAGATGGAGCATTAGGATGGACCATTGAGAGAGGGACCAGTTGAGACTTGGACTGAGCTGAGTCTGCAACTTGTTCCACTTCGTTATCATGAGTTTCAGAGGAGGGTTCCACATAGATGATTTCGGTGTCCCCAGTCTCTTCAGGAATGACCGGCTTAGGAGGAAGAGTAGGAGGAACAAGAGAAACAACGATAGGTTCGGGTGGACGCAGCACTTCAAGTATGATATCAGCATCATCATACTTGTTTTCACTCCATCTGATAGGAGGCATAGGCAGAACATCTCTAGGATAAAGAGGTATCCCAAAGATATCTTCTATGATCATGAAGTTTTCTTCACGGATTCGATATTGTCTCGGGTAGACTCGAATTCTGCTTTCTCCTCAACTGATAATCCAAATGATGATGCTTCTTGGGAGCATCTCCAGATGTGATTTTCCCAATAGATCCTAGCATCTGGGTCAAATCTGAATCAAGGATCTTTCTTCCAAATACTTTCAAGAGCCCCAGAGTCATCTCGATGTTTTGCCCAAAACAGGGGATCAAAAGCATTTTTGTAAGGCAGCGTCCATGACTCAAGCCTTTTGCGAAGGTCCTTATTCTTGTTGGGATCTAGGATAGGGAGCCTTGGGCAAGCTCGAGGAGGAACAACTCCTACGCTAGTGCGAGAAGACTTTGACCAAAATCTCTTTGGAAGGTTGTGATGGATCTTAGCTTCTCGAGTCATGTCACACTCCCTCCGCACAGCATAGTAAGGAAGAAAGTCCCGGACATCAGAATACTCCTTCCAAGTTGATGGATAGCTTGGAATGAAAGAAAGGTCGGGATCAAGGATGAAGTTACTTAAGCCAAACGTCCTTGCCCTTCTTTCATACTCCATCTTGTAACCTCTCGTCTTCATGACGAAGAACAACGTGCCTCTTTATATTGTAGTGGCACCATTGGAATGCCTTGTCCTTGATAAGGTTGGGGTAGACTTTCCTTGGAGGAAACGTCTTCTTCTCAAGGCAAGTAACCAAGGGTCCAAGGGCAGTGTATGTTTCAGAGGGCAGAGGTTTAGTTGAAGTGTATGGGATGGGGTGATAGCCAAGTTTAGGTGGTGAGGTGGATGATGTGGAGGGTTGTTCAAATTCATACTCGGGTAATGGAAGAGGGCTTTTGGGGTGAGGTTCAGTAGTGGAAGGTGTGTGTTTAAGGAATAGAACAGGAAATTTGCGTTTGACCTCAGCCCAAATAGAGCATTTGTTGTTGTAGAATACTCTAGGGAGGCGTCTATATTTGCTTATGGGAAAGATCCATCTGGGGTAGGGAGCACCATAGGGTTGGAAGGGGTGATCTCCCCAAGGTGTGAACCAGTCTTCGCGTTCATTTGGTGAGGCTAGAGGTTGAGTTTGTGGTAGGTTAGTGGGTGAGAGAGGTAGGGAAGGTTCAAAGGTTAAGTCTTCTATCTTAGACGATTGGACGATAGGAGAAATAATAACTGAACTGGAGATAGGTTCAGTATTACCTTTCGTCTTTGCTCGAGATGACCTTGCCCTTGTTGACGAAGGTTTAGGCAGAGGTGCAGCAGATGAGGTTTCCAATCTTGGCCCTTTAACTACCCTTGAGATGGGTAGATTGTCCTCTTCATCCTCATCAATGGGAGCTAGAACCAGCTTCCTTTTTCTTGAAGGTTGGACGATGAGCTTTGGACGAGACGAAGGAGTCTTAGCTATTGGACGAGCTCGTTCAGCAGAGCGTCCAGCAGTGACACATTGTTCAGACGCTTCTTCTGAGCCTTGCGTCTGAGCTCCTTTTTGTTTTCCTTCAAGTTTGGACTTTTTAAAGCAGTCCAACTGCATCATTACCAAACTTTGCCTGCTAAACTCAGGCTGATGCACACGTTCAATGCCATGAACTCCGTAGTATTTGAACTTTCTTTCTGGAGCCAAGTTCTTTAGGTCGTCGTAGACCATATGCTTCTCAAATATTTTGGAGAGAAGAGCGCCATAGATGAGTGCAGTGTTCTTCCCAGAGCCTTCAATGGCATATTTGAAGAAGGAAAAGAGTAGGTGGGGAAGGTTTATTTGCCTTTCAAGAATCAAATGAACCAGACAAAATTGATGAGCCTTTGAAACGTTATCCTTTGACCCAACCTTATGAAGGATAGCCTTGTTCAAGATTTGGTGAAGAACCCTAGCCTTGTCAGTCATTTTTGAGGCTATGAGTTTGTCACCTGAGTTCTTCAATAGACAATCTCTGATGGTGGAAGCATCACCAATCTCTTCTTCCCAGTCATCTTCAACAGTTATGCCTGATTGAGCGCACCCAGTTGCATTAGAGATAGTTGCTTCAGATACTATTACTTCAGTGTCAAGCACTTTGTTGCGAATCTCCCTTGCAGAGACAATGGGGTTAGTCCAGAACTCCCTAACTAGAGCAGGGTAGATTACCGGAGAACCTTCAAAGTAGCTTGACCATCCAGCAGCATGGATGTTAGAGAAGATGTCAATCCCATTATCAGCCAGGAATTGTAGGTTAAACTTGTACTCGACCATGACATCAGCAGTCTGAGCATTAAAGGTTCTTCCTTTACCCTTAGAGCCAGTAGCAGAAGAGGTTGCCATAGTTTCAGAGAGGATGTTTAAAGAAAAAGTTTTTCAAAAAGGGTTTTCCTTTTCGAAGATGCAAGAAGAAAGGTTAAAGCTTTTTGTAAAGGTTTGATTTTTATCAAAACTTAGGTTTTAAAAGGAAGAAGAAGAGAGAGCGAAAACCTTTCGTATTTTCAAAGAGAGAGAGAGAGCGAAACGACGTGCATTAAATGTCTGACACACGTTCAGACTTTCAAACCGTAAAAAGCATTTTTGGCAAATAAAGAAGACAAAGAACTGACTCAGTTAAGGGAATGAAGGATAATATTTCATTCGACAAAGATTGAGTTTCATTAATGCATTAGACGAGCATTCAGAAAGTACACTGGACGAGCATGTATTGGACGTAATGCAAATATTGGACGCAGGCATTGGACTTTCAGTCAATCAATGAAATGCATGTTCAGATATTTTCTTATAAATATAAACCTATCCTCGGCTAATGGTTTAGTGAAGATATCTGCCCATTGATGGTCAGTATCAACAAATTGAATATCTATTGTTCCTTTTTGCACATAGTCCCTAATAAAATGATGTTTTATTTCTATATGCTTTGCTCTAGAATGCAGTATGGGGTTCTTTGACAAATTAATAGCAGCAGTGTTATCACACATGATAGGGATGTTGCTTACAAACACGTTGTAGTCTTCCAACTGATGCTTGATCCAAAGTAGTTGTGAACAGCAACTGGCTGCAGCAATGTACTCAGCTTCAGCAGTTGATAGAGCAATTGTGCTTTGCCTTTTGCTTGACCATGAGACAAGATTAGCACCAATGAAGTGACACCCTCCACTTGTGCTTTTCCTTTCTATTCTGTCTCCAGCATAGTCAGCATCACAGAATCCAACTAATCTGTATTCATCAATTTTCTTATACAAAAGACCCAGATTAGTAGAACCTTTTAGGTATCTAAAGATTCTTTTTACTGCTGAGAGATGAGACTCTCTTGGATCAGATTGAAAACGAGCACATAAGCAAACACTAAACATGATATCAGGTCTGGACGCAGTTAGATATAAGAGGGAACCAATCATACCTCTATATACCTTTTGGTCTATCTTTTTATCTTTATCATCTTTGTTTAGCACGGACGTTGGATGCATTGGTGTATTCATAGGTTTACAATCGTCCAACTTGAAGCGTTTTAGAAGCTCCTTTGTGTACTTCGTCTGATGAATGTACACTCCATCTGATGTTTGCTTTACTTGAAGTCCGAGGAAGAATTTTAGTTCTCCCATCATGCTCATTTCAAACTCCCTTTGCATTAATTCAGAAAACTCTTGGCAAAGAGATTCATCAATTGCACCAAATATTATATCATCAACGTAAATTTGAGCAACAATAAATTCCTTTTTATTTACTTTTCTAAAAAGAGTTGTGTCCACTTTTCCTCTCGAGAAGCCATTCTCCATTAGGAAAGAGCTGAGTCTCTTATACCAAGCTCTAGGAGCTTGCTTGAGTCCATATAAAGCTTTCTTAAGCTTATATACATGCTCAGGATGGTTCTGATCTTCAAAACCGGGTGGTTGGAGAACATATACTTCTTCATTAATTACACCATTTAGGAATGCACTTTTTACATCCATTTGGTAAAGCATGATGTTATGATGTGCAGCATATGAAAGTAAGATGCGTATAGCTTCTAATCTAGCTACTGGAGCAAAGGTTTCAGTATAATCAATACCTTCCTCTTGTGAGTAGCCTTGGGCAACTAGCCTTGCTTTATTCCTTACCACCTTGCCATCCTCGTCCAGCTTGTTGCGATAGACCCACTTGGTTCCAATTACAGAGTTATCCTTAGGCAGGGAGACCAGCGTCCAAACGTCACTACGTTGAAACTGGTTGAGCTCTTCTTGCATAGCGAGGATCCAGCAATCGTCCAATAAGGCTTCGTCCACAGATTTTGGTTCCATCTCAGAGATGAAGGCTGAGTCAGCTTGCTCTCTGAAAGTTGACCTTGTCCGGACGCTATCATTAGGTTTGCCAACGATTTGATCCTCGGGATGATAAGTTCTGAATTGCCACGAACGAGGGGTATTTACAGCTTGCTGAGACGATGATGCGTCCTTCGTAGCGTCTGATGCCTCGTCTTTGTTGGTTGTTGGACGAGCATCTGAATCATTCAGATTCATATCTGCAAAAGGATCATCTAGCTCTGATAATCTCTTATCAGGCTATTTGTCATCAAATTTAACATGAATGGATTCTTCAACAATCAAAGTTCTAGAGTTATAGACTCTAAAAGCTTTAGACGTTTCAGAGTATCCTAACAATATTCCATTATCTACTTTGGCATCAAACTTTCCTAGTTGATCCTTAGTATTTAAAATAAAACATTGACATCCAAAGGGGTGGAAATAAGAAATGTTGGGTTTACGTCCTTTCCACAATTCATAAGGAGTCTTATTCAAGATTGGTCTTATGTATATTCTGTTTTGAATATAGCAGGCAGTGTTTACAGCTTCAGCCCAGAAGTGCTTAGGGACAGAATTATCACTGAGCATTGCCCTAGCCATCTCTTGAAGAGATCGGTTCTTCCTCTCAACAACACGGTTTTGTTGTGGAGTTCTAGGGGCAGAGAAATTGTGATGAATACCACTTTCATCACAGAACCTTTGAAAGAGCTCATTTTCAAATTCGCCTCCATGATCACTTCTGATCGAGCTGATGAATACGCCTTTTTCATTCTGAACTCGCTTACAGAATATAGAAAAGACCTTGATAGACTCATCCTTGTGAGCAAGGAACTTAACCCATGTCCATCTAGTATAGTCATCTACTATGACAAGTCCATATTTCTTACCACTGACAAAGGCCGTCCTTGTTGGACCAAACAAATCAATATGCAACAATTCCAGTGGTCTAGAAGTACTAACAAAGTTTTTGGACTCAAACGAGTTCTTAACTTGTTTTCCTTTTTGACATGCGTCACAGAGAGCGTCTGATCTAAACACAATCTTTGGTAAGCCTCTTACAAGGTTATGCTTGTTTAGTTTAGAGATTAATCTCATACTAGCATGACCAAGTCTTTTGTGCCAGATCCACCGCTCATCTTCCACAGACACTAGACAAGATACACTTTGAGTTGAAAGTTCCCCCAAATTAATCTTGTACAGATTGTTTTGCCTTTTGGCAGTGAATAAGATGGACCCATCAGGGTTCTTGACCATACATTTGTAACGCCCCGATTTTTCACGTTTTCTATTTCTTCAGTATTATAATGTTTGTATTTTATTCGAGGTCTTAGGAATCGAAATAAAATATTCCGAGACCATAGTCATGCTCGACGATATCGTAGGAAGCTACGATTAAGTTTTGAGTCGAAAACTCAAACGGAGTCCGGTCTGCGTTTTTACACTGACAGTATGATTTTACTGCTCAGAAGACCTCAGATGGACCCGTGAACGAGACAGTAAGTCTTAGAATTCGATTCTCTACGTTTTGGTTAAATTTCGTAAAAATTTCAGAAAAATAACTTCCTGACCTTCGTTCGGGCGGAATCCTCAATCGGGTGACGAACGGAGCCACATATGGATTTATCGGGACTCGCCAAAAGATAATCTTGATATCACATCATCCCAGGACACTTGGGAGAGTATGCCAGAGTCGTTGTGACGTTCGGAAATATCTGGACGCAAAATGACCAAAATGCCCCTAACCTTAGTCTTTTACACTTTTACCATTATACCCTTTTGGCAAATGACCTTTTTACCCTTAAGTGAACTTTTAAGAGGCTGAACTCAGCCCCTCACTTCATCATTTTCGTACAGCCCCTCACACCATAGAGTTCCATAGTTGTTCTTGAGAGAAAACTCCATTTTCACCTAGAAAAGCTTGAGTTTTTGTTGGATTCACTTGATTCCTTGAGCAACCTTTCTTCATTTCAAGGTAAGATCACTTCTATGATCTCTTAGCTTCTTGAATCTTTCTTTATTTCAAGATCAATCTTCATTTTCATGAAAAGAAATTCTTAGATCCAAAACTTTGAAAATCCATAGGAAATTGTAGAAAAATCCTTTTGAGGTAAGACCAAGTTCTTTGAACTCACATCATCAATCTCTACCTAAACCTAAGAGCTTATGATTCAACTCTCATCATAGCTCAAAAAGCATTTTTGGCCGAACCCTCTTGGAAGATGATGAATAGTGTTTTCATCAAGTTTTGATTTTTAACACTAGATTTCATCCTTAGTTTTCCTAATGCTTTTGAATCCATGAAATGGAAACCAAAACCAATTTCTAACCTTTTTAACCTAGGGTGGCCGAAACCCTCTTTGTTGTAATAGTTGAGTTTGGCTTTGATTGTTGTTTAATGTTAAATTGTTGTGTTGTGTAGTTGTTGACGATTATCAGGAGGTTCAGAAACCGATCAACCGACTTTGATCCGGGAATCTGCTCATCAAGAGGTATGGGGAGAAGAACCTCATCACACCAAGATGGTGGTAGTGAGAATGGTTGTTTAAATTTATGTGTGGGTGAAACCCTTTAGTTTGGGTTCACTTTTATGTGTTAAGTTTTGTTAAGTTCTCTTGGAGAACAAGATTGTTATGATGTGTTTATGCTTGAGTATGTTGTAGTGTGCTTTAGCATAAGTTGATGATGATATGATTGATGAAAATCATTTTCATGTATGTTGAAAAACCTACTTTGATCACTAGGTCAAGTATGGACTTTTATTGTTGATTATGAGACCATAATGTGTGATGGACTTGGATGTTTGATTATGATGTAGTAATGTGTATTATGGTTATCATGATTGTGTAAGTATTGTGAGCCATATTTTGTTTGGTTGATGGAGTAAAACTTCACATTGATTCCTAGTTGGCTTTTAGCCATGGCTTTGAGAAAAGGAAGAACATGAGTAGATCTTGATTAAGTCAAGTTTTGATGTAAAGAAAGTGTTTTCAATAACTTGTGTTTTTCAAAGAAAACCCTAAGTGTCTTTGAATGGAAATTAAAGCTCAAAGTGCTTTCACCAAAGTGAAACATATTTTATACCTTATCCTTAGTCCATATAGTTAATCAAGGGACTCAAAATAATAAAAGAAGTGGTTTCATGAAGAGAATCAAAATGGTTCCCTAAGGTTGATGTCTTGTTTTGAGGCAACTTTTCGCTAAGCGAATTTACTTTCGCTACGCGAAAAACAGGGAAAGTCTTAGTTGGGCATCACTGCCTCACTTTCGCTAAGCGAATTCATATTCGCTAAGCCAGTCAAACGAGTTTCGCTACACGAATTCTGTTTCGCCGAGCGATCCAGAGGCGTTTACAAAGAGGTTTAACTGTCTGAACTTTCGCTAAGCGAATTCATATTCGCTAAGCGAATACAATACATTTCACGTTTACAAAGAGGTTTAACCGTCTGAAATTGCGCTAAGCGAATTCATATTCGCTAAGCGAATACAATGCATTTCGCTACGCGATTTGTGTCTCGCCGAGCGAACCAGAGGAGTTCCAAAAGAGGCATTCTTGTTTCAATTTCGCTAAGCGAATGAAATTTCGCTAAGCGAATTACATGTTCAGAAAATGCTAAAAAAATAGAGCAAGTAAGTGTTTCAAAGATTGTTTCAAATTAAATGAGTTTTCAATTGAGAAGTTGTTCTGGTTTACAAACGTTTTGGGTTTTGAAACAGTAGTTCGATGACGGACCGGTGATTCGGACCCCGCTCAGTCATTCAATTGTTTCAGTCTTGTGATGACTCGATCCCGGAGGGATCACGAGATTTATCCGGTGGATAAAGGTTTTGTTTTCAAAAGACGCGTATAGTTCCTAAGGAAAAGAACCTTAGTAGACTTTGAGGTTTATCCGGGGGATAGACATTGCTTGATCGCATCTGCTTTGTGTAAGCATTGGCATTTCATTTGCATAGTTGTAAGGCCTTGAGCCTAGGAGTTGAGCTTACACCTTGATGCGGGTGCGAATCTTACGGTGACAATCTTCAATGGTCTTTTGGGAGGTATCAGGGTTGGAAGGGCTTACATGTGACCAGTTGGTAGCTCTTCTGTGTCGTGGCGAATCCGTGCAATACACTGATATCCTCTACTAGATGCCGTACTTTTCATGTTTGGTCGAGAGTGTTTCCGTAAAAGCCAGAAACGTGCACGTTACGAATGTTGTAGCATCTTGCCCAAGGCTGGCGCGCACGGAACATGTCCTCCCATTCACTCTCTCCGACTGTTTTGTTAGCTCCATGGAGTAGGGGTCAGAGTAGTACCCAGTGACATTGACATTGAGTCATATACATTGCATTGCATTGCATGGCTATTGATGTTTACATTTACTGTTATACATCGTTGTACTGTTAAAGAATACCTTATTTTATGCTGTTAACTGCTTAACATGATATTATGCTGTCAACTGCTTAATATGTTTGACATCGAGAATTCCTGTAAGCATGTTGGGTACGCTGTTACCCGGTGAGTCGTCCCGTTTTTACTATTGCTGTTTTGCTGTGTTGATGAACGGGAATCTCACCCATATCTGTATGTTTTCTGTTGGTACTTGCTGTTGCTGTTTGAACAGATGGACGTGATGATGGTTCAATCCAGTAGTTCCCTTGAGCCAGAGGAGGACCTTCTTTTTGTGGTCTAGTTTTATTGTCGGCCAGACTATGTCGTTTTTGTAGTACTTTTGGGGAGCTACGACTCCTTGTACTTATTGTATTTCTTATGTCAGTTACACATTAGACCTATGTCTGTATATAATAATGTTGACGTTTCCATTTCTGTTTCTGTTCTGTGGTATGTTCTAGAAATGCATGGCGAACCTAAGTTCGTTTATTAGTATTATTACCTTTCCATTGCATCTTGTGAAAAGAAAAAAAAAAGAAAATCGTATTTTTCGCATTAAGAAATATTTTCGGCCTTATAAACGTTCGGGAATGTGACACTCGGGAAAGGGTGTTGCATTGTTTGGTATCAGAGCTGGCCGAGTCTTTTTGGGGTTTGTAGGTTATGGTCTGTCTTGTTTGTGTTGTGTTCTCTGTGTGATTCTCTGTTGTTTGCTTTCGTTTTGTTGTGGTTCTTGTGTTTGATAGTTCTGGTTTTGAAGGTAGCAATGGCTGCTCAAAACCTGACTGCTGCTGTGAATGCCATACGGGACATGGCTGCTGCTATGGCTCAACGTGATGAACGAGCTGCTGGAGGTAGAGGACTGGACGAATTTCTTCGTCGGAATCCACCTCAATTCAAAGGTGAATTCAATCCTGAGTTGGCTGAACGCTGGATCCAAACGCTGGAGAAGATCTTTGGAGCGATGAGATGTACTGAGAATGACAAGGTTGTCTATGCAACCTATATGCTGGTGGAGGATGCTGAATACTGGTGGGAAGGAGCCCGTCAGATGCAGATTCACGATCAACAAGCTGTGGATTGGAATGCTTTTAAGGGAAAATTCCTGGAGAAGTATTTTCCTGCTAGTGCAAGGCACGAGAAAGAGATGGAGTTCCTCCAGCTGAGACAAGGGGGAATGACCGTAGCTGAATACGGGGCTAAGTTTGAAAGTCTAGCAAAGTTCTCAAATTACTTTCTGGACAACCCAAGAGAGGAGTGGAAGTGCAGAAAATTCGAAGGAGGTCTAAGGATCGACTTGAAGAGAGCTGTAGTTCCATTGGAAATTTCTGTTTTTCCGAGGTTAATGGAAAAGTGTCGTTTGATCGAGAGTTTGGAGCCTAAGGACAAGCGGGTACAGAGTTCTGGACCGAGCAAGTTCCAGAGAGGAAGCGGTGGTCGAGACAACAAATCTCGATGGAAGCCCTATGCAAAGCAACAAGATCGACAACAACGTTCTGTTGGAGGGAGCAGTGGGAGTTTCAATCAGTCTGGAAACGCCCCAAACAAGTGCATGAAGTGTGGGAAGAGCAATCACATCACCAGAGATTGTTCGATCAAAGGGATTATCTGCTTCAAGTGTGGGAAGCCGGGACACATCTCACGTGAATGCATGCAACCAAAATTGGAACATTCTGTTAACAATGTCCAAGCTGCAAGGCCTAAGATGAAGGGCAGAGTCTACACTATGGGTGGTGCTGAAGCTTCTCAGAATGAAGACTTGATCCAAGGTCAGTGTGTCATGGGAGGTGAAACCTTAACTGTACTATTTGATTCAGGCGCAACGCATTCTTTTATTGCCTATGACTGTGTGAATCTGTTGGGATTACCTGTGTCTTCTTTACCTTTTGATTTGGTAATTTCTACGCCTACTGCAAAGCCTGTTGTAACTGCTAAAGTTTGTTTGAATTGTTCTATTTCTGTCAAAGATAGAAGGTTTTTGATTGATTTGATCTGTTTGCCTCTCTCGCAAATGGATGTAATCTTAGGAATGGATTGGTTGTCTTCTAATCATATCCTGTTGGACTGTGCAAATAAAACCTTAGTTTTCCCTAGTTGTGAGAATTCTGGATTTTTGACTGCCAACCAAGTAAACGCTTCTTTGAGAGAAGGAGCTCAGGGATACATGTTACTATCTTCTTTGGAGGTCAAGAGCGAGCTAGTCTTAGAGCGCATACCTGTCGTGAATGAGTTTCCGGAAGTCTTTCCTGAAGATGTACCAGGTTTGCCGCCAGTTCGGGACATCGAGTTTGCAATTGATCTTGTGCCAGGAACAGGACCAGTGTCTATGGCACCGTATCGTATGTCACCTGCTGAGTTGGAAACGTTGAAGGAACAGTTGGTAGACTTATTGGGGAAGCAGTTTGTTAGACCCAGTGTGTCACCGTGGGGAGCACCTGTGTTGTTGGTGAAAAAGAAAGATGGAACATCTCGCTTATGTGTGGATTATCGCCAGTTGAATAAAGTTACTATTAAGAACAAGTATCCACTTCCGAGGATAGATGACTTGATGGATCAGTTGAGGGGAGCGGCAGTTTTCTCCAAGATTGATTTGCGATCGGGTTATCACCAGATTCGTGTGAAGGCAGAAGATATACCGAAGACAGCGTTTCGAACACGCTATGGGCACTATGAGTATCTTGTGATGCCGTTTGGTGTGACGAATGCTCCAGCTATATTCATGGACTATATGAATAGGATCTTTCGTCCATACCTAGATCAGTTTGTCGTTGTCTTCATAGATGACATACTTATCTATTCACGAGACCAGGAAGAACATGCTGAACATCTTAGTGTGGTTCTTCAAGTTCTGAAAGAGAAACAGCTGTATGCAAAACTGTCCAAGTGTGAGTTTTGGCTCGACGAAGTGCAGTTTTTGGGTCATGTAATTTCAAGGGAAGGAATTGCTGTAGATCCGTCGAAAGTCGAAGCAATTCTTGAGTGGGAAAGACCAACCACAGTGACTGAGATACGCAGTTTTGTGGGTTTGGCTGGGTATTATCGGAGGTTTATTGAGGGATTTTCGAAGATTGTAGGACCTCTTACCCAATTGACAAGGAAGGACAAAGCGTTTGAATGGACTGAAGCCTGTGAGCAGAGTTTTCAAGAGTTGAAGAAGAGGCTAACTACGTCACCAGTGTTGATATTGCCAGATCCGAACGAATCTTTTGAAGTGTACTGTGATGCTTCATACCAAGGTTTAGGCTGTGTTCTGATGCAGAATCGGAAGGTAGTAGCGTATGCCTCGAGACAGTTGAAAGTGCATGAGAAGAACTACCCAACTCATGATCTGGAGTTAGCAGCGGTAGTCTTTGCGTTGAAGATTTGGAGGCACTACTTGTATGGTTCGACGTTTAATGTCTTTAGTGACCATAAGAGCTTGAAGTATCTGTTTGATCAGAAAGAGCTCAACATGAGACAAAGACGGTGGCTGGAATTTTTGAAGGACTATGACTTCCAGTTGCAGTATCATCCGGGAAAAGCTAATGTGGTTGCGGATGCCCTGAGTAGAAGGGTGTTACATGTGTCTGCCATGATGGTTAAGGAACACGAGCTGTTGGAAAAGTTCAGAGATATGCATCTGTCTGTGGTTAGTATGCCAGGGAGACTATGTGTAGGTATGGTTACAGTATCTTGTGATCTGATGGATCAGATTCGGGAGAAACAAGTATACGACCAGTATCTGGAGAAAGAGCGAAGGAATTTAAAGAAAGGGATGACGTCGGAATACAAAGAAGGAGCAGATGGAATCCTAAGACGAGGAGAACGGGTTTGTGTGCCAAACAACCCGGAGATAAGGAGGTTAATTCTGGACGAAGCTCATAGAAGCAAGTTAAGTATGCATCCAGGGTCAACCAAGATGTACCAGGACCTGAAGCGATTGTTTTGGTGGCAAGGGATGAAAAGAGATGTAGTCGATTATGTGGCATCTTGCTTGGTGTGTCAGAAAGCAAAGGTTGAACATCAGAGGCCAGCTGGAATGTTACTTCCGTTGGATATCCCAGAGTGGAAATGGGACGGCATAGCAATGGATTTCGTGACGTGTTTGCCAAGGACACCTAAAGGATACGATTCCATTTGGGTTATAATTGATAGGCTTACGAAATCAGCTCATTTTCTACCGATTAATCTCAAGTATTCTATGGAAAAGCTTACTCAGATTTATATCAGTGAGATTGTGAGACTGCATGGAGTACCTTCAAGTATCATATCGGATAGAGATCCGCGTTTTACTTCGCGATTTTGGCAAAGTTTGCATGAAGCTTTAGGAACGAAGTTACGATTAAGTTCGGCTTACCATCCTCAAACTGATGGACAATCGGAAAGGACGATTCAGTCTTTAGAGGATCTGTTGAGGGCGTGTGTGTTGGAACATGCCGGTAGTTGGGAGAATTTCCTACCGTTGATAGAGTTTACCTACAACAACAGTTATCATTCGAGCATAGGGATGGCACCCTACGAAGCCTTATATGGACGACGTTGCAGGACACCTTTGTGTTGGTACCAAGATGGAGAAAGTGCTTCATTAGGACCTGAACTAGTGCAACAAACAACCGAGAAGGTGAAACTGATTCAAGAAAAGATGAGGACGACTCAGAGCCGACAGAAGAGTTATGCGGATAAAAGACGTAGGCCACTTGAGTTTGAGGAAGGGGATCATGTGTTTTTGAGAGTCACTCCGATGACTGGGGTGGGCAGGGTCCTGAAGTCCAGAAAACTCACTCCAAAATTCATTGGACCTTATCAAATTCTTCGTCGGATAGGTCCAGTAGCTTACCAAATAGCTTTACCGCCTTTTCTATCCAACCTTCATAATGTTTTTCATGTTTCGCAATTGCGGAAGTATATTCCTGATCCCAGTCACGTCATAGAGTCTGATTCAGTACAACTGAAGGATAACCTAACCTACGAGACATTGCCGGTTAAGATCGAGGACAGGAGGATAAAGAAACTGCGAGGGAAGGAGATAGCTTTGGTCAAAGTTATCTAGAACGAGACTACAGGTGATGCTACCTGGGAAAGAGAAGAGGACATGCAACAACAGTATCCGAGTTTGTTTTAAGAGGTACGTATAATTTCGAGGACGAAATTCTTTTAAGAGGGGTAGGAATGTAACGCCCCGATTTTTCACGTTTTCTAGTTCTTCAGTATTATAATGTTTGTATTTTATTCGAGGTCTTAGGAATCGAAATAAAATATTCCGAGACCATAGTCATGCTCGACGATATCGTAGGAAGCTACGATTAAGTTTTGAGTCGAAAACTCAAACGGAGTCCGGTCTGCGTTTTTACACTGACAGTATGATTTTACTGCTCAGAAGACCTCAGATGGACCCGTGAACGAGACAGTAAGTCTTAGAATTCGATTCTCTACGTTTTGGTTAAATTTCGTAAAAATTTCAGAAAAATAACTTCCTGACCTTCGTTCGGGCGGAATCCTCAATCGGGTGACGAACGGAGCCACATATGGATTTATCGGGACTCGCCAAAAGATAATCTTGATATCACATCATCCCAGGACACTTGGGAGAGTATGCCAGAGTCGTTGTGACGTTCGGAAATATCTGGACGCAAAATGACCAAAATGCCCCTAACCTTAGTCTTTTACACTTTTACCATTATACCCTTTTGGCAAATGACCTTTTTACCCTTAAGTGAACTTTTAAGAGGCTGAACTCAGCCCCTCACTTCATCATTTTCGCACAGCCCCTCACACCATAGAGTTCCATAGTTGTTCTTGAGAGAAAACTCCATTTTCACCTAGAAAAGCTTGAGTTTTTGTTGGATTCACTTGATTCCTTGAGCAACCTTTCTTCATTTCAAGGTAAGATCACTTCTATGATCTCTTAGCTTCTTGAATCTTTCTTTATTTCAAGATCAATCTTCATTTTCATGAAAAGAATTTCTTAGATCCAAAACTTTGAAAATCCATAGGAAATTGTAGAAAAATCCTTTTGAGGTAAGACCAAGTTCTTTGAACTCACATCATCAATCTCTACCTAAACCTAAGAGCTTATGATTCAACTCTCATCATAGCTCAAAAAGCATTTTTGGCCGAACCCTCTTGGAAGATGATGAATAGTGTTTTCATCAAGTTTTGATTTTTAACACTAGATTTCATCCTTAGTTTTCCTAATGCTTTTGAATCCATGAAATGGAAACCAAAACCAATTTCTAACCTTTTTAACCTAGGGTGGCCGAAACCCTCTTTGTTGTAATAGTTGAGTTTGGCTTTGATTGTTGTTTAATGTTAAATTGTTGTGTTGTGTAGTTGTTGACGATTATCAGGAGGTTCAGAAACCGATCAACCGACTTTGATCCGGGAATCTGCTCATCAAGAGGTATGGGGAGAAGAACCTCATCACACCAAGATGGTGGTAGTGAGAATGGTTGTTTAAATTTATGTGTGGGTGAAACCCTTTAGTTTGGGTTCACTTTTATGTGTTAAGTTTTGTTAAGTTCTCTTGGAGAACAAGATTGTTATGATGTGTTTATGCTTGAGTATGTTGTAGTGTGCTTTAGCATAAGTTGATGATGATATGATTGATGAAAATCATTTTCATGTATGTTGAAAAACCTACTTTGATCACTAGGTCAAGTATGGACTTTTATTGTTGATTATGAGACCATAATGTGTGATGGACTTGGATGTTTGATTATGATGTAGTAATGTGTATTATGGTTATCATGATTGTGTAAGTATTGTGAGCCATATTTTGTTTGGTTGATGGAGTAAAACTTCACATTGATTCCTAGTTGGCTTTTAGCCATGGCTTTGAGAAAAGGAAGAACATGAGTAGATCTTGATTAAGTCAAGTTTTGATGTAAAGAAAGTGTTTTCAATAACTTGTGTTTTTCAAAGAAAACCCTAAGTGTCTTTGAATGGAAATTAAAGCTCAAAGTGCTTTCACCAAAGTGAAACATATTTTATACCTTATCCTTAGTCCATATAGTTAATCAAGGGACTCAAAATAATAAAAGAAGTGGTTTCATGAAGAGAATCAAAATGGTTCCCTAAGGTTGATGTCTTGTTTTGAGGCAACTTTTCGCTAAGCGAATTTACTTTCGCTACGCGAAAAACAGGGAAAGTCTTAGTTGGGCATCACTGCCTCACTTTCGCTAAGCGAATTCATATTCGCTAAGCCAGTCAAACGAGTTTCGCTACACGAATTCTGTTTCGCCGAGCGATCCAGAGGCGTTTACAAAGAGGTTTAACTGTCTGAACTTTCGCTAAGCGAATTCATATTCGCTAAGCGAATACAATACATTTCGCGTTTACAAAGAGGTTTAACCGTCTGAAATTGCGCTAAGCGAATTCATATTCGCTAAGCGAATACAATGCATTTCGCTACGCGATTTGTGTCTCGCCGAGCGAACCAGAGGAGTTCCAAAAGAGGCATTCTTGTTTCAATTTCGCTAAGCGAATGAAATTTCGCTAAGCGAATTACATGTTCAGAAAATGCTAAAAAAATAGAGCAAGTAAGTGTTTCAAAGATTGTTTCAAATCAAATGAGTTTTCAATTGAGAAGTTGTTCTGGTTTACAAACGTTTTGGGTTTTGAAACAGTAGTTCGATGACGGACCGGTGATTCGGACCCCGCTCAGTCGTTCAATTGTTTCAGTCTTGTGATGACTCGATCCCGGAGGGATCACGAGATTTATCCGGTGGATAAAGGTTTTGTTTTCAAAAGACGCGTATAGTTCCTAAGGAAAAGAACCTTAGTAGACTTTGAGGTTTATCCGAGGGATAGACATTGCTTGATCGCATCTGCTTTGTGTAAGCATTGGCATTTCATTTGCATAGTTGTAAGGCCTTGAGCCTAGGAGTTGAGCTTACACCTTGATGCGGGTGCGAATCTTACGGTGACGATCTTCAATGGTCTTTTGGGAGGTATCAGGGTTGGAAGGGCTTACATGTGACCAGTTGGTAGCTCTTCTGTGTCGTGGCGAATCCGTGCAATACACTGATATCCTCTACTAGATGCCGTACTTTTCATGTTTGGTCGAGAGTGTTTCCGTAAAAGCCAGAAACGTGCACGTTACGAATGTTGTAGCATCTTGCCCAAGGCTGGCGCGCACGGAACATGTCCTCCCATTCACTCTCTCCGACTGTTTTGTTAGCTCCATGGAGTAGGGGTCAGAGTAGTACCCAGTGACATTGACATTGAGTCATATACATTGCATTGCATTGCATGGCTATTGATGTTTACATTTACTGTTATACATCGTTGTACTGTTAAAGAATACCTTATTTTATGCTGTTAACTGCTTAACATGATATTATGCTGTCAACTGCTTAATATGTTTGACATCGAGAATTCCTGTAAGCATGTTGGGTACGTTGTTACCCGGTGAGTCGTCCCGTTTTTACTATTGCTGTTTTGCTGTGTTGATGAACGGGAATCTCACCCATATCTGTATGTTTTCTGTTGGTACTTGCTGTTGCTGTTTGAACAGATGGACGTGATGATGGTTCAGTCCAGTAGTTCCCTTGAGCCAGAGGAGGACCTTCTTTTTGTGGTCTAGTTTTATTGTCGGCCAGACTATGTCGTTTTTGTAGTACTTTTGGGGAGCTACGACTCCTTGTACTTATTGTATTTCTTATGTCAGTTACACATTAGACCTATGTCTGTATATAATAATGTTGACGTTTCCATTTCTGTTTCTGTTCTGTGGTATGTTCTAGAAATGCATGGCGAACCTAAGTTCGTTTATTAGTATTATTACCTTTCCATTGCATCTTGTGAAAAGAAAAAAAAAAGAAAATCGTATTTTTCGCATTAAGAAATATTTTCGGCCTTATAAACGTTCGGGAATGTGACACTCGGGAAAGGGTGTTGCAACATTCACCTTTATTGAAGGAAACAACAGACCCACTGTCACATAATTGACTTATGCTAAGCAAGTTGTGTTTTAATCCTTCAACCAGAAGAACATTATCAATAGAGGGAAGAGGATGCTTACCAATCTTACCTATTCCTACTATCTTACCCTTCTGGTTGCCTCCAAAGGTGACCCATCCACTAGACTTCTCACGGATTTCTTGGAACATACACCTTTCTCCCGTCATGTGACGTGAGCAACCACTGTCCAAGTACCAGGACTGGGGTCTTTTTTGTGTTGCTAAGCAGATCTGCAACAGGTATTATCATACTCTTAGGTACCCAGATAGACTTGGGTCCTTTTGGGTTAGTTGGTGGTCTTCGACCATGCATTTTGTTTTTGTTTTTGTAAGTGCATTTTGAAGAGGTGTGACCACTCTTTCCACAAATCTTGCAGTAAGTTCTGGATGCATGCAATTTATTTTCTTTTTGCTTTCCATAGGAATGAAAAGCCTTGTGATTTTTGTTGGACCCTGATATTTTCTGAGACGCAGTTTGTTTCTCAGAGTCATAGCCTAGGCCAGACTTATCATGAGGTGATCTAGTGTACCTCAATATCAGGTCTAGCTTCTCTGATCCTCCAACAAGCTTAGTTACGCTTTTGGTGAGATCAGATACCTCTTGTTTTAGTCTAGTTACCTCATGAGGTTCACTGGACTCAGAGGTGAGTTTGTCAGTTAGACTGACATTCTCAGCTTTAAGCTTATTATTCTCTTCAACAAGCTGCTTATTTAGTTTGTTGGATTCTTCCAACTCCTTATTTACTTTTGACAATTTTCTCTTAAGCACGATGTATTGATGATGCAATATAGAAGAATCATTTAGCAGTTCATCATATGCTTCTTGAAGAGAGTCAGAAACGGATACCTCGTCATCTTCTGATTCAGCGTCCGAAGAGCTTTTGGCCATCAGGCAGAGATTTGAGGTAGACGAGCTCCTTGGTCTGAACAGACGTTCCAGAGCGTCCAGCTTCTCCTTAGCTGTTTGGAGTTGCGAGACCATGTCCAGTCTTGGACAATCAAGGGCGTTGACAAGACACCAGTTAGCATAGGCATTCTGAGAACATCGTCTGATATCATCACTCGTCCAGTCTGTTTCATGTTTGGACGATGTTGAACCGTCCTCAAGGGTAATCGTTGGACGATAATCTCCGTTTGTGAAGATGTCCCACAGCTCATAATTTTGAGCTTGGATGTATAATTGGAACATTGATTTCCAATAAGTATAGTCTGTTCCCTTGAAGATGGGTGGAACATTCACATTCCATCCTCTTCCAGAGGTAGACTCCTGACTTCTTTCTCCGGGAACAACAAATTGTTCATCGTCCGAAGAGTCTTCGTCTTGCTTGTTGGACCATAGGCATAAATTAGCCTCTTCATTTGTTTCTTCTTCTTCTTCTTCAGAAGAGTTCAAGTCGTCCCAAGTTGCCATGAAGTTCTTTTTCTTCTTTTTGAAGAACTTCTTCTTGTCTTTTAGCGTAGGGCAATCAGCTTTGAAGTGTCCTGGTTTGTTACATTCAAAACAGACCAGCTGACTTTTATCCTTGGGTTCAGCATGATCCTTGAAGCTTTTCTTTTGGAATGGCCTTCTCTTCATTCCATTTTTCTTTCTCCACATATTCTGAATCTTTCTAGAGATAAAGGATAGCTCGTCATCGTCTGATACATCATCATCAGACTGATCAGCTTCATCACTGGACTCATCAGCTTTTAAGGCTTTTGAGTTGTTGGACCTATGAGCTTTCAGGGCAATTCCCTTGTTCTTCTTTCCGGGATTGTCAAGATCAAGCTCCTGCTCATGAACTTGAAGCGCCCCTACAAGATCATCCAGTGTCAAAGTGGAGAGTTCTTTGGCCTGGCTGATTGCAGTGACCAGAGGTCTCCATTTCTTAGGCAGACTCCTAAGAATCTTGGTGACATTCTCCTTGGTAGTGTAGACCTTTCCAAGGGATTTCAGATTGTTGATGATCGTCTGAAAGCGACCCATCATGTCAAGGATGGACTCTCCTTCAGCCATGGTGAACATTTCATATTGGCCAACCAGCATGATGATTTTAGAGTCCTTCACCTTGGTTGTTCCTTCATGGAGATTAGACAAGGTGTCCCATATTTGTTTGGCTGATTCACATGCGTGAATCTTCTGAAATTCGTCAGGACTGAGAGCACACATTAAAGCATATCTTGCTTTATGATTCTGTTCCATTTTAGCCCGTTTAGCATCTGTCCAGTCGTCCTCTGCTTTGTCTGTCCCGTCAGAGTTAAGACAAACGTTAGGACCGTTTGTGATTCTAGCCCAGAGAGCTGAGTTTGTACTGAGGATGAAACCTTTGAATCTCTCCTTCCAGTACAGGTAATGAGTACCGTTGAAGAACGGCGGTCTGGTCATGGAAGTGCCTTCCATAACTGGTTGACTCCCGCTTGGCATACCTAGTCCAGACATATCTGCAGTAGGATCTTTTCCTCTACACGGCAAAGTGCTCAACCCAGAGGTTGAGCTCTGATACCAATTGAAGGAACCTGCTTGAAACACAAGAAGGGGGTTGAATTGTGTTTTAAACGATTTTAAATTCTTTTCGTAAGCAGATAATGATTTTCGTAAGATTGGACGCTTAAAATGATTAAAAGCAAAGAGAGCTCTTCCAAACTCCAAGTTGGACGCTCACTTAGTTTTGACTATGACGGAAGACAGCGTAATGAAAGGCAATTCAATCCCAGTTAGTTTGTTAGACAGAAACTAAAGTAAGAGAAGGGCGAGAAAGGAACACAACGATATTATCCTGGTTCACTCTTCACCAAAGAGCTACGTCCAGTCCTCTCTACTTGAGAGCTTTATCCACTATAACAAAAACCTTTTGTTACAAAGTATTCAACACCTCTTCAGGCAGTATTCTCAACCTCTTCAGGTTCTCTAAGTATTCTTTTACAGACAAGCCTCTTCAAGCTCAACCAAACTAAGGTTTTGAAAAAGATTGTTCTACTAACTCACTAAATGTGAGAATTCGAAACTAAAGCTTAGACTCTTGAAAATAGCTCTACACAGAGAGTAATATGAAGGTTAGAATCAGAGTAGCTTTTCTAGCTTTGCAAGCTTGAGATTTTCTCTTTTATCTCTTGAGCTAATATTTTCTTGTATCTCTTGAAGGATTTTGAAATGCTATGTGTTGCTTCACTTGTATTTTTGCTCAAGTTCAGTTTCGTTCTATGTATTTTTGCACTTTCAAAAGATGAAGGTATATATAGCCTCTTTTCTTTGAGCAGTCTTCAGTCTTCAACGGATGGAAAAGGATCCGTTCTGATGAGTATTGAATGCATTTGATCCGTTGAGTCTGATAGCTTCTGAAGTTTCTGATCAGCAGAATAGACTATCAGGGTGATAGCTAAAAGTGGTGCTGACATATCCTCTGAGTAGAACGAAAGTTGCCTTTTGTTTATCCAAAACAAGAAGGTCAACTTCTTTAGGTGATAGAGACATTCTGGCTTATGCTTTACTTTTGTACGAATCTTACAAAGAATGTTTTGTCTCACGGGTATAAGCCTTTTACAGGGAATAATAAATTCAAATGCTTTTACAAGATATTCGCGCTTGAAATTTAAAAGACATTTATTGGACTAGCTATTACAGAAGGTAACCAAAAGAGTCTTTGGACTCAATGGTTCTATAAATTACCGTCCAGTCGTAAACCAAGAATAGGTGTTGGACGAGATAAAGTCTTTGGACTATGTTGGACGAGATAACGTCTTTGGACTATGGATAGTCTTTGGACTCAATTTAGATTTGCCCTGCACACTTAATATAAAACGTTAGTCCATAACAAATCTTTGTTCATCTTAAATTAGCTCTTTGTTAACATCAAAACTTAAGGGATTATCTGGACCATGACCACTTTGGTTCCAACACCATTATGTCAACGAATGAAGGTGGAAAGTACATCTCAAGCTCACACAAAGTCACAACTATTTCCCTTTGCAATGATGGCAACTTCCCAGGGTCAATCACTTTGCTGCAAATTGCCTTGAAGAAGAAACAAAGTTTAGTTATGGCCCCCCGCACTTTGTTAGGCAAAATGGACCTTATACCAATTGGTAGCAACTGGTCCATGAGAACACGACAATCGTGGGACTTTAGACCTTTTAACTTGAGATCTTTCATTGATATGAGATTCTTAATGTTTGAAGAATACCCTTCTGGAACCTTAACTCCGTCAAGAAACTTACAAAAAACATTTTTTTCTTTTCTAGATAGAGTGTGAGCGGCCGGAGGAAGATGTACGCTTTCCCTTCTTCGTCGGTCCCAATTCTTCTCTTATTCCCATACTAACTAAGTCCAATCTTGCATTGATTCCATCTTTAGCCTTCCCTGGCACATTGAGTAAAGTACCAATGACACTATCACATATATTTTTTTCAATGTGCATCACATCAAAGAAATGTCTTACATATAATGACTTCCAATATGGCAACTCAAAGAAAATCGACATTTTTTTCCACCCTCTTGTGACAACCTCACTCGCAAAAGGTTTACCAAATTGGATACTCAAATTCTTTACCTTTTCAAACAATTGCTCACTCGTCAACGGCGAAGGAGCTCTGCCTTCTTCCGAGTTCCCATTGAACGCTTTTCTCCACCATCGGTAATGATGAGTTGGATGCAAAAATCTACGATGCCCGAGAAGACATTCTTCTTACAATGTTCCAACCGCATCCAATCTGTACCCTCGTCACATATAGGACATGCACACTGACCCTTGATGCTATATCCCGACAAATTACCGTACGCTGGAAAATCATTAATTGTGCCAAACAACATTGCCTTCAAATTGAAACTTTCTTCCTTATACCCATCATACACCTCTACACCTGTCTCCCACATTTGCTTCAAGTCTTCAATTAAAGGAGCCAAGTATATGTCTATATCATTTCCTGGTTGTTTGGGCCCAGAAATTAACATAGACAACATCATAAATTTGCGCTTCATGCATAGCCATGGGGGTAGATTATAAATCACCAAAATCACAGGCCATGTACTGTGGGAGCTACTTTGAACACCGTGCGGGTTAAATCCGTCAGTAGACAATGCAAGTCGTAGGTTTCTTGGTTCTTGCCCGAAATCAGGATAATCATAATCAATTCTCTTCCATTGAGGAGAATCTACCGGGTGTCGTAGCTTGTCATCTTGAATCCTTTCATCCTGATGCCATATCAAGTGCTTTGCATCTTCTGAACTGCGATACATACGCCTAAATCTAGGTATTATGGGAAAATACCACAGAACCTTCTCTGGAGCTGATTCTTTCTTCTTATACCGTGAGGCATTGCATTTAGGACACACATTTAATGATGCATATTCATTTCGAAATAAAATGCAATAATTAGGACAAGCATGTATCCTCTCATAGCTCATGTCAATCGAACGTAACATTTGTTTAGCCTCATATGTCCGACTAGGAAGCACATTATCCTCCGGCAACATATCTTTTAATAGTGAGAGTAAGTCCGTAAAACTCTTATCAGTCCATCCATTAACCGATTTCAAGTTATACAACTTTAACATCGCCGACAATCTTGTGAATTTAGTACAACCATCATACAATGGTTTCTCGGCATCACTTAGCAACCTCTCAAACATTTGGGGACAATCCCGAAGATCTTCGTCAACCGCATTTGCAATGTCCTCAAAACGATCACCCTCATAAGTACTTGTGTTTGTATCATTTGATGAATATCTCACACTAGTCCTCATATCATTTGACTCATCTCTTATCTCACCATATTTTGTCCAACATGCATAACTTTGATCGATTCCATTACACACTAAATGTTCTTCCAACTCGGCTACACTAACTCGTCTTGCATAACAACAATCTAAACAAGGGCATATGATTCGACTAGGGTTTTCTGCATGACGAACTGCAAACCTAATAAACTCTTTCACTCTATCCTCATAATCCTTCGTTAAACGATTAGCAGACATCCATTTCCGATCCATGCTTTCTTGATCTACCATTTTTCAATAAAAACTTTTAATTCACTTGCAGGGCTAATATCTAGTTGATGCTCCTACGTAAAGCACTGTGTGGTTGTTAACTTAATAGACAAGCTAGAACTCCTATTCAGCAAAAAACATTAAATGATGAAAAGATTTAGAAATTTAAAACAAAATTAACAAAACTCATGGTAGGAGTGAGTGAGTGTGGGTTCCTTTTTTACTTTAAGCCTAAGAGACTATATTATTACATGGGGTTTTTGATGCCCATGGTTTGTGGACAGACAGAACAAAGCAAACTGAAATGAATGGATTGATTTTTCTGTACTATGCAGACTAACACAGAATTGCTACTGAACTCGAGTACTCCTGTCAGATGCAAGTGGAGATGATCAAACAATGTAACAAATTCAAATAGATCAGCAGTGACATTACATACCATTAAGCATTAATTTCCACCAATCAGCATTCATCTTGACAATTTTTTTACTTTGTTCATGTGAAATTCTAATCTAGATGCATCAAATGTCTAACTGAGTAACATTTAAAGTTTCATAATCAAACTGAGAAAGACAAGCTCTCAGCACAATATGATGAAACAAAAGAATGGCAATCAAAGCAGGAAATAACCCTTCAAATTGACTCATAAAACAAAGAAACAACGAGATACCTAAATTTGGCTGCGCGATTGGCTGAGTTTCACTAACAGAGGAGCTTTGTGGCACTTCCTTAACAGAGCTTTGTGGCACTAAGCGAGAGGGTGAGAGAGTGAGAGAGGGAAAGATAGGCTGAAAGCTTTCTCCGCCGCAGCATTCACCGCCTAGGCAGAGAGGGTGATGAAATGAGTTATTAGCTGCGCGACGAGGCTGAGTTTCACTAACAGAGGAGCTTTGTGGCACTTCCTTAACAGAGCTTTGTGGCACTCAGCGAGAGAGGAAGAGAGAGTGAGAGAGGGAGAGAGAGGCTAAAAGCTTTCTCCGCCGCAGCATCCACCGCCGAGGCAGAGAGGGTGATGAAATGAGCGCGGGGGTGAGAGAAAGAAAAGATATATTAATTAGGGTGATGAAATGAGCGCGGGGGTGATGCTATATTGCGGGAAGTTATAAAATTACCTACGATAGCGTTTTTAAAAGACACGCTATCTTAAATTATATACGATAGCGTTTTTATAATAAACGCTATCTTAGGTTTATCATTTAATAGCGTTTTCTGAACAAACGCTATCTTAGATGTATCTTTTAATAGCGTTTTCTGAACAAACGCTATCTTAGGTCACACAAATTTTTTATCATTTATTTTGAAACATAAACAATAGCGCTGTAGAAAACAAACGCTATCTTAGTATAACTCTTTAATAGCACTTTTTCTAACAAACGCTATTAAAAGGGTACAAACATTTTTAATATCGTTTCTGCTTTACAAACGCTATTAAATGAGCGTTATTGTAGACGCATTCTGGCGTAGTGCATATACAACCACATCCATCATATCAATACAACCACATAATATAATATGACAACAAAGTAAAGAACTTTAAGTAAAGAACTTTATAAGGAAACCCTAAATCTAGGGTTTTCCTTCAACAACACTAGGAGGCCTTTATCACCACCATTTAAGGTGTGATATGGTTCACTCCCCCATTACCTTTGTGAAGCTTCCTTGAAGAGAAGAAGATGAAACCTTGGTCACCAACACAATTATGAAAACCGTGACCTAGAGGAGAAACAGACAAGTTCAAAAACTTGATTTTTCAACTTCATAAATAATGATAACACAAGGATGTTCTCAAGAGTACTAAAGAAAAGAAACTAAGTTAGAAACTTATTCTTGAGTAAGGATTCAAAAACAAGTTCAAGAAGCTTGATCCTTCTTGAATGATTCTTAAATAACTTTGAGCAAACAACTTCAAATGAAGAAATTCCAAAGATGAAAGTTGTTTAGATGAATGAGATAAACAAGAATATGAAGTTAAAATGATGAAATAAGATGAGTATGAACACTCACCAAGATTGGCCGAACATTAGAGAGAAGTGAGAGAAGAGAGAAAGTCTTGAACTTTTGTGTTTTGAGTGAGAAATGAATGGAATAATGACTTGGTGTTTTCCCCCCTTGAATGGCCGAATACTTGAGCCTTGTGGACTCCAAAACTTCATTCAATCTTGGACATAAAGAATGGAGGGCCAAGATGCAAGTAGATAGGTGTGTTGTTGCTTAATGGAGGGCTTAAGGACAAGATTAACCTAAAATGGCTAATATGCTTTTTCCATTAATGGTTAGTGTCATAAACATCACTTGAAAGGAAGGAAGGCCAATCTTGGCTTCTCCCAAGATAAAATGGCCGAATGGCCTTAACCAAATGTAACTAGAATAGTTACATTCCCATTTAGTTAGGAATTAGGTGATTAGGGTTTTTACCAAAAACGGATAATTGGTTTTTACTACTTTTGGTAATTTTTGTTTTTTAAGAAAGTTAATTCTCTTCATTAAGACTAATCAACAAGGTAATGGAAAATTTAATTCAACATTACATTCTACTCAATTCCCCGTTTCCCGACCTTCGGCACGTAAAACGAGAAATTACCCGATAACGATCAAAACAGAACTTTTATCGGTTTTCGTCTCATAATGACAAAAGAAAACTTCACCACAACATAACCATGGATATAAATCATCATATAAACATCCACACACACACACACAAATATATATATATATATATATATATATATATATATATATATATATATGAAGTCAGATCAAACATAAGGTCGTAATCACAATATAATGGTGATTATAACTGGTTACAGAAAACGGGGGTGTTACACTATTCATCCTAAAAAGTTCATTTTTCTTCAATTAAAGACAATTTTTCTTTATTTTACCCTTTAAGTCGACTTACCCTTAAAAAGAAAAGATTTATTATTATTTTATTCCAAAAAGCTAATTTATTTCTTTTTCTCTTAAAATTAATTGAAAAATAATAAAATATTATTATTTTTCTCCATTTCACATCTCAAGCTTTTTTAAAGCTTTTATGTTACACGATATCGGATCCTAATCGGTATTAGGTCCTTTAATGCAATGATCCCCTCAACAAGGCACACAATACATCCATACATTTATTCCAATGTTATACCATACATTCACATATAAGCAAGTATATCATGCATAGGCAATTATCAGCAGTAAAATAAATCACGCCACAACCAATTAAACACAGATAATTAATTACACTCCAGATACACTAATACAGCATACAGCTGTCGGAATTTGGAATTCCTCAGGTTATCACCCCTTACCACTTGGAGTTCCCAAAGTAAGTGCAACCTCCCGGTCGATCCGAAACTTCGCTCGATTATCCACCAATTACTACACACATACAATCAATCAATGTATTAACACAAAACACAAAGATTTCTCCTATTTCTCTACCCCTAGGGTTCGGCCCTATGGTATTAAAAATAGCTAGGGAGCTCCAATAATTATCATCTCTTGGATACTGCCCTAACTAAGTGAGATAACCCTAAATACAAACTTACATCACCATAAACCAACAAAATCCTACTCCCCCAACAAGTGTGGGTTTCAGCCCTTCTTCACCATAAGATCTATAGAGCTCCATTGGTTTCCAACTCTTGGATTATGAAAGGATACCATAAACCTAGATCAAAAAATTGGTTTGGTATTAAAAGGATTTTTCTACAATTTTTCATGGATTTTGAAGTTTATGGGTTAAAAACCCTAACCTCCATGAAAATGAGATTTGGAGGAGAGAAAGGAGAGATTGAGAGAGATAGGAGAGAGTCTATACCTCCTAGATGATTTTCCTTCCAAGATTTGAGTTTGAATCACTCAAAAACTCAATTTTTCAAGTTTTCTTCAATGGAGGAAATGAAGAACTAAGAGAGAAAGAAGAGAAAAGTGAAGATGGGGGGAGAGAAGAAAGTGGCCGAAGTTGCCTAGGTGAGAGAGAGATATTTATTTTTGATGCATGGCAAACTTGTAATTTAGGAGAAGGGTATTTTGGTAATTTTGTTAAAAGACCAAGGGCAATTTGGTCATTTCGCGTCCAGATATTTTGAAAATCATCATGACACTGGCACGAGTCCCTAGGTGACTTGACACTGACTTGACATCATGATTATCCGTTCGTGGGTCCCGTGAAACCCTTATGCGGCTCCAATCGTCTCCCAGTTCGATTATCGACCCAAATATAATATATTATTTTCACTTTTGAACGTCAGGACGGATTTTAGCAAATATGTAGAGGATCGAATTCTAAGACTAGTGGTTCTGACCGTTAGTCAAAATTAGGTCTTTATAGTAGTAAAACACTACTATCCGTGAAAACGTAGATCGGGCTCCGTTTGAGTTTTCAGCCCAAAACTTAACTGTAGTCTCCTACAATTGTATGGAGCATGAATATGATTTTAATTTTCCCAAAATCATTTTCTAAAACACAGATAAAAAATATAAACTCTTTTATATAGTTTACTAGTCTTAGAAAGTGTGAAAAATCGTGATGTTACATTACTACCACACTTAAAAAAATTTCGTCCTCGAAATTTCGCGACTCGAGGCTAGACAGGATTTCTTAATCCTCACAAAATTCCTCGGAAGAATTTCATGGCTCAATAAAGGAATACAGGAATATTTAGTATGTAAAAAGATTCTTCAATAGGTTCGTGAGTGTAAAAATGCATAGCTAATACATGTTTACAACCGCGACTCTAATAAAGTCTCCTCTTCCAGAAGAATCTCCCAACAGGTTAGGGAATCAAAAGGTCAACAGTCTGGTCGAAATCAGACTGGGTCACATTTACCAAGCGTAGAAGGGGTCAGAGGAAAATTTATCAAGAAACTTCCAACATCAGGAACCATTTGTGTTATAACTCAAGGAATAGTCATAACGACCCTTCAATGAAGTACTACGAAGATACCCAGACTAATGGGTACTATTAATCCAATCCCTCAAGTGTCTAATACACTGAGGATCATACAGATATATGGGTACACAAACTCATATGGCAAAGAAGAAATAGGCAACACTAAACATTGCACGCAATCCATCGTGATAAAAGAATAAGTTGTACCCGAATCGAAAAGCACGTTTAAGAAATTACTGTCGATGTCGCAACTACCTCATATGCGATCGTCGGAACTCGAAGCTTCCGCACCTCTCATGGTATAAACTCTTCCCCTCATCGTTGGCCCTTTGTTTCTGGTATTAGTATTGGCAGCTGGGACAGATCCTTGTGTCTCGCAGTATCTTGCTAGGTGCCCTGTTTGCCCACAAGTAATACATTTAGGACCCCACACAGGGCAGTTGTTGGCCAGGTGTGATGGATCTCCACACTTGAAACATTTCCTTTCTCGGCCCTGATCATGATTCCTCTAGCCTCCATTGCCTGATGCGTAAGCAACAAAACGATGGGGTTGCTGCTTCTGACCATTCCCTGGGGGTTGGGAATAAGGTTTCTTCTGACTTTGCTTCACCCTCTGGTCATAATGTTGACCCTTGAATCTGGAAGGTCCTTCAACACTTCCTCTATTATCTCTCCCACGTTTCATCAGCTCAATCTGTCTGCTCTTCTCCACCAGCGCCTAGAAATTCCTAATTCCCTGTGGCAGTACTGATTCCTTGATCTCATATCGCAGCCCTCTCTCAAAAGCTTCACACTTCCAATCTTCCTCTGGGTTATTTTGGAAGAATCGAAAGTGCTTGGCCAATGACTCGAACTTGGCCGCATATTCTCCGACTATCATATCTCGTTGTTGCAGCCGTAAGAATTCCTGCTCCTTCTCAGCTCTTGCACTCTGGGGAAAATACTTTCCCAAGAAACGATCCTTGAATAGTCCCCAAGTGATCACTTCGGGATTTGCCACCAGTAGTTGTTTGATCCCTTTCCACCAGTATTATGCATCTCCCATCAGTAGGAATGTGGCATAAGGCACCTTCACCTCTTCCGGGCTGTGTATCAGCTCGGAGATTTTCTCGATCTCATGGATCCAAAGATCAACTTTCTCCGTATCCACGTCGCCATAAAACTGTGGCGGATTTTGACGCATAAACGAAGTCAGGTTTCGGCCCTCAGCGGCATGCTCAGCACGGGCTTGCTCTTGTGCATTATGCGCTTTCATGGTTGCGGTCTGAACAGCAATAGCCGCAGCCATGTTTGCCATCGCTTGAGCAGCGAAGTCCCTTCCATTTGCTCCATCAACGTCCTCAGCATGGACATTGACTCCTCTCCCGCGGCCACGTCCACGTCCACGTCCACGTCCTGCTCCCGCTCCATTTTCTAGTTCCATATCTGGCCAACAAGGTTTAACTCAGTCAAACTGCAACCAGAAACCAAAACATAGGTTCACCTAACAACGTACCTTACTTCTAAGAAGTAAGTCAATCAAGCCTTAATCAGAGATCACACAACATCAACACAACAGACCTATTCCCCAAAGGTTCTCGAAAGACTCGACCAGCTCTGATACCACTTGTAACACCCCTCCTTCGGGTGTCACTTTCGTAACCCCAAACACTCTAAAGTAGAAAAAATATTTGCTTCCTTTTCGGAAAACAGGTTTTCTTTACTAAATTCTTATTTCTCATTAAGTCCTGAAAATCGTGAGAAATTTTTTTCTTCTTACAACATGATTAACAAATGCCCATGATAACAACAACATAACTCATAAATATATATATATATATATATATATATATATATATATATATATATATATATATATATATATATATATATATATATATGTAAGTATCATCTATTTAAAACCCCAAATCTACAAACACGGCCATCAGGAGCCGATAACGTGCTAATCCAAAAGTAACTACCTCAAAATAAACCTAAGCTGGTCCGACAAAAGAAGCCTACAGATAACAAAAGAAGACCGCTAACAAAACATATATACGTGTATCCAAAAACACGACCGGGTGTCCAACACGTACAGGCAAGGGTGAGACACCAATATATGAACTCAAAATATGACAACTACATACTCAAAATGCAAACAGCAAATTCACATAGGTATATCAAATGCAGTCATTAAGCATGATAAACACAATACAGTCATATATAGTCATTAAGCATGATAAACATAATCCAGAATATCACGAGTATAAGTTGGGATGTTATGACAATACAGATAAATCAAGGGTCTCATACCCAACAATCACGTCAATTTACAAACGCATGCATGGCACTTCCAATATACCATCTAACACTCGATTCCTAATTATCGGAAATCTTGACACCAGAAGAATGAGTTGATCAAGCTCAATTGCCAATCAAGGTCCATAGTATTTACCATATCACACTGACTAACACAGGGTACAGTGTTTCACATTATATGGATTTCATTACCATACCACGTTGTCCAATCCAGGCATAACGCTTCACATTATATGGATTTCATTACCATACCACGTTGTCCAATCAAGGCATAACCCTTCACATTACATGGACTTCAGTACCATATCACACTATCCACACAGGGCATAGCGCTTCACTCTACATGGATTTCATTACCATATCATACTGTACAAATTCTTCACATTATATGGATTTTAATCATTGCCCATCAAGGTACAATGACGCATAATGACTTACAGTCATCACGGGGTTTCCTATCATCAAGGTCCCCCTTCCAGTGGCACGTCTGCCCAAAACAAATGCATAAGAAAACCATTCGTTTTCGTATGTTTTTCTTTGTCGCATTATTGTTTCCTCGTTGAAGCATCAATGCTATCAACCACCATAATGTCTTAAACTCTTAAAGTTTTTACAACATTTTTCTCAAAACAGGGCACTCAGTCCAAAACAGCTCGAACCCCAAAAATCCCTAACCGATGCTCCAGTTTCAGATTTTGGATTCAAAAGAATAAAAACATCCGCAAGCCTACAGGACCACAAAGATTGTCCCCAAGCTTACAGGACCAACACACTAATGCGGATCCTAAATCCACGTGTTCTATAGAACCCTAGAACCCCGACGTCTCGGTTTCTAGGTTCCAAAACCAAAAACCACATTTTTCTTGAAAAAACCCAAATCTCCGAGACTTACACAAAGTCCTCGGGATCAGTTTTCCATAAAGTAAAACTTGGTCTAAAGACCATTTACTTTCTTTTCGTCGTTTTTCGGTAAAACACAAACCTTGGAATACAGTTTGTAAAAACCCATTTTCTTAGATAAAACCAACTAATTTGAAATCACGTTTCTCGAAAACGCTTTTACTCAAAAGATTAACTTTATTATTTTAAAAACTAATAAAGTTTTCCAAAAACACTATTCATCCTAAAAACTTCATTTTTCTTCAATAAAGTCCATTTTTCTTTATTTGCCCTTTAAGTCGACTTACCCTTAAAAAGCAAATATTTATTATTATTTTATTCCAAAAAGCTAATTTATTTCTTTTTCTCTTAAAATTAATTGAAAAACAATAAAATATTATTATTTTTCTCCATTTCACATCTCAAGCTTTTTTAAATCTTTTATGTTACACGATATCAAATCCTAATCGGTATTAGGTCCTTTAATGCAATGATCCCCTCAACAGGGCACACTATACATCCTTACATTTATTCCAATGCTATACCATACATTCACATATAAGCAGGTATATCATGCATAGGCAATTATCAGCAGTAAAATAAATCACGCCACAACCAATTAAACACAGATAATTAATTACACTCTAGATACACAAATACAGCATACAGCTGTCGGAATTTGGAATTCCTCAGGTTATCACCCCTTATCTCTTGGAGTTCCCAAAGTAAGTGCAACCTCCCGGTTGATCCGAAACTTCGTTCGATTATCCCCCGATTACTACACACATACAATCAATTAATGTATTAACACAAAATACAAAGATTTCTCTACCCCTAGGGTTCGGCCCTATGGTATTAAAAATAGCTAGGGAGCTCCAAAAATTCTCATCTCTTGGACACTACCCTAGCTAAGTGAGATAACCCTAAATACAAACTTACAACACCAAAAACCAACAAAATCCTACTCCCCCAACAACTGTGGGTTTCGGCCCTTCTTCACCATAAGAGCTATAGAGCTCCATTGGTTTCCAACTCTTGGATTATGAAAGGATTCCATTAACCTAGATCAAAAAATTGGTTTTGTATTTAAAGGATTTTTCTACAATTTTTCATGGATTTTTGAAGTTTAAGGGTTAAAAACCCTAACCTCTATGCAAATGAGATTTGGAGGAGAGAAAGGAGAGATTGAGAGGGATAGGAGAGAGTCTATACCTCCTAGATGATTTTCCTTCCAAGATTTGATTTTGAATCACTCAAAAACTCAAGTTTTCAAGTTTTCTTCAATGGAGGAAATGAAGAACTAAGAGAGAAAGAAGAGAAAAGTGAAGATGCGGGGAGAGAAGAAAGTGGCCGAAGTTGCCTAGGTGAGTGAGAGTGAGACACATTTATTTTTGATGCATGGCAAACTTGTAATTTAGTAGAAGGATATTTTGGTAATTTTGTTAAAAGACCAAAGGCAATTTGGTCATTTCGTGTCCAGATATTTTGAAAATCATCATAACACTGGCACGAGTCCCTAGGTAAATTGACACTGACTTGACATCAAGATTATCCATTCGCAGACCCCGTGAAACCCTTATACGACTCCAATTGTCTCCCAGTTCGATTATCGATCCGAATATAATATATTATTTTCACTTTTGAAAGTCAGGATGGATTTTAGCAAATATGTAGAGGATCGAATTCTAAGACTAGTGGTTCTGACCGTTAGTCAAAATTAGGTCTTTATAGTAGTAAAACACTGCTATCCGTGAAAACGTAGACCGGGCTCCGTTTGAGTTTTCGACCCAAAAATTAACCGTAGGTTCCTACGATTGTATGGAGCATGAATATGATTTTAGTTTTCCAAAATCATTTTCTAAAACATAGATAAAAATATAAACTCTTTTATATAGTTTACTGGTCTTAAAAAACGTTAAAAATCGGGGTGTTACACGGTCAATCAACTTTCATCCGGAGGATTACTTCGCGAACAGGTATGGGGGTGAACCTCATCATACCAAAATTGGTTGAGGTGAAAATGGTTGTTTATGTTGTTTGGGTGAAACCCTTTTGTTTGGGTTCACTACTTTATTGGTAAAGTTCTTTTGGAGAACATGATTTGTAATAATGGTTCTATGTTTAGTAGTTTATGATGATGTGTGATTGGATTAAAAATATTTTCATGTATGTTGAAAAACCATACTTTGATATCAAGTAAGGATTTTTATGCTTGATTATGATGCAATTATGTATGATTGTTGTTGGTCATAATATTGTGAGCATTTTTTAAGCTATGAATTGACAAGTTAGTGAAGCAAAATCTTCACATTCCATTATGAAGGGCATTCGGCCATGACCACGAAAAGAGGAAAGAACATGAGTTGTTCTTGAGCATTCAAAGTTTTGAAAGCAAGAAAGTGTTTTAATAACATATATTTCAAAGAAAAACAATTAGTGATTTTGATCCAAAGATCAAATGGAGTTTCAACATTCAAGTGTTTTGCTAAGATGAAAATATCCTTTTTACTTTAGCCATAGTTTACCTAATTAAGGAAGTGCTTTAAAAAGAAAAATGATGAAAGTGATTTCATAAAAGTTACCTTAGATTTTTATAAGATATCACCTTCATATTAGAGGACCTTGTCCTTAAGTTTTGAATTGAATGAATCATAGTTAGAAAATTAAATGAGATTACATTTTCTTTTACACTAACTTAGATCATGGTTTTACACTAAGCTAGTAAGGAAAAACCTTTTCAAAGTAATTAAGGTACTTTACCTTCATCAAGTAACAAAGTTCTTTCAAATTAATGAGTTTCAAATAGAAAGGATTTGGTTTACAAAGAGAGTTTTCAACTCTAAATCGTAAAGTTTTACGCGTGAAAACCTAAGTTAAAGTAATTAACTTAGAGTTGAAGACAAGTGATAATTAAGTATGGTATGTGGTGGAACACGACCACGTACTATACCGTTGATAATTTAGTTCATCAATGGCTTCATAAGACTTAAGTGAATCAACATTTATTTCATTTATTGAAACTCAAGGAGTAATATCTTAGAAAGGATCAAAGACTTATCTAAGAGGATTCTCAATCCTTCTTCATAATACTTAGGACTTGAGACATAATTCATAAGACATAAACATAAACATGAAATGTTTTGGGTTTTGAAATAGTAGTTCGATGACGGACCGGTGATTTGGATCCAGGTCAATCGTTCAATTGTTTCAGTCTTGTGATGACTCGATCCCGGAGGGATCACGAGATTTATCCTGTATATAAAATTTTTGTAATACAAAGACACGTATAGTTCCTAAGGAAGAGAACCTTAGAGAACCTTGAGGTTTATCCGGTGGATAAACATTGCTTTATCGCATCTGCTTTGTGTAAGCATTGGCATTTCATTGCATGAGTTGTAAGGCCTTGAGCCTAGAAGTTGAGCTTACACCTTGATGCGGGTGCGAATCTTACGGTGACGATTTAAATAGTCTTGGAGGTATCAAGGTTGGAAAGGCTAACATGTGACTAATTGGTAGCTCTTCTGTGTCGTGACGAATCCGAGCAATACACTGATATCCTCGACTAGATGTCGTACCTTTCATGTTTGGTGCAGAGTGTTTCTGTAAAGCCAGATAAGTGCACGTTACGAATGTTGTAGCATCTTGCCCAAGGCTGGCGTACACGGAACATGTCCTCCCATTCACTCTCTCCGATGTTTTGTTAGCTCCATTGAGTAGAAGTCAGAGTTTTACCCTTGTGGCATATGGCATTGACTCATGTACATTGCATTGCATTGCATGACTGTTGATGATTACATTTACTTGTAGTACATCGCTGTTCTGTTTTCGAGAATGCCTTATTTTATGTTGCTAATTGATTAACATGATATATTGAGATTTATGGTATTCATGTTATGTTATTACTTGGTAAGTTGTCCCGTTTTTACTTCTACTATTTTGTTGTGTTAATGATTGGGAATCTCACCCATATCTATATATGTTCTCTGCCGGTATTGCTGTTTCTGCTTAAGCGCTTAAGCAGATGGACGCGACGATGGTTCAGTTCAGCATATACTTTGAGTCCAAAGGAGACTCCTTTTATTGTTTAGTTTTGGCCAGGCTGTGTCAAGTATCTGTTGTACCTTTTGGGGAGATGTGACTCCTAGTACTTATTATATACTTATTGTCAGTTAGGCTTGGACCTATGTCGATATACAGTACTATTTATATTTTTGTACTTTAATTCTGTATGACTTCTAGAAATACATGGTGAACCTAAGTTCATTCCTTATTTCTTACCTTTACTTATCCCATTACATCATTGCGAAAAGAAAAAAAAAAAAAAAGAAAATCGTATTTTCCGCATTAATATTATTGTCGGCCTTATAATTGTTCGAGAATGTGACACTCGGTAAAGGGTTTTGCACATGTTCTTCCTTTTCTTTTGGTCATGGCCGAATGCCCTCACAAATGGAATGTGAAGATTTTGCTTCACTAACTTGTCAAATCATAGCTCAAAATGCTCACAATATTATGATGAACAACAATCATGCATCATTGAATCATAATCAGGCATAAAAATCATTACTTGATCTAGAGATCAAAGTATGGTTTTCAACATACATGAAAATATTTTTCCATCCAAGCATACATCATCATAAGCATATACTAAGCATAGACCCATTATTACAATCATGTTCTCAAAGAGAACTTCACAAATGAAGTAGTGAACCCAAGCTTTGAGTTTCACCCAGACAAAGCATAAACAACCATTTTCTTCTTCCACCAATTCTGGAGTGATGAGGTTCGCTCCCCATACCTATAGTGAAGAGGTGTTAGTGAAAGGAAACTCCAAGCTCCTTAAAGAAAGGTTAGCTGAATCCTATAGGAGAAAAAGGTGAGATCTTTAACTTGTTTTAATGAAAATGAAGAACTAGAAGATGATTACTCAAGTTAATAAGTAAGGAAATGAAGAGAAAAGGACTTAGAAGCTCACCAACTCAAGAACAAGTTCAAGGTTTTGGATGGTGTTCTTGGTGCTCAAGAACACACTTCACCAAAACAAGAAATTTCCTTCACCAAAGTTGATCCTTGGATCAAGACAAGATGAACTATGGTTTTAGAATTGAAAAAGGAAGTTTGGTTAGTGATTTAGAAGGTAGAACCGTGTAGAGAGAAGTTAGAGAGAAGTGAGAGGATTTTGAGATTTTGAGAGAAAATATGTGTTAGATCTTTAGAAGTGTAAAATGAAAGTTGTTTAGTGTTTTTGTGATTGAATGGCCGAATGGCCTTGTTGGCTTATCACCAAAGATATTTTGTTAGAAGGTGATGGAATGAAGTGACAAGATCTAATGGGAATGGATAGGTGCTGCTTCCATAAAAATTGTAGAGGTTAGCCAAGAGTTGGTAGTTTAGCTTTTTCCATGAAAGAAAGTTGACAAAATGAAAGTTGTCATGAATTGAAAAATGAATAATTGTCCATACTACACATACTACACATAGAACCATTATTACAATTATGTTCTCAATGAGAACTTCACAAATAAAGTAGTGAACCCAAACAAAAGGGTTTCACCCAAACAAACATAAACAACCATTTTCACCTTCCACCAATTTTCGTGTGATGAGGTTCACTCCCCATACCTTTTGGTGAAGTAATCCTCCGGATGAAAGTCGTGTGACCGGTTCGCGAATCTCCGGATTATTCGCCCGAATAGTCAACACCAAATACAATCTCACAATCCTTCAAACATTAACATCTAACAACACAAATTCTTCCTATTTCCATCAACATAGGATTCGGCCATAGGGTTTTAAATTTAGCTAGAGATGTCTAAAATTTCTTATTTCTTGGATGAATGATCCTTAGGTATACCTAACACTAAAACAAGTCTCATTACTCAACTTGAATCAAAAACTCAAGCTTTCCCAACATATGTGATTCGGCCATATATAACAATATGAGTTAGAGAACTCTTTTGGTTAGAAGCTCTTGGATTATGAAAGAGGATGATGAAACTAGCTCATAGAAATTTGTTTGACATTAAAAGGATTTTTCTACACTTTTCTATGAATTTTTGAAGTTTGAAGTTCAACATGAACAAAAGCTTGAAAAAAATAGTTTCAATGGAAGAAAATGAAGATTAAGAGACCCAAGAAGAAGTTCATACCTCTTAGAGGATGAAGGTGAGCAAGATAATCAACTTTGCTTCTCAAAGTTCTTGACGTTTCTTAAGGAAAATGGAGAGAAAAAGATGAGAAAGTGTGATGAAGATGATGTTATGAAGAGAAAGTGGTTGGAAGGCCTTCATGAAGTGGAGTTTCGTGTGGGATGAAGGTAAGGGTAGAAAGGTCCACACATTTTCACTTAAGGGGCAAAATGGTCTTTTCACACAAGGTTAAATGGTAATTATGGAAAAGGTTAGGAGTATTTTGGTCTTTTCACGTCCATATATTTTCTAAATCATCATGACACTTGGCACGCATCCCAAGGTGATGTGACCTGATGTGACTTCATGATTATCCATTAGCGGGTCCCGTTAAATCCATATACAGCTCCGTTCGTCACCCGATTGAAGATTTCGCCCAAATAAAGCGTAAGAACCTATTTTTCTCAAATTTAACGAAAACGTTGGAAATCCAATTCTAAGACTAACTGTCTCGTTTATGGGTCAAAATTAGGTCTTTTGAGTAGTAAAATACTACTGTCAGTGAAAAAACACAAACCGGGCTCCGTCTTAGTTTTCGACCCAAAATTTAACCTTAACCCCCTAGTATAGCGTAGAGCATGACTATGGTCTCAGATTATTTTAATTCACTCTCTAGACCCTCCAATAAAATACAAACACACAATTTGTGCTTATTAATATTATAAAGCTTGAAAAATCAGGGTGTTACACCAAGCAGGTTACGACATAAGCCACCACATATTTCTTCAGCCCCGGCCACCAGAACAGCTTCTTTAGATCCTGATACATCTTGGTAGCCCCCGGATGGAAACTCATCTTGCTCTTGTGTGTTTCCTCCAACATCATATCCTTGACTTCTCTATCCGCTGGCACACAAACCCAACCACCATACCTAAGCAGACCATCAGTACCTCTTCTGAATTCCAAAATCTTGCATTCCTCTATCAACTGATTCACACTCTCGAGGTACTTATCCTTAGCTTGCTTCTTCTATAACCGATTCAGGAAATCGCTAGTTACTTTAACCATCCCCAGATTCAGCTTATCCTCGACGATTTCCGCTTCCAGATTCAGATCTCTAAACGCCTCTAAAAGCTCTGGCTCCTTTACCATCATCACAGATACGTGTAGGGACTTCCTACTGAGCGCATCCGCCATGACATTCACCTTACCTGGATGGTATTACTGGTCGAATTCATAGTCCTTTATGAATTCCATCCACCTTCGCTGCCTCATGTTCAACTCTCTCTGTTCGAACAGATACGTCAGGCTCTTATGGTCACTAAACACGCTGAATTTAGTACCATAAAGATAGTGCCTCCATATCTTCAATGCAAACACTATCGCAGCCAATTTTTGATCATGCGTCGGGTAGTTCCACTCATGTACTCTCAACTGCCTGGAGGCATACGCCACCACTTTTATGTCTTGCATGAGCACACATCCCAAGCCTTGATAAGATGCGTCACGGTATACATCAAATCTTCCTAATGGATCTGGTAGCACCAACACAGGTGATGTGGTCAGTCTTCTCTTCAGCTCTTGGAAACTTTGCTCGCAAGCCTCTGACCACTCAAATGTCTTCCCTTTTCTCGTTAACTGCGTCATAGGTAACATAATCTTAGAGAATCCCTCGACAAACCTCCCGTAGTAACCCGCTAAACCAAGAAAGCTTCTCACCTCGCTTACAGACTTAGGGCTTTCCTAACTCACTACGGCCTCAACTTTCGCAGGATCCACTGTGATTCCATCCTTACTGATCACATGGCCTAGAAACTGAACCTTTTCTAGCCAGAACTCGCACTTTGATAGTTTAGCATACAATTGCTGGTCCTTTAACACTTGCAACATCGCCCTTAAATGCTCTTGGTGTCCTCTCTACTCGAAGAGTATACAAGGATGTCGTCAATGAATACGACAACAAACTTGTCAAGGAACGGTCGGAAAATCCTGTTCATATAGTCCATGAACATAGCTGGAGCATTAGTCACACCAAACGGCATAACCAAGTACTCGTAGTGACCATACCGACTCTGAAAAGCAGTCTTTGGCACATCCTCCTTCTTAAGCCGGATCTGATGGTATCCAGATCGCAGATCGATCTTAGAAAACACGGCTGCTCCTTTCAACTGATCCATGAATCATCTATCCGTGGTAACGGATACTTGTTCTTTATCGTCACTTTGTTTAGCTGATGATATTCTACGCATAGCCTCGAGCTCCCGTCCTTATTCTTCACAAACAATACCAGCGCCCCCCACGGAGATGCACTAGGTCTGATGAACTCTTTGCCTTGCATCTCGTCCAACTGTTTCTTTAGCTCCGTCAGCTCAACTGTAATAACCCAATTTTCACCCTTAGGTTATAATATGTTAATCGTTGCTTATATATATTCATATATGCTTGTTATTTTTTCTCTTTATGTATGAGCTCATGTTTGGGTAGTTTAGCCTTTAGAAATAATCAATGCATTCGAGTCCAAGAAACCTGTTTTACGGTTTTGTCCTTATCTCGAGTTCTAGACGTCCGATTGAGGCGATCTTAGATACGTTGAAAAGCTTAGAGAATTATCTACAAGTCATATTTCAGGTGTCAGGGCCAAATTCGACTTCTATCGGTTCGCCTCGCGAAGTAAATGTCGCCTCGCGAATCTGGCAGACAACTTCTTGGAGCTCTCTGGTTCGCCTCGCAAACATCAACTCGCCTCACGAATCGGCCCACAGAAGAAACGTGTTTTTGGGATTCTAATTAGCCCATAATGACCCTAACTCATATTTATACCAATATTCTTAGAAACTGCCTCTCTCTCTAAACAAGGATTCCTAAACCCTTTTCAAGGATTCTTGAAGGAGATTACACCTTTGTTCATCGTTTTTTATCGCCTTCGCTTGAGGAGCATCACTGCCATCACAATCCCTCTTTCTTGCTGCTACTCTTGAACCTTTTGGGGCTGTGATCATGAAATCAAGTGTCGTGAGATCGAGTGTTCGTGAGACGCAACCTTTTTCGAACCTTTTCTCTTCCTTTGTTCATTGTGATCGTCATACCAGGTATGGGGGGAGAAAGATGATTATATCATATAGGAATGTTGGAATGAGATTGAGGTGATTGGGGATTCCCATGATCCCCCTGTGCCTTGAGTGATTTGTTATCACCATTGATGGAGCAATGGCTTGAATGATTGTGTGTTATAATTATCATGTTGACTTTATTGCATGATTATACTATCATAAAGCGTGTATTTGTTGCTATAATGTTATAAGTATATGTGTGTTACTATAAGTGTTATAGTGTTTTTAAATGTTATTATGATAATGTTGTGATTAGTTGTAATCATGAATTATATGACTATTGGTTTAGGATTATAATATGTGAATATTGAGTCATAATTAAGGATGAGTGTATATGAACTACATTTGTGACATTATTGAAATGTGATATATTGTTTATGTGTGAGACCCAGCTCTAAGGAGCCCATGATGGGTACTCATTTGTGGATGTTATGTGTGAGACCCAGCACTAAGGAGCCTGTTTATGGGTACTCATTTGTGAATGTTTGTGTGAGACCCAGCTTTGCAAGGCTTGTTTATGGGACTCAGCCCGGAAGGGCCCGTTTATGGACCCAGCCATGGAATGGCCTGTTTATGGGATCCAGCCTCTAAGAGCCTGTTTATAGGACCCAGCCCCTAGAGAGCTTGTTTGTGGGTACTTAATTATGTGTGTTGTATGAGTCCGAGGGGACATTGTTGCTTGCCATTGTAACGCGACATGTATATAAAATATAATGAGATGATATGTTAAACTATTGTGAGATGATTTGACTTGATTTATGAGAATGATTATGTTATGTTTGTGGGTGTGTAGTACTTATATGTGTATGTATGTATATGTATATCTGTGTGTATGCACTCGCCTTAATTTCCATTTTACTTCCACAACATATGTATATGAGTATGTCTTCTCACCCCTTTGTATTTGTGTCTTTTCTTGTGCAATGTATGATTTGTTCAGATGACTCTCAAGTGACTGAAGTGTAACACGTCGAAGCTTACGTGGAGTTGTTGATGCTTAGAGTATTTGTAGTTGAATTCTTTTGATGTTATTTATTTTCTTTATGGGTTTTTGGTTTAGCTCTGATCCATGTGACATCGGGCCAGAGGATTATCTTGTTTAAACTATTTATTATTTATGCGAAACTTGTAAACGTTTTATAACAATATGTTTAATTTAATTGGATTTGAGGTTTGAGTTTATGAATGGTGATACTCTTAACTATTGCGAAAATGTTTATTAATGGTAGAACTCGTATCTTTTTTTTTCCGCAAAGAATATTTTCGCAAATTAATATTTATATAATAAACGTATGTTGGGGTTAAGGGTGTCACATCAACTGGAGACATTTGATACGGCGCTATCGATATAAGCCTAGTTCCTGGTACCAGATCTATAGCAAACTCCACCTCTCTCTCCAGTGGCAGTCCAGGAACATCATCGAGAAACACTTCCAGAAACTCTCGCATGATAGGCAAAGCTTCAACACTAGGAGTCTCCTTTGCTTCCAAAGAGAACAGAACCACATACTTGTCCGATCGTCCACCCGTCGAAACACTCTAGTCGGCAGGCATCAATCCAGATCACTCGGAAAAACTTAGGGTTTTGTTTGAACAATCTAAAATTACATGGTTGGCCGAAGGCTAGTCCATGCCTAGGATTACATCTATCTGTTGCATATGCAAGCAGATAAGGTCGATAAGAAAATGACGGTTCTCTATCGTAACAGGACATTTACAGCATACAGATAAGGTAGTTAAAGAATCGCCATTAGGCATTGAAACAGTCAAGTCATAGGGTAATACAGAAACTGGCAACCCTAAATGATCCATGCACTCTACTGATATGAAAGAATGAGTAGCCCCCGAATCAAATAAAACCAGCAAAAGCTTACCAAAGACTAAGCATTTACCTTGAATCAGGTCAAGACTTCGAGAGGCTTCAGAACCCCTCACGGCAAACACCCTTCCGGTCGTCTATGGCCTACTCTACTGACTTGCCACTACCGATCTTGCTCCGCCACTCTGAGCTCTACCGCTCTGCTGTTGAAACTGAGCCCTTCTACTAACTCCGGGGTTGCAATCTGATATATAGTGACCCATCTGGTTACAGTTGAAACACTTGATGTGCTAGGTCCTTGGGCAACTCTTGATTAGGGGCCTGTTTGGATTGGCTTATAAACAGCTTATTTGGGCTTATTTAATGGTATAAGCGCTTGTCAGAGTGTTTGGGAGAGCTTATGGAAACAGCTTATGACATGTCCATAAGCTGTTTTCAGCTTATTTTGATAAACTCTCCAGGATAACTTATGAAGACAACTTATAACTTATATGAAAACAGTTTGACTATATTTTCTCTTTGATTATAGAAATAGCTTACATATAAGCGCTTATATGATAAACGCTTATCCTATAAGCGTTTAATTAAGTCGTTTACCCAAACAGACCCTAGATGCGGTCCTCTACACCGGAAACAAGTCTTGATCTCCTGCTGCCCTTGACTAGAGCTGCTCCCTCCATGGTTGACATTAAACTGAGTCGGGCGATCATACGGCCTCGCCCTCCGCTGAAACTTGCCACTTTTGCCTCTCTGGTTGCTCCGAACAGGTCCACCACTTGACATTTGTTGTGAGACACTCCCTGCTCGGTCGTGTCCTTCCACCACTATGCACTTCTCCACCATCTCGAGGAAAGAATTGATAATTAGAGGTAGCATCACTCGCTTCAACTCAGGTCTAGAGCCATTCTTCGTCCGGATGGATTTGTTAAATATGAGAGAACTTGAGTAACGCCTCAAACCTCATCGTGTACTCACCAACGGACAGTTGTTCCTGTTTCAGACTCAGGAACTCTTTCTCTTTCTCTTGTCTGACGCTCCTCGGGAAGTACTTCTCTAGGAAGCATTCCCGGAACAATTGCTACGTTAACATCCTTCCTCTGGCCTTAGTTCTCCACCAAGCTTCTGCTGCTCCAACTAGCATGAAGGCAGCATATGTAACCTTTCAGTCTTCTCTGCAATGTGTGGCTCTGAACACCTTCTCTATCTCTTGCAACCACATCTCTGCAGCCTCAGGGTTATATTCTTCGTGTAATTAGGGAGGATTTCCCTTCATAAAAGCAATGAGATCGATGTCCACCGTCTCATTTCCTCTGACTGTGTGTAGCTGATCCTGTCTGGCTTCTCTCTCTTCCTGCCTCTACATATACTGGGTAGTCTATTGGATTTGCTGCATCATTGCGGTAGCCAAATCCCGCATGGCCCGCATTGCTTCATAAGTGTCACCGCCACTTCCTGTCCCTAAGTGGTCACCATTGTTATTATTGTCATTGCCTCCGATCGTAGCCGGCCTTCTACCTCTTCCTCGTGCCATCTAGCTTCTTGTAAAAAGGAGCTATCAGTTCTAATTCAGAAGACATATAATAACACTTAACAGTTAAACATATCATATGCCTTATGAATGAAGACAGTTATCACACTTCGATAACTCGCGCATAAGACATTCTACCCAACCCAGACTCGGCTGATACAACTCAGTCATCAACCATTAAAGCCAGTCATTTACCTTCACAGTCCGCTTTCCTAACCGGACTCGACTGCTCTGACAACATGACCTCACAGTCCGATTTAGAATCGAACTGCTCTGATACCACCAAAATGAGACGACCCTCCTCCCTAAGAAGGATAATCCCATTAGTCCTAAGCTCCTACTATTATTAATTATGCCTCGCCGTATATACAGCGATAGCGTGGTATTCAAACAGCGTTGCGGAAGCAAACAAACAACGACGGCAAGCATAGGAGAACTATCAGAGTAAAGCGCAAAAGCATAACCAAAAGATATATATATACAGATAACATGCATAACTGTAGCCCTAACAGCAAGGCACTATACATACATATACAAACTATGAAAGAAAATTTGAAAATACATCGAACATCAAAAGAAAAACTCTTGGAGCTCACCAGCATTACCCGTTCCCTCTCAAAAGGTACATGAAAAGCTCTCATCTCACTACCTAGGACGCACTGGTAGGCTCTCACCATCAGAGCTACCCTGACCCTCGCCATGAGTATGCCTATACCGCACCAAAGGCTCATACTATGGAGAAGAGCTGGACACTTATGACGCTAGCCTCGGTTGGCGTAGCCTCTCCTGCTGGACACAACTGAAGACCGGGGTGCCACCCACATGTAGTCTCGCTCCCTCTGCCTTGGCGGTCGCCATATCCTCGGAAAAGGAAGAAACCAGTACACTCGGGAGGGGCCAATGATATCCATATACGGCGGCGTGCCGCTCCGAAAGATCAGACTGACGGGTCATGTGTAAACCACCAAAAAGGTTGACAGGTCCACCCGCCATCCCTTCTCGTCATGATATACAATCTCAGTGTTGCCCAGCACCGGCATCCGCGGTGCCCCCGTGGTAAACGGCTGAAGCCTCGGGTCCATCCTGTGCCTCGGCTGGCTCGTCTTCTTCAAGCGAACCCAACAACAGAACAACAGAAACAGCAATAGGGAGATAAGAAATACAGTGCATGGTAAAGTCGGAAAATGACAGTAATGCAGTAAACACATATAACATGTAGCATGTAGCAGATATTACAGATATAACAGTTACTGCATTCCAACAAACGTCTCTGAAGACAACACATGCAGCAAGCATCCATCTCCATGAGTCTCACACTCAGATCAATCCTCTAGATCGAGATACTAATCTCATGCAGCATGTCGGCCGAAAACTCACAAAGCTAGTTCCCACTGGAACGGTTCCACACCCGAACAAGTCCACACCGAAACAGGTTCTGTGTCAGAACGGAGTTAGTTTGTCCAAGAAACCGAACCGCTCACCGTGACCAATTAGAGTGCATCCCCTTTCCACACCGGAACCGGGGTATCTCGGTCGCCTTGGAACATTAGCCTGGAATAATGGAAAGCTCTGGGATTAGTCGGGCAAACCGGACTGGATCGGGCGTCATGATAGGATTGGGGTAACCTCATCCGTCACTGTAAACTATTCTCGAGACCGGCAACATCCCCAAGGTCATTCACTTGACCGCCCCATCTACTTTCCGTACCCGCACTCAGGTACAAATAACTTCGTATGACGCTAGCAGCCCATACTACCTATCATACGGCCTCGCTACTTGGCAATTAATGATGATATGCAGCAAACATCCTCAACGGGATTGACACTGGATCTCACGCCTAAACTCTCAATAAAAAACAACATAATGCCACTGCATCCACACGGCCACAGCCTCGACGCCACGCGTCCACGAGCCACCGCTCAAGCGACAGAGCCACAACCTCGAAAATTCAGTGTAACAGCAACGACACCATCCACAGTATCAACCCGATAACAACACGGCACACAGCCAAACTTAATTCTACGGCATTCCGCCACAACGCTCACTTTCACATCATACAGCATGATAACAGCAGCAATAATATCAACAATAGCACATAGCAACATATCACATATACCAAGTAGCATATAGGCACTTAGAAAGATAGCAACAACAATAATCATCATAGCAGTCATACGAAGCCAAAACATCCTCAATCAACAGTTTACTAGCTTAGGGTTTCCAAACTGAACGGCAATAGCCCAAAGTAAGCTAAACCTAAGGTTTAGGTACTTTATCGGGACTCAACCACAAGTAGGGTTAGGGCTACCCTACACATAGCAGAAAACATCCTACACTACTCTTGCCTTCCCGACGGCAGTAGCACTCCTTCTCCCCACCTGAACAATCGTCGCACGAACTCCGAGACAAACTCCTCCATACGCAGCTGCAAGCTCAGCCACGAACAGCCCCAAATCCTCTTGGTAGCCGCTGCTTCAAGCTCCAATTTGCGAAAAATCACGAGCGTGAACTTAGCCCTAATCACGAGGACAACACATATACAATAGTCTTAGCCCTAGGGCAAGTTCAAAAGATCAAAGAAAGAGGTAAGGACTCGAAGAACGCCAAGAACACGAAGAACGCGTCTTAGGGATTCTAGTTTACCTGGGGCGAATCGAGAAAGTAATCCGTCAAAGTTGAAGATAACTTCGCCGCGATCACAACGGTGCAGTCAGAATCGCGTTCCGATACTTTGATCGCCTCGAAACTGAGCTTCATCACTCAAGAACTCTGTTTCTCTCTCTAAACTATCTGAAACAGCTATGGAGTCCCCCAAAATTTCGTGGAAGAAATGAGGAAGAAAGGAAACTCCACCAACTTGAGCTGCTAAGAACGCTAAAGCGTGGAACAGTAGCACGCTTGAGCATGGGGTTCTCTCCATGCTTGAGCGTGGACCTTGTTCGCTCCGCCTTGACCCTGGTCTGACACGTGTAGCACACGCGTCAAAAAGCACACCATCTGGCAAACGCACTCAGAATGCTTGAGCATGCAACGTTACCAATGCTTGAGCATTGGCACGCTAGGGCGTGCTCCCTTCCCACGCTTGAGCGTGTAGCTCAGCTGGGAAAAGTCTTCCAAACTTCTAGCTTCCACAGTTACTCGTTTAACGCCTTAGGCACCTCCAACCTTGTTCAATCCTATTCCTAAGCTTCAAACTAGGTCTTAAACTAGCACACAACAACTCACACAATCTTCCAAAGCCCTAATCGAGGTTAACCAACTCGACTAGAGTCACAGAAAATCGAGATGTTATAGGATTTGGTTTTGTTTGTGTTACGTGTGTAATCAATCATCTTGGCCTATTTTTTGAAGTGAAACCCAATGAAGAACATATGCATGATTATGTAGGAACCCTTGAACCTTAGGATGAGTGTGATCCCTAACTCTTTTTGACACATGCCCTGTACTTGTTGGTAAACTAAAGTGATTTGAGAGTAAGGTGGGGCCTAACACTCAAGGTTGACTGAGCTTGCTCTTAATTTGATAATGAGAGGGTGAAGGTACATAAATAAGCAAAAAAGTTTAAGTTTGTGGGTGATGAATGGTTGTTATGTTGCTGGAAAAGCAAATCCTTGAACATATAAGTTAAAAAAAATATAAAAAATAAAAGAAAAGGCAAGAAAACAAAAAATAAAGAGTTGCTTGTGAGTGGGTACCCCTTTGAGACTGATGGGTTACTGGGGAAATACTAGCTGGTAATAGCTAAAAGTACCCCTTTGAGACCATGTAAGTTATTGGGGAAATACCTGCTGCTGTGAATTCATCCCCTTTATGCGGTAGCATTTTGTGTACCTAGCCCCTTGTTTGAAAAGAAGGAGAGGGCCAAGTCAACTTTTGGGTGAAGAGTTGTTCCAAACCTTTGGGTTATCCCGAGTGTCCAAAGCATGATTCAGGACAACACACACACTTTGATAAAGTTGGGGTGAGCATAAATCTTAAAGGCCAAAGGGATTTGCTTGAATTGAGTGAGTCCAAGGGTTCCATGGTGATAAGCCTTGCATGGTTGATTGTTTGCATGTTTCAAGTTGTTTAGGTGTGTATGTCTTAGTGTTTTTCAACTCAAGCTTTTGTTTTGTTTTCATCACTCGAGGACGAGCAATGATTCAAGTATAGGTGTGTGATAACTCTTAGAAATGAGAGTTATCTATCCTTTCTTGGTTTGCTTTCGATTAGTCTTTGAGTGTTTTGCATGTGTGTTTTATAGATTTTAGCTTAGTTTAGAGCATTTTATATTTTTATGTGAGTTCCTGTGAAATTGTTATTTTAAGAGTGTTTATGTGTAATTAATATGTTTTCTTATTTTTATCAGGATTTGGTTGAATGGAAAATAAACTAGAAGTAATGCTCTGGAATGGTGCAGCAACTGAAGCATGTCCTATTGCAGAAGAATGACAATTTGACTTATTTTCTCTCTCCCGACATGGTCCCAGGTGTAAGGACACGTACCCATGTGCCATATACTGCCAGATATTTTTTGAGATGGTTACTTTATGAGACGGGCCCTAGTTCCTTTAAATTGAATGGACAAAGTTGAGCCTAAAAGGAGGAAAAAGAGTGGACAGCTCCTAAAAGCAAAACCTAAAGGAATATTCCCATACCTTTTTCACCTCACCCTTTTTCCATACACCTCTCTCTCTCTCTCTCCATACACAACCACCACTTCCATTTTCATTTTCTTCCTCCATTTTCTTCCATACCCATCACCATTGTTGAACTATTTTGGAGCTGGTTTGTGCAAAAATGCTGGGAGAAGGTGCTGATTTTAGTATCTAAAGCAAGGAATTGCTTGTAAGAAAAGGAGCCATCCTCTTGCAAAAACACTAGTAATACATCATTGCTACCCAATTTATGAGAAAATCGTTGATTCGATTTTAACCTTACTGTAACCAATTTATCGTGTAATAAATGTCCCTTCGTCCATATGTCATAATTGAACACAAGGCATAAATGTGTGATCATTGTTAAGTTCAATTAAATGTTCCTCGATCTTTGAGTAGATGCGTAATCACAAACGGGCCCAATTACTCATATTGGCCTATTTAAGCATGGCCATGCATTTTCACATCTCACTCTATCGAGAGGCCTATGACATTGCTCCTGTTATGTAGGAGGGACGAATCCTATCTACAGCACTCATATCCCTCAACATGATTCATTGCAGGCCCAATAACTAATTTTATGATTATCCTGTTACAGTTAACGTTTGATAGCATCAAAGCCTACAACTCCACATGTAGGAATCGTAGTGACTTCAAGTCGAAGGACAACTTCACTATGGTTACCATGAGAATCGCTTTGACTCTTACATAACTATTATGTAGCATTCTCATAGTGGGTCAATCCAGTATAAATATTACTCTAATATTTATACCTATGTGAATACTTGATAACTCATATCCATAACCCGTGAGATGTGGTTATCAGTCAACTCACATAATAGTCTCGATGTAGTATTGTTCTCCTAATTAACAATAATATTTGACTACGGATATTTAAGAATAGTGTTCTAATGTTCAATAGGGTCTCACGATCAAGTCACACTTGATGTTCTATTGAACCGAACCTACTATTCTAGGAAATTTATTATGTATAAAAGAGATAACATAATAAATAGAAATGCCTTATATTATAAATAATATAAACCAATGTCATGATACAAAATAATCTAATAAAAAATTGGCCACTAGAGCTTACACCAACAACAATCCCAAGCTTCAGATAAGGATTCTCTGTAACGCCCCGATTTTCACATTTTCTAATTCTTCAGTATTTTAACATATGTATTTTATTCGAGGTCTTAGGAATGGAAATAAAATATTCCGAGACCATAGTCATGCTCGACGATATCGTAGGAAGCTACGATTAAGTTTTGAGTCGAAAACTCAAACAGAGTCCGGTCATTACACTGACAATATGATTTTACTGCTCAGGAGACCTCAGACAGATCCGTGAACGAGACAGTAAGTCTTAGAATTTTATTCTCTACGTTTTGGTTAAATTTCACAAAAACTTCAGAAAAATCACTTCCTGGCCTCCGTTCGAGCGGAATCCTCAATCGGGTAACAAACGGAGCCACATATGGATTTATCGAGACTCGCCAACGAATAATCTTGATATCACATCATCCCAGGACACTTGGGAGAGTATGTCAGAGTTGTCATGAAGGTCGGAAAAATCTAGATGCAAAATGACCAAAATGCCCCTAACCTTAGTCTTTTGCACTTTTACCATTTTACCCTTTTGGCAAATGACCATTTTGCCCTTAAGTGAGCTTTTTAAAGGCTGAACTCAGCCCCTCACACCCCCTCATTCACGCAGATCAGCCCTCCCAAATAACTCAAGAACACCATCTTCAACTTTAGAGAGAAACTCCATTTTCTTATTGAAAAGCTTGAATCACTTGTTAGAATCACTTGATTCCTTGAGCAATCTTCCTTCATTTTAAGGTAAGATCACTTCTATGATCTCTTAGCTTCTTGAATCTCTTTCTATTTCAAGATCAAGATCCATTTTCATGAAAATTATTTCTTAGATCCAAAACCTTGAAAATCCATAGGAAATAGTAGAAAAATCCTTTGGATGTGAAACCAATTTCTTTGAACTCACTTCATCGTTCTCTACCTAAACCCAAGAGCTTATGATTCAACTCTCATCATTGCCCAAAATCCCCAAATGGCCGAACCCTATGTGATGATGATGAATAGTGTTTTTCATCAATTTTTTATTTCTAACACTAGATTTCATCCTTAGCTTTCCTATGCCTTTGAATCCAAGGAATGGAAAACCAAAATCAATTCCTAACCTTTTTACCTTAGGGTGGCTGAAACCCTCTTTGTGAGAATTTTTTAGTTTGGTTTGATTGTTGTTTAATGTTTGATTGTTTGGTTGTTTGTAGTTGGTGACAATTATCAGGAGGTTCACAAACCGATCAACAGACTTTGATCCGGGAATCTACTCTTCAACAGGTATGGGGGGTAAACCTCATCACACCAAAATGGTGGTGGTGAAGATGGTTGTTTAAGTTTATGTGTGGGTGAAACCCTTTAGTTTGGGTTCACTTTTAATTGTTAAGTTTGGTTAAGTTCTCTTCAAGAACAAGATTGTGATGATGAGTTTATGCTTTAGTATGTTGTAGTGTGCTTTAGCATATGTTGATGATGATATGATTGAATGAAAATCATTTCCATGTATGTTGAAAAACCTACCTTGATCACTAGATCATGTATGGACTTGTATGCTTCATTATGATGCAAATGATGTGTGATGGACTTTATGCTTGATTATGATTCAATAATATGTAACTGTTGTTTGGCATAATTAAAGGCACATTGTGAGTTATAACTTGTTTTGAGGGTGAAGCAATCTTCACATTTGTTCCTAGTAGGCTTGTGGCCTTAGTAAGAAGAAACATAAGAACATGTTTTGTTCTTGATTTATCAAAGTCTTGAGTAAGAAAAGCATGATTTCATAACCTATGTTTCAAAGAACTATGAAAAGTGATTTTGATCCAAAGATCAAATGAAGTTTTAACCTTTAAAGTGTGTCACCAAAGTGAAAAATGTCTTTTCTTTAGCCATAGGTCTTTTAATCAAACTATGTGTTTCAAAAAGAGAATTAATGAAGGAGTTAAGAAAAATGAAAACAGGGCACTCGCCTAGCCATCCCTGTCTCGCCACGCGAGACAGAGGGAAAACAGGGCATTCGCCTGGCAGAACTATTCTCGCCACGCGAGACAGAAGGCTAAACAGAGCAGTAAGAGTTACAGCTCTCTGCCACGCGATGCGAGAAAATTATCGCCTCGCGATGCAGAATGTCGGCATGAAATACAGTTCTCGGACTCGCGATGCGAGATAATCTTCGCCTCGTGATACAGAGGATCTGTATAAGGAGCAAATGCAGCTCTCAGCCTCGCGACGCGAAACTTCTGTTCACCCCGCGAGAGAGGAATTTCAAATGGGGTATCACTACCTTAATTTAGCTAAGCGAATATACCCTCGCTAAGCGACTTTCACGTTTCAGAAAATGTTACAAATAAAGTAAGTAGTTCAAATGTTGTTTCAAATCAAATGAGTTTTCAATTGTAAAAGTTGTTTGGTTTACAAAAGGGGTTTTCTAACTCAATCGTAAAAGTTTTACACGTAAAAACCTAAGTTAAGTAATTAACTTAGAGTTGAAGACAAGGGTTAATTTAGTATGGTATGTGGTAGAACAAGACCAAGTACTATACCATTGATGACTTAGTACATCAATGAGTTCATAAGACTTAAGTGAACCAACACTTATTTCCTTAATTGAAAATCAAGGATTAATATCTTAGAAATGCTCAAAGACTTATCTAAGAGGATTCTCAATCTTTATTCATAATGTTTAGGACTTGAGACATAATTCATAAGACGTAAACACAAACATGAAACGTTTTGGTTTTTAAAACAGTAGTTCGATGACGGACCGGTGATTCGGATCCAGGTTAATCGTTCAATTGTTTCTGTCTTGTGATAACCGGAATGAGAGGGATCCTGAGGCTGTGCAGGTATGAGAGTGTACAGTGGAAGGAATCCTGAGGCTATGCAGGTATGAGACTGTATAGTTAAGGGAAGTCATATAAGAATTGATTGGTACTACCCATACCAACAAGATTTATCTTCTTTTCGGGAGCTTAGAACATAAGAACTTTATAGTTAAGCGTGCTTGACTTAGAGTAATTATGGGATGGGTGACCTTCTGGGAAGTTTCCTAGAAAGCGTGTGAGTGAGGACAAAACACGCTAAAAAGACTTGTTGGTTTGTGGGGACAGTAGGCGATTCTGAAAGCAGTCTGGATCATTCCAAGGGAATCACGAGATATTTATGCGATGGATAAATGATTTATCCGATGGATAGCTGGTTTATAAAACAAAGACGCATGTAGTTTCTAAGGAAGAGAACCTTAGTGAACCTTGAGGTTTATCCAATGGATAGACATTGCTTTATCGCATCTGCTTTGTGTAAGCATTGGCATTTCATGTGCATAGTTGTAAGGCCTTGAGCCTAGGAGTTGAGCTTGCACCTTGATGCTGGTGCGAATCTTACGGTGACGATCTTCAATGGTCTTTTTGGAGGTATCAGGGTTGGAAGGGCTGACATGTGACCAGTTGGTGATTCCTCTATGTCGTGGCGAATCCGTGCAATACACTGATATCCTCTACTAGATGCCATACTTTTCATGTTTGGTCGAGAGTGTTACCGTAAAGACAGATACGTGCACGTTACGAATGTTGTATCATCTTGCTCATGGCTGGCAGAAACCGCAACATGTCCTCCCATTCACTCTCTCCGAATGTTTTGTTAGCTCCATGGAGTAGGGGTCAGAGTAGTACCCAGTGGCATTGGCATTGAGTCATGTACATTGCACTGCATTGCATGCATGTTATACATCGCCGTTCTGTTTAAGAATGTATTATATTATACTGTTAACTGTTTAACATGATTTATATTGAGAATCTTAGTAAGCATGTTGGGTACGCTATTACCTGGTGAGTCGTCCTGTTTTTACTACTGCTGTTTCGTTGTGTTGATGAACGGGAATCTCACCCATATCTGTATGTTTTCTGCTGGTACTTGCTGTTGCTGTTTGAACAGATGGACGCAACGATGGTTAGGTTCAGCAGTCCCTTTGAGTTCGGAGGTGGACTCTTTTGCTATTTTAGTTTTGTTGTCGGCCAGACTATGTCAGTTTTGTACCATCTTTTGGGAGCTACGACTCCTAATACTTATTGTATTTCTAATGTCAGTTATACATTAGACTTATGTCTGTATATAGTAATGTTGATGTTTCTGTTTTCCATTTTCTGTTTCTGTATTTATAGTACAGTATGTCCTAGTAATGCATGGTGAACCTAAGTTCATTTATTAGTATTATTTATTACCTTTACTAATCCCATTACATCTTTGTAAAAAGAAAGAAAAAAAATAAAATCGTACTTTCCGCATTAATAAATATTTTTGGCTCATAAACATTCGGGAATGTGACACTCGGGAAAGGGTGTTGCATTCTCCGTCCTTTTGGAAGAAACTAGTGATCTAGGTTCGTAGATAAGCAGTCTTGGATGGTGGAAAGAATTTTTCCAAGACCTTCTGCTCAAGTTGGTCCCATGTTGTAAAGGTGTTTGAGGGCACCGACTTCAACCATTTCTTAGCCTTGCCAGTCCGAGAGGAGGGGCATAACCTTAGATAGATAGTATCAACTGGGGCTCCTTGAATTCTGGTACTGTCACGAAATTCCAAGAATGTCTTCACATGTTCGCTCGGGTCTTCTGAAGGTAAGCCTCCAAACTGACAGTTCATTATCATGTTAATATACTGTGGTGGTATGGTGAAGTGCTCCGCCTCTATTTTTGGCCTAGCAATCTTGGATCGCAAACCCCTAGCATTTGGGGCTGCATTGTCATTCAGTGGTCTTTGATCCGGTTGGTCTGCTCTTGGTATGGGAACCAAGTTCTCTCTCGCTCTCTCCCTTTGTTGTCTTCTTCGTTTATGGAAAGTCCTTTCAATCTCAGGATCTACTTCGAGAAGAGTTCCAAGACTTTGAGATCTTCGCATAAAAGAGAATAATCACCTGCAAAGAGCAAAAGAGATAAATTAAATAAAAATATATATAATCATAAAAATCAATTTAAAATTGAATTGATATTCAAGAAAGCATAGTCTTTGGAAACGGCGCCAAAAACTTGGTGCATGAAATCCTCAAGTGTGCAGTTTCGTTGTCAAGTAATAAAAGATATCGACCCACACAGACCGTGTTAATGAATAACAATTAATTAATAAACTAATTTAACCAAACAAAATGAATGATTATTTAAGAGAGAATAAAACCAAGTAACAATTTAATATACGAAACTAAAATAAATTGAGAAAAGGTTTTGCGAAATCAGGATTCGGGTTTCGAAAATAGGAAAAGGAATTTCCAGGAATTGGGTTATCACAAAACTGCTTATGCTTCTAAGTCGACTACCCCTTTATTAATTAATAATTTCCTTGAAGGTGAATTTATCCTAATAAAATTAATGTTCCGTCTCGAGATACAAAAACTGTGCCCAAATAAACCAAACTCCTACTTTCGTGACAATTGTATTTAATTTGGACCCATTAAGGTTTGTGACAATTCATTGAACCCTCGAAGGATTCTAGCTCTCATGATTTAAGTCCTAAGTTCAACTCCTATAGGTCCAATATTTAGGTTCACTTCTTAGTTCCTCCGTAGAGTATCTAACACATGCAAATAGTGGCCAACTAATTCACAAGGATTAAAACGATAGGAATTGAATCGAAAGCAATTGAAATCAATAAAAGGCAAACATTAATTCATTCACATAAACATGTCTTGGGCATTGCCCCAATTCCTTGAAATAAGAAATCAACTCAAGCATTGCCATAAACATAGCAAGCATGATTAATGAAAACATAACAAAAACCAAAGAGAAAAGGGGAAGAAGATAAATCCTAATTCTACACCCAAAGCCACCAATTGCACAATGAAGCACCCCTAATTTCGAGCCTAGGCACTCAATTTATAGTTTTGGTCAAGATTGGGTCCAAGCCCATTACAAATTAAATCAGAAAACCTATTTAAGAATCTATTGCATCGCATCACAATCGTGACAGCCTCTGCTTCACTATTTTTTGGTCTTCACTTATGGATCACGACCGTGATAGCCTTCACGGCTAGGTCGTGATCGTCTCTGTTTCTTCAGGGCTTCTTTTCTTTTTAGTTTTGCGCATCACGGCCATGACAGGCTTCATGCCCAAGCCGTGATAGCTTCTGCTTTGCAACTTTTCTTACCTTTTTAGCTTCCTTCTTCATGCCAATCCAAATGAGCTGATCCAGGTTGCTTTTTCATCTAATCTGCACAAAACAACAATCAAACCACAGTAACAAGTTCTAATGGAAAAACTAACACAATATTTACATAAAAATACCTAACTGAAATAAGCATAGTAAACACAAGAAGGCGGATTTAATGGTGTTTACTTAAATCTTTTTCCGTAAACAGAAACCTTTTTAGAAAACTAATGTATAAGACGTTACAACACAGATATAAGACGCATCTAAGTGTCTGAAGGTATGTAAAAACATGAAGGTAAAACAAAAGATTTTCTTTCAAGACAAACCAATTTAACCCCTGGTTAGATATATGTAATAAAACTTAAAGACAATAATCAAGAGTTAAGAGAGAGAGAGAGAGAGAGAGAGAGAGAGAGAGAGTCACACTCAACGATTTTATATCGGTTCACCCTAAACCTTGGGTTACGTCCAGTCCTTGGCAAAACTAAGAGTTTTATTATAACTGATCAAGTTACAGACACAAGTATTCTTTGCACACCTAGCCTTTCCAAGATCAACAAGTATTCTTCCGTTAGCCTCTGCAGGCTTTACAAATGAAATAGATTATTTTGAAGCAGCAGCTTCGATTTCATAGGGCAAGTCAACCAGATGACACATAAAGAGTGAATATAAAGTATGAAGGGTATGACTGCATAATAACTTCTCTTAGGATATACAAATGATTGAGAAGTAAATGAAGGAATGAAGAATTAAAAGCTTTAGCAATAAATGAGAGTTGTTCAGCTTGATTTTTCTCGTTGTTGTTTCTTCAAAACTTCAAAGTCTTCTATTTATAGTCTTTACAGCAATAAATCCATTGTGAGACATTCCTTCGTCAATACTTGCTTCATCTCAAGTCTTCAGAGCAACCATTAATGCAAAAGAGTCGTTCTGATGAAGCATTAAATGTTTTGCAAGATGTTGAGGGTATTCTTGTATTGAATTACACTTTTTTTAGCGTAGAGCAGAATGAGTAGAATAACATCAGGGTTTCTGTAGCGCAGATTACTTCTATAGTGCAATCACTTAGAATAGGTAGTTGTTCCGTACTAAAGGTAATGGTGTCAGGTACAATGCATAGAAGACGTAGCTTTATTCCATTTGAATTTTCGAATAAAAGATCTTAGTATTGCTCGAAGTCTTTTCATAACCTTATTGAATATGTTCCCAACATATATAATATGTTCAAATCAGTTCATAGAAGAGAAGAGTCAAGATGCGATTTGAGATGACCCGTCGTCCCATTGGAGAACTTAAGATATTAACTAACCTTAATCGTATAATAATCGTAGCCTGACTTGTTGTTACGAAGTGAAGCGGAAAATTAAACGTGGAAGGGAAACGAAATCAAGGCACGCATCATTTCAGAGTACACCGCTATGAAATATAAAGAAATATATCACGTACATCAGTTGCCCCATCAGTAGGGCTACAGTAATGGTGTATAAATACGAAGTGCATCAGGAGGAAATTCTCCGGCTAACCACGATCACTTCCCAAACCCTCGAGGTTAGGATCTCGGACTCGTCCACCGGCATCAAGCTCATATGGAGTGCCATCCAGTTGCTCAGCAAGTGGTTCCTCCATGGGGTCTTCCCATAAAATAAAATAACACATACAGAAAAATAACGGAAGATAAGAAACATATATCATCAAATATGGGAGAGGGGACATCAGTACAGCATATATATACATGCATCACACAATACATATAAACTATACAACACAACATCACCCATCTCTTAAGTCATACACCACAACCATCTCAATAGTCATTCTCTCAGATAAACCTATAAGAGGGATACTAGTCCCTATGTATATGCTGACTTCCCTATATGCATGTCGGTCGATACATCACGTCCCCAGTTGGACATCCCCGTTGGGATAACATCACATCACGTCCCCCATTGGACATCCCGCCTCGAGATTAAAAACATAACGTCCCCAAGTGGACATCCCCCTTTGGGACAAATATGTTATGGTATGAAATCTTATTATATGCAACACACATCCATCGCAGGTTGATACCGGGACCTCACACCTACGCACTCGACCACGACCACGACGCACTGCATCCACATCAACATCAACATCAAGATCAACATCATCATCAACATCAACATCAGCATCACGACGTCTTGCGTCTACGAGCCACAACTCCATGGTCGGGATCACAACAGTATCAACCCGAATAACGTCAACACTCACCATACTCTCATCAACACTCAACCAGCCAATCACAATAAGATATCATCACAGAAATTTATTCCAATACAGATATCATCACAAAGCCGAATAACAGTAAATCACACAAACAGTTCAACAAAATAAACCAACAGATAATCAAGTAAACAATTCAACACATCAACCTCGATCAATCACATCATCCATATAATCAACTTAGTGGTGATAGCCCAAAGGTACTTACACATAGGGTCTAGGCACTTTATCCAAGGCTCAACCTCTAGTAGGGTTTAAGGGTTCCCCTACACACATATAATATTCTATACTAAGCTTTCCCTCCCAACGATAATGTTCTTTCTCCCCACCTTAGTAATGTTCTTGGTGCAGCTCCGACTGCGGTATAGCAACTGTCAATCGTGTGCGCTGTCGAACGTTCGAACATTGTCCAATCCTTTACAAAAAAACACAACCAGAAATCAGTACAGTTCAACCAAAAATTCCCTAATCTTATGACTAAGGCTGCTGCCCCTATTTAATTAAATAGGCTAGGGATGTTGAAATTCTACCAACTCTTGGATCAATGATCCTTAAGCATACCTAAGACATAATCCATAATCAATTGTCAAAGATTTGAACCAAAACCCCTTCAACCAACAAGCTAGGGTTTCGGCCATCGAGATTAAAAATAGATTAGATTTTGATTTGGATTTCTAATCACATGGATTGCATGATCATGGAAGGAAGGCGATGAAATCAAGGATCATTTGACAAAAATTGAACCAAAATCCTTTTCCCCCAAAATAGTTAGATTCGACCCCTTTAAGTTAAATAGGCTAGGACACTTATTTTATTTCATACTCTTGGATTATGAAAGTAGAGGATGAAACTATATTCTAGAAATTGGTTTGGCATGAAAAGGATTTTTCTACAATTTACTAGAGATTTTTGAAGTTTGAAGAACAACCTTGAACTATGAACTTTCAATGAAAGAAATGAAGATTGAGAGCTCAAGAGAGAAGTCTATACCTCTTAGATGATAGAGGAGGATGAGATGATCAACTTTGCTTCACAAAGTTTCTTGAAAATCCTTCTGGAAGCTTGAGAAAAATGGAGGTAAAGTGAGGAAGAAAAATGGAGAAATGGAGAAGAAGAGAAAGAAAGGAAGAAGAAGAAGAAGAAGAAGAAGAAGAAGAAGAAGAAAATGAAGAGGAGAGAGAGAAAGGGGGAGCCGAAGATGAAGTGAGAGAGGGAGAGAGAGTGAGGTCACTTTTTAGATATTTTAGGGACATAGATGTCCTTTAGGAAAAAGACCAGGGGCATTTTGGTCTTTTCGAGTCCAGATATTTTCGTTTGTCATTATGATAATGGCGAGTCATGGCACACTTCCCGTAGTGATGTGACTTGATGTGACATCAAGTTTATCCGCTAGCGGTTCCCGTTAAATCCCTACGCAGCTCCATTTGTCTCTCGGTTCGAGTTATGTCCGAATAGTTTATTATTATTTCAATTTTCAAAGGTCAAGACCCATTTTTTCGAAAATTTAGGAAACATGATTCTAAGACTAACTGTCTCGTTCATGAGTCCAAATTAGGTCTTGATAGTAGTAAAACACTACTGTCAGTGAAAAACGCAGACCAGGCTTCGTCTGAGTTTTCGAACCAAAATTTAACCATAGCTTCTTACGATATCGTCGAGCTTGACTATGGTCTTAGTTTATTTTATTTCACTCCCTAGACTCTTCAATAAAATACACACACATAAATATTGTTTAATTAATATAGAAAGCCTTTAGAAAGCTTTTTAAAAAAAGAGGGTGTTACACGACTGAAACCCAAGATTTGAGTAACTCGACCATTTAGACTCTTGCTTGAGAATAGCATGGGACGCTTGATCTTGGTCTTTGTCTTTATCTTGTTCAGGCGCTTGAAAGGTGAATAATGAATAAACACTATTTCTCGGGTGTTGACTATGAAGTTATAAACTAGTAAATGCTTGGGTTTACACTTGAGTCCTGTCTTATTAATCATACGTCTTTACACTTGAACAAATTTATTAGTAGATATCACAAGGTTCATTTAAATCATTCTATAAATGTTTGAGTTCATCAAAACTTAAGGTTTAAAGCAATATCAGACGATTCGAGAATCAACACTAATTGTAATGAATATGCATGCAAAATGACCTAAAACTATAAGGTGAAATCACACTCATCAATTTTCCTTGATGAGGAATGGAAGGTTGATTTTGGAGTAGGTGAAAAGGTGGTAGACAATGATCATTTCAGATTTTGATAGGTGAGGAGGTGATAGACCACTGTCTGTTAGGGGAAGAACCAAATGGTGGCAACACTCTAGTAAGAATCTAGCCTTGTTGGTCAGTAGTTTGGTCTCATTCTTCTTCCGACCAACGTTGTCCCCAAACAATCTATGATTTACCTTTTTCAGAGAAAGTTCTGGGTTTTCCTTTATCCACTCCAGACTTCTGAAACTCTCCAAACCCTAGTTTGGAGCTCCCATTATTTTAGCAACAAGAGCCTGGCTAATGGTCACTAGTGCACAACCACTTATGTGCCAATGATGGATCCGTCAACGTTAACGTTAGTATTTGACCAGAACTCCTTGATTTCTACAATAGGGACGATTCTCCACAAGTCCAAGTAATCAGTCCATCCTTGAAAAGCAATCTCTTTAGTTGCATCAATTCCATCTTTTTTAAGTTCTACAAGACTAATTCTTGTTGCGTTGTGAACATACTTAAAGGCTGTAACACCCTGATTTTCGCTACTTTCTAAGGTCGGAAATGGATATAAATACGTTTATATTTTATCTAAATTTTAGAAAATGATTTTGGATAAACCGAAGTCATATTCATAGTCTACGCTATCGTAGAGAGCTACGGTTAAATTTTGGGTCGAAAACTCAAACGGAACCCGGTCTGCGTTTTCACTGACAGTAGTATTTTACTGCTCGAAAGACCTAATTTTGACTCGTGAACAAAACAGTTAGGCTTAGAATCGAATTTCCTACCTTTTTGCTAAAATTGGTTTTTTGCACTAAAAAGCGAAATAATACAAGTTATTCGGGCGAAATCTTGAATCGGGTGAAGAATGGAGCTGAATAGGGATTTACCGGGACCCGCTAACGGATAGACATGAAGTCACATCAGGTCACATCACCCAGGAAAGCGTGTCAGTGTCATGATGACTTTAGAAAATATTTGGATGCGAAAACACCAAAATGCCCCTGACCTGCCCTTAAGCCCCATGCCCCCCACCTTCATCAAATGCTTCATGACTTCCTTTCTTCATAACTTCATCTCTTCCTTTCTTTCTCCTTCACTTTCTCTCCATTTCTTAAGAAAACCTTCAAGTATTTGATGAGGCAAAGTTGATACCCTTGATCTTCTTCATCTTCTAAGAGGTATGGACTCCGCATTTGATCTCTCAATCTTCCTATTTCTCCATTGAAATCCTATGTTTTCAAGCTTTATTCAAGTTGAACTTCAAACTTCATAAAACCATGAAAAATTGTAGAAAAATCCTGTCAAACCAATTTCTATGAGCTAGTTTCATTACCCTCTTTCATAATCCAAGAGCATGTAACCAATAAAGTTCTCTAACCCATATGGGTATAGATGGCCGAACCTCCCTCTTTTGGGTAAATAGGGTTTTGTTCAAATTTCTTTGTATAAGAAGCATTGATTTAGTTCTATCACACTTAGAGGGCCTTGAATCCAAGAGTATGTGATCAAAAAACTTCCCCAGTATATTTAATCAAAGGGTGGCCAAACCTACCCATTTGAAGAAACAAGAAATTTTTTATGCAAGTTTGAGTATAGAGACTTGTTTTGGTGTTAAGGGTACCTATAGATCTTTCATCCAAGAGATAGGAATTTTTAGACACCCCTAGCTAATTTTAGGACCCTATGGTCGAACCCTAGGTAGAGGGGAATAAGGAAAATTATGTTGTTTAATATTGATGTTTGGATTGATTGTGTGTATGTAGTTGTGGTTGATTAATCGGACGAGTAATCGGGAGAGTTCGCGGATCGATCAGACGACTTTTACTCATAGGATAACTTCAAGAGGTAAAGGGAGATTACCTAGGGAATTCAATTTTTGACAGCTGTATGCTGTGTTTGTGTGTATCGTCTGTAAAATTGTAATGTGTTGTCTTGATGTGGAGTGGTTTATTTTGTGCTTAATTTTGTTTAACTACGCTTAATTATGTTTGCTTATGCATAATTGTGCTCAAGCATGTTTGATTATGGTTATGTATGCTTAACATGGTATGTTGATTAGAATGTTGATTGGTAGTGTGCTAAGGACCTGACATTGGTTAGAGTTCCAACCAAGTAAAGGTAAAAGCTTCAAAAAGCTTGAGACATAAAGTTAAGCGGAAGAAAAGTTAAGAGTTTTGGAAAAGATTTGAAGACAACGCGTCTTGATGTTGATTTTGGGAATAAAAAAAATGAAATATATTTTATTAATGGAATAGAAAGATATAAGGAAAGAAATTTGAAAACAAAGTTTGGTTTAGGAAAAGTGAATTTTAAAGATGGAAAGTTTTCTTAGAAAAATCACCAATAGAGTTGAAAGGATAAAATGAGATATTTCGAGTAACCGTATTTCAAAAAGATCAGTTTCAGAAGCAGAGTGTTTTATCAAAGGAAAAAGAGTTTTCATGAACTATATTTCAAGGTTTTAGTAGTGACTAAGGTATTCCAAAAGAAAGGGGTCTTTGACTTAGAGTTTCCCATGAGTTACGTTTTCAAAGCATTAATGTTTTACTAAAGTTTGGTTTTCAAAAAGAAAAAGTGGTGTTGATCAAGAGTTATGTTTTATGGAAAAACCGATCCCGAAGGCTTTGTGTGTAAGCTTAGAAGATTTGGGGTATTGATTTTAGTATTCAAGAAAAAAGTTTGTGAAGGAGAACCTAGGAACCGAGACATCGGGGTTCTAGCGTTCTACAGAACATGTGGATCAAGGATCCTTGTTGGTAATTAGGTCCTGTAAGCTTGTGGACAATTGTTGTGGTCCTGTAGGCTTGTGGACGTTTTTGTATGCTCTAGAATCCAAGATTCGAGACTAGTGCATCGGTTGGGGATTTTTGGGTTTGGGCTGTTGGACTGTGTGTCCTTTTCGATTTTCGGACTATATGTCCCTTTTGATAAGATGTTAAAAAGACTTGAGAGTCTAAAATGTGGTGGTGGTTGATAGCTTTGTGCTTCAACGAGGAAATAATGATACGACAAAGAAAAACATATGAAAACAAAAAGTTTTCTCATGCATATATTTTTGGGCAGACGTGCTATGGAATGGGGAACCTTGATGATAGGGAAACCTCTGGTGATTTTATGGCACGTTGGTGCTAGTTATTATGGCACGTTGGTGCTAGACATTGCTACCTGATGGCCAATGTACCCCGAGCTTGATCAACTCATTGACAAGGTGATGGGATTTCCGGAAATTTAGAACTAAGTATTAGATGATGGAAGTGTCATGCATATGTTTTAAAAATGACGATGACTGTTGGGTATGAGACCCTTGCTTTACTTCCACTGATATGATAGTCTGTCATATGCCATGATTGTTCCTGAATCATATTTGGTATGTGTGTGTATATATGAACTTGTTGTTTGGGTATGACGTATGTAGTTGTTGTATTTTGAGTTCATATATTGGTTTCTCACCCTTGCTATATTTTCTGGGCTATGTTGTTTCCTTTTTGTCATATATTATTATCTACATACAGATGGGACTGGAACAAGAAGGCTTAGCCCATCCGGGGGTTCGTTCCCTAATGTCTGAGCGACATGAGTACCCTACTGTTTGGGTTATACATTTGGGGAACCTTCCATTGGATTCCACTAGTTTTGTCAGACCAGCTTAGGGTTTCTTTTGAGGTAGTGATTTTGGGTAGTTTGTTAATGGCTACTGATGGCAGTAATCTTAGAGATATGATTCTCAAACCCATCACTACCTAGTTTTTGGACTTATAGTGTTTTACTTCTGTTAGTATATTTAGGAAAACGGACGAGTTGTCCAAGGTTCCACTATGTACGTTGTTAACTGATTATGTATATATATACCTATACGAGTTATATTGATGTTGATCTTGAGTATTTATTATTTACTGTTGTAAGGAGAAAAAAATTTATCACGATTTTTTTAAAGTAAGTAAGACCTAAGTATAGAAATCTGTTTTCCGAAAGTAAACCAGCAAACATTTTATTCCATGTTTTACTTCGTGTTGGGTAAGCATGTGATGCCCAGAAGGGGGTATCACATTAGCCGTGTAACCTATCGCAGAAGTAATATAGGATGGAAGTCTAGATATCGTACCCAAGAAATTAATTATGATATACAACTGATAAAGTAAGTACTGGAATGGAGAAATCCTTGTGCTTTCACTTGTACTTTCGATACACAGCCTTAGACTAATGAAATATTAATAATAATAAGATAATGATGTAGGCAAAAAGAAGAGATAAACGAAAGAAATAAAGAGTTGAGAAATCAAGAGTAAAAGAGCCTAGAGTCGTGGTTTCATTTGTACTTTCGATACCCCCAAATCCTAGTTCTATTCAATTTCGCAGTTGCTTTTCGAATATCAATTCCTCCACGAATACTATTAATTATTTGTCAGGCAATCAATAATCTTTTCCCCAGATGAATCTAATGGTTGTCAAGGAAAGAGTTTAAATGATTAGAAAGCATGAAGAGCAAAGAGGTTGAATGGCTGAAAGGAGTAAATCACGTTTGATCATGCTATAATTTAAACTCCAGTTATTCTATAGATCTACCAATTTAATTGGGCTTGATAGCCAAAATATCAATCAATTGATTAAGAGCATACAAAGGGTGCGCAATCCTAGTAAGGGTTGAAGAACAATAGAATAACACTATTCAAATCTCAACTTTGAAACCAAATAGAATTCGAATTAAAGCTAAGACATAGCAAAAAAGGTTTCTACTAATACAAGATTCACCATAACTCTAGTGGTGAATTTTGCTACCCATAATATTAGATAAAACCAAAGTCAACAAAGGGAAACGCATCCTAAAGAATTGAAGAAGGAGAAGTGGTCTCCAACTTAACCTCCAGGTGCCAATCCTACTCTAGAATTCTAAACTACTGAAAGCTATAAGAAATAATGTAGAAGTTACAATAGAAGTTCAGATATTACTGTCAAGAGATGATTTAAAATGGTACTGACGACTTCTATTTATAAGAAAATATGAGAACATGGCCCAAAATTAGGTATTCAGCGCCGCCAGCACGGGCGTGCTCATCAGTTAGCACGACCGTGCTCTTCATATGTCAGGATGTGCTCAATTCTGCACGGGCGCTCCAACTTCGTAAGTCAGCGTTCTAGTGCACGGGCATCAGCACGGGCGTGCTCTTCCTTCTGCACAGTCGTGCTCTTCATTTGTAAGGTTGTGCTTGCTTCAAACAGGCCTTGATTTTCTAAGTCAGGCCTTGCTTCACTTTGGCACGAGCGTGTTGGCCTTAACAACCAATACCTAAGAGGGGCGTGAATTGGGTTTTGAAATAAAAATGAAAACTTTTTACACAATAAAAAAACCTTTTATAAATAAAGCAGAATTTGCAGTGGAAAACAATTTGTTTAAATGAAATATAAATAGATAAGGTAAGAAAAACAGGACACAAGTATTTTATCCTGGTTCAGCCACGCACTGCCAGTGGCCTAATCTAGTCCCCACTCCACCTATGGGATTTTGTTCCACTATAAAGACAAGCTTAACTAGTGCCTGCAACCATTTTACAAAACCAAGCTTAACAGGTGCTTGTAACCCTCACAATAACAGAGCACTCCTCACAGACCAAGGATATCACCTCCCTCAGTGAAAGAGCCTTAAATAACGACAAGCTTAATAGGTGCTTGTAACCTTCCGAGCACTCCTCACAGACTAGGGATATAACCTCCCCCAGCGATAGAGCCTCGATCAGGCTTAACAAGTGCTGGTAACCTTCCGAACACTCCTCACAGACCAGGGATATAACCTGCCCCGGTGACAGAGCCTCAACCAAGCTTAATAGGTGCTGGCAACTTCAGAGCACGTTGATACTCAAAGAAATGGATTAAGTCGTTTGACTCTTCCCAATATAATGCACTCACAATAGTGTTGATAAACAATTTGAAGAGTAAAAAATACACTCAAGAACTTACGATATTCAAAGTATAACAATGGTTCGAGTGCTTTTCAAAATAGAAGAGAAAAGCAAAATGTTAACGCGTTCTCTCTCTCTCTCTCTTCCAACTTTCTCAAAGGCCCTTAAGATATTTATAAGCATTTGAAATATGGCTGTTAGGAATTTTAAAAGGAATTTTTATTAATAAAAACAAATTCCTTTTCTGATAAATCAATTTGAAAAACTAGCCGTTGGAGCCATAAATGTAGCAAATAAAGAAATGGAATATTCTCATTTAAGCGTATCATAATCGATTATCATATGTCCATAACCGATTATGGTTTTTCTACCATAATTGAGATTTTCAATAAAACTTGCAAAATCGATTATCCTAATCGATTAAGGCTTCTCTATAAAAACCACCCAGTTTCGTAAATGGTCATAATCGATTATCCTAATCGATTATACCTTTGCTGTCAGTCAAAAACATTTTTCACGTTGAAACACAGACTGATCATAATCGATTATTATTTCCCAAAAACATTTTTCAGAGATGAAACCTTTTCAACCAAAAGGTAAACCAAAGATATTTTCAAAAACATTTTTGATAAAACAATTTTAAAACAATTTTGAAAATGATCTTTTTAGAAAATGAGCCATTATTACCTTCTCATACCTTACATTAATTCTAAGACATTTCTATGACTATCTTTGAAGCACATAACTCTTGGTCTTGAATTCTTGAGATTCTTCTAGGAAATGTCTTTAATAAATTCCGCTCTTCAAGGTTTTGAAATTTCTTCTAGCAATCTTGACGATCTTGATTGATCTTGAATCTTGGCTCTTCATTTGGCTTTATAGCTTTCACCTGAACTTTTTTAAAGAGATTTCTCATGAAACACATTAGTTCAAGATGTTATATATTTCTCATTTAAGTTCATGCATAAAACCATATATCATATAAAGACATATTTTAAGATAATATCCCAATTAATATTTCTTATGTCTTTATTTAAGTGTAATCAAATAACATATTTCACATTTATGTTTAATTGATCATCACATTTCTGCTATTAATATTCCAGAGGCATATATGATAATATCAAATGTAATTTCTATGCCATTTAATCAACTTGTTATCACTTGTTGAATTAGTGAAGTGCTAAAGGATTTAAGGTGCCATGAATGTGTAACAAGAAAGGCAAAACACTTTATTATATATTAAAAATGCGATAGAAATTTAACACTTCGTCCCTATCTAAGGGTTTGGCTCTATTCATTCTTCTCGTTCTAACGATACGTCAAAAAATGATGGAATATCTTCGTTATTTGCATGGGGTGGAGGAGATGGGAGACTGTCTTGGAGTATGCACAGTCAATCATATATTTGAAGACAACTGCTGCCCAATTAGTTTCTTTCTTCCTTTTTATTTCCCACATAAGGATAATGTCTTTTTCCGAAATGCTTGTTATATTGTGTCCAATTGGTAGAAGACAACGAGCAAGAACGAAGTGGAGCAATTTATTCAGATGTGAGGTTCTTGAAAGAAATTGATTTTGAGGAAGGATCATAGAGGTTGACAATTTTCTTCAATGCACTCTCTCTCTTGAATGAGTCATTCCATATAAGTTTAGGATTCTCAAGAGAGATGTCAATACCTTGGTCCGGAAGATGTGAAATGTAGACCCAGGTTTCGAAGGATTTATTGATTTTTGTTCCTTTGACTTTTGAGGTTATGGTTCTTGAGTTTTTATGATAATTGAGATTTGCGTAAAACTCTTTTACTAATGAAGGATATACCTCATGTTTGCGAGAGTAGAAGGATAGGAGTTTGACTTTGGACAGAGTATGATTAAGCTCGTAGAAGGACTCCAAAAAGGATGATTGATCGATGTGATATAGCGAAGCAATGGGTCTTTCCAGACAGTGAGCATAGATTCATTTAGTGTTTCCGTAAAGCCAGATACGTGCACGTTACGAATGTTATAGCATCTTGCCCATGGCTGGCATACACGGAACATGTCCTCCCATTCACTCTCTCCGATGTTTTGTTAGCTCCATGGAGTAGGGGTCAGAGTTTACCCTTGTGGCATATGGCATTGAGTCATGTACATTGCATTGCATTGCATGGCTGTTGATGATTACATTTACTTATTGTACATCACTATTCTGTTTTCGAGGGTGCCTTATATTATGCCGCTAATTGATTAAGATGATATATTGAGATTCATGGTATGCATGTTAAGTATGTTATTACTTGGTGCGTCGTCCCATTTTTACTTCTTTTATTTTGCTGTGTTGATGATTGGGAATCTCACCCATATCCGTATATCTTCTCTGCTGGTATTGTTGTTTCTGCTTAAGAAGATGAGCGCGACAACGGTTCAGTTCAGCATATACTTTGAGTCCGAAGAGGGACCCCTTTTGCTGTTTAGTTTTGATCAGGCTGTGTCAAGTGTTAGTTGTACCTTTTGGGGAGCTGCGACTCCTAATACTTAATTATATACTTTTATCAGTTAGGCTTGGACCTATGTCTGTATACAATATTGTTTCTATTTCTGTACGTAATTATATATGACTTCTAGAAATGCATGGTGAACCTAAGTTCATTTATTATTACTTACTTTACTAATCCCATTATCTCTTTGCGAAAAGGAGAAAAAAAAATCGTATTTTCCGCATTAATATTATTTTCGACCTTAATTATAATAGTTCGAGAATGAAACACTCGGGAAAGGGTGTTGCAACGTACATGATATGCACTAAACATTACTGTCAATGGTTCAATAAGATGTTTCAGGAATAGGTTTCATCTGTAAATTATTTCAAGCATTGATCAATAGTTACGTGTGGTTAGTCCGAGTGGTAACGAGCTCGGACCCATTAAGCAAATGGTTATGAGTTCGATTCCTGACTCTTGTTTATGAAGAAAATCTGTTGGGAGAGGTCAGTCCTTAAATATCGCCAAGTACCTCGTGGGATTAGTCTCCTCTCCCCAGTTGTGCGTAATCTCAAGGCTTGACCAGGATATGTGAAATCTCAAGGCTCCTCTCTTTCTGGCGTAATTCTTGTGTTATTTAGTAAGTTATATAAACTAAATGAATTAGCAGTCCATACATCATTAGTTCATTACTTTGACTATAAAATAAGAGTCGTATTATGTATATAACAAAACTAAATGTTAATAGTATATTTTATACTATTACATATTTGCTTATTACTTTTTTTTTTTCTCTCATGTTTGGAAACCAAGTTTTATATACAGTATTACCATTGTTCGGCTCCTGATATTCAAAGGAAGTTTTCATAAAATAATTATGTGCTGCAATAATATAAAATGATCACGTGGATTGATTGCTTGTTTAAAATATCTATATCTATATACAACTATTACTTTTCCCCTCTCCCCCCTCCCTCTCTCTCTCTATATATATATATATATATATGCCCACCCAGGCAATGCTGCCATTATCGAGATACAACTTTCCTCTATTCTGCTGTTATATATTCATAAATATTTCACTTCATTTTGAGCAACAGCTTCTTCAATTGCTCGACACCTTGCTCCTAATTAAGGCTCTCTGAGCTAAAGCAACAATGAGCTTCAACGCTCTTTTTCTTTGTTGGATGTGGTTGGGTTTGTTTCAGTTATCGATTGGAGCAAGGGTAAGGCACTACAAGTTTGATGTGGAGTACATGATCAGAAAACCAGATTGCTTGGAGCACGTTGTGATGGGAATCAACGGCCAGTTTCCTGGTCCAACTATCCGAGCTGAAATTGGAGACACTCTTGACATTGCACTCGCCAACAAGCTCTCCACAGAGGGAACTGTTATTCACTGGCATGGAATAAGACAGGTTTGATATTTTTATATTTTAATAATTTCGCCATTTTCTCTCTCTCCCCCCTCTCTTCTATGCCTTTGTATAATATACATACATATATACTTATAATGTAAAGTATAAGTATATATATTATAAAAATATCCAAAAATTATTGAAAATAAATGTTTATGAAACATTTTCCGAGGCTAAAATACCATTTTCTTGTTTTCTATATGCAGCTTGGAACTCCTTGGGCAGATGGTACTGCTGCCATCTCACAGTGTGCTATAAACCCAGGGGAAACTTTTCGTTACAGATTCACAGTTGACAGGGTAACTTCATATTTCTATCCCTTTTTTTTTTCATTTCTTAGAAATCTGTGTTGATATATATCCGTCTTGATCTATGCTTCTGTGTTTGGACTAACATTGCAACGCCAACGCAAAACCATCATCAATCACACTCGCTTTGAAAAATCACGTGACGCAGTTGGATTTGGGTTGGGTTTAATACTTTTGGTTTAGTAAATCTTGGAGCCAAGTGGGCTCTCCGGCTTTGGGGTCTTTTGGTGTTTTAATTGTGTGTTTTATACTTTTGTTGTTCAATTAGAGCATAGTTTATTCTTTTATCCTAATGTTAATGTATTCGTGGGTGCTTTTTCTTTTGGTGTAGCCTGGTACATATTTCTACCATGGACACTACGGTATGCAGAGAGCAGCTGGGTTGTATGGTTCACTCATTGTGGATTTACCGAAAGGACAAAACGAGTCATTCCATTATGATGGTGAGTTCAACCTGCTCCTGAGTGATTTGTGGCACACAAGTTCACATGAACAAGAGGTTGGCCTCTCTTCGAAACCATTCAGATGGATTGGTGAACCTCAGGTAAAATTAATGAATAAACAAAAATATATCATGATTCTCTCATTTTTTTTGGTTACAAATCTATGTATTTGAGTTGGAAAAACAACCTTGTGTATATCTTTATGTCAGAATACTTTGGCAGTTGCTATGATATACATATAAAGTATAGGGTTTGAGTATCCTATATCTAATCAGAATATGTCATTTAAATTAAATAAGTCTTGCTAATGTCATATGGGATTAAGCTTTCACTATCATCTGATTGAACCACATAAGCAAAGATAAGTTACCCAAAAGTATCATAGAATCTTTTTATTTTTAACAAATATTTTTTTACATAATTTTCATAATTACAGTTCATTCACCTTTTTTTTTTTTTTTTCTCTCTTCCTTTTTCCTATTCATCATCGATGACCTTCTTTATTTATGAGACTTATGTCGCTTACAAGTTACACCTTATATCCAAGTACTTTTCCTTTTTTTTTAACGGGCCATTTGATCTCGATTTTATAAATCCATTGAACCAACTCATGTATTAGCTTTTTAAGTACCTTGCGCATGTGATGTAGAAATAAAAAATATAAAATTGGAATATTTTGATGTAGGTCCTAATTTAAAATCGAAATCATACCTAATTCCGGAAAGTAACCTAGAAAAATTAGCACTGTGGCCCATCTCTCCAAAGTATAATTGGACTTTTTAATTGGGTATCATCGACCTTTACTGGTTCCCCCTTTCCGTTTTTTTTTCTTTTCACACATATTTCAAGATGACTGAGTTTAAGTTCACTTTAGGTCTTATTAGGGTGTATTTAAAAAGTTTATAAAGAACTTTTTTTTTTCCTGACATAAAAAGCTTATTCGTATTTATAAAAATAATTAATGAAAATAAATTTATACAAATAACTTATGAAAATAATACTTATGATATTTCTACAAGCTTTTTTTAACTTATTTTTAGTAAGCTTCTTAAAAAAAATTTATAAAAATAAATTATTTTTAGCTTATTTGAAATAAAGTTTATCAAATAAACTTTTAACTAAGTTATTTACCTAAGCGCGTCTAATCAATTGATTAGGCACTTATTCTTTTTTCTCTATATTTCTTGTCATTTGTATGTGAGTTAGAGTACTCTTAATACTTTATATCAATATATAACTTTATATTTATAAAAAAAAAACTTTGTTTGAAATGTCTCTATATTGTGATTAGTATGGAGCTGGTGGGGGAGGGAGGGGGAGGTCTATATAGGCCATGGCCTCCTCCATGTTTTCATATTTTTTTTTACTAATGTATAGAATTTTATAAAGTTGATTGGATCGATTTGCCTTATTTTGTTTGGACTTCTTTGATGATATGATTTTGCTTATTTTTTTTATTTGAATGATGCATTTATTTGAATGTTTTTTATTTCCATAATATATTAATAATATTTTTTGTGTGTGCTTATATTAATAATCTTTTTAGTTTCATTAAAGCAGTGTTTTTTTACATCAATGCTTTTAAAAAATATTGGGTTGATTAGTTGAACAATCTCTAAGAAGAAAACTATTAAGTCATTTTTAAGAGAAAAGAGAGAATAAATGATGAAACACAATCTAATGCACCAATTTTTATTTCAGAGAGTAATGTTGAAATTTTTTTTGAGCAATCAATTGAGCCTCCTTCTTCTAAAGCTATAAGGATCGAAAAAGGAAAAAATAGTTTTGATTCTTTGATACGGAATTCTAAAAAGCGTCTAAAAATTAATTAGTTTATTTTTATATGTTATATATGTATATTTGGTTTTTTCCTCTCATATGACATTTATGGCTGTATGGAACACAATTTTTTTAAAAACACGTCATTGGTTGATACTCTTAATAATATTCCATCTTCATTAGGGTTATTAAGTCAAAGTTTCCGTAAAGAATGAGAAATTGGAATAATTCCATTGGAGAGAGATAGTATCCTCATTAGAATTTTAAATTGAAATCTAAATAAAATTTTTAGATGAAAAATTATTATTAGAATTATTTTAACCGTATTCATAAGTAAGAATGAAATAAATTTAAACTTGTTAATAATTTAGTCTTTTTCTTTGTGAACTGTTGTTATTTATTTCTTTATCATAAATAGTATTAACTTTATAGACTTTGTTACTTGAATTTTAAAAGAAAAAATGTTTCAAGAAAATTCGTTGCACATTAAGGATACTAGCTAGAAAACGATTAATTCTATACAAATAATATTAGTTATACAAAAATTTATAATTATTGAATTTTATCCCAACCCCTCTCAAAGATGCTTCTGGTGTAGGCTAGTTTCAAGGCTGAGAAGTTTGCTTTTGTTATCAGAAACTTTAGGGGTTTGTGGGTGTCATTTTCTGCTATCTTATTATATGTGAGGTCTTTGTTCTGTTTCGTTTTTGGGGGTGTGTTGCAAATGATAGTTAGAGTTTGTGGTGTCAACATAGTTAGGATGATTCTCCTCTTTATTATGTTTTTGCATGTCTCTTTATCTTTTTTTGTTGGTCCTCCTTGTATATGGGTTTGAGTACCCTTTGTACTCTCATCAATATATTTTTTTGCAATCACAAAATAAAAAATTATATACCATAAAACTTACCTGTTGATTTAAGCAGTATTATATCATTTTTCTTCAAACATATATTTAATCCTATGTAATTATATATTTATAAAAAAAAAATCTTATGTAATTACATATATGTTTGTGTAAAATCTGTTTAATTTAATGTTATTCAATTAGTAACTCAAAGAGAAAGAGGACCTCACCTTCGCTGTTAGCAAAGGAAAAGGGGAAATCCTCATCTACCAATAGTTTTCTTTGATAATGTACAATTTGCTGTTGCATAACGCGGTAGGTGCAATATTTTTTTTATATATATTTTTGAACCTTTTTGGTTGATTCAAAAAGGGTGACCGGTGAAGCTGAGAGGAAAGAAACCTACACTACTTTTCGTAATTGTTGTATAGAGTTGGCCTGTCTTTGAGAATGGATCTCTTTTCTCACCCTCCACACATTTTTCACTTTTTCAGACTTTGCTCATCAATGGACGTGGACAGTTCAATTGTTCCCTTGCAGCTAAATTTATCAACACCACTCTACCCCAATGCCATTTTAAGGGTGGGGAAGAATGTGCACCCCAGATTCTCCATGTCGAGCCAAACAAGACCTACAGGATCAGAATTGCAAGTACCACTTCCTTAGCTTCCCTCAACTTGGCCATTTCAGTAAGTTGATGTTGCACTTCATTATCTCTCTCTTTTTGTTTATCTCCTTTAAACATTTTATCATTTTGTTAGATTTTAAATTTTGTGTGTGGCACTGGCTATGGTGCATGTCATTATAAAAGTGCCATGGAAGGTTCAAATTCGCTTTTACACCACGTATACGCATCTTAGTGACCATTACCTGTCAGACAAGGTTACTCAAAGATATTTATTTCATTATTCCCACTTCGATCCCAGTGAAGAAAAAAATAAACCAATTGGAGACAGAAGGAGGGATAAAAATGGAGGAATCACCTGTGATTCACATTTATTAATGGTTTGTCACTACTCACTAACTAGCTAGGGAATAATGTAGGCATAATTAGTAGGCGTTATGGTAAGAAAGACTTGACAAAAGAGTCAAGATAGATGGAAAAAATGCAAGACTTGTAAAGAATCTTCCCCTTAAATTATACAAATAGTTAGATGTCGCAAATCTTGGACTTTGTGTTTTGCACTCCGATTAGCCGTTTATATGGGAAGAATCTCATTGAGGAAGCAAATAAAAAGAAATATGCCGAAAAATTTGCACATATATAATTTCCATACTTATTTATTTTTTATATATCTACAAAAAATGAATCTATGAGTTTAATTGCTCTACACTGTCAGGATAAAGTTTTTTTATACTATCTATCAATCAGAAATCATGGTTTGAATGACTTTTAACGTAGTTAGGATGAGTCAATCGTTTTTACTGATGTGCCAATTTCTGAATGATTGACAGTGTAAAAAAAAATTTACACTGTCAGTGCATAATAATTAAATCCCTCAACTTATATATTTCAATATCAAGCGGGATTTAATTGCAATGCATTATTAGTGTAAATATTTTTTACACAGTTAACAAATCACATGTTGGCATATAAGTAAAAAAATGACTCTTATAATAACTACTTTAAAAGTCACACGTGAATTTTCATAGAGAAAACTTCATAAAAAATAATAACACATGGATGATGTGTGATTGGTAGGTAGTTAGTGTAAAAACTTTTACACAGAACATATATTAAAATTAAAGTTTGTATAAGATGAAGAGTGAATGTTGATATATTGTGAAAAACGTTTTTTTTTCGTCTAAAAGTTTAGATTAGGGGAAGGTACGTCCCTTATAATCTCAGTGAGGATTTATAATGAAATATGCATATTATTTACCATCAAAGAATCTGAGAATCGAATCAAAATCATAATAAATCTGGGAACGGAAGAATTGACCAGATATGTCAACTCTTATAGGCTATTGTAAAAAACTTTTATACTGTAAAAATTATATATATATATATATATATATATATATATATATATATATATATATATATTGTGATGATCATTGATTATTTTAAAGTTTGGTAAAAATAATGCAACAAAATGCTGTATAAGATGACGAAACAACGCGTTAAAAGACGCATATATATAGCTCAACCAGCACTGAGTTGTCAAACATCAAAACACAAAGGAAAAAGACAATAACAAATTAAAATATAAATTATAAGGGAAGGGGGACATAATTCTCATGGAGATGCCAAGAGAACGGTCGGATTCGGCACGTGAAAGACTGGACAAAAGTTTTGCTTGTGATGATAGTTTGTACCCAATATTATAACTAATTAGGTTTTTTCAACACCTTAAGACATATATTTAACACGTTGAATTTACCAAAAAAAAAAAATATATTTAACACGTTGTTTCTTTTAAGTAAAATACAAAGAGAGAAAGAAAGTAAAGAAAAATAAGACTAGAGAAAATATTTTTTATACACTCCAAATATAATATCTATGTAAAGTACCGTACATAATATTCGTATGGTTAATTATTACCGTATACTGTATGTAAAATTAGAATAAAAATATTATATGCATATAGGAATGAGGTGTCATCTAATTGTCATAATCTCAGTTTTTAAAAAATACAGCTGTTAAATATTTAAAATTTTTTCAAAACTAATAAGCGTAAAAAGGCTGTATGAGTTTGGATGTTAAAATAACGTGATTAATATATTAACAACAATTTTTATCATATTATTTTCATGTTATTTTTTAAGGTTTAATTGCATTTTTAATCCCCTAACTTTTTTAATTTTACGATTTTGGTTTTTCAAAAATTTTAATTGCATTTTTATCCCTCAACTTTTTCAATTGTGCGATTTTAATTTGGTCCCTCAAAAAATTTAATTTCACTTTTCATCCCTCAATTTTGTGAAATTGTACAAAATTAGTCCTTCTGAAAACTAAAATAAAGACTTTCATTATACAATTTTAAAACGTTGAGGGATAAAAAGTGCAATTAAAATTTTTGAAGGATCAAAATCGCATAATTAAAAAAGTTGAGGGACTAAAAGTGTAATTAACCCTATTTTTAAATAATAAATAAGAAAAAGAATACTTTTCTGAATTTTCAAACAAATATAGCAGTAAAAAAATGTAAAAACAAGTGGTACACAAATTTATAATAGCAATAGGTTATTACTTATTATTAATCAAGTTCTCAATAGTTTTGGAGGATATATGCTTTACGTAATTATGCAATTAATTTCATTGTATGTGTAAGGGTGTTTTCTTTGATGTAAGATGTACTGTTTATTTATTTAATCTAACTTGGAACACTGGTTCTTCTAACTTGGAGCACCTAAGAGTTTTGAGATTATGATGCTAAAGTTGGGTTTTTTATTAATGAAAAATTTCTAACTATGGAAAAAGAAATTCATCATGAATGGCACCGTAGTATATATCATTCTTTCGTCAATTAACTGTAGCTGATCATAATTTCTTTTCTTTTGTAGAATCACGAACTGGTTGTGGTGGAAGCTGATGGAAATTACGTCCAACCATTTGCGGTTGATGATATAGACATCTACTCTGGTGAGACCTACTCAGTTCTCTTAACCACTGACCAAGACCCAAACAAAAACTACTGGCTTTCGATTGGTGTTAGAGCAAGAAAGCCCAACACCCCACAAGGCCTAACAATTCTAAACTATAAGACAATTTCTGCCTCAGTTTTCCCTTCTTCACCTCCACCAATCACTTCCCAATGGAATGATTTTGAGCGCAGCAAAGCATTCACCAAAAAAATTATTGCCAAGATGGGAACCCCACAACCTCCAAAGTACTCCCATCGCAGGATTCTCCTCCTCAACACGCAAAACACTGTTGATGGGTTCACCAAATGGGCCATAAATAACGTGTCCTTAACATTGTCAACAACCCCTTACTTGGGATCAATTAAGTTTAAGCTCAACAATGCCTTCGACCGAAAGCCCCCGCCCGAGAACTTCCCTATGGAATATAACATTTTGAATCCTCCGGTGAATCCTAATGCAACTACTGGTAATGGGGTTTACATGTTTCAGCTGAATGAGGTTGTTGATGTGATACTGCAGAATGCTAACCAATTAAAGGGGAACGGTAGTGAGATTCACCCTTGGCATTTGCATGGCCATGACTTCTGGGTTTTGGGGTATGGAGATGGGAAATTCAAAACGGGTGATGAGAAGAAATTCAACTTGACGCACGCACCATTGAGGAACACTGCAGTAATCTTCCCATACGGTTGGACTGCCTTGAGGTTTAAGGCAGATAACCCTGGAGTTTGGGCCTTCCATTGCCACATTGAGCCTCACTTGCACATGGGAATGGGTGTCATCTTTGCTGAGGGTGTTCAAAAAGTGAAGAAAATACCTCCAGAAGCACTAACATGTGGCCTTACAGGGAAGACGTTCTTAGAAAAGGGACACTACTGAAATTAGCTACTCATGTTTTCCCTTAATTTGTTAAGAGTAGCTTTCTTTCTTCTCTGTCAGTTTGTGGGTGTTATTATGTATTGTTTTCCTTGTAGAATTGGGCTTAGACTTGACTACCTCATATAGGGTATCATCTCTTCCTTTCTGTTGTATCTTATTTTGATTTTTCAGCAAATTTGTGTAACTCATTGATTAATTCAAGAGAAATACGCGGAGTGGAGGATTGAATAAATATATCATCTTTTCATGCATATGATCATGCCTTATAGCTTATTTGGCAAAGCTTAACTTCCTCAGGGTCGGCCCAAGAGTGAGTGAGGCCTAAAGCAATTTGAGTGAGGCCTTTTTGTTTTAAGTGAGAGAGTGTATCTGAATCAAATTGTGTTTTAGGTTGGACCTTTTTGGTAACATGTGTGACTTTTTGGTTTATAAAAGCTAAGAGTAAATAAATTTTTTGCTGGTGAGCCTAAAGCTAGGACTTTAGTTGCCTCATCCTTGGGCCGGCCCTAAATTTCCTAGGCTATTTTCAGTCGCTGTGGATAAGGACGTTGTGGTCGCAGATTGTGGCTTTTGGTCTATTGAGCTTTGGTCTTGGAGGTGGAATTGAAGGAGAGTATTATTTAATTGGGAGGAGGACTTGCTCTCTGAATTACTGCAGGTAGTCAATTCTGCATCACCTTGTAGAGAAGGTCCTGATCAATGGATTTGGAATGAAGCTGCTTCTCAATCATTCTCGGTGAAGTTTGCATACTTATACTTGCAAAAGCAACTTGAATCTGAACCCCCTAATGACGACATCAAACTTGCCTTTAAAAAGTTCCGGAAGAGTAAGGTTTCGTCTAAGGTTTTAGCCTTCTCATGGCGCCTTTTGTTGAATAGACTTCCTACCTGGGACCAACTAGTTAAGCAGAACATTATTAACGGCCAGTATGACTCAGCATGTGTGTTTTGTTTTAATCACGCTGAATCAGTAAACCATGTCTTCTTTTCATGTCCTCGATCTTATCAGGTATGGAATTATGTATACTCATGGTTGGGTGTTTCCGTGGTTCTTCATAGTGTTGGGTTAGATCATTATCTGCAACATGGAGTTTTCTTTAGGGAGAAGTCTTTTAAGAATTTCAGATATCTTGTGTGGCATGTTGTTAATTGGTCCCTCTGGTTAATGAGGAACAAAATCATCTTTCAAGTTGGTTCTTTTGACTTGTGCGGTCCTAGATCTCATAAAAGTGAGGTCTTGGACGTGGTTTTTAGCTCTGAATGGTGCGAATAGATGTTTTTTGCTGAATGGTGTTCCAACCCAGCTGAGTGCATAAAGAGGTGTTAGTAGGGTTGAGTTCTTTGATGCTTTTGGTTTCTTGGTGGCCCTATATTGTTTTCTTTTTACTGGTTCTGTCTATTTCCCTATGATGTGGTGGGTGGACAGCTGTTATGTTTGGTTTTATTTTTCCCTATATTGCCCTCTGTTTACTGCTATTGACTTATTCTTGATGGTTTGACAAACTTGCTCTTGATCTTTGATGCTCTGTGTGAAGGTATGACTACTGTCAATAGCTGGTGCTTCTGGCTATATGCGGTTTTGTGGGGAAGAGTTTTTTGTTGATGCTGTCACTGCTATCAAGGATCTTGGAGTTCATGATGCTATTTGTGATCAAGGTTTTATGGGGGTTTTGTTTGTTACATACTCGGTTTTGTGCTTATGGTTTTTATTGGATGATGCTGTCAAAGGAGTACTATTTTGTTGCTAGTAGGAGGAGATCATATTAAGCTCCAACTATTCTTGAAGCCTCTGGAGATTTGTCTTTTCTGTGGTCAACGTGCAATGAAGGGTTATATGTGGACTTCAATGAACTTGTTCGAAATTGTGACTAATGCTTCTGAAGTCATCATCGGCAGTATGTTTGAGCTTGAGATTGAAGTATAGTTGTAGGACCTCTACTTGCCATTTGCTCGGTTATACTATTTCTTTTGTTTGATCTTGAATTATTTTGTGTTATTTGGTGTGCTGCTAATCCTTTGGTTTTGTCCAAGCACTTGGCTTATGGTTCTTTTCTCTGTCACTAGTAGATTGCTATAGTTTGAAATTGTTTGTAATTTTGGTTTAGAGTATCCTTTGGTTCATAGGGCTCTTTCGGTGGTATGTTGCAGATGATTGTTGGGGTTTGTGGTACCAACATAGTTGGGATGACTCATCTTATTGTGATGCGGTTGCATACTACTATCTATTGTATATGAGTTAGAGTACCCCTTGTACTCTTTATTAATATATTTTTTCTTATAAAAAAAGGGTGAGGGGGAGTGTAATGTTCAGCTGATTTCCGAATTGACAACTCTCTCCCACAAATCAACGCGAGTGTCTTCATCGTGCTAGAATTGCACCCAATTAGTTAGATACACTTAACTTTGGAGTTCTTAAGTTTTGGGCTTCCGAAAAGAAGATCCAACTTGTTTGTATACGTAATATAAATCAATTCTTTTATGCTTTCCTCGACTGTACAGTCTTTGTAATACCTCGATTTTTTTTCAAGCTTTCCAATACTAATAAACAGTATTTATGAGTTTGTATTTTATTGGAGGGTATAGAGAGTGAAATAAAATAAACTAAGACCATAGTCACACTCTACACTATCGTAGGGAGTTACAGTTAAATTTTGGGTCGAAAATTGAGACGGAGCCCGGTCTGTGTTTTTTCACTTACTGTAGTATTTTACTACTCAAAAGACCTAATTTTGACTCGTGAATGAGATACTTAGTCTTAGAATTGAATTTTCAACATTTTCGTTAAATTTGAAAAAAATCAATTCCTATGCTTTATTTGGGCGAAATCTCCAATTGAGTGACAAACGAAGCGGTATATGGATTTAATGGGACCAGCGAACGAATAATCATGAAGTCACATCAAGTCACATCACATTGGGATGCGCACCAAGTGTCATGATAATTTTCAAAATATCTGGAAGCGAAATGACCAAAACGCCCTTGAGTTTCCATGAAATTACCATTAAACCATGGTGAAATGTCCAAATTGCCCTTAATGAAAAATTTAGTGGACATCCTTGTCCCACACTTAGGCCATTCGGCCACCCTTCTTCTCCCCCCCTCCTCCCACTTGTTCTCCATTTTCTCTAAGTTTCCTTCATCTTTTCTATTCACTTTCTTCAATTTTCAAGGTTGAACCTTAATCATTTTTGGTGAAACAAGACTTGATCCTTGGTCCATTTTCATCACTCATGAGGTATGATCACCTTCCCTTGACTCCTAAGCTTTGTTCTTCATTCTTTTCTTGTTTTCCATCTATGATTCCATAAGTTTCAAGTTTATGATCCAAACTTCAAAAATCTCTAGAAAATTATAGAAAAATCCTTTTAATTTCAAACCAATTTCTATATTCTAGTTTCATCCTCTTCTTTCATAATCCAAGAGCATGAAATCAAATAATCTTCCTAGCCTAATTAATTTGGAGAGGCCAAACCTAGGTATAACTTTGGGGGAAATGGGTTTTTGTTCAATTTTTGTGTAATGATTCTTGATTTCATCTCTTTCATTCTATGATCATCACTACAACAAAAAAGGCTTTTAATAGCGTTTATTTTTGGTATTTAATAGCGCTATTAAAGGTTGACACAAACAATGGCGTTTAAAAAAGCGCTGTCTAAAATTCAGGATTAGATAGTGCTTCCTTGAGTAAGCGCTATATAGCGCTTCCTTGAGGAAGCGCTATCATTTCCCTTTTTTTTTTTTTTTTTTTTTAAAACTGTACTCTATTTTTCTCCTATTCTTCCCTGCACTCTGCAAAAACCAGATAGCAGTACAGTATACATAATTGACACAGTATAAATAAATTCATTTCATTCATTAATGTTACAATATATATTATAGTATACACAATTCAAACTATAATTCAAACATGTACAATATATACAATCCCAGACATTACAATATACACGTGCACTACACTATATATAGCTAGTTATACTAATTCAAAATGTCTTCATCCTGCAAAGCATCAACCTGCAAAATTGAAGACAAATCATCAAACTATTACATGAAACTTGAAGTATTCACTAGTGTACACAAGCACAACTTAAATATATATAATTAATACTAAAAAGACAAAATTATTTACCATGATTCATAATAATATAGTTACACCACTCATCCAAAATTTCAAATACTTGATCATCGGTGTATGTGTCATATTTACTATTGGGAAAGTACTACATGCAATAGAAAAAGTAAATTAAGTTAGAATCAAAGATATTCAAATGGTCCAAATGTAAGTGTGTAATTAAACTGAAATTACATACCGATGATGGGATTTGAATTTGGTTATGAGCGATGATATCCTTAAGAAACCTTAGAACGTAGTATCCACAGTCTATACTGTTGTATTGGCGGGTGCACTACAAAACAAAAATAATAAGTTAATTGGTTTTCAATTTAAATAATTGCATAATTACAATGTGAACAAATTAATACCTCTACAAAGATCCATTTAGTCTTTGATGATTTTGAAGATCGGGACTTGGCTCCCCTTTTGCATCCAGGATGAATTGTCAAAGCACTGAAATGCAAAAACAAACATTCGTTAGTTATAGTGTACAATTTGAATCACAACATATATGAGATAAATTTCAAATCATTTTTCTTACACGTTAAAGATAGTCATAAGCATTTTCCGCTATGTAAAGGGTACATGCAATGGATCCAGGTAGTAGATTGTGTTTTCATTGGGATTGATCGCTAACAATACCCAATGTCCCCTACAAAACAAGAAAATAAGTTAGCAAATCATAAACAGATAATTAATCACAATAAAATACAGTACCATGTCATTGATTAACTAAATGACTCACACTACGTTCATAGGTGCCAAAAAAAGGGAATTGCCGTCTGGACTTGCTAGCTCAAGGCGTTCAACTATGTACAGTTTTTGCCTAGATATATATAGATGTAAAGCTGTTTTATCTGGGCATAAGAGTACAAACCTCCCGGTGTTATTCACGGGGATCAATATCTCTTTGTATAAGTACCTTAAAACATGTATAATAAGCGTTAATATATATTTAAATTATGAAGAATAAAAGAAGTTATATACTTTAAAGTTTGATGTATTACCTGAGATATACTCTAATACCAGTCTGATTGATTTCATCCCGGGTGATAATCTCCTCGATTTCGCCTTTACCCATTGATTGCGTATATTGGTAACCCAAAATTTCTTCATCCATCTCCAATTCTATTACGCGGCTCAAGCCTTTTTTTACCAGGATCCTCATATAGGATATACGATCATATGAGCTTGCTGCGATAGGAGGCCGGGAGGAGGACTGCTGCTTCTTAGGGGATGTAATGGAACCCTTTGTATGCTCCTTGTTAATTATAGGAGGTCGGGACTCCGCAATCTTCTTGCCCTTGTCCTTGTCCTTGGATTTGGATTTTTCGGAGATAACCTACATATTGCAATAAAGTAGTTAGTGACCACCCAATTTAATAAATATATACAACATATCATAAGGAATAGTAATTATTAACATACCTGCACGAGGTTGATTGGCCATGCGATAAAGGTACCTATTGCATGATCCACGACCATGATACCAGCATGCTCAATTGGTACAGGCAATGATGCATGTCCCTTTAGTGCAACTTCAATGTTCCCTTCACATGGCCAGGAGGTAATGGTAGGTTATGCAATGTGGCACCCTCCTCATTAAAGACCATCGCCCTAGCGACAATGCGATGAGTTGGGTGCCGTAGATACAAGTTGCACAGTTTTATGCCCTAATCAAATGATAAACGAAATATTAATTAATATGAATTAAAACTTCAATGCATTATATAAAATGTATAAAATTATTATTGATAAGTATTACCTCGGGAAGAGGTATATGCGGTTGCGGAACGGTGCAACTATCTCTGACACTGTGCGGGATAGGGGTAGGCGGATCACCAGCTGGCTCAGAATCAGCACGTCCCTGCTTATCCTGCTTGCTAGCCTTTAACTCCTCTACTTCACGAGTTAGCTCGGCTAGCCTCCTTTGCGTCTTCAATTGAGTTAACATATCTTGATGTTTTGCGCGTTGTTGTGCTCCAAAAACAATCCTCTGGGAGACGACGAACCCCACACCCCTTAGGTGACCAGGGTATTCATCGATATTCAATGCTCGTGCAAGAATATCTTGACGGCCAACACAGTCTGTTATCTCCCCCTGTGATACAGACTCTGATAAGGACATCTGTGACACAAATATTAACAAAAAAATTAATAAGATGTTAAACATAATTATAATAAGCAATGTAAAAATGAACTAAGTTAATTAATGAGGGTGTATACTTACAATTCTGCCAGCCACTTCCTTAGTGGCGGGGTGCAAAATTTGGCCATCATGGCCCATGCGAGCTGTCATCTATAACGTACCCCGCCTCGGTGGTAGGACCCCTCCTACCCTCTTCAGCTGTACATTTGAACACACAAAATAAATAAAATTCATCAATTTTAAGGAAGAAATCATAAGTGGGTTAATCAACAAGTTATAAGGATATATTGTACTTACAATTTGTTCCTCGAGGCCATCATAACCCGTTGGCCCTGCCAAGTAAGGGTATGGAGGGTTTGACGCTCTAATTCGATTTGCTTTACTTGTTTTCTACGTATACACGGAAGTATATGTCAATGCATGATTTAATATATATAAATTAAGTTAACAAATGAAGTTAAATTGTACATACCTTAAATGTCTCGTTTTCTGTGCGTGTCATTACAAAAGCTCTCCAATCGTCCACCTTTATCATGTCTGCATACTGTGGTGGAGGCTCATGTCTGACATTCCCACCTTTATCTTTTAAATCCTTGGTCGTCAACTTCGTTCGGAATGACCGATGACATTTTTCGGCAATCTGGAGACAAATTTTCCTCCGAGCCTCATCAATGTCAAAAATAGTCTGCAGAAATGATAAAGGTTAAGTTTAAAAATATACATGTTAATTAAGAACCTGATGTTAATTAAATATTACTTATTTACCTATATATCGCGCCATATGTGTGATTTGGCCTCGTTCAATGCTTTGTCCTTCCACGACTTGCATGTAATTGGGACCGCTTGCTGGACTACGGCCCCAATGTAACTCTTTAGCTCCTTCCCATTATCACCAATTGGTTTGCCTTTTGTATTCCAGGCAACCTGATAAAATGAAACACTTGATTAATAAAATAACGAAACACTTAATTAATAAAACAAAAAACTTAATTAATAATGATCTTATATACCTGTAATCTCACGCCTCTGCTCCTCTTTAGGATAAGATTCTTCTTGAAGGTCGGTCCACGACGCCTCACTTGTGTCTCGAGCCGAACTATCATCATGATCACTAGATGAAGACATGATCTGCAACCCAAGTAAAAACGTCAGATCACAATATAAATTAGAAAAACATGTTTAAGTAAATTTAATTGACGAATAAATTAAAAAAACAAAATCACGATGCTACAATGTAATATTTCAATCAATAAAGTACCAAAGTAAAGATTCTCAATTCTGCCTTAGAAAGTAGGTATGTGAGGATGTACGCTTCCTTAAATTCGAATAACATTAGTAATGTAGATTCTCATTAATTAAACTACCAAAGATTCTCATCATTTCTGCATTTAAAACCTAGGTATCTAATCACACAAGGCACTCCAAGCAGGCCATTAACCTTATGTGCAGTGAGAGTTTCAAGGGTCAGAGTTAAAAGTGGAAACACTGCACACACATCAAATTAAGGCACAACTTAACCAAATTTCAAGTTGAAACACTGCACACACATCAAATTAGCAAGTAAGTTCCTTTGTCAAAGCATACACCCACTAAGGTCCTGACTTAACTCCAACGGCACCAAAAGGCCATCTCAAACAAATTTAGATAGATGGGATTCACACATGCTTTATCATTTAAAAAAAACATGGAAGCTGTCAATAAAAACAAATAAAGAACGCACAACTGCACCACACAATCAACCCCATAGAACCATAAGCATAATCACTATGATTTGAATGTTCAATTGTAGAACAAACTAAATTGATACAGGAAAAAAAATAGAAAATTTGTTTGATACATAGAAGAAAACAGTAACAGAGAAGAAAAAATACCAATGACTAGTGCATTGTGTCTTTGGGGACCTTCAAAAATGGAACCGTAACAGCTTGTAGCTTTCAGCTCACACGCTCAACTTCACCAATGCATTATGTCTTTGGGGACCTTCACAAATGGAGAATGGAGGAATGAGAGAAACCCAAACAGTAGAGAGGGAAACAACCTGAGAGATAGGAGGAAAAGAGACCTTACCTGAGAGAAGGAGGAAGAGAAACTCGTTCGAGGGAGGGATGTGACCTGAGGTAGGGAGGGAGAGAAGCTCGTGCGAGGGAGGGAAAGGAGAAAGATGGAGAAGCTCGTGCGGTGGCGTTCGCGAAGTGTTGGTGGCCAGAGAACCAAAATGGTGGAGGTGGTGGTGGTGTTCGCGCGCGGAGGAGGCAGGGAGAGGGGTTAGGGAAAGGTTTGAAAGAGAGACTGAGAGTAAGGAGGGGAAGTATACGTTAATGAATTAAAACTGATGATAAATTTAAAAAATTTGAAAATGGGAACAGATAGTGCTTCCGCATCTAAAGTTTGATTTTAGATAGCGCTTCCTCAAGGAAGCGCTATTTAATAGCGTTGCATTTAAAAACGCTATTAAAGGTGCGATATTTAATCCAATTTCTGGCATAGTGCATGTAATCCAAGCGGTTAGAAAACAAAATCAAACTCTCACCTATTTATAACCATGACGGCCGAAACCCTAGTTTGTTGGTTGAAAGGGTTTTGGTTCAAATTTTTGACAATTGATCCTAGATTATGTCTTAGTCAGGCTTAAGGATCATTGATCCAAGAGTTGGTAGAATTTCAACATCTCTAGCCTATTTAAATAAATAGGGGCAGAACCTTGGTCATAAGGATTAGGGAAAATTTGATTCAACTGTATTGATTTTTGGTTGTGGTTTGTTGTGAAGGATCAGACGACATTCGATCGTTCGAAGGCCCGTACGATTGACAGTTGCAGAGCCGCAGTCGGAGTCGCACGGGAACACTAGTAAAGTAGGGGAAAGAACCACAATATCGTTGAGGAGGCAATATATATATATATATATATATATATATATATATATATATATATATATATATATATTGATATGCATAGGGCGACCTAAACCCTACTAGAGGTCGTTTGACCGATAGGTTGATTTTATCGTATATTGAGGATGTATGTTCTGTGATGGGCTCTTTAAAATAATATATGTGATATGTATGTTGTGTCTATTATATGTTTATGGTTACTTAATTATTTATATGTGAGTTAATTTTATTATTGACCTGTTTCTGGTTGCTTTATGATTTGATGTTGTGACTACTGATGTTTGAGTAGAGATAGGCAGTAAATTCTGATAAGTTGGGAGATGAATATGTGGTGAGAATGTCGAGGATATATATATGTTATAGTGCTCAACCTAGAGATCTAGTTGATCTGTTTGCGTTGTGATTTAAAGTTGATACCCGGTTAAGCTGGAGAAAGTTAGTCGTGGTTGTTATAAGTCATGGTTGAGACACTAAGTGTTGATCCGAGATGAGTCGGTGAGGTTCATGTTGCATAGTTGTTGTTCATCACTATGTTGGCGTACGGGCGATCGATCTTCCCTGCGGGGAGATTATCGTACCCATTAGTTGTTAACAGACGAGCGAATGTCCTGACCTGGCTTGCGGGCAGGGGGGATATGTCGTTACCGTAAGTTGCGTTGTTGACGGGCGAATATTCCGACCTGGCCTGCAGGCGGGGGAATATGTCGTATCCATGAGACGAGTTTAGCCTGCGAGCCGTTGGTCGAACCTTGCATTACGGGGGGGTGGCACAGAGATGAACGGGACATCTTGATCTGTTGGGGATGTCGCGTCGTGATCGCGTCCATATAGTCGTTAGTTGCATGAGTGTGAGAGACAGTAGCTAAGAGAGAAGAACTTGGGGAGATGATTGCTTGATAGCGTTGTGATGTTGTATGTTGCTATCTATATAAATTATTTTATAGCTGTTTCCCATTTATGATGAGTTGCTGTTTTTTGTCCCCTATATTCTCTCTATGTCGCATTTTATTTGTTCTCGATCGCACGTGCAACACCCTTTCCCGAGTGTCACATTCCCGAACGTTTATAAGGCCGAAAATATTTATTAATGCGGAAAATACGATTTTTCTTTTTCTTTTCTTTTCATAAAGATGTAATGGGATTAGTAAAGGTAATAAATAATACTAATAAGTGAACTTAGGTTCACCATGCATTTCTAGAACATATTGTATTATAAATACAGAAACAGAAAACGAAAAACAGAAACATCAACATTACTATATACAGACATAAGTCTAATGTATGACTGACATAAGAAATACAATAAGTACTAGGAGTCATAGCTTATGGAACCATTTTGATTCTCTTCATGAAACCACTTCTTTTCTCATTTTGAGTCACTTGATTAACTAGATGGACTAAGGATAAGGTATAAAACATGTTTCACTTTGGTGAAAACACTTTGAGATTTAATTCCATTCAAAGTCACTTAGGGTTTTTCTTTGAAAACACAAGTTATTGAAAACACTTTCTTTACATCAAGACTTAACTTGTCCAAGAACTATTCATATCCTTCCTTTCCTCAAGGTCATGGCTAATAGCCAACTAGGAACCAATGTGAAGTTTTACTTCATCAACTAATCAAAGTGTGGCTCACCAAACTTACACAATCACGATAATACCATAACCCACAACATTGCATCACAATTAAGTACATAAACACAAAAGTCTATACTTGATCTAATAATGAAAGTAGGTTCTTCATCATGCAAGAAATCATTTGATAAGGCATAACTACAAATATCACACATTATTCTCTTGGAGAACATAACACAACTTAACCATTAAAAGTGAACCCAAACTAAAGGGTTTCACCCACACATAACTTAAACAACCATCTTCACCACCACCATCTTGGTGTGATGAGGTTCACCCCCCATACCTGTTGAAGAGCAGATTCCCGGATCAAAGTCGGTTGATCGATTTGTGAACCTCCTGGCAATCGTCAACAACTACAACAACCAAACAATCAAACATTAAACAACAATCAAACCAAACTCAACAATTCTCACAAAGAGGGTTCCGGCCACCCTAGGTTATAAGGTTAGGAATTGATCTTGGTTTCCCATTTCATGGATTCAAAGGCATTAGGAAAGCTAAGGATGAAATCAAGTGTTAGAAATAAAAAATTGATGAAAACACTATTCATCATCATCAAGAAGGGTTCGGCCATAAAGTGCTTTTTGAGCTATGATGAGAGTGGAATCATAAGCTCTTGGGTTTAGGTAGAGATTGATGATGTGAGTTCAAAGAACTTGGTCTTACCTCAAAAGGATTTTTCTACAATTTCCTATGGATTTTCAAAGTTTTGGATCTAAGAAATTCTTTTCTTGAAAATGAAGATTGATCTTGAAATAAAGAGATATTCAAGAAGCTAAGAGATCATAGAAGTGATCTTACCTTAAAATGAAGGAAGATTGCTCAAGGAATCGAGTGATTCTAACAAGGTTTCATGAATTTCTCATGAACAACAATGGAGGTTTTGCTCTAAGGAAGGAGATGGGTGTTCTTGGCTCTTCAAGAGAGGCTGGGCTGCGTGAATGAGAGGGGTGTGAGGGCTGAGTTCAGCCTTAAAACAAGTCACGTAAGGGCAAAAAGGTCATTTGCCAAAAGGGTAAAATGGTAAAAGTGCAAAAGAATAAGGTTAGGGGCATTTTGGTCATTTCGCATCTAGATTTTCCCGATCGTCATAACGACTCTGGCATACTCTCCCAAGTGTCCTGGGATGATGTGATATCAAGATTATCTGTTGGCGAGTCCCGGTAAATCCATATGTGGCTCCGTTCGTCACCCGATTGAGGATTCCGCTCGAACGGAGGTCCGGAAGTGATTTTTTTGAAATTTTTACGAAATTTAACCAAAGCGTAGAGGATCGAATTCTAAGACTTACTGTCTCATCCACGGGTCTATCTGAGGTCTTCTGAGCAGTAAAATCATACTGTCAGTGTAAAAACGCAGACCGGACTCCGTTTGAGTTTTCGACTCAAAACTTAATCGTAGCTTCCTACGATATCGTCGAGCATGACTATGGTCTCGGAATATTTTATTTCGATTCCTAAGACCTCAAATAAAATACATACGTTAAAATACTGAAGAATTAGAAAACGTGAAAATCGGGGCGTTACATTCCTGCCCCTCTTAAAAGAATTTCGTCCTCGAAATTCCGTGACTTAAAACGAAACCTACTCGGTTGCTGAAGATTAAGGAAAGAAATTTTCAACAAAGGAAATATTTTTTTTTTCCTGGTCTTGGTCTCAGAAGAAAGTATACAAAAGAATTTTACCAATCTGGAATGAATACAGGAATATCCGGTATGCAAAAAGACTCTTCAGTTGGTTCGTGAGTTTAAAAATGCATAGCTAATACATGTTTACATCCATGACTCTAATAAAGTTCCTTCTTTCATAAGAACCTTCCAATAAACTTGGGAATCAAAGATAAATAGTCGGGCAAAAATCAGACTGGATCACCTTCACCAAAAGTAAAAGTGATTAGACTAAGTTTCATCAAGAAACTTTCAGTATCAAGAAGTTGTTTATGTTATAACTCAAGAGATAGTAATAACAAAACTTTCAGTGAAATAATACGAAAATGTCCAGACCAATGGACACCATATTACCAATTCACTCAATTGTCTAATACATTGAGGAATATGTAGGAGTGTGAACACAAGTGTTCCCTTGAGATTAGGCAGCACTAACACAGGTGAGTAGTCAACCTTCTCTCTAATCCTTGCAAACTTTCCTCATAGGCTTTAGCCCATTCAAACGCTTTATCCTTCCTTTGAAATCACATGACCCAAAAACTTTACTTCGTCGAGCCAAACTCGCACTTGGACAACTTTGCATACAACTATTTCTCCTTCAGAACCTGAAGAATCACACTAAGATATTCAGTGTGTACTTCCTGGTTTCGCGAATAGATGAGTATGTCGTCTATGAAACAACCACAAACTTATCTAGATATGGACGAAAGATCCTATTCATGTAATCCATGAATATAGAGGAGTATTCGTCATACAAAAGGCATTATAAGGTACTCGTAGTGCCCATAGCGTGTTTGAAACGCTGTTCTTGGTACATCTTCTGCCTTCACATGAATCTGATGATAACCCGATTGCAAAACATCCTGGGAGAAAACTGTCGCTCTCCTCAACTGATCCATCAAGTCATTTATCCTCGGAAGAAGATACTTGTTCTTAATGGTAACTTCATTCAACTGGCGATAATCCACACATAAACGAGATGTTCCATCTTTCTTTTTCACCAACAGCACAGGTGCTCCCCACGGCGACACACTGGGTCTAACAAACTGCTTTCCCAATAAGTCCACCAACTGTTCCTTCAGGGTTTCCAACTCAGCAGGTGCCATATGATAAGGTGCCATAGACATTGTTCCTGTTCCTGGCACAAGATCGATCACAACTCGATGCCTCGAACTGGCGGTAAACCTTGTACGTCTTCAGGAAAGACTTCCGGAAACTCGTTAGTAACATGTATTCGTTGAGCTCCTCCTCTCAAAGAAACGTTTCCTTGGTTGGCAATCCAAATCCAGAATTATCCGAATCAGGGAAAACTAAGGTTTTGTTTGCACCGTCTAATGGGATATGGTTACAAGATAACCAATTCATCCCTATGATCAAATCCATTTGCGAAAGAGGCAAACAGATCAAATCAATAAAAAATGTTCTATCTTTAACAGAAATAGAACAGTTCAAACAGACTTTTGCAGTTATAACAGGCTTTGCAGAAAGTGCAAAAATTACCAAATCTAAGGGTAAGGAAAGATACAGATAAGGTTCTACCTTCCACGACGATCTGACCGTGAATCAAATCTTCCTTTTGAGAAGTCTCAGCATCATCCCCAGTATAAACTCCGCTCATTGCCTTAGGCTTCGCTGCTTGCACATCGTTGACAGAATGTCTAGCTTTTGATTGCACACAGTCGCATGAAGTATGTCCTGGCTTCCCACACTTGAAGCATATGATCCCCTTGATTGAGCATCCTCTGTTTACATGATTGTTCTTGCTACACTTCATGCACTTCTTTGGGGTGCTTCCAGATTGACTAATACTCCCACTGCTTCCTCCTACAGAACGTTGTTGTTGACTTTGCTGTTTTGAATATGGTTTCCATCGAGATCTATCATCACGACCATTGGTGCCTTTATGGAACCTAGTCTGGTCCAGAGTGACGTTTCCTTCCTTCACGAGTCTTCATCAGATCTTCGATTACGAAGCATTCATCTACCAACACCGAGAACTCTTTGACCTCAAGAGGTAGCACCTCTCCTCGAATCTCGTCCCTTAAACCTTCTTCGAACTTTGTGCACTTCCACTCCTCATCGGGATGAAGATGGAAATACCTCGAAGACTTCAGCAGGGACTCAAAACGATTAGCATATTCTTTGACAGACATTCCTCCTTGACGTAGTTGCAGGAACTCCATGTCTTTCAACTCGTCGGAAAAGCACTCGTTCTGAAGAACTCTGCGAGTGACAACTTACAAGAAAGCAAAATATTACTCTCCTGCCCAATATCATTCCTCTTCAGAAACAATAATGCAGAGAATAACAAACAGGTGTTGTCTTCCTTACAGAAACGCAACACAAAGAACAAACAACACAAAGGATAGACCGAAGTCATCATCCTCTCCAACATTGTTTTCTCTCAGAAACAATAACACAGAAAACAATCAGAGAAAACACAACACAAATAAGACAGACCATAACCTACAAACCCCAAAAAGACTCGGCCAGCTCTGATACCAAATAATGCAACTCCCTTTCCCGAGTGTCACATTCTCGAACGTTTATAAGGCCGAAAATATTTATTAATGCGGAAAATACGATTTTTCTTTTTCTTTTCTTTTCATAAAGATGTAATGGGATTAGTAAAGGTAATAAATAATACTAATAAGTAAACTTAGGTTCACCATGCATTTCTAGAACATATTGTATTGTAAATACAAAGACAGAAAACGAAAAACAGAAACATCAACATTACTATATACAGACATAAGTCTAATGTATGACTGACATAAGAAATATAATAAGTACTAGCAGTCATAGCTCCCAAAAGGTACTACAAAAACTGACATAGTCTGACCGATAACAAAACTAAAACAGCAAAAGAGTCCACCTCCGAACTCAAAGGGACTGCGGAACCGAACCATCGTCGCGTCCATCTGTTCAAGCATCAACAGCAAGTACAAGCAGAAAACATACAGATATGGGTGAGATTTCCGTTCATCAACACAACAAAATAGCAGTAGTAAAAACGGGACGACTCACCGGGTAACAGCGTACCCAACATGCTTACAAGGTTCCCAATATAAATCATGTTAAGCAGTCAACAACATAATATCATGCTAAATATTTAACAGCATAATATAAGGCATTTTTAAACAATACAACGATGTATAACAGTAAATGTAAACATCAATAGCCATGCAATGCAATGCAATGTATATGACTCAATGTCAATGTCACTGGGTACTACTCTGACCCCTACTCCATGGAGCTAACAAAACATTCGGAGAGAGTGAATGGGAGGACATGTTTCGGTTTCTGCCAGCCATGAGCAAGATGCTACAACATTCGTAACGTGCACGTATCTGACTTTACGGTAACACTCTCTACCAAACATGAAAAGTACGGCATCTAGTAGAGGATATCAGTGTATTGCACGGATTCGCCACGACACAGAAGAATCACCAACTGGTCACATGTCAGCCCTTCCAACCCTGATACCTCCAAAAAGACCACTGAAGATCGTCACCGTAAGATTCGCACCCGCATCAAGGTGTAAGCTCAACTCGTAGGCTCAAGGCCTTACAACTATGCACATGAAATGCAAATGCTTACACAAAGCAGATGCGGTAAAGCAATGTCTATCCATTGGATAAACCTCAAGGTTCACTAAGGTTCTCTTCCTTAGAAACTACACGCGTCTTTGTTTTATAAAACATTTATCCATCGGATAAAACATTTATCCATCGGATAAATATCTCATGACTCCTTTGGAATGATCCAGATTGCTTTCAGAATCGCCGACTGTCCCCACAAACCAACACAAGTCTTTTCAGCGTGTTTTGTCCTCACTCACACGCTTTCTAGGAAACTTCCCAGAAGGTCACCCATCCCATAATTACTCCAAGTCAAGCACGCTTAACTATAAAGTTTAAGTTCCGGAAAAGAAGATAAATCTTGTTGGTATGGGTAGTACCAACCAATTCTTATATGCCTTCCCTCAACTATACAGTCCCATACCTGCATAGCCTCAGGATTCCTTCCACTGTACAGTCCCATACCTGCACAGTCTCAGGATCTCTCTCATTCCAGTTATCGCAAGATAGAAACAATTGAACGATTAACCTGGATCCGAATCACCGGTCCGTCATCGAACTACTGTTTCAAAAACCAAAACGTTTCATGTTTGTGTTTACATCTTATGAATTATGTCTCAAGCCCTAAGCATTATGCATAAGGATTGAGAATCCTCTTAGATGAGTCTTTAAGCCTTTCTAAGATATTAATCCCTTGTCTTTCAATTAAGGAAACAAGTGTTGATTTCATGTAAGTCTTATGAAGTCATTGATGTACTAAGTCATCAATGGTATGCTACATGGTCTTGTTCCACCACATACCATACTTAATTAACCCTTGTCTTCAACTCTAAGTTAATTACTCAACTTAGGTTTTTCACGCGTAAAACTTTATGATTGAGTTAGAAAACTCCTTTTGTAAACCAAACAACTTTTACAATTAAAAACTCATTTGATTTTTGAAACAACATTGAACTACTTACTTCATTTCTAGCATTTTCTAAAAGCTGAAATTTGCTTAGCGGATTTACATTCGCTTAGCGAAATTGAGGCAGTAATACCTCTCTTGAAACTCCTCTGTATCGCTCGGCGAAACATATTTCGCTCAGTGAAAGTCCACTTTATTCGCTTAGCGAGTATCATGTCGCTTAGTGAAATGGAGGCGGTTATACCTCTTTTGAGACTCCTCTGGATCGCTTGGCGAAACAGAATTCGTGTAGCGAAATTTCACTTCATTCGCTTAGCGAGTATAATTTCGCTTAGCGAAATGGAGGCGGTTATATCTCCTTTGGAGACTTCTCTGGATCGCTCAGCGAGACATAATTCGCATAGCGAAATTCGCTGGGTTCGCTTAGAGAATATTATTTCGCTTAGCGAAAGTGAGGCAGTGATGCCCAACTTAGAATTCCTCTGTTTTTGCTTAGCGAATGTAAATTCGCTTAGCGAAAAGTTGCCTTAAACCAAGACATTAACCTTATGGAACCATTTTGATTCTCTTCATGAAACCACTTCTTTTCTCATTTTGAGTCACTTAATTAACTAGATGGACTAAGGATAAGGTATAAAACATGTTTCACTTTTGTGAAAACACTTTGAGATTTAATTCCATTCAAAGTCACTTAGGGTTTTTATTAGAAAACACAAGTTATTGAAAACACTTTCTTTACATCAAGACTTAACTTGTCCAAGAACTATTCATATCCTTCCTTTCCTCAAGGTCATGGCTAATAGCCAACTAGGAACCAATGTGAAGTTTTACTTCATCAACTAATCAAAGTGTGGCTCACAAAACTTACACAATCATGATAATACCATAACCCAAAACATTACATCACAATTAAGTACATAAATACAAAAGTCTATACTTGATCTAATAATCAAAGTAGGTTCTTCATCATGCAAGAAATCATTTTCTCACCTAGACAACATCATCATAAAACACATGATAAGGTATGAAACACATGATAAGGCATAACTACAAATATCACACATTGTTCTCTTGGAGAACTTAACACAACTTAACCATTAAAAGTGAACCCAAACTAAAGGGTTTCACCCACACATAACTTAAGCAACCATCTTCACCACCACCATCTTGGTGTGATGAGGTTCAGCTCCCATACCTGTTGAAGAGCAGATTCCCGGATCAAAGTTGGTTGATCGGTTTGTGAACCTCCTGGCAATCGTCAACAACTATAACAACCAAACAATCAAACATTAAACAACAATCAAACCAAACTCAACAATTCTCACAAAGAGGGTTTCGGCCACCCAAGGTTATAAGGTTAGGAATTGATCTTGGTTTCCCATTTCATGGATTCAAAGGCATTAGGAAAGCTAAGGATGAAATCAAGTATTAGAAATCAAAAATTGATGAAAATACTATTCATCATCATCAAGAAGGGTTCGGCCATAAAGTGCTTTTTGAGCTATGATGAGAGTGGAATCATAAGCTCTTGGGTTTAGGTAGAGATTGATGATGTGAGTTCAAAGAACTTGGTCTTACCTCAAAAGGATTTTTCTACAATTTCCTATCGATTTTCAAAGTTTTGGATCTAAGAAATTCTTTTCATGAAAATGAATATTGATCTTGAAATAAAGAGATATTCAAGAAGCTAAGAGATCATAAAGTGACCTTACCTTAAAATGAAGGAAGATTGCTCAAGGAATCGAGTGATTCTAACAAGGTTTCATGAATTTCTCATGAACAACAATGGAGGTTTTGCTCTAAGGAAGGAGATGGGTGTTCTTGGCTCTTCAAGAGGGGCTGGGCTGCGTGAATGAGAGGGTGTGAGGGCTGAGTTCAGCCTTAAAACAAGTCACTTAAGGGCAAAAAGGTCATTTGCCAAAAGGGTAAAATGGTAAAAGTGCAAAAGACTAAGGTTAGGGGCATTTTAGTCATTTCGCATCTAGATTTTCCCGATCGTCATAACGACTCTGGCATACTCTCCCAAGTGTCCTGGGATGATGTGATATCAAGATTATCTGTTGGCGAGTCCCGGTAAATCCATATGTGGCTCCGTTCGTCACCCGATTGAGGATTCCGCTCGAACGGAGGTCAGGAAGTGATTTTTTTGAAATTTTTACGAAATTTAACCAAAGCGTAGAGGATCGAATTCTAAGACTTACTGTCTCGTCCACGGGTCTATCTGAGGTCTTCTGAGCAGTAAAATCATATTGTCAGTGTAAAAACGCAGACCGGACTCCGTTTGAGTTTTCGACTCAAAACTTAATCGTAGCTTCCTACGATATCGTCGAGCATGACTATGGTCTCAGAATATTTTATTTCCATTCCTAAGACCTCGAATAAAATACATACGTTAAAATACTGAAGAATTAGAAAACGTGAAAATCGGGGCATTACAGCACGAGAAGATCCTGCTGAGGAGTTGCCAGAGGAGATCGATGGCATACCTGTTTAACCAGATGCTGGCGGGAGAGCCTCGGATCCCAGTGCTGGGAGACTTTAAGCTGCTCTATACAGAGGAGGACCGTCTCTGGGAGACTGACTACTCTCAGCGAAGAGTAATGTATACGGGCCCGACTACCGTATATGTTAGAGTCGTGGTGGGGTAGACAGTCTTAGTTTTGTTATTACCAGTACATGGGTTTGAGTGAAATGTATTTTTGGGGCCAGGAGAGTAAGTCGTATGTATTTTAGTTTGTACCATGCTTTCAGTTTGTTTAAGTTGCGTACTCTGAAATTAATGGTTGGTTGTGATGTCGGTTGTAGGCTCTACTGAGGGAGTCAGTACTCTTACTTTTATATTTGTATATGTTATTATGGTATCAGTGTGTTGGTTGTTTTAATATTTCCACATTTTTATATTACCACGCTGCATTGCAACGTTAAGAATTTGAGTTCGGGTTACCAATGGGGTCTCTGAGGAAGGGGCTGTCTCATTTTTGGTGGTATAAGAGCAGTTTGATTCTTAATCAAGGACTCCTTGGGTTAAGTTGTGATTTCTGGCCGTGTCTAGTTGAACCCTCATTGGGTAACGACTATGCTTAGAAGTTGGGTAGAGTGTCCGATACACGAGTTGCCGTAAGAGGTAACTGTTCGAACATTTGTGAGGCATATGATGCATGCATGTGATAATATGGTCTTGTGTGTCTTACAAATGTGAGCTGATAATTTCTTCCACAGGAAATTAAATGGCTCGCGGAAGACCTAGAGGACGTGGCGGAAGGGTCACAGAGAGTGCTGTTGAACTTGGAAATGGTCACGAAGGAAGTTCCTATGTTGGTGATGGGATAGAGTCAACTGAAACCCTAAGGACGGTTAGGGAGTTGGCAATGGCAATGCTGCATCAGACACAGTAGAACGCTCAACTGTGCAGTTGACCATGCAACGACAACAGAGACAAAATCAGAGGGGCGAAGTGGTAATGGAAGACACTGGATTGAATACTTTTCTGAAAGGGAAGCCACCGCAGTTCAATGGTGACTTCAATCGGGAGGGAGCAGAACTCTGGATACAGAAGCTTGAAAAAATCTTTGCGGCAATGCATTGTCGTGAGGACAGAAAGCTGACTTATGCATCCTTCATGCTGATGGGAGGTGTAGAGCTATGGTGGAAAGGCAAGCAGAGGATGCTTGAAGCAGTAGACAGAGTTATCAACTGGGGACTGTTTCGGGAATGCTTCCTAGAGAAGTATTTCCCCAAAATGATGAGAAGAGAGAAAGAGAAAGAGTTCATGGGTCTGAAACAAGGAACCATGTCTCTTGGGGAGTACGCTGCGAGGTTTGAAGCCCTACTCAAATTTTCTGAATTTTACCAGAGGTTCCCTGATGAAGAGTGGGTGTGCAGCCATTTTAAGGACGGCCTGAAGTATGATCTGCAAAGGGTGATTGCACCGCTGAATATCATCCGACGGCCTGAGATGTCAGAGAGATGTTTTGTCATTGAGAACATCGACAAGAAGAGAGAGCTGCAGTAAGGCAGAACTGGAGGACCTACTCGGAGGTTTGACCAAAGATTTCGAGGAGGAAAAGGAAGGTTTCAGACAGGACGGAAGCCTTATGACCATCAAACAACAAGACCAGCTGAAGGACAACTCCAACCAAGTGGATGCTTTAGGTGTGGAGGATCATATCCAATTTGAGATTGTCTGATAATAGAGACTCGCCAGTGTTTCCGATATGGCCAGGTGGGTCACATAGCTCCAAAATGTTCACAAGGAGCGAGGTACAGCACAGGCGGGCAGGGCCCAGCGACCAGAGCCCAAGGAACAGGACAGGAAGTAGCGAGACCGCAAGCCACCAGAAGAGTGTTTACCATAAAGTGAGCCGAATCCTCTTAATCCCCTGATCTTATACAAGGTGTATGCCTAGTGTCAGGTAAACTCTTATCAGTATTGTTTGACTCGGGAGCTACGCTTTCCTTCGTATCCCAAGAGTGTGTGGATCATTTGAAATTGCCTATTTCTTTGCTTCCTCATGACTTAACTGTTTCTACTCCTACGAGTAATTCTTTGACAACCGTAACTGTTTGTTTAAATTGTCCTATTATCATTGAGAATCGAACTTTTCTTGTTGACCTTGTTTGTTTACCGATGCAACAACTCGATATAATTTCAGGCATGGATTGGCTTTCAGCTAACCATGTAGTGTTAGACTGTTCTAAAAAGACCTTGTCATTCCCTGAGCATTCTAGATTGATGCCTGCCAATGATAGTCAGCTAGGTAGTAAATCTCAGAAACACGTGTTGCTACTCTTTATGAAAGTTAAGGAACCTCCTATGTTGGATTCGCTGCCTATAGTGCGAGAGTTTCCGGAAGTTTTCCCTGATGATGTTCCGGGTTTACCACCCGAAAGAAAGAAAGAGTTCGCTATAGATCTCATACCGGGAACTAGATCGATTTCGATAGCAACTTATCGAATGGCTCCAGCAGAGTTAGCAGAGCTGAAAAAGCAGTTGGATGACATGTTAGATAAGGAGTTTATAAGACCGAGTGCTTCACCTTGGGGAGTGCCAGTGTTGTTCATTAAGAAAAAGGACAGAATATCAAGGCTGTGCGTGGATTATCGACAGCTGAACAAGGCGACAGTCAAGAATAAGTATCCATTGCCTAGGATTGACGATTTGATGGACCAGTTGAAAGGAGCGATAGTGTTTTCAAAGATTGACTTAAGATCTGGTTATCACCAGATTCGAGTCAAGAGGGAGGATGTACCGAAGATGGTGTTTAGGAGTCGGTATAGACAGTACGAGTATCTGGTTATACCCTTTGGTGTAACTAATGCTCCAGTAGTGTTTATTGATTACATGAACCGGATTTTCCAACCGTTCTTGGATAAGTTTGTAGTTGTCTTTATCGACGACATTCTTATCTATTCCCTTAATCGGGAAGAACATCAGGAGCATCTTAGGATTGTGCTTCAAGTGTTAAAGGACCGACAACTTTATGCAAAGTTGTCCAAGTGTGAGTTTTGGTTGGAAGAAGTGCAGTTTTTAGGTCATGTGATTAGTCGAGATGGGATAGCAGTAGATCCAGAAAAGGTTGAAGCTGTGTTACAATGGGAAAGTCCTAAGTCGGTAAGTGAGATACAGAGTTTCCTAGGACTAGCTGGATATTATCGAAGGTTCATCGAAGGATTCTCGAAAATTGCGTTGCCGATGACGTAGCTAACGAGGAAGGGAATATCCTTTGTGTGGACAAACAAATGTGAGGAGAGTTTTCAGGAGCTGAAAAGGAGGTTGACTATGTCACCAGTATTGATGTTATCAGATTCTTTGGGACAGTTTAACGTATATTGTGACGCATCATACCAAGGATTAGGCTGTGTCTTGATGCAGGAAAGGAGGGTCATAGCGTATGCTTCGCGACAACTGAGAGTTCATGAGAGGAATTATCCAACTCATGATTTGGAGCTGGCAGCTATAGTGTTTGCTTTAAAGATATGGCGACACTATTTATATGGAGCTAAGTTTATAGTGTACAGTGACCATAAGAGCTTAAGGTATCTATTTAATCAGAAGGAGTTAAACATGAGACAAAGGAGGTGGATAGAATTAATAAAGGATTATGAATTTGATCTACAATACCATCCAGGAAAAGCGAATGAAGTAGCCGATGCGTTATGTAACACCCTGGTTTTCTAATTAAACAGTATTTATGTGTTTGTATTTTATTGAAGGGTCTAGAGGGTGAAATAAAATAAACTGATACCATAGTCAAGCTCTATGCTATCGTAGGAAGCTATGGTTAAATTTTGGTCGAAAACTCAAACGGAGCCTGGTCTGCGTTTTACACTGACAGTATGATTGTACTGCTCAGACGACCTAATTTTGACTCGTGAACGAAACAGTTAGGTTTTAAATAAAATTGTTGACAATATCGGCGATTTTGAAAAATTTCAAAATAAATAAGTTCTCACGACTTTCTTGGGCGAAAACCCTAAATCGGGTGAACAACGGAGCTGAATACGGGATTTATCCAGACCCGCTACAAATAAGGTTGAAGTCACATCACCTAGGAAAGGTGTGCCATGACTCACAACTGTAATGATGACGTTTAGAAAATATCTGGACGCGAAAAGACCAAAATGCCCCTGACCTTTTTTATAATTACCATTTGCCCTAGGATGAAAAGACTGTTTTGCCTCTGAGAATTCATGAAATAACCCTTTTGACCCTGTGACTCACCAATGTCTTCATTACCTTTCTAGAAATATCTAGATATTTATAGGGGAAATGACAATTATGCCCCTAGTTTACCCCTAAGTGAATTTACCCCTTTGTCCCTAAATGAATAAAGTTTGGGCCTTCTTACCCTTGATCTCACGCCTCCCTAAAGCCCATTAATACTTCATTTACTTCTCTTTCTCACAAACACAAAGTCTTGGTTGTTTTATGGTTTTGAAGATCAAAGTTAGAGTTTTTGGTTTTCTCTCAAGTGTTCTTGGTGTTCTTGAGATGTTCTTCACTTTCTCTCCACTTTCCCACCAATCAAGAGGTAAAATCTCTTGACTCAAGTTAGTAAACTTGTTCCTTGCTTCATTGTCTTGACATCTTTGTGTTTTGTTTCTCAAAGGAAACTGTAAACACAACTTGAAGAACATACTTGATTCTTTGCTCATTTTCATCATTCGAGGAGGTAAGATTGCTCCCTTGATCCATGAGTTTCTTGTTCTTAATTCATTTCTTGTTTTGAAGCCATGATTCCATGAGTTTCAACTTCAAACTTCAAAAATTTCTAGAAAATCATAGAAAAATCCTTTTAAAGTGAAATTAATTTCTATGATCTAGTTTCATCATTCTCGATCACTATCTAAGAGCATGTAATCACATAACATGTCTAGCTATTTGTTTCTGGGAGTGGCTGAACCCACCCTTTTTGAAAAGCAAGAGTTTTACTTCAAATTTTTGTATAAGGTAACTTGATTTAGTGTTGTGTATACTTAAGGATCATTGATCCAAGAGTTGATAAAATTCTAAAATCCCTAGCCTAATTTAAATTAAGGAGGCCGAACCTAGCTCCTATTAGGCAAGGGATTGTATTTTGTGATTGTTAAAGTTTAGATTGAATGATTGAAGGTGGTTGTTGTTGAGTGCTTCGGAAGAGTAATCGAAGGATTTCGAAATAATCGGACGACGTTCATTCGGAGGATTACCTTCAAAAGGTAAGGGGAGTTTGCCTGAGGGATTTTCCCAATAACTATATGTTATCCGTGATTGATCTGTGTAGCTCTGTTTGAGCTTCGTTGTGATTGTAATAATGTTCCATGATTTAGTATGCTTTAGCATATGTTATGATGAGGTATGCTTGGATGGAAAATGTTTTCATGTATGTTGAAAACTATACTTTGATCTCTAGATCAAGTAAGGATTTTTATGTTTGATTATGATTGAATGATGCATGATTATTGTTCATCATTATATTGTGATCATTTTGAGCTATAACTTGACAAGTTAGTGAAGCGAAATCTTCACATCCCATTTGAGGGAGCATTCGGCCTTGGCTAAGAAAAAGGAAGAACATGAGTTGTTCTTGAGCATTCAAAGTTTTTGAAAGCAAGAAAGTGTTTTAATAACATATATTCAAAGAAAAACAATAAGTGATTTTGATCCAAAGATCAAATGGAGTTTCAACATTCAAATGTTTGGCTAAGGTGAAAATATCCTTTTTACTTTAGCCATAGTTTATCTAATTAACTAAGTGTTTTAAAAAGAAAAATGATGAAAGTGATTTCATGGAAGTAAAAGTAATATGAAAGTCACCTTAGATTTTAGTGTGATATCACCTTGATATTAGAACTAAGATAACATTCATTTTTCAAATATAAAGAGGACCTTGTCCTTAAGTTTGAACTAAATGAATCATAGTTAGAAAACTAAATGAGATTACATTTCCTTTACACTAACTTACATCATGGTTTTACACTAAGCTAGTAAGGAAAAGCCTTTTCAAAATAGTTAAGGTTGTAAAGCCCTGATTTTCAAGTTTTATAATTATTCAGTATTTAAACGTTTGTATTTTATTGGAGGGTCTAGAGAGTGAAATAAAATAATCTAAGATCATAGTCATGCTCTACGCTATGGTAGGAAGCTATGGTTAAGTTTTGAGCGAAAACTCAAACGGAGCCCGGTCTACGTTTTTCACCGTTAGTAGTGTTTTTCTACTATCGGGACCTAATTTTGACTCACGGACGAGACAGCAAGTCTTAGAATTTAATTCTCTACATATTTGTTAAAATCCGTCTTGACGTCCAAAAGTAAAAATAATATATTATATTCGGATGTATATTCGAACCGGGAGACGTTTGGAGCTGCGAAGGGATTTAACGGGACCCGCTAATGGATAATCTTGATGTCAAATCAAGAGGAATTTCGTGGCCCCCTTTTATGATGACTTTCCAAAATATCTGGATGAGAAATGACCAAAATGCCCCCAGTCTTTTAAGGAAATGACCAAATTGTACTTAAGGTATTTACAAGTTTGCCATGATGAGAAAATATCTATATCACCCACTCTCTCAATTGGCCATTTTGAGCTCTCTCTCTCTCTCTCCTCTCTTCTCTCACTTGTTCTTCATTGTTCTTCACCAAAAACCAACTTTTGATCTTGAAAAGTTGAAGCTTTTTGTGAAAAGCAAGTTCCCTTCTCTTAAGTCTTTGCATGTAGGAGGTACGAAATCCATCTTAACTCTCTTAATCTCTATTTCATCTCTTGAATCTCTTGATTCAGGAAGATCCAAGTTTTGATCCAAAACTTTGAAAATTCATAGAAAAGTGTAGAAAAATCCTTTTAACACCAAATCAATTTCTATGATCTAGTTTCATCATTCTCTTTCACTATCCAAGAGCATGTAACCAAAATCTTCTCTAACCCATATGGGTATAAAGTGGCCGAACCACCTATGTTGAAAAAGGTTGAGTTTTTTATTCAAGTTTTGAGTAACAAGACTTGTTTTAGTGTTAGAAGTACCTAAGGATCTTCCATCCAAGAGATAAGAAATTTAGGACATCTCTAGCTTATTTTTCTATATAGTGGCCGAACCTCAAGTTGGAGGAAATAGGAGTTTTTGTGTTGTTAGATGTTAATGTTCGATTGATTGTGTTATTTGTAATTGGTGACGAGTATTTGGACGGGTAATCGGGAGATTCGCGAACCGATCGACCGACTTTTGTCCGGAGGATTATTCATCAACAGGTATGGGAGGTGAACCTCATCACACCAAAGTTGGTGGAGGTGAAAATGGTTGTTTTATGTTGTGTGGGTGAAACCCTTTAGTTTGGGTTCATCACTTTATTTGCTAATTTATCTTGGAGAACAAAGTTTGTAATAATTAGTTTATGCTTTAGTGTGCTCTAGCATATGTTTATGATGATGTTGATTGGATGAAAATTATTTTCATGTTTGATGAAAAACCTACTTTGATCTCTGGATCAAGTAAGGATTTTGATGCTTGATTATGATGCAATGATGTATGATTGTTGTTTATCATAATTTTGTGAGCATTTTGAGCTATGACTTGTCATTTTGGTGAAGCAAAATCTTCACTTTTCCTTTGAGTAGGCTTGCTGCCTTAGTGAGGAAAAGATGGAAGAACATGTGTTGTTCTTGAACATTCAAAGTTTTGAAGTAAGAAAAGTGTTTCTAATAACTTATGTTTCAAAGAAAAACAAAAAGTGATTTGATCCAAAGATCAAATAAAGTTTCAAAATTCAAGTGTTTCACCAAAGTGAAAAATGCCTTTTTACTTTAGCCATAGTTAGATAATTAACTAAAGTGTTTTAAAAAGAGAAATAATGAAGTGATTTCATGAAAGTTAACATAGTTTTAATGAGATATCACCTTTATATTCGAACTAAGATAAAGTTCCATTTTCAACCATAAAGAGGACCTTGTCCTTAAATTTGTTTAGAATGAATCATAGTTAGAAGATTAGATGAGATTATTTTTTTCTTTTGCACTAACTAAGAGCATGGTTTTACACTAAGTTAGTAAGGAAAAACATTTCCAAGTGTGTTAAGGTACTTTACCTTAATCATGTAACAAATTTCTTTCAAAATCAATGAGTTTTCAATTAGAATGGTTTTGGTTTACAAAGAGAGTTTTCAACTCTTAATCGTAAAGTTTTACGCGTGAAAAACCAATTAACTTAGAGTCAAAGACAAGAGGTAATTAAGTATGGTATGTGGTGGAACAAGACCATGTACTATACCATTGATGACTTAGTTCATCAATGACTTCATAAGACTTAAGTCAACCAACACTTATTTCATTAATCGAAAATTAAGGAGTTAATATCTTATAAAGGATCAAAGACTTATCTAAGAGGATTCTCAATCCTTATTCATAATGCTTAGGACTTGAGACATAATTCATAAGACATAAACACAAACATGAAACTTTTTGGGTTTTGAAACAGTCGTTCGATGACGAATAGGTGATTCGGATCCAGGTCAATCGTTCAATTGTTTCAGTCTTGTGATGACCGGAACGAGAGAGATCCTGGGGCTGTGCAGGTATGGGACTGTACAGTTGAAGTAAGGCTTATAAGAATTGATTGGTACTACCTATATAACAGGAATCATCTTCTTTTCGGGAGCCTAGAACATAAGAACTCCATAGTTAAGCGTGCTTGACTTGGAGTAATTGTGGGATGGTTGACCTTCTGGGAAGTTTTCCAGAAAGCGTGTGAGTGAGGACAAAACACACTGAAAAGACCCGTGTTGGTTTGTGGGGATAGTCGGCAATTCCGATAGCAGTTCGGATCATTCCAAAGGGATCACGAGATTTATCCGATGGATAAATGTTTTATAATACAAAGACGCGTATAGTTTCTAAGGAAAAGAACCTTAGTGAACCTTGAGGTTTATCCGGTGAATAAACATTGCTTTATCACATCTGCTTTGTGTAAGCATTGGCATTTCATTTGCATGAGTCGTAAGTGAGCATAGGAGTTGAGCTTACACCTTGATGTGGGTGCGAATGTTACAGTGACGATCTTAAATGGTCTTTGGAGGTATCAGGGTTGGAAGGGCTGACATGAGACCAGTTGGTGATTCTTCTGTGTCGTGACGAATCCGTGCAATACACGGATATCCTTTACTAGATGCCGTACTTTTCATGTTTGGTCGAGAGTGTTTCCGTAAAGCCAGATACGTGCACGTTACGAATGTTGTAGCATCTTGCTCATGGCTGGCAATAACCAGAATATGTCCTCCCATTCACTCTCTCCAACATTTGTTAGCTCCATGGAGTAGGGGTCAGAGTTTTACCCTGTGGCATATGGCATTGACTCATGTACATTGCACTGCATTGCATGGCTGTTGATGATTACATTTATTTGTTGTACATCGCTGTTCTATATTTTTGAGAATGCCTTATATTATGCTGCTAATTGTTCAACATGATTTATATTGAGATTTATGGTAAGCATGTTGGGTACGTTGTTACCTGGTGAGTCGTCCCGTTTTTACTTCTGCTATTTTGCTGTGTTGATGATCGAGAATCTCAACCATATCTGTATATTTGCTCTGCTGGTATTGCTGTTGTTGCTTGAGCAAATGAACACGACGACGGTTCGGTTCAGCATATACTTTGAGTCCGAAGGGGCACTCCTTTTGCTGTTTAGTTTTTGACCAGGCTATGTCAGGTGTCTGTTTTACCTTTTTGGGAGCGATGACTCCTAGTACTTATTAATACTTATCGCCAGTTATGCATTGGACCTATGTCTGTATACAGTACTATTTTTGTTTTTGTATTCTACTTCAGTATGTCTTCTAGAAATGCACGGTGAACCTAAGTTCATTTATTATTACCTTTACTAAATCCCATTACATCATTGCGAAAAGAAGAAAAAAAGAAAACCATATTTTCCACATTAATATTATTTTCGGCCTTATAAACATTTGAGAATGTGACACTCAGGAAAGGGCGTTGCATTATTTGGTATCAGAGCTTGCCGAGTCTTTTGGGGTTTGTAGGTTATGGTTTGTCTTGTTTGTGTTGTGTTTTCGCTGATTGTTTTCTGTGTTATTGTTTCCGAGAGAAAACAATGTTGGAAAGGATGGTGACTTCGGTCTACCCTTTGTTGTTTGTTCTTTGTGTTGTGTTTCTGTAAGAAAGACAACAATTGTTTGTTATTCTCTACATTATTGTTTCTCAAAAGGAATGATATTGGACAGAATAGTGATGCTTTTGCTTTCTTGTAAGCTGTCAACCACAGAGTCCTTCATAACAAGTATTTTCGACGGATGCAAGACGAGTTGAAAGACATGGAGTTTCTACAGCTATGTCAAGGAGGAATGTCTGTCAAAGAATATGTTGATCGTTTTGAGTCCTTGTTGAAGTCTTCGAGGTATTTCCATCTTCATCCCGATGAGGAGTGGAAGTGCGCAAAGTTTGAAAAAGTTTTAAGGAATGAGATTCGAGGAGCGGTGCTACTTCTCAAGATCAAAGAATTCTCAGTTTTGATAGACGAGTGCTTCCTAATCGAAGATCTGATGAAGGCTCGCGAAGGAAGGCAACGTCACTCTAGATCGACTAGGTTCCACAGAGGCAACAACGGTCGTGATAACAGATCTCGATGGAGACCATATTCAAAGCAGCGGGGTCAACAACAATGTCCTGTAGGAGGAAGCAGTAAGGGTTTCAATCAGTCTGGAAACGCCCCAAAAAGGTGTATAAAGTGTGGCAAGAACAATCATGCCACCAGAGAATGCTCAATCAAGAGGATAATATGCTTCAGGTGCGGGAAGCCGGGGCATACTTCACGCGACTGTGTGCAATCAAGAGCTGGACATTCTGTCAACTATGTGCAGGCAGCAAGGCCTAAGGCAAGGAGTAGAGTTTATGTTGTGAATGGCGCTGAGGCTTCTCAGAATGAAGACTTGATCCACAGTTAGTGCGTATGGGAGGTAAAACATTAACAATTTGATTCAGACGCAATGCATTCCTTTATTGCTTATGACTGTGTGGACCTTTTGGGATTATCTGTGTCTTCTTTACCTTTTGATTTAGTAATTTCTACACTTATTGCAAAGCCTGTTATAACAGCGAAAGTTTGTTTGAACTGTTCTATTTCTGTAGAAGATAGAACGTTTTTGGATTGATTTGATTTGTTTGCCTTTTTCACAAATCGATGTAATCTTAGGAATGAATTGGTTATCTTCTAACCATATCCTGTTAGACTGTGCGAATGAAACCTTAATCTTTCCTAGTTCTAAGGATTCTGGAGTGTCTTAGAGCATGTGCCTGTCGTGAACGAGTTTCCGGAAGTCTTTCCTGAAGATGTAACAGGTTTACCGTCAGTTCGGGACACCGAGTTTTCGATCGATCTTGTGCCAGGAACAAGACCAGTGTCTATGGCACCGTATCGTATGGCACCTGCAAGTTGGAAACCTTGAAGGAACAGTTGGTGGACTTATTGGGGAACCAGTTCGTTAGACCCAGTGTGTCGTCGTGGGGAGCACCTGTGCTGTTGGTGAAGAAGAAAGATGGAACTTTTTGCCTATGTGTGGATTATCGCCAGTTGAACAAGGTTACCATTAAGAACAAGTATCCTCTTCCGAGGATAGATGACTTGATGGATCAGTTGAGGGGAGCGGCAGTTTTCTCCAAGATTGATCTGCGATCGGGTTATCACCAGATTCGTGTGAAGGCAGAGGATGTACCAAAGACAACGTTTCGGACATGCTACGGGCACTACGAGTACCTTGTAATGCTGTTTGGGATGACGAATGCTTCAGCCATATTCATGTATTATATGAATAGGATTTTTCGTCCCTATCTAGATAAGTTTGTCTTTGTTTTCAAAGACGACATACTCATCTATCCACGAAACTAGGAAGGACATGCTGAACATCTTAGTGTGGTTCTTCAGGTTCTGAAGGAGAAATAGTTGTACGCGAACCTGTCTCAATGTGAGTTTTGGCTTGACGAAGTGCAGTTTCTTTGGGTCACGTGATTTCAAAGGAAGGAATTGCTGTAGATCTGTCGAAAGTTGAAGCAGTTCTTGAATGGGAGTGACCAACCACAGTGACTGAGATACGTAGTTTTTTGGGTTTGGCTGGGTATTACCGGAGGTTCATCGAGGGATTTTCTAAGATTGTAGGATCCCATTACCCAATTGACGAGGAAGGATAAAGCTTTTGAGTGGACTGATGCTTATGAGCAGAGTTTTCAGGAGTTGGAGAAGAGGCTGACTACTTCGCCAGTGTTGGTATTGCCAGATCCAAACGAACCATTTAAAGTGGAGTAAATAGCCAATTTGGTCCCTAAAAGTGTAAGGCGGTATCAACTTAGTCCCTGAATTTAACTAAATAGCAAAAACGTCCCCGAAGTTGTAAAACATTAATCAACTTGGTCCCTCTGTCAACCCCAGTTAGTTGATGCCGTTAACGGCGCTGATGTGGCACATTAAGTGCCCTGTTGGCACCGTTGTCACTGGTTAGGTGGTGTCCACGTGGTCAGGGGCAAATTTGAAACTCTGAATCAGGGACTAAATTGATACTCGCAACAGTCTTCTTCTTCTTCTTCTTCTTCTTCTTCTTCTTCTTTATATTTCTCCTTTCTCTCTTTGCTCTCTCTCTCTTTTTGCTTCCTCTGTCTCGCGCTCTCTCTCTAACCACGGGTGGTTATATAGACGGGTGGTTAGAGAGAAAGCGCGAGACAGAGGAAGCAAAGAGAGCAGAGAGAAAGGGGAAATATAAAGAAGAAGAAGAAAACTGTTGCGAGTATCAATTTAGTCCTTGGTTCCCACCCGTCTATAGACGGGTGGTTTTAGATAGAGCGTGAGACAGAGGAAGCAAAAAGAGAGAGAGAGAGAGCAGATAGAGAAAGGGGAAATATAAAGAAGAAGAAGAAGAAGAAGAAGAAGAAGAAGAAGAAGACTGTTGCGAGTATCAATTTAGTCCCTGGTTCAGAGTTGCGAGTATCAATTTAGTCCCTGGTTCAGAGTTTCAAATTGGTCCCTGACCACGTGGACACCACCTAACCAGTGACAACGGTGCCAACAGGGCACTTAACGTGCCACATCAGCGCCGTTAACGGCGTCAATTAACTGGGGTTGACGGAGGGACCAAGTTGATTAACGTTTTACAACTTCAGGGACCTTTTTGCTATTTAGTTAAATTCAGGGACTAAGTTGATACCGCCTTACACTTTCAAGGACCAAATTGGCTATTTACTCATTTAAAGTGTACTGTGACGCTTCATACTAGGGGTTAGGTTGTGTGCTGATGCAGAATCGGAAAGTGGTAGCGTATGCTACGAGATAGTTGAAAGTGCACGAAAAGAGTTACCCTATTCATGATTTGGAGTTAGCAGCGGTGATCGTTGAGTCGAAGATTTGGAGGCACTACTTGTATGGTTCGACGTTCAATGTCTTCGGAAACCATAAGAGTTTGAAGTACCTGTTCGATCAGAAAGAGCTCCACGTGAGGCAGAGATGGAGACTGGAATTTCTGAAGAACTATGACTTCCAGTTACAGTATCCGAGTCTATTTTAAGAAGTACGTTAAATTTCCAGGATGAAATTCTTTTAAGAGGGGTAGTAATGTAATGCCCTGATTTTCAAGTTTTATAATTATTCAGTATTTAAACGTTTGTATTTTATTGGAGGATCTAAAGAGTGAAATAAAATAATCTGAGACTATAGTCATGCTCTACGCTATGGTAAGAAGCTATGGTTAAGTTTTGGGCGAAAACTCAAACGGAGCCCGGTCTATGTTTTTCACCTACAGTAGTGTTTTTCTACTCTCGGGACCTAATTTTGACTCATGGACAAGACAGTAAGTCTTAGAATTTAATTCTCTACATATTTGTTAAAATCCGTCCTGATGTCCAAAAGTAAAAATAATACATTATATTTGGGCGTATACTTGAACCGGTAGACATTTGAAGCTGCGAAGGGATTTAACGAGACCCGCTAATGGATAATCTTGATGTCAAATCAAGAGGAGTTTCGTGGCCCCCTTCCGTGATGACTTTCCAAAATATCTGGACGTGAAATGACCAAAATGCCCCCAGTCTTTTCAAGAAAATGACCAAATTGTCCTTAAGGTATTTACAAGTTTGCCATGATGAGAAAATATCTGTATCACCCACTCTTTGACTTGGCCATTTCGGGCTCTCTCTCTCTCCCTCCTCTCTTCTCTCACTTGTTCTTCATTGTTCTTCAAGTTCTTCATGTGTTCTTCACCAAAATCCAACTTTTGATCTTGAAAAGTTGAAGCTTTTTGTGAAAAGCAAGTTACTTTGTCTTAAGTCTTTGCATATAGGAGGTATGAAATCCATCTTGACTCTCTTAATCTCTCTATTTCATCTCTTGAATCTCTTGATTCAAGAAGATCCATGTTTTGATCCAAAACTTCGAAAATTCATAGAAAAGTATAGAAAAATCCTTTTAATACCAAATCAATTTCTATGATCTAGTTTCATCATTCTCTTTCACTATCCAAGAGCATGTAACCAAAAGCTTTCTCTAACCCATATGGGTATAAAGTGGCCGAACCACCTATGTTGAAAAAGGTTGAGTTTTTGATTCAAGTTTTGAGTAATAAGAGTTGTTTTAGTGTTAGGAGTACCTAAGGATCACCCATCCAAGAGATAAGAAATTTAGGACATCTCTAGCTTATTTTTCTATATAGTGGCCGAACCTCAAGTTGGAGGAAATAGGAGATTTTGTGTTGTTAGATGTTAATGTTTGATTGATTGTGTTGTTTGTAGTTGGTGACGAGTATTTGGACGAGTAATCGGGAGATTTATGAACCGATCGACTGAATTTTGTTCGGAGGATTATTCATCAACAGGTATGGGGGGTGAACCTCATCACACCAAAGTTGGTGGAGGTGAAAATGGTTGTTTTATGTTGTGTGGGTGAAACCCTTTAGTTTGGGTTCATCACTTTATTTGCTAATTTCCCTTGGAGAATAAAGTTTGTAATAATTAGTTTATGCTTTAGTGGGCTTTAGCATATGTTTATGATGATGTTGATTGGATGAAATCTATTTCCATGTATGATGAAAAACCTACTTTGATCTCTAGATCAAGTAAGGATTTTTATGCTTGATTATGATGCAATGATGTATGATTGTTGTTTGTCATAATTTTGTGAGCATTTTGAGCTTTGACTTGTCATTTTGGTGAAGCAAAATCTTCACTTTCCTATTGAGTAGGCTTGCGGCCTTACTGAGAAAAAATGGAAGAACATGTGTTGTTCTTGAACGTTCAAATTTTTGAAGTAAGAAAAATGTTTCAAATAACTTATGTTTCAAAGAAAAACAGTAAGTGATTTGATCCAAAGATCAAATAAAGTTTCAACATTCAAGTGTTTCACCAAAGTGAAAAATGCCTTTTTACTTTAGCCATAGTTAGATAATTAACAACAGTGTTTTAGAAAGAGAAATAATGAAGTGATTTCATGAAAGTTAATGTAACACCCCGATTTTCGAGTTTTTCTTTTAATCAGTATTTATGAACTTATATTTTATTTGAGGTCTTAGAATGGGATATAAAATATTCCGAGAGCATAGTCATGCTCAACGATATCGTAGGAAGCTACGATTAAGTTTTGAGTCGAAAACCCAAACGGAGTCCGGTTTGTGTTTTTACACTGATAGTATGATTTTGCTACTCAGAAGATCTCAGATGGACCCGTGAACGAGACAGTAATTCTTAGAATTCGATTCTCTACGTTTTGGTTAAATTTCGCAAAAATTTCAAAAAAAATCATTTCCTGACCTTCGTTCGAGCAAAATCTTCAATCGGGTGGAGAACGGAGCCGCGTATGGACTTACCAGGACCCGACAACGGATAATCTTGATATCACATCATGCCAACTCACTTGGGAGAGCATGCCAAAGTCGTCATGACGATCAGGAATTTCGGGACGCAAAATTACCAAAATACCCCTAACTTAAGCCTTTTCACCTTTTACCATTTTACCCTTTGAACCAAATGACCTTTCTACCCTTAATGAACTCTTTAGAAGGCTGGAACAGCCCTCTCAGCCCCTCATTCCACGCAGCCCAGCCCCCCAAGAACACCAAGAGCACTTCATCTTCCTTAGAGAAGAAACCTCCATTGAATCCTTGAGAAAACCTTGAAAGCTTGTTGAAATCACTTGATTTCTTGACCAATCTTCATCCATTTTAAGGTAAGATCACTTCTATGGTCTCATATCTTCTTGAATCTATTTCAATATCAAGATCAAACCTCCATTTTCATGAAACTCATTCTTAGATCCAAAACTTTGAAAATCCATAGGAAATTGTAGGAAAATCCTTTGGATGCGAAACCAAGTTCTTTGAACTCACCTCATCACCCTCTATCTAAACCCAAGAGCTCATGATCCAAGTCTCATCCTAGCTCTAAAACCCCAAAGTGGCCGAAACCTAAGAGCGATGATGAATAGTGTTTTTCGTCAAATTTTTGATTTCTAACTCTTGATTTCATCCTTAGCTTTCCTAGTGTCCTTGAATCCAAGTGATGGAAAACCAAATCAATTCCTAGCCTAGATTGCCCTATATGGCCGAGAGCTTCATGGGGAAAATCCATGAGTTTTGTTTCACATCTTTCAGTCATAGGACTTGAAATGGTGTTAACTAAGTTCATGAACCAACCATCCAAAAGTTTGGAACCAAATGAGATCCCTAACCTTTTTTACCTTTCATGGCCGAACCCTATACCTTTTAGGGGAAGGAAAACTTGTGTTCTTATGTTATAGTTTGATGTTGATTTGTTGTTTGAATTGAATTGTGTTTGATTGTTTTAGGCGACGCGAACGGAACCGGAGCCGGAGCCGAGAACCGATCGAGTTTGCATTGAACTTCCTTTGTGAGGTAAAGGGAGGTAGTCATTTAAGTTTGAGTAGCTTCATAGTGCATGTTTGGTATATGTATTATGATGATTTGATTGTTGAATTGGAGATGAGTTTGAATGATGTATGGATTTGTTTTACTTAATGATACATAATTGCACTCTTGTTGATAATTTGTGGCATGGATGCCTTAGTTGATATTATGATGATGATTATGGATTGTTGATGTCTATATATATATTTATATCCTGGATGAGCATAGGATTAGCTATGTCTCGATAATTTGTTAAAAGACTCGAAATCCTAAATCTATGTTTTGAAAACCTTGTTTGAAATTAAAAAGTGTTTTTTGGAAAATGTGTTGCTTTTCAAGAAAAGTTAAGTTTCCTTTTTGAAAAGTATGTTCCTTGAAAAGAAAAAGTGATTTTGTGGAAAGTCGTGCAAAACGTATTTTATTTCGGTAAAATGTTTTAAAAAGACGTGAAACCTTAGAAAACGGTTTTTTGTTTTCAAGAAAGGTGGTTTTCACGGAAAACCGTTCTCTTGATCAAAAAGGATGTTTTGTTTCAAGAAAACCAAATTATGTTTTGTTTTCCAAGGTGTTTTGGGAAAATGAAACCAAAAGAAAAATGATGAACATTTGAGACGAACCCGAACCTAGTGGCCGAGACGTCGGGGCTAGTGTTTTGTGGATTGAGCAATCGGACTTCGTGTCCTGTGTTTTTGATTTGAGTGGGCTTAATGCCTTTTTGAAACGAGTCGTGGACTTTATGTCTCGACATTTGAAAGAATGAACACAAAGAAAACAGAAAACTTTCTGTGTACATGCATGAACCGGTAGACGTGCCATTTGGAACCGAGCTACAACTTTCGTAGTTGAGAATTCAGCCAGTTAAGACCACTAGGTCTATAGGGGCATTCTGTGTTCGAGATCCCACAAGCGGCCGGTGGCGTAGCAACCCCGTGCCGTGGTAAATCGGCTGCCAAACATGAATGAACTCGATCAGAGACTGGAGTATTCATGATATGGTGAGACGTCGTACCCTGGAACAATTGGAGTTCAGACCTAAATAGAGAGGCCGACTCATGAGAACAATTGTGTTACGGGTGTTACTACGGCCTATCGCTCGATGTTGGGAAGTTAGAATCTCCGGAGTACATGAATTAGAAAGATGATATTGAAGTCTCATGCATTATTAGAGCTGATGGTAGTGTTTGAGATGTCGTACTGTATTATATAAATAATTGTTCATATAACTGTATCTGTGGATGCTTATACTGCTGTTTGTCGCTTGTGTGGCTATCGTGATAACTTTATCTAAGTATCTCACCTTTGCCTGTACATGTTGGACACCGTGTGTTTTTGGAACACATGTACAGATGTTGATCATAGGTCCCCGCGGAGACGTGAGGACTCAGATGACGGAGCGTTCTGATGAAGTTGACGTTGGGTTGTACCCCAATGGCTACTTTTAGCCGACCAGCTTAGGGGTCTTTTGTTTTGAGTAGTCTTATATTATTACTGCACGTATGTCGAACTTATTTCTTAAGTCTGTAATCTGATATATATTAGACCAGGTTTTACGTTATGTTTATGTTTTTATGAACAGTGAATATCAGTGTGTGATATGAAATTTATTCCTCCGTCTTGTGTTGTTTGCCTATGCATGCAGAAAATTTTTAGAACCGCGTTTTCGAACGTAGCTACTTAATTAAAGTATTTTCCGAAAGCAACCAACGTTTTATTTTCTTGTTTTATTCTGCATTAGAGTCCGTGTATGTAGCACCCGCGAGGGGGTGTTACATTAGTGGTATCAGAGCTGGTCGAGTCTTTCGGGAATCCTTGGGAAGTGAGTCTGTTATGTTTATGTTGTGTGATCTCTATAACTTTATCTGAGTATCTCACCTTTGCCTGTACATGTTGGACACCGTGTGTTTTTGGAACACATGTACAGATGTTGATCATAGGTCCCCGCGGAGACGTGAGGACTCGGATGACGGAGCAATGTGTGTTGACACACTAGTTTTGATTTATGTTTCCTTATTAAGGTATGTGTGGTTTGCCTTGTAGGGAGAAATGAATCTTAGAGGTGGTCGTGATGGAGGTCGCGGCACTGCTGACAACAATGCTGATGACAACAACATGAATCGGGCTATCCAGGCCATGGCTGATATCGCGGCTGCTGTTGCTCAACAAACAGCAACGATGGCTCAACAGAATCAACAGAACCAACAGAGAGCTGATCTTGCTGCTGGTGCCAGAGGGTTAGTCGATTTTCGGCGTCATGATCCTCCGCAGTTTCACGGGGACTGTGACCCGGAAAAGGCTGACCTGTGGCTGCAAGAAATAGAGAAGATTTTTGCTGTTCTGCACTGCTCCGAGGAAGTGAAGGTGGACTATGCCACATTCCTGTTTCTGGGTGACGCAGAGTATTGGTGGGGAGGAACCAGACAACTGCTGGAAGCCAACAACCAAGAGATCACTTGGGGAGTATTTCGCACCAAGTTTTTGGACAAGTACTTTCCCCAAAGTGCCAGAACGGAGAAAGAACAGGAATTTCTGAAGCTGCAGCAGAGGGATATGTCTGTCGGGGAATATGCGGCGAAGTTTGAATCACTCGCCAAATATTTCCGCTTTTTCCAAGCTCAGCCTGACGAGGACTGGAAATGCGAAAGGTTCGAAGGTGGTCTGCGCTTCGAGATCAAGGAGTCGGTGTTACCACTGGAGATCCGTACCTTCCAAGCTCTGGTGGAGAAGTGCAGAAAAGTGGAAAAGATGAGAAGTGGAAGGGAGAACAAAGGTACTGCAGGAGGACCGTCTAGGGCAAGGAACCCGAACCAGTACCAGCACCAGAAAGGGAAGCAGTCCCAGAAGAAGCCGTATTCCCGACCTCAAGGGAATAGTCAGAAACAATAACATTATCGTCTTATTGCTTCTGCTTACGGTGGTGGGAGCAGAAACGACCAGAACCAGGGCCGAGGCCAGAAATGTTTCAAGTGTGGGCAACCCGGACACCCAGCTGATAGCTGCAAACTGAAAGGAGTTCTATGTTTCCAATGCGGAGAGATAGGAGATTTTGCGAGGGAATGCCCTACACCAAAGCCCGAGCCGACTGTCAACAACATGCGGATTGCTAGACCCACAGCGAGGGGAAGGGTTTATACCATGAATGGCGCTGATGCCTCCAAATCTGATGATCTCATACAAGGTAGTTGCATCATAGCTGGTAATCTCCTAACTGTACTATTTGATTCGGGTGCGACACATTCGTTTATCTCCTTGAATTGTGTGAGACAATTAGAGTTGCATGTTTCTTCGCTATCTTTTGATTTGATTGTCACAACTCCAACTGCTAAGCCCGTTACTGTTAATACAGTATATTTGAATTGTCCTATTATTGTTCATTATAGGAACTTTCTTGTTGAATTAATATGTTGGCCTTTGACTCAATTGGATGTGATCCTAGGCATGGATTGGTTATCTTCCAACCATATCCTTTTAGACTATGCACATAGAACCTTAGTTTTTTCCGACCCTGAGATTTCTGGATTTATAACTGCCAACCAAGTAAGAGCTTCTTTGAAAGAAGGAGATCAGGGATACATGCTTCTATCCTGTTTAGAAATCGAGAGGGACGTTGTTTTGAGCGATGTGCCGGTTGTCAAAGATTTTCCGGAAGTTTTTCCAGAGGATGTACCAGGTTTGCCACCTGTGAGGGACATCGAGTTTGCGATCGACTTAGTTCCAGGGTCCGGTCCGATCTCTATAGCTCCTTATAGGATGTCACCTACGGAGTTAGCCATGTTGAAGACTCAACTAGAGGATCTGATGTCCAAGCGGTTTGTGAGGCCAAGTGTGTCCCCGTGGGGAGCACCAGTGTTGTTGGTGAAAAAGAAGGACGGAAGTTCAAGACTCTGTGTGGATTATCGTCAAATCAACAAGATAACGATGAAGAACAAGTATCCTCTACCCGGCATAGATGACTTGATGAATCAACTTCAAGGAGCCGCTGTCTTTTCAAAGATCGATCTGAGATCCGGTTATCACCAGATCAGAGTGAAGAACGAGGACGTACCCAAGACTGCTTTCAGGACTCGTTATGGTCACTATGAGTACCTCGTGATGCCTTTCGGAGTGACGAACGCGCCTGCTATCTTCATGGACTATATGAATAGGATTTTCCGTCCGTTTTTGGATCAGTTTGTCGTCGTGTTTATAGACGATATTCTCATCTACTCGAAAAGTCTCGAGGAGCATGAGGAACATCTACGACAAGTTTTACAAATCCTTCACAAGGAGACGTTGTACGGAAAGCTACCCAAGTGTGAATTTTGGCTGGATGAAGTCAAATTCTTAGGACATGTGATTTCGAAGGAAGGAATTGTCGTCGATCCTATGAAAGTAGAAGCAGTACTTCTGTGGGAGAGACCCAAGACTGTGACAGAAATCCGCAGTTTCGTTGGACTAGCTGGTTATTATAGAAGGTTCATCGAAGGATTTTCGAAGATTGTTGCGCCGTTGACTCAACTTACGAGGAAGGACCAACCGTTTATGTGGACTGACAAATGTGAGGAGAGTTTTCAGACGATGAAGGAATATTTGACAACCTCACCAGTGTTAGTATTACCTAAACCGGACGAATCGTACGAAGTGTACTGTGATGCCTCACATCAAGGTTTAGGATGTGTGCTTATGCAACATCGGAAGGTTGTAGCGTATGCTTCACACCAGTTGAAGATTCATGAGAGGAATTACCCGACGCACGACCATGAGTTAGCTGCTGTGGTTTTTGCACTAAAGATCTGGAGACACTACTTATATGGATCTAAGTTCGATGTCTTCAGTGACCACAAAAGTTTGAAGTACCTGTTCGATCAGAAGGAACTTAACATGAGGCAGAGACGTTGGATGGAGTTTCTTAAAGACTATGACTTCACTTTGCTGTACCACCCTGGGAAAGCAAATGTCATTGCAGATGCTCTGAGTCGGAAGACCCTACACATCTCTGCAATGATGGTTAAAAAGCTAGGATTGATAGAACAGTTTCGTGATCTCAATCTAGCTGCGGAAGTGAACATGGAGAAGATTTGTTTGGGAATGATCAAGGTATCTAGTGGATTGATGGAGACGATCCGCGAACAAAAAGTATTTGATGAGTACCTCCAAGAGAAAAAGGAGTTACTGGGACAAGAAAAAGCTGCAGAGCTCAGTATGGGAACTGATGGTATCTTGAGATGCAATGGACGAGTTTGTGTGCCAAGCAACCCGGAGATGAGGAAAATGATTCTAGAGGAAGGACACAAGAGCAAGCTGAGTATTCACCCTGGATCAACCAAAATGTACCAAGATCTGAAACAAAAGTTTTGGTGGCCAGGAATGAAGAAGCAAGTGGCTGAGTATGTAGCGTCATGTTTGACCTGTCAGAAAGCGAAGGTAGAACATCAACGACCTGGAGGGATGCTTCAATCCTTGGATGTACCCGAATCGAAATGGGAAAGCATTTCAATGGATTTTGTGGTAGGATTACCGAGAACTTCCAAAAGTTTTGATTCGATTTGGGTGATCGTTGATAGGTTAACGAAGTCAGCACACTTTTTACCTGTTAGGATCAACTACTCAGTGGAGAAGTTAACTGAGCTGTATATCAGAGAAGTAATCAGACTACATGGAGTGCCTTCAAGCATAGTCTCTGATAGAGACCCAAAGTTCACGTCACGTTTTTGGCAGAGTCTGCATCAAGCTTTAGGGACAAAGTTGAGCTAAGTTCAGCCTATCACCCTCAGACTGATGGACAAACAGAGAGAACGATACAGTCTTTAGAAGATTTGCTGAGAGCTTGTGTTCTAGATCATGGTGGGAGTTGGGATGATCTGTTGCCTCTTATAGAATTCACCTACAACAACAGCTATCATTCTAGGATAGGGATGGCACCCTACGAAGCCTTGTATAAACGAAAGTGCCAGACACCGTTGTGTTGGTACCACGATGGAGAGAACATGATCGTAGGCCCAGAACTTGTGCAACAAACAACGGAAAAGATTAAACAGATCCGGGAAAAGATGAAAATGGCACAGAGCAGGCAGAAAAGCTATTCAGATAACGAAGATGACCCCTCGAGTTTCAAAAAGGTGAACACGTGTTCCTGAGAGTCACATCTACGACTGGGGTAGGTAGAGCGATTAAGTCCAGAAAACTCACTCCCAAATTCATTGGACCTTACCAAATTCTTCGGCGTATTGGTCCAATAGCTTACTAGATTGCCTTACCACCTTTTCTGTCTAACATTCATAATGTTTTCCATGTCTCACAACTTCGAAAGTATATTCCTGACCCGTCTCATGTAATCGAACCTGATATAGTACATTTACGAGAAAACTTGTCTTATGAGACATCGCCTGTGCGAATCGTTGATAAGAGGATCAAGCAACTCAGGGGAAAACAAGTTCCCTTAGTCAAAGTCGTTTGGAACGAAGCAACTGGAGACGCAACGTGGGAGCTCGAGGACAAGGTGAGATTAGAGTATCCCGATCTTTTTAAAGGTACGTAATTTCGAGGACGAAATTTTTTTTAGAGGGGCAGTAATGTAACACCCCGATTTTCGAGTTTTTCTTTTAATCGGTATTTATAAATTTATATTTTATTCGAGGTCTTAGAAAGGGATATAAAATATTCCGAGACCATAGTCATGCTCAGGGATATCGTAGGAAGTTTTGAGTCAAAAACTCAAACGGAGTCCGGTCTGCGTTTTTACACTGACAGTATGATTTTACTGCTCAGAAGATCTCAGATGGACCCGTGAACAAGACAGTAAGTCTTAGAATTCGATTCTCTACGTTTTGGTTAAATTTCACAAAATTTCAAAAAAAAAATCATTTCCTGACCTCCGTTCGAGCGAAATCTTCAATCGGGTGGAGAACGGAGCCGCGTATGGACTTACCAGGACCCGACAACGGATAATCTTGATATCACATCATGTCAACTCACTTGCGAGAGCATGCCAGAGTCGTCATGACGATCAGGAATTTCGGGACGCGAAATTACCAAAGTACCCCTAACTTAAGCCTTTTCATCTTTTACCATTTTACCCTTTGAACCAAATGACCTTTTTACCCTTAATGAACTCTTTAGAAGGCTGGAACAGCCCTCTCAGCCCCTCATTCTACGCAGCCCAGCCCCCCAAGAACACCAAGAACACTTCATCTTCCTTAGAGAAAAAACCTCCATTGAATCCTTGAGAAAACCTTGAAAGCTTGTTGAAATCACTTGATTTCTTGACCAATCTTCATCCATTTTAAGGTAAGATCACTTCTATGGTCTCATATCTTCTTGAATCTCTTTCAATATCAAGATCAAACCTCCATTTTCATGAAACTCATTCTTAGATCCAAAACTTTGAAAATCCATAGGAAATTGTAGGAAAATCCTTTGGATGTGAAACCAAGTTCTTTGAACTCACCTCATCACCCTCTATCTAAACCCAAGAGCTCATGATCCAAGTCTCATCCTAGCTCTAAAACCCCAAAGTGGCCGAAACCTAAGAGTGATGATGAATAGTATTTTTGATCAAATTTTTGATTTCTAACTCTTGATTTCATCCTTAGCTTTCCTAGTGTCCTTGAATCCAAGTGATGGAAAACCAAATCAATTCCTAGCCTAGATTGCCCTATATGGCCGAGAGCTTCATGGGGAAAATCCGTGAGTTTTGTTTGACATCTTTGAGTCATAGGACTTGAAATGGTGTTAACTAAGTTCATGAACCAACCATCCAAAAGTTTGGAACCAAATGAGATCCCTAACCCTTTTTACCTTTCATGGCCAAACCCTATACCATTTAGGGGAAGGAAAACTTTTGTTATTATGTTATAGTTTGATGTTGATTTGTTGTTTGAATTGAATTGTGTTTGATTGTTTTAGGCAACGCGAACGGAACCGAAGCCGGAGCCGAGAACCGATCGAGTTTGCATTGAACTTCCTTTGTGAGGTAAAGGGAGGTAGTCATTTAAGTTTGAGTAGCTTCATAGTGCATGTTTGGTATATGTATTATGATGATTTGATTGTTGAATTGGAGATGAGTTTGAATGATGTATGGATTTGTTTTACTTAATGAAACATAATTGCACTCTTGTTGATAATTTGTGGCATGGATGCCTTAGTTGATATTATGATGATGATTATGGATTGTTGATGTCTATATATATATTTATATCCTGGATGAGCATAGGATTGGCTATGTCTCGATAATTTGTTAAAAGACTCGAAATCCTAAATCTATGTTTTGAAAACCTTGTTTGAAATTAAAAAAGTGTTTTTTGGAAAACGTGTTGCTTTTCAAGAAAAGTTAAGTTTCCTTTTTGAAAAGTATGTTCCTTGAAAAGAAAAAGTGGTTTTGTGGAAAGTCGTGCAAAACGTATTTTATTTCGGTAAAACGTTTTAAAAAGACGTGAAACCTTAGAAAACGGTTTTTTGTTTTCAAGAAAGGTGTTTTTCACGGAAAACCGTTCTCTTGATCAAAAAGCATGTTTTGTTTCGAGAAAACCAAATTATGTTTTGTTTTCCAAGGCGTTTTGGGAAAATGAAACCAAAAGAAAAATGATGAACATTTGAGACGAACCCGAACCTAGTGGCCGAGACGTCGAGGCTAGTGTTTTGTGGATTGTGCACTCGGACTTCGTGTCCTGTGTTTTTGATTTGAGTGGGCTTAATGCCTTTCTGAAACGAGTCGTGGACTTTATGTCTCGACATTTGAAAGAATGAACACAAAGAAAACGGAAAACTTTCTGTGTACATGCATGAACCGGCAGACGTGCCATTTGGAACCGAGCTACAACTTTCGTAGTTGAGAATTCAGCCAGTTAAGACCACTAGGTCTATAGGGGCATTCTGTGTTCGAGATCCCACAAGTGGCCGATGGCGTAGCAACCCCATTCCCTGGTAAATCGGCTGCCAAACACGAATGAACTCGATCAGAGACTGGAGTATTCATGATATGGTGAGACGTCGTACCCTGGAACAATTGGAGTTCGGACCTTAATAGAGAGGCCGACTCATGAGAACAATTGTGTTATGGGTGTTACTACGGCCTATCGCTCGATGTTGGGAAGTTAAAATCTTCAGAGTACATGAATTAGAAAGATGATATTGAAGTCTCATGCATTATTATAGCTGATGATAGTGTTTGAGATGTCGTACTGTATTATATAAATAACTGTTCATATAACTGTATTTATCTGTGGATGCTTATATTGCTGTTTGTCGCTTGTGCGGCTATCGTGATAACTTTATATGAGTATCTCACCTTTGCATGTACATGTTGGACACCTTGTGTTTTTGGAACACATGTACAGATGTTGATCATAGGTCCCTGCAGAGACGTGAGGACTCGGATGACGGAGCGTTCTGATGAAGTTGACGTTGGGTTGTACCCTAATGGCTACTTTTAGCCGACCAGCTTAGGGGCTTTTGTTTTGAGTAGTCTTATATTATTACTGCACGTATGTCGAACTTATTTCTTAAGTCTGTAATCTGATATATATTAGACCAGGTTTTACGTTATGTTTATGTTTTTATGAACAGTGAATATCAGTGTGTGACATGAAATTTATTCCTCCGTCTTGGGTTGTTTGCCTATGCATGTAGAAAATTTTTAGAACCGTGTTTTCGAATGTAGCTACTTAATTAAAGTATTTTCCGAAAGCAACCAGCATTTTATTTTCTTGTTTTATTCCGCATTAGAGTCCGTGTACGTAGCACCCGCGAGGGGGTGTTACAGTTAACATAGTTTTAATGAGATATCACCTTTATATTCGAACTAAGATAAAGTTCCATTTTCAACCATAAAGAGGACCTTGTCCTTAAGTTTGTTTAGAATGAATCATATGTTGGGGTTTCAAGAGGGATAATTTTTTAAAAACAATTTATAAAAACCTCTTGAGTGGAAAAACCCCTTTACTAAAGGATCACGTATTGCACATGAATTACAAGAATATTATGTTTACCTCTTGAAGCGTAGCTTTACCACGATCACTGTGAGCGCGTAAGCAGCACTGGTAAGTCAAAGACACTGCTACGGTGTGAATGGCAACTTGATCTACACAGCTACAGAGCAGCAGATCTTAGGAACATTGCTGCTATAACCACAAAGGGAGAGGTTCTTCTCTATCACCAGTATTGCAAAGTAGCAATACCTCTACTCAGTCCATGCGGGCAAACCAACGTCAGAGATAGTGTAGTGCTAGCTATCAGGATTGGAGGAGGCGCGGCACACAGAGAGAGAAAGGAGGCGTTGCTGTCAATAGAGTACAGAAGCCGTGATGAATGCTCTGTGCTGTGTCTAGCTTAAGTGATGTGCGCAACTTACTAATAGCTGTCACTCACTTTACCCAACCCACTTGGGCCATTGTACGCTACAGGCCTAATGTTTAATTAATAATTAAATCATATTTAATTAATCAATTAAATCAATCCCATTTAATTATTAATCAAATCATATTTAATCAATCATATATAATCAATCAATTAAATCAATCCCATTTAATTATTAATTAAATCATATTTAATTAATCAATTAAATAATTCTTTGAACATTTGCTCTATGCGTGTGACCCTATAGGTTCTCAATTAATTGGCAATAATATTAGTTATTATTAATCATATTAATAACTAATTAATATTATAAACAATGAGCGGCATCTAGCAATACATCATTGCTACCCAATTAATTAGAATATTGGTGATACAATTAAAATCTTGTTGTAACCATATATATAATGTGAAGTCAACATCTTTTCATCACAATGTCTTAATTGAGCACAAGACATAAATGTGTCATCCTTGTTAAGTTTAATAATTTATTTCTTGATCTAGTAATTGACGTACGATCATACAGGCCCAATATCTTATATTGTCCCACCTTAGCATGATCATGCATTTCTACGTCGCATACCAGCAAGAGGCCTATAGACATTACTCTTGTTATGTAGGAGGGACGAATCCTATCTACATCACTCACATTTCTCAACATGTTTAATTGCAGGTCCAATAACTCTCTTTATAGCTGTCTTGTTACAGACAATGTTTAATAGTATTAAAGCCTACAACTACATATGTCAGGAATCGTAGTGACTTCAAGTCGAAGGACTACTTCACTATGGTCACCATGAGAATTGTTGATGACACTTACATAACTATTATACAACGTTCTCATAGCGAGTCACTCCAGTATAAATATTCCACTAATATTTATACCTATGTGAAGACTTGATATCTTATATCTATGACTCGTGAGATGTGGTCATCAGTACACTCACATAATAGTCTCAATGTATTATTATTGTCCTTATTAATAATAACACTTAACTATGGATATTTAAGAATAGTGTTCTATAATTTAATGGCATCTCACGGTCAAGTCGTACTTGATGTTCCATTAAATGAACTACCTATTCTAAGGACTTTATTATGCTATGAATATAATCATCAAATACAACATAATAAATAAATGCCTCATATATATAAAATATAGAATAAAGTCATGATCCAATATATATAAATCATAAATATATATTGGCCAATAGGGCTTAAACCAACAATCTCCCACTAGCACTAGTGCCAATTAGGCATAAATCTAATACCCATCGACCTAGTATGAGCGTCATGCTTCTGCTGAGAAAGAGGCTTGTTAAGCGGGTCAGCAGCATTGTCTAGTGTATCAACTCTGTATATCTTCACATCTCCTCTATAGATAATCTCTCGAATGAGATGGAAATGCCTGAGTATGTGTTTGGATCTCTGGTGAGATCTAGGTTCCTTGGCTAGCGCAATTGCTCCACTATTATCGCAATAGAGGTCAATCGGGTCCGTAATGCTAGGAACAATACCAAGTTCAGAGATGAACTTCTTGATCCAAACAGCATCTTTGCTGCATTGAATGCAGCAATATACTCGGCCTCTGTTGTAGAATGGGCAACTGTTTCCTGCTTTGAGCTCCTCCATTAAGGCAAAACACGAATCCTGACTGCGATCTGGAATCATCTTTATCAGTTTGGAAGCTAGCATCAGTGTAACTTCTTACAATGAGCTCTTCCTCACCTCCATAGACCAAGAATGTGTCCTTAGTTCTTCTCAAGTACTTGAGGATATTCTTGACTGCTTTCCAGTGACTTTCACCGGGATCAGATTGGTACCTCCTCGTCATGCTCAAGGCATACGAGACATCTGGTCTAGTACATATCATAGCATACATGATAGATCCAATTGCCGAAGCATATGGAACCTTATTCATGTGTTCCCTCTCATCAGATGTAGTAGGGCACTGTCCTTTGGACAAGTGTATGCCATGTGACATAGGCAAGAGACCCTTCTTGGAATCATGCATATTGAAGCGCCTAAGCACTTCGTCAATATATGTATCTTGACTAAGGCCTAATAATTTCAGCGATCTATTCTTATAGATCCTGATTCCCAGTACATAGGAAGCTTCGCCTAAGTCCTTCATTGAGAAACAATTCCCCAACCATGTCTTTACATTTTGTAGTGTAGGAATGTCGTTTCCGATGAGTATTATGTCATCCACATACAACATGAGAAAAGCAATCATGCTCCCACTAACCTTCTTGTACACACAAGGTTCATCTTCATTCTTGATGAATCCAAACTATCTTACAGCTTCATCAAAACGAAGATTCCTGCTTCTGGAAGCTTGCTTGAGTCCATAAATGGACCTCTGCAATTTTCACACCTTTCTAGCATCCTTTGAATCGACAAAACCCTCAGGTTGTGTCATATACACATCCTCGAGAAGATTCTCGTTAAGGAATGCAGTTTTGACATCCATCTGCCAGATTTCATAATCATGGTATGTAGCAATAGCAAGTAGGATCCGAACAAATTTGATCATTGCAACTGGATAGAAAGTTTCATCATAGTCTATACCATGAACTTGCTTGAAACCTTTTGCAACCAGTCGCGCTTTGAAGTTATTAACCTTTCCATCCATGTCAATCTTCTTTTTGAAGACCGACTTGCACCCTATGGGTTTTGTCCCTTCGGGTGGCTCCACCAAGGTCCAAACTTGGTTTGTGTACATGGATTCCATTTCGGATCCCATGGCTTCTAGCCACTTCTCAGATTCAAGGCCAGCTACGGCCTCATGGTAGGTAACAGGCTCATCTTGATCCATGAGCAGTACATCACCTTCTTGAGTTAGGAGAAGTCCAAATCTCTCAGGTTGTGTACGTGATCTGTTTGACCTACGCGGTTCTTGTGTTACTTGAACCAATTCTTCAGCCACAACATCTTGTTGATTCGATTCTTGTTCCGTTGCAGACGAGTCAGTACTTTGTGGTGCCTGGATTTCTCCAAGTTCTACTATCCTCCCACTGTCTACTTTAGAGATGTATTCCTTTCCAATGAACACCCCAGGCCTACTGACAAACACTTTTTCATCAGAGGGGTTATAGAAATAGTATCCTTTCATTTCTTTGGGATACCCCACAAAAGTACATTTATTTGATTTGGGTTCCAGTTTATTTGTGATTAAATGTTTGACATAGACATGACATCCCCAAATCTTCATAAAAGACAAACTAGGCTTTCGCCCCTTCCGCATCTCATGTGGTGTTTGTTCTACCATCTTTGTTGGAACACGGTTAATTGTGAAAGCTGCTGCAAGCAATGCGTAACCCCAAAAATAGTCTGAAACATCTGAATGACTCATCATCGATCGTACCATGTCCAACAAGGTGCGATTCCTCCTTTCGAACACGCCATTCCATTGTGGGGTTCCGGGAGGAGTGAGTTGGGATACTATCCCACACTCTTTTAGATAGTCATCAAATTCCTGGCTAAGGTTCACCACCACGATTTGATCGTATGGCTTTAATACTCTTGCCCAGTTGGTTTTCTACTTCATTTTTGAACTATTGGAACTTTTCAAAGGTTTCAGATTTGTGTTTCATTAGATACAAATACTGAAGTCATCAGTAAATGTGACAAAGTAAGAAAAACCACCTCTACCAGGTTTGTTCAGTGGCTCACATACATCACTATGTATCAAGCCCAAAAGATCACTAGCCCTTTCACTATTAGTAGTAAATGGGGCCTTAGTCATCTTTCCTAATAAACAAGATTTGCACATATCAAATGATTCATAATCAAAAGAATCCAATAATCCATCTTTATGGAGTTTGGAGATGCGTTTCTCATTAATATGGCCTAAATGACAATGCCAAAGGTATGAAGGATTCAAACCATTGGGTTTGATCCTTTTCATATTTATGTTATATATGGGCACATCGAGATCAAGAATATAAAGTCCGTTACTCAATGGTGCATTAACAAACAAAACATTATCCAAATAAAGAGAACAACATTTGTCCTTAACAATTAAATGAAAACCCTTCTTGTCCAAACAAGAAACAGAAATAATGTTTTTGCTAATAACGGGAACATAATAACAATTATCTAGTTTCAAAACAAGCCCAGTAGGTAAAGTTAAAACATAAGTCCCTACATCTAATGCAACAACTTTTGCTCCATTTCCGACGCGTAGGTCCACTTCACCTTTAGTCAATTTCCACCTACTTCTTAGTCCCTACACATTATTACAAATGTGAGCACCACATCCAATATCAAATACCCAAGATGCTGAAGTAGATAAATTAACATCAATAACATAAATACCTGAAGCGGAAGTATCATTTCCCTTCTTTTTCTCTTCCAGGTATTTCTTGCAGTTCCTCTTCCAGTGGCCAGGTTGGCCACAATGGTGGCAATTGCCTTCCTTAGCTACCCAGCCCACGGGCTTCAACCCAGAAGTGCTAGGCTTAAACTTTTTCTTGCCTTTGCCCTTCTGCTTGCTCCCGGGCTTCTTCTTAGTCTTCTTTCCAGAATCAACCATCATTATGGCTTTACCGTTTCCCTTATTAATGTTTTGTTCAGCAGTTCTCAACATGCCTAGCGTTCTGGCAGAGTTTTGTCAATATCATTCATGTTGTAATTCATGATAAATTGATTGTAGCTTTCTGGCAATGATTGCAGAACTACATCTGTAGCCAACTCTTGGCTTAGTGGAAAACCCAATCTTTCAAGGCTCTCAATGTAACATCCCAAAATATCTATGTCTATCTTCTAATTGATTGTGTGAATACTTTGACTGCAAATGTTAGTGGGACACAAATGGAACTCATAAAGAAGTCCAAGGATATTTTAGTCACTTCGCAAAGATTCTGATTTTTTTTTTTTTTTAGAAAGCAATTATGAGTATGATAAGATAAGTCACAATGGCAAAGTTGTAATTTCATAGGCTTTTCTTTAGAAAATATCTTCATATTCTAGCAAGTAATCATAATCTTGATGACTCATGATGGTGAGTCATAGAAGAGTAATCATGACTAGTGGTGAGTCATGATGGTGACTCACCCACTGACTCATCACACTCAGGAACAGTGTTTCTCGTCCAGTGCCCAGTTTTGTCTCTACATGTCCGCTTTTGACTAAAACCAGATCATGTTTATACTCTACCAGTAATGTAGAAAATTATGGTTGAGGTTTGAGTTGACGACTCAGACGAAACCTGGTCTACATACGGGATTACAGGAACCGGTAACGGATAAGCATAAGGTCGCTTTCAAGCCACCTCATCCTTATCCTATCTCTAAGTAATCATGACTATAGTGACTCACCTAGGTGAGTCACCATAGTAAGGATGACTTAGGGGTGAGTCACATAGGTGACTCACCATAGTAATGATGATGGTGTAGGAAATTCCAATTTTACCCTTAAAGGAAATGACCTTTTTGCTCTTAAGTACATTTTATGACATTCTCACCTTTCCTTTTAACCTTCCTCACGCCATTCTCTCACCATATTCCTACCTCAATTTTTTTTCTTTTCTTCTTTATTCTCCAACTTCAAGTTGTTAACTTTTTATGGAAATAGTTAAATTACCTACATTTGGTTAATCTCTACAAATTTTTATGGAAGCAACACTTATCCACTTCTAATAGATCCTAGCCCTTCATTCTATCACACTTTATCAAATATCTTGATGACAAATCTTCTAGGCCATTCGGCCATTCTATCCTAAAAACACCAAAACACCTACATTTTACACTTTTACAAGATCAAAGCTCCTATTTCTTAAGTCTTGAAAAAATTCTCTCTTTTCTCTCTTCATCACCCATACGGTTCATCATCCTAGATCACCAACCAAACCTCTTTCTTTCATTCTAACTCCATAATTCATCTTATCTTGAGCTAAGAATCAACTTTGGCTAAGAAAGTTTCTTGATTTGGAGAAGATTTGGAGGAGTTTGTTCTTGAGCACCAAGAACACCATCTAAACCCTAGGAGTTGCTCTTGTGTTGGTAAACTTCTAAATCCTTTTTCTCTTCATTTCCTTACTCATTACCATGAGTAATCATCTTCTATTTCTTCAATTTCATGAAAATAAGTTAAAAGTCTCACCTTTTCTATCCTAATAGGTTCGGCCACCTATTTGTCTAAGGAGCTTGGAGTTTCCTTTCATTCACATCTCTTCACTAAAGGTATAGGGGGTGAACCTCATCACACCAAAAATTGGTGGAAGATGAAAATGGTGGTTATATTTTGTTTGGGTGAAACTCAAAGTTTGAGTTCACTACTTTGTGCGGGAAGTTGTCTTTGAGAACATAATTGTCTTAATGATTATGTGAGTGATTCCATGCTTAGTTTCTTGGATGGAAACATACTTTCATACATGTTGAATGCTATACTTGAATCTCTAGATCAAGCAAGGAATTATGTCTAGTTATGATTGAATGTTACATGAATCTTGTTCATTACCATATGGTGAATGTTTTAAGCTATTTCTTGACAAGATTAGTGAAGCAATTCTTCATCCTCTTGGAGGTATGGTTTCGGCCATGATATGATAGAAAGGGAAAAACATGAGTTTGTTCTTGCACTTTAATGTTTTGAAAGTATTTTAGTGATTTGTATTTCCAAAATCAAATAAAAAAGTGACTTTGATCCAAGAATTAATGAGCTTTCAAGCAGAAAAATTTTGGGTTTACCAAATCTCAATTTGAGAGTTTTCAAAATACTTTTCTACATGAAAACCTAAATCTAAAATCAGCAATTAACTCAAAGTAAAAGAAAAGAGATAAGTAAGTATAGTATATGGTGAAACAAGACCATACACTATACCATTGATGACTTAGTTCATCAATGACTTCATAAGATTTAAGAGAATCAAGACTCATTTCCTAAGTTGAAAACTCAAGGAAATAGTATTGTCGAAAGGATTAAAGATTTGTCTAAAAGGATTCTTAATCCTTTATCATAACTCTTAGGATTTGAGATGTAATTCATTACGACAAGAACACAAACATAAAATGTTTTGGATTTTGAAAACGTGTTGGATTTTGAAACAGTAGTTCGGCGATGGACCAGTGATTCGGATCCAAGAAAGTCGTTCAATTGTTTTAGTCTTGTGATGACTCGATCCCGGAGGGATCACGAGATTTATCCAGTGGATAAAAGATGTATAAGACTATGACACGTATAGTTCCTAAGGAAAGGACCTTAGAGAACCTTGAGGTTTATCCGGTGGATAAACATTGTTATATCGCATCTATTTAATGTAAGCATTGGCATTTCATTGCGTGAATTGTGAGGCCTTGCGCCTAGCAGTTGAGCTTACACTTTGATGCGGGTGCGAATCTTACGGTGACGACTTGAATAGTCTTGGAGGTATCAGGGTTGGAAAGGCTGACTTGTGACCAGTTGGTTGCTCTTCTATGTCGTGGCGAATCCGTGTAATACACTGATATCCTCGACTAGACGCCGTACTTTTCATGTTTGGTTCAGCGTTTTTCCGTAAAGCCAGATACGTGCACGTTACGAATGTTGTAGCATCTTGCCCATGGCTGGCGTAGACGGAACATGTACTCCCATTCACTCACTCCGAAAATTGTTAACTCCATGGAGTTGAGGTCAGGGTTTACCATTGTGACATATGGCATTGAGTCATGTACATCGCATTGCATTGCATAGCTATTGCTGATGTTACATCATTATTACTTTTCAAAGATGCCTTATGTATATATGTTGATGCCATATATATATATATATATATATATATATATGCTGATAATTGATTTACTTGATATATTAAAAATTATGACATGCACCTTGGTATGATATTACTTGGTGTATATTCCCATTTTTACTTCTACTATTTTGCTGTGTTGATGACTGGGGATCTCACCTATATTTGTATGTTATCTCTATTGTTATTTCTGCTTGAGTAGATAGGCACGACAACGAGTCAGTCCAATGTCTACTTTGAGTCCAGAGAGGGGACTCCTTTTGTTATTTTGTTTTGGCCAGGCTGGGTCCATTGAGCAGTTGTAACTTTTGAGGAGCTGTGTCTCCTAATCCTTATTATCAGATAGGCTTGGACTTATGTTTGTAAACAATACTATTTCCATGTCTTTATGTTAATGCAGTATGACTTTTATAAATACATAATGAACTTAAGTCTACTCATGATTCATTTAATTCACTAATTGCAGTACATCATGGAGAAAGGAAAGAAAAAAAAAAACCCGTGTTTTCCGCATAAAGATTATTTTCAACTTTCTAATGGTTCGGGAATGTGACACTCGGGAAAGGGTGTTGTTGTAACGCCCCTCGTTACATTAGTAACCCAAGATTATAATTTAAATAAAACAAGGTAATTAAAAAAAAATTCCTTAATAAATACTAAATAAGTTCATAATATAATATTAATCCAAAATAATTGTTTATACCAATCTAATAAACAAAATACATAATAAGTTTTAAACCAAATAACTGGGCGTCTATTACAACTCGCATAAATAAATAAATAAACGGTATTAAAAGTCCTCCTGGCATATGCCATGACACACTAACCCAAGCTACTACTAGAACAAAATCCTCAAGCGTCTGACTGCTCAACAGGGTCGTCCTCAGTCTCTGAAAACAACACTACTAATGAGATTTATAATCCCAATGAATAGAAATACATTTATAAAAGGTTTTCACAAAAACGTTGTTCTCAGCCGGCGCGGTAACCGGAAAAACTAACCATGGTACCCACTATTTTCAAAATAATTAAATAAATATTATAAACTCAATTAATAGCCATAAACACTCAGCAGCACATCATAAACAAGTATATCATAAATTAATACACATATCAAATATTCTCAACATAATTATTGATCATATGACTTTCAAACTACACATAACAATGGCGTCCCATTGCCTACCTTACTCATGAAGGTATTTCGATGTCACCTTCTCTTCAGTGACATTACACATTTCGATACCAACCATTGTACACTGGTGGTATTACTCATTTCGACATCCCAACGTGTGGCGATGTTACTTTCGATACCCCATCATGGCGGTATTTCATATTTCGACACCCCAATTCTTTGGCAGTGTTACTTTCGATACCCCTATCATAGGCGGTATTGCAGCAGGCAGCATTCAACATATTAACAGTTATCGATTCATGTCAATATCACAATTATCATCAAATAGTACATATATAGCATGTCAATTCAACCAAATCACATATGTATCATATAAATCATATCATCGATCTCAATAATAAATATTTAATTGACAGCAGAAACACCTTAGAAGTAAAACCCCCAAATTTGTAAAATCAGGATTTGACCAAACCAAGATTATTTTTCAAAAAAACATATTTTGAAATCATAACCCAAACCCCAAGACAATTTGCACCATGGAAAGGGTGAGAAAGAGTATTTCTACTCACCTCTTGAAGATATCCAAAAAGCTTCAAATATTGCCTAAGACGAATGCTAGTGTTTCACCCCAAAAAATTTTCTCTTCGTTAACACCCCTGCAATCGACGCGTTTTTCTCTTCTCCAACACTGTTCGGCTGTGCTCACTGATGCAAGTTTTCTAACTTTCAAACAAAATTAAAACCTATCACACTTCCAATATAAGCGTGGGCCCTTTATCTTTTATAAGAATTCAAGATTGAATTCGGATGGGCAGTTACGTGAGTCTATCACTCTAGAATGACTTGTGCTTTGATAACTCATCACGTGGGCCCTGCTCAACTTCTTTTAATTGTTTATTATGCCAAAAGAATTATTGGCCTCCTGTGCTATGAATTAATTGATTGTTTTTGGCTAAGCTAATATTCAATGTGAAAAGTAACGTGGACCATATGTTTTTGTTTTCAAATGCTTTTGTTCTTTATTTATTTTTATTTTTATTTTTACACTAATTCTTATAACAGCTTAATCTTTTTAATAAAATAATAATATTAAAATTTAAGGATGTTACATTTTCTCCCCTCCTTACAGAATTTCGTCCCCGAAATTAACACCATACTCTGGCAATCCATCTAACATATAGCACAATTAACAACATTAAGAGTTGATGTACCTTATTTAGCGAGATCAGGATACTGTCGCAAAACATCCTCTTCAAGTTCCCAAGTAGCTTCCTCAGGAGTTAATCCTTCCCAAACCACCTTTACCAAAGGAATTGTCTTGTTCCGCAGAGTCTTAGTGCTCTTGTCGACGATCTGACTAGGTTTGGGACTAAAGACCAAGTTATCTCTTAATTGTATTGACTCAGGTGTTATTATATGAGACTCATCATGTACATATTTTCTGAGTTGCGATACATGAAAAACATCATGAAGGTTGGACAACAAAGGTGGAAGAGCCAATTGGTAAGCAACAGACCCGACTCTTTTTAGAATTTGAAAAGGACCAAGGAATCGCGGATTTAGCTTTCTGACTTTCATGGATCTTCCCACCCCAGTCTTAGGAGTAACTCTCAAAAATACATGCTCACCTTCTTGGAATTCTAAAGGCTTTCTCCTCTTATCGGCATAGCTCTTCTGCCTGCTTTGCGCAGTACGCATTCTCTCCCTAATCAACTCAATCTTATTTGTGGTTTGCTGAACTAAGTCAGGTCCTATCAAGGTTTTCTCACCTACCTCGCACCAACACAAAGGGGATCTACACTTTCTTCCATAAAGAGCTTCATAGGGTGCCATGCCTATGCTAGCGTGATAACTATTGTTATACGCAAACTCTATGAGAGGTAAAAACTTATCCCAGCATCCACCTTCATCTAAAACACACGCTCTAAGCATATCCTCAAGGGTCTGAATGGTCCTCTCTGACTGACCATCCGTCTGGGGGTGATAGGCTGTGCTAAAACTCAACTTGGAACCAAAGGCTTGCTGAAAAGCTCTCCAAAATCTAGAGGTAAACCTCGGGTCTCTATCTGACACTATAGAGGTGGGTATACCATGAAGCTTGACTATCTCCCTGATGTATAAGTCTGCCAACTTATCCAAGCTATATGTTGCCTTAATTGGCAAGAAGTGAGCAGACTTGGTCAACCTATCCACTATTACCCATATGGCATCTCCACCCAAACGAGTCCTAGGTAACCCCATTACAAAATCCATGGATATTTTCTCCCACTTCCACTCAGGAATTTCTAAAGGTTTTTGGTGTTCTATCTTAACCTTTTGACATACTAAACACTTAGACACAAAAATGGCCACATCCTTTTTCATTCCTGACCACCAATACATCTTTTTAAGGTCCTGGTACATCTTAGTTATCCCTGGATGTATGGTGAATTTTCCCTTATGTGCTTCCTCTAACACTTTTTCTCTGAGGCTCCCCTCCTTAGGAACAACGATCCTACCCTTAAACTTTACTAAGCCATCAGCAGACAACTCATAACTCTCTTGTCCCAACAAGGATAATAATTCTTGATTTAGAAGTTATTTACGCTTAATCTCTTCCCTAAGGTCGCTATGAATTTCCAATCTATTCAACCTCAAACTCAAAGCACTCAAAGACACATCAAGATTCAAGTCTCTAAACTCCTCTAACAGATTCATCTCCTGCACCATTAAACTAGACATGTGTATGGTCTTCCTACTAAGAGCATCGGCCACTACATTAGCTTTCCCTGGGTGGTACTTCAATTCAAAATCATAGTCTTTAAGGAATTCCATCCACCTCCTCTGCCTCATATTCAATTCCTTTTGGTCAAACAGGTACCTAAGGCTCTTATGGTCACTAAAAACCTCAAACTTAGCACCATATAAATAGTGCCTCCAAATTTTAAGAGCAAAAACTACTGCTGCCAACTCAAGGTCATGTGTAGGATAATTTACCTCATGGGTTCTCAGCTGCCTAGATGCATAAGCTACAACCTTGCCCTCTTGCATCAAAACACACCCTAAACCATTCTTAGACGCATCGTAATAAACCACAAAACTCACTAAAGGGTCTGGTATGGTCAAGACAGGAGCTGTCACTAATCTCTTCTTAAGCTCTAGGAAGTTTTCCTCACATTCCTGGTCCGACACAAAAGATTTTCCTTTCCTAGTCAACTGGGTTAAAGGTAACGCTAGTCTAGAAAAACCTTCTATAAACTTCCTATAGTAACCAGCTAATCCTAGAAAACTCCTTACTTCAGTTACCGTCTTAGGTGGTTCCCACTCTAGCACTGCATCTACTTTAGAAGAATCGACTGCTACACCACTCTTAGAAATGGTGTGTCCCAGAAACTTCACCTCATCTAACCAAAACTCACACTTCTCTGGCTTAGCGTACAAACGCTCATCCCTTAAGATTTGTAACACTACCCTCAGATGCTCCTTATGCTCCATAGATGTTCTAGAGTATATCAAGATATCATCTATGAACACCACCACAAACTTATCTAAGGAGGGTCTAAAGATTCGATTCATGTAGTCCATGAAAACGGCTGGAGCATTCGTCAATCCGAAGGGCATCACTACGTACTCATAGTGCCCATACCTTGTTCTAAAGGCTGTCTTAGAGATGTCTTCACTCCTCACTCTAATCTGATGGTACCCCGATCTTAAATCTATTTTGGAAAACACTGTCGCTCCCCTCAGCTGATCTAACAGGTCATCTATCCTAGGTAAAGGGTACTTATTCTTTATGGTCACTTTGTTTAGCTGCCTATAGTCAACGCACAACCTCATACTTCCATCTTTCTTCTTTACCAAAAGAACCGGCGCTCCCCAAGGTGACACACTCGGCCTAATGAATCCCTTATCTAACAACTCCTCTATTTGTTTCTTAAGCTCACTCAACTCTAGAGGTGCCATTCTATAGGGTGCTACTGAAACAGGTCCACTACCAGGCATAAGATTTATGTTAAACTTGACCTCCCTACTCGGTGGTAAACTAGAGACCTCTTTGGGAAATACATCTAAAAACTCGCATACAACAGGCAATGCCGCTATATCACTTTCAGCCTCTATTCTAGCAGAAAAGAGAAGTATGTATCCCTGAGCCCCCTCAACTAAGTTCTTGTGGCAAGATACAGCAGACAGAAAGCAATCCGACACAGAAGGGTCAACAGACATTGGTTGTGGAAGAAAAGAAATGGTTCGAGAAGAACAATTGATAACGGCATTATTATGTGACAACCAATCCATACCAAGTATGACATCTAGACCCGACATAGGTAAGCATATCAAATCAACATCATAAGACAAGTCTTGGTATATCAAAGAACATTTCAAACAGGCAATAGAAGTTACCAATTTATCTTTGGCAGGGGTAGAAACACACAAATCAAAAGGTAGTTTAGAAACAGGTAACTCTAAATTCTTAACACAACTAAGAGCTATGAAAGAATGGGTTGCTTCTGAATCAAACAATATCATAACCTTTCTATCTTTAATAAAACCCATACCTTGGATCAAACCGTCAGACTCCTTCACTTCCTCTCCTTGGATGGTGAAAACTCTTCCTTGGCTCTGGGGTCTGGTCTGAGATTGTCCTCCTCCCTTGCAGACTCTAGCAAAGTGGCCCATCTTTCCACATTTGTTGCAGGAGACTTGCGCCGCGGGGCATGCGCGATCCCCGTGGTGCCAACCACATCTGAAACATCCATCTCCCTTATCTGTTTGAGCTCCTTGGACCTGCTTACCCTTTGAGATGGTAGGCACTGGTCGCAGGCTCTTCAGAAAGTTACCCCCTTTGCTATGAAATTTCTTGCCTTCAACAGAACTCTTCTCTTTTGGCTTCTCCATCTCTAAAGCTTGCATCTTCTGCTCAGCTACCCTACACTTGTTTACCAAGGTGGGGTAGTCCCGAATCTCTAAGATCCCAATAAAATGTTGCATCTCTGGCTTCAAACCTTGCTCAAATTTGATCGCCTTCCAATCGTCCAAAGGATTGCCCCTCAAGTACCGAGAGAACCTTGCCAAGCTTTCAAACTTAGCATCATATTCAGCAATAGACATGTCTCCCTGACGAAGCTGCAGGAACTCTGTTTCCTTCTGAATGCGAACACTATGAGGAAAGTACTTCTCCAAGAAAACTTCCTTGAATCTGTCCCATGTGATTTGAGCGTCCACGGCTAGCAACCCACCCCTAGCACAATTCCACCAGTGCTCCGCATCAGACTCCAGCATATAGGTGGCGAAATCCACTTTCTGTGGATCAGCGCACCTCATAACTCGAAAAATCTTCTCTAATTTCAGCAACCACTCTTCTGCCTCAATCGGATCTATAGTACCTCGGAAGGTTGGCGGATCGTTCTTCCTAAACTTTGACAGTCCCATGTACTGTGGATCCTGAGCTGCAACTGCTCCAACATTATGCACGTTCCCGTTGTCCCTCATCTGACGGAGTGTCTCCGTCTGCTCTTGCATGACTCTGGTCATTTCAGCCAGAACTGCTGCAAGTGCATCATTAGCGTTAGCCCCACGCCTGTTAGTAGCCATAAATCTGCACACCACCAATCAAACATTGGGTTGATCAGGTCCAAAATCTCAAAGAATAGCATGCAGCATATATAACTCTAGCAAGCAGTCCTATGAGCCCATATTTGATTTTTGAAAAACAACCCAATACCACAGTCCAATTTAGGATAAACTGCTTTGATACCAAAAATGTAACGCCCCTCGTTACATTAGTAACCCAAGATAATAATTTAAATAAAACAAGGTAATTAAAAAAAAATTCCTTAATAAATACTGAATAAGTTCATAATATAATATTAATCCAAAATAATTGTTTATGCCAATCCAATAAACAAAATACATAATAAGTTTTAAACCAAATAACTGGGCGTCTATTACAACTCGCATAAATAAATAAATAAACGGTATTAAAAGTCCTCCTGGCATATGCTATGACACACTAACCCAAGCTACTACTAGAACAAAATCCTCAAGCGTCTGACTGGTCAACAGGGTCGTCCTCAGTCTCTGAAAACAACACTACTAATGAGATTTATAATCCCAATGAATAGAAATACATTTATAAAAGGTTTTCACAAAAGCGTTGTTCTCAGCCGGCGCGGTAACCGGAAAAACTAACCATGGTACCCGCTATTTTCAAAATAATTAAATAAATATTATAAACTCAATTAATAGCCATAAACACTCAGCAACACATCATAAACAAGTATATCATAAATTAATATACATATCAAATATTCTCAACATAATTATAGATCATATGACTTTCAAACTACACATAACAATGGCGTCCCATTGCCTACCTTACTCATGAAGGTATTTCGATGTCACCTTCTCTTCAGTAACATTACACATTTCGATACCAACCATTGTACACTGGTGGTATTACTCATTTCGACATCCCAACGTGTGGCGATGTTACTTTCGATACCCCATCATGGCGGTATTTCATATTTCGACACCCCAATTCTTTGGCAGTGTTACTTTCGATACCCCTATCATAGGCGGTATTGCAGCAGGCAGCATTCAACATATTAACAATTATCGATTCATGTCAATATCACAATTATCATCAAATAGTACATATATAGCATGTCAATTCAACCAAATCACATATGTATCATATAAATCATATCATCGATCTCAATAATAAATATTTAATTGACAGCAGAAACACCTTAGAAGTAAAACCCCCAAATTTGTAAAATCAGGATTTGACCAAACCAAGATTATTTTTCAAAAAAACGTATTTTGAAATCATAACCCAAACCCCAAGACAATTTGCACCATGGAAAGGGTGAGAAAGAGTATTTCTACTCACCTCTTGAAGATATCCAAAAAGCTTCAAATATTGCCTAAGACGAATGCTAGTGTTTCACCCCAAAAAATTTTCTCTTCGTTAACACCCCTGCAATCGACGCATTTTTCTCTTCTCCAACACTGTTTGGCTGTGCTCACTGATGCAAGTTTTCTAACTTTCAAACAAAATTAAAACCTATCACACTTCCAATATAAGCGTGGGCCCTTTATCTTTTATAAGAATTCAAGATTGAATTCGGATGGGCAGTTACGTGAGTCTATCACTCTAGAATGACTTGTGCTTTGATAACTCATCACGTGGGCCCTGCTCAACTTCTTTTAATTGTTTATTATGCCAAAAGAATTATTGGCCTCCTGTGCTATGAATTAATTGATTGTTTTTGACTAAGCTAATATTCAATGTGAAAAGTAACGTGGACCATATGTTTTTGTTTTCAAATGCATTTGTTCTTTATTTTTTTTTTTAACACTAATTCTTATAACAGCTTAATCTTTTTAATAAAATAATAATATTAAAATTTAAGGATGTTACAGTTGTACTCAATGTACCCAATGAAAAGGAGTACATGAGGTCCAACTGGGCTTCCTTCTGCCAGCTTACAATTAAATAGGGCTCTGGAAACTTCAAAGCGCTCATGCCTCGCCTGCTCTTGGTAGAGCATTTTGAGATGTTCGATATGAACGCCTCCATGTTCTCATGTTGCTTCTGAAGCTCAGAGCTCATGGTGGTAGGCATGAGGCAGCTAACATCCAGGGCATCATCCTGATACTTCTTGTAAGTATCTCTGTCAGCCCTACAAGCATCCTCGGGTATTTCAGAACCAGCCTCTTCAAGAACATACAGAAGAAGGAACTCTTGTAAGGAACTTTGTGTCACTTGTAACACCCCCTTGGGCATTACATAAAGAACACATGCGGAATTAAATTTAAAAGGGAATTGCTGGTTGCTTTCGAAAAAAGGATAATTTACTTTAAGATAGAAAACTCGGGTGTAAAAATTTTTGGCATAAACTTCGAAACAATGACACAAACGTCACAATAATAAAATCACATAATACTCAACGACACACATAAATTGGGTTTATTCACAAACCTTAAACCATCACATATAAGTTTTCCTGAAATTATTTTTCATTTTGAAGTCTCCAATTGTACAAAGGTTTTCATAACCACATATACCGACTTTCTCAACATTATACATTAAAATCCTAAGAGTTGGTTTGATAAAAGAACTCTATAGACAATCGAGCCCACTGCCTAGTATACATCGTACCAATAAGACTGGGCCTTGTTGTCGACAGTCCACACATCTTCGTCGACGACATCGAGGAGTGCAGGCAACAGGGTCCCGAAGTGACCCAAATAAAAGTTGAGAAGTATCTGTACACGTATCCAAAAACACAACAGGGTGTCCAACACGTACAGGCAAGGGTGAGTAACCAATATATGGATTTAAACACGATAACTACATGCACGACACATCAAACAGCATATGAACATATGTAGTATCAACACAGCACAGTAGCATAAGTAAAACGGGACGACGCACCAAGTAACAATATGTCCAACTGTACAAAGGTTTTCAAAACCACATATACCGACTTTCTCAACATTATACATTAAAATCCTAAGAGCTGGTTTGATAAAAGAACTCTATGGACAATAGGGCCCATTACCTAGTATACATCATACCAATAAGACTAGGCCTTGTCATCGACAATCCACACATCTTCGTCGTCGACATCGAGGAGCGCAAGCCATAAGGTGCCGAAGTGACCCAAATAACCATTGAGAAGTATCTGTGCACGTACCCAAAAACACAACAGGGTGTCACATGTACAGGCAAAGGTGAGTAACAAATATATAGATTTAAACATGATAACTACATGCATGACACATCAAACAGCATATGAACATATGTAGTATCAACACAGCACAGTAACATAAGTAAAACGGGACGACGCACCAAGTAACAATATGTCCAACATGCATATTATAAATTACAATATATCATATTAATCAATCAGCAGCATAAGACATCTTTGAAAGCAGAATAGTGATGTACAATAAGTAAATGTAATCATCAATAGCCATGCAAATGCAATGCGATGTACATGACTCAATGCCATATGCCACAAGGGTGAAACTCTGACCCCTACTCCATCGAGCTAACAAATCGTCGGAGAGAGTGAATGGGAGGACATGTCCCGGTTATTGCCAGCCATGGGCAGGATGCTACAACATTCGTAACGTTTACGTCTCAGGCTTTACGGAAACACTCTCGACCAAACATGAAAAGTACGACATCTAGTAGAGGATATCAGTGTATTACTCGGATTCGCCATGACACAGAAGAATCACCAACTGGTCTCATGTCAGCCCTTCCAACCCTGATACCTTCGAATATCATTTGAGATCGTCACCGTAAGATTCGCACCTGCATCTAGGTGTAAGCTCAACTCCTAGGCTCAAGGCCTTACAAACTCATGCATTGAAATGCCAATGCTTACACAAAGTGTAACATCCCAGTTTTCAGAAGCTGTAATTGGGTAATTATATATATTTCTTATAGTTATTGTTATGGCTTGAAAGTATGTTTAGAGGATATGCTGAGAGTAGAAATACATAGGATGGGAGAAGGATAAAGAACAAAGGAACAGGGGCATAACGCTCAAGCGTGTAACCGTAGAGGGCTTTGGACGCTCAAGCGTGGACCCTCTGACCAGCAACTGGCAGTGATGGGACGTAAAGTGACACGCGTCGGTTACGCGTCGCAGCTGGCATGTGATGGGCAGTGCCTTAGTTGTGAGGAAACGTCAACGCTCAAGCGTTGAGAAAGACAACACTCAAGCGTTGGAACGTGAAACCGTGGAGTTCCAGAACGCTAAAGCGTTCTCAGCAGAGTTTTACCTCTATAAATTGTTGTTCATTTTCAACTTGCACGAGTTTTACAGTTCTCAGCTGATACAGAGAGCACGAGAGTGAAGGTCCAGAGGTGAGGTTGAAGCTTGATCCTAAGTTCGGGCTACGTTCGTCGATCCGATTCCAATTCCGATCGTGTTTTCGTGATCAGCGCAACTTCTACTTCAATTCTACCGGTTTACTTTCATGATTCGTCAAGGGTAAGCCAAGGTTTCGTATCTACCTACATTGTGCCTATACAATGTTATCTTTTGGTTTAAGCTTCTTTTCACGGTTTTAACTCTGTATTAAGGTTAATGCTACGGTCTACATGTTATTTCCGTTATTAGGGCAAGTTTGGGAGCTGCGTACGGAACCCTTGGGGAGTAAGAAGGCTGTGGCTGTGAGGTAAGGAGAGGAGCAAAGGAGTGCTCTTGGTGTTCGTAGTTATCACCGTATTTGCTACCAGGTGGGGAGAAATAGTTACACACGTCGGGGAGGCAAGAGTAGTCCATATAGTTGTATTGTGTGTTTTATGTGTATAGGGGAACCATAAATCCTATGAGAGGTTGAGCCTTGACAAAGTACCTAAACCCCAAGTTTAGTCCACTTTGGGCTATCACCGTTGTATTTGATACCCTAAGTTCGCAGATTTGTGAGGCATGATTATATGTGATATTTGATGATATATGTGTACCTGCTATCTATGATAACTATTAACTACAAAGGATGCATGAAATATTATTGATGATGGTATATTAGTATGTTATGTTGTTTATTGCTTTATTGAGCATGCTGATAATTGATGAAATATTGCACTATATCTAGAAATACATGTATGTATGAGATTCGGAGGTTTAGCATGATTAGGGCTTTGACCCCGAGTTGGATGTTTGAGATGATAATGGTTAAGAGCTGAGGTATAGTGGAGCTTGGAGCTCATAAGGTTATGATGGGAGCTTGGAGCTCATATGTGTACCCGTGGAGCTTGGAGCTCGTGTATGTATCTTAGAGCTTGGAGCTCGTATGTGTACCTATGGAGCTTGGAGCTCATGTTGCTAAGAGCAAGTTTGCATGTGTTGCGATATCAGCTTAAGAAAGATGGATGACATGCATAGCATATGCATTTGATGCCAAGTGGCGAGCCGTATGCTGTGAGGCATGTGAGGTTGGTGCACCGAGTGCGGGTGCGGAAAATGGAAGGGAAGGTTTGTGTGACTCGGGGATATACTGGACATAGGTGTACCCACAAGAGACCGATGAGGTAGCTCCTATCGTGTCGTGGCGGTCCTGGACACGTCCTACTATCCCGACTAGACCCTGAGTCTTTCCAGTTGCCGGTGGATCTTCCGAGGAGGCCCAGTTAACCCTCTTTGTCTGGGACAGTTGAGCGATGATGCATTCTTATGGGTCACGGCGAGCGGAACGGATTACCGGAACAAACCAACTTGTGGTCCGTAAGCGAACGAGATGTTGTCCTTAGTAAGGTGTTTAGTACCAGTCGGCATGCATAGCAAGAGTATGTGTACATCTAGCTAGGGAGCGACCATGGCGTCATGATATTGAGAGATGATTGTGTTAGCTATTTGTTCTGCATTGCATCATCCTTGTTATAGATGTGCTGTATATCTTATCTCCTTGTATTTCTTTGTATGTGTACTTTCAGTTCTGCCGATAGAGGACGAGTTAGTAGAGGATCAGAATGGACCCGAGGCTTCACCCATTCATCACAGGGGAACCGCGGATGTCAGTGCTGGGAGACCTTGAGATAGTCTACCACGATGAGAGGGGATGGCAGGTGGACCCCTCGACCTTTTTGGCCATGTATACCTGACCTGTCAGCTTGATCTTCCGGGGCGGCACTCCGTCATATGCAGACATCATCGGACCTTATCGTGTGTACCAGTTTCTTCCCTTCTCTCGGATGTGGCACCCTCCGAGGCAGAGAGAGCGGGGCTACTTGTGGACGGCACCCCAGTCTTCCGTCGTATCTAGCAGGAGAGGCTTTGTGCACCGGGGATAGCGCAGGCACTCGGAGCGATACGTGTGGGCAGCCCAAAGGCGCAGGATTGTAGTGTCGAGTTCCTCGTCCAAGTATGAGCCTATGCAGGTTTATAGGCGCACTCATGGAAAGGGACAGGGTAGTTCAGGGGATCCTCACCATTGAGAGTGAGAGCTAGCCAGTGCGTCCCTAGGATTGTGGAGAGGTTTTGAAGTACTTGAGATTGGGATGGGGAGTGTGCTGGTGAGCCTCAGAGCTTCTTTTTGGAGGTCCTGAGATGTACTTTGTTTATACTTTCAATTACTTTTTATGTACTTTCGTCTGTAGTATTACTTAGCCCTACTGATGGGGCCATCATGTATAAATATCAGTACTGCATGTGTTTCTTATAACCTGTTGTGCTTACTCTGATATTGTGCGCTTTTGAATTGATTATATGCTATCGTTGGTTTTAACAAGCGCGTAATCATTAAGTTATAATTAGTAAGTATATTGGGTTCTAAATAATGGGGCTTCCTCGAGTGGGACTTGGGGACGTCACATTAAGGTGGTATCAAAGCAGTTTGGTCCTATTTGGACTGTGGAAGTCGGGGACCAGAACTGTGAGGTATTAGGGAGTTGAACTGGCATAGTTTATCGTCTCTGCAAGAGAATACGACTGCGTCTAGACAGGTACAAAACACGCAATTGACAGTCGTAATGTTTGTATGAATGATAAGTAGATGTATGTAATTATGTTACTTATGATGTCTGAACTTTGAGCTAATGGTTACTTGAATCAGAAACCAATGGCTCTAGGAAAAGGTAGAGGCAGGGGTAGGACCGGACCTAATGGAGGTCCAGATGCTGCTGCTTCACACACGGGAAACGGGGCCGAATCTTTGGAAACCCTCAGGACTATGAGGGATATGGCTGCTGCTATGCTACATCAAACACAACAGAACTCTCAACTCATTCAACTGACTCGTTAGAATCAGCAACAACAGAGGAATGTGAGGAATGAGGATGCCGGTTTAGATGCCTTCATGAGGCGACAACCTCCACAGTTTAACGGGGATTACAATCCCAAGGGGGCAAAGTTATGGATTCAAGAACTGGAGAATATTTTTGCAGCAACACACTGTGACGAAACTCAGAAGGTTTCTTATGCTTCTTTCATGCTAGTGGGAGGAGCAGAGATGTGGTGGAAAGGGAAGCAGATGCTGTTTGCAACTGAAGGAAGGGCTGTAACTTGGGGAATGTTCCGAGAATGTTTCCTCGAGAAAGATTTCCCTTGGATGACCAGGAGGGAAAAAGACAAAGAGTTTTAGAGTCTGAAGCAAGGCAACATGACAGTCGGGGAATATGCAGCAAGGTTTGAGGCACTGCTTAAATTCTCAGAGTTTTATCAGCGGTACCCAGATAAGGAATGGATGTGCCACATGTTTGAAGATGGACTGAAATACAAGATTCAGAAGGCGATAGTACCGTTGGGGATTTCTGTATTTCCTGACATGCTGGATCGGTGTTCGGAAATTGAGAACATCGAAAGGAGAAGAGAGGTGGCAGCCAGGAGCGGAGGACCTATCCGCAAAAACCAGAGAGGCAGAGGTGGAAAGTTTCAGAGTGGTCGGGGACCATATCAGAGATAGGTACAAAGAACCGAGGATTCGAGACAACAAGGACCAAGTAAAACACAGGGGTTGCAAGGATGTTTTAAGTGTGGAGGACCACACATGGCTCGAGATTGCAGGAGTCAGGCGTCCGGGAGGACCATGACTTGTTATGCATGTGGGAAGCCAGAAGACATGGCTAAGGATTGCAAATAGGGAAATGCAAGACCGTCCGGTGTGACTGGACTGATGGCGAGACCACAAGCTGCAGGAAGAGTGTTTGCCGTGAGGGGAGCTGAATCGCCTCGATGCCCAGATCTGATCCAAGGTAAGTGTTTAGATTCGGGGAAACTCTTATTTGTGTTATTTGATTCGGGGGCTACTCATTCATTTATTTCTATGGAGTGCATGGATCATTTAGGGTTACCAGTTTCATCTTTGCCCTATGACCTTACTGTTTCCACGTCTACTGGTGATTCGTTGACTACCCTGTTTGTGTGTTTAAAATTCCCTATCATAGTAGAAAATAGATATTTCATTGTTGACCTAGTTTGTCTGCCTATGCAGCAGATTGATGTTATCTTAGGCATGGATTGGCTTTCGGCTAACCATGTGACTTTGGATTGTTCTAATAAGACTCTTTATTTCTTTGAGCAATCTGGATTGACGCCAGCTAATGAAAGTATTCCGAAGGATGTACGATCTGGAGAGTGCGTGGTACTGTTCTCCTTGGAAGCAAAGGAAACTCCGAACATGGAAGCGCCGTCGGTTGTGCGGGATTTTTCGGAGGTGTTTCCGGATGATGTTCCAGGGATACCACCGGAAAGGGAGATTGAGTTTACCATAGATCTTGCACTAGGAACTGGACCTATTTCGATAACACCTTATCGAATGTCTCCAGCGGAGTTAACGGAGTTGAAGAAACAGTTAGATGAAATGCTAGGCAAGGAGTTCATCAGGCCTAGTGCATCGCCATGGGGAGCTCCGATATTGTTCAGCAAGAAGAAGGATGGGAGTTCAAGATTATGTGTGGACTATCGTCAGCTCAATAAAGTGATGATAAAGAATAAGTATCAGTTGCCAAGGGTAGATGAGTTCATGGATCGGTTGAAGGGAGCAACTGTGTTTTCCAAGATCGATCTGCGATATGGATATCATCAAATCAGAGTAAGGAATGAGGATATACCGAAGACTGCTTTTCGAAGTCGGTATGGGCATTACGAGTATTTGGTCATATGCCGTTTGGTGTGATTAATGCTCCGGTTGTATTCATGGATTATATGAACAAGATTTTCCGACCGTTCCTAGACAAGTTTGTTGTCATGTTTATCGACGACATCCTTATCTACTCTCCGAATAGAGAGGAACATCAAGAGCATCTTCGAGTAGTGTTGCAAGTACTGAAGTGTGAGTTATGGTTGGAAGAAGTACAGTTTCTAGGACACGTGATCAACAAGGATGGAATCATGGTGGATTCTGCCAAGGTGGAAGCGGTAGTCAAGTGGGAAAGCCTGAAGTCTGTGAGCGAGGTTCACAATTTTCTTGGTTTGGCGGGCTACTACAGGCGGTTTATTGAGGGATTCTCTAAGATTGCGTTGCCTATGACGCAATTGACGAGAAAAGGAAAGGCGTTCGAGTGGATGGAAGCTTGTGAGCATAGTTTTGAAGAACTGAAGCGTCGGTTGACTACATCGCCGATGTTGGTTTTGCCAGACCCGTTAGAACGTTTAGACGTATATTGTGATGCGTCATATCAAGGATTGGGTTGTGTTCTCATGCAAGAAGGAAGAGTGGTGGCGTATGCCTCCAGACAGTTGAGAGTGCACGAGCGGAACTACCCGACTCATGATCTGGAGCTAGCTGCGATAGTGTTTGCATTAAAGATATGGAGACATTATCTGTATGGTGCTAAATTTAGCGTATTTAGCGACCATAAGAGCCTAAAATATTTGTTCGACCAGAAGGAGTTGAACATGAACAGAGGAGGTGGATGGAATTCATAAAGGCCTATGAATTCGACCTGCAATACCATCCAAGAAAGGCGAATGTCGTAGCGGATGCGCTGCGTAGGAAGTCCCTACACGTATTTGCAATGATGATGTGAGAGTTTGAGTTGTTAGAGCAGTTTAGAGATCTGAATCTGGATGTGGAAATCATCAAGGATAAGATGAATCTTGGGATGATTGAGGTTACTAGCGATTTCTTGAATCTGCTTTGGAGAAGACAAGCTGAGGATGAGTACCTTGAAAAGGTTAATCAGTCGATCGAGGAAGGTGAAACGTTTGAGTTTAAGAGAGGTTCGGATGGTCTTATTAGGTTTGGCAATCGAATCTGTGTGCCTGAGGATAGTGAAGTTAAGAATATGATTTTGGAGGAAGCGCATAAGAGCAAGTTGAGTTTTCACCCAAGGGCTACTAAGATGTATCAGGACTTGAAATAGTTATTCTGGTGGCCAGGGAAGAATAAAGATGTAGCGGCTTATGTTTTATCCTGTTTGGTGTGTCAAAAAGAAAAAGTTGAGCATCAGAAGCCAGCAGGGCTATTGCAATCGTTGGATGTTCCAGAATGGAAGTGGGGCAGTATTGCAATGGACTTTGTTTCTGGGTTACCAAAGACTCAGAAGAGATGTGATGCAATTTGGGTCATTATAGACAGGTTGACGAAATGTGCTCATTTCTTACCTATCAACCAGAATTATTCTCTGGAAAGATTGACTCAGATTTACATCAGGGAAGTGGTGAAGCTACATGGTGTACTTTCAAGTATTATATCCGACCGAGACCCGAGGTTTACTTCGAGGTTATGGAGACGCTTGAATGATGCGTTGGGAACTAAGTTAAGGTTGAGTTCTGCTTATCATCCCCAAATAGATGGTCAGTCAGAACAGACGATTCAATCGTTGGAAGATTTGTCAAGAGCTTGTGTGTTGGAACACATAGGAAGTTAGGACGATTTTCTTCCTTTGATTGAATTTACCTATAACAATAGTTATCACTCGAGTATCAGGATGGCACCATATGAAGCTTTATACGGAAGAAAGTGTAGGACTCCTTTGTGTTGGTTTGAGACTGGAGAAAATCAATTGTTAGGCCCTGATTTGGTACAACAAACAACGGAACAAGTTAAAGTAATCCGGGAAAAGATGAAAACCGCGAGGGATAGGCAGAAGAGCTATGCTGACAAACGGAGAAGACCTTTAGAATTCCAGGAGGGCGATCATGTATTTATTAGAGTTACTCCAAGGACTGGTATTGGCAGGGCAATTCAATCCAGAAAGCTTACACTCAGATTCATAGGACCATTTCAAATTCTTCGCCGAATTGGTCCAGTAGCTTACCAAATAGCCTTACCACCTAACTTGTCAAGACTCCATGATGTTTTTCATGTATCCCAGCTTAGAAAATATTACCCTGATCCATCACATGTGTTAGAGCCCGAATCAATCCCGTTAAGAGAGAATCTTGAATACGACGCTTTACCTGCTCAAATAGTGGATAGAAGGATCAAGGAACTTCGCGGTAAACAAATTCCTTTGGTAAGAGTGGAATGGGACCCCGTGACCTGAGATTCAACTTGGGAAAGAGAGGGCCAGATGCGCCAAAAATATCCGTCTTTGTTAACAGGTGTGAACGAGGAATTTTGGGGACGAAATTCTCTTTAAGGGGGGTGGTAATGTAACATCCCAGTTTTCAGAAGCTGTAGTTGGGTAATTATATATATTTCTTATAGTTATTGTTATGGCTTGAAAGTATGTTTAGGGGATATGCTGAGAGTAGAAATACATAGGATAGGAGAAGGATAAAGAACAAAGGAACAAGGGCATAACGCTCAAGCGTGTAACCGTAGAACATTCAAGTGTGCGGACGCTCTAGCGTGGAGGGCTTTCGATGCTCAAGCGTGGACTCTCTGACTGCAACACCCTTTCCCGAGTGTCACATTCCCGAACGTTTATAAGGCCAAAAATATTTATTAATGTGGAAAATAGAGTTTTCTTTTTCTTTTTTTTTTTTCTTTTCGCAAGATGTAATGGGATTAGTAAAGGTAAATAATACTAATAAATGAACGTAGATCCACTATGCATTTCTAGAACATATTCTATCATAAAAAAAACAGAAACAGAAAACGGAAACATCACTAATACTATATACAGACATAAGTCTAATGTATAACTGATAATAAGAAATACAATAAGTACTAGGAGTCGTAGCTCCCAAAAGGTACTATAAAAAAAAACTGACATAGTTTGGCAGACAACAAAAACAAACAGCAAAAGATCCGCCTCCGGGCTCAAGGAAACTACTGAATTGAACCATCATCACGTCCCTCTGTTCAAGCCGCAACAGCAAGTACCAGCAGAAAACATACAGATATGGGTGAGATTCCCGTTCATCAACACAGCAAGTAGCGATAGTAAAAATGGGACGACTCACCAGGTAACAGCATACCCAACATGCTTACTAAAGTTCTCAATATAAATCATGTTAAGCAGTCAACAACATAATATCAAGCTAAACAGTTAACAGCATAACGTAAGGCATTCTTAAACATTACAGCGATGTATAACAGTAAATGTAAACATCAACAGCCAAGCAATGCAGTGCAATGTATATGACTCAATGCCAATGTCACTGGGTACTACTCTGACCCCTACTCCATGGAGCTAACAAAACGTCGGAGAGAGTGAATGGGAGGACATGTTCCGTGAGCGTCAGCCTTGGGCAAGATTCTACAACATTCGTAACGTGCAAGTATCTGGCTTTTTACGGAAACACTCTCGACCAAACATGAAAAGTATGGCATCTAGTAGAGGATACCAGTGTATTGCTCGGATTAGCCACGACACAGAAGAGCTACCAACTGGTCACATGTAAGCCCTTCCAACCCTGATACCTCCAAAAAGACCATTGAAGATCGTCACCATAAGATTCGCACCCGCATCAAGGTGTAAGCTCAACTCCTAGGCTCAAGGCCTTACAACTATGCAAATGAAATGCCAATGCTTACAGAAAGCAAATGCGAAAAAGCAATGTCTACCCCCAAGTAAACCTCGAGTTCCACTAAGGTTCTCTTCCTTAGGAACTATACGCATCTTTGAAAAACAAAACCTTTACCCACGGATAAATCTCGTGATCCCTCAGGGATCGAGTCATCACAAGATTGAAACAATTGAACGAATGATCGGGGTCCGAATCACCGGTCCGTCATCGAACTACTGTTCCAAAACCCAAAACATTTCGTGTTTGTGTTTATGTCTTATGAAGTCATTGATTTACTAAGTCATCAATGGTATAGTATATGGTCTTGTTTCACCACATACTATACTTAATTAACCCTTGTCTTCAACTCTAAGTTAATTACTTAACTTAGGTTTTTATACGTAAAACTTTACAGTTGAGTTAAAAATTCCTTTGTAAACCAAAACAACTTCTCAATTGAAAACTCATTTGATTTGAAACAACTTTTGAACCACTTACTCTATTTTTAGCATTTTCTGAAAACATGAAATTCGCTTGGCGGAATTCCATTCGCTTAACAAAATTGAGGCAGTGATACCTCCTTGGAAACTCCTCTGCATCGCTTGGCGAAACATAATTCGCGTTGCGAAATTTGTTGTATTCGCTTAGTGAAAATGGAGGCGGTTACACCTCTTTTGAAACTCCTCTGGATCGCTCGACGAAACAGAATTCGTGTAGCGAAATTCCACTGTATTCGCTTAGCGAAGCTTAATCCGCTTAGCGAACAGGAGGCAGTCATACCTCTTTTGGAATTTCTTTGTTTTTGCTTAGCGAAATTAAATTCGCTTAGCGAAAAGTTGCCTTAAAACAAGACATTAACCTTGTTAAAGAAAAGCCTTATGGAACTATATTGATTCGCATGAAAGAATTCATTAATTCACTTTTAAGTCACTTGATTAACTAGATGAACTAAGGATAAGGTATAAAACATGTTTCACTTTGGTGAAAACACTTAGAGGTTGAAACTTTGTTTGATCTTTGGATCAAAATCACTTAGGGTTTTTCTTTGCAAAACATAAGTTATTAAAACACTTTCCTTACTTGAAAACTTAATTGTTCAAGAACTACTCATACTCTTCCTTTTCTCAAGGTCATGGCCAAAAGCCTATTAGGAACAAATGTGAAGGTTTACTTCACTAACTAACCAAATTACGGCTCACAAAACTTACACAATTATGATATACAATAACACAACATTGCATCATAATTAAGCACAAAAGTCCATACTTGATCTAGTGATCAAAGTAGGTTTTTCAACATACATGAAAATGATTTTCATTCAATCATATCATCATCAACATATGCTAAAGCACACTACAACATACTAAAGCATAAACTCATCAAGACAACTTTGTTCTTCAAAAGAACTTAACAAATAAAAGTGAACCCAAACTAAAGGGTTTCACCCACACATAAACTTAAACAACCATCTTCCCTACCACCATCTTGGTGTGATGAGGTTCACCCCCCATACCTGTTGAATAGCAGATATCCGGATCAAAGTCGGTTGATCGGTTTGTGAACCTCCTGACAATCGTCACCAACTACAACAACACAACAATCAAACATTAAACAACAATCAAAGCAAAACTCAACAATTCTAGCTAAGGGTTTCGGCCACCCTAAAGAAAATAAAGGTAGGAATTGATCTTGATTTTCCATTTCATGGATTCAAAGGCAATAGGAAAGCTAAGGATGAAATCAAGTGTTAGAAAGCAAAAATTGATGAAAACACTATTCATCATCATCAAATAGGGTTCAGCCATATTGTAATTTTTGAGCTATGGTTAGAGTTGAATCATAAGCTCTTGGGTTTAGGTAGAGAATGATCAGGTGAGTTCAAAGAAATTGGTCTTACCTCAAAAGGATTTTTCTACAATTTCTTATGGATTTTCAAACTTTTGGATCTAAGAAATAATTTTCATGAAAATGAAGTTTGATCTTGAAATAAAGAGAGATTCAAGAAGCTAAGAGATCATATAAGTGATCTTACCTTAAAATGAAGGAAGATTGCTCAAGGAATCAAGTGATTCTAACAAGTGATCAAGTTTTTCAAGAAGAAAAATGGAGTTTCTTCAAGAACAACTATGGTGTTCTATTTTGAGAGGGGCTGTGGGAAAATGATGGTGTGAGGGGCTGAGTTTAGCCTCTTGAAAGCTCACTTAAGGGCAAAAAGGTCATTTGCCAAAAAGGTAAAATGGTAAAAATGTAAAAGACTAAGGTTAAGGGAATTTTGGTCATTTAGCGTCCAGGTATTTCCGAACGTCATGACGACTCTGGCATACTCTCCCAAGTGTCCTGGGATGATGTGATAACAAGGTTATCCGTTGGCAAGTCCCAGTAAATCCATATGTGGCTCCGTTTGTCACCCGATTGAGGATTCCGCTCGAACAAAGGTCAGGAAGTGATTTTTCTGAAGTTTTTGTGAAATTTAACCAAAACGTAGAGAATCGAATTCTAAGACTTAATATCTCGTTCACGGGTCCATCTGAGATCTACCACGATGAGAGGGGATGGCAGGTGGACCCCTCGACCTTTTTGGCCATGTATACTGGACCTGTCAGCTTGATCTTCTGGGGCGGCACTCCGTCATATGCAGACATCATCGAACCTTATCGAGTGTACCAATTTCTTCCCTTCTCTCGGATGTGGCACCCTCCGAGGCAGAGAGAGCGGGACTACTTGTGGGTGGCACCCCAATCTTTCATCGTATCTAGCAGCAGAGGCTTTGTGTACCGGGGACAGCGCAGGCGCTCGGAGCAGTACTTGCGAGCAGCCCAGAGATGCAGGATTGTAGTGTCGAGTTCCTCGTCTGAGTATGAGCCTATGCAGGTTTATAAGCGCGCTCATGAAGAGGGACAGGGTAGTTCAGGGCATCCTCACCATTGAGGGTGAGATCTAGCCAGTGCGTCCCTAGGATTGTGTGAAGAGGTTTTGATGTACTTGAGAGTGGGCTGGGGAGTGTGCTGGTGAGCCTGAGAGCTTCTTTTTGGAGGTCCTGAGATGTACTTTGTTTATGCTTTCAATTACTTTTTATGTACTTTCGTCTGTAGTATTACTTAGCCTTACTGATGGGGCCATCATGTATAAATATCAGTACTGCATGTGTTTCTTATAACCTGTTGTGCTTACTCTGATATTGTGCGCTTTTGAATTGATTACATGCTATCGTTGTTTTTAACAAGCGCGTAATCGTTAAGTTATAATTAATAAGTATATTGGGTTCTAAATAATGGGGCTTCCTCGAGTGAGACTTGGGGACGTCACACAAAGCGGATGCGATAAATCAATGTGTAACCACTGGATAAACCTCAAGGTTCTCTATGGTTCTCTTCCTTAGGGACTATACGCGTCTTTGTATTATAAAACATTTATCCACCGGATAAATATCTCGTGATTCCTTTGGAATGATCTGGGCTGCTTTTAGAATTGCCAACTGTCCCCACAAACCAACACGGGTCTTTTCAGCGTGCTTTGTCCTCACTCACACGCTTTCTTGGAAACTTCCCACAAGGTCACCCATCCTACAATTTCTCCAAGTCAAGCACGCTTAACTATGGAGTTCTTATGTTCTGGGCTTCCGAAAAGAAAATGAATCATGTTGGTATAGGTAGTACAATCAATTCTTATAAGCCTTCCTTCAACTGTACAGTCCCATACCTGCACAGCCTCAGGATTCCTTCACCTGCACAGTCCCATATCTGTACAGCATCAGGATCTCTCTCGTCCTGATCATTACAAGACTGAAACAATCGAACGACTTTTCTTGGATCAGCACCTCCGGTCCATTATCGAACTACTGTTTCAAAACCCAAAATGTTTCATGTTTGTGTTTATGTCTTATGAATCACATCTCAAGTCCTCAGTATTATGAAGAAGGATTGAGAATCCTCTTAGATAAGTCTTTGATCCTTTCTAAGATATTAACTCCTTGATTTTCAATTAATGAAATAAGTGTTGATTCACTTAAGTCTTATGAAGTTATTGATGAACTAAGTCACCAATGGTATAGTGCATGGTCTTGTTCCACCACATACCATACTTAATTATCTCTTTTCTTCAACTCTAAGTTAATTACTTTAACTTAGGTTTTCACGCTTAAAACTTTACGATTAAGAGTTGAAAATTCTCGATTTTAGACTTTGCAAGCTAGAACTTTTCTAATTGAAAACTCATTAGATTTAAAGAACTTTGTTAATTGATTAAGGTAAAATACCTTAACTAATTTGAAAAGGCTTTTCCTTACTAGCTTAGTGTAAAACCATGTTCTACATTAGTGTAAAGGAAATATAATCTCATCTAATTTTCTAACTATGATTCATTTTAATTCAAACTTAAGGACAAGGTCCTATTTATATTTGTAAAAGGGAATGTTATCTTAGTTCTAAGATAAGGTAATATCTCATTAAAAACTATGTTAACTTTCATGAAATCACTTCATCATTTTTCTTTTTAAAACACTTAGTTGATTAGATGGACTATGGCTAAAGTAAAAGACATTTCCACCTTAGTAAAAACTCTTGAATGTTGAAACTTTATTTGATCTTTGGATCAAAACCACTTATTGTTTTTCTTTGAAACATAAGTTATTAAAACACTTTCTTACTTCAAAAACTTTGAATGCTCAAGAACAACTCATGTTCTTCCTTTTCTTTTTAACTAAGGCCGAATGCTCCCTCAATAATATGTGAAGATTTTGCTTCACCAATTTGACAAGTCATAGCTCAAAATGCTCACAAAATTATGACAAACAACAATCATACATCATTGCATCATAATCAAGCATAAAAATCCTTACTTGATCTAGAGATCAAAGTATGGTTTTTCAACATACATGAAAACATTTTTCATTCAATCAACATCATCATAAACATATGCTAAAGCATACTAAAGCATAAACCATTATTACAATCACAACGAAGCCCAAACAGAGCTACACAAATCAATCACGGATAACATATACTTATCGGGAAAAATCCCTCAGGCAAACTCCCCTTACCCGTTGAAGTTATCCTCCGAGCAAAAGTCGTCCGAGCGGCCCACGGGCAAATTCTCCCGATTCCTCGTCCGATTACTCAACCACAACAACATACACATAGTCAATCCAAACATCAATATTACACAACACAAATTTTCCTATTCCTACCTATATAGGATTCGTCCATGGAGCTATAAAAATAATTAGGGATGTCCAAAAATTCCTATCTTTTGGATTCCATCCTTACTAGGTGTGGTAAGGCTAGATCAAAGCCTATTATACCAAAACATGAACCAACACCCTATCCACCAACACATGGAGGTTTCGGCCAAGAAAACCCATATGAGCTAGGAAGCTCATTTGGTTTCCAACTCTTGGATCAATGATCCTCAAGTACACACAACACTAGATTAAGTTACATTACTCAAAAATTTGAAGTAAAACTCTTGCTTTTCAACAAGGGTGGGTTCAGCCACTTTATACCCATATGGGTTAGAGAAATCTTTTGGTTACATGCTCTTGGATAATGAAAGAGAATGATGAAACTAGATCATAGAAATTGATTTCACATTAAAAGGATTTTTCTATGATTTTCTAGAAATTTTTGAAGTTTATGAATCAAAGCTTTGATCTTCATTAATCAAGAGATCAAGAGATGAAATAGAGAGATTAAGAGATGGAGATTGAAGTTACTACCTCCTAGATGATGAAGCTTGGTGAGAAACCAACTAGAATCACTCAAAATCTTCAAGTTTCTAGATCAAACTTGGAAGATCTATGAAGAACACTTGAAGAACAAGAAGAAATGAAGAGAAAAGAGTGAGATAGGAGAGAAAGAGGGGCTGCACGAAATTGGCTAAGGGTGAGGGAGAAAAATACATATTTTCTCATCCATGGCAAACTTGTAAATGCCTTAAGGACATTTTGGTAATTTCCTTAAAAGACCAGGGGCATTTTGGTCATTTCCACTATAAATATCTAGATATTTCTAGAAATGTAATGATGACATCGGTGAGTCACAGGGTCATTTCATAAATTCCCAGGGGCAAAACGGTCATTTCGCCTAGGGACAGAATTGGAATTAAAACAAAAGGTCAAGGGCATTTCGGTCTTTTCGTGTCTAGATATTTTCTAAACGTCGATGAAGTGAAGTTAAGAATCTCCGGAGAACATGAACTAGGAAGTTGATTGAAGTCTCATGCATTCTTTGAACTTATCTTGATGAATGGGTGTGATCCCACAGAGTGAGATTATCTTGTTGTGATATTATGCTGAATGTTGATATTCTATAGCATGACCGTGTTGTATATGAAAGTGAAACAGGGAAACATAAGAAGGGGTTGAATTGTGTTTCTTAACCGATTTTCAAAAACCTTTTTTTTTTAAGCAAATATTTAAGGCAGGTAAGATGAAAGAACACACAAAAAAGATTATAAGCATGCGTTTAAGATACTTTGTTTTCAATCCTCAAGTTAGTAATAAATAAAAACTTAACAAGATAGGGATAGAGAGATTCACACAAAGATATATCCTAGTTCACTCTTTTAAATCAAAGAGCTACGTCCAGTCCCTTCCCTCAGAAGGTTTTTCCACTAAAACTCTTAACACTTTTCACAAGTTGTTTCCAAGTCTCTCCAAGACTACAACTCCAAGTATTCTACACCTCTCCAGGTTACAAGTATTCTTTTACAGACAAGCCTCTTCAGGCTCAACAAATCCTAAGATTTGAGAGGGGTTTTTCTGAGCTTTTTACAAACTCACTACAGTGAGAGTTATACACGATATAGCTCTTTAACAATCTGTTTGGAACTTTACAATGAAAGAATGAGAAGGTTTACAGATCAATTTCTAGAGAGTGAAAGCTTTGAGGCTTTTGTTTGCACAATGAATTCTCTTGAATATTTTCTTGCTCGTGTGTTCTCTATTTTGCTTCTTCAGAGGAGGGTCCTCTTATAGCTTTGACTTGACCTTCTGATTTCAAAACAATGGGAAAACTTTTCCATTTAGACACATTCAAATATCCGTTAGGCACAGAATCATTTGTCAGTTGTTCTCCGTTGTGTATTTGCCCTTTTAGAATGAGGAAGCAGTAGCAGCTTGAATGGTAGCAAACTGATTTTGCTTTTATGGCCGACAAGCGTTTTGCTCTACGTGATTCTTTACTCTACGTGGTTTTCTTTGTACGACGTTCGTACCTTCTTTTGTCTTATGTGAAAAAGATATTTCCTTATAACCAATTAAGCCTTTTGAATAAGAGAGAGCCACGTCATCTGCAAAATGAAGTTAATGGACGCACAGGCATATATAAAAAGTTGGACGCACAATTTATATAGACAGTTGGACGCACAAGTAGTGTAGACAATTGGACGCACAATATAGACAATTGGACGCACAATATGTATAAACAGTTGGTTGCAAAAACAGTGTAAACAATTGGACGCACAATACTATATGATCATGTTTTGTACGTAAACTTTTACCACTATAGTCCAACAGATTATTTGGACGAACCATGCAGTTTCTTTGGACGAAGATATTGAAGTGAGCTTTTTGTCCTTTAAGATCTTGGTGAAACTTTGGTTTTGGAAAACTATCTGAAGTCAGAAACATACAAAGGTCTTTTGACCTTATGGATTAGCATAAACTTGACTGAGTAAATTCAACAATCATATAATAATTTTGTTAATCATCAAAACTTTTAGGGGTCATTAGCCATTACTGTTTTGGTTCTAACAATCTCCCCGTTTTTTATGATGACAAACATTATTATGAAGCATGTTTTTGAAATAGTATAAACAATATTTCTTATGTATAAAAGCTCCCCCTGAGATTATGCTTTTGCATATTGAAGACATAATTCAGAACATAAGTTTTACGAAAGCATAAAAACAAGACATATAACCAAACTTTCAAATTCTACTTTCATTTCATATTTATTCAAAACAAAATTTACACATTTCATTTCATATATTCTCCCCCTATTTGTCATCAGACAAAAGGAAATAAGGGAGGATGCACATCATTGTCAGCAAAAAAAAAAAAAAAAAAGAAATGAAAAGATTCTAAGGAGATGGAGGAGGAAAGTCAGGAAAGATGCGATGAAGGTAGGAGAACATCTGATCCATCTTTCGATCCAACTCTTGAGTGACCCTTGCTGAGATCCGATCTACCAAGAAGTCAGCAACTTCAGGAGACAGACCAGGAGGTAGAGAGGGAGCCAAAGTTTGAGCAGGGCAGGCTTCTTCAACTGCAGAAGAGTTGACATCTTCATCATCTAGATGTAGTTCCACAGTGTTTCTAGACAAGGTGGAATTAAAATCAAGATGTTCAGTGTGCTGAACTGAGCTTGCTTCCGCTTGGGAATAAGGAACAACAGCAGCTTCACAGCTTGCATCTTTGAGTGGACCAGAAGACTCAGCACAATAGGCATTTGCTTGGGTCTCAGGTGCAGGCAAAGACACAAGAGAAGTATCAATTGGAACCTCTGACGATGTGGCTTCTTCATAAGAGTACCATGGAAGCAGAAGAACAGGAGGAGGAGGAGATGATTCCGGGACCTGTGATGGCAGTACAGAGGGTGAAGCATCTTGAGATCCTTGGTGTTTATCTGAGGATAGGATGTCGGGTGAGAGAGGTGGAGATGGGGGTGGGGAAACAGGTTGTTGTGTGGAGGGGGTGGAGGTTGAGGAGTCTAGGATGAGGATTTTGGGTCTAGGTGGCCGTTGGGCTACAGTTTTGATTCGCATTGGTTTAGGTGGAAGAGGGATGGACGCAGACAGTTTAGGATTGGGGTGAGGGGTAGAAGATGGTTCTTCAGAAGAAGTGGAGGGTACAGAAGAAACAGAAGGGTTGGTTAAGGTTGAGGGTGATGGAGATACCTTATTTTTCTTAGCAAGAACGAGGGCAATCGGAACATCATCCTCATCATATTCTTCGTCGTCTTCGTCCACCAAAAGCTTCCTCTTTCTGTATCTAATTTTAGAGGAACCGACTTCTAGACCAGCTTGAGATGATACAGGAGCCTGTGCTTTGAGCCTAAGTCAGCTTTAAGCAAAGGACCATGTCTCTCTTCAACAAAAGGAACAACCACACCACTGAGCTTGATGAAATTTTCTCCATGGATGGTGTAAGCAATACCTTCCATCATTGAAGCAAACTCCAGGCTCGGCTTTTCTTCAAACTCTTCAAAAACGTTTTGAGTCTTAGCCTGAGTGGACGAATCAGAGAAGACAAAAGGAGGATTGGCAATGTTTTGAGTTTGATGCTTCCTTCTCTGACGGCTTTGAGGATCGTCCATGTGTTGAGCTTGAGCAGTAGTGGACTAAGCTTGATCAAAAGCCACCACTGATTTGAGTTGTATTTTGGAAAGGTTCGCCTTTCCAAACACAGGGCAGCTTACGGTTTGATAGGAGGTTCTGATGCTAGGATGAACTTTGTTGAGCATGCGATAAATCCCTTGATTTTAAAAGATGCGGGAGAGAAGGATTGCATATGTAATGGTTTTAACAAAAACGACATCATTGCAATTTTCTTTTAAATGGTCAAACAGAAGAGAGGGAAGATTGACCTTTATACCATACAGCAGATGGGTGAGCAGAAAAGAATGCATTTCAGAGATGGAGTCTTTGGACCCAGCTTTGTAGATAACGGCCTTGTTCCAGATTTGATTAAGAACTCTGGCTTCGTCCTTCATGATAGCAGCAAGAAAGAGTGTATTTGGCTGAGCATCGGGATTTCTTAAGAAGTTAAAGACGTTGTCTTTTCCTCCAAACTTGTTGTGCCAAGTTTTGAAATAGGTGGCACCTAGAGATAGACACCCAATAGCATGAGCTATAAAAACTTTGGAGACTTCAACCTTCTGTGTCCCCAGAACAAACCCAGAAATGAGACCTTCTTTTTCCAGGTGAGCGGTCTTCCAAAACTCAGTGAGAAGTCTTGGATAAACTTCTAGATAGTTGATGAAGAAATGATCCCATCCAGCACCAATGATGTAGATCCTGACGTCTGCTCCCAATCTGGCTAGCATATTCAAGTCGATCTGGTGCTCAATGTTGATCTGGCAGTTGTCTGGAATCTTGCGAGTTGGATGTCCAAGAGGTGAAATGGTATCCTGAGGAATGTTGCTTCCTTCTCCAGCTGAACGCAGATTTCTTCCCATTTTTCAGACGAGAGTGAAGAGAGTGAAGATGAACAGTTGAGAGTAAGAGAGAGAGAGAGGAGATTTCAAAGAGAGGACGTTTGGTGAGGTTTGAGTTCACGGGTTGAGGTTAATATAGAGAAGAGAAAAGTAACCGAAACGTCAGAGAAAGTAACCGTGGTTAAAGAACCATGATGACTAGCAGTTACCGAGGGAGGCTACTTAAGAGTGAAGTATCAGACGCACGCCGTTTGACGTGACCCGACAGTGCTGACTCAGCATAGAAGTTATGTGGAGGATAGATAAAGAGTTTTTAACAGAAAAACATTTATGAAAAATAATAAATATCACAAAATAATGACGTAAGCTGATAGAAAGCAGTAAATGGACGCAATCATTTTATGCGCATGCTTTTCTGACACAAGCATTTATTGGACGCAAGGTCATTCAACATAGAGCATGTTGAGTTGTTTTCTTATTAAAGAAAATCTATCCTCTGCAAGAGGTTTTGTGAAGATATCTACCCATTGGTGGTCGGTATCCACAAATTTTATATCAAACACACCTTTTTGAATGTAATCTCTGATAAAGTGATGTTTGATTTCTATATGCTTAGCCCTCGAATGCAATATAGGATTTTTCGATAAATTTATTGTAGTAGTATTATCACAATAAATTGGAATCTTACTTTCATGAATATTGTAATCTTCCAGTTGATGCTTAATCCATAAAAGCTATGAGCAACAACTAGCCGCAGAGATATATTCAGCTTCAGCAGTTGATAAGGCTATGGTCCTTTGTCTTTTATTGGACCATGAGATGAGATTAGTTCCAAGATAATGACAATCACCACTTGTACTTTTTTGTTCAATTCTATCTCTAGCATAGTCAGCATCACAATATCTCATTAATCGGTACTCATTGGTTTTCTCATAAAATAAACCCAGATTAGAAGTACCTTTTAGATATCTAAAAATTCTTTTGACAGCAGTTAAATGATTTTCACATGGATCAGCTTGAAAACGTGCACAAAGACATACACTAAACATTATATCTGGTCTAGACACGGTGAGATATAAAAGAGATCCGATCATACCTCTGTAAACCTTTTGATCTACCTTTTTGTCTTTGTTGTCTTTGGTCAGAATGGACGTTGGGTGCATAGGTGTACTCATTGGTTTGCTATCATCCATTTGAAATTTCTTCAAGAGATCTTTAGTGTACTTGGTCTGGTGAATGTGCAACACCCTTTCCCGAGTGTCACATTCCCGAACGTTTATAAGGCCGAAAATATTTATTAATGCGGAAAATACGGTTTTCTTTTTTTATTTTTCTTTTCACAAAGATGTAATGGGATTAGTAAAGGTCAATAATACTAATAAATGAACTTAGGCTCACCCTGCATTTCTAGAACATACTGTATTATAAGATACAGAACTAGAAAATAGAAACATCAACATTACTGTATACAAACATAGGTCTAATGTATATCTGATAATAAGAAATACAATAAGTACTAGGAGTCGTAGCTCCCAAAAGTTACTACAAAAGCTGACATAGTCTGGCCGACAAATAAAATAAAACAGCAAAAGAGTCTGCCTTCGGGCTCAAGGAAACTACTAAACTGAACCATCGTCACGTCCATCTGTTCAGACAGCAATAGCAAGTATCAGCAGAAAACATACAAATATGGGTGAGATTCCCGTTCATCAACACAACAAAACAGTAGTAGTAAAAACCGGACGACTCACCAGGTAACAATGTACCCAACATGCTTACTCGAATTCTCAGTATAAATCATGTTAAACAGTTAGCAGCAGAATATCATGTTAAACAATTAACAGAATAACATAAGGCATTCTTAAAACAGAACAATAATGTATAACAGTAAATGAAATCATCAACAGGCATGCAATGCAGTGCAATGTACATGACTCAATGCCAATGCCACTGGGTACTACTCTGACCCCTACTCCATGGAGCTAACAAAAGTGTCGGAGAGAGTGAATGGGAGGACATGTTCCAGTTTCTGCCAACCATGAGCAAGATGCTACAACATTCGTAACGTGCACGATCTGGCTTTACGGTACCACTCTCGACCAAACATGAAAAGTACGGCATGTTGAGTCTCCAAATGTATGATGTGCATTTACCTTAGTTTTGATGAGATTAAAACAGTTATTCAATGATTTAATTGAACCCGTCTGTGGTATTTAACTCGTCTACTTAGTGTGCAGATTAAAACATTAAGTGTCTATATGAACTGTTCACTCGTCTGAGTGCTTGTGAAAGACTTGCAAAGTGTAATCTTTTTACAACTTCTCTCAAACAAACCCGTCTGAGCCTGAAGAGGCTAAATGTGCAAACAATACTTGTCTGGAGCCTGGAGAGGCTAGGTGTGAAAACAATACTAGTCTGGAGCCTGAAGAGGCTAAGTGTGAAAATAATACTTGTCTGGAGCCTAGAGAGGCTAGGTGTGAAAACAATACTCGTCTGGAGCCTGAAGAGGCTAGGTGTGAAAATAATACTTGTCTGTCCTGTAACCTAAATCAGTTATAGTGAGAAAACTTGGTGGTGCCAAGGACTGGACATAGCCTCATTATTAAGGGGTGAACCAGGATAAAACCTGCTGAGTGATCTCTCTTTCCCTTAACTCTTTAGTTTGATTATTTATCTTAACTATCATCTAACTAAAGGGGTTTATAATTGTGTTTATCAAACCTTTTTTTATCTTGTATGATTGTGTGTTTTCTGTGAAAACCTTCAGACTAGTTATCAGTCTGATTGACCTGTCTGTGTTTACTCGTCTATAATAACCCGTCTATGCTTGCGAAAAAGTTTCTAAATTCCGCATAAATTTGTCAAACACCATTCAACCCCCTTCTAGTGTTTGCATCTGTCTATTTCAGTTGGTATCAGAGCTCAGCCTCTGGGTTGAGCACCTAACAGTGTAGAGAAAAGATCCTGTAGAATAGACAATGTATTCTGGAGCAAGCTCAAGTGGGAACCCCCAACCTGAAGGAGGCTCTATGACCAGACCTCCCTTTCTCAATGGTTCAAGTTATAACTACTGGAAAGAAAGGTTTCACTGGTTCAACTTGTCAACAAATTCTGATGTATGGGATGTCATTACTAATGGTCCTTACACTCCTCAAAATAATGATGGCTCAGACAAGCCTAAGGCTCAGTGGACAACTATAGAAAAGACAAGATAGGATCTAAACCATAAAGCTAAATATGCTATAATCTGTGCTCTCAGTCCAGAAGAGTTTGAAAAGGTATGTGCTTATGATTCTGCTAAAGAAATGTGGGACTCCTTATCTGTCACACATGAAGGAACTGCAAAGGTAAAAGAATCTAAAATTTCTATTCTTGTTAGAAAATATGAATTGTTCACCATAGATGATTCTGAATCTGTTGCTCAAATGATTGGTAGATTCCAAAATATTACTAATGGTTTAAAATCTCTTGGTAAACCATATAGCAATGCTGAGAAAGTTGCTAAGATTCTCAGAAGTCTTTCAAGGCAGTGGAGACCTCTTGTCACTGCTATTTCTCAAGCTAAGGATCTCACCTCCTTTACTATGGATGAACTTCTTGGCACACTCACTGTTCATGAGCAAGAGCTCAATGAAGATATGTCAATCAAAAAGAGCAAAGACATTGCTCTAAAAGTTGATCTAAAGGCAGCTAAAGCCTTAAAAGCTTCAAAGGCAGACGAGTCTGACTGTGACATAGACGAGTCTGATGATGAGGATTCTGATGATGATGAAGAAACTTCTCTCATGACCAGAAAGATGAAAAAGCATTGGAGAAAGAAGAATTTCTTCAAAAAGAAGAAGAAAGGAATGATGGCCACATGGGAAGATCTTGAATGCTCATCTTTTGAAGGAGAAGAGACAGAAGAGGAGGCCAATATCTGTCTGATGGCCAATCAAGAGTGTGAGATGCTGGCCAAAGAGAATAGCCAGCTGAGGACTGAAAAGTCTGATGAAGCTTCGATCTCAAGTGAAACATCACATTCTGAAGAAGTGGTCACACTTCAACAGAAAGTGAAGGAGCTCACTTCTGATCTTGCTAGATTTGTTAATGGCAGAGATAATCTAACAAAACTGCTAGGATGTCAGAGACACTCTCTTAACAAAGAAGGCATTGGATATGATCATCAAGCTGATCATAAAGTATCAACAAAATCTTCAACTGTCTATGTTAAACCCATTCCAGTTAGAATTAGACCCGTCTGTAACTTCTGTGGAAAGGCTAGACATGTTATGTCTAAGTGTTTTCACAAGAAGAAAAGGAAGTCTTCACAGACTCCTAGAACTAACAGAAAAGGACCCAGAAAAATATGGGTACCTAAAGTTAAAATAATTTCTGTTGCAGACATCCTTAATAGGACAAAGCAGACGCCTCTGCTGGTACCTGGACAGTGGCTACTCGCGACATATGACAGGAGAAAGGTCTATGTTCCAAGACCTCCAGTCTAAGAATGGTGGATTTGTTGCCTTTGGAGGCAATCAAAAAGGAAGAGTAACTGGTTTTGGTACAATTGGTGGTAAACCCCCTCCTCCCTCTATCTCAAATGTGCTTATGGTTGAAGGACTAAGACACAATTTACTTAGCATAAGTCAATTATGTGATAGTGGATTTGATGTCTCCTTCACTAAGAATGAATGCATAGTCAAAGACAAGAGTGGCAAGACCCTCTTTTCAGCTAATAGACAGCAAAATCTGTATAAGATTGAGCTAATTGAACTCTCAGATCAAAGTATAACCTGTCTGATGTCTAAAGAGGATGAAAGATGGTTATGGCATAAGAAACTAGGACATGCTAGTATGAAACTTATTTCGAAATTGAAAAAGGATAACCTTGTGAGAGGATTGCCTGATATTAGTTTCAAGAAAGATGTTTTATGTGATGCATGTCAGAGAAGTAAACAAGTAAAATCAAGTTTCAAATCAAAAAACCTTGTATCAACCTCTAGACCTCTTCAGTTGTTACACATGGATCTGTTTGAACCAGTTAGTGTTGCCAGTTTAGCTGGAAGGAAATATGGATTTGTCATTGTTGATGACTATTCTAGATTTACTTGGCTACTTTTCTTAACCTACAAGGATGAGTCTTTTAAGGCCTTCTCTGTATTCTGTAAGAAAGTACAAAATGAGCAAGGTTTCTGTATTTCTACCCTTAGAAGTGATCATGGGGGAGAATTTAAAAATGAGCAATTCAAACTGTTCTGTGAAGAGAATGGAATCTCTCACAACTTCGCTGCACCTAGAACTCCACAGCAAAATGGAGTGGTTGAGAGAAAGAACAGATCTCTGCAAGAGATGGCTAGATCAATGCTCAATGAAAATAATCTCCCTAAGTACTTCTGGGCTGAAGCAATAAACATTGCATGTTATGTGCAAAATAGAATACTTATACGGTCTATCCCAAAGAAGACTCCTTATGAATTGTGGAAAGGTAGAAAACCCAACATATCTTATTTCCATGCATTTGGATGTGAATGCTTCATCTTAAATACCAAGGATCAACTTGGAAAAGTTTGATTCCAAGGTAGACAAAGGTATCTTCATTGGATATTCTGAAATGTCTAAGGCATATAGAGTTTTTAACTCTAGAACCTCTGTTGTTGAGGAATCCATTCATTTAAAATTCAATGATAATCTAAAGACTGATAGGGAACTATCAGATCTAGAAGATGATCTTGCAGGACTTGATCTTACCCAGCAGATGAGTCAACATCCAGACGTATCAAAAATTGAATCTACTGAGGAATCTTTCAGACAAGTGGAGCAGACGAGTCATCAGTCAAATCAACATCAAAATGATGATCTCAGCAGAGACTGGAAGTTCAAAGCTCATCATCCTGAAGATCTTATCAGTGGAAGTCCCTCTGAAGGTGTTAGAACCAAATCTGTCATAAGAGAGTCAAGCAATATGGCTTTTCTATCTGAAATTGAACCAAAGCATATTGAGGAAGCTCTTGAAGATGAAAGCTGGATTCTTGCTATGCAAGAGGAACTTAATCAGTTCAAAAGGAATGATGTCTGGAAACTTGTCTCCAAATCAACAGACAAGTCTGTTATTGGAACATGATGAGTTTTCAGAAACAAGCTATATGAAGATGGCAAAGTTGTCAGAAACAAAGCAAGGTTAGTAGCTCAAGGCTACAACCAACAAGAAGGTATTGACTATACTGAGACTTTTGCATCTGTAGCTAGAATAGAAGCTATTCGCATACTCATGTCATATGATGCACAACATCAAATTACTTTATTTCAAATGGATGTAAAAAGTGCTTTTTTTAAATGGAATAATTGAAGTAGAAGTTTATGTTAAACAACCTCCTGGTTTTGAAGATAATGAAAAACCAGATTATGTTTTCAAACTTAAAAAAGCTTTATACAGTTTAAAACAAGCGCCTAGAGCATGGAATGATAGACTTAGTTCTTTTCTTATGAATAATGGTTTTATAAGAGGAAAAGTTGATACAACTTTGTTTAAGAAATGCTCAAAAGATAACTTCATAGTAGTTCAAATATATGTTGATGATATTATTTTTGGAGCTACTAATGAAAAATTGTGCAAAGAATTCTCTAAGTTGATGCAAGCATAATTTGAAATGAGCATGATGGGAGAATTGAAGTTCTTTCTTGGACTGCAAATCAAGCAGACATGTGATGGAATCTACATCCATCAACAAAAGTACATCAAGGAGATTCTAAAGAAGTACAAAATGGATAGCTCAAAGATCATGAAAACTCAAATGCAAACTAATGCTGATCTAAGCAAAGATGATGAAGGTAAAAAGGTAGACCAAACTGTCTACAGAGGTATGATTGGATCTCTTGTTTACTTAACATCTAACAGACCTGATATTCAATTTAGTGTCTGTATGTGTGCTAGATTCCAATCTGATCCCAAAGAATCTCATCTTAAGGCTTTTAAAAGAATCTTTAGATATTTGCTTGGAACCACTAATCTTGGTTTAATGTATTTGAGAACACAAGATTATAGATTAGTTGGTTTTTGTGATGCTGACTTTGCTGGAGATAGAATTGAAAGGAAAAGCACCAGTGGAGGATGTCACTTCATTGGAGCAAACTTAGTCTCCTGGTCAAGCAAAATACAGACGACTATCGCACTCTCTACTGCAGAAGCAGAATATGTCTCTGCTGCAAGTTGCTGCTCACAGCTATTATGGGTAAAACATCAACTAGAAGATTACTCTATATTTGAGCATAATATACCTGTCTGGTGTGATAATTCTAATGCTATTTGCTTAACTAAGAATCCCATACAACATTCTAAGGCTAAGCACATAGAAATCAAACATCACTTCATAAGAGATTATGTTCAAAAAGGTGTATTTGATGCTAAGTTTGTTAAAACTGAAAATCAATGGGCTGATATCTTTACAAAACCTTTAGATGAGGATAGGTTTAAGTTTATAAGAGACAACTTGAATATACATTGCTTTGCTGAATAACCTGTCTGATGAGTGTTTCTGATACCCGTCTATGTTTAATCGTTTGACTCTTTGAATCATACTCTTTATTTGAAATATTTTCTTTTAAATGGTTATTATCTTTAATGCCATTTCTTTCTCTGAGGTAAAATGTGTACATGGCTGTTTTTATTTTAAATCAATTTTTTTTAAACCTCCATCTTTTTGTTGCTTTAATTTAAAATTACAACTGTCTTTGGTCTTTAAAAGGAAAATTTTTTTCTTTTAAAAGGTATTTCGTTCTTACGTTTTCAAATCTTTTTCTCTTCATTTTTAAAACCATCAAAGAGGATGCATCTGCTCAGGGGGAGCAGTTGAAGAAACCTTTAGGCAAAACCAAAGGACAAACTTGCTTTTAACTCTTTTTGATCTTTTTAACACTTATTTGTAATTCTTTTTTCAAAATTACCTTGTGCACAGCCAATGATGGTTAAATACAAATTACCTCCTCTGTTTCTCTTTTTTGATTATGACAAAAGGGGGAGAAAGTTAAATGAAAAATGTTTTAATGTTACAACTGTCTGATATGAACAAATGTTTATCTAAATATGATGTATCTTGTCTTTTCTCTCTGTCTATATTCTATTGCTTTTGTTAATGTCAAAAGGGGGAGAAAATACTAAGATAAGACTAAGATAAAAAGTTAAATGCTTATCTGTCTGAGTATGTTATATTTATGGAACAATGTTTTTAATCTGTCTGATCATATACATGACTGCTTTGTGTGAATTTTCTTAAGTTCATTAAATCATTTAACATGTTTTGTCATCATCAAAAAGGGGGAGATTGTTGAGTCTCCAAATGTATGATGTGCATTTACCTTAGTTTTGATGAGATTAAAACAGTTATTCAATGATTTAATTGAACCCGTCTGTGGTATTTAACTCGTCTACTTAGTGTGCAGATTAAAACATTAAGTGTCTATATGAACTGTTCACTCGTCTGAACTTAGATAAGTTCACCCGTCTGAACTAACTTAAGTTCACACGTCTGAACTAACTAAAGTTCACTCGTCTGAACTGAGATAAGTTCACTCGTCTGAACTAACTAAGGTTCACTCGTCTGAACTAAGAGAAGTTCACTCGTCTAATGAAGTCATCAACCGTCTGATCAAAGGAAGACTCACCCGTCTAAAAGACTTTGCAACTGACGTCATCTCTTTGTTAAAGAGACAACCCATCTAATGAAGCTACTCATCCATCTAGTGACTAACGTTAAGGAACACATTGGATGAAAGCTGTCTCGACTCTGATAAGGAACTTCAACAAAATGCTTTGCCTGAACACAATTGCATCTTACACCAAAAGGGAAAGTCTTCCCTCTGCAAACAAAAAGCACGTATACAGACCTACTAAGACCAAAGGTATATCAGAAGTCTGCATCACTCTGATGAAAGAGAACAACCGAAGTTCCCTATGCTTTAATGGCTGATCAGAACGACTCTATTGCATTTATTGAAGATCTGCAAGAAGCCAAGCCTTCAGACTTTGTGTCTAACGGCTTTAAAATCTTGAAGCCTATTTAATGAAGAGGACGTCGAAGATTCAAGCAGAGAAAAGAACGATCAAAGCAATCAAGAGCAATTACTCTATATATTTATATCTTCATTCTTTCATTATTTATTCTTCAATCATTTGAAGTTATTACGCAGTCTTTTAGAACTTCACATTTAATACACTCGTCTGAGTGCTTGTGAAAGACTTGCAAAGTGTAATCTTTTTACAACTTCTCTCAAACAAACCCGTCTGAGCCTGAAGAGGCTAAGTGTGCAAACAATACTTGTCTGGAGCCTGGAGAGGCTAGGTGTGAAAACAATACTCGTCTGGAGCCTGAAGAGACTAGGTGTGAAAATAATACTTGTCTGGATCCTGGAGAGGCTAGGTGTGAAAACAACACTCGTCTGGAGCCTGAAGAGGCTAGATGTGAAAATAATACTTGTTGTCCTATAACCTAAATCAGTTATAGTGAGAAAACTTGGTGCTGCCAAGGATTGGACGTAGCCTCATTGTTAAGGGGTGAACCAGGATAAAACCTGCTGAGTGATCTCTCTTTCCCTTAACTCTTTAGTTTGATTGTTTGTCTTAACTATCATCTAACTAAAGGGGTTTATAATTGTGTTTATCAAACCTTTTTTTTATCTTGCATGATTGTGTGTTTTCTGTGAAAACCTTCAGACTAGTTATCGGTCTGATTGACCTGTCTGTGTTTACTCGTCTATCATAACCCGTCTGTGCTTGCGAAAAAGTTTCTAAATTCCGCATAAATTTGTCAAACACCATTCAACCCCTTCTAGTGTTTGCATCTATCTATTTCACAGCATCTAGTAGAGGATATCAGTGTATTGCACGGATTCGCCACGACACAGAAGAATCACCAACTGGTCACATGTCAGCCATTCCAACCCTGATACCACCAAAAAACACCATTGATGATCGTCACCGTAAGATTCGCATCCGCATCAAGGTGTAAGCTCAACTCCTAGGCTCAAGGCCTTACAACTATGCACATGAAATGCCAATGCTTACACAAAGCAAATGCGATAAAGCAATGTCTATCCATTGGATAAACCTCAAGGTTCACTAAGGTTCTCTTTCTTAGGAACTACACATGTCTTTGTTTTATAAAACATTTATCCATCGGATAAATATCTCGTGACTCCTTTGGAATGATCCAGACTGCTTTCAGAATCGCCGACTGTCCCCACAAACCAACACAAGTCTTTTCAGCGTGCTTTGTCCTCACTCACACACTTTCTAGGAAACACTTTCTCGGAAACTTCCCAGAAAGTCACCCATCCTATAATTACTCTAAGTCAAGCACGCTTAACTATAAATTTCTTATGTTCTAAGCTCCCGAAAAGAAGATAAATCTTGTTGGTATAGGTAGTACCAATCAATTCTTATATGCCTTCCCTCAACTATACAGTCCCATACCTGCATAGCCTCAGGATTCCTTCCACTGTACAGTCCCGAACCTGCACAGTCTCCGGATCCATCTCATTCCAATTATCACAAGACGGAAACAACTGAACGATTAACCTGGATCCGAATCACCAGTCCGTCATCGAACTACTATTTCAAAACCCACAACGTTTCATGTTTATGTTTACGTCTTATGAATTATGTCTCAAGTCCTAAGCATTATGAATAAGGATTGAGAATCCTCTTAGATAAGTTTTTGAACCTTTCTAAGATATACTCCTTGATTTTTAATTAAGGAAATAAGTGTTGATTCACTTAAGTCTTATGAAGTCATTGATATACTAAGTCATCAATGGTATAGTATATGGTCTTGTTCCACCACATACCATACTTAATTATCCCTTGTCTTCAACTCTAAGTTAATTACTTAACTTAGGTTTTTATAAGCAAAACTTTACGATTGAGTTATGAAACTCCTTTTGTAAACCAAATAACTTTTACAATTGAAAACTCATTTGATTTGAAACAACATTTGAACCACTTACTCTTTTTTTAGCATTTTCTGAAACATGAAATTCGCTTAGCGGAATTCCATTTGTTTAGCAAAATTGAGGCAGTGATACCTCCTTTGAAACTCCTCTGCATCGGTCGGCGAAACATAATTCACGTAGCGAAATTCGTTGTATTCGCTTAGCGAAAATGGAGGCGGTTACACCTTTTTTGAAAATCCTCTGGATCGCTCGGCGAAACATAATTCGCGTAGCGAAATTCTCTGGATTCGCTTAGCATATATTAATTCGCTTAGCGAAAAGTTGCCTTAAAACAAAACATTAACCTTATGGAACCATTTTGATTCTCTTCATGAAAACACTTCTTGCCTCATTTTGAGTCACTTGGTTAACTAGATGAACTAAGGATAAGGTATAAAACATGTTTAACTTTGGTGAAAATACTTTGAGATTTGATTCCATTTGATCTTTAGATCAAAGTCACTTAGGGTTTTTCTTTGAACTACTCATAGTCTTCCTTTTCTTAAGGACATGGCCAAAAGCCTATTAGGAACAAACATGAAGGTTTGCTTCACCAACTAACCAAATTATGGCTCACAAGACTTACACAATTATGATAGACAATAACACACATCATTGCATCATAATTAAGCACAAAAGTCCATACTTGATCTAGTGATCAAAGTAGGTTTTTCAACATACATGGAAATGATTTTCATTCAATCATATCATCATCAACACATGCTAAAGCACACTACAACATACTATAGTATAAACTCATCATGACAATCTTGTTCTCCAAGAGAACTTAACAAAACTTAATAAATAAAAGTGAACCCAAACTAAAGGGTTTCACCCACACATAAACTTAAAAAACCATCTTCACTACCACCATCTTGGTATGATGAGGTTCACCCCCTATACCTGTTGATGAGCAGATATCTGGATCAAAGTCGGTTGATCGGTTTGTGAACCTCCTGACAATCGTCAACAACTACAACAAAACAACAATCAAACATTAAACAACAATCAAAGCAAAACTCAACAATTCTACCTAAGGGTTTCGGCCACCCTAAAGAAAATAAAGCTAGGAATTGATTTTGGTTTTCCATTCCATGGATTCAAAGGCAATAGGAAAGCTAAGGATGAAATCAAGTGTTAGAAAGCAAAAATTGATTAAAACACTATTCATCATCATCAAATAGGGTTTGGCCATATTGTGCTTTTTGAGCTATGATGAGAGTTGAATCATAAGCTCTTGGGTTTAGGTAGAGAATGATGAAATGAGTTCAAAGAAATTGGTTTCACATCCAAAGGATTTTTCTACAATTTCCTATGGATTTTCAACGTTTTGGATCTAAGAAATGATTTTCATGAAAATGGATCTTGATCTTGAAATAAAGAGAGATTCAAGAAGCTAAGAGACCATCGAAGTGATCTTACCTTAAAATGAAGGAAGATTGCTCAAGGAATCAAGTGATTCTAACAAGAAACCAAGCTTTTTCAAGAAGAAAATGGAGTTTTCTTCAAGAACAACAATGGTGTTCTTCTTTGGGCAGTAATTTCGTGAATGAGGGGCTGGAAGGGCTGAGTTCAGCCTTTAAAAAGCTCACTTAAGGGCAAAATGGTCATTTGCCAAAAGGGTAAAATAGTAAAAGTGTAATAAGGTTAGGGGCATTTTGGTAATTTCGCGTCTAGATTTTCCCGATCGTCATGACGACTCTGGCATACTCTCCCAAGTGTCCTGAGATGATGTTATATCAATATTATCCATTGGCGAGTCTCGGTAAGTCCATATGTGGCTCCGTTCGTCACCCGATTGAGGATTCCGCTCGAACGGAGGTCAGGAAGTGATTTTTCTGAAGTTTTTGTGAAATTTAACCAAAACGCAGAGAATCGAATTCTAAGACTTATTGTCTCATTCACGGATCCATCTGAGGTCTCCTGAGCAGTAAAATAATATTGTCAGTGTAAAAACGCAGACTGGACTCCGTTTGAGTTTTCGACTTAAAACTTAATCATAGCGTCCTACGATAACATCGAGCATGACTATGGTCTCGGAATATTTTATTTCCATTCCTAAGACCTCGAATAAAATACATACGTTAAATTACTGAAGAAATATAAAACGCGAAAATCGGGGCGTTACAGAATGTACACACCCTTTGAGGTTTGTCTTACTTGCAGACCCAGAAAGAATTTGAGCTCTCCCATCATGCTCATTTCGAATTCTTTCGTCATAAGATCAGAAAATTCCTTACAAAGAGAATCATTAGTAGATCCAAAAATAATGTCATCAACATAGATTTGAATTATTATAAAATTATCTTTATTAGTTTTCTTAAACAAAGTTGTATCTACCTTTCCTATACAAAAGCCATTTTCCATGAGGAAGGAGCTGAGTTTCTCATATCAAGCTCTAGGAGCTTGTTTGGGTCCATATAAAGCTTTCTGAAGCTTATAACATACTCAAGATGGGAATGATCTTCAAACCCAAGGGGTTGCATTACGTAGACTTCTTCGTTAATTAGTCCATTTAGAAAAACACTTTTAACATCCATTTGATATAAGGTTATGTTATGATGAGCAGCAAAAGATAGTAAGATGCGTATAGCTTCTATTCTAGCAACAAGAGTGAAGGTTTCAGTGTAATCAATACCTTCTTCTTGAGAATAACCTTGTGCTACTAACCTTGCTTTGTTTCTCACAACCTTTCCATTTTCATCCATCTTATTTCTAAATACCCATTTTGTTCCAATAATGGATTTATCTTTAGGTTCCTGAACTAACGTCCAAACTTTGTTTCTCTCGAACTGATTGAGTTCTTCTTGCATAGCCAAGATCCATCCATCATCCGAGAGAGCTTCATCCACAGTTTTTGGCTCTAACTCAGAGATGAAAGCTGAATCAGCTTGATTTCTGAAGGTTAACCTTGTTCTTACTTTGTCATTGGGTTGACCAAGAATTTGATCTTCAGGATGGTAAACTTTGAATTGCCAAGTTTTCTGGCTATCACTAGACAAGTGAGGATTGTGATCATCAGCTTTGACATCATCGAAGATTTCCTTTCCATTGTTGGTTGGACGATGATCATTCAAATCCAAATTTGCAAGAGATTCGTCCAGCTCTGATAATGTCTTATCAGGCTTCTTGTCATCAAATTTAAAATGAATAGATTCTTTGACAATTAATGATCTACAATTATAAATTCTGAAAGCTTTAGATGTTTCAAAGTATCCTAAGAAAATGCCATTATCAACTTTGGCATCAAATTTTCCTAGATTATCTTTAGTGTTTAATATAAAACAGGCACATCCAAAAGTATGAAAATATGATATGTTGGGTTTTCATCCTTTCCACAGTTCATATGGAGTCTTTTTCAGTATTGGTCTTATGTATACTCTATTTTGAATATAGCATGCTGTGTTAACAGCCTCAGCCCAAAAGTTCTTAGAAACAGAGTTATCATTGAGTAATGTTCTTGCCATCTCTTGAAGAGCCCTATTCTTTCTCTCAACGACCCCATTTTGTTGAGGTGTTCTAGGGGCAGAGAAATTATGAAGAATACCATTTTCTTCACAGAATAGTTGGAAGTTTACATTCTCAAACTCTCATCCATGATCACTTCGGATTGAATTGATACATATACCTTTCTCATTCTGAATCCTTTTACAGAATATTGAGAATACCTCAAAAGACTCATCTTTGTGAGCTAGGAATATTACCCATGTCCATCTAGAATAATCATCAATAATGACAAGTCCATATTTCTTTCCACTTAGAGAGGTCGTCCTTGTTGGACCAAACAAATCTAAATGTAGCAATTCTAAAGGTCTGGATGTTGAAACAATATTCTTTGAATTAAAATAATTTTTAACTTGTTTCCCCTTTTAACAGGCATCACAGAGAGGATCCGATTTATAGGCCAGCTTTGGTAATCCTCTTACGAGGTTATGCTTTTGTAGCTTTGAGATTAATCTCAGGCTTGCATGACCAAGTTTCTTGTGCCAAATCCATTGCTCATCATTCACAGAAATTAGACATGATACATTTTGATTGGAGAGGTCCTCCAAGTCAATTTTATATACACTGTTTTGCCTCTTACCAGTAAATAGAGTGGACTCATCATCATATTTGACTATACATTTATCTTTTTTGAAAGACACTACAAACCCGTTATCACACAATTGGCTTATGCTAAGCAGATTGTGTTTTAGCCCTTCAACAAATAACACATTATTTATTGACGGAGAGTTATTCTTACCAATCTTACCAATACCTAAAATCTTTCCCTTTTGATTGCCACCGAAAACAACTGATCCCTCAGACTTTGGCTTTAGGTCTAGGAACATAGACATTTCTCCCGTCATGTGTCGTGAGCATCCACTGTCTAGGTACTATGATTGGTGTTTTCGTTCTGTTGTCAAGCAAGTCTGCAATAGAGATTATTTTACTTTTAGGTACCCTGATAGACTTGGGTCCTTTTTGGTTAGTTGTAGGTGACTTATAAGTTCTAGCTTTTCTTTTGTGTAAGCATTTGGACGCAAAGTGTTCATTTTTACCACAAATAGAACAATACATTACTCTATTTGTCTCAGAAAGTTTTGGATTTTCTTTTTCATATCCAATGCCAGATTTATCATAGGGAGATCTTTATCTAAGAATTAGATTGAGATTCTTAGATCCATCAGTGAATTTAGATAGACTATCAGTTAAGTAAGTAACTTGATGCTCAAGTTTCTCAACTTCACAGGATGTACTGGACTTAGAGCTTGAGATTTTAGTTAGGCTGATTATCTCATCTCTCAGTTCTCCATTCTCAATTTTGACTTTGTCAAAGTCTTTATTGAGTTTGGCAAACTTTCTTTTAAGAGTCTTATATTCAGAATAAATAGTGCATGATTCATTTAATAGCTCTTCATATGCATCTTTAGAATAGTCAGATATATTTACCTCATCTTCTTCTATTTCTGTCTTAGAGGAAATACTTGTCATGAGACACATATCTGCTGTTGGGGATGCAGGTGGAGATCTCTTAAGAATATCCATTAGATTCATCATTCCCCAAGTAGTTGTCTCTTCAGCCAGGACATCTCTTCTTGCTCCGTGTACACTCCGAAACAGGAAGGCCCTTGCCTCACAGTCAAGATCAACTCTTCTTTTTTCCTCAAAGGTGCAGAGATCTAGAGGTTTAATCATATATTCTCCATTTCTGATGATGATGGGACAGAAGGTTTCGTCAGTGAGAGTTTTCCAGTGTTCTTTTGGTCCTTTGGTTACAACAAAGGATCTGAAGTTTTCTTTCCAAGCTTCATATTCTGATTCTGATGATTGATAAATATGTGGTCCTTAAGAAAAAACAGGTCTCCTTCTCATGAAAAGGGCATCTAGCATGTCAAGCACTCTTTTCGCGATATTGCAATACATCACCATGTTGACAGTTCTTGCGTCCAAGGCACATGTAAGAGTGTAGACAGCTCTAGCATTGATTCTCACTCTTTTTTCTTCTTCTTCAGAATATTCAGCTCTTGGTTTGACTATGCGTTCACCATTGATAAAAATGGTAGGAAAAAAGTTATCATCGGTGTAAGCTCTCCATAGGTCATCAACATTTTGTTCCAAGCTGAATCTCATGAATAGTTCTCTCCACATGGTATAGTCACCAGTTATGTAGAACATAAGTGGTCTGTTTATAGAGAGGTTACTGAATTCTCTTAATGACTCAGACTTAGGATATGAGATGATTGAAGAGGTAGATTGTTCCTCTTCTTCAGAAGAATCTTCAGGGAGATGATTTTGAGACCAAAGACATAGGTTGGCCTCTTCTTCGTTTTCCTCTTCTTCAGAGGAGTCAAGATCTTCCCATGTTGCCATGAGATTCTTGCTTTTCTTTTTGAAGAACTTTTTCTTATCTTTCAGCTGAGGGCACACAGCCTTGAAGTGGCCAGGTTTCTTGCACTCATAGTAAACCATTGCATTTTTATCCTTGGTTTCACCATGGTCTTTGACATTTTTCTTTGTAAATGGTCTTCTTCTCATATTTTTCTTTTTCAGAATATGTTCAAGTTTCTTTGATATGAGAGACAGCTCATCATCAGGTTCTTCTTCTTCATCTTGATTATTTTCATCGCTGGAATCATTAGCTTTATGATCTTTCGAGCTGCTGGATTTTTTACTCTTTAAGGCAATAATCTTGCCTTTCTTTGTAGGGTTGTCTTGGTTGAGCTCCTGCTCATGAACTTGAAGAGTTCCCACAAGATCATCTAAAGTCAAGGTTGGCAAATCCTTGGCTTGCGTGATTGCAGTGATGAGTGGTCTCCATTCCTTATGTAAACTCCTGAGGATCTTCGTAACATTTTCTTTTGTAGTATAGACCTTTCCAAGAGACTTGAGATTGTTGATGATAGTTTGGAAACGACCTATCATATCAACGATCGTTTCTCCATTTTCCATAGTGAACATTTCATATTGTCTCATAAGAATAATGATCTTTGAGTCCTTTACTTTGGATGTTCCTTCATGAACATTTGATAGAGTATCCCAGATTTGTTTTGCTGATTCACATGTATGAATCTTTTGGAACTCGTCTGGACTAAGAGCACACATCAGTGTGTATCTAGCTTTGTAGTTCTGCTCCATCCTTCTTCTCTCATCATTATTCCACTGAGACTCATCTTTCTCAGTGCCATCAGGATTGTTGACGATGTGAGGACCGTTCATGATTAATGGCCAGAGCGCAGAGCTGGTACTTAAGATGAATCCTTTGAATCTTTCTTTCCAGTAGAGGTAGTGAGTGCCATTGAAAAAAGGCGGTCTAGTCAAGGAGGTACCTTCAAGAACAGGTTGCCACGCACTGGGCATCCCTTGTACTGCCATCGAGCTTTGGACCTTTTCCTCAAGCACGGCTAAATGCTCAACCCAGAGGCTGAGCTCTGATACCAACTGAAAGTGAAACAGGGAAACACAAGAAGGGGGTTGAATTGTGTTTCTTAACCGATTTTCAAAAACCTTTTTTTTTAAGCGAACTTTTAAGGCAGGTAAGATGAAAGAACACACCAAAACGATTATAAGCGTGCGTTTAAGATACTTTGTTTTCAATCCCCAAGTTAGTAATAAATAAAAACTTAACAAGATAGGGATAGAGAAATTCACACAAAGATATATCTTGGTTCACTCTTTCAAATCAAAGAGCTACGTCCAATCTCTTCCCTCAGAAGGTTTTTCCACCAAAACTCTTAGCACTTTTCACAAGCTATTTCCAAGTCTCTCCAAGACTACAACTCCAAGTATTCTACACCTCTCCAGGTTACAAGTATTCTTTTACAGACAAGCCTCTTCAGGCTCAACAAATCTTAAGATTTGAGAGGGGTTTTCTGAGCTTTTTACAAACTCACTACAGTGAGAGTTTTACACGATATAGCTCTTTAACAATCTGTTTGCAACTTTACAATGAAAGAATGAGAAGGTCTACAGATCAATTTCTAGAGAGTGAAAGCTTTGAGGCTTTTGTTTGCACAATGAATTCTCTTGAATATTTTCTTGCTCGTGTGTTTTCTATTTTGCTTCTTCAGAGGAGGGTCTTCATATAGCTTTGTCTTGACCTTCTGATTTCAAAATAGTGGGAAAAATTTTCCGTTTAGACACATTCAAATATCCGTTAGGCATAGACACAGAGTCATTTGCCAGTTATTCTCCGTTGTGTATTTGTCCTTTCAGAATGAGGAGGTAGTAGTAGCTTGAATGGTAGCAGACTGATTTTGCTTTTATGGCCGACAAGCGTTTTGCTCTACGTGATTCTTTGCTCTACGTGGTTTGCTTTGTACGACGTTCGTACCTTCTTTTGTATTATATGAAAAAGATATTTCCTTATAACCAATTAAGACTTTTGAATAAGAGAGAGCCACGTCATCTGCAAAATGAAGTTAGTGGACGCACAGGCATATATAAAAAGTTGGACACACAATTTATATAGACAATTGGACGCACAAGTAGTGTAGACAATTGGACAGACAACTACATACACATAGTCAATCCAAACATCAATATTACACAACACAAAATTTCCTATTACTACCTATATAGGATTTGTCCATGGAGCTATAAAAATAGCTAGGGATGTCCAAAAATTCCTATCTTTTGGATTCCATCCTTACTAGGTGTGGTAAGGCTAGATCAAACCCTATTATACCAAAACTTGAACCAAAACCCCATCCACCAACACATGGAGGTTTCGGCCAAGAAAACCCATATGAGCTAGGAAGCTCATTTGGTTTCCAACTCTTGGATCAATGATCCTCAAGTAAACACAACACTAGATTAAGTTATATTACTCAAAAATTTGAAGTAAAACTCTTGCTTTTCAACAAGGGTGGGTTCGGCCACTTTATACCCATATGGGTTAGAGAAATCTTTTGGTTACATGCTCTTGGATAATGAAAGAGAATGATGAAACTAGATCATAGAAATTGATTTCACATTAAAAGGATTTTTCTATGATTTTCTAGATATTTTTGAAGTTTATGAATCAAAGCTTTGATCTTCATGAATCAAGAGATTCAAGAGATGAAATAGAGAGATTAAGAGATGGAGATTGACGTTACTACCTCCTAGATGATGAAGCTTGGTGAGAAACCAACTAGAATCACTCAAAATCTTCAAGTTTCAAGATCAAACTTGGAAGATTTATGAAGAACACTTGAAGAACAAGAAGAAATGAAGAGAAAAGAGTGAGATACGAGAGAAAGAGGGGCTGCACGAAATTGGCCAAGGGTGAGGGAGAAAAATAGATATTTTCCCATCCATGGCAAACTTGTAAATACCTTAAGGACATTTTGGTAATTTCCTTAAAAGATCAGAGGCATTTTGGTCATTTCCCTTATAAATATGTAGATATTTCTAGAAATGTAATGATGACATTGGTGAGTCACAGGGTCATTTCATAAATTCCCAAGGGGAAAACGATCATTTCGCCTAGTGACAGAATTGGAATTAAAACAAAAGGTCAAGGGTATTTCGATCTTTTCGCGTCCAGATATTTTCTAAACGTCATCATTACAGTGGTGAGTCATGGCACACCTTCCTAGGTGATGTGCCTTCAACCTTATCCGTAGCGGGTCACTGAAATCCCGTATTCAGCTCCGTTGTTCACCCGATTTTGGTTTTACGCCCGAATAACGTACAACGACTTATTTATTTTGGAAATTGTCAAAATAACCAATATCGTCGAAAATAAAATATAAAACCTAACTGTTTCGTTCACGAGTCAAAATTAGCTCTTTATAGTAGTAAAACACTATTGTCAGTGAAAAACGTAGAGCGGGCTCCGCTCGAACTTTTAACCCAAAATTTAACCATAACTCCCTACGATAACGTAGAGCGTGACTATGGTCTGAGATTATTTTAATTCACTCTCTAGATCCTCAAATAAAATACAAACACATAAATACTGTTTATTAACTGTAGAGAGCTTGAAAAAATCGGGGTTTTACATCACTGTTTTGAAGTTTATACCGAAAATTTTTACACCCCAGTTTTCTATCTTAAAGTAAATTATCCTTTTTCCGAAAGCAACCAGCAATTCTCCTTTAAATTTAATTTTGCACATGTTCTTTATGTAATGCCCAAGGGCGGGGATTACACGTTAAGTAGGAAATCCTTGCACGTGTCTGCTATGATGGTAAAAGAGCTGGAACTGATTGAACAGTTTAGAGATTTGAATTTAGGTACGGAATTATCTAGAGATAAGATACACCTAGGAATGGTCACATTGTCTAGTGACTTTCTGAAGACGATCAAGGAGAAGCAAGAAGTTGATCAATATCTTCAAAGGGTAAAGGGACAAGTAGCGAAAGGCAGAACATCTGAGTTTAGGATGAATCAAGATTGAGTCTTGAGGTATGGTGATAGGATTTGTGTGCTAATGGATATAGAGTTAAGAAGGATGATCTTGGAAGAAGCACACAAGAGTAGGCTAAGTTTTCATTCAGTAGCTACCAAGATGTACCAAGACTTGAAGAAAATGTTTTGGTGGCCCGGAATGAAGAAGGAGGTAGCTGAGTATGTGTTGGCTTTCCTGGTGTGTTAGAAAGCGAAGATAGAACACCAAAAGCCAGCAGGATTGTTTCCGACAGAGATCCTAGATTTACATCTACATTCTGGAAGCAGTTACATAAGGCTTTGGGAACTAAGTTGAGGTTGAGTTCTGCTTATCATCCTCAGACGGATGGTCAGTCGGAACAAATGATTCAATCATTGGAAGATCTCCTGAGAGCTTTTGTTTTGGAACACACAGGTAGTTGGGATGAGTTTTTACCGTTGATTGAATTCACCTATAACAACAATTTTCATTCAAGTATAGGTATGGCACCTTACGAAGCGTTGTATGGCAGAAAGTGTAGAACACCATTGTGTTGGTATGAGATGGGAGAAAGTCATGTGTTAGGACCAAAGGTAGTACAACAGATGACATAACAAATCAAGGGGATAAGGGAAAGGATGAAAGTCGCACAGGATAGACAAAAGAGTTACAACGATAATAGGAGAAGATCTTTAGAGTTCCAAAATGGAGACCATGTATTTCAGATAGTAATTCCGAGAACTGGAGTCGGCAGAGCAATCAAATCTAGAAAGCTTACCCCTAGAATCATTGGACCATTTCAAATTCATCGTCGAATTGGTCCTATAGCCTATCATATCGCTTTACCACCAAACCTATCCAATCTTAATGATGTCTTTCATGTTTCTCAGTTGAGGAAATATTACCCCGATCCATCACACATCTTAGAACCAGAGTCAATACAAGAGAGAGAACCTTGAGTATAAGGCTTTACCTGTAAGGATCGCGGATAGAAGGGTTAAGGAACTCCGAGGTAAACATATTCCGTTGGTCAAAATTATATGGTATGAAGTTACCGGAGATGCTACTTGGGAGCGTGAAGAAGACATGCAGCAGCAATATCCGAGTCTATTTTAAAAAGCTACGTCGAATTTCGAGGACAAAATTCTTTTTAAGGAGGGTAGTAATGCAACACCCTGATTTTTTTTTTTCAAGCTTTCCAATACTAATAAACAATATTTATGAGTTTGTATTTTATTGGAGGGCCTACAGAGTGGAATAAAATAAACTAAGACCATAGTCACACTCTACACTATCGTAGGGAGTTACGGTTAAATTTTGGGTCGAAAACTCAGACGGAGCCCGGTCTGTGCTTTTTCACTGACAGTAGTATTTTACTACTCAAAAGACCTAATTTTGACCCGTGAAAGAGACAGTTAGTCTTAGAATTGAATTTCCAACATTTTCGTTAAATTTGAAAAAAATTAGTTCCTATGCTTTATTCGAGCGAAATCTCCAATTGGGTAACAAACGGAGTTGTATATGGATTTAACGGGACCTGCGAACGGATAATCATGAAGTCACATCAGGTCACATCACATTGGGATGCGCACCAAGTGTCATGATGATTTTCAAAATATCTAGACGCGAAATGACCAAAACGCCCTTGAGTTTCCATGAATATACCATTAAACCATGGTGAAATGTCCAAATTGCGCTTAATGAAAAATTTGGTGGACATCCTTGTCCCACACTTAGGCCATTCGGCCACCCTTCTTCTCCCCCCTTCCTCCCACTTGTTCTCCATTTTCTCCAAGTTTCCTTCATCTCTTCTCTTCACTTTCTTCCATTTTCAAGGTTGAACATTTTTGGTGAAACAAGACTTGATCCTTGGTTCATTTTCATCACTCAAGAGGTATGATCACCTTACCTTGACTCCTAAGCTTCATGTTCTTCATTCGTTTCTTGTTTTCCATCTATGATTCCATAAGTTTCAAGTTTATGATCCAAACTTCAAAAATCTCTAGAAAATTGTAGAAAAATCCTTTTAATGTCAAACCAATTTCTATGATCTAGTTTCATCCTCTTATTTCATAATCCAAGAGCATGAAATCAAATAAGCTTCCTAGCCTAATTAATTTGGAGAGGCCGAACCTAGGTATAATTTTGGGGGAAATGGGTTTTTGTTCAATTTTTGTGAAATAATTCTTGATTTTGCCTCTTTCATTCTATGATCATGTAATCCAAGTGGTTAGAAAACCAAATCAAACTCTCACCTATTTCTAACCATGATGGCCGAAACCCTAGTTTGTTGGTTGAAAGGGTTTTAGCTCAAATTTTTGACAATTGATCCTAGATTATGTCTTAGTCTTGCTTAAGGATCATTGATCTAAGAGTTGGTAGAATTTCAACATCTCTAGCCTATTTAAATAAATAGGGGCAGAACCTTGGTCATAAGGATTAGGGAAATTTTGATTTAACTGTATTGATTTCTGGTTGTGGTTTGTTGTGAAGGATCAGACGACATTCGATTGTTCGAAGGCGCGTACGATTGACAGTTGCAGAGCCGCATGGGAACACTACTAAGGTGGGGGAAAGAGCCACAATATCGTCGGGGAGGCAACATTTAAAATTTTATATATATATATATATATATATATATATATATATATATATATATATATATATATATATATATATATATATATAGGGAGCAACTCAAGTGGTAGGAGTGTGTTGTTGTGAGAGATGAGAAGAGTAAATCTGGACATTTGGATCACAAATGAATGGTCAAGATTAAAACATAAACTCATGTGACTTTTTTAAGTGATCACATGACCACCAATTAATTTCTAATCCCGACCATCCATGTATGGTTTAGTGGTCCAGATTTGTTCCTCTCAATCTCACAATAACACATTTTTCTCACTTGAGTCGCCCCCTATATATATATATATATATATATATATATATATATATATATATATATATATATATATATACGTTGAGCGACCTAAACCCTACTAGAGGTCGTTTGACCGATAGGTTGATTTTATCATATATTGAGGATGTATGTTCTGTGATGGGCTGTTTAAAATAATATATGTGTATGTATGTTGTGTCTATTATATGTTTATGGTTACTTAATTATTTATCTGTGAGTTAATTTTATTATTGAACCTGTTTCTGGTTGCTTTATGATGTGATGTTGTGACTGCTAACGTCTGAGTAGAGATAGGCAGTAAATTCTGATACGTTGGGAGATGAATATGTGGTGAGAAAGTCGAGAATATATATATGTTATAGTGCTCAACCTAGAGATCCAGTTAATCTGTTTGCGTTGTGATTTAAAGTTGATACCCGGTTAAGCCGAAAAAAGTTGGTCGCGGTTGTTATAAGTCGTTGTTGAGACACTAAGTGTTGATCCGAGATGAGTCGGTGAGGTTCATGTTGCATAGTTGTTGTTCATCACTGTGTTGGCGTATGGGTGATCGATCTTGCCTGCGGGGAGATGATCGTACCCATTAGTTTTTAACGAATAGGCGAATGTCCCGACCTAGCCTGCGGGCGGGGGGATATGTCATTACGGTAAGTTGCGTTGTTGACGGACGAATATTCCGACCTGGTCTGCGGGCGGGGGATATGTCGTATCCATTAGACGAGTTGAGCCTACGAGCTATTGGTCGAACCTTGCATTACGGGGGGTGGCACAGAGATGAACGAGACATTTTGATCTGTTGGGGATGTTGCGTTGTGATCGCGTCCATATAGTCGTTAGTTGCATGAGTGTGAGAGACAGTAGCTAAGAGAGAAGAACTTGGGGAGATGATTGCTTGATACTGTTGTGATGTTAAATGTTTCTACCTATATAAATTATTTTATAGCTATTTTCCCATTTATGATGAGTTGTTGCTTCTTATCCCCTATTCTCTCTATGTCGCATTTTATTTGTTCTCGATCCCACGAGAAGATCCTGCTGAGGAGTTGCCAGAGGAGATCGATGGCATACCTGTTGAACTGGATGCTGGCGGGAGAGCCTCAGATCCCAGTGCTGGGAGACTTTGAGCTGCTCTATACAGAGGACGACCGTCTCTGGGAGACTGACTACTCTCAGCGAAGAGTAGTGTATACGGGCCTGACTATCGTATACATTAGAGTCGTAGTTGGGTAGACAGCCTTAGTTTTGTTATGGCCAGTACATGGGTTTGAGTGAAATGTATTTTTGAGGCCAGGAGAGGAAGTCGTATGTATTTTATTTTGTACCATGCTTTCAGTTTGTTAAAGTTGCGTACTCCGAAATTAGTAGTTGGTTGTGATGTCGGATGTAGGCTCTAGTGAGAGAGCCAGTACTCTTACTTTTATATTTGTGTATGTTATTATGGTATCAGTGTGTTGGTTGTTTTAATATTTCCGCATTTTTATATTATCACGCTGCGCTACAACATTAAGAATTTGAGTTCGGGTTACCAATGGGACCTCTGAGAAAGGGATTGTCTCAGTCTCATACATGTACAGTCTCGTAATCTCTCAACTATGTAGTCCCATACTTGCACTATCTCATAATCCCTTTCGTTCTGGTGTGAAATCAGTTCATTCATGTGTCCCATCCGCCTAGAAGTCTGATAGGATTCGCTCCTTGTTTGTGCTTCTTTTTGCACCGACAATCACTCTCCGCCCTTATCGCGACCGAAATCGAGAAGGAAACGGCGAAAAGCAACACTTTATTAAAAACATGTACAGTCGCCACCAATTATATTAAACTTAGGAAAAATTGGAAAACCTTTAAAGAATGATCTTTTGAACCAAATTGAGTTTGGAAGCCGTTTGCGCATAGGGAAGATGAGGAATTAACCCCATAGCACCCCTAATGCACCCGTTAGAAAAAACGGCTATCCAAATTAATTATGCAAGTAATTAATAAATTTTAAAGTATTTATTTTACCCTCAATAAATAAAAGAAAGAAGGAAAAAAAGAAGCCATCAGGTCCCTTACCGAAAGGACAAACGAGAATTTTTCTGGACAACCACTTACCTGATCATGACTTTATCATTATATGCCAAGAAGAATCACCCCACTTACATTTTTCCATCGAAGAAAAATAGAACACCTTTATTTCCAACATGATTGATTACTAGGGGTTAGATGGCATAGGTTGAGACTAGATAAAACCAATCTAAAGCCAACAATCCACTAAAACATGCCAACATCCTTCATACCTGTATGTTCAGATACTATTAAATAATAGTAAGTAGGATGACAAAACACTAGTGAATAATTGACTTCATTTCAAGCGAATAGGAGAACAGGTTTTTCATTCCATAAGTTAGTATGCCCAGAGATTAAGGAATCACGCCTAACAGAGACAGTAAGGATTTCAAACCATTTTTCATCTATTATAATCATTCGTTGGACATATCTCAAATGTTGCATTCAATCTATATTCATTCATTTTACCCGAAAGCTAGCACACAATCGAAACACCTGGGTAAATACATAAGCGTCTATATTTTATAGACATTTCAACTCAGTTTTCAAAGTGCAATCGAAGAATATGTAAACAAACTTAACAAAGTCATACAACTAATCAACGGGAAGAAGAAGAAAACGAAGAAAATACATTGATTCTCATTTACAAGAATGGCAGGAAACATAACTAATTTGAAATAGAATGTATAACAAAACATATTGAAACAGAATGTATACAATCTTTAATATCCAATTCTACTCTCAATGTACAAGTTGAATCCTTTGAAAACTCTCCTCAAAGTACAAAAGACCAAAAATCTCTCCCCAAAAGAACAACTAGAACTCAAAAAATCTCTCCCCTCTCTCCTTTGTGTCTGCGTTTCTTGTCCCTCTTTTTTTCTATCAGTTCCGGTCATATCCTCTGTATCTTTGGCTTTTAGAGTTGCTATCTCCGTCCCCGCTGAGTGTTGCGTTTTTTCTGCTATATAGGCGAAATAAAAACCCTACGTCTCTCTCCTGCAAATCAACCAAAAACCGAAATCAATCTTCATGATTTGAAGAAAAAATAGATGGGATGGTACTTACCTTGCTTAGACGTCAGGTTGTGAAGGAATCGCACGATTTGCGCCTCAAACACTATCTGGAAGTGTCTTGTGCGCGATTTCCGGGATGAGTGGAAGGATTTGTTGCTCGATCAGGCTTGGGAAAGGAAATCCGCGAAGAAATCTGCTAGATTCGGTACAAAAATGCAAGACAAATGGAGAAGAGGTTGTGCTGCTTTGAAGAGAGGGAAAATAGAGAAGGAGGCTAGGGTTCCGAAATGGGGGAAGAAGGAAGCAGTAATAAGTCTAGTGCAAGCCCAAAAGAGTGTTTCGAAATTTCTTTGTTATTTTTCCAAAAACCAAAAATTAAAAAATGAAAACTAAAAAAAGAGTTTGGATCAGAATTTTATAATGAGTAGTGGACCCAGACTTGACCTTTTATCCAATACAAGAAATTAAAATATTTTTATGATTTTTTATTTTATCATTTTTTTATTTTTCTAAAACTAAAAAAAAAACTCCACTCTTTTTTTATTTCCCCTCCCCTCAAAAAGACATTTTTATAATTTTGACTCTTTCTTCATTTTTTGGGTAAGTTTAAGTTAAAATCAAAAGGGATCCGGTCAAAATGGGGTGTTCACGGTTGCCTCTCTTTACTTGTTGCTTACTAAAAGGCATGACGAATCGTGACTTTTCATGTGATCATAGTAAGGAAGAGTAAAGAAAAAGAACACGCATTTTGTTCGGGAATGCATGCGACTATACAGAGAGATTAAATGCAAATGATACAGGCACAATAACAAATGAAAGAAACAAAGTGCGATGGGCCTCTGATCCCGAAAAGTAAATGACAGCAAAATAAAAGTGTAGTGGACATCTGATTCCGAAAATTAAATGACAATAAGCCTCTGAGCTCAAAAATTAAATGACAATGGGCCTCTAATCCCAAAAATTAAATGACAATGAGCCTATGAGCTCGAAAATTAAACGACAGTGGGCCTTTGATCCCAAAAAGTAAAATTGTGGCATGCCTCCTAGCTCCAAAAAAGAAAAATGCGATGGGCCTCCTAGCTCCAAAAAATAAAAAAAACATGAAGGGCCTCCTTGCCCCCCAAAAAATGCAGCGAGCCTCCTAGCTCAGATATGGATGTAGTGAGCCTCCTAGCTCTAAAAAGTGGTGAGCCTCCTAGCTCGAAAAAAGAAATGCGGCGAGTCTCCTAGCTCGAAAAGAATAAATGCAGCGAGCCTCCTAGCTCGAAAAATGAAATGCGACGAGCCTCCTAGCTCAAAAAGAAAAAATGTAGCGAGCCTCCTAGCTTGAATGCAGTGAGCCTCCTAGCTCGAAAAAGAAAGCAATGAGCCTCCTGGCTCGAAGAAAAGCGACGAGCATCCTAGCTCGAAAAATAAGTTATGTGATTGGCCTTGAGCCGGAAAACTTTATGAATTGAGTCATGAGCTGGAAAACTTCTTTCAGTAGGCCTTGAGCCAAAAAGAATTATGCAATTGGAGAGCCAAAAAACTTTTATGATACGGGCCTTGAGCCCAAGAGAATTATGCAAGTGGCCTTGAGCCAAAATAATTATGCAAATGGCCTTGAGCCAAAAAACTTCATGTAGTAGGCCTTGAGCCAAAAAGCTTTATCCATTAACCCATGAGCTGGAAAACTTAATGTAGTATACCTTAAGCCAAAAAAAATATGCAATTGGTCGACACCATTACTCAAAGGAGAAACCATATAGATAAATTGAACTGAGTGCTTCTTAACAAGCATCAACCAATCAAACCGCTATTCAGACACCTTTTGATTTGCTTGGACATGTTGAATCTATGTAAAACCATGTCCTTGCTGCCTTAGAATGTAGTATCTTAAACGCCATTGGTCTTCACATTCCATTCATTTCCAAGTCTGGCTCATAATCTTGATTGCTCCTTGAGAATATCATGTATGTGAACACCTCATTTTGACTTGGTCCCTTTTGATTTTCACTTAAACTTACCAAAAAAACCAAAAAAATGAAAAGAGTCAAAATCATAAAAAATGTCTTTTTTATGGGGGGAAAATAAAAAAAGAGTGGAGTTTTTTTTTTTTTTTAGTTTTAGAAAAATAAAAAAATGATAAAATAAAAAATCACAAAAATATTTTAATTTCTTGTATTGGACCAAAAGGTCAAGTCTGAGCCCACTACTCATTATAAAATTCTGATCCAAACTCTTTTTTTTATTTTTCATTTTTTAATTTTTCATTTTTTTGAAAAATAACAAAGAAATGTCCAAACATTCTTTTGGGCTTGCACCAGACCCATTACTCCTTCCTTCTTCCACCATTTCTGAACCCTAGCCTCCTTCCCTATTTTCCCTCTCTTCACAGCAGCAGAACCCCTTCTCCATTTGTCTTGCATTTTTGTACCGAATCTCCCAGATTTCTTCGTGGATTTTCTTTCCTAAGCCTGATCGAGCAACAAATCCTTCCACTCATCCCGGAAATTGCGCACAAGACACTTCCAGATAGTGTTTGAGGCGCAAATCGTGTGATTCCTTCCCAACTTGACGTCTAAGCAAGGTAAGTACCAATCCCATCTATTTTTGCTTCAAATAATGAAGATTGATTTCGGTTTTTGGTTGATTTGAAGGAGAAAGACGTAGGGTTTTTGTTTCGCCTATATAGCAGAAAAAACGCAACACTCAGGGAGGACGGAGTTAGCAACTCTAAAAGCCAAAGATACAGAGGATAAGACCAGAACTGATAGAAAAAAGAGGGACAAGAAACGCAGACACAAAGGAGAGAGGGGAGAGATTTTTTGAGTTCTAGTTGCTCTTTTGGGGAGAGATTTTGGTCTTATGTACTTTGAGGAGAGTTTTCAAAGGATTTACCTTGTACATTGAGAGTAGAAATGGATATTAAAGATTGTATACATACTGTTTCAATCTGTTTTGTTATACATTCTTATTTCAAATTAGTTATCTTTCCTGCCATTCTTGTAAATGAGAATCAATGTATTTTCTTTGTTTTCTTCTTCTTCCCGTTGATTAGTTGTATGACTTTGTTAAGTTTGTTTACATATTCTTCGATTGCACTTTGAAAACTGAGTTGAAATGTCTATAAAATATGAGAAATGTTAAGTTGACAACCAAATTTGGGACACCTACGGTGACACCGTAGGTGTAAATGGCAAAATAGTAATAAAACAACTCAACAATGATCACTCCCAAGACACATAATTGCTTTCCCACTTATTTATTGTTTTCTTCTCTCTCATCATGTATTTCATCACTCCCAAGACACTCACCTGATATTTCTCTCATCTCGACACTCATCTAAGCTGATCTTCACTCGTCTGATGAAGATATATGACCCGTCTGACCGAGAAAGCTCACCCGTCTACTCTCAGTTTCACTCGTCTGAAGCTGAAGATCTTCACCCGTCTGATGACTCTGAGTGAAGAAATGTTCACCTGTCTGAATCACCAGTCTGATGACTCTCAGTGAAGAAATGTTCACCCATCTGATGACTCTCAGTGAATAACCTTTTAAATGATCACCCGTCTGATGACACTCAGTGTCACCCGTCTGAAGCTGAAGATCTTCACCCGTCTGATCATTATCAGTGAAGAAATGTTAACCCGTCTGAGAGTCATCAGAAGGGTGAACCAGGCGGGTGAACATTTCTTCACTGATAGTCATCAGAAGTGTGAAGATCTTCAGCTTCAGACGGGTGAAACTGAGAGTAGACGGGTGAGCTTTCTCGGTCAGACGGGTCATATATCTTCATCAGACGGGTGAAGATCAGCTTAGACGGGTGAACCAGACGGGTGAGCATTTCTTCACTGATAGCATTAGACGGGTGAAGATCAGCTTAGACGAGTGAACCAGACAGATGAGCATTTTTTCACTGATAGTCATCAGATGGGTGAAGATCAGCTTCGACAAGTGTTGAGATAAGAGAAATATCAGGTGAGTGTCTTGGGAGTGATGAACTACATGATGAGAGAGAAGAAAACAATAAACAAGTGGGAAAGCAATTATGTGTCTTGGGAGTGATGATTGTTGAGTTGTTTTATTATTATTTTGCCATTTACACCTACGGTGTCACCGTAGGTGTCCCAAATTTGGTGTTCAAATAACATTACTCATAAAATATAGACGCTTATGTATTTACCCAAGTGTTTCGATTGTGTGCTAGCTTTCGGGTAAAATGAATGAATATAGATTGAATGCAACATTTGAGATATGTCCAATGAATGATTATAATAGATGAAAAATGGTTTGAAATGCTTATTGTCTCTGTTAGGCGTGATTCCTTAATCTCTGGGCATACTAACTTATGGAATGAAAAATCTGTTCTCCTATTCGCTTGAAATGAAGTCAATTATTCACTAGTGTTTTGTCATCCTACTTACTATTATTTAATAGTATCTGAACATACAGGTATGAAGGATGTTGGCATGTGTTAGTTGTAACATCCTAAAATTTCAATATAATTATTTAATAAAAAGATTAAGCTATATCAAGTTTAGTGTAGAAAATGTTCAAATAATTACTAAGGAAATACAAAGTTGTGATAGAAAATAATTAGAAATTAGAAAAAATAATAAATTAAAAAAAAAAAAGGAATATGAAGCAATAGTAACGTGAAAGATTCACGTCCATGCTGCCTCACCAAAGAAGAATTTCTTTGGCATTTGAAAATCATCCTGGGCCCATTAGGTAGCAACCTAAAAATTTGATTCCATCCAAATCAATTCACAGGGCAGCGTATATATATATGAAAGGCTCAACTCTTTTTCAATTCAAAATATAAAGAATCGCAGCTCTAGCGCCGCTAACAGTAAAAAAAAAAAATAGCAGTCTGGCACTGAACAACGAAGAGAGAAGGAGACCAGAGTGCTTCACTGATTCAAGATTGTACTGAGAAGAGATCAAAGATTTTTGATGATACGCTAGGAATTATCTTAGATAATATTTGAGGCTTTTGGAGGTCTACAATAGGTGAGTAGAAATATTTTTTTCTCACCTTTTCCATGGTGCAATTTGTCTTGGGGTTTGGGTTATGCTTTAAAAACACGTTTTTTAGAAAATAATCTTGATTTGGTCAAATCCTGATTTTATAAATTTGGGGGTTTTCCTTCTAAGGTGTTTCTGCTGTCAATTAAATATTTATTATTGAGATTGATGACATGATTTATATGATACATACGTGATTTGGTTGAATTGACATGCTATATATGCACTATTTGATGATAATTTTGATATTGACATGATTCAATAACTGTTAATATGTTGAATGTTGTCTGCTGCAATACCGCCTATGATAGGGGTATCGAAAGTAACACTGCCAATGAATTGGGGTGTCGAAATATGAAATACCGCCATGATGGGGTATCGAAAGTAACATCGCCACACGTTGGGATGTCGAAATGAGTAATACCACCAGTGTACAATGGTTGGTATCGAAATGTGTAATGTCACGGAAGAGAAGGTGACATCGAAATACCTTCATGAGTAAGGTAGGCAATGGGACGCCATTTTTATGTGTAGTTTGAAAGTCATATGGCCTATAATTATGTTGAGAATATTTGATATGTATATTAATTTATGATATATTTGTTTATAATGTGCTGCTGAATGTTTATGGTCATTATTTGAGTTTATAATATTTATTTAATTATTTTGAAAATAGCGGGTACCAAGGTTAGTTTTCCGGTTACCGCGCCGGCTGAGAACAACGCTTTTGTGAAAACCTTTTATAAATATATTTCTATTCATTGGGATTATAAATCTCATTAATAGTGTTGTTTTCAGAGACTGAGGACGACCCTGTTGAGCAGCCAGACGCTTGAGGATTTTGTTCTAGTAGTAGCTTGGGTTAGTGTGTCATGGCATATGTCAGGAGGACTTTTAATACCGTTTATTTATTTATTTATGCGAGTTGTAATAGACGCCCAGTTATTTGGTTTAAAACTTATTATGTATTTTTGTTTATTGGATTGGTATAAACAATTATTTTGGATTAATATTATATTATGAACTTATTCAGTATTTATTAAGGAATTTTTTTTAATTACCTTGTTTTATTTAAATTATTATCTTGGGTTACTAATGTAACAAGGGGCGTTACATTTTTGGTATCAGAGCAGTTCAATCCTAAATTGGACTGTGGTATTGGGTTGTTTTTCACAAAATCAAATATGGGCGCATAGGACTGCTTGTTAGAGTTATATATGCTGCATGCTATTCTTTGAGATTTTGGACCTGATCAACCCAATGTTTGATTGGTGGTGTGCAGATTTATGGCTACTAATAGGCGTGGGGCTAATGCTAATGATGCACTTGCAGCAGTTCTGGCTGAAATGACCAGAGTCATGCAAGAGCAGACGGAGACACTCCGTTAGATGAGGGACAATGGGAACGTGCATAATGTTGGAGCAGTTGCAGCTCAGGATCCATAGTACATGGGACTGTCAGAGTTTAGGAAGAACGATCCGCCAACCTTCCGAGGTACTACAGATCCGGTTGAGGCAGAAGAGTGGTTGCTGAAATTAGAGAAGATTTTTCGAGTTATGAGGTGCGTTGATCCGCAGAAAGTAGATTTCGCCACCTATATGCTGGAGTCTGATGCGGAGCACTGGTGGAATTGTGCTAGGGGTGGTTTGCTAGCCGTGGACGCTCAAATCACATGGGACAGATTCAAGGAAGTTTTCTTGGAGAAGTACTTTCCTCATAGTGTTCGCATTCAGAAGGAAACAGAGTTTCTGCAGCTCCATCAGGGAGACATGTCTATTGCTGAATATGTTGCTAAGTTTGAAAGCTTGGCAAGGTTCTCTCGGTACTTGAGGGATAATCCTTTGGACGACTGGAAGGCAATCAAATTTGAGCAAGGTTTGAAGCCAGAGATGCAACATTTTATTGGGATCTTGGAGATTCGGGACTACCCCACCTTGGTAAACAAGTGTAGGGTAGCTGAGCAGAAGATGCAAGCTTTAGAGATGGAGAAGCCAAAGGAGAAGAGTTCTGTTGAAGGCAAGAAATTTCATAGCAAAGGGGGTAATTTTCTGAAGAGCCTGCGACCAGTGCCTACCATCTCAAAGGGTATGCAGGTCCAAGGAGCTCAAACATATAAGGGAGATGGATGTTTCAGATGTGGTTGGAACCACGGGGATCGCGCATGCCCCGCGGCGCAAGTCTCCTGCAACAAATGTGGAAAGATGGGACACTTTGCTAGAGTCTGCAAGGGAGGAGGACAATCTCAGACCAGACCCCAGAGCCAAGGAAGAGTTTTCACCATCCAAGGAGAGGAAGTGAAGGAGTCTGACGGTTTGATCCAAGGTATGGGTTTTATTAAAGATAGAAAAGTTATGATATTGTTTGATTCAGGAGCAACCCATTCTTTCATATCTCTTAGTTGTGTTAAGAATTTAGAGTTACCTGTTTCTAAACTACCTTTTGATTTGTGTGTTTCTACCCCTGCAAAAGATAAATTGGTAACTTCTATTGCCTGTTTGAAATGTTCTTTGATATACCAAGACTTGTCTTATGATGTTGATTTGATATGCTTACCTATGTCGGGTCTAGATGTCATACTTGGTATGGATTGGTTGTCACATAATAATGCTGTTATTAATTGTTCTTCTCGAACCATTTCTTTTCTTCCACAACCAATGTCTGTTGACCCTTCTGTGTCGGATTGCTTTCTGTCTGCTGTATCTTGTCACAAGAACTTAGTTGAGGGGGCTCAGGGATACATACTTTTCTTTTCTGCTAGGATAGAGGCTGAAAGTGATATAGCGACATTGCCTGTTGTATGCGAGTTTTTAGATGTGTTTCCTAAAGAGGTCTCTAGTTTACCACCGAGTAGGGAGGTCGAGTTTAACATAGATCTTAGGCCTGGTAGTGGACCTGTTTCAGTAGCACCCTATAGAATGGCACCTCTAGAGTTGAGTGAGCTTAAGAAACAAATAGAGGAGTTGTTAGATAAGGGATTCATTAGGCCGAGTGTGTCACCTTGGGGAGCGCCGGTTCTTTTGGTAAAGAAGAAAGATGGGAGTATGAGGTTGTGTGTTGACTATAGGCAGCTAAACAAAGTGACCATAAAGAATAAGTACCCTTTACCTAGGATAGATGACCTGTTAGATCAGCTGAGGGGAGCGACAGTCTTTTCCAAAATAGATTTAAGATCGGGGTACCATCAGATTAGAGTGAGGAGTGAGGACATTTCTAAGACAGCCTTTAGAACAAGGTATGGGCACTATGAGTACGTAGTGATGCCCTTCGGAGTGACGAACGCTCCAGCCGTTTTCATGGACTACATGAATCGGATCTTTAGACCCTTCTTAGATAAGTTTGTGGTGGTGTTCATAGATGATATCTTGATATACTCTAGAACACCTATGGAGCATAAGGAGCATCTGAGGGTAGTGTTACAAATCTTAAGGGATGAGCAGTTGTACGCTAAGCCAGAGAAGTGTGAGTTTTGGTTAGATGAGGTGAAGTTTCTGGGACATACCATTTCTAAGAGTGGTGTAGCAGTCGATTCTTCTAAAGTAGATGCAGTGCTAGAGTGGGAACCACCTAAGACGGTAACTGAAGTAAGGAGTTTCCTAGGATTAGCTGGTTACTATCGGAAGTTTATAGAAGGTTTTTCTAGACTAGCGTTACCTTTAACCCAGTTGACTAGGAAAGGAAAATCTTTTGTGTGGGACCAGGAATGTGAGGAAAACTTCCTAGAGCTTAAGAAGAGATTAGTGACAGCTCCTGTCTTGACCATACCAGACCCTTTAGTGAGTTTTGTGGTTTATTGCGATGCGTCTAAGAATGGTTTAGGATGTGTTTTGATGCAAGAGGGTAAGGTTGTAGCTTATGCATCTAGGCAGCTTAGAACCCATGAGGTGAATTATCCTACACATGACCTTGAGTTGGCAGCAGTAGTTTTTGCTCTTAAAATTTGGAGGCACTATTTATATGGTGCTAAGTTTGAGGTTTTTAGTGACCATAAGAGCCTTAGGTACCTGTTTGACCAAAAGGAATTGAATATGAGGTAGAGGAGGTGGATGGAATTCCTTAAAGACTATGATTTTGAATTGAAGTACCACCCAGGTAAGGCTAACGTAGTGGCCGATGCTCTTAGTAGGAAGACCATACACATGTCTAGTTTAATGGTGCAAGAGATGAATCTGTTAGAGGAGTTTAGAGACTTGAATCTTGATGTGTCTTTGAGTGCTTTGAGTTTGAGGTTGAATAGGTTGGAAATTCATAGCGACCTTAGGGAAGAGATTAAGCGTAAACAACTTCTAAATCAAGAATTATTATCCTTGTTGGGACAAGAGAGTTATGAGTTGTCTGCTGATGGCTTAGTAAAGTTTAAGGGTAGGATCGTTGTTCCTAAGGAGGGGAGCCTCAGAGAAAAAGTGTTAGAGGAAGCACATAAGGGAAAATTCACCATACATCCAGGGATAACTAAGATGTACCAGGACCTTAAAAAGATGTATTGGTGGTCAGGAATGAAAAAGGATGTAGCCATTTTTGTGTCTAAGTGTTTAGTATGCCAAAAGGTTAAGATAGAACACCAAAAACCTTCAGGTTTATTGCAACCTTTAGAAATTCCTGAGTGGAAGTGGGAGAAAATATCCATGGATTTTGTGATGGGGTTACCTAGGACTCGTTTGGGTTTAGATGCCATATGGGTAATAGTGGATAGGTTGACCAAGTCTGCTCACTTCTTGCCAATTAAGGCAACATATAGCTTGGATAAGTTGGCAGACTTATACATCAGGGAGATAGTCAATCACGGTATACCCACCTCTATAGTGTCAGATAGAGACCCGAGGTTTACCTCTAGATTTTGGAGAGCTTTTCAGGAAGCCTTTGGTTCCAAATTGAGTTTTAGCACAGCCTATCACCCCCAGACGGATGGTCAGTCAGAGAGGACCATCCAGACCCTTGAGGACATGCTTAGAGCATGTGTTTTAGATGAAGGTGGATGTTGGGATAAGTTTTTACCTCTCATAGAGTTTGCGTATAACAATAGTTATCACGCTACCATAGGCATGGCACCCTATGAAGCTCTTTATGGAAGAAAGTGTAGATCCCCTTTGTGTTGGTGCGAGGTAGGTGAGAAAACCTTGATAGGACCTGATTTAGTCCAGCAGACCACAGATAAGATTGAATTGATTAGGGAGAGGATGCGCACTGCGCAGAACAGGCAGAAGAGCTATGCCGATAAGAGGAGAAAACCTTTAGAATTCCAAGAAGGTGAGCATGTATTTTTGAGAGTCACTCCTAAGACTGGGGTGGGAAGATCCATGAAAGTCAGAAAGCTAAATCCGCGATTCCTTGGTCCTTTTCAAATTCTAAAAAGAGTCGGGTCTGTTGCTTACCAATTGGCTCTTCCACCTTTGTTGTCCAACCTTCATGATGTTTTTCATGTATCGCAACTCAGAAAATATGTACATGATGAGTCTCATATAATAACACCTGAGTCAATACAATTAAGAGATAACTTGGTCTTTAAGCCCAAGCCTAGTCAGATCGTCGACAAGAGCACTAAGACTCTGCGGAACAAGACAATTCCTTTGGTAAAGGTGGTTTGGGAAGGATTAACTCCTGAGGAAGCTACTTGGGAACTTGAAGAGGATATAATGCGTCAGTATCCAGATTTGGTTAATCAAGGTACATTACTTTTTCGTCTTGTTGATATACTAAGTTTTGGGGAGTGCATACGTATGAAATTAATTTCGGGGACGAAATTCTTAAAGGAGGGGAGAAAATGTAACATCCTAAAATTTCAATATAATTATTTAATAAAAAGATTAAGCTATATCAAGTTTAGTGTAGAAAATGTTCAAATAATTACTAAGGAAATACAAAGTTGTGATAGAAAATAATTAGAAATTAGAAAAAATAATAAATTAAAAAAAAAAGGAATATGAAGCAATAGTAACGTGAAAGATTCACGTCCATGCTGCCTCACCAAAGAAGAATTTCTTTGGCATTTGAAAATCATCCTGGGCCCATTAGGTAGCAACCTAAAAATTTGATTCCATCCAAATCAATTCACAGGGCAGCGTATATATATATATGAAAGGCTCAACTCTTTTTCAATTCAAAATATAAAGAATCGCAGCTCTAGCGCCGCTAACAGTAAAAAAAAAAAAAATAGCAGTCTGGCACTGAACAACGAAGAGAGAAGGAGACCAGAGTGCTTCACTGATTCAAGATTGTACTGAGAAGAGATCAAAGATTTTTGATGATACGCTAGGAATTATCTTAGATAATATTTGAGGCTTTTGGAGGTCTACAAGAGGTGAGTAGAAATATTTTTTTCTCACCTTTTCCATGGTGCAATTTGTCTTGGGGTTTGGGTTATGCTTTAAAAACACGTTTTTTAGAAAATAATCCTGATTTGGTCAAATCCTGATTTTATAAATTTGGGGGTTTTCCTTCTAAGGTGTTTCTGCTGTCAATTAAATATTTATTATTGAGATTGATGACATGATTTATATGATACATACGTGATTTGGTTGAATTGACATGCTATATATGCACTATTTGATGATAATTGTGATATTGACATGATTCAATAACTGTTAATATGTTGAATGTTGTCTGCTGCAATACCGCCTATGATAGGGGTATCGAAAGTAACACTGCCAATGAATTGGGGTGTCGAAATATGAAATACCGCCATGATGGGGTATCGAAAGTAACATCGCCACACGTTGGGATGTCGAAATGAGTAATACCACCAGTGTACAATGGTTGGTATCGAAATGTGTAATGTCACTGAAGAGAAGGTGACATCGAAATACCTTCATGAGTAAGGTAGGCAATGGGACGCCATTGTTATGTGTAGTTTGAAAGTCATATGGCCTATAATTATGTTGAGAATATTTGATATGTATATTAATTTATGATATATTTGTTTATGATGTGCTGCTGAATGTTTATGGTCATTATTTGAGTTTATAATATTTATTTAATTATTTTGAAAATAGCGGGTACCATGGTTAGTTTTCCGGTTACCGCGCCGGCTGAGAACAACGCTTTTGTGAAAATCTTTTATAAATATATTTCTATTCATTGGGATTATAAATCTCATTAATAGTGTTGTTTTCAGAGACTGAGGACGACCCTGTTGAGCAGCCAGACGCTTGAGGATTTTGTTCTAGTAGTAGCTTGGGTTAGTGTGTCATGGCATATGTCAGGAGGACTTTTAATACCGTTTATTTATTTATTTATGCGAGTTGTAATAGACGCCCAGTTATTTGGTTTAAAACTTATTATGTATTTTTGTTTATTGGATTTGTATAAACAATTATTTTGGATTAATATTATATTATGAACTTATTCAGTATTTATTAAGGACTTTTTTTTAATTACCTTGTTTTATTTAAATTATTATCTTGGGTTACTAATGTAACAAGGGGCGTTACATTAGTGGATCGTTGGCTTTAAATTGGTTTTATCTAGTTTCAACCCATGTCATCTAACCCCATGTTGGAAATAAAGGTGTTCTATTTTTCTTCGATGGAAAAATGTAAGTGGGGTGATTCTTCTTGGCATATAAGGATAAAGTCATGCTCAGGTAAGTGGTTGTCCAGAAAAATTCTCTGGTTTGTCGTTTCGGTAAGGACCTGATGGCTTCTTTTTTTTCTTCTTTCTTTTATTTATTGAGGGTAAAATAAATACTAACCGTTTTTTCTAACGGATGCATTAGGGGTGCTATGGGGTTAAGTCCTCATCCTTCCCTATGCAAAAATGACTTCCGAATTCAATTTGGTTCCAAAGACCATTCTTTAAAAGTTTTCCAATTTTTCCTAAGTTTAATAAAATTGGTGGCGACTCTATATGTTTTTAATAAAGTGTTGCTTTTCATCGTTTCCTTCGCGATTTCGATCGCGACAATGTACCACCCTTTTGAACTTCTCGTGGCTTGAACGATTCCTGGGGAGATTGTCATTAGATCATTGAATCATACTGTTGAAACTATGTTCACCTCTCATGAAACATTACTTAATGGACATCCATGGATCAACAAGTGACTCAAGAAGGAGATTGATTAAGAGCTTCTTTCAAGATTTTGAAAACTTTTGAGTGCAAGAAAATCAAATGGGTGTTGCCTCAAGACGGATCTTTTTGATTATCATGTCATGGATCAAGACTTATTGACCGATGTGACCCTTTGAAGGCCAAAACAAAATTGCCCCAGTGTAGGGGTGAATTGAGCAGCACAAAATTTAGCCCTAGTGTAGGGTTGACTTGAACAACGGGGAATTTGCCCCTGTGGAGGGCTAACTTGAACAACGGGGAATTTGCCCCAGTGTTGGGCCACATTCAACCAAAAGATTTTCCCTAGAAAAGGGTTGGATTAAACTATGTAGAAAGTTGACCCTATGTAAACCCCTCTTCATATTTTTTTGTTTGCCCTAACTTTTGCTTAGACTGTCCTTGTGGGTTTTCAGCCTAACCGGCTTTTCTCATTTTCTTTTTTCTCATTTTTTCTTCTTTTTTTTTTTTTTTTTTATGGAGCAAAACACTTTTTCTTATGGAAAGTGTGAACACTTTATCTCAAGATTAAGATTTTCATGAAAATAAGAGCAACCCCTCATTGATTAGAATGGACTTTTAAAGGTTGTAATGTGGCCATGGTTAAGGGTTAAGAAAAGAAAGGTATAAGAGGCTCAAACAAGTGTTTAAGGGTGAATGAGACTAAGGATCTTTGGCTTATCTCGAACCCAAAACTCCTTTTTTTTTTTTTTTTCACTTTTGTTCATTTCTCCTCCCTTTTTATTTCAATGGCATTACCAACATCCCTCATTCTTTTCCCTTTTATTCCTTTTTAAATATCATCTCCATCCTCACCATCCACTTTTTTCTTCTTCTTTTTCTTATCATCTCTTTCACATTTTCTTCCTTTTTCCTTCTTCGGTATCACCTCCATCATCAACATCATCCTCTTTTCCCTTTTTTTTTTCTTTCCTCTATCTCTTTCACATTTTCTTCCTTTCTCCCCAGCTATTGTTGTTGCAAGCATCCTTTATTTAGTACCAACCCCTAATGTAGGGGTGATCCCGGTCTAAGGTTATATGCAAGAATTTCTAAGGCCCAACAAGGTTAACAAGGGATAATGATTTTTCGTGAAGGATAGAGAAAGATGGCCAATCATCATTTCAAATCCTGATTACTCATTCCACATAAAGAATTAATCTTGAGACCAAATTAATACGTGGTAAAAACTGCACCTTCATTTATTCGCTCCCATTTATTTATTTATTTTTCTTGTTTTGCTCCTTTTTTTTATTTTTTTCTTCTTTTTTCTCTTTTTCTCTTTTTTTTTTTTAATACGTGGTAAAACCTTCTTTTTTTTTTTTTCTTTATCACAACCACGAAAGGACACAAACTTTTATTCGAATATAGAGGACAGAGACACAATCCATGCAAGTCCATTGCCATAAAGCTTCAAAATGAAGCAAACACAAGAAACAATATGATCAAACAATATTTGTGTGACAATCAAAGCTCAACATCTTCTGACTTTACCCAATCATATGGTTTGTGTCACCCCCTACTGCCTTTGAGCATTAATTGTGCTAGGAGATTATACAACCCTTCCTACATTTTTAAATTTTGACACAAACTTTTCTGATTGGCCTGCAAGTGTCCTCAACATGTCTTCAGATTTGCTTGTCCCTGAGCTATCTTGTTCACTTGCTTCTCCATTTCCTCCACCTCAAGAATCAAAGTTCTTCTCATTCCTCGCTCACATGCTTCCATTTTTATGTTATGAACCAAGGTTTGATTGGTGTAAACCTTCTTTGAAAGCAGCTGGTTCAATTTATCCACGTTAAAAGAATGAACTTATTCCTCTTCTTTTCCTTTTCTCTATTTTTTTTTTTCTTTTTTCTCTCTTTTCTTTTCTTTTTTTTCTCTCTCTTTTCTATCTTTCTTTCCTTTTCTTTTTTCATTTTTTTCTCCCTTTTTTCTTTCATTCTCTCTCTCTCTCTCTCTCTCTCTCTTCCTTTTTTTTTTCATTTTTTCTCTCTCCCTTTTTCTTTCTCTTCTTTTTTTTCTTTTTTTTTTTGTTGATGAAAACTGAAAGAAGTTTTACTATCTACTCAAAGATGTTTTTTTTTTTCACTTTATTGGGGGAACCCCTTTTTTTGAAAAAAAAAAAAGAATGTAAAAACATGAAGGATAAAGGGGTAAGAAGAAAAATGCTCCCTTTGTGTCCTAGTAAGGTCAAACCTAATGATTGGGTATGACCAGGTTCCATCTGTAACACCTCGATTTTTCACTGCTTTTATATATCAACCAGAGAATAATTAAGTTTATATTTTATTCGAGGATATAGAAAATGAAATAAAATAAACCGAGACCATATTCATGTTCAACGCTATCGTCCGAAGCTATGATTAAATTTTGAGCTGAAAACTCAAACGGAGCTCGGTCTGCGTTTTTTCACTGACAATAAGATTTTACTTCTCAGGAGACCCCAGTTTGACCCGTGAACGAGACAGTAAGTCTTAGAATTTAATTTCCTACGTTTTAGATAAATTTAAAAAAAATCACTTCCTACGCTTTGTTCGGGCAAAATCTTAAATCGGGTGACGAACGGAGCTGAATATGGATTTACCGGGACCCGCTAAAGGATAATCTTGATGTCACATCACATGGGAAAGCGTGCCAGCATCATGATGACGTTTGAAAATATCTGGAAGTGAAAAGACCAAAATGCCCTCAACTTTCATGGAAATTACCATTTAACCTTGAAAGAAAAGACTAAATTGCCCTTAAGTGAAAATTTTGTGGACATCCTTGTCCCTCCCTTCATACCCTCGAAATATGCAACTTCATGAAGCCTTCACCCACTTCTTCTCTTAACTTCATCTTCTTCCATGGTTGTTCTCCATTTTCTTAAGAGAAAAGCTTGAGTTTTGTGAGGAAAAGTGTGATTTTTGTCCGTTTTTCACCATTTTTCACCGTTCAAGAGGTAAGAACACTCTCTAGATCCTTAAACCTCATGAATCTCTTCCTATTTCAAGTTTGAAATCTTTGATTCCATGAGTTTCAACATCATGAACCAGAATTCAAAAATTCCTAGAAAATTGTAGAAAAATCCTTTTAATGTGAAACCAATTTCTTTGAGCTAGTTTCATCACCCTCTACCTCTATCCAAGAGTATGTGATCAAAATCTCATCCTAGCCTATTTTATTTGAAAGGGCCGAACCCTCGAAAAAATTGGGGAAAGATGAGTTTTTCCAATTTTTGTTCTATAACACTTGATTTCATCATTTCCTTTCCTATGATCCTTGAATCCAAGTGATTGGAAAACCAAATCAATTTCTAACCTTTTTTCTTCTTCATGGCTGAAACCTAGAGTGTGTAGAACCATGAGTTTTGTTTCAAATTTTTGAGTAATAGGACTTAATCTAGTGTTAAGAATGCGTAAGAACCAACCATCCGAAAGTTTGGAACCAAATGAAACCCTTAGCCTTCTTTCAAAATTTTGGCCGAACCTTAGACCAATTTTGGGGGAAAGAATTTATATTTTGATGTTATTATTTTGTATTGATTGTTGTTGAGAATTGAATTGTGATTGATTGTGTTAGGCGACGCGAACGAAAACGGAACCAGAACCGGAAACAATTCAGGAGTCGACTTAGAACCCTAAAAAGGTAAAGGGAGTTACATCATAATGAGTTTGATAGTCTCATGGTGTCTTGATTGTGCGAAGTGTTATTGTTGAATTGAGATTGATATATATATATATATATCGAGACATTTTACTTTTTTTCATCATGTGGGAGTTAGAATTAATTCCTGTTTATCTACTTTTATCTATGTGGGGGGGAAAGAAACGTTTGTATTCAGCTACAAAGTTTCTTTTATATATATAATATATATATATATATATATATATATATATATATATATATATATATATATATATATATATATCCTGGATTGGTTAAGAGCATAGCACTGGCTATGGCTCAATAAAGAAGATTAAAATAATCGAAAATCGAAATCGGAGTTTTGAAAATGGATTTTGAAATCAAAGGAAAGTTTTGAGAAATGTTTTGCTTTATCAAGGAAAGTGACTTCCTTTTAAAATGTTAGATCCTTTTGAAAGAAAAAGTCGTTCAAGGAACGTTTACTAAAAATGAATTTCTCTTAGAAAACGTTTTTAAAGAGACAGAATCTTTAGAAAAACAGATTTGCAAAGAAAAAGAGTTTTCCTGGAAAATGTTTTGGTTCATGACAACGAAGTTGTATTTTGTTTTTCCAAAACTGTTTTGTGAAAATAAGACCGAAAGAAAAGTGATGATTTCCTTTTCACCTTAAGAAGTATGCAAACTAGTGACCGAGACGTCGGGCTAGTGTTTTGTGGATTGAGCATTTGGGCTTCGTGTCCTGTGTTTTGAATGAACGGGCTTTATGTCCTTTAAAACGAGTCGTGAGCTATATGCCCCGACAAGAAAGAATGAACGAAAAAGAAAACAAAATTTTCTATGTACATGCATGAACCGGCAGACATGCCTTTTGAAAATGAGCTACAACTCAAGTAGTTGAGAATATGAGCCAGTTAAGACCGCTAGGTCTATAGGGGCATTCTGTGTTCGAAACTCCACAAGTGGCTGGAGGCATCGCAACCCCGTGCCGTGGTAAATCGATTGCCCAACACGGATGAACTCAATCAGAGACTGGACTATTCATGATATGGTACCCCGGAACAATTAGAGTTCGGACCTAAATTGAGAGGCCGACTCATAAGAACAATTGTGTTATGGGAGTATTTGCAGCCTATCGCTCGATGAAGGGAAGTAGGAATCTCCAGAGTACATGAATTAGAAAGATGATATTGGAGTCTCTTGCATCATTACAACTCATGATAGTGTTTGAGATATTATGTTTATGAATATATGTTATTATAACTATATTTACATGTGGATGTATCTTTTGTTTGTAGCTTGTGCAGCTATCGTGATAAACTTGTAAAATGAGTATCTCACCTTTACCTGTACATGTTGGACACTCTGTTGTGTTTTTGGATACATGTACAGATGCCGATTAGAGGTCCCTGCGGACACGGGAGGACTCAGACGATAGAGTCTTTTGAAGGAATAGAAAGGAAGGATCCCTCCGGATTCCTCTAGGAATCAGAGTTGACTTTGGGGGTTGTTCCCAATGGCTACTTTTAGCCTGACCAACATAGGAGTTTTACTTTTTGAGGCAGTCATATTTTTATCTGCTATATGTATGCATGTATGTTGAACATATGTTTTTAATTCTGTAATATGATACACTAGACATGAACCTATTTTAAGACTTTAAACTGTATTTCTAAGAAACTTATATGCTTCGGCATAATTACGTTATGACTCTGTTGTTATGGATATTGAACGTTGACGTGTATTATAAGGATTATTCCTTTGTCTTGAGTTTAGATTACTTGATGTATGAAGAAAATTTTTAGACCCACGTTTTTTGAACATAGTTAATTACTTAAAGTATTTTCCGAAAGCAACCAACATTTTATTTTATTTATGTTTTCCGCAATCGAGTTCGAGTATGTGGCGCCGAGGTGGCGTTACATTAGTGGTATCAGAGTTGGTCAAGTCTTTCGGGAATCCTTGGGGAATAGGTCTGTTGTGTTTGTATTGTGTGATCTCTGTGTGAACTTTGCTTGAATTGTTTCTGTATTGAAGCAATGTGTGTTGACACACGAGCTTATGTTTCCTTATTAAGGTATGATTGGTTTGCCTTGTAGGGAAACATGAATCTAAGAGGCGGTCGTGGTGGAGGTCGTGGCAACGCCAATGATGGTGGTGGTAATGGCACTGCTGATAACAACATTAATTGGGCTATCCAAGCCATGGCTTATATGGCGGCGGCTGTTGCTCAACAAACGGCTATGATGGCTCAACAGAACCAATAGAATCAACAGAGAGCCGATCTTGCTGTTGATGCCAGAGGTTTAGTCGAATTTCAGCGTCATGATCCTCCGTAGTTTCATGGAGACTATGACCTGGAAAAGGCTGACTTATGGCTGCAAGAGGTGGAGAAGATTTTTGCTGTTCTGCACTGCCTCGAGGGAGTGAAGGTGGACTATGCCACATTTCTGTTCCTGGGTGATGCAAAATATTGGTGGGGAGGAACCAGACAACTGCTGGAAGCCAACAACAAAGAGATCACTTGAGGAGTATTTCGCATCAAGTTTCTGTACAAGTTCTTTCCCCAGAATGCCAGGAGCGAGAAAGAGCAAGAATTCCTGAGGCTGCAGCAGAGGGACATGACTGTTGGGGAATATGCGACGAAGTTTGAATTGCTGGCCGAATATTTCCGCTTTTTCCAAGCCCAACCTGATGAAGACTGGAAATGCGAGAGGTTTGAAGGAGGTCTACGCTTCGAGATCAAGGAGTCTGTGTTACCGCTAGAGATCCGTAACTTTTAGGCCTTGGTGAAGAAGTGCAGAAAAGTCAAGAAGATGAGAAGAGGAAGAGAGAACAAGAGCACTGTGGGAGGACCGTCTAGGTCCAGGAACCCGACCCAATACCAGAACCAGAAGAGGAAGCAGTCCCAGAAGAAACCGTATTCCCGACCCCAAAGAAATAGTCAGAAACAACAATCTTATCGTTCTGTCGCTTCTGCCTATGGTGGTGGTAGTGGAAACGACCAGAACCAAAGATAAGTTCAAAGATGTTTCAAGTGTGGGAAACCAGGACATCCAACCGAGAACTGCGAGATGAAGGGAGTTCTATGTTTCCAATACGGGAAGATAGGACATTTCGCGTGGGATTGTCCTACACCAAAGTCCGAGTCTGCAACACCCTTTCATGAGTGTCACATTCCCGAACATTTATAAGGCCGAAAATAATATTAATGTGGAAAAGACGGTCTCTTTTTTTTTTTTTTTTTTCACAAAGATGTGATGAGATTAGTAATATAAGCAATAATAAATGAACTTAGGTTCACCATGCATTTCTAGAAGACATACTGCATTAAAATACCACAAACAAAAATAGAAATAGTATTGTATACAGACATAGATCTAATGCATATCTGACATAAGAAATAATATGTACTAGGAGTCATAGCTCCCAAAAAGGTACTACAGACACTGACTCAGTCTGGCCAAGAACAAAACAGCAAAAGGAATACCCCTCCGGACTCATAGTAAATGCTGGACAGATTCGTCGTCCTATCCATCTGCTCAAGTAGAAACAGCAATACCAACAGAAAAGATATACAAAATATGGGTGAGAGCCCGATCATCAACACAACAAAGTAGCAAAAGTAAAAACGAGACGACTCACCAAGTAACGGCGTACCTAACATGCCTATCACATATCTCAATATAAATCATGTTAAACATTTAGCAGCATAAAATAAGGCATTCTTAAAAACCGAACAGCGATGTACAATCAGTAAATATAATCATCAACAGCCATGCAATACAGTGCAATGTACATGACTCAATGTCATATGCCACAAGGGTAAAATCTGACCCCTACTCCATGGAGCTAACAAAACATCGGAGAGAGTGAATGGGAGGACATGTTCCGTGTACGCCTTGGGCAAGATGCTATAACATTTGTAACGTACACGTGTCTGGCTTTACGGATATACTTTGTACCAAACATGAAAAGTACGACATCTAGTCGAGGATAGCAATGTATTGCTCGGATTTGCCACGACACAGAAGAGCTACCAACTGGTCACATGTCAGCCCTTCCAACCCTGATAACTCCAAGACCATCCCAATCGTCACCGTAAGATTCGCACCCGCATCAAGGTGTAAGCTCAACTCCTAGGCTCAAGGCCTTACGACTCATGCAAATGAAATGCCAATGCTTACACAAAGCAGATGCGATAAAGAAATGTCTATCCATCGGATAAACCTCAAGGTTCTCTAAGGTTCACTTCCTTAGGAACTATACGTGTTTTTCTATTTCAAAACTTTTATCCACCGGATAAATCTCGTGATCCCTTCGGGATCGAGTCATCACAAGACTGCAACAATTGAACGACTGACCTAGATCCGAATCACTGGTCCGTCATCGAACTACTGTTTCAAAACCCAAAAACTTTTCATGTTTGTGTTTATGTCTTATGAATTATGTCTCAAGTCCTAAGCATTATGAATAAGGATAGAGAATCCTCTTAGATAAGTCTTTCATCCTTTCTAAGATATTACTCCTTGCTTATCATTTAAGAAAATAAGTGTTGATTCACTTAGGTCTTATGAAGTTATTGATGAATTAAGTCATCAATGGTATAATACATGGTTTTGTTCCACCAAATACCATACTTAATTATCTCTTGTCTTCAACTCTAAGTTAATTACTTAAACTTAGGTTTTCATGCGTAAAACTTTACAATTTTAGTTGAAAAACTCTCTTTGTAAACCAAAACCTTTTCTCGCGGGGTGAATATCAGTTTCGCGACGCTAGGCTGAGAGGCTATTTTTACTTCTTAGACAGTCCTTCTGGTTTGTGCGGCGAGAATGGTCTCACGTCGCGAGGCCGAGAAGCTGGATCCTTACTACTCGGGCTAGCCGTTTGTCTCGCGTGGCGAGACGAGGTAAGCCAGGCGAATGCCTTTTTCCTTTTTCCTTAACTTCTTCATTATTTCTCTTCTTGAAGTACTTAGTTTAATTAAATGACCTATGGCTAAAGTAAAAGACATTTTTCACTTTGGTGAAATACTTAAATGTTGAAACTTTATTTGATCTTTGGATCAAAATCACTTTTTGTTTTTCCTGAAACGTGATTTTCGCTCAGCGAGATTCCATTCGCTTAGCGAAATTGAGGCAGTGATGCATAACTTGAAATTCCTCTGTATCGCTTAGCGAGATCCAGTTCGCTTAGCGAAATTCATTAAAACACTTTTCTTACTTCAAGAACTTTGATTATTCAAGAACAACTGGTGTTCTTCCTTTTCTTTTTAGTCATGGCCGAATGCCTCTCATAAACAAATGTGAAGATTTTTCTTCACCCATAAGACAAGTCATAGCTCAAAATGCTCATAAAATTATGACAAACTGCAACACCCTTTCCCGAGTGTCACATTCCCGAACGTTTATAAGGCCGAAATATTTATTAATGCAGAAAAATACGATTTTTCTTTTTCTTTTCTTTTCATAAAGATGTAATGGGATTAGTAAAGGTAATAAATATTACTAATAAGTGAACTTAGGTTCACCATGCATTACTAGGACATATATACAGTATTATAAATACAGAAACAGAAAACAAAAACAGAAACATCAACATTACTGTATACAGACATAAGTCTAATGTATGACTGACATAAGAAAACACAATAAGTACTAGGAGTCGTAGCTCCCAAAAGGTACTACAAAAACTGACATAGTCTGGCCGACAACAAAACTAAAACAGCAAAAGAGTCCACCTCCGAACTCAAAGGGACTGCGGAACCGAACCATCGTCGCGTCCATCTGTTCAAGCATCAACAGCAAGTACCAGCAGAAAACATACAGATATGGGTGAGATTCCCGTTCATCAACACAACAAAATAGCAGTAGTAAAAACGGGACGACTCACCGGGTAACAGCGTACCCAACATGCTTACAAAGGTTCTCAGTATAAATCATGTTAAGCAGTTAACAACATAATAGCATGCTAAACATTTAACAGCATAATATAAGGCATCCTTAAACAATACAGCGATGTATAACAGTAAACGTAAACATCAATAGCCATAAACATCAATAGCCATGCAATGCAATGCAATGTATATGACTCAATGTCAATGTCACTGGGTACTACTCTGACCCCTACTCCATGGAGCTAACAAAACATTCGGAGAGAGTGAATGGGAGGACATGTTCCGGTTTCTGCCAGCCATGAGCAAGATGCTACAACATTCGTAACGTGCACGTATCTGGCTTTACGGTAACACTCTCGACCAAACATGAAAAGTACGACATCTAGTAGAGGATATCAGTGTATTGCATGGATTCGCCACGACACAGAAGAATCACCAACTGGTCACATGTCAGCCCTTCCAACCCTGATACCTCCAAAAAGACCATTGAAGATCGTCACCGTAAGATTCGCACCCGCATCAAGGTGTAAGCTCAACTCCTAGGCTCAAGGCCTTACAACTATGCACATGAAATGCCAATGCTTACACAAAGCAGATGCGATCAAGCAATGTCTATCCATTGGATAAACCTCAAGGTTCACTAAGGTTCTCTTCCTTAGGAACTATACACATCTTTGTTTTATAAAACATTTATCCATCGGATAAACCATTTATCCATCGGATAAATATCTCGTGATTCCTTTGGAATGATCCAGACTGCTTTCAGAATCGCCGACTGTCCCCACAAACCAACACAAGTCTTTTCAGCGTGTTTTGTCCTCACTCACACGCTTTCTAGGAAACTTCCCAGAAGATCACCCATCCCATAATTACTCTAAGTCAAGCACGCTTAACTATAAAGTTCTTATGTTCTAAGCTCCCGAAAAGAAGATAAATCTTGTTGGTATGGGTAGTACCAATCAATTCTTATATGCTTTCCCTTAACTATACAGTCCCATACCTGCATAGCCTCAGGATTCCTTCCACTGTACAGTCCCATACCTGCACAATCTCAGGATCTCTCTCATTCCAGTTATCACAAGACAGAAACAATTGAACGATTAACCTAGATCCGAATCATTGGTCCGTCATCGAACTACTGTTTCGAAAACCAAAACGTTTCGTGTTTGTGTTTACGTCTTATGAATTATGTCTCAAGTCCTAAGCATTATGAATAAGGATTGAGAATCCTCTTAGATAAGTCTTTGAGCCTTTCTAAGATATTAATCCCTTGTTTTTCAATTAAGGAAACAAGTGTTGATTTCACTTAAGTCTTATGAAGTCGTTGATGTACTAAGTCACCAATGGTATAGCACATGGTCTTGTTCCACCACATACCATACTTAATTAACCCTTGTTTTCAACTCTAAGTTAATTATTTAACTTAGGTTTTTCACGCGTAAAACTTTAAGATTGAGTTAGAAAACTCCTTTTGTAAACCAAACAACTTTTACAGTTGAAAACTCATTTGATTTAAAACAACATTTGAACTACTTACTTCATTTCTAACATTTTCTGAAACATGAAATTCGCTTAGCGGAATTTCATTCGCTTAGCGAAAATGAGGCAGTAATGCCTCCTTTGGAACTCCTCTGGTTCGCTCGGCGAGACATAAATCGCGTAGCGAAATATATTGTATTCGCTTAGCGAATATGAATTCGCTTAGCGCAAGTTCAGACGGTTACATCTCATTAGAAACACCTCTGGATCGCTCGGCGAGACAGAATTCGCGTAGCGAAACTTCACTTTATTCGCTTAGCGAGAATGATTTCGCTTAGCGAAAGTTCAGACGGTTACACCTCTATTGGAGACTTCTGTGGATTGCTCAGCGAGATGTAATTCGCGTAGCGAAATTTGCTGAGTTAGCTTAGCGAATATGAATTCGCTTAGCGAAAATGAGGCAATGATGCCCAACTTAGACTTTCCCTGTTTTTCGCGTAGCGAAAGTAATTTCGCTTAGCGAAATGTTGCCTTAAAACAAGACATCAACCTTAGGGAACCATTTTGATTCTCTTCATGAAACCACTTCTTTTCTCATTTTGAGTTACTTGATTAGCTAGATGAATTAAGGATAAGGTATAAAACATGTTTCACTTTGGTGAAAGCACTTTGAGATTAAATTCCATTTAAAGTCACTTAGGGTTTTTCTTTGAAAAACACAAGTTATTGAAAACACTTTCTTTACATCAAAACTTGACTTGTCCAAGAACTATTCATATCCTTCCCTTCCTCAAGGTCATGGCTAATAGCCAACTAGGAATCAATGTGAGGTTTTACTTCATCAACCAATCAAAGTATGGCTCACAACACTTACACAATCATGATAACCATAATACACATTACTACATCATAATCAAACATCCAAGTCCATCACACATTATGGTCTCATAATCAACAATAAAAAGTCCATACTTGATCTAGTGATCAAAGTAGGTTTTCCAACATACATGAAAATGGTTTTTCCTTCAATCATCTCATCATCAACATATGCTAAAACACAACACAACATACCAAAGCATAAACTCATCATGACATTCTTGTTCTCCATGAGAACTTAACAAAACATAACAACTAAAAGTGAACCCAAACTAAAGGGTTTCACCCACACATAAAGTAAACAACCATCTTCACCACCACCATCTTGGTGTGATGAGGTTCTTCTCCCCATACCTGTTGAAGAGCAGATTCCCGGATCAAAGTCGGTTGATCGGTTTGTGAACCTCCTGATAGTTGTCACCAACTACAACAACCAAACAATCAATCATTAAACAACAATCAAACCAAACTCAACAATTCTCACAAAGAGGGTTTCGGCCACCCTAAAGAGAATAAAGCTAGGAATTGATCTTGGTTTTCCATTTCATGGATTCAAAGGCATTAGGAAAGCTAAGCATGAAATCAAGTGTTAAAAATCAAAAATTGATGAAAACACTATTCATCATCATCAAGAAGGGTTCGGCCCTAATGTGATTTTTGAGCTATGATGAGAGTTGAATCATAAGCTCTTGGGTTTAGGTAGAGATTGATGATGTGAGTTCAAAGAACTTGGTCTTACCTCAAAAGGATTTTTCTACAATTTCCTATGGATTTTCAAAGTTTTGGATCTAAGAAATTCTTTTCATGAAAATGAATCTTGATCTTGAAATAAAGAGATATTCAAGAAGCTAAGAGATCATAGAAGTGATCTTACCTTGAAATGATGGAAGATTGCTCAAGGAATCAAGTGATTCCAACAAGAAACCAAGCTTTTTCAAGAACAACAATGGTGCTTCTTCAAGAGTAACTATGGTGTTCTTCTCTTTTTGAGAGGGCTGTGCGAAAATGAGAGTGTGAGGGGCTGAGTTCAGCCTTAAAACAAGTCACTTAAGGGCAAAATGGTCATTTGCCAAAAGGGTAAAATGGTAAAAGTGCAAAAGACTAAGGTTAGGGGCATTTTGGTCATTTTGTGTCTAGATTTTCTCGATCGTCATGACGACTCTGGCATACTCTCCCAAGTGTCCTGGGATGTTGTGATATCAAGATTATCGGTTTGCGAGTCCCGGTAAATCCATATGTGGCTCCGTTCGTCACCCGATTGAAGATTTCGCCCGAACGAAGGTCAGGAAATGATTTTTCTGAAATTTTTACGAAATTTAACCAAAACGTAGATAATCGAATTCTAAGACTTACTGTCTCGTTCACGGGTCCATCTGAGGTCTTCTGAGCAATAAAATCATACTGTCAGTGTAAAAACGCAGACCGGACTCCGTTTGAGTTTTCGACTCAAAACTTAATCGTAGCTTCCTACGATATCGTCGAGAATGACTATGGTCTCGGAATATTTTATTTCTATTCCTACGACCTCGAATAAAATAAAGACATTAAAATACTGAAGAATTAGAAAACGTGAAAATCGGGGCGTTACACAAACAACAATCACACATTGAGACGACCCCATACGTATGAAGCCTTCCCATTAGTGCCAACCTTTTATTATTATTATTATTATTATTATTATTATTATTATTATTATTATTATTATAACTATTATTATTATTATTATTATTATTATTAACTATGCCTAGCCGTATATAAAGCAATAGCGTGGTATACAAGCAGTGTTGCGGAAAAACAAAACAACATAGACAAGAACGGCAAGCATAGCAAACGATGACCAAAGGAAAAGCGCAAAATAAGCATAACTATATAATAACATGCATATGCTAGCCCCATCAATAGGACACTGTACATACATATACATACTGTTAGGTAGAAACCAAAAATACATCAAGAGCCAAACGAAGAACACTCGGAGCTCATCAACAACCCCCCGTCCCCTCTCAAAAGATACATCAAAAGCTCTCAACTCACTCCCTAGGACGCACTGGCAGGCTCTCACCATTGGTGGTGAGGATGCCCTGAGCTACCTAGACCCTCGCCATGAGTACGCCTGTAATGCACAATTGGCTCTTACTCTGACAAAGAACTGGACACCACGATCCTACACCTGCGGTAGGTCCTCAAGTACTGCTCAGTCCTCCTGTGTTGGCCTCGGTAAACGTAACCTCTCCTGCTGGTCACGACCGATGACTGGGGTGCTTCCCAATTGTAGTCCTGCTCCCTCTACCTCGGAGGTCGCCACATCCTCGTAAAGGGGAGGAACTAGTAGATACGATAGGGACCAATGATATATACATACGGAGGTGTACCGCTCCGAAAAATCAGGCTGACTGGTCCTGTGTAGACCATCAAAAAGGTAGAGGGGTCTACTCGCCATCCCCTCTCATCATGGTAGATAATCTCAATATCGCCCGGCACCGGCATCCGCGGTGCCCCCGTGATGAACGGGTGAAGTCTCGGGTCCATGCTGAATCTCCGCTGGCTCGTCGTCTTCAAGCGATCAGCAAACAGACAACAAGAAAAAACAGAAGGGAGATAAGAAATGCAGCCCATCATAAAGTAGGAAAACAATAGTAATGCAGTAAACACATAGAAGGTAGCATATAACAGATATCACATTTATAACATTCACTGCATTCTAGCACACATCTCTCGAGACAACAATTGCAACAGACATCCATCCCACGAGTCTCACACTCAGATCAATCCTCTAAACCGGGATACTAATCCCATGCAGCATGTCGGCCGAGAAACGCACTTATGAAGGTTCCCCACTGGAACGGATCCACGCCCGAACAAGTCCACATCGGATCAGGTTCTGTGTCGGAATGGAGTTAGCTTGCCCAAGAAACCGAACCGCTCGCCGTGACCAACAAGAGTGCATCCCCCTTCCACACTGGAACCATGGTATCTCGGTTGCCTCTGAACGTTAGCCTGGAACAACTGGAAAGCTCTGAGATTAGTCGGGCAAACCGGACTGGATCGGGCGTCATGACAGGATAGGAGCTACCTCATCCGTCACTGTAAACTATTCTCGAGACCGGCAACATCCCCAAGGCCACTCACTTGACCGCCCCATCTACTTTCCGTACCCGTACTCAGGTACTGCTAACCTCGTATGACGCTGGCAGCCCATACTACCTGTCATACGGCCTCGCCAATTGGCAGCTGATGATGATATGCAGCAAACATCCTCAACGGGCTTGATACCGGATCTCATGCCTAAGCTCTCAATCAAAAACAACACGATGTCATTGCATCCACACGGCCACAGCCTCGACGCCATGCGTCCATGAGCCACAACTCAAACAACACGGCCACAGCCTCAAGAAGCCAGTACAACAACAACGGCACCATCCACGGTATCAACCCAATAACAATACGGCACACAGCCAAACTTATTCTACGGCATTCCGCCACAACTCTTAATATTACAGCATACAGCATAGCAACAGCAATAATATCACCATAGTAGCAGTAACATCCACAACGGCATATAAGGAGCTAGCAACATATCACATATACCAAGTAGCATATAGGCAGACAGATAGCAACAACAGCCAACAACATACAGTCATACATCAACAAACATCCTCGATTAACAGTTCTCTAACCTAGGGTTTCTAAACTTAACGGCGATAGCCCAGAGTAAGCTAAACCTAGGGTCTAGATACTTTATCAGGGCTCAACCACTAGTAGGGTTAGGGCTTCCCTACGTATAGCAGAAATCACAACTACATTACTCTTGCCTTCCCGACGGCAGCAGTACTCTTTCTCCCCACCTGAACTGTCGGCACGCAAATCCATGCGATTACCGGCTCGCTCCTCCTTCCTCAAGCTCGCAGCCCTCCTTCAAGAATAGCCACCACGTGGCCTCCAAGAACAACCCCTCAACCGCATCCCTAGCCCCAAACCTCGCACCACCGCGAGTACGAACTTTGCCCTAATCACGAGCACAACACATGCTCAATATTCTTAGCCCTAAGGCAAGCTCAAAAGATCAAAGAAAACGGTAAAGACTCGAAGAACGCCAAGAACACGAAGAACACGTGCTAGGGGTTCGAGTTTACCTGGGGTAAATCGAGAAACTAATCCGCTAGAGTTGTGTAAAACTTCGCCGCGATTGTAACGGTGTAGTCGGAATGTTGTTCCGGCGGCTTGGTCACCTCTAACCTCAAGCTTTCTCCCTCAAGAACTCAGAACTTCTCTCTCTAACTAGCAGAAAAGCTCTAAGTTTCGTGCAAAATGAGAAGATGAAAGTGGAAGCTCCACTTATGGTTTCTGCTGTCCACGCTTAAGCGTTCATCACACTGCACGCTTGAGCGTTGCCAAGCTCTAGCATGGTATCCATCCACGCTTGAGCGTGAAACCTCGTCCACTCTGCCAGCTCCCTGGCCTGACACGTGTCTCCCATGCGTCCAAACTCAGAGCAGCTGCACAGCACACTTAGCACGCTGAAGCGTCCAACTCCTCCCACGCTTAAGCGTTTCAACACTTGAGCGTGGAGTCCTACCATGCTTGAGCGTCAAGCTCAGCGAGAGAAGAACTTCCAGCCCTCTGACTTCCCCAGTTACTCGTTTTACGCCTTAGGCACTTCCAACCTTGTTCAAGCCTATTCCTAAGCTTCAGACTAGGTCTAAAACTAACACACAACAAGTCACACAATCATCCAAAGCTCCAATCGAGATTAACCAACTCGATCAGAGTTCACAGAAAAACTGGGATGTTACACACATCATTGCATCATAATCAAGCATAAAAATCCATACTTGACCTAGAGATCAAAGTAGGTTTTTCAACATACATGAAAACGTTTTTCAACCAATCAACATCATCATGAACATATGCTAGAGCACACTAAAGCATAAACTAACTATTACAACTTTGTTCTCCAAGAGAACTTAGCAAATAAAGTGGTGAACCCAACCAAAGGGTTTCACCCACACACAAACTTAACCAACCATTTTCACCACCACCAACTTTGGTGTGATGAGGTTCACCCCCATACATGTTGATCAAATAATCCTCCGGATGAAAGTTGGTCGATCGGTTGCAAACCTCCCGATTACTCGTCCGAATACTCGTCACCTACTACAAACAACACAACTAAACAATCATTAACATCACACAACACAAAACTTTCCTATCCTCACCAACTTAGGGTTCGGCCCCTAGATGTGAAAATTAGCTAGAGATGTTCAAAACTTCTTATCTTTTGGATGGATGATCCTTAGATATTTTTAACACTAAAACAAGTCTTATTACTCAAAACTTGGATAAAAAACTCAACCTTTTTTATCATGAAGTTTTCGGCCACTTTAAGAAGAAAGGGCTAGAAAACTTATTTGGTTTCATGCTCTTGGATTATGAAAGAGAATGATGAAACTAGATCATAGAAATTGATTTGGTATTAAAAGGATTTTTCTACACTTTTCTATGAATTTTCAAAGTTTTGGATCTAAACTTGGATCTTCATCAATCAGAAGATGAAATAGAGAGATTAAGAGAGTTAAGATGAAGATCATACCTCCTAGAATCAAAGACTAATGAGAGAAGAAACAACTTTTCACTAAACTTCAACTTTTATAAAGATCAAAGTAGGTTTTTGTGAAGAACAATGAAGAACAAATGAAGAACTTGGAAGAAGAAGGAAGAACAAGTGAGAGAGAGTAGAGAGAGAATGGTCGAGAGGCCAAGTGAGAGAGTGAGAGAGATATAGATATTTTCATCCTATGGCAAACTTGTAAATAACTCAAAGGGCAATTTGGTCATTTCTTTAAAAGACCAAGGGCATTTTGGTCATTTCATGTCCAGATATTTTTGAAAAGCCATCTTAAGGATAGCCACGAAATTCAACTTGATGGGACACCAAATTATCCGTTCGCGGGTCCCGTTAAATTATTTCGCAGCTCCAAACGTCTCCCGGTTCGAGTATACGCCCGAATATAATACATTATTTTCAGTTTTGGACGTCAGGACGGATTTTAACAAATATGTAGAGATTTAAATCCTGAGACTTACTGTCTCGTTCAAGAGTCAAAACTAGGTCTTGATAGTAGTAAAACACTACTATCCGTGAAAAACGTAGACCGGGCTCCATTTGAGTTTTTGCCCAAAACTTAACCATAGCTTCCTACGATAGCGTAGAGCACGACTATGGTCTCAGAATATTTTATTTCACTCTCTAGACCCTCCAATAAAATACAAACGTTTAAATGCTGAAGAATTATAAAACTTGAAAATCGGGACGTTACTGAGCCGAATGTCAATAATGTACGGACTGCTAGACCAACGGCAAGGGGAAGAGTGTATACCATGAGTGGCGCTGATGCTTCTAAATCGGATGATCTCATACAAGGTAGTTGCATCATAGCTGGTAATCTCCTAACTGTACTATTTGATTCAGGTGCGACACATTCGTTTATCTCTTTGAATTGTGTGAGACTATTAGACTTGCATGTTTCTTCGTTGTCTTTTGATTTGATTGTCACTACTCCAACGGCTAAACCTGTTACTGTAAATACAATATGTTAGAACTGTCCTATTATTGTTCATGATAGGAAATTTCTTGTTGACTTATTATGTTTGCCTTTGACACAATTGGAAATGATCCTAGGCATGGATTGGTTATCTTCCAACCATATCCTTTTAGACTGTGCACATAGAACTTTAGTTTTTCCTCACCCTGAGATTTCTGGATTTTTAATTGCCAACCATGTAAGAGATTTTTTGAAAGAAGGAGCTCAGGGATACATGCTTTTATCCTGTTTAGAAATTGAGAGGGACGTTGTCTTGAGGGATGTGCCAGTTGTGAAAGATTTTCCGAAAGTTTTTCTCGAGGACGTTCCAGGTTTACCACCTGTGAGGGACATCGAGTTTTTGATTGATCTAGTTCCGGGATCCGGTCCGATCTCTGTAGCTCCCTATAGAATGTCACCTATAGAGTTAGCCGAGCTGAAGACTCAACTAGAGGATCTGTTGTCCAAGCGGTTCGTGAGACCGAGTGTATCCCCGTGGGGAGCACTAGTGTTATTGGTGAAGAAGAAGGATGAGAGCTCGAGACTCTGCGTGGATTACCATCAACTCAACAAGATAACGATCAAGAACAAGTATCCTCTACCCTGCATAGATGATTTGATGGATCAACTTCAGGGAGCCGCTGTCTTTCCAAAGATTGACCTGAGATTTGGTTATCACCAGATTAGAGTAAAGAACGAGGACGTACCAAAGACTGCATTCAGGACTCGTTATGGTCACTATGAGTACCTCGTGATGCCTTTTGGAGTGATGAACGCGCCTGCTATCTTCATGGACTACATGAACCAGATTTTCCGTCCGTTTCTGGATAAGTTCGTTGTTGTGTTCATAGACGATATACTTATCTACTCGAAGAGTCCCGAGGAGCATGAGGAACACCTATGACAAGTTTTACAGATTCTTCACAAGGAGGAGTTGTTTGCAAAATTGTCTAAGTGTGAATTTTGGATGGATGAAGTAAAATTCTTGGGGCACGTGATTACAAAGGAAGGAATTGCCATTGACCCTACGAAAGTTGAGGCAGTACTGTTATGGGAGAGGCTCAAGACTGTAACAGAAACTCGTAGTTCCGTTGGTTTGGTTGGTTATTACAGAAGATTCATAGAAGGATTCTCAAAGATTGTTGCGCCGCTGACTCAACTTACGAGGAAGGACCAACCGTTTACGTGGACTGAGAATTATGAGGAAAGTTTCCAGACGATGAAGGAACATTTGACAACCTCGCCAGTGTTAGTGTTACCCAAACCGGACGAACCATATGAAGTGTACTGTGATGCTTCGCATCAGGGATTAGGATATGTACTTATGCAGCATCGGAAGGTTGTAGCGTATGCTTCGTGCCAGTTGAAGACTCATGAGAGGAATTACCCGACGCATGACCTAGAGTTAGCTGCCGTGGTTTTTGCACTGAAGATCTGGAGACATTACTTGTATGGATCCAAGTTTGATGTCTTTAGTGAGCATAAGAATTTGAAATACCAGTTCGATCAGAAGGAACTTAACATAAGGCAGAGACGTTGGATGGAATTTCTTAAGGACTACGACTTCACTTTGCTATACCACCCTGGGTGTAACACCCCCTCGAGGTGTCACAGTTCGTAACCCAAATTCTCTTTTTAGGTTAATTAAAAACTTTTCGAAAATATTCATTAAACTTGTTGCGGAAATTCTGATACCAATCCAATACTTTAACAATAAGAAAGGAATAAATTCAAACTCCTCATTTAAAAACTCATTCAATTTCGCCTTAAGGCATACATCACTCCAATATCTTAATACATGTCATACTGAGTCACGATCAAAAGACCTGACTTTAAATCAAAATCCTAAGAGATGGTCAAAAAATACTCTAAGAATAGTAAACATACAACCTAGCATGAATTGTCGAAATAATACTGGGCCTTGTGACACCCAATAGCCCGCATATAATAAAACATAAATAATAAACATAACCCAGATCCCGATGTCACATATCAGAGCTGGTATACATATACCGATAATACATCGGAATAAAACCAAATAACAAAAAAAACATAAATCCTAACTACTGAGAGAGATCTCATTGGGATCACGCCTCGTCAGCATGCTCACCCTCCTCTGCATATACCACAACGTATGCACAACAATAACAAAGAGAAGGGTAAGAAACACAATCATGAATATATGTAAACGGAATGGAATAGTAATTAAGATGGCATACAACATACATCAATCACCAAAGATATAACCAATATATATCAAAGATGCATGTCAATGTGAATGCAACATCACTACTCCGTATGCATGTGGCCAACAACTCTAACTCTGAAAAGACGATTAGGAGTACATGTCCGGTTATCAACGTCGATGATATGCCAGACCATGGGCCATCCCCGAACACTCTCACTAATCCTGATAACGTATAGTGGCTAGTCAGGGTACTCAAGCTTATTCTTTAGGTCACTCCGACAATAGGTAGCTAGCCCATGTCACCTGGAACTTCCATACCCAACGTACCCGCAAGGCCAGGATAACACCCATCGTGGCCTCCACTATCGCGATTCATCGTTTGCTTTCCACCCAACATATCAACGTCAACATATGATGCATGCTATGCTCAACAACATGCAAACATATGTCCAACCATCCACCATCATAATCAATCACATTGATTATCAACAATGACCATCCACGATGATCATCAAACAACTAGGTGCTAACCATCGTTATTGCCTTTATCAACATTGCCAATATTATCATATCATCATTATTAGTGTTAACGTTCATTTCTATATTATCAACCTTGAATTATGATCTCACAGTCTTTTTTTCTCATTACCCTATTCATTTCTTCTTCACAACAGAATCTGGGTGAGAAACCCAGATTCGCTAGGCGAATCATAGCTTGCGAGGCGAGCCCGAGAGCTCATAAACAGATTCTCAGATTCGCTAGGCGAATCCTGGCTCGCGAGGCGAGCCCGAGAGCCCCAATATCTGGTTCTCTCATTCGCCTCGCGGATTACAATCTGCTAGGCGAATCACGTCAGACCATGAATGGTCTCTCTGTCTCACCTCGCAAATGGCTATTCACCATGCGAATCATGACAGATGTGGGAATCTTAAGAATTTCTCTAAGTTATCCCTATGCCTATCATCCCATCTCTCAAGAATCATTCCTATGGGTTTCCAAAACTAATCCAATATTATCAATCTCACCTTTCATAACAACTCATTCATTATGGGGTGCCAAACGTCCTAAAGCTATGTTCTTTCACTAATCCTATTTTCTTTATTGTAACGCACATCATCATCAAGTCATCATTATCAATGCACATCATAAAATCTCATTAATGCATATCGTATCTATATTCATACTATTCATCGCACATCATAATATTTCAATCATATCATCATGACAAACACCCATAATCATAATCATAGAACCATAAATATATATATTTATACAATATTCACATGGGCATGTACATGGCATATACATAACATACACATAATTACACTCATAGCATATACATAGGCATTTACAATGCATATAGACAAACATATAGGGGTCATGGGTTAACCCCTTCATCTTACCCTATCCCAAAGCCCACATACTCATGATCTATTTCTTCCCCCCATACCTGGTATGACGATCACAATGAGCAAAGGAAGGGAAAAGGTTCGGAAAAGGTTACGTCTCATGAATGTTCGATCTCACGACGCTTGACTTCACGATCACAGCCCAAAAGGTTCGAGATCACCAACTAGGAAAAGGGCTTGTGAAGGCAATGATGCTCTTCAAGTGAAGGAGGCGAAGAACGATGAACAATGGTGCAATCTCCTTCAAGAATCCTTGGAAAGGGTTTAGAAATCCTTGTTTGGAGAGGAAGAGGCAGTTTCTAAAAGTAACTCGACTTAGAAAATAGGTTTAGGTCGAGTCTTGTGGTACAAATATGATTTCGGGTCATTATGGGCTGATTAGAAGCCCAAAAACACGATTCTGCTGCGTGCAGATTCGCTAAGCGAATCCATTTTCGCTAGGCAAACCAGAGAGCTGCAAGAATCTGTCTGCCAGATTCGCAAGGCGAAGTTCCTTCGCTACGTGAAACTATAGAAACCGAATTTGGCCCTGACACCTGAAATAAGACTTGTAGATGATTCTCTAAGCTTTCCAACGCATTCAAGATCGCCTCAATCGGACGTCTAGAACTCAAGATATGGCCAAAACCGTGAAATAGGTCGTAAGGCGATAAAGTGATTAAACTATTTTTAAAGGCTAAACTATCCCAAACATGAATCTAAACCTCATGGGCGAGCATAACCACATATATTGGTCAAGAATAACACATAATAATATGTATTAATATAAGGTGAAAGTCGGGGTGTTACAATTCCACCCCTTTATAAAAATTTCGTCCTCGAAATTTCTACTAACCTCAATCAAACAAATATGGACATGGACCTTCTATCTAATTGTCCTCAAGATTATGTCAATTCCGACTAGGCTTCTTAAGTTCTAGAGCACTCTAGAAATAAAAATCTAACTTGATTCCTCAAAACTTTTCCAATGCACCAATGGCCTTCTACTTTCCTAATCTAATATTCATAATTGTCACATCCCAAGTTTTAATCACATCCCTAAAATCCTCAATCAATTGGTCTCACTAACCATTATGGTGAACACAAGCAATGAACTTCTAGTTAGGTATCAGTCACTACGTCGGTTTCCTCATTTGATTCAAAAATTATGATCTTACACGACACCCACTTGCCTATTCTACAACACATCCCACTCCATTGGGTCGTACTAGTACTTCAAACTCCATCGGTGTCACAAGAAATTCCCTGTTGGGTTTCTTAACGGCAATGTCCCTAAAGCTCCCAAGAATTCAAACTTAAGGATACATGTTGCTAACCTCCTAGGTTGTATCACTAAACTCCAATCACAACATATTGTCAAGATCTACTAAGAGGAGTAGAACTACGCAAGGTTGAGGTTAACTCTCCCTTTTAACTAAGAACCTTTCTCAAGAACTCATGATCCCGATTACCACCCTTTAGACTTCCTGCCTATTACGACTCTCCTTAAAACAAGGCGTCCCACAACTTACTTATTCAGATCGAAACCTTCACTAGATAACTTAGCATACAAAAGTTCATCCTAAAGAGTTTGCAGAACTACCCTCAAGGGTTCCACACAAAAATTTTGTTTTTTGTTTTTTTAATCTGTAATGTCTCAAGACATCATCTATTCTAGAGAAAGGTGTTTATTCTCTATTTCCATTATATAAGGCTAACGATAACTTATACGAGATCTAATGCTACTTACTGTAACACCCCGATTTTTGAGTTTTTCTTTTAATCAGTATTTATGAACTTATATTTTATTCGAGGTCTTAGAAAGGGATATAAAATATTCCGAGACCATAATCATGCTCAGCGATATCGTAGGAAGCTACGATTAAGTTTTGAGTCGAAAACTCAAACGGAGCCCGGTCTGCGTTTTTACACTGACAGTATGATTTTACTGCTCAGATGACCTCAGATGGACCCGTGAACGAGACAGTAAGTCTTAGAATTCGATTCTCTACGTTTTGGTTAAATTTCGTAAAAATTTCAAAAAAATCATTTCCTGACCTCCGTTCGAGCGAAATCTTCAATCGGGTGGAGAACGGAGCCGCGTATGGACTTACCAGGACCCGACAACGGATAATATGGATATCACATCATGTCAACTCACTTGGGAGAGCATGCCAGAGTCGTCATGACGATCGGGAATTTCGGGATGCGAAATTACCAAAATACCCCTAACTTAAGCCTTTTCACCTTTTACCATTTTACCCTTTGAACCAAATGACCTTTTTACCCTTAATGAACTCTTTAGAAGGCTGGAACAGCCCTCTCAGCCCCTCATTCCACGCAGCCCAGCCCCTCAAGAACACCAAGAACACTTCATCTTCCTTAGAGAAAAAACCTCCATTGAATCCTTGAGAAAACCTTGAAAACTTGTTGAAATCACTTGATTTCTTGACCAATCTTCATCCATTTTAAGGTAAGATCACTTCTATGGTCTCATATCTTCTTGAATCTCTTTCAATATCAAGATCAAAACTCCATTTTCATGAAACTCATTCTTAGATCCAAAACTTTGAAAATCCATAGTAAATTGTAGGAAAATCCTTTGGAGGTGAAACCAAGTTCTTGGAACTCACCTCATCACCCTCTATCTAAACCCAAGAGCTCATGATCCAAGTCTCATCCTAGCCCTAAAACCCCAAAGTGGCCGAACCCTAAGAGTGATGATGAATAGTGTTTTTCATCAAATTTTTGATTTCTAACTCTTGATTCCATCCTTAGCTTTCCTAGTGTCCTTGAATCCAAGTGATGGAAAACCAAATCAATTCCTAGCCTAGATTGCCCTTTATGGCCGAGAGCTTCATGGGGAAAATCCATGAGTGTTGTTTCACATTTTTGAGTCATAGGACTTGAAATAGTGTTAACTAAGTTCATGAACCAACCATCCAAAAGTTTGGAACCAAATAAGATCCCTAACCCTTTTGACCTTTCATGGCCGAACCCTATGCCTTTTAGGGGAAGGAAAACTTGTGTTCTTATGTTATAGATTGATGTTGATTTGTTGTTTGAATTGATTTATGCTTGATTGTTTTAGGCGACGCGAACGGAACCGGAACCGGAGCCGAGAACCGATCGAGTTTGCATTGAACTTCTTTTGAGAGGTAAAGGGAGGTAGTCATTTAAGTTTGAGTAGCTTCATAGTGCATGTTTGATATATGTGTTATGATGTCTTGAGTGATGATTTAGAGATGAGTTTGAATGATGTATATGTATACTTATATCCTGGATTGATTGGATGTTAAATGTTGTGCATAATTGTCTATTTGATAATTTGTGGCATGGATGCCTTAGTTGATATTATGATGATGATTATGGATTGCTGATGTCTATATATATATAAATATATATTTATATCCTGGATGAGCATAGGACTGGCTATGTCTCGATAATTTATTAAAAGACTCGAAATCCTAAATCTATGTTTTGAAAACCGTGTTTTTAAATCAAAAAGTGGTTTTTGGGAAAACGTGTTGCTTTTTCAAGAAAAGTTGTCTTTCTTGTTGAAAAGTATTTTTGTTTTGAAAAGTAAAGTGGTTTTGTGAAAAGTCGCGCAAATCGTGTTTTATTTCGGTAAAGCGTTTTAAAAAGACGTGAAACCTTAGAAAACGGTTTTTGTTTTCAAGAAAGGTGTTTTTCACGGAAAAACGTTCTCTTGATCAAAAAGGATGTTTTGTTTCAAGAGAACCAAAGTATGTTTTGTTTCCCAAAGTGTTTTGAGAAAATGAAACCAAAGGAAAAATGATGAAACTTTGAGACGAAACCGAACCTAGTGGCCGAGACGTCGGGGCTAGTGTTTTGTGGATGGAGCACTCGGACTTCATGTCCTGTGTTTTTGATTTGAGTGGGCTTAATGCCTTTTTGAAACGAGTCGTGGACTTTATGTCTCGACATTTGAAAGAATGAACGCAAAGAAAACAGAAAACTTTCCGTGTACATGCATGAACCGGCAGACGTGCCATTTGGAACCGAGCTACAACTTTCGTAGTTGAGAATTCAGCCAGTTAAGACCACTGGGTCTATAGGGGCATTCTGTGTTCGAGATCCCACAAGTGGCCGGTGGCGTAGCAACCCCGTGCCGTGGTAAATCGGCTGCCAAACACGAATGAACTCGATCAGAGACTGGAGTATTCATGATATGGTGAGACGTGGTACCCTGGAACAATTGGAGTTCGGACCTAAATAGAGAGGCCGACTCATGAGAACAATTGTGTTACCGGTGTTACTACGGCCTATCGCTCGATGTTGGGAAGTTAGAATCTCCGGAGTACATGAATTAGAAAGATGATATTGAAGTCTCATGCATTATTATAACTGATGATAGTGTTTGGGATGTTGTACTGTATTACATAAATAACTGTTCATATAACTGTATTTATCTGTGGATGTTATACTGCTGTTTGTCGCTTGTGCGGCTATCGTGATAACTTTATATGAGTATCTCACCTTTGCCTGTACATGTTGGACACCTTGTTGTGTTTTTGGAACACATGTACAGATGTTGATCATAGGTCCCCGCGGAGACGTGAGGACTCGGACGATGGAAACTTTTGAAGGAGCCGACGTTGGGTTGTACCCCAATGGCTACTTTTAGCCGACCAGCTTAGGAGTCTTTTGTTTTTGAGCAGGCTTATATTTTATTACTGCATATATGTCGCAATTACTTTCTAAGTCTGTAATATGATATATATATATATATTAGACCAGGTTTTGCGTTATGTTTATGTTTTATGAACAGTGAATATCAATGTGTGATATGAAATTTATTCCTCCGACTGGAGTTGTTTGCCTATGCATGCAGAAAAATTTTAGAACCGCGTTTTCGAACGTAGCTACTTAATTAAAGTACTTTCCGAAAGCAACCAGCGTTTTATTTTATTGTTTTATTTCCGCATTAGAGTCCGTGTATGTAGCACCCGCGAGGGGGGTGTTACACTTACCAACTCTCTTCTAGTAAAAGCAAGGATGCCTTAAGAAACTACCGATGCACTAGACCGGATAAATTGCCTTTCAAGTAATTCCTATCCTATTTCTATGAATCATTGGCTTAGGGAGGACATTTTGCAAGATGGTATACGGATAAACTTGATTCCTAATAAAGTAAGCATTCTTTTAGGGAATACTTACGGAACTAACCAATAACACATCATTTATTTTAACCTTTCGTCCTCTACTTTAGACATGATTTCTTTTCCCTTGGTAAAGAACTTAACATTGGTCACTGGTTAGGAATCTCCACGTTACATATTCACTCTTATGACCTTACTAAAGAACCTTCCTAAAACACTTCCATCAACTCCACATGATACACAAATCATCAATCTTAATTCCTTTTTCTTACTAAATGGTTATCACAACTATCTACTCATCCATTCAAGGATTGCCTAATAATTATGATTCTTAGATCATCCATACTCTTATCCCTAATCCAACAATGGTTCAACCTACCATTTAAACTAGATCCCAACTTAACTATCACCACACATTCCAAATCACTATCAACTAGAAAAACTCTACGCATAAACCATTAAGCCACTTGTCTATTCATTCTTAACTTCGTCCTTTTTTAATAATCCAACTCATCTAAGCCTTATTCTACTCTATCTCGTATTAGGACAACAACTCATCCAGATTATAATAGCTCAACAATCTCACTTAAGCTTGTAACTCTCCTTCTTTTCTAAAAGATTCTTACAAGGCATTAACTAAGAAATCTAACATTCCTAATGTAGTAACTGAGGCTCTAGCAGACTTCACAAAATAACTAAGGGACAACTTACACCTTCTCCTAATTTGGTCCATTAAGCTATTGATAATCTTTAAAGTTCCAAATCTAATGCTCTTAGGGGTAACTTCCCAAGCCAGGCTCAAGTCTCTCAACTCCTTCAATCAAATCTCTTTCTCTAAACATTAAAGACGATATATCCAAGGTCTTCTACTAAAGGCATCAGCCACTACGTTGGCTTTTCCAAGGTGGCAGCTCAAATCAAAATTATAATCCTTAAGAAACTCCATCCACCTACGTTACCTCATATTTAACTCTTTTTGGTCAAATAAGTATTTCAAATTCTTATGATCACTAAAGACCTCAAATCTATCTTAGAAAAGATGCAAGCTCCCACTAGCTGGTCCATAAAGTCATCAATCCTAGGGAGTGAGTATCTATTCTTAAGGGTCACCTTGTCCAGTTGTTAATAATTGACACACAACTTCATGCTATCATCTTTCCTCTTGTAACACATCACTAAGAATGACACTCTAGGAAGGATAATATTGATCGGCACCTAAAGTCATACATACTCTTAGGCAACAATAAAACAGGTTAAGGTTCACTATCAATGGTTCGGACAGCTCCCTGTCACGACCCCATTGTCCTATCACTCAGCGATCTTAACCAATTCAAAATTGGTTAAATCCTACTAGAGAATTTTTTTAACAAAAGGCATAATAAAACAGTCACATAAGTTCAAAACACTTCTGCAGAGTACACAGAAGAGACACAACAGACACATACCCCGGCCTGTAGGACAGACCGGCTCTGATACCACTAAATGTGACACCCACTATCCCGCATATAATAAAACATAAATAAAATCATACATGCCTTTAAAAAATAATATACAATTAGCATAAAAAAAAACATATCCTCACACGTAAAATGTAGGAATCTGAAATAATCAAAATCCTTTAACATATAACAAACTGCGGAAAACATAAATAATAAACATAACCCAAATCCCGATGTCACATATCAGAGCTGGTATACATATACCGATAATACATCGGAATAAAACCAAATAACAAAAAAAAAAAACATAAATCCTAACTACTGAGAGAGATCTCCTCGGGATCACTCCTCGTCAGCATGCTCACCCTCCTCTGCATATACCACAACGTATGCACAAGAATAACAAAGAGAGGGGTAAGAAACACAATCATGAATATATGTAAACGGAATGGAATAGTAATTAAGATGGCATACAACATACATCAACACCACAGATATAACCAATATATATCAAAGATGCATGTCAATGCGAATGCAACATCATTACTCCGTATGCATGTGGCCAACAACTCTAACTCTGGAAAGACGATTAGGAGTACATGTCCGGTTATCAACGTGGATGATATGCCAGATCACGGGCCATCCCCGAACACTCTCACTAATCCTGATAACGTATGGTGGCTAGTCAGGGTACTCAAGCTTATTCTTTAGGTCACTCCGACAATAGGTAGCTAGCCCATGTCACCTGGAACTTCCATACCCAACGTACCCACAAGGCCGGGATAACACCCATCGTGGCCTCCACTATCGCGATTCATCATTTGCTTTCCACCCAACATATCAACGTCAACGTATGATGCATGCTATGCTCAACAACATGCAAACACATGTCCAACCATCCACCATCATAATCAATCACATTGATTATCAACAATGACCATCCACGATGATCATCAAACAACTAGGCGCTAACCATCGTTATTGCCTTTATCAACATTGCTAATATTATCATATCGTCATTATTAGTATTAACGTTCATTTCTATATTATCAACCTTGAATTATGATCTCACAGTCTTTTTTTCTCATTACCCTATTCATTTCTTCTTCATAACAGAATTTGGGTGAGAAACTCAGATTCGCTAGCCGAATCCTAGCTCGCGAGGTGAGCCTGATTGCCCCAATATCTGGTTCTCTCATTCGCCTCCTGGATTACAATCCGCTAGGCGAAGCACGTCAGACCATGAATGGTCTCTCTGTCTCGCCTCGAGAATGGCTATTCACCAGTCGAATCATGACAGATGCGGGAATCTTAAGAATTTCTCTAATTTATCCCTATGCCTATCATCTCATCTCTCAAGAATCATTCCTATGGGTTTACAAAACTAATCCAATATTATCAATCTCACATGTCATAACAACTCATTCATTATGGGGTGCCAAACGTCCTAAAGCTATGTTCTTTCACTAATCCTATTTTCTTTATTGTAACGCACATCATCATCAAGTCATCATTATCAATGAACATCATAAAATCTCATCAATGCATATCGTATCTATATTCATACTATTCATCGCACATCATAATATTTCAATCATATCATCAAGCCAAACACCCATAATCATAATCATAGAACCATAAACACATATATTTATACAATATTCACATGGGCATGTACATGGCATATACATAACATACACATAATTACACTCATAGCATAACATAGGCATTTACAATACATATAGACAAACATATAGGGGTCATGGGTTAACCCCTTCATCTTAACCTATCCCAAAACCCACATACTCATGATCTATTTCTTCCCCCCATACTTGGTATGACAATCACAATGAGTAAAGGAAGGGAAAAGGTTCGGAAAAGGTTACGTCTCACGAATGCTCGATCTCACGACGCTTGACTTCACGATCACAGCCCCAAAAGGTTCGAGAGCAGCAACTAGGAAGAGGGCTTGTGATGGCAGTGATGCTCTTCAAGTGAAGGAGGCGAAGAACGATGAATAATGGTGCAATCTCCTCCAAGAATCCTTGGAAAGGGTTTAGAAATCCTTGTTTGGAGAGGAAGAGGCAGTTTCTAAGAGTAATTCGACTTAGAAAATAGGTTTAGGTCGAGTCTAATGGTACAAATATGAGGTCGGGTCATTATGGGCTGATTAGAAGCCCAAAAAAAGGATTCTGCTACGGGCATATTCACTAAGCGATTACATTTTCGCTAGGCGAACCAGAGAGCTGCAAGAATCTGTCTGCCAGATTCGCTAGGCGAAGTTCCTTTGCTACGGGAAACTATAGAAGCCGAATTTGGCCCTGACACCTGAAATAAGACTTGTAGATGATTGTCTAAGCTTTCCAACGCATCCAAGATTGCCTTAATCGGACGTTTAGAACTCAAGATATGGCCAAAACCGTGAAATAGGTCGTAAGGCGATAAAGTGATTAAACTATTTTTAAAGGCTAAACTATCCCAAACATGAATCTAAACCTCATGGGCGAGCATAACCACATATATTGGTTAATAATAATACATAATAATGTGTATTAAGATAAGGTGAAAGTCGGGGTGTTACAGGCCTCGTCTTCGACAGTCCACTCGTCTTCGTCGTCGACACCAAGGCACTCGGATACAGGGTCCCGCAGTGACTCGGAGGGCCGCTGGAAAATATCAGTACATGTGTTCAAAAAACACAACAGGGTGTCCAACATGTACAGGTAAGGATGAGATACTCTCATACAAGTTTATCGTAATAGCCACACAAGTAAAGCAACATACAAATAATACATCAACACAGTCATGCGATAAAATATCAATATTCAATATGCTATCATAGTGGGATAATTTCACTTTCAAATATCATACTCATTCATCAAGATAATTCAAATGAATGCATGAGACTTCAATTCGACTCTTTAGCTCATGTGCTCTGGAGACTCTTACTTCCCTTCATCGAGCGATAGGCCGCAGTAACACCCGTAACACAATTGTTCTCGTGAGTCGGCCTCTCAATTTAGGTCCGAGCTCCAATTGTTCCAGCGTACCACGTCATAACCATATCCTGAATAGTCCAGTCTCTGATTGAGTTCATTCGTGTTTGGCAACCGATTTACCACGGCACGGGGTTGCGAGACTCATTTTAAAGGGCATATAGCCCGTTCAAAATGCCCCTACAGACCTAGTGGTCTTAACTGGCTGAATTCTCAACTGCATAAGTTGTAGCTCGGTTCATATGGCACGACGGCCAACTCATGCATGTATGCAAGAGGTTTTATGTTCTTTCTTTTCGTTCAATCTTTCTTTTTATGTCTAGGCACAAGGCTCGAGACTCATTTTAAAGGGCATATAGCCCGTTCAATTCAAATTTCAGGACACGTGGTTCAAGTTCTTGATTCGTGAAGTACTAAACCGACGTCGCGGACACTAGACTTGCATGGGACACTAAGTCTGTTCTTTCTCTTTTTCAAAACACATGACACATAGTCCGAGTGCTCAATCCACGATATACTAGGCCGACGTCGTGGACACTAGAATTGCATATAGGACACATAGTGCGTTCATGTCACACAACTCTAGCCCGACGTCTCGGTCACTAGGTTCATGTGCTTCACATGCGTGAAGGGGAAATCACCAGTTTCATCAAATTCATTTTCGTAGTTCAAATCTCAAAAACAAAACTCAGGTTCTTCTTGGTATAAACCGAACTCGTTTTCGCTCTAAAACTTATTTTCCACAAAAATTTTCTTTACAAAAACATTCTCAAAGACTTCGTTCTAAAGATACATTTTCAAAGGATTTTTGGCTTAAAAAGCCTTTTCTAAAGGTTCCATCGTTTTAAAACATTTTTCCTAAGATCGTTATCAGAGCAATTTTCATGATGAAACTTTTTCGTTTTCTGAACATCAAATACTTTCATAAGATACTTTCTTTGATAAACTAAATACTTTTCAAGTTTTTCCTTCTTTGTACAACATGTTCAAAAAATAATGATAAAGCAACTTTTCACTATTTTCCTCACAAACTCTCGACTTCCTAAGTCTTATTCAAAAACATCTTGGGTTCTTAACTTAGTGGCTTTTTAGTAAAATTGGTCATTATAACCTTTAGCTTAGAAGCTTTTCATTCCTTAAATCAAAACATTTCAAAATTTACCGATTAAGGCTTTTAGTTAACTTAATCTTCATTATTGAGCTATAGCCAGTGTTATGCTCTTAACCAGTGCTATATGTTATATATGATTGGTTATTTGAATGTCAATTGTGGCATGGATGCCTTGACTGAGATATATTGTTATTGTTGAATTGAGATTGATGTGTGTATATATATATGTATGTGTGTATATATATACACGTATATATATGTGTTGAATATGATTGGTTATTTGAATGTGAATTGTGGCATGGATGCCTTGACTGAGATATATTGTTATTGTTGAATTGAGATATATATATATATATATATATATATATATATATATATATATATATATATATATATATATATATATATATTTCCTAGACTGGTTAAGAGCATAGCATTGGCTATGGCTCGATAAAGATGATTAAAATAATTGAAAATCAAAATCAGAGTTTTGAAAATGGATTTTGAAATCAAAGGAAAGTTTTGAGAAATGTTTTGCTTTATCAAGGAAAATGACTTCCTTTTAAAATGTTAGATCGTTTTGAAAGCAAAAGTTGTTCAAGGAACGTTTACTAAAAATGAATTTCTCTTAGGAAGCGTTTTTAAAGAGACGGAATCTTTAGAAAAATAGATTTGCAAAGAAAAAGAGTTTTCGTGGAAAATGTTTTGGTTCATGACAACGAAGTTGTATTTTGTTTTTCCAAAACTGTTTTGTGAAAATAAGACCAAAATAAAAATGGTGATTTCCTTTTCACCTTAAGAAGTATACAAACCTAGTGACCGAGACGTCGAGCTAGTGTTTTGTGGATTGAGCATTCGAACTTCGTGTCCTATGTTTTTAATGAACAGGCTTTACGTCCTTTAAAACGAGTCGTGAGCTATATGCCTCGACAAGAAAGAATGAACGAAAAAGAAAATAGAATTTTCTGTGTACATGCATGAATCGGCAGGCGTGCCATTTGAAAACGATCTACAACTCAAGTAGTTGAGAATATGAGCCATTTAAGACCACTAGGTCTATAGGGGCATTCTGTGTTCGAAACTCCACAAGTGACCGTAGGCATCGCGACCCCGTGTCGTGGTAAATCAGTTGCCCAACACGAATGAACTCAATTAGAGACTGGACTATTCATGATATGGTTATGACGTGATACCCCGGAACAATTGGAGTTCGGACCTAAATTGAGAGGTCGAATCATGAGAACAATTGTGTTACGGGAGTATTTGGGGCCTATCACTTGATGAAGGAAAGTAGGAATCTCCGAAGTACATGAATTAGAAAGATGATATTGGAGTCTCATGCATCATTACAACTCATGATAGTATTTGAGATATTATGTTTATGAATATATGTTATTATAACTGTATTTACATGTGGATGTATCTGTTGTTTGTCACTTGTGCGGCTATCGTGATAAACTTGTAAAATGATATCTCACCTTTGTCTGTACATGTTCGACACTCTGTTGTGTTTTTTGATACATGTACAGATACCGATCAGAGATCCCCGCGGACACGGGAGGACTCAGACGACTGAGTCTTTTGAAGGAATAGAAAGGAAGGATCCCAATGGCTATTTTTAGCCCGACCAGCATAGGAGTTTTACTTTTTGAGTCAGTCATATTTTTATCTGCTATATGTATGCATGTATGTTGAACGTATGTTTTTTAGTCTGTAATATGATACACTAGACATGAACTTATTTTAAGAGTTTAAACTGTATTTCAAAGAAACTTATATGCTTCGGCATAATTACATTATGACTATGTTGTTATCGATATTGAACGTTGACATGTGTGATAAGGATTATTCCTTTGTCTTGAGTTTGGATTACTTGATGTATGAAGAAAATTTTTAGACCCACATTTTTCGAACGTAGTTAATTACTTAAAGTATTTTTCGAAAGCAACCAGCGTTTTATTTTATTTATGTTTTCCGCAATCGAGTTGTTGTATGTGGCGCCGAGGGGGAGTTACACCATATATCAGTGCATGGTTCTTATGGACAGTTCTAAACTCCTAAAGGAAAATGGTCCCTAGATTGCCCCTACCCAGAGGGAATGGATCTAGCACCATGAATAGACCCTAAGGAGGGATAAACCCTCACAATATGCCCATACCCATGATACTATGTACAATCTGAATGGGAGAATTAGCGCAAGTCAAGAAAGCATAAAGCTACACAATAACATCGCTAAAACCCCTTCTAAATCCTATGGCATCACTCTGGCTCGGGTATAGAGCCCATAAGATGAGTGAGGAAAGTGATAGTGATGTGTGTGAAGGGAGCATACAAACTTGTAAAATCCTAAAAAAAAAAAAAAAAAAATCTTGCAAAGCAAAGTCACACGTATATACAAAAATCAAATGTCATCTACCCTAGAGTTCAAATAATATATTCCTAGAAAGAAAACGTCATCTACCCTAAGGTTGAAAAAGCAACCAACAACTAAACACACATGGATAGAAATAAAAAAAAAAAAAAAAAAGCTTAAACAAAATATATTTACAAAAAAAAAAATAAAAAAACGAAGCAAAATATATTCACAAAAAAAAAAAAATGAAAACAGAGTATAGTTATACAAAACATGGTATTTTCCAATTTTCTTTTTGAAATAAAAAATAAAAAAAAAACAAATCAACACATAAAAAAGCAAAATATATAAATAAAAAACAAATGACCTTTTTTTCAATTTTTTTTTGTTTTCATAGAGAAACAAAACATAGCAACAAAAAAAAAGGGTAAAACAAATAAGTTAAAATTTATTAACAAATTTGCACAATTAATTTTAATGGGTTTGACTCTCTAAAAAAATATCCTCAGTGGAGTCGCCTTTTGTCGCGACCGAAATCGCGAAGGAAACGGTGGAAAGCAACACTTTATTAAAAACATGTAGAGTCGCCACCAATTTTATTAAACTTAGGAAAAATTGGAAAACCTTTAAAGAATGATCTTTGGAACCAAATTGAGTTCGGAAGTCGTTTGCGTATAGAAAAGGATGAGGACTTAACCTCATAACACCGCTAGTGTACCCGTTAGAAAAAACGGCTACCCAAATTAATTATGCAAGTAATTAATAAATTTTAAAGTATTTATTTTATTCCCAATAAATAAAGGAAAGAAGAAAAAGATCATCGGGTCCCTTAAAGCATCTCCAATGGGGGTGTCATACCGAGTTCCTTAAGCTAAGGAACCGTTCCTTAGCTTTTTCCCCCCATTGGAACACATCTACCTGGCACCTCAGGTTTCTTAAAATTAAGGAATGTTTCTTAGATAAGGAACGGTTCCATAACCATAAAAAATTCATTTCTTTTACCAACCAACTCATTAAAAAAAGAGGGAAAAAAACTAATTCACATTCGGAAGAACCCATCAGAACACAACACCAGAAGAACAAAATACCAAATAAATAAATAAAAACCTTGTAGATACAAAAATGTTGAAGAAGCAAAATTAGCAGATCATAAACCTAGCAGTTCCATAAATAGTAGATCCGTCGGAAACCCTTTTTCTTTGTCTCCGTTCATGCACCGCCGGCAGAGTTCGTTGTCTGCAACCCAGCAAACCAAGCAAATGCAGCATGCACTGCCGGCAGAGAAGAACAGGTGAGTTTGAGAGAAGAGAAGAGGGACAACTTTGAGGGAGATCAAGAGAGAGAAGACTGGGTGAGTTTCTGCTGCCGAGAATCATTCCTCATGTCTCTGATCTCCATGCGTGCACCAACAGTAGAGAAGAGTGGGTAAGTTTGAGAGAAGAGGGTCAGGTGAGATCCGAGTGGGTCGGCGAAGAAGATGTGAGTGAGAGTGAGTTGCTGAGAAGAGAAGAAAATAGTGGGATTTGGGAATTTTTGGACGAAGGAGAAATGAATGGGTTGAGTTGCTGAGAAGAGAAAAGAATAGGGGGATGGTCTGGGTGCGTTTTAGATATCCCAAAGAAAAGGGGATTGATGAGACAAGGAAGCTTCTAGACATGGGTGATATTTTGGACCAAAATATTACCATTTGGAATTTGGAATAATTATTATGATAAAAATTAATTAAAATAAACTTTTTTTTAAATATTTAATATATTTTCACTTATTAATTAAAATAAATGAATTATTATTTTTATTTGAAACAAAATTGGGTGCAAATAAAATATTATAAAAGTATGGGTTGCTTAAGGATTCCTTAAAAATTTCACCATTGGAGCAAAACATGTATGGGTTGCTGAGCTATGATGTGGCATAGTGGGGACAACTTGATAGTAGTTATGGAACCCAAAGTAGGTTCCTTAAAAAATGATCAATGGAGTTGCTCTTACTGAAAGGACAAACAAGAGAATTTTTCAGGACAACCACTTATCTGATCATGACTTTATCCTTATATGCCAAGAAGAATTACCCCACTTATACTTTTCCACCGAAGAAAAATAGAACACTTTTATTTCCAACATGATTGATTACCAGGGGTTAGATGACATAGGTTGAGACTAGATAAAACCAATTTAAAGCCAACGATTCACTAACACATGCCAACATTCTTCATACTGTAACGGTCCGGACTGCTTTAAGGATTGCCGACTGTCCCCACAAACCAACACAAGTCTCTTCAGCGTGCTTTGTCCTCACTCACACGCTTCCTAGGAAAACTTCCTAGGAGGTCACCCATCCCAGAATTACTCCAAGTCAAGCACGCTTAACTTTAGAGTTCTTAAGTGATGGGCTACCGAAAAGAAGATGCATCTTGTTGGTATAGATAGTACCAATCAATTCTTATAAGCCTTCTTTCAACTGTACAGTCCCATACCTGCACAGCCTCAGGATCCCTCTCATTCCAGTGTGAATCAGTTCATTCATGTATCCCTCCGCCTAGAAGCCTGCCAGGAGCCGCTCCTTGTCCGTGCCTCATGCACCGGCGATCACTCCCCGCCCTCATCAGCCCCGGGTGTTACATGCCCACCAGCTTCCGCTTGGTTCGTCCCCGAACCACACCGTACTGGGAGAGGTCCGCTCTGATACCATTTGTAACGGCCCGGACTGCTTTAAGGATTGCCGACTGTCCCCACAAACCAACACAAGTCTCTTCAGCGTGCTTTGTCCTCACATACCTGTATGTACAGATACTGTTAAACAATAGTAAGTAGGATGACAAAACACTAGTGAATAATTGACTTCATTTCAAGCGAATAGGAGAACAGATTTTTCATTCCATAAGTTAGTATGCCCAGAGATTAAGGAATCACACCTAGCAGAGACAATAAGTATTTCAAACCATTTTTCATCTACTATAATCATTCCTTGGACATATCACAAATGTTGCATTCAATCTATATTCATTCATTTTACCCGAAAGCTAGCACACAATCGAAACACCTGGGTAAATACATAAGCGTCTATTTTGGATAGACATTTCAACTCAGTTTTCAAAGTGCAATCGAAGAATTTGTAAACAAACTTAACAAAGTCATACAACTAATCAACGGGAAGAAGAAGAAAACGAAGAAAATACATTGATTCTCATTAACAAAAATGGCAGGAAAGATAACTCATTTGAAATAAGAATGTATAACAAAGCAGATTGAAGCAGAATGTATACAATCTTTAATATCCAATTCTACTCTCACAGTACAAGTTGAATCCTTTGAAAACTCTCCTCAAAGTACAAAAGACCAAAAATCTCTCCCCAAAAGAACAACTAGAACTCAAAAAATCTCCCCCCCTCTCCTTTGTGTCTGCGTTTCTTGTCCCTCTTTTTTCTATCAGTTCCTGTCCTAACCTCTGTATCTTTGGCTTTTAGAGTTGCTATCTTCGTCCCCCCTGAGTGTTGCGTTTTTTATGCTATATAGGCGAAACAAAAACCCTACATCTCTCTCCTGCAAATCAACCAAAAACCGAAATCAAACTTCATGATTTGAAGCAAAAATAGATGGGATTGGTACTTAACTTGCTTAGACGTCAGATTGGGAAGGAATCGCACGATTTGTGCCTCAAACACGATCTGGAAGTGTCTTGTGCACCATTTCCGGGATGAGTGAAAGGATTTGTTGCTCGATCCGGCTTGGGAAAGGAAATCCGCAAAGAAATCTGGGAGATTCGGTACAAAAATGCAAGATAAATGGAGAAGGGGTTGTGCGGCTGTGAAGAGAGGGAAAATAGAGAAGGAGGCTAGGGTTCAGAAATGGGGGAAGAAGGAAGGAGTAATGGGTCTGGTGCAAGCCCACAACAGTGTTTGGACATTTCTTTCTTATTTTTCAAAAAAACGAAAATTAAAAACTAAAAACTTAAAAGAGTTTGGACCAGAATTTTATCATGAGTATTGGGATCAGACTTGACTTTTTGGTCTAATACAAGAAATTAAAATATTTTTGTGATTTTTTCTTTTATCATTTTTTTATTTTGCTTAATTGCACTTTTCATCCCCCAAATTTTTAAATTACGTAATTTTGGTCCCTCAAAACTTTTAATTGCATTTTTGTCCCTCAACTTTTTCAATTATGCGGTTTTGGTCCCTCAAGAAATTTAATTGCACTTTCCATCCCTTAATTTTGTGAAATTGTGCAAAATTAGTCCTTGTAGAAACCAAAATAAAGGTTTTCATTGCACAATTTCACAAAGTTGAGGGATGAAAAATGTAATTAAATTTCTTGAGGGACCAAAATCTCACTATTGAAAAAAATGAAGGATGAAAAGTGTCATTAAAATTTTTGAGGGACCAAAATCGCACAATGTAAAAAGGTGAGGGACTAAAAGTGCAATTAAGCTTTTTTTATTTTTATTTTTCTAAAACTAAAAAAAAAAACTCCACTCTTTTTTTATTTCCCGCCTAAAAAAAAGACATTTTTATGATTTTGACTCTTTTTTCATTTTTTTGGTTTTTTTGGTAAGTTTAAGTTAAAATCAAAAGGGACTCGATCAAAATGGGGTGTTCACAGCCCTTTTCAACCCCGAGTGTCACATGCCTACTAGTTTTCGCTTAGTTCGTCCCTGAACCATACCATACTGGGAGAAGTCCTTCTCTGCTACTATTTGTAATGTTCGAGCTACTTTCTGAATTGACAAACAAACAAACACAAGTCTCTTCAGCATGCATTGTTCTCACTCACGTGCTTCCTAGGAAAACTTCTTAGGAGGTCACTTATCCTAGAATTGCACCAAGTTAAGCATGCTAAACTTTGAAGCCCGGACATTACAGGGAGACAATGAGAAAGGATGTTCTCTTAGCCAATCTCAGGAGGTTAAGTGTATCTATAAGCAATTTTCCTTTCTCGAGCTCCTTCGGGTCCTATATATATTCGTAAGGAGTGGCGGTTTGCGCCTCATAACGTGGGTATAACAAAGAGGTATATATGTGGAGGTCTATTTCCCAATGAGTAAGGGAAAGTGGGAAAAGTTACTTAGGTCACGAGGGTTTCAAGTAGTTGATGGCTAATGATCATGGGGAATTCTCCGTCATGAGTAGTGTAACACCCCGGTTTTTCAAAACTCTTTAGAGAGCTAATTAATCAGTATTTATATGTTTGTATTTTATTGACGGGTCTAGAGAGGGAAATAAAATATTCCGAGACCATAATCATGCTCAACGTTATCGTACGAAGCTACGATTAAATTTTGAGCTAAAAACACAAACAGACCCCGGTCTGCGTTTTTACACTGACAGTATGGTTGTACTGCTCAGGGGATCTCATATTGACCCATGAACGAGACAGTAAGTCTTAGAATTCGATTCTCTAAATTTTGGTTAAATTTCACAAAAATCACTTCTTGACCTTCGTTCGAGCGAAATCCTCAATCGGGTGACAAATGGAGCCGCATATGGACATACCGAGACCCGCCAACGGATAATCTTGATATAACATCATTTTATATCACTTGGGAAAGCATGCCAAAGTCGTCATGACGTTCGAAAATATCGGGACGTGAAATGACCAAAATTCCCCGAACCTTTTCTTTAATGACATTTTGGTCCTTGAAGGAAAAGACCAAAATGCCCTTAAGTGACTTGTTTTAAGGGCTGGTCAGCCCCCGTTCTCAGCCCTCATTCAGGCAAGACAGCCCCAAAAGAGAGCTCCAAGGCTTCATCTTCTTCCTTGCACCAAAACTCCATTTTTCATGGAGAAAAAGCTTGAATCCATGGAAGAAAAGCTTGATTCCTTGATCAATCTTCATCATTCTTTCGGTAAGATCACTTCTATGATCTCTAATCTTCATGAATCTCTTCCAATCTCAAGATCAAATCTTGTTTTCATGAAAATCAAGTTTATGATCCAAAACTTCCAAAATTCATAGGAAATTGTAGAAAAATCCTTTTAATGGGAAACCAATTTCTTTGAGCTCACTTCATCATTCTCTACCTAAACCCAAGAGCTTATGATCCAACTCTCATCCTAGCCTAAATTCCCAAAAGTGGCCGAACCCTTGATGGTGATGATGAATAGTATTTTGTTCAAAATTTTTGATTTCTAACTCTTGATTCCATCCTTACCTTTCCTATTGTCTTTGAATCCAAGTGATGGAAAACCAAATCAATTCCTAGCCATGTTTTCCCTTTTATGGCCGAGACCTTCATGTGTGAGAACCATGATTCATGTTTCATGTTTTTGAGTATTAGGACTTGTATTAGTGTTCATCAAGCTTATGAACCAACAATCCAAAAGATTGGAACCAAATGAGATCCCTAGCCCTTTTCACCATTTTTGTCCGAACCTTAGACCATTTTTGGGGAAGGAGAACTTATGATTTGATGTTGTTAATTATGTTGTTATTTGTTGATGATTGGTGTGATTGTGTGTTTGTAGTGGTTGTCGGATACTTAGACGAGGAATCGAGAGAATTCGTGGACCGATCGGGCGACTTTACCTTGGGAGGAATGACTTCAAGAGGTAAGGGGAGATTAGCTCCAATGAGTTTGATAGTCACATGAGGTTGGTTGTGAAGTGAATTGTGGCATTGATGCCTTGGTTGATATTTGATGTGTGTGTGTGTGTGTGTGTATATATATATATATATATATATATATATATATATATATATATCCTGGACTGGTTAAGAGCATAGCACTGGCTATAGCTCAATAATGAAGATTAAGTTAACTAGAAGTCTTAATCAGTAAATTTTGAAATGTTTTGATTTGAGGAATGAGAAGATTCTAAGCTAAAGGTTATAATGTCCAATTTTACTAAAAATCCACTAAGTTAAGAACCCAAGATGTTTTTGAATAAGACTTAGGAAGTCGAGAGTTGGTGGGGAAAATAGTAAAAAGTTGCTTTATCATTATTTTCTGAACATGTTGTACAAAGAAGGAAAAACTTGAAAAGTATTTAGTTTGTCAAAGAAAGTATCTTATGAAAGTATTTGATGTTTCGAAAACAAAAAAGTTTCTTCATGAAAGTTGATCCGATAACGATCTTTAGAAAAATGTTTTAAAACGATGGAACCTTCAGAAAAGGCTTTTTAAGACAAAATCCTTTGAAAATGTATCTTTAGGATTGAGTCTTTGAGAATGCTTTTGTAAAGAAAATTTTTGTGGAAAATAAGTTTTAGAGCGAAAACGAGTTCGGTTTATACCAAGAAGAACCTGAGTTTTGTTTTTGAGATTTGAACTACGAAAATGAATTTGATGAAACTGGTGATTTCCCCTTCACGTATGTGAAGCACATGAACCTAGTGACCGAGCCGTCACGCTAGAGTTTTGTGACATGAACGGACCTTGTGTCCTATATGCGATTCTAGTGTCCACGACGTCGGCCTAGTACATTGTGGATTGAGCACTCGGACTACATGTCCTCTGTTTTGAAAAAGAGAAAGAACATACTTAGTGTCCCATGCAAGTCTAGTGTCCACGACGTTGGCCTAGTACTTCGCGAATCAAGAACTTAGACCCCGTTTCTTGAAATTTGAGTTGAACGGGTTATATATCCTTTAAAATGAGTCTCGAGCCTTATGCCTTGACAGAAAAAGAAAGATTGAACGAAAAGAAAGAATAGAAATCCTCTTGCATACATGCATGAGTCATTCAGCCAGTTAAGACCACTAGGTCTATAGGGGCATTCTGTGTTCGAAACTCCATGAGTGGCCGGAGGCCTCGCAATCCCATGCCGTGGTAAATCGGTTGCCAAACACGAATGAACTCAATCAGAGACTGGATTATTCAGGATATGGTTATGACGTGGTACTCTGGAACAATTGGAGCTCGGACCTAAATTGAGAGGCCGACTCACGAGAACAATTGTGTTACGGGTGATACTATGGCCTATCGCTCGATGAAGGGAAGTAAGAGTCTCTGGAGCACATGAGCTAGAGAGTCGAATTGAAGTCTCATGCATTCATTTGACTTATCTTGATGAATGAGTATGATATTTGAAAGTGAAATTATCCCATTGTGATAGTATATTGAATATTGATATTTTATCGCATGACTGTGTTGATGCATTATTTGTGTGCTGCTTTACTTGTGTGGCTATTACGATAAACTTGTATAAGAGTATCTCACCCTTGCCTGTACATGTTGGACAACCTGTTGTGTTTTTTTGAACACATGTACAGATATTTTCCAGCGGCCCTCCAAGTCACTGCGGGACCCTGTAGTTGAGTTCCTTGGTGTCGACGACGAATACGAGTGGACTGTCGAAGACGAGGCCCAGTATTATTTGGGCGATGAATGCTTAGAGTTTTGTTAGACCAGCTCTTAGGATTTTGATTTAAAGTCAGGTCCTTTGACCGTGACTCAGTATGACATGTATTAAGATATTGGAGTGATGTATGCCTTAAGGCGAAATTGAATGAGTTTATAAATGATGAGTTTGAACTTATTCCTTTCTTATTGTTAATGTATTGGATTGGTATCAGAATTTCCGCAACAAGTTTAATGAATATTTTCGAAAAGGTTTTAATTAACTGAAAAAGAGAATTTGGGTTACGAACTGTGACACCTCGAGGGGGTGTTACAATAGTGGTATCAGAGCTAGTCGATGTCTTTTGGGATCTTGGTTATGGATTCATGATGTTTTTGCCGTGTTTACTCTGTGATTTGTTTCGATAGAGAACAGTATGAGTAAGAACAGTCTGTGATGACTTGTTTCTTTTGGAATACAACCAATTGGATTGGTTGGATCCGATGTTTGAGATATGTTAAGACTTTTATGAGAAAAGTTATCTGAGTTATTAAGAGGTGAAATATAAGGTAAGCTTTAAGACAGCTCCTTAGTCGGTTCTAGCAAATAGGCTTGAATATTACCTTTACTTTATGAGTCAAGGATGTTAGACTCTTAGTTATCAAGTGAGTGAAGACTCCTTGGTACGTAAAGGAAGTTTGAATGTGGGAAAGTTTGTCGAAGGAATAAGTGTGCCTTAGGCAAGTGGAAGAATAGCAAAAAGTTTTTGGAGAAGATACATAGGTAGCTAGTAAGCGACCAAAGGAATGACAAAGCAATGATGTGTGCTCTAAGGGAGTTGAAAGACTGGAACGGAATTCCGGTAAAGTAATAAAAGTGTGATACTGTGTGAAGTTTCTTCTGATAGTATTTTAAGAAAACGATTGGAGCCTCCGCTGTTGGTGAATTTGATGGATAGGATGTTTGTCATCATTAGGACAAATGAAAGGCTACACCTTATGGGTGGACTTGTGACCCATGTCATTGATGGTGAAGGATTCGTATAATACCTAAGTATAAACTTTCAAAGGTTGCGAATGATCAGTGACTGAGTGAACCAGAATTGAAATGTGAATTTTGGCTATAGAATGAGTGTCCTTAGGACTGGTATCGGTAGAGGAAAGAATTACAATGGATCCTATATGGATAGGAGTATTGTCTTGTCAATAGAACTTAAAACAGTGACTAGCAGAGATGAGTAAGACAGACGAGTTTAGACTCGGACGCAACGACCACTATCTGGTAAGGCATAGGATGAATGTGTCTAGCCTTCTGGCTTGCGAGGCGAGCATCCGGTCGCAAGGCGGATATAGTTGACTCCTTGTTTTGATGCTTTCAAATTCGAGGACTTGGACTAAGTTGATAATAAGTTTGAATTTTCATTTCGATATTGGAACTCTTAAGTGAGCTTATTGGCATTTAGAGTGCATTAGAGTTTGTTGGTGAGAATGAGAAATGTAATAACAGAATAAGAACTAGTTTAAGTGTTTGAAATACCCATGGGAGTTAACCTATGTACTTGATCACGAGGGGAATGCTTAGAAGTAAGAATGGAAGTAAGTCTTGAGTATAGTATTGGTAGTAGAGAACGACGAGCTAATAGGTCAGTGAAAGAGGGAATAACTTTCCCGATAGTCGATGGATGAGCAAAAGACGGATGATAAGTTTCAAGAGTTATTTTGATTTCTCCAAAAGAGTAGGATCGTGTTGAAATTGTTTCCTTAATGAAACAAGGTGTGTTGTCACACAAGCGTATGTGTTTTTTTTGAGTTCTAATCAGGTTAAGACCTTGTGAGAACTCACGTTTAGAGGAAGGTACTTGTATTCATGTTGACGCGTCGTTGTCCTTTTGGGACTGTGTCAGACATTTGAATGATGTGCCTGTCTGGGAAAATTTTCAGGATAAATTTTCTGAGGATATTCCGAGTTTACGTTGCAAAGAGACGTTGAGTTCTCGATTGATCTAGTTTCTAGATTCAGCCAGATCCCTATCGTTTGGGTAGAATATTACCTACGAAGCTGGCCGGTTTGGACTGCATGAAATGGAATTTCGTTTGGTTCTTGTGGCAATCGTCATCATCGGCGATGTTCTCATTTTCTCTAAGAGTCCCGAGGGACATGAGGAGACTCTGCGTCAAGTATTGCGGACCCTACGAGAGAAGAGTTGTCATGAAGTTACTAAAGTATGAGTTTGACTCGATGGTGGTAAAATTCTTAGGGTATACGATCCTAGACGAGCCTTTGTACTCACACTCCCATGTATTAGACATTTGGGTAGATCAGTTAACAGTAACCTTTGGCCTGGACATTTTTATGACATTCCATTGAAGGATTGTTATGACTATTTCTTGAGTTGTAACACAGAGAAATTAGGCTCCAAAGCTTCATCTTCTTCCTTGCACCAAAACTCCATTTTTCATGGAGAAAAAGCTTGAATCCATGGAAGAAAAGCTTGATTCCTTGATCAATCTTCATCATTCTTTCGGTAAGATCACTTCTATGATCTCTAATCTTCATGAATCTCTTCCAATCTCAAGATCAAATCTTGTTTTCATGAAAATCAAGTTTATGATCCAAAACTTCCAAAATTCATAGGAAATTGTAGAAAAATCCTTTTAATGGGAAACCAATTTCTTTGAGCTCACTTCATCATTCTCTACCTAAACCCAAGAGCTTATGATCCAACTCTCATCCTAGCCTAAATTCCAAAAAGTGGCTGAACCCTTGATGGTGATGATGAATTGTGTTTTGTTCAAAATTTTGATTTCTAACTCTTGATTCCATCCTTACCTTTCCTATTGTCTTTGAATCCAAGTGATGGAAAACCAAATCAATTCCCTGCCATGTTTTCCCTTTTATGGCCGAGACCTTCATGTGTGAGAACCATGATTCATGTTTCATGTTTTTGAGTATTAGGACTTGTATTAGTGTTCATCAAGCTTATGAACCAACAATCCAAAAGATTGGAACCAAATGAGATCCCTAGCCCTTTTCAACATTTTTATCCGAACCTTAGACCATTTTTGGGGAAGGAGAACTTATGATTTGATGTTGTTAATTATGTTGTTATTTTTTGATGATTGGTGTGATTGTGTGTTTGTAGTGGTTGTCGGATACTCGGACGAGGAATCGGGAGAATTCGTGAACCGATCGGGCGACTTTATCTTGGGAGGAATGACTTCAAGAGGTAAGGGGAGATTAGCTCCAATGAGTTTGATAGTCATATGAGGTTGGTTGTGATGTGAATTGTGGCATTTTTGCCTTGGATTGAGCACATGTATGATGTCGATTTGAGTTTGAATGAATATATGTTGTATATGAACTTGATGAAGTATATGCTAGGATGATTAGAATATGAATTGCTGCATTGATGCCTTGATTGAGATTTGAGGTGTGCGTATATATATATATATATATATATATATATATATATATATATATATATATATATATCCTGGAGTGGTTAAGAGCATAGCACTGGCTATAGCTCAATAATGAAGATTAAGTTAACTAAAAGTCTTAATCGGTAAATTTTGAAATGTTTTGATTTGAGGAATGAAAAGATTCTAAGCTAAAGGTTATAATGTCCAATTTTACTAAAAAGCCACTAAGTTAAGAACCCAAGATGTTTTTGAATAAGACTTAGGAAGTCGAGAGTTGGTGGGGAAAATAGTAAAAAGTTGTTTTATCATTATTTTCTGAACATGTTGTACAAAGAAGGAAAAACTTGAAAAGTATTTAGTTTGTCAAAGAAAGTATCTTATGAAAGTATTTGATATTCCGAAAACGAAGAAGTTTCTTCATGAAAGTTGCTCCGATAACGATCTTTAGAAAAATGTTTTAAAACGATGGAACCTTTAGAAAAGGCTTTTTAAAATAAAATCCTTTGAAAATGTATCTTTAGAACTGAGTCTTTGAGAATATTTTTGTAAAGAAAATTTTTGTGGAAAATAAGTTTTAGAGCGAAAACGAGTTCGATTTATACCAAGAAGAACCTGAGTTTTGTTTTTGAGATTTGAACTATGAAAATGAATTTGATGAAACTGGTGATTTCCCCTTCACGTATGTGAAGCACATGAACCTAGTGATCGAGACGTCGGGCTAGAGTTTTGTGACATGAACGGACTTTGTGTCCTATATGCGATTCTAGTGTCCGCGACGTCGGCTTAGTACATCGCGGATTGAGCACTCGGACTACGTGTCCTCTGTTTTGAAAAAGAGAAAGAACAGACTTAGTGTCCCATGCAAGTCTAGTGTCCGCGACGTCGGCCTAGTATTTCGCGAATCAAGAACTTAGACCCCGTGTCTTGAAATTTGAATTGAATGGGCTATATGTCCTTTAAAATGAGTCTCGAGCCTTGTGCCTTGACAGAAAAAGAAAGAATAGAAAACCTCTTGCATACATGCATGAGTCGGCCGTCGCGCCATACGAACCGAGCTACAACTTATGCAGTTAAGAATTCAGCTAGTTAAGACCACTAGGTCTATAGGGGCATTCTGTGTTCGAAACTCCACGAGTGGCCGGAGGCCTTGCGACCCCGTGCCGTGGTAAATCGGTTGCCAAACACGAATGAAATCAATCAGAGACTGGATTATTCAGGATATGGTTATGACGTAGTACCCAGGAACAATTAGAGCTTGGACCTAAATTGAGAGGCCGACTCACGAGAACAATTGTGTTACGGGTGTTACTGCGGCCTATCGCTCGATGAAGGGAAGTAAGAGTCTCTGGAGCACATGAGCTAGAGAGTCGAATTGAAGTCTCATGCATTCATTTGACTTATCTTGATGAATGAGTATGATATTTGAAAGTGAAATTACCCATTGTGATAGTATATTGAATATTGATATTTTATCGCATGACTGTGTTGATGAATTATTTGTATGCTGCTTTACTTGTGTGGCTATTACGATAAACTTGTATAAGAGTATCTCACCCTTGCTTGTACATGTTGGACACCCTGTTGTGTTTATTTGAACACATGTACAGATATTTCCAGCGGCCCTCCAAGTCACTGCGGAACCCTGTAGCTGAGTTCCTTGGTGTCGACGACGAAGACGAGTGGACTGTCGAAGACGAGGCCTAGTATTATTTGGGTGATGCATGCTAGGTAATATGTTTACTGTTCTTAGAGTTTTGTTAGACCAGCTCTTAGGATTTTGATTTAAAATCAGGTCCTTTGACTGTGACTCAGTATGACATGTATTAAGATATTGGAGTGATGTATGCCTTAAGGCGAAATTGAATGAGTTTATAAATGATGAGTTTGAATTTATTCCTTCCTTATTGTTAAAGTATTGGATTGGTATCAGAATTTTCGCAACAAGTTTAATGAATATTTTTGAAAAGGTTTTAATTAACCGAAAAAGAGAATTTGGGTTACGAACTGTGACACCTCGAGGGGGTGTTACAAGTAGTGCTCTGACCCTAATGGGCTTTGGGTTTTGTAGTAGCTTGAGTCCCCAGATAGCCTCCTTGACTCAAGTTTGGGCATGCTTATTGTGATCAACAAGCTCGGTCGATCCGAGCTCGTAGGGAGTTCCTCGATGTAAGGGGGACATGAACCCTCTAAGCTTTGAGCTGGAAAAGCGAAAAGCTTACATACCTTTGGTTCGTATAAAAGTTCAGAATCTATCTACTGAACTTGGATGAAAAGTTGAGTGACAATTGTAACACCCTTCACAGGCGCTACATTTTACGTGACGTTTTAAGGCCGAAAATTTGCGGGATATTAAAATCGTTAGAAAATATGGGGTAAATATTTCTTTTTTCAAGACATAAGCATAAAAGCTTGTAATCGTAAAGACTTACATAATATAAGGTCATAAGTTCATTAAGGACTTACATAAAAGCCAACCCGACTACAGAAAAGACATATATAAAGATACAGACTCAACATAAAAGATTTGGAGATGCAACTCCTAAATGTAAGATACATGGAGATGTAGCTTCACAAAAGATAAGCGACGAACAGACTTCCTAAGCTGGCCAAAAGAACACTAAACAAGAGAGTCATCCACCGACACGACCCCTTGATCCCCACTCCCATCCCTCCTCCGAGGAGGGTGGAATGGACTGGATAGGGACAGTCTGATAGACTACACTAACACTATGCTTTCCTCGTCCACCACGAGGAGGGTGAACCAATTGACGAGTCCTAGCGAGGGCTCTATTCGAGACCACTAGTCGCATCACAGAAAGAGACACTAAGGAAGTTGCCACAACGGCATTTCTCTCTGAGGGAAAAGACATAGGATGATTTGGGATATTGGACAACCCAAGAGTCCACAAACCATCATCGAGTAAACTTGACTCGAAAAGAGGAAGACCAGACGAAAAGACATACACAGAACCATAAAGGCCCATCCGATGCGTGAAGACAACACCTCCTAGAGTCTCCACTGGTTTGCCCTCGAGACCAAGCATCCAATCTTCTGGTTCATTAGTCAGGATAGAGAAGAGGTAAGCTAAGAGCATCGAGCGAAGACCCGACATTGAAATATTCTCAGAAGACAACAGAGGTACATAAAATGATAGTGCAAAGCAATGAGTTGATATTCCTATTCATCAACACAACATACAGGATATGTGAAAACAGTACGACACACATATACATCATATATCACATCAATATTCATGTTGTTAGAAATCATCATACCAATAATGTTACATTTAAACAAGATAGCAACACCAATTACCTCAAGTATAAACAATAGCAACAGTATGTATACAATAATTAATCAAGTCATAAACATGATCGACACGATGCAACCAATGCAAATGAACATGAATGGAACCTTTACTCCATGGAGCTAGACATCATTTTGGAGTGAGTGATTGAGAGAATAATATCCGCATATCCACAACCCAAAAAATGCTATCATATCAAAATCGCAAATTCTCTTTTATGGCTCATGACAGACGCTTTATGTGACGCTCCCAAAACTTAACCTTACTAGATCTAATACAAAAAACAATATACATAAAAAGACGCCCCATTTGCCGTGGTATAAACAATATGGAAGACTTAAGGATACCTTCAAGGTCTCCTTCTCTACTCGAGAAGTACCACTGTCCCCCTTATTGCGGAAGAAAGATCCCACCTCGATTCAGCTTCGCCAACTGTAACACTCGTTAGTCCACCAGCACCTCTGTCTTCGGATTACGACCTGAACAACACATATAAAGAAAACAGGGAAAACATGTACGAGAGGTAATAAACTCTACAACTATCATGCATAGGGAAAACACATGGAATATAACGTGTCAACACGCACAACCTACAAGCACAAACATCTCTCGAGGTCATCACAATAGTCAACCTCCATATTACCATAACTAAGGATCACCGCCTATTCTATATGCACAACTGAGTCTACATGATTGTCCAATTCTACAATGTGCACTCTTAGCCATGGGAATACAACAGCCAACCTCTAACTGCGAGGAATGACAAGCCAATCTCCAACTGTGACGGTGGCTGTTCACCAAGGTAAGAATGTTGCCTCCAACTGTGAGGACTTTGAGTCGGACGTTCAAGTAACCGCCTCCTGAGTTTCCAAGACAGTGCAACGGTGGTTCCTCCAAGGAGCACTGCCTCCCCGAGCCACTCCATTTGTGAGAAGGTCCGAGAAGTTTTCCAACTGCGAGAAAGCACTTGCATCCCTCCAACTGTGAGTTCAGCTGTCTTGGTCACCCCGGAATGTCCACCTCGAAGACCAACATTATTGGAACCAAAGTGGTTATGGTCCATTAATCCCTTGAGTTTTGAAATCAACAAAAGACTAATTTAAGAGAACAAAGATTAGTTGTGGACTAATGCTTTATCTTAAGTGTGCATGAAAATCTAAGTCCAAAGACCATATAAGTCCAAAGACTTACAGCCCGTCCAAAACATAGTTCTTGATCTGTATGGACTAGAAACTTTCAATGTTGTATATGAGTCTAAAGACTCTTTCACATTCTCACTCTCTCTATTAAGTCCAATGACTTTTTAGTGTGAACGCTTTTGTAAACCATTTGAATTTATTGTTCAATGTGTAAAAGCTTGTATCCTATGGACAAACATTCTTTGTAATCTTTGTACCATCGAAAGCTGAAGCCAGTCTGTCCCTGACACAAAAGGTTTTGACTATCTCCAAAAGGAAATACAAAAGGCAACTTTCGAGTATAAGGAAGAGGTGTCAGCCCTACTTTAAGCTACCAAGCTTGATAGTCTACTTTGTTGATCAGAAGCCTCAACAAGTTATCAGACTCAATGGACCAACACATTTAATGCATGATAAGAATAGATCTTTTTACATCCGTTGAAGATTGAGGTTTGATCAAGACCAGAAGGCTATAAATACCCTCACCGTTGAAGATGCAAAGTGACCGAAACTTGAAAAGATTACAAGCATACAAAAAACAAGCAATCAAGAGAAAATATCAAAAGCTTTCAAGAAGCTACCCTCCTCTTAAACTTCCATATCACTCTCTACGAAGAGTATTTTTTTAGAGTTCTAAGCTTAAGTTTCAAACCCTCTCACTAAGTGAGTTAGTAGAACAACAACTCTTTTCAAAACCTTAATTGGTTGAGCTTGAAGAGGCTTATGTAGAAAGAATAATTGAGCCTGAAGAGGCTTGCTTGTAAATTCAGTACAACATTTTTTCTTTATAGGAATAGTTAAAAAATGTAGTCATAGTAAAGAAAAATGTTGCCTAATGTTTCGAGCAACAATTCTCAACGCTGCCTATTCGAGCATTACCAATTGTCTAAGGCAACATTTTTTTTATACCTTCTGACCATATCTTTCGCATAATTGTTGTCTATACTATACGAATAGGCAACGGTTATTAAACAAGAAGTGTTGCTAAAAACATAGATTCTATGGCAATAGTTGTAAATTGTTGGCTAATGTACTTTTTGTAACACCCCCGTTTCTATAACTGTTTATGATCAACATTTAATTGTGATCACTACCTTATGTTTGATATGACTTATATATATATATATATGTCAATGTTTATATGATGGTTTGTATCCATGGTTATGTTGTGGTAAAGTTTCTTTTGTCGTCAAGAGACGAAAAACCGATAAAAGTTCTATTTTGATCGTTATCGGGTAATTTCTCATTTTGCGTGCTGGAGGCCGGGAAACGGGAAATTAAGTGAGATGTAATGTTGAAATACATTTTCCATTACCTTGTTGATTATTCCTAATGAAGAAGATTAGCTTTCTTAAAATCTAAAAATTTACCAAAAGTAGTAAAAACCAATTATCCATTTTTGGTAAAAATCCTACTTACCTAATTCCTAACTAAATGAGAAATGTAACTATTCTAGTTACATTAGTCAAGGCCATTCGGCCATGATGCTTGGGGAAGAGCCCAAAATCCTCCTTTTATCATATCCAAGAAAGTTATGACATTAACCACTAATAGAAAAAGCATCTTAACCATTTTTAGCTAATCTTGTCCTTAAGCCCTCCATAAGCAACAACACACTCATCAACTTGAATCTTGGCCCTCCAATATTTATGATCAAAATTGAATGAGGATTTGGAGTCCACAAGGGAGGGAGAACTCGGCCCTTTAGGTGTTCAAGACACCAAAACACTATTCCATTCATTTCTCACTCAAAACACAAATGTTCAAGATTTTCTCTCTTCTCTCACTTCCCTCTTGCATTCGGCCAGACATATTAAGTAGTCTTAATCACATTATTTCATCATTCTAACTTCATATTCTTGTTTATCTCATTCATCTAAACAACTTTCCTCTTTGGAATTTCTTCATTTGAAGTTGTTTGCTTCAAGTTATTCAAGAATCATTCAAGAAGGTTCAAGCTTCTTGAACTTGATTTTGAACCCTTGTTCAAGAGTAAGTTTATAACTTAGTTTCTTCTCTTTATTAATCTTGAGAAAATCTTTATGTTATCATCCTTATGATGTTGAAAAATCATTAAGTTCTCATTGTTTATGAAGTTGAAAAAAATCAAGTATTAAACTTGTTTGTTTCTCCTCTAGGTCACGATTTTCCTAGTGGTTTTAGTGACCAAGTTTTCATCTTCTACTCTTCAAGGAAGCTTAACAAAGGTAATGGGGGAGTGAACCATATCACACCTTAAATGGTGGTGATAAAGGCCTCCTACTTTGTTGAAGGAAAACCCTAGATCTAGGGTTTCCTTATAAAGTTCTTTACTTTGTTGTCATATTAAATTATGTTGTTGAGTTGATATGATGATTATGTTTGCATGTGCTAGGAGAAAATTATTTTGGCATGGTCAAAAGCTATTCTTAGGTCCAAAGATCTAAGGATAGGATTTTTGAATGGTTTGAACTTGTTATGTTCTTTGTTGGCTTGATAACATGCTTATATGTTGATGTGATTATTCTATGCTACTTTGGATGTTGTTGAATGGCTGTATTTTCGTGGTATATGACCATTAGTGGTTCGGCCTTGACATGTTTAGGAGGGAAGCCAAAGCTTCTATGTTAAAGTTGAACTTAATATGGTTTTAACAATGCAATAAAACAAAGAAAAACCTATCTATTTTCCTATGGGGCATTCGGCCTTGGTGTAGAAAATAGGGTTAGGACCTTAAAATTTTAATGCTAAGGGGTTTTATATGTTCATACTAAAGTATAAGAAGTATATAAATTGAAAAGGTTTCCAAAGAAACCAAGTTTTGGTTCCAAAGAACCATGTGTTGTGAAATAAGAGTTTTTGGACTTCATGTAGGAACCATGTTAAGAATGGGTTGGTTTGATGTTGATCAACCACTTACTTTAATAAGTTGTTTTAAAGAAAAGTTTTTCAAGAACCAAGAGTAGTTTCATAATTAATCAAGATGGTTTTCAAGAAATTTTAGTTAGTAAGCCTTCTTTGAGAAATAGGATTCTTACAAAACCTTTCTTTAAAAACAAAGAGTTTTACACTATCACCTCTTTGGACTTTCCAAAAGTTATAAGTTATAGTTCATTTGAAAACAAAATAATGATTTCAAAAGAGAATTATGTTTTCTTCTCCACTAAGTAATAGGATTAAGGAAACTAACTCAAGGAGTTTTACACTAAAATGAGACACCTATGGACACTTTATTAGAAATTTCAAACTATACTTCATAAGAGATTTCATCAACTACTTTGACATAAGGATAGTACTTTGAACTTTTACTATAATAATATAAACACGCGTTATCTCCTAAGGGAATCAATATGAACTCCATAATGGACTCATAAGATCCTAGTAAAAGACATATAGTAATACCTAGTGGGCATGACAAAACCATGTTCCACATCCTTGATGATTTAGATCATCTAAGGACTCCATAATGTTTAAGGACTAAGAGTTATTTACAAGTATATGTAATGTTCCTTTGTTAGACAAGTGAGAAGATTGATGAAGGGGATCCTTGTGGATCCCAACCTCCATAATGGATCTAGGTTATGGACTAATGTATCATAAGACATGAACATTGTGTTTCGAACGACAAGTGGTACGTGAATGCAAGAACGGAACCAAGGATGGGCAACTGATGGCAAGTCGTGTGAAAGTGGGTCCCTTAAGGGTATCCTGTGGTTTATCAAGGGATAAACGAGGTACTACAGTGATGAGGTAGTACGTGGCTGTTTTGTGTAGTTTTCTTGACATGCATCTGCATCTGTGCATGAGTCGGGCGTGATGCCTAGGAGTTGAGATTACACCTTGGTGCAGGTGCGATTGTATGAGGTGTCGATCATGAGGATCTTGGGGACGTCGGGGGTTGGGGAAAACACATGTGGCCAGAGAGTAGCTCCTCTGTGTCGTGGATGTACATCGAAAAACACTGACGTCCTGACTGAAACACCGGGCAAGTCATGATTTGGGTAAAGAACGTATGGCGTGAGCCATTATGATGATTGCAACCATTTGGATGTGGCACTGTGGGTTGAGATAACGGAGACAATGTTCTCCCAATCACTCACTCTTGTTATGTTAGCTCCATGGAGTAGGGGGTCTGAGTCATGTTGCATTTGTGTCATTGCATTCTTGAGTTGACCTTTGACCCATATCATTGTTGATGGATATATTAACTGTGACTGATTTATTAACTGCAATTGATATATCTATGTAACTGTGATGCCAAGTGATTAATTGTTATGCTGTGAAAGCCCATGCGCTATTATGCCGATTGGGTGCATGTGTGAGTGACTTTTATCACTGCTATTCTGGTTGTGCGATATGCGGAATCTCACCTCATTACTTTTGCTGTCACGCTGCTCACGTGGTTTTCTTCCTACTATGGTGAGTAGATATGGCGAGCGATCCATCTTCTCGATTGACGTTGGACTTGACGCTTCACGACTGGCCAGATGCTTGGACGATCTATCCTGACGGGCGTCGCACATACACGGGAGCAGTGAGTTTCACGAGCAGGAGAGAGTTGCCTCCATCCTGACAGACGTCGCACATACACGGGAGCAGTGAGTTTCACGAGCAGGAGAGAGTTGCCTTTCTCCATGATGAGCCTGTTTGAGAGAGTTTGTACTGTACGGTTTAGTGGTGAGGGTAGCACAGGAGTCACCCAGCCACCACCACCTGCTGATCATCCGCGACAGCCCAGCACCCAGACTACAGTTCATCGGGAGGAGCCCCAAGACATATATGTTGACCTTGCTTCTATGCCACCTCCAGCTACTGCACCGTCTACTTCTGCTGTACCTGCATCTGCGGTCAGCCCTTCTGTCCCTGTTGTCCCACTCGCAGAGCCTACTTATGAGCCTTCCGAGCTACACCCTCTGATTCCCCGCCATCAAGCGACTTGGAGGATGATTGCTCGTAAGAGCACACCGGCTCCTGCCAGGGTATCCTTTTCTACACCCCTCATTATCCTATTGTCTGAGGATGAGGAGATGGAGGAGGAAGAGGAAGAGGAAGTGCCCGAGTATGTTCCGAAGGACGTTCCTGAGGTAGGCCCTGCCAGCCCGTGGTGGTTGAGGACTGACGAGGAGGCGCTGCGATACGCGGAGCGGATCACGAGCGGTTATGACATGCAGGCCTTGGAGGATGAGGACGAGGAGGAGGAGAACCCTGAGGAGTATTACTCTGATGACTAGTGTAGTGTCAGTGTCTGGCCAGTCTCTAGAGTCTTCCCAGTGTCTGTATATTTATTATGTACCCCCTTCCCCTTTATGTTATGGAGCTGCGTCTCTGTAGTATAGGATAAGATGGTCTTTATGCTTTTTTTGCTTTTCCCTGTAGTTAGATGTTAAAGTACTATATGTATTATGAAAAGTTGATAGAAGTTCTACCTTTTAATATTGTTATGATAATGCATATTATCTTTGCTGTGTAAGTATACGTGTATGGTTTTGGAACTCGAGTATAAAAGAAAGGAAAAAGAAAGCCCATATTTTCGGTAAGCTCTATTTATATATTTTTCGCTTTTAATTATGGTCTTGTGTTGAATAATCGTGACCCCTAAAGTGGGGTGTTACACTTTTAGGCAACAGTTTTCACCTGTTGCCTATTCGAGCGTTACCTAAAACAAAAAATGTTGTTGTGAAAATAATACTTAGTGTGCCTGAAGAGGCGTAGAATACTTGCCTGGAGAGGTGTTAAATACTTGTAACAAAGGGTTTTTTTTGTAATGGAGAAAGCTCTCAAATAGAGAGGACTGGACATAGCTCTTGGGTGAAGAGTGAACCAGGATAACATCTCGGTGTTTATTTTCTTTCCCTTCCCTTCGCTTTAGTTTATTTTCTGACTAACTCCTTGGGATTGATTTGCTTTCTTATCGCACTTGTTTCTTTTATCTTAATCCTTCCAAGTTAGCGTCCAACTGGTGTTTGGAAACGCTTCTTACGTCCGTTATCTTTTAATCGTCCAATCTTTGCGAAAACTTATATATCTGCTTGTGAAAAGTTTTAAAAACGTAAGAAACACAATTCAACCCTCCTTCTTGTGTTTCAAACAGATTTTTTCAATTAGTATCAGAGCTCAACCTCTGGGTTGAGCACTTAGCCTTGTAGAGGAAAAGATCCCACAACAGATATGGCAGGTCAAGGCATGCCAAGCAGGAGTCAACTTGTTATGGAAGGTACTTCCATAACTAGACCTCCGTTCTTCAACGAAACCCACTACCTGTATTGGATGGAGAGATTCAAAGGCTGTATCTTAAGTATAAACTCTGTTCTTTGGGCCAGAATCATGAATGGTCCAAATGTGTGTCTCAACATCGATGGGACAGAAAAAAGCTGAAGAAGATTGGACTGATGCTGAAAGAGCTAAGATGGAACAAAATCACAAAGCAAGATATGCTTTGATGTTTGCTCTTAGCCTTGATGAGTTTCAGAAGATTCACGCATGTGAATCATCAAAGCAAATCTGGGATACCTTATCAAATCTTCATGAGGGGACTACCAAGGTAAAAGATTCGAAAATTATCATGCTGGTTGCCCAGTATGAAATGTTCACCATGGCCGAAGGAGATTCCATCTTGGACATGATGGGTCGTTTTCAGACGATCACCAACAATCTAAAGTCCCTTGGAAAAGTTTACACTACCAAGGAAAATGTCACTAAAATCCTTAGGAGCTTGCCTAAGGAACCTTTAGCTATCTTGAATCAGACTCTATGACATGACTGGGATCAGGAATATACTTTCGCAATTGCGAAACATGAAAAACATTATGAAGGTTGGATAGAAAAGGCGGTAAAGCAATTTGGTAAGCTAATGGACCTATCCGACGAAGAATTTGATAAGGTCCAATGAATTTTGGAGTGAGTTTTCTAGACTTCAGGACCCTGCCCACCCCAGTTATCGGAGTGACTCTCAAAAACACATGATCCCCTTCCTCAAACTCAAGTGGCCTACGTCTTTTATCCGCATAACTCTTCTATCGGCTTTGAGTTATCCTCATCTTTTCTTGAATCAGTTTCACCTTCTCGGTTGTTTGTTGCACTAGTTCAGGTCCTAATGAAGCACTTTCTCCATCTTCGTACCAACACAAAGGTGTTCTGCAATGTCGTCCATATAAAGCTTCGTAGGGTACCATTCCTATACTCGAATGATAACTGTTGTTGTAGGTGAATTCTATCAACGGTAGGAAATTCTCCCAACTACCGGCATGATCCAACACACACGCCCTCAATAGATCCTCTAAAGACTGAATCGTCTTTTCCGATTGTCCATCAGTTTGAGGATGGTAAGCCGAACTTAGTCGTAACGTTGTCCCTAAAGCTTCATGTAAACTTTGCCAAAAACGCGAAGTAAAACGCGAGTCTCTATCCGATATGATACTTGAAGGTACTCAATGCAGTCTCACAATCTCACTGATATAAATCTGAGTAAGCTTTTCCATGGAATACTTGAGATTAATCGGTAGAAAATGAGCTGATTTCGTAAGCCTATCAATTATAACCCAAATGGAATCGTGTCCTTTAGGTGTCCTTGGCAAACATGTCATGAAATCCATTGCTATGCCGTCCTATTTCCACTATGGGATATCCAACGGAAGTAACATTCCTGCTGGCCTTTGATGTTCAACCTTTGCTTTCTGACACAACAAGCAAGATGCCACATAATCAGCTACATCTCTTTTCATCCCTTGCCACCAAAACAACCGCTTCAGGTCTTGGTACCTCTTGGTTGACCCTGGATGCATACTCAACTTGCTTCTATGAGCTTCGTCTAGAATTAACCTTCTTATCTCTAGGTTGTTTGGCACACAAACCCGTTCTCCTCGTCTTAGGATTCCATCTGCTCCTTCTTTGTATTCAAACGTCATCCCCTTCTTTTGGTTCCTTCGCTCTTTTTCCAGGTACTGGTCGCATACTTGTTTCTCCCGAATATGATCCATCAGATCACAAGATACCGTAACCATACCCACACACAGTCTTCCTGGCATACTAACCACGGACAGATGCATATCTCTGAACTGTTCCAACAGCTCGTGTTCCTTAACCATCATGGTAGACACATGTAATACTTTTCTACTCAGGGCATCCGCTACCACATTAGCTTTTCCCGGATGATACTGTAACTGGAAATCATAGTCCTTCAAAAATTTCAGCCACCGTCTTTGCCTCATGTTGAGCTCTTTCTGATCGAACAGGTACTTCAAGCTCTTATGATCGCTGAAGACATTGAATGTCGAACCATACAAGTAGTGCCTCCAAATCGTCAACGCAAAGACTACCGCTACTAACTCCAAATCATGAGTTGGGTGATTCTTCTCGTACACTTTCAACTGTCTCAAGGCATACGCTACCACCTTCCGATTCTGCATCAGAACACAGCCTAACCTCTGGTATGAAGCGTCACAGTACACTTCAAAAGGTTCGCTTGGATCTGGCAATATCAACACTGGCGATGTAGTCAGCCTCTCTTTCAGCTCCTGAAAACTTTGCTCATAGGCTTCAGTCCATTCAAACGCTTTGTCCTTCCTTGTCAATTGGGTAAAAGGTCCTAAAATCTTAGAAAGTCCCTCAATGAACCTCCGATAATACCCAGCCAAACCCACAAAACTGCGTATCTCAGTCACTGTGGTTGGTCTTTCCCACTCAAGAACTGCTTCAACTTTCGACGGATCTACAACAATTCCTTCCTTTGAAATTACATGACCCAAAAACTGCACTTCGTCGAGCCAAAACTCACACTTGGACAACTTGGCATACAGCTGTCTCTCCTTCAGAACTTGAAGAACTACACTAAGATGTTCTGCGTGCTCTTCATGGTCTCGCGAATAGATAAGTATGTCGTCTATGAACACAACGACAAACTGATCTAGGTATGGACGAAAGATCCTATTCATATAATCCATGAATATAGATGGAGCATTCGTCACACCAAATGGCATCACAAGATACTCGTAGTGCCCATAGCGTGTTCGAAACGCTATCTTCGGTACATCTTCTGCCTTCACACGAATCTGGTGATAACCCGATCGTAAATCAATCTTGGAGAAAACTACCGCTCCCCTCAACTGATCCATCAAGTCATCTACCTCGGAAGTGGATACTTGTTCTTGATAGTAACCTTATTCAACTGGCGATAATCCACGCTTAGGCGAGATGTTCCATCTTTCTTTTTCACCAACAGCACAGGTGCTCCCCACGGCGACACACTGGGTCTAACAAACTGTTTCTCCAATAAGTCTACCAACTGTTACTTCAAGGTTTCGAACTCAGAAGGTGCCATTCGATACAGTGCCATAGACACTGGTCTTGTTCCTGGCACAAGATCGATCGCAAACTCGATGTCCCGAACTGGCGGCAAACCTGGTACGTCTTCAGGAAAGACTTCTGGAAACTCGTTCATGACAGGTACGCGCTCTAAGACTAGCTCGCTCTTGACCTCCAAAGAAGATAGTAACATGTATCATTGAGCTCCTTCCCTCAAAGAAACGTTTACTTGGTTGGCAGTCAAAAATCTAGAATTCTCACAACTAGGGAAAACTAAGGTTTTATTTGCACAGTCTAACAGGATATGATTAGAAGATAACTAATCCATTCCTAAGATTACATCCATTTACGAAAGAGGCAAATAGATCAAATCAATAAAAAACATTCTATCTTTAACAGAAATAGAACAGTTCAAACAAACTTTAGCAGTTATAACAGGCTTTGCAGTAGGCGTAGAAATTACCAAATCAAAAGGTAAAGAAGACACAGGTAATCCCAACAGATTTATACAGTCATAGGCAATAAAGGAATGCGTTGCGTCTGAATCAAACAATACAGTTAAGGTTTTACCTCCCATGACACACTGACCTTGAATGAAGTCTTCATTTTGAGAAGCTTTAGCACCACCTATAGTGTAGACTCTGCCTCTTGCCTTAGGCCTCGCGGCTTGGACATTATTGACAGAATGTTCCAATTTTGGTTGCATGCATTCTCGTGAGATATGTTCCAGCTTCCCACACTTGAAGCGGATAATCCCTTTGATCGAACAGTCTCTGGTGATGTGGTTGCTCTTCCCACACTTCATGCACTTGGTTGGGGCATTTCCAGACTGACTGAAACTCCCACTGCTTCCTCCCACAGAACGTTGTTGTTGATCTTGTTGCTTTGCATATGGCTTCCATCGAGCTTTGTTGTCTCGACCACCGCTTCCCCTCTGGAATTTGCTCGGTCCAGAACTTTGTACCCGCTTGTCCTTGGGCTCCAAATTCTTGATCAGACGACACTTTTCCATCAACCTCGGAAAAACAGAAATTTCCAATGGAACTACAGCTCTCTTCAAGTCGATCCTCAGACCTCCTTCAAATTTTCTGCACTTCCACTTCTCTCTTGGGTTGTCCAGAAAGTAATTTGAGAACTTTGTTAGACTTTCAAATTTGGTCCCGTATTCAGCTACGGTCATTCCCCATTGTCTCAGCTGGAGGAACTCCATCTCTTTCTCGTGCCTTGCACTCGCAGGAAAATACTTCTCCAGGAATTTTCCCTTAAAAGCATTCCAGTCAACAGCTTGTTGATCGTGAATCAGCATCTGACGGGCTCCTTTCCACCAGTATTCAGCATCCTCCACCAGCATATAGGTTGCATAAACAACCTTGTCATTCTCGGTACATCTCATTGCTCCAAAGATTTTCTCTAGCGTCTGGATCCAGCGTTCAGCTAACTCAGGATTGAATTCACCTTTGAATTGAGGTGGATTCCGATGAAGAAATTCATTCAGTCCTCCACCTCCGGCAGCCCGTTCGTCACGTTGAACCATAGCAGCAGCCATTTCCCGTATGGCGTTCACAGCAGCAGTCAGGTTTTAAGCATCCATTGCTACCTTCAAAACCAGCACTGTCAAACTTAAGAGAATAAAGCAAACAACATTATCCTCCTTGCAGAGATAACAACAGAGAAACACACAGAGAATACAACACAAACAAGACAGACCATAACCTACAACCCCAAAAGACATGGCCAGCTCTGATACCAAATAATGCAACATCCTTTCCCGAGTGTCACATTCCTCAACGTTTATAAGGCCAAAAATATTTATCAATACGGAAAATACGGTTTTTTTCTTTTTTTTCTTTTCATAAAGATGTAAAGGGATTAGTAAAGGTAAATCATACTAATAAATGAAATTAGGTTCACCATGCATTTCTAGAACATACATACTGTATTATAATACATAATAAAAAATAACAACATTACTGTATACAAACATAGGTCTAATGTATTACTGACATAAGAAATACAATAAGTACTAGGAGTCGTAGCTCCCAAAGGTACTAAAAAAACTGACATAGTCTGGCCGACAACAAAAATAAAACAGCAAAAGAGTCCGCCTCCGGGCTCAAGGAAACTATTGAACTGAACCATCATCATGTCCATCTGTTCAAGCAGCAACAGCAAGTACCAGCAGAAAACATACAAATATGGGCGAGATTCCCGTTCATCAACACAACAAAACGGCAGTAGTAAAAACGGGACGACTCACCGGGTAACAGCGTACTCAACATTCTTACAAGAACTCTCAATATAAATTATATTAAACAGTTAACATCATAATATAAGGCTTTCTTAAACATTACAGCGATGTATAACAGTAAATGTAAACATCAACAGCCATGCAATGCGGTGCAATGTCTATGACTCAATGCCAATGTCACTGGGTATTACTCTGACCCCTACTCCATGAAGCTAACAAAACGACGGAGAGAGTGAATGGGAGGACATGTTCCGGTTTCTGCCAGCCATGAGCAAGATGCTACAACATTCGTAACGTGCACGTATCTGGCTTTACGGAAACACTCTCGACCAAACATGAAAAGTACGGCATCTAGTAGAGGATATCAGTATATTGCACGGATTCGCCACGACACAGAAGAATCACCAACTGGTCACATGTCAGCCCTTCCAACCCTGATACCTCCAAAAAGACCATTGAAGATCGTCACCAGAAGATTCGCACCCGCATCAAGGTGTAAGCTTAACTCCTAGGCTCAAGGCCTTACGACTATGCAAATGAAATGCCAATGCTTACACAAAGCAGATGCGATCAAGCAATGTCTACCCCCGGTAAACCTCGAGTTCCACTAAGGTTCTCTTCCTTAGGAACTATACGCGTCTTTGAAAAACAAAACCTTTATCCACAGGATAAATCTCGTGATCCCTCTGGGATCGAGTCATCACTAGACTAGAACAATTGAACGACTGATCAGGATCCGAATCACCGGTCCGTCATCGAACCATGTTTCAAACCCGAAAACGTTTCATGTTTGTGTTTATGTCTTATGAAGTCATTGATGTACTGAGTCATCAATGGTATAATATATGGTGTTGTTCCACCACATACCATACTTAGTTAACCCTTGTCTTTAACTCTATGTTAATTATTTAACTTAGGTTTTAAAGCGTAAAACTTTACAGTTTGAGATGAAAAACACTTTTTATAATCCAAAACCCTTTTCTCGCCGGGCGAAGATATGTTTCGCGACGCGAGGCTGAGCGATTTTCTGTACTGTTTAGATAGTCTTTATGCTTTGCGAGGCGAGGATTGTATCGCGACGCGAGGCCGAGAAGTTGCATCTTCACTGCCTTGACAGTCTTCTGGTTCGCGTGGCGAGGACTACTTCGCGACGCGAAACCGAGAAGCTGCATCTTTGCTGCTCGGGCTAGGCCACTGTCTCGCGAGGCGAGGCAAGGTTAGCCTGTCTAATGCCTTGTTTTCCCCTGTCTCGCTTAGCGAGACAAGGTTCGCGGGGCGAGTGCCCTGTTTTCACTTTTCCCTAACTCCTTCATTAATTCTCCTTTTGAAACACTTAGTTTGATTAAAAGACCTATGGCTAAAGAAAAGACATTTTCCCACTTTGGTAACACAATTTAAAGGTTAAAAACTTCATTTGATCTTTGGATCAAAATCACTTTTTGTTCCTCTTTGAAAACATAGGTTATGAAATCATGTTTTCCTACATCAAAACCTTGCCAAAACAAGAATGACGCCTGTTCTTATATATTCCTCTTACTAAGGCCACAAGCCTACTCCAATGAAAAAAATGGAGACTTTGCTTCACCAACTAAGCAAATATAGCTCAAAAGCGCACACCAATTATGACAAACCACAATTACACCTTATTACATCATAATCAAAACATACAAGTCCATCATACATCATGGTCTCATAATCAAGCATAAAAGTCCATACTTGATCTAGTGATCAAAGTAGCTTTTTCAACATCATGAAAATGATTTTCATCCAATCATCTCATCATCAACATATGCTAAAACACACTACAACATGCTAAAGCATAAACTCATCATGACCATCTTGTTCTCCAAGAGAACTTAACCAAAGCTAACAATTAAAAGTGAACCCAAACTAAAGGGTTTCACCCACACATAAACTTAAACAACCATCTTCACTACCACCATCTTGGTGTGATGAGGTTCACCCCCCATACCTGTTGATGAGCAGATTCCCGGATCAAAGTCGGTTGATCAGTTTATGAGCCTCCTGACAATCGTCAACAACTACAATAACACAACAATCCAACATTAAACAACAATCAAAGCAAAACTCAACAATCCTAAAAAAGAGGGTTTCGGCCACCCTAGGGTACAGAGTTTAGGAATTGATCTTGGTTTTCCATTCATAGATTCAAAGGCAATAGGAAAGCTAAAGATGAAATCAAGTGTTAGAAATCAAAAATTGATGAAAAACACTATTCATCATCATCAAAAGGGTTCGGCCATATTGTGATTTTTGAGCTATGATGAGAGTTGAATCATAAGCTCTTGGGTTTAGGTAGAAAATGATGAGGTGAGTTCAAAGAAATTGGTCTTACCTCAAAAGGATTTTTCTACAATTTCCTATAGATTTTCAAAGTTTTGGATCTAAGAAATTCTTTTCATGAAAATGAAGTTTGATCTTGAAATAAAGAGAGATTCAAGAAGCTAAGAGATCATAGAAGTGATCTTACCTTAAAATGAAGGAAGATTGCTCAAGGAATCAAGTGATTCCAACAAGAAATCAAGGAGCTTCAAGAGCAACAATGGTGTTTCTTCAAGAGCAACTATGGTGTTCTTCTCTTTTTGAGAGGGCTGTGCGAAAATGAGGAGCTGTGGGGCTGAGTTCAGCTCTTTAAAACCTCACTTGAGGGTAAAAAGGTCATTTGCCGAAAGGGTAAAATGGTAAAAGTGTAAAAGACTAAGGTTAGGGGAATTTTGGTCATTTTGCATCCAGATATTTTCGAAAGTCATGAAGAATCTGGCATACTCTCCCAAGTGTCCTGGGATGATGTGATAACAAGATTATCCATTGGCGAGTCCCGATAAATCCATATGTGGCTCTGTTCGTCACCCGATTAAGGATTCTGCTCGAACGGATGTTAGGAAGTGATTTTTATGAAGTTTTTGTGAAATTTAATCAAAACGTAGAGAATCGAATTCTAAGACTTATTGTCTCGTTCACGAGTCCATCTCCTGAGCAGTAAAATCATACTGTCAGTGTAAAAATGCAAACCGGACTCCGTTTGAGTTTTCGACTCAAAACTTAATCGTAGCTTCCTACAATATCATCGAGCATGACTATGGTCTCGGAATATTTTATTTATATTCCTAAGACCTCGAATAAAATAAAGACATTAAAATACTAAAGAATTAGAAAACGTGAAAATCGGGGCGTTACAGTTGAGGACTGATGAGGAGGCGTTGCGGTACGCGGAGCAGATCATGAGCGGTTTTGACATGCAGGCCTTGGAGGATGAGGACGAGGAGGAGGAGGACCCTGAGGAGTATTACTCTGATGAGTAGTACAGGGTCAGTTTTTGGCCAGTCTCTAGAGTCTTTCCCAATGTCTGTATATTTATTATGTAGCCCCTCCCCCTTTGTTGTGGAGCTGCGACTCCTGTATTACAGGTTAATCTTGTCTTTATGTTACTTTGTTTTCTCATGTAGTCAAGTGTTGAAACTACTATGTGTACCAATGTATTTTAAGAGATGTTCTATCTTTTAGTATTGATTACGATTATGCGTATTGTCCTTGAGGTGTAAGTATAAATGCATGGTTTTGGAACTTGAGTATAAAAAAAAGGAAAAAGAAAGCTCTATTTATATATTTTTCCGCTTTCAATTATGGTCTTTTGTTGAATAATCGTGACCCCTAAAGTGGGGTGTTCCAATTAACATTAATACAAGTCCGACTACCCAAAAATTTGAAACAAAACTCAAGGTTCTACTCACTATAGATCTCGTCCATGAAGAGTAAAATTGGCTAGAAATTGATTAGGTTTTCCATCAATTGGATTCAAAGACAATAGGAAAGGTATGGATGGAATCAAGAGTTCAAGAACAAAAATTGAACAAAATCACCTTTTCCCCAATTCTTAGGGTTTCAGCCACTCATAGATAAATAGGCTAGGATGAGATTTTGATCATATAGTCTTGGATAGAGGTAGAAGGTGATGAAGCTAGCTCAAAGAAATTGGTTTCACATTAAAAGGAATTTTCCAGAATTTTCTATGAATTTTTGAAATTTGGATCTTGAAGTTGGAACTCAAGAAATCAAGTTCTTAAACTATGAGGTAGGAAGATATTCATGGATCATAGAGATCATAGAAGTGATCTTACCTAAGGAATGATGAAGATTGATCAAGAATCAAGCTTTTTCTCTCAAAGATTCGAGCTTTTCTCTTAGGAAAAATGGATGATTTCTCAAGGTAGGAGATGAAGTGAAGAAGCTCTTTTTTGCTGGTTTTGGGGCCTGGGAAATGGGGCTGACCAGCCTTTAAATGAAGTCACTTAAGGATATTTTGGTCATTTCCCTCAAGGACCAAAATGTCATTTAAGAAAAGCTTAGGGGTGTTTTGGTCTTTTCACGTTCAGATATTTTCAAATGTCATCATGACGCTAGCACACTTTCCCATGTGATGTGACTTGATGTGACATCAAGATTATCCGTTAGCGGGTCCCGGTAAATCCATATGCAGCTCCGTTCTTCACCCGATTGAAGATTTCGCTCGAACGAAAGCCAGGAAGTGATTTTTTTGAAATTTAAAGAAAACGTAGGAAATTAAATTCTAAGACTTACTGCCATGTTGATGGGTCAAACTGAGGTCTCCTGAGCAGTAAAATCATACTGTCAGTGTAAAAACGCAGACCAGGCTCCGTTTGATTTTTGGCTCAAAATTTAATCGTAGCTTCGTACGATAGCGTTAAGCATGAATATGGTCTCGGTTTATTTTATTTCATTTTCTAACTCATCGAATAAAATATAAACTTAATTATTCCACTTATTGATATTTAAAAGCAATGAAAAATCGGGGTGTTATAGGCTACACATTCCTTTATTTCTGTAGCTTGTGTGGATCATTTGAATTTGCCTATTTCATCCTTACCATATGATTTGACTGTTTCTACACCTACGGGTGATTCCCTGACAACCCTGTTTATCTGTTTAAAATGCCTGGTTGTTTTAGAGAACCGATCTTTTCTTGTTGACCTAATATGTCTGCCTATGCAGCAGATTGATATTATCTTAGGCATAGACTGGCTTTCGGCCAACCATGTAGTAATAGACTATTGAAATAAAACCCTCTGCTTTTCCGAGCAATCTGGATCATTGTCTACCAGGGATGGTGTGTCGGGAGGTGTACAATCAGGAGAGTGCATGGTGCTGTTTTCTTTGGAAGCCTAGGAGACTCCGAGTCTAGATGCTTTGCCGGTGGTGCTTGAGTTTCCAGGTATTTTCTCGAATGATGTGTCAGGATTACCACCCAAGAGGGAGGTAGAGTTCGCAATCGATCTTACACCCGGATCTAGACCGATTTCGATAGCACCCTATCTAATGTCCCTAACAGAGTTAGCAGAGCTAAAGAAGCAACTGGACAGCATGCTGCAGAAGCAGTTTATAAGACCGAGTGTTTAACCTTGGGGAGCACCTGTGCTGTTCGTCTAGAAGAAGGATGGCAGTTCAAGGTTGTGTGTGGACTACAGACAGCTCAACCAGGTGACGATCAAGAATAAATACCCGTTGCCAAGGATTAACGATCTTATGGACCAAATGAGGGGAGCAACGGTATTTTCTAAGATTGATCTGAGATCCGATTATCATCAGATAAGGGTGAAGGAAGATGATATACCGAAGATGGCTTTTAGGAGTCGGTACGGGCACTACGAGTATCTAGTTATGCCTTTTGGTGTGACTAATGCTCCTTCAGCGTTCATGGACTTATAGGAATAGAATCTTCACACCGTACCTTCATAAGTTTGTCATTGTTTTTATCGATGACATCCTTATCTACTCCTTAGACAAGGAAGAGCATCAAGAGCATTTGACGATTGTACTCAAGTTCTTAAGGATAGACAACTCTATGCCAAGTTGTCGAAGTGCGAGTTCTAGCTGGAGGAGGTACAATTCCTTGGACTTGTGATAGACAAAGATAGTATAGCAGTAGATCCTACAAAAGTAGAAGCTGTGGTTAAGTAGGAAAGCCCTAAGACGGTAAGCGAGACCAGAAGCTTTCTCGGGCTAGCAGGGTACTATAGGAGGTTTATCGAGGAATGCTCGAAGATTGCGTTACCTTTGACGCAATTAATGAGGAAAGGAAAAGCATATGAATGGACAGAAGAGTGTGAGGCTAGTTTCCAAGTGCTGAAAAGGAGGCTAACTACATCTCCGGTACTAGTCTTGCCAATCCATCAACGTCGTTCGATGTGTACTGTGACACATCGTATCAAGGTTTGGGTTACGTGCTGATGTAAGAGAGGAAAGTGGCAGCCTATGCTTCCAGATAGCTAAAAGTGCACGAACGGAATTACCCAACCCATGACCTAGAGTTGGCTACAATAGTGTTTGCATTGAAGATATGGAGACACTATCTCTATGGTGCTAAATTCAATGTGTTTAGCAACGATAAAAGTTTGAAGTATCTGTTCGACCAAAAGGAGTTGAACATGCGGCAGAGGAAATGGATGGAATTCATAAAGGATTATGAATTTGATCTACAGTACCACCCAGGAAAGGCCAACGTGGTGGCAAATGCATTAAGTCAGAAATCTTTGCAAATGTCCGCTATGATGGTGAAAGAACTGGAACTGCTGGAACGGTTCAGGAATCTGAATCTAGACGTGGAGTTATCTAGAGATAAGATAAGTTTAGCAATGGTCACTATCACTAGTGATTTTCTAAACTTGATATGGAAAAAGCAAGGAGAAGATCAGTACCTACAGGAAAAGAACCAGATGGTAGAAAAAGAAAGACTTCAGAGTTCAAGAAAGGTACTGATGGAATCTTGAAGTTTGGAGACAAGATATGCTTGCTTAAGGATAGCGAAGTTAGGAACATGATCTTGGAAGAGGCACACAAGATCAAGTTAATTTTTCATCCCGGATCTACAGAGATGTACCAGGACCTAACGGGAATGTTTTGGAGGCCTGGGATGGAGAAGGAAGAAGCAGAATATGTCCAATCCCGTCTGGTGTGTCAAAAGGCAAAGATTGAACACTAGAAACCAGCGGGGTTATTGCAATCACTAGACGTCCCAGAATGGAAATGGGATAGCATTGCAATGGATTTTGTTTCTTGACTACCAAGGACGCAAAAGAGGTGCGATGCAATTTGGGTAATCATTGACAGGCTTACGAAATGTGGTCATTTCTTACCGATCAACCAGAGGTATTCTTTGGAAAGATTAACCCAAATTTACATTAAGGAAGTTGTAAGATTACATTGAGTACCTTTGAGTATAATTTCGGACAGGGATCCGAGATTTACTTCCAGGTTTTGGCAGAGTTTAAACAGTGCATTGGGAACTAAGCTCAGGATGAGTTCAGCCTATCATCCGAAAATGTATGGTCAGTCTGAAAGGACGATTCAATCGTTGGAGGATCTTTTAAGACCATGTGTTTTGGAAAACACAGAAAGTTGGGACGAATTCCTTCCACTGATTGAGTTCACGTACAACAATAATTTCCACTGGAGTATTGGCATGGCGCCATACGAGGCACTGTATGGACAAAAGTGTAGAACACCGCTCTGTTGGTATGAAACTGGGGAGAATCAGTTGATAGGCCTAGAGATGGTTTAGCGAACGACGGAGCAAGTTAAGAAAATTCGGGAAAGGATGAAAGTCGCACGTGATCGACAAAAGAGCTACAGAGACAAGAGGAAGAGACCTTTAGAGTTCCAGGAAGGCGATCATGTCTTTATGAGAGTCATTCAAAGAACTGGAATCAGCAGGGCAATCAAATCCAGAAAGCTTACCCCTAGATTCATTGAACCATTTCAAATTCTTCACCGAATTGGTCCGGTTGCCTACCAAATTGCCTTACCTCCTAACCTATCCAATATTCATAATGTGTTCCATGTATCCCAACTCAAAAAATTCCATCCCGATCTATCACACGTGATAGAGCCTAAATCAATCCAGATAAGGGAAAACTTAGAATACGAAGCCGTGCTTGTACGGATTGAAGACACGAAGGTGAAAGAACTCCGCGGGAAGCAGATTCCCATAGTCAAGGTCATATCGGATGCTACAACAGGAGATGCCACCTGGGAACGCGAAGAGGATATGCAGCAGCGATATCCCCAATTATTCTAAGGTACGTCGAATTTCGAGGACAAAATTCTTTTTAAGGGGGGTAGTAATGTAGCACCCTGTTTTTTTTTAAAAAGCTTTCTATAGGCTTTCTATATTAATTAAGCAATATTTATATGTGTGTATTTTATTGAAGGGTCTAGGGAGTGAAATAAAATAAACTAAGACCATAGTCAAGCTCTACGATAACGTAGGAAGCAATGGTTAAATTTTGGGTCGAAAACTCAGACGAAGCCCGGTCTGCATTTTTCACTGACAGTATTTTTTTACTACTATCAAGACCTAATTTGGACTCGTGAAAGAGATAGTTAGTCTTAGAATAACGTATCCTAAATTTTCGAAAAAATGGGTCATAACCTTCGCAAATTGAAATAATAATAAAATATTCGGGCGAATATTCGAACCAGGAGACGATTGGAGCTGTAAAGGATTTATCGGGACCCTCTAACGGATAAACTTGATGTCACATCAAGTCACATCACCTCGGGAAACTTGCCATGACTCGACACTGTCATAATGACAAACGACAATATCTGGCCGCGAAAAAATTGGACAATTTTGTCCTTCCCTCACCCATTAGTGCGGCTGACTCTCTTTCTCTCTCTCCCCTTCACTTTCATCTTCTTCTTCATTTCTTTATCTTCTTCCTCCATTTTTTCATTTTTCCTCCATCACTTTTCCTCCATTTTTCTCAAGCTTCCACAAGGATTTTCAAGAAACTTTGTGAAGCAAAGTTGATCACCTCATCCTTCTCTATCATCTAAGAGGTATAGACTTCTCTCATGATCTCTCAATCTTCATTTTTCTTCATTGAAAGTTCATAGTTTCAAAGTTGTTCTTCAAACTTCAAAAATCTCTAGAAAATTGTATAAAAATCCTTTTAATGCCAAACCAATTTCTATAATCTAGTTTTATCTTCTACTATCACTATCTATGAGCATGAAATCAAATAATCTTCCTAGCCTATTTATTTTAAAGAGGCCGAACCTGTGACAATTTTGGGGGAAAATGTGTTTTGTTTCAATTTGTGTGAAATGATTATTAATTTCATCTAATTCATTCCATAATCATGTAATCCAAGTGATTAGGAAACCAAATCAAGATCTCACCTATTTTTTATGGTGATGGCCGAAACCCCAAGGTGAGAAAAGCTTGATTTTTGCTCCAAGATTTTGAGTAAAAAGACTTACTCTAGTGTTGTGCATGCTTAATGGTCATTGATCCAAGAGTTGGTGGGATTTGAACCTCTCTAGCCTATTTAACTAAATAGGGGCAGCATCCTAGTCCTAGGGATTAAGGGATTTTTAATTAAGCTATATTGATTCCTAGTTGTATTTTGTTTTATAGAATCGGACAAGACTCAAACGTTCGACCGCGCATCCGAGTGACAGTTGCTGAGCCGCACCTGGAGTCTCACGGGAACATTACTAAGGTGGGGAGAAAGAACTTTATCATCAAGATGACAAGCTTAGTATAGAATATATATATATATATATATATATATATATATATATATATATATATATATATATATATATGTGTGTGTGTGTGTGTGTGTGTGTGTGTTGGGGAACCCGTAAACCCTACTAGAGGTTGAGCATTGGATAAAGTTCCAGGACCCTTGGTGTAGGTACTTTTGGGCTATCACCACTAAGTTGATAATTTGGATGATGTGATTGATTGAGGTTGACGTGTCGAACTATTTAATTGATTATCTGTTTACCTGTTATATTGAACTGGCTGTGTGATATCTGTACTGGTAAAATTGTTGTTATGAGATTCATTGTGATTTGGCTGGTTGAGTGTTGATGAGAATATGGTGAGTGATGATGTTGTTCTGGTTGATACCGTCGTGGTCCCGATCATGGAGCTGTGTCTCGTAGACGCAAGGCGTCGTGATGCTGATGTTGATGTTGATGTTGATGTTGATGATGATGTTGATGTTGATGTGGATGCGGTGCGTCGTGGTTGTGGTCGAGTGCGTAGGTATGAGGTCCCGGTATCAACCTGCGATGGATGTGTGTTGCATATCATAACATTTCATACCACAACATATTTGTCCCATAGGGGGATGTCCAATTGGGGACGTGATGTTTCGAATCCCGAGGCGGGATGTCCAATGGGGGACGTCATGTGATGTTATCCCGACGGGGATGTCCAACTGGGGACGTGATGCATCGACCGGCATGCATATAAGGAAGTCAACATATATAGGGACTAGTATCCCTCTTATAGGCTTATCTAAGAGAATGACTTTTGAGATGTTGTACTGTATGACTTAAGAGATGGGTGATGTTGTGTTGTATATTTTATCTATGTTGTGTGATGCATGTATATATGCAGTACTGATGCCCCTCTCCCATATTGATGATATATGTTTCTTATCGCCCGTTATTTTCTATATGTGTTATTTTATTTTATGGGAAGACCCCATGGATGAACCAGTTGCTGAAGAACTGGATGGAATTCCGTACGAGCCAGATGCCGGTGGACGAGCCCAGGATCCTAACGTCAAGGGGTTGGGAAGTGATCGTGGTTAGCCAGAGAATTGTCTCTCGACCTATTTCCCTATTTTTATTTCGGTCTTTATTAGTATACTCTGTATGTATTACGTTAATGTTGTAGCCCTACTGATGGGGCAAATGATGTATGTACGTGTTTTATTTCAGAAAAAACGTTTTAAAAAGATGTGGAACCTTAGAAAAACGGTTTTGTTTACGAAAAAAGTGTTTTTTCCGGAAAATGTTCTCTTTGATCAAGAAATTTTTTGTTTCAAGAAAATGAGATTGAGTTTCGCTTTCCAGAGTTGTTATGAGAAAGTTTGACCAAAAACGAAAAACGATGATCTTTTGAGATGAACCCGAACCTAGTGACCGAGACGTCAGACTAGTGTTTCATGAATTGAGCACTCGGACTTCGTGTCCTATGTTTTTGATTTGAACGGACTTACTGTCCTTTTTAAAACGAGTCGTGGGCTTTATGTCTCGACAAATGAAAGGATGTACGAAAAATAAAACAGATAACTTTATGTGTTGATGCATGAACCGACAGACGTGCCATTTGAAACCGAGCTACAACTTACGTAGTTGAGAATTGAGCCAGTTAAGACCACTAGGTCTATAGGGGCATTCTATGTGTCGAAACTCCACAATCGGCCAGAGACCTCGCGACCCCGTGCCGTGGTAAGTCGGCTACCCAGCACGAATGAACTCGATCAAAGACTGGACTATTTAGGATACCATTGTGACGTGGCACCCTGGAACAATTGGAGTTCGGACCTAAATTGAGAGGCCGACTCATGAGGACAATTGTGTTATGGGTGTTACTGCAGCCCATCACTTGATGAAGGGAAGTTAGAATCTCCGGAGTATATGAATTAGAAAGATGATATTGAAGTCTCATGCATTATTATAACTCATGATAGTGTTTGAGATGTAGTATTGTATTACGTAAATAACTGTTCATAGCTATATTTATCTGTGGATGTTTATGCTATTTGTCGCACGTGTGGCTATCGTGATAAACTTATTATTATGAGTATCTTACCTTTTCTTGTACATGTTGGACACCCTGTTGTGTTTTTGGAACACATGTACAGATGTTGATCATAGGTCCCCGCGGAGACGTGAGGACTCAGATGACGGAGCCTTTTGAAGAAGCCGACTTTGGGTTGTATCGCAATGGCTATTCTTATCCCAACTAACTTAGTAGTCTTTTATTTTGGAATAGTCTTATATTATTTTGCTGCACGTATATGGAACTTATGTTCTCAAGTCTGTAATATGTTATATGTTAGACTTGAATTTTTGTTATGATCATGTTGTATGGACCTTAATTATTAAGGCACGTTAAGGAGTTTATTTCCTTGTCTTCAGTCTGTTTTGTCTATGCATCCAAAAAATTTTAGAACCATGTTTTCGAACGTAGCTACTTAATTAAAGTATTTTCCGAAAACAACCAGCATTTTACTTTCTTGATATTTTCCGCATTTTGAGTTCGAGTACATAGCACCCAAAGGGGGTCTTACATTAGTGGTATCAGAGCTGGTCGAGTCTTTTGGGAATCCTTGGGAAGTGAATCTGTTGTGTTTATGTTGTATGATCTCTGTTTCTTGTGGGGCGAGCTTTGGTGTTGCGTCGCGAGGCCGAGAGGCTATGTTTGCTTCTCAGACTGGCCTTCTGGATCGCGAGGCGAGTCTGGGTTTAGCGTCGCGAGGCCGAGAGGCTGTACTTTGCTGATCAGGCGGAGCTTCTAGCTCGCAGGGCGAGCATAGGCTCGCCTGGCGAGTACCCTGTTTTATCTTTTTCCCTTGTTTTCTTCAGTTTCCCACTAGTACTTGATACACGAGTTTATGTTTCCTTATTAAGGTTGATTGGTTTGCCTTGTAGGGAAACATGAATCTTAGAGGTGGTCGTGGTGGAGGTCGTGGCACTGCTGACAACACCGCTGATGACAACAACATCAATCGGGCTATCCAGGCCATAGCTGATATGGCGGTTGCTGTTGCTCAACAGACAGTTACAATGGCTGAACAGAATCCACAGAACCAACAAAGAGATGATCTTACTGCTAATGCTAGAGGGTTAGTCGATTTTCAGCGTCATGATCCTCCGCAGTTCCATGGGGACTGTGACCCAGAAAAGGCTGACCTGTGGCTACAAGAGATAGAGAAGATTTTTGCTGTACTACACTGCCCCGAAGGAGTGAAGGTGGACTATGCCACGTTCTTGCTTCTAGGAGATGCAGAGTATTGGTGGGGAGGAACCAAAAACTTGCTGGAAGCCAACAACCAAGAGATCACTTGGGGAGTATTTCGCACCAAGTTTTCGAACAAGTACTTTCCCCAAAGTGCCAGGATTGAGAAGGAGCAGGAATTTTTGAGGCTGCAGCAGAGGGACATGACTGTAGGGGAATATATGGCGAAGTTTGAATCACTCGCCAAGTATTTCCGCTTTGTCCAAGCCCAACCTGACAAGGACTGGAAATGCGAGAGATTCGAAGGAGGTGTGCGCTTCGAGATCAAGGAGTCAGTGTTACCACTGGAGATCCGTACCTTCCAAGCCTTGGTGGAGAAGTGCAGAAAAGTCGAGAAGATGAGACAAGGATGGGAGAACAAGAGTACTGCAGGAGGGCCGTCTAGGTCCAGGAACCCAAACCAGTACCAGAACCAGAAAGGGAAGCAGTCCCAGAAGAAGCTTTATTCCCGATCCCAACAGAATCGTCAAAAACAACAATCTTATCGTCTTGTCGCTTCTGCTTACGGCGGTAAAAGCGGAAACGACCAGAACCAAGGCCAAGCCCTGAGATGTTTCAAATGTGGGAAACACGGACATAAAGCCTGTTACTATTAATACAGTATGTTTGAACTGTCCTATTATTTTTAATGATAGGAACTTTCTTGTTGACTTAATATGCTTGCCTTTGACTCAATTGGATGTGATCCTAGGCATGGATTAGTTATCTTCCAACCATATCCTTTTAGACTGTGCACATAGAACCTTAGTTTTTCCTGACCCTGAGATTTCTGGAGTTTTAAATGCCAACCAAGTAAGAGCTTCTTTGAAAGAAGGAGCTCAGGGATACATGCTTCTATCCTGTTTAGAAATCGAGAAGGACGTTGTCTTGAGCTATGTGCCGGTTGTGAAAGATTTTTCGGAAGTTTTTCCACAGGACGTTCCAGGTTTGCCACCTGTGAGGGACATCGAGTTTTCGATCGATCTAGTTCCAGGATCGGGTCCGATCTCCATAGCTCCATATAGGATGTCACCTACGGAGTTAGCCGAGCTGAAGACTCAACTAGAGGATCTGATGTCCAAGCGATTCGTGAGACCAAGTGTGTCCCCGTGGGGAGCACCAGTGTTATTAGTAAAGAAGAAGGACGGGAGTTCAAGACTATGCGTGGATTACCGTCAGCTCAACAAGATAACGATCAAGAACAAGTATCCTCTACCCCGCATAGATGATTTGATGGATCAACTTCAGGGAGCCACTATCTTTTCAAAGACTGATCTGAGATCCGGTTATCACCAGATCAGAGTAAAGAACGAGGACGTACCTAAGATTGCATTCAGGACTCGTTATGGCCACTATGAGTACCTCGTGATGCCTCTCGGAGTGACGAACGCGCCTGTTATCTTCATGGACTACATGAACCAGATTTTTCGTCCGTTTCTGGATCAGTTTTTTGTCGTGTTTATCGACGATATTCTCATCTACTCGAAGAATCTCGAGGAGCATGAGGAACACCTGCGACAAGTTTTGCAGATCCTTCATAAGGAGAAGTTGTACGCAAAGCTACCCAAGTGCGAGTTTTGGCTGGATGAAGTCAAATTCTTAGGACACGTGATTACAAAGGAAGGGATTGCTGTCGATCCTACAAAAGTAGAAGCAATACTTCTATGGTGGAGACCCAAGACTGTGACGAAAATTCCCAGTTTTGTTGGACTCGCTGGTTATTACAGAAGATTCATAGAAGGATTTTCGAAGATTGTTGCGCCGTTGACTCAACTTACGAGGAAGGACCAACCGTTTAGACGATGAAAGTTTTCAGACGATGAAGGAACGTTTGACAACCACACTAGTATTAGTGTTACCTAAACCAGACGAACCGTACAAAGTGTACGGTGATGCCTCGCATTAGGGACTAGGATGTGTACTTAGGCAACATCGGAAGGTTGTAGCGTATGCTTCGCGCCAGTTGAAGATGCATGAGAGGAGTTACGCGACGCACGACCTTGAGTTAGCTGCTGTGGTTTTTGCCCTGAAGATCTGGAGACACTACTTGTATGGATCCAAGTTTGACGTCTTTAGTGGCCACAAGAGTCTGAAGTACCTGTTCGACTAGAAGGAACTTAACATGAGGCCGAGACGTTGGATGGAGTTTCTTAAGGATTGGGACTTCACTTTGTATACCACCCTGGGAAAGCAAATGTCGTTGCAGACGCTTTGAGTAGGAAGATTCTACACATCTCTGCAATGATGGTTAAAGAGCTAGAATTAATATAACATTTTCGTGATCTAAAACTAGTTGTGGAAGTGAACAACGAGAAGATTAGCTTGGGAATGATCAAGGTATCTAGTGGACTGATGGAAACGATCCGTGAACAGCAAGCAACTGACGAGTATCTCCAAGAGAAAAAGGAGTTACTGGGACAAGAAAAAGTTGCAGAGTTCGGCTTGGGAACTGATGGTATCTTAAGATGCAATGGACAAGTTTGTGCACCTAGTAACCCTGAGATGAGGAAGATGATTCTGGAAGAAGGAGATAAGAGCAAGCTGAGCATTCACCCTGCATCAACCAAAATGTATCAAGATCTGAAACAAAAGTTTTGGTGGCTAGGAACGAAGAAGCAAGTAGCTGAGTATGTAGCATCTTGTCTGACCTGCCAGAAAGCAAAGGTAGAACATCAACGACCTGGAGGAATCCTTCAATCCTTGGATGTACCCGAATGGAAATAGGAGAGCATCTCAATGGATTTCGTGGTAGGATTACCGAGGAATTCTAAGAGTTTTGACTCGATATGGGTGATCGTCGATAGGTTAATGAATTCTGCGTACTTCTTACCTGTTAAGATCAACTACTCAGTAGAGAAGTTAATTGAGCTATATATCAGAGAAGTAATTAGATTGCATGGAGTGCCGTCAAGCATAGTCTCTGATAGAGACCCAAAGTTTACGTCACGTTTTTGGCAAAGTCTATATCAAGCTTTAGGAACAAGGCTGAGGCTGAGTTCAGCCTATCACCCTCAAACTGATGGACAGATAGAAAGAACGATACAATCTTTAGAAGATTTGTTGAGAGCTTGTGTTCTAGACCATGGTGGAAATTGGGATGATATGTTGCCTCTTATCGAATTCACCAACAACAACAGCTATCATTCTAGCATAGGGATGGCACCCTACGAAGCTTTGTATGGACGAAAGTGCCAGACACCGTTGTGCTGGCACCAGGATGGAGAGAATATGATTGTAGGCCCCAAATTTGTGCAACAAACAACGGAAAAGATTAAGCAAATCCGTGAAAAGATGAAGACGGCATAGAGCAGACAAAAGAGTCACGCCTACGACTGGGGTAGGTAGAGCTATAAAGTCCAGAAAACTCACTCCCAAATTCATTGGACCTTACCAGGTTCTTCGTCGTATTGGTCCAGTAGCTTACCAGATTGCCTTACCACCTTTTCTGTCTAACATTCATAATGTTTTTCATGTCTCACAACTTCGGAAGTATATTCCCGATTTGTCCCATGTAATCGAACCTGATATAGTACATTTACGAGAAAACTTGTCTTATGAGAATCAACCAACTCAGGGGAAAACAAGTTCCCTTAGTCAAAATCGTTTGGAATGAAGCAACTAGAGACACAATGTGGGAGCTCGAGGACAAGATGAGATTACAACATCCCGATCTTTTTCAAGGTACGTAATTTCGAGGACAAAATTTTTTTTTTTGAGGGGTAGTAATGTAGCACCCCGATTTTCAAGTTTTTCCTAATTAAACCGTATTTATGAACTTATATTTCATTCGAGGTCTTATAAATGGATATAAAATATTCCGAGATCATAGTCATGCTCAAAGACATCGTAGGAAACTACGATTAAGTTTTGAGTTGAAAACTCAAACGGAGCTCGGTCTGCGTTTTTGCATTGACAATATGATTTTACTGCTCAGGAGACCTCAGATGGACCCGTAAACGAGACATTAGGTCTTAGAATGTAATTCTCTATGTTTTGGTTAAATTTCAAAAAAAAAAAAAAAATCATTTCTAAACTTCGTTCGAGCGAAATCCTCAATTGAGTGACGAACGGAGCCGCATATTGACTTACCGGGACCCGCTAATGGATAACCTTGATGCCACATCATGTAAAATCACTTGGGAGAGCATGCTAGAGTCATCATGACGTTCGGAAATATCTGGACGCGAAATGACCAAAATACCCCTAACCTTTTTCACTTTTACCATTCCACCCTTAAGGGAAATGACTATTTTACCCTTAAGTGTTTTGTTTTAAGGCTGAACAGCCCCGTTCCAGCCCCCATTCACGCAAATCAGCCCCACTTAGAACACCAAGAACACACCTTATTCCTCCTTGAGAAAAGCCACCATTTTTTTCTAAAGAAAAAGCTTGAAATCTTTGAAGAAAACCTTGAATCTTTGATCAATCTTCATCCATTCTTAGGTAAGATCACTTCTATGATCTCCTAGCTTCTTGAATCTCTTTCAATCTCAAGATCAAATCTTGCTTTCATGAAAATCAAGTTTATGATCCAAAACTTTCAAAATTCGTAGGAAATTGAAGAAAAATCCTTTTAATGGGAAACTAATTTCTTTGAGCTCACTTCATCATCCTCTACCTAAACCTAAGAGCTTATGATCAAGCTCTCATCCTAGTTTAATTTCCCCAAAGTGGCCAAACCCTAATAGTGATGATGAATAGTGTTTTTAATCAAATTTTTGATTTCTAACTCTTGATTCCATCCTTAACTTTCCTATTTTCTTTGAATCCAAGTGATGGAAAACCAAATCATTTTCTAGCCCCTTTTCCCCAAAATGGCCGAGACCTTCATGTGTGTAGAACATGAGTCATGTTTCATATTTTTAAGTCATAGGACTTGTGTTAGTGTTAACCAAGCTTATGAACCAACCATCCAAAAGTTTGCAACCAAATGTGATCCTTAACCCTTTTTACCAAAAGTGACCGAACCTTATACCTTTTAGGGGAAGGCAAATTTATGTTTTGATGTTGTATATTGATGTTGATTGTTGTTTGAATTGAATTGTATTTGATTGTTTTAGGCGATGCGGACCAAGCCGGAGCCGGAGCCGGAGCCGAGAATCGTTCGAGTTTGGATTAAGCGACTTAGAGAGGTAAAGGGAGGTAATCATTTGAGTTTGGTAGCTTCATAGTGATTGATTGATATATGTTTTGTGAAGGTTTTGATTGATGGTTTGGAGATGTGTTTGAATGATATATGGAATTGTTTTACTTAATGAAACATATGTGCATACTTGTTGATGATTTGTGGCATTGATGCCTTGGATGATATTTTGTAATGATTATGGACTATTTGATACCCATATATATATATATATATATATATATATATATATATATATATATATATATATATATATATATATATCCTGGATGAGCATAGGACTGGCTATGTCTCGATAATTAAATAAAATATTCGAAAACCGAAATCAAAGTTTCGAAAAACGAGTTTTGAAAATCAAAAGGCGGCTTTTGGGAAAACGTGTTGCTTTTCAAGAAAAGTCGTTCTTTCCTTTTTGAAAAAAAGTTATGTTCTTTGAAAAGGAAAAGTGGTTTTTGTGGAAAGTCGTGGAAAACGTATTTTTCTTTCAGAAAAACGTTTTAAAAAGACGTGGAACCTTAGAAAAACGGTTTTGTTTACGAAAAAGTGTTTTTTCGGAAAATGTTCTCTTTGATCAAGAAATGTTTTGTTTCAAGAAAATGAGATTGATTTTCACTTTCCAAAGTTGTTTTGAGAAAGTTTGACCGAAAAGGAAAAACGATGATCTTTTGAGATAAACCCAAACCTAGTGACCGAGACGTCGGACTAGTGTTTCGTGGATTGAGCACTCGGACTTCGTGTCCTGTGTTTTTGATTTGAACGGACTTAATGTCCTTTTTAAAATGAGTTATGGGCTTTATGTCTCGACAAATGAAAGGATGAACGAAAAAGAAAATAGATAACTTTCTGTGTACATACATGAACCGGCAGACGTGCCATTTGAAACCGAGCTACAACTTACGTAGTTGAGAATTGAGCCAGTTAAGACCACTAGGTCTATAGGGGCATTCTGTGTGTCGAAACTCCATAAGTGGCAGGAGGCCTCGCGACCCTGTGTTGTGGAAAGTCGGCTACCTAGCACGAATGAACTCGATCAAAGACTGGACCTATTTAGGATATGGTTATGACGTGGTACCCTGGAACAATTGGAGTTCGGACCTAAATTGAGAGGCCGAATCATGAGGACAATTGTGTTACGGGTGTTACTGCGGCCTATCGCTCGATGAAGGGAAGTTAGAATCTCTGGAGTACATGAATTAGAAAGATGATATTGAAGTCTCATGCATTATTATAACTGATGATAGTGTTTGAGATGTTGTATTGTATTACATAAATAATTGATCTCATAGCTGTATTTATCTGTGGATGTTTATGCTATTTGTCACCTGTGCGGCTATCATGATAAACTTATTATATGAGTATCTCACCTTTGCCTGTACATGTTAGACACCTTGTTGTGTTTTTGGAACACATGTACAGATCTTGATCATAGGTCCCCGCGGAGACGTGAGGACTCAAATGACGGAGCCTTTTGAAGAAGCCGACTATGGGTTGCATCCCAATGGCTATTCTTAGCCCGGCTAACTTAGGAGTCTTTTATTTTGGAATAGTCTTATATTATTTTGCTGCACGTATATGGAACTTATGTTCTCAACACTGTAATATGTTATATGTTAGACCTGGATTTATGTTATGATTATTTTGTATGGACCTTAATTATTAATGCACGTTAAGGAGTTTATTTCCTTGTCTTGAGTCTATTTTGTCTATGCATGCAAAAAAATTTAGAACCACGTTTTCAAACGTAGCTACTTAATTAAAGTATTTTCTGAAAGCAACCAGCGTTTTACTTTCTTGATATTTTTCGCATTTTGAGTTCGAGTATGTAGCACCCGAAGGGGGGTGTTACACCTGTACAGCCAACTTCAGATCTCTAAACTGCTTGATGAGCTCTCTCTCTCTGACCATCATGGCAGACGCATGAAGCACCTTCCTACTTAAGGCATCCGCTACAATGTTTGCTTTTCCAGGATGATAGTGCAACTCGAAGTCGTAGTCCTTCAAAAACTCTAACCATCTTCGTTGCCTAATGTTGAGCTCCTTCTGGTCAAACAAGTACTTCAGACTCTTGTGATCACTGAAAACACTGAACTTTGCCCCGTACAAGAAATGCCTCCAATTCTTCAGAGCAAAAACCACTGCAGCTAACTCCAAGTCGTGAGTCGGATAATTCTTCTCATGGTTCTTTAACTGCCTTGAAGCGTAAGCTACCACTTTCCGGTTCCACACCATGACGCATCCCAAACCTTGGTACGAAGCATCACAAAACACTTCAGAAGGTTTATTGGGGTCCGGAAGTACTAACACTGGTGAATTGGTCAGACGCTTCTTCAACTCTTGAAAACTAGCCTCACAGGCCTCTGTCCATGCAAAAGCTTGATCCTTCCGTGTTAACTTGGTCAACGGTGCCACAATCTTAACGAATCCTTCAATGAACCTCCGATAGTAGCCCGCTAATCTAACGAAACTATGAATCTCTATGGCTGTCTTCGGTTGTTCCCACTATAACACAACTTCTACTTTTGCTGGATCCACTGAACCTCTTCTAGCCAGAACTCGTACTTCGAAAACTTGGCATATAACTGTTTCTCTTTGAGTATTTGCAGTACCACTCGGAAATGTTCTGCATGCTCTTCTTTATCGCTAGAGTAGATAAGGATGTCGTCGATAAATACCACAACAAACTTATCTAAGTAAGGGCGAAAGATCCTTTTGATGTAATCCATGAATATGGCAGGTGCATTTGTCACTCTGAATGGCATTACCAAATACTCAGTGTCCATAACGTGTTCTGAATGCTGTTTTTTGGAACATCCTCCGTCTTGACTAGGATCTGGTGGTAACACGACCATAGATCTATCTTAAAAAACACAGTTGCTCCTCTTAGTTGGTCCATCAGGTCATCAATCCTCGGAAGTGGGTACTTGTTCTTGATAGTGATCTTGTTCAACTGACAGTAGTCCACACCCAAACGAGACGTCCCATCCTTCTTCTTCACAAGCAAAACTGGTGCTCCCCACGGCGACACACTTCGCCTAACAAACTGTTTGGAAATTAGCTCCTCCAACTGTTTCTTTAGCTCCTCTAGCTCTGTGAGCGCCATCCGGTACAGTGGCATTGATATTGGTCCAGATCCGGCACTAGGTCTCCTACGAACTCGATGTCTCTGACCGGTGGAAGTCCAGGTATATCTTTAGGAAAGACTTATGGGAACTCGTCGACAATCGGAATCGGACGCACATCTTTCTCGCTACTAACATTATTATTCCGATTTTTAAGGCGCGAAACCAATTTTAGAAAAATTGTAGAGAATCCGATTCTAAGACTAAATGTCTCGTTCACGAGTCCAAATTAGGTCTTCTGAGTAGTAAACACAATTGTCAGTGAAAAACACAGACCGGGCTCCGTCTGAGTTTTCGACCCAAAATTTAACCGTAACTCCCTAAAATAGCGTAGGGCGTGACAATGGTCTCAGTATATTTTAATTCACTCTCTAGACCCCACGATAAAATATAAACACATAAATACAGTTTATTGATATTAGAAAGCTTGAAAAATCGGGGTGTTATACGGGCGCAATCAGAGGTACTTACAAATGTAATCAGATCATACTATATTGTTCAACTCAAGGCACAATACGACCCAGAACACGTATGACCCATTGGCCATCAAGGCACAGTGTTACACAATGAATTAAGTCATTCCCAGGTTATCTTGCCATCAAGGTCCCCTCATTTCAAATGGCACGTCTGCTAGAAAAACATATGCATGAGAAAACATTTGTTTTCATCTGTTTATCTCTGTCGCATCAATATTTCCTTGTCGAAGCATCAACGCTATCAATCACCATAATGTTTTAGACTCTTTTAGGCCTTTACCACATTTTCTGAAGCACAGGACACTCAGTCCAAAACAGCTCAAACCCAAAAATCCCTAACTGATGCACCAATCTCGGATTTGGATTCTAAAGCATACAAAATGTTCACAAGCCTACCGGACCACAAAGATTGTCCACAAGATTACAAAACCAACTCACTAACACGGATCCTTGATCCACGTGTTCAGCAGAACCCTAGAACTCCGACGTCTCGGTTTCTAGGTTCACCTCAAAATCCACCTTTTCTCTTTTTGAAACCCAAAACCAAAACCCATATCTCCGAAGCTTACGCACAAAGCCTGCAGGATTGGTTTTCCAAACAAAAAAAAGAAAAAACAACTCCCGGTCAAAATAAATTTTTTTTCTCTTTTGAAGTATTTCGGTAAACCACAACATTTCAAAATACGATTCGTGAAAACCCTTTTTCTTTGATAAAACAATTTATTTCGAAAACAAAATTTCTTGAAAACACTTTTTGTTTCAAAGCCATACTTTTCTTAAACTAAAGTTTTTTTCTCCTTTTACCTTTTATGTCAACTCATTTCCCAATAAAGTAGATTTTATCTTCTTTATTCTCAACAAGACATTAATTCCTTTTGTTTTCAAAATCTTTTGAAACTTTAACCTTTCGTTTTCTTATTTTACGTTCCAAGCTTTTTGAAGCTTTTAAGTTTACATGATTTTGGACCCTAACTGCTGTTAGGTCTCTTAACACAATATTTACCGTGATAGGCATAATAAACATTTTATCCACCATACAATAAATCAGGCATAATCAGGCATATTCAAACATAATCAAATATGAGCAAGAAAATTAAATCACTCCATATCAACCAAGCACATTAAAAATATTACAATCCATATACACAAACGCAGCACACAGCTGTCGGAAATGGAATTCCTTAGGTTTGTCCCCATACCTCTTGAAGTTTTCCACTCCATGAAAATTCGCCCGACCAAACCGAAAGTCGTCCGATTACCCAACGACAGCTACACACATACAAACAATCAAGATATCAACTTTAATTAACACAAAAACTCCTATTCTCCTCCACCTAGGTTTGGCCAAAGGCTAGGAAAATTAGCTAGGGATACCCAAAAATTCCTATTTCTTGGATTCAATGCTTACTAAGTGTGATAGGACTAAATCAACACTTCTTAAACAAATCTTTGAACAGAATCCTATTCATCCAAAAGGGGGGTTTCGGCCATCTTACCCATATGAGCTAGAGAGATTTCTTAGTTCTAAGCTCTTGGATTATGAAACAGGGTAATGCAACTAGCTCATAGAAATTGGTTTGACATTAAAAGGATTTTTCTACAATTTTTCATAAATTTTTGAAGTTTAAGGTCATAAACTTGATCGTGGAGAAAACTACAAGATCCAATGGAGAAAATTGGAGATTGAGAGGTCAAGAATGAAGTTCATAACTCCTTGGTGATAAGGATGAGCATGTGATCAACTTTGTTGCCCAAAAACTTGAAGATTTCTTAAGAGAAATTGAGAGAAAGTGAAGGAGAAAGTTGAAGAAGAAAAAAGAAAGTGATGGAGGGATTATGAGGAGGGGAGGGCCGAGTGGACTGAAGAAGGGGCAAGGTTGCCCAACTTGAATTTCATTAAGGGCAAAAAGGTCATTTCATACTACGACCAAAGGGTAATTCCATGAAAGTTCAAGGGCATTTTGGGCATTTCGCGTCCAGATATTTTTGAAATTCATCATGTCACTGGCATGCATCCCAATGTGATTTGACTTGATGTGACTCCAAGATTATCCATTAGCTTGTCCTGGTAAATGCATATCCAGCTCCATTCGTCACCCGGTTTGAGACTTCGCCTGAATAGTTTATTATTATTCCGATTTTTAGAGCGCGAAACCAATTTTAGCAAAATTGTAGAGAATTCGATTCTAATACTAATTGCCTAGTTCACGAGTCCAAATTAGGTCTTCTGAGTAGTAAAACACTATTGTCAGTGAAAAACACAGAACGGGCTCCATCTGAGTTTTCGACACAAAATTTAACCATAATTCCCTAGGATAGCGTTGAGCGTGACTTTGGTCTCAGTTTATTTTAATTCACTCTCTAGACCCTCCAATAAAATACAAACTCATAAATACAGTTTATTGATATTTGAAAGCTTGAAAAATCGGGGTATTACATTACTACCCAACTAAAAAAAATTTCGTTCTTGAAATTACGTACCTTCAAAAAGATAGGGATATTGCTCCCTAATCTTGTCTTCAGCTTCCCAAGTTGCTTCTCCAGTTGTATTATCCCAAATAACCTTGACTATGGAGATTTGTTTTCCCCTGAGCTGTCTGATCATCTTATCCTCAATTTGTACAGGTGAAGTCTCATAAGACAGGTTCTCTTTCAAAGGTACTTGATATGGTTCAATTACATGAGATGGATCGGGAATATATTTCCTCAATTTTGAAACGTGAAAGACATTGTGAAGATTTGAAAGGAAAGGAGGTAAAGCAATTTGATAAGCTACTGGACCAATATGGCGAAAAATTTGGTAAGGTCCAATGAAATTGGGAGTGAGTTTTCTAGACTTAATAACTCTACCTACCCTAGTCGTAGGAGTGACTCTCAGAAACACATGTTCGCCTTCTTAAAGTGCGAGAGGTCGTCTCCGTCGATCAGAGTAACTCTTCTGCCTACTTTGGGATGTCTTCATCTTTTCGCGAATTTGCCTGACTTTATCGATTGTTTGTTGTACGATTTCTGGGCCTAGAATTGTGCTCTCTCCATCTTGATACCAACAAAGAGGTGTCTGACATCTTCTCCCGTATAGTGCCTCATAAGGTGCCATCCTTATGCTCGAGTGATAACTGTTGTTGTATGTGAATTCGATCAGCGGTAACAGTTCGTCCCAACTCCCTCGGTTGTCTAAGACACATGCCCTTAGCAAATCTTCTAACGATTGAATCGTTCTTTCGGTTTGTCCATCTGTTTGCAGATGATATGCCGAACTTAACCGCAGCTTGGTTCCTAGCGCTTGATGTAAGCTTTCCCAAAAACGGTTAGTGAACTTAGGATCTCTATCTGAAACAATAATTGAGGGTACTACACGAAGTCTAATCACTTCTCGAATATACACCTCAGTTAGTTTCACTGCCATATAGTTGATCTTGACAGGTAAGAAATGTGTGGATTTCGTTAACGTATCCACGATCACCCAAATCGAATCAAAACCTCTAGGAGTTCGTGGTAAACTTACTACGAAATCCATTGATATGCTTTCCCACTTCCATTCCGGTATGTCTAGTGATTGTAGCATCCCTCCAGGGCTTTGATGTTCTACTTTGGCTTTCTGACAAGTTAGACATGATGCAACATAATCCGTACTTGCTTCTTCATGCATGGCCACCAAAATCTTTGTTTCAAGGCCTGGTACATCTTGGTTGAACTAGGGTGAATACTTAAATTACTCTTGTGAGATTCCTCTAAAATCATCTTTCTTATTTCTGGATTATTGGGTGCACAGACTCATCCATTGTACTTCAAAATTCCATCTGATCCTAAGCTAAACTCATTAGTTTTTCCCTATTCCATCAATTCCTTCTTCTCTTGAAGACATCTGTAGCTTGTCGTTCACATATCTCTTCCATTAGTCCGCTGGAAATCTCTATCATTCCCAAACTTATTTTCTTCGGACTTATTTCCATTGCTAAATTGAGATCACAAAATTCTTCAATTAGCTTCAGTTCCTTCATCATCATAGTTGAAATATGAATGGCTTTCCGGCTCAAGGCATCTGCTACTACGTTAGCCTTTCCAGGATGGTACTATAACGTGAAGTCGTAATCCTTTAAAAATTCCATCCATCGCCTCTGCCTCATGTTGAGCTCCTTCTGGTCAAACAAATACTTCAGACTTTTGTGATCACTAAAGACATCAAACTTAGCACCATATAGATGACGTCTCCATATCTTTAGTGCAAAAACCATCGTAGCTGACTCCAGATCGTGTGTGGGATAGTTCCTCTCGTGAGTCTTTCATTGCCTCGACTCATACGCCACCACTTTGCGGTGTTGTATCAACACACAACCTAAACCTTGATGCGAAGCATCACAGTACACTTCGTAAGGTTCACTTGGTTCAAGAAGTATTAGCACTGGCGAAGTTGTCAAAAGTTCCTTTATCTTTTGAAAACTTTCTTCGCACTTGGCAGTCCACGAAAAAGGTTGGTCTTTCCTCGTGAGTTGAGTCAACGGTCCTACGACTTTGGAAAATCCTTCAATAAACCGTCGATAGTATCCAGCTAATCCAAAGAAACTTCTTATTTCCATTACTGTCTTTGGCCTTTCCTAAGAAAGTACAGCTTCCACTTTAGCAGGGTCAACAACAATCCCTTCTTTCGTTATGACGTCCTAGAAATCCAACTTCCTCAAGCCAAAACTCACACTTGGAGAGTTTCGCATACAGCGTCTTCTCGCGTAAGACTTGCAGAACTTGTCACAAATGTTCTTCTTGTTCCTCACGACTCTTAGAGTAAATGAGAATATCATCGATGAACACTACAACGAATTTATCAAGAAACGGACGAAAAATCCAATTCATGTAGTCCATAAAGATAGCAGGTGCATTCGTTACTCCAAAAGGCATCACGAGGTATTCCTAATGTCCATAACGAGTTCTAAACGCAATCTTAGGTATATCTTCAGTCTTTACTCTAATATGGTGATATCCTGTCCTCAAATATATTTTCGACAAAATCGCAGCTCCTCGCAATTGATCCATCAGATCGTCGATACGCAGTAAAGGATACTTGTTCTTGATCGTTACTTTATTAAGTTCCCGAAAATCCACGCAAAGTCTCGAGCCTCCGTCTTTCTTTCTTACTAAGAGAACTGGCGCTCCCCACGGGGAAACGCTTGGTCTTATGAACTGCTTCTACAAAAGGCCCTCAACTTGGGCTTTAAACTCAGTGAGCTCTGCATGTGACATCCGATATGGAGCGATCGATATCGGTCCAGTTCCTGGAATTAAATCGATGGAGAATTCTATGTCCCGTACAGGCGGCATACCCGGAACATCGTCTGGAAACACTTCAGGAAAGTCCCTCGGAACAGGCATCTTACTTGAGATGACCCCATACGTATGAAGCCTTCCTATTAGTCCCAACCTCTTATTATTATTATTATTATTATTATTATTATTATTATTATTATTATTATTATTATTATTATTAACTATGCCTAGCCGTATATAAATAGATAGCGTGGTATACAAGCAGCATTGCGGAAAACAAAACAACGTAAACAATAACGGCAAGCATAGCAAACGACAATTAGAGTATAAAGAGCGGAATAAGCATAACTGTATAATAACATGCATAAATTAGCCCCATCACTAGGGCACTATACATACATATACATATTGTCGGGTAGAAACCAAAAATACATCAAGAGCCAAAAGAAACACTTGGAGCTCACCAGCAACCCCGTCCCCTCTCAAAAGATACATCAAAAGCTCTCAGCTCACTCCCTAGGACGCACTGGCAGGCTCTCACCATCAGTGGTGAGGATGCCCTGAGCTACCCTGACCCTCGCCATCAGTACGCCTATAACGCACAATCGGCTCATACTCTAACGAAGAACTGGACACCACAATCCTACCCCTGCGGTAGGTCCTGAAGTACTGCGCTGGCCTCGGTAAACGTAACCTCTCCTGCTGGTCACGACCGATGACTGGGGTGCCGCCCATGTGTAGTCCTGCTCCCTCTGCCTTGGAGGTCACCACATCCTCGGAAAGGGGAGGAACTGGTAGATGCGATAGGGACAGATGATATCTACATACGGAGGTGTACCGGTCCAAAAAATCAGGCTGACCGGTCCTGTGTAGACCGTCAAAAAGGTAGAGGGGTCTACCCACCATCCCCTCTCATCATGGTAGATGATCTCAATATCGCCCAACACTGACATTCGCGGTGCCCCCATGATGAACGGGTGAAGTCTCAGGTCCATGCTGAATTTATGCTGGCTCGTCATCTTCAAGCGATCACCAAACAGACAACAAGGATAAAAAGAAGGGAGATAAGAAATACAGCGCGTCATAAAGTAGGAAAACAATAGTAATGCAGTAAACACATAGCAGGTAGCAGATAATAGATATCACATTTATAACATTTACTGCATTCCAGCACACATCTCTCGAGACAACATATGCAACAGACATCCATCCTGTAAGTCTCACACTGAGATCAATCCTCTAGACCGGGATACTAATCCCATGTAGCATGTCGGCCGAAAAACGCACTTATGTTAGTTCCCAACAGGAACGGTTCCACACCCGAACAAGTTCACACCGGAATAGGTTCTGTGTCGGAACGGAGCCAAAGAAACTGAACCTCTCGCTGTGACCAATAAGAGTGCATCCCCCTTCCCTACCGAAACCGAGGTATCTCAGTCGCCTCGGAACGTTAGCATGGAACAATTGGAAAGCTCTGGGATTAGTCAGGCAAACCGGACTGGATCGGGCGTCACGACAGGATAGGAGCTACCTCATCCGTCACTGTAAACTATTCCCTAGACCAGCAACATCCCCAAGGCCACTCACTTGACCGCCCCATCTACTTTCCGTACCCGCACTCAGGTACCGCTAACCTCGTATGACGCTGGCAGCCTATACTACCTATCATACTGCCTCTCCACTTGGCAGTTGATGATGATATGCAGCAAACATCCTCAACGGGCTTGATACCGAATCTCACACCTAAGCTCTCAATCAGGAACAACACGATGGCACAACATCCACACGACCATAGCTTCGATGCCATGCGTCCAAGAGCCACAGCTCAAGCAACACGGCCACAGCCTCAAGAAGTCAGTACAACAGCAATGGCACCATCCACGGTATCAACCCGATAACAATACTGCACACAGCCAAACTTATTCTACGGCATTCCGCCACAACTCTTAATATTACAGCATACAGCATAGCAACAACAATAATATCACCATAGTAGCAGTAACATCAACAACAGCATATAAGCAGCTAGCAGCATATCACATATACCAAGTAGCATATAGGTAGACAGATAGCAATAACAGCCAACAGCATAAAGTCATACATCAGCAAACATCCTCGATTAACAGTTCTCTATCCTAGGGTTTCCAAACTTAACGGCGATAGCCCAAAGTAAGATAAACCTAGGGTCCAGATACTTTATCAGGGCTTAAACACTAGTAGGGTTAGGGCTTCCCTACTCATAGCAGAAATCACAACTACGTTACTCTTGCCTTCCCGACAGCAGCAGTACTCTTTCTCCCCACCTGAACTGTCGGCACGCAAATCCACGCGATCACCGGCTCGCTCCTCCTTCCTCAAGCTCGTAGCCCTCCTTCAAGAACAGCCACCACGTGGCCTCCAAGAACAGCCCCTCAACCGCAGCCCCAGCTCCAAACCTCGTACCACTGTGAGTACAAACTTCGCCCTAACCACGAGCACAACATATGCACAATAGTGTTAGCCCTAAGGCAAGCTCAAAAGATTAAAGGAAAAGGGTAAAACTCTAAGAACGCCAAGAACACAAAGAATGCGTGTTAGGGATCCAAGTTTACCTTTGGCGAATCGAAAAACCAACCCGTCAGAGTTGTAGATAAGTCAGCTGCGACACCACGATGTAGTCGGAATCGCGTTCTGGCGGCTCGATCACCTCTAACCTCAAGCTTTATCACTCTAAAAACTCAGAGTCTCTCACTCTAACTCACAGAAAACTTAGGAGATTTCGTGCAAATGAGAAGATGAAAGTGGAAGCTCCACTTATGGTTTCTGCTGTCCACGCTTAAGCGTTCATCACACTGCACGCTTGAGCATTGAGCGTGGGATCTCTCCACGCTTGAGCGTGGAACTTCGTCCACTCCGCCTGCTCCCTAGCCTGACACACGTCTCACACGCGTCCAAACTCAGAGCAGCTGCTCAGTGCACTTAGCACGCTGAGGCGTCCAACTAGAGTCCTCTCACGCTTGAGCGTCAAGCTCGGCAAGAGAAGAACTTCCAGCCTTTTGACTTCCTCAGTTACTCGTTTTACGCCTTAGGCACCTCCAACCTTGTTCAAGCCTATTCCTAAGATTCACACTAGGTCTAAAACTAACACACAACAATTCACACAATTATCCAAAGCCCCGATCGAGGTTAACCAGCTCGATCAAAGTCACAGAGAAATCGGGATGTTACATTACTCAGCTCGATCTTCCCCTCGACTTCTAAGTTGGACAGAAGCTCATATTCCTGATCTCCTTCTTTTGAAGAAGTTCTAATGTGGTTGGCAGCTAAAAATCCAGAAATCTCGATACTAGGAAAAACTAGGGTTTTATGTGCACAATCTAATAGGATATGGTTGGAAGATAAACAATCCATGCCTAAAATTACATCTAACTGTATTAAAGCCAAGCATATTAGATTAACAAGAAAATGTCTATCCTGAATAACAATAGGACAGTTCAAATAGATTGAATTTACAGTGACTGGTTCAGCAGCTGGGGTTGAAACAATTAAGTCAAATGACAAGGAAGAAACAGATAATTTCAAACGCTTCACACAATCCATAGAAATGAACGAATGGGTCGCACCCGAATCAAAAAGTACGGATAAGAGATTACCGTCTATGTCGCAATCACCCTGTATGAGATCATCGGAGTTTGAAGCCTCAGCTCCACTCATGGTGTAAACTCTCCCCTTTGCCGTTGGCCTTTTGGCTCCACCATTGTTGTTAGCAGCTGGGACAGGTTTATATGCTCTGTAGTACTTGGCAATAAGCCCCATTTATCCACAATGGAAACATCCATCATTCCGCACAGAGCAGTTGTTGGCTAGATGTGACGGATCTCCACACTTGAAACACCTCCTCTCTTGGCCCTGATTTTGATTTCCTTGGCCTCCATTACCTGATGCGTGAGCAACAGGACGATATTGTTGCTGTTTCTGGTGATTCCCTGGGGGTCGGGAATATATTTTCTTCTGACTCTATTTTCCCCTATGATCATGGTATTGGCCCTTGAATCGGGAAGGTCCTCCAACATTCCCTCTATTGTCCCTTCCACGCTTCATCAGTTCGACTTGCTTGCTCTTCTCAACCAACGCCTGGAAGTTCCGAATTCCCTGTGGTAGTACTGACTCTTTAATCTCATACCTCAGTCCTCTCTCGAGAGTTTCACACTTCCAATCTTCATCACGGTTGTTCTGGAAGAATCGGAAATACTTGGCCAATGATTTAAACTTGGCCGCATATTCGCCGACTGTCATCTCCCTCTATTGCAGCCGTAGGAACTCTTGTTCTTTCTCCGCTCTCGCACTCTTCGGAAAGTACTTCCCCAAGAATCGGTGCTTGAACAGATCCCAAGTGATTTCTTTTTGATTTGCCTCCAGCAATTATCGGGTTCCTCTCCACCAATATTCTGCATTTCCCAGCAGTAGGAAAGTGGCATAAGGTACTTTCACTTCTTCCGGGCTGTGGATCAGTTTGAAAATCTTCTCAATCTCTTGGATCCACAAATCAGCCTTCTCAGGATCCACGTCGCCATGAAACTGTGGCGGGTTCTTACGTCTAAAGGTAGTTAGACTCCGACCCTCAGCAGCCTGTTCAGTACGGACTTGCTCTTGGGCATTGTGAGCATTCAAGGTTGTTGCCTGAATAGCAATTGCCGCTGCCATGTTCGCCACTGCCTGTGCAGCGAAGTCCATTCCATTGGCAACGTCAATGTCCTCAGCATGGACATCAGCTCCTCTCCCGCGACCACGTCCACGGGCACGTCCACGTCCAGCTCTAGTTTCGATTCGTGGTTCCATATCTGACCTACAAGATTGAAATCAATCAAACTGCAACCAGAAACCAAAACATATAAGCACTTATCAGCACACATTACTTCTAAGAAATAATTCAATCAAACCTTAATCAGAGATCACACAACATCAACACAACAGACCTATTCCCAAAGATTCTCGAAAGACTCGACCAGCTTTGATACCACTAATATGACACCCTAAACCCGACATCACATGGTGACACAAAACATATAAAAACACGAAATAAAGTTTGCTGGTTACTTTCAGAAAACATAATTTCTTTAGTTATATCTTTCTTACTACAAAAATCGTGATAAAATTTTTCTTCTTTTTACAGCAGTAAAAAACATTTACTCAAGAGAATATCAATATAACTCATATACATATATATATATATATATATGCATCACCAGTAAGTTATATACATAAAGGAACTATGGACAACATGTCCATTTCAAAAGAAACTATCAGAAGATAAAATACTATCAACTCTAAATAAATAAAAAAACCTAGGCAACGATAGTCTGGAAAACCACATCTAAAACCCATGGCCATCAGTAGCCGATAACAGACTATCCCAAAACCGCTGCCTTAAAAACTAGCACCCTAAGCTGGTCAATGCCTAGTGAAACCCGTTGGACAGTCCCCCGAAGGAGGGTCCAACACCTACATCCGAGGAAGGATTAAGGGAATCTACATTCCCATTTTCCTGAGGTTGAGGCTCAAAGGCCTTAGAAGGGTGGTACTCAGGGGTCTAGAGGATCCTCCTCCTCCTCCTCCTTAAGGTCCTCCTCTGGATCCTCTCCCTACCCCTCCGCTACCAAAACGAATGGCGGGGGAGGAGTCGAAGGTGACTGTTGCTGCAGGGGCTGTGCAGCTGGGATGTGATGCTAAAGCTGCCCCTGATCCACCAGGAACAGTAGAATCATCCAAATGAGCGATAGAGGGATCTGTATGGTCTCTACGGTGTGAGTCCTCTCCTGGGGCCCCACTTCGACTGTCCCTCTCAGAGTGCATATAGTTCCAGTATACGCTGCACTATTGGCACCTAGGTGAATAATGTAACGCCCTTCGTTACATTAGTAATGAAAATATTTATTTAGATAGAATATGAGGAAATAAAAAATTTCTTAAATAATGCTGAATAAATACTTAGTGTACTAATATTAATAATAATATCAAAATAATGTTTACATCAATAAACCCATAAAATACTGAGATAACGTATTTAGTTCCAAAAGCCTCAAAACCGGGCGTCTAATACAACTCGCATAAATAAAATAAAGCGTAGCGATAACGTAGGTCCTCCTGGCATAAGCCGTAGTATACTAACCAACCACTAGAACTAGAAGATAATCTTCAAGTCTCCATATGCTCAGCTGTGACATCCTCTGGCTCTGAAAACAATACTACTAATGAGATTTATAAAACCACTGAATAAAAATACATTTATAAAGATTTTCGCAAAAGCATTGTTCTCAGCCGGTGCGGCAACCGGAAAAACAATTCATGGTACCTGCTATTTTCCAAAATAATAGTATTATAAAATAATATTAATAATATAAATTATGATTGACAATAATCAGTCATCATCAACACATCATAAATCAAGTATGTCAAAATATCATATATCAAATAATTCCAATAAACCACATATGTCATATTACTGTCAAAAATCACTCCACAATGGCGTCCCATTGCCTACCTCTACTCAAGAGAGGTATTTCGATGTCATCATCTTATCGGCGATATTGCTCATATTTTCGATATCAACCAAATGCACTGGCGGTATTACTCATTTTTCGACATTCCAACATATGATGATGTTACTTTCGATACCTCATCAACTGATGGTATTACATATTTTCGACATCCCAATTTATGACGATGTTGCTTTCGATACCCCATCAACGGGTGGTATTATATAATTTTGACATCCCAATTTAATGGCGATGTTACTTTCGATACCCCTTTCATAGGCGGCATTTCTCAAAGGTCATGCCACATGCATAATGATCAATTAAACATGCCAAATCAAATATATATCATCACATAACTCAAGTAAAGCATGTCAATCAACCAATACACATACCAATCATACTTCTCATATCATTAATCACAAGAATAAATACTCAATTTAATAAACTTTCTTTTTAATCAAAAACCCCCAAATCAATTTAGTGTTCTTGATCCCTAACATAGAAAAAGCACAAATGTACTACAAAACTGACATAGTCTGGCCGACAACAAAACTAGACCACAAAAAGAAGGTCCGCCTCAGGGCTCAAGGAAACTACTGAGCTAAACCATCGTCACGTCCATCTGTTCAAACAGCAACAGCAAGTACCAACAGAAAACATACAGATATGGGTGAGATTCCCGTTGATCAACACAACAAAACAACAGTAGTAAAAACGGGACGACTCACCGGGTAACAGCGTACCCAACATGCTTACAAGAATTCTCAATGTCAAACATATTAAGCAGTTGACGGCATAATATCATGTTAAGCAGTTAACAGTATAATATAAGGTACTATTAAACAGTACAACGATGTATAACAGTAAATGTAAACATCAATAGCTATGCAATGCAATGCAATGTAGATGACTCAATGTCAATGTCACTGGGTACTACTCTGACCCCTACTCCATGGAGCTAACAAAACATTCGGAGAGAGTGAATGCGAGGACATGTTCCGGTTTCTGCCAGCCATGAGCAAGATGCTACAATATTCGCAACGTGCACGTATCTGGCTTTATGGTAACACTCTCGACCAAACGTGAAAAGTACGGCATGTAGTAGACGATATCAGTGTATTGCACGGATTCACCACGACACAGAAGAGCTACCAACTGGTCACATGTAAGCCCTTCCAACCCTGATACCTCCAAAAAGACCATTGAAGATCGTCACCGTAAGATTCGCACCTGCATCAAGGTGTAAGCTCAACTCCTAGGCTCAAGGCCTTACGACTATGCAAATGAAATGCCAATGCTTACACAAAGTAGATGCGATCAAGCAATGTCTATCCCCCGGATAAACCTCGAAGTCTACTAAGGTTCTCTTCCTTAGGAACTATATGCGTCTTTTGAAAAACAAAACCTTTATCCACCGGATAAATCTCGTGATTCCTCCGGGATCGAGTCATCACAAGACTGAAACAATTGAACGACTGATCGGGATCCGAATCACCGGTCCGTCATCGAACTACTGTTTCAAAACCCAAAACGTTTGTAAACCAGAACAACTTCTCAATTGAAAACTCATTTGATTTGAAACAATTTTTGAAACACTTACTTACTCTATTTTTAGCATTTTCTGAACATGGAATTCGCTTAGCGAAATTACATTCGCCTAGGGAAATTGAAACAATAATGCCTCTGTTGGAACTCCTCTGGATCGCTCGGCGAGACATAAATCGCGTAGCGAAATGTGTTGTATTCGCTTAGCGAATATGTATTCGCTTAGCGCAAGTTCAGACGGTTACACCTCTTTGGAAACACCTCTGGATCGCTCGGCGAAACAGAATTCGTGTAGCAAAATTTCACTTTCTTTGCTTAGCGAGTATAATTTCGCTTAGCGAAATGGAGGCGGTTATACCTCCTTTGGAGACTTCTCTGGATCGCTCAGCGAGACGTAATTCGTGTAGCGAAACTCGTTTGGTTGGCTTAGCGAATATGAATTCGCTTAGCGAAAGTGAGGCAGTGAAGCCCAACTTAGACTTTCCCTATTTTCGCTTAGCGAAAGTAAATTCGCTTAGCGAGAATTTGCCTTAAAACAAGACATCAACCTTAGGGAACCATTTTGATTCTCTTCATGAAACCACTTCTTTTCTCATTTTGAGTCACTTGATTAGCTAGATGAACTAAGGATAAGGTATAAAACATGTTTCACTTTGGTGAAAGCACTTTGAGATTTAATTCCATTTAAAGTCACTTAGGGTTTTTGTTTGAAAAACACAAGTTATTGAAAACACTTTCTTTACATCAAAACTTGACTTGTCCAAGAACTATTCATATTCTTCCTTTCCTCAAGGTCATGGCTAATAGCCAACTAGGAATCAATGTGAAGTTTTACTTCATCAACCAATCAAAGTATGGCTCACAATACTTACACAATCATGATAACCATAATACACATTACTACATTATAATCAAACATCCAAGTCCATCACACATTATGGTCTCATAATCAAACAATAAAAGTCCATACTTGATCTAGTAATCAAAGTAGGTTTTTCAACATACATGGAAATGATTTTCATTCAATCATATCTTCATCAACATATGCTAAAGCACACTAAAACATACTCAAGCATACACTCATCATGACAATCTTGTTCTCCAAGAGAACACATAAAAGTGAACCCAAACTAAAGGGTTTCACCCACACATAACTTAAACAACCATCTTCACCACCACCATCTTGGTGTGATGAGGTTCTTCTCCCCATACCTGTTGAAGAGCAGATTCCCAGATCAAAGTCGGTTGATCGGTTTGTGAACCTCCTGATAGTTGTCACCAACTACAAACAACCAAACAATCAATCATTAAACAACAATCAAACCAAACTCAACAATTCTCACAAAGAGGGTTTTGGCCACCCTAAAGAGAATAAAGCTAGGAATTGATCTTGGTTTTCCATTTCATGGATTCAAAGGCGTAGGAAAGCTAAGGATGAAATCAAGTGTTAGAAATCAAAAATTGATGAAAACACTATTCATCATCATCAATAAGGGTTCGGCCATATTTTGCCTTTTGAGCTATGATGAGAGTTGAATAATAAGCTCTTGGGTTTAGGTAGAGAATGATGAGGTGAGTTCAAAGAAATTGGTCTCACATCAAAATGATTTTTCTACAATTTCCTATGGATTTTCAAAGTTTTGAATCTAAGAAATTCTTTTCATGAAAATGGATCTTGATCTTGAAATAAAGTGATATTCAAGAAGCTAAGAGACCATAGAAGTGATCTTACCTTAAAATAAAGGAAAATTGCTCAAGGAATCAAGTGATTCCAACAAGAAACCAAGCTTTTTCAAGAACAACAATGGTGCTTCTTCAAGAGTAACTATGGTGTTCTTCTCTTTTTGAGAGGGCTGTGCGAAAATGAGAGTGTGAGGGGCTGAGTTCAGCCTTAAAACAAGTCACTTAAGGGCAAAAAGGTCATTTGCCAAAAAGGTAAAATGGTAAAAGTGCAAAAGACTAAGGTTAGGGGCATTTTGGTCATTTCGCATCTAGATTTTCCCGATCGTCATGACGACTCTGCCATGCTCTCCCAAGTATCCTGGGATGTTGTGATATCAAGATTATCCGTTGGCGAGTCTCGGTAACTCCATATGTGGCTTCGTTCGTCACCCGATTGAGGATTTCGCTTGAACGGAGGTCATGAAGTGATTTTTACGAAATTTTTACTGTCTCGTTCACGGGTCCATCTAAGGTCTTCTGAGCAGTAAAATCATACTGTCAGTGTTAAAACGCAGACCGGACTCCGTTTGAGTTTTCGACTCAAAACTTAATCGTAGCTTCCTACGATATCGTCGAGCATGACTATGGTCTCGGAATATTTTATTTCCATTCCTAAGACCTCGAATAAAATAAGGACATTAAAATACTAAAGAAATAGAAAACGTGAAAATCGGGGTGTTACATTCCTACCCCTCTTAAAAGAATTCCTCGAAATTATACGTACCTCTTAAAACAGACTCGGATACTGTAGTTGCATGTCTTCCTCTCTTTCCCAGGTAGCATCACCTATAGTCTCGTTCCAGATAACTTTAACTAAAGCTATCTCCTTCCCTCGCAGTTTCTTTATCCTCCTGTCCTCGATCTTAACCGGCAATGTCTCATAGGTTAGGTTATCCTTTAGCTGTACTGAATCAGACTCTATGACGTGACTGGGATCAGGAATATACTTTCGCAATTGCGAAACATGAAGAACATTATGAAGGTTGGATAGAAAAGGCGGTAAAGCTATTTGGTAAGCTACTGGACCTATCCGACGAAGAATTTGATAAGGTCCAATGAATTTTGGAGTGAGTTTTCTGGACTTCAGGACCCTGCCCACCCCAGTCATCGGAGTGACTCTCAAAAACACATGATCCCCTTCCTCGAACTCAAGTGGCCTACGTCTTTTATCCGCATAACTCTTCTGTCAGCTCTGAGTTATCCTCATCTTTTCTTGAATCAGTTTTACCTTCTCAGTTGTTTGTTGCACTAGTTCAGGTCCTAATGAAGCACTTTCTCCATCTTGGTACCAACACAAAGGTGTTCTGCAACGTCATCCGTATAAGGCTTCGTAGGGTGCCATCCCTATACTCGAATGATAACTGTTGTTGTAGGTAAACTCTATCAACGGTAGGAAATTCTCCCAACTTCCGGCATGTTCCAACACACACGCCCTTAACAGATCCTCTAAAGACTGAACCGTCCTTTCCGATTGTCCATCAGTTTGCGGATGGTAAGCCGAACTTAATCGTAACTTTGTTCCTAAAGCTTCATGTAAACTTTGCCAAAAACGCGAAGTAAAACGCGGGTCTCTATCTGATATGATACTTGAAGGTACTCCATGCAGTCTCACAATCTGACTGATATAAATCTGAGTAAGCTTTTCCATAGAATACTTGAGATTAATCGGTAGAAAATGAGCTGATTTCTTAAGCCTATCAATTATAACCCAAATGGAATCGTGTCCTTTAGGTGTCCTTGGCAAACACGTTACGAAATCCATTGCTATGCTATCCCATTTCCACTCTGGGATATCCAATGGAAGTAACATTCCAGCTGGCCTCTGATGTTCAACCTTTGCTTTTTGACACACCAAGCAAGATGCCACATAATCAGCTACATCTCTTTTCATGCCTTGCCACCAAAACAACCACTTCAGGTCTTGGTACATCTTGGTTGACCCTGGATGCATACTTAACTTGCTTCTATGAGCTTCGTCCAGAATTAACCTTCTTAGCTCTGGGTTGTTTGGCACACAAACCCGTTCTCCTCGTCTTAGGATTCCATCTACTCCTTCCTTGTATTCAGACGTCATCCCTTTCTTTAGATTCCTCCGCTCTTTTTCTAGATACTGGTCGTATACTTATTTCTCTCGAATCTGGTCCATCAGATCACAAGATAATGTAACCATACCCACACATAGTCTTCCTGGCATACTAACCACGGACAGATGCATATCTCTGAACTGTTCCAACAGCTCGTGTTCCTTAACCATCATGGCAGACACATGTAACACTTTTCTACTCAGGGCATCCGCTACCACATTAGCTTTTCCCGGATGATACTGCAACTGGAAGTCATAGTCCTTCAAAAATTCCAGCCACCGTCTTTGCCTCCTGTTGAGCTCTTTCTGATCGAACAGATACCTCAAGCTCTTATGATCGCTGAAGACATTGAACGTCGAACCATACAAGTAGTGCCTCCAAATCTTCAACGCAAAAACTACCGCTGCTAACTCCAAATCATAAGTTGGGTAATTCTTCTCGTGCACTTTCAACTGTCTCGAGGCATACGCTACCACTTTCCGATTCTGCATCAGAACACAGCCTAAACCTTGGTATGAAGCATCACAGTACACTTCAAAAGATTCGCTTGGATCTGGAAATATCAACACTGGTGATGTAGTCAGCTTCTTCTTCAACTCTTGAAAACTCTGCTCACAGGCTTCATTCAAACGCTTTGTCCTTCCTCGTCAATTGGGTAAGAGGTCCTATAATCTTAGAAAATCCCTCGATGAACCTCCGATAATACCCAGCCAAACCCACAAAACTGCGTATCTCAGTCACTGTGGTTGGTCTTTCCCACTCAAGAACTGCTTCGACTTTCGACGGATCTACAGCAATTCCTTCCTTTGAAATTACATGACCCAAAAACTGCACTTCGTCGAGCCAAAACTCACACTTGGACAACTTGGCATACAACTGTTTCTCCTTCAGAACTTGAAGAACCACACTAAGATGTTCAGCATGTTCTTCCTGGTCTTGCGAATAGATAAGTATGTCATCTATGAAGACAACGACAAACTTATCCAGGTATGGACGAAAGATCCTATTCATATAATCCATGAATATAGCTGGAGCATTCGTCACACCAAACGGCATCACAAGATACTCATAGTGCCCATAGCGTGTTCGAAACGCTGTCTTCGGTATATCTTCTGCCTTCACACGAATCTGGTGATAACCCGATCGCAAATAAATCTTGGAGAAAACTGTCGCTCCCCTCAACTGATCCATCAAGTCATCTATCCTCGGAAGTGGATACTTGTTCTTAATAGTAACTTTATTCAACTGGCGATAATCCACGCATAAACGAGATGTTCCATCTTTCTTTTTCACCAACAGCACAGGTGCTCCCCACGGCGACACACTGGGTCTAACAAACTGTTTCCCCAATAAGTCTACCAACTGTTCCTTCAAGGTTTCCAACTCAGCAGGTGCCATACGATACGGTGCCATAGACACTGGTCCTGTTCCTGGCACAAGATCGATCGTAAACTTGATGTCCCGAACTGGCGGCAAACCTGGTACGTCTTCAGGAAAGACTTCCGGAAACTCATTCACGACAGGTATGTGCTCTAAGACTAGCTCGCTCTTGACCTCCAAAGAAGATAGTAACATGTATCCTTGAGCTCCTTCTCTCAAAGAAACGTTTACTTGGTTGGCAGTCAAAAATCCAGAATTCTCACAACTAGGGAAAACTAAGGTTTTATTTGCACAGTCTAATAGGATATGATTAGAAGACAACCAATCCATTCCTAAGATTACATCCATTTGCGAGAGAGGCAATCAGATCAAGTCAATCAAAAATGTTCTATCTGTAACAGAAATAGAACAGTTCAAACAAACTTTAGCAGTTATAACAGGCTTTGCAGTAGGCGTAGAAATTACCAAATCAAAAGGTAAAGAAGACACAGGTAATCCCAACAGATTCACACAGTCATAGGCAATAAAGGAATGCGTTGCGCCTGAATCAAACAGTACAGTTAAGGTTTTACCTCCCATGACACACTAACCTTGGATCAAGTCTTCATTCTGAGAAGCTTCAGCACCACCCATAGTGTAGACTCGCTTGGACATTGTTGACAGAATGTTCCAATTTTGGTTGCATACATTCCCGTGATATATGTCTCGGCTTCCCACACTTGAAGCAGATAATCCCTTTGATTGAACAATCTCTGGTGATGTGGTTGCTCTTCCCACACTTCATGCACTTGGTTGGGGCGTTTCCAGACTGACTGAAACTCCCACTACTTCCTCCCGCAGAGCGTTGTTGTCGATCTTGTTGCTTTGCATACGGCTTCCATCGAGATTTGTTGTCTCGACCACCATTTCCTCTCTGGAACTTGCTCTGTCCAGAACTCTGTACCCGCTTGTCCTTAGGCTCCAAACTCTCGATCAGACGACACTTCTCCATTAACCTCGGAAAAACAGTAATTTCTAGAGGAACAACAGCTCTTTTCAAGTCGATCCTCAGACCTCCTTCGAATTTTCTGCACTTCCACTCCTCTCTTGGGTTGTCCAGAAAGTAATTTGAAAACCTTGCTAGACTTTCAAACTTAGCCCCGCATTCAGCTACGGTCATTTCCCCCTGTCTCAGCTGGAGAAACTCCATCTCTTTCTCCTGTCTTGCGCTCTCAGGAAAATACTTCTCCAGGAACTTTCCCTTAAAACCATTCCAATCCACAGCTTGTTGATCGTGAATCAGCATCTGACGGGCTCCTTCCCACCAGTATTCAGCATCCTCCACCAGCATATAGGTTGCATAGACAACTTTGTCATTCTCAGTACATCTCATCGCTCCAAAGATCTTTTCCAGCGTTTGGATCCAGCGTTCAGCTAATTCAGGATTGAATTCACCTTTGAATTGACGTGGATTCCGACGAAGAAATTCGTCCAGTCCTCTACCTCCGGTAGCTCTTTCGTCACGTTGAACCATAGCAGCAGCCATTTCCCGTATGGCGTTCACAGCAGCAGTCAGGTTTTGAGCAGCCATTGCTACCTTCAAAACCAGAACTGTCAAACACAAGAACCACAACAAAACTAAAGCAAACAACAGAGAAACACACAGAGAACACAACACAAACAAGATAGACCATAACCTACAAACCCCAAAAAGACTCGGCTAGCGCTGATACCAAATAATGCAACACCCTTTCCCGAGTGTCACATTCCCGAACGTTTATAAGGCCAAAAATATTTCTTAATGCGGAAAATACGGTTTTCTTTTTTTTCTTTTCACAAGATGCAATGGGATTTAGTAAAGGTAAATAATACTAATAACGAACTTAGGTTCGCCATACATTTCTAGAACAATATGCATAATAATTACAGGGACATAAACAGAAAAAGGAATAATATTATATACAGACATAGGTCTAATGTATAACTGATACAATAAGTACTAGGAGTCGTAGCTCCCCAAAAGTAAGACAAAACTGACATAGTCTGGCCGACAACAAAACTAGACCACAAAAAGAAGGTCCGCCTCAGGGCTCAAGGAAACTACTGGGCTGAACCATCGTCACGTCCATCTGTTCAAACAGCAACAGCAAGTACCAACAGAAAACATAAAGATATGGGTGAGATTCCCGTTGATCAACACAACAAAACAGCAGTAGTAAAAACGGGACGACTCACCGGGTAACAGCGTACCCAACATGCTTACAAGAATTCTCAATGTCAAACATATTAAGCAGTTGACGGCATAATATCATGTTAAGCAGTTAATAGTATAATATAAGGTACCCTTAAACAGTACAACGATGTATAACAGTAAATGTAAACATCAATAGCTATGCAATGCAATGCAATGTAGATGACTCAATGTCAATGTCACTGGGTACTACTCTGACCCCTACTCCATGGAGCTAACAAAACATTCGGAGAGAGTGAATGGGAGGACATGTTCCGATTTCTGCCAGCCATGAGCAAGATGCTACAACATTCGTAACGTGCACGTATCTGGCTTTACGGTAACACTCTCGACCAAACGTGAAAAGTACGGCATCTAGTAGAGGATATCAGTGTATTGCACGGATTCGCCACGACACAGAAGAGCTACCAACTGGTCACATGTAAGCCCTTCCAACCCTGATACCTCCAAAAAGACCATTGAAGATCGTCACCGTAAGATTCGCACCCGCATCAAGGTGTAAGCTCAACTCCTAGGCTCAAGGCCCTACGACTATGCAAATGAAATGCCAATGCTTACACAAAGCAGATGCGATCAAGCAATGTCTATCCCCCGGATAAACCTCGAAGTCTACTAAGGTTCTCTTCCTTAGGAACTATATGTGTCTTTTGAAAAACAAAACCTTTATCCATCGGATAAATCTCGTGATTCCTCCGTGATCGAGTCATCACAAGACTGAAACAATTGAACGACTGATCGGGATCCGAATCACCGGTCCGTCATCGAACTACTATTTCAAAACCCAAAACGTCTGTAAACCAGAACAACTTCTCAATTGAAAACTCATTTGATTTGAAACAATTTTTGAAACACTTACTTACTCTATTTTTAGCATTTTCTGAACATGGAATTCGCTTAGCGAAATTACATTCGCCTAGCGAAATTGAAACAATAATGCCTCTGCTGGAACTCCTCTGGATCGCTCGGCGAGACATAAATCGCGTAGCGAAATGTGTTGTATTCGCTTAGCGAATATGTATTCGCTTAGCGCAAGTTCAGACGGTTACACCTCTTTGGAAACACCTCTGGATTGCTCGGCGAAACAGAATTCGTGTAGCGAAATTTCACTTTCTTCGCTTAGCGAGTATAATTTCACTTAGCGAAATGGAGGCGGTTATACCTCCTTTGGAGACTTCTCTGGATCGCTCAGCGAGACGTAATTCGTTTAGCGAAACTCGTTTGGTTGGCTTAGCGAATATGAATTCGCTTAGCAAAAGTGAGGCAGTGATGCCCAACTTAGACTTTCCCTATTTTCGCTTAGCGAAAGTAAATTCGCTTAGCGAGAAGTTGCCTTAAAACAAGACATCAACCTTAGGGAACCATTTTGATTCTCTTCATGAAACCACTTCTTTTCTCATTTTGAGTCACTTGATTAGCTAGATGAACTAAGGATAAGGTATAAAACATGTTTCACTTTGGTGAAAGCACTTTGAGATTTAATTCCATTTAAAGTCACTTAGGGTTTTTGTTTGAAAAACACAAGTTATTGAAAACACTTTCTTTACATCAAAACTTGACTTGTCCAAGAACTATTCATATCCTTCCTTTCCTCAAGGTCAGGGCTAATAGCCAACTAGGAATCAATGTGAAGTTTTACTTCATCAACCAATCAAAGTATGGCTCACAATACTTACACAATCATGATAACCATAATACACATTACTACATCATAATCAAACATCCAAGTCCACCACACATTATGGTCTCATAATCAAACAATAAAAGTCCATACTTGATCTAGTGATCGAAGTAGGTTTTTCAACATACATGGAAATGATTTTCATTCAATCATATCTTCATCAACATATGCTAAAGCACACTACAACATACTCAAGCATAAACTCATCATGACAATCTTGTTCTCCAAGAGAACACATAAAAGTGAACCAAAACTAAAGGGTTTCACCCACACATAACTTAAACAACCATCTTCACCACCACCATCTTGTTGTGATGAGGTTCTTCTCCCCATACCTGTTGAAGAGCAGATTCCCAGATCAAAGTCGGTTGATCGGTTTGTGAACCTCCTGATAGTTGTCACCAACGACAAACAACCAAACAATCAATCATTAAACAACAATCAAACCAAACTCAACAATTCTCACAAAGAGGGTTTCGGCCGACCTAAAGAGAATAAAGCTAGGAATTGATCTTGGTTTTCCATTTCATGGATTCAAAGGCATAGGAAAGCTAAGGATGAAATCAAGTGTTAGAAATCAAAAATTGATGAAAATACTATTCATCATCATCAAGAAGGGTTCGGCCATATTGTGATTTTTGAGCTATGATGAGAGTTGAATCATAAGCTTTTGGGTTTAGGTAGAGAATGATGAGGTGAGTTCAAAGAAATTGATCTCACATCAAAATGATTTTTCTACAATTTCCTATGGATTTTCAAAGTTTTGAATCTAAGAAATTCTTTTCATGAAAATGGATCTTGATCTTGAAATAAAGAGATATTCAAGAAGCTAAGAGATCATAGAAGTGATCTTACCTTAAAATAAAGGAAGATTGCTCAAGGAATCAAGTGATTCCAACAAGAAACCAAGCTTTTTCAAGAACAACAATGGTGCTTCTTCAAGAGTAACTATGGTGTTCTTCTCTTTTTGAGAGGGCTGTGCGAAAATGAGAGTGTGAGGGGCTGAGTTCACCTTAAAACAAGTCACTTAAGGGCAAAAAGGTCATTTGCCAAAAAGGTAAAATGGTAAAAGTGCAAAAGACTAAGGTTAGGGGCATTTTGGTCATTTCGCATCTAGATTTTCCCGATCGTCATGACGACTCTGCCACACTCTCCCAAGTATCCTGGGATGTTGTGATATCAAGATTATCCGTTGGCGATTCTCGGTAACTCCATATGTGGCTTCGTTCGTCACCCGATTGAGGATTTCGCTCGAACGAAGGTCAGGAAGTGATTTTTCTGAAATTTTTACGAAATTTAACCAAAACGTAGATAATCGAATTCTAAGACTTACTGTCTCGTTCACGGGTCCATCTAAGGTCTTCTGAGCAGTAAAATCATACTGTCAGTGTTAAAACGCAGACCGGACTCCGTTTGAGTTTTCGACTCAAAACTTAATCGTAGCTTCCTACGATATCGTCGAGCATGACTATGGTCTCGGAATATTTTATTTCCATTCCTAAGACCTCGAATAAAATAAGGACATTAAAATACTAAAGAAATAGAAAACGTGAAAATCGGGGTGTTACACTTGGAGGAGGGAATCTCTAGCTTGCATGCTATAAGAAACTCCTCATTAAGTTTAGTGAATAAATTGTAGGTTATGGGTATTACACTTTTAATTTTAAAAGCAAAGTGTAACCACCCATAATGAAGGGAGAGTACGCGTGTATGAGTAGCTTGGGGCTGACTTCAATTGCTTGATGGTGAGTTATGAGTGTCTTGGTGGCTGCCTTCAATTGTTTGGGTGTTACACTTTTAATGTGAAAAGCAAAGCGTAACCACCCATGATGAAGGAATGGTAGGTGAGTATGGGAAGGTTTGGGGGCTGACTTGAATTGTTTAGTGGTCATTTAAGTTAGGAAATAGGCCATTCAAAGTGGGGGTTATGCCTTGTCTTTGAATGCCAAGAGTTGGATGACTATTATATGTATGCACCTAAAACCTTGAGAAATATAACTTTGATTTTATTTTGGATCAAATTCCATTGTGAGTGAGAATTGTTTCTCCTAGGTTCTTGGTTGAACCAAGCTTAGTTCTTATCAAGAATCCAAGGTTCTTGTGGCGAACATCACTTAGCTTATCAAACCTTCTTGGTTTGTGGTGCCTCATCATTTCTTTCTTCACCATTTTCCTATTTTCTTCACTTTTGTGTTGATTCTTTTTGTTACTAAAGTAGAACACGAAATTAACTCTCTTTGAATTCAACCATAAGATCGTCAAAAGGCAACCACACCATTTGGTTGTCATCAACATTGTACTCCCTGTATGGAATTTTCCCTTACGTAACATTGTAACCTATTGACAACCTCATACTTATCCTTTGTTCGATTTACCGTTAAAATAAAATCGCCTATCCTCAATCCATACTCTTTCTTCTTAATAACTTACCTTAATTTCTCATATGTGAGAGATATAATTAAAACTTAACTACTTTTCCTTCAATACTAATCCATTCGGGAAATCTTCCTCCGACATCTTTAACTTTTACTGTTAACACCCAGATTGCAATTACAACACATATTCCTTATACCACACATCCATCAGTTCCGATCCAAGATATCCAATCTTAGTCTTAGTTCCTTTTGAACATAGTCCACCTCTCTAATCTACATCATGCATCTCAACCTTAAAGAACATGATTGCACCTCTTAATGTGACTACAACCAAAAAGAATTCGCAATGGTAGAAGTATGTATTATCATAAATCTTAAACTTTTCAAACAATTTAGTTTTACTCAAGAACTCCTCTTTTCTGGTTATATTCAGCTTAGGTAAAACTACCAAGGACACTTTCCTATAAATCTCCAAACTCATTCAATCAATCTTAACTATAGACATTGATCACTACCATAGATCTCCCAACTACTATTCTGCCTCGATCAATACATAATAATTGTCTCACCAGCTGAGATTGATCTTAAAGGTTCACATCATATCAATCATAACTATACCTCAATCAAAACTTCAATCACTTCTAGTCTATACTCTTAAAAGAATTATCGCAGTAGATACTACACTTGCTCCCAACCAACATTCTAAGGATCATATCGTTTTTCTTGCTCGTCCTCTTGAACTGAAGATGATCAGTTGAACTCAGTCTTGACTCGATTCTTGAAGGTTAAGGAAAGAAATTTTCAACAAAGAAAATTTTTCTTGGTCTTACTCTTATAAGAAATTATATAGAAGAATTTCAGCACTCTGAAAATGATACAGGAATATCCAATATGTAAAAAGATTCTTCAGTTGGTTCGGGTGTGTAAAAATGCATAGCTAATGCATGTTTACAATCATGACTCTAATAAAGTCCCTTCTTTCACAAGAATCTCCCAACGGATTAGGGAATTAAAAGATAAACAGTCTGGCCAAAAATCAGACTGGATCACATTTACCAAAAGTAAAAGTGACTAGACTAAGTTTCATCAAGAAACTTCCGGTATCAAGAATTTTTCTGTGTTACAACTCAAGGAATAGTCATAACCAATCTTTGAATGAAATGATATGAAATTTCCAGATCAACGAATACTATTAAACCAATCCAATCAAATGTTTAATACACTGAGAAATATGTAGGAGTGTGAGTACAAATACTCGTTTGGGATCTCATGCCCTAAGAATTTCACTACTATCGAGTTAGAATTCGCACTTAAGTAACTTCATGACAACTCTTCTCGCGTAGGATTCGTAAGACGTAGAGTTTCCTCATGCTCCTCGTGACTTCTTAGAGTAAACGAGAACATTACCGATGATGACGATTTTATCGAGAAACGGACGAAAATTCCATTTCATGTAGTCTAACCCATCCAGCTTTGTAGGTGATATTCTACACAAAGCGATGGAGATCTGACTGAATCTAGAAACTAGATCAATCGAAAACTCAATACTCTTCGCAAAATCAAACTTGGAACATACTCAGGAAATTCTCCTGAAAAATCTTCCATGATAGGCACCTTATTCAAATGTCTGACACAATCCCAAAAGGATAAACAACGTGTCAACATGAATAAAAGTACCATTTACTAAACATGAGTTCTTACAAGGCCTCAACCTGATTAGAACCCATCAAAACACACATACTTGTGTGCCAACACACATTATTTCAACAAGGAAACAATTCAACAAGGTCCTACTCTTTTGGAGAAATTAAACTAACTTTAGAAACTTATCATCAGCCTTTTCACTCATCCATCAACTATCGGGAAAAGTCATTCCCCCTGTTACTTATATGCTAGTCCATCATTTTCTACTACTAATCCTTCACTCTAGACTTACTTCCATTCTTATATCAAACACTTAAACTAATTCTCATTCGATTACTACATGTCTCAATCTTGTAACACCCCCCTTGGGTGCTACGTACTCGAACTCAAAATGCGAAAAATATCAAGAGAATAAAACGCTGGTTGCTTTCGGAAAATAATATAATTAAACAGCTACATTCCAAAACGTGGTTCTAAAAATTTTCCTCATGCATAGGCAAAACAAACTCAAGACAATGAAATAAACTCCTTAACACGCGTTAGTAATTAAGGTGTACACTCACATAAACATAACATAAGTTCAGGTCTAATGTATAACATATTACAGACTCGAGAAAATAAGTTTCATATATGTGCAGCAAAAATAATATAAGACTGCAACAAAAATAAAAGACTCCTAAGCTGGTCGGGCTAAAAGTAGCCATTGGGATACAACCCAAAGTCAACTTCTTCAAAAGGCTCTGTCGTCTGAGTCCTCACGTGTCCGCGGGGACCTACGATCAACATCTGTACATGTGTTCCAAAAACACAACAGGGTGTCCAACATGTACAGGTAAAGGTGACATACTCATATTATAAGTTTATCACGATAGCCGCACAGGCGACAAACAGCATAAACATCCACAGATAAATACAGTTATAAGAACAGTTATTTATGTAATACAATACAAAAACTCAAACACTATCATGAGTTATAATAATGCATGAGACTTCAATATCATCTTTCTAATTCATGTACTCCGAAGATCCTAACTTCCCTTCATCGAGCGATAGGCCGCAATAACACCCGTAACACAATTGTTCTCATGTGTCGGCCTCTCAATTTAGGTCCGAACTCCAATTGTTCTAGGGTATCACGTCATAACCATATCATGAATAGTCCAGTCTCTGATCGAATACATTTGTGCTGGGTAACCGACTTACCATAGCACGAGGTCGCGAGGCCTCCGGCCACTTATGGAGTTTCGACACATAGAATGCCCCTATAGACCTAGTGGTCATAATTGGCTCAATTCTCAACTACGTAAGTTGTAGCTCGTTTTCAAATAACACGTATGCCGGTTCATGCATGTACACAGAAAGTTTTCTGTTTTCTTTTTCGTTCATTCTTTCATTTGTAGAGGCACATAGCCCACGACTCATTTTAAAGGACATTAAGCCCGTTCAAATCAAAACACAGGACGCGAAGTCCGAGTGCTCAATCCACAAAACACTAGTCCGACGTCTCGGTCACTAGGTCCGTGTTCGTCTCAAAAGATCATCGCTTTTCCTTTTCGGTCTTATTCCATAAAACAGATTTTGGAAAAACAAAACTTAACTTCATTTTTCTTGAAAACAAGACATTTCTTTATCCAAAAGAACATTTTCCGGGAAAAACACTTTTTCGTAAACAAAATTGATTTCTAAAGGTTCCACGTCTTTTTAAAACGTTTTTATGAAACAAAACTCGCTTTGCACAACTTTCCACAAAAACCACTTTTCCTTTTCAAAAGAACATAAATTTTCAAAAGGAAGATAACTTTTCTTGAAAAAGTAACACGTTTTCCCAAAAACACCTTTTTGTTTTCGAAATTCGTTTCTCAAAATTTGATTTCTGTTTTCGAGTATTTTAATTATTTTATCGAGTCATAGGCAGCCCTATGCTCACCCAGAATATATATATATATATAGGTATCAAACAGCCCATAATCATGACAAAATATCATCCAAGGCATCAATGCCACAAATCATCAACAAGAATACAAGTTTGTTTCATTAAGTAAAACAACTTCATATCTCATTCAAACACGTCTTCAAAACATCAACCAAACTCTCAACATCACATATAGAAATTAACACCATGAAGCTACCAAACTCAAATGAACTACCTCCCTTTACCTCTCTAAGATGCTCAATCAAAACTCGAAGGATTCTCGGCTTCGGCTCCGGTTTCGTCCACGTTGCCTAAAACAATCAAACACAATTCAATTCTCAACAAAAATCAACACAAGAAAACAAGATCAAAACATAAATTTTCCCCCTCCAAAAGGTCCAAGGTTCGGCCATTTTTGGTAAAAAGGGTTAGGGATCACATTTGGATGGTTGGTTCATAAGCTTGGTTAACAATAACACAAGTCCTATTACTCAAAAATATGAAACATGACTCATGGTTTTTATCATTGAAGGTCTCGGCCATGCAGAGGAAAATTAGGCTAGGAATTGATTTGGTTTTCCATCACTTGGATTCAAAGACAATAGATGTAACGCCCCGATTTTCAAGTTTTATAGCTATTCAGTATTTAAACGTTTGTATTTTATTGGAGGGTCTAGAGAGTGAGATAAAATATTCAGAGACCATAGGCATACTCTACACTATCGTAGGAAGCTATGGTTAATTTTTGGGCGAAAACTCAAACGGAGCCCGGTCTGCGTTTTACACTGATAGTATAGTTTTATTACTCAGGAGACCTCAGATGGACCCGTGAACGAGATTGTAAGTCTTAGAATTTGATTCTCTACGTTTTGGTTAAATTTCACAAAAATCACTTCCTGACCTTCGTTCGAGCGAAATCCTCAATCGGGTGACGAACGGAGCCGCATACAGACTAACCGGGACCCGTCAACGGATAATCTTGATATCACATCATGTTATATCACTTGGGGGAACATGTCAGAGTCGTTACGACGTTCGGAAATATCTGGATACAAAATGACCAAAATACCCCTAACTTAACCTTTTTCACTTTTACCATTTTACCCTTGAAGTAAATGACCATTTTGCTCTTAAGTGACCCTTCTTATTGGCTGGTCAGCCCCCATCTTAGCTCCATTATCACGCATAGAACAGCCCCAAAGAAGCTCCAAGCTTCATCTTCCTCCTTTGACCAAAACTCCACCATTTTCATGAAAGAAAAGCTTGAATCCATGGAGGGAAAGCTTGATTCTTTGATCAATCTTCTTCCTTTCTTAGGTAAGATCACTTATATGATCTCTTAGCTTCTTGAATCTCCTTCTATTTCAAGATTGAAATCTTGTTCTCATGAAAATCAAGTTTATGATCCAAAACTTCAAAATTCATAGGAAATTGTAGAAAAATCCTTTTAATGGGAAACCAATTTCTTTGAACTCACTTCATCATCCTCTACCTAAACCCATAAGCATATGATCCAACTCTCATCCTAGCTTATTCTCTTAAAAGTGGCCGAACCCTTAGGGAAGAAGATGAATAGTATTTTTGTTCAATTTTTGATTTCTAACTCTTGATTCCATCCTTACCTTTCCTACTGTCTGTGAATCCAAGTGATGGAAAACCAAATCAATCCATAGCCATGTTTTCCATTTTATGGATGAGACCCTCAATGTGAAGAACATTGAATTTTGTTTCATGTCTTTGAGTATTAGGACTTGATTTAGTGTTAATCAAGCTTAAGAACCAACCATCCAAAAGTTTGGAACCAAATGTGATCCCTAGCCCATTTCATCATTTTTGGTCGAACCTAGACTCTAGGGGATTAGGGAAATTTGTGTATTAATTGTTGATGATTGGATTGATTTTGTGTTTGCAGTTGTTGTCCGATAATCCGACGAGGAATCGGGAGAATTTACGGACCGATCGGGCGACTTACCTTCGGAGGATGACTCCTAAAAGGTAAGGGGAGATTAGCTCCAATAAGTTTGATAGCCTCATGATTTTTGCTGAATGTTTGTAACCATGATGTGAAGTTGATGATTTTCCTAGTTGATACATTATATGACATTTGTGTTGATTAGCGCTTTGAAGATATGTTATGTGTTGTGTATATACTTAATTTATTGTATGAAGTATATGCTTGGATGTTTGAATATGAATTGTGGCATGGATGCCTTGAATTGAGATTTGATGTATATATATATATATATATATATATTATCCTCGACTGGTTAAGAGCATAGCACTGGCTATAGCTTGATTTTGAGGAATGAAAAGCTTCTAAGCTAAACGTTCTAATGACCGATTTTATTAAAAAGCCACTAAGTTGGGAAACCAAGATGATTTTGAATAAGACTTAGGAAGTTGAGAGTTGCTGAGAAAAATAGTGAAAAATTGTTTTATCATTATTTTCTAAACATGTCGTACAAAGAAAAGAAAATCTTGAAAAAGTATTTAGTTTGTCAAGGAAATAACTTCTAAAAGTACTTGATGTTTGAAAACGAAAATGTCCTTTCGTGAAAGTTAACATAGCTTTTAAAGAGATTATATTTCTTTTACATTAAGTTAGTAAGGAAAAATCTTTCCAAGTTTGTTAAGGTACTTTACCTTAACTATGTAATAAAGTTATTTAAAATTAATGTGTTTTCGATTAAGAAGGGTTTAGTTTACAAAAAGAGTTTCAACTCAGATCGCAAAGTTTTACACGTGAAAGCCTAAGTTAAAGTAATTAACTTAGAGTTGAAGACAAGAGCTAATTAAGTATGGTATGTGGTGGAACAAGACCATGTACTATACCATTGATGACTTAGTTCATCAATGACTTCATAAGACTTAAGTGAATCAACACTTATTTCATTATTTGAAAATAAAGGAGTTAATATCTTAGAAAGGATTAAAGACTTATCTAAGAGGATTCTCAGTCCTTCTTCATAATAATTAGAACTTGAGATGTGATTCATAAGACATAAATACAAACATGAAACATTTTGGGTTTTGAAACAGTAGTTCGATAACGGACTGGTGATTCGGATCTAGGTCAATCGTTCACTTGTTTCAGTCTTGTAATGACCGGAACAAGAGAGATCCTGAGACTGTGCAGGTATGGGCCTGTGTAGTGGAAGGAATCCTGAGACTATGCAGGTATGGGACTGTAGAGCTGAGGGAAGGCTTATAAGAATTGATTGGTACTACCTATACCGACAAGATTTATCTTTTTTTCGGGATCCTAGAACATAAGAACTCCATAGTTAAGCGTGCTTGACTTGGAATAATTGTGGGATGGCTGACCTTCTGGGAAGTTTCCTAGAAAGCGTGTGAGTGAGGACAAAACACGCTGAAAAGACTTGTGTTGGTTTGTGGGGACAGTCGGTAATTCTGAAAGTAGTCCGGATCATTCCAAAGAAATCACATGATATTTATCCGGTGGATAAATGTTTTATAATACAAAGACGCATATAGTTCCTAAGGAAGAGAACCTTGAAGTTTAACCGGTGGATAGACATTGATTTATCGCATCCGCTTTGTGTAAGCATTGGCATTTCGTTGTATGAGTTTGTAAGGCCTTGAGCCTAGAAGTTGAGCTTATACCTAGATGCTGGTGTGAATCTTACGGTGACGATTTGAATAGTCTTAGAGGTATCAGGGTTGGAAGGGCTGACATGAGACCAGTTGGTGATTCTTCTGTGTCGTGGCGAATCTGTACAATACACTGATATCCTCGACTAGATGCCGTACTTTTCATGTTTGGTCGAGAATGATTCCATAAAGCCAGATACGTGCGCGTTACGAATGTTGTAGCATCTTGCTCATGGCTGGCAATAATCGGAACATGTCCTCCCATTCACTCTCTCCGACGATTTGTTAGCTCCATGGAGTAGGGGTAAGAGTTTTACCCTTGTGGCATATGGCATTGAGTCATGTACATCGCATTGCATGGCTGTTGATGATTGCCTTTAATTATTGTACATCATTATCCCGCTTTCAAAGATGTCTTATGCTACTAATTGATTCATATGATATATTGCAATTTATGGTATACTTGTGGACATGTTGTTACCTGGTGTGGTATCCTGTGTTACTTCTGTTATTATGACTGTGTTGATGCATTATTTATATGTTGTTTTACTTGTGTGGCTATTATGATAAACTTGTGAAAGAGTATCTCACCCTTGCCTTTACATGTTGGAAACCTTATTCTGTTTTTTGAACACATGTACAGATATTTTTTCCAGCGGTCTTCTGGGACACTACGGGACCCTGCTTTTGAGTTACTTGGTGTTGATGATCAAGATGGATGGACTGTTGATGACGAGGCCCAGTACCTTTTGGGCGATACATGCTAGGTAGCATGCTTTATTATTCTTAGAGTTTTGTTAGACTAGCTCTTAGGATTTTGATTTTTAAAGTCTGGTCCATTGACCGTGACTCAGTATAATATGTACTGAGAAAGTGACGTGATGTATGCCTTAAGGTGAAGTGAATGAGTTTTATAAAGGATGAGTTTGAATTTATTTCTCTGTTATTGTTAACGTTCAAGTTGGTATCAGAATTTCCGCAATGAATCTAACAAGTATTTTCGAAAAGGTTTTAATTACCTGAATCACAAGAATTTTGGGTTACGATTTGTGACACCTCGAGGGGGTGTTACAATAAGAAGGTTAAGGATGGAATCAAGAGTTAGGAATAAAAAATTTGAACAAAAATACTATTCATCAAAGAACATAGGGTTCGGCCACTTTGGGGAAAATAAGCTAGGATGAGAGTTTGCTCATATGCTCTTGGGTTTAGGTAGAGGATGATGAAGTGAGCTCAAAGAAATTGGTTTCCCATTAAAAGGATTTTTCTACAATTTCCTATGAATTTTTAAAATTTTGGATCATAAACTTGATTTTCATGAAAACAAGATTTGAACTTGAGATTGGAAGAGATTCATGAAGCTAAGAGATCATAGAAGTGATCTTACCAACGAAAGGATGAAGATTGATTAAAGATTCAAGCTTTTCTTCAAAGATTTCAAGCTTTTTCTCAATGAAAATGGTGGCTTTGGCTCAAGGAGGAAGAAGAAATTTTTGAGCTCTCTTTGGGGCTGTTCTTGCGTGAATGAGGCTGAGGAATGAATGGGGTTGACCAGCCTTAAAACAAGTCACTTAAGGGTAAAATGGTCATTTCCTTCAAGGGTGAAATGGTAAAAGTGAAAAAGGTTAGGGTATTTTGGTCATTTTGCTTCCAGATATTTCCGAACGTCATGACGAATCTGGCTTGCTCTCCCAAGTGATTTCACATGACGTGGCATCAAGATTATTCGTTGTCTAGTCCCGGTAAGCCCATATGTTCGTCACCCGATTGAGGATTTCTGCTCGAACGAAGGTCAGGAAGTGATTTTTTTGAAATTTAACAAAAACGGAGGAAATTAAATTCTAAGACTTACTGTCTCGTTCACGGGTCTATTTGAGGTCTCCTGAGCAGTAAAATTATATTGTCAGTGTAAAAACACAGACCGGCCTCCGTTCGAGTTTTCGGCTCAAAATTTAATCGTAGCTTCGTACGATAACGTTGAGCATGAATATGGTCTCAGGTTATTTTATTTCATTTTCTAATTCTTCGAATAAAATATAAACTTAATTATATAACTTGTTGATTTATAAAGACAGTGAAAATCGGGGTGCTACATTACTACCCCTCTAAAAAAAATTTTGTCCTCCAAATTACATACCTTGGAAAAGATCGGGATACTTTAATCTCATCTTGTCCTCGAGCTCCCACGTCGCGTCTCCAGTTGCTTCGTTCCAGTGGACTTCGACTAAGGGAACTTGTTTTCCCCTGAGTTGCTTGATCCTCTTATCACCGATTCGCACAGGCGATGTCTCATAAGACAAGTTTTCTCATAAGTGTACTATATCAGGTTCGATAACATGGGACGAATCAGGAATATTGTTTCTAAGTTGTGAGACATGGAAAACATTATGAATTGTGGATAGAAAAGGTGGTAAGGCAATCTAGTATGCTACTGGACCAATACGTGTAAGAATTTGGTAGGGTCCAATGAATTTGGGAGTGAGTTTTCTGGACTTTATAGCACTACCTACCCCAGTCGTAGGTGTGACTATCAATAACACGTGTTCACCTTCTTGAAACTCGAGGGGTCGTCTTCGTTTACCTGAGTAGCTCTTTTATCTCCTCTGTGCCGTGTTCATCTTTTCCCGAATCTGCTTAATCTTTTCCATTGTTTGTTGCACAAGTTCGGGACCTACAATCTTATCTCTCCATCCTGGTACCAACACAACAGTGTTTGGCACTTTCGTCAATACAAGGCTTCATAGGGTGCCATCCCTATGCTAGAATGATAGCTGTTGTTGTATGTGAACTCGATAAGAGGTAAAAGATCATCCCAACTTCCCCCATGGTCTAAAACACAAGCTCTCAGCAAATCTTCCAAAGATTGTATCGTTCTCTCTGTCTGTCCATCAGTTTGAGGGTGATAGGCAGAACTCAGCCTCAGCCTTGTTCCTAAAGCTTGATGCAGACTTTGCCAAAAACGTGACGTAAACTTTGAGTCTCTATCAGAGACTATGCTTGACGGCACTCCATATAGTCTTATTACTTCTCTGATATACAGTTCGATTAACTTCTCCACGGAGTAATTGATCTTAACAGGTAAGAAGTGTGCTGACTTCGTTAACCTATCAACGATCACCCAAATTGAATCAAAACTCTTAGATGTTCTCGGCAATCCTACCACAAAATCCATTGAGATGCTCTCCCATTTCCATTCGGGTACATCCAAGGATTGAAGCATTCCTCCAGGTCGTTGATGTTCTACCTTTGCTTTCTGACAGGTCAAACATGATGCTACATACTCAGCCACTTGCTTCTTCATTCCTGGCCACCAAAACTTCTGTTTCAGATCTTGGTACATTTTGGTCGATCCAGGATGAATGCTTAGCTTGCTCTTGTGTCCTTCCTCCCGAATCATTTTCCTCATCTCAGGGTTGCTCGGTGCACAAACTCGTCCATTGCATTTCAAGATGCCATCAGTTCCTAAGCTGAACTTTGCCGCTTTTTCTTGTCCAAGTAACTCCTTTTTCTCTTGTTGGTACTCATCAGTTGCTTGTTGTTCGCGGATCGTTTCCATCAGTCCACTAGATACCTTGATCATTCCCAAGCTAATCTTCTCATTGTTCACTTCCACAGCTGGATTTAGATCACGAAATTGGTCTATCAATTCTAAGTCTTTAACCATCATTGCAGAGATGTGCAGGGTCTTTCGACTCAGAGCGTCTGCAACAACGTTTGCTTTTCCAGGGTGGTATAGCAAAGTGAAGTCGTAATCCTTAAGAAATTCCATCCAACGTCTCTGCCTCATGTTAAGTTTCTTCTGATCAAACAGGTACTTCAAACTCTTGTAGTCACTAAAGACATCAAACTTGGATCCATACAAGTAATGTCTCCAGATCTTCAGGGCGAAAACCACAGCTGCTAACTCAAGGTCGTGCGTCGAGTAATTCCTTTCATGAGTCTTCAACTAGCGCGAAGCATACGCTACAACCTTCTGATGTTGCATAAGAACACATCCTAAGTCCTGATGTGAAGCATCACAGTACACTTCGTACGGTTCGTCCGGTTTAGGTAACACTAACACTGGTGAGGTTGTCAAATGGTCCTTCATTGTCTGGAAACTTTCCTCACATTTCTCAGTCCATGTGAATGGTTGGTCCTTCCTCGTCAGTTGAGTCAGCGGCGCAACAATCCTTGAAAATCCTTTGATGAATCTTCTGTAATAACCAGCCAATCCAACAAAACTGCGGATTTCTATCACAGTCTTGGGTCTCTCCCATAGAAGTATTGCTTCTACTTTTGTAGGATCGATGGCAATTCCTTCCTTCGTAATCACGTGCCCTAAGAATTTGGCTTCATCTGGCCAAAATTCGCACTTGGTCAGCTTTGCGTACAACTACTCCTTGGGATTCTTCGAGTAGATGAGAATATCATCAATGAACATGACAACGAACTGATCCAGAAACGGACGGAAAATCCGGTTCATATAATCCATGAAAATAGCAGGCACATTCGTCACTCCAAAAGGCATCACGAGGTATTCGTAATGACCATAATGAGTCCTGAATGCAGTCTTAGGTACGTCCTCGTTCTTTACTCTAATCTGGTGATAACCAGATCTCAGGTCAATCTTTGAAAAGATAGCGGCTCCCTAAAGTTGATCCATCAAATCATCTGTGTGGGGTAGAGGGTACTTATTCTTAATCGTTATCTTGTTGAGTTGACGGTAATCCACACAGAGTCTCGAACTCCCGTCCTTCTTTTTCACCAATAACGCCGGTGCTCCCCACAGGGACACACTCGGCCTCACAAACCGCTTGGACATCCGGTCCTCCAGTTGAGTCTTTAGCTCATCTAACTCCGTAGGTGACATCCTATATGGAGTTATAGAGATCGGACCGGATCCTGGAACTAAGTCGATCGCAAACTCGATGTCTCTCACAGGTGGCAAACCTGGAACATCCTCTGGAAAAACTTCCGGAAAATCTTTCATGACTGGCACATCGCTCAAGACAACGTCCCTCTCGATTTCTAAACAAGATAGAAGCATGTATCCCTAAGCTCCTTCTTTCAAAGAAGCTCTTACTTGGTTAGCAGTTAAAAATCCAGAAATCTCAGGGCCAGGAAAAACTAAGGTTCTATGTGCACAGTCTAAAAGGATATGGTTGGAAGATAACCAATCCATGCCTAGGATCACATCCAATTGAGTCAAAGGCAAACGTATTAAGTCCACAAGAAAGTTCCTATCATGAACAATAATAGGACAGTTCAAACATACAGTATTAATTGTAACAGGCTTAGCAGTTGGAGTTGTGACAATCAAATCAAAAGACAGGGAAGAAACAGGCAAGTCTAACAGTCTCACACAATCCAAAGAGATAAACGAATGTGTCGCACCCGAATCAAATAGTACAGTTAGGTGATTACCAGCTATGATGCAACTACCTTGTATGAGATCATCCGATTTAGAATCGTCAGCACCACTCATGGTATACACTGTCCCTCTTGCCGTTGGTCTAGCAGTCCGGACATTGTTGACAGTCGGCTCAGTTTTTGGTGTAGGGCATTCCCTCGCGAAATGTCCTATCTTCCTGCATTGGAAACATAGAACTCCCTTCAGTTCGCAGTTGTCAGCTGGATGTCTGTGTTTCCCACATTTGAAACATCTCAGGGCTTGGCCTTGGTTCTGGTCGTTTCCGCTCCCTCCACCGTAAGTAGAAGCGACAGGACGATACGATTGTTGTTTTTGACCATTCCCTTGGGGTCGGGAATACAGCTTCTTCTGGGACTGCTTCCCTTTCTAGTTCTGGTACTGGTTCGGGCTCCTGGACTTAGATGGCCCTCTTGTAGTACTCTTGTTCTCTCGTCCTCTTCTCATCTTTTCTACTTTTCTGCACTTCTCCACTAGAGCCCGGAAATTATGGATCTCCAACGGTAACACAGACTCCTTGATCTCGAAGTGCAGACCTCCTTCAAATCTCTCGCACTTCAGTCTTCGTCAGGTTGGGCTTGGAAAAAGCGGAAATACTTGGCGAGGGATTCAAACTTCGCCGTATATTCCCTAACAGTCATGTCCCTCTACTGCAGCCTCAAAAATTCCTGTTCTTTCTCGGTCCTGGCACTCTGGGGAAAGTACTTGTCCAGAAACTTGGTGCGAAATACTCCCCAAGTGACTTCTTGATTGTTAGCTTCTAGCTGTTGTCTGGTTCCTCCCCACCAATACTCTGCATCACCCAGAAATAGGAACGTGGCATAGTCTACCTTCACTCCCTCGGGGCAGTGCAGAACAACAAAAATCTTCTCTATCTCTTGCAGCCACAGGTCAACCTTTTCCGGGTCACAGTCCCCATGAAACTGTGGAGAATCATGATGCCGAAAATCGACTAACCCTCTAGCATCAGCAGCAAGATCAGCTTTTTGTTGATTCTGCTGAGCCATCGTAGCGGTCTGTTGAGCAACAGCAACCGCCATATCAGCCATGGCCTGGATAGCCCAGGTGATGTTGTTGTCATCAGCATTGGTGTCAGTAGTGCCGCGACTTCCACCACGACCACCTCTAAGATTCATCTTTCCCTAGGCAACCCAATCATACCTTAATAAGGAAACATAATCAAACCAAGAAAAGGGAAAACAAGTTACTCGCCAGGCGAACCTATGCTCGCCACGCGAGCCAGAAGGTCAGCCTGAGAAACAAAACATAGCTTCTAAGCCTTGCGACGCGAAACTAAGACTCACCCCGCGAGAAACAGAGATCACACAACATTAACATAATAGACTAACTTCCCAAGGATTCTCGAAAGACTCGACCAGCTCTGATACCACTAATGTAACACCCCCCCTCGGGTGCTACGTAATCGAACTCAAAATGCGGAAAATATCAAGAGAATAAAAAGCTGGTTGCTTTCGGAACATAATATAATTAAATAGCTACGTTCAAAAATGTGGTTCTAAAAATTTTCTGCATGCATAGGCAAAACAAACTCAAGACAAGGAAATAAAATCCTTAACACGCGTTAGTAATTAAGGTGCACACTCACATAAACATAACATAAGTCCAGGGCTAATGTATAACATAATACAGACTAGAGAACATAAGTTTCATATACGTGCAGCAAAAATAATATAAGACTGCAACAAAAATAAAAGACTTCTAAGCTGGTCAGGCTAAAAGTAGCCATTAGGATACAACCCAAAGTCAGCTTCTTCAAAAGGCTCCGTTGTCCGAGTCCTCACGTGTCCGCGGGGACCAACGATCAACATCTGTACATGTGTTCCAAAAACACAATAGGGTGTCTAACATGTACAGGTAAAGGTGAGATACTTATATAATAAGTTTATCACGATAGTCGCACAGGCGACAAACAGCATAAACATCCATAGATAAATACAGTTATAAGAACAGTTATTTATGTATAACTGTATTTATATACTACAATACAACATCTCAAACACTATCATGAGTTATAATAATGCATTAGACTTTAATGTCATCTTTCTAATTCATGTACTCCGGAGATTCTAACTTCCCTTCATCTAGCGATAGGCCGCAATAACACCCGTAACACAATTGCTCTCATGAGTGGGCCTCTCAATTTAGGTCCGAACTGCAATTGTTCCAGGGTATCACGTCATAACCATATCATGAATAGTCCAGTCTCTGATCGAGTTCATTAGTGCTGGGTAGCCAACTTACCACGGCACGGGGTCGCGAGCCTTCGGCCACTTGTGGAGTTTCGACACACAGAATGCCCCTATAGACCTACTGGTCTTAACTAGCTCAATTCTCAACTACGTAAGTTGTAGCTCGTTTTCAAATAGCACGTCTGCCGGTTCATGCATGTACACAGAAATTTTTCTGTTTTCTTTTTCATTTATTCTTTCATTTGTCGAGGCACATAGCCCACAACTCATTTTAAAGGACATTATGTAAGGCCCTTCGTTACATTAGTAACCCAAATTAATAATTTAAATAAAAGAATGTGAATAAAATTTTTCTTAAATAAATATTGAATAAATACTTAATATAATATTAATCCAAAATAATTGTTTACATTAATTCAAAATCGAAATAACATAATCAATTTCAAAACCTCAAAACAGGACGTCTATAACATCTCGTATAAGGAAATAACTAAAAGATAATAAAAGTCCTCCTGGCATATGCCATACAATACTAACCAAGCTCTAAAACTAAAGAGATAGTCTTCAAAACATTTGGCTGCTCAACAGGGACGTCCTCAAGCTCTGAAAACAATACTACTAATGAGATAAAATCCCAGTGAACAGAAATACATTTTTAAAAGGTTTTCACAAAAGCATTGTTCTCAGCCGGTGCAGTGACCGGAATAACTGTCCATGATACCTGCTATTTTCAAAATAGTGTATAATAATAATAAAAATTATTATTGGCAGCAAACAGTCATCACTAACACATCATGAATCAAGTACGACAATATCTCATATATCAAATAATATCAACTATCCTCATACGTCATATGACTTTCAAACTGCACATAACAATGGCGTCCTATTGCCTACCTTACTCATGAAGGTATTTCGATGTCACATTCTCTTAAGTGACATTACTCAATTCGATACCAACCATTGTACACTGGTGGTATTACTCATTTTGACATCCCAACGTGTGGCGATGTTGCTTTCGCTACCAAATCATGGCGGTATTTCATATTTCGACTCCCCAAATCATTGGCAGTGTTACTTTTGATACCCCTATCATAGGCGGTACTGCAGCAAACAACATCCAACATATTAACAGTTATTGAATCATGCCAATATCACAAATATCATCAAATAGTGCATATATAACATGTCAATTCAACCAAATCACGTATCTAATATATATATCATGGCATCAATCTCAATAATAAACATTTAATGGACAGCAGGAACACCTTAGAAGTAAAACCTCCAAATTTAGAAAATCAGGATTTGACCAAAAGCATGATTATTTTCCAAAAACGCATTTTGAAAACATAAACCAAACCCCAAATCAATTTGCACCATGAAAAGGGTAAGAAAGAGTGTTTCTACTCACCTCTTGATGACTGGTAAAATCTCCAAATATTGTAAGAGGAATGGTAGTGTTTCACCAAAAATCCTTCTTTTCTTCTAACTGATATTCTTGGATCTACCGAACTTTCTACTAAATATTCACTGCAAAAGGGCAATCAACGCTACTCTTTTATTCTTATTTCTTCACAGCTTTGCGGCGCTACAGTTTCTCCATTTTCTATTGAAAAACAGAGTCAGGGTTTTATCTTTCAATTCAAGTCATGGGGCCCTTTTTATATTATTATTATTTTAATTATTTTTCAAAAGAAAAGGACCAAGACTTGTTCAATATCCCTATACGTGATGTGTGTGTGTGTGTGTTTTTTTTCCTTTTATTATTTTATTTATTCTTTCAAATCAAACACTTTATAGTATTGTTTCTCTCTACTTCTTTTAAATTCCAATTTCGTATTTCTTTTGTAATTATTAATCAATTCCAATAAATTTTTATATTAATAATTTTCTTCACTAAATCCATAATAGCTTAATCTTTTTATTAAAAATAATCATATTGAAATTTTAGGATGTTACACATTAAGCCCGTTCAAATCAAAACACAGGATGCGAAGTCCGAGTGCTCAATTCACAAAACACTAGTTCGACGTCTCAGTCACTAGGTTCGTGTTCGTCTCAAAAGATCATCGTTTTTGCTTTTCGGTCTTATTCCATAAAACAGGTTTTGGAAAAACAAAACTCAACTTCATTTTTCTTAAAAACAAGACATTTCTTTATCCAAAAGAACATTTTCCGGGAAAAACACTTTTTCGTAAACAAAATCGATTTCTAAAGGTTCCATATCTTTTTAAAACGTTTTTCTGAAATAAAACTCGTTTTGCACAACTTTCCCCAAAAATCGATTTTCCTTTTCAAAAGAACATAACTTTTCAAAAGGAAGATAACTTTTCTTGAAAAAGCAACACGTTTTCCCAAAAACACCTTTTTGTTTTCGAAACTCGTTTTTCAAAACTTGATTTCGGTTTTCGAGTATTTTAATTATTTTATCGAGTCATAGCCAGTCCTATATTCATCCAGGATATATATATATCAAACAGCCCATAATCATGACAAAATATCATCCAAGGTATTAAGCATACAAGTATGTTTCATTAGGTAAAACAACTTCATATCTCATTCAAACACGTCTTCAAAACATCAACCAAACAATCAACATCACATATAGAAATTAACACCATGAAGCTACCCAACTCAAATGAACTACCTCCCTTTACCTCTCTAAGATGCTCAATCAAAACTCGAACGATTCTCGACTCCGGCTCCGGTTTCGTCCACGTCGTCTAAAACAATCAAACACAATTCAATTCTCAACAATAATCAACACAAGAAAACAACATCAAAACATAAATTTTCCCTCCCCCAAAAGCTCCAAGGTTCAGCCATTTTTGGTAAAAAGGGGTAGGGATCACATTTGGTTCCAAACTTTTAGATGGTTGGTTCATAAGCTTGGTTAAAACTAACACAAGTCCTATTACTCAAAAATATGAAACATGAGTCATGGTTTTTCTCATTGAATGTCTTGGCCATGAAGGGGAAAATTAGGCTAGGAATTGATTTGGTTTTCCTTCACTTGGATTCAAAGACAATACGAAGGTTAAGGATGGAATCAAGAGTTAGGAATCAAAAATTAGAACAAAAACACTATTCATCAAAGAACATAGGGCTCGGCCACTTTGGGGAAAATAAGCTAGGATGAGAGTTTGATCATATGCTCTTGGGTTTAGGTGGAGGATGATGAAGTGAGCTCAAAGAAATTGGTTTCCTATTAAAAGGATTTTTCTACAATTTCCTAAGAATTTTTGAAATTTTGGATCATAAACTTGATTTTCATGAAAACAAGATTTGAACTTGAGATTGGAAGAGATTCATGAAGCTAAGAGATCATAGAAGTGATCTTACCAAAGAAAGGATGAAGATTGATCAAAGATTCAAGCTTTTCTTCAAAGATTTCAAGCTTTTTCTCAATGAAAATGGTGGCTTTGGCTCAAGGAGGAAGAAGAAGTTTTTGAGCTCTCTTTGGGGCTGTTCTTGCGTGAATGAGGCTGTGGAATGGGGCTGACCAGCCTTAAAACAAGTCACTTAAGGGTAAAATGGTCATTTCCTTCAAGGGTGAAATGGTAAAAGTGAAAAAGGCTAGGGGTATCTTGGTCATTTTGTGTCCAGATATTTCCAAACGTCATGACGACTCTGGCATGCTCTCCCAAGTGATTTGACATGATGTGGCATCAAGATTATCCAATGTCGGGTCCCGAGAAGTCCATATGCGGCTCCGTTCGTTACCCGATTGAGGATTTCTGCTCGAACGAAGGTCAGGAAGTGATATTTTTTGAAATTTAACAAAAACGGTGGAAATTAAATTCTAAGACTTACTGTATCGTTCATGGGTCTATCTGAGGTCTCCTGAGTAGTAAGATCATATTGTCAGTGTAAAAACGCAGACCGGGCTACGTTCGAGTTTTTGGCTCAAAATTTAATCGTAGCTTCGTACAATAACGTTGAGCATGAATATGTTCTCGGTTTATTTTATTTCATTTTCTAAGTCTTCGAATAAAATATAAACTTAATTATATAACTTGTTGATTTATAAAGACAGTAAAAATCGGGGTGTTACAAATCTCATCAACAACTCTAATGCACTTTAAATCTCAATAAGCTCACTTAAGAATTTTAATATCTAAGTGAAAATCTAAACTTATCTATCTTACTCATCTACACCGGTCACTGTCTTAAGTCCTCTTGACGAGACATTACTCCTATCTATATAGGATCCATTGTGATTCCTTCCTCTACTGATACCAGTCCTAAGGACACTCATTCTACAGCCAAAATTTATACTTCCATAATTGTTCACTCAGTCCATGCTCATTCGTAACCTTCAGAAAGTTATACATAGGTATCATACATACTCTTCACAATCATCAGTAACAAATGACCTATCCATCAAATTCACAAACAGCGGAGGCTCCAATCATTTCTTAAAATCACCATCAGAAGAAACTTCACGCGATACCACACTTCCATTTTTCTACCGGGATTCCATTCTAGTCTCTCGACTCCATTAGCGAACATATCGTTATCTTGCCATTCCTTTGGTCGCTTACTAGCTACCTATGTATCTACTTTAACAACTTTCGGTATCCTGCTACCTGTTTAAGGCACACTAATTCCTTCAGCAAACTTTCCCAACAATCGAACTTCCTTTATATATAAGGGAGTCTTCACTTACTTGATAGGTAAGAGTCTAACATCCTTGACTCTTAGTAAGGGTCATATTCAAACTTATTAGCTAGAACCGGCTAAAGGGTTGCCTCAAAGCTTACCTTAGACGTCACCTCTTAATAACTCGGATAACTCTTCTCTTAAAAGTCTCAACGCATCTCAATCATTGGATCCAACCAACCAATCCAATTAGTTGTATTCCACAAGGAACAAGTCATTACAGACTGTTCTTACTTCTACTGACCTCTATCAAAATAAACACAGAGTAAACATAGCAAAAACATCATGAATCCATAACCCAGATCCCAAAAGACATCAACTTGGCTCTGATACCACTGTTGTAACACCCCAACCCGGTGTCACATTTCGTAACCCAAATATCTTTTTTGGTTAATTAAAAACCATTTCGAAAATAATTCTATAGAGTAGTTGCGGAAATCTGATACCAAAGAAAACTTTAACAACCAGAAAGAAACAAATTGGAACTCATCATCTATAACAGTAATTCAACTTCGCCATAAGGCATACATCTTTCAATCTCTTAATATACATCATACTTAGTCACAGTCGAAAGACCTGACCTTAACTTCAAATATCCTAAGAGCCGGTCTAATAAAAGAATTCTAAGAACAAGAGAGCATACTACCTAACATACATCGTACAAATGAAACTATGTCTCGCCGTCAACAGTCCACACATCTTCATCGTCATCTTCAAGAAAACTCAAGCCACAGGGTCCCGAAGTGGACCAGAGGACCGTTGAGAAACATTTGTACACGTTTCCAAAAACACAACAGGGTGTCCAACATGTACAGGCAAGGGTGAGATACTCGTTCACAAGTTTATCATAATAGCTACACAAGTAAAACAATTACAAATAATACATCGATATACAACACAGTCATGCTATAGAATATCAACCTTCAGCATAATATCACAACGAGATAATCTCATTCTGTGGGACCACACCCATTCATCAAGATAAGTTAAAAGAAATGCATGAGACTTCAATCAACTTTATAATTCATGTTCTCCGGAGATTCCTAACTACCCTTTATCGAGCGATAGGTCGCAATACTCCCACAACATAATTGTCCTCATGAGTCGGCCTCTCAATTTAGGTCCGAACTCCAATTGTTCAAGGGTATCACATCACAACCATATCATGAATAGTCTAGTCTCTGATCGAGTTCATCCGTGTAGGGCAGCCGATTACCACGGCACGGGGTCACGATGCCTCACGACCTCTTGTGGAGTCTCGAACACAGGATGCCCCTATAGGCCTAATGGTCTTAACTGGCTCATATTCTCAACCACTTGGATTGTAGCTCGTTTCAAATGGCATGTCGGCCAACTTATATATGCAACTCATGGTTTTTTGTTTTCTTTTTCGTTCGTTCTTTCTTTCTTATCAAGGCGCACAACTCAAGACTCATTTTAAAGGATATTTAGCCCATTCGTTCAAAGTTCAGGACACGTAGTCCAAGTTCTCAATTCATGAAGTACTAGGCCGACGTCGCGGACACTAGACTCGCATATAGGACACGAAGTCCGTTCTTTTCAAAACGCAGGACACGCAGTCTGGGTGTTCAATCCACGAAATACTAGGCTGACGTTGCGGACACTAGACTCGCATATAGGACACAAAGTCCGTTCATTTTACAGAACTCTAGCCCGACGTCTCGGTCACTAGGTTCATGTGCTTTACATACGTGTGGGGGTTATCACCAGTTTCATCAAATTTCGTTTTCGTAGTTCAAATCTCAAAAACAAAACTCAGGTACTCTTTGATATAAACCAAAACTCATTTTCCCCCTAAAACTTATTTCCACAAATCTTTCCTTTGCAAAGCTATTTCTTAAAGCTTAAATCCTCAAAACTCATTTCAAAAGGATTTTGGCTTAAAAAGCTTTTTCTAAAGGTTTTCATTGGAGCAAACTTTCTTTTTTTGAAAAGACTTTCTCTATTTGAAAGGTCAAATACTTTTAGAAGATTCTTTCTTTGACAAAACTAAAATGTTCTTCAAAACGTTCTCTTTGCAAAACATGTTTAGAAAATAATGATAAAGCAACTTTTCACTATTTTCCTCACCAACTCTCAACTTCCTAAGTCTTATTCGGAATTCCTTGTTGAGATCTTAACTTAGTGGCTTTTAGTAAAATTGGTCATTATACCATTTAACTTAAAACTTTTCATCTCTCAAATCAAAACGTTTCTGAATCTTTGATTAAGACTTTTAAGTAGCTTAATCTTACATTATCAAGCTATAGTCGATGCTATGCTCTCAACCAGTCCAGTTAAGGAAATCACAATTTGATATATACATCTATATTCATCAAATCTCAAAATCAACATCGTACATATATCTCATCCAAGGAAATACTGCCACAATTCATGCTTCAATATCCAATCACATATTCACCAAATAATTCAAACATTTACATCACCAGAGAATCATCAACATCACTTCAATAATATCATCACAATCATACAACAATCAACCTTATGAGGCTGTCAAAATCATTGGAGTTAATCTCCCTTTACCTCTTGAAGATTCCTAGTTTGTTCCAGAAGAGTTTTCCGTTCCGACTCCGGTTTCGTTCGCACTGCCTAGATCAAACAATCACAATTCAATCCTTCACAATAATCAATTCAAAGTTTCAACATTAAAAACATAAATCTCTTCCCTCTATTTAATCTCGGTCTCGGCCATATCATAGAAAAAAGGCAAGGAGTTTCATTTGGTTTGAATCTTTTGGAATCAACACCTAAGGGTAATGAAAGGATGAAATCCATGATCACTTTCAAAAAATTGAAGCAAAGTACTTAGTCCCCCAAAAGTTAGGGTTCAACCATCATAACATGAAATGGCTAGGGATCTCATTTGGTTTCAAACTTTTGGATGGATGATCCTCAAGTATACACAACACCAAAACAAGTCTCGTTACACAAAAATTTAAAGCAAAAACTCATGATTTCTCATCAAGAGGGGTTTGGCCATTTCATACCCATATGGGCTAGGAAAAGATTTTGATTACATGCTCTTGGATAATGAAAGAGAATGATGAAACTAGCTCAGAGAAATTGGTTTCATGATCATGGGATTTTTCTACAATTTTCCAGGGATTTTAGAAATTTGGTTCTTGAAGGTGGAACTCATGAAAATCAAAGTTTTTAAACAAGAATGAAGAGAAGATTCATGAGGTTTAGGGATCTAGGGAGTGATCTTACCACTTGAATGATGAAGATTGAACAAGATTCAACACTTTTCACACCGAAAATGGTTAAAGATCAAAGTTTGAAATGAGAGAAAGGAAGGAAGAAGATGAAGTGAGGTGAAAGAAATGGTGAAGGCTTCATGAAGCTAGCCTATTTCGTGGGGTATGAAGGGGGGACAAGGATGTCCACAAATTTTTCACTTAAGGGCAATTTGGTCTTTTAACACAATGTTAAATGGTAATTTTGCGAAAAGTCAGGGGCATTTTTGTCTTTTCACGTCCAAATATTTTCAAACTTCATCATGACACTGGCATGCTTTCCCATGTGATGTGACTTGATGTGACTTCAAATTTATCCATTAGCGGTTCCTGGTAAATCCGTATTCAGCTCCGTTCGTCACCCGGTTTGAGAATTCGCCCGAATAAAGCGTAGGAACTTATTTTTTTTTCAAATTTATCGAAAATGTAGGAAATTCGATTCTAAGACTAACTGTCTCGTTCACGGGTCAAAATTAGGTCTCCTGATCAGTAAAATCTTACTGTCAGTGAAAAAACGCAGACCGGGCTCCGTCTGAGTTTTCAACCCAAAATTTAACCGTAGCTTTCTACGATAGCGTCGAGTGTGAATATGGTCTTGGTTTATTTTATTTCATTTTCTAAAACCTCAAATAAAATATAAACTCAATTATATAACTTATTGACATTAAAAGCAGTGAAAAATCGGGCTGTTACATTTAGCACTTCATGATCTTTTATATATATGTTTCTATTGTTAACTCCTATGTGCACTAAGACTAAAACGTAGAAATTGAGGTTCCCTAAGTCTTTAAGGTAAATCTTTAGGGGGAGAATCCTTTATCATAAATGCACAATTTTAGGGGGCAGTTTAAAATTCTTTTTGCTCTTGCCAAATAGGGGGAGAAAGAGCAAATATCATAAACAGCAAAGGTATTAATCAACAGTGAGGAATAGCAAATTACTAGCTATGTGTTACATAGGGGGATAAATGTTAAAAAGGAAATATCATTATATATTTGCTAAGTATTTGTCACCATGAAAAAGGGGGAGAATGTGAACCATATTGCCATGTAGGTTTTGATGTTCACAAATAGAGAATTAAGGGGAGAACACATTTTGATGTTGATGTTGACAAATAGAGAATTAATTGTCAAATAATAAATCATTGTACAACGCTTGAATGGATTATATACATGTGTTACATGATAAATTAAAAAATGCACATGTGACAAATACTTGATATATGAATTTGATTAAAAGGCATAGAAATTAAATTTGATATTATTAAATGCCTAAAGAATATTGAATATTGAGAAGTAATGTGACGATTTTTTTTTTTTTTTTATAAAATCAAGGAAAAGGCCTCATTAAAACCTTCTAGTGGAAAACCCTCCTTAGGGATTAAACCACTAGTAAGGGAAAAAGAGTACCCTCCCTCCAAAATTTATTAACTAAAAAAGAATAAGAAATACAAAAGCCAAAGGGGGACCAAACCAAAACCCAGGCCAAGAAGAAAAACATCAAACAGAAGCAAAGAATACAAAAATTAATGAAACCTATAAGTAGGCAAACCTAACTTATTCCTAAAGAAATCTTCTCTAAAACCATGTAAAACCATCAACATTATAACCATGATTAGCAATCTCGTCAGCACAAACATTGCCTTCTCTATAGATATGAGAAATGTGAAAACATATTCTCCTAGACTTAGCCAAACAATTGTTCCAATGATTTCTTAGAGTCCAAAGCACAGAAACAAGATTATAATAAGCTGAAACTACTAATTGTGAATCACATTCAAGCCACAAATTCCACCCGTTAGCATAAGCAGCCTCAATGGCTTGCATGGCACCAACCAATTCAGCATAGAAAGCATGTTGAACTCCCAAATTTTCAGTGAAACCGCCTAAAAAATCACCAGACTTGTTCCTAAAAATTCCACCACAAGTAGCAAGGCCTGGACAACCTTTGGCAGCACCATCAGAGTTACATTTGACCATGAAACAAAGAGGAGGATGCCACATAACCTCCTTAATAATAGGCGCATCAACATGATGACCATAAATGTTGAAATGTTTCAGCAGCACCAAATCAGAAACAGAATTTCGCATACAATTTTTATAGCTATTCCCAGCCAAGGTAACCTCAGAAGCAACTTTAGCAATAGCAGCATGCAGAGGAATTCTTTTATTATCAAATCTCAAGCTATTGCGGCAAAACCATATGGAGCAGAAAATACTGACAATGGCAGCCACAATAACATCTTGCACTTGAGGACTCCAATCTCTAGTGCAAATGTTTAAGATAGTTTGAACTGAAGAAATATCCAGCTGATAGCCCAAGCATGAAATTAACCAATTCCACATATGTATGTGGCATGTGAGCATTCAAGGAAAAGGTGATGAGAATACTCAGCAGAACAACCACAAAGGCTACAAATGGAAACCATAAAACAGTCTCTCTTCCAGAGATTTTCATCTATTGGCAACCGATTATGGATGATCCTCCAAAGAACAAAACTCTTTGAGGGAGGAATACACTGCCTCCAAATTAGTTTAGTCCAGGCCAAAATAGGATTATGAGATATTTGGAAATCATAAGCTTCCTTGAAAGAAAGCTCACCAGAATTATTATTGCACCATCGCATAATATCTAGACCAGGAGACTCAGGAATAACTAAATGCTGAACTTCCCTTGTAAGATCAGGACAGTGGTGATGGAGCAAATCAGGAATCAACCATCTGCCATTCACCAAAAAATCACTAATCGTGGCCTTCAAATCAGAATGCAGATCTGCAGGAATCGATAATAAATCCACAACAGTAGAGGAGAGCCATTTATCTGACCAAAATTTGATTGTAGAACCATCACCCAACTGCCAAGCTGAGTTATCAAGCAGAACAGTAATAAAACTTTTAATAACAGGCCAAATTGATGAACTAATATAATAATTTATAGGCTGCTGATGTTTGAACACTCTAGCTCTAAGAAGGGCAGACCATTGATGCTTATTTTGCATAAAATCCCAACACAGTTTCATCAAGCCAGCTTTGTTAATCATAGAAATTGATCTAATGCCTAAACCTCCTTCAGTCACTAGTTTGCAAATTTTAGAGCAAGCCACTGTCACCACCTTCTTTGTGTTAATATCACCAGACCAAATGAAGTTTTTAATCCAACTGTTGAGCAATTTTAAGAGACGTACTGGCCAAGCATAAACTCTACAACTATAGATCAGCATGCCATGGACAATGGATTGGACCAATTGAACTCTACCCATGATGGAAAGCAAAGAACCTTTCGATGATGCAAGTTTGCACTTAATTCGATCAGCAATGTGCATCAAATGAAGTTTCTTAGGCTTGCCTTTGAAAAGAGGAACCCCTAGATAGTTAAAAGGCAAAGAGCCAATGGTGAAACCAAGATGAGTAGCAATCTGCTACTGCCTAGATATAGGAACAGAACCTGTGAAAAATTTAGATTTGTCCTTGCTGAGAACTTGACAAGAAGCATCTTCATATCGGGTAAAAAGCTGCATAATGTTCACCAAGCTTTTTCGAGAAGCCCTGCAAAAGATCATAATGTCATCTGCATGTAGCACATGACTAGGCATAAGGAAACCCTCTGGACCAGCCATCAAATCTAAGAGGCCATCTGATACCAATTTTGTGATACCACGACTGAGAACTTCTTTAGCAAGACAGAACAAGAAAGGAGACAATGGATCCCCTTGTCTCACACCCCTTTTGCAATGAAAAAAACCAACAGCATGACCATTGACTATAATAGAAAGCTTAGCTGAATGATGAATTAAATTAATCCAAGAGCAAAATTGGTTGGAAAAACCAAACCTTTGATGAACATAACCCAAGAAGTCCCAATCCACAGTATCGCAGGCTTTCTTGATATCAATTTTCATAGCAACTTGCCCTCCATAAGATTTCCTTTGTAAAAGATTGATAGCTTCAGAAGCAAGGCAGATGCAGTCTGAAATTTGCCTACCTTTAACAAAACCTCTTTGATTCACAGAAACAATTCTAGAAGCAATAACAGCCAGCCTATCAGCTAGAATTTTAGTAATGATCTTAAATTGGAAGTTAGCCAAAGCTATGGGTCTGAACTGATCAATTCTGTCAGCACCAGTGACCTTAGGAATAAGAACAACAGAATTTGAATTGAGATTTGGGGGTAACCAATTTCCCTCAAAGAACTGCAGAGTGGCCTTGAAGACATCATTAGCAATGATGTTCCAATAAGTGTGATAAAAATGACCCCCAAAACCATCGGGCCCAGGAGCACTAGTGGACTTCAAAGAGAAAACAGCTGCCTTGACTTCCTCCCAAGAAGGAGGAGTGATCAGAACATAGTTCTCCATATCAGTAACCATTGAAGGAATTACTTCACCCACCAAGCTGAAATTAGTACAACTAGTTTCAGAAGCAAAAAGAACTTTATAATACTGCAAAATGTGATTCTCAATAGCTGCAGCAGAGTCCAAGTAGCTGTCATCTGTTTTAAGAATAGATATATGCTGAGTAGATGACTTAATTCTAGCCATTCTATGAAACAATTCAGTATTTCTGTCACCATGGAGATGCCAGTTAATTCTAGCCTTCTCTTTCCAAAAGTCTTCTTCATAAGCTAGAGCCTCTTGCAAAACAACTTGTGCCTGTTTTTCCTGTTGAGATAAAACCTCATTGACTCCATTTAAGTTAATTGTTCTTTGAATTGAGTCAACATAATCCAAAGCATTTTTCACCCTTAAATGAACATCACCAAAGACTGACCAATTCCAATCTTTTAATTTTTCCTTCACAAGCTTCAGTTTCTGGGATAGAACATTCATGGGACACCCTACCACCCGGGAAACTTGAAGGAAGAACCATATTTCCTCTCCTCCTTTGTTAGAACAAGAAGAATAGGATAATGATCAGATTTGCTCCTAGGTAAAGTGCAGCAAGTCACTGAGTTCCAATAATTAAGCCAAGCCATGTTGCAGATAGCCCGGTCTAATCTTTTTTCAGTGGGGAAAACTCCCCTTCTACCATTAGACCAAGTGAACTGAGAACCAACAGTGTCTATATGAAACAAATTTCTTGATCTGACCAAGCTTGAAATTCTTCAGAAGAAAGTTTATGAGGTACACACCTCCCTCGATGCTCATGAGCACCAAGAATAGAGTTAAAACCCCAATAAAACATCAAGGACCTTTATAATTAGCCTGCAAAACATGAAGCTCTGACCATAAACCTCTTCTAACAATGTGGTCAGTAGAAGCATAAACTGCTGAGAAGAATATTTTAACATTATTAGCAATAACCGAGAAGGAAACTTGTTGTCTGGATTTGGCTAACACAACAGGATTCAAATGATCCACACATAAGCACCACAAATTAGGGGCCTGAGGCTGTCTATCATTTTCAGCAAAAAAATTTAACTTCAAACCTTTAAGGAAGGAAACAGGCAAGGCATTGGAAGAAATCCAAGGCTCAGCAATGAACAAAAACTCTGGTTTATGTAAAAGAACTAACTTTTGGAGGACTAACCGTGTATCAAGACTGCCCAATCCCTTAACATTCCAGAAAAGGGCTTTCATTGAGCCACTTGAAAAAGGCCTGCTCGGGACCTGGTAACTCTAGCAATAGCTTGATTATCCTCAAGCTGCTTATTTTTCTTTTTGAGTTTCTTCAGTTTAGACTTAGACAAAACAAGAGTGAAATTTTTACTCACATTGGATTCAAGATATTTATTAGTGTCATCAGCACCAATCTGAGCATTGTCGTCTGGAGGAATCTCTCCATTATCTTCCTCTTACTCACCACTATCTTCCTCTTCATCAGCCCATAATCTACCTTTTAGAAACTAAAGATCTTTCGAAACAATAGGATTTTGAACTTCTTTAGATATTTCCAACTCATTGAGCGAAATATGTCCCAAGATTTGGGATTGAACAAAGTTGGACACATGAGACATAGACCTATGAGACCCAGCAGAGACAGAGTTCTGAGAGCCAACAGAATTCTAAATCTCCTGAAGCACATGAGAAACATTTGGGCTAAGGTGAACTTGATCACCTCCGGGAGAAATTGGAACCTCCTCAACTAAAGGCATGGTATTATCTGTTACCTTTCCAAGCAAGGAAGTAGAGGATACATGATTAGCAACATCCTTTCCCAAGATGACATTAGCCTGCGGATCAAGAGGGTAACCCTGTTAACAAGACTTGTCCTGCAAGTTATCTATTAGAACAACATTTTCAGTGGCCAGATTCTGAACATGATTCTGAACAGGATTATCTTTTAAAAGATTTGGTTTAGGCACATAAACTTGCCTACAATCCTGGACTCCCCGATTCTTTGAAGGGCCATTGCCAATCTTCTTTCTGCATTGGGATACATCATGACCAATGTTTTGACAAAAATCACAGAAGGGAGGAAGTTTTCATATTCAATGCCAACATAAAAGGCAAAGTCTTCCCTCTCCACCAATAAATCAACGGGGAAAGACCCTTGAAGATCCAGATCAACCGAAATTCGGGCATAATGACCAAAAAAACAGTTCTTTGTAGGCTCATCTACAGAGATAGGAACACCAATACTGCCAGTAATTTCAAATAGAGTTTTGGAACTCCAATATTCTTGGGGAAGATCATGAATCTTGATCCAACATTGGACATGAGTTTGCTTCTTGGAAGATGGCTTAAAGTCTGGAGACCATTGATAGAGCCGAAGGAAACCAGGATTAAGAGGCCAAGAACCTATAGACCACACGCTGCATAGATCTTCATGAGAAGAGAATTTGAATTCATAGAACCTTTTTCCCAATGGTATCATCTTCCATGTACCAATGGTAGTCTAGAACTTAGATAGTTTGGCTTTAAGATCATTGTATTTAATAGATGCATCACCTTTTGACATGACCAAGCGACCATGAAGACTATTTTTACAGCCTCAACACCTTTTTTATAGCCATCTTCAGAAATTTTGATGGCCAATGTCTCACCTTTGTAGCAAGGCCTAGGCAATTGACTGACAGGAATATCACAAGAATTTGTGAGTGCTTAAGCAAAGGATCGTTTTTGAGGAAAAGATGGAGAGGAGGGATTGTCACACGATGAAGAGGGGGCTAGTTGAGCAAGAAACGACCATGGAACCTTAGGAGTAGTCACGGCCATAGTTAGTAAGTGAAAAAAAAAACATGCAAACCCTAGCAGAGAAAAAACAAGGACTGCATGCAGCTAGGGTTTTCCCAAAGTTAAAGTCACTACGTTTTAGGTTTATTCAAGTAATGTGATGATCAATTGAGCATAAATGAGAACTATATTGTTGATATTAATTGATCACATTTAAATAAAGACATAAGAAATATTAATTGGAATATTATCTTAAAATATGTCTTTATATGATATATGGCTTTATGCATGAATTTAAATGAGAAATATACTACATATTGAACTAAAATGTATCATGAGAAATATCTTTAGAAAATTTCAAGTAAAAGCAAAGCCAAGAGAATCAAGTTCAAGATCAATCAGAACCATGAAGATTGATAAAAGATATAGCAAGAGATTGAAGAGCCAAATGTATTAAAGACATAAAAGGAATGTCCAGAATTAAAAAGCAAATATCTGAAGGACATCCAAGACAAATCTCAAGAAGATCAAGAATTCAAGACCAAGAGTTATGGGCTTCAAAGATAGTCATATAGAAAGGTCTTAGAATTAATGTAAGGTATAAGAAGGTGACAGTGGCTCAAACTTTTCTAAAAAGATCTTTTTCAAAATTGTTTTAAAATTGTTTTATCCAAAATGTTTTTGAAAAATATCTTTGGTTTCCCTTTTTCATTGAAAAAGGCTTTATCTTTGAAAAATGTTTTTGGGTAACAATAATCGATTAGGATAATCAATTATGGTCAGTCTCTATTTTAACGCGAAATACGTTTTTGGCTGACAGCAAAGGTATAATCGATTAGGATAATCGATTATGACCATTTACGAAATTGGGTGGTTTTTACAGAGAAGCCTTAATCGATTAGGAAAATCGATTATGCATGTTTATTAAAAATCCCAATTATGGCAGAAAAGCTATAATCGATTATGATGCGCTCAAATGAGAATATTCTATTTCTTTATCTGCTACATTTATGGCTCCAACGGCTAGTTTTTCAAATTGATTTATCAGAAAAGGAATTTGTTTTTATTAATAAAACTTCCTTTTAAAATTCCTAACGGTCATATTTCAAAATCTTATAAATATATCTTGAGGGGGCCTTTGAGAAAAGAGAGAGGTTAAGAGAGAACGCCCTAACACTTTGAACCAATCTTTTTCGACTCTTTTCTCTTTGTTTTTGAAAAAACACTCGAGCCATTGTTATACTTTTATTATCATAAGTTCTTGAGTGTATTTGTTGTTCTTCAAGTTGTTTATCCGCACTATTATGAGTGCATTATATTGGTAAGAGTCAAACGACTCAATCCATTTTCCTTCAGTACCAACGTGCTCTGAAGGTTACCAACACCTGTTAAGCTTGGTTGAGACTCTGTCACTGGAGGAGGTTATATGTGACTCACCTTTTGCCATCATTAGCATGGTGACTCACCTAGGTGAGTCACTATGTAAGCATTGTGTTAGAGATAGGATAAGGTGAGGTGGCTTTGAAAGCGACCTTACGCTTATCCGTTACCGGTTCCAGTAGTCTCGTATGCAGACCGGGTTTCGTCTGAGTCGTCATCCCAAACCTTAACCATAATTCTCTTCTAGTAATGTAGAGTAAAACAATATCTGTGTGGTATCCAAAAAGTGGATACATAGAGATAAAATCAAACTCCGGACGAGAAACGTGGTTCCTGAATGTGATAAGTCAGTGGATGAGTCATCACCATGACTCATCACTATCATGATTACTCCACCATGACTCATCATCATGAGTCATCCATGTCATGATTACTTCTCTAGAGTAGTCATGATTACTTCTCCAAAATATCTTGATATTTACAACATTGCCACTGTGACTCAGATAAGATCCATATATTTTATCGTTGTGAAAATTGGGATGTTACATTATATCCCTGGTCTATGAAGAATGCTCAGAAGGTTATAAGCTCCCGTTAATTAATAAGCTTGTGGTTATTTGAGGCTCTTTCACTGGAGGAGGTTATATCCCTGTTCTGTGAGGAGTGCTCTGTTCCTGTGGAACAAAATCCCACTGGTGGAGTTGGGACTGGACTAGGCCACTGGCGGTGCGTGGTTTAACCAATATAAAATACTTGTGTCCTGCTATTCATCCCTTATCTCTTTATATTGTATTTAAACAAATTGTTTTCCGCTGCAAATTCTGCTTTATTTATAAAAGAGTTTTTGTTTGCTCAAAAAGTTTTCATTTTCATTTCAAAACCCAATTCACCCCCTCTTAGGTATCTGTTGCCACGACCAACAAGATCTGCGGATTGAGAGGCTTCATCTCCATTGAGGGTGAAGACTCTCCCACTTGCCTTTAGTCGATTGGGCTGAGAACTCTGACTCTTGGTAGCACTCTGCGTCACTGACTTTGTTCTTCCCCCACAATCATGACTGACGTGGCCGACTTCCCACACTTGAAGTAGATGACATCAGTTTCCTTGCACTCACGAGTGAAGTGACCCTTACCACAGTTGCCACACTTGATAGGCCTAGAGGCAGAAAATCCTTCGTCACTGGTCAACATCGTAGCATATTGTGGCTTCTTGCTGACTTGCTTGAAATCATGGCTTGCCAGCGCCAGATGTGGTTCCTCTTTTTCTTGCTGAGTTGTCTTCTTGCTACCTTGCGAACTGGAACTCTTGCGGTGCGCAACTCTGGATTTGTAGGCATCGTCAAATATCGTACACTTGTTCACAAGGACAGGAAAGACCCGAATCTCCTGGTAGCTGATGGCTTGCTTAATCTATGGGCGCAGACCATCTTCAAACTTCACACACTTGGAGCGGTCATCATTCACATACTGGTAAAGCGTGTAGTAACGTGCAAGCTCCTCGAACCTCGCGTCATACTCCCCAACGGACATATTCTCCCACTGCGGAGCCAGAAAGTCCATCTCTTTCTTGTCATGGATGTCGGCTGGAAAGTACTCTCCCAAAAACATCTCCTTGATGGCAATTCAAGTGATTGCGGTGCCTGCAGCATCCATATGCTAGCGGCGGTTCTCCTACCAGTGCTCAGCTTCCTCAACTACCATGAAAGTCCCGAAAGTGACTTTTTGGGCATCAGTACATGCCATGTCCCGAAATATCTTCTCAAGTTCGCGGATCCATAAAAGAGCACCTTTAGGGTCATAAGCTCCCTTGACCGGAGGTGGGTTGTTCCTCTAGAACTTATCCAGACCTTGAAACTCAGCAGCTCCTCCATGATGATTCTAGTTCTAGTTGTTGTTCTGAGCAATGAGATTAGCCAATAGTGCCAGAGCATCAGCAATCGCGCAATCATTCCTACCAGCCATAACTTCCTACACCGTTCAAAGTGAACAACTGAACACAGAAGTCAAGCAAGAAAGGAAACTAAGAGTCACATAATCCTATATCATCATCCATGCTAGGCATAGATAATCATATAAGAGTACATAGAAGATAACATGTAACATCCCAATTTTCAGATTAGTAAAGTATACAAATCTTATCCATAGTGGCAAAGTTGTAAATACCAAGACATTTTGGAGAAGTAATCATGACTACTTTAGAAAAGTAATCATGGCAAGGATGACTCATGACGATGAGTCATGATGGAATAATTATGATGGTGATAAGTCATGGTAATGACTCATCCATTGACTAATCACATTCAGGAACCACGTCTCTCATCCGGTGCTTGATTTTATCTTTACATATCCGCTTTTGGATACAACACAGATATTGTTTTACTCTACATTACTGGTAGAGAATTATGGTTAAGGTTTGGGTTGACGACTCAAACGAAACCCGGTCCGCATACGAGATTACCGGAACCGGTAACGGATAAGCATAAGGTCGCTTTCACCTTATCCTTATCCATTAGTCATAATGACATGAGTGACTCACCTAGGTGAGTCACCATGATAATGATGACCATGGGTGAGTCACATGGGTGACTCACCATAGTAATAATTATGGTGTGAAAATTACAATTTTACCCCTAAGAGGAAATGACCTTTTTGCCCTTAAGCAAATTTTATACAATCCTTACCCTTCTTTTATATAAAACCCACGCCATTCATATATATATAGATATATATATATATATATATATATATATATATATATATATATATATATATATATATATATATATATATATATATATGTTCCATCTCATATTCCTTTCTCCTTCACTTTATTCTTTAAGTTCAAGTGTTGAAGTTTCTAGTACAACTTTTGATACAATTCCAATTTTGTTCCTAGGTGAAGTTACTTTTCTACCCTTAAGTGATAATTATCATATCCTTATCCTTTCTTTTTATATGGGCCACGAAATTTCCTCCTTCATTCTCCTTCTCACATTTCATTCTTAATCTTTAAGTATTCAAGTTAATTTTGATAGAATTCCAATTTTATTCTTAAGGAAAATTATCCTTTCTAACCTTAAGCCTATCTTATCCTTATCTTTTCTTTCCTTCTTATCTTTTCTATCCTTATCCTTATCCTTATCCTTTTTCTTCTATATAAATCTTACCTCACGGTTCCTCTTTTTCTTTTCACTCTCATTTTCTTTCTTCTCCATCTCCTTCACTTCAAGAACACCTTCAAACTTCTAACTCCATTTTCTCTCCATTCTTCAAGGATTTTCCATAAGCTTTGAGAAGCAAAGTTGTTCATCTTGATCTTGTCTATCATCTAGGAGGTAGAAATCTCTTCTTTGAAATCTTAATCTCTACTTCTATTCATTGAAACTCTATGTGTTCATAGTTGTTCTTCAACTTCTAAAATTCATGAAAAATTGTAGAAAAATCATTTTAATGTCAAACCAATTTTCTTGATCTAGATTCAATGCCTTCTATCATTAATCTAAGAGTTTGTAAACATAAAAGCTCTCTAGCCCATTTGGGGTGAGATGGCCGAAACCCTAGGTTAGTGAATCCATTGCTTAAAGAAGTGTTGAATTGAGTTCTATTACCCTTAGATGTCCTTGAATTCAATTGATTATGATCAAAAACGTTTCTTACCCTAATTTTCTAAGTCATGGCCGAACCCTATGCTTGGTGTATCTTGAGTTTTGTTTCAAATTCTTGAATAAAAAGACTTACAGGAGTGTTATCTATGCTTAAGGATCATAAATCAAGAGTTTGTGAAATTTTAACACTTCAAGCAATTTTGTCTATATGGGGCCGAAACCTAGCTCATGAGACCTAGGTGTGTTTTGTTTGATTTTACTAATTGTGATTATGATTTATAATGAAGGATTAGACCATGTTTCATCGTTCAAAAGCGTATACGAGTACCGGTGGTGGAACGGGGTTGCGGCCGTGAGCAAGTGTTCGTGGGTTCTTGAGAGTTACTACATTGCTCTAAGGTGGGGAGAAAGAATCTCACATTCATCGGGAAGGCAAGAGTAGAATAATGTACATTGATATGTGTAGGGGAACCCTAAACCCTACTAGAGGTTGAGCCCTGACAAAGTACCTAGACCCTAGGTGTAGGTATCTTTTGGCTATCACCACTAAGAATACACCTTAGGCTAGATGACTATTACTTGATGGATGATTGATATGTTTGATGTGATTGTGAATGTGATCTATGTACTTTAAGATTAGAATGACATGCTTGATAATATGAATTGTATGATGTTATATGTTTGAGTTGATATATTGAGATATTGAATATCTTGTATGCATGTCTTATGATTGACATTGATGATGATAATGTGGATAGTGAATGAAAGTGCCACAATGCATATGTGAGCGAAAGTAAAGGATATTGATAAAGTGATGGATACAATGGTATCATGAATAAAATGATTTGAGGATTGAGATGAATATTGAGATATTGGTGGCACAAGTGATGGTTGACATGCATAGCATAATCATGTGCCAAGTGGCGAGCCATGTGGTATGGGATACACGAGGTTAGTGTACCTGAGTGCGGGTACGGAAGAGGGAAGGGACGATCTTGGTGATCTTGGGGATGTAATCGGGTTCGGGACTTATCACAAGAGATGGATAGGGTTGCTCCTATAGTGTCATGTTGCCTGCTGGAACCTGGTTATCCCAACTGGACCCTCAATCTTCCACGTCGCAGGTGGACTTTCCGAGGCGGCCAAGATACCTCTCCCGAGAGTTGGAGCGGGATGCACTCTTATTGGTCACGGTGAGCGGAAAGGTTCCCTGGACAACTAACTATGATTCTCTGAGATTGAGAATGAGATTTGAGATATCAGCTGACATGCATGTAGGAATGAGATACATATAGTATAGGTATTGATCATAAGTGATATGATTGGGAGACGATTCTGTATATGTTTCTGTGATGTTCATATATGTGATGTTGATATATGTTATTCTATGGTTTCTTTCCCATATACGATGTTTGTGTTAGATACTTATCTCCCTATATTTTTCTATGTATGTTTTCTCTTATGGCTCGTGCAGAAGACACTGCAGCTGAGGATTCTATTTCTGAAGAGGATGGCATCCCTTATGAACATGATGCAGACGAAAGATCCGTTGATGTTAGCGGTGAAGGATTTGGGATAGAGGAGAGTTTATATTAGTGTCTGGCCAGTACAGTATGTATGAGAGTTTTAAGTATTTATATCTGGGTATGTATCGTTCTTATTGTAAGTTAAAGGTCATTATTTTATAGAAGCGCACTCTGATATATGTAATTAAGGATGATGGTACGTATACATATGTAATATGTTATTAGCAATGGATTTCCTGTATAATTAAAATGGATCTTAAGTTTCAAAATTTTCACATGTTTTAGTATTAGACAATTAGGTTACAATGGGATTATCCTACGTAATTGGGGTTGTCTCATAACATAACAGACACATACCCGACTTGTAGAACAGACAGGCTCTGGTACCACTAAATGTGACACCCGCTACCCCGCATACGATAAATATAAAATAATCCATAAATTGAAACCAAAAATGGGTAACAACTACCACATGATCCAAAACGTTAAACATAAATAGCAACCGCGGAAAACATAAACATAAAATAACCCAAATCCCGATGTCACACATCAGAGCTAGTAACCACTATCAATATTACATCAAAAAACAAACTAACATAACTAAACTATACTAAAAGCAAGCGATCTCCTCGGGATCACTCCTCAACTGGTTGCTCACCATCCTCTGCATAACCAAAGCTACATGCAAAACAACAACAACAACAACAGTAAGGAGTAAGAGACTGTACGTATAAACATAAACGGTAATAAAGCAGTTTAGCAAGATGATCACACAACATATAAACATCATAATATAACATATTATAAAACATTCCATCATATCACATTATAAACATGATATGCGATGCAATGCTACTCCGCTACTCCATATGCAATGTGGGTCCAATAACTAACTCAGGAATACGATTGTTGGAGTTACATATCCACATTGGCCAATAAGCACCAACGCCGACAGTTCACCATACTCTCAGATGAAACCCTTGGATAGATGATCCACATACTCTCGGATGGACCACCACGGATGCGTTTGATTCACCTAACTCTCTGATGAATCGCCGCCGACGGCTAGTTAGCCATACTCTCGGACGAACTCCCCAGTCATCGTAACTTCCCCCCAAACTAACAACTCCATGTCATGATGCATGCAATGCTAACATACGAACAACATGGCAACCACCTCCATAATCACCATTAACAAGGCTATCAACTTTGACCATTGAGCATCAAAGTGATTTATCAACATCAAACTTGACCAATAAGCTACAAGATTGATTTAACCAACAACATTGATAACGGTATGTCGTTACCAATAACATCATCTTATTGAATAATCTCTTTATCAAGTCCTCATTATTACGTCTTACCTTATCATTATCCTAGTTCATTAACTATCCTCAAGGTCACGTTTTATAATCTCTTATGTCATATTTTTATCCCAAAAGATTATTAAATCTCTTTTATTTAAAACTGTGAAGTTTTCTTAATTCTGGAAGTGGTGTAACACCCCGATTTTCACTACTTTTAATATCGGTAATCTATATAAATAAGTTTTTATTTTATCTGAGGTTTAATAAAATGAAATTAAATAAACCAATATTACATTCATACTCTACCTCATCATAGAGAGTTACGATTAAATTTTGGGTTGAAAATTCAGACAGAGCCTGGTCTGTGTTTTCACTGACAGTAAGATTTTACTGATCAGGAAACCTAATTTTGACTCGTGAACGAAATAGTTAGGTTTAGAATCGAATTTCCAACAATTTTGATAAAATTGGTTATTCACATTAAAAAGTGAAATAATATAAGTTATTTGGGCGAAACCTTAAATCGGGTGAAGAACGGAGCTAAATAAGGATTTTTCGGGACCCGCTAACGGATAAAATTGAAGTCAGATCAAATCACATCACCTAGGAAGGCATGCCAATGTCATGATGACTTTTGAAAATATCTGAACGTGTTCACACTGCGAAAAGACCAAAATGCCCCTAACCTTTTTCTTAATTACAAATTGCCCTAGGATGAAAAGGCCATTTTGCCCTTAAGTGGAAAAAATTTTGGACACCTTTTCCCCATAGGCCTCACACCCCCATCCCTTCATGAAACTATTCCATCCACTTTTTCTCACAACTTCATCTTCCTCCTTACTTTCTCTCATTTTTCAAGTTGAAGCTTAAGGAATTTTGTGGGCAGAAAAGTGTTGATCTTGCTCATTTTCATCCCCAAAGAGGTATGGTTACTTCATTTGATCCATAAACTTCATGATCCTTCTCCTATTTCTTGTTTTAAAACCATGATTCCATGAGTTCCAACTTCAAGAACCAATCTTCAAAATTTCTAGAAAATTGTAGAAAAATCCTTTTAATGTGAAACCAATTTCTATGAGCTAGTTTCATCATCCTCTTTCATTGTCCAAGAGCATGAAATCAAATGACATTCCTAGCATATTTTATAACGAAGAGGTCGAACCCTACATGATGAAAAATCATGAGTTTTGTTTCAAGTTTTTGTTTAATGAGACTTGATCTAGTGTTGTATATGCTTAAGGATCATCCATCCAAGAGATTGAAACCAAATGAAATCCGTAGCCTAATTTTCTATATATGGCCAAACCCTAACTTAGATTGGGTGGGTGAGTTTTGGTTGATTTTATTAACTTTTAGTTGTGATTGTTGTGAAGGATCAAGCTGTGATTGATGGTTCTAGACTGTGTGAAGGAAATCGGATTTGGAACGGAAGGCCCCTTTGAGGACTAACTTGAAATCTTCAAAAGGTAAAGGAAGATTACTTACAATAAGTTTGGTAGTCTCATGAGCTTGGTTGTAAGATATGTTGTTGTTGTTTTGATTGGAATCATAAGATGATTGGTGCTTTGTGAATTTACTATGTATTGTGTATGTACTTGATTTAATTGGTAAGTATGTGATTGGATGTTTGAAAATGAATTGTGGCATTGTTGCCTTGGATGAGATATGCTTATGATGTTGGTTAAGATTTGATGTTTATATATGTATATTCTGGATTGTGATTTTGACTACACTGGTTGAGAGCATAGCATCGGCTATAGCTTGATAATGAAGATTAAAACGCTTAAAAGCCTTAATCAAAGTTTTAAAATGTATTCTGAAATAAAAGAAAAATCTTGAGAATAGTTTTGCCTTATCAAGGAAAGAAACTTCTTTTTAAAATGTTAGACCCCTTTTCAAAAGAAAAAGTCTGTTTAAGGAAAATCCATTCAAATGCTTTCTTTTTAGAAAAATGTCTCCAGACAACGAAACTTTTAGAAAGTAGATTCACAAAGAAAAGAGTTTTCTTGAAAATAGCTTCTTTTGAGAAAATGTTTTAGTTCATGCCAATGAGATTTTCAGTTTTGCTTTCCAAGTTTTATATACGAAAATAAGACCCGAAAGAAAAATGGTGATTACCCTTTCACTTTGTGAACTCTGCAAACCTAGTGACCGAGACATCGGGCTAGTGTTTTGTGAGTTGAGAAATCGGACTATGTGTCCCGTGTTTGAATGAACGGGCCAAATTTCCTTTAAAGCGAGTAATGAGCTGTGTGCCTTGACAGAAAGATTGAACGAAAAAGAAAACAGAAAACCTTTTGTGTACATACATGAATCGGCAGACGTGCCAGGAAATCGAGCAACAATCCATTGTGGTTGAGAATATGAGCCAGTTAAGACCACTTGGTCTATAGGGGCATCCTGTGTTCGAGACTCCACAAGAGGCTGGAGGCATCGCAACCCCGTGCCGTGTTAATCGGTTGCCCAACACGGATGAACTCAATCAGAGACTGGACTATTCATGATATGGTTGAGATGTGATACCCTAGAACAATTGGAGTTCGGACCTAAATGGAGAAGCCGACTCATGAGAACAATTGTGTTATGGGAGTATTTACGGCCTATCACTCGACAAAGGGAAGTTAAGAATCTCCGGAGAACATGAATTAGAAAGATGTTATTGGAGTCTCATGCATTATTATAACTCATGAAGGTGCCTAAGATATTATGTTATATGAATATCTGTTAATGCAACTATATTTATATGTGGATGCACATTTTGTTTTGTCGCTGGTGCAGCTATCGTGATAAACTTGTAAAATGAGTATCTCACCTTTGCCTGTATATGTTGGACACCCTGTTGTGTTTTTGGATACATGTACAGATGCTGCCCAGAGGTCCCCACGGACACTTGAGGACTCTGATGACGGAGTCCCATGAAGATGAAGAGAAGGAGGATCCCTCCGAATCCCTTCGGGAATCGGAGCTGACTTTGGGTTTTTTTTTCCCCAATGGATACTTTCAGCCTGACCAGCATTAGAGCCTTATATTTTCTTTTTGAAGCATTCATATCTTACCTGCGGTAGTTATGTTGACTTAATGTTTGAAAGTCTGTAATCTGTGATAATAGACCAGAATTTCTACTACTAGATTAAACTCTGTTTCTAGAAAACCTATATGCTCCGGCATTAATACCTTATGCTTATTTTGTCATGGATGTTTAATATTGGTGTATGTTATGAGGTTTACTCCATCTTTCCTGTACTTAATGTTTATAGCATAAAGGAGTTTTTTTTTTTTTTTTTTTTTAAATCCACGTTTATGAACATATTTATTTACTTAAAGTATTTTCCGAAAGCAACCAGCTCTTTTATTTGTTTATGTTTTCCACATCGAGTTTGAAAGGTAGCACCAAGGGGGTGTTATAAGTGGCACAGCCTGAGCACGGGCGTTTGACTGGTAAGCACGGGCGTGCACACTGAGAGCACGGGCGTGCTCATGAGAATCACTTTTCTCGTTTTTCTGACACAAGCGTGCTGCATAAGAGCACGAACATGCTGGGTTGCAGAGCATAGAGCACAAGCGTAATCATATTGAGCACGGGCGTGATCAATGCTGTTTGCAACGTTCTCAGTTCTGCAAACTTAGAGTTTTCTTTAGTTTTCAACACTCCAAATCAATCCTAAGGTTCTTGACTAATCCGTTGGCATTAATCTCACCTCTCATCAACATCCTTGTGTTTTATGCAGATCAATTAGATTAATCCTAGTTTTGGATTCAACGTTAATATCCCTATGTCTTTTATTAACATAGTTTAACAACAGCAGTTTCAACATAACAATTCGTATAATCATGGCATACCAACAAACTATTGGGGTTTCAAGAGGGATAATTTTTAAAAAAAAATTAGAAAAAAAAAACCTCTTGAGCGGAAAAACCCCTTTACTAAAGAACCATGTATTGCACAAGAATCACAAGGATATTGTGTTTACCTCTTGAAGCGTAGCTTTACCACGAACATTGTGAACACGTCAGCAGCAGCTATGGTGTGAATGGCAATTTGATCTACACAGCTATAGAGCCGCAGATCCGAGGAACCCTGCTGCTATCGCCACAAAGGGAGAGGTTCTTCTCTATCACCAGTATTGCAAAGTAGCAATACCTCTACTCAGTCCACGCGAGCAAACCAACGTCAGAGATAGTGTAGTGCTAGCTATCAAGATTGGGAGAGGCATGGCACACAGAGAGAGAAAAGAGGGCGCGCCTATCAAGGGTTTACAGCGGCCGTTATGAGTGCTCTGTGTTGTGTGTACCTTATGTGACATGCACAACTTGCAAATAGCTGTCACTCACTTAACCTAGCCCAGTTGGGATGCTGTAGGCTATAGGCCCAATGTTTAATTATTAATTAAATCATATTTAATTAATTAATTAAACTGATCCCATTTTAATTATTTAATTAAATCATATTTAATTAATCAATTAAATTAATTCCCTGAACATTTGCTCTATGCGTGTGAACCTATAGGTTCTCAATTAATTGGCAATGATATTAATTATTATTAATCATATTAATAATCAATTAATATTATAAACAATGAGCAGCATCTAGCAATACATCATTGCTACCCAATTAATTAGAATATTTGTGATACAATTAAAACCTTATTGTGACCATATATAATGTGCAGTCAACGTCCTTTCATCTCAATGTCTTAATAAATGCGTCATCCTTGTTAAGTTCAATTATTTATTTCTTGATCTAGTAATTGACGTACGATCATGTGGGCCCAATATGTCATATTGTCCACCTTAGCATGGCCATGCATTTCTACATCATATACCATCAAGAGGCCTATAGACATTACCCCTGTTATGTAGGAGGGACGAATCCTATCTACATCGATCACTCACATTCCTCAACATGTTTCATTGCAGGCCCAATAACTATCTTTATAGTTGTCCTGTTACAGACAACTTTTAATAGTATTAAAGAATACCACTACATATGTTTGGAATTGTAGTGACTTCAAGTCGAAGGACTACTTCACTATGGTCACCATGAGAATCGCTTATGACACTTACATAACTATTATGCAGCGTTCTCATAGCTGGTCACTACAGTATAAATATTCCACTAATATTTATACCTATGTGAAGACTTGATATCTTATATCTATGACTCGTGAAATGTGGTCATCAGTACACTCACATAATAGTCTCAAAGTATTATTATTGTCCTTATTAATAATAATACTTGACTATGGATATTTAAGAGTAGTGTTCTATAATTTAATGGCATCTCATGGTCTAATCATACTTGATGTTCCATTAAATTAACTACTTATTCTAAGGACTTTATTATGCTATAAATATGATCATCAAATATAAAATAATAAAGAAATGCCTTATACATATATCAAATATATGATCAAATTCATGATACAAATGATTATCTATTCAAAATAGATTGGCCACTAGGGCTTACCCCAACAATCTCCCACTAGCACTAGAGCCAATCGGTCATCAATATAATATCCATCAGTCTAGTGTGAGTGTCATGCTACCACTGATCAAGAGACTCCAATAGTGGATTGTTTAGTGTTGTCATTTTGCACACATCTTCACATCTCATCTATCGATCATCTATCGAATGAGATAGAAGCACCTAAGTATATGTTCAGATCACTGGTGAGATCATATTTCCTTAGCTTACGCGATTACTCCATCATCATCGCAACTAGATCAATGGAGTTCGCTAAGTTAGGAACTTCGAGTAGTTCATAAATGAACTTCCTGATCCAAACGACCTTTAAATCTGTATTTAAGGCAACTACATCTATAGCTTTCTACACATCTTCACATCTCCTCTATCAATCATCCATTGAATGAGATGGAAGCACATAAGTATATGTTTGGATCACTGGTAAGATCATGCTTCCTTAGCTTACGCGATCACTCCATCATCATTGCAACGACATCAATGGAGTTCGCAAAGTTAGGAACTTCGATTAGTTAATAGATGAACTTTCTGATACAAATGGACTCTAAATCTGTATTTAAGGCAACTATATATACTCGGCCTCTGTTATAAAATCAGCAACTGTCTCACGCTTCGAACCTTTTCAAGTTCACAGTGCCACCATTAAGGCAAAACACAAAACCAGACTGCGAACTAAAGTTATCCGTATCGGTTTGGAAGCTAGCATTAGTGTAACCTATTACAATGAGCTCTTACTCACCATTTCAGATCAAGAATGAATCCTTAGTTCTTCTCAAGTACTTAAGGATATTCTGGACTTCAATCTAGTGACCTTCACTGGGATTGGATTGGTACCTTGTCATCATGCTCGAAGCATACAAGATATCTGTTCGAGTACATATCATGACATACATAACAGATTCAATTGTCGAAGCATATAGAATCTTATTCATGTGTTCCCTCTACATCTGATGTAACAGGGATTGTCCCTTGGACAGGTATATGCCACATGACATAGGCAAGATACCCTTTTGGAATCATGCATTTTAAAGCGCCCAAGCACTTTGTCAATTTATGTACCTTTGACTAAGGCCTAACAATTTCAGCTATCTATCTCCGTAGATCCTGATTCCTAATACATAGGACGTTTCGCCTAAGTCCTTCATTGAAAATTAATTCCTTAACCATGTTTCCACATTTTGTGGTGTAGGAATATTGTTTCCATAAGTAGTATGTCATACACATACAATACGAGAAAAATAATTATTCTCCCACTAACCTTCTTGTACCCATAAGGTCCATCCTCGTTCTTTGATGGATCCAAACTGTCTTACAGTTTACATCAAAACGAAGATTCCAACTTCTGGAAGTTTGCTTTAATCCATAAATGGATGTTTGCAACTTGCAAAACCTTTCCAGCTTTCTCTGAATAGACAAAACTCTCAGGTTGTGTCATGTACACATCCTCAAGAAGATTCCTGTCAAGGAATGCTGTTTTGAAATTCATTTGCTAGATCTCATAGACATACTATGCAACAATAGCAAGTAGGATCTGAATCAATGCAACTGAATAGAAGGTCGCATCATAGTAAAACTATGAATTTGCTAGAAACCTTTCGCAATCAGTCGCTCCTTAAAGTTATTAACCTTCCCATCCATTTTAGTCTTCTTGTTGAAGACCAACTTGCACCTTATGGGTTTTACCCCTTTCAGATGACTCAACCAAGGTCCACACCCAGTTGATTTACATGGATTCTACTTCGGATCCCATGGCTCCTAGCCACTTCTCAAAATCTAGGCCAATGATGGCCTCCTGGTAAGTCACAGGCTCATCATGATCCATGAGAAGTTCATCACCTTCTTGAGTTAGGAGTATTCCATATCTCTTAGTTTGATGATGTGTCCTGTTTGACCTACGCGAGTCTTGTGTTACTTGAACTGATGGTTGGACCACAACATCTTGTGCAACCAGTTCTTGTTCCATTGTAGGCGGATCAATACTCTATGGTGCTTGGATTTATCCAAGTTCTACATTCCTCCCATTGTCTCCCTTGGAGATGTGTTCCTTCGCAAGGAACACTCCAGTCCTAGCAACAAACATTTTGTCCTTCGAGGTGTTGTAGAAATAGTGTCCGTTTGCATCCTTAGGAGACCCCACAAAGATATATTTGACACACTTGGGTCAAAGCTTACTTGAAACCAAACAGTTCAATAAACTTGACACCCCAAATCTTAATGAAAGACATACTTGGTCACATATGAGTCCATATCTCATATGGTGTCTGTCAGCCATTTTAGATGAAACACGGTTAGGTATGAAAGCTGTTGTATGTAAAGCATATCCCCTGAAAGAGTCGGAGAAGTCAGATTGACTCATCATAGATCGTACCATGTCCAACAAGCTGCGATTTCTCCTCTCGGACATACCATTCCATTATGGTGTTCCAGGAGGAGTGAGTTGAGATATAATATCACACTACTTCAGATAATCATCAAATAGTTGGCTTAAGTACTTACCACCACGATCTGATCGCATGACCTTAATACTTTTCCAAAATTAGTTCTCCACTTTGTTCTTGAATTCTTTGAACATTTCAAAGATTTCTGACTTTTTCATACATAAATCCATCTTTATGGTCGTGATCAATAAACGAGACGAAGTACGAAAACTTGTCATTTAGAAAACTTGTTTAGAGGCCCTCATATATCACAATGTATCATGCCAAAAGATTACCTGTCCTTTAACCTTACTGGTGAATGGATTTTAGTCATCTTTCCAAAGAAGTAAGATTCGCAAACCTCAAATGTAACGCCCTTCATTACATTAGTAACCCAAATTAATAATTTAAATAAAAGAAGGTAAATAAAATTTTTCTTAAATAAATACTGAATAAATACTGAATATAATATTAATCCAAAATAATCGTTTACATTAATTCAAAACCGAAATAAAATAATCAGTTTCAAAACCTCAAAACAGGGCGTCTATAATATCTTGCATAAGGAAATAACTAAAAGGCACTAGTGGAAAATAGACATTTCACGTCAGGCTTTTAACATCTGTTAAAGAAAAACAGATGTTAAAAATAGACGCGATGGCAAACTTGTAAATAAATAGCGTATGGAGTACACTTTTAACATCGGTTATAAGTAACCTGATGTTAAAATGTACTTTTAACATATGCTATACAATACTAACCAAGCTCTAAAACTAAAGAGATAGTCATCAAAACGTCTGATTGCGCAATAGGGACATCCTCAGGCTCTGAAAACAGTACTACTAATGAGATATAAAATCCCAGTGAACAGAAATACAGTTTAAAGGGTTTTCACAAAAGCATTGTTCTCAGTCGGTGTGGTAACCGGAAAAACTGTCCATGGTACCCACTATTTTCAAAATAATGTATAGTAAAATAATAATAATAATATAAATTATTATTGACAGTAACAATTGTGACACTCGCTATCCCGCATACGATAAAATTAAATAAAGCATGCAAGTTAAATAAAATTTTAACATAAAAGGTAGCAAGTACCACATGATCCGAAAACATTTTAAACATAAATACAAATGCGGAAAAACATTAACATAAACAAAACCGAAACCCGATATCACATGATCAGAGTTGGTATACATATACCAATAACACATCGGAATAAAACTAAACAACTGAATGTAAATCCTATCTACTACTACTAAGAGAGATCTCCACGGGATCACTCCTCGTCAGCATGCTCACCCTCCTCTGCACATGCAACATCATATGCGCAAGAACAACAAAAGATGGGGGGTGAGAAATACGATCATAAATATATGTAAACGGAATGGAATAGTAATTAAGATGACATACAACATACATCAATCAACACATGTATAATCAATATATATATATATATATATATATATATATATATATATATATATATATATATATATATATATATATATATATATATATATATATATATATATGCATATAAAAGATGCATGTCAATGCGAATGCAACATCACTACTCCGTATGCATGTGGCCAACAACTATAACTCTGGAAAGACGATTAGGAGTACATGTCCGGTTATCAACATGGATGATATGCCAGACCATGGGCCATCCCCGAACACTCTCACTAATCCTGATAACGTATAGTGGCTAGTCAGGGTACTCAAGCTTATCCTTTAGGTCACTCCGACAATAGGTAGCTAGCCCATGTCACCTGGAATTTCCCTACCCAATGTACCCGCAAGGCCGGGATAACACCCATCGTGGCCTCCACTATCGCGATTCATCGTTTGCTTTCCACCCAACATATCAACGTCAACGCATGATGCATGTTATGCTCAACAACATGCAAACACATGTCCAACCATCCACCATCAACACCATTACATGGCTATCAATTTTGACCAACAAGCATCAAAGATGATTTATTAACATCAATCTTGACCAATAAGCATCAAGAATGATTTAACCAACAAGATCGGTAACAGTACGTCGTTACTAATAACATCATCGTCTTATTAATTGTTCTCTTTGTTAGGTCTTAACTTAACATCATCTTCATTAAGTATTATACTTAATCTTACTATCTAAACCTTAATTCATAACTTATTAAGATTATAACTTATTCTTAATATTTAAACCTCAAGTCATATGTTCATTAAGATTGTAACTTAATCTTCATAACACTATCCATCAAGCATAAGGGGTAAAAACTGTTCCTGGCCACGTGAGAATCGATTTCCATTCTCTGGAATCGATTTCTCAAGTCTTCAAAATCGATTTCCAATCTCTGAAAATCGATTTCAGCAAGTTCAAATCGATTTCCCCAATCGATTTTGAACAAGGGAAAATCGATTCTATAAATCGATTTCTACAAGGCCAAATCGATTTCCACGTTCTGGAAATCGATTCTTGGTTGATTCAAATCGATTTCCATGTGCTGGAAATCGATTTCTGGGTGTCAGATCACACAGCGGCGGGTTTCCTCCGCTATAGACCAGTCTACGTTCTCTAATTAACATATCATTCGAGCCTAAGCTATTTATCATCAATTTGATTAGTTCAACACTCATGAATCATATCCTAAGGGTTCTCAAACTAATCCTTGGTCATCAATCTCACATTGCCTATTTATTTTCTCCCTATAACTATGTTCTGATAGCATAAGGTTAACAAAACACCATATCATGGCATAAACAGCATGTTCATCATCATCAATTCATCAACAATCATATAAATCAGGAAATCATAGTTATAAACATGTTATAACATCAAATTATTCATCAATCAATACTCATATAACCAGAAAACAACATAACAGCATTCATAGGCATACGCAGGCATACATAGGGGTCATGGGTTAACCCCTTCATCGTTACCTATCCCAAAACCCACATATTCATGACCAATTTTCTCCCCCCATACCTGGTATGACGATTCACAGCCTAAGGGAAAGAGAACAGAGCCAAGTTCTGCTACGGTTCCTTCTTACGGGTTCAGCACTTGATCACGATCACAACACTGGAAAGCAGAGTCGATCCTTAAGTTAAGGATTAAAAGGGAAAACAAAACTAGGATTAGAAACTCACCTTGGTTTCTAACTTAGGAGATTAACTCTAGCAGCAGGGATAGACTAGCCAAACAACGGCGTGTTCTTGACGAAGAACACCAAAGCAGGATTCGTCCTTTGGGTTTTCTAGAGCAAGAGATCAATTAGAGCTCTTACGGATGAGAGAGGCAATGAGTGTGTACAATAGGGTGTGGATACTAGGTTTAGGTCATACTCTATGTATATATAGCTGTTAGGGACGTTTTAGGACGAATGGGCCATACACAGCAAGGCCCAGTAACCCAAACACGTACACAAGCTCTGACACGCATGGGAATCGATTCCACAACCATGGAATCCGATTTTCCATTGGCCAAATCGATTTTCTTATCCAAGAAATCGATTTTTCCCTTCAAACAATCGATTTCCACTTTCTAGAATCCAAAATCGATTTCCCAAATCGATTTCCCAATCGATTTTGGCATCGACACCTGAATAAAACTTTTAGGTAATCCTCTAAGCTTTCCAACGCATCCTAGATCATCTCGATCAGATGTCTAGAACTCAAGATATGGCCAAAACCGTGAAACAGGTTATTTAGACTCGGATGAATTGATTATTCTAAAGGCTGAACTATTACAACTATGAACTTATGCACCAAAAACAAGCAAAAGCAACATATTCAAACATCTATAAGCAAGTATTAACACATAAATGCATAGAAGTGAAAAAGCAGGGTGTTACAATTCCACCCCCCTTATAAAAAATTTCGTCCTCGAAATTTCTACTTACCTTGAGTAAACAGATGCGGGTATGACTCCTTCATCTTGCTCTCCAACTCCCACGTAGCACTTTCTTCTATAGCTCCACTCCAAATGACCTTGACCAAGGGAACTTCCTTCCCTCTCAGCTGCTTGGCCCTTCGATCTTCAACCCGAAGTGGTAATACCTCAAAGGTCAAGTTATCCTTTAGTGGAATAACATCGGGTACTATCACATGGCTTGGATCATGAACATACTTTCGAAGTTGAGACACATGAAACACATTATGAAGGTTTGACAAGAACGGAGGTAAGGCTATCTGGTAGGCGACTTCACCGACTCTTTTTAGAATTTGATAAGGGCCAATGAATCTAGGAGTAAGTTTCCGCGCTTTCATTACCCTGCCAACCCCAGTTGTTGGAGTAACTCGCAAGAACACATGATCTCCCTCCTGGAATTCGAGAGTTTTCCTTCTCTTGTCATGGTAACTCTTTTGCCTACTCTGTGCCACTCTCATCTTATCTTGTATCATCCTCACTTTCTCTGTAGTCTCTTGCACTACCTCAGGTCCTAACACAACATTCTCTCTAGGTTCATTCCAACACAAGGGTGTCCTACTCCTCCTCCCATACAAAGCCTCATAAGGTGCCATCCCAATACTGGAATGGAAACTATTGTTGTAGGTGAACTCTATAAGGGGTAAAAACTTATCCCAACTACCCGACTGCTCTAGCACACACGCCCTCAACAAGTCTTCTAAGGATTGGATTGTCCTCTCAGACTGACCATCGGTCTGTGGGTGATAAGCTGAACTCAATCTAAGCTTAGTTCCTAAGGCCTCATGCAAACTATTCCAAAATCTAGAGGTAAATCTAGGATCTCTGTCTGGAATTATGCTAGAGGGTACACCATGCAATCTAACTATTTCTCTGATATACAACCCAGTCAACTTCTCTAATGGGTATTCCATGTTCATAGGAATGAAATGGGCAGATTTGGTTAACCTGTCCACAGCAACCCATATGGCATCACAACCAGCTGGAGCCCTAGGGAGTCCAGGCACAAAATCCATAGAGATATTATCCCACTTCCACTCAGGGATACTCAAAGGTTGCAACTTACCTGAAGGTTTCTGGTGCTCTATTTTAGCCTTCTGACACACTAGGCAAGCATAAACAAACTCAGCCACATCCTTTTTCATCCTAGGCCACCAAAACATCCGTCTCAGATCCTGATACATCTTTTGTGGCTCCTGGGTGAACGCTCAAACCACTCCTATGCCCTTCCTCAAGGATCAACTTCCTAAGCTTTGGAATATCAGGTATACAAACTCTATCTTGAAACCTCAAAATTCCATCAGTCCCATCCTTAAAACTGAGATTTCTACCTTGAGCAATCAACTCTCTCTGGTCTAAAAGGTATACATCTATCTTCTGCCCTTCTCTAATCTGATCCATCAAACTGCTAGTGATTTTCAACATTCCTAACCTAATGCTCTTAGGGGTAACTTCCCAAGCTAAACTCAAATATCTAAACTCCTCTATCAAATCCATCTCTCTAACCATCAAAGCTGAAACATGTAAGGTTTTTCTACTCAAAGCATCATCCACTATATTGGCCTTACCTGGGTGGTAACTCAACTATAACTCATAATCCTTAAAAAATTCCATCCACCGACGCTGTCTCATATTCAGCTCCTTTTGGTCAAACAGGTATTTCAAACTCTTATGATCACTAAAGACCTCAAATCTAGCTCCATAGAGATAATGCCTCCAAATTTTTAAGGCAAACACTACCGCTCCTAACTCCAAGTCATGAGTGGGGTAGTTCTTCTCATGGGTCTTAAGCTACCTAGAAGCATAAGCTACTACCTGACCATTCTGCATCAACACACCACCTAAGCCTTGCTTCGAAGCATCACAGTATACTACAAAAGGTTCACTAGGATTGGGTAACACTAACACAGGTGCAGATGTCAATCTATTCTTCAATTCCTGAAAACTTTCCTCACACTTAGAGTCCCACACGAAGATCTGACCTTTTTTAGTAAGGCGGTTCATAGGCAAAGCTATCTTAGAGAATCCTTCTATAAACCTCCTATAGTACCCGGCCAAACCCAAGAAACTTCTAACCTCGGTCACTGACTTAGGTGTTTCCCAATGGAGCACGGTTTCTAACTTAGCTGGGTTCACGGCTATCCCTCCTTTAGAGATGATGTGTCCTAAGAAACTCACCTCTTCTAACCAAAACTCACACTTGGACAACTTGGCATACAACTGTTTTTCCTTAAGGGTTTCCAAGACTATCCTCAAGTGTTCCTCATGTTCCTCCTTAGTCTTAGAGTATACTAGGATATCATCTATGAAGACAACTACAAACCTATCCAAGGATGGATGGAAGATCTTGTTCATGTAGTCCATGAACACAGCAGGGCATTAGTCACACCAAATGGCATAACTAGATACTCATAATGGCCATAGCGCGTTCTGAACTCAGTCTTTGGAATGTCCTCAGACTCGACCCGAATTTCGTGATAGCCTGATCTCAAATCTATCTTAGAAAACACACAAGCTCCTATCAGCTGGTCCATAAGGTCATCTATCCTAGGAAGAGGATACCTATTCTTAAGGGTCACCTTGTCCAGTTGTCAATAATTGACACACAACTTCATGCTACCATCTTTCCTCTTGTAACACATCAATAAGAATGACACTCTAGGAAGGATAATATTGATCGGCACCTAAAGTCATACATACTCTTAGGCAACAATAAAACAAGTTAAGGTTCACTATCAATGGTTCGGACAGTTCCCTGGCACGACCCCATTGTCCTATCACTCAGCGATCTTAATCAATTCAAAATTGGTTAAATCCTACTAGAGACAATTTTTAACAAAAGGCATAACAAAACAGTCACACAAGTTCAAAACACTTCTGCAGAGTACACAGAAGAGACACAACAGACACATACCCCGGCCTGTAGGACAGACCGGCTCTGATACCACTAAATGTGACACCCGCTACCCCGCATACGATAAAATTAAATAAAGCATGCAAGTTAAATAAAATTTTAACATAAAAGGTAGCAAGTACCACATGATCCGAAAACATTTTAAACATAAATACAACTGCAGAAAAACATTAACATAAACAAAACCCGAAACCCGATGTCACATGATCAGAGTTGGTATACATATACCGATAACACATCGGAATAAAACTAAACAACTGAATGTAAATCCTATCTACTACTACTAAGAGAGATCTCCACGGGATCACTCCTCGTCAGCATGCTCACCCTCCTCTGCACATGCAACATCATATGCGCAAGAACAACAAAAGATGGGGGTGAGAAATACGATCATAAATATATGTAAACGGAATGGAATAGTAATTAAGATGACATACAACATACATCAATCAGCACATGTATAATCAATATATATATATATGCGTATAAAAGATGCATGTCAATGCGAATGCAACATCACTACTCCGTATGCATGTGGCCAACAACTATAACTCTGGAAAGACGATTAGGAGTACATGTCCCGTTATCAACGTGGATGATATGCTAGACCATGGGCCATCCACGAACACTCTCACTAATCCTGATAACGTATAGTGGCTAGTCAGGGTACTCAAGCTTATCCTTTACGTCACTCCGACAATAGGTAGCTAGCCCATGTCACCTGGAATTTCCCTACCCAATGTACCCGCAAGGCCGGGATAACACCCATCGTGGCCTCCACTGTCGCGATTCATCGTTTGCTTTCCACCCAACATATCAACGTCAACGCATGATGCATGTTATGCTCAACAACATGCAAACACATGTCCAACCATCCACCATCAACACCATTACATGGCTATCAACTTTGACCAACAAGCATCAAAGATGATTTATCAACATCAAACTTGACCAATAAGCATCAAGAAAGATTTAACCAACAACATCGGTAACAGTACGTCGTTACCAATAACATCATCGTCTTCTAAATTGTTCTCTTTGTTAGGTCTTAACTTAACATCATCTTCATTAAGTATTATACTTAATCTTATTATCTAAACCTTAATTCATATCTTATTAAGATTATAACTTAATCCTAATATTTAAACCTCAAGTCATATAGTTATTAAGATAATAAATTAATCTTAATATCTAAACCTCAATTCATATTTTATTAAGATTATAACTTAATCTTAATATTTAAACCTCAAGTCATATATTTATTAAGATTATAACTTAATCTTAATATCTAAACCACAATTCATATCTTATTAAGATTATAACTTATTCTTGATATTTAAACCTCAAGTCATATGTTCATTAAGATTGTAACTTAATCTTCATAACACTGTCCATCAAGCATAAGGGGTCAAAACTGTTCCTGGGCACGTGAGAATCGATTTCCATTCTCTGGAATCGATTTCTCAAGTCTTCAAAATCGATTTCCAATCTCTGAAAATCGATTTCAGCATGTTCAAATCGATTTCCCCAATCGATTTTGAACAAGGGAAAATCAATTCTAAAAATCAATTTCTACAAGGCCAAATCGATTTCCACGTTCAGGAAATCGATTCTTGGTTGATTCAAATCGATTTCCATGTGCTGGAAATCGATTTCTGGGTGTCAGATCACACAGCGGCGGGTTTCCTTCGCTATAGACCAGTCTACGTTCTCTAATTAACATATCATTTGAGCCTAAGCTATTTATCATCAATTTGATTAGTTCTACACTCATGAATCATATCCTAAGGGTTCTCAAACTAATCCTTGGTCATCAATCTCACATTGCCTATTTATTTTCTCCCTATAACTATGTTCTAATAGCATAAGGTTAACAAAACACCATATCATGGCATAAACAGCATGTTCATCATCATCAATTCATCAACAATCATATAAATCAGGAATTCATAGTTATAAACATGTTATAGCATCAAATTATTCATCAATCAATACTCATATAACCAGAAAACAACATAACAACATTCATAGGCATACACAGGCATACATAGGGGTCATGGGTTAACCCCTTCATCGTAACCTATCCCAAAACCCACATATTCATGACCAATTTTCTCCCCCCATACTTGGTATGACGATTCACAGCCTAAGGGAAAGAGAATAGAGCCAAGTTCTGCTACGGTTCCTTCTTACGGGTTCAGCACTTGATCACGATCACAACACTGAAAAGCAGAGTCGATCCGTAAGTTAAGGATTAAAAGGGAAAACAAAACTAGGATTAGAAACTCACCTTGGTTTCTAACTTAGATTAACTCTAGCAGCAGGGATAGACTAGCCAAACAACGGCGTGTTCTTGACGAAGAACACCAAAGCAGGATTCGTCCTTTGGGTTTTCTAGAGCAAGAGATCAATTAGAGCTCTTACGGATGAGAGAGGCAATGAGTGTGTACAATAGGGTGTGGATACTAGGTTTAGGTCATACGCTATATATATATAGCTGTTAGGGACGTTTTAGGACGAATGGGCCGTACACAGCAAGGCCCAGTAACCCAAACACGTACACAAGCTCTGACACGCATGGGAATCGATTCCACAACCATGGAAATCGATTTTCCATTGTCCAAATCGATTTTCTTATCAAAGAAATCGATTTTTCCCTTCAAACAATCGATTTCCACTTTCTGGAAATCGATTTGTTCACCTGGAAATCGATTTTCCAATCGATTTAGGCATCGACACCTGAATAAAACTTGTAGGTAATCCTCTAAGCTTTCCAACGCATCCTAGATCATCTCGATCGGATGTCTAGAACTCATGATATGGCCAAAACCGTGAAACAGGTTATTTAGACTCGGATGAATTGATTATTCTAAAGGCTGAACTATTACAACTATGAACTTATGCACCAAAAACAAGCAAAAGCAACATATGCAAACATCTATAAGCAAGTATTAACACATACATACATAGAAGTGAAAAAGCAGGGTGTTACAACAATCATGATTAGCACATCATAAATCAAATATGACAAAATCTCATATATCAGACAATCTCAAATATTCTCATATGTCATATGACTTTCAAAATGCACATAACAATGGCGTCTCATTGCCTACCTTACTCATGAAGGTATTTCGATATCACCTTCTCTTCAGTTACATTACTCATTTCGATACCAACCATTGTATACTGGTGGTCTTACTTATTTCGACATCCCAACGTGTGGCGATGTTACTTTCGATACCCCATCATGGTGGTATTTCATATTTCGACACCCCAATTCATTGGCAGTGTTACTTTCGATACGCCTATCATAGGTGGTATTGCAGCGGACGACATTCAACATATTAACAGTTATTGAATCATGCCAATATCACAAATATCATCAAATAGTGCATATATAGCATGTCAATTCAATCAAATCACGTATGTATCATATATATCATGTCACCAATCTCACTAATAAACATTTAATTGACAGCAGAAGCACCTTAAAAGAAAAACCCCCATTTTTTTAAAATCAGGATTTGACCAAATCAGGATTATTTTTAGAAAACTTATTTTTGAAAGCATAACCCACACCCCAAGATAATTTGTACCATGAAAAGGGTGAGAAAGAGTATTTCTACTCACCTCTTGCAGACCTCTGAAAGCTTTAAATATTATTTAAAATAAATCCGAACATTTCATTAAGAATCTTGATCTCCTCTTGCTAACGTTCCTGAATCAGTGTTATTCTTTTTCTCTATTAGTTGCTCAGTTTCCTGGCTTCTTTTGCTGTCAGCGGCGCTAGTGAGATGGGTTTTCGTTTTCTATTTTACAATATCACGGACCCTAATAGATTTTTATTATGAAACCAACTCTATTCTTCTAATCATGAAGTTTGCCACATGTGAGTTGCACTAGAGCCTATTTGACCAAAGCTAAAATTATAATTGAATGATGAAGTGCAACTTCATTCCTCGTGGGCCTCACGCTTCTTCTTTTTTATAATTTCAAAAAGTATTTTCTTTTAAATATTGCATATTTGTAATAACTAAATATTTCCAACAAGCTTTTATATTAATAATTTCTTACACTAAACCTTAGAACAGCTTAATATTTTTATTAAATTAATCATATTGAAATTTTAGGATGTTACATTTTCTCTCCTCCTTTAAGAATTTCATCCCCGAAATTAACCTCATACATGCTCGATCATAACTTTACATATGCACAGAGCAAAACGTTTACAGTATCTTGACTGATAATGTAACACCCCACCCTCGGGTGTCACTTTCGTAACCCCAAACACTATGAAATAGGAAAAAGGATTTGCTGGTTCGCTTTCGGAAAAAGCTTTTCTTTACTTATATATTACTTACTTTGAAAATCGTGATAGAATTTTTTCTTTTTATAATATTAAAGAACACATACTCACGATAACATTAGCATAACTCACAAATATGCAGATGTATACTCATATCTATATAGGTAAACATCATCCATTAAAATCTTCCAGTCTATCCCATGGCCATCAGGAGCCGATAACAGACTCATCCAAAAGTAATTACCGCAAAATAAACCTAAGCTGGTCTAACAAAAGAAACCTACAGATGACAAAGTGTACTACCCCGACGCCAGTCGTACCAAAAGAACAACGTCTCATCGTTACCATTCCACACCTTTTCGTCGTCAATCTCCAGTACTTGAGCTATAGGGTCCCAGAACGATCCATAGGACTGCTAACAAACATCTGTACGTGTATCCAAAAACACAACAGGGTGTCCAACACGTACGGGCAAGGGTGAGACACCAATATATGAACTCAAAATACAACAACTGCATACTTAAAGCACAAACAGCAGATGGATATAGGTATATCAACCACAGTTATTAAACATGCTAGACATAGCACAGAATATCATGACAACACAGATAAATCAAGGGTCTCATACCCAACAGTCAGCGCCATTTTCAAAACATATGCATGACACTTCCAATATACCATCTAGCATTCGATTCTTAATTTTCCGGAAATCCCATCACCAAATGAATGAGTTGATCAGACTCGATTGCCAATCAAGGCACACCATATTTACCATATCACACTGAACAACACAGGGTACAATGTTTCACATTATATGGATTTCATTACCATGGATTTAAATACCATATCACGCGATCCAACACAGGGCATAGCGTTTCACATTATATGGATTTATTTACCATGTCACGTTATCCAATCCAGGCATAGCGCTTCACATTACATGGACTTCAGTACCATATCACACTATCCACACAGGGCATAGCGCTTCACTTTACATGGATTTCATTACCATATCACACTATCCACACAGGGCATAGCGCTTCACTTTACATGGATTTCATTACCATATCACACTGTACAAATGCTTCACATTATATGGATTTCATTCATTGTCCATCAAGGTACAATGACACACGATGACTTAAAGTCATCATAGGGCTCAAGGCCCCCCATCCCATGGCACGTCTACCAAAAAAAATGCAGGAGAAAATCTTTTTTTTTTCGTATGTTTTTCTGTGTCGTATAATTATCTCCTCGTTGAAGCTCAAAGCTATCAACCACCACATCTTTTAGACTCTCAAGTCTTTTCAACATTTTCTCAAAAGCTGGACACTCAGTCCAAAAAACAAAAAGGACACGTAGTCCCCACAGCTCAAACCCAAAAATCCCTAACCGATACACCAGTTTCGGATTTTGGATTCCAAAGCATAAAAACACATCCACAAGCCCACAGGACCACAAAGAATGTTCACCGGCTTAAAGGACCATCACAATAACACAGATCCTTGATCCTCATGTATTACAGAATCCTAGAACCCCGACGTCTCGGTTTCTAGTTTCCAAACCAAAACCACATTTCTCTTTTTAAAACTCATAACCAAAACCCAAATCTCCGAAGCTTATACACAAGGCCTTCGGGATCGGTTTTCCAAAACAAAACGTCACATGGTTAAAAACCACCTTTTTCCTTATCGAAGAATTTCGGTAAAACACAAAACCTGGTTCGTAAAACCCTTTTTCTTGTATAAAACGATTTATTTTGAAATGATGTTTCTAAAAGCACTTTTCCTTAAAATGGCTCCCTTTATCACTTTAAAAAAACTACTCATGTCTCTAAATCACACTCTTCACCTCAAAACCTTCTTTTTCCCAATTAAAGTCAATCTCTCTCCATTTTACTCTTCAAGTTAACTTATCCTTAATAAAGTAAATCTTTTTATTCTCCTTTATTCTAAAATGCCATTTGTTTCCTTTTTATTTCCAAAAACCCTCAAACTTAAATCTTTTCATTTTCTTATCAAACTTTCCAAGCTTATTGAAGTTTTTAGCTTTACACCATTACGAACTCTAACCGATGTTAGGTTGCTTAGCGTGCTACCAATCACTATTCAATCGCCATACCACATTAAGCATACATAGGCATAATCCAACACGCTTGAGCATAATAAAATGCAATCACATATACTTAAGCAAAAACAAGCATAAGCACATATAATTAAGCAATAAATAAACCACTCAACAAAACAATTAATATTACACCCCACTACACAAATTTCCACCAAACACATGTCACAGACAATATACAGTCGTCGGAAATTGAATTCCTCAGGTTATCACCCCTTACCTCTTGAAGTTCTCGGTAAGCGCAAAGTTGTCCAATCGGTCTGGAAGTCGCCCGGTTTCTCATCCGATTACTCGTCGGCAACTACACATAATCAATCAATCAATACAATAACTTTAAATCATCAAATTTTCTACTAATTGCCCCCTCCTAGCTTCGGCCATGTATAAGAAAATATGGCTAGGATTCTCAAAATTTCACATACGCTTAGAGTTATGATCATAGAGTAATCTAGTGTTAAGGAAATTGTCATAAGTTGAAAAATTGAAACAAACTCATCCAACTTTTCTAGAGCACAATTTCGGCCATCTATAGAAATATAGGCTAGGGATTTTATTTTGCTTCAAGCTCTGGGATTCAAGACATCTAAGCAAGAAAAATATGAAATACATGGTTATTTTCTAACAATTGAAACAAAATCCCATCTACCCACACCCTTTAGGTTTCGACCCTATCGAGCAAAATAGGGCAGTAATGTTATCTTGCTATATGCTCTTCAATGATGAATATAGAGATCTTGATGAGTTCATAGAAATTGATTTCATGATCATAGGATTTTTCTATAATTTCTTATAGATTTTTGAAGTTTTAAGTTCAAAACTAAACCGCCCATGAAATTAGAGATTAAAGAGAGATTAAGAAGTGAGGAATGGAGTTGTTACCTCCTTGATGATGAAGCTTGAGAAAAACCAACAAGAATCACTCCAAAAAGCTTGAAGATCTGAAGAAAAGTGAAGAAAGAAAGCTTTGAGGAGGAGAAGAAATGGTGAGAAAAGTGAGATGGGGAAGAAAGAAAGACTTGGCCGAAAGGCCAAGTGTGAGTGAAGGTGAGGTATTTATTTTGTGCTACAATGGCAAACTTGTAGTTACGTTTAAGACGTTTTGGTAATTTCACCCAAAGTACTATAAATATCTAGATATTTGTTTTGATGTAATGATGATGATGATAAGGTGAGGTGTTGTCAACCTTATTCGTAGCAGGTCCCGGTAAATCCTGTATTCAGCTTTGTTATCCACCCGATTTAGGTTTTATGCCCAAATAACGTATGACGACTTATTTATTTTGAAAATTTTCAAAATATCCAATGTCGTTAGAAGTAAAATATAAAACCTAACTGTTTCGTTCACGAGTCAAAATTAGGTCGTCTGGGCAGTAAAATCATACTGTTAATGAAAAACGCAGACCGGGCTCCGTCTGGTTTTTCGACCAAAATTTAACCATAGCTTCCTACGATAGCGTAGAGCATGACTATGGTCTCGGATTATTTTTTTGCATTCTCTAAACCCTCCAGTAAAATACAAACAGAAAAATACTGTTTAAATAAAACAGAAAGCTCAAAAGTTTGAAAAATCGGGGTGTTACATTACTACCCCACCAAAAAAAAAATTTCGTCCGCGAAATTACATAACTCAAAACTAGACGGGATTATCTACATCCTTAGGTTTCACATCATACTCCCCGTATGAATTTTCCCCTGGGTGACACTTGTAATCTGACAGCAATTTCATACTTATTCTTCGTTGAATTCACCTTACTCTCTCACACGTGAGAGGCATTATTAAACTTAATCATTTTTCCTTTTACACTAATACATTTAGTAAGACTTCTTTCTACATTTTTAACTCTGGCTATTGATACCAACATTTAAACCACGACACACATTCCTTTTATACTTCCTATACGGTTCCTATTCAAAGATATCCAATCTTAAACTTTGCTTCCTTTGTAGCATGGTCTACTTCTCCAATTTACATTATGATCATGCCTCTTAACTTTAAAGAACTTGATTGCACCTCCTAATGTAACTACAACCAATAGTATTCGGATCGGCTAGAAGTCCTTAATACAATAAATCTTTTAACTTTTCTAACAACTTAGCTCCTATTCAAGAGCTCTTCTTTCCCTTTTACCCTCAGTTTAGACAAAACTACTAAGGACACTTTCCTATAACTCTTCAAACTTTTACTATCAATCTGAACTACAGATATTGATCAGCATCCTAGATTCTCTGATGACTATACTGCCTCGAACAATACTTGACTGACAATAATTGCCTCACTCACTGAGATTAAAGTTACAGATTCACATCGTATCAGTCGTAATCTATACCTCAATAAAATTCCCGCCACTTCTAGTCTATCCTGCTAAAAGAATTCTCGTAGTTAGGTATTACACTTAATCCTAACCGACCTTCATAAGATCCAATCATCTTTCTTGGTCGTCCACTTGAGTTGCGGGTGATCCGTTGAACTCAGTCACTGCTCGGTCCTTGAAGGCTAAGGAAAGAAATTTTTCACGAAAGAAATTTCCAAAAGAAGAAATAATTCTTGGTCTCAATGACGCAGGAAAGTATATAGAAGGTTTTATCGTTCCTAACAAAATGTAGGAATATTTAGTATGTAAAAAGATTCTTCAGTAGGTTCGTGGGTGTAAAAATGCATAGCTAATACATGTTTACAGACATCACTCTAATAAAATCCCCTTTTCCATAAGATCCTTCCAACAGATCAGGAAATCAAAAGATAAACAGTCTGGTCAAAATCAGACTGGATCACATTTACCAAAGGTAAAAGTGCTTAGACTAGGTTCATCAAGAAACTTTCAATATCAAGAATTTGTTTGTGTTATAATCCAAGGAGTAGTCATAACTTTCAATCGAGAAACATGAAGATGTCCAGACAATTGGATGTTGTCCAAACAATCTATTCAAATGTCTAATACACTGAGGATTATGTAGGAATGCGAGCACAAATACTCGTTTGGAATCGAATGTCCTAAGAATTTCACAACCATCGAGTCAAAACTTGCACTTAAAGAACTTCATGACAACTCCTCTCGCGCAAGATCCGTAACACTTGATGCAGAGCTTCCTCATGTTCCTCGTGACTCTCAGAGTAAATGAAAATGTCGCCGAATGATAACGAATCGATGAAGAAACGGACGAAAATTCCACTACACGTAGTCTAATCTCATTAGCTTCATAGGTGAGATTCTACCCAAAGCGATGGAGATTTGACTGAATCTAGAGACTAGATCAATGGAAAACTCAGCATCCTTCGCACTTAAAAATTTCAATATCAAACTTAGTCTAAGTCCTCAAATTTTATAAGCATCAAGCATGGAGTCAACCATATCCGGCACGCGACTGGATGCTAGCCTCGCGAGCTAGAAGGTTTGTCAACGAAGTAAAATACAACCTCAAGGCCTTGTAACACCCCGATTTTCGAGTTTTCCTTTTAATCAGTATTTATGAACTTATATTTTATTCGAGGTCTTAGAAAGGGATATAAAATATTCCGAGACCATAATCATGCTCGGCGATATCGTAGGAAGCTACGATTAAGTTTTGAGTCAAAAACTCAAACGGAGTCCGGTCTGCGTTTTTACACTGACAGTATGATTTTACTGCTCAAAAGACCTCAGATGGATCCGTGAACGAGACAGTAAGTCTTAGAATTCAATTCTCTACGTTTTGGTTAAATTTCACAAAAACTTCAAAAAAATCATTTCCTGACCTCTGTTCGAGCAAAATCTTCAATCGGGTGGAGAACGGAGCCGCATATGGACTTACCAGGACCCGACAACGGATAATCTTGATATCATATCATGTCAACTCACTTGGGAGAGCATGCTAGAGTCGTCATGACGATCGGAAATTTCGGGACGCGAAATTACCAAAATACCCCTAACTTAAGTCTTTTCACCTTTTACTATTTTACCCTTTGAACCAAATGACCTTTTTACCCTTAATGAACTCTTTAGAAGGCTGGAACAGCCCTCTCAGCCCCTCATTCCACGCAGCCCAGCACCTCAAGAACACCAATAACACTTCATCTTCCTTAGAGAAAAAACCACCATTAAATCCTTGAGAAAACATTGAAAGCTTGTTGAAATCACTTGATTTCTTGACCAATCTTCCTCCATTTTAAGGTAAGATCACTTCTATGGCCTCATATCTTCTTGAATCTCTTTCAATATCAAGATCAAAACTCCATTTTCATGAAACTCATTCTTAGATCCAAAACTTTGAAAATCCATTGGAAATTGTAGGAAAATCCTTTGGAGGTGAAACCAAGCTCTTTGAACTCACCTCATCACCCTCTATCTAAACCCAAGAGCTCATGATCCAAGTCTCATCCAAGCTCTAAAACCCCAAAGTATCCGAAACCTAAGAGTGATGATGAATAGTGTTTTTCATCAAATTTTTGATTTCTAACTCTTGATTCCATCCTTAGCTTTCCTAGTGTCCTTGAATCCAAGTGATGGAAAACCAAATCAATTCCTAGCCCAATTTGCCCTATATGGTCGAGAGCTTCATGGGGAAAATCCATGAGTTTTGTTTCACATTTTTGAGTCATAGGACTTGAAATAGTGTTAAATAAGTTCATGAACCAACCATCCAAAAGTTTGGAACCAAATAAGATCCCTAACCCTTTTTACCTTTCGTGGCCGAACCCTATGCCTTTTAGGGGAAGGAAAACTTGTGTTCTTATGTTATAGATTGATGTTGATTTGTTGTTTCAATTGAATTGTGTTTGATTGTTTTACGCGATGCGAACGGAACCAGAGCCGGAGCCGGAGCCGGAGCCGAGAACCGATCGAGTTTGCATTGAACTCGATAATTATTAAAAGGCTTGAAAAACCGAATCAAAGTTTTGAAAACCGTGTTTTGGAAATCAAAAAGTGGATTTTGGGAAAACGTGTTGCTTTTTCAAGAAAAGTTGTCTTTCTTTTTGAAAAGTATTTTCTTTTGAAAAGTAAAAAGTGGTTTTGTGAAAAGTCGTGCAAATCGTGTTTTATTTCGGTAAAACGTTTTAAAAAGACGTGAAACCTTAGAAAATGGTTTTTGTTTTCAAGAAAGGTGTTTTTCACGGAAAAACGTTCTCTTGATCAAAAAGGATGTTTTGTTTCAAGAAAACCAAAGTATGTTCTATTTTCCAAAGTGTTCTTGAGAAAATGAAACCAAAAGAAAAATGATGAACCTTTGAGATGAACCCAAACCTAGTGGCCGAGATGTCGGGGCTAGTGTTTTGTGGATTGAGCACTCGGACTTCGTGTCCTGTGTTTTTGATTTGAGTGGGTTTAATGCTTTTTTGAAACAAGTCATGGACTTTATGTCTCGACATTTGAAAGAATGAACACATAGAAAACAGAAAACTTTCTGTGTACATGCATGAACTGGCAGACGTGCCATTTGGAACCGAGCTACAACTCTAGTAGTTGAGAATAAAATCAGTCAAGACCACTAGATCTATAGGGACATTCTGTGTTCGAGATCCCACAAGTGGCCGGTGGTGTAGCAACCCCGTGCTGTGGTAAATCAGCTGCCAAACACGAATGAACTCGATCAGAGACTGGCATATTCAGGATATGGTTTTGACGTAGTACCTTGGAACAAATTGAGTTCGGAGCTAAATAAAGAGGCCGACTCATGAGAACAATTGTGTTACGGGTGTTACTACGGCCTATCGCTCGATGTTAGGAAGTTAGAATCTCCGGAGTACATGAATTAGAAAGAAGATATTGAAGTCTCATGCATTATTATAAATGATGATAGTATTTGGGATGTCGTACTGTGCTATATAAATAACTGTTCATATAACTGTATTTATCTGTGGATGTTTATACTGCTGTTTGTCGCTTGTGCGGCTATCGTGATAACTTTATATGAGTATCTCACCTTTGCCTGTACATGTTGGACACCTTGTTGTGTTTTTGGAACACATGTACAGATGTTGATAATAGGTCCCCGCGGAGACGTGAGGACTCGGACGATGGAAACTTTTGAAGGAGCCGACATTGGGTTGTACCCCAATGGCTACTTTTAGCCGACCAGCTTTGGGGTCTTTTGTTTTGGGTAGTCTTATATTATATTACTGCACATATGTTGAATTATTTCTAAGTCTGTAATATGTTATATATTAGACCAGGTTTTACGTTATGTTTATGTTTTTATGAACAGTGAATATCAATGTGTGATATGAAAATTTATTTCTTTGCCTTGAGTTGTTTTGTCTATGCATGCAGAAAATTTTTAGAACCGCGTTTTCGAACGTAGCTACTTAATTAAAGTATTTTCCAAAAGCAACCAGCGTTTTATTTTCTTGTTTTATTCCGCATTGAGATCGAGTACGTAGCACCCGCGAAGGGGGTGTTACAGGCCTCGCAGCGCGAAACCAAGGCTCGCCTCGCGAGCCAGGAGGCCAAACATATTTATCCTATGCCTTACCAGATAGTGGTCGTTGCGACCGATTCTAAACTCATATGTCTTACTCATCTCTGCCGGTCACTGTATTAGGTTCTATTAACAAGACAATGCTCCCATCCATATAGGATCCATTGTAATTCTTTCCCCTACATATACCAGTCCTAAGGACACTCGTCCTATAACCAAAGTTCACATTTCAATTCTGGTTCATTCAGTCCCTGATCATTCACAACCTTTGAAAGTTTATAGTCAGGTATTATGCGAATCCTTTACCATCAACAACATGGATCAAAAGCCCACCCATAAGGTGTAGCCTTTCATCTGTCCTAACGGAGCAAATATCCTATCAATCAAATTTACAACAGCGGAGGCTCCAATCGTTTCTTAAAACACTATCTGGAGAACTTCACAAAGTACCACACTTTTATGGCTTTATCGGAATTCCTCTCTAGTCTCTCAACTCTAATAGAGTACATAACTTGCCATACCTTTGGTCTACCTATGTATCTATTCCAAAAAAAATTTGGTATTCTTCTGCTTGCTTAAGGCACGCTTGTTCCTTTGGCAAACTTCCCAACATTCAAACTACCTTTACGTACCAAGGAGTCTTCACTCACTTGATAACTAAGAGTCTAACATCCTTGACTTATAAAGTAAAGGTCATATTCAAGCCTATCTGCTAGAACTGACTAAGGAGCTGTCTCAAGCTTACCTTAGAGTTCACCTCTTAATCGGATAACTTTCCTCATAAAAGTCCTAACGCATCTCAAACATCGGATCCAACCAATCCAATTGGTTGTGTTCCAAAAGAAACAAGTCATCATAGACTATTCTTACTCTTACTGTTCCCTACCAAAAACAAAACACAGAGTAAACACAGCAAAAACATCATGAATCCATAACCTAGATCCCAAAAGACATCGACCAGCTCTGATACCACCTACAACACCCCACCCTTGGGTGTCACTTTCGTAACCCCAAACACTATGAAATAGGAAAAAGGATTTGCTGGTTCGCTTTCGAAAAAAGCTTTTCTTTACTTATATATTACTTACTATGAAAATCCTGATAGAATTTTTTCTTTTTATAATATTAAAGAACACATACTCACCATAACATTAGCATAACTCACAAATATACAGATGTATACTCATATCTATATAGGTAAACATCATCCATTAAAATCCACCAGCCTATCTCACGGCCATCCGGAGCCGATAACAGACTCATCCAAAAGTAATTACCGCAAAATAAACCTAAGCTGGTCTGAAAAAAGAAACCTGCAGATGACAAAGTGTACTACCCCGACTCCAATCGTACCAAAAGAACAGTGTCTCATCGTCACCATTCCGCACCTTTTTGTCGTCAATCTCCAGTACTTGAGCTATAGGGTCCCAGAACGATCCATAGGACTGCTAACAAACATCTGTACGTGTATCCGAAAACACAACAGGGTGTCCAACACGTACCGGCAAGGGTGAGACACCAATATATGAACTCAAAATACAACAACTGCATACTTAAAGCACAAACAGCAAATGCATATAGATATATCAACCACAGTTATTAAACATGCTAGCCATAACACAGAATATCATGACAACACAGATAAATCAAGGGTCTCATACCCAAAAGTCAGCGCCATTTTCAAAACATATGCATGACACTTCCAATATACAATCTAGCATTCGATTCTAAATTTCCGGAAATCCCATCACCGAATGAATGAGTTGATCAGACTCGATTGCCAATCAAGGCACACCATATTTACCATATCACACTGACCAACACAGGGTACAATGTTTCACATTATATGGATTTCATTACCATGGATTTCAATACCATATCGCGCGATCCAACACAGGGCATAGCGTTTCACATTATATGGATTTATTTACCATGTCACGTTGTCCAATCCAGGCATAACGCTTCACATTACATGGACTTCAGTACCATATCACACTATCCACATAGGGCATAGCGCTTCACTTTACATGGATTTAATTACCATATCACACTGTACAAATGCTTCACATTATATGGATTTTATTCATTGTCCATCAACGTACAATGACACACGATGACTTAAAGTCATCATAGGGCTCAAGGCCCCCATCCCATGGCACGTCTGCCAAAAACAAATGCATGAGAAAATCTTTTATTTTCGTATGTTTTTCTGTGTCGTATAATTATTTCCTCGTTGAAGCTCAAAGCTATCAACCACCACATCTTTTAGACTCTCAAGTCTTTTCAACATTTTCTCATGCACACACGCCCTCACAAGTCTTCTAAGGATTGGATTGTCCTCTCAGACTAACCATCGGTCTGTGGGTGATAAGCTGAACTCAATCTAAGCTTAGTTCTTAAGGCCTCATGCAAACTATTCCAAAATCTAGAGGTAAATCTACGATCTCTGTCTGAAATTACGCTAGAGGTTACACCATGCAATCTAACTATTTCTCTGATATACAACCCAGTCAACTTCTCTAATGGGTATTCCATGTTCATAGGAATGAAATGGGCAGATTTGGTTAACCTGTCCACAACAACCCATATGGCATTACAACCAGCTGGAGTCCTAGGGAGTCCAGACACAAAATCCATAGAGATACTATCCCACTTCCACTTAGGGATACTCAAAGGTTGTAACTTACCTGAAGGTTTCTGGTGCTCTATTTTAGCCTTCTGACACACTAGGCAAGCATAAACAAACTCAGCCACATCCTTTTTCATCCTAGGCCACCAAAACATCCGTCTCAGATCCTGATACATCTTTGTGGCTCCTGGGTGAACGCTCAAACCACTCCTATGCCCTTCCTCAAGGATCAACTTCCTAAGCTCTGGAATATCAGGTATACAAACTCTATCTTGAAACCTCAAAATTCCATCAGTCCCATCCTTAAAACTGAGATTTCTACCTTGAGCAATCAACTCTCCCTGGTCTAAAAGGTATACATCTATCTTCTGCCCTTCTCTAATCTGATCCATCAAACTGCTAGTGATTTTCAACATTCCTAACCTAATGCTCTTAGGGGTAACTTCCCAAGCTAAACTCAAATATCTAAACTCCTCTATCAAATCCATCTCTCTAACCATCAAAGCTGAAACATGTAAGGTTTTTCTACTCAAAGCATCAGCCACTATATTGGCCTTACCTGGGCGGTAACTCAACTCAAACTCATAATCCTTAAAAAATTCCATCCACCTACGCTGTCTCATATTCAGCTCCTTTTGGTCAAACAGGTATTTCAAACTCTTATGATCACTAAAGACCTCAAATCTAGCTCCATAGAGATAATGCCTCCAAATTTTTAAGGCAAACACTACCGCTCCTAACTCCAAGTCATGAGTGGGGTAGTTCTTCTCATGGGTCTTAAGCTGCCTAGAAGCATAAGCAACTACCTGACCATTCTGCATCAACACACCACCTAAGCCTTGCTTCGAAGCATCACAGTATACTACAAAAGGTTCACTAGGATTGGATAACACTAACACAGGTGCAGATGTCAATCTATTCTTCAATTCCTGAAAACTTTCCTCACACTTAGAGTCCCACACGAAGATCTGACCTTTCTTAGTAAGGCGATTCATAGGCAAAGCTATCTTAGAGAATCCTTCTATAAACCTCCTATAGTACCCGGCCAAACCCAAGAAACTTCTAACCTCGGTCACTGACTTAGGTGTTTCCCAATGGAGCACGGTTTCTACCTTAGCTGGGTTCACGGCTATCCCTCCTTTAGAGATGATGTGTCCTAAGAAACTCACCTCTTCTAACCAAAACTCACACTTGGACAACTTGTCATACAACTATTTTTCCTTAAGGGTTTCCAAGACTATCCTCAAGTGTTCCTCATGTTCCTCCTTAGTCTTAGAGTATACTAGGATATCATCTATGAAGACAACTACAAACCTATCCAAGTATGGATGGAAGATCTTGTTTATGTAGTCCATGAACACAGCAGGGGCATTAGTCACACCAAATGGCATAACTAGATACTCATAATGGCCAAAGCGCGTTCTGAACGCAGTCTTTGGAATATCCTCAGACTCGACCCGAATTTCGTGATAGCCTGATCTCAAATCTATCTTAGAAAACACACAAACTCCTATCAGCTGGTCCATAAGGTCATCTATCCTAGGAAGAGGATACCTATTCTTAAGGGTCACCTTGTCCAGTTGTCAATAATTGACACACAACTTCATGCTACCATCTTTCCTCTTGTAACACATCAATAAGAATGACACTCTAGGAAGGATAATATTGATCGGCACCTAAAGTCATACATACTCTTAGGCAACAATAAAACAAGTTAAGGTTCACTATCAATGGTTCGGACAGTTCCCTGCCACGACCCCATTGTCCTATCACTCAGGGATCTTAATCAATTCAAAATTGGTTAAATCCTACTAGAGAAAATTTTTAACAAAAGGCATAACAAAACAGTCACAGAAGTTCAAAACACTTCTGCAGAGTACACAGAAGAGACACAACAGACACATACCCCGGCCTGTAGGACAGACCGGCTCTGATACCACTAAATGTGACACCCGCTACCCCGCATACGATAAAATTAAATAAAGCATGCAAGTTAAATAAAATTTTAACATAAAAGGTAGCAAGTACCACATGATCCGAAAACATTTTAAACATAAATACAACTACAGAAAAACAATAACATAAACAAAACCCGAAACCCGATGTCACATGATCAGAGTTGGTATACATATACCGATAACACATCGGAATAAAACTAAACAACTGAATGTAAATCCTATCTACTACTACTAAGAGAGATCTCCACGGGATCACTCCTCGTCAGCATGCTCACCCTCCTCTGCACATGCAACATCATATGCGCAAGAACAACAAAAGATGGGGGTGAGAAATACGATCATAAATATATGTAAACGGAATGGAATAGTAATTAAGATGACATACAACATACATCAATCAGCAATGTATAATCAATATATATATATATATATATATATATATATATATATATATATATATATATATATATGCGTATAAAAGATGCATGTCACTGCGAATGCAACATCACTACTCCGTATGCATGTGGCCAACAACTATAACTCTGGAAAGACGATTAGGAGTACATGTCCGGTTATCAACATGGATGATATGTCAGACCATGGGCCATCCCCGAACACTCTCACTAATCCTGATAACGTATAGTGGCTAGTCAGGGTACTCAAGCTTATCCTTTAGGTCACTCCGACAATAGGTAGCTAGCCTATGTCACCTGGAATTTCCCTACACAATGTACCCGCAAGGCCGGGATAACACCCATCGTGGCCTCCACTGTCGCGATTCATCGTTTGCTTTCCACCCAACATATCAACGTCAACGCATGATGCATGTTATGCTCAACAACATGCAAACACATGTCCAACCATCCACCATCAACACCATTACATGGCTATCAACTTTGACCAACAAGCATCAAAGATGATTTATCAACATCAAACTTGACCAATAAGCATCAAGAATGATTTAACCAACAACATCGGTAACAGTACGTCGTTACCAATAACATCATCGTCTTATTAATTGTTCTCTTTGTTAGGTCTTAACTTAACATCATCTTCATTAAGTATTATACTTAATCTTATTATCTAAACCTTAATTCACATTTATTAAGATTATAACTTAATCCTAATATTTAAACATCAAGTCATATAGTTATTAAGATAATAAATTAATCTTAATATCTAAACCTCAATTCATATTTTATTAAGATTATAACTTAATCTTAATATTTAAACCTCAAGTCATATATTAATTAAGATTATAACTTAATCTTAATATCTAAACCACAATTCATATCTTATTAAGATTATAACTTATTCTTGATATTTAAACCTCAAGTCATATGTTCATTAAGATTGTAACTTAATCTTCATAACACTATCCATCAAGCATAAGGGGTCAAAACTGTTCCTGGGCACGTGAGAATCGATTTCCATTCTCTGGAATCGATTTCTCAAGTCTTCAAAATCGATTTCCAATCTCTGAAAATCGATTTCAGCATGTTCAAATCGATTTCCCCAATCGATTTTGAACAAGGGAAAATCGATTCTAAAAATCGATTTCTACAAGGCCAAATCGATTTCCACATTCTGGAAATCGATTCTTGGTTGATTCAAATCGATTTCCATGTGCTGGAAATCGATTTCTGGGTGTCAAATCACACAGCGGCGGGTTTCCTCCGCTATAGACCAGTCTACGTTCTCTAATTAACATATCATTCGAGCCTAAGCTATTTATCATCAATTTGATTAGTTCAACACTCATGAATCATATCCTAAGGGTTCTCAAACTAATCCTTGGTCATCAATCTCACATTGCCTATTTATTTTCTCCCTATAACTATGTGCTGATAGCATAAGGTTAACAAAACACCATATCATGGCATAAACAGCATGTTCATCATCATCAATTCATCAACAATCATATAAATCAGGAAATCATAGTTATAAACATGTTATAGCATCAAATTATTCATCAATCAATACTCATCTAACCTGAAAACAACATAACAACATTCATAGGCATACGCAGGCATACATAGGGGTCATGGGTTAACCCCTTCATCGTAACATATCCCAAAACCCACATATTCATGACCAATTTTCTCCCCCCATACTTGGTATGACGATTCACAGCCTAAGGGAAAGAGAATAGAGCCAAGTTCTGCTACGGTTCCTTCTTACGGGTTCAGCACTTGATCACGATCACAACACTGGAAAGCAGAGTCGATCCTTAAGTTAAGGATTAAAAGGTAAAACAAAACTAGGATTAGAAACTCACCTTGGTTTCTAACTTAGATTAACTCTAGCAGCAGGGATAGACTAGCCAAACAACGGCGTGTTCTTGATGAAGAACACCAAAGCAGGATTCGTCCTTTGGGTTTTCTAGAGCAAGAGATCAATTAGAGCTCTTACGGATGAGAGAGGCAATGAGTGTGTGCAATAGGGTGTGGATACTAGGTTTAGGTCATACGCTATGTATATATAGCTGTTAGGGACGTTTTAGGACGAATGGGCCGTACACAGCAAGTCCCAGTAACCCAAACACGTACACAAGCTCTGACACGCATGGGAATCGATTCCACAACCATGGAAATCGATTTTCCATTGTCCAAATCGATTTTATTATCAAAGAAATCGATTTTTCCCTTCAAACAATCGATTTCCACTTTCTGGAAATCGATTTCTTCACCTGGAAATCGATTTCCAAAATCGATTTCCCAAATCGATTTCCCAATCGATTTTGGCATCGACACCTGAATAAAACTTGTAGGTAATCCTCTAAGCTTTCCAACGCATCCTATATCATCTCGATCGGATGTCTAGAACCCAAGATATGGCCAAAACTGTGAAACATGTTATTTAGACTCGGATGAATTGATTATTCTAAAGGCTGAACTATTACAACTATGAACTTATGCACCAAAAACAAGCAAAAGCAACATATGCAAACATCTATAAGCAAGTATTAACACATACATACATAGAAGTGAAAAAGCAGGGTGTGACAACAATCATGATTAGCACATCATAAATCAAATATGACAAAATCTCATATATCAGACAATCTCAAATATTCTCATGTGTCATATGACTTTCAAAATGCACATAACAATGGCGTCTCATTGCCTACCTTACTCATGAAGGTATTTCGATATCACCTTCTCTTCAGTGACATTACTCATTTCGATACCAACCATTGTATACTGGTGGTCTTACTTATTTCGACATCCCAACGTGTGGCGATGTTACTTTCGATATCCCATCATGGTGGTATTTCATATTTCGACACCCCAATTCATTGGCAGTGTTACTTTCGATACGCCTATCATAGGTGGTATTGTAGCGGATGGCATTCAACATATTAACAGTTATTGAATCATGCCAATATCACAAATATCATCAAATAGTGCATATATAGCATGTCAATTCAATCAAATCACGTATGTATCATATATATCATGTCACCAATCTCACTAATAAACATTTAATTGACAACAGAAGCACCTTAAAAGGAAAACCCCCAATTTTGTAAAATCAGGATTTGACCAAATCAGGATTATTTTTAGAAAACTTATTTTTGAAAGCATAACCCAAACCCCAAGATAATTTGTACCATGAAAAGGATGAGAAAGTGTATTTCTACTCACCTCTTGCAGACCTCTGAAAGCTTTAAATATTATTTAAAATAAATCCGAACATTTCATTAAGAATCTTGATCTCCTCTTGCTAACGTTCCTGAATCAGTGTTATTCTTTTTCTCTATTAGTTGCTCAGTTTCCTGGCTTCTTTTGCTGTCAGCGGCGCTAGTGAGATGGGTTTTCGTTTTCTATTTTACAATATCATGGACCCTAATAGATTTTTATTATGAAACCAACTCTATTCTTCTAATCATGAAGTTTGCTACACGTGAGTTGCACTAGAGCCTATTTGACCAAAGCTAAAATTATAATTGAATGATGAAGTGCAACTTCATTCCTCGTGGGCCTCACGCTTCTTCTTTTTTATAATTTCAAAAATTATTTTCTTTTAAATATTGCATATTTGTAGTAACTAAATATTTCCAACAAGCTTTTATATTAATAATTTCTTACACTAAACCTTACAATAGCTTAATATTTTTATTAAATTAATTATATTGAAATTTTAGGATGTTACATTTTCTCTCCTCCTTTAAGAATTTCATCCCCGAAATTAACCTCATACATGCTCGATCATAACTTTACATATGCACAGAACAAAACGTTTACAGTATCTTGACTGATAATGTAACACCCCACCCTCGGGTGTCACTTTCGTAACCCCAAACACTATGAAATAGGAAAAACGATTTGCTGGTTCGCTTTCGGAATAAGCTTTTCTTTACTTATATATTACTTACTTTGAAAATCGTGATAGAATTTTTTCTTTTTATAATATTAAAGAACACATACTCACGATAACATTAGCATAACTCACAAATATGCAGATGTATACTCATATCTATATAGGTAAACATCATCCATTAAAATCTTCCAGTCTATCCCAAGGCCATCAGGAGCCGATAACAGACTCATCCAAAAGTAATTACCGCAAAATAAACCTAAGCTGGTCTAACAAAAGAAACCTACAGATGACAAAGTGTACTATCCCGACGCCAGTCGTACCAAAAGAACAACGTCTCATCATCACCATTCCACACCTTTTCGTCGTCAATCTCCAGTACTTGAGCTATAGGGTCCCAGAACGATCCATAGGACTGCTAACAAACATCTGTACGTGTATCCCAAAACACAACAGGGTGTCCAACACGTACGGGCAAGGGTGAGACACCAATATATGAACTCAAAATACAACAACTGCATACTTAAAGCACAAACAGCAGATGGATATAGGTATATCAACCACAGTTATTAAACATGCTAGACATAGCACAGAATATCATGACAACACAGATAAATCAAGGGTCTCATACCCAACAGTCAGCGCCATTTTCAAAACATATGCATGACACTTCCAATATACCATCTAGCATTCGATTCTTAATTTCCGGAAATCCCATCACCAAATGAATGAGTTGATCAGACTCGATTGCCAATCAAGGCACACCATATTTACCATATCACACTGAACAACACAGGGTACAATGTTTCACATTATATGGATTTCATTACCATGGATTTCAATACCATATCACGCGATCCAACACAGGGCATAGCGTTTAACATTATATGGATTTATTTACCATGTCACGTTATCCAATCCAGGCATAGCGCTTCACATTACATGGACTTCAGTACCATATCACACTATCCACACAGGGCATAGCGCTTCACTTTACATGGATTTCATTACCATATCACACTATCCACACAGGGCATAGCGCTTCACTTTACATGGATTTCATTACCATATCACACTGTACAAATGCTTCACATTATATGGATTTCATTCATTGTCCATCAAGGTACAATGACACACGATGACTTAAAGTCATCATAGGGCTCAAGGCCCCCCATCCCATGGCACGTCTACCAAAAAAAATGCATGAGAAAATCTTTTTTTTTCGTATGTTTTTCTGTGTCGTATAATTATATCCTCGTTGAAGCTCAAAGCTATCAACCACCACATCTTTTAGACTCTCAAGTCTTTTCAACATTTTCTCAAAAGCTGGACACTCAGTCCAAAAAACAAAAAGGACACGTAGTCCCCACAGCTCAAACCCAAAAATCCCTAACCGATACACCAGTTTCGGATTTTGGATTCCAAAGCATAAAAACACATCCACAAGCCCACAGGACCACAAAGAATGTTCACCGGCTTAAAAGACCATCACAATAACACAGATCCTTGATCCTCATGTATTACAGAATCCTAGAACCCCGACGTTTCAGTTTCTAGTTTCCAAACCAAAACCACATTTCTCTTTTTAAAACTCATAACCAAAACCCAAATCTCCGAAGCTTATACACAAGGCCTTCGGGATCGGTTTTCCAAAACAAAACGTCACATGGTTAAAAACCACCTTTTTCCTTATCGAAGAATTTCGGTAAAACACCAAACCTGGTTCGTAAAACCCTTTTTCTTGTATAAAACGATTTATTTTGAAATGATGTTTCTAGAAGCACTTTTCCTTAAAATGGCTCCCTTTATCACTTTAAAAAACTACTCATGTCTCTAAATCACACTCTTCACCGCAAAACCTTCTTTTTCCCAATTAAAGTCAATCTCTCTCCATTTTACTCTTCAAGTTAACTTATCCTTAATAAAGTAAATCTTTTTATTCTCCTTTATTATAAAATGCCATTTGTTTCCTTTTTATTTCCAAAAACCCTCAAACTTAAATCTTTTCATTTTCTTATCAAACTTTCCAAGCTTATTGAAGTTTTTAGCTTTACACCATTACGAACTCTAACCGATGTTAGGTTGCTTAGCGTGCTACCAATCACTATTCAATCGCCATACCGCATTAAGCATACATAGGCATAATCCAACACGCTTGAGCATAATAAAATGCAATCATATATACTTAAGCAAAAACAAGCATAAGCACATATAATTAAGCAATAAATAAACCACTCAACAAAACAATTAATATTACACCCCACTACACAAATTTCCACCAAACACATATCACAGACAATATACAGTCGTCGGAAATTGAATTCCTCAGGTTATCACCCCTTACTGCTTGAAGTTCCCGGTAAGCGCAAAGTTGTCCAATCGGTCTGGAAGTCGCCCGGTTTCTCGTCCGATTACTCGTCGGCAACTACACATAATCAATCAATCAAAACAATAACTTTAAATCATCAAATTTTCTACTAATTGCCCCCTCCTAGCTTCGGCCATGTATAAGAAAATATGGCTAGGATTCTCAAAATTTCACATACGCTTAGAGTTATGATCATAGAGTAATCTAGTGTTAAGGAAATTGTCATAAGTTGAAAAATTGAAACAAACTCATCCAACTTTTCTAGAGCACAATTTCGGCCATCTATAGAAATATAGGCTAGGGATTTTATTTTGCTTCAAGCTCTGGGATTCAAGACATCTAAGCAAGAAAAATATGAAATACATGGTTATTTTCTAACAATTGAAACAAAATCCCATCTACCCACACCCTTTAGGTTTCGACCCTATCGAGCAAAATAGGGCAGTAATGTTATCTTGCTATATGCTCTTCAATGATGAATATAGAGATCTTGATGAGTTCATAGAAATTGATTTCATGATCATAGGATTTTTCTATAATTTCTTATAGATTTTTGAAGTTTTAAGTTCAAAACTAAACCACCCATGAAATTAAAGATTAAAGAGAGATTAAGAAGTGAGGAATGGAGTTGTTACCTCCTTGATGATGAAGCTTGAGAAAAACCAACAAGAATCACTCCAAAAAGCTTGAAGATCTGAAGAAAAGTGAAGAAAGAAAGCTTTGAGGAGGAGAAGAAATGGTGAGAAAAGTGAGATGGGGAAGAAAGAAAGACTTGGCCGAAAGGCCAAGTGTGAGTGAAGGTGAGGTATTTATTTTGTGCTACAATGGCAAACTTGTAGTTACGTTTAAGACGTTTTGGTAATTTCACCCAAAGTACTATAAATATCTAGATATTTGTTTTGATGTAATGATGATGATGATAAGGTGAGGTGTTGTCAACCTTATTCGTAGCAGGTCCCGGTAAATCCTGTATTCAGCTTCGTTGTCCACCCGATTAGGTTTTATGCCCAAATAACGTATGACGACTTATTTAGTTTGAAAATTTTCAAAATATCCAATGTCGTTAGAAGTAAAATATAAAACCTAACTGTTTCGTTCACGAGTCAAAATTAGGTCGTCTGGGCAGTAAAATCATACTGTTAATGAAAAACGCAGACCGGGCTCCGTCTGGTTTTTCGACCAAAATTTAACCATAGCTTCCTACGATAGCGTAGAGCATGACTATGGTGTCGGATTATTTTTTTGCATTCTCTAAACCCTCCAGTAAAATACAAACAGAAAAATACTGTTCAAATAAAACAGAAAGCTCAAAAGTTTGAAAAATCGAGGTGTTACATTACTACCCCACCAAAAAAAAAATTTCGTCCTCGAAATTACATAACTCAAAACTAGACGGGATTATCTACATCCTTAGGTTTCACCTCATACTCCCCGTATGAATTTTCCCCTGGGTGACACTTGTAATCTGACAGCAATTTCATACTTATTCTTCGTTGAATTCACCTTACTCTCTCACACGTGAGAGGCATTATTAAACTTAATCATTTTTCCTTTTACACTAATACATTTAGTAAGACTTCTTTCTACATTTTTAACTCTGGCTGTTGATACCAACATTTAAACCACGACACACATTCCTTTTATACTTGCTATACGGTTCCTATTCAAAGATATCCAATCTTAAACTTTGCTTCCTTTGTAGCATGGTCTACTTCTCCAATTTACATTATGATCATGCCTCTTAACTTTAAAGAACTTGATTGCACCTCCTAATGTAACCACAACCAATAGTATTCGGATCGGCTAGAAGTCCTTAATACAATAAATCTTTTAACTTTTCTAACAACTTAGCTCCTATTCAAGAGCTCTTCTTTCCCTTTTACCCTCATTTTAGACAAAACTACTAAGGACACTTTCCTATAACTCTTCAAACTTTTACTATCAATCTGAACTACAGATATTGATCAGCATCCTAGATTCTCTGATGACTATACTGCCTCGAACAATACTTGACTGACAATAATTGCCTCACTCACTGAGATTAAAGTTACAGATTCACATCGTATCAGTCGTAATCTATACGTCAATAAAATTCTCGCCACTTCTAGTCTATCCTGCTAAAAGAATTCTCGTAGTTAGGTATTACACTTAATCCTAACCGACCTTCATAAGATCCAATCATCTTTCTTGGTCGTCCACTTGAGTTGCGGGTGATCCGTTGAACTCAGTCACTGCTCGGTCCTTGAAGGCTAAGGAAAGAAATTTTTCACGAAAGAAATTTCCAAAAGAAGAAATAATTCTTGGTCTCAATGACGCAGGAAAGTATATAGAAGGTTTTATCGTTCCTAACAAAATGTAGGAATATTTAGTATGTAAAAAGATTCTTCAGTAGGTTCGTGGGTGTAAAAATGCATAGCTAATACATGTTTACAGACATCACTCTAATAAAATCCCCTTTTCCATAAGAACCTTCCAACAGATCAGGAAATCAAAAGATAAACAGTCTGGTCAAAAATCAGACTGGATCACATTTACCAAAGGTAAAAGTGTTTAGACTAGGTTCATCAAGAAACTTTCAATATCAAGAATTTGTTTGTGTTATAATCCAAGGAGTAGTCATAACTTTCAATCGAGAAACATGAAGATGACCAGACAATTGGATGTTGTCCAAACAATCTATTCAAATGTCTAATACACTGAGGATTATGTAGGAATGCGAGCACAAATACTCGTTTGGAATCGAATGTCCTAAGAATTTCGCAACCATCGAGTCAAAACTTGCACTTAAAGAACTTCATGACAACTCCTCTCGCGCAAGATCCGTAACACTTGATGCAGAGCTTCCTCATGTTCCTCGTGACTCTCAGAGTAAACGAAAATGTCGCCGAATGATAACGAATCGATGAAGAAACGGACGAAAATTCCACTACACGTAGTCTAATCTCATTAGCTTCATAGGTGAGATTCTACCCAAAGCGATGGAGATTTGACTGAATCTAGAGACTAAATCAATCGAAAACTCAACATCCTTCGCACTTAAAAATTTCAATATCAAACTTAGTCTAAGTCCTCAAATTTTATAAGCATCAAGCATGGAGTCAACCATATCCGGCACGCGACTGGATGCTAGCCTCGCGAGCTAGAAGGTTTGTCAACGAAGTAAAATACAACCTCAAGGCCTTGTAACACCCCGATTTTCGAGTTTTCCTTTTAATCAGTATTTATGAACTTATATTTTATTCGAGGTCTTAGAAAGGGATATAAAATATTCCGAGACCATAATCATGCTCGGCGATATCGTAGGAAGCTACGATTAAGTTTTGAGTCAAAAACTCAAACGGAGTCCGGTCTGCGTTTTTACACTGACAGTATGATTTTACTGCTCAAAAGACCTCAGATGGACCCGTGAACGAGAGAGTAAGTCTTAGAATTCGATTCTCTACGTTTTGGTTAAATTTCACAAAAACTTCAAAAAAATCATTTCCTGACCTCTGTTCGAGCAAAATCTTCAATCGGGTGGAGAACGGAGCCGCATATGGACTTACCAGGACCCGACAACGGATAATCTTGATATCATATCATGTCAACTCACTTGGGAGAGCATGCCAGAGTCGTCATGACGATCGGAAATTTCGGGACGCGAAATTACCAAAATACCCCTAACTTAAGTCTTTTCACCTTTTACTATTTTACCCTTTGAACCAAATGACCTTTTTACCCTTAATGAACTCTTTAGAAGGCTGGAACAGCCCTCTCAGCCCCTCATTCCACGCAGCCCAGCACCTCAAGAACACCAATAACACTTCATCTTCCTTAGAGAAAAAACCACCATTAAATCCTTGAGAAAACATTGAAAGCTTGTTGAAATCACTTGATTTCTTGACCAATCTTCCTCCATTTTAAGGTAAGATCACTTCTATGGCCTCATATCTTCTTGAATCTCTTTCAATATCAAGATCAAAACTCCATTTTCATGAAACTCATTCTTAGATCCAAAACTTTGAAAATCCATTGGAAATTGTAGGAAAATCCTTTGGAGGTGAAACCAAGCTCTTTGAACTCACCTCATCACCCTCTATCTAAACCCAAGAGCTCATGATCCAAGTCTCATCCAAGCTCTAAAACCCCAAAGTATCCGAAACCTAAGAGTGATGATGAATAGTGTTTTTCATCAAATTTTTGATTTCTAACTCTTGATTCCATCCTTAGCTTTCCTAGTGTCCTTGAATCCAAGTGATGGAAAACCAAATCAATTCCTAGCCCAATTTGCCCTATATGGCCGAGAGCTTCATGGGGAAAATCCATGAGTTTTGTTTCACATTTTTGAGTCATAGGACTTGAAATGGTGTTAAATAAGTTCATGAATAAACCATCCAAAAGTTTGGAACCAAATGAGATCCCTAACCCTTTTTACCTTTCGTGGCCGAACCCTATGCCTTTTAGGGGAAGGAAAACTTGTGTTCTTATGTTATAGATTGATGTTGATTTGTTGTTTCAATTGAATTGTGTTTGATTGTTTTACGCGATGCGAACGGAACCGGAGCCGGAGCCGAGAACCGATCGAGTTTGCGTTGAACTTCCTTTGTGAGGTAAAGGGAGGTAGTCATTTAATTTTGAGTAGTTTCAGAGTGCATGTTTGATATATGTGTTATGATGTCTTGATTGATGATTTAGAGATGTGTTGAATGATATTTGAATTTGTTTTACATAATGAAACATATTTGCACACTTGTTGATGATTTGTGGCATGGGTGCCTTTAGTGATATTATTGTGATATTGAACTGCTGATATATATATATATATATATATATATATGCCGGATGAGCATAGGACTGGCTATGTCTCGATAATTATTAAAAGGCTCGAAAAACCGAATCAAAGTTTTGAAAACCGTGTTTTGGAAATCAAAAAGTGGTTTTTGGGAAAACGTGTTCCTTTTTCAAGAAAAGTTGTCTTTCTTTTTGAAAAGTATTTTCTTTTGAAAAGTAAAAAGTGGTTTTGTGAAAAGTCGTGCAAATCGTGTTTTATTTCGGTAAAACGTTTTAAAAAGACGTGAAACCTTAGAAAATGGTTTTTATTTTCAAGAAAGGTGTTTTTCACGGAAAAACGTTCTCTTGATCAAAAAGGATGTTTTGTTTCAAGAAAACCAAAGTATGTTCTATTTTCCAAAGTGTTCTTGAGAAAATGAAACCATAAGTAAAATGATGAACCTTTGAGATGAACCCAAACCTAGTGGCCGAGATGTCGGGGCTAGTGTTTTGTGGATTGAGCACTCGGACTTCGTGTCCTGTGTTTTTGATTTGAGTGGGTTTAATGCCTTTTTGAAACAAGTCGTGGACTTTATGTCTCGACATTTGAAAGAATGAACACATAGAAAACAGAAAACTGTCTGTGTACATGCATGAACCGGCAGACGTGCCATTTGGAACCGAGCTACAACTCTAGTAGTTGAGAATAAAATCAGTCAAGACCACTAGATCTATAGGGGCATTCTGTGTTCGAGATCCCACAAGTGGCCGGTGGTGTAGCAACCCCGTGCCGTGGTAAATCGGCTGCCAAACACGAATGAACTCGATCAGAGACTGGTATATTCAGAATATGGTTTTGACGTAGTACCTTTGAACAATTGGAGTTCGGAGCTAAATAGAGAGGCCGACTCATGAGAACAATTGTGTTACGGGTGTTACTACGGCCTATCGCTCGATGTTGGGAAGTTAGAATCTCCGGAGTACATGAATTAGAAAGAAGATATCGAACTGTGCTATATAAATAACTGTTCATATAACTGTATTTATCTGTGGATGTTTATACTGCTGTTTGTCGCTTGTGCGGCTATCGTGATAACTTTATATGAGTATCTCACCTTTGCCTGTACATGTTGGACACCTTGTTGTGTTTTTGGAACACATGTACAGATGTTGATAATAGGTCCCCGCGGAGACGTGAGGACTCGGACGATGGAAACTTTTGAAGGAGCCGACATTGGGTTGCACCCCAATGGCTACTTTTAGCCGACTTTGGGGTCTTTTGTTTTGGGTAGTCTTATATTATATTACTGCACATATGTTGAAATATTTCTAAGTCTGTAATATGTTATACATTAGACCAGGTTTTACGTTATGTTTATGTTTTTATGAACAGTGAATATCAATGTGTGATATGAAAATTTATTTCTTTGCCTTAAGTTGTTTTGTCTATGCATGCAGAAAATTTTTAGAACCGCGTTTTCGAACGTAGCTACTTAATTAAAGTATTTTCCAAAAGCAACCAGCGTTTTATTTTCTTGTTTTATTCCGCGTTGAGATCGAGTACGTAGCACCCGCGAAGGGAGTGTTACAGGCCTCGCAGCGCGAAACCAAGGCTCGCCTCGCGAGCCAGGAGGCCAAACATATTTATCCTATGCCTTACCAGATAGTGGTCATTGCGATCGAGTCTAAACTCATATGTCTTACTCATCTCTGCCGGTCACTGTCTTAGGTTCTACTAACAAGACAATGCTCCCATCCATATAGGATCCATTGTAATTCTTTCCCCTACATATACCAGTCCTAAGGACACTCGTCCTATAACCAAAGTTCACATTTCAATTCTGGTTCATTCAGTCCCTGATCATTCACAACCTTTGAAAGTTTATAGTCAGGTATTATGCGAATCCTTTACCATCAACAACATGGATCAAAAGCCCACCCATAAGGTGTAGCCTTTCATCTGTCCTAACGGAGCAAATATCCTATCAATCAAATTTACAACAGCGGAGGCTCCAATCGTTTCTTAAAACACTATCAGGAGAACTTCACAAAGTACCACACTTTTATGGCTTTATCGGAATTCCTCTCTAGTCTCTCAACTCTAATAGAGTACATAACTTGCCATACCTTTCGTCTACCTATGTATCTATTCCAAAAAAAATTTGGTATTCTTCTGCTTGCTTAAGGCACGCTTGTTCCTTTGGCAAACTTCCCAACATTCAAACTACCTTTACATACCAAGGAGTCTTCACTCACTTGATAACTAAGAGTCTAACATCCTTGACTCATAAAGTAAAGGTCATATTCAAGCCTATCTACTAGAACTGACTAAGGAGCTGTCTCAAGCTTACCTTAGAGTTCACCTCTTAATCGGATAACTTTCCTCATAAAAGTCCTAACGCATCTCAAACATCGGATCCAACCAATCCAATTGGTTGTGTTCCAAAAGAAACAAGTCATCATAGACTATTCTTACTCTTACTGTTCCCTATCAAAAACAAAACACAGAGTAAACACAGCAAAAACATCATGAATCCATAACCTAGATCCCAAAAGACATCGACCAGCTCTGATACCACCTACAACACCCCACCCTTGGGTGTCACTTTCGTAACCCCAAACACTATGAAATAGGAAAAAGGATTTGCTGGTTCGCTTTCGAAAAAAGCTTTTCTTTACTTATATATTACTTACTATGAAAATCGTGATAGAATTTTTCTTTTTATAATATTAAAGAACACATACTCACGATAACATTAGCATAACTCACAAATATACAGATGTATACTCATATCTATATAGGTAAACATCATCCATTAAAATCCACCAGCCTATCTCACGGCCATCCGGAGCCAATAACAGACTCATCCAAAAGTAATTACCGCAAAATAAACTAAGCTGGTCTGAAAAAAGAAACCTACAGATGACAAAGTGTACTACCCCGACTCCAATCGTACCAAAAGAACAGTGTCTCATCGTCACCATTCCACACCTTTTTGTCGTCAATCTCCAGTACATGAGTTATAGGGTCCCAGAACGATCCATAGGATTGCTAACAAACATCTGTACGTGTATCCGAAAACACAACAGGGTGTGCAACACGTACCGGCAAGGGTGAGACACCAATATATGAACTCAAAATACAACAACTGCATACTTAAAGCACAAACAGCAGAGGCATATAGATATATCAACCACAGTTATTAAACATGCTAGCCATAACACAGAATATCATGACAACACAGATAAATCAAGGGTCTCATACCCAAAAGTCAGCGCCATTTTCAAAACATATGCATGACACTTCCAATATACAATCTAGCATTCGATTCTAAATTTTCGGAAATCCCATCACCAAATGAATGAGTTGATCAGACTCGATTGCCAATCAAGGCACACTATATTTACCATATCACACTGACCAACACAGGGTACAATGTTTCACATTATATGGATTTCATTACCATGGATTTCAATACCATATCGCGCGATCCAACACAGGGCATAGCGTTTCACATTATATGGATTTATTTACCATGTCACGTTGTCCAATCCAGACATAACGCTTCACATTACATGGAATTCAGTACCATATCACGCTATCCACACAGGGCATAGCGCTTCACTTTACATGGATTTAATTACCATATCACGCTGTACAAATGCTTCACATTATATGGATTTTATTCATTGTCCATCAAGGTACAATGACACACGATGACTTAAAGTCATCATAGGGCTCAAGGCCCCCATCCCATGGCACGTCTGCCAAAAACAAATGCATGAGAAAATCTTTTATTTTCGTATGTTTTTCTGTGTCGTATAATTATTTCCTCGTTGAAGCTCAAAGATATCAACCACCACATCTTTTAGACTCTCAAGTCTTTTCAACATTTTCTCAAAAGCTGGACACTCAGTCCAAAAAACAAAAAGGACACGCAGTCCCCACAGCTCAAACCCAAAAATCCCTAACCAATGCACCAGTTTCGGATTTTGGATTCCAAAGCATAAAAACACGTCCACAAGCCCATAGGACCAAAAGAATGTCCACCAGCTTATAAGACCATCACACTAACACGTATCCTTGATCCTCATGTTTTACAGAATCCTAGAACCCCGACGTCTCGGTTTCTAGTTTCCAAACCAAAACCATATTTCTCTTTTGAAAACTCATAACCAAAACCCAAATCTCCGAAGCTTATACACAAGGTCTTCGAGATCGGTTTTCCAAAACAAAACGTTATATGGTTAAAAACCACATTTTTCCTTGTCGAAGAATTTCGGTAAAACACAAAACCTGGTTCGTAAAACCCTTTTTCTTGTATAAAACGATTTATTTTGAGACGATGTGTCTAAAAGCATTTTTCCTTAAAATGGTTCCCTTTATCACTTTAAAAAAATTACTCATGTCTCTAAATCACACTCTTCACCTCAAAACCTTCTTTTTCTCAATTAAAGTCAATCTCTCTCCATTTTACTCTTCAATTTAACTTATCCTTAATAAAGTAAATCTTTTTATTCTCCTTTATTCTAAAATGCCATTTGTTTCCTTTGTATTTCCAAAAACCCTCAAACTTAAATCTTTTCATTTTCTTATCCAACTTTCCAAGCTTATTGAAGTTTTTAGCTTTACACCATTACGAACTCTAACCGATGTTAGGTTGCTTAGCGTGCTACCAATCACTATTCAATCGCCATACCACATTAAGCATACATAGCCATAATCCAACACGCATGAGCATAATAAAATGCAATCATATATACTTAAGCAAAAACAAGCATAAGCACATATAATTAAGCAATAAATAAACCACTCGACAAAACAATTAATATTACACCCCACTACACAAATTTCCACCAAACACATATCACAGACAATATACAGTCATCGGAAATTGAATTCCTCAGGTTATCACCCCTTACCTCTTGAAGTTCCCGGTAAGCGCAAAGTTGTCCAATCGGTCTGGAAGTCGCCCGGTTTCTCGTCCGATTACTCGTCGGCAACTACACATAATCAATCAATCAATACAACAACTTTAAATCATCAAATTTTCTACTAATTGCCCCTTCCTAGCTTCGGCCATGTATAAGAAAATATGGCTAGGATTCTCAAAATTTCACATACTCTTATATTTATGATCATAGAGTAATCTAGTGTTAAGGAAACTGTCATAAGTTGAAAAATTGAAACAAACTCATCCAACTTTTCTAGAGCACAATTTCGGCCATCTATAGAAATATAGGCTAGGGATTTTATTTTGCTTCAAGCTCTGGGATTCAAGACATCTAAGCAAGAAAAATATGAAATACATGGTTATTTTCTAACAATTGAAACAAAATCCCATCTACCCACACCCTTTAGGTTTCGACCCTATCGAGCAAAATAGGGCAGTAATGTTATCTTGCTATATGCTCTTCAATGATGAATATAGAGATCTTGATGAGCTCATAGAAATTGATTTCATGATCATAGGATTTTTCTATAATTTCTTATAGATTTTTGAAGTTTTAAGTTCAAAACTAAACCGCCCATGAAATTAGAGATTAAAGAGAGATTAAGAAGTGAGGAATGGAGTTGTTACCTCCTTGATGATGAAGCTTGAGAAAAACCAACAAGAATCACTCCAAAAAGCTTGAAGATCTTAAGAAAAGTGAAGAAAGAAAGCTTTGAGGAGAAGAAGAAATGGTGAGAAAAGTGAGATGGGGAAGAAAGAAAGACTTGGCCGAAAGGCCAAGTGTGAGTGAAGGTGAGGTATTTATTTTGTGCTACAATGGCAAACTTGTAGTTACGTTTAAGACGTTTTGGTAATTTCACCCAAAGTACTATAAATATCTAGATATTTGTTTTGATGTAATGATGATGATGATAAGGTGAGGTGTTGTCAACCTTATTCGTAGCAGGTCCCGGTAAATCCTGTATTCAGCTTCGTTGTCCACCCGATTTAGGTTTTATGCCCAAATAATGTATGACGACTTATTTATTTTGAAAATTTTCAAAATATCCAATGTCGTTAGAAGTAAAATATAAAACCTAACTGTTTCGTTCACGAGTCAAAATTAGGTCGTCTGGGCAGTAAAATCATACTATTAATGAAAAATGCAGACTGGGCTCCGTCTGATTTTTCGACCAAAATTTAACCATAGCTTCCTACGATAGCGTAGAGCATGACTATGGTCTCGGATTATTTTTTTGCTTTCTCAAAACCCTCCAGTAAAATACAAACATAAAAATACTGTTTAAATAAAATAGAAAGCTCAAAAGTTTGAAAAATCGGGGTGTTACATTACTACCCCACTAAAAAAAAATTTCGTCCTCGAAATTACATAACTCAAAACTAGACGGGATTATCTACATCCTTAGGTTTCACATCATACTCCCCGTATGAATTTTCCCCTGGGTGACACTTGTAATCTGACAGCAATTTCATACTTATTCTTCGTTGAATTCACCTTACTCTCTCACACGAAAGAGGCATTATTAAACTTAATCATTTTTCCTTTTACACTAATACATTTAGTAAGACTTCTTTCAACATTTTTAACTCTGGCTGTTGATACCAACATTTAAACCACGACACACATTCCTTTTATACTTCTTATACGGTTCCTATTCAAAGATATCCAATCTTAAACTTTGCTTCCTTTGTAGCATGGTCTACTTCTCCAATTTACATTATGATCATGCATCTTAACTTTAAAGAACTTGATTGCACCTCCTAATGTAACTACAACCAAAAGTATTCGGATCGGCTAGAAGTCCTTAATACAATAAATCTTTTAACTTTTCTAACAACTTAGCTCCTATTCAAGAGCTCTTCTTTCCCTTTTACCCTCAGTTTAGACAAAACTGCTAAGGACACTTTCCTATAACTCTTCAAACTTTTACTATCAATCTGAACTACCGATATTGATCAGCATCCTAGATTCTCTGATGACTATACTGCCTCGAACAATACTTGACTGACAATAATTGCCTCACTCACTGAGATTAAAGTTACAGATTCACATCGTATCAGTCGTAATCTATACCTCAATAAAATTCCCGCCACTTCTAGTCTATCCTGCTAATAGAATTCTCGTAGTTAGGTATTACACTTAATCCTAACCGACCTTCATAAGATCCAATCATCTTTCTTGGTCGTCCACTTGAGTTGCGGGTGATCCGTTGAACTCAGTCACTGCTCGGTCCTTGATGGCTAAGGAAAGAAATTTTTCACGAAAGAAATTTCCAAAAGAAGAAATAATTCTTGGTCTCAATGACGCAGGAAAGTATATAGAAGGTTTTATCGTTCCTAACAGAATGTAGGAATATTTAATATGTAAAAAGATTCTTCAGTAGGTTCGTGGGTGTAAAAATGCATAGTTAATACATGTTTACAGCCATGACTCTAATAAAATCCCCTTTTCCATAAGAACCTTCCAACAGATCAGGAAATCAAAAGATAAACAGTCTGGTCAAAATCAGACTGGATCACATTTACCAAAGGTAAAAGTGTTTAGACTAGGTTCATCAAGAAACTTTCAATATCAAGAATTTGTTTGTGTTATAATCCAACGAGTAGTCATAACTTTCAATCGAGAAACATGAAGATGTCCAGACAATTGGATGTTGTCCAAACAATCTATTCAAATGTCTAATACGCTGAGGATTATGCAGGAATGCGAGCACAAATACTCGTTTGGAATCGCATGTCCTAAGAATTTCACTACCTTCGAGTCAAAACTTGCACTTAAAGAACTTCAGGACAACTCCTCTCATGCAAGATCCGTAACACTTGATGTAGAGCTTCCTCATGTTCCTCGTGACTCTCAGAGTAAGCGAAAACGTCGCCGAATGATAACGAATCGATGAAGAAACGGACGAAAATTCCACTGCACGTAGTCTAATCTCATTAGCTTCATAGGTGAGATTCTACCCAAAGCGATGGAGATTTGACTGAATCTAGAGACTAGATCAATCGAAAACTCACCATCCTTCGCACTTAAAAATTTCAATATCAAACTTAGTCTAAGTCCTCAAATTTTATAAGCATCAAGCATGGAGTCAACCATATCCACCCCACGACTGGATGCTAGCCTCGCGAGCTAGAAGGTTTGTGAGCTAGAAGGTTTGTCAACGAAGTAAAATACAACCTCAAGGCCTTGTAACACCCCGATTTTCGAGTTTTCCTTTTAATCAGTATTTATGAACTTATATTTTATTCGAGGTCTTAGAAAGGGATATAAAATATTTCGAGACCATAATCATGCTCGGCGATATCGTAGGAAGCTACGATTAAGTTTTGAGTCAAAAACTCAAACGGAGTCCGGTCTACGTTTTTACACTGACAGTATGATTTTACTGCTCAAAAGACCTCAGATGGACCCGTGAACGAGACAGTAAGTCTTAGAATTCGATTCTCTTCGTTTTGGTTAAATTTCACAAAAACTTCAAAAAAATCATTTCTTGACCTCTGTTCGAGCAAAATCTTCAATCGGGTGGAGAACAGAGCCGCATATGGACTTACCAGGACCCGACAATGGATAATATTGATATCATATCATGTCAACTCACTTGGGAGAGCATGCCAGAGTCGTCATGACGATCGGAAATTTCGGGACGTGAAATTACCAAAATACCCCTAACTTAAGTCTTTTCACCTTTTACTATTTTACCCTTTGAACCAAATGACCTTTTTACCCTTAATGAACTCTTTAGAAGGCTGGAACAGCCCTCTCAGCCCCTCATTCCACGCAGCCCAGCACCCCAAGAACACCAAGAACACTTCATCTTCCTTAGAGAAAACCCACCATTAAATCCTTGAGAAAACATTGAAAGCTTGTTGAAATCACTTGATTTCTTGACCAATCTTCCTCCATTTTAAGGTAAGATCACTTCTATGGTCTCATATCTTCTTGAATCGCTTTCAATATCAAGATCAAAACTCCATTTTCATGAAACTCATTCTTAGATCCAAAACGTTGAAAATCCATTGGAAATTGTAGGAAAATCCTTTGGATGTGAAACCAAGTTCTTTGAACTCACCTCATCACCCCCTATCTAAACCCAAGAGCTCATGATCCAAGTCTCATCCTAGTTCTAAAACCCCAAAGTGTCCAAAACCTAAGAGTGTTGATGAATAGTGTTTTTCATCAAATTTTTGATTTCTAACTCTTGATTCCATCCTTAGCTTTCCTAGTGTCCTTGAATCCAAGTGATGGAAAACCAAATCAATTCCTAGCCCAATTTGACCTTATGGCCGAGAGCTTCATGGGGAAAATCCATGAGTTTTGTTTCACATTTTTGAGTCATAGGACTTGAAATGGTGTTAACTAAGTTCATGAACCAACCATCCAAAAGTTTGGAAACAAATGAGATCCCTAAACCTTTTTACCTTTCATGGCCGAACCCTATGCCTTTTAGGGGAAGGAAAACTTGTGTTCTTATGTTATAGATTGATGTTGATTTATTGTTTCAATTGAATTGTGTTTGATTGTTTTAGACGATGCGAACGGAACCGGAACCGGAGTCGGAGCCAGAGCCGAGAACCGATGAGTTTGCATTGAACTTCCTTTGTGAGGTAAAGGGAGGTAGTCATTTAATTTTGAGTAGTTTCATAGTGCATGTTAGATATATGTGTTATGATGTCTTGATTGATGATTTAGAGATGTGTTGAATGATATTTGAATTTGTTTTACATAATGAAACATATTTGCACACTTGTTGATGATTTGTGGCATGGATGCCTTGAGTGATATTATTGTGATATTGAACTGCTGATATGTATATATATATATATATATATATATATATATATATATATATATATATATATATATATATATGCCGGATGAGCATAGGACTGGCTATGTCTCGATAATTATTAAAAGGCATGAAAAACCGAATCAAAGTTTTGAAAATCGTGTTTTGGAAATCAAAAAGTGGTTTTTGGGAAAACGTGTTGCTTTTTCGAGAAAAGTTGTCTTTCTTTTTGAAAAGTATTTTCTTTTGAAAAGTAAAAAGTGGTTTTGTGAAAAGTCGTGCAAATTGTGTTTTATTTCGGTAAAACGTTTTAAAAAGACGTGAAACCTTAGAAAATGGTTTTTGTTTTCAAGAAAGGTGTTTTTCACGGAAAAACGTTCTCTTGATCAAAAAGGATGTTTTGTTTCAAGAAAACCAAAGTATGTTCTGTTTTCCAAAGTGTTTTTGAGAAAATGAAACCAAAAGAAAAATGATGAACCTTTGAGATGAACCCAAACCTAGTGGCCGAGATGTCGGGGCTAGTGTTTTGTGGATTGAGCACTCGGACTTCGTGTCCTATGTTTTTGATTTGAGGGGGCTTAATGCCTTTTTGAAACAAGTCGTGGACTTTATGTCTCGACATTTGAAAGAATGAACGCATAGAAAATAGAAAACTTTCTGTGTACATGCATGAACCGGCAGACGTGCCATTTGGAACCGAGCTACAACTCTAGTAGTTGAGAATAAAATCAGTCAAGACCACTAGATCTATAGGGGCATTCTGTGTTCGAGATCCCACAAGTGGCCGGTGGTGTAGCAACCCCGTGCCATGGTAAATCGGCTGCCAAACACGAATGAACTCGATCAGAGACTGGCATATTCAGGATATGGTTATGACGTAGTACCTTGGAACAATTGGAGTTCGGAGCTAAATAGAGAGGCCGACTCATGAGAACAATTGTGTTACGGGTGTTACTACGGCCTATCGCTCGATGTTGGGAAGTTAGAATCTCCGGAGTACATGAATTAGAAAGATGATATTGAAGTCTCATGCATTATTATAACTGATGATAGTGTTTGTGATGTCGTACGGTGCTATATAAATAACTGTTCATATAACTGTATTTATCTATGGATGTTTATACAGCTGTTTGTCGCTTGTGGGGCTATCGTGATAACTTTATATGAGTATCTCACCTTTGCCTGTACATGTTGGACACCTTGTTGTGTTTTTGGAACACATGTACAGATGTTGATAATAGGTCCCCGCGGAGACGTGAGGACTCGGACGATGGAAACTTTTGAAGGAGCCGACATTGGGTTGTACCCCAATAGCTACTTTTAGCCGACCAGCTTAGGGGTCTTTTGTTTTGAGTAGACTTATATTATATTACTGCACACATGTTGAATTATTTCTAAGTCTGTAATATGTTATACATTAGACCAGGTTTTACGTTATGTTTATGTTTTTATGAACAGTGAATATCAATGTGTGATATGAAAATTTATTTCTTTGCCTTGAGTTGTTTTGTCTATGCATGCAGAAAATTTTTAGAACCGCGTTTTCGAACGTAGCTACTTAATTAAAGTATTTTCCAAAAGCAACCAGCGTTTTATTTTCTTGTTTTATTCCGCATTGAGATCAAGTACGTAGCACCCGCGAAGGGGGTGTTACAGGCCTCGTGGCGCGAAACCAAGGCTCGCCTCGCGAGCTAGGAGGCCAAACATATTTGTCTTATGCCCTACCAGATAGTGGTCGTTGCGACCGAGTCTAAACTCATATGTCTTACTCATCTCTGCCGGTCACTGTCTTAGGTTCTATTAACAAGACAATACTCCCATCCATATAGGATCCATTGTAATTCTTTACCCTACATATACCAGTCCTAAGGACACTCGTCCTATAACCAAAGTTCACATTTCAATTCTGGTTCATTCAGTCCCTGATCATTCACAACCTTTGAAAGTTTATAGTCAGGTATTATGCGAATCCTTTACCATCAACAACATGGATCAAAAGCCCACCCATAAGGTGTAGCCTTTCATCTGTCCTAACGGAGCAAATATCCTATCAATCAAATTTACAACAGCGGAGGCTCCAATCGTTTCTTAAAATACTATCAGGAGAACTTCACAAAGTACCACACTTTTTTGACTTTATCGGAATTCCTCTCTAGTCTCTCAACTCTAATAGAGTACATAACTTGCCATACCTTTGGTCTACCTATGTATCTATTCCAAAAAAATTTTGGTATTCTTCTGCTTGCTTAAGGCACGCTTGTTCCTTTGGCAAACTTCCCAACATTCAAACTACCTTTACGTACCAAGGAGTCTTCACTCACTTGATAACTAAGAGTCTAACATCCTTGACTCATAAAGTAAAGGTCATATTCAAGCCTATCTGCTAGAACTGACTAAGGAGCTGTCTCAAGCTTACCATAGAGTTCACCTCTTAATCGGATAACTTTCCTCATAAAAGTCCTAACGCATCTCAAACATCGGATCCAACCAATCCAATTGGTTGTGTTCCAAAAGAAACAAGTCATCATATACTATTCTTACTCTTACTGTTCCCTATCAAAAACAAAACACAGAGTAAACACGGCGAAAACATCATGAATCCATAACCTAGATCCCAAAAGACATCGACCAGCTCTGATACCACCTACAACACCCCACCCTTGGGTGTCACTTTCGTAACCCCAAACACTATGAAATAGGAAAAAGGATTTGCTGGTTCGCTTTCGGAAAAAGCTTTTCTTTACTTATATATTACTTACTATGAAAATCGTGATAGAATTTTTTCTTTTTATAATATTAAAGAACACATACTCACGATAACATTAGCATAACTCACAAATATACAGATGTATACTCATATCTATATAGGTAAACATCATCCATTAAAATCCACTAGTCTATCTCACGGCCATCCGGAGCCGATAACAGACTCATCCAAAAGTAATTACCGCAAAATAAACCTAAGCTGGTCTGAAGAAAGAAACCTACAGATGACAAAGTGTACTACCCCGACTCCAATCGTACCAAAAGAACAATGTCTCATCGTCACCATTCCACATCTGTACGTGTATCCGAAAACATAACAGGGTGTCCAACACGTACCGGCAAGGGTGAGACACCAATATATGAAGTCAAAATACAACAACTGCATACTTAAAGCACAAACATCAGATGCATATAGGTATATCAACCACAGTTATTAAACATGCTACACATAACACAGAATATCATGACAACACAGATAAATCAAGGGTCTCATACCCAAAAGTCAGCGCCATTTTCAAAACATATGCATGGCACTTCCAATATACAATCTAGCATTCGATTCTAAATTTCCGGAAATCCCATCACCAAATGAATGAGTTGATCAGACTCGATTACCAATCAAGGCACACCATATTTACCATATCACACTGACCAACACAGGGTACAATGTTTCACATTATATGGATTTCATTACCATGGATTTCAATACCATATCGCGCGATCCAACATAGGGCATAGCGTCTCACATTATATGGATTTATTTACCATGTCACGTTGTCCAATCCAGGCATAACGCTTCACATTACATGGACTTCAGTACCATATCACACTATCCACACAGGGCATAGCGCTTCACTTTACATGGATTTAATTATCATATCACACTGTACAAATGCTTCACATTATATGGATTTTATTCATTGTCCATCAAGGTACAATGACACACAATGACTTAAAGTCATCATAGGGCTCAAGGCCCCCCATCCCATGGCACGTCTGCCAAAAACAAATGCATGAGAAAATCTTTTATTTTCATATGTTTTTCTGTGTAGCAACCCCGTGCCGTGGTAAATCGGCTGCCAAACACGAATGAACTTGATCAGAGACTGGCATATTCAGGATATGGTTATGACGTAGTACCTTGGAACAATTGGAGTTCGGAGCTAAATAGAGAGGCCGACTCATGAGAACAATTGTGTTACGGGTGTTACTACGGCCTATCACTCGATGTTGGGAAGTTAGAATCACCGGAGTACATGAATTAGAAAGATGATATTGAAGTCTCATGCATTATTATAACTGATGATAGTGTTTGGGATGTCGTACTGTGCTATATAAATAACTGTTCATATAACTGTATTTATCTGTGGATGTTTATACTGCTGTTTGTCGCTTGTGCGGCTATCGTGATAACTTTATATGAGTATCTCACCTTTGCCTGCACATGTTGGACACCTTGTGTTTTTGGAGCACATGTACAGATGTTGATAATAGGTCCCCGCGGAGACGTGAGGACTCGGACAATGGAAAATTTTGAAGGAGCCGACATTGGGTTGTACCCTAATGGCTCTTTTGTTTTGAGTAGTCTTATATTATATTACTGCACACATGTTGAATTATTTCTAAGTCTGTAATATGTTATACATTAGACCAGGTTTTAAGTTATGTTTATGTTTTTATGAACAGTGAATATCAATGTGTGATATGAAAATTTATTTATTTGCCTTGAGTTGTTTTGTCTATGCATGCAGAAAATTTTTAGAACAGCGTTTTCGAACGTAGCTACTTAATTAAAGTATTTTCCAAAAGCAACCAGCGTTTTAGTTTTTTGTTTTATTCCGCATTGAGATCGAGTATGTAGCACCCGCGAAGGGGGTGTTACAGGCCTCGCGGCGCGAAACCAAGGCTCGCCTCGCGAGCCAGGAGGCCAAACATATTTATCCTATGCCTTACCAGATAGTGGTCGTTGCGACCGAGTCTAAACTCATATGTCTTACTCATCTCTGCCGGTCACTGTCTTAGGTTCTATTAATAAGACAATACTCCCATCCATATAGGATCCATTGTAATTCTTTACCCTACATATACCAGTCCTAAGGACACTCGTCCTATAACCAAAGTTCACATTTCAATTCTGGTTCATTCAGTCCCTGATCATTCACAACCTTTGAAAGTTTATAGTCAGGTATTATGCGAATCCTTTACCATCAACAACATGGATCAAAAGCCCACCCATAAGGTGTAGCCTTTCATCTGTCCTAACGGAGCAAATATCCTATCAATCAAATTTACAACAGCGGAGGCTCCAATCGTTTCTTAAAACACTATCAGGAGAACTTCACAAAGTACCACACTTTTATGGCTTTATCGGAATTCCTCTCTAGTCTCTCAACTCTAATAGAGTACATAACTTGCCATACCTTTGGTCTACCTATGTATCTATTCCAAAAAAAATTTGGTATTCTTCTACTTGCTTAAGGAACGCTTGTTCCTTTGGCAAACTTCCCAACATTCAAACTACCTTTACGTACCAAGGAGTCTTCACTCACTTGATAACTAAGAGTCTAACATCCTTGACTCATAAAGTAAAGGTCATATTCAAGCCTATCTGCTAGAACAGACTAAGGAGCTGTCTCAAGCTTACCTTAGAGTTCACCTCTTAATCGGATAACTTTCCTCATATAAGTCCTAACGCATCTCAAACATCGGATCCAACCAATCCAATTGGTTGTGTTCCAAAAGAAACAAGTCATCATAGACTATTCTTACTCTTACTGTTCCCTATCAAAAACAAAACACAGAGTAAACACAGCAAAAACATCATGAATCCATAACCTAGATCCCAAAAGACATCGACCAGCTCTGATACCACCTACAACACCCCACCCTTGGGTGTCACTTTCGTAACCCCAAACACTATGAAATAGGAAAAAGGATTTGCTGGTTCGCTTTCGGAAAAAGCTTTTCTTTACTTATATATTACTTACTATGAAAATCGTGAGAGAATTTTTTCTTTTTATAATATTAAAGAACACATACTCACGATAACATTAGCATAACTCACAAATATACAGATGTATACTCATATCTATATAGGTAAACATCATCCATTAAAATCCACCAGTCTATCTCACGGCCATCCGGAGCCGATAACAGACTCATCCAAAAGTAATTACCGCAAAATAAACCTAAGCTGGTCTGAAAAAAGAAACCTACAGATGACAAAGTGTACTACCCCAACTCCAATCGTACCAAAAGGACAGTGTCTCATCGTCACCATTCCACACCTTTTTGTCGTCAATCTCCAGTACTTGAGCTATAGGGTCCCAGAACGATCCATAGGACTGTTAACAAACATCTGTACGTGTATCCGAAAACACAACAAGGTGTCCAACACGTACCGGCAAGGGTGAGACACCAATATATGAACTCAAAATACAACAACTGCATACTTAAAGCACAAACAGCAGATGCATATAGGTATATCAACCACAGTTATTAAACATGCTAGACATAACACAGAATATCATGACAACACAGATAAATCAAGGGTCTCATACCCAAAAGTCAGCGCCATTTTCAAAACATATGCATGACACTTCCAACATACAATCTAGCATTCGATTCTAAATTTCCGGAAATCCCATCACCAAATGAATGAGTTGATCAGACTTGATTGCCAATCAAGGCACACCATATTTACCATATCACACTGACCAACACAGGGTACAATGTTTCACATTATATGGATTTCATTACCATGGATTTCAATACCATATCGCGCGATCCAACACAGGGCATAGCGTTTCACATTATATGGATTTATTTACCATGTCACGTTGTCCAATCCAGGCATAACGCTTCACATTACATGGACTTCAGTACCATATCACACTATCCACACAGGGCATAGCGCTTCACTTTACATGGATTTAATTACCATATCACACTGTACAAATGCTTCACATTATATGGATTTTATTCATTGTCCATCAAGGTACAATGACAAACAATGACTTAAAGTCATCATAGGGCTCAAGGCCCCCATCCCATGGCACATCTGCCAAAAACAAATGCATGAGAAAATCTTTTATTTTCGTATGTTTTTCTGTGTCGTATAATTATTTCCTCGTTGAAGCTCAAAGCTATCAACCACCACATCTTTTAGACTCTCAAATCTTTTCAACATTTTCTCAAAAGCTGGACACTCAGTCCAAAAAACAAAAAGGACACGCAGTCCCCACAGCTCAAACCCAAAAATCCCTAACCAATGCACCAGTTTCGGATTTTGGATTCCAAAGCATAAAAACACGTCCACAAGCCCATAGGACCAAAAGAATGTCCACCAGCTTATAAGACCATCACACTAACATGTATCCTTGATCCTCATGTTTTACAGAATCCTAGAACCTCGACGTCTCGGTTTCTAGTTTCCAAACCAAAACCACATTTCTCTTTTGAAAACTCATAACCAAAACCCAAATCTCCGAAGCTTATACATAAGGTCTTCGAGATCGGTTTTCCAAAACAAAACGTCACATGGTTAAAAACCACATTTTTCCTTATCGAAGAATTTCGGTAAAACACAAAACCTGGTTCGTAAAACCCTTTTTCTTGTATAAAACGATTTATTTTGAGACGATGTGTCTAAAAGCATTTTTCCTTAAAATGGTTCCCTTTATCACTTTAAACAAACTACTCATGTCTCTATATCACACTCTTCACCTCAAAACCTTCTTTTTCCCAATTAAAGTCAATCTCTCTCCATTTTACTCTTCAAGTTAACTTATCCTTAATAAAGTAAATCTTTTTATTCTCCTTTATTCTAAAATGCCATTTGTTTCCTTTGTATTTCCAAAAACCCTCAAACATAAATCTTTTCATTTTCTTATCCAACTTTCCAAGCTTATTGAAGTTTTTAGCTTTACACCATTACGAACTCTAACCGATGTTAGGTTCCTTAGCGTGCTACCAATCACTATTCAATCGTCATACCACATTAAGCATACATAGGCATAATCCAACATGCTTGAGCATAATAAAATGCAATCACATATACTTAAGCAAAAACAAGCATAAGCACATATAATTAAGCAATAAATAAACCACTCCGCAAAACATTTAATATTACAAACCACTACACAAATTTCCACCAAACACATATCACAGACAATATACAGTCGTCAGAAATTGAATTCCTCAGGTTATCACCCCTTACCTCTTGAAGTTCCCAGTAAGCGCAAAGTTGTCCAATCGGTCCAGAAGTCGCCCGTTTTCTCGTCCGATTACTCGTCGGCAACTACACATAATCAATCAATCAATACAACAATTTTAAATCATCAAATTTTCTACGAATTGCCCCGTCCTAACTTCGGCCATGTATAAGAAAATATGGCTAGGATTCTCAAACTTTCACATACTCTTAGATTTATGATCATAGAGTAATCTAGTGTTAAGGAAATTGTCATAAGTTGAAAAATTGAAATAAACTCATCCAACTTTTCTAGAGCACAATTTCGGCCATCTATAGAAATATAGGCTAGGGATTTTATTTTGCTTCAAGCTCTAGGATTCAAGACATCTAAGCAAGAGAAAGATGAAATACATGGTTATTTTCTAACAATTGAAACAAAATCCCATCTACCCACACCCTTTAGGTTTCGGCCCTATGGAGCAAAATAGGGCAGCAATGTTATCTTGCTATATGCTCTTGAATGATGAATATAGAGATCTTGATGAGTTAATAGAAATTGATTTCATGATCATAGGGTTTTTCTATAATTTCTTATAGATTTTTGAAGTTTTAAGTTCAAAACTAAACCCCCCATGAAAGTAGAGATTAAAGAGAGATTCAGACGTGAGGAATGGAGTTGTTACCTCCTTGATGATGAAGCTTGAGAAAAAGCAACAAGAATCACTCCAAAAATCTTGAAGATCTTAAGAAAAGTGAAGAAAGAAAGCTTTGAGGAGAAGAAGAAATGGTGAGAAAATTGAGATGGGGAAGAAAGAAAGACTTGGCCGAAAGGCCAAGTGTGAGTGAAGGTGAGGTATTTATTTTGTGCTACAATGGCAAACTTGTAGTTACGTTTAGGGCGTTTTGGTAATTTCACCCAAAGTCCTATAAATATCTAGATATTTGTTTTGATGTAATGATGATGATGATAAGGTGAGGTGTTATCAACCTTATCCGTAGCGGGTCCCGGTAAATCCTGTATTTAGCTCCGTTGTCCACCCGATTTAGGTTTTATGCCCAAATAATGTATGACGACTTATTTATTTTGAAAATTTTGAAAATATCCAATGTCGTTAGAAATAAAATGTAAAACCTAACTGTTTCGTTCACGAGTCAAAATTAGGTCGTCTGGGCAATAAAATCATATTGTTAATGAAAAACGCAAATCGGGCTCCATCTGATTTTTCGACCAAAATTTAACCATAGCTTCCTACGATATCATAGAGCATGACTATGGTCTCGGATTATTTTTTTGCATTCTCTAAACCCTCCAATAAATTACAAACAGAAAAATACTGTTTAAATAAAACGAAAAGCTGAAAAGTTTGAAAAATCGGGGTGTTACAGATAAGATCTGGATATAGCGCATGATATCCTCCTCAAGTTCCTAAGCAGCTTCCTCAGGAGTTAATCCTTCCCAAACCACCTTCGCCAAAGAAATTGTCTTGTTCTGTAGAGTCTTAGTGCTCTTATCGATGATCTGACTAGGTCTTACTTAAAGATGAAGTTATCCTTAAATTGTATTGACTCAGGAGCTATCACATGTGAAACATTTGGTACGTACTTCTAGAGCTTAGAAATATGGAAGACGTCATGAAGATTGACAACGACATTGAATAAGCCAATTGGTAAACAATAGGCCTGACTACACATTTTAGAACTTGAAAATGACCCAAGAATGAAGAATTTTTTTTTTTTTTTGACTCACACTGACCTCCCCATCCCAAACTTAGGAGTGAATCTTAGGAATGCATGTTACTTTTCCAAAAATTCTAAAGGCTTTGTTTTCTAGTCAGCACAACACCTTTTTACTTAATCTGCGCAGTGTGCATCTTTCCCCTCTAAATCCTAACTGTGGTCTCTTGGATTAAATCCGATCCTAATAAGATCTCCTTACCTTTTCTAACATAAAGGGGACCTACATATCCTAATCACACCATCAATATACATATAGTCATTAACTATTTTATCACCTATTAAATATATAATTCATGACACCTTAAATATAAACATAATTTTAAAGGAAATAAATGATAACATTTACATAATAAAATCATGCACTTAAGCGTTTGTTTCTGACCATTCTCCTAAAATTATAATATTTTCACTTGCATTTCATCATTATAAGCATTCTCAAAAATAGATTTATGACAACAATTCACAAAAGAAATTGAAATAAAGTTTTATACCTTTCATACATAGATCTTCTAGTCCTTTATATTGCACACCAAACTATCATATTGTTTACAGCACTGAGGAATTTTTATAAATAGATAAACAAATGAAATGAAACAAAGAAAGAAAGAAGAAACGGTAGAGACTTCCACATATTAAGTTTTATGTAGTCCAATTTGATAATTTCATAAGAAAAGAAATAGTTTCATTTTCTATTAAGAGATGGTATTACTAGAACAAAATTTGGTACAAAAACAAAATAAGATTTAGTTAACTTGAAATTAAACTGTACAGTCATTGAGCATTTACGACTTTCAAAACAATTTTCATCAATAAATACCATAGTAGAACTAAGAAATCAATTTCATTTTGATTTTTGAGTAAGCTAATACAAATAAGAAATAACATTCTTTTTCTTTTCGGTCTTTAATAAGAAATATAAGTTTGTTAAGATTTGACATACAGGTAATCTATATGGGAATCAAATCCAAAAAGATATTAATTGTGATTAGTATTTGGTCACTTGAGAAACAATTTGAAATATTCAAGCAAGGTGATTTTCTAAAAAAAAAAAAAAATTATATAACAAAATTACAACATAAATTAAAATTTGAAGATATATATACACCTTCTTTAATACAACATCCATTATTTTTATTTCCATCTTGGTTATTCCTAGGTGTATGGTTAACTTCCCTTCATGTGTCTATTTTAGCATTTTTTTTTTTAGGGCTCCCCTCCTTAAGAACAACGATCCCATTCTTAAACAACACTAGACTATCATCACATATAATTCTCTTGATCCTAAAGAGATTGCAATTCCTAGTTTAAAACTGCTCTCGGTTAATCTATTTTCTAAGGTCATTACAAATTCCAACCTATTCAATTTCAAGCTTAAAGCATTTAAGGTTACATTGAAATTCATGTCCATAAACTCTTCTATGATATTCATCTCCAGCACTAAGATGCAAGGATTTTCTATTTAGAGCCTCTACCACTACATTGACTTTTCTCCTAAACTGTACTTCAACTCAAATTCATGGTCCTGAAGAAATTTCATCCACCTTCCTTGACTTATTTTTAATTCTATATTTTTTTTTTTCTGACAATTATTTAAGGCTCTTATGATTATTAAAAACTTCAATTTTATTCCATAGAAGATATTTTCCTTTCCTAGTCAACTCGATCAGAAGTAAGGCTAGCCTAGAGAACCCGTTTATAACTTCATATAATACGCTTCTTACACCTGTCACTTCTTATGCTGCTCTCATCCTATCACTGCATATACTTTACTTGAATCAAATGCCACTATACTCAAATGATTTCAAGTCATTTACCCTAAGAAAAAAATATCTATCCTTAATGGTTAGTTTGTTCGATTGTCTAATGCTCACACATAGGTTCATACTCCCATTATTTTTTTTCACAATAAGCACTCAAAACTTATCACAAGATCAAACATATTTCTTACCAATAAATAAAGTAGGATTTGGGGTAAACTATAATCAAATAATAATGAATTAGATTATAAATAATAACAATAAAATTAATAGCAACTTCGAATAAATTGTGAAAAGAGACATCAGGGTAGGAAAGTTTTTTACTAAAAGAAAACAAACACTGACACAAGAAGATAATTCCATTTATAAATGAAAAATTCATTAAAGCAAAAGGAAGTTAAAAACGTGAATTCAAATCAAGTGAGTCTTCCTTTGAAAATTTTGCTATCAAGAAGAATATCACAAACGATAAATGAAAAGTAAAACTATTTACTTTATTTTATTTTATTTTATTAAAATACAAAGAATATACATCTATCAAGCAAATTCCTCGAATGACATAAAAATATATTTGAAGAATATAATATTAAAAATTAACAGCCTTAAATTTTCAACTCTTTTTTTTTTTTTTTTTATAATAAACAAATTCATGTATAAAAATTCAGTTTCTAGCAATTCCTCCAATTGTTTCTTAGGCTCATTTAACTTTAAGGGTGTCATTCTAAGACGCTACTGACACTGGTCCACTTCTAGGTACTAAATCTATGTTAAACTCAACTCCCATATTTGATGTAAGGTAGAGACCTCTTTATGAAACACATCTAGAAACTAACAGACAACAGGTAGTGCCGCTACATCACTCTCAGTCTCTATCTTAATGGAAAACAACAATATGGATCATTGAACTTTCTCAAGTAAGAACTTATGACATGGAAACGAATACGATATGGTTTAACATAAAAGATTCATCAAACATAGGTCGTGAAGTACATAAATATTTCTATTTGGACAACAATATTAGACGATAGCGAAACCATGCTAAGAGTGACATTCAACCCAACATATGAAAACATATCAAATCATAAGATAAATTTTGGTGTATCAAGGAACTTTTCAAACAGGTAAAAGATGTAACCAATTTATCTTTGACAGGGGTAGAAACACACAAGTGAAAAGGTAATTTAGAAATAGGCAACTCTGGATTTTTGACACAACTAAGAGTTATGGAAGAATGGATTGCTCCTAAATCAAACAATATGATTACCTCTTGCAATAAGCACAGTTTGTCTTCGGCTCCTCTAACTGCTGCAGCATCTAAGCTGTCCCGAAAAGATGACGGTTCGTCCTTCGAAAAAGCGGTAATCCCATGTATTGAGGTTCTTCAGTTGTTACCACCCCATATCCCCTCGTACGACGGAGAGTCTCCGTCTGCTCTTGCACATCTATGGTCACATGGTCCATAGCTGTTACAAGCGCATCATTCGTCCCTCGCCTGTTAGTGGTTATACATCTGCTCACTACCAATGAAACATTGAGTTGGCCATGCTCAATATCCAAAGCATAGTGTGCAACATCTGCAACTCTAACAAGCATCCTATGCGCCCAAGTTTTTCTTTTTGAAAAACCCAATAACCACAGTCCAATTTAGGATTGAACTGCTCTGATACAAAAAATGTAACGTCCTTCATTAAATTAGTAACCCAAATTAATAATTTAAATAAAATAAGGTAAATAAATTTTTTCTTAAATAAATACTGAATAAATACTTAATATAATATTAATCCAAAATAATCATTTATATTAATTCAAAACCGAAATAACATAATCAGTTTCAAAACCTCAAAATAGGGAGTCTATAATATCTCGCATAAGGAAATAACTAAAAGGTAATAAAGGTCCGATACTAAGTAGCAGCCAAAAATTTGTATTCATTCTTCATGATATTATGCATGGATCAGATATATCATGGCAAATTCTTCAGGAAAAATTGTGTCTTCAACAATGGAATCTGATAAGTGAGATTTCGAGTAAGTGTTTACGCATATGCCATACAATACTAAGCAAGCTCTAAAACTAAAGAGATGGTCTTCAAAACGTCTGGCTGCTCAACAGGGACATCCTCAGGCTCTGAAAACAATATTACTAATGAGATATAAAATCCCAGTGAACAGAAATACAGTTTAAAGGGTTTTCACAAAAGCATTGTTCTCAGCCGGTGCGGTAACCGGAAAAACTGTCCATGGTATCCACTATTTTCAAAATAATGTATAGTAAAATAATAATAATAATAATATAAATTATTATCGACAGTAACAATCATCATTAGCACATCATAAATCAAATATGACAAAATCTCATATATCAGACAATCTCAAATATTCTCATATGTCATATGACTTTTGTGACACCCACTACCCCACATATAATAAACATGAATAAAATCCTACATGTCTTGAAAAATATAACAATTAAAATAAAGGCATATTCTCAAGGGTAATGTGCATCACATAATCTATAACGTAAAACATAGGAATCTGAAATAATCAAAATCCTTTGAAAACAAACTGCGGAAAACATAAATAATAAACATAACCCAAATCCCGATGTCACATATCAGAGCTGGCATACATATACCGATAATACATCGGAATAAAATCGAATGACATAAAACATAATTCCTAACTACTGAGAGAGATCTCCTCGGAATCACTCCTCGTCAGCATGCTCACCCTCCTCTGCATATACCACAACGTATGCACAAGAATAACAAGAAGAGGGGTAAGAAACACAATCATGAATATATGTAAACGGAATGGAATAGTAATTAAGATGGCATACAACATACATCAATCACCACAGATATAATCAATATATATATATATATATATATATATATATATATATATATATATATATATCAAAGATGCATGTCAATGCGAATGCAACATCACTACTCCGTATGCATGTGGCCAACAACTCTATCTCTGGAAAGACGATTAGGAATACATGTCCGGTTATCAACGTGGATGATATGCCAGACCATGGGCCATCCCCGAACACTCTCACTAATCCTGATAACGTATAGTGGCTAGTCAGGGTACTCAAGCTTATTCTTTAGGTCACTCCGACAATAGGTAGCTAGCCTATGTCACCTGGAACTTCCATACCCAACGTACCCGCAAGGCCGGGATAACACCCATCGTGGCCTCCACTATCGCGATTCATCGTTTGCTTTCCACCCAACATATCAACATCAACGTATGATGCATGCTATGCTCAACAACATGCAAACACATGTTCAACCATCCACCATCATAATCAATCACATTGATTATCAACAATGACCATCAACGATGATCATCAATCAACTAGGCGCTAATCATCGTTATTGCCCTTATCAACATTGCCAATATTATCATCATAATCAATCACATTGATTATCAACAATGACCATCAACGATGATCATCAAACAACTAGACGCTAACCATCATTATTGCCTTTATCAACATTGCCAATATTATCATATCGTCATTATTAATATTAACGTTCTTTTCTATACTATCAACCTTGAATTGTGATCTCACAGTCATTTTTCCATTACCCTATTTATTTCTTCTTCACAACAGAATCTGGGTGAGAAACCCAGATTCGCTAGGCGAATCGTGGCTCGCGAGGCGAGCCCGAGAGCTCCTAAACAGGTTCTCAGATTCGCTAGGCGAATCCTGGATCGCGAGGCGAACCCGAGAGCTCCTAAACAGGTTCTCAGATTCGCTAGGCGAATCCTGGATCGCGAGGCGAGCCCGAGAGCTCCTAAACAGGTTCCCAGATTCGCTAGGCGAATCCTGGCTCGCGAGGCGAGCCCGAGAGCCCCAATATTTGGTTCTCTCATTCGCCTCGCGGATTACAATCCGCTAGGCGAATCACGTCAGACCACGAATGGTCTCTCTGTCTCGCCTCGCGAATGGATATTCGCCAGGCGAATCATGACAGATGTGGGAATCTTAAGAATTTCTCTAAGTTATCCCTATGCCTATCATCCCATCTCTCAAGAATCATCCCTATGGGTTTCCAAAACTAATCCAATATTATCAATCTCACCTCTCATAACAACTCATTCATTATGGGGTGCCAAACGTTCCTAAGCTATGTTCTTTCACTAATCCTATTTTCTTCATCGTAACGCACATCATCATCAAGTCATCATTATCATTGCACATCATAAAATCTCATCAATGCATATCGTATCTATATTCATACTATTCATTGCATATCATAATATTTGAATCATATCATCAAGACAAACACCCATAATCATAATCATAGAACCATAAACATGTATATTTATACAATATTCACATAGGCATATACATGGCATATACATAACATACACATAATTACACTCATAGCATATACATAGGCATTTACAATGCATAAAGACAAACATATAGGGGTCATGGGTTAACCCCTTCATCTTAACCTATCCCAAAACCCACATACTCATGATCTATTTCTTCCCCCCATACCTGGTATGACGATCACAATGAACAAAGGAAGGAAAAAGGTCCGGAAAAGGTTGCGTCTACACGTATGCTCGATCTTACGACGCTTGACTTCACGATCCCAACCCCAAAAGGTTCAAGAGCAGCAACTGGGAAGAGGGCTTGTGATGGCAGTGATGCTCTTCAAGCGAAAGAGATGAAGAACGATGAACAATGGTGCAATCTCCTTCAGGGATCCTTGGAAAGGGTTTAGAAATCCTTGTTTGGAGAGGAAGAGGCAGTTTCTAGGAGTTTTTCGACTTAAAAGGTAGGTTTAGGTCGAGTATTAGGGTATAAATATGAGTTAGGGTCATTATGGGCTGATTAGAAGCCCAAAAACACGATTCTGGTGCGCGCAGATTCGCGAGGCGAGTGGCCTTTCGCGAGGCGAACCCGAGAGCTGTAAAAATCTGGCTGTCAGGTTCGCGAGGCGAATGTATCCTCGCGACGCGAAACTTTAGAAGCCGAATTTGGCTTGAACACCTGAAATAAGACTTGTAGATAATTCTCTAAGATTTCCAACGCATCCAAGATCACCTCAATCGAATGTCTAGAACTCAAGATATGAACAAAACCGTAAAACATGTTTCTTGGACTTGAATGCATTGACCATTCCTTAAGGCTAAACTACCCCAACTATGAACTTGGACATCAAGAACAATCATAAATAACATATATACAACATATACAAGCAAATATCACATATAAGCATAGTGTAAAAAAAAACAGGGTGTTACAATTCCACCCCCTTATAAAAATTTCGTCCTCGAAATTTCTACTCACCTTGAGTAAACATATGCGGATATGACTCCTTCATCTTGCTCTCCAACTCCCAAGTAACACTTTCTTCTGTAGCTCCACTCCAAACGACCTTGACCAAGGGAATTTCCTTCCCTCTCAGCTGCTTTACCCTTCGATCTTCAACCCGAAGCGGTAACACCTCGAAAGTCAAGTTATCCTTTAGTGGAATGATATCGGGTACTATCACATGGCTTGGATCATGAACATACTTTCGAAGTTGAGACACATGAAACACATTATGAAGATTTTACAAGAACGGGGGTAAAGCTATCTGGTAGGCGACTTCACCGACTCTTTTTAGAATTTGGTAAGGGCCAATGAATCTAGGAGTAAGTTTCCTCGCTTTCATTACTCTGCCAACCCCAGTTGTTGGAGTAACTAGCAAGAACACATGATCCCCCTCCTGGAATTCGAGAGTTTTTCTTCTTTTATCATGGTAACTCTTTTGCCTACTCTGTGCCACTCTCATCTTTTCTTGTATCGTCCTCACTTTCTCTGTAGTTTCTTGCACTACCTCAGGTCCTAACACAACATTCTCTCCAGGCTCATTCCAACACAAAGGTGTCCTACACCTCCTACCATACAAAGCCTCATAAGGTGCCATCCCAATACTGGAATGGAAGCTATTGTTGTAGGTGAACTCTATAAGGGGTAAAAACTTATCCCAACTACCAGACTGCTCTAGCACACACGCCCTCAACAAGTCCTCTAAGGATTGGATTGTTCTCTCAGACTGACCATCGGTCTGTGGGTGATAAGCTGAACTCAATCTAAGCTTAGTTCCTAAGGCCTCATGCAAACTATTCCAAAATCTAGAGGTAAATCTAGGATCTCTGTCTGAAACTATGCTAGATGGTACCCCATGCAATCTAACTATTTCTCTGATATACAACCCAGTCAACTTCTCTAATGGATATTCCATGTTCATAGGGATGAAATGGGCAGATTTGGTTAACCTGTCCACAACAACCCATATGGCATCACAACCAGCTGGAGTCTTAGGGAGTCCAGACACAAAATCCATAGAGATACTATCCCACTTCCACTCAGGAATACTCGAAGGTTGCAACCTACCCGAAGGTTTCTGGTGCTCTATCTTAGCCTTCTGACACACTAAGCAAGCATACACTAACTCAGCTACATCCTTTTTCATCCTAGGCCACCAAAACATCTGTTTCAGATCCTGATACATCTTTGTGGCTCCTGGGTGAACACTCAAACCACTCCTATGTCCTTCCTCTAGGATCAACTTCCTGAGCTCTGGAACATCAGGTATACAAACCCTATCTTGGAACCTCAAAATTCCATCAGTCCCTTCCTTAAAACTAAGGTTTCTACCCTGAGCAATCAACTCCCTCTGGTCTAAAAGGTATACATCTATCTTTTGCCCTTCTCTAATCTGATCCATCAAACTGCTAGTAATTTTCAACATTCCTAGTCTAATGCTCTTAGGGGTAACTTCCCAAGCTAAACTCAAATCCCTAAACTCCTCTATCAAATCCATCTCTCTAACCATCAAGGCTGAAATATGTAAGGTTTTTCTACTCAACGCATCAGCCACTACATTGGCCTTACCTGGGTGGTAACTCAACTCAAACTCATAATCTTTAAGAAATTCCATCCACCTACGCTGTCTCATATTCAGCTCCTTTTGGTCAAATAGGTATTTCAAACTCTTATGATCACTAAAGACCTCAAATCTAGCTCCATAAAGATAATGCCTCCAAATCTTCAAGGCAAACACTACGGCTCCTAGCTCCTAGTCGTGGGTAGGGTAATTCTTCTCATGGGTCTTAAGCTGCCTAGAAGCATAAGCTACTACCTGACCATTCTGCATCAACACACCACCTAAACCTTGCTTGGAAGCATCACAGTACACCACAAAAGGTTCACTAGGATTGGGCAACACTAACACAGGTGCAGTGGTCAACCTATTCTTCAACTCCAGAAAACTTTCCTCACACTTAGAGTCCCACATAAAGATCTGACCTTTCTTAGTAAGGCGGGTCATAGGCAAAGCTATCTTAGAGAATCCTTCTATAAACCTCCTATAGTACCCGGCTAAACCCAAGAAACTCCTAACCTCGGTCACTGACTTAGGTGCTTCCCACTGGAGCACGGTTTCTACCTTGGGCGGGTCCACGGCTATCCCTCCTTTAGAGATGATGTGTCCTAAGAAACTCACCTCTTCTAACCAAAACTCACACTTGGACAACTTGGCATACAACTGTTTTTCCTTAAGGGTTTCCAAGACTATCCTCAAGTGTTCCTCATGTTCCTCCCTAGTCTTAGAGTATACTAGGATATCATCTATGAAAACAACTACAAACCTATCCAAGTATGGATGAAAGATCTTGTTCATGTAGTCCATGAACACGGCAGGGGCATTAGTCACACCAAAAGGCATAACTAGATACTCATAATGACCATAGCATGTTCTGAACGCAGTCTTTGGAATGTCCTCAGACTTGACCCGAATTTGGTGATAGCCTGATCTCAAATCTATCTTAGAAAACACACAAGCTCCTATCAGCTGGTCCATAAGATCATCTATCCTAGGAAGAGGATACCTATTCTTAATAGTCACCTTGTTGAGCTGTCGGTAATCGACACACAACCTCATGCTACCATCTTTCTTCTTCACCAACAATACTGGCGCTCCCCACAGAGACACACTAGGCCTAACAAACTGCTTCTGGAGCAATTCCTCTAACTGTTTCTTCAACTCAGTTAGCTCTAGAGGGGACATCCTATAAGGTGCTATGGATATAGGTCCTGTACCTGGCACTAAGTCTATGCTAAACTCAACCTCTCTTTCAGGTGGCAAACTATAAATGTCCTCTGGAAAAACTTCTGGGAACTCTCTCACAACTGGCACATCCTTAACCTCAGCCTTTCTCTCTACTTCCAGGGAAGATAAGATCATGTATACTTGTGCTTCTTCTCTAATAGAAGCCTTGACTTGGTTGGCAGTCAGAAAACTCGGATCCTTAGGATTGACAGCAGTTCCAAAAACAACAGTTTTATCAAAGCAATTTAAAAGGACATGATTGGCAGATAACCAGTCCATACCAAGAATAACATCAAGTTGTTTAAGGGGTAGGCATATAAGATCAACCATGAAATTTCTATCATCAATGACAATGGAACAACTTTTACAAATATGTGAGGTAACAACAGGCTTATTGGTAGGGGTAGCAACAACTAGGTCATATTCAAGTTCGGCAACGGGTAACCTAAGGTACTCAACACAATCATGTGATATAAAAGAATGCGACGCACCCGAATCAAACAACACTATTAAAGGAGTCCCTTTGATGAGACACTTACCTTGAATCAGGTCTTCGGATTCTGAGGCTTCAGCTCCGCTGAGAGTGAAGACTCTCCCACTTGTCCTCAGTCGATTGGCTTGAGAACTCTTGTTGGCACTCTGCGGCTCCATCTTTTCCCCACTACAATCCTTACTGATATGACCAGGCTTCCCACACTTGAAGCAGATGATGTCTGTCTCCTTGTAGTCCCGAGTAAAGTGCTCCTTACCACACTTGCCACACCTGATTGGCCTAGAAGAGGCAAATCCTCCGCCACTAGCTGGTCCTGACGTATAATGCGGTTTCTTGCCGGCGTGCTTGAACCCACGGCTAACTGGTGCCAACTGCTGCTTACCTTTATCCTGCTGGGTCATCCTCTTACTCCCTTGAGGACCAGAATTCTTGAACTGGGCAACTCTGGACTTGTAGTCTTCCTCAAAGATTCTGCATTTGTTCACCAAGGTGGGGAAAACACGGATCTCCTGGTAGCTGATGGCTTGCTTAATCTCTGGACGCAAACCATTCTCAAACTTCACACACTTGGAGCGATCATCATTACAATACTGGTAGAGTGGATAGTAACGTGACAGCTCCTCAAACTTAGCGGCATACTCCCCAACAGACATGCTTCCCTGAGTCAAAGCTAGAAACTCCATCTCCTTCTTGTCGCGTATATCAGCAGGAAAATACTTCCCCAAGAATCTCTCCTTGAAGGCATCCCAAGTAACAGCGGCGCCCTCAGCTTCCAAACGTTGGCGGCAATTCTCCCACCAATGTTCAGCTTCTTCTACTAACATGAAGGTAGCAATTGTAACCTTCTGTGCATCGGTGCATGCCATGGCCCGAAAGATCTTTTCAAGTTCCCGGATCCATGTCTGAGCACCTTCAGGGTCATAAGCTCCCTTGAAGGATGGCGGATTATTCCTCTGGAACTTATCCAAACCCTGAAATTCAGCAGGTCCACTTCCGTTGTGATTCTGATTCTGCCCTATGGCATTTGCTAATGCTTCCAGGGCATCAGCAATCGCACGATCGTTTCTACCTGCCATAACTTCCTGCATCGTTCAAGCACACTGCTCAATATCGAAAGTCAAGTAAAAGAAAACTAAATACTTAATACTCTATACCATCGTCACAGACAATCATATAAGAGTACACAGAAGAGAACACAACAGACACATACCCCGGCCTGTAGGACAGACCGCCTCTGATACCACTAAATGTGACACCCACTACCCCACATATAATAAACATGAATAAAATCCTACATGTCTTGAAAAATATAACAATTAAAATAAAGGCATATTCTCAAGGGTAATGTGCATCACATCATCTATAACGTAAAACATAGGAATCTGAAATAATCAAAATCCTTTGAAAACAAACTGCGGAAAACATAAATAATAAACATAACCCAAATCCCGATGTCACATATCAGAGCTGGTATACATATACCGATAATACATCGGAATAAAATCGAATGACATAAAACATAATTCCTAACTACTGAGAGAGATCTCCTCGGGATCACTCCTCGTCAGCATGCTCACCCTCCTCTGGATATACCACAACGTATGCACAAGAATAACAAGAAGAGGGGTAAGAAACACAATCATGAATATATGTAAACGGAATGGAATAGTAATTAAGATGGCATACAACATACATCAATCACCACAGATATAATCAATATATATATATATATATATATATATATATATATACATATATATATATATATATATATATATATATATATATATATATATATATCAAAGATGCATGTCAATGCGAATGCAACATCACTACTCCGTATGCATGTGGCCAACAACTCTAACTCTGGAAAGACGATTAGGAGTACATGTCCGGTTATCAACGTGGATGATATGCCAGACCATGGGCCATCCCCGAACACTCTCACTAATCCTGATAACGTATAGTGGCTAGTCAGGGTACTCAAGCTTATTCTTTAGGTCACTCCGACAATAGGTAGCTAGCCTATGTCACTTGGAACTTCCATACCCAACGTACCCGCAAGGCTGGGATAACACCCATCGTGGCCTCCACTATCGCGATTCATCGTTTGCTTTCCACCCAACATATCAACGTCAACGTATGATGCATGCTATGCTCAACAACATGCAAACACATGTTCAACCATCCACCATCATAATCAATCACATTGATTATCAACAATGACCATCAACGATGATCATCAATCAACTAGGCGCTAATCATCGTTATTGCCCTTATCAACATTGCCAATATTATCATCATAATCAATCACACTGATTATCAACAATGACCATCAACGATGATCATCAAACAACTAGGCGCTAACCATCATTATTGCCTTTATCAACATTGCCAATATTATCATATCGTCATTATTAATATTAACGTTCTTTTCTATACTATCAACCTTGAATTGTGATCTCACAGTCATTTTTCCATTACCCTATTTATTTCTTCTTCACAACAGAATCTGGTTGAGAAACCCAGATTCGCTAGGCGAATCGTGGCTCGCGAGGCGAGCCCGAGAGCTCCTAAACAGGTTCTCAGATTCGCTAGGCGAATCGTGGCTCGCGAGTTGAGCCCGAGAGCTCCTAAACAGGTTCTCAGATTCGCTAGGCGAATCGTGGCTCGCGAGGCGAGCCCGAGAGCTCCTAAACAGGTTCTCAGATTCGCTAGGCGAATCCTGGATCGCGAGGCGAGCCCGAGAGCTCCTAAACAGGTTCCCAGATTCGCTAGGCGAATCCTGGCTCGCGAGGCGAGCCCGAGAGCCCCAATATTTGGTTCTCTCATTCGCCTCGCGGATTACAATCCGCTAGGCGAATCACGTCAGACCACGAATGGTCTCTCTGTCTCGCCTCGCGAATGGATATTCGCCAGGCGAATCATGACAGATGTGGGAATCTTAAGAATTTCTCTAAGTTATCCCTATGCCTATCATCCCATCTCTCAAGAATCATCCCTATGGGTTTCCAAAACTAATCCAATATTATCAATCTCACCTCTCATAACAACTCATTCATTATGGGGTGCCAAACGTCCCTAAGCTATGTTCTTTCACTAATCCTATTTTCTTCATCGTAACGCACATCATCATCAAGTCATCATTATCATTGCACATCATAAAATCTCATCAATGCATATCGTATCTATATTCATACTATTCATTGTATATCATAATATTTGAATCATATCATCAAGACAAACACCCATAATCATAATCATAGAACCATAAACATGTATATTTATACAATATTCACATAGGCATATACATGGCATATACATAACATACACATAATTACACTCATAGCATATACATAGGCATTTACAATGCATAAAGACAAACATATAGGGGTCATGGGTTAACCCCTTCATCTTAACCTATCCCAAAACCCACATACTCATGATCTATTTCTTCCCCCCATACCTGGTATGACGATCACAATGAACAAAGGAAGGAAAAAGGTCCGGAAAAGGTTGCGTCTACACGTATGCTCGATCTTACGACGCTTGACTTCACGATCCCAACCCCAAAAGGTTCAAGAGCAGCAACTGGGAAGAGGGCTTGTGATGGCAATGATGCTCTTCAAGCGAAAGAGATGAAGAACGATGAACAATGGTGCAATCTCCTTCAGGGATCCTTGGAAAGGGTTTAGAAATCCTTGTTTGGAGAGGAAGAGGCAGTTTCTGGGAGTTTTTCGACTTAGAAGGTAGGTTTAGGTCGAGTCTTAGGGTATAAATATGAGTTAGGGTCATTATGGGCTGATTAGAAGCCCAAAAACACGATTCTGGTGCGCGCAGATTCGCGAGGCGAGTGGCCTTTCGCGAGGCGAACCCGAGAGCTGTAAAAATCTGGCTGTCAGGTTCGCGAGGCGAATGTATCCTCGCGACGCGAAACTTTAGAAGCCGAATTTGGCCTGAACACCTGAAATAAGACTTGTAGATAATTCTCTAAGATTTCCAACGCATCCAAGATCACCTCAATCGGATGTCTAGAACTCAAGATATGAACAAAACCGTAAAACATGTTTCTTGGACTTGAATGCAATGACCATTCCTTAAGGCTAAACTACCCCAACTATGAACTTGGACATCAAGAACAATCATAAATAACATATATACAACATATACAAGCAAATATCACATATAAGCATAGTGTAAAAAAAACAGGGTGTTACAACTTTCAAACTGCACATAACAATGGCGTCCCATTGCCTACCTTACTCATGAAGGTATTATGATATCACCTTCTCTTCAGCGACATTACTCATTTCGATACCAACCATTGTACACTGGTGGTATTACTTATTTCGACATCCCAACGTGTGGCGATGTTACTTTTGATACCCCATCATGGTGGTATTTCATATTTCGACACCCCAATTCATTGGCAGTGTTACTTTCGATACTGCTATCATAGGCGGTATTGCAGCAGACAACATTCAACATATTAACAGTTATTGAATCATGCCAATATCACAAATATCATCAAATAGTGCATATATAGCATGTCAATTCAATCAAATCACGTATGTATCATATATCATGTCACCAATCTCACTAATAAACATTTAATTGACAGCAGAAGCGCCTTAAAAGGAAAACCCCCAATTTTCTAAAATCAGGATGTGACCAAATCGGGATTATTTTTCGAAAAGTTATTTTTGAAAGCATAACCCATACCCCAAGATAATTTGCTTGGTGTGTCAAAAGGCGAAGGTTGAACACCAGAAGCTAGCAGGATTGTTGCAATCATTAGATGTTTCGGAATGGAAGTGGAACAATATTGCAATGGACTTTGTTTCTGGGTTACCAAGAACTCAAAAGAGGTGTGATGAAATTTGGGTCATCATAGATAGGTTCACGAAATGTGCTCATTTCTTGCCTATCAACTAGAATTATTTTCTGGAGAGGTTGACTCAGATTTGCATCCGGGAGGTGGTACGTCTGCATGGTGTGCCTTCGGGAATTATCTCAGACCGAGACCCGAGGTTTACTTCGAAGGTCTGGAGAAGCTTGAACGGAGCATTGAGAACTAAGTTAAGGTTGAATTCTGGTTATCATCCCCAAACGGATGGTCAGTCAGAATGGACGATTCAATCGTTGGAAGATCTGTTAAGAGCATGTGTGTTGGAACACACGGGAAGTTGGGCGAGTTTCTTCCTTTGATTGAGTTTACCTACAACAACAGTTATCATTCAAGTGTAGGAATGGCGCCGTATGAAGCTTTGTAGGGAGAAAGTGCAGGACTCCGTTGTGTTGGTTTGAGACTGGAGAAAATCAGTTATTAGGCCCTGAGTTCGTACAACAGACGATGGAACAAGTTAAGTTAATCCGGGAAAAGATGAAAGCCGCAAGGGATAGGTAGAAGAGCTACGCCGATAGACGGAGAAGACCTCTAGAATTCCAGGAGGGCGATCATGTATTTATAAGAGTTACCCCAAGGAAGGGTATTGGCAGGGCAATTCAATCCAGGAAGCTTACACCTAGATTCGTAGGACCATTTCAAATTCTTCGCGTAATTGGTCTAGTAGCTTACCAGATAGCCTTACCACCTAACTTGTTAAGACTTCATGACGTTTTTCACATTTCTCAACTTAGAAAGTACTACCCTGATCCATCGCATGTGTTAGAGTCCGAATCAATTCCGCTAAGAGAAAACCTTGAATACGAGGCTTTACCTACTCGGATAGTGGATAGAAGGATCAAGGAGCTTCGCGGTAAGCAGATTCCCTTGGTAAGGGTGGAATGGGACCCGATGACCAGAGATTCAACATGGGAAAGAGAGGCTCAGATAATCGTTGTTTACAGGTATGAACGAGGAATTTCGGGGACGAAATTCTCTTTAAAGGGGGTAGTAATGTAACATTCCAGTTTTCTGAAACTCTGATTATGATAGATGGCCTAGATTGAGCATTTAAATGTTTGTTGATAATTATTATCATGGCTTGAAAGAGTGTTTAGAGAATAGGATTAAGAGTAGGAATGAATTGGATAAGAGAAGGATGGAGGACAAGGATCAGGAGTAGAACGCTCAAGCGTGGATCAAGCGGACAAAATGCTCTAGCGTGGAGAGTTTTGGACGCTCAAGCGTGGACCTTCTGACCAGTTGACTGGAAGTGATAAGACATATGTCAGTTACGCATCGCGGCTGGCACGTGATGGGCGGTGCCTTGGCGGTGAGGAAACATCAACGCTTAAGCGTTGAGGAAGCCAGCGCTCAAGCATTGGAAAGCTAAAGTGTGGAGATCCAGAACGCTAAAGCGTTCTCAGCAAAGTTTTACCTCTGTAAATACTTGCTCATTTTCACTTGGCACGAAATTTTGGCAAAACTTATAGAGGCCAGAGAACGAAGGAGAGGTCCAGGAGTTGCTGAGAGTTGAATTCAAGTTCGTGATTCGTTCGTTAATCTGATTCCAGTTCCGATCGTGTTTTCGTGATCAGCATGACTCCTACTCCAATTCTATCGGTTTGCTTTTGTGATTCAACGTGGGTAAGCCGAGGTTCCGTATCTACCTACATTGTACCTATACAATGTTCTCTTTTGGTTTAAGCTTCTTTTCACATTTTCAACTTCATATTAGGGTTAATGCTATAGTCTACGTGTTATCTCCGTCATTAGGGCAAGTTTGGTAGTTGCATGCGGAATCCTTTTGGAGCAAGTAGGTTGCGGCTGTGAAGGCAAGGAGAGGAGAAAGGAGTGCTCGTTGTGTTCGGGATTATCGCTACGTTTGCTATCAGATGGGGAGAAAGAGTTACACATGTCGGGGAAGCAAGAGTAGTCCATATAGCTGAATTGTATGTTTTTTTGTGTTGGGGGAACCCTAAACCCTACGTGAGGTTGAGCCCTAACAAAGTACCTAAACCCTAGGTTTAGTCTACTATAGGCTACCACCGTTATATTTGATACCCTAGGTTAGCAGATTTGTGATGCATGATGATATATGCGTACCTGCTATTTATGATATCTGATACTTGCAAGAGATGCATGATGTGTTGGTGATAATGGCTTGTTGGTATGTATGCTGTTTACTGCTTTATGAAGCATGTTGATAAATGATGAACTGTTGCATTATGCCCGAAAATGCATGTACGGATGAGATATGGAGGTTTAGCATGATTAGGGCTTTGACCCCATTGTGGACGTTTGAGCTGATAGTTAAGATTTGAGGTCATAGTTGGAGCTTGGAGCTCGTAAGGTTATGATGGGAGCTTGGAGCTCATATGGTTGTAGTGGAGCTTGGAGCTCATATGGTTACCTATGGAGCTTAGAGCTTGTGTTGCTGAGAGCAAGTTTGCATGCGTTGCGATATCAGCTCAAGAGAGATGGATGACATGCATAGCATATGCATATGATGCCAAGTGGCGAGCCGTGTGTCAAGAGGCATACGAGGTTGGTGCATTGAGTACGGGTTCGGAAAATGGAAGGGAAGGTCTGTGTGACTTTGGGGATATACTGGACACAGGTGTACCTACATGAGATTGGTATGGTAGCGCCTAATGTGTCGTGGCGGTCCTGGGCATGTCCTACTATCCCGACTGGACCCTGAGTCTTTCCATTTGCCGATGGATCTTCCGAGGAGGCCCAGTTAACCCTATTTATCTGGGACAGTTGAGCGGTGATGCACTCTTATGGGTCACGGCGAGTGGAGCGGATTACTGGAATGAACCAACTTGTTCTCCGATGTGCGGATGTGATGTTGCTCTTAGTAGGGTGTTTAGTACCGGCCGACATGCATAGAAAGAGTATGTGTACATCTAGCTAGGGAAAGACCATAGTGTCGTAGTATTGAGAGATGGTTGTGGTTGCTATATGCTCTGCATTACATCATCCCTGTTATAGATGTGTTGTATATCTTATCTCCCTTTATTTTCTTGTATGATATCGATCTGCGAGCAGACGACGAGTTAGCCGAAGGTGATTATGGATCCGAGAGGATGCATCCCTTCCTCCAGACAACACAGGGGATCCCGATGCTGGGCGAGCTTGAGATCGTCGACCACGACGAGCAGGGGTGCCAAGTGGACCCCTCTACGTTTTTGACCGTGTACACCGGACCAGTGAGCTTGTTGTTTCGGGGCGGTACTCCACCACGAACAGACATCATGGGACCGAACAAAGTAGTCTAGTTTCTCCTGTTTCTCCAGATGTGGCACCCACCTAGGCCGCGAGAGCAGGATTTTATGTGGGCTGCCCCAACATCATCTCACGTGATGTGTCGCAGAGGCTTCGTGCTGAGAGAACAACGTCGGAGGTCAAAGCGGTATTTGAGAGCCGCTAGGCGTAGGCGGATTGTTATGTCTAGTTCTTTCTTGGATTATGTGCCCTTGCGGGTTTATAGGCCCACATATGGGGAAGGACAGGGTAGCTCTTGACTTTCACGTCGTTGAGGACATGACGTCGCCAGTGTGTGCATCGTAGGAGGGGAGGTGAGGTCTTTTTGCTGTATTTTGAGAGGGGATGGGGAGAGTATGTGAGTTCGAGAGTTAGAGTCCCTTTGATGTTTATGTTGTATCTTCATTTTATTGTGTACTTCCGTTTGTATATTTACTTAGCCTTACTGATGGGGCCACCATATATATATATATATATATATATGTACTGTGTGTGTGTGTTTTCGTTTATCATGTTGCGTTTACTCTGATGTTGTGCGCTTTTATATTGAATGCATGTTATCATCGTTTTTCGCGTAATAATATCATTAAGTTATAGTTAACAGTATAAGTGAGTTCTAAAATAATGGGAGTTCCTCGAGTGGAACTTGGGGACGTCACATTGTTTGCCCTTGAAATTTATTGAAAATGAATAAAAAAGATTACAAATAAAGACATGGGGGTACATAAACCAAAACCCAAGTAAGGAATTATTTAAATCTATAGTAGGGAAATCCAAATCTATTCTTTTGGAAATCCTCACTAATAAATTTAGGAAAAGTATCCCACCAAAAAAAACTATGAATAGTAAGGCCATAAGAGGCTAATTTATCAGCACAATGATTTCCCTCCCGGTAAATATGAGAAATCGCAAAATTCATACTATCAAAAAGAGCTAAACAATTCCTCCATCTATTTCTTAGTCTCCAAGGAACCAAATCAATCGATTTGAAGGCCAAAACAACAAGCTGAGAATCACATTCAAGCCAAAGGTTATGCCAACCCTTCTCAAAAGCCAATTCAATAGCCAACATTGCACCCAATAGCTCAACATGCAAAGCGCAAGAGCTGCCCAAGAAAGAGGAGAAACTGTAACATCCCTGTTTTCTATAACCATAATTAAGGTAGATGACCTTGATCGGGTGTTCGTATGATTGTGTGATTGCCTGTGTGTTAGTTTGGCACCTAGTTGGAAGTTTAGGAATAGGCTTGAACAAGGTTGGAAGCGCCCAAGGTGTAACACGAGAAACTGGGGAAGTCAGAAGGTTGGGAGTTCTTCTCTCGCTGGGCTTGACGCTCAAGCGTGGGAGGAATCCACGCTCAAGCGTTGCGACGCTTAAGCGTGGAAAAGGCGGACGTTTCAGCGTGCTGAGTGTGCTGTGCAGCTGTTCTGAGTTTGGACGCATGTGAGACACGTGTCAGGCCAGGGAGCAGGCAGAGTGGACGAGGTTCCATGCTCGAGTGTGGAGAGAGCCCACACTAGAGCGTGGCAACGCTCTAGCGTGCAAAGTGAACCACGCTTAAGCGTGGACAGCAGGAACCATAAGTGGAGCTTCCACTTTCATCTTCTCACTTGCACGAAATTAGGGAGAGTTCTGCAACTAGAGAGAGAAGCTCTAAGTTCTAGTGAGAGAAAGCTTGAGGTTAAAGGTGATCGAGCCGCCGAAACACGATTTCAACTACACGGTTGCAATCGCGGCGAAGTTTGCTACAATTCCAGCGAATTAGTTTCTCGATTCGCCATAGGTAAACTCGAATCCCTAACACGTGTTCTTCGTGTTCTTGGCATTCTTCGAGTCTTTACCTTTGTCTTTGATCTATTGAGCTTGCCCTAGGGTTAACACTATTATGTATGTGTTGCGGTCGTGATTAGGGCAAGTCCGCGCTCGTGATTGCTCGTGATTCTGAGCGTGAGGTCGCGGCTGTGAGGAGGTTGAGTGGCTGTTCTTGGCTGTCTTGGGAGAGTGAGAGACCGCGAGCTTGAGGGGGGAGAAGCAGGATCATCGCGCTTGTGATCACTTGGAAGTTTGTGCTACAGCTGTTTAGGTGGGGAGAAAGAGTTATACACGTCGGGGAGGCAAGCGTAGACTATCTAGTTCTGTCGTATGTTTCGTGTGTGTAGGGGAACCCTAAGCCCTATGTGAGGTTGAGCCCTCACGAATTACCTAAACCCTAGGTTTAGTCTACTTTGGGCTAGCAACGCTATGTTGATACCCTAGGTTAGCAGATTTATGTTGACTGACGTGATGTATGTATGGCTGCATTGTGAGTATCTGCTTATTTGCTGACTGTTGCATGATATGATGGCATGTTGTTGTATGAGATATTTACTGCTGGGCTGAACATGCTGATATTGATGAATTGCTGTATGTATCCCGAAATGTGTGTATGCATGAGAATCGGAGGTTTAGTCTGATTAGGACTTTGACCCCGTGGTGGATGTTTGAGCTGATAGTTGAGATTGAGGTTATAGTTGGAGCTGGAAGCTCTTAAGTTATGACGGGAGCTTGGAGCTCACACGATACAGTTGGAGCTTGGAGCTCATATGGTACAGTTGGAGCTTGGAGTTCGTGTTGCTGAGATCAAAGTTGCATGTGCCGTTATATCAGCTCAAGGAAGATGGATGACATGCATAGCATATGCATATGATGCCAAGTGGCGAGTGTTGCTTTAAAAATGGTTGATGTGCTTGTGCAAGTATACACAATCGTTTAACAAGTAATAAAGTGTAAGTGAGATCGTTCCCACGAAGATTATACGGTGAATCGAGTACAAGTTTGAATTAATGGTTCTATTAATCAAGATTAACAAAGACTAACAAATAATTTGTGTGTGTGTATCCAGTACAGTTTTTGTAAAAATAAATGCTAGAGTAATAAAAACGGATTTGTTAACAGAATGGGTAAAATAGCTATGGGGAAGTGTCCCTTGCAACTTCTGTCTAGTTCAGTTATGCGTTTGCAATGCTATGACAATTTGGCTCCAGGAAATGAAAGTTTGCTTTCCTACAGTTCTGAGATGAACTTCACTAAACGTCTCCTATTCCTAGATCCATATCAGTTACATTCACGCCTCACTTAAGTTCGTTCCAGATAGCCTATGAGTTAGAATGTTCATTCCTAAATCACTCTTCATCATAATTTTCCAATCAATGATTTTACTCTTATCTATAAAACAGTTCTGCTACACTTAGCTTTTCCAAGCAGCCTTGAGCTCAAGTTCTAACTAAGGTGGTCAAAGCTCAATTAAAATACAACCAAATCAGATTTATAGAAAATGCAATAGCAAGGCACAACATAACATTCACTAGAAATCCATTACAAGTTCAACATCCCATAGCTACAAGAGGTTTAGCTCATATTGAGCTTACAAAAACAAAGAAAAAAATAAGAAATGGAAGAAGAAGCCATTACAATGGAGGAGAGAGAGAGAGAAAGGGGCGCAGCTGCTGTCCTTGCTCCAGTAGGGAAGAAGATGTCTCCCTCCTTCTCCCTTGCTGTCCTCTATTTTGGGTTTTTTGTGCCAGCATCTCCCAAGGCCCTTTCCTCTCTCATCCTTTTTGGGATAAAGATTGATTAGGACAAGTGTCCTTGGCCCAGTTCCCTGACTTTAATGCACCAAATATCAGTCCCACGTGTAGGACACTGTCCTTATCAGCGAAGGACAACTAAATGTGTAAGAGAATGTTTTGAGCCTTTGTCCTTGTCCACAGTCAGCTTCAGCTACAATTGCTACAGCATATCCCAGAGCAACGTTTCCAGTTTAGCGCATAAATCTCCACAAATTGCCCTGCACAGAAAACTCACACTCAAATACTAAAAACAGTTCCAAAAGACACCAAAACACTAAAACTCATAAAAGACTCTTATAAAACACACTTTACACATAACCACCCTAAAACACTAAAAACATAAACTCAAACTACTCAAACACCACAAAAATACAACTGAAAAAGGTATAAATAACTCTTCATAAAAAGGGTTATCACACCCCCAAACTTGAATCATTGCTTGTCCTCAAGTAATGGAAACAAAGAAACTAAAAAGGACAGACACAAATATTTCTAAACCTCCACACATGTGCTTAAATCAACTCAAACACAAAATTTTTGCAAACCATTTTCTTCATAAGGCATACTTGACAATGCATCAACAATCATGAAATTCAATCAGGTAAGCATTCCTGGATTTCCTCATTTTCAACTCTCAGCAACATGCTATAGCACTACACTCTCAGAACAGTGTGTTCTTTCTCTCTTCTCAAGCTAAGATAGGTACTCTCAATCATCATTCAAATGCACACTCAAACATGACCTTGACAAGCTTCTAAACACACCACTCATAATCAAAACTGCACAATGCTAGAGGACTTTATTTGGTTGCAATAGGGCTTGGGTTCATGTAAGAATAGTTTTGGGAAGGTGGCTATACTAGATGGAGCTTCGGTATGCTTCCTCTTTTTGCTTCACAACTAATTCCTACTTGGCCCAACTCACACATGTTATGGAGGACTTTTTGATCTGGTTCATTTTGTTTGATTCCTTTCCCTTTTTTGTACTCTCAGAGCAGTTGTTACAATATTTCAGCATTTTTCCTTGCAAATGCTCTGCATTTCAGCATTTTTTTTTAACAAATGATGTTTTTATTTATCACATATCTGCGGCATAGCTCCCCTAAACTTAAAAATGTGCTAGCCCTCGAGCACCCCCAAACTTATGTTATAGCATGTAAACACAGGAAGCACACCAGCCACACCAACTAGTTAGGACATTGGTTTTTCAGGATATGGCTTGTAATGTGGGTTCATTAAAAACAAAGGGCTTGCAGGCTCAAAGGGGTTCACACAAAGGTAATATCCAAGGGTAGGCTATAGAGGCAATACTAGGCTCAAGAGAAAAAAAAACAAAATCGCGCCTCTAGCAAAAGTGTGTGCAGCAGAGATGTGTGCAAGTGTGAAAGCAACAAGTCAAAATCAGAGAATTATGCATAAGAATGATATTCACACAGAAAGAAGGAGAAAACTGCTTTGGCCCAAAAGATCAAAAGGTAGATCAGAATGCTACAGCATGTGCCTCGAGCGTCAAACAATTAAATCCAATCACACAAGCTAGAAAGACAACAATCAAGTCAAAATTGCCAGAGAGATGCACTTGTGAAATATTAAAAAGGACAAGCCGCATTAAGAAAAACCCCATGATGGGGATGGTTGTGCACATGGTGGAGTAAAACATACAGGATACGAGGCTGACAAAAAGAACAGGTGGGGTCAAGGTCCGCTGACCCCCACTCTCGACTACTTGCTACAATTTGAACAGAACAACACAACAACAACAACTTAAACTATAAACCAGAAGAAATAACAAAAAAAGGGAAACAAGGAAACTCCTGATAGGGTCGCTACAACAGGTTACAACAACCTGCTTTGATGTGCTCAAGTGCTCAGCTTCCTGATGCGGGAGCTCTTCCTGCTCCCTTTCGCAGTAGTGGTCTTCTTGCTTGTAGGGGTTGAGGTCCCCACTTCTTTCAATAAGACCAAGTCTTCTTGGTCTTCTTCATCAGTTGTTGAGGCTGCTGCGCCCTCTGTAACACCCCGATTTTCGAGTTTTCCTTTTTAATCAATATTTATGAACTTATATTTTATTCGAGGTCTTAGAAAGGGATATAAAATATTCCGAGACCATAATCATGCTCAGCGATATCGTAGGAAGCTACGATTAAGTTTTGAGTCGAATACTCAAACGGAGTCCGGTCTGCACTTTTACACTGACAGTATGATTTTACTTCTCAGAAGATCTTAGATGGACACGTGAACGAGACAGTAAGTCTTAGAATTCGATTCTCTACGTTTTGGTTAAATTTCGCAAAAATTTCAAAAAAATCATTTCCTGACCTCCGTTCGAGCGAAATTCTAAATCGGGTGGAGAACGGAGCCGTGTATGGACTTACCAGGACCCGACAACGGATAATCTTGATATCACATCATGTCAACTCACTTGGGAGAGCATGCCGGAGTCGTCATGGCGATCGGGAATTTCAGGACGCGAAATTACCAAAATACCCCTAACTTAAGCCTTTTCACCTTTTACCATTTTACCCTTTGAACCAAATGACCTTTTTACCCTTAATGAACTCTTTAGAAGGCTGGAACAGCTTCCTCCAGCCCCATTATCACGCAGCCAGCCCTCCCAAAACCAGAACTCCATTGTTTTTCTTGAAGAAAAATCCTTTCCTCCTTGAAAACCTTGATCCACTTGTTGAAATCACTTGATTTCTTGACCAATCTTCCTCCATTTTAAGGTAAGATCACTTCTATGGTCTCATATCTTCTTGAATATCTTTCAATATCAAGATCAAAACTCCATTTTCATGAAACTCATTCTTAGATCCAAAACTTTGAAAATCCATAGGAAATTGTAGGAAAATCCTTTGGAGGTGAAACCAAGTTCTTTGAACTCACCTCATCACCCTCTATCTAAACCCAAGAGCTCATGATCCAAGTCTCATCCTAGCTCTAAAACCCCAAAGTGGCCGAAACCTAAGAGTGATGATGAATAGTGTTTTTCATCAAATTTTTGATTTCTAACTCTTGATTTCATCCTTAGCTTTCCTAGTGTCCTTGAATCCAAGTGATGGAAAACCAAATCAATTCCTAGCCTAAATTTCCCTATATGACCGAGAGCTTCATGGGGAAAATCCATGAGTTTTGTTTCACATTTTTGAGTCATAGGACTTAAAATGATGTTAACTAAGTTCATGAACCAACCATCCAAAAGTTTGGAACCAAATGAGATCCCTAACATTTTTTACCTTTCATGGCCGAGCCCTATACCTTTTAGGGGAAGGAAAAATTGTGTTCTTATGTTATAGATTGATGTTGATTTGTTTTTTGAATTGAATTGTGTTTGATTGTTTTAGACGATGCAAATAGAACCGGAGTCGGAGTCGAGAACCGATCGAGTTTGCATTGAAATTCCTTTGTGAGGTAAAGGGAGGTAGTCATTTAAGTTTGAGTAGCTTCATAGTGCATGTTTGATATATGTGTTATGATGTCTTGAGTGATGATTTAGAGATGTGTTGAATGATATTTGAAGTTGTTTTACTTAATGAAACATATTTGCACACTTGTTGATAATTTGTGGGATGGATGCCTTAGTTGATATTATGATGATGATTATGGATTGTTGATGTCTATATATATATTTGTATCCTGATTGAGCATAGGACTGGCTATGTCTTGATAATTTATTAAAAGAATCGAAATCCTAAATCTATGTTTTGAAAACCGTGTTTTTAAATCAAAAAGTGGTTTTTTGGAAAACGTGTTGCTTTTTAAGAAAAGTTAAGATCCCTTTTTGAAAAAGTTGTTTTCTTTTGAAAAGTAAAAAGTGGTTTTGTGAAAAGTCATGCAAATCGTGTTTTATTTAGCGTTTTAAAAAGACGTGAAACCTTAGAAAACGGTTTTTGTTTTCAAAAAAGATGTTTTTCACGGAAAAATGTTCTCTTGATCAAAAAGGGTGTTTTGTTTCAAGAAAACCAAAGTATGTTTTGTTTTCCAAAGTGTTTTGAGAAAATGAAACCAAAAGAAAAATGATGAACCTTTGAGACGAACCCGAACCTAGTGGCCGAGACGTCGGGTCTAGTGTTTTGTGGATTGAGCACTCGGACTTCGTGTCCTGTGTTTTTTATTAGAGTGAGCTTAATGCCTTTTTGAAATGAGTCGTGGACTTTATGTCACGACATTTGAAAGAATGAACACAAAGAAAACAAAAAACTTTCTGTGTACATGCATGAACCGGCAGACGTGCCACTTGGAACCGAGCTACAACTTTCGTAGTTGAGAATTCAGCCAGTTAAGACCACTGAGTCTATAGGGGCATTCTGTGTTCGAGATCCCACAAGTGGCCGATGGCGTAGCAACCCCGTGCCGTGCTAAATCGGCTGCCAAACATGAATGAACTCGATCAGAGACTGGAGTATTTATGATATGGTGAGACGTGGTACCCTGGAAGAATTGGAGTTTGGACCTAAATAGAGAGGCCGACTCATGAGAACATTTGTGTTATGGGTGTTACTACGGCCTATCGCTCGATGTTGGGAAGTTAGAACCTCCGGAGTGCATGAATTAGAAAGATGATATTGAAGTCTCATGCATTATTATAACTGATGATAGTGTTTGGGATGTCGTACTGTATTATATAAATAATAGTCCATATAACTGTATTTATCTGTGGATGTTTATACTGCTGTTTGTCGCTTGTGCGGCTATCATGATAACTTTATATGAGTATCTCACCTTTGCCTGTACATGTTGGACACCTTGTTGTGTTTTTGGAACACATGTACAGATGTTGATCATAGGTCCACGTGGAGACGTGAGGACCCGGACGATGGAAACTTTTAAGGAGCCGACATTGGGTTGTACCCCAATGGCTACTTTTAGCCGACCAGCTTAGGAGTCTTTTGTCTTTGAACAGTCTTATATTATATTACTGCACGTATGTTGATATTACTTCTAAGTCTGCAATATATTATACATTAGACCAGGTTTTACGTTATGTTTATGTTTTTATGAAAAGTGAATATTGATGTGTGATGTGAAATTTATTTCTTCGTCTTGAGTTGTTTGCCTATGCTTGTAAAAAAATTTTAGAACCGCATTTTCAAACGTAGCTACTTAATTAAAGTATTTTCCGAAAGCAACAAGCGTTTTATTTTCTTGTTTTATTCTGCATTGAGATCGAGTACGTAGCACCCGAGAGGGGGGTGTTACATTAGTGGTATCAGAGCTGGTAGAGTCTTTCGGGAATCCTTGGGAAGTGAGTCTGTTATGTTTGTGTTTTGTGATCTCTGTGAACCATGTTTGAATTGTTAATCTGTTGAAACAATGTGTGTTGACACACTAGTTTTGATTTATGTTTCCTTATTAAGGTATGTGTGGTATGCCTTGTAGGGAGACATGAATCTTAGAGGTGGTCGTGGTGGAGGTCGCGGCACTGCTGACAACAATGCTGATGACAACAACATGAATCAGGCTATCCGGGCCGTGGCTGATATGGCGGCTGCTGTTGCTCAACAGACAACAATGATGGCTCAACAGAATCAACAGAACCAATAGAGAGCTGATCTTGCTGCTGGTGCTAGAGGGTTAGTCGATTTTTGGCGTCATGATCCTCCGCAGTTTCACGTGGACTGTGATCCGAAAAAGGCTGACCTGTGGCTGCAAGAAATAGAGAAGATTTTTTCTGTTCTGCACTGCCCCGAAGGAGTGAAGGTGGACTATGCCACATTCCTATTCCTGGGTGACGCAGAGTATTGGTGAGGAGGAACCAGACAACTGCTGGAAGCCAACAACCAAGAGATCACTTGTAGAGTATTTTGCACCAAGTTTCTGGACAAGTACTTTCCCCAAAGTGCCAGAACCGAGAAGGAGAAAGAATTTCTGAAGCTGCAGCAGAGGGATATGTCTGTCGGGGAATATGCGACGAAGTTTGAATCACTCACCAAATATTTCCGCTTTTTCCAAGCTCAGCCTGACGAGGACTGGAAATGCGAGAGGTTTGAAGGCGGTCTGCGCTTCGAGATCAAGGATTCAGTGTTACCACTGGAGATCCGTACCTTCCATGCTCTGGTGGAGAAGTGCAGAAAAGTGGAAAAGATGAGAAGTGGAAGGGAGAACAAGGGTACTGCAGGAGGACCGTCTATGTCAAGGAACCCGAACCAGTACCAGCAACAGAAAGGGAAGCAGTCCCAGAAGAAGCCGTATTCTCGACCTCAAGGGAATAGTCAAAAACAACAACTTATCGTCCTGTTGCTTCTGCTTATGGTGGTGGGAGCAGAAACGACTAGAACCAAGGCCGAGCCCAGAGATGTTTCAAGTGTGGGCAACCCGGACACCCAGCTGATAGCTGCAAGCTGAAAGGAGTTCTATGTTTCCAATGTGGAGAGATAGGACATTTCGCGAGCGAATGCCTTACACCAAAGCCCGAGCCGACTGTCAACAACATGTGGACTGCTAGACCCATAGCGAGGGGAAGGGTTTATACCATGAGTGGCGCTGATGCCTCCAAATCTGATGATCTCATACAAGGTAGTTGCATCATAGCTGGTAATCTCCTAACTGTACTATTTGATTCGGGTGCGACACATTCGTTTATCTCTTTGAATTGTGTGAGACAATTAGAGTTGCCTATTTCTTCGCTGTCTTTTGATTTGATTGTCACAACTCCAACTGCTAAGCCTGTTACTGTTAATACAATATGTTTGAATTGTCCTGTTATTGTTCATGATAGGAACTTTCTTGTTGACTTAATATATTTGCCTTTGACTCAATTGGATGTGATCCTAGGCATGGATTGGTTATCTTCGAACCATATCCTTTTAGACTGTGCACATAGAACCTTAGTTTTTCCTGACCCTGAGATTTCTGGATTTATAACTGCCAACCAAGTAAGAGCTCCTTTGAAAGAAGGAGATCAGGGATACATGCTTCTATCCTGTTTAGAAATCGAGAGGGACGTTGTCTTGAGCGATGTGCCGGTTGTCAAAGATTTTCCGGAAGTTTTTCCAGAGGACGTACCAGGTTTGCCACCTGTGAGGGACATCGAGTTTGTGACCGACTTAGTTCCAGGATTCGGTCCGATCTCTATAGCTCCTTATAGGATGTCACCTACGGAGTTAGCCGAGCTGAAGACTCAACTAGAGGATCTGATGTCCAAGCGGTTTGTGAGGCCAAGTGTATCCCCGTGGGGAGCACTAGTATTGTTGGTGAAGAAGAAGGACGGGAGTTCAAGACTCTGTGTGGATTATCGTCAACTCAACAAGATAACGATCAAGAACAAGTATCCTCTACCCCGAATAGATGGTTTGATGGATCAACTTCAAGGAGCCGCTGTCTTTTCAAAGATAGATCTGAGATCCGGTTATCACCAGATCAGAGTAAAGAACGAGGACGTACCCAAGACTGCTTTCAGGACTCGTTATGGTCACTATGAGTACCTCGTGATGCCTTTCGGAGTGACGAACGCGCCTGCTATCTTCATGGACTATATGAATAGGATTTTCCTTCCGTTTTTGGATCAATTTGTCGTCGTGTTTATAGACGATATTCTCATCTACTCAAAAAATTCCGAGGAGCATGAGGAACACTTGCGACAAGTTTTACATATCCTTTACAAGAAGCTGTACGCAAAGCTACCCAAGTGCGAATTTTGGCTGGATGAAGTCAAATTCTTAGGACATGTGATTGCAAAGGAAGGGATTGCCGTCGATCCTACTAGAGTAGAAGCAGTACTTTTGTGTGAAGGACCCAAGACTGTGACAGAAATCCGCAGTTTCGCTGGACTAGCTGGTTATTACAGAAGGTTCATCGAAGGATTTTTGAAGATTGTTGCACCGTTGACTCAACTGACGAGGAAGGATCAACCGTTTATGTGGACTGACAAATGTGAGGAAAGTTTTCAGACGATCAAGGAACGTTTGACAACCTCACCAGCGTTAGTATTACCTAAACCGGACGAACCGTACGAAGTGTACTGTGATGCCTCGCATCAAGGTTTAGGATGTGTGCTTATGCAACATCGGAAGGTTGTAGCGTATGCTTCACGCCAGTTGAAGACTCATGAGAGGAATTACCCGACGCACGACCTTGAGTTAGTTGCTGTGGTTTTTGCCCTGAAGATCTGGAGACATTACTTGTATGGATCAAAGTTTGATGTCTTCAGTGACCACAAAAGTTTGAAGTACCTGTTCGATCAGAAGGAACTTAACATGAGGCAGAGACGTTGGATGGAGTTTCTTGAATATTAAGACTTCACTTTGCTGTACCACCCTGGGAAAGCAAATGTCGTTGCAGATGCTCTGAGTAGGAAGACCCTACACATCTCTGTAATGATGGTTAAAGAGCTAGAATTGATAGAACAGTTTTGTGATCTCAATCTAGCTGTAGAAGTGAACCACGAGAGGATTAGCTTAGGAATGATCAAGGTATCTAGTGGACTGATGGAGACGATCCGCGAACAACAAGTAACTGATGAGTATCTACAAGAGAAAAAGGAGTTACTTGGACAAGAAAAAGCTGCAGAGTTCAGTATAGGAATTGATGGTATCTTGAGATGCAATGGACGAGTTTGTGTGCCTAGAAACCCAGAGATGAGGAAAATGATTCTAGAGGAAGGACACAAGAGCAAGCTGAGTATTCACCCTGGATCGACCAAAATGTACCAAGATCTGAAACAAAAGTTTTGGTGGCTAGGAATGAAGAAGCAAGTGGCGGAGTATGTAGCGTCATGTTTGACCTGTCAGAAAGCGAATGTAGAACATCAACGACCTGGAGGGATGCTTCAATCCTTGGATGTACCCGAATGGAAATGGGAGAGCATTTCAATGGATTTTGTGGTAGGATTACCGAGAACTTCTAAGAGTTTTGATTCGATTTGGGTGATCGTTGATAGGTTAACGAAGTCGGCACACTTCTTACCTGTTAAGATCAACTACTCAGTGGAGAAGTTAACTGAGTTGTATATCAGAGAAGTAATCAGACTACATGGAGTGCCTTCAAGCATAGTCTCTGATAGAGACCTAAAGTTTACGTCACGTTTTTAGCAGAGTCTGCATCAAGATTTAGGAACAAAGTTGAGGCTAAGTTCAGCCTATCACCCGCAGACTGATGGACAGACAGACAGAACGATAAAGTCTTTGGAAGATCTGCGGAGAGCTTCTGTTCTAGACCATGGTGGAAGTAGGGATGATCTGTTGCCTCTTATAGAATTCACCTACAACAATAGCTACAATTCTAGTATAGGGATGGCACCCTACGAAGCCTTGTATGGACGAAAGTGCCAGACACCGTTGTGTTGGTACCAGGATGGAGAGAACATGATCGTAGGCCCAGAACTTGTGCAACAAACAATGGAAAAGATTAAACAGATCCGGGAAAAGATGAAAACGGCACAGAGCAGGCAAAAGAGCTACTCAGATAAACGAAGAAGACCCCTCGAGTTTCAAGAAGGTGAACACGTGTTCCTGAGAGTCACATCTATGACTGGGGTAGGTAGAGCGATTAAGTCTAGAAAACTCACTCCCAAATTCATTGGACCTTACCAGATTCTTCGGCGTATTGGTCCAGTAGCTTACCAGATTGCCTTACCACCTTTTCGGTCTAACATTCATAATGTTTTCCATGTCTGACAACTTCGGAAGTACATTCCTGATCCGTCCCATGTAATCGAACCTGATGTAGTACATTTACGAGAAAACTTGTCTTATGAGACATCGCCGACGCGAATCGTTGATAAGAGGATCAAGCAACTCAGGGGAAACCAAGTTCCCTTAGTCAAAGTCGTTTGGAACGAAGCAACTGGAGACGCAATGTGGGAGCTCGAGGACAAGATGAGATTAGAGTATCCTGATCTTTTTAAAGGCACGTAATTTCGAGGACGAAATTTTTTTTTAGAGGGGTAGTAATGTAACACCCCGATTTTCGAGTTTTCCTTTTTAATCAGTATTTATGAACTTATATTTTATTCGAGGTCTTAGAAAGGGATATAAAATATTTCGAGACCATAATCATGCTCAGCGATATCGTAGGAAGCCACGATTAAGTTTTGAGTCGAAAACTCAAAAGGAGTCCGATCTGCATTTTTACACTGACAGTATGATTTTACTGCTCAGAAGACCTCAGATGGACACATGAACGAGACAGTAAGTCTTAGAATTCGATTCTCTACGTTTTGGTTAAATTTCGCAAAAATTTCAAAAAAATCATTTCCTGACCTTCGTTCGAGCGAAATTCTCAATTGGGTGGAGAACGGAGCCGCGTATGGACTTACCAGGACCCGACAATGGATAATCTTGATATCACATCATGTCAACTCACTTGGAAGAGCATGCCGGAGTCGTCATGACGATCGGGAATTTCGGGACGCGAAATTACCAAAATACCGCTAACTTAAGCCTTTTCACCTTTTACCATTTTACCCTTTGAACCAAATGACCTTTTTACCCTTAATGAACTCTTTAGAAGGCTGGAACAGCCTCCTCCAGCCCCATTATCACGAAGCCAGCCCTCCCAAAACAACAACTCCATTGTTGTTCTTGAAGAAAAATCCTTTCCTCCTTGAAAACCTTGATCCACTTGTTGAAATCACTTGATTTCTTGACTAATCTTCCTCCATTTTAAGGTAAGATCACTTCTGTGGTCTCATATCTTCTTGAATCTCTTTCAATATCAAGATCAAAACTCCATTTTTATGAAACTCATTCTTAGATCCAAAACTATGAAAATCCGTAGGAAATTGTAGGAAAATCCTTTGGAGGTGAAACCAAGTTCTTTGAACTCACGTCATCACCCTCTATCTAAACCCAAGAGCTCATGATCCAAGTCTCATCCTAGCTCTAAAACGCCAAAGTGGCCGAAACCTAAGAGTGATGATGAATAGCGTTTTTCATCAAATTTTTGACTTCTAACTCTTGATTTCATCTTTAGCTTTCCTTGTGTCCTTGAATCCAAGTGATGGAAAACCAAATCAATTCCTAGCCTAAATTTCCCTATATGGCCGAGAGCTTCATGGGGAAAATCCATGAGTTTTGTTTCACATTTTTGAGTCATAGGACTTGAAATGATGTTAACTAAGTTCATGAACCAACCGTCCAAAAGTTTGGAACCAAATGAGATCCCTAACCCTTTTTACCTTTCATGGCCGAACCCTATACCTTTTAGGGGAAGGAAAACTTGTGTTCTTATGTTATAGATTGATTTTGATTTGTTGTTTGAATTGAATTGTGTTTGATTGTTTTGGACGACGCAAACGGAACCGGAGTCGGAGCCTAGAACCGATCGAGTTTGCATTGAAATTCCTTTGTGAGGGAAAGGGAGGTAGTCATTTAAGTTTGAGTAGCTTCATAGTGCATGTTTCATATATGTGTTATGATGTCTTGAGTGATGATTTAGAGATGTGTTGAATGATATTTGAAGTTGTTTTACTTAATGAAACATATTTGCACACTTGTTGATAATCTGTGGCATGGATGCCTTAGTTGATATTATGATGATGATTATGGATTGTTGATGTCTATATATATATCTATATCCTGAATGAGTATAGGACTGGCTATGTCTCGATAATTTATTAAAAGAATCGAAATCCTAAATCTATGTTTTGAAAATCGTGTTTTTAAATCAAAAAGTGATTTTTTGGAAAAAGTGTTGCTTTTCAAGAAAAGTTAAGATCCCTTTTGAAAAAGTTTTCTTTTGAAAAGTAAAAAGTGGTTTTATGAAAAGTCGTGCAAATCGTGTTTTATTTCGGTAAAATGTTTTAAAAAGACGTGAAACCTTAGAAAACGGTTTTTGTTTTCAAGAAAGGTGTTTTTCACGGAAAAATGTTCTCTTGATCAAAAAGGGTGTTTTGTTTCAAGAAAACCAAAGTATATTTTGTTTTCCAAAGTGTTTTGAGAAAATGAAACCAAAAGAAAAATGATGAACCTTTGAGACGAACCCGAACCTAGTGGCCGAGATGCCGGGGCTAGTGTTTTGTGGATTGTGCACTCGGACTTCGTGTCTTGTGTTTTTTATTTGAGTGGGCTTAATGCCTTTTTGAAACGAGTCGTGGACTTTATGTCTCGACATTTGAAAGAATGAACACAAAGAAAACATAAAACTTTCTGTGTACATGCATGAACCGGCAGACGTTCCACTTGGAACCGGGCTACAACTTTCGTAGTTGATAATTCAGCCAGTTAAGACCACTGAGTCTATAGGGGCATTCTGTGTTCGAGATCCCACAAGTGGACGGTGGCGTAGCAACCCCGTGCCGTGGTAAATCAGCTGCCAAACACGAATGAACTCGATCAGAGACTGGAGTATTCATGATATGGTGCGACGTGGTACCTTGGAACAATTGGAGTTCGGACCTAAATAAAGAGGCCGACTCATGAGAACAATTGTGTTACGGGTGTTACTATAGCCTATAGCTCGATGTTGGGAAGTTAGAACCTCTGGAATACATGAATTAGAAAGATAATATTGAAGTCTCATGCATTATTATAACTGATGATAGTGTTTGGGATGTCATACTGTATTATATAAATAATAGTCCATATAACTGTATTTATCTGTGGATGTTTATACTGCTATTTGTCGCTTGTGCGGCTATCGTGATAACTTTATATGAGTATCTCACCTTTGCCTATACATGTTGGACACCTTGTTGTGTTTTTGGAACACATGTATAGATGTTGATCATAGGTCCCCGCGGAGATGTGAGGACTCGGACGATGGAAACTTTTGAAGGAGCCGACATTGGATTGTACCCCAATGGCTAGTTTTAGCCGACCAGCTTAGGAGTCTTTTGTCTTTGAACAGTCTTATATTATATTACTGCACGTATGTTGATATTACTTCTAAGTCTGTAATATGTTATACATTAGACCAGGGTTTACGTTATGTTTATGTTTTTATAAACAGTGAATATCGATGTGTGATGTGAAATTTATTTCTTCGTCTTGAGTTGTTTGCCTATGCATGTAGAAAATTTTTAGAAATGCGTTTTCGAACGTAGCTACTTAATTAAAGTATTTTCCGAAAGCAACCAGCGTTTTATTTTCTTGTTTTATTCTACATTGAGATCGAGTACGTAGCACCCGAGAGAGGGGTGTTACACCCTCATCACTTCCCCCTGCGCCCTCACTTTCTGTTGTAGCTGGCTTGTTACCCTTTCCCTTTGTGGCACTTTGTTCAGGCAGCCTATTCTTTTTTGTGGAAAGAGGCACATTGTCCTCCTCATCCTCATCAGATGCAGGGTAACCAGCGGCTATTTTTGTTACCACATCCCTAAGAGGGGTGTCTGGTACTTTCTTCTTAGGAGCGTGACAGGGGGTAGGGGTTGTTGTTGTTGCTTCAGGCTCAGCTTCTTCGTGCTTTGCTTCAGTCTCAGCCCCCAAGTCCGGCAGGGGGCTTTCACTTCTCTATCTCTTGTTGGTTCTCAGGTCTTCAGTGGTGGTGGTTTGTTGTTGCTGTTGTGAAGGTGCTGGTGGCATCCAATCAGAAGAGTCTGATCCATCCTGGACTGCTGTGGCACTAGGACTGTTATGATGCTCAGGGGTGTGATGCGGATCAGGTAGAATATGCATTGGAAACTGTGGGATGGGGTGTACCTTCTTCCATTGGTTAAGCGCCAGCACCCGTTGCTGCCATTTGAATTGATCCAGGGCAAATTGCCAATATAATTGCTGCAGCATCTGAGTCAGAGACTCCACCTTTTGCTCTAGCCCTGCACAGCGGTCCTGCTGCTTTGAGGGCTCCCCTGGTTCCATAATCTGCTCTTGGTCATTGGCCTGGGTTGCTTTGGCTGAGTTGGATATAAATCGATTGATTAACCCAATATCAATGCTTCTTGTGTTTCTCTCCTCCACTTCCCCCTTCCGAAGCTCGATGCCACATAGCTTGTATAGGTCAGTGATAAAGTAGGGGAAGACCAATTGACCTTTTGTAGCACAAGTGGAGATCTCCTGCTGTATCAACCTCCCTACATTTATTTTCTTTCCCTCCATGATGCAGGAAAGGAGCACCAAACGTTCCTTCTTAATAGTTTTCGTGTGTGCAGTGGGGGAGATCTTATGTCTAAGGAAGTGATACCAAACCTTGGTGAACGTTTGCAAAGCAGACCTGGCGATTTTCAACTGACTTCTAGAAGTTGGGAGCCATTTCGTCCCTAGGACAGTCACAGCATCCTTCATATCAGTTAGTTGCTTTACAGTAGCCTTCTTCAGTAAAGGCTGGTTCTCATCGTCCTTTTCAGCCAAGTTCAGCTTTAAGTTGATGGTCTTGGCAGAGAAGCTGACTTTGCACCCCTCACCATGGAGTGGGTTTGTTCAATACCTCCAATGTTAGCATAGAACTCGCGAATAAAAGAAGTGCAGAACCCAGTTGGGTGACCAACAAAACTTTTCCACTTATGCTGGTCAATCACTACAACAATTTTAGCAAGGAAGCCATAAGATGCCTTGGTGGAGATGGTGAAACCTTTCTCCGCATAAGGTTCCCTAAGCGTAGTAACATTAATGTACCGAGCTGCAGCTTCAGCATCTACAAACACTTCATACCCCTCAGACTCATCACTTGAGGTGGGTTTACTCTTCTTCACAGCGGAATGCTTTACACGAGGCATGTTAGAGCGAAGATGAGGGGAAGAGATGAAGGTGGGCGAGGAAGAGATTAGGGGGAAAACTGAAAAAGTTAGGGCACGGGAAAGGGAAGCGGTGGGTTTTGCGTGTGTGAAGGAAGGGGAATAAGTGGGCTTTATAGAGAGATTTGATGGGAGAGTGATGGTGATTGAGGCTGGTGGTTGAGAGTGTGTGGCTAGAAAGAGGCGCGGATACCAAGGGAGAATAAATGGTGTGAGGGGGACTTGGGGAACGGTGAGCGTAAGAAAAGTTGATCCACCTTTTCCCTTCCAACCTTTTGAATTTGTTTTATCTGGCTTTTGGACTGACGTGACTTCTTCCCCCCAAAAACCAACACAATCCCGAATCAGTTACATGGGCCCCCAACCTGTTTCAGCCCAAAGCACAACCACAACACCACCTGAGACAAGGATACCACCTGCTTCCACAACTCCAATTTCTTTGTTTTCTGCTTATTGAGTTAGTGCCAAAGAAAAAAATAAAAAGTAAAAACAAAAATAACAGCTAAAATTAAGGAAAATAATTTGCTGGGCTACCTCCCAGTAGCGCTTGGATTATAAGTCCTCAGCCTAACTCAGAGTATGTTGAACATTCAAGGATCAGCCATTACTGTGGTGGCCTGTGCCTTAGCAAATGGCTCACCTGAGTAAAGCTTGACCCTTTGCCCGTTTACCTTGAAGGTCCTACCAGAGGCTGCATCAAGCAATTTCATGGCTCCATGAGAGTGGGCATGAACTATGGTGAAGGGTCCAGACCATCTAGATTTGAGTTTTCCTGGAAACAGCTTCAGTCTGGAGTTGAAGAGCAGTACTTGCTCTCCTGGCGCAAAGTCTCTCTTCTGGATTTTTCGATCATGCCAAGCTTTTGTTTTGGCCTTGTAGAGTTTTGCGCCCTCATACGAAAACATCCTATGTTCTTCAAGCTCATTGAGCTGCAACATCCGAGTTGCTCCAGCCTGTGCTAGCTCAAGGTTGAGTTTTTTTATTGCTTAGAAGGCGTTATGCTGCAGCTCAATGGGCAAATGGCATGCCTTTCCATAGACCAACCTATAGGGTGACATTCCTAAGGGGGTCTTGTAGGTAGTCCTATATGCCCAAAGAGCATCTTCCAAATGCAAGGACCAATCTTTTCAAGTTGGGTTCACCATTTTTTCCAAAATTCTTTTTATTTCCCTATTGGATAGCTCAGCCTGCCCATTAATCTGTGGATGGTATGCTGTAGCCACTTTATGCCTCACCCCATATTTTGTGAGGACTCCATCAAACAGCTTGTTGCAGAAGTGCGTACCTTCATCACTGATAAATGCCCTTGGTGTGCCAAATCTTGTAAAAATATGCTTTTGAACAAACTTCGCAACAGATCTAGCATCATTTGTGGGGAGAGCTACAGCCTCCACCCATTTTGACATGTAGTCTACAGCCACCAAAATATATAAATTGCCAAAGGAAGGGGGAAGGGACCCATGAAGTATGCCCCAAACATCAAACAACTCAACTTCCAAGATGGAATTGAGGGGCATCTTGTTTCTATCTGAAATATTGCCTACCCTTTGGCATCTGTTGCAGCCTTTAGCAAAGCAGTAAGCATCTTTAAATAATGTAGGCCAAAAATACCCGGCCTGGAGGACTTTAGCAGCCGTCCTCCAAAATGTCCCCCACAGGGGGATGAATGACAGTGTAAGAGAATATCCGGGACTTCTGTTTCTGCCACACACCTTCTAAGCAAATTGTCAGCACAGTGCTTGTACAAGTATGGCTCGTCCCAGCAGAATTGCTTTGCCTGATGGAAGAACATTTTTCTTTGTTGTGGACTGAAATCTGCCGGGACAATTCCACTGGCTAGATAGTTTACTAGGTCAGCATACCATGGTGTTTCAGCATCTTCCATAGACAGCAACTGCTCATCAAGGAACAGTTCTTTGATCTCAGAATTCTTTGTGGCCTCATTCCCCTCAGACAGTCTTGACAAATGGTCTGCCACTTGATTCTCAACTCCCTTCTTATCCCTGATTTCCAAGTCGAACTCTTGCAACAAAAGCACCCATCTAATCAGTCTTGGCTTTGCATCTTTCTTTGCAATCAGGTATTTGATGGCAGCGTGATCAATATAGACAATGACCTTTGTGCCAACAAGGTAGGGTCTGAACTTGTCAAAGGCAAACACAACAGCCAACAACTCTTTCTCTGTAGTGGTATAGTTCAATTGAGCTTCAACCAATGTTTTACTGGCATAATATATAGAGTGAAATACCTTATCTTTTCTCTGGCCCAAGATTGCTCCCACTACGAAGTCACTAGCGTCACACATCAACTCAAATGGCATAGACCAATCGGGAGCAGTTATGACTAGTGCAGTAATTAGGGCCTTCTTCAGAATTTCAAATGCTTCCAAACAGTTTGGTGTGAAATCAAAGAGTCTATCATGCTCTAGCAACTGGCACAGAGGCTTGGAGATTTTGGAGAAATCCTTAATAAATCTTCTATAGAATCCAGCATGTCCTAAGAAACTTCTCACTCCTTTAACTGAGGTAGGTGGTGGCAGCTTTTCAATGACCTCTATGTTGGCTTTGTCTACCTCCATACCCTTTTTAGACACCTTGTGACCCAACACAATTCCTTCCTGAACCATAAGGTAACACTTTTCCCAGTTTAACACCAAATTAGTTTCCTCACAACGATCCAAGACCTGTTCCAGATTTCCAAGGCATTCCTGGAATGACTCTCCAAGCATTGAGAAGTCATCCATAAAAATTTCCATGGATTTCTCAATAACATCCGAGAATATGGCCATTATGCATCTTTGGAACGTTGCTGGGGCATTATAGAGGCCAAATGGCATCCTTCGAAAGGCAAAAGTTCCATAGGGACAAGTACAGGTAGTCTTTTCTTGATCTTCGGGTGCTACAGCAATTTGATTGTAACCAGAGTATCCATCCAAAAAGCAATAGAACTCCTTCCCAGAAAGTCTATCCAACATTTGATCAATAAAAGGCAAGGGAAAGTGATCTTTTCTGGTGGATTTATTCAATTTCCTATAATCCATACAAATCCTCCACCCTGTGACTGTTCTGGTGGGGATTAGTTCATTTTTCTTGTTAGCCACAACTATTATTCCCCCTTTCATTGGCAGACACTGGATTGGGCTTACTCACACACTGTCAGAAATGGGATATATAATCCCAGCATCCAACCATTTGATGACCTCCTTCTTTACCACATCCTTCATGATAGGATTCAGTCTTCTTTGGCTCTCTACACTATTATTGGCCTCAGGCTCCAGCAAAATTCGATGCATACACACAGTAGGACTAATGCCTTTGATATATGCCATTTGCCAACCGATTGCTTTCTTATGCCTTTTCAAGGTTTCTATCAAACTGTTCTCTTGAGCAGTAGTTAGGGAAGACGAAGTAATCACCGGCAATGTTTCCATATCTCCCAAATAAATATATTTCAAATGCGCTGGGATCTGTTTTAGCTCCAGAATAGGTGGCTTCACAACTGAAGGTATGTTGTCCTTGAAAGTCTGATCAGTGACTTCCAATGACTCAAATTTTATAGCCCATGTAGGTTGCCTTGCAGTGCATTTCTTTATTTCAGAAAGTTATTCCAACAAGGGATCATCAGGACCAAATTCATACTCATCATCACTCAATTCTGTTCTTCCTGTCAGGAACTATCTTTGCAACAGATTATCAAATGACTGCACAAACGAACATTCTTCCACTCCTTCGTCAGGATACTTGAAGGCATTGAACACATTGAAAGTCGCATGTTGCTCATTAACCCTCATGGTCAACTCTCCCTTCTGTACATCAATGAGAGTTCTTCCTGTAGCGAGGAAGGACCTACCCAGAATAATAGGAACTTCCCTATATCCTTCACAGTCTAAAATAATAAAGTCCATTGGAAACAAAAACTTATCTACTTTTATCAACACATCATCGATCTTTCCTTCTGGATATGCAATAGAACTGTCTGCTAGTTGAAGTGTCACAGTAGTAGGCATTGCATCCCCGATTCCCAATTGTTTAAAAACCGACATAGGCATTAAGTTGATGCTAGCACCTAAATCACATAGTGCTCTACCACAGTAGGTATCTCCAATGGAACAAGGAATGGTGAAACTTCCCGGATCATTCAACTTAGGAGGTACTTTGGCTTGGAGCATTAGGCTACATTCCTTTGTCATGGCAACTGTTTCAAACTCCCCAAGCCTTCTCCTCTTTGTTAACACATTTTTCATGTACTTTGTATAATTAGGCATCTACTACAAAGCTTCAACCAAAGGTATATTGATGTGCAATTGCTTCAGAATTTCCATGAACTTGCTAAAGTGCTTGTCTTGTTGTACTTTCCTCAACCTTTGAGGAAAAGGGGGAGGTGGTCTTTCTGGAATAAATTTGGACAAGAGAGCCTCAGGCTTCTTAGCAGTTCTCTCAGCTGTCTTCTCAACAGTTTCACCAGTTGCTGGAATAGTCTCAGTCTCTTCAGTTCGCACTTTGTTCTTTTTCTCTACAACAGCTGGTAACTCAGTTCCACTTCTCAAGTGTATTACTTTGCAGTGCTCCTTACCATAAGGGCTTGAGGATGAAAGAGTTTCAGTAGAAGATGGCAGTGCGCTACTGGGTCTTCTGTTTAGTGCATTGGCCAGCTGGCCTACCTGATTTTCAAGGTTCCTCATGGATACTCCTTCATTCTGGAACTGTGCCTTAGTTTCTGACATGAATGCCTTTAAGACAGCTTCCAAGGACATTTCTTGATTTGCCGGTTGTGCTTGCTGTTGTTGCCTTGGTTGCTGATTTGTGAATCCAGATGGAGCAGTTGTGGATCTGGCAGGAAAGTTTGAGTTCCCTGGCGGAGCATTAGCATTGTTATTCCACAAAAAATTGGGAGGTTGCCTGTTCCTTGGATTGTAGGTATTGAAATAGGGTTTATCTCCCCTGTTGCTGCTGTAGTTCACATAATTAGCAGATGCAGGATTGCTGAAATAGTCCCCAAACAAATGCCCTCCTCCATAATACACACAAGAAACAGTTTCAGCTTGGTGCACCTGTTGTTCATTTACAACTGGTTCAGTCACTGCTGCTTGAGCTGTCTGGTTACTCTAGTTTGTAATAGCTAGGTTTGTCACCATGTTAGTTAAGGAAGCCAACTGAGCAGTAAGTGCTGTAACTCCACTCACTTCATGCATTCCTGCAGCAGTTGTGCTTTTTCCAGAGGTAAGCCTAGCAGTAGGCCACTGATAACCGTTAGCAGCAATACTTTCAATCAATTCATATGCTTCATTATAGGACTTGTTCAGAAGAGTGCCTCCTGCAGAGGCATCAAGCATCATTCTTGCGGATGGCAACACTCCATTGTAAAAGTGCTCCATCTAAATGCATATTGTTATGCTATGATGGGGGCATCTCTTCAAAAGCTCCTTAAATCTCTCCCATGCTTCATATAAAGGCTCATCATCAAGTTGCTTAAAGGAGGTTATATCATTTCTCTGCTTAGCATTCTTCATAGGAGGAAAGAATTTTGTCAAAAACTTCACAGCCATCCTATTCCATGTATTGACAGTGTTGGGCTCCATACAATTTAGCCAGTTCTTAGCCTTGCCAGCCAAAGAAAATGGGAACAGTCTTAATCTGAAGGAATCCTCAGTGACTCCTGGATTTATGAAATTATTAGCCATAATCAGGAACTGCTTTAGATGCAAATGATGGTCATCGGTTGCAGGACCACTGAATTGCCCAATTGCTTGCAGCATCTGGAACATGACGGGCTTGAACTCAAAATGCCCAGCTGTTATTTCGGGAACCACTATGCCTATGTTCATTGTTGCCAGATCAAACAGGGCATAACCACTGATAGAACTAGTTCTATCATTGGCTAAAGCCATGCTATTAGGTTCATCACCCATTTCATAATTATTAGAACTAGTGGCAGCGGTAGAGCTATCAGGGGTATCAGGAATCAATCTCCCCAACTCAACTAAGCCCGGTTCTTCCTGTTCAACCTTTTGAATGTTCTTTCGATTTCTGGGTCTAGTTGGAACTCAAGAGCGCTATGCCTGGGCATACAAAGTAAAGTGCCTATTGCTATAGCAGTTGTCTCAGCTAATAGAACTATCAATTTAAAGCTTGTTCATTAAACACCATTACAATCCCCGGTAATGGCGCCAAAAACTTGTTGCTATAAAAATGGTTGATGTGCTTGTGCAAGTATACACAATCGTTTAACAAGTAATAAAGTGTAATTGAGATCGTTCCCATGAGGATTATATGGTGAATCGAGTCAAGTTTGAATTAATGGTTCTATTAATCAAGATTAACAAAGAGTAACAAATAATTTGTGTGTGTATCCAGGACAGTTTTGGAAAAAATAAATGCTAGAGCAATAAAAACGGATTTGTTAACAGAATGGGTAAAACAGCTATGGGGAAGTGTCCCTTGCAACTTCAGTCTAGTTCAGTTATGCGTTTGCAATGCTACGGCAATTTGGCTCCAGGAAATGAAAGTTTGCTTTCCAACAGTTCTGAGATGAACTTCACTAAACATCTCCTATTCCTAGATCCATATTAGTTACATTCACGCCTCACTTAAGCTCGTTCCAGCTAGCCTAAGAGTTAGAATGTTCATTCCTAAATCACTCTTCATCATAATTTTCCAATTAATGATTTTACTCTTATCTATAAAACAGTTCTGCTACACTTAGCTTTTCCAAGCAGCCGTGAGCTCATGTTCTAACTAAGGTGATCAAGCTCAATTAAAACACAACCAAATCAGATTTATAGAAAATGCAATAGCAAGGCATAACATAACATTCACTAGAAATCCATTACAAGTTCAACATCCCATAGCTACAAGAGGTTTAGCTCATATTGAGCTTACAAAAACAATGAGAAAAATAAGAAATGGAAGAAGAAGCCATTACAATGGAGGAGAGAGAGAAAGGGGCGCAGCTTCTGTCCTTGCTCCAATAGGGAAGAAGATGTCTCCCTCCTTCTCCCTTGCTGTCACCTATTTAGGGCTTTTTCTGCCAGCATCTCCCAAGGCCCTTTTCTCTCTCATCCTTTTTGTGCTATACGAGGTTGGTGCACCGAGTGCGGGTGCAGAAAATGGAAGGGAAGGTCTGTGTGACCTCGAGGATATACTGGACACAGGTGTACCCACAAGAGACCGATGAGGTAGCTCCTATCGTGTCGTGGCGGTCCTGGGCACGTCCTACTATCCCGACAGGACCCTGAGTCTTTCCAGTTGCCGGTGGATCTTCCGAGGAGGCCCAGATAGCCCTTTTTGTCTGGGATAGTTGAGCGGTGATGCACTCTTATGGGTCACGGCGAGCTGAACAGATTACCGGAACGAACCAACTTGTGGTCCGTTGAGTGGATAAATGTTGCCCTTAGTAGGATGTTTAGTACCGGCCGGCACGCATAGAAAGAGTACGTGTCACATCTAGCTAGGGAATGACCGTGGTGTCGAGATATCGAGAGATGGTTGTGTTTGCTATATAGGCTGCATTGCATCATCCCCATATTTGATGTGTTGTATATCTTATCTCCCTGTCTTTTCTTTGTATATGTATGTTCGTGCTACGAGCAGATGACGAGCCAGCAAAGCCGCAGGATGGACCCGAGGCATCACCCATTTATCACCGGAGCACCGCGGATGCCGGTTCTGGGGGATATTGAGATCGTGTACCACGACGAGAGGGGATGGCGGGTGGACCCCTTGACCTTTTTGGTAACATACATAGAACAATTTAGCTTGATCTTCAGGAGAGGTACTCCACCATATGCAGACATCATCGGACCCTATCGTGTTTACCAGTTTCTTCCTTTCCCACGGTTGTGGCTGTAACACCCTGCTTTTTCACTTCTATGTATATATGTGTTAATAATTGCTTATAGATGCTTGCATATGTCGCTTTTGCTTGTTTGTGGTGCATAAGTTCATAGTTGTAATAGTTCAGCCTTTAGAATAATCGATCAATCCGAGTCTAAATAACCTGTTTCACGGTTTTGGCCATATCTTGAGTTCTAGACATCCGATCGAGGTGATCTTGGATGCGTTAGAAAGCTTACAGAATTATCTACAAGTTTTATTCAGGTGTCGATGCCAAAAATCGATTGGGAAATCGATTTCCAGGTGAAGAAATCGATTTCCAGAAAGTGGAAATCGAATGTTTAAAGGGAAAAATCGATTTCTTTGATAAGAAAATCGATTTGGCCCATGGAAAATCGATTTCAATGGTTGTGGAATCGATTCCCATGCGTGTCAGAGCTTGTGTACGCGTTTGGGTCACCGGGCTATGCTGTGTACGGCCCATTCGTCCTAAAATGTTGCTAACAGTTATATATACATAGCATATGACCTAAACCTAGTATCCAGATCCTATTGTAATCACTAGTTGCCTCTTCTCATCCCTAAGAGCTCTAACTGATCTCTTGCTCTAGAAAACCCAAAAGGACGAATCCTGCTTTGGTGTTCTTCGTCAAGAACATGCCGTTGTTTGGCTAGTCTATCCCTGCTGCTAGAGTTAATCTCCTAAGTTAGAAACCAAGGTGAGTTTCCAATCCTAGATTTGTTTTCCCTTTTAATCCTTAACTTAAGGATCGACTCTGCTTTCCAGTGTTGCGATCGTGATCAAGTGCTGAACCCGGAAGAAGGAACCGTAGCGGAACTTGGCTCTGTTCTCTTTCCCTTAGGCTGTGAATCGTCATACCAGGTATGGGGGGGAGAAAATTGGTCATGAGTATGTGGGTTTTGGGATAGGTTAAGATGAAGGGGTTAACCCATGACCCCTATATGTTTGCCTATATGCATTGTAAGTGCCTATGAATGTTGTTATGTGGTTTTCTGGCTGTACGAATATTGATTGATGAATAATCTGATGTCATAACATGTTTATAACTATGAGTACATGATTATTATGAATGTTGATGAATTGATGATGATGAACATGTTGTTTATGCCATGATATGGTGTTTTGTTAATCCTATACTATTAGAACATAGTTATAGGGAGAAAATAAATAAGCAATGTGAGATTGATGACCAAGGATTAGTTTGAGAACCCTTAGGTTATGATTCGTGAGTGTTGAACTAATCAAATTGATGGTAAATAGCTTAAGCTCGAATGATCTGTTAATTAGAGAACGTAGACTGGTCTATAGCGGAGGAAACCCGCTGTTGTATGAATTGACACCCAGAAATCGATTTCCAGCACATGGAAATCGATTTGAATCAACCAAGAATCGATTTCCAGAACGTGCAAATCGATTTGGCCTTGTAGAAATCGATTTTTAGAATCGATTTTCCCTTGTTCAAAATCGATTGGGGAAATCGATTTGAACATGCTGAAATCGATTTTCAAAGATTGGAAATCGATTCTGAAGACTTGAGAAATCGATTCCAGAGAATGGAAATCGATTCTCACGTGCCCAGGAACAGTTCTGACCCCTTATGCTTTATGGATAGTGTTATGAAGATTAAGTTACAATCTTAATGAACATATGACTTGAGGTTTAAATATTAAGATTAAGTTATAATCTTAATAAATATACGACTTGAGGTTTAAATATTAAGATTAAGTTATAATCTTAATAAAAAATGAATTGAGGTTTAGATATTAAGATTAATTTATTATCTTAATAACTATATGACTTGAGGTTTAAATATTAGGATTAAGTTATAATCTTAATAAGATATGAATTGAGGTTTAGATAATAAGATTAAGTATAATACTTAATGAAGATGATGTTAAGTTAAGACTTAACAAAGAAAACAATTAATAAGACGATGATGTTATTGGTAACGACGTACTGTTACCGATGTTGTTGGTTAAATCATTCTTGATGCTTATTGGTCAAGTTTGATGTTGATAAATCATCTTTGATGCTTGCTGGTCAAAGTTGATAGCCATGTAATGGTGTTGATGGTGGATGGTTGGACATGTGTTTGCATGTTGTTGAGCATAACATGCATCATGCGTTGACGTTGATATGTTGGGTGGAAAGCAAACGTTGAATCGCGATAGTGGAGGCCACGATGGGTGTTATCCTGGCCTTACGGGTACATTGGGTAGGGAAATTCCAGGTGACATGGGCTAGCTACCTATTGTCGGAGTGACCTAAAGGATAAGCTTGAGTACCCTGACTAGCCACTATACGTTATCAGGATTAGTGAGAGTGTTCGGGGATGGCCCATGGTCTGGCATATCATCCACGTTGATAACCGAACATGTACTCCTAATCGTCTTTCCAGAGTTATAGTTGTTGACCACATGCATACGGAGTAGTGCTGTTGCATTCGCAATGACATGCATCTTTGATATGTATATATATATTGATTATACATGTGTTGATTGACGTATGTTGTATGTCATCTTAATTACTATTCCATTCCGTTTACATATATCTACGATCGTATTTCTCACCCCCATCTTTTGTTGTTCTTGTGCATATGATGTTGCATGTGCAGAGGAGGGTGAGCATGCTGACAAGGAGTGATCCCGTGGAGATCTCTCTTAGTAGTAGTAGATAGGATTTACGTTCAGTTGTTTAGTTTTATTTCGATGTATTATCGGTATATGTATACCAACTCTGATTATGTGACATCGGGTTTCGGGTTATGTTTATGTTAATGTTTTTCCGCAGTGGTATTTATGTTTAAAATGTTTTCGGATCATGTGGTACTTGCTACCTTTTATGTTAAAATTTTATTTAATTTGCATGCTTTATTTTATTTTATCGTATGCGGGGTAGCGGGTGTCACAGTGGCGACCACCGAGCCCGAGAGAGCAGGATTACAGATTGGTGACACCACAGTCTTCAGCAGTATCCAGCAGGAGGGGCTTCGTGTACCGGGGCCAGAGGAGACATTCAGACCGGTAACTGATGGCGGCCCTGAGGCGCCGTATAGTAGTGTCGAGTTCCTCCTCCGAGTACAAGCTTACACGGGTTAATAGGCGTACCCACGGAGAGGGGCAGGGTAGCTCACGTCATCCCTACCACTGATGGTAAGGGCTAGCTAGTGCCTCTCTAGGACTATGTGGAGAGGCTGATGTATTTTTGAGAGTGGGGTTGGGGAGCGCTGGTGAAGATGTTAGAGAGCTTTCTTTTGAGGTCTGGATGTATATGTTATTTTTCAGCACAGTTGTACAGTTAATGTATGTATTACAGTAGCCCTACTGAGGGGGCAACCACGTAAACACTTATATAATGCATGTATATGTTTTATCTTTCCCGTTGTGCTTTACTCTGATTAATGCTTTATTTTACGTGCTTATAGTGCATGTTTTATCATTTGCTGTTCGTCTTATAAGCGTGTTATGATATCGCTAGGTTATAGTTATTGTTATAATTGGGTTCTAGGCTTAATGGGATTATCCTGCGTAAGCGGGGTCGTCTCGTTACAGAAACAGCCAACAGAAGCACCACTATTATCTCTAAACATAGTACCACAAGCAGCTAGACCAGGACAGCCTTTAGCAGCACCATATGAATTAAACTTTATCCAAGAAAAGGTTGTAGGCTGCCACAAAATAGGAGAAATGGAAGGAGCTTTGCTTGGCTTAGTAGTGACTTGAAAAGCTTTCAAAATATCATGATCCTACAAAGAAGAAAGCATTCCCAGAACTAAAAGAACCTGAACAAGCAACATTAGCCACTATCAGTGAAATGACTGTCCGAAAAGGGATATACTTGTCTTTAAATCTGATTTTGTTTCTACAAAACCAAATGGCCCAAAAGACATAAGTTATTCCTGCAATCAGCACTTGAAGGACTTGAGAAGAATTCAGATTGTTGCAAATTGAAAGAATATTAGCTATAGAAGAATGATCTATGTAAACTTTAATAAGATCACCAAACCAACTCCATAGCTTTGCAGCAAAACAACAGTCACAGAACAAATGTTGGACAGATTCTGTAGCCATATTACAAAAGCTGCATATAGAGACCACAAAACAACCTCTCTTCCATAAATTGTCATCGGTAGCAACCTTATTTTGCATGATTCTCCAAAGTAGCAAGGACTTAGAAGGAGGAATACATTTTTTCCAAATAAACTTACACCAAGATGGCTGAGGAGCAGAAGTATTGAAGAACAAGTAAGCATCCTTAAGAGACAAATTACCAGAATTTGTATGATTCCACATCCTCTGATCCTGCATATTAACTATAGGAATGACCATTTTTGCAACTCAGAAATAATCTCAGGAAAATAGTGAGCAAATGAATCAGGGATACACCAGCACCTCTCTTGGATAAAGTCAGAAACAAGATAATTAAGTTGAGAATGCAATGTATCTGGCATATTCAGAAGCTCCGCCACTTTTTGAGACAACCAAGAATCATTCAAAAATTAATTTGATTCCCATTGCCAAACTGCCAAGTTGAGTTATGCTGAATTATAGAAACAAATGTTTTAAAGCCAATCCAAACTGAAGATCCAATATGATAAGATATAAAAGCCTTGTGCCTATAAACCCTTACTCTAAGTAATTTGGCCCATTGACTCTGAGAAGTCACAAGATCCCAGTATAATTTCAACATAGCAGCTTTATTAAGGCTTCTAAGTGATCTTAAACCAAGATCACCATCAGACTCGGGCCTGCACAATTTTTGCCAAGCAACTGTCACAAGTTTCCTGGAATCAGCATCACCTCCCCATATGAAACTTCTGATCCATTTTTCAACAGATTTAATTAAGCTAACAGGCCAAGAATATACCATGAAGCTGTAAATGATCATGCTAAAAACCACTGATTTTACTAACTGGACTCTGCCAGCCATGGAAAGCATAGAGGCCTTCCAAACAGATAATTTGTTCCTAATTCTATCAACAATAGGCAAAAGATGACACCTTTTTGGTTTACCCTTGAAAATAGGGATGCCCAAATAGACAAAAGGTAGCTTACCCAAATTAAAACCAAGAGATTGAGATATGCTACTCAGTCTTCTAGAATAAAGATTACCAGCATAGAAAGTGGACTTTGCAGGATTAATGATCTGACCAGAAACCTCACCATACTTCTAAAAAAGAATCTTCAAATTTGAGAGATTCTTTTGAGTAGCTTTGCAAAAGATCATAACATCATCCGCGTAAAGAATATGGGATGGAACCTGCATACCTCTAGCACCATTCGTCAAATCCAATCTACCTTCCTACACCAATTTAGAAATACAAATACTCAAAATCTCTTCAGCAAGGCAAAAAAGCAAAGGTGAAAGAGGATCACCTTGCCTAACTCCTCTAGAGCAAGAAAAGAAACCCGAGGCTTTACCATTCACCGAAATTGACAGTTTAGCAGAATGCAGGATAGTATTTACCCAATTACAGAAATTAGGATCAAAGCAAAAAGACTTGAGAACTTTATGCAAAAAACTCCAATCAATTGTGTCAAAAGCCTTCCTGATATCAAGCTTTAAAGCAATATTACCACCAAAAGACTTTTTTTCAAGAAGGTTGATAGCTTCTGAAGCCAGATAAATGCAATCCCCTATTTACCTTCCTTAAATGAACCACCTTTGATTTTCAGAAATTACGCAAGGGGCAATTTTAGCAACTCTATCAGCAAGCACCTTAGTTATAATTTTAAATTTGAAGTTGGCAAGTGCAATAGGTCTAAACTGCTCAATTCTGTCAACACCTTGAATTTTAGGAATGAGCACCACAATGTTTGTGTTGAAATTAGGCAATAGCCAACTCTGCTGAAAAAACTGCTGCACTGCAAAAACAATATCAACAGCAATAATGTCCTAGTACTTTTGGAAAAAAAATGCCCCGAACCCATCAGGACCAGGTGCTCCATCAATGTTCATGTTAAAAACTGCAGACATAATTTCCTCAGCTAAAGGCATACTGGTTAACATGAGGTTCTCAGATGTAGTAACTTGGGAGCAACAACCTCATCAATCAGCCCATTATTAAAGCAATTATTCTCACCACAGAAAAGACTCTTATAATAGTCAACAATATGACCTTCCAAATCTGCATGGCTAGAAATCACCTCCTCACCATTTTTTAGTAAAGTGATTTGCTTCGAAACACATCTAACAGTTGCCATTTTGTGGAAGAACATTGTATTCCTGTCACCTTGAGAGTGCCACTTTATTCTAGATTTCTCTCTCCACAAATCTTCCTGATAATGCAAAGCTCTCTCCAAATCTAACCAAGCTGCTTTTTCCTGATCAATAAGGATATCAGAAATTCCAATTATGTCAATATTCTGTTGAATTGAATCCAGCTTTTGCATAGCAGAATTAACATTATCATTCATATTCCCAAAAACTGTTTTGTTCCATTCCTTTAATCTTAACTTGACAATCTTCAACTTTTGTGAAAGAATAGACATAGGACAACCATACATCTCAGCCTTCCAAGCATTAGAAATAACCTCAGGACAAGTAGGATGAGCTGACCACATTCTCATGAACTTAAAAGAAGAAGGAGAAATCTTGCTATCTTTCCTACATTCAAGCAATAATGGGAAGTGATCTGATCTGTTTCTTGTAAGAGTACAAAAAGAAACTGAAGTCCAAAAATTTAGCCAAGAATCATTACAGACAGCTCTATCTAATCTCTTTTCAGTACAATGAGTCCCTCTTCTACCATTAGACAAAGTGTACTGAGCACCTCTGGTTAACAAGTGAGTTAAGCTATCGCAGTCAGTCCATTTTATAAAATCCTGAGAAGCAATTTACAATGGCCTACCTCTACCTGTATATTCATGACTTCGAAGGACCACATTATAATCACCAATAAATCACAAAGGTTGTTGATGAATCTGCTGCAAAGAATTTAAATCCTTCCATAACTTTGTTCTGTTCAAATAAGATGTTGAACCATAAATTGCAGATAGAAATATAGGTTGATTATCAATAACCACAGAAAAAGACACATGTTGGTCAGAAGTAGCAATAATACTTGGATCCAAAGAAGCAGCACAAGCATACCAAATATTAGGATATAAAGGAATTCTATTATTGACAGCAAACAACATATTCAATCTACTCCAAAATGAAGAAGGGAAATTATTTTTAGCAATCCAAGGTTCAGATAAAAAACTAACTCAGGTTTGTGAACAACATAGAACTTATTCAAAGCCAATCTGGTAGAGGGATTGGCAATACCTCTTGCATTCCAGTAAAGAATCTTCATTTAGCAACTCATTTTAGGCCTGCTCTAAGCCTTAAATTGTAACCATCTATATTTTCCGATTACTGGTGCTTCTTTTTGTTCTACTTTTTCATAGCAGATTTAGAAAGCACTTTAGTAAAAGTAAAGTCTGAATTCTGAGTTTCCTGCTGCTGGCAGTCCTCATTATCCTCCTAATCTTGCATATTATGATTCCAATATTTAAGCTTAGCTAAATCATCATTAACAGAAGAGTTGAATTCAAAAGCCTTGAAAGAATTAATTTTAATATCTCCAGAACCAATCAAACCATTGTTAGCCAAATTACCAATTGATCCTTGAAATAGATCCTGATCAGGAATCTCTATACTATCACCTGAAATAGAATTATCAACAAAGCTAGGAGATTCCTACTGTAAATCAACATCATAGTTGGAATTTGACACAAAGAAAGAAAAGCTTCTTTTCTTCTCTTTAATTTCCCACTTGCTCCATTTATTCACTTTTTAATTAAAATTGATATACATTATACCTTTTAATAAGTTAATATTTTTTTCAAATTAATTATATTGGAATTTTGGGATGTTACATTTTCTCCGCCCTTTAAGAATTTGTCCCCAAAATTAACTTCACACATAGGTATGAACAAAATAAAGGTAATGTACCTTCAACGAAGAGGTCTAGATACTAGTGTGTCAACTCCTCTTCCAGTTCCCAAGTAGCTTCCTCCAGAGTCAATCCATCCCACACCACTTTCACCAATGGAATTATCTTGTTCCTCAGGATCTTAGTGCTCTTGTCGATAATCCGTTCAGGCCTAGGCTTAAAGATCAAATTATCCCTTAATTGTATTGACTCAGGTGCTATTAAATGAGACACATCTGGTACATATTTTTCTGAGTTGTTAAACATGAGAAACATCATGAAGGTTTCACAATAGAGGTTGAAGAGCCAATTGGTAAGAAACAAGCCCGACTCTTTTTGGGATTTGGAAAAGGACCAATGAATCGAGGGTTTAGTTTTCTGATTTTCAAGGATCTTCCCATCCCAGTCTTATGAGTGACTCTCAAGAATACCTGTTCATCTTCTTGGAATTCTAGAGGTTTCCTCCTCTTATCGGCATAGCTATTTTTCCAACTCTGTGCAGTATGCATTCCTTCCCTAATCATGCCGATCCTATCTGTGGTTTGTTGTAACACCCAGATTTTCGCTGTTTTCTAAGGTCGGAAATGAATATAAATACGTTTATATTATATCTGAGTTTTAGAAAATGATTTTGGATAAACCGAAGTCATATTCATACTCTATGCTATCGTAAAGAGCTACGGTTAAATTTTGGGTTGAAAACTCAGACGGAGCCCGGTCTCTGTTTTCATTGACAGTAAGATTTTACTGCTCAGAAGACCTAATTTTGACTCATGACCGAAACAGTTAGGTTTAGAATTGAATTTCCAAAATTTTTGATAAAATTGGTTTTTCGCACTAAAAAGCGAAATAATATAAGTTATTCGGACGAAATCTCCAATCGGGTGAAGAATGAATCTGAAAAGGGATTTACCGGGACCCGCTAACGGATAAACATGAAGTCATATCAGGTCACATCACCTAGGAAGGCGTGCTAGTGTCATGATGATGTTTGAAAATATCTGGACGCGAAAAGACCAAAATGTCCCAGACCTTTTCACAATAACCATTTTACCCTATGAGGAAAAGACCAAATTGCCCTTTAGTGAGAAATTTTGAACATCCTTGTCCCTCCTCATCATATGTCACACCCCTCCCCTCCATGAGCACTTAACCATTTTCTTTCTCCTCCAATTCATCTTCTCCCTTTCTTTCTCTCCATTTCTTTAAGAAATTTCAAGAACTTTTGTGAAGAAAAGTTGAGAAGCTCATTCATCCTCATCATCTAGGAGGTATGGAATCCTCATTTGATATCTTAATCTCCATATTCCTCCATGGAATCTTGTGTTTTCAAGCTTTGTTCAAGTTGAACTTCAAATTTCTTAAAATCATGAAATATTGTAGAAAAATCCGTTTAATGTTAACCCAATTTCTAAGAGTTAGTTGCATCATTCTCTTTCATTATCCAAGAGCATGTAACCAAAAGATCTCCCTAGCCCATATGGGTATGGTATGGTCAAAACCTATATATTGAAAAAGCTTGAGTTTTTGATTCAATTTTTGAGTAATGAGACTTGTTTTAGTGTTAGGTATACATAAGGATCATTCATCCAAGAGATAGGAATTTTCAGACATTCCTAACTAATTTTGGGAGCCTATGGCCGAACCCTAGGTAGAGGGGAATAAGGAAAATTATGTCGTGTAATATTGATGTTTGACTTGATTGTGTGTATGTAGTTGTGGTTGGGTAATCGGACGAGTAATCGGGAGAAATCACGGATTGATCGGACGAATTTTGGTTCAGAGGATAACTTCAACAGGTAAGGGGAGATAACCTGAGGAATTCAATTTCCAACGGCTGTGTACTGTCTGTATTGTTTATTGGGTGAAAATATGTAATTATGTTGTATTGTAATTATTTTGGTGGAGTGATATATTTATTGCTAAAATATGCTTGCCTATGCTTAAATGTGCTTAAGTATGTTGATTTGTGTTTAATTGTGCTCAAGTATGTTGATTATGATATGTATGCTTAGCATGATGTATTGAGTTGAAATAATGATTGGTGTTGTGCTAAGGACCTAACATTGGTTAGTGTCCAAATTAAAGAAGGTAAAAGCTTCAAAAATCTTGAGACATACTATTAAGCGGATAGAAAGTATAAGTTTTGGAAAAGAATTGAAGAAGACGCGTCTTGACATTTTATTTTGGGAACAAGAAAATGAAATGTATACTTTAATAGAATAAAAAGACATAAGGAAAGAAATTATAAAATAAAGATTTGCTTAAGAAAAATGAGTATCAGAATGGGAAAGTTTCTTTAGAAACCATCAGTAGAATTCCAGACGACAAAACGAGATATGTTAACCAAAAGTTTTGGGTACCAAGTTTGTCTTATCAAAGAAAAGAGTTCTTTACAACTACATTCAAAGTTTTAGTAGTTATCAAGGTATATCAGAAGAAAGGGGTCTTTGACCTAGAGTTTTTCATGAGTTATGTTTTCAAAGCATTGATGTTTTACCACAATTGGGTTTTCAAAATGAAAAAAGGTGGTGTTGACCAAGAGTTTTGTTTTATGGAAAACCGATTCCGATGACATTGTGTGTAAGCTTTGGGGATGCAGGTTTTGTTTTGGTATTTCAAAAGGAAAAGTTATTTTGAAAGCGAACCTAGAAACTGAGACGTCGGGGTTCTAGTGTTCTGTAGAACACGTGGATCAAGGATCCTTGTTAGTAAAATTGGTCTTGTAAGCTTGTAGACAATCTTTGTGGTCCTGTAGGCTTGTGGACGTTTTGTGTGCTCTAGAATCAAAAATCCGAGATTGGTGCATCGGTTGGGGATTTTTGGGTTTGGACTCTCGGACTGTGTGTCCTTTTTGAGTTTTGGACTATGTGTCCCTTTTGAGAAAATGTTGAAATGACTTAGGAGTCTAAAAGTTGTGGTGGTTGATAGCTTTTGAGCTTCAACGAGGAAATAACTATATGACACATAAAAACTTACGAAAACAAAAGGTTTTCTCATGCATTTATTTTTGGCAGACGTGCCATGGAATGGGGGACCTTGATAATAGGGAACCCATGGCGACTTTAAGTCATTATATATATTGTGCCCTGAGTTGGACAATATAGTGTGACCGTTTACAATTATGGCACGTTGGTGCTAGATATGGCACATTGGTGCTAGTTATTATGGCACGTTGGTTGTAACATCCCTGTTTTCTGTAACCCTAATTAAGGTAGATGACCTTGATCGGGTGTTCGTATGATTGTGTGATTGCTTGTGTGTTAGTTTGGCACCTAGTTGGAAGTTTAGGAATAGGCTTGAACAAGGTTGGAAGTGTCCAAGGTGTAACACGAGAAACTGGGGAAGTCAGAAGGTTGGAAGTTCTTTTCTCGCTGAGCTTGACGCTCAAGTGTGGGAGGAATCCAAGCTCAAGCGTTGCGACGCTTAAGCGTGGAAGAGGCGGATGTTTCAGCGTGCTGAGTGCGCTGTGCCAGCCGTGCTGAGTTTGGAAGCGTGTGGAACACGTGTCAGACTGGGGAGCAGGTGGAGTGGACGAGGTTCCACGCTCGAGCATGTAGAGAGCCCACGCTAGAGGGTGGAAATGCTCAAGCGTGCAAAGTGAACCACGCTTAAGCGTGGACAGCAGGAACCATAAGTGGAGCTTCCACTTTCATCTTCTCACTTGCACGAAATTGGGGAGAGTTCTGCAACTGGAGAGAGAAGCTCTGAGTTGGTAGTGAGAGAAAGCTTGAGGTTAGAGGTGATCGAGCCGTAGGAACGCGATTCCGACTACACGGTTGTGATCGCGGCGAAGTTTTCTACAACTCTGGCGGATTAGTTTCTCAATTCGCCACAGGTAAACTAGAATCCCTAACACGTCTTCTTCGTGTTCTTGGCGTTGTTCGAGTCTTTACCTTTGTCTTTGATCTATTAAGCTTGCCCTAGGGCTAACACTATTGTGTATGTGTTGCACGCGTGATTAGGGCAAAGTTCGTGCTCGTTAGTGTGCGAGGATCGGAGGCAGGACCCGCGGCTGTTCGTGGGAGAGAGGGCCGTGAGCTTGAGGAGGGAGAAGCGGGATCGTCGCGTTTGTGATCGCGTGGAAGTTTGTCCTAGAGCTGTTCAGGTTGGAATAAAAAGTTACACACGTCGGGGAGGCAAGCTAAGACTATATAGTTCTGTCGTATGTTTCGTGTGTGTAGGGGAACCCTAAACCCTACATGTGGTTGAGCCCTGATGAAGTACCTAAACCTTAGGTTTAGTCGACTTCGGGCTTGCACCGTTATGTTGATACCCTAGGTTAGCAGATTTATGTTGACTGACGTGATGTTTGTATTGCTGCTTTGTGAGTATCTGCTTAGCTGCTGACTGTGGTATGTGGTATATCTGCATGATATGATGGCATGTTGTTGTATGAGATATTTACTGTTGTACCGAACATGCTGATATTGATGAATTGCTGTATGTATCTCGAAATGCGTGTATGCATGAGAATCGGAGGTTTAGTCTGATTAGGGCTTTGAACCCGTGGTGGATGTTTGAGCTGATAGTTTAGATTCAGGTTATAGTTGGAGCTGGAAGCTCGTAAGTTATGACGGGAGCTTGGAGATCACATGGTACAGTCGGAGCTTGGAGCTCATATGGTTACAGTGGGAGCTTGGTGCTCATATGGTTACAGTTGGAGCTTGGAGCTCATATGGTACAGTTGGAGCTTGGAGCTCGTGTTGCTGAGAGCAAAGTTGCATGTGTCATTATATCAGCTCAAGGAAGATGGATGACATGCATAGCAGATGCATATGATGCAGAGTGGTGAGCCGTATGCCGTGAGGTATACGAGATTGGTGCACCGAGTACGGGTGAGGAAAACGGAAGGGAAGGTCTGTGTGACCTCGGGGATATACTGGACACCGGTGTACCCACAAGAGACCGATAAGGTAGCTCCTATCGTGTCGTGGCGGTCCTGGGCACGTCCTACTATCCCAACTGGACCCTGAGTCTTTCCAGTTGCAGGTGGATCTTCCGAGGAGGCTCAGAGAGCCCTCTTTGTTTGGGACAGTTGAGCGGTGATGCATTCTTATAGGTCACGGCGATCGGAATGGATTAACGGAACAAACCAACTTGTGGTCTTTTGAGCAGACGAGATGTTGCCCTTAGTAGGGTGTTTAGTACCGGCCGAGCCAGAGAGAGCAGGATTACAGATCGGTGGCACCACAGACTTCATCAGTATGCAGTAGGAGGGGCTTCGTGTGCAGAGGCCAGAGGAAACATGCAGACCAGTACGTGAGGGCGGCCCTGAGGCGCCGTCTCGTAGTGTCGAGTTCCTCCTCCGAGTACGAGCCTACGCGGGTCTATAGGCGTACACACGGAGAGGGTTAGGGTAGCTCAGGTCATCCCTACCACTGATGTTGGGGGCTAGCCAGTGCGTCTCTAGGACTGTGTGGAGAGGTTGATGTATTTTTGAGAATGGGGTAGGGGAGCGCTGGTGAGGACGTTAGAGAGCTTTTCTTTTTGAGGTCCTGGTGTATATGTTTTAACTTTTCAGTTCGCAGTGTACAGTTTATGTATATATATGTGTTTTCTTTACCTGTTGTGATACTTTGATAACTATTTCATTTACTTGCTTATGTTGTATGTTCGTTGTTTTACCTCGTCTGTTTTTAATAAGTGCGTAATAATATCGTTAAGTTATAGTTAATGTTATAAGTGGGTTCTAAGTCTAATGGGATTATCCTGCGTAAGTGGGGTCGTCTCGTTACATATGGTATCAGAGCAGTTTGATTCTAAATCGGACTGCGGTTGTTAGGAAGTTGAACTAGCTAAGTTGGTCGTCTTTGTAAGGGAGTACGACTGTGTCTAGAAGGGTAGAAGGTGTGCGATCGATTGTAATGTTGTATGAATGATAAGTAGATATATGTATTTATGTTGCTTATGATGTTTGAACTCTGAGCTAATGGTAACTTGAATCAGGAACCAATGGCTCGAGGAAGAGGTAGAGGTAGAGGCGGTGGTAGAACAGGTCCGGATGGAGGTCCAGAGGCTGCTGCCTCGCATATGGGTAATGGAGTTGAATCCTTGGAGACGCTCAAGACTATGACGGACATGGCTGCTGCGATGTTACCACAAACCCAGCAGAATGCTCAGCTCATTCAATTGACTCGGAAGAATCAACAGCAACAGCAGCGGAATGTTCGGAATGATGATGCTGGTTTGGATGCCTTCATGAGGCGACAACTACCTCAGTTCAATGGGGACTACATTCTCGAGGGTGCAGAACTGTGGGTTCAGGAGCTGGAAAAGATCTTTGTGGCAACACACTGTGACGAAGTTCAGAAGGTTTCCTATGCTTCTTCAATGCTGGTGGGAGGAGCAGAGATGTGGTGGAAGGGAAAGCAGAGATTGTTTGAGACAGAAGGAAGAACAGTAACCTGGGAACTATTTCCTTGAGAAATATTTTCCTCAGATGACCAGAAGGGAGAAGGACAAGGAATTCCAGAGCTTGAAGCAGGGCAACAAGTTAGTAGGGAAATATGCAGCAAGGTTTGAGGCACTGCTTAAGTTTTCTGAGTTCTACCAACAATATCCATATGAAGAGTGGATGTGCTGTAGATTTGAGGACGGCCTGAAGTACGAAGTCTAGAAAGCTATTGTACCTTTGGGGATTTCCAAATTCCCTGATATATTGGATCGGTGATCGGCGATCGAGAACATCGAAATGAGGAGAGAGCTGACCTCAAGGAGCGGAGGACCCATCCGCAGTAACCAGAGAGCTAGAGGTGGAAAGTTTCAGTCAAGTTGAGGACCGTATCAGAGGCCCAACTAGAGAACAGGAGAAGCCGGAGGACAAAGGCTGAGTGGGACTCAAGGGTTGCGACGATGTTTTAAGTGTGGAGGACCACACATGGCTCGAGATTGCAGGAGCCAAGCGGCAGGGGGAACGATGACCTGTTATGCGTGTGGAAAGCCGGGACACATGGCAAGGGATTGCAGGCATGGGAATGCCAGACCAACCGGAACAACTGGGCAGACTACAAGGCCACAAGCTACGGGAAGGGTGTTTGCCGTGAGGGGAGCTGAATCCTCTCGATGCCCGGATCTGAGTCAAGCTAAGTGTTTAGTTTCAAGCAAGCTCTTATATGTTTTATTTGATTCGGGGGCTACCCACTCATTTATTTCTATGGAATGCATGGATGACTTAGGGTTACCGGTTTCGTCTTTAACATATGATCTTACCGTATCCACGCCTACAGGTGATTCTTTGACTACCCTGTTTATATGTTTGAAATACCCTATTATCGTAGAAAACAGACATTTCTTTATGTACTTGGTCTGTTTGCCTATGCAGCAGATCGATGTTATCCTTGGCATTGATTAGCTTTCGGCCAACCATGTGGTGCTTGATTGTGCCAAGAAAACCCTTTGTTTTTTTAAGCTATCTGGATTGACGCCTACTAACGAAGGTATTCCGAAGGGTGTATGATATGAAGAGTACGTGGTGCTATTCTCCTTAGAAGCAAAGGAAACTCCGAGTGCGGGAGCACTGCCTGTTGTGCGGGAATTTCTGGAAGTGTTTCCAGATGACGTTCCAGGGTTGCCATCGGAGAGGGAGATCGAGTTCGCCATAGATCTTGTACCGGATACAGGGCCTATATCAGTAGCGCCGTATCAGATGTCTCCAGTTGAGCTAACGAAGCTGAAGAAACAGTTGGATGAGATGCTAGGCAAAGAGTTCATGAGACCTAGTGCATCTCCGTGGGTAGCGCCGGTACTGTTTGTGAAGAAGAAAGACGAAAACTCGAGGTTATGCGTGGACTATCGTCAGATGAATAAAGTAACAATAAAGAACAGTATCCGCTGCCGAGGATAGACAATTTGATGGATCAGTTGAGAAGAGCAACTGTGTTTTCAAAGATCGACCTGCGATCTGGTTACCATCAAATCAGGGTGAAAAGGGAGGATATACCGAAGACTGCTTTTCGAAGCTACGAGTATTTGGTTATGCCATTCGGTGTGACTAATGCTCCAATCGTGTTCATGGATTATATGAACAGGATATTCCGACCGTTCCTAGATAAGTTTGTTGTCGTGTTTATCGATGACATCCTTATTTACTTTGCGAGTAAGGAGGAACACCAAGAGCATCTTCGAGTGGTGCTGCAAGTACTGAAGGACAGGCAGTTCTATGCGAAGCTGTCCAAGTGTGAGTTTTGGCTGGAAGATGTGCAGTTCCTAGGACACGTGATCAACAAGGATGGAATCACGGTGGATCCTGCTAAGGTCGAAGCGGTGGTTAAGTGGGAGAGCCCAAAGTCTGTGGGTGAGGTTTGAAGTTTTCTTGGGCTGGCAGGTTACTACAGGCGGTTTATCGAGGGATTCTCTAAGATTGTGTTACCCATGACACAGTTAACGAGAAAGGGTAGGACGTTTGAGTGGTCAGAAGCATTTGAGCAGAGTTTCTTAGAGTTGAAGCGGAGGTTAACCATGTCGCCGGTGTTAGTTTTACCAGATCCATTAGGAACTTTGGACGTATACTGTTATGCGTCATACCAAGGATTGGGTTGTGTCCTCATGCAAGAAGGGAGAGTGGTGGCGTATGCCTCTAGGCAGTTGAGAGTGCATGAACGGAACTACCCGACTCATGATCTGGAGTTGGCTAAGATAGTGTTTGCATTGAAGATATGGAGACACTATTTGTATGGTGCTAAGTTCAGTGTGTTTAGCGACCATAAGAGCCTGAAGTATCTGTTCGACCAGAAGGAGTTGAACATGAGGCAGAGGAGGTGGATGGAATCCATAAAGGATTATGAATTCGACCTGTAATACCATCCAAGTAAGGCGAATGTAGTAGCGGATGTGCTTAGTAGGAAGTCCCGACACGTATCTGCCATGATGGTACTAGAGCTGGAGTTGTTAGAGTAGTTTAGGGATTTGAATCTGGATGTGGAAATCGTCAAGGATAAGATGAATCTAGGGATGATAGAGGTAACTAGCGATTTCCTGAACCTGCTTTGGAGAAGGCAAGCTGAGGATGAGTACCTTAAAGAAGTTAACTGGTTGATCGAGGATGGTTAAACGTCAAAGTTTAGGAGAGGTACGGATGGCCTCATCAGGTTTGGTGATCGAGTTTGTGTGCCTACGGATAGCGAGTTAAGAATATGATCTTGGAAGAAGCACACAAGAGCAAGTTGAGCTTTCATCTAGGGGCTACTAAGATGTACCAAGATCTAAAGAAGCTGTTCTAGTGGCCGGGGATGAAGAAAGATGTGGCGGCTTATGCCCTATCCCGCTTGGTGTGTCAAAAGGAGAAGGTTAAACACCGAAAGCCAGCGGGATTATTGCAATCACTAGATGTTCCGGAGTGGAAGTGGGATAGCATTGCAATGGACTTTGTTTCTGGGTTACCAAGGACTCAAAAGAGGTGTGATACGATTTGGGTCATCATAGATAGATTGACGAAATGTGCTCATTTGCTACTATCAGCCAGAACTACTCTCTGGAAAGATTGACTCAAATCTACATCAGGGAAGTGGTGAAGCTACATGGTGTACCTTCAAGTATTATCTCAGACCGAGATCCGAGATTTACTTCTAGGTTTCGGAGGAGTCTGAACAAAGCGTTGGGAACTAAGTTAAGGTTGAGTTCTGGTTATCATCCGCAAACGAATGGTCAGTCAGAGCGGACGATTCAATCAATGGAAGATTTGCTAAGAGCATGTGTGCTGGAACACATGGGGAGTTGGGACGAATTTCTTCCTTTGATTGAGTTTACCTACAACAATAGTTACCACTCAAGTATCGGGATTGCGTCGTATGAAGCTTTGTACGGGAGGAAGTGCAGGACTCCATTGTGCTGGTTTGAGACTAGAGAAAATCAGTTGTTAGGTCCGGAGTTGGTGCAACGGACGACGGAATTGGTTAAGTTAATCCGGGAAAATATGAAAGCTGCAAGGGATAGGCAGAAGAGCTACGCTGACAAAGGGAGGAGACCCCTAGAGTTCCAGGAGGGCAATCATGTATTTCTGAGAGTTACTCCAAGGACTGGAGTTGGCTGGGCAATTCGATCTAGAAAGCTTACACCCAGATTCATAGGACCATTTCAGATTCTTAGCCGAATTGGTCCAGTAACTTACCGGATAGCCTTACCGCCAAATTTGTCAAACCTTCAGGACGTCTTCAGGACGTCTTTCACGTCTCTCAGCTTAGAAAGTATTACCCTGATCCATCGCATGTGTTAGAGCCCGAATCAATCCCGTTAAGATAGAACCTTGAATACGAGGCTTTCCCTGCTCGGATAGTGGATAGAAGGATCAAGGAACTTCGCGGTAAACAAATTCCTCTAGTAAGGGTTGAATGGGACCCAGTAACTGGAGATTCAACATGGGAACGTGAAGTTGTGATGCGCCAGCTGTATCCGTCTTTGTTTACAGGTATGAGCTAGGAATTTCGGGGGCGGAATTCTCTTTAAAGGGGGTGGTAATGTAACATCCCTGTTTTCTGTAACCCTAATTAAGGTAGATGACCTTGATCGGGTGTTCGTATGATTGTGTGATTGCTTGTGTGTTAGTTTGGCACCTAGTTGGAAGTTTAGGAATAGGCTTGAACAAGGTTGGAAGTGCCCAAGGTGTAACACGAGAAACTGGGTAAGTCAGAAGGCTGGAAGTTCTTCTCTCGCTGAGCTTGACGCTCAAGCATGGGACGAATCCACGCTCAAGCGTTGCGACGCTTAAGCGTGGAAGAGGCGAACGTTTCAGTGTACAGACTGAGCTGTGGCAACTATGCTGAGTGTGGACGCATGTGGGACACGTGCCAGACCAGGGAGCATGCGGAGTGGACCACGTTCCACACTCAAGCGTGGAAAATGAACCACGCTTAAGCGTGGACAGCAGGAACCATAAGTGGAGCTTCCACTTTCATCTTCTCACTTGCACGAAATTGGGGAGAGTTCAGCAACTAGAGAGAGAAGCTCTGAGTTGGTAGTGAGAGAAAGCTTAAGGTTGGAGGCCGGTGATCGAGCTGCCGGAATGCGATTCCGACTACACGGTTGTGATCGCGGCGAAGTTTTCTACAACTTTGGAGGATTAGTTTCTCGATTCGACACAGGTAAACTCGATCCCTAAGACGTGTTCTTGGCGTTCTTCAAGTCTTAACCTTTGTCTTTGATCTGTTAAGCTTGCCCTAGGGCTAAAACTATTGTGTATGTGTTGCGCTTGTGATTAGGGAAAAGTTCGTGCTCATTAGTATGCGAGGATCAGAGGCAGGAGCCGTGGTTGTTCGTAGGAGAGAGGGCCGTGAGCATGAGGAAGGAGAAGCGGGATCGTCGCGCTTGTGATCGCGTGGAAGTTTGTGCTACAGCTGTTCAGGTGGGGAGAAAGAGTTACACACGTCGGGGAGGCAAACGTAGACTATATAGTTTTGTCGTATGTTTCGTGTGTGTAGAGGAACCCTAAACCCTACGTGAGGTTGTGCCCTGACGAATTACCTAAATCCTAGGTTTAGTCTACTTCGGGCTAGCACCGCTATGTTGATACCCTAGGTTAGCAGATTTATGTTGGCTGACATGATGTATGTATGGCTGCTTTGTGAGTATCTGCTTATCTGCTGACAGTGGTATGTGGTATATCTGCATGATATGATGGCATGTTGTTGTATGAGATATTTACTGCTACACTAAACATGCTGATATTGATGAATTGCTGTATGTATCTCGAAATGCGTGTATGCATGAGAATCGGAGGTTTAGTCTGATTAGGGCTTTGACCCCGTGGTGGACGTTTGAGCTGATAATTAAGATTGAGGTTATAGTTGGAGATGGAAGCTGTAACACCCTGCTTTTTCACTTCTATGTATATATGTGTTAATACTTGCTTATAGATGTTTGCATATGTTGTTTTTGCTTGTTTTTGGTGCATAAGTTCATAGTTGTAATAGTTCAGCCTTTAGAATAATCGATCCATCCGAATCTAAATAACCTGTTTCACGGTTTTGGCCATATCTTGAGTTCTAGACATCCGATCGAGGTGATCTTGGATGCGTTGGAAAGCTTAGAGGATTATATACAAGTCTTATTCAGGTGTCGAGGCCAAAAACACGTTTTCTGAAAGGGAAATCGATTTCTAGGTGAAGAAATCGATTTCCAGTTTTCTGGAAATCGATTGTTAAAAGGGAAAAATCGATTTCTTTGATAAGAAAATCGATTTGGCCAATGGAAAATCAATTTCCATGGTTGTGGAATCGATTTCCATGCGTGTCAGAGCTTGTGTACGCGTTTGGGTTACCGGGCTATGCTGTGTACGGCCCATTCGTCCTAAAACGTCCCTAACAGTTATATATACATAGCGTATGACCTAAACCTAGTATCCACACCCTATTGTACACACTTTTTGCCTCCTTCTCATCCTTAAGAGCTCTAACTGATCTCTTGCTCTAGAAAACCCAAAAGGACGAATCCTGCTTTGGTGTTCTTCATCAAGAACACTCCGTTGTTGGCTAGTCTATCCCTGCTGCTAGAGTTAATCTTCTAAGTTAGAAACCAAGGTGAGTTTCTAATCCTAGATTTGTTTTCCCTTTCGATCCATAACTTAAAGATCGACTCTGCCTTCTAGTGTTACGATCGTGATCAAGTGCTGAACCCGTAAGAAGGAACCGTAGCAGAACTTGTCTCTGTTCTCTTTCCCTTAGGCCGTGAATCGTCATCCCAGGTATGAGGGGGAGCAAATTGGTCATGAATATGTGGGTTTTGGGATAGATTAAGATGAAGGGGTTAACCCATGACCCCTATGTATGCCTGCGTATGCCTATGAATGTTGTTACGTTGTTTTCTGGCTATATGAGAATTGATTGATGAATAATTTGATGTTATAACATGTTTGTAACTATGATTTCATGATTTATATGATTGTTGATGAATTGATGATGATGAACATGTTGTTTATGCCATGATATGGTGTTTTGTTAACCTTATGCTATCAGAACATAGTTATAGGGAGAAAATAAATAGGCAATGTGAGATTGATGACCAAGGATTAGTTTGAGAACCCTTAGGTTATGATTTATGAGTGTTGCACTAATCAAATTGGTGATAAATAGCTTAGGCTCGAATGATATGTCAATTAGAGAACGTAAACTGGTCCGATAGCGGAGAAAACCCATTGCTGCATGATCTGACACCCAGAAATCGAATTCCAACACATGGAAATCGATTTGAATCCTCCAAGAATTGATTTCCAAGGTGTGGAAATTGATTTGGCCTTGTAGAAATCGATTTCTAGAATCGATTTTCCTTGTTCAAAATCGATTAGGGAAATCGATTTGAACATGTTGAAATCGATTTCCAGAGATTGGAAATCGATTTGAAGACTTGAGAAATAGGTTCCAGAGATTGGAAATCGATTCTCACGTGCCCAGGAGCAGTTTTGACCCCTTATGCTTGATGAATAGTGTTATGTAGGCTTGTTATAATCTTAATAAGATATGAATTGTGGTTTAGTTATTAAGATTAAGTTATAATCTTAATAAGATATGAATTGTGGTTTAGATATTAAGATTAAGTTATAATCTTAATAACTATATGACTTGAGGTTTAAATATTAAGATTAAGTTATAATCTTAAAAAGATATGAATTGTGGTTTAGATATTAAGATTAAGTTACAATCTTAATAAATATATGACTTGAGGTTTAAATATTAAGGTTAAGTTATAGGTTTAAAGATAATGTTAAGTTAAGACTTAATGAAGAGAACAATTAATAAGACGATGATGTTATTGGTAACGACGTATTGTTACCGATGTTGTTGGTTAAATCATTCTTGATGCTTATTGGTCAAGTTTGATGTTGATAAATCATCTTTGATGCTTGTTGGTCATAGTTGATAGCCATGTAATGGTGTTGATGATGGATGGTTTGACATGTGTTTGCATATTGATGAACATTGCACGCATCATACGTTGAAGTTGATATGTTGGGTGGAAAGCAAACGATGAATCGCGATAGTGGAGGCCACGATGGGTGTTAAGAGTTAGAGTTGTTGGCCACATGCATACGGAGTAGTGATGTTGCATTCGCATTGACATGCATCTTTGATATATATATATATATATATATATATATATATATATATATATATATATATATATATATATATATATATGATTATACATGTGTTGATTGATGTATGTTGTATGTCATCTTAATTACTATTCCATTCCGTTTACATATATTTATGATCGTATTTCTCACCCCTATCTTTTGTTGTTCTTGTGCATATGATATTGCATGTGCAGAGGAGGGTGAGCATGCTGATGAGGAGTGATCCCGTGGAGATCTCTCTTAGTAATAGTAGTTAGGAGTTACGTTCGGTTGTTTAGTTTTATTCCGATGTATTATCGGTATATGTATACCAGCTCTGATTTGTGACATCGGGATTTGGGTTATGTTTATTATTTATGTTTTCCGCAGTTTGTTTTTAAAGGATTTTGATTATTTCAGATTCCTACGTTTGAGTTATAGATGATGTGATGCACATTACCCTTGAGGAAATGTTTTTATTTTAATTATTATATTTTTTAAAGACATGTATGATTTTATTTATATTTTATTTTATGCGGGGTAGTGGGTGTCACATTTAGTGGTATCAGATCTGGTCTGTCCTACAGGCCTGGGTATGTGTCTGTTGTGTTCTCTTCTGTGTACTCTTATATCATTGTCTATGACGATGGTATAGAGTATAAAGTGTTTTGTTTTGTTTTGCTTAACTTCCGATATTGAGCGGTTGCTTGAATGACGCAGGAAGTTATGGCGGGTAGAAATGATCGTGCGATTGCTGATGCCCTGGAAGCATTAGCTAATGTCATAGGGCAGAATCAGAATCACAACAGAGGTGGACCTGCTGAATTTCAGGGCTTGGATAAGTTCCAGAGGAATAATCCGCCATCCTTCAAGGGAGCTTATGACCCTGAAGGTGCTCAGACATGGATCCAAGAGCTTGAGAAGATCTTTCGAGCCATGGCATGCACTGATGCTCAGAAGGTTACCTTTGCTACCTTCATGTTGGTAGAAGAAGCTGAACATTGGTGGGCGAATTGCCGCCAACGTTTAGAAGCTGAAGGCACCATTGTTACTTGGGATGCCCTCAAGGAGAGATTCTTGGGGAAGTATTTCCTTGCTGATATATGCGACAAGAAGGAGATGGAGTTTCTGGCTTTGACTCAGGGAAACATGTCCGTTGGGGATTATGCCGCTAAGTTTGAGGAGCTATCACGTTACTATCCACTCTACTAGTATTGTAATGATGATCGCTCCAAGTGTGTGAAGTTCGAGAATGGTTTGTGTCCAAAGATTAAGCAAGCCATCAGCTACCAGGAGATCCGTGTTTTCCCCACCTTGGTGAGCAAGTGCAGAATCTTTGAGGAAGACTACAAGTCCAGAGTTTCTCAGTTCAAGAGTTCTGGTCCCCAAGGTAGCAAGAGGACGACCCAACAGGATAAAGGAAAACAACAGTTGGCACCAGTTGGTCGTGGGTTCAAGTACGCCGGCAAGAAACCGCAGTATACATCGGGACCAGCCAGTGGCGGAGGATTTGCCTCTTCTAGGCCAATCAGGTGTGGCAAGTGTGGTAAGGAGCACTTTACTCGTGACTGCAAGGAGACAGACATCATCTGCTTCAAGTGTGGGAAGCCTGGTCATATCAGTAAGGATTGTAGTGGAGCAAAGATGGAGCCACAGAGTGCCAGCAAGAGTTCTCAAGCCAATCGACTGAGGACAAGTGGAAGAGTCTTCACTCTCAGTGGGGCTGAAGCCTCAGAATCCGAAGACTTGATTCAAGGTAAGTGCCTCATCAAAGGGACTCCTTTAATAGTGTTGTTTGATTCGGGTGCATCGCATTCCTTTATATCACATGATTGTGTTGAGTACCTTAGATTACCTGTTGCCCAACTTGAATATGATCTAGTTGTTGCTACCCCTACCATTAAGCCTGTTATTACCTCACATATTTGTAAAGGTTGTTCCATTGTCATTGATGATAGAAATTTCATAGTTGATCTTATATGCTTACCCCTTAAACAACTTGATGTTATTCTTGGTATGGACTGGTTCTCTGCCAATCATGTCCTTTTAAATTGCTTTGATAAAACTGTTGTTTTTGGAACTGCTATCGATCCTAAGGATCCGAGTTTTCTGACTGCCAACCAAGTCAAGGCTTCTATTAGAGAAGAAGCCCAAGTATACATGATCTTATCTTCCCTGGAAGTAGAGAGAAAGGCTAAGGTTAAGGATGTGCCAGTTGTGAGAGAGTTCCTAGAAGTTTTTCCAGAGGATATTTATAGTTTGCCACCTGAGAGAGAGGTCGAGTTTAGCATAGACTTAGTGCCAGGTACAGGACCTATATCCATAGCACCATACAGGATGTCCCCTCTAGAGCTAGCTGAGTTGAAGAAACAGTTAGAGGAATTGCTCCAGAAGCAGTTTGTTAGGCGTAGTGTGTCTTTGTGGGGAGCGCCAGTGTTGTTGGTGAAGAAGAAAGATTGGCAATATGAGGTCGTGTGTCGATTACCGACAGCTCAACAAGGTGACTATTAAGAATAGGTATCCTCTTCCTATGATAGATGACCTTATGGACCAGCTAATAGGAGCTTGTGTGTTTTCTAAGATAGATTTGAGATTAGGCTATCACCAAATTCGGGTCAAGTCTGAGGACATTCCAAAGACTGCGTTCAGAACACGCTATGGCCATTATGAGTATCTAGTTATGCCTTTTGGTGTGACTAATGCCCCTGCTGTGTTCATGGACTACATGAACAAGATCTTCCATCCATACTTGGATAGGTTTGTAGTTGTCTTCATAGATGATATCCTAATATACTCTAAGACTAAGGAAGAACATGAGGAACACTTGAGGATAGTCTTGGAAACCCTTAAGGAAAAACAGTTGTATGCCAAGTTGTCCAAGTGTGAGTTTTGGTTAGAAGAGGTGAGTTTCTTAGGACACATCATCTCTAAAGGAGGGATAGCCGTGGACCCAGCTAAGGTAGAAACTGTGCTCCATTGGGAAGCACCTAAGTCAGTGACCGAGGTTAGAAGTTTCTTGGGTTTAGCCGGGTACTATAGGAGGTTTATAGAAGGATTCTCTAAGATAGCTTTGCCTATGACCCGCCTTACTAAGAAAGGTCAGATCTTCGTGTGGGACTTTAAGTGTGAGGAAAGTTTTCAGGAGTTGAAGAATAGGTTGACATCTGCAACTGTGTTAGTGTTGCCCAATCCAAGTGAACCTTTTGTAGTGTACTGTGATGCTTCGAAGCAAGGTTTAGGGTGTTGATGCAGAATGGTCAGGTAGTAGCTTATGCTTCTAGGCAGCTTAAGACCCATGAGAAGAACTACCCTACTCATGACTTGGAGTTAGGAGCTGTAGTGTTTTGCCTTAAAAATTTGGAGGCAATATCTCTATGGAGCTAGATTTGAGGTCTTTAGTGATCATAAGAGTTTGAAATACCTGTTTGACCAAAAGGAGATGAATATGAGACAGCGTAGGTGGATAGAATTTCTTAAGGATTATGAGTTTGAGTTGAGTTACCGCCCAGGTAAGGCCAATGTAGTGGCTGATGCTTTGAGTAGAAAAACCTTACATATTTCAACCTTGATGGTTAGAGAGATGGTTTTGATACTGGAGTTTAGAGATTTGAGTTTAGCTTGGGAAGTTACCCATAAGAGCATTAGGCTAGGAATGTTGAAAATCACTAACAGTTTGATGGATCAGATTAGAGAAGGGCAAAAGATAGACGTATGCCTTTTAGACCAGAGAGAGTTGATTGCTCAAGGTAGAAATCTCAGTTTTAAGGAAGGGACTGATGGAATTTTGAGATTCCAGGATAGAGTTTGTATACCTGATGTTCCAGAGCTTAGGAAGTTGATCCTTGAGGAGGGACATAGGAGTGGTTTGAGTGTTCACCCAAGAGCCACAAAGATGTATCAGGATCTGAAACGGATGTTTTGGTGGCCTAGGATGAAAAAGGATGTGGCTGAGTTTGTGTATGCTTGCTTAGTGTGTCAAAAGGCTAAGATAGAGCACCAAAAACCTTCAGGTAAGTTGCAACCTTTGAGTATCCCTGAGTGGAAGTGGGATAATATCTCTATGGATTATGTGTCTGGACTCCCTTGGACTCCAGCTGGTTGTGATGCCATATGGGTTGTTGTGGATAGGTTAACCAAATCTGCCCATTTTATTCCTATGTACATGGAATATCCATTAGAGAAGTTGACTGGGTTGTATATCAGAGAAATAGTTAGATTGCATGGTGTACCCTCTAGCACAGTTTCAGATAGAGATCCTAAGGAACTAAGCTCAGATTGAGTTTAGCTTATCATCCACAGACCGATGGTCAGTCTGAGAGAACAATTCAATCCTTAGAGGACTTGTTGAGGGCGTGTGTGCTAGAGCAGTCGGGTAGTTGGGATAAGTTTTTAACCCTTATAGAGTTTACCTACAACAATAGCTTCTATTCCAGTATTGGGATGGCACCTTATGAGGCTTTGTATGGGAGGAGGTGTAGGACACCTTTGTGTTGGAAGGAGCCTGGAGAGAATGTTGTGTTAGGACCTGAGGTAGTACAAGAGACTACAGAGAAAGTGAGGATGATACAAGATAAGATTAGAGTGGCATAGAGTAGGCAAAAGAGTTACCATGATAAGAGAAGAAAAACTCTCGAATTCCAGGAGGGGGATCATGTGTTCTTGCGAGTTACTCCAACAACTAGGGTTGGCAGAGTAATGAAAGCGAGGAAACTTACTCCTAGATTCATTGGCCCTTACCAAATTCTAAAAAGAGTCGGTGAAGTCGCCTACCAGATAGCCTTACCCCCGTTTTTGTCAAACCTTCATAATGTGTTTCATGTGTCTCAACTTCGAAAGTACGTTCATGATCTAAGCCATGTGATAGTACCCGATGTTATTCCACTAAAGGATAAATTGACCTTTGAGGTGTTACCGCTTCAGGTTGAAGATCGAAGGGTCAAGAAGCTGAGAGGGAAGGAAATTCCCTTGGTCAAGGTCATTTGGAGTGGAGCTACAGAAGAAAGTGTTACGTGGGAGTTGGAGAGCAAGATGAAGGAGTCATACCCGCATCTGTTTACTCAAGGTGAGTAGAAATTTGGAGGACGAAATTTTTATAAGGGGGTGGAATTGTAACACCATGCTTTTTCACTTCTATGTATATATGTGTTAATACTTGCTTATAGATGTTTGCATATGTTGTTTTTGCTTGTTTTTGGTGCATAAATTCATAGTTGTAATAGTTCAGCCTTTAGAATAATCGATCCATCCTAGTCTAAATAACCTGTTTCACGGTTTCGGCCATATCTTGAGTTCTAGACATCCGATCGAGGTGATCTTGGATGCGTTGGAAAGCTTAGAGGATTATCTACAAGTATTATTCAGGTGTCGAGGCCAAAAACACGTTTGATGAAAGGGAAATCGATTTTCAGGTGAAGAAATCGATTTCCAGAAAGTGGAAATCGATTGTTTAAAGGGCAAAATCGATTTCTTTAATAAGAAAATCGATTTGGCCAATGGAAAATCGATTTCCATGGTTTTGGAATCGATTTCCATGCGTGTCAGAGCTTGTGTACGCGTTTGGGTTACCGGGCTATGCTGTGTACGGCCCATTCGTCCTAAAACGTCCCTAACAGTTATATATACATAGCATATGACCTAAACCTAGTATCCACACCCTATTGTACACACTTTTTGCCTCTTCTCATCCCTAAGAGCTCTAACTGATCTCTTGCTCTAGAAAACCCAAAAGGACGAATCCTGCTTTGGTGTTCATGCCGTTGTTGGCTAGTCTATCCCTGCTGCTAGAGTTAATCTTCTAAGTTAGAAACCAAGGTGAGTTTCTAATCCTAGATTTGTTTTCCCTTTCGATCCTTAACTTAAAGATCGACTCTGCCTTCTAGTGGTGCGATCGTGATCAAGTGCTAAACCCGTAAGAAGAAACCGTAGCAGAACTTGGCTCTGTTCTCTTTCCCTTAGGCTGTGAATCGTCATACCAGGTATGGGGGGAGAAAATTGGTCATGAATATGTGGGTTTTGGGATAGATTAAGATGAAGGGGTTAACCCATGACCCCTATGTATGCCTGCGTATGCCTATGAATGTTATTACGTTGTTTTCTGGCTATATGAGTATTGATTGATGAATAATTTGATGTTATAACATGTTTATAACTATGATTTCATGATTTATATGATTGTTGACGAATTGATGATGATGAACATGTTGTTTATGCCATGATATGGTGTTTTGTTAACCTTATGCTATCAGAACATAGTTATAGGGAGAAAATAAATAGGCAATGTGAAATTGATGACCAAGGATTAGTTTGAGAACCCTTAGGTTATGATTTTTGAGTGTTGGACTAATCAAATTGGTGATAAATAGCTTAGGCTCGAATGATATGTCAATTAGAGAACATAGACTGGTCCGATAGCGGAGAAAACCCGTTGTTGCATGATCTGACACCCAGAAATCGATTTCCAACACATGGAAATTGATTTGAATCCTCCAAGAATTGATTACCAAGGTGTGGACATCGATTTGGCCTTGTACAAATCGATTTCTAGAATCGATTTTCCTTGTTCAAAATCGATTGGGGAAATCGATTTGAACATGTTGAAATCGATTTCCAGAGATTGGAAATCGATTTGAAGACTTGAGAAATCGGTTCCAGAGATTGGAAATCGATTCTCACATGCCCAGGAGCAGTTTTGATCCCTTATGCTTGATGGATAGTGTTCTGTAGGCTTGTTATAATCTTAATAAGATATGAATTGTGGTTTAGATATTAAGATTAAGTTATAATCTTAATAACTATATGACTTGAGGTTTAAATATTCAGATTAAGTTATAATCTTAATAAGATATGAATTGTGGGTTAGATATTAAGTTACAATCTTAATAAATATATGACTTGAGATTTAAATATTAAGGTTAAGTTATAATCTTAATAAAATATGAATTGAGGTTTAGATAATAAGATTAAGTATAATACTTAATAAAGATAATGTTAGGTTAAGACTTAACAAAGAGAACAATTAATAAGACGATGATGTTATTGGTAACGACGTACTGTTACCGATGTTGTTGGTTAAATCATTGTTGATGCTTATTGGTCAAGTTTGATGTTGATAAATCATCTTTGATGCTTGTTGGTCAAAGTTGATTGCCATGTAATGGTGTTGATGATGGATGGTTGGACATGTGTTTGCATATTGATGAACATTGCACGCATCATACGTTGAAGTTGATATGTTGGGTGGAAAGCAAACGATGAATCGCGATAGTGGAGACCACGATGGGTGTTAACCCGGCCTTGCGGGTACATTGGGTATGGAAGCGCCAGGTGACATGGGCTAGCTACCTATTGTTGGAGTGACCTAATGAATAAACTTGAGTACTCTGACTAGCCACTATACGTTATCAGGATTGGTGAGAGTGTTCGGGGATGGCCCATGGTCTGGCATATCATCCACGTTGATAACCGGACATGTACTCCTAATCGTCTTTCCAGAGTTAGAGTTGTTGGCCACATGCATACGGAGTAGTGATGTTGCATTCGCATTGACATGCATCTTTGATATATATATATATATATATATATATATATATATATATATATATATATATATATATATATATATATATATATATTGATGATGTGATTAGGAAATGTAGGTCTCCTTATGTTAGTGTGAAGTAGGTGAGGTGATCTTGTTAGGATCGGATTTAATCCAAGAGACCACAATTAGGATTCGAATGATCAAGGGAAAGATGTGCACTGTGCACAATAGGTAAAAGGTGTTATGCCGACAAAAAAATGAAGTCCTTAGAATTTTAGGGAGAGGAACATCTATTCTTCAGTCACTCCTAAGCTTGAGATGGGAAGTCAATAACAGTCAGAAAACTAATTCTTTGTTTCATTGGTCATTTTCAAATTCTAATAAGTGTAGTCGAGCCTATTGCTTACCAATTGGCATTTTCAATGTCGTTGTCAAATCTTCATGACGTCTTTCATATTTCTCAGCTCCAGAAGTACGTACCAGATGTTTCATAGGTGATCGCTCTTGAGTCGATTCAATTAAAGGATAACTTAACCTATAGATCCAACCTATCCAGATCATTGATAAGAGCACTAAGACTCTACGAAAGAAGGCAATTCCTTTGGTGAAGGTAGTTTGGGAAGGATTGACTCCTATGGAGGCGACTTGGGAACTCGAGGAGGATAACGTGCACTAGTATCCAGATCTTATCAGTCGAGGTACCTTAGTTTTTCGCCTTGTTTAATGAACTAAGTTTTTGGGAGTGCTAAAGTATGAAGATAATTTTGAGGATGAAATTCTTAAAAGAGGGGAGAAAATGTAACATCCTAAAAATTAAAATAATAGAGATAATAATATTAGAAAATTAGAGAGTTTTTGGGAGGCTTAAAATCCATGTTTTAGGCCCTTGAGGTAAATAAAATGGTTAAGTGTGATTTTCTAAGTGAAAATCACTTCCAGACACATGAGCACACCCTTGCTCATGTTCAGCACGCCCGTGCTCAAAGGAGCACGGGAGACGACCCCAAACATATGAAGCCTTCCTATTAGCCCAACCTCTTATTATTATTATCTATGCCTAGCCGTATACAAAGCGATAGCGTGGTAAACAAACAGCGATGTGGAAGAAAGCAAACAAAACGGCAAGCATAGAAAAGTGATCAGAGTAAAAGCGCAATATATAAATGTACAATAACACACATAACTTAGCCCCATCAGTAGGGCACTGTACATACATATACATCCCGAAGTTAAAACCAAAATACATCAAAAGCAAAATGAAACTCTTGGAGCTCACCAGCAAAACCTCGTCGCCTCTCAAAAGATACATCAAAAACTCTCGGCTCACTCCCTAGGACGCACTGGCAGGCTCTCACCATCAGTGGTGACGATGTCCTGAGCTACCCTGACCCTAGCCATGAGTACACCTGTACCGCACAATAGGCTCGTACTCTGACGAAGAACTAGATACATGATCCTCCGCCTACGGTAGGTCCTCAGGTACTGCTCGGTCCTCTTGCGCTGGCCTCGATAGACGTAACCCCTCCTGTTGGGCATGATACCGGATCTCATGCCTAATCCCTCAATCAGAAACAACACGATGCCACTGCATCCACACGGCCACAGCTCGACGCCACGCGTCCAAGAGCCACGGCTCAAACAAACACGGCCACAGCCTCAAGAAGTCAGCATAGCAGTAACGACACCATCCACGGTATCAACCCGACAGCAACACGGCACACAACCAAACTTAATTCTACGACATTCTGCCACAACGCTCAACATTACAACATAAAGCATATTAACAACAGCAATAACATCAACTATAGCATATGGCAGCATATCATCTACCAAGCAGCATATAGGCACTTAGACAGATAGCAACAACAACAAGCAGCAGCATACAGTCATACGAAGTCAAACATCCTTAATCAACAGTTTACTAGCCTACGGTTTCCAAACTTAACGACGATAGCCCAAAGTAAGCTAAACCTAGGGTTTAGGTACTTTATCATGGCTCAACCACTAGTAGGGTTAGGGCTTCCCTACACATAGCAGAAACATACTACACTACTCTTGCCTTCCTGATGGCAGCAGTACTCTTTCTCCCCACCTGAACAGTCGACACGCAAATCTAGGAAATCACCGGCTTGCTCCTTCTTCCTCAAGTTGGCAACCACCCTCTTATGGCAGCTCCACATAGCCCCTCAACCACGGCCTCAAGCTCCAATCGTGGGGAAATCACGAGCACCAACTTTGCCCTAATCACGAGCACAACACATATTAGTGTCAGCCCTAGGGCAAGCCCAAAAGATCAAAGAAAAAGTAAAGACTCGAAGAATGCCAAGAACATGAAGAACGCGTGTTAGGAATTCGAGTTTACCTCGGACGAATCGAGAAATCAATCCGTCAAAGTCGGAGATAACTTCGTCGCGATCACAATGGTGTAGTCGGAATCGCGTTCGGGTACTTCGATCTCCTCAAAAGTGAGCTTCCTCTCTCTAGAACACCGATTTCTCTCTCTCTAGTTGTAGAGAATTCTGGAGACTCCAAGGAAATTTCGTGCAAATGAGGGAGAAGAGAAAACTCCACTAACTTGAGCTGCTGTGCACGCTTTTGCGTGGACACTACTACACGCTTTAGCGTGCCCAAGCTTGAGTGTGAGGTCTTCTCCACGTTTGAGCGTGGAACCTTGTCCGCTCCGCCTTGACCCTGGCCTAACATGTGTAGCACACGCGTCAAAAACACTCTAGCTGGCAAACGTATTCAGAATGCTTGAGCGTCCGCATTAGCAACGCTTGACCGTTATAACGCTTAGGCGTGCTAACCTCCCACTCTTGAGCGTTGCGCTCAGCTGGGAAAAGCCTTCCAAACATCTAGCTTCCACAGTTACTCGTTTAACGCTTTAGGCACCTCCAACCTTGTTCAAGCCTATTCCTAAGCTTTAAACAAGGTCTAAAACTAACACACAAAAATTCACACGGTCATCCAAAGCTCCAATCAAAATTAACCAACTCGATCAGAGTTCACAGAAAAATCGGGATGTTACAGCATGCCCATGTCGGAAAACACGAATTTTTTTACAGTGATGAGCACGACCTTGCTCGTCTAAGCATGCCCTTGCTCTTAGCAAAGAGCACGACCGTGCTCATTAAGAACACGCCCGTTCTCGTTGGCCGAACACAAATACGCAAGATTTAAAAGAGGAAAACGCAAAAAAAAAAAAAAAACTTATAAATACAATCCTAATAACATCCTAGTGTGGCTAGAAACCCTTTTACACCCTAAAACTCTCTCTTGCCTACCTTAGAAGATTCAAGAGCTTGGAGAATGAGACCTTGGAGAAGAAGGGGCTTAGGAAGAGAAAAGGGAGGAGATTTCTTGGCATGTTCATGGGAAAATGCTTGGAGATTCTTGGAGGTCCTTAAGAGATGAGTAAAAACAACCTTTTCTCACCCTTCCATGGTGCAAACAATTTTGGGAAAAAGGGGTTTGAACTAACTAATGATTTCATGGAGAAATTTCAACGAACGAACGCATGATTGGCCAAATCCTATTTTCTAATTTGGGGCTTTTTATAGAAAACGAAATTAATGTTTAATTAGAGTTTTTAATGATATGAATGACATGATTGAATGTCTATACAATGTGAATGTTGTGGTCCTTGATGATTGAGTTGGCATGCTTCTATGTGATGTTTATGTTATGCGATATTAAAAGGGATTTGGTATGCCTATGTGTTGTTATGGCATGATAGTTTGATTGATTGACATGCACTTAATACTATCACAGCAGAGGTATTAAGGATTGAGGAAATACCACTATTGTAGGGGTATTGACATTGTGAAAACATCATCATTGCAGGGATGTTGAAAATACCATCATTGTAGTGGTATTGACCTTGTGAAAACATCATCATTGTAGGGATGTTGACAATACCACCATTGTAAGGGTATTGGAATTGTGAAATATCTCATGGTAGGGTATCAAAATGAGAAACACCACCATTCTAGGGTTGTCGAAAAATATCACCATTGTAGGGGTATTGAAATGAGAAATATCTCATTGTAGGGGTGTAGGGGTATCGAAAATAAGAAACATCACCATAGCAGGGATGTCGAAAAATACCACCATTGCAGGGGTATTGCAAGAGAAACTTCACCATTATAGGTAAGGTCGAAACATGCCTTATGAATAGGGGTGGCAATGGGACGCCATTGTTGTGTGTTTATGACTGACATATTGAATGCATGAATTAAATGTGTTTTGCTTGGTAATTGAGATTATTATTGTTATTATGGAAAAATATATTATTTTCGAAAATAGCAGGTATCATGATTGTTTTTCTGGTTACTGCGCCGGCTGAGAATAACACCTTTTGCGAACTTATTTTAGAATTGTTTTTATTCACTGGGATTCTCATCTCATTAGTATTGTTATTTTTAGAACATGAAGACGGTATTCCTGAGACCGAGGATACTTGAAGACTAGAGATTATTCCTAGTATCCTTGCTGGTTTTGGTTGGTATTATGATGCACTAGAGCTGTTGTGACCAAGAGCTTAGATTATATCTCATTTTATTTGTTTGGGTTGCAAACTCCCTCTTATGAGAGTTTTTGGTTTACTCATGTTGTTTCAGTTTTGAGAATTTATTGATGTAAAGACTATTTTGAGAATATTATTATTATATAAAGTATTATACTATGAAAAAATTTATTTCACTATGTTTTATTTAAATATTTTGTTATGGGTTACTAATGTAACGAAAGACATTACAGTAAGAAGCATGAAAGTGATTATTAAACTTTTATTTTAGTATAGGAGAAAGTTTTGAGCTAGTCAAAAGAAGAATAGGGTGAGTGGTAAGAAGTAAGAACAGTGGATAAGGGGATTCAGTATAATGAACAACAAATTGTACTTTGTATAATCTTTGCCTGTTCTTTCGTTTCTATGCACTCAATTTCTATCTGATAATGGATTATTTAGTTCGACGTCTTTATCAGTGTAACACGAATCCTTTCACCGACCCCACGATAGTGTTTGTGCACAAGCACAATGCCCCCTGGTTCAATTCTGAATGCAGCAAGTTGCTTCCAAGGGTTTTCCACGTTGAGCCAGAACAAATTTCTCCATTTTCAATATTTATATATTGTACTAGACATAAACTGCTTACAATTAATTATAATTGATTCGTTGCTGGAGTCATACATTGGATAGTAATATGACCTGAATGGTGTTTATAAATGGGATGCAATTCTCGCCCCAGAAACTAATTTTTGGGATTGAGTTAGGTTCAAACCCAAATTCTAAGATTCGTCAAATATTTATTTGATTTTTATTCTTTAAATTTTCACTTCAATTCATTCATTATATGTACCATTCACAGGAGGGAAAAACACTGTAGTGCAATTAAATAGGAATGCAATTTTGGCACTAGTGTCTGTTGGGAGTTTGGAGGGGAGGGGTTTAAGGTGAAAGGGAGGAGGAAAGGGATCTGGAAGAGAAGATAGTCTTTCACCTTACATGAATGTTTATTCTCCAACAAAAGAATCAAATCCCCAAATTTGGGGGAAATAGAAAATGAACTAGGATTTTGGAGGGCTTTTGAAATTTCTATAAATCTTTCTTTTTTTTAAAAAACTCTCAAAATATCTTCCCTTCCCTACCCCTCCCAACTGCACAAACTTTAGAGAAAATTCGATCTGAAACTATACATATCTAAATCAGGCACCATAGTCAAACAAAAAGACTTAATACATTAGAAGAAAGTGACGATAGTCGAATTTTTATTTAATGAAATGAAATTAAAAAAGAACCGAATTGCCAAATTGCATATAAGCATAGGTATCATTTCTATCGCAGTGAAAGCCACACAACCAGGCCCTTATCTTTCCTTTACAGCAAGCTTGCTGGCCACATCATGCTTTACATGAAGGAAGTAGCTAACACAAAAACAAGAGCCATGACCCTACCCAAAATTTAAGAAACAACCAAGATGGTTCCTTATCTACAACTGTGTTTCACTACATGTAGCAAAGATTAAGACAAAACCAATTGAACAATCAGAAGCGAAAACTAGTTTTACTGAGTACTGAATACTGGTCTTTCTTAACAAAGCCAATGCCATAAAATCATCAAAGACCGAAATGTGAACTCACCAGTTAGTAACTGAATTTTGGGAGGAGGAAGCATAATAAGATGATGGCACCATATTGGTAGGAATAAACAAGTCTAATTGAATACCCTCATCCTCATCCATAGCTGGAGGCAGATTAAGATCAAAACTCAAATTCTTGGGACAATTCTGACCGTTTTCCACAGTACTACTGCAACATCCAAGGGTATCTTCAACTTTTGTTTCATCCCCTCGCATGGTTGTTGTCTTGGCACGAATATGATGCTCCTGCTTCTTCTGTTGGTCCTCTGAGGCTGGCACATCATCTGGTTCAAATTCACCCATGCTTTGAATGTTCTTTGATTTTTTATGGTTAGATAAATGACCACCCAAAGCTTGGTAACTTGGGAATGTTTTATTGCATATACTGCATCTGTACCTATTGGCTGCCACATCATCCAACCTGTTCCCTTGCTCAGCTGTTCCTATTTCATTTAATTTCATTTTCTTTGTCCCTTTCTTCTTCTTATTACTATTCTTGTTCCTGTTCTCCATGTCAATGCCAGCAATGATGCCATCAGAATTCTGAGAAGCTGAGTCTTCCTCAACCTGATCAACACTACCAGAAAGCTTTTTCTTCATCTTGGACGTGTCCTTACATTCAAGCAAAGTTTTGGGATCCCCACGTGCCAGCAACATGAGTTCATGCACGGCTTCTTGCATACGGTGTTGTTCAACTTCAACCCCAAGTTTTAAATTAGAATCACAAGATAGGCTTTTGCGTCCTCTCTTAGCAGTAACAGACCAACCCCACAAAGCACTAGAGAGATCAATAGCGGAATTATCAGAAAGGGTAGAAGAAGAGGATGTGGAATTGGTGGATGCACCGTCGTTTATGGTGGTCTTGATCGTGGAGAGAGGTGGTTGAATTCCCCTCCATACCCTTTCAGGGTGAGACCTCATGTGGCCAAACAAGGCCTTCATGGAAAAGAAGCTCCTTTTACAAAGGTAACAAGTGGGGTTGCTACCATCCACCAACACCCATGTGTCGTTGTTGTTGTTCTTCTTCTTCTTTTTGGCCTTATGAGCTTGCTTGTTTGAGAGGGCGTGCATTCTCATGTGTCCACCCAGAGCTTTACCTGTGCTAAAGCCTTTGTTGCAGATATGGCACATGCGAGGAGGATGCTCATTATTCTTGTTATGAGCTGCTGCTGCTGCTGCTGCTTCACTATTATTATTATTATTATTACCCTTTTTTATCTTAATGCGTAATAACCCTCTTGACCCATCATCTTGGTTGGTGTTGTTTCTGTTGGTGTCACCAGTAGCCAGAGACCCTTGATCTTCCCAAGGGTTAATGTTATTGTGATTGTGATCGTGATGGCCTCTCTCTGAGGGTGACCCATACTGACCCTGAACATCTTCCATTGAAGATTCCAGTCCAAAAATCTGATCTTTCTTCAATTCTTGTGGTGATTAATTGCGGGTGGGAGAGAGTGCAATTACTAGCACCTAGCTAGAGACTCGGACTAGAGTAGACGACACCTGATCAAGAGGAAAATTCATGTAATGACCAGGTCAGATCAAAGATTGGGTAGCTTAGCCACCAAGAAAAGGACCAATCTCTCTCTCTCTCTCTCTCTAACTAACTATGATTCTCTTTTTGTTTTTGGTAAAAATCAAATAACAGCAAAAAAAAAATTTGACTTGTTCTATTGCAAGGTTTTTGAGACTGATGTTTTCCCAATCGTTGAAGGAAATATGAAAAGAAAGAAAAACAATGGAGAGAGGAAGATGCATAAAAATCAGGAGGAGAAGAAGAAGCATAGAGGCAAAAGAAGGCGAATCGGTGAGAAGTTACCTTAGAATTTCAGAAGAAACAACGTACGTGGCTTGGGCATTTGGTGAGTCAAATGAAGAGTGGTGACTCTGTTCAGTTGGGATTAGGAGTGTTGGGACTCCCCTTTTTATGGGAAAATTGGATTGTCACGTTCATAGGACCCTTGCCACTTATTCTGGTATTCGTATTTCACAATGACCCACCTTTCACGAATGAATTTAAAACCAAAACCTATTTGAGTTCACTACAATAGAATAAAAATGACGCCACGATATTCATTCACTTTCACACATCCCTGCTCTCTGATACACCAATTAATCCTACCACTGCACGCCTAATAATTACCTTTTTTTTTTTTTTATCATCAACAATTACCTAATTTTAAATTTTTAATAGTAGTATGTGGCAGGGAAATTATGTCATATAAAAGTTGCATTGAAAATTTTTAAGTAATGCTATGAACCTGTGATGCTATTTATCACAAACTACCGTTTTTTTTTTGGGTACACGCACAAACTACCGTTTACTAGATTCATTAAGGACAAAAAACACGGTGTGTATTCTTTGAGCATTTAACAATATGGTAAGGTTGTTAATACAAAAAAAAAAAAAAAAAAAAAACAATATTGTAAGGTAGAGCACCAAAAACAACAAACAATTTTGTAGATAAACATGTTTTACTATGAAAACGATTTTGTAGAATTATTCATAGATAGCAAAAACACACTTTATAAATATGTTTTTACTATTTTTTTTTTAATTGAAATAGACCAACTTTTGTTTTTGTTTTTGAGATGCATACCACGTTCAAGGTTGTTAAAATCGCATTTTACATCGTAAGATCGTACGATGTTCCGAGTTTGGAGTCCATCAACCATCACGATCCTGGCAGAAACTCGCAAATACTGGATTGAAGTGGGATTGACGGGAAAACACATAAAAGCGTAACATCTTTCGAGTTTTTCGTTTTCTCACCGAACCAATTTTTAATGAACCCATAGAAAGAAAATGCCCATTTTAACCTAAAAACCATGTTTGCTGCAACCTGGAAGACAAAAAGAGACTTTGCAATGAAGGTGGCACTGTTTGTTGTAAGACTATTAGTATATTCTTTAAATAGAATCGAATCCCATAGGAGACGGATCGAGACACATTTATTTAGGTTTTGTATTTTGAAAGAGCTCGAAATTATTAAATTTCAAAAGTATTATGATTACAATTAGTCTTGTAGAAGAACTTTGTTCCAATTGTATGTGGAATATAAATACCATTTTTTTTTTTGGTACAAAGGAGGCTAAAGCCGAAACTACACTAAAACGGAATGGGGGAAAGAGACCCCAACTAGATCATGCAAAAGAAGATCCCCACACCCCCAAAGGAGGGACGTCCAAGACATGCACACCAACAGGTAAGGTATGAGCATAGTTAGCAAGCCAACCCGCAACTCTATTCCCCTCACAGAGTGCAACACCCTTTCCCGAGTGTCACACTCCCGAATGTTTATAAGGCTAAAAATATTATTAATGCAGAAAATACGGATTTCTTTTTTTTTTTTCCTTTCACAAAGATGTAATGGGATTAATAAAGGTAAATAAATAAATAATCGTAGTAGAACTTAGGTTCACCATGCATTTCTAAAAGACATACTGTATTAACATACAGAAACAAAAACAGAAATAGTATTGTATACAAACATAGGTCTAATGCATAACGGACATAAGAATAAAATAAGTACTAGGAGTTGTAGCTCCCAAAAGGTACTACAGATACCAACATAGTCTAGCCAAGACAAAATTATACAGCAAAGGGGGTCCACCTTCGGACTCAAAGAAACTACTGAACCGAACCATCGTCACGTCCATTTGTTCAAGCAGCAACAGCAATACCAGCAAGAAAAATACAGATATGGGTGACATTCCCGTTTATCAACACGACAAAATAGCAGAAGTAAAAACGGGACAACTCACCAGGTAACAACGTACCCAACATGCTTATTATAATAATCAATATAATTCATGTTAAACAATTAACAGTTAACAGTATAATATAAGGCATTCTAAAAAGAACAGACGATGTATAACAGTGAAGGTAATCATCAACAGCCATGCAATGCAGTGCAATGTACATGACTCAATGTCATATGCCACAGGGTAATACTTTGACCCCTACTCCATGGAGCTAACAAAACATCGGAGAGAGTGAATGGGAAGACATGTTCCGGTTATTGCCAGCCATGAGCAAGATGTTACAACATTTGTAACGTGCACATATCTGGCTTTACGGAAACACTCTGTACCAAACATGAAAAGTAAGGCATCTAGTAGAGGATATCAGTGTCTTGCTCGGATTCACCACGACACAGAAGAGCTACCAACTGGTCACATGTTGGCCCTTCCAACCCTGATATCTCCAAAAGACCATTGAAGATCGTCACCATAAGATTCGCACCCACATCAAGGTGTAAGCTCAGCTCCTAGGCTCAAGGCCATACAACTATGCACATGAAATGCCAATGCTTACACAAGGCAGATGTGATAAAGTAATGTCTATCCCGCGGATAAACCTCAAGGTCCACTAAGGTTCTCTTCCTTAGGAACTATATGCGTCTTTGAAATACCAAACTTTTATCCACAGGATAAATCTCGTGATCCCTCTGGGATCCAGTCATCACAAGACTGAAACGATTTAACGATTGACCTAGACCCAAATCACCGGTCCGTCATCGAACTACTGTTTCAAAACCCAAAACGTTTCATGTTTGTGTTTATATCTTATGAATTATGTCTCAAGTCCTAAATATTATGAATAAGGATTGAGAATCCTCTTAGATAAGTCTTTGATCCTTTCTAAGATATTAACTCCTTGATTTTCAATTAATGAAATAAGTATTGCTTCACTTAAGTCTTATGAAATCATTGATGAACTAAGTCATCAATAGTATAGTGCATGGTCTTGTTCCACCATATACTATACTTAATTACCTCTTATCTTCAACTCTAAGTTAATTACTTAAACTTAGGTTTTCATGCGTAAAACTTTACGATTTTAGTTGAAAAACTCTCTTTGTAAATCAAAACCTTTTCTAGCGGGGCGAGCGTGAGAGAAAGAAGAGAGAGAGTGTGCCCGAATGGCCCAAGTGAGAGAGTGAAGGTGAGATATTATTTGATGTCATGGCAAACTTGTAAATAACTAAAAGGGTAATTTGGTAATTCCTTAAAAGACTAGGGGCATTTTGGTCATTTTCCTTATAAATATCTAGATATTTCTAGAAATGTAATGATGACATTGGTGAGTCATAACACACAATCCTAGATGAATCTTATTCATAGCGGATCACGGTAAATCCCTTTACAGCTCCAATCGTCTCCCTGTTCGAGTATTCGCCTGAATATAATATATTATTTTCACTTTTGGAAGTCGGCACAGATTTTAACAAAGACGTAGAGAATTAAATCCTGAGACTTACTGTCTCGTTCACGAGTCCAAATTAGGTCTTGATAGTGTTAGGAATTTGCGTATTTCAAAACCAAAAACGCAGCGGAAAAATTCCCACCAAAAGATCCAAGCGAATGGTCATGACTCATGATTGTAGTGTTAACCTCTTGTAGCACAGACTGTTGATAAAACTTTGTCTATCACGAGCATCGCACGATCGATGCCTCTACGGTATCCACACGAGCAGACTTCGTGAGCGTCCAACGTCACGAACAAGAAGCAGCCTCCGTCTCACAGTGCTAGCTACGAAAAACAAGACCTGCAACTCACTAATCACTCTGATGTGTGGTTAGGGTAATGTCACGCATGACGTCACAAATCCTTAAGCGGTCTACTTATAGTAGCACCTCCTTAAGTGAGTTAGTGAGCTGTATTTGACCTAAGCCCCATGCACCATGTGCTAGGCCCAATAGAAAAATGAGAGTCCAACTCTCTTTTCAATGCTCCTTTTAATCTACTTCCCATAATGTTGGCTGTGATATTAAATATCATTTAATATTACAAACAGTGAGCGGTATCTAGCAACACATCACTGCTACCCAAGTAATAAGAATATCGGTGATACGATATAGACGTTATGGTAACCAAAATAACGGTGTAGTAAATGTCCCTTCGTCCATATGTCTTAATTGAACACGTGGCATAAATGTGTCATCCTTGTTAAGTTCATTTATTTATTTCTCAATTCCCAAGTAGACGTGTAATCACAAATGGGCCCAATATCACATATTGGCCCATTTCCGCGTCGCCACGCATATTTCACGTCTTACTCTATCGAGAGGCCCATGACATTACTCCTGTTATGTAGGAGGGATGAATCCTATCTACATCACTCACATCCCTCAACATGTTTCATTGCAGGCCCAATAACTACCTTTATGATCATCCTATTACGGATGACGTTTAATAGCATTAAAGCCTACAACTCCACATGTAGGAATCGTAGTGACTTCAAGTCGAAGGACTACTTCACTATGGTCACCATGAGAATTGCTTATGATACTTACATAACTATTATGCAACGTTCTCATAGTGGGTCAATCCAGTACAAATATTACTCCTAATATTTGCACCTGTGTGTTGACTTGATATCGCATATCCATGACCCGTGAGATGTGGTCATCAGTCTACTCACACAATATTCTCTATGTATTATTGTTGTCATAATTAATAATACTACTCGACTACGGACATTTTAAGAATAGCGTTCTATAGTTTAACGGGATCTCACGATCAAGTCACATTGATGTTCCATCAAATGAATTGCCTATTCTAAGGACTTTATTATGTTAAATACTAATAACATAATAAATTAATGCCTTATTCATATATCAAATATATGATCAAAGTCATGATGCAAATGATGATCTATTCAAAATAGATTGGCCACTAGTGCTTACACCAACAATCTCCCACTAGCACTAGAGCCAATTGGGCATCAATCTAATACCCATCGATCTAGTGTGAGTGTCATGCTCCTATTAAGCATGATACTCCATTAGCGAATTCTTCAGTGTTGTCATTCTGCACATCTTCACATCTCCTCTATCGGTCATCTATCGAATGAGATGGAAGCACCTCAGTATATGTCTGGATCGCTAGTGAGATCAAGTTTCCTTTGCTTATGCGATTTCTCCATCATCATTGCAACGAGATCAATGGAGTTCACAAAGTTAGGAACTATGCTTTGTTCATAAATGAACTTCCTGATCCAAACGGCCTCAAAATCTGCATTTGAAGCAACTATATACTCAACCTCTGTGATAAAATAAGCAACTGTCTTACGCTTGAAAACTTTTCAAGCTTCCAGTGCCACCATTTAGGCAAACTACAAATCCAGACTGCGATCTGGAATCATCTTTATCGATTTGGAAACAACGTCGATGTAACACCTTACAACGACCTCTTCCTCACCTTCATTTGTGAAGAATGTATCTTCAGTTCTTGTCATGTACTCAAGAATGTTCTTGACTACAATTCAATGACCTTCACTGAAATCAATTTGGTACCTTCCTGTCATGCTCAAAGCATGCATATTTAAAGAGCCTGAGCACTTTTCAGCATATGTATTCGGAATAAGGTTGAGCATCCTCAGCAATCTATCTTTATAGATCTTGAGTCCTAACACTTAGGAGGTCTCGCCTTGGTCCTTCACCGAGAAACATTTCCCTAACCATGTTTTTACATTTTGTAGTGTAGGGATATCGTTTCCGATAAGCAATATGTCATACACATACTGTAACATCCTAAAAATAAAAATAATTGGAAATAATAACGTTAGAGAAATTAGATAATTTTTGGGAGGCTTAGACTGCATGTTTTGGGCCTCTGAATTAATTAGAAAGGATAAAAGATAATTAAAATCTGCAACAATAACAGAACTCTGTCTAGACTTTATCTAAAACTTATTTAATAACAAACTCTAACTACACTCTATCTAAAACTTATTCAAAGACTCTATCTAAAACTTAATTCAAAAATCAGTCTCTATGTCAGGATGCGTTAAAAATAGGTTTAAAAATAGGGAATAAGTGCAACACTATATATATACCTTCTTATAACACCATAGTGCGGCTAGGAACCTTTTTTGCACCCTAAAACATCTTAGTAACGGCTGTGGAGCATCTTCATGCTTGGGAGATGGGGTTGCAACAAGCAATGAGTTTGGAAGGAGAACAATAACAACAACAACAACAGGAAGAAGAAGAAGATGAAGAAGAAGGAGAAGGAGAAGGGGATTCAAGACTGAGGAAGGCGACATCTAGGATTTGCCATAGGGTACGCTTGGAGATTCTTGGAGGTATTCAAGAGGTGAGTAGAAATACTTTTTCTCACCCTTTCCATGGTGCAATTTGTTTTTGGGATTTGGGTTATGCTTTAAAAATACGTTTTTTTGGAAAATAATCCTGATTTGGTTAAATCCTGATTTTAGAAATTTGGGGGTTTTCCTTCTAAGGTATTTCTGTTGTCAATTAAATGTTTATTATTGTGATGTGATTATATGACATATATATATATATATATATATATACATACGTGATCTGGTTGAATTGACATGCTATATATGCACTATTTGATGATATTTGTGATATTGGCATGATACAGTAACTGTTAATATGTTGAATGTTGTCTGCTGCAATACCGCCTATGATAGGGGTATCGAAAGTAACACTGCCAATGGATTGGGGTGTCGAAATATGAAATACCATGATGGGGTATCGAAAGTAACATCGCCACACGTTGGGATGTCGAAATGAGTAATACCGCCAGTGTACAATGGTTGGTATCGAAATGAGTAATGTCACTGAAGAGAAGGTGACATCGAAATACCTTCATGAGTAAGGTAGGCAATGGGACGCCATTGTTAGCAGTTTGAAAGTCATATGACGTATGAGGATATTTGAGATTATTTGATATATGAGATCTTGTCATACTTGATTCATGATGTGTTAGTGATGACTATTTGCTGCCAATAATAATTTATATTATTATTATTATTATTATTATTATTATTATTATTATTATTATTATTATTATTATTATTATTATTTTATTGTACACTATTTTGAAATTAGCGGGTACCATGGACAGTTTTTTCGGTCACCGCAATGGCTGAGAACAATGCTTTTGTGAAAACCTTTTAAAAATGTATTTCTGTTCACTGGGATTTTATATCTCATTAGTAGTATTGTTTTCAGAGCCTGAGGACGTCCCTGTTGAGCTGCCAGACGTTTTGAAGATTATCTCTTTAGTTTTAGAGCTTGGTTAGTATTGTAAGGTATATGCCAGGAGGACCTTTATTATCTTTTAGTTATTTTCTTATGCGAGATGTTATAGACACCCTGTTTTGAGATTTTGAAACTGATTATGTTATTTTAGTTTTGAATTAATGTAAACAATTATTTTGGATTAATATTATATTCAGTATTTATTCAGTATTTATTTAAGAAATTTTTTATTTTCCTGGTTTTATTTAAAATATTAATTTGGGTTACTAATGTAACGAAGGGCATTACATTTTTGGTATCAGAGCAGTTCAATCCTAAATTGGACTGTGGTTATTGGGTTTTTCAAAAATCAAAACTTGGGCGCATAGGATGTTTGTTAGAGTTGTAGATGTTGCATACTATATTTTGGATATTGAGCCTGGCCAACTCAATGTTTCATTGATAGTGAGCATATTTATAATGACTAACAGGCGAGGGATGAATGATGCGCTTGTAACAGCTATGGACCGTGTGACCATAGATTTGCAAGAGCAGACGGAGACTCTCCGTCATACGAGGGGATATGGGGAGGTAACACCCCAAGAACCTCAATACGTGGGATTACCACTTTTTCGAAGGACGAACCATCATTTTTTCGGGACAGCTTAGATGCTGCAGCAGTTAGAGGAGCCGAAGACAAACTGTGCTTATAGCAAGAGGTTATCATATTGTTTGATTCAGGAGCATTCCATTTTTCCATAACTCTTAGTTGTGTCAAAAATCCAGAGTTGTCTATTTCTAAATTATCTTTCCACTTGTGTGTTTCTACCCCGGTCAAAGATAATTTGGTTACATCTTTTACCTATTTAAAAAGTTCTTCGATACACCAAAATTTATCTTATGATTTGATATGTTTTCAAATGTTGTGTTGGATGTCACTCTTAGTATGGTTTCGTTATCGTCTAATAATATTGTCCAAATAGAAATATTTATGTACTTCACAACTTATGTTTGATGAATGTTTTATGTTAAACCATATCATATTCGTTTCCATGTAATAAGTTCTTAGTTGAGAAAGTTCAATAATCCATATAGTTGTTTTCCGTTAAGATAGAGACTGAGAGTGATGTAGCGGCACTACTTATTGTCTGTTAGTTTCTAGATGTGTTTCATAAAGAGGTCTCTACCTTACATCAAATATGGGAGTTGAGTTTAACATAGATTTAGTACCTAGAAGTGGACCGGTGTCAGTAGCGTCTTAGAATGACACCCTTAGAGTTAAATGAACCTAAAAAAAAACAATTAGAGGAATTGCTAAAAAATGAGTTTTTATACTTGAATTTGTTTATTAAAAAGAAAAAAGAAAAAAGAGAGAGTTGGAAATTTGAGGATGTTAATTCTTAACATTATATTCTTCAAATATATTTTTATGTCATTTGATGAATTTTCTTGATAGATGTATATTCTTTGTATTTTAAAAAAATAAAATAAACAGTTTCACTTTTCATTTATCGTTTGTGATATTCTTCCTTGATAGTAAAATTGTCAAAGAGAGTCTCGCTTATTTTGAATTCACGTTTTTAACTTTCTTTTGTTTCAATGAGTTTTCAATTCATAAATGGAAATATCTTTGTGCATCATTGTTTTTGTTTAGTCAAACGAAATTGATTATGAATTAAAACTTTCTTACCTTGATGCATCCTTTCACCTTCTTGATTTGCGTTATTTTATTTTATTTATTTGGAATCATAATTTGCTCATATTCCCTGAGACATGCATTGACTTATTTATTTTTATACTAATTTTTTATTATTTAATTATAGTATATGTCTAATCTCTCTTTAATTATAATTGAGGAATGTGTTTGATTTGTAATAAGTTTTTTTTAAGTGCTTCTAGTGAGAAAAAAAAAATTATGGGAATATAAACCTCTGTGTGGACATTAGATTATCAAACAAAATAACTATTAAGGATAGATATCTTTTTCCTAAAATAAATAACCTTAGATCAATCGAGTAGAGTGGCGTTTGATTCAAGTAAAGTAGATGCAGTGATAGGATGAGAGCAACCTAAGAAGTGACAGGGGTAAGAAGTTCTTGGAATTAAAAGCGTATTATATGAAGTTATAAATGGGTTCTCTAGGCTAGCCTTACTTCTGATCGAGTTGACTAGGGAAGGAAAATATCTTCTATAGAATAAAATTGAAGTTTTTAATAATCATAAGAGCCTTAAATAATTTTTAGAAAAAAAAATATAGAATTAAAAATAAGGCAAGGAAGGTGGATGAAATTCCTTCAGGACCATGAATTTGAGTTGAAGTACAGTTTAGGAAAAGTCAATGTAGTGGAAGAGGCTCTAAATAGAAAATCCTTGCATCGTAGTGCTGGAGATGAATATTTTAGAAGAGTTTATGGACATGAATTTCAATGTAACCTTAAATGCTTTAAACTTGAAATTGAATAGGTTGGAATTTGTAATGACCATAGAAAACAGATTAACCGAGAGCAGTTTTAGACTAGGAATTGCAATCTCTTTAGGATCAAGAGAGTTATGTGATGATGGTCTATTGTCGTTTAAGAATAGGATCGTTGTTCCTAAGGAGTCTTAGAGGGGAAGTGGTAGAAAAAATACATAAGGGAAAGTTCACCTTACATCCACGAATAACCAAGATGTAAAAAGACCTCAAGAAAATTATTAATGCATGGTAATAAGAATGAATGTTATATTAAAGAATTTGTACTTATATGCTCATTTTTATTATGTTGTATTTTTGTATATTTTTTTGAGAATTATTTTTCTTGAAATTTCATATTGTTTCTCAAATGACCAAATATTAATCACAATTAATATACTCTTTGGATTTGTTTCCCATATAGATTAATGGCATGTCAAATCTTAATAAACTTATATTTCTTATTAAAGACCGAAAAGAAAAAGAATGTTATTTCTTATTTGTATTAGATTAAATGAAATTGATTTCTTAGTTCTACTATGGTATTTATTGATGAAAATTGTTTTGAAAGTCGTAAATGCTCAATAACTGTATAGTTTAATTGCAAGTTAATAAAATCTTATTCTCCTTTTGTTACCCAATTTTGTTTCTAGTAAGATCATCTCTTAACAGAAAGTAAAACTCTTTCTTTTCTTATGAAATTATCAACTTGGACTAGATAAGACTTAGTATGTGGATGTCTCTACTGTTTCTCTTTTCTTTCTTGTTTTATTTATTTGTTTATTTATTTATAAAAATTTCTTTGTACTGTAAATAATATAATAAATTTGGTGTGGAATATATATAAAGGACTATAAGATCTACATATGGATGATATAAAACTTTACTTCAATTTCTTTGTGAATTGTTTGTTATTAATCTATTTTGAGAATGCTTATAATAATGGAATTCAAGTGAAGGTAATATGATTCTAGGGGGATGGAGAAAAATAAATGCTTAAGTGCGTGATTTTATTATACGTGTTATTATTGACTTCTTTTTATATATATTCTTATAGTCAAGAGTCAAGAGTCATGAATTGTGCAATTATTAATCAATGCTTCAGCCTAGTGGTTTGATGTATGCTTAGAGAGTATCAAGGATGTAGGTTCTCTTATGATAGAGCAAGGTAGGTGAGATGATCTTGTTAGGATCGGATTTAATCCAATAGACCACAGTTAGGATTTAATCCAAAATAGGTAAAGATTGTTATGCCGACAAGGAAAAGTAGCCTTTAGAATTTTAGGAAGGGGAACATGTATTCTTGATAGTCATTTCTAAGATTGGGATGTGAGGGTCAATGTCAGTCAGAAAACTAATTCCTTGTTTTTATGGGTCATTTCCATATCCTCAAGAGAGTCGGGCCATTTGCTTACCAATTGGCTCTTCCAACATGGTTGTCATACCATCATGATGTATTTCTTATTTCTCAACTTCGAAAATTGTGTCAATTATGTCTCATGCAATAGCTCCTGAGTCAATACAATTGAGGGATAACTTAATATTTAAGCCAAGACTAGTCAGATCATCGATAAGAGCACTAAGACTCTGCAGAACAAGACAATCCCTTTAGTGAAGGTGATTGGGAAGGATTGAACTCTAGAAGAGGCTACTTGAGAATTAGAAGAAGACTTGCTTCGCCAATGCCCAAACTCTTTATTTGCTTCGTACTTGAGAGTGGAGTTAATTTCGGGGACGAAATTCTTAAAGGAGGGGAGAAAATGTAACATCCTAAAAATAAAAATAATTGGAAATAATAACGTTAGAGAAATTAGATAATTTTTGGGAGGCTTAGACTGCATGTTTTGGGCCTCTGAATTAATTAGAAAGAATAAAAGATAATTAAAATCTGCAACAATAACAGAACTCTGTCTAGACTTTATCTAAAACTTATTTAATAACAAACTCTAACTACACTCTATCTAAAACTTATTCAAAGACTCTATCTAAAACTTAATTCAAAAATCAGTCTCTATGTCAGGATGCGTTAAAAATAGGTTTAAAAATAGGGAATCAGTGCAACACTATATATATACCTTCTTATAACACCATAGTGCGGCTAGGAACCTTTTTTGCACCCTAAAACATCTTAGTAACGGCTGTGGAGCATCTTCATGCTTGGGAGATGGGGTTGCAACAAGCAATGAGTTTGGAAGGAGAACAATAACAACAACAACAACAGGAAGAAGAAGAAGATGAAGAAGAAGGAGAAGGAGAAGGGGATTCAAGACTGAGGAAGGCGACATCTAGGATTTGCCATAGGGTACGCTTGGAGATTCTTGGAGGTATTCAAGAGGTGAGTAGAAATACTTTTTCTCACCCTTTCCATGGTGCAATTTGTTTTTGGGATTTGGGTTATGCTTTAAAAATACGTTTTTTTGGAAAATAATCCTGATTTGGTTAAATCCTGATTTTAGAAATTTGGGGGTTTTCCTTCTAAGGTATTTCTGTTGTCAATTAAATGTTTATTATTGTGATTGGTGACATGATATATATATATATATATGATACATACGTGATCTGGTTGAATTGACATGCTATATATGCACTATTTGATGATATTTGTGATATTGGCATGATACAGTAACTGTTAATATGTTGAATGTTGTCTGCTGCAATACCGCCTATGATAGGGGTATCGAAAGTAACACTGCCAATGGATTGGGGTGTCGAAATATGAAATACCATGATGGGGTATCGAAAGTAACATCGCCACACGTTGGGATGTCGAAATGAGTAATACCGCCAGTGTACAATGGTTGATATCGAAATGAGTAATGTCACTGAAGAGAAGGTGACATCGAAATACCTTCATGAGTAAGGTAGGCAATGGGACGCCATTGTTATGTGCAGTTTGAAAGTCATATGACGTATGAGGATATTTGAGATTATTTGATATATGAGATCTTGTCATACTTGATTCATGATGTGTTAGTGATGACTATTTGCTGCCAATAATAATTTATATTATTATTATTATTATTATTATTATTATTATTATTATTATTATTATTATTATTATTATTTTATTGTACACTATTTTGAAATTAGCGGGTACCATGGACAGTTTTTCCGGTCACCGCACTGGCTGAGAACAATGCTTTTGTGAAAACCTTTTAAAAATGTATTTCTGTTCACTGGGATTTTATATCTCATTAGTAGTATTGTTTTCAGAACCTGAGGACATCCCTGTTGAGCAGCCAGACGTTTTGAAGATTATCTCTTTAGTTTTAGAGCTTGGTTAGTATTGTAAGGTATATGCCAGGAGGACCTTTATTATCTTTTAGTTATTTTCTTATGCGAGATGTTATAGACGCCCTGTTTTGAGATTTTGAAACTGATTATGTTATTTTAGTTTTGAATTAATGTAAACAATTATTTTGGATTAATATTATATTCAGTATTTATTCAGTATTTATTTAAGAAATTTTTTATTTTCCTGGTTTTATTTAAAATATTAATTTGGGTTACTAATGTAACGAAGGGCGTTACACATACAATACGAGAAATACAATCTCACTCCCACTAACCTTCTTGTACACACAAGGTTCATCCCCGGTCTTGATGAATCCAAACTGTCTTACAGCTTCATCAAAACGAAGATTCCAGTTTCTGAAACCTTGCTTTAATCCATAAATGGATCTCTGCAATTTACACACCTTTCCAGCATCCTTTGGATTGACAAAAACCTCGAGTTGTATCATGTACACATCTTCGAGAAGTTTCCCGTTTAGGAATGCAGTCTTGACATCCATCTGCCAGATTTCATAGTCGTAATATGCAACAATAGCAAGTAGAATCCGAACAGATTTAAGCATTGCAATTGGGGAGAAGGTCTCTTCATAGTTTACACCATAAATTTGTTTGAAACCTTTCGCGACGAGTCGCACCATAAAGGTATTCACCTTACCATCCATGTCAATCTTCTTCTTGAAGACCCACTTGCACCTTATGGGTTTTATCCCTTCGGGTGGCTCAAACAAGGTCTAAACTTGGTCAGTGTACATGGATTCCATGTCAGATCCCATGGCCTCAAGCCACTTATAAGATTCTGGGCCAATTACGGCCTCCTGGTAGGTTACAAGCTCATCTTGATCCATGAGCAACACATCACCTTCCAGAGTCAGGAGAAGTCCATATCTCTCAGGTTGGTAACGTGACCTGTTAGACCTACGCAATTCTTGTGTTACTTGAACCGGTGATTGAACTACAACATCTTGTAGAACCAGTTCTTGTTCCATTGCAGGCGGATCAGTACTTTGTGGCACTTGGATTTCTCCAACTTCTACATTCCTCCCACTATCTCCATTGGAGATGTATTCCTTCTCAAGGAACACTCCAGTCCTAGCGACAAACACTTTGTCCTTGAAAGGGTTATAGAAATAATATCATTTGGTTTCCTTAGGATATCCCACAAAAGTACATTTATCTTATTTGGGTCCAAGTTTATCTAAACCTGACAAGCCAAATCCTCATAAATGACATATTGTTCCTTTCGGGCCACCTATATCATATAAGGTTTTATTTCAACTGCTTTAGATGGAACACAGTTAATGGTAAGAAATAGTTGTAAGTAAAGCATATCTTCAGAAAGAGTGATAGAGTTCTGAATGACTCATCATAGATCAGACCACGACTAGCAGGGTACGACTAAGATAGTCATCAAGCTCGTGGCCTTAGTATTCATCATTACGATCTGATCATATGACCTTAATACTCTTGCCTGGTTTATTCTCCGCTTCATTCTTGAATTCTTTGAACCTTTCAAAGATTTCCGACTTGTGTCATACACAAATTCATGTCTATTGAAGTCATTAGTAAATGTAACGAAGTATGGAAACCTACCTTTTAGCAAACTTCTTTAGTGGCCCTCATACATCAATATGCATCATGCCATAATATCACTACCCCTCTCACCGAACTAGTGAATGAGGTTTAGTCATATTTCCCAACAAGGAAGATTCACATATGTCAAACGATTCACAATCGGATGAGTCCAAGAGTCCATTTTAGTGGAGCTTGGAAATGTGTTTCTTACTTATATGGTCTAAAAGATATTGGTAAAGGCATAGCGGATCCAAATCACTTGGTTTGACCCTATTCGCATTTATGTTATAGATGGGCATATCGAGATCAAGGATACCAAGTTCATACCTCAATTGAACACTAGTATAGAAAACATCACTTGAAGAAATGGAACAACAGTTGTCCTTTTATTGCAACTCAAAATCCTCTCTTGTCTATACAAGAAATGGAAGTGATGTTTCTATTACCAGCTGGAACTCAATAACAATTATTTACTTCCATCAAGGTCCATAAGGCAAATTCAAACTCATAGAGTCAATGTAGCAACTTTTGCTCCATTTCCACTCATACGTCGACCTTTGCCTTTAGTCAATGTCCTACTCCCTTTGATCCTTCACATTAATGTGAGATCTACATGCGGTATTAAATACCCATGATTTTGAAGTAGGTTGACTTCTACAACACAATGCTCCAAGAGGAAGTCATACTTCCTTTCTTCTTCTTATACTCTTTCTGGTACCTTTGGTAGTTTTTCAATGTTTTGTCAAACCGCAATGAAAACAATTGTCTTCCTTTGCAACCCTGCTTGTCAACTTCAAAACAGAAGTACTGGGCTTTGAACTCGTTCTTGCCCTAGTTCTTCTTCTTGTTTAACAGTTTGAAGACTTTCCCTTTATAGACTACCATAATAGTCTATCCTTTTCTACTGTAGAGACTCTGCTCGACAGTTCTCTAGTTACCTGCAATCTCTGTCAGAGGTTTGTCAGAATCATTCATAATGAATTGACTATAATTATCCGGCAATAATTGCAAGATCATATCATTGGCCAACATTTGGTCTAAAGGAAAGCCCTGTTTACCAGATTCTCAATGTACTCAATAGTATGAAGCACATGATAACTGTCTGGATTTCCCTTCTGCCAGTTTGCAACTGAAAAGTGATCGGGAAGCCTTGATGTTCTTATGCATTGCATGCTCTCAACAGAGCATCATGAGGTGCATGATCACATCATGCACCTCCGTGGTTGTAAGCATAAGGTATCCTACATCCAGGACATCGATTTGATGCTTCTTATAAGCATCCTTTTCGATCCTAGTAGGAAGTGGCTGCTCAGGAATCCTTTGCTCGAGAACAGACAACCTTTTTCTCGTATTTGAGGACAATCCTCAAACTCTTGTACCAATCCAGAAATTTAATTCTGGATATCTTGTCCTTTGGACAATTCGTAGTTAATTCAGTGTAATGCCATGGTAATTCTAAATACAGAAACATGCAGAAGATTTGTATCATGATAAAGCATATTTAATAAGGTCTTTTATTAAATACGCCTCCCACCATTTTTTCTCAAATCAATGACCCTCACCATTAACTCGGAAAATCCTGTTGGAAGATTTTCTAGTGGGACCAAGATCCATATTTCACTTCATTCCGAGTCAGCTTTGGCTGATCACCCAGAACTTGGCTATTTAGGTAGGAAACTCCTTTCCAATTGCATCTCATGCAACTCTTGGATCAGTTGGGTGAATAACTCCTTATTCCAATTTATCTAATAAATTGATGCCCAACTTCTTTGCCTCTAAGTCATTTCAATCCTATTGAATTCTCTTAGTTAAGTCAAACCCAATGGTTGGCAATTGGATATTACAATTATCCCATCGCGCCTCACAAAAATATAGTAAGGTGCCCTGCTTTGGCAGACCCACACTTATTCAATTCTGGCCTTAACGAGTGCCACGCATCGGAAGGCATTTTCAAACGTGACTTAATATTTCCTTTTGAGGGATTTATTTATAGATTTGATCTCACCATAACGTAAACTGTTTAACCTACTATATACTAACATGCATCTCATACATATATAGCATATAATAAATGTGACATGGTTATGGCCCCTAAGGCATTGATTCTCCCAAGCCAATGAGAGAATCTAATCTAAAAACCCTAGTATCGTACAAGCTTCACCACGCATGATCACCTACCAAGTTGTCTTCTTCTGAAGTCGTCTTCTTGTCTCCACTATAATATTACAATTGAAAGAAACCTCTTTTACATTCGAGGGGAATAAGGTGAGAAAAGAATGTACATACGGAATTTAAGAGAAAGGCACAACAAGCAGGCCGTATTTCAAAATAACCAAAGAAAGAAGAAAAGGACTAAAGCCATAACCATTCACCATGCACAACCAAATACATAATAAAAATTAATAATAAAATATTTATTTTTATTTATTATTATTAATAAGGGATTTCAAAAATCACTCAAAATAACGCTTATGATATCCTAATAATCGATTACCATAATCAATTATTGCTATTCTGACTCCTCAGAAAATGACTATTGTACTACCATAATCGATTACCATAATCGATTACGGCTATTCTGACTTCTCAGAAAATGACTACTGTACTACCATAATCGATTACTGTACCACCATAATCGATTATTGTACTACCATAATCTATTGCATAATCGATTACATAATCGATTATGTAATCTGTTATACGAATGTTCATGCAAACTCTTTGCATAATCGATTATATAATCGATTACATAATCGATTATTGTGGTTCTGACCAGAATTTGCCTTGCTTCCACAACGATTAGGCATCAACATTTGAACCCTCATAATCGATAACATAATCGATTATGACGCGTCTAGACGTAAGGTGCGCATGATAGCAACACTTGCTGTCATCGCAAGTCAAAACAAGGATTTCAGAAAAAAGTTTTTCGCAAAACATGTTATGACAAACAACATGCAAACACGCAAAAAGAATCATGGTTTCACAAGCGGCTCTGATACCACTGTTGGGAATTTGCGTATTTCAAAACCAAAAATGCAGCGGAAAAATTTCCATCAAAAGATTCAAGCGAATGGTCATGACTCATGATTAAGTGCTTACCTCTTGTAGCGCAGACCGTTGATAAAACTTTGTCTATCACGAGCACCGCACGAACGATGCCTCTACGGTATCCACACAAGCAGACTTCATGAGCGTCCAATGTAACACCCCGATTTTCGAGTTTTCCTATTTAATCAGTATTTATGAACTTATATTTTATTCGAGGTCTTAGGAATGGAAATAAAATATTCCAAGACCATAGTCATGCTCAACGATATCATAGGAAGCTACAATTAAGTTTTGAGTCGAAAACTCAAACGGAGTCCGGTCTACATTTTTACACTGACAGTATGATTTTACTGCTCAGGAGACCTCAGATGGACCTGTGAACGAGATAGTAAGTCTTAGAATTCGATTATCTACGTTTTGGTTAAATTTCACAAGAATTTCAAAAAAATCACTTCCTGACCTCCGTTCGAGCGAAATCTTTAATCAGGTGGAGAACGGAGCCGCGTATGGACTTACCAGGACCCGACAACGGATAATATTGATATCATATCATGTAAACTCAGTTGGGAGAGAATGCCAGAGTCGTCATGACGATCGGGAATTTCGGGACGCGAAATTACCAAAATACCCCTAACTTAAGCTTTTTCACCTTTTACCATTTTATCCTTGAACCAAATGACATTTTTACCCTTAATGAATTTTTAAGAAGGATGGAACAGCCCTCTCAGCCCCCATTAGCACGCAGCCCAGCCCCCCAAGAACAACCAAGAACTCCATCTTCTTCCTCCTTGAAAACCTCCATTGAAATCCTTGAGAAAACCTTGAATCCTTGATCAATCTTCATCCATTCTTGGGTAAGATCACTTCTATGATCTCCTAGCTTCTTGAATCTCTCTAAATCTCATGATCAAAGTTCATTTTCATGAAAATCCATTTTATGATCCAAATCTTTGAAAATTCAAAGGAAATTGTAGAAATGTCCTTTTAATGGGAAACCAATTTCTTTGAACTCACCTCATCATCCTCTACCTAAACCCAAGAGCTCATGATCCAACTCTCATCCAAGCTCATTATCCCCAATATGGCCGAACCCTAGTAGTGGTGATGAATAGTGTTTTTGATCAAATTTTTGATTTCTAACTCTTGATTCCATCCTTAGCTTTCCTAGTGTTCTTGAATCCAAGTGATGGAAAACCAAATCATTTCCTAGCCTAATTTTCCCTAAATGGCAGAGGCCTTCATGAGGGAAGCCCATGAGTTTTGTTTCACATTTTTGAGTCATAGGACTTGTGTAACGCCCCGATTTTCACGTTTTCTATTTCTTTAGTATTTTAATGTCTTTATTTTATTTGAGGTCTTAGGAATAGAAATAAAATATTCCGAGACCACAGTCATGCTCGACGATATCGTAGGAAGCTACGATTAAGTTTTGAGTCGAAAACTCAAACGGAGTCCGGTCTGCGTTTTTACACTGACAGTATGATTTTACTGCTCAGAAGACCTCAGATGGACCCGTGAACGAGACAGTAAGTCTTATAATTCGATTCTCTACGTTTTGGTTAAATTTCGTAAAAATTTCAGAAAAATAACTTCCTGACCTTCGTTCGGGCGGAATCCTCAATCGGGTGACGAACGGAGCCACATATGGATTTATCGGGACTCGCCAACAGATAATCTTGATATCACATCATCCCAGGACACTTGGGAGAGTATGCCAGAGTCGTCATGACGTTCGGAAATATCTGGACGCAAAATGACCAAAATGCCCCTAACCTTAGTCTTTTACACTTTTACCATTATACCCTTTTGGCAAATGACCTTTTTACCCTTAAGTGAACTTTTAAGAGGCTGAACTCAGCCCCTCACTTCATCATTTTCGCACAGCCCCTCACACCATAGAGTTCCATAGTTGTTCTTGAGAGAAAACTCCATTTTCACCTAGAAAAGCTTGAGTTTTTGTTGGATTCACTTGATTCCTTGAGCAATCTTTCTTCATTTCAAGGTAAGATCACTTTTATGATCTCTTAGCTTCTTGAATCTTTCTTTATTTCAAGATCAATCTTCATTTTCATGAAAAGAAAATTCTTAGATCCAAAACTTTGAAAATCCATAGGAAATTGTAGAAAAATCCTTTTGAGGTAAGACCAAGTTCTTTGAACTCACATCATCAATCTCTACCTAAACCTAAGAGCTTATGATTCAACTCTCATCATAGCTCAAAAAGCATTTTTGGCCGAACCCTTTTGGAAGATGATGAATAGTGTTTTCATCAAGTTTTGATTTTTAACACTTGATTTCATCCTTAGCTTTCCTAATGCTTTTGAATCCATGAAATGGAAAACCAAAACCAATTCCTAACCTTTTTAACCTAGGGTGGCCGAAACCCTCTTTGTGAGAATTGTTGAGATTGGCTTTGATTGTTGTTTAATGTTGGATTGTTGTGTTGTTGTAGTTGTTGACGATTATCAGGAAGTTCAGAAACCGATCAACCGACTTTGATCCGGGAATCTGCTCATCAAGAGGTATGGGGAGAAGAACCTCATCACACCAAGATGGTGGTAGTGAGAATGGTTGTTTAAGTTTATGTGTGGGTGAAACCCTTTAGTTTGGGTTCACTTTTATGTGTTAAGTCTTGTTAAGTTCTCTTGGAGAACAAGATTGTTATGATGAGTTTATGCTTGAGTATGTTGTAGTGTGCTTTAGCATATGTTGATGATGATATGATTGAATGAAAATCATTTCCATGTATGTTGAAAAACCTACTTTGATCACTAGATCAAGTATGGACTTTTATGGTTTGATTATGAGACCATGATGTGTGATGGACTTGGATGTTTGATTATGATGTAGAAATGTGTATTGTGGCTTATCATAATTGTATGAGCTTTTGAGCTACATGTGCTTTGTTGGTGAAGTGAAGTCTCCATTTTCTTTGGAGTAGGCTTGTGGCCTTAGTAAGAGGATAATATAAGAACATATGTTGTTCTTGTTTTGGTAAAGTGTTGATGCAACAAAACATGATTTCATAACCTATGTTTTCAAAGAGAAACAAAAGTGATTTTGATCCAAAGATCAAATGAAGTTTTCACCTCTAAAGTGTGTCACCAAAGTTGGGAAAATGTCTTTTCTTTAGCCATAGGTCTTTTATTCAAACTAAGTGTTTCAAAAGAAGAAATAATGAAGGAGTTAGGGAAAATGAAAAACAGGGCACTCGCCCCGCGAACCCCGTCTCGCCTCGCGAGACAGAGGGAAGATAAGGCATTCGCCAGGCTAACCTTGCCTCGCCTCGCGAAACAGTGGACTAGCCCGAGCAGCAAAGATGCAGCTCCTCGGCCTCGCGTCGCGACTTCGTTATCGCCTCGTGAACTGCCTAAGCAGCAAAGATGCAGCTTCTCGGCCTCGCGTAGCGAAGTCGTTTTCGCCTCGCGAACCGCCTAAGTAGTGAAGATGCAACTTCTCTGCCTCGCGTCGCGATATAACCCTCGCCTCGCGGAGCAGAAAGACTGTCTAAGAAGTAAAGATGACTTCTCTGCCTCGCGTCGCGATCCAATCCTCGCCTCGCGAAGCAGAAGGATTTTTCCAAGCAGTAAAGAAAACTTCTCAGCCTCGCGTCGCGACATATACCTTCGCCTCGCGAGAAATGGTTTGTTTATAAATAGTGTTTTTCAAACTCAAACTGTAAAGTTTACGCTTTTTAAACCTAAGTTAAGTAATTGACTTAGAGTTGAAGACAAGGAATAATTAAGTATGGTATGTAGTGGAACAAGACCACATGCTATACCATTGATGACTTAATACATCAATGACTTCATAAGACATAATCACAAACATAAAACGTTTTGGGTTTTGAAACAGTCGTTCGATGACGGACCGGTGATTCGGACCCCGATCAGTCGTTCAATTGTTTCAGTCTTGTGATGACTCGATCCCGGAGGGATCACGAGATTTATCCGGTGGATAAAGGTTTTGTTTTCAAAAGACGCGTATAGTTCCTAAGGAAGAGAACCTTAGTAGACTTTGAGGTTTATCCGGGGGATAGACATTGCTTGATCGCATCTGCTTTGTGTAAGCATTGGCATTTCATTTGCATAGTTGTAAGGCCTTGAGCCTAGGAGTTGAGCTTACACCTCGATGCGGGTGCGAATCTTACGGTGACGATCTTCAATGGTCTTTTGGGAGGTATCAGGGTTGGAAGGGCTTACATGTGACCAGTTAGTAGCTCTTCTGTGTCGTGGCGAATCCGTGCAATACACTGATATCCTCTACTAGATGCCGTACTTTTCATGTTTGGTTGAGAGTGTTTCCGTAAAAGCCAGATACGTGCACGTTACGAATGTTGTAGCATCTTGCCCAAGGCTGGCGCGCACGGAACATGTCCTCCCATTCACTCTCTCCGAATGTTTTGTTAGCTCCATGGAGTAGGGGTCCGAGTAGTACCCAGTGACATTGACATTGAGTCATATACATTGCATTGCATTGCATGGCTATTGATGTTTACATTTACTGTTATACATCGTTGTACTGTTAAAGAATACCTTATTTTATGCTGTTAACTGCTTAACATGATATTATGCTGTCAACTGCATAATATGTTTGACATTGAGAATTCCTGTAAGCATGCTGGGTACGCTGTTACCCGGTGAGTCGTCCCGTTTTTACTATTGCTGTTTTGCTGTGTTGATGAACGGGAATCTCACCCATATCTGTATGTTTTCTGTTGGTACTTGCTGTTGCTGTTTGAACAGATGGACGTGATGATGGTTCAGTCCAGTAGTTCCTTTGAGCCAGAGGAGGACCTTCTTTTTGTGGTCTAGTTTTGTTGTCGGCCAGACTATGTCGTTTTTTTAGTACTTTTGGGGAGCTACGACTCCTTGTACTTATTGTATTTCTTATGTCAGTTACACATTAGACTTATGTCTATATATAGTATTATTCCTTTTTCTGTTTATGTCCCTGTAATTATTATGCATATTGTTCTAGAAATGTATGGCGAACCTAAGTTCGTTATTAGTATTATTTACCTTTGCTAAATCCCATTGCATCTTGTGAAAAGAAAGAAAAAAAAAGAAAATCGTATTTTCCGCATTAAGAAATATTTTCGGCCTTATAAACGTTCGGGAATGTGACACTCGGGAAAGGGTGTTGCAACTTGTAGTAGTGTTAGCAAAGCTTATGAACCAACCATCCAAAAGTTTGGAACCAAATGAGATTCTTAACCCTTTTTACCTTTCATGGCCGAATCCTATAACTTTTAGGGGAAGGAAATTTATGTCTTGATGTTATAGATTGATGTTGTTTTGTTGTTTGAATTGTTTTGTGTTTGATTTTTTTAGGCGACGCGAACGAAACCGGAGCCGGAGCCGAGAATCGATCGAGTTTGGATTGAACACTTTTGTGGGGTAAAGGGAGGTAGTCATTTGATTTTGATAGCTGTATGGTATATGACTGGTTATATGAAATGTAGTAATGTTAATTGATGATTGGTAGTTGTGGATAAAATTTGTACTTGAGTAATTGATTTAGAATTGTGGCATGGATGCCTTTATTGAATATTGTGATAATGCACTGCTTTATATATATATATATATATATATATATATATATATATATATATATATATATATATTTTCTGTATGAGCATAGGACTTGCTATGTCTCGATAATTAATAAAAAACTCGAAAAACCGAATCAAAGTTTTGAAAAACGCGTTTTGAAATCAAAAAGTGATTTTTGGAAAACGTGTTGCTTTTTCAAAAAAAAGTTAGCTTCCTTTTTGAAAAAGTTAAGTTCTTTTGAAAAGAAAAAGTGATTTGGTGGAAAGTCGTGCAAAAACGTGTTTTGTTTCAGTAAAGCGTTTTAAAAAGGCGTCAAAACCTTAGAAAACGGTTTTTGTTTGCAAGAAAGGTGTTTTTCCCGGAAAATGTTCCCTTTGATCAAAAATATGTTTTATTTCATGAAACCCAAAGTGTGTTTTGTTTTCCAAAGTTGTTTGAGAAAATAAAACCCAAATGAAAAATGATGAACCTTTGAGACGAACCCAAACCTAGTGGCCGAGACGTCGAGGCTAGTGTTTTGTGGATTGAGCACTCGTACTTCGTGTCCTGTGTTTTTTATTTGAGTGGGCTTAATGCCTTTTTGAAACGAGTCATGGACTTTATGTCTCGACATTTGAAAGAATGAACGCAAAGAAAACAGAAAACTTTCTGTGTACATGCATGAGCCGGTAGACGTGCCATCAGAAACCGAGCTATAGCTCTAGTAGTTGAGAATTTAACCAGTTAAGACCACTAGGTCTATAGGGGCATTCTGTATTCGAGATCCCACAAGTGGCCGGTGGCGTAGCAACCCCGTGCCGTGGTAAATCGGCTGCCAAACACGAATGAACTCGATCAGAGACTGGAGTATTCAGGATATGGTTATGACGTGGTACCCTGGAACAATTTGAGTTCGGACCTAAATAGAGAGGCCGATTCATGAGGACAATTGTGTTACGGGTGTTACCACGGCCTATCGCTCGATGTTGGGAAGTTAGAATCTCTGGAGTACATGAATTAGAAAGATGATATTGAAATCTCATGCATTATTATAGCTGATGATAGTGTTTGAGATGTTGTGCTGTATTATATAAATAATTGTTCATATAATTGTTTTTATGCTCTTTGTCGCCTGTGCGGCTATCGTGATAAACTTTATATGAGTATCTCACCTTTGCCTATATATGTTGGACACCCTGTTGTGTTTTTGGAACACATGTACATATGTTGTTCATAGGTCCCCGCGGGCACGTGAGGACTCGGATGACGGAGCGTTCTGAAGAAGTTGACTTTGGGTTGCATCCCAATGGCTACTTTTAGCCGACCAGCTTAGGAGTCATTTATTTTGAGCAGTCTTATATTATATTACTGCACGTATGTTGAATTTATGTCCTTAAGTCTGTAATAGGATTTATACTAGACCTGAACCTATGTTATGTTTATGTCTTATGCACCTTAATTATTAGTGTGTTATGAAGTTTAATTCTTTGTCTTGGGTTGTATTGCTTATGCATGCAGAAAATTTTTAGAAACGCGTTTTCGAACGCAGCTACTTAATTAAAGTATTTTTCGAAAGCAACCAACGTTTTATTTTCTTGATTTATTCCGCATTTGAGTTCGAGTACGTAGCACCCGCGAAGGGGGTGTTACATTAGTGGTATCAGAGCGAACCTCTCCCAATACGGTGTGTTTCGGGAATGAACCAAGCGGAAGCTGGTGGGCAAGTAACACCCGGGGCTGATGAGGGCAGGGAGTGATCGCCGTTGCATGAGGCACAGACAAGGAGCGGCTCCTGGCAGGCTTCTAGGCGGAGGGATACATGAATGAATCGAATTCACATCAGAATTAGAGGGATCCTGATGCTGTGCAGGTATGGGACCGTACAGTTGGAGGAAGGCTTATAAGAATTGATTGGTACTACCTATACCAACAAGATGCATCTTCTTTTCGGTAGCCCATCACTTAAGGACTCCAAAGCGAAGGGGGTGTTACATTAGTGGTATCAGAGCGAACCTCTCCCAATACGGTGTGTTTCGGGAACGAACCAAGCGGAAGCTGGTGGGCAAGTAACACCCGGGGCTGATGAGGGCAGGGAGTGATCGCCGTTGCATGAGGCACAGACAAGGAGCGGCTCCTGGCAGGCTTCTAGGCGGAGGGATACATGAATGAATCGAATTCACATCAGAATTAGAGGGATCCTGATGCTGTGCAGGTATGGGACCGTACAGTTGGAGGAAGGCTTATAAGAATTGATTGGTACTACCTATACCAACAAGATGCATCTTCTTTTCGGTAGCCCATCACTTAAGGACTCCAAAGTTAAGCGTGCTTGACTTGGAGTAATTCTAGGATGGGTGACCTCCTGGGAAGTTTTACTAGGAAGCGTGTGAGTGAGGACTTAGCACGTTGAAGAGACTCGTGTTGGTTTGTGGGGACATTCAGCAATCCTTAAAGCAGTTCGGACCGTTACAAATGGTATCAGAGTTGGTCGAGTCTTTCGGGAACCCTTGGGAAGTGAGTTTGTTATGTTTGTGTTGTGTGATCTCTGTGAACCTTGTTTGAATTATTTCTCTGTTGAAGCGATGTGTGTTGACACACTAGTACACTGTTACTTGACACACTATTGCTTAGCACACGAATTTATGTTTCCTTATTAAGGTATGACTGGTTTGCCTTGTAGGGAAACATGAATCTAAGAGGTGGTCATGGTGGAGGTCGCGGCACTGCTGACAACAATGCTGATGACAACAACATGAATCGGGCTATCCAGGCCATGGCTGATATAGCGGCTGTTGTTGCTCAACAGACAACAACGATGGCTTAACACAATCAACAGAATCAAAAGAGAGCTGATCTTGCTGTTGGTGCCAGAGGGTTAGTCGATTTTCGGTGTCATGATCCTCCACAGTTTCACGGGGACTGTGACCGGAAAAGGCTGACTTGTGGCTGCAAGAAATAGAGAAGATTTTTGTTGTTCTGCACTGCCCCGAGGGCGTGAAGGTGGACTATGCCACGTTCCTGTATGTTTTTGGGTGACGTAGAGTATTGGTGGGGAGGAACCAGGCAATTGCTGGAAGCCAACAACCAAGAGATCACATGGGCAGTATTTCGCACCAAGTTTCTAGACAAGTACTTTCCCCAAAGTGCCAGAACCGAGAAAGAGCAGAAATTTCCGAAGCTGCAGTAGAGGGACATGACTGTCGGGGAATATGCGGCGAAGTTTGAATCACTCGCCAAATGTTTTCGCTTTTTCCAAGCTCAGCCTGACGAGGACTGGAAATGCGAGAGATTCGACTGTGGTCTACGCTTCAAGATCAAGGAGTCAGTGTTACCACTGGAGATCCATACCTTCCAAGCTCTGGTGGAGAAGTGCATAAAAATAGAAAAGATGAGAAGCGGAAGGGAGAACAAGGGTACTGCAGGAGGACCGTCTAGGTCAAGGAACCGGAACCAGTACCAACACCAGAAAAGGATGCAGTCCTAGAAGAAGCCGTATTCCTGACCTCAAGGGAATAGTCAGAAACAGAAATCTTATCGTCCTGTCGCTTCTGCTTACGGTGGAGGGAGCGGAAACAACCAGAACCAAGGCCGAGCCCAGAGTTTTATCAAGTGTGGGCAACCTGGACACCCAGCTGAGAGCTGCAAGCTGAAAAGAGTTCTATGTTTCCAATGCGGAGAGACAGGACATTTCGCGAGGGAATGCCCTACACTAAAGCCCGAGCCGACTGTCAACAACATGTGGACTACTAGACCCACAGCGAGGGGAAGGGTTTATACCATGAGTGGCGTTGATGCTTCCAAATTTGATGATCTCATACAAGGTAGTTGCATCATAGCTGGTAATCTCCTAACTGTACTATTCGATTCGGGTGCAACGCATTCGTTCATGTCTTTGAGTTGTGTGAGACAATTAGACTTGCTTGTTTCTTCGCTATCTTTTGATTTGATTGTCACAACTCCAACTGCTAAACCTGTTACTGTAAATACAGTATGTTTTAATTGTCCTATTATTGTTCATGATAGGAACTTTCTTGTTGACTTAATATGCTTGCCTTTGACTCAATTGGATGTGATCCTAGACATGGATTGGTTATCTTCCAACCATATCCTTTTAGACTGTGCATATAGTACCTTAGTTATTCCTGACCCTAAGATTTCTGGATTTATAAATGTCAACCAAGTAAGCGCTTCTTTGAAAGAAGGGGCTCAGGGATACATGCTTCTATCCTGTTTAGAAATCGAAAGGGACGTTGTCTTGAGCGATGTGCCGGTTGTGAAAGATTTTCCGAAAGTTTTTCCAGAGGACGTACCAGGTTTGCCACCGGTGAGAGATATCGAGTTTGCGATTGACTTAGTTCCTGGATCCGGTCCGATCTCTATGCTCCTTATAGGATGTCACCTACGGAGTTAGCCGAGCTAAAGACCCAACTAGAGGATCTGATGTCCAAATGGTTTGTGAGACCAAGTGTGTCCCCGTGGGGAGCACCAGTGTTGTTGGTGAAAAAGAAGGACGGGAGTTCAAGACTCTGAGTGGATTACAGTCAACTCAACAAGATAACGATAAAGAACAAGTATCCTCTACCCCGCATAGATGATTTGATGGATCAACTTCAAGGAGCCGCTGTCTTTTCAAAGATTGATCTGAGATCCGGTTATCACCAGATTTGAGTAAAGAACGAGGACGTACCTAAGACTGCATTCAGGACTCGTTATGGTCACTATGAGTACCTCGTGATGCCTTTCGGAGTGACGAGCACGCCGGCTATCTTCATGGACTTGAACCGGATTTTCCGTCCGTTTCCGGATCAGTTCGTCATCGTGTTCATCGATGATATTCTTATCTACTCGAAAATTCCCGAGGAGCATAAGGAACATCTACGACAAGTTTTACAGGTCCTTCACAAGTAGAAGCTGTACGCAAAGCTACCCAAGTGCGAGTTTTGGATGAATGAAGTCAAATTCTTAGGACACGTGATTTCGAAGGAAGGAATTGTCGTCGATCCTACAAAAGTAGAAGCAGTACTTCTATGGGAGAGACCCAAGTCTGTGACAGAAATCCGCAGTTTCGTTGGACTGGCTGGCTATTACAGAAGGTTCATCAAAGGATTTTCGAAGATTGTTGCGCCGTTGACTCAACTGACGAGGAAGGATCAACCGTTTATGTGGACTGACAAATGTGAGGAAAGTTTTCAGATGATGAAGGAATGTTTGACAATCTCACTAGTGTTAGTATTACCTAAACCGGACGAACCGTACGAAGTGTATTGTGATGCCTCGTGTAACACCCCTCTCCTTCGGGTGTCACTGTTGTAACCCAAAATATCCATTTCCCTATTAACAAAAGACTTTTTCGAAAACAACTCTATAGTATTTGCGGAAAATCTGATACCAAGAGAAAAGCTTTAACAATCCAAGGAAACAAAATGAAACTCATCATATATGACAACAATTCTAGTTCTGCCATTAGGCATACATACTTCGAATCTCTCAATACACAACACTCATAGTCACAGTCGGAAGACTGAACTTACACATTTATAAATCTTAAGAGTTGGTCTAACAAAAGAATTCTATGGACAAGAAGGCTTATTGCCTAACATAATTTGTACCAATGAGACCGGGTCTTGTCGTCAACAAACTACACCTCTTCGTCGTCAACCTCAAGCACTCAAGTTATAGGGTCCCGGAGTGATTTAGAGTACTGCTAATAAAACATCTGTACATGTATCCAGAAACACACCAGGGTGTCCAACATGTACATGCAAGGGTGAGAAACCAATATATGAATCCAAAAACGACAACTACAAGCCCAAACACAAATAGTAGATTCATACAAGCATATTTCACCAAATATCGTCATGCATCACATAGTACAACATATATATATATATATATATCCATGTACTAACAGTAAAACACAAGGGTTTCGTACCCCCACAATCAACGTTATACCCTAAACGTATGCATGGCACTTCCATAGATCTCAACTAATATTCAATTCTAGATTTCCGAAAATCCCAACACCATAAATACGAGTTGATCAGACTCAACGTTATTGCCCCGCAGGATACAATAACAAACGCCAGAATCAACATTCGGCCAAACGTGAGCACGTAACCTTCCACGAAATAATGCATGGACGCGCATGTCAGTGGTACTCACGATGTATAAGTCATACTATATTGTCCTCTCCACTGGGCACAATACGAACACGCAGCACGTATGACATCATTGTCCATCAAGGCACAATGTTACATAATGACATTAAGTCATCTCAGGTTCTCCTTGCCTATCAAGGTCCCCCGTTTCACGGCACGTCTGCCCAACACACAAAATGCATGAGAAAACTATCTAGTTTCCGATAATTGATCTTTGTCGCATCAATATTTCCTCGTTGTAGCATCAACGCTAACAACCACCACAATGTCTTAGACTCTTTAAGCCTCGAAAACATTCTCTCAAAACAGGACATTTAGTCCAAAAAAAACAACTCAAATCCCAAACATCCCTAACCGATGCACCAGTCTAGAACGTTGGGTTCAAGATCATAAAAACAGCCTCAAGCTTGCAGGACCACAAAGATCGTCCCTAAGCCGACAGGACCACAAACTAACACGGATCCTTGATCCACGTGTTCTGCAGAACCCTAGAACCCCGACGTCTAGGTTTCTAGTTTCTAAGCTTTAAAATCACTTTTCTTGAAAACTCCAAAACCAAAAACCCAAATCTCCGACACTTACACAAAGCCCTCGGGATCGGTTTTCCATAAAACAAAACGTAGTCCACAGACTATTTCTTTTTCTTTTTCGGTAAAACACAAACCTTAAACAAAGCTTGTAAAATCCTTTTTCTTGGATAAAACCAATAAATTTTGTAAATCACGTTTATTAAAACGCTTTTGCTCAAACGGTTAACTTTATTAATTTAGAAACTAATAATGGTTTCTAACGTCCTATTTAATTTAAAAACATCGTTTTTCGTTATTAAAAACACATTTTCACAACTTTGCTCTTTTAAGTTGATTTTCCTTAAAAGCAGCTGTTCATTATATTTTATTTCAAAATATTTTATTTCTAAAGGGATAATTCATTTATTTTCTCTTAAATTACACTGAGAAACAATAAAACATATTTATTTCCTCAATTTAACATTTCAGACTTTTAAAGTTTTTAAGTTACACGATGTCGGATCCTAATCAAAATTAGATCCTCAAATGCCTTAAATCCCATAGCAGGGCACACGATACATCCATATAATTATTCAACAATTATAGCTTGTATTCAACTATATCAGCAGTTATATCATACATACTCAAATCATCCATACTCAAATCAACAGCAGTAAACCAAGCAATCAACCAACAATCAGATACAGAGTATTTAAATACAATACAAACACCGATGCAGCACATAGCTGTTGGAAATGGAGTTCCTTAGGTTTATCCCCTTACCATAAATGAAGTCTCTTTGATGAGCAACTCCAAGCATCAAATCCAAGAGGTGGCTGAAGGTGGCATTGAAGTCCCAACTCCACAACAACTCCAAGACTGCATATCCAGCTCCCCCAAGTAAGCACAGCCACAACCAAAAACCAAGAGATAACATCCAAACACATTCAGCATCCAAACAACATATCAATTAACTAATCATCATTTAAAAACATAATCTAATGGATTTAAATATTTTACTTAATCCAACAGAATTACTCTTCCAATAACATCAATTTGGGAAAAACCAGTTGGGTCACGAAAATATGAAATTCGCTTAGGAAATCATCAATTAACTACCCTAATCGCACTAGAACAGAATTAATTTCATAATTATAGTAAGATAAAGATTTAGGGATTCAGTAAAATTGGGGAAATCCGAATTCAAAGGGGGATTTGAACAATTGACATAGGGACCTTGAAATTGATATACCCAATTGCATAAAAACATAATCAATTTCTCATTTAAAGCATGAAATTAAAATGCTAGGGTTTTGAATTGGGGATTTAGGGTTAGGGTTCCTCATGAAATCAAAAACCAAGAGAAAGGAATGAAGGATTTTTACCAAGGAGGAAGAAAGAGCAGCTCCGGCGGTCCCGGCGGTGGCGCACGGTGGCTCCGGCGGTGGCAGTGGCGGTGCTTAGTCCAAAACGTGGAGAAAGATGCCGCCTTCCACGTGGTTGGTTCATTTCTGGAAAGGGAGGCCAAACGGTGGCCGGAAAACCCCAAAAACAGTGGCGGTTCTATGGTGGCTCCGCCGTCAACGTTGTCCGTTTGCAAAAATGTTGAGCTAGAAATGTAGAGGAAGGTGAGGAGAGTAAAGTTACAAGGTTGGTTTGGTGAAAAGTGGCCGGACGGTGGCCGGAAAACGCCCAAACAGTGGCAGTGGCCCCGTCGTTAACTTTCTCCGTTTGGAAAAATGTTCGGTTAGAATTGTAGAGAAGATAGGGAACGTTTCTATGATTTTGGTTTTGGGAGGGGTAGCCGGAGTTGGCCGGAAATGAAGAGAGAAGGAGAGAAAGTTTAGAGAGAAAGAGTGAACGACGTTCAGGAAGAAGAAAGAAAAGAAAGGAGAAGAAAGAAAAGAAAAGAAAAAGAAAGAGAGAAAGAGAGAGTTAGGCGGTGGGGTGGGGTTGGGTTTTTCTTTTCTTTCTTTTTTTTTTTTTTTTGTAATTATAGGTGGAAATTGAGTAGTTGAGATTAAGTCAAAAAAAGAAATAAATCTTGACCCTTTAATCTAATATCAAAGAGAAACAAATCGTAATTTTCAAACTTTGAAATAGGATAGAGATTGATGATTAAATTTATCAACCTAGGGAATCAATAATCCAAAATAAATTTTTGATTAAATCCAAACCATTTTATTTTCAAATCTAAAATCAACTAGATTAAATTTTGAAAATAATTTCCTTCAATCATATTATTTAAATTACTTGAATAATATTTTTCTAAACAAATAATAATAATAACAATAGACGAATCTTTTTGTTTTGCAAGAGTGTATAAACTATAATAACGCACCCAAGAAAATAAATAAACTAATTTAAGCAAATAAAATTGATTATTCATAGATACAGGATTTTCGGGGTGTTACACCTCGCATCAGGGATTAGGATGCGTGCTTATGCAACATCGGAAGGTTGTAGCGTATGCTTCGTGCTAGTTGAAGATTCATGAGAGGAATTACCCGACACACGACCTTAAGTTAGCTGCTGTGGTTTTTGCACTGAAGATCTGGAGACATTACTTGCATGGATCAAAGTTCGATGTCTTCAGCGACCACAAAAGTTTGAAGTACTTGTTCGATCAGAAGGAACTTAACATGAGGCAGAGACGTTGGATGGAGTTTCTTAAGGACTACGACTTCACTTTGCTATACCACCCTGGAAAAGCAAATGTCGTTGGAGATGTGCTCTGAGTCGGAAGACCCTACACATCTCTGCAATGATGGTTAAAGAGCTAGAATTGATAAAACAGTTTCGTGATCTCAATCTAGTGGACTGATGGAGATGATCCATGAACAGCAAGCAACTGATGTATATCTCTAAGAGAAAAAGGAGTTACTTGGACAAGAGAAAGCTACAGAGTTCAGTTTGGGAACTGATGGCATCTTGAGATGCAATGGACGAGTTTGTGTACCGAGCAACCCGGAGATTAGGAAAATGATTCTGGAGGAAGGACACAAGAGCAAGCTGAGCATTCACCCTGGATCAACCAAAATGTACCAAGATCTAAAACAGAAGTTTTGGTGGCCAGGAATGAAGAAGCAATTGGCTGAGTATGTAGCATCATGTTTGACATGTCAGAAAGCGAAGGTAGAACATCAATGACCTGGAGGAATGCTTCAATCCTTGGATGTACCCGAATGGAAGTGGGAGAACATCTCAATGGATTTCGTGGTAGGTTTACCGAGAACTTCTAAGAGTTTTGATTCAATTTGGGTGATCGTTGATAGGTTAACGAAGTCAGCACACTTCTTACCTGTTAAGATCAACTACTCAGTGGAGAAGTTAGCTGAGCTGTATATCAGAGAAGTAATCAGACTACATGGAGTGCCTTCAAGTATAGTCTCTGATAGAGACCCAATGTTTACGTCACGTTTTTGGCAAAGTCTACATCAAGCTTTAGGAACAAAGTTGAGCCTAAGTTCAGCCTACGACCCTCAGACTGATGGACAGACAGAAAGAACAACACAATCTTTAGAAGATTTGCTGAGAGCTTATGTTCTAGACCATGGTGGAAGTTGGGATGATCTGTTGCCTCTTATCGAATTCACCTACAACAACAGCTATCATTCTAGTATAGGGATGGCACCCTATGAAGCCTTGTATGGACAAAAGTGCTAGACACCGTTGTGTCGGTACCAGGATGGAGAGAATATGATGGTAGGCCCCGAACTTGTGCAACAAACAATGAAAAATATTAAGCAGATCCGAGAGAAGATGAAGACGGCACAGAGCAGACAAAAGAGCTACTCAGATAGATGAAGACGACCCCTCGAGTTTCAAGAAGGTGAACACGTGTTCCTGAGAGTCACACCTACGACTGGGGTGGGTAAAGCTATTAAGTCTAGAAAACTCACTCCCAAATTCATTGGACCCTACCAGATTCTTGGTCGTATTGGTCCTGTAGCTTACCAGATTGCTTTACCACATTTTCTGTCCAACATTCATAATGTTTTCCACATCTCACAACTTCGGAAGTATATACCTGATTCGTCCCATGTAACCGAACCTGATATAGCACATTTACGAGAAAACTTATCTTATGAGACATTGCCTGTGCAAATCGTTGATAAGAGGATCAAGCAACTCAGGGGAAAACAAGTTCCCTTAGTCAAAGTCGTTTGGAACGAAGCAACTGGAGACGCAACATGGGAGCTCGAGGAAAATATGAGATTACAGTATCCCGATCTTTTTCAAGGTACGTAATTTCGAGGACGAAATTTTTTTTTTTTTGGAAGGGTAGTAATGTAACACCCCGATTTTCGAGTTTTCCTATTTAATCAGTATTTATGAACTTATATTTTATTCGAGGTCTTAGGAATGGAAATAAAATATTCCGAGACCATAGTCATGCTCAACGATATCATAGGAAGCTACGATTAAGTTTTGAGTCGAAAACTTAAATGGTGTCCGGTCTTTGCTTTTACACTGACAATATGATTTTACTGCTCAGGAGACCTCAAATGGACCCATGAACGAGACAGTAAGTCTTAGAATTCGATTGTCTACGTTTTGGTTAAATTTCACAAAAATTTCAAAAAAAATCACTCCCTAACCTCCGTTCGACCGAAATCTTCAATCGGGTGAAGAACGGAGCCGCGTATGGACTTACCAGGACCCACCAACGGATGAGACGACCCCACTTACGTAGGATAATCCCATTAGACGCTTTCAAAATTTAACCTCACTCTCTCTGATACCTTAAAACACAGCCAAAAATTTTCACTTCAACGGTTAAGCAGATAAGAACTTATCACAGTTCAAGAATTTCACATCAGAGTTTCGCCTAGAAGCCATGGCGTAAAAATAACAACAACAAACATAAACACCCCACTAACCGTGGTAAAACTCACAAGAAACTCAAAGATACCTGTGAGATCTCTATCTATTTGAGAAGCGCTGACCCCACACTTGTTACTGACGATAGAGTACACCTTGGGTCAGCTCCACCTGCTGTAGCACTTCCGATGACCAATAGGCACTTCTGTCTTCGGATCACGATCCGGACAACCACATATATGTAAACACGGAGAAATATGCATAGGACGTAAGAAACGCTACACTATCATACAAAAGGGAAATCACGTAGCATACAAAAGGGAAATGTCGTACGCAGACCGGGTTTCGTCAGAGTCTTCAACCCAAACCTTAACCATAATTCTCTACTAGTAATGTAGAGTAAAACAATATCTGTGTGGTATCCAAAAAGTGGATACGTAGGGATAAAATCAAATACCAGACGAGAGATGTGGTTCTTGAATGTGATTAGTCAATGGATGAGTTCATTACCATGACTTATCACCATCAAGATTATTCCACCATGACTCATCATCATGAGTCATCCATGTCATGATTACTTTTCTAAAGTAGTCATGATTACTTCTCCAAAATATCTTGATATTTATAACTTTGCCACTATGACTCAGATAAAATTTGGATACTTTACCGATCTCAAAATTGGGATGTTACAACAGATAATCTTGATATCACATCATGTCAACACACTTGGGAGAGCATGCCAGAGTCGTCATGATAATCGGGAATTTCGGGATGCGAAATTACCAAAATACCCCTAACTTAAGCTTTTTCACCTTTTACCATTTTACCCTTGAACCAAATGACATTTTTACTCTTAATGAATTGTTAAGAAGGCTGGAACAGCCCTCTCAGCCCCCATTATCAGGCAGCCCAGTCCCCCAAGAACAACCAAGAACTCCATCTTCTTCCTCCTTGAAAACCTCCATTGAAATCCTTGAGGAAACCTTGAAATCTTAAAGAAAAACCTTGAATCCTTGATCAATCTTCATCCATTCTAGGGTCTCTCTGAATCTCATGATCAAAATCCATTTTCATGAAAATCCATTTTATGATCCAAATCTTTGAAAATTCATAGGAAATTATAGAAAAATCCTTTTAATGGGAAACCAATTTCTTTGAACTCACCTTATCATCCTCTACCTAAAGCCAAGAGCTCATGATCCAACTCTCATCCTAGCTCATTATCCCCAATATGGCCGAACCCTAGTAGTGGTGATGAATAGTGTTTTTGATCAAATTTTTGATTTCTAACTCTTGATTCCATCTTTAGCTTTCCTAGTGTTCTTGACTCCAAGTGATGGAAAACCAAATCAATTCCTAGCCTAATTTGCCCAAAATGGCCGAGGCCTTCATGAGGGAAATCCATGAGTTTTGTTTCACATTTTTGAGTCATAGGACTTGTAGTAGTGTTAGCTAAGCTTATGAACCAACCATCCAAAAGTTTGGAATCAAATGAGATCCCTAACCCGTTTTACCTTTCATGACCGAACCCTATACCTTTTAGGGGAAGGAAATTTATGTCTTGATGTTATAGATTGATGTTGTTTTGTTGTTTGAATTGTTTTGTGTTTGATTGTTTTAGGTGACGCGAACAAAATCGGAGTCGAAGCCGAGATCCGATCGAGTTTGGATTGAACACTTTTGTGAGGTAAAGGGAGGTCGTCATTTGAGTTTAATAGTTGTATGGTATATGACTGGTTATATGAAATGTAGTAATGTTAATTGATGATTGGTAGTTGTGGATAAAATTTGTACTTGAGTAATTGATTTAGAATTGTGGCATGGATGCCTTTGTTGAATATTATTGTGATATTGGATTGCTTGATATATATATATATATATATATATATATATATATATATATATATATATATATATATATATATATATATATATATCCTAAATGAGCATAGAACTGGCTATGTCTCGGTAATTATTAAAAGACTCGAAAAACCGTATCAAAGTTTTGAAAAACGCGTTTTGAAATCAAAAAGTGGTTTTTGGAAAACGTGTTGATTTTTCAAAAAAAAGTTATCTTATTGAAAAAGTTCAGTTCTTTTGAAAATGAAAAGTGATTTGGTGGAAAGTCGTGCAAAAACATGTTTTGTTTCAGTAAAGCGTTTTAAAAAGGCGTGAAACCTTAGAAAACGATTTTTGTTTGCAAGAAAGGTGTTTTACCCGGAAAATGTTCCCTTTGTAAAAAAGATGTTTTATTTCAAGAAACCCAAAGTGTGTTTTGTTTTCCAAAGTTGTTTGAGAAAATAAAACCCAAATGAAAAATGATGAACCTTTGAGACGAACCCAAACCTAGTGGCTGAGACGACAGGGCTAGTGTTTTGTGGATTGAGCACTCGGACTTCGTGTCCTGTAGTTTTGATTTGAGTGGGCTTAATGCCTTTTTGAAACGAGTCATGGACTTTATGTCTCGACATTTGAAAGAATGAATGCAAGGAAAACAGAAAACTTTCTGTGTACATGCATGAACCGGCAGACATGCCATTTGAAACCGAGCTACAACTCTAGTAGTTGATAATTTAACACGTTAAGACCACTAGGTCTATAAGGGCATTCTGTGTTCGAGATCCCACAAGTGGCCGATGGCGTAGCAACCCCGTGCCATGATAAATCGGCTGCCAAACACGAATGAACTCGATCAGAGACTGGAGTATTCAGGATATGGTTATGACGTGGTAACCTTGAACAATTGGAGTTCGGACCTAAATAGAGAGGTCGACTCATGAGGACAATTATGTTATGGGTGTTACCACGGCCTATCGCTCGATGTTGGGAAGTTAGAATCTCCGGAGTACATGAATTAGAAAGATGATATTGAAGTCTCATGCATTATTATAGCTGATGATAGTGTTTGAGATGTTGTGCTGTATTATATAAATAACTGTTCATATAACTGTTTTTATGCTGTTTGTCGCCTATGCGGCTATTGTGATAAACTTTATATGAGTATCTCACCTTTGCCTGTACATGTTGGAAACCCCGTTGTGTTTTTGGAACACATCTACAGATGTTGTTCATAGGTCCCTACGGGCAAGTGAGGACTCGGATGACGGAGCGTTCTGAAGAAGTTGACTTTGGGTTGCATCACAATGGCTACTTTTAGCCGACCAGCTTAGGAGTCTTTTATTTTGAGTAGTCTCATATTATATTACTGCACATATGTTGAATTTATGTCCTTAAGTCTGTTATAGGATTTATACTAGACCTTAACCTATGTTATGTTTATGTCTTATGCACCTTAATTATTAGTTTGTGTAATGAAGTTTATTTCTTTGTCTTGGGTTGTATTGCCTATGCATGCAGAAAAAATTTTTAGAAACGCGTTTTCGAACGTAGCTACTTAATTAAAGTATTTTCCGAAAGCAACCAGCGTTTTATTTTCTTGATTTATTCCGCATTTTAGTTCGAGTACGTAGCACCCGCGAGGGGGATGTTACATCCAACGTCACGAACAAGAAGCAGCCTCCGTCTCACAGTGCTAGCTACGAAAAACGAGACTTGCAACTCACTAATCACTCTGATGTGCGGCTAGGGTAATGTCACGCATGACGGCACAAATCCTTAAGCGGTCTACTTATAGTAGCACCTCCTTAAGTGAGTTAGTGAGCTGCATTTAACCTAAGCCCCATGCACCATGTGCTAGGCCCAGTAGAAAAATAAGAGTCCAACTCTCTTTTCAATGCTCCTTTTAATCTACTCTTATGTGTGTGACCCAGTAGTTTCCCACAACGTTGGCAGTAATATTAAATCCCGTTTAATATTACAAACAGTTAGTGGTATCTAGCAACACATCACTGCTACCCAAGTAATGAGAATATTGGTGATACGATATATACCTTATGGTAACTAAAATAACCGTGTAGTAAATGTCCCTTCGTCCATATGTTTTAATTGAATACAAGGCATAAATGTGTCATCCTTGTTAAGTTCAATTTTTTATTTCTCAATTCCCGAGTAGACGTGTAATCACAAATGGGCCCAATATCATTTATTAGTCCATTTCCGCGTGGCCACGCATATTTCACGTCTTACTCTATCGAGAGGCCCATGACATTACTCCTGTTATGTAGGAGGGACAAATCCTATCTACATCACTCACATCCCTCAACATGTTTCATTGCAAGCCCAATAACTACCTTTATGATCATCTTGTTCCGGATGATGTTTGATAGCATTAAAGCCTACAACTCCACATGTAGGAATCGTAGTGACTTCAAGTCGAAGGACTACTTCACTATGGCCGCCATGAGAATCGCTTATGACACTTACATAACTATTACGCAGCGTTCTCATAGTGGGTCAATCCAATACAAATATTACTCCTAATATTTACAACTGTGTGTTGACTTGATATCGCATATCCATGACCCGTGAGATGTGGCCATTAGTCTACTCACACAATAGTCTCTATGATTATTGTTGTCCTAATTAACAATAATACTCGACTGCGGACATTTTAAGAATAACGTTCTATAGTTTAACGGGATCTCACGATCAAGTCACATTTGATATTCCATCAAACGAACTGCATATTCTAAGGACTTTATTATGTTAAATACTAATAACATAATAAATTAATGCCTTATTCATATATCAAATATATGATCAAAGTCATGATGCAAATGGTGATCTATTCAAAATATATTAGCCACTAGGGCTTACACCAACAGATAGTAGAAAAACACTACTACCCGTGAAAAACGTAGACCGGGCTCCGTTTGAGTTTTTACCCAAAACTTAACCATGGCTACCTATGGTTGTGTAGGACATTCCAATGTTCTCAGAATATTTTATTTCACTCTCTAGACCCTCCAATAAAATACAAACATTTAAATACTGAAGAATTATAAAACGTGAAAATCGGGGCGTTACACAGAGACCATGAGTAATCCTTGCAGTCCAAGGACGACCAACTATCTCACGAATGGAGTGAATCAAAGAACCATAGGGATGAGCTGTAGTGCAATTATCAGCGACTAAGGAGACTACAGTGGAGGAGTCACTCTCGACCGAAACATGTGAAAAACCTCTATCCCAGGCTATCGAAAGGGCTTGTAGATCACCCACAACTCAGCCACCACCACTGAAGAGAAGCCAAGATTCATAATGAAACCCACCAACCAAGATCCCGTAGCATCTCTAAACACACCACCACATCCTGCACGCTTGTCCCCCAGCCTGACTGAGCCATCGACATTACACTTCATCCAGCCATGAGCACGAAAAGACCAACCTACAGGAACCTGAGTGTAACGAGGGCAATATTTATCCAAAGGCGAAGCTAAAGTGGAACTGGCCACTAGTTCCATTAACCTGTGTCTAATAACAGCAACAAAAGCTTCCTGAGAGACCTCCCTATTTTTTAACCCCACCTCATTCCTAAGCATCCAAATGGACTAAGCCACCATACCAAAGCTTATGACCCAACTAGACAACGAACCTCGCCCATAATTCACGTCCAAGCAATTCGAAACTCAAGTCCAAAGGTCTGGGGTATAAAAAACGTCTCTGCACTGACCATGCACGTACTCATTCCTGTTAGAGTTTTACACTCAAGAACACTCACACTCACAGAGAAGGAAGGGAAGATATTGTATTAGAAATGAAAGCTAATTATGGATACTGATTGAATGAATGAATTCAAGTTGTACTGATGAGCAAACAGCCTTATATAGGCATTAACAGAAAACAACATAACTACCTAACTCAAGTTAGTTATTAACTAACTAATGGAAGTATTTGAATTATCTACAACATGCCCCTTTAATTCAAATACTCTAGAGATACAACACCTAACTCTTTAATCAGCTTCTCAAACCTTTCTGCTTTGAGAGCTTTGGTCAGCACATCTGCTATTTGCACTTCAGTATGGCAATGCACAACCTCAAGCTTTCCTTTAACAACCTGCTCCCTCAAGAAGTGAAATCTTGTTTCGATATGCTTGCTTCTCCCATGAGACACAGGATTTTTAGCAAGACTAATAGCTGACTTGTTATCAATCAACAGCTGTATTGGTTTCTGCACTTCAACCATCATTTCTTTCAACACTGAATCCAGCCAAATAGCTTGGCATGCAGCATATGATCCTGCTATATATTCAGCTTCACAAGAAGACAAAGCTACCACTGGTTGTTTCTTAGAACACCAAGAAATTGGTGCACCAAGAAACTTAAACAAGTACCCTGTGGTGCTTTTCCTATCGGATCTATCCCCACTCCAGTCAGAATCCGAAAATCCCAGTAAATCATTCTTCATAGAATCAGTTTTGGTAGGAAACAGAACACCAAGCATTAATGTTCCTTTGAGATACCGAAGTATCCTTTTCGCAGCAAGTAAGTGAGACTTCCTTGGAGTCTCCATAAAACGACTAATGACACCTACTGCATAGCATAAATCAGGCCTGCTATTGCATAGGTACCTTAGTGAGCCTACCATTTGCTTGAACAATGTGGAATCAACAACTGCCTCATCATCATTGTTCACAAGTTTAACATTTGTATCTGCAGGAGTGATGGCTGGATTACAATTCAACATATCAAACCTCTTTAACACCTCAGTTGCATATATTCTCTGATGCAGCAAAATACCATGTGGAGTATTCACAAACTCCATTCCCAGGAAGTACTTTAAACTTCCCAAATCTGTATAATGCCTTATGCAGTCTATATACCTTCTCTTCGCTGCCTTTGACCTCAAAACCTAGAGGCTGAGTTACATAAACTTCTTCCTCAAGTGATCCATTTAAAAATGCAGATTTCACATCAAGTTGAAACAGGGGCCATCCTCTTCCACTAGCCAATGCAATTACAAGCCTTATTGTCTCAATTCGAGCTACAGGGGCAAAGACTTCCAAGTAATCAAGGCCTGCTCTCTGCAAAAACCCTCTAGCCACGAGCCTTGCCTTATGCCTTGCAATTGTGCCATCAGGATTCATCTTTAGCTTGAATATCCACTTAACATCAATTGGCCTTTTGTCATATGGTAAATCAGCTAGCTTCCAGGTTTGATTCTTTTCAATTGCCTGAAGTTCATCAAGCATTGCATCTCTCCATACTTGTTCCTTCAGTGCTTCCTTGTAATCAATAGGTTCAGCATCTGCCAACAAAGCAAAGTGAACCAAATCTCCCTCATCAGTGACTGCACTATCAGGAAACACTTCATAGTCTGCATATCTAGGTGGCATTTGTCTATGCCTTTGCTGCTTTTGACTTTGGCTCTGTCTTGTGCCAATACCCGAGTTTTCTGTTGCTTCAACTTGCTCATCTTCAATTAGTACAGGTACTAAAGATGAAACTTTTCTGCTCTGGTTCTTCCAATCCCAAGAATCTGATTCACACACAATCACATCTCTGCTAACACAAATCTTCTTTGTAGCTGGATCATAGAGCCTGTATGCACCTGTAGCATGGTAACCAACAAGTATGGTAGGGACACTTTTGTCTTGCAGTTTTGTCCTCTTTGCATCTGGTATATGCTTGAAGCAAAGAGAGCCAAATACTCTGAAATGACTGACACTAGGCTTCTTTCCAGTCCATGCTTCCTCAGGCACTATCTGCTTCAGTCTCTTAGTGGGACATTTATTTAGGACATATGCTGCAGTAGCCACGGCTTCTCCCCAGAAAGAATGTGGCAACTGCTTCTGCTTCAACATACTTCGAGCCATGTCAAGGACAGTTCTGTTTCTTCTTTCAGCCAAACCATTATGCTGAGGTGTATATGGTGCTGTTACTTCATGCTGAATTCCTTTTCTTTCACAAAAGGATTCAAATTTCTTTGATGTATACTCACCTCCACCATCAGTTCTTAGGACTTTTATACATCTACCACTTTGCTTCTCAGCCATTAGCTTGAACTTGTGAAACACTTCAAATACTTCATCTTTAGATTTGATTAAGTAAAGCCATAACATTCTGCTAAACTCATCAACAAAAGATGTGAAATACTTATTTCCTCCCAAAGAAGGTACCTCAAAAGGGCCACAAACATCAGAGTGTACCACATCTAGGACACCCGAGGACCTTATTGGCAAAAAGGATTTAAAAGCAGTTCTAGGTTGTTTTCCTATCAAACACCCTTTACAAATTTTCTCAGGCATAGTAAGTACAGGAAGTCCTAACACCATATCTTTGACTGCTAATTGGTTTAAACTTTTAAAGTTTAAGTGTCCATACCTCAAGTGCCATAGCCAATTTTCTTTGTCAGTTTCTGTTGCTGTGAGACACTGCACATCTGCTGCCTGAATGTTGGTCTGAAATGTTCTATTCCTTGAAAGAGGTGACCTTAAAACCAATCTCTGACATGGATCAAATAACTCCAGTGAATCATGCTGCATTATGACTGAGAATCCTCTTTCTACTAACTGCCCCACACTCATCAGATTGCACTTCATTCCAGGTACAAACAAGACATTTTCAATCACTGCTGGCTTGCCATCCTTCCTCTTGATCACAATATTTCCAACACCTTCTGCAGCAATGGTTCTATTATCAGCAAGACTAACCTTGCTCTTTTTGGTTGTGTCAAGATCAGTGATCCACTCCTCATGACCAGTCATGTGGTTCGAGCATCCTGTATCTAGGTACCAGGCCTCAGAATGAGGCTTGCCATCACTTGTTGTAGCCATTAGGAGTACTGGATCTGAGTCAGAATCATCTTGGGCAACATTTGCTTCATCATCACTGCCTTTAGCCTGCTTGGTCTTATCAAACCAGCATTCATTAGCATAATGTCCCCTTTTATTGCAATTAAAACACTGAACCTTCTTCTTGTCTTTGCCTTTCTTTGAACTTGTGTTTGTAACATGCCCTCCTCCTCTATATCTTGAGGATTCAAGCCTTTCATCAGTATTTGATCCTTCTTTATTCACATGCCAGCCTCCTTTAACAAACTTCCCTTTGCCTTTCTTGCCTCTTCTTTTATCAGTTGACCCTTTCTTGAAATGTTGAGCTTGCAATGCTTGATCGGCCTCTTTTGCACAGATCCTCTCATTGAGCCTCTGCTCATGAGCTTCAAGGGAGTTTTGCAACTCTTCCATTTTCAATGACTCAAGATCTTTCGACTCCTCTATAGCTACCACTATGTGGTCAAATCTTGGAGTTAGGGTTCTCAGAATTTTCTCCACTACTTGCTGGTCCGACACTTGTTCACCACAAGTCTTCATTGAATTGACAATCAATTGAAGCCTATTGAAAAACTTAGCAACAGATTCTTGCTCAAGCATAGACAGTAATTCATACTGCCTCCTGAGTGACTGTAATTTCAGTTTCTTGGTCTTCTCAGCACCCCCATATGCCTTTTGCAGGGTGTCCCACGCCTCTTTGGCAGTCTTTGCTTTGGAGATCTTCTCAAAGTTGGCAAGATCCACACATTGGTGAAACAAACATCGAGCCTTGTAGTCTTTCTTCTTGGCAGCACCATCATCCTTCTCAGAAATCCCGTCTTTGACAATATCCAGGATTTCTTGAAAACCAAGAATGGCTTCCATTCGTATGACCCAGTGGTCATAATTCTTGCCATCCAATATTGGCATAGATGGAATGAAGCCTCCATTCCCCCCAGTTGGTGCAGCCATGTTGGAGCTTTTCACAGGTCCCTGAACTTCTGCTCTCTGATACCAAGTTGTTAGAGTTTTACACTCAAGAACACTCACACTCACAGAGAAGGAAGGGAAGATATTGTATTAGAAATGAAAGCTAATTATGGATACTGATTGAATGAATGAATTCAAGTTGTACTGATGAGCAAACAGCCTTATATAGGCATTAACAGAAAACAACATAACTACCTAACTCAAGTTAGTTATTAACTAACTAATGGAAGTATTTGAATTATCTACAACAATTCCAAATCCCTTTAACAACCCCGCAATCCCTTAGAACATGAATCACGGTCTCTTCATGGGTACCACAGAGAGGACACCAATCATCCACAGCAAACCGTCTTCTCCAACGAAAAGAATTTGTCATCAAACCATCTTGAAGGATCTTCCATAAGAACAACAGAACCCTTTGTGGGCCATCCCACCGCCAGACATTTTTCCAAACTTCATCACCCATAGATCCAGTATCACTTTTAAGAAGCGTATAAGCTGATTTAACCGTAAAAGATCCATCACTAGTAGCTCCCCAAATAGGATAATCAGGACCTCTCGTATCTGAAGGGCTCAGGCAACCACAGATTTCTTCCCAAACCCACACAGGAACCTTATGCTGGAAGAGCAAGTCAACCTAGTTACCATTTACATCCACAAAGTCAGACACTGTTTTTAACATATCCAGCTCCGACAGATGGACTAGGCAAACCTCCATGAGTAACAAACTCGAAGACAACCATGAATCCGACCAAAATTTTACCCTTCTACCATCAATCACCTAAGTCCCATCGCAAACCCCTCATAAGCGGATCCCAGGTTGCACCGATACCCCTCCAAACTTCAGAAGAAAAAGAATTTTTCCTCACCACCGGAATAGTGTCATTGCCACCCTTATATTTGCTACGTAAAACCCTTATCCACAGGGCATACGGCTCATTCACCATACCCCATCCAAGTTTCATGATCAGAGCTTTGTTAAAAGTATGGAGCTCCTTGCAACGCAAATCCCCCATATCAGTAGGAACACAAATCTCATCCCAAGCTATAGTGTGACATTTTCAAACACCTTCTGCTGCTCCCCAGATAAAGTTACGGTTCAATTGTTCAAGCTTATAGCAAACATGCTTGGGAAGAAGAGCAGTTTGCATGGTGTATGTGGGAAGAGTAGAAACAACTGATTTTGCAAGTGGTGTTCTGCCCCCAAAAGACAACGCTTAACATCTCCAAGAACTCAAGCGCTGCTGGGCTTTCTCAACTAAATAATTATATGTCAATTTTCCTGTCCTCTTATGAATGAGGGGGACTCCAAGGTATTTACCTAGGTCCTTAGTAAGAGCAAACCCACTTAGGTCTCAAAGTTGAATAGCACGCGAGTGATGAACATTACTTGACACCAACATGCGGGTCTTCTCATTACTTACATGTTGACCTGAGGCTGCACAAAATTGCTTCGAACAATTAATCATTGTCTCCATCTAAGAACTGGAGGCTTCCCCAAAGAGAATCAAATCATCCACAAAAAAAAAAAAAAGATGAGACAGAGAGGGACCATCCCTACTCAGCTTTACTGGCGTCCATCTACCTGCCGCCACCTCTCTATCAATACAGTGGCCCAATCTCTCCATACACAACACAAACAAATAAGGAGAGAGAGGGTCACCTTGTGGAACACCTCTAGTTGGAGATAAAGCTTGGGTCTTTGTACCATTGAAAAGAATCTGCATGGAGCAAGTGGAGCCACAACTCTTTGTAATTCAAAAATAATGCTCATATTATAGGTAATTTTAAAGTAAAAAGTAATTTGCATGTCCTTATTTTTTTCTTTGGTATCTTGGAAGAAAAAGCGTATTTGCAAAAATTTTGTTGATTCCATTTTTTATAATACATTACACTTAAATTGGGTAATGTGCGGTTAACCTTGAATGATTTAGAATTATTTTGAATTCTGATATATTTACGGTTACATAATTTAAGGTTAGATTGTATGGAATCAACAAAGAGTGGCTTAGAACGGGTGGGAGCACATTACAAGAGTCGAGAAATTTTCGTAGAGACCAGGGGCTGCAGCCCAACACATTGCGCACACCAAGTCAGAGAAACCAGTAAGTTTTGGGCTACAACCCACCCAATGTAGCTATAACATGCATAAACCAAGCCGAAAACCAAAAAGCATTGTGCTACAACCCACCCAATGAAGCTGTAAGGCTTTAGCCCACTCAATGGGGTGCAACATGCATACTGTAACGCCGTTCGCTACATTATTAACCCTTAATAAATCATAATTTAAAATATAGCCAAAACAGAAATTTACATAATAAGATGGTCTGAAATAATACCTCAATAATAATAAAATAGCAATGTTAATAAATCTTTTCATAAATAAAATCATGTTGCTCAAAATCGGGCATATACTAATAAAACCCAACGATAAATAAATAACCATGTTTGGCCGCAAAAGGCTCCTTATTCAAGAAAATACTAACCAAGCTAGAAAATAAAAGAAGAAAAGCATTAGTCTTCAAGCCTCCTCGGTCTCATCGTGCTTTGAAAACAACACTTTAATGTGATGTAATCCCAGTGAATCAAAACAAGTTCTAAGAAGGTTTTTGCAAACAGTGTCGTTCTTAGTCGACGCGGTAACCGGAAAATCAACCATGGTACCCGTAAAATATAAACATAATAATTCTTTTAGATCAAGCATAAATTATTCAGCATCATAAATAATAAAATAAATATCTCAGTAGACAAAATATTCACATCTTAAAGCATTTAGTCATGTCAACCATGCATACTCTATGCAATGCAACTCTATGAACCTGACTCGGTGATTCCCGGAATCACTTGACTTAACTCTTTGGTTCCTAGAACCGGTGTGAATCCCAGATCCACTAAGGCCTATGAGCTTATATCCATGCAATGGCAACCCAATCACTACGCTAGAATCGAGATTTGATAACGCATACTTTATAACAGTTTCCAGAGGAATCGCCTTAAAAATATGCGCGGAGGTTTTCAATAGCATTTGTACAACGAAACACTAAAATGTACAAATTTGATAGCGTTTTACCAACGAAACGCTATCATTACCCAATCTTATTTTTTTTTTTTTTAAATGCACTCATACGTTAACAGTGCATTTTCGGAGAAGCGCTATGTAAATATATAGGTTTAATAGCGTTTCCTTGGACAGGCGCTATTAAATGTTTAAATATAATAGCACCTACGTGAGTAAACGTTATCTTTACACCATATTCAAAACAAAGCAATCTAGGTGACCAACTCTTTGCATGTTAGTTGACATAGTTCACGAATGTTAATGAACATCTACACAAAAACACAATATTCTAGTTGGCTGATGCCATAATTAATTCTACCTTAGCTGTCCATAATCATTTCTACCTTAACTATATTGAACCAAACCCTCCTATTTATATCCCTCTTCTGTGTTTTTATCCTTCACACTACAAATTTTATAAACTCGCCGTCTTCTCTGTATTCTTCATTTCTTGATACTTTCTCTAACATTTCAATGAAAGGGGAAGTCTTTAGCCTTTATAGCCTAACCTCCTTATTCTCCACCTTCCATGTTGGGAATGCTTAGAAGAGGGTTTTCCTAAATTGTCATGATAGACAAAAAAAAAAGATAGGAAACGATGTCGTCTTGTTCATTCTCTACCCAAAAGATGGTATAAGGCTAAAATAATGAGATGAAGAAGCCTTTCTAGCAGGGTCTCTACTGAAAGGGAAGGCTCCTAGACTCTCCACTGAAGGAGCATTAGCCCTTTCTAGCAACAAACCTTTTTGCTGATCATCAAGTTAATGAGTCTACCAATAAAATAGCCCAACCCTCTGCAAAGCAGTTTCTGAAATCTTATTCGATATTGAAGGGAGGACAGAAGAATGATTTCCACCCAAAGTCACATATTCTCTCGAAGTCAGCAGCCTATAATAAATTTGATAATGCTCCAAATGTTGATCAATGTAAAAATGATTATAAATTTATTATGTAACATCCCAAATATCCTATATCTGTCTTTTTAGATGTTTGTGTGAATAACTTGACTGAGAACACAATATGATTAATCATAATCATAATAATAGTGAATAATTGGAAATTCATATTTGAATTTCAATTATGAGCTTAATAATCATAAAATGTTGTTTTAATCCTAGTGTGATGTTTTGAGTCAGAACCGATAAAAATATTATAATATTAATCGGGGTCGCTTTACCTTGGGATGCGTGCCAAGACCGGGGAAGTTGTTCTGGCCTAGAGCCAGGAGTAGTTCATGACTACTTTTCATGCTTCACGAAATGTTGTCACATTTATATCAATCATCCATCACCTTTTCATTCCTTTTAACCAATGGATTAAATTCCTAAGACTTTTGGTTAATAACCTATCAACCTTACCTTTTATGGAAAAAGCTAATTAACCTATTTATGGTTAATATCTACTACTTTGCATGAGAATTGAGACGACCCCACTTATGTAGGATAATTCCGTTGGTCCTAAGCTTATATTATTAACTACACCTTAACCTTATTATAACGTTAGCGCGTCATTCAGAAAGCGTAGCAAAAGAAATGGTAAACATAAAAAGTGCATACGGAAAGGTAGAAGCGATCAGAGTAAAACACGAATAAAGATAAACTATATATAGATATCATGCAAAATTGTGGCCCCATCAGTAGGGCACTCATAGATACATATACAGACCATTGTACATAAAAAGCAAAGGTGAAACATATAAAATCAAAAGAAAAGGCTCTCAATAGCTCACCAGCTCTATTCCCGCCCATCACTCAAAAATACATCAAAAGGCGCTCACCACACACCCCTAAGATGCACTAGCCATCCCACACCATGAGTGGTGTGGATACCCTGAACTACCCTGGCTCTCTCCATGAGTACGTCGATAAACCTGCAACGACTCATACTCAGAAGAAGAGCTGGATACAACCACCCGGCGCTGCCTGTAGTTCTTTAGGTACTGCTCAGACCTCCTCCGTCGGCCTCGCAGCACGAACCCTCTCCGACTGCATACATGAGATGTCGCTGGCATCGTCCACATGTAGTCTCTCTCATGGCGTCTCGGCGGATGCCACATTTGACTGAACGGTAGAAACTGTAAGACTCTCTAAGGCCCTATGATGTCCTCAAGGTGTGAGTCCCACTCTTGAACAACAGACTGATCGGCCCATGTAGACCGTTAGAAACGTAGAGGGATCCACCTGTGAGACCCACTACCCCGCATATAATAAAACATAAATAAAATCATACATGTCTTTAAATAATTAATATAACAGTTAAAATAAAAACGTATCCTCAAGGGTAATGTGCATCACATCATCTATAACGTAAAACGTAGGAATCTGAAATAATCAAAATCCTTTAAAAATAAACTGCGGAAAACATAAATAATAAACATAACCCAAATCCCGATGTCACATATCAGAGCTGGTATACATATACCGATAATACATTGGAATAAAACTAAACAACTGAACGTAAATCCTAACTACTACTACTACTAAAGGAGATCTTCATGGGATCACTCCTCGTCGGCATGCTCACCCTCGTCTGCACGTACAACATCATATGCAGAAGAACAACAAAAGATAGGGGTGAGAAAAACGATGATAAATATATGTCAATCAACACAGATATAATCAATATATATATATATATATATATATATGCATGTAATGCGAATGCAACATCACTACTCCGTATGCATGTGGCCAACAACTCTAACCCTGGAAAGACGATTAGGAGTACATGTCCGGTTATCAACGTGGATGATATGCCAGACCATGGGCCATCCCAGAACACTCTCACCAATCTTGATAACGTATAGTGGCTAGTCAGGGTACTCAAGCTTATTCATTAGGTCGCTCCGACAATAGGTAGCTAGTCCATGTCACTTGGAACTTCCATACCCAATGTACCCTCAAGGCCGGGATAACACCCATCGTGGCCTCCACTATCACGATTCATCGTTTGCTTTCCACCCAACATATCAACTTCAACGTATGATGCGTGCAATGTTCATCAATATGCCAACACATGCCAACCATTCACCACCATAATCAATCACATTGATTATTAACTATGACCATCCACGATGGTCATCAAAAATATCACTAATAATAACTCATCGTTATCATTATTAATAGCATATTCGTTATTATCTTTATTATTTCATGACGTTCTTCTTTAACTCATTCTATTTTAAACCATGGGGTTACATCCTAGTGTTAAGTAAGATCAAAGATCAAGTATTCTTAAGCTCCTAAGAGTAATCTAAAGTCATTAGATCACATCATACCAACAAAACACTATCCATCAAGCATGAGGGGTTAGAACTACTTCCGAACGCGCGAAAATCGATTCCTTAAAGTTAGGAATCGATTCCAGAAGTCCTAAATCGATTTCCCCATGATGGGAATCGATTTCCACAAGGCCAAATTGATTTCCACATCATGGAAATCGATCTTGGAGGATTCAAATCGATTTCCATGTGTTGGAAATCAATTTCTGGGTGTCAGATCATGCAGAAACGGGTTTTCTGCGCTATCAGACCATTCTACGTTCTCTAATTGATATATCATTAAAGCCTAAGCTATTTATCACCAATTTGATTAGCCTAACACTCATAAATCATAACCTAAGTGTTCTCAAACTAATCCTTGGTCATCATTCTCACATTGCCTATTTATTTTCTCCCTATAACTATGTTCTTATGGCATAAGGTTAACAAAACACCATATCATGGCATAAACAACATGCTCATCATCATCAACTCATCAACAATCATATAAATCATGAAATCATAATTATAAACATGTTATAACATCAAATTGTTCATCAATCAATACTCATATAGCCAGAAAACAACATAACAACATTCATAGGCATATGCAAGCATACATAGGGTTATGGGTTAACCCCTTTCATCTTAACCTATCCTAAAACCCACATATTCATGATTAATTCCTCCCCCCATACCTGGTATGACGATTCACAGCCTAAGGGAAAGAGAACAGAGCCAGGTTCCGCTACGGTTCCTCCTTACGGGTTCAACACTTGATCACGATCGCAGCACTGGAAATCAGAGTCGATCTTTAAGTTAAGGATTGAAAGGGAACCAACTCTAGGATTAGATAACTCACCTTGGTTTCTAACTTAGGAAGATTAACTCTAGCAGCAGGGATAGACTTGCTGAGCAAAGGCATGTTCTTGACGAAAAACACCAAAACAAGATTCGTCTTTTGGGTTTTCTAGAGCAAGAGATCAGTGAGAGCTCTTAGGGATGAAAAGAGGCAAGTTGTGAGTATAAGCGAGTGTAAAGGCTAGGTTTAGGTCATACACTATGTATATATAGCTGGTAGGGACGTTTTAGGACGAATGGGCCGTACACAGCTTAGCCCGATAACACAAACATGTTTAAAACGCGTACGCAAGCTCTGACAGGCATGGGAATCGATTCCACAACCATGGAAATCGATTTTCCATTGACCAAATCAATTTTCTTATCAAATAAATCGATTTTGGCTTTTAGAAATCGATTTCCACTTGCTAGAATCGATTTCTTCAGCTGGAAATCGATTTCCCAAATCGATTTCCCCTTAAAAAACGTGTTTTTGGCCTAGAAACTAGAACAAGACTTGTAGATAATTCTCTAAGCTTTACAACGCATCCAAGATCATCTCAATCGGATGTCTAGTACTCAAGATATGGCTAAAACCGTGAAACAGGTTACTTGGACTCGAATGGATCGATTATCCTAAAGGCTGAACTACTTCAACGATGAACTTATGCACCAAAAACAAGAATAAACAACATATGCAAACATCTATAAGTAAGGATTAACACATATAAACATAGGGGTGAAAAGCAGGGTGTTACACCACCTGTCATCCCGGATCATCGTGATATATGATCTCCAACTCTCCCAGCATCGGCATCCTCGGTGCCACTGTGATGAAGGGTGCATCCTCGGGTCCATCATCGATATCAGCATGCTCGTCATCTTCACAAGAACAAAGAACAGAAACAACAACATACATAGAAATAACGGGGAGATAAGAATACAGTGCCATAAAATCGGTATGACAATAGTAAAATAGTAAACATGTACGACAAGTATCACATATAGCAGATATAGCAGGTAAGCATCTCTCGAGTCACCACATGCAACAAGCATCCATTTCCATAGATATCTCACTCCAATCAACCTCTAAGTCGAGATACTAATCCCATGCAGCATGTCAGACGAATCTCAAAACACAAAGTTCCATACCGGAACAGGAGTTAGTTTGTCCAAGAAACTGAACCGCTCTATGTGACCAATAAGAGTGAATCCCTCTTCCGAGCCCGGAACTGTGGTGTCTTGGTCGCCTTGGAACGTTAGCCTGGAACATGGAACAACATGGGGATTAGTCGAGCAAACTGGACTGGATTGAGCATCACGACACGATAAGAGCAACCCCATTCGTCACTGTAGATTATTCCCGAGACCAGCAACATCCCCAAGGCCATACACTGACCGCCCCTTCCGCTTTCCATAACCGCACTCAGTTACAACTAACCTCACATGACATTGGCAGCCCATACTACCGTTATACGGCCCCGTCACTTGGCCTCTATGATATGCTACAAACAACCTCGAAGAGGTGATACTGGATCCTCATGCCTAACACTCAACAATAAACCAACACTCGATGCCACACATCGATACGGCCACCGCCACGTGTCCACGAGCCACATCTCCAAACTTATCATAGCACTTCCCATCTCAACAGCAGAACCATCCATGATATCAACTCGGTTACGTCAGGCTTAGCCCCTTGATAGTACAACACATGCATACGACTATAACTCAACAACATATCAATAAGCCAAGTAAACATGTAGGCATGTAGACAGGTAGCAATTATTCACAATCATCAGCATAACAGCCACACAACAGTTATCTAACCTAGAGTTAAATCTTAGCGGTGATAGCCCAAAGTAAGCTAAACCCAGGGTTCAAGTACTTTATCGGGGCTCAACCTCTAGTAGGGTTTAGGGTTTCCCTATACATAGCTATATCAACAACTACGCTACTCTTGCCTTCCTAACGACAACAATACTCTTTCTCCCTACCTGAATTGCTAGCACGAACTTTAACGCGATCACTGGATCACTCCCACAAGCTTAAGCTCGCAGCCTCCTCACCAAGAACAGCTCCCTCGCAGCCGTGAGAACACCTCCAATCCACATAACCACGAGCACGAACTTTGCCCTAATCACGGGGACAACACATATGCAATAGTATTAGCCCTAGGGCAACCTCAAAGCTAAGGAGAAAAGGTTGAAACTCGAAGAAACACGAAGAACGTGTGTTATGGATTCGAGTTTACCTTAGGCGAATCGACAAATCGTTCGGTCGAAATTGCAGATTTCGTCATCATGATCGCATCTATGTTGTCAAGCAATTAATATTCTCTTCTCCAGATGAACCCAATGTTTGTCAGGCAAAAATGATTAGAAAGCATAAAGAGCAAAGAGGTTGAATGATTGAAAGCAGTAAATCACGTTTGATCTTGCTATAATTTACACCATGTTTATCCACTAGATCTACCAATTAATTGCAGTACGATCGCTGGTCAACCAATTGATTAAGAGCATACCAAGGGTGTGCAATCCTTGTATGGGATGAAGAAAAATAGAATAACACTATTCAAATCGCAACTTTGAAACCAAATAGAATTCGAATTAAAGATAAGACATAGCAAAAAGGGTTTCTACTAATACAAGATCTACCACAACTCTAGTGGTACATTTAGCTACCCATAATAATAGATAAAACAAGTTCAACAAAGGGAAACGCTTCTTGAAAAATTAAGAAGATGAAGTGTCTCCAACTTAACCCCCAAGCGCAAATCCTACTTTAAAAATCTAAACTACTAAAAGCTATAAACTACAGAAAGCTATTATACAAGATGATAGTATAATAGAATATCCATGAATGAATAAGAATGGTACAGAGGGCCTATATATAGAAAATTATGGGAAAAGGGCCCAAAATTAGGTCTTTAGCGCTGCCAACACGGGCGTGCTCTTTATTTAGCACGACCGTGCTCCCTATATGTCAGGTCGTTCTCAGTTTTGCATGGGCGTACCAACTTCGTAAAAGCAGCATCATAGTGCACGGGCATCAGCACGGGTGTTGTAACACCCCCCTCGCGGGTGCTACATACTCGAACTCTAATGCGGAATAAATCAAGAAAATAAAACGCTGGTTGCTTTCGGAAAATACTTTAATTAAGTATCTACGTTCGAAAATGCGGTTTCTAAAAATTTTCTGCTTGCATAGACAAAACAACTCAAGACGAAGAAATAAATTTCATATCACACATTGATATTCACTGTTCATAAAAACATAAACATAACGTAAAACCTGGTTTAATATATAACATATTATAGACTTAGAAATAAGTTCAACGTATTCGCAGTAATATAATATATGACTGCCCAAAATAAAAGACTCCAAAGCTGGTCAACTAAAAGTAGCCATTGGGGTACAACCTAATATCAACTTCATCATAACGCTTCGTCATCCGAGCTCTCACGTCTCCGCAGGGACCTATGATCAACATCTGTACATGTGTTCCAAAAACACAACAAGGTGTCCAACATGTACATGCAAAGGTGAGATACTCATATAAAGCTTATCATGATAGCCACATAGGCGACAAACAGCATAAATATAGTTATATGAACCGTTATTTATATAAAACAGCACAACATCTCAAACATTATCATCAGTTATAATAATTCATGAGACTTCAATATCATCTTTCTAATTCATGTACTCCGGAGATTCTAACTTCCCAACATCGAGCGATAGGCCGTAGTAACACCCATAACACAATTGTCCTCATGAGTCGGCCTCTCTATTTAGGTCCGAACTCCAATTGTTCCAGGGTACCACGTCATAACCATATCCTGAATACTCCATTCTCTGATCGAGTTCATTCGTGTTTGGCAACCGATTTACCACGGCATGGGGTTGCTAAGCCACCGGCCACTTGTGGGATCTCGAACACAGAATGCCCCTATAGACCCAGTGGTCTTAACTGGTTGAATTCTCAACTACGAAAGTTGTAGTTCGGTTCCAAATGGCACGTTTGCCAGTTCATGCATGTACACCGAAAGTTTTCTGTTTTCTTTGCGTTCATTCTTTCAAATGTCGAGACATAAAGTCCACGACTCATTTCAAAAAGGCATTAAGCCCACTCAAATCAAAAACACGGAACACGAAGTCCGAGTGCTCAATCCACAAAACACTAGCCCCGACGTCTCGACCACTAGGTTTGGGTTCGTCTCAAAGGTTCATCATTTTTAATTTGGTTTCATTTTTCTCAAAAAAACTTTGGAAAACAAAATACGTTCATTGTTCTTGAAATAAAACATTTCTTTATCAAAGGAAACATTTTCCGGGAAAAACACCTTTCTTGAAAACAAAACCGTTTTCTAAGGTTTCACGCCTTTTTAAAAGACTTTACTGAACAAAATACATTTTGCACGACTTTTCACAAAACCACTTTTTAATTTTCAAAAGAACATACTTTTCAAAAAGGAAACTTAACTTTTCTTGAAAAGCAATATGTTTTCCAAAAATCACTTTTTGATTCCAAAACACGGTTTTCAAAACTTTGATTTCGGTTTCGAGTCTTTTAATAATTTTTGAGACATAGCCAATCCTATGCTCATCCAGGATATGTATGTATGTATGTATGTATGTATGTATGTATGTATATCAACAGTTCAATATCACAATAATACCAATCAAGGCATCCATGCCACAAATTATCAACAAGTGTGCAAATATGTTTCATTAAGTAAAACAAATCCATACGTCATTCAAACTCATCTCCAATTCAATAGTCCAATCATCATAACACTTATATCAAACATGGACTATGAATCTAACAAACTTAAATGACTACCTCCCTTTACCTCTCAAAGTTGCTTAGTCCAAACTCGATCGATTCTCGGCTCCGGCTCTGTTCTTGTTCGTGTCGCCTAAAACAATTCAACACAATACAATTCAAACAACAAATCAACATCAATCTATAACATCAAAAAATAAATTTTCTTCCCCTAAAAGGTACAGGGTTCGGCCATGAAAGGGTAAAAAGGCTAGGGATCTCATTTGGTTCCAAACTTTTGGATGGTTGGTTCATAAGCTTTGTTAACACTAATACAAGTCCTATGACTCAAAAATGTGAAACAAAACTCATGGATTTTTCTCATGAAGCTCTCGGCCTCTTTGGGAAAACTAGGCTAGGAATTGATTTGGTTTTCCATCACTTGGAATCAAGAACACTAGGAAAGCTAAGGATGGAATCAAGAGTTAGAAATCAAAAATTTGATGAAAAACACTATTCATCATCACTCTTAGGGTTCGGCCATATTGGGATAAATGAGCTAGGATGAGACTTGGATCATGAGATTTTGGGTTTAGGTAGAGGATGATGAGGCGAGTTCAAAGAAATTGGTTTCACATCAAAAGGATTTTTCTACAATTTCCTATGGATTTTCAAACTTTTGGATCTAAGAATGAGTTTCATAAAAATGGAGTTTTGATCTTGAGATTGAGAGAGATTCAAGAAGCTAGGAGATCATAGAAGTGATCTTACGTTAGAATGGAGGAAGATTGGTCAAAGAATCAAGGCTTTTCTTCAAAGTTTTAAGGATTTCTCAAGGATTTCAATGGAGGTTTTTTCTCTAAGGAAGATGAAGTGTTCTTGGCTCTTCAAGAGGTCTGAGCTGCGTGAAATGAGGGGCTGAGAGGGCTGTTCCAGCCTTCTTAAAAGCTCATTAAGGGTAAAAAGGTCATTTGGCTCAAAGGGTAAAAGGTGAAAAGCTTAAGTTAGGGGTATTTTGGTAATTTTGCAACCTGAAATTCCCGATCGTCATGACGACTCTGGCATGCTTTCCCAAGTGAGTTGACATGATGTGATATCAAGATTATTCGTTGTCGGGTCCTGGTAAGTCCATACGCGGCTCCGTTCTCCACTTGATTGAAGATTTCGCTCGAACGGAGGTCAGGAAGTGATTTTTTTGAAACTTTTGTGAAATTTAACCAAAACGTAGAGAATCAAATCTAAGACTTACTGTCTTGTTCACGGGTCCATCTGAGGTCTCCTGAGCAGTAAAATCATACTGTCAATGTAAAAACGCAGACCGGACTCCGTTTGAGTTTTCAACTTAAAACTTAATCATAGCTTCCTACAATATCGTTGAGCATGATTATAGTCTCGGAATATTTTATTTCCATTCCTAAGACCTCGAATAAAATATAAGTTCATAAATACTGATTAATTAGGAAAACTCGAAAATCGGGGTGTTACAGGCGTGCTTAATCTTCTGCACGGCCATGCTTCCTCTATGTAAGGCCGTGCTCACTTAAGTCAAGGCTTGCTTCACTTTGGCATGGGTGTGCTGGTGTTTAGCACGACCGTGCTTCATCTTCAGAGGTCAGCTATAAGTCATTGTTGTAAGGCTTTGTTTGGATGGTTGAGCTGAAGGGCTTGCACGGGCGTGCTCTTGTCTGGCACGACCGTGCTCGAGCTTAGAACTTCATTATTTTCTTCATTTTAGCTCAAAAACCTCCATCTTTCATCATATGTTTATCAAACTGCCTTTGAACATCAATTTTGTCAAAACTTAAGTAAAAGGGTGAAATACAATAATAATCATCATAAAATGCATCAAAATTCAACCCAAAACCCCTCTATCTGTCATTATAGATTATTCCCAAGACTAGCAACATCCCCAAGGCCACACACTGACCGACCCTTCCACTTTCCATACCCGCACTCAAGTACAACTAACCTCACATGATATTGGCAGCCCATACTACCGTCATACGGCCCCGCCACTTGGCCTCTATGACATGAAGCAAGCAACCTCAATGAGATGATATCGGATCCTAATGCCTAACACTCAGCAATAAACCAACACACGATGCCATAAGCTTGCTTTTTTTTTCTTGTTTCTTCTATTTATTTTATTTTCACCAATTTTTCTTTTTTTGTTTGTTTCTTTTTGAATAGAGAGATAGAAGCTTTTTTCTTTACTGCCAGCTTATTTCTAACACTTTATTTCCAGAAAGTGATTCACAACAACACATTCCTACTAATGCTCCAATATACTTCTAAGAGGTCACCAAAAACAATTTTCAATTTTCAGAAAAGGGACCAAAGAAAATATTTTCATAAGGCTCAAATTGGGCAACTAGAGGAAGTGTTTATCAAAATAATGTGGGCCAGAAAAATACCTAAGAGTGCCCCAACCAGAGTTCCACATGCATATAAGTCAAATTCGCCTCAAAAAGGTCTCAAGACAAGTTCTAGAATATATTTACCTGAGAAATCGCACTCATAAAAGAAAAGTGGTTAATATCAAATAAATTTGGTAATGTAGCTTAACCCCTATAAAAGCCCAAGTCTCACATTTGGAAGCTAAGTCTAATGAAGAATTATCAATCAAGGAATTTTTTGCTAATTTTACTTTGCAAAAGACAAACTTTTTCAAAAGTACTTATGAGACTATCAAAGCAATTCATTAAAATTTTTTTGAAAAGGGTTTCCTTAATTTTCATCATAAAAGACAGATTAAGCCAGTTAATTATATGCAGCAATATCATCATGAAAAATATGTATATTTTTCCTTCCTACACTTAACATTTGCATTGTCCTCAATGCAACACATTTAATCATGAAATACAAGTGAAGAGTAGGAGAGAAGGGATTTCATACCTTAGAAAAGTGAAATTAGCGGAGGAAAGAGCTGAGAAATTTGTCCTTAGGCGCAGATTGGGGAGCAAGGGGTGAGCAAGGGCAATGGTCATCCCGTGCTCTGCTTCCACTCTTTTATTCTGGATTGACGCTCGCAGCACGACCGTGCTCTCCTTTTTTTTTTTTTTTTTTTTAGTTTTTAATTTCAGAAAAATAGGGAACACTATTATTATTATGCAAACCTTCCCACACTTATTTCATTTTCTAGTTTTTAATTTTCAAAAGAAAAAGGGAAAATAACTGCTCAACACACAAAGAAAACAAAATTAAATAAAAAGAAAACAAAAGAAACATAGGTTGCCTCTTGCACAACGCTTGTTTTACGTCATGAGCTTGACGATCTGTTTAGAGAACTGATCGTGGTGGCCTTGGGGAGACTTTGAAAATAGCTTCTTCATCCCCACCCCTCAAAGTTAAGGTGCCTTGCTTGACCTCAATGTTTCCATTGCATTGCTCGTAGTTAAGGTGCCTTGCTTGACCTCAAAGTTAAGGTCGCTCCTAGATGATAGGGACTTCCTCATTCTCTTTCATGTCCAAAATTACAAAGTCCACAGGGAATGTGAACTTCCCCACCCGCACTAGCACATCTTCTATTATTCCCCGAGGGTGGGTGATGGATCTGTCAGCTAACTGCAATGAGATGTTCGTGCTTTGAGGTTCCTGCAAACCAATCCTTCTCGACACAAAAAAAGGCATTAAATTTATACTGGCACCCAAATCACATAATGCTTTATCAAAATGAGAATTACCAATAGAACAGGGAACAATAAAACTCCCTAGATATTTTATTTTAGGTGGTAGTTTATTTTAAATCACAGTAGAGAATTCTTCATTAATTTGAACCACCCCCTACCCCTTTAAAAAATGTGCATACTTGGGTAATTGGGCAATGACTTAGTCAATAGGGGTATCAACATGCAATCTCATATGTATTTCTAACTTTTTTTCAATTTGCTTGTCTTTATCCTCATATTCTAGAAGTGGTGGGAGAGAATGTTGTACTTTTTTTGGTTCATTGGTGACCGTTACCATTTTTTGCTCACTGGATATGTTGCACGGCCATGCTGGAAGTGTTGCACGGCTGTGCTCGTCTTCAGCACTGTCTTCTTCAGTAGGAGCATCTTCTTCCATGGGAGTAGGGTCTTCTTTTTCATCATTCTGAAGAGATATTGCATTGGCGTGCACCCTTGGATTAAGTTCAGGCTGGGTAGGTAATGTTCCTTGAGGCCTTTGAGATAGTAATGTAGTAAGGGCAGATATCTGCGCTGCAAGGCCAGAAATCTGCTATCAGTCTTTTCCATGAACTTTGCCAGCTGTTCATGAGGATCGGGCTTCCGGTGCTCTGGTCTTGGACCTTGGTTCTGCAAGTGTGGTGGTCTATAGACGTTTGGATTTGAACCTTAACCATTCAACTGGCCGCCCCAAGAAAAATTTGGACGGCCCCTCCAACCAGGATTGTAAGGGTCATTTTGGTTCTGGTTGGCGTTGCCCACAAATTTGGCTTCTTTAGTTGGCGGAGCAAAAGAATTACCCAGTTGGCAATCCTTGCTCTCATGACCTGTCATACCGCAATGGTTGCAAGGGAATGGAGACACCGGTGAACTGGCTTGAGTCATGACTAGTGCATGTGCTTGCATCAATGTCTTTATTTGCTCTGTAATAGCATCCATCTTGGCTTCCATTATCACTATGGCATCTACCTCATATACACCAATTGGTTTTTTGATGACTTGTCTGTCTCTGAGTGGCCACTAGTAGTGACTGGCTGCCATCTCTTAGATTAAGGGTTAAGCTTCCTCGGGTGTCTTTTTCAAAATTGAGCCCCCACAAGCAGCGTCTATATTGGGCCTATTTTGCTGTGAAAGACCATCATAGAACATTTGCATAAGGATGACAACTGTAAAACTATGATATGGACACCTTCTGATTGAATCCTGACATCGCTCCCATGCCTCATATAGAGATTCCTGGTCATATTGCACAAAGTTCGAAATATCAGCTCTAAATTTAGCAGATTTAGAAGGTGGAAAGTACCTAGCCAAAAATTGGCGTGTCAGCTGATCCCACGTAGTGATAGAACCAGATGGCAAAGAAGAAAGCCACTGATTCGCTTTGTCAGACAGAAAGAATGGGAACAGTCTGAGTCTTATCGAATATGTTGAAGCTCTGTTGTACTTGATTAGATCGGTGATCCTCAGGAACTTCTTCCAATGGTAGTGGGGGTCTTCAGTAGGTAATCCCCCAAATAGTCTAGAGTTTTGGACCATAGAGACCAAGGCAGGTTTGATCTCAAAGTTATTGGCATCCATCGCAGAGTTAGTGAGGCTGCCTGTTACCTCAACAGAGGGGATAAAATAATCCAGCAAAGCCATTCTTTCCCCCATGTTGTTCTCCTCTCTTGTTTGCCTCTGCAACCTATGAAATGTTCTTTCAACTTCCCTATCAAAATATAATTCAGGCACTTGGGAACGCGTTAGTATACAAGGAGACAGATAATCAAAATTAAAAAGAAAAGAAAAAAATTAATGTCTAAAGTAACAAGAATTTATTTTTTCCATTATAAAAAAATTACAAAATATCACAAATTAATCCCAGACAATGTGTGATGTCCCCAAGTTCCATTCAAGGAAATCCTATTAACCTTAGAACTCTTTCATAGTATTAACTATGAATTAATGATTATGCACTTATTAAACAAACGAGAACATGCATCCAACTATAAACACGTATAACATCAGAGTAAACGATGCAGGATAAACCAAAACATGCACACATATATAAGCAGTACTAAAGTATACATGGTGGCCCCATCAGTAGAGCTAAGTACATATACAAACAAAAGTACATAAGAAAGCGAAAATACAACATATACATCAAAAGGGACTCCAGCGCTCGAACTCGCATGCTCTCCCCATCCCCTCTCAAAATACATCAAAAGAGTCTCACCTCACATCCTATGACAGACGCACTGGCGATGTCACGTCCTCAATGACGTGAGAGTCAAGAGCTACCTTGTCCTTCTCCATACGTGCGCCTATAAACCTACAAGGGCACATAATCCGAGGAAGAACTAGACATAACAATTCGCCTATGCCTGGCAGCTCTCAAATAACGCTCTGACCTCTTGCGCTGTCCTCTCAGCATGAAACCTCTACGACTAACCACATGAGATGATACTGGGACAGCCCACATAAAGTCCTGCTCACGCAGCCTGGGTGGGTGCCATATCTGTGGAAAGGGAAGAAACTGGATCACTCCGTATAGTCCCATGATGTCTGCTCGTGGTGGAGTACCGCCCCGAAACAGCAAGCTCATTGGTCCGGTGTACACGATATCAAATGTAGAGGGGTCCACCTGCCACCCTTGCTCGTCATGATAGACGATCTCAAGCTCGCCTAGCATCGGGATCCGCGATGCTATCTGGAGGAAGGGATGCATCCTTGGGTCGATAGTCGGCTTCGGCTAACTCATCGTCTGCTCGCAGATCGAAAGCATAACATACAAGGAAATATAGGGAGATAAGATATACAACACATCTATGACAAGGATTCTTTCTATGCATGCCGGCCGGTACTAAACACCCTACTAAGGGCAACATCACGTCCGCACATCGGACAACAAGTTGGTTCGTTCCGGTAATCCGTCCTGCTCGCCGTGACCCATAAGAGTGCATCACTGCTCAACAGTCCCAGTCAACGAGGGTTAACTGGGCCTCCTCGGAAGATCCACTGGCAAATGGAAAGACTCAGGGTCCAGTTGGGATACTAGGGTGTGCCCAGGACCGCCACGACACGATAGGAGCTACCATACTGGTCTCATGTGGGTACACCTGTGTCCAGTATATCACCAAGATCAAGCAGACCTACCCTTTCGTTTTTGCACCCGCACTCGGTGCACCAACCTCATATGCCTCTCGGCACATGGCTCGCCACTTGGCATCATATGCATATGCTATGAATGTCATCCATCTCTCTTGAGCTGATATAGCAACACATGCAACTTGCTCTTAGCAACACGAGCTTCAAGCTCCAACTATAACCATATGAGCTCCAAGCTCCACTGTAACCATACGAGCTCCAAGCTCCCATCATAACCTTATGAACTCTAAGCTCCACTATAACCTCGAATCTCAACTATCAGCTCAAACGTTGACAACGAGGTCAAAGCCCTAATCATACTAAACCTCCAAATCTCATACATACACGCATTTCCAGATATAATGCAACAAATCATCAATTATAAACATACTCAATAAGGCAGTAAACAACATAACATACCAACATGCCATTATCATCAACACATCATGCATATCTTGCAAATATCATAAATAGCAGGTACGCATATATCAACACATAGCACATATTATCATGTATCACAAATCTACTAACCTAGGGTATCAAACATAACGGCGATAGCCCAAAGTAAACCAAAAGTAGGGTTTAGGTACTCTGTCAGGGCTCAACCTTACGTAGGGTTTAGGGTTCCCCTACACACACAAAACATACAACAAAGCTATATAGATTACTTTTGCCTCCCTGACGTGTGTAACTCTTTCTCCCCACCTGATAGCGAAAGTAGTGACAATCACGAGCACAACAAGCACAACGAGCACTCCTTGCTCCTTTCTAAGCCTCACAGCCGCGGGTCACTTGCTCCAAAGGGTTCCGTACGCAACTTCCAAACTTGCCCTAATCAGGGAAACAACATGTAGGCTATAGCGTTAACCCTAATACGAATTTAAAACCGTGAATAAGAACTTAAACCATAGGAGAACATTGTATAGCTACAATTTTGGTAGATATGGAACCTCGACTTACCCTTATCGAATCACAAAAGCAAACCGGTAGAATTGGAGTAGACGAAGAGCTGATCACGAAAACACAATCGGAACTGGAATCGGATGAACGAACAGATCACAAACTTGGATCAAAGCTCCAACCTCTTCTGGTCTCTCTCAGTCTCGTGCTCTCAGTTCCAGAGAAAATGGGAAAACTCTCACATGGTGAAAATGAAGGAGTATTTATAGAGTTAAAACTCTTTTGACAACGCTTTAGCGTTCCAACGCTTAAGCGTTGGCTTCCTCAACGCTGAGCGTTGACGTTTCCTCACCGCCAAGGCACCACCCATCACATGCCAGCCGTGACGCGTAACCGACACATGTCACTTTATGTCCCATCACTGCCAGTCAACTGGTCAGAGTGGCCACGCTTGAGCGTGCAGATTCTCCACGCTAGAGCGTTGGCATGCTTGAGCGTTCTCCCGGTTCACGCTTGAATGTTTTGCTCCTGATCACTTGTTCCTCATCCTCCTCTTATCCAATTCATTCCTATTCTTTAAGACGTTCTCTTAAGCATGGTTCCAAGCCATGATTACATCTACCAAACAAACATACATACATTCGATCAAGGTCATTCACATCACCTAGGATTTCAGAAAACAGGGATGTTACATTTCCACCCCCCTTAAAGAGAATTTCGTCCCTGAAATTCCTCGTTCATACCTGTAAACAACGACGGGTACTGTTGGCGTATCTGAGATTCTCTTTCCCATGTTGAATCTCCGGTTACCAGGTCCCATTCCACTCTCACCAAGGGAATCTACTTACTGCGAAGTTCTTTGATCCTTCTATCCACTATCCGAGCAAGTAAAGCCTCGTATTCAAGGTTCTCTTTTAGCAGGATTGATTCGTGCTCTAGCACATGCGATGGATCAGGATAATACTTTCTAAGTTGGATACGTGAAAAACATCGTGGAGTCTTGACAAGTTAGGTGATAAGGCTATTTGATAAGCTACTGGACCAATTCGGCGAAGAATTTGAAATGGTCCTATGAATCTGGGTGTAAGCTTTCTGGATTGAATTGCCCTGCCAATACCAGTCCTTGGAGTAACTCTTACAAACACATGGTCTCCCTCCTGGAATTCTAAAGGTCTCCTCCTTTTGTCAGCATAGCTCTTCTACCTATCCCTTGCGGCCTTCATCTTTTCCCGGATTAACTTAATTTGTTTTGTCGTCTGTTGCATCAACTCAGGTCCTAACATATGAATCTCCAGTCTCAAACCAACACAACGGAGTCGTACACTTTCTCCCTTACAAAGCTTCATACGGTGCAATACCGATACTTGAGTGATAACTATTGTTGTAGGTAAACTCAATCAAAGGAAGAAACTCGTCCCAACTTCCCGTGTGGTCCAATACACATGCTCTTAACAAATCTTCCAATGATTGAATCGTCCGTTCTGACTGACCATCCATTTGGGGATGATAAGCAGAACTTAACCTTAACTTGGTTCCCAATGCTCCATTCAGGCTCATCCAGAACCTCGAAGTAAACCTCGGGTCTCGGTCCGAGATAATACTCGAAGGCACACCATGTAGACGCACCACCTCCCTGATGTAAATCTGAGTCAATCTCTCCAAAGAATAATTCTGGTTGATAGGCAAGAAATGACCACATTTTGTCAACCTATCTATGATGACCCAAATTGCATCACACCTCTTCTGAGTCCTTGGTAACCTAGAAACAAAGTCCATTGCAATATTGTCCCACTTCCTCTCCGGAACATCCAATGATTGCAACAATCCTGCTGACTTATGGTGTTCAACCTTCACCTTTTGACACATCAAACAGGATAGGACATAAGCTGCAACTTCCTTCTTCATCCCTGGCCACTAGAACAACTTCTTCAGATCTTGATACATCTTAGTAGACCCTGGATGAAAACTCAACTTGCTCTTGTGTGCTTCTTCTAAGATCATATTCTTAACTTCACTATTCGTAGGCACACAAACTCTGTCGCCAAACCTGATGCGGCCATCCAGACCTCTCCTAAACTCTGACGTCTCACCCTCCTCGATCAGTCGAATAACCTCCTTAAGGTACACATCCTCAGCTTGCCTTCTCCAAAGCAGATTCAGGAAATCGCTAGTTACGTCAATCATCCCAAGATTCATCTTATCTCCAACGATTCCCACGTCCAGATTCAGATCTCTAAACTGCTCTAACAACTTAAGCTCTTGTACCATCATCGCAAATACATGTAGGGACTTCCTACTGAGCACATCCGCTATGACATTCGCCTTGCCTGGATGGTATTGTTGGTCGAATTCATAGTCCTTTATGAATTCCATCCATCTCCCCTGCCTCATGTTCAACTCCTTCTGGTCGAACAAATACTTTAGGTTCTTATGGTCGCTAAATATGCTGAATTTAGTACCATACAAATAGTGCCTCCATATCTTCAATGCAAATACTATCGCAGCTAGCTCCAGATCGTGAGTTGGGTAGTTCCGTTCATGCACTCTTAATTGCTTGGAGGCATATGCCACCACTCTTCCTTCTTGCATGAGGACACAACCCAATCCTTGATATGACGCATCACATACCAATCAAAACGTCCTAATGGATCTGTCAAAACCAACACCAGTGCCGTGGTCAATCTTCGCTTCAACTCTAAGAAACTCTACTCACAATCTTCCGTCCACTCAAACAACTTTCCCTTTCTCGTCAATTGTCGTCATTGGTAACGCAATTTTAGAGAATCCCTCGATAAACTACCAGTAGTAGCCCGCTAAACCAAGAAAACTTCAAACCTCGCTCACATACTTCAGGCTTTCCCATTTAATCACTTCCTCAACCTTAACAGGATCCACCGTGATTTCATCCTTGTTGATCACGTGTCCTAAGAACTATTATTCCTCCAGCCAGAACTCACACTTTGACAGCTTTGCATACAACTGCCTATCTTTCAGCACCTGCAGCACCACTTGAAGATGCTCTTGGTGTTCTGTTGTGGTTTAAAAATGGGTGATGTGCAAGTACACAATCGTTAAACAAGTAATAAAGTGTAAGTGAGATCGTTCCCATGAGGATTATATGGTGAATCAAGTACCAAGTTTGAATTAATGGTTCTATTAATTAAGATTAACAAAGAGTAATAAATAGTGATATGATCCAAGTTTGAATCACCGAAATTTGAGGATCTATCCAAGAGCTTGTTGTTAGTTCTAATGTAAAGGTGATGAGAAGCATTGGGGAAGAAGACGGTGTGGATGTCACCTAAATGCAAGATGAAACAATAACTAAAGGAATTGAAGCTAAACAACTAAAAGATGATCAAATTAAGTAAAAGATAGGAAATAACTAAAATTGGGCAGCAACTAAGTTAAAAGTGCAGAAATGAAATTCTAAGAATCATAAGGAAAAACATAAAGGAAATAGAAAATGGAAGGGGAAGAAGATGAAGGGAAGGCGCCACAATGCTTCCAAGGAGTTGGAAGATTGATAAGCCAAGGAGGATTCACCACAAAGAGATGGAACTCTTTTATAAGAATCAAACAAGTTCTAATCCAATAACTTGAAGAGGAGAAGCCAATGCTCAACTCACAAAATACCCAATTAGGATAAATTCTAATTTCATTCAAAGTTATGAAATGAGGTAATACAAGTCCTATTTATAGATTTTTTATTTTAAGGAGGTGAAGGCTAACCCTAATCTTCACCTAAGTAATGACTACTTCAGCACAAGGAGTATATCTTGCACAAAACACAAGCCCAATACAAAGAAAGCCCAAAATACAAGAAAAATCCCATCATGAATTTTGCCCTAAACTTGTATCCCAGTTTTCACCATGGTAAAAGCCGAATCTGATCAAAAAGCTGGAAATACGATTTGTAGATAATTAACTTAGATTTCCAATGCATGAAAGAACTTATCCATCAGATATCTGGATCTCAAGATACAGCGAAAAAAAGACACAGAGGTCATCACCAACAAAAATAAAGTTTTCAACAAATTTCAATTTGGTTCTTCTTGTTCCATATTTGGCTTGGTTCTTCTCTTCAAAGTTAACCATCCTTGGTTTGCATCATTCCCTCCCTCTTTAAGAGAATTCGACCACGAATTTATAGCTCCAAAACCTACACACAAAAAAGGCATGTATTAGTTTTATTGAAAGTTGCATTAAGAAAAGGTCTATTTCTATGGAGAGTTGATTTCCTTTGAATGAAACCAAGCTCTTATTCTTCATGTGCCCACAAAACCAACCTCCGGGGTCAAAAACAAGTCTAAAGAATCCATCATATATAATATCCACATTAAGAATAATTTCATCATTCATATAAAACTTTTCAATTTGACCAAGGCTAATAAGGGGTACACACTCAAATCTCAAAGGTTTATCATAATTATTTAAAACAAGTTTATGCAAATTTGGCAAATCATGAATTGAAGCATGTTCTTGCAAATTCAACGAGTCATAAAATCTAGGAGTAGTGTAAGTCAAGGATTTCTCCTCCCTATTGTTGCCTTTCTTCGCAAATTGGTCCAACACCCCATAAAGTTTCTTTGCAAATTGAAACTTCATGTCCAACTGGTCTTCTTCATGAAGGCTAACCATTCCTTGAGGGAATTCTCCTTCATTCACTTTCTTCTCTTTATGACCTAGGGAAGAAATATAAGACAAAGGAACAAAAATAGAAGAATCCCAACACTTGAAGCCACAAACCAACTTAGAAGAAGGTACTAGAGTAGTAGAACGCCATGACTTCCCAAGTGTTTTTGAGGACTCATTCTCGGCTTTAGGGTTTAGCCATTCTCTGGTTGTCCTCAATTCTTCCTTTTCCTCTTGCAATCCTTTAGAACCTTGATAGGTCTTGAAAGTCTTCAACTTTGAATTCAAGGTCATGGAAGGTCCACCAAGCTCCTTCAAGTCGTGGGGGACTTGTGTCTTTGGAAGCTCTAATTCAACTTTGATTGATGCCTTGCATTTCTCCTTTGGAATTTCATCTTCAAATTTCTGCAAAAGAGAGTAAACACAACTTGGCAAAATGTTAGTATTAGCATTAAAACAAGTATCATTGTATAAGAAATTGAAAGTAGGTTGTTTTGACAAATTTGCTTCCTCCACCTCACTTTCCTTTGCTTCTCCCTCTTTTGTTTTACTTTCTTTTGCATTTCCCTTACTCTCTTTTCTATTGTCAATTTTGATCTCACTTTCTTGTTTTTCTGTTTCTTCCACTTTCTTTTGAATTTTGTCTTCAAAATTGGAAATATTCTTTTCATTCTATCCTCTTTTCTCACCTTTCTTTCATAATCCTTATCCTCCTTTTCATAGCTTCTATGTCTTCTTTCTTTTTCAAACCTCTTATCGTCCCTCTCATGAACCCTATATCTTCTCTCCTTGTCTCTACGCCTCTCTTCTTCATGACTTATTCTATCTTTTTCCCTCAACTTCTTTTCATACCTCTCATGCATCTTTTGGGTCCAATTACCAATCTTATACTTCTCAAGTGATTTTGCAACACATCTACACTCATAGTCCGAATATTTAGAATCAAATGTCATCATGTTGCAAAGCAAACATGTTAGAAGAAAAAGAAATAGTGCTAAGGACCTCCTCACACACCTAAGTGTTTAACTCTTAGATTTGCACTCGTGTTTCACTCAAAACAAGGCTTTTATGTAATGTTCACTCTTGTCTTTTACCACTCAAAGTCCTCTTTCAATACCCTTGGAAAAGAACTATACTAATTCAAGAATGTAAACAAGTACCAAAACTTTGTGAAAAATCCAAATTAGCAATCAATCAAGAAGTTCAAGAAAAGAAAACTGCTAAGACAAAACTTAGGAATTTTTAAAGACAAACAAGAAAAGCTAAAGAAGAAAAGAAAGCACACTCTAATGGAGAAGTAAGAAGACAAAGACTCTAGAACTAGTGTTTAGGAATAGAATTTGAGCCAAAGATATGTCCAAAACATCAAGTAATATCAATTTTAAGGCTAGAAACACTTAGAATAGGGGTTTTGTGACCTAATTTGAATTCTGCCAATTTTTTTTGTACTTTTTATAATTGCAGATTGGACCCTTTTTATTTTTCTGAATCTGAATTTTTTTAACTTTTTTGGGATCCTTACTTTTGCAAAAATATAATTTGGCCACTGTTTCTGAAAATTACAGAAACGCCCCAAATTGATTTTAAGTGAATTAGAAAGATCAAATAGCCTTTTCAAGCATGAACATGATGAACAAGGGGTTGTTCTTGGGAAGTATGCCCATAAATTAAATTCCCTTAAATTGATGTCTAGTTCATGCTTTAAACTCAAAATTGATTAGTATACTTGATTCCACTTGTACAGACTTTTCAATCAAGGTGTAGATTATCACTCTAACACCATGTCGTGAAATTCATCAAGATCAAAGTGGCTCAAACTCCAAAAACAAGATGAAAAATTCAAAAAAAAAAAAATAAAAATAAAATCTAAAACATGGAGTATGAGGAAAGGAAGCAACTTGAGCTACGAAACATCTTTTGGATGCTATGAATTACAAACCCCAATGGTCTAACAACTCATTACAATACCACAAATGATCAAGATTGATGATCAAAATAAGGGGTTGGGCGGGTTTCAAGGTTAAAATAGCTCAAAAATTATAAAAATTTCAACGCAATCCAACTAGCAAAACTCAAACTAAAAAGGAGTTAAGCTCAAGGAAGCTAGCTATGATAACGCATGATATGATCCAAGTTTGAATCACCGAAATTTGAGGATCTATCCAAGAGCTTGTTGTTAGTACTTATGTAAAGATGATGAGAAGAATTGGGGAAGAAGAAGATGCGGTTGTCACCCGAATGCAAGATGAAGCAATAACTAAAGGAATTGAAGCTAAACAACTAAAAGATGAACAAATTGAGTAATAGATAGGAAATAACTAAAATTGGGCAGCAACTAAGTTAAAAGTACAGAAATGAAATGCTAAGAATCATAAGGAAAAACATAAAGGAAATAGAAAATGGAAGGGGAAGAAGATGAAGGGAAGGCGCCATAATGCTTCCATGGAGTTGGAAGATTGATAAGCCAAGGAGGATTCACCACAAAGAGATGGAACTCTTTGATAAGAATCAAGCAAGTTCTAATCCAAGAACTTGAAGAGGAGGGGCCAATGCTCAACTCACAAAATACCCAATTAGGATAAATTCTAATTTCATTCAAAGTTACGAAATGAGGTAATACAAGTCCTATCTATAGAATTTTTATTCTAAGGAGGTGACGGCTAACCCTAATCTTCACCAATGTAATGCCTACTTCAGCATAAGGAGTATATCTTGCACAAAACACAAGCAAAATACAAAGAAAGCCCAAAATACAAGCAAAATCCCGTCCAGAATTTTGTCCTAAACTTGTATCCCAGTTTTCACTATGGTAGAAGCCGAATCTGGACAAAAAGCTTGAAATACAATTTGTAGATAATTAACTTAGATTTTGAACGCATCAAAGAACTCATCCATCGGATATTTAGATCTCAAGATACATCGGAAACAAGATAGAGAGGTCATCATTAACGAAAATAAAGTTTTCAACAAATTTCAATTTGGTTCTTCTTGTTCCATAATTGGCTTGGTTCTTCTCTTCAAAGTTGACCATCCTTGGTTTGCATCAAATAGTTGGTGTGTGTGTCCATACCAGTTTTGGGAAATAAATGCTAGAGCAATAAAAATGGTTTTGTTAACAGAATGGCTAAAACAGCTATGGGGAAATCCCTTGCATCTTAAATCTAGTTCAGCTATGCGTTTATAGTGCTACGGTAATTGGCTCCAAGAAATGTAAGTTTGTTTTCCAACCGTTCTGTGATGAACTTCACTAAACGTCTCCTATTCCTAGGTCCATATTAGTTACATTCACACCTCACTTAAGCTTGTTCCGGCTAGCCTAAGAGTTAGAATGTTTCATTCCTAAATAATTCTTCATTATAATTTTCCAATTGATGATTTTACTCTTACCTATAAAACAATTCTGCTACACTTAGCCTTTCCAAGCAGCCGTGAGCTCAAGTTCTAACTAGGTGATCAAGGTTAATTAAAACACAATTCAAATCAGATTTATAGAAAATGCAATAGCAAAGCATAACATAACATTTACTAGCGATCCATTACAAGTTCAATATCCCATAGCTACAAGAGGTTTAGCTCATATTGAGCTTACAAAAACAAAGAGAAGAAAAAAAAAATGGTAGAAAAAGCCATTACAATGGAGGAGAGAGAGAAAGGGGCACAGCTGCTGTCCTTGCTCCAACAGGGAAGATGATGTCTAATGATTGTCCCCTTGGCTATCCCCTATTTAGGGTTTTCCAAAATATCTCAAGGCCCTTTCCTCTCTCATCACTTTTGGGCTAAAAGTAGGTTAGTACAAGTGTCCTTGGCCCAATTCCCTAAATTTAATGTACTAAATGCCAGCCCCACGTGTAGGTCACTCACTGTCCTTATCAGTGAAGGACAACTCATCATGTAAGAGAATGTTTTGAGCTTTTTTCCTTTTTCCAAACCAACTTCAGCTACGATTGTTACAGCAAATCCCCGAGCAACGTTTCCAATTCAGAGCCTGATTCTTCAAGAACTGCTCTTAACAGAAAAACTCTCAATTAATCACCAAAACAGTTCTAAATGACACCAAAACATGAAAACTCACAAAAGACTTTTATAAAACATATTTTACATAGAATCACACTAAAACACTAAAAGCATAAACTCAAAATACTCAAAGACCACAAAAACACAAGTGAAAAAGGTACAAATAACTCTTCATAAAAAGAGTTATCACACCCCCAAACTTGAATCATTGCTTGTCCTCAAGTATTGGAAACAAATGAAACTAAAAAGAACATAAATTTTTCTAAACTTCCATACATGTGCTTAGATTAGCTCAAACACAAAACTTTCTTCTTTGCAAACAAATTTATTCACAAGGTAGACTTGACAATGCATCAACAATCATGAAATTCATTCAAGCAAGCATTCATGGATGTCCTCATTTTCAACTCTCAGCAACATGCTACAGCACTACACTCTATGAACATTGTGTTCTTCCTCTCTTCTCAAGTTAAGATAGGTACTCTCAATCATCATTCAAATGCACATTTAAACACGAGCTTGACAAGCTTCTAAACACACCACTCACAATCAGTATTGCACACAGCTAAAGGACTTTATTTGGTTACAATGGAGCTTCGGTTCAGGTAGGAATCTAGGAAGGTGGGTACACTAGATGGAGCTTAGGTGTGCTTCCTCTTTTTGCTTCACAACTATTTTTTTCATGGCCCAGCCACACAAGTTAGGGATACTTTCTGATCTTTTTCATTTTGTTTGATTCCTTTCCCTTTTTACATTTCTTTGAATTTTGTTTCCTCCTTTGTACTCTCAGAGCAGTTATTGCAACATTTTAGCATTTTTCCTTGCACCTGCTCTTGTTGTTGTTGTTTTTTTTTTTTTTTTTTTTTTTTTTATAGCAAATCATTGCTTTTTTACCAGAAACAATTCAATTTCTAATATTCTGCCATATAACAGCTGTATAGCACCCCCAAACTTAAAACTGTGCTAGCCCTCTGTAACGCCTTTCGTTATATTAGTAACCCAAATTAATAATTTAAATAAAATCAGGAAAATAAAATTTTTCGTAAATAAATACTGAATAAATACAAAATAATTGTTTACTTCAAAACTGAAATAACATAATCAGTTTCAAAACGTCAAAACAGGGCGTCTATAACATCTCGCATAAGAAAATTACTAAAAGATAATAAAGGTCCTCCTTGCATAAGCCATACAATACTAACCAAGCTCTAAAACTAAAGAGATGGTCTTCAAAACGTATGGCTGCTCAACAGGGATGTCCTCAGGATCTGAATACAATACTACTAATGAGATATAAAATCTCAGTGAACAGAAATACAGTTTAAAATATTTTCATAAAAGCATTGTTCTCAGTCGGTGCGGTAACCGGAAAAACTGTCCATGGTACCCGCTATTTTCAAAATAATATATAGAAAAATAATAATAATAATAATAATATAAATTATTATTGGCAGCAAACAGTCATCATTAACACATCATAAATTAAGTATGACAAGATCCCATATATCAAATAATCTCAAATATTCTCACATGTCATATGACTTTCAAACTGTAAATAACAATGGCATCTCATTGCCTACCTTACTCATGAAGGTATTTCGATATCACATTCTCTTCGGTGACATTACTCATTTCGATACCAACCATTTTATACTGGTGGTATTACTCATTTCGACATCCCAACGTGTAGGGATGTTACTTTCGATACCCCATATGGCGGTATTTCATATTTTGACACCCCAATTCATTGGCAGTGTTACTTTCGATACCCCTATCATAGGCGGTAATGCAGCAAACAGCATTCATCACATTTAACAGTTATTGAATCATGTCAATATCACCAATATCATCTTATAGTCAAATACAACATGTCAATCAACCAAATCATGTACACATCATTCATATCATAACATCAATCTCAATAGTTAACATTTAATTGACAGTAGAAACATTTTAGAAGGAAAACCCCCAAATTTGTAAAATCAGGATTTGACCAAACGCATGATTATTTCCCAAAAACGCATTTTGAAAACATAACCCAAACCCCAAATCAATTTGCACCATGGAAAGGGTGAGAAAGAGTATTTCTACTCACCTCCTGAAGACTTCCCAGAATCTCCAAGCGTATCCTGTGGCGAATCCTAGATGTCGCCTTCCTCAAACATGAATCTCCTTCTCCTTTTTCTTCATCTTCTTCTTCTACCTCTTGTTGTTGTTGCTATCCTTCCAAACTCCTTGCTTGTTGCAACCCCATCTCCCAAGCATGAAGATGCTCCACAGCCGTTACTAAAGTGTTTTAGGTTCCAAATAGGGTTCCTAGCCGCACTAGGGTGTTATAATAGTGTATATATATAGTGTTGCACTGTTCTCTGTTTAAAAATCCTATTTTTTAACTTATCCGACCGAGAGCAAGGACGTGCTCTAGATTGGCACGGCCGTGCCAATCAGCGTCAAAGTTTTGCGAGGTTCCTGACACGTGCATGCTAACAGGTAGAACGGTGCGGCTCAGACCGTGCTCCCTTTTGGCACGGGCGTGCCAAACAGCATCAAATTTGTCCATTTTCCGACATAGCCGTGCTAACAGGTAGCACGGCGTGGCTCAGACCGTGCTCTGTTCAGCACGGGCGTGCCGAATGTGAGCACGGGCGTGCCAACGCTACTATGACAGATTTCAACGTAAAACTTCTCTTTTTTCTTCTTTTGGTCAACTTACTACCCTTAAAGTTCAAAGTCAATTATTCTAGGCCTCCGTAACACTTTATTAGTTTTTATTTGCTAAGGTTTAAGTCTCTTATACTTTTATTTATTTCTTGGGATGTTACACTAAACCTCCCAGAAACTCTATAATGATCCTCATATTATAATCTCTATTTTTTTTTTTTTTTTAGGATGTTACACCCTCGGGCACCCCCAAACTTATGTTACAGCATGTAAACACGGGAAGCACACTAGCCACTCCAACTAGTTAGGATATTGGTTTTTCAGGATATGGCATGTAATTTGGGTTCATTAGAAACAAAGGGCTTGTAGGCTCAAAGGGGTTCACACAAAGGTAATATCCAAGGGTAGGCTATTTAGGCAATGCTAGGATCAAGAAAATAAAATGTGCCTCTAGCAAAAGTGTGTAAAACAGAGATGTGTGCAAGTATGAAAGCAGCAAGGTAAAATCAGTGAATTATGCATAAGAATTGTATTCACACAGAAAGAAGGATAAAACTGTTTTGGCCCAAAAGCTCACAAGCTAGATCAGAACCGCTATAGCATGTTCCTTGAGCTTCAAACAACTAAATCCAATCACACAAGCCCAAAAGAAAACAATCAAGTCAAAGCTGCCAAAAAGGTGCACTTGTGGAATTTCAAAACAGACAAGTTCATTAAACAAAACCCCATGATGGGGATGGTTGTGCACGGTCAAACATAAAGGACACTAAGTACAAACAGAAAAACAATTGGGGTCAAAGTCAGCTGACCCCCACTTTTCAACTGCTTCCTACAATCTAAAAACAACAAATAATAAACAGGACAAGATACCAACATTCATGGAAACTGAAACTAGAAACCAAAAGAAAGAACTAAAGGAAAGCAAGGAAACTCCTGATAGGGTTGCTGCAAAATGATGTAGCAACCTGCTCGGATGGGCTCAGGTGCTCAAATTCTTGATGTGGGAGTTCTTCCTGCTCCCTTTTGCAGCAGTGGTCTTCTTGTTTGTTAGGGTAGAGGACCCCACTTCTTTCACTACGACCAAGTCTGCTTGCTCTTCTTCATCAGTTTCTGAGGCTGCTGTGCTCTCTTCACTCCCCCTACCCTCTCAGTTGCTGCAGCAGCTAGCTTTTTACCCTCGCCTTTGGAGGCACTTGGCTCAGGCAGCCTATTCTTTCTGGTTGCAAGAGGAACATTGTCCTCTTCATCCTCATCAGAGGCAGGGTAATCAATAGCTATTTTTGTGATCACATCCCTTAGAGGGGTTAATACTGCCTTTTTCTGGGGAGTTTGAGAGGGGGTAGCGGTTGCTGTTGTTGCTTCAAGGTCAGCTTCTTCATTTTCTTCTTCAGTTTCAGCCCCCAAATCCTGTAGGGGGCTTTCAATTCTCTTTCTCTTCTTGCTGCTTAGGTCTTAAGTGGTGGTGGTGGGTTGCTGTTGTTGTTGTGAAGGTGCTGGTGGCATCCAATTAGAGGAGTATGATACATCCGGGATTGCTTGGGCACTGGGACTGTTATGCTTCTTAGGGGTGGCTTGCTCTGAGGTGTGGTGCTGCTCAGGCAGAATTTGCATTGGAAACTGTGGTATTGGGTGCACCTTATTCCATTGGTTAAGCTTTAGCACCCTCTGCTGCCATTTGAAATGGTCTAGGGAAAACTGCCAATACAGTTGTTATTGCAGCATGTGTTGCTGCAGCACTTGAGTCAGAAACTCCACTTTTTGCTCTAGCCGTGTAGAGCAGTCCTTCTACTTTAAGGGCTCTCCTGGTTTCATAACCTTTGCCTTATTCTTGGCCTAGGTTGCTTTGGCTGAGTTGGAGATAAACCTATTGATCAGCCAAATATCAATGCTCCCCGAGTTTCTCTCCTCTCCTTCCCCTTTGTGAAACTCTACGCTACATCGCGTACATAGTTTAGTGATAAAGCAGGGGAAAACCAATTGACCTTTTGTGCTTGTGGCACAATTGGAAATCTCCTGCTGAATCAACTGCCCTATATTGATTCTCTTTCCTTCTAAGATACAGTAGAGGAGCACCAGACGCTTCCTCTTCACATTTTCATTATGAGCAGTAGGGGAGAGTTTGTGCCTCAGAAAGTGAAACCAATAGGGATGGCAATGGGTAGGGTCTGGGTAGGGTACTATAGTACCCATCCCCATACCCGCGTTTGAAAAAAATACCCGACCCGGACCCGCACCCGCACCCGTGTGGGTAGCAACTTAAGGACCCTTACCCATACCCTCTGGGTACCTAAGTACTCATACCCGCACCCATTACCCATACTTTAACTAAGAAAAGGGGAAAAAATAACACAAAGAATATCAGTGGTTGCTGTTAGTGCTTAGGTTAGTAGATGATTAAGTCTGAAAGGGAAAAATAGTTAAAAAACCATAGGTTACATTAATTTTATTTTTAAAATTTGATATATTATTATATATATATATATATATATATATATATATATATATATATATATATATATGCGGGTGCGGGTGCGGGGTGGGTAGGTACTAGAGTACTTGTACCCGCACCCATACCCTCTCTTGTTTGTGGGTAATTACCCACACCCGCACCCGTACCCACAAAGCAGGTATTTACCCTACCCATCATAGGTATTTTTTGCGGGTACCCAGTGGGTAGGGTCCAAATTGCCATCCCTAGATACTAAACCTTGGCTAGGGGTTTCAGAGCACACCTGGTAATTTTCATTTGATTTCCAGAAGTTGGTAACCATGGTGTCCCTGGGACAGTCACAACATCCTTCATAGCAGTCAGCTGCTTCATAGTAGCCTTTTTCAGTAGAGGCTGGTACTCGTCTTCCTCTTCAGCCAAGTGCAACTTCAAATTGATGGTCTTTGCAGAGAAGCTGATCTTGCACCCATGCACCGTGGAATAGGTTTGCTCAGACCCTCTAATGTTCACATAGAACTCGCGGACAAGGAGAGTGCAAAATCCAGTTGGGTGGCTTACGAACCGTTTCCACTTGTGCTTGTCAATCACTATAGCAACTTCATCAGGTAGACCATAAGGGGCTTTGTTAGAGATGATGAACCCCTTTTCAGCATGATGTTCCCTTAGAATAGTGACATTTTGGAACCTTATTGCAGCTTTAGCATCCACGAACACCTCATATGCCTCAAATTCATCACTGGATGTGGGCTTGGCCCTCTTTACAGAGCCATGCTTCACGCGAGGCATGGTGGAACAGTGATGGAGGAAAGGGATGAAGGTTGCAGATGAAGAAATTTGGGGGAAATTGGAGCAATTAGGGATCGTGTTGGAGGAAGGTAGAAGAGTGTGTGGGTGAGTGATTATGGAAGAGAGAGCGGGTTGGCTTTATAGAGAGAGGAGTGATAGGTGAGTGATGGTGAGTGATGGGGTGGTTGAGAATGTATGGTTGGGGAAAGGTGCGGTTATCAAGAGGGAATAAGTGGTGTGAGAAGTGCTTGGGGAGTTATGACTGCATGGGAAATCGCTTCACCTTTTCCTCTTCCAAATTTTTTAATTGTTTTATCCAAATTACAAACTGATGTGACTCCCCCCCAAAAACCAACGCATAGCCCAAATTAGTTACTTTGGCCTCCAACTTGTTTCAGCCCAATGAACAACCACAATACCACCTGGAACAGTTATATCACCTGCATCCACAACTTCCATTCCTCTTTGTTGCTTTTTTATTGAGTTAGTGCAAATAAAAATAGAAATATTAATAACAGAATAAACTAAGGAATTTTTTGCTGGGCTGCCTCCCAGTAGCGCTTGGTTTACAAGTCATCAGCCTGACTTAGAGCATGTGAACATCAAGGATCAGCCATGACTATGGTGGCTTGTGCCTTTGCAAATGGCTCACCCTAGTAAAGCTTGACCCTTTGCCCATTTACCTTAAAGGTTCTACCAGAAGCTGCATTAAGCAATTCAATGGCTCCATGAGAGTGGAAATGAACAACGGTGAAAGATCTAGACCATCTAGATTTCAGTTTCCCTGGGAACAGCTTCAGCCCGGAATTGAAGAGCAAAACTTGCTCTCCTTTTGCAAAGTCTCTCTTCTGAATTTTTCTATCATGCTAAGCCTTTGTTTTGGCCTTGTAAACTTTTGCTCCCTCATATGAAAACAGCCTATGTTCCTCAAGCTCATTGAGCTACAGCATGCGAGCTACTCCAGCCTATGCTAGATCAAGATTGAGCTTTTTAACTGCCCAGAAGGGTTTATGCTGTAACTCAATGGGCAAATGGCATGCCTTTCCATAGACCAGCCTATAGGGTGACATCCCTAAGGGGGTCTTATAGGAAGTCCTATATGCCCAAAGAGCATCTTCCAAATGAAGGGTGTCGTTTCTGCTTGGGTTTACCACTTTTTACAAAATTCTTTTATTTCCCTATTGGACAACTCAGCTTGGCCATTGGTCTGTGGATGGTATACTATAGCAACTTTATCCCTCACCCCATATTTTGTTAGGACACCCTCAAATAGCTTGTTACAAAAGTGAGTACCTTTATCACTGATGAATGCCCTAGGGGTGCCAAATCTTGTCAAAATCTGCTTCTGAACAAACTTCGCAACAGCTCTAGCATCATTGGTGGGAAGAGCTACAGCTTCCACCCATTTTGACACGTAGTCAACAGCCACCAAAATGTACAGATTACCAAAAGAAGGGGGGAAGGGACCCATGAAGTCTATGCCCCATACATCAAACAACTCAACTTCCAAGATGGTATTGAGGGGCATCTCATTTCTATCTGAAATATTGCCTACCCTTTGGCATATGTTGCAGCCCTTAGCAAAGCTGTAAGCATCTTTGAATAATGTAGGCCAAAAATACCCGGCCTGGAGGACTTTAGCAGCCGTCGTCATTCCTCTAAAATGTCCCCCACATGGGGATGAATGACAATGCACGAGAATATTTGGGACTTCCTTTTTGGCCACGCACCTTCTAAGCAAATGGTCAACGTAGTTCTTGTACAAGTATGGCTCATCCCAGCAGAGCTGCTTTGCCTGATGGAAGAATCTTTTTCTTTGTTGTGAACTTAAATTCGTAAGGACAATACCACTGGCTAGATAGTTTACTAGATCAGCATACCATGGTGTTTTAGCATCTTCCAGAGAAAGCAACTGCTCATCAGGGAACAGTTTTTTGACCTCAGAATTCTTTGTGGCTTCATTCCTCTCAGACAGTCTTGACAAGTGGTCTGCCACCTGATTCTCAACTCCCTTCTTATCCCTGATTTCCAACAAAAGCACCCATTTAATCAGTCTTGTCTTTGCATCCTTCTTGGCAATCAAGTATTTGATGATAGCATGATCAGTATAGACAATGACCTTTGTGCCAACAAGGTAGGGTCTGAACTTGTCAAAGGCAAACACAACAGCCTACAGCTCTTTCTCTGTAGTGGTATAGCTCAATTGAGCTTCAACCAATGTTTTGTTGGCATAATAAATAGAGTGGAATACCTTATGTTTCCTCTGGCTCAGGACTGCTCCCACTGCGAAGTCACTATCATCACACATCAACTCAAATGGCCTAGACCTGTGATGCCCCCAAAACTTAACCTCACTCTCTCTAATACCTTAAGCATGCAAATAAAGCTCAAAAGAAACTTAAGCAAATAAACAGTTAATATAGTCCAATTACACATTGGAGTTTCGCCTAGAAGCCATGGCGCAAAAACATCAACAACAAAACAGACATAAACGATACCTCAAGGGTCTCTCCCTCTGCTCAAAGAGCGTTGACGTCAAAATTGTTCACGATGGGAATCTCGCCTCTACTCAGCTTCACCCACTGCAGCTCACTCATCAACCAATCAACACCTCCACCTTCAGATCATGACCCGAACAAAGACATACATGTAACACATAGGGAAGCATGAACAAGAGGTAAGAAACGCTACAATATCATGTAAAGGGATATCACATAGCATATAACACATCAACACACACAACAGCAGGCACAACCAGCAAACACACCCATCTCTCCAATTCACCACAACAGTCAACCTCCAAGTTATCACAGCTAGGGATCACCACCTACTCTACATGCACAACTGAATCTAAATGATTGGCCAATTCTACAACGCACACTCTTAACATGGGAATACAACAGTCAACCTCCAATTTTGAGGAATGAAAATCCAATCTCCAACTGCGAGGGTGGATGTTCACCAGGTAAGAATGGCTCCTCAACCTCGTGTGACGGTTACTCAAACTGTTGTTGCAACTGTGCACACAGCTACTTGTACACAACCACTCAACTGCTGTTGCAGCTGTATACAGGTACCAGCTTATATAATAGCCACTTAAACGGCTATTGCAGCTCATCATACTACCCCTTGTGACAACCACTCAAATGGCTATTGCAGTTGTTCACAAGTTCTGACCTCGCGTGATAACTGCTCAAACGGCTGTTGCAGTAAATCCTGCGGCTTTCCACCACAACAATGCAAATGCTATGAACGTCTTAACAACAACTTAACCAACGTCTCAAGGTCCACATCCTCCAACTATGAGGATGTCGCTCTCCAACTATGAGAGCCACTTTCAACTTAGATCAACTGGCTTACAACATCGACTACGAATCCAATAACACCATCCACTCTATCCTTCTAACAACATACCAACCGTCTCCATAGTCAATCAAGATCACATCAATCACAATCATATCAACATATCATAGTATAGCAGCATAACATCATTGCATGTATACCAACTAGCAATTAAGCATGTTATCACAACAACCATCTCATCTAACATGTTATCAAGTATGACATCATTTACTCATATTATCAATTACCACAGATAGACATACATCCTCAATCAACAGATATCACAAATCGATCCTATGGCGATAGCCCAAAGTAAGCTAAACCTAGGGTTTACGTACTTTATCAGGGCTCAGCCACTAGTAGGGTTTGAGGAGCCCTACTCATGTTAACAACTATATACTACGTGTACGATTCCCAGATATATGTGGTTTCTTCCTCCTAACTTGGTGATTCGTTCCAAAATGCTCCTGTACCAACAAACAACCCTGATCCTCGATCTTAAGAACACCTTGAACACGCCTACGACCACCACAAGCACAACACCACCACCACGAGCTCGCAGCTGCCACCACCTCCTCTCACAGCCACGGTCTCAAGCTCAAAATCACGAGCAATCACGAGCGCGGACTTTACCCTGATCACGAGCACAACACATACACAACAGTGTTAGACCTAGGGCAAGCCCAAAAGATCGAAGAAAAAGGTAAAGAATTGAAGAACGTCAAGAACATGAAGAACACGTGTTAGGGATTCGAGTTTGCCTGTGGCGAATCGAGAAACTAATCCGCCAGAGTCGTAGAATACTTCATCGTGATTACAACCGTGTAGTCGAAATCGCGTTCTGGCAGCTCAATCACCTCCAACCTCAAGCTTTCTCTCTCTAGAAACTCAGAGCTTCTCTCTCTAGTTGCAGAAATTCACCCAAAATTCGTGCAAGTGTGAGAGTGAAAGTGGAAACTCCATTTATGGCTCCTGCTGTCCACGCTTAAGCGTGGATCACTTTGCACGCTTGAGCGTTGCCACGCTTTAGCGTGGGCTCTCTCCACGCTTGAGCGTGGAACCTCGTCTACTCCGCCTGCTCCCTGGCCTGACACGTGTCACACACGCGTCCAAACTCAGAACAGCTACATAGCGCACTCAGCACGCTGAAGCGTCCACCTCTTCCCACGCCTAAGTGTTGCAACGCTTGAGCATGGCGCTCTCCCAAGCTTGAGCGCCAAGCTCAGCGAGAGAAGAACTCCCAGCTTCATGACTTCCCAGTTTCTCGTGTTACACCTTAGTCACTTCCAACTCGATTCAAGCCTAGTTCTAAACATCCAACTAGACTTATAACCAACACACAACCCAACACACACCTAAGCGAAAACCTGATTAAGATGATTCATCTTAATTAGGGTTACCGAAAACATGGATGTTACATTACCACCCCCTTAAAAGAATTTCGTCCTCGAAATTCGGTAGCAGATAGCATACAGATACGTTAGACTTCATCCAAGATAGAGCAAACGAACTATACAGACTTTCTTGAAACATACGCTTGTCACATCAGTTCGAGACATATATACAGACGATGGTGTAGTCATTACACTCATCATTCCAAAACTACCGTTCTTTCAGTACAATCAAACAAAAGATCATCCTGAAAAGGATGTTACAGACTGCTTCCAAAAATATACACTTGTCGCTTCTACTCAAGGTTGAGAAGTCCTGGCTCCTCGAATCGCAAACACGCGGCCCGTCGTTGGAGGCCTCTCTGTCCTTTCTTCTGGTTCCGCACCAGCGTTAGGCCCCATTGTTGCTCTCTGTCTGCATTCTCGAGCTATGTGCCCCGACTTCCAACATCGGAAACACACTGAGTCTCTTGCCCGGCAGTCCCTAATCAAGTGTGCTCCTCCACATCTAAAACATCCGAACCTTCTCTGCCCTCCTTCTTTAGTTGCCATAGCTTGCGGCTTGGGACGATCATATGGTTTATGCTCTTGCTGAGGCTTCTCCTCTCTTTCCCTCTGATGATTTCTCATTGGTCCTTTGTTCTTCTTTTTTTGACGAGCTTCCATCCTCTTATCAAGACTTTCCACGGCAGCAAATATCTCGAGCATCTCTGGGAACCTGGTAATCCCCAAAGGTAACACTGCCCTTTGCAGCACATGTCTTAGCCCATCCTCAAACCTTCTGCATATCCAGACCTCATCCGGATGCACTTGATAAAACTTGGAAATTTTGAGTAAGGACTCAAACTTCATCGCGTATTCGCCCACCGACAGATTCCCTTGTTTCAGGCTAAGAAAAACTTCATCGCGTATTCGCCCACCGACAGATTCCCTTGTTTCAGGCTAAGAAATTCTTTTTCCGTCTCGTGTCTAAGAGTTTCAGGGAAATACTTTTCCATGAAGCAGGTTCTGAATATCTCCCAAGTAATTACTCTTCCTTCTGTTTCCAGCATTCTCTGTCTATTCTTCCACCAGGACACTGCTCCTCTTATCAGCATAAAAGACGCGTAGGTGACTTTCCGGTCTTCCCTACAACGCATAGCCACGAAGATCTTCTCCACCCCCTGTATCCATAACTCGGCTCCTTCTGGATTATACTCGCCATGAAACTGAGGTGGCTTGCCCTTCATGAATGCGACCAATCCTGCATCCACCACTCCTTCTTCTCTCCCCTGATTCTGTGCCCTTTGTAGATATTCTTGCTGCAACTGCATCAGCTGCGTGTTCTGTTGCGACTACTGCAACATAACCGCCGCCATGTCCCTCAAAGTTTTCATGACCTTAGAATCCCCTCCTTCAGCTCTAGGAGGTCCATTAATCTCAATACCAGCATCCTCATCTCCATCGCTTCCCTTGCTGCGAGTCCTTCGAACCATCGCTTCCTGGAAAAAGTAACCGTTAACTCATATTCATAAGATGTATAACATAGCCAACATGTAAATACAAATCTTATGAATAGTCGAGACAATTATCATTGCTTCTCAACCCTAGAAACAATAGACAACTCGCGGATCGGACACTCTACCCAACTTCAAAACATAGTCAATACCCTGTGCAGGTTCAACCAGACACGGCCAGTAACAACAACACAATCTCACAATCCGGGTAGAAACCGAACTGTTCTGATACCACCTTATGTGACGCTCCCAAAACTTAACTTCACTCTCTCTAATACCTTAAGCATGCAGATAAAGCTCAAAATAAACTTAAGCAAATAAACAGTTAATACAGTCCAATTACACATCGGAGTTTCGCCTGGAAGCCATGGCCCAAAAACATCAACAACAAAACAGACGCCCCACTGGTCGTGGTACAACTCACAAGAGACTCAATGATACCTCAAGGGTCTCTCCCTCTGCTCCAAGAGCATTGACGTCAAACTTGTTTACGATGGGAATCTCGCCTCTACTCAGCTTCACCCGCTGCAGCTCTCTCATAGACCAATCAACACCTCCGCTTCGGATCATGACCCGAATAACGACATACATATAACACATAGGGAAGCATGCACAAGAGGTAAGAAACGCTACAATATCATGCAAAGGGATATCACGTAGCATATAACACATCAACACACACAACAGCAGGCACAACCAGCAAACACACCCATCTCTCCAGTTCACCACAACAGTCAACCTCCAAGTTATCACAGCTAGAGATCACCGCCTACTCTACATGCACAACTAAATCTACATGATTGGCCCATTCTACAACGCACACTCTTACCATGGGAATACAATAGTCAACCTCCAACTGTGAGGAATGACAATCCAATCTCCAACTGCGAGGGTCGATGTTCACCAGGTAAGAATGGCTCCTCAACCTCGTGTGACGGTTACTCAAACTGCTGTTGCAACCATGCACACGGCTCCCTGTACACAACCACTGTAACTGCTGTTGCAGCTGTATACAGGTACCAGCTTATATGATAGGCACTCAAACGGCTGTTGCAGTTGTTCACAACTTCCGACCTCGCGAGATAACTGCTCAAACTGCTGTTGCAGTAAATCTCGCGGCTTTCCACCATAACGATGCAAATGCTATGATTATGCACCAATCATCTCAACAACGTCTTAACAACAACTTAACTAACATCTCAAGGTCCACATCCTCCAACTATGAGGATGTCAGTCTCCAACTATAAGAGCCACCTTCAACTTAGATCAACTGGCTTACAACATCGACTACTAATCCAATAACACCAACCACTCTATCCTTCTAACAAGATACCAACCGCCTCCACAGTCAATCAAGATCACATCAATCATAATCACATCAACATATCATAGTATAGCAACATAACATCATTGCATGTACACCAACTAGCAATTAAGCATGTTATCACAACAAGCATCTCATCTAACATGTTATCAAGTACGACATCATTTACTCATGTTATCAATTACCACAGATAGACATACATCCTCAATCAAACGATATCACAGATCGATCTTACGGTGATAGCCCAAAGTAAGCTAAACCTAGGGTTTATGTACTTTATCAGGGCTCAGCCATTAGTAGGGTTTGAGGAGCCCTACACATGTTAACAACTACATACTACGTCTACGATTCCCAGATATATGTGGTTTCTTCCTCCTCACCTGGTGATTCATTCCAAAATGCTCTTGTACCAACAAACAGCCCTGACCCTCGATCTCACGAACACCCCGAACATGCCTACGACCACCACGAGCACAACACCACCACCACGAGTTCGCAGCTGCCACCACCTCCTCTCACAGCCGCGGTCTCAAGCTCAAAATCACGAGCAATCACGAGCGTGGACTTTACCCTGATCACGACCACAACACATACACAACAATGTTAGCCCTAGGGCAAGCCCAAAAGATCGAAGAAAAAGGTAAAGACTCGAAGAATGCCAAGAACATGAAGAACACGTGTTAAGCATTCGAGTTTACCTGTGACGAATCGAGAAACTAATCCGCTAGAGTCGTAGAAAACTTCGTCGCGATTACAACTGTGTAGTCGGAATCGCGTTCCGGCGGCTCGATCACCTCTAACCTCAAGCTTTCTCTCTCTAGAAACTCAGAGCATCTCTCTCTAGTTGCAGAAATTCACCCAAAATTTGTGAAAGTGTGAGAGTGAAAGTGGAAACTCCACTTATGGCTCCTGCTGTCCACGCTTAAGCGTGGATCACTTTGCACGCTTGAGCATTGCCATGCTCTAGTGTGGGCTCTCTCCACGCTTAAGCTTGGAACCTCGTCCACTCCGCCAGCTCCCTAGCCTGACATGTGTAACACGCGAGTCCAAACTCAGAACAGCTGCACAACGCACTTAGCACGCTAAAGCGTCGACCTCTTCCCCCGCCTAAGCGTCGCAACGCTTGAGAGTGGCGCTCTCCCATGCTTGAGCGTCAAGCTCAGCGAGAGAAGAACTCCAAGCTTCCTGACAACCTTAGGCACTTCCAACTCGATTCAAGCCTAGTTCTAAACATCCAACTAGACTTATAACCAACACACAACCCAACACACACCTAAGCGAAAACCTGATTAAGATTATTCATCTTAATTAGGGTTACCGAAAACAGGGATGCTACAAGACCAATCTGGGGCAGTTATGATTGGTGCAGTGATTAGATCCATCTTCAGAATCTCAAAAGCTTCCAAACAGTCTGGTGTGAAATCAAAGATCCTGTTATGCTCTAGCAACTGGCACAGATGTTTGGAGATTTTGGAGAAGTCCTTGATAAATCTTCTATAGAACCCAACATGTCCTAGGAAACTTCTCACATCTTTAACTGAGATAGATGGTGGCAGCTTTTCAATGACCTCTATCTTGGCTTTGCCTACCACCATACCCTTCTTATAAACCTTGTGACCCAACACAATTCCTTCCTGAGCCATGAAATGACACTTTTCCCAGTTTAACACCAAGTTTGTTTCCTCACAACGATCCAAGACCTGTTCCAGATTTCCAAGGCATCCCTGGAATAACTCTCCAAACACTGAGAAGTTATCGATAAAAATTTCCATGGATTTCTTAATAATATCAGAGAATATGGCCATCATGCATCTTTGGAACGTTGCTGGGGCATTACAGAGGCCAAATGGCATCCTTCTAAAGGCAAAGGTGCCATAGGGACAAGTAAAAGTGGTCTTCTCTTGGTCTTTGGGTGCTACCATAATTTGATTGGAACCAGAGTATCCATCTAAAAAGCAATAGAACTCCTTTCCAGAAAGCATATCCAGCATCTGAACAATAAAAGGCAATGAAAAATGGTCTTTTCTGGTGGCTTTAATCAACTTCCTATAACCTATACAAATCCTCCACCCTGTGACTGTTCTGGTGGGGATTAGCTAATTTTTCTCATTAGCCACAACAGTCACTCCCCCTTTCTTTGGCACACACTGAACTGGGCTTACGCAAACACTGTTAGAAATAGGGTATATAATCCCAGCATCCAGCCACTTGATCACCTCTTTCTTCACCACTTCCTTCATTATAGGATTTGGTCTCCTCTGGCTCTCTATACTGTTGTTGGCTACAGGCTCTAGCAATATTCGATGCATACACACAGTAGGACTGATGCCTTTAATGTCTGCCATTTTCCAACCAATTGCTTTCTTGTGCCTCTTCAAGGTCTCTACCAAACTGTTCTCTTGATCAATAGTGAGGAAAGATGAAATAATCACAGGCAAGGTTTCTATGTCTCCTAAATAAACATATTTCAAATGAGCTGGGAGCTGTTTTAGCTCCAAAACAGGTGGCTTCACAACTGAGGGTACATTGTCTTTGAAAGTCTCATCAGAGACTTCTAATGACTCAAATTTTTTGGCCCACATAGGTTGCTTGGCAGTGCATTCCTTTATTTCAATAAGTTCTTCCAACAAAGGATCACCAAGGCCCAATTCAAGCTCATCATTACTAAAACCTGTTTTTCCAGTCAGGAACTGTCCTTGCAGCAAATTATCAAATGACTGCACAAATGAACATTCTTCCACTCCTTCATCAGGATACTTCAGGGCATTGAACACATTAAAAGTCATATGTTGCTCATTAACCCTCATGGTCAACTCTCCCTTCCGTACATCTATCAGAGTTCTTCCTGTAGCAAGGAAAGGCCTACCCAGAATAATAGGAACTTCCCTATCTGCTTCACAGTCCAGAATAATAAAATCACCAGGAAATACAAACTTATCCACTTTATCAACACATCATCAATCTTTCCTTTTGGATATGCAATAGACCTGTCTGTTAGTTGAAGTGTCACAGTGGTAGGGCTAGCATCCCCAATACCCAATTGTTTGAAATTGGACATAGGTATTAAGTTGATGCTAGCACCTAGATCACATAATACTTTGCCACAGTAGGTATCTCCAATGGAACAAGGGATGGTGAAACTACCAGTGTAGCACCCCGATTTCACTGCCTTTAAAACTAGTAAGTTGAATAATTAAGTTTGTATTTTATTCGAGGTTTTAGAAAATGAAATAAAATAAACCGAGACCATATTCATTCTCAGCGCTATCGTAGGAAGCTACGATTAAATTTTAAACTAAAAACTCAAATGGAGCCCGGTCTGCGTTTTTCACTGACAGTAGAATTTTACTGCTATAAAGACCTAATTTTGACTGAGTCAAGACCTAATTACTGAGTTTGAATGGAGCCGCTCATTCCTTGGTTAACATTGAATCGAGCTGGGCGATCATACGGCCCTACTCTCCTTTGGAACTTGCTGCTTCTGCCACTTTGATTGCTCCGAACATGTCCACCACTTGTCTTTTGTTGCGCGACAGTCCCTGTTCGGTCATGTCCCTCAACCACTGTGCATTTCTCCACCAACTCGGGAAAAGATCCAAATACTCAAAGGCAGCATTGCTCGCTTCAACTTGAGCCTCAACCCATCCTCGAACCTCCTGCAGACCCATTCTTCATCCGGAAGGATCTGATAGAACTGAGAGAATTTGAGTAGCGCTTCAAACCACATCGCGTACTCACCCACGAATAGCTATTCCTGTTTCAGACTTAGGAACTCCTTTTCTTTTTCCTACCGAATACTTCTCGGGAAGTACTTCTCCAAAAAGCACTCCCGGAACAGTTGCCATGTCAGTACTCTTCCTCCGGTCTCTAACAACCTAGCCTTGGTTCTCCACCAAGCTTCTGCTGCTCCCACCAACATGAAGGCAGCATAGGTAACCTTCCTATCTTCTCTGCAGTATATGGCCATGAACACCTTTTCTATCTCTTGCAGCCACATTTCTGCAGCCTCAGGATTATACTCTCCATGGAATTGGGGAGGATTTCCCTTCATGAAAGCATTAAGACCAGTGTCCACCATCTCATTCTCTCTTACAGTATGTAGCTGATCCTGCATGGCTTCCCTCTCTTCCTGCCTTTGCATATACTGGGTAGTCTGTTGAGGCTGCTGCATCATGGCGGAAGCCAAGTCCCTCATAGCCCGCATTGCTTCAGAGGTGTCACCACCACTCCCTGTCCCTGAGTGGTCACCATTATTGTTATCATCATTATGTCTAGTTGCCGGCCTTCCATGCCTTCCTCGTGCCATTTAGCTTCCTGTAAAAGGAGCCATCAGTTCTAATTCATAAGACATATAATAGCACTTAGCAGTTAAACGTATCATATGCCTTATGAATGAAAACAGTTATCACACTTCGATAACTCGCGCATCGGACACTCTACCCAAAACCCGACACAGTTGATACGACTCGGTTATCAACCGTCAAAGCCAATACACTTAACCCTCATAGTCCGATTTAGAATCGAATTGCTCTGATACCATAATAATGAGATGACCCTCCTCGCTTAGAAGGATAATCCCATTAGTCCCAACCTCTTATTATTATTATTATTATTAATTATGCCTAGCCGTATATAAAGTGATAGCGTGGTAAAACAAGCCGCGTTGCGGAAACAAAACAATGTAAACAAGAACGGCAAGCATAGCAAACGATGATCAGAGTATAAAGTGCAAAATATATATATACATAACTATACAATAACATGCATAAGTTAGCCCCATCAGTAGGGCACTGTACATAGGTATACATACTGTCGGGTAGAAAACCAAAAATACATCAAGAGTTAAAAGAAAAACACTCGAAGCTCACCAACAACCCCCGTCCCCTCTCAAAATACATGAAAAAGTGCTCAGCTCACTCCCTAGGACGCACTGGCAGGCTCTCACCATCAGTGGTGAGGATGCCTTGAGCTACCCTGACCCTCGCCATGAGTACGCCGGTACCGCACAATCGGCTCATACTCAGACGAAGAACTGGACACTAAGATCCTCCGCCTACGGTAGGTCCTTAAGTAATGCTCAGACCTCCTACGGTGGCCTTGGTAGACGTAACCTCTCCTGCTGGTCACGACCGATGACTGGGGTGCTGCCCAAGTGTAGTCCTGGTCCCTCTACCTCGGAGAACGCCACATCCTCGGAAAGGTAAGGAACTGGTAAATACGATAAGGATCGATAATATCTACATATGGAGGTGTACCGATCCGAAACATCAGGCTGACTGGCCCTGTATAGGCCACCAAAAAGGTAGAGGGGTTTACCCGCCATCCCCTATCATCATGGTATATAATCTCAATGTCGCCCAGCACCAGCATCCACGGTGTCCCCGTGATGAACGGGTGAAGCCTCGGTTCCATGCTGAATCTCCGCTGGATCATCGTCTTCAAGCGATCCCATAATAGACAACAAGGAAAAACGGAAGGGAGATAAGAAATACAGCGCCTTATAAGGTCGGAAAACAATAGTAATGCAGTAAACAAGTATAGTAGATAACACATAGCAGATATAGCAAATATAGCATCTACTACATTCCAACACGCATCTCCCAAGACAGCATATGCAACAAGCATCCATCCCATGAGACTCACACTCAGATCAAACCTCTAGACCGGGATACTAATCCCATGCAGCATGTCGGCCGAAAAATGCATTTATGCAGGTTCCCAACTGGAACGGTTCCCTACCGGAACAGGTTCTGTGTCGGAACGGAGTTAGCCTGTCCAAGAAACCGAACCGCTCGCCATGACCAATAAGAGTGCATCCCCCTTCCATACCGGAACCGGGGTATCTCGGTCGCCTCAGAACGTTAGCCTGGAACACTGGAAAGCTCTGGGATTAGTCGGGCAAACCAGATTGGATCGGGTGTCACGGCAGGATAGGAGTTACCTCATCCGTCACTGTAAACTATTCCCGAGATCGGCAACATCCCCAAGGCCACTCACATGATCGCCCCATCTACTTTCCGTACCCGCACTCAGGTACCACTAACCTCGTATGACGCTGGCAGCCCATACTACATGTCACATGGCTTCGCCACTTGGCAGCTAAAAATGATATGCAGCAAACATCCTCAACGGGCTTGATACCGGATCTCATGCCTAAGCTCTCAACCAAATCAAAACATCACGATGCCACTGCATCCACACGGCCACAGCCTCGACGCCACGCGTCCACGAGCCACAGCTCAAACAACACGGCACAAAGCCTTAAGAAGTCAGCATAGCAGCAACGGCACCATCCACGGTATCAACCCGACAACAACACGGCACATAGCCAAACTTATTCTACGGGATTCCGCCACAACTCTCAATATTACAACATACAGCATAGCAACAGTAATAACATCATAGCAGCAGTAATATCAACAGCAGCATAAAAGCATCTAGCAGCATATCACGTATACCAAGTAGCATATAGGCAAACATATAGCAATAACAACAACGACATCATACAGTCATACATCAGCAAACATCCTCGATTAACAGTTCTCTAACCTAGGGTTTCCAAACTTAACGGCGATAGCCCAAAGTAAGCTAAACCTAGGGTCTAGATACTTTATTAGGGCTTAACCACTAGTAGGGTTAGGGCTTCCCTACACATAGCAGAAATCACAACTACATTACTCTTGCCCTCCCGACGGCAGCAATACTTTTTCTCCCCACCTGAATTGTCGGCACGCAAATCCGTGTGATTACCGGCTCGATCCTCCTTCCTTAAGCTCGCAGCCCCCTTCAATGGCAGCTCCAAGAACAGCCCTAATCTCCTTGGTAGCCGTGGCCTTAGTCCCCAATTTGCGGGAAATCATGAGTACGCACTTTACCCTAATAACTAACACAACACATATACAACAATGTTAGCCCCAGGGCAAGCCCAAAAGATCAAAGAAAAGGTAAAGACTCGAAGAAAGCCAAGAACATGAAGAACATGTGTTAGGGATTCGAGTTTACCTAGAGCGAATCGAAAAACCAATCCATCAGAGTTGTAGATAACTCAATCGTGATCACAACGGTGCTGTTAGAATCCCGTTCCGGTACTTCGATCACCTTCAACCTTGAGATTTCTCACTCTAGACACTCAGAGCTTCTCTCAATAGTTGCAGAAAACCTTGGGAGATTTTGTACAAATGAGAAGATGAAAGTGGAAGCTCCACTTATGGGTTTTGCTGTCCATGCTTAAGCGTTCATCAATTTGCACGCTTGAGCGTTGCCACGCTCTAGCGTTGGGTTCTCTCCACGCTTGAGCGTGGGACCTCATCCAATCCAACTCCTCCCACGCTTAAGCGTCATAACGCTTGATTGTTGAATTCTCACATGCTTGAGCGTCAGCTTAGCGAGAGAAAAACTTCTAGCTTCCACAGTTACTCATTTAACGTCTTAGGCACCTCCAACCTTGTCCAAGCCTATTCCTAAGCTTCAAACTAGGTCTAAAACTAACACACAACAATTCACACAATCATCCAAAGCCCCGATCAAGGTTAACTAGCTCGATCAGAGTCATAGAGAAACCGGGATGTTACAATCACTTCTTTGATCCTTAAACCTCATGAATCTTCTCTTAATTCATGTTTGAAAACCATGATTCAATTAGATTTCAAGTTCTAGGTTCAAACTTCAAAAATCTGTAGAAAATTTTAGAAACATCCTTTTAATGTCAAACCAATTTCTATGAGCTTGTAGCATCATCATCTTCCATAATCCAAGTGCTTGTAACCAAAAGAGACCGCTAGCTCATATGGGTATGAGAGGCCGAATCTCACCCTTTCGGACCATTGGAGTTTTGATGCTTCAGAACTTTATTGAAAAGGGTACCTCATTTTCTGGTCAAGCTTGGACTTTGAATATCTTAATACTTCAATCAAAATTACTTCTCCACCCATCATAATGTTCTGTATTCTGAGTAAACGCTTGATCAGCTTCACTGGACTCTTCTTAAAAGAGCTAAGGCACTTGGTTATCTACTTGGCACATTCACAAGGCTATTTAACTCGTAGCATTCTGACCATTTAGCGTATTATGCTTCTTTGACCCTGCTACTGGCCGAATTAGGATTCGATGTCTTCATGAAACTTGTTTATACGGATATTAGCTTTAGTGAGACATCGATTTCATCCAATTCGAATACCATCAGCTCAATATATGGCCATCAGACGCTACAAAGGTATGACAGTTAGGAACGGGATCACGTCACCAACTTACGGATGCATGTTGACAAAGATAGAGATCGATTTCACTCTTGACCTCTTCACGAGAGTTGCAGATATTTCTTTCAGCCTACCAACGATACCAAGATCGATACTTTTGAAAACCTAAAGCTCCAGAAATTGTCAGCAGAAGGTTGCATATTCGAATTGTCACGAACAGTATCACACGGTACTTCTCTTATCTTTCTAACAAAATCAAGATCACTTCATTAGGACGAGCATACCTCGAAATATGACGTTTCGGACGTTTGATTATCGGTAGTAGACGCTTGACATCAATCTTTAGTGTTTTTGCTTTTGCAGCTTTTTTACTTTTGTCTTTATTCACGCATTTTTTCTCTTTCTTCTATTAGAGTTGCTGAAGCTTTTGCCCTTTTCTATTACAGTACTTGATGCTTCAGAACTTTATTGAAAATGGTACCTCATTTTCTGGTCAAGCTTGGACTTTGAATATCTTAATACTTCTATCAAAATTACTTCTCCACCCATCATAATGTTCTATATTCTGAGTAGACGATTGATTAGCTTCACTGGACGCTTCTTAAAAGAGCTAAGGCGCTTGGTTATCTACTTGGCACATTCACAAGGCTATTTAACTCGTAGCATTCTGACCATTTAGCGTATTATGCTTCTTTGACCCTGTTACTGGCCGAATTAGGATTCGATGTCTTCATGAAACTTGTTTATATGGATATTAACTTTAGTGAGACATCGATTTCAACCAATTCGAACACCATCAGTTCAATATATGGCCATCAGATGCAACAAAGGTATGACAGTCAGGAACGGCATCACGTCACCAACTTACGGATACTTGTGTACGATACCAAAAAGGTCGACGGTTACACCCGCCATCCCCTCTCGTCGTGATACATGATTTCAATATCCCCCAACACCGGCATCCACGGTGCTCAGGTGAAAAATAGGTGACGCCTCGGGTCCATCCTGTGGCTCTCCTGGCTCGTCATCTGCTCGTAGCACGAACATACATATAGAAAGAAAAGACAGGGAGATAAGATATACAACACATCAAATATAGGGATGATGCAATGCAGCATATATAGCAAACACAACCATCTCTTGATGTCTCGACACCACGGTCGTTCCCTAGCTAGATGTGACACATACTCTTTCTATGCATGCCGGCCGGTCCTAAACACCCTACTAAGGGCAACATCTCGTCCGCTCAACGGACCACAAGTTGGTTTGTTCCGGTAATCCGTTCCGCATGCTGTGACCCATAAGAGTGCATCACCGCTCAACAGTCCCGGACAAAAAGGGCTATCTGGGCCTCCTCGGAAGATCCACCGGCAACTGGAAAGACTCAGGGTCCAGTCGGGATAGTAGGACGTGCCCATGACCGCCACGACACGATAGGAGCTATCTCATCGGTCTCTTGTGGGTACACCAGTGTCCAGTATATCCCCAAGGTCACACAGACCTTCCCTTCCGTTTTCCGCACCCGCACTTGATGCACCAACCTCGTATACCTCACGGCATACGGCTTGCCACTTGGCATCATGTGCATATGCTATGCACGTCATCCATCTTCCTTGAGCTGATATAACGACACATGCAACTTTGCTCTCAGCATCACGAGCTCTAAGCTCCAACTATACCATATGAGCTCCAAGCTCCAACTGTAACCATATGAGCTCCAAGCTCCCATTGTACCATGTGAGCTCCAAGCTCCCGTCATAACTTACGAGCTTCTGTGACACCCACTACTCCGCATAAAATAAAATATAAATAAAATCATACATGTCTTTAAAAAATATAATAATTAAAATAAAAACATTTCCTCAAGGGTAATGTGCATCACATCATCTATAACTCAAACGTAGGAATCTGAAATAATCAAAATCCTTTAAAAACAAACTGCGGAAAACATAAATAATAAACATAACCCAAATCCCGATGTCACATATCAGAGCTGGTATACATATACCGATAATACATCGGAATAAAACTAAACAACCGAACGTAACTCCTAACTACTATTACTAAGAGAGATCTCCACGGGATCACTCCTCATCAGCATGCTCACCCTCCTCTGCACATGCAACATCATATGCACAAGGACAACAAAAGATAGGGGTGAGAAATACGATCATAAATATATGTAAACAGAATGGAATAGTAATTAAGATGACATACAACATACATCAATCAACACATGTATAATCAATATATATATATATATATATATATATATATATATATATATATATATATATATATATATATATATATATATATATGGTCATTAACTATTTCATCACATAATAAGTGTATAATTCATGGCATCTTAACTATAAACATAATTTTAAAGGAAGTCAATTATAACATTTATATAATAAAATCATGCACTTAAGCATTTGTTCTGGTCCATCCTCCTAAAATTATATATACCTTCACTTGCATTTCATCATTATAAGGATCCTCAAAAATAGATTTATAACAAACAATCCACAAAAGAAATTGAAGTAAAGTTTTATACCATTCATACGTAGATCTAATAGTCTCTTATATACTCCACACCAAATTTATTATATTATTTACCTCACAGAAGAATTTTTATAAATAAATAAACAAATAAATAAAACAAAGAAAGAAAGGAGAAGCAGTAGCGACATCCACATACTAAGTCTTATCTAGCCCAAGCTGATAATTTCACTAGAAAAAAAATAGTTTCATTTTCTGTTGATAAGATGATCTTACTTAAAAGGAATATGACAACAAAATGGAGAATAAGGTTTAGTAAACTTGCAACTAAATTGTGCAGAAACAACTATAAAAACTCCACTAATAAACACCATAATAATACTAAGAAATTAGTTCCATTTTGATTTTTGAGTAGGCAAATACAAATAAGAAATAACATTTTTCTGTTTTTTTTTTACAAGTATAAGTTTGTTAAGATTAGACATGTCATTAATCCATGTGGATAACAAGTCCAAGGGGTATATTAATCTCAAATAATATTTGGTCACTTGAGAGACAATCTGAAATTTCAAGCAAGTGATTTTCTAAAAAAAAAAAAAAATATATACAACAAAGCTACAACATAAATTGAAAATATTGCGCATATATATACAACTTTTTTTTAATACGACACCCATTGTTTTTTTTTTACGTCCACCAATACATCTTCTTTAAATCTTGATATATCTTGGTGGATGTATGATTAACTTTCCTTTATGTGTCTCTTTAGACCCCCCTCCTTTTTTCTTTTAAAGCTCCCTTCCTCAGGAATAACGATCCTATTCTTAAACAACATTAAACCATTATCAGATAACACGTAATTGCCTTAATCTAAAACAGATTGCAATTCTTGGTCTAAAAACTGCACTCACTTAATCTATTTTCTAAGGTCACTACAATTTTCAACATATTCAAAATCAAGTCTAAAGCTTTAAAAAGACATCCAAATCATGTCTCAAGATTCTTCCATTAGGTTCATCTCTTGCAGCCTCAAGTTAGACATGTGCAAAGATTTCCTACTCAGAGCATCGACCAATACATTGAATTGGCTTTACTTGGACTGTACTTGAACTCAAAATCATAGTTCTTAAGAAATTTCATTCACCTTCATTGCCTCACTTTTAACTCTCTTTTTTCTAACAACTATTTAAGGCTCTTGTGATCATTAAGATCTTCAAATTTTATCCCGTACAAGAGATTTTCCTTTACTGGTCAGCTTGGTAAGAGGTAAGGTTAGTGTAGAGTAATCATATATAATTTCCTATAATACTCCTCCAATTCTAGGAAATTTCGTACGCCTGTTACTGTCTTAAGCTTCCCTCATCCTATCTCCGCATCTACTTCACTAGAATCAACCACCACTCTACTCAACTGACCTAAGGTTATCTATCATAGGCAAAAGATACATATCTTTAATGGTTACTTTGTTCGATTGCCTATTGTCTACACATAACATCATACTCCTATCAATTTGTTTTCCCATTAAAAGCACTCAAAACTTATCACAAAATCAAACATATTTCTTAACAATAATCAAAGTGGAATTTTACACAATATTATAATTAGACAAAAAAAAAAATTAGAATTTGTTAAAAAAAGTCTAACGCAACCCGAGATAGTGAGACAATGCATCAGGGAAGAAACTTTTGTTTTCAATTCAATATGAATTGATTTTAAAAGAAAGCAACCTGAACTTGACGTACAGGAAGCAATATTTAATTGAAAAGATGAAACCAACACTAATCAATTCAATATGAGAAAAAGAACACAAGACAGCGTAAAGAAGGAAACAGATCGCATACTTAGAACAAGAAATTGAAAATAAAACAAAAGGGAAAAAAATACATTTACCAAACCAATTCATCAAACAACATGAAAATATTTTAAGCATCTCAAGTCAGGAATCAAGTACCTTAAAGTTCCTAATTTTTATAATAAACAAATCTACATGGGAAAATCTCATTTCTTAACAACTCCTCTAACTGTTTCTTAAACTCGCTCAACTCTAGAGGTGTCATTTTATAAGGCACTACAGACACAGGTACACTCACAGGCATTAGATCTATGTTAAACTCAACTTCCCTATTTGGAGGTAAGCTAGAGATCTCTTTAGGAAACACATAGAACTCACAGACTGTAACATCCTCAATTTCATCACCTTGATTAAATACATGATGTTTGACTTGATAATGTGCTTAGAAGGTAGGTTAAGAGTTGGGGTTGAAGTGGATAAGAAGGGCATGAAGAGTATATGATCCAGAGCAGAACACTCAAGCATGGACCATGAGAACGCTGAAGCGTTGTAACGCTCTAGCGTGGAGCATGGTGGACGCTCAAGCGTGGCCACTCTGACCAGTTGACTGGTAGTGATGGGACATAAAGTGACACGTGTCAGTTATGCATCACAGCTGGCACGTGAGGGGCGGCGCATTGGCGGTGAGGAAACGTCAACGTTCAGGCGTTGAGAAGGGCAACGCTCAAGCGCTAGCTAAAGCGTTGGGTTTGGCAACGCTAAAGCGTGGACAATATAATCTTTCCCTATATATACTTCTTCATTTTCACCGAGGAGGAGTTTTCACATTTCCTCCATATTTACAGAGAGCGTGAGACAAGGCCAAAGACAAGTTCTAGGCTTTGATTCGAGTTCGTGATTCGTTTGTCGATCCGATTTCAGTTCCGTTCATGTTTTCGTGATCAGCTCTTCGTCTACTTCAATTCTACCGGTTTACTCCTTTGATTCGCCGAGGGTAAGCCAAGGTTTCATATCTGTCTACATTTTAGCTATACAATGTTCTTCCTTTATTTCTAGCTTCTATTCACGGTTATAGCTTCGTATTAGGGTTAATGCTACAATTTACGTGTTGTTTCCGTGATTAGGGAAAGTGTGGAAGTTGAATTCGGAATCCGTTGGAGAGAGGAGGACCGCAACTGTGAAGGTTGGTGGAGAGTTCGTGGAGCTCTTGGAAAGTTCGTGTGTCCGTGATTGTTGCTACGTTGCTATCAGGTGGGAGAAAGAACCACAATATCGTCGAGGAGGCAAGAATAAAATAATATATATTGATATGCGCAGGGCGACCTAAACCCTACTAGTAGTTGAGTAACCGACAACACCTAACTCTCATTGGCGACTACTAGTTGTGGTACCAATGTAGTTTTAGGCATTGTAGGTTTACCGCCGATAGGTTGATTTGATGATATGTCGAGGTTGTATGCTTGTGTGTTGGTATGCTTAAAATGATACTGTTGATATACATGTATGCTTAGTAACATGTTTAGAGTTACTTGAGTATATGCCTATGAGTAGATATTGATTACCATGATTATAGTTGCTTATGATATGATGTTTATGATTACTGTTGTATGAGTAAAGATAGGCAGTAATTCCTGATAAATTGGGAGATGAACATGTGCTGAGGATTTCGAGGATGCAGATATGTTGTAGTGCTCAACCTAGAGATCATGTTGATATATTTATGTTGAGATGTAAAGTTGATACCCGATTATACCGAAAAGGTTGGTCATAGTTGTGTACAAGTTGTGGTTGAGACACTAAGTTGTTGATCCCGAGGTGAGTCAGTGAGGTTTATGAGTCGGTGAGGTTCATGTTGTTCATGTTACAGGCGATCGATCTTGCCTGCGGGGAGATGATCGTACCTATCATTTGTTAACGGACGAATGTCGTGACCTAGCCTGCGGGCGGGGGGATATGTCGTGCCGTAAGTTGAGTTATTGATGGTCAAATATTCTGACCTGCCCTGCGGGCGGGGGAATATGTCGTACCCATGATTTGAGTTGAGCCAAGAGGGCTATTGGCCGAACCGTGCATTACGGGGGGTGTCACGGTGATGAATGGGACATCTTGATCTGTTGAGGGTGTCACGTCGTGATCGCGTCCATATAGTTGTTAGATGCATAAGGGTGAGAGACAGTAGCTAAGAGAGAATGGCTTGGGAGATGATTTGCTTGGTATTGTTGTGTTGTTGTATGTTGCTATCAATATAGCTTATTTTATAGTTGTTTCCCTATTTATGATGTATTGTTGTTTCTTATCTCCCGTATCTTTCTATGTTGTGTTTTATTCTCGATCGCACGAGAAGATTCTGTTGAGGAGCTGCCAGAGGAGATAGATGACACACCCGTTGAGCCTGATGCTGGCGGGAGAGCCTCGGACCCCAGTGTTGGGAGACTTTGAGTTGCTGTACGATGACGATGACCGTTTCTGGGAGATTGACTACTCTCAGCGACGAGTGGTGTATATGGGCTAGACTACCATATACTTCAGAGCTTGGGGATCGTCTAGGGGCTACTTAGTAGGAGACTTCCGTATTGCACAGAGACTACCATTGGAGAGGATGTGGAACAGGCCATGGGAGTATCATCATGACCTAGATGCTGGTTGGAGATCTCATGCATCCTCTAAGATTGGTTTTGTGGCTCAAGGCCGACATCGTCGTGCTGATAGGAGGATGAGAGAGTATCATCGTCGTCGGATCGTGATGTTAGAGAGCGAGATGGAGTACGAGGCGATGCAGACCTATCGTCGGAGGCAGCGAGCTTTGGTTGGGAGTTCTCGTTGTCCTCGTTAGAGTCATGGTGGGGTAGTAGTCTTAGTTTTGTTATGACCAGTACATGGGTTGAGTGAAATGTATTTTAGGGCTAGGAGAGGAAATCTAATGTATTTTATCTTTGTTTCCATGCTTTCCGTTTGTACATATTGTTAGATGCGTACTTTGACAGTCGAGGCTGGTTGTTGTAGGCTATACTAAGAGAGCCAGTACTTTTTAATATATATACATGTCATGTATGGTCGTGGTATCAGTGTTAGTTGTTTTAATATTTCCACATTTTTATATAATCATGCTATACTGTAACGTTAAGAAGTTGAGTTCAGATTACTAAATGTGACCTTCGAGAAGTGGCTATCTCATTGTATGGTATCAGAGAAGTTTGATTCTTAATCAATGACTACTTAGGTTAGGATGCGATTGCTAGCCGTGTCTAGTTGAATCCGTCTTGGGTATTGAATATGCTTAGAAGTTGGGTAGAGTGTCCGGTACGCGAGTTATCATGAGAGATAACTTCTTTAAGCGTTGTAAGGCATATAATGCATGTATATGATAATATAGTGTTGTATGTCTTACAAATATGAGCTGATAATTTCTTCTACAAGAAATTAAATGGCTCTTGGAAGAGGTAGAGGACGTGGTGGAAGAGCCACAGAAGGTGTCGCTGAACCTAGAAATGGTAATGGAGAGAATTCCCACGTTGGTGATGGGATAGAGTCAACTAAAATCCTAAGGTCAGTTAGGGAGTTGGCAACGGCAATGCTGCATCAGACGCAGCAAAATGGTCAACTGTTGCAGGTGATCATGCAAAAGCAACAAAGGCAGAATCAGAGAGGTGAAGTAGTGACAGAAGATGTTGGGTTGAGTACTTTTCTGAAGGGAAGCTGCCGCAGTTTAATGGTGGCTACAATCCGGAAGGAGCAGAACTTTGGATATAAGAACTTGAGAAGATCTTCATGGCAATGCACTGTCGTGAAGATAGGAAGGTGGCTTATGCATCCTTCATGCTGATGGGAGGTGCAGAGCTGTGGTGGAAAGGCAAGCAGAGAATGCTTGATGCAGAAGGAAGAGTTATCAACTGGGGGCTGTTTTGGGAATGCTTTCTGTAGAAGTATTTCCCTAGGTTAATGAGAAGAGAGAAAGACATGGAGTTCATGGGTCTGAAACAAGGAACCATGTCTGTTGGTGAGTACGCTGCAAAGTTCGAAGCTCTACTCAAATTTTCTGAAGTTTATCAGAAGTTCCCGGATGAAGAGTGGGTGTGTAAGAGTTTTGAGGACGACCTGATATATGATCTACAGAGGGTGATTGCACCACTGAATATCACCTGGTTACCTGAGATGTTAGAAAGATGTTCAGTCATTGAGAACATTGACAAGAAGAGAGAGCTGCAGCAAGACAGAACTGGAGGACCTACTCGGAGATTTGATCAGAAAGCCCGAGGAGGAAAAGGAAAGTTTCAGACAGGACGGAAGCCTTATGATCATCCGACAACAACAAGACCAGCCAAAGGACAGCAACAACAACAACCAAGTGGATGTTTTAGGTGTGGGGGACCACATCTAATCAGAGATTGTCTGGTGAGGGAGACTCGCCAATGTTTTCGATGTGGCCAAGTGGGTCACATAGCTCCAGAATGTTCATGAGGAGCGAGGTACAACACAAGTGGGCGTGGCCCAGTGACCAGAGTACAAGGAGCAGGACAGCAAGCGGGAAGACTGCAAGCCACAGGAAGGGTGTTTACCATAACAGGAGCTGAATCCTCTCAATCCCCTGATCTTGTACAAGATATGTGCCTAGTGTCAAGTAAACTGTTATCGGTACTGTTTGACTCAAGAGCTACGCATTCATTTATATCCCAAGAGTGTGTGGATCATTTGAAACTACCTAATTCTTTACTGACTTATGACTTAATTGTTTCTACTCCTACCAGTAATTCTTTGGCAACCATGACTGTTTGTTTGAATTGTCCTATCGTTGTTGAAAGTAGAACTTCTCTTGTTGACCTTGTTTGTTTACCTATGCAACAACTTGATGTGATTTTAGGCATGGATTGGCTTTCGGCTAACCATGTAATGCTAGACTGTTCTAAAAAGACATGGATATTTCTTAAGTAATCTAGATTGATACCTGCCAATGATAGAGATCTTGTGTTGAGTAGTGAACCTCATAAACATGTGTTGTTATTTTCTATGGAAGCTAAGGAGTCTTCTAAGTTGGATTCGCTGCCTATAGTGCGAGAGTTTCCGGAAGTTTTCCCTGATGATCAAAGTCTCATGTTGTGGTTGCTTATGTGCCTGTGTGGCATTACTTGGTTATATGATGTTGTTGATAATATGATGCTTGATCACATGATAATGATAATGCTATGGTATGCCTACTGTGATAATTAACATGCCTAGTTAATATTTCGATATGCCTGAAATGCTAATATGCTACATGTTGTATGTGATGATGTTCTGAATGCTCTGATCCTGATTGCATTGGGAGATGGTTGATGTGACCTTAGACTGATAGAATGGCCTAGGATATTTAACGAGTAGGTTAATTTGAGTTGATCTAAGTTGGTTGAGGTTCTCACAGATTAAGAGTAAACATCCTCATAGTTGGAGGGTGTGAATCTCTCGGATGTTGATCTTGTTATTATTGAGGTATCGTTGAGGTATGAGGTGCATATGTTGATGATAAATAAGTTGGTGATGGGTGCATGCTCATATCGTTTGCATCGTGGTGATGAAAAGCCATGTGAATATCTGTAACAGTCGTTTGAGCAATTATCACTTGAGGTTGGGACTTGTGAACAACTGCAACAGCAATTTGAGTGGTTGTCTCAAGGGGTTGTATGAATAGGGTCAACATCAGTTTGACTAGTTATCATACAAGTCTGCATCTATATGCAACTGCAATAGCAGTTTGAGTGGTTGTGTACAGGTATTCGTGTGTACAAATGCAACAGCAGATTGAACAATTGTCACACGAGGTTGAGGTGGACGTTCAGGAGTGACCAAGATAGTTGAACTCACATTTGGAGGAAAGCAGGTGCTTTCTCATAGTTGGAGAAGTTCTTGGGCTTTCGGCTGGAGGGGCTCGGGGAGCCAGTGCTTACTCACAATTAAAAGAACCATTGTTGCACTTTGTTGGGAACAAGGGAATCAGTAACCAGGCTACCGACTCGATGTCCTTACAGTTAGAGGGTAACATTGCTGCCTTGGGGAATGACTACTCTCACAGTTGAAGGACAACATGCCCAAGGGAAAGGATAGTGTTGTAGATTGGCCAACATAAATGTAGAATCAGTTGTACATGTAGAAAGGATGGTGTGGTTCTAAGGTTGATAGTTGTGGTGATCTTGAGAGACGGATATGACTGTTGGTTGTGCGTGTTGAAATATTGTGTCTTACGTTGTTTCCGGTTATATGATAGTTTAGAGTTTCTTACCTCTCCTACATGTTGTCTATGTTCTCTCTATATGTTGTTCGGGTTGTAATCTGAAGACGAAGATGTTTGTTGATCAACAAGGACATGGGAGAGGTTGGTGCAGGTCAAGGTGGGAGAGATCTTCCGTGATGGTGTTGATGCCAGTGCTTCTCAAGTTGAAAGACTCTCGCAGATATCGTCGAGTCTCCTGTAGTGTTTGTACCATGGCCAGTGGGGTGTCTTTATGTGAGTATGTTAGGCTTCTAGGCAAAACTTTGATGTGGTATTTGAGTTGCTATATAAGCTTATATGTTTAAGTTTAAAATAAAACTTTTTCTTGTTGTGTTTTTGGTATCAGAGAGAGAGTGTTACAGTTTGGGAGCGTCACATTTTGACTATACAGTCTCCTTTATTGAATGAAGCATCAAACCCATTGTCACACAATTGACTTATGCTCAACAAGTTGTGTTTGAGTCCTTCAACCAACAAACATTATCAATAGAGGGAAAAGGATGCTCACCAACCTTACCAACTATTTTACCTCTCTGGTTGCCTACAAAAGTGACCTAACTACCAACTTTAAGTATTAGTTCATGGAACATAGACTTTTCTCTTGTCATGTGACATGAGCATCCACTGTCCAAATATCAAGATTGGGGTATTCTTCCTGCTGTCAAGCAAGTCTGCAACAGGTATGATCATGTTTTTAGGTACCCAGATAAACTTGGGATCCTTTCGTAATAGTGGGTGAGGATTGCCCGTTTCTCATCTTTTTCTCAGCATGTCCATTCTTAGCATGTCCATTTTTCCACATACAATAAGAATATTTAAAAGACACATATTTCTTGAGAGAAACATCTTGTTTCTCTTTATCATAGCCGAAGCCACATTTATCAAAAGGTGATCTGGTGTATCTCAAGATCATGTTAAGATTTTCATATCCATCCACAAACCTTGATAGACTCTTGGTTAATTTGCAACCTCTTGTTTAAGTTTTACAACTTCACAAGGTAAATTGGACTCAGAGATAGAATTGGAATGATTAGTTAGACTGTCATTCTCAGTTTTCAGCTTATTATTTTCTTCAATAAGAATTTGCTTTTTGATTTTAATGATTTCATAATCTTTATTTAATTTTGAAAACTTCTTTTTCAAGTCTTTATATTCTAAAGATAGAATAGAAGAATTATTTAACAGTTCATCAAAAGCATCTTGAAGAGAGTCAGATTCCAATACCTCATCTTCTTCTTGGTCCTCAAGGCATCCCACACTTCTTTGGCAGAAGTGTATTAAAAAACTTTGACATGGTCACTACAGCTCAGGATGTTCTCAATCAGCTCCAAAGCTCTTTTATTTAAAAGAAACCTTCGAGTCTCCTCTTCAATCCAAGACTCTTTGGATTTTAGTGTTGTTGACTTGTCTTCAGCGACCATTGTAGGATAGTATAGTCCTGTCTTGATAATGCTCCATAGAGAGCTTTGATAAAGAACTTCATCATATGATTCCATTTAGGATAGTTGCTTCCATTAAGAATAGGTCGACTTCTGATTGAAGCTCTTAAAAGCATATTGGTATTTCCTTCAAAAAAGGTATCAGCAATAAGACATAGATTTGCCTCTTCTTCAGCTTCCTCATCTTCTTTAGAAAGATCGAGTTCTTCCCATGTACCCATGAAACCTTTCTTCTTCTTCTTGAAGAACGTCTTTTTATCCTTAAGTAAAGGACATTCAGCTTTAAAGTGTCCCGGCTTCTTGCATTCATAACATACCCTAGGGGTTTTGTCTTTGGCTTCCCCATGGTCTCTAAAGACTTGCTTAGGAAATTGCTTTGTTCTCATGCCACCTTTCTTTCTCCACATATTTTGCATTTTTAGAGAAATGAAAGATAGCTCATCATCGTTTGACGTATCTTTGTAACGCCCCGATTTTTCACGTTTTCTATTTCTTTAGTATTTTAATGTCTTTATTTTATTTGAGGTCTTAGGAATAGAAATAAAATATTCCGAGACCACAGTCATGCTCGACGATATCGTAGGAAGCTACGATTAAGTTTTGAGTCGAAAACTCAAACGGAGTCCAGTCTGCGTTTTTACACTGACAGTATGATTTTACTGCTCAGAAGACCTCAGATGGACCCGTGAACGAGACAGTAAGTCTTAGAATTCGATTATCTACATTTTGGTTAAATTTCGTAAAAATTTCAGAAAAATCATTTCCTGACCTTCGTTCGGGCGGAATCCTCAATCGGGTGACGAACGGAGCCACATATGGACTTACCGAGACTCGCCAATAGATAATCTTGATATCACATCATCCCAGGACCCTTGGGAGAGTATGCCAGAGTCGTCATGACGTTCGGAAATATCTGGACGCAAAATGACCAAAATGCCCCTAACCTTAGTCTTTTACACTTTTACCATTATACCCTTTTGGCAAATGACCTTTTTACCCTTAAGTGAACTTTTAAGAGGCTGAACTCAGCCCCTCACTTCATCATTTTCGCACAGCCCCTCACACCATAGAGTTCCATAGTTGTTCTTGAGAGAAAACTCCATTTTCACCTAGAAAAGCTTGAGTTTTTGTTGGATTCACTTGATTCCTTGAGCAATCTTTCTTCATTTCAAGGTAAGATCACTTCTATGATCTCTTAGCTTCTTGAATCTTTCTTTATTTCAAGATCAATCTTCATTTTCATGAAAAGAATTTCTTAGATCCAAAACTTTGAAAATCCATAGGAAATTGTAGAAAAATCCTTTTGAGGTAAGACCAAGTTCTTTGAACTCACATCATCAATCTCTACCTAAACCCAAGAGCTTATGATTCAACTCTCATCATAGCTCAAAAAGCATTTTTGGCCGAACCCTCTTGGAAGATGATGAATAGTGTTTTCATCAAGTTTTGATTTTTAACACTAGATTTCATCCTTAGTTTTCCTAATGCCTTTGAATCCATGAAATGGAAACCAAAACCAATTTCTAACCTTTTTAACCTAGGGTGGCCGAAACCCTCTTTGTTGTAATAGTTGAGTTTGGCTTTGATTTTTGTTTAATGTTGAATTGTTGTGTAGTTGTTGACGATTATCAGGAGGTTCAGAAACCGATCAACCGACTTTGATCCGGGAATCTGCTCATCAAGAGGTATGGGGAGAAGAACCTCATCACACCAAGATGGTGGTAGTGAGAATGGTTGTTTAAATTTATGTGTGGGTGAAACCCTTTAGTTTGGGTTCACTTTTATGTGTTAAGTTTTGTTAAGTTCTCTTGGAGAACAAGATTGTTATGATGTGTTTATGCTTGAGTATGTTGTAGTGTGCTTTAGCATAAGTTGATGATGATATGATTGATGAAAATCATTTTCATGTATGTTGAAAAACCTACTTTGATCACTAGGTCAAGTATGGACTTTTATTGTTGATTATGAGACCATAATGTGTGATGGACTTGGATGTTTGATTATGATGTAGTAATGTGTATTATGGTTATCATGATTGTGTAAGTATTGTGAGCCATATTTTGTTTGGTTGATGGAGTAAAACTTCACATTGATTCCTAGTTGGCTTTTAGCCATGGCTTTGAGAAAAGGAAGAACATGAGTAGATCTTGATTAAGTCAAGTTTTGATGTAAAGAAAGTGTTTTCAATAACTTGTGTTTTTCAAAGAAAACCCTAAGTGTCTTTGAATGGAAATTAAAGCTCAAAGTGCTTTCACCAAAGTGAAACATATTTTATACCTTATCCTTAGTCCATATAGTTAATCAAGGGACTCAAAATGAGAAAAGAAGTGGTTTCATGAAGAGAATCAAAATGGTTCCCTAAGGTTGATGTCTTGTTTTAAGGCATTTCGCTAAGCGAATTTACTTTCGCTACGCGAAAACAAGGGAAAGCCTAAGTTGGGCATCACTGCCTCACTTTCGCTAAGCGAATTCATATTCGCTAAGCCAATCAAACGAGTTTCGCTACGCGAATTACGTCTCGCTGAGCGACCCAGAGAAGTCTCCAAAGGAGGTATAACCGCCTCCATTTCGCTAAGCGAAATTATTTTCGCTACGCGAATACAATGCATTTCGCTACACGAATTCTGTTTCGCCGAGCGATCCAGAGGCGTTTACAAAGAGGTTTAACCGTCTGAAATTTCGCTAAGCGAATTCATATTCGCTAAGCGAATACAATACATTTCGCGTTTACAAAGAGGTTTAACCGTCTGAAATTGCGCTAAGCGAATTCATATTCGCTACGCGAATACAATACCATTCACTACGCGATTTATGACTCGCCGAGCGATCCAGAGGAGTTCCAAAAGAGGCATTATTGTTTCAATTTCGCTAAGCGAATGAAATTTCGCTAAGCGAATTACATGTTCAGAAAATGCTAAATATAGAGCAAGTAAGTGTTTCAAAGATTGTTTTAAGTCAAATGAGTTTTCAATTGAGAAGTTGTTCTGGTTTACAAATGTTTTGGGTTTTGAGACAATAGTTCGATGACGGACCGGTGATTCGGACCCCGCTCAGTCGTTCAATTGTTTCAGTCTTGTGATGACTCGATCCCGGAGGGATCACGAGATTTATCCGGTGGATAAAGGTTATGCTTTCAAAAGACACGTATAGTTCCTAAGGTAGAGAACCTTAGTAGACTTCGAGGTTTATCCGGGGGATAGACATTGCGTGATCGCATCTGCTTTGTGTAAGCATTGGCATATCATTTGCATAGTTGTAAGGCCTTGAGCCTAGGAGTTGAGCTTACACCTTGATGCGGGTGCGAATCTTACGGTGACGATCTTCAATGGTCTTTTGGGAGGTATCAGGGTTGGAAGGGCTGACATGTGACCAGTTGGTAGCTCTTCTGTGTCGTGGCGAATCCGTGCAATACACTGATATCCTCTACTAGATGCCGTACTTTTCATGTTTGGTTGAGAGTGTTTCCGTAAAAGCCAGATACGTGCACGTTACGAATGTTGTAGCATCTTGCCCAAGGCTGGCGCGCACGGAACATGTCCTCCCATTCACTCTCTCCGAATGTTTTGTTAGCTCCATGGAGTAGGGGTCATCTCTCCGAATGTTTTGTTAGCTCCATGGAGTAGGGGTCAGAGTAGTACCCAGTGGCATTGACATTGAGTCATATACATTGCATTGCATTGCATGGCTATTGATGTTTGCATTTACTGTTATACATCGTTGTACTGTTTAAGAATACCTTATTTTATGATGTTAACTGCTTAACATGATATTATGCTGTCAACTGCTTAATATGTTTGACATTGAGAATTCTTGTAAGCATGTTGGGTACGTGGTTACCCGGTGAGTCGTCCCGTTTTTACTATTGCTGTTTTGCTGTGTTGATGAACGGGAATCTCACCCATATCTGTATGTTTTCTGTTGGTACTTGCTGTTGCTGTTTGAACAGATGGACGTGATGATGGTTCAGTCCAGAAGTTCCTTTGAGCCAGAGGAGGACCTTCTTTTTGTGGTCTAGTTTTGTTGTCGGCCAGACTATGTCGTTTTTGTAGTACTTTTGGGAGCTACGACTCCTTGTACTTATTGTATTTCTTATGTCAGTTACACATTAGACTTATGTCTGTATATAGTATTATTCCTTTTTCTGTTTATGTCCCTGTAATTATTATGCATATTGTTCTAGAAATGTATGGCGAACCTAAGTTCGTTTATTAGTATTATTACCTTTCCATTGCATCTTGTGAAAAGAAAAAAAAAGAAAACCGTATTTTCCGCATTAAGAAATATTTTCGGCCCTATAAACGTTCGGGAATGTGGCACTCGGGAAAGGGTGTTGCAATCTTCCTCCGTCTGATATGCCTAATCATTGGACTCATTAGCTTTAAGGGCCTTTGAAAAGCTTCCCTTCTGAGCTTTTAAGGCTATAGTCTTGCCTTTCTTTGTTGGGTTGTCTTTGTTGATCTCTTGCTCATGAACTTGTAACATACCAATCAAATCATCTAGAGTTAGGACCGAAAGGTCTTTAGCCTGGGTGATTGCAGTCATTAATTGTCTCCATTCCTTAGGAATGCTCCTTAGGATTTTTGTTACGTTTCCCTTGGTTGTGTAGACTTTTCTGAGGGACTTCAAGTTTTTTATGATAGTCTGAAAGTGACCTATCATTTCAAGAATGGTTTCTCCTTCCTCCACGGTTAACATTTCATACTGACCAACCAGTATGATTATTTTTGAGTCCTTCACCTTCGTGGTTCCACTCATAAAGGTTTGATAGAGTGTTCCACATTTGTTTCGCATATTCACATGCATGAATATTTTGAAATTCACCAGGGCTTAGAGCACACATCAAGGAGTACCTTGCTTTATGATTTTGTTCCCACTTTGTTCTTTTAGGATACATCCATTGCTCATCGACTTTTTCAGAACCGTCAGCATTACATATGGACCATTCATGATTAGAGGCCAAAGGGCAGATTTTGTACTCATGATGAATCCTTGGAACCTCTCCTTCCACTATAGATAGTGAGAGCCATTGAAGAACGATGGTCTGGTCATGGAGGTACCTTCCAATACTGGTAGGCTTCCGCTAGGCATTCCTTGTCCAGCCATTTCTGTTTTGCTCGCAGGATCTTTCCTCTAGCATTGTTAGATGCTCAACCCAGAGGCTGAGCTCTGATACCAATTGAAGTAAACAAATGATACACAAGAAGGGGGTTGAATTGTGTTTTTTAACTAAAACTTTTTCAAAAAACAAGTACTTAAATAGAGTATATAAGCTTAGACGAAAGGATTTGGGTGCAAAGAGCACTTCTAATAGAAATGTTGGACACACGTTAAAAATACTTGATAAATTTTTTTAACAACGTTAAGTTTTAGCAATTGCAATCCCCAATGTTAGCAATAAGTAAAGTAATCACAGAGATAAGGGAAAGAAGAAGCATGTAACACCCCGATTTTCATGCTTTCTAGGATCGATAAACTATATAAATGAGTTTATATTTTTATCTGAGGTTTAGAAAAAGAAATAAAATAAACTAAGACCATAGTCATGCTCTACGCTATCGTAGGAAATTACGGTTAAATTTTGGGTCGAATAATCAGACAGAGCCCAATCTGCGTTTTTCAATGACAGTACGATTTCACTGCTCAGACGACCTAATTTTGACTCGTGAACGAAACAGTTAGTTTTAGAATTGGATTTCCAACATTTTCGTTAAATATGAAAAAAATAGGTTCCTACGCTTTATTTGAGCGAAATCTCAAACCGGGTGACGAACGGAGCTAGATATGGATTTATCAGGACCCGCTAACGGAAAAACTTGATGTCACATCACCTTGGGATGCGTGCCAAGTGTCATGATGATTTTGAAAATATCTAGACGCGAAAAGACCAAAATACCCCTAACCTTTTTCATATTTACTATTTAACCTTGTATGAAAAGACCATTTTACCCCTTAAGTGAAACTTTTAGGACATCCTTGCCCTTCCCTTCATCTTATTCGAGCTCCACCTTCAAGAGAGGACCATTACCCATTTTCCTTCATAACTTCACATTTTATCACACTTTCTCATCTTTTCTCTCATTTTCCTTGAGAAATCTCAAGAGTTTTGTGAGGCAATGTTGATAACTTTGATCATCTTCATCCTCTAAGAGGTATAGATTCTTCATTTGATCTCTCTATCTTCATTTTCTTCCATTGAAAGTATGCTTTTCAAGCTTTTGTTCAAGTTGAACTTCAAACTTCAAAAATTCATAGAAAAATGTAGAAAAATCCTTTTAATGTCAAACCAATTTCTATGAGTTAGTTTCATTGTCCTCTTTCATAATCCAAGAGCTTGTAACCAAAAGAGTTCTCTAACCCATATGGGTATGATGAGGCCGAACCATATATGTTGAAAAAGCTTGAGTTTTTTATTCAAGTTTTGAGTAATGAGACTTATTTTAGTGTTAGGTATACCTAAGGATTATTCATCCAAGAGATAGGAAATTTTAGACATCTCTAGCTAATTTTGAGCCATATGGCCGAACCCTATGTCTAATGGAATAGGAAAAATTTGTGTTGTTAGATGTTAATGTTTGAGTGATTGTGTGATTGTAGTTGGTGTTGAGTATTCGGACGAATAATCGGGAGATTCATGAATCGGTCACACGACTTTCATCCGGAGGATTACTTCTCCAAAAGGTATGGGGAGTGAACCTCATCACACCAAAATTGGTGGAAGGTGAAAATGGTTGTTTATGATTGTTTGGTTGAAACCCTTTTGTTTGGGTTCACTACTTTATTTGTGAAGTTCTCATTGAGAACATAATTGTAATAATGGTTCTATGTTTAGTATGTGTTTATGATGATGCATGCTTGAATGGAAAAATGTTTTCATGTATGTTGAAAACCATACTTGATCTCTAGATCAAGTAAGGATTTTTATGCTTGATTATGATTGAACGATGCATGACTATTGTTCATCATTATATTGTGAGCTTTTGAGCTATTACTTGACAAGTTGGTGAAGCAAAATCTTCACATCCCATGTAAGGGAGCATTTGGCCTAGACCTTAAGAAAAAGGAAGAACATGAGTTGTTCTTGAACATTCAATGTTTTGAAAGTAAGAAAGTGTTTTAATACCTTATGTTTCAAAATAAAACAAGAAGTGATTTTGATCCGAAGATCAAATAGAGTTTTGAATTTCAAGGGTTTTTACTAAGATGAATATGTACTTTTACTTTAGTCATATTTTATCCAATTAACTAAGTGTTTTAAAAGTAAAATGATGAAAGTGATTTCATGGAGGAAAAAGTAGTAAGAAGTTATTACCTTAGGTTTTAATAGGATATCACCTTTACTTTCAAACTAAGGTAACATTCAATCCACAAAGTATAAAGAGGACCTTGTCTTCAAGTTTGAACTAATTGAATCATAGTTTCAAAACTAAATGAAATTCAATTTTATTTTACCCCAGCTTGGATCATGGTTTTACACTAAGTTAGTAAAGAAAAACCTTTTTCAAATTAGTTAAGGTACTTTACCTTAATCAAGTAACAAAGTTCTTTCAAGTCAATGAGTTTTCAATTAAGAAGGTTTTGGTTTACAAAGAGAATTTTCAACTCTAAATCGTAAAGTTTTACATGTGAAAACCTAAGTTAAGTAATTAACTTGGAGTTGAAGAAAAGAGATAATTAAGTATAGCATATGGTGGAACAAGACCATGCACTATACCATTGATGATTTAGTTCATCAATGACTTCATAAGACTTAAGTGAATCAATACTTATTTCATTATTCGAAATCCAAGGAATTAATATCTTAGAAAGGATCAAAGACTTATCTAAGAGTATTCTCAATCCTTTTTCATAATACTTAGGACTTGAGATGTAATTCATAAGACACAAACACAACCATGAAACGTTTTGGGTTTTGGAACAGTAGTTTGATGACGGACTGGTGATTCGGATCCATGTCAATTGTTTAATTGTTTCAGTCTTGTAATGACTCGATCCCGGAGGGATCACGAGATTTATCCGGTGGATAAAATTTTTGTAATACAAGACGCGTATAGTTCCTAAGGAAGAGAACCTTAGCGAACCTTGAGGTTTATCCGGTGGATAGACATTCCTTTATCGCATATGCTTTCTGTAAGCATTGGCATTTCATTGCATGAGTTGTAAGTTCTTGAGCCTAGGAGTTGAGCTTACACCTAGATGCTGGTGCGAATCTTATGGTTACGATCTTAAATGGTCTTTGGAGGTATCAGGGTTGGAAAAGACCAATTGGTGATTCTTCTACGTCGTGGCGACTCCGAGCAATACACTGATATCCTCTACTAGATGCCGTACTTTTCATGTTTGGCTGAGAGTGTTTCCGTAAAGCCAGATACGTGCACGTTGCGAATGTTATAGTATCTTGCTCATGGCTGGCATTAATCGAAACATGTCCTCCCATTCACTCTCTCCGATGTTTTTAGCTCCATGAAGTAGGGGTCAGAGTTTACCCTCGTGGCATATGGCATTGAGTCATGTACATTGCATTGCATTGCATGGCTATTGATGGTTACGTTTACTTGTTGTACATCACTATTCTGTTTTCGAGTACGCCTTATATTATGCTGCTAATTGAGTAACATGATATATTGAGATTTATGGTATGCATGTTAAGTATGTTATTACTTGGTACGTCGTCCTTTTTTTACTTATGCTATTTTCCTATGTTGATGATTGGGAATCTCACCCATATCTATATATCTTCTCTGCTGGTATTATTGTTTCTGCTTAAGAAGATGGGCCCGACGACGATTCAGTTCAGAATATACTTTGAGTCCGGAGGGGGACTCCATTTGTTGTTTGGTTTTGGCCAGGTTGTGTCAAGTATCAGTTGTACCTTTTGGGGAGTTGTGACTCCTAGTACTTAATTATATGCTTATTATTAGTTAGGCTTGGACCTATGTCTGTATACAATATTGTTTCTATTTCCATACTTTAATTCTATATGACTTTTAGAAATGCATGATGAACCTAAGTTCATTTATTATTACTTACTTTACTAATCCCATTGCATCATTGCGAAAAGAGAAAAAAAAAAAAAAGAAAATCATATTTTCCGCATTAATATTATTTTCGGCCTTATAATTGTTTGAGAATGTGACACTCAGGAAAGGGTGTTGCAAAGCACACAAGAGATTTATCTAGGTTCACTCTTAACCCAAGAGCTTTTGACTTGATGGCTTTTCCACTAAAACACTTAGCAATTACAAGTATTCTAAACCTCTTCAGATAACAAGTATTCTAAACCTCTTCAAGTTTCACAAGTATTCTTTTTCAGACTAGCCACTTCAGGTTCAACTCAGAATGGTAAAAGAGTTTTTGAAATCTAAAGATTCAACTCACTGTGTGTGAGAATATGAATATTAAGCTTAACTCAGAAAAACTCTACGTAGAGAGCAATATAAAATATTTAAAGCTCAAAGAGATTTCTATAAAGAAATACTTGAAAGATTTGAACGCTTGTAAGATCGTTTCTTGTGAAATGTTCGTGTCTCTCTTTCTCTAGAAACTTCATGTATTTATAACCTTCAGCTCTTGACACATGTCGTCAAAAATCTTCTTCACAATGGTGATAAATGTATATATTCTGATGAAGCATTTAATGCATAAGTCCGTTGAAGCATGTTTAGTCGGATAACTTGTTCTACATATTTAGAAAAGCAGTGTAGATTATCATATAGCTGAGAGTATATCTATCTTGACTATTGTACCCGAAAGATGTCTTTTGTCTTTCCTTTTCTTGGTAGAGTCAACTTGGTTGAAGCAAACTTGTGTCAAGAGCAGACATACTTTTATTTGCTCGATGGTACTATTGTTGGCAATTCACGAGAGATAAACAACTTATAACCTGTTGGTGGAAAACAAAACAAAAGGAGTTTTCAAAATTGCGAGGATAGTCAAACAAGTATAATTTTCAAAAGAATTCCAAGAGATTACCCAATTGGAAGTTTTTTAAATTCCTTGAAATCAAACTTTTCCAAAAGACCAAAGGTCGCTCTTCTCACAATCTCTCAGTGTATTGGGCAAAGATATACAGACACTCAAGATTCTCAAATAAATACATTATCATAGGCTTGTTCATCGATCAAATCTCCACAATATGAACCACATGCATGCAGAAGATGGCTGCTATCTTTCATGGGTTGTAATGGGACTAAAGTATTAATGTTAGGTGAGATAGAGAAAGAAAAGGGATAATCAAAGGGCTAAATCAATAAACAAAGTAATGACCCTTAGAAACATAAAATAACAAAAAGTGCATTGGCACCTTTTCACAAAATATAACTTTTTTAAGATCTGCTACTTTTTCTTCAACCTTTCCTTTCTTTCTTTAGCTATAAGCTCTTTTTTCTTGCATTCTCTCTAATCTTTTTGTATATTCATATTTTTCTTTTTCTTTTTGAGGAGAAAGAGGCAATATATTTTTCTCTTCACTGCCAGCCTATTTTTAATATTTTTATTTTTGGAAAGGGAACTATCAACATATATTTCTCTTGTTGCTCCGTTATACTTCCAAGGGGTCACCAAATATAATTTTAATTTTAATTTTTCAGAATAGGGACCAAAGAAGAGAATTTTCATAAAAGGCTCAAAATTGGGTAACTAAGGGAGAAGTGTTTAGCAAAATAAATGTGGGCCGGAAAGAATAGCCAAGAGTGCCCCAACCAGAGTTCCACATGCATATGCCAAATTTGCCTCAAGATGGTCTCAGGACAAGTTCTAAAATACATTCACCTGAGAATCGCACTCATCAAAGAAAAATGGTTAATATCAGAACATTTGGCAATGTAACTTAACCCCATAAAAGCCCAAATCACAAATTTAGAAGCTAAGTCTAATGAAAAGTTTTAAATCAAATAATTTTTCTGCCAATTATCAGTTTTTAAAAGACTAATTTTTTCAAACCCACTAATAAGATTATCAAAGCAATTTTTCAAAAAACAAATTTTGTAAGGGGTTTCCTTAATTTTAAAAGTGAGATAAGCCAAATAATTGGATGCAGCAATATACAATATGAATATATTTTCCCTTCCCACACTTAACTTATGCAATGTCCTCAATGCAAGTGGAGAGGGAAAGGAGAAAAGAAATTTTTACAATACAACCCCTGATACAATAGCACAAACGCTTAAAGTATCACAGCGGGGGATCACTGAGGTGGAGGCGGATAGTCGAAATGTCTCTGCATCATCTGCAGCATCTGAGTCAGCTGTTGGTCCTGACTATCGAATCTCTGATAAACATTCGCTTAAAATTGTTGGAAGTTTTGCTCCTGAGAATCCAGGCGAGCATACACTCCCATCTCTAACTTATCAAATCTAGAGGTGAGCCTCTGGTAATTATCCTCGTGAACTGGTGGGACAGGAGGGACAAGCGGGCCGTCTCTATGAATCTCAGCATGTGGGTTCGGGTCCTGATGATGATCCTCTTGGTCAGACTCTGAATCTAAATCCTCTGCAGCCTCAACTCCAGCGAGTCTGTGCTCTCCATAGGGGCCTCGGATCAGGATGCTCATCAATAGCAGCATCCTCTCATCAATCACAGACATCGTGCCTAACTGTCTGGCCCGTGGGTGTAGCTGCTCCATGTTGCGAGCCAGATGAGAGAGGAATGACCCGACTAAGACGAAGCCCCTCTGCATCAATCTCGGACCGTCCCCCAAATGTAGGCACGTCTACATCAGTACATAGCCGGCATTCAGCGGCTGGGCTTGAACTATTCACCATAAGATAAACAGATCAAATCAGGAGACACCGCCAGGAGTGGAGAAGTGGCCGGTGACTGAAAGAGCCAACCACCGATGCAGAATGCAAGAGGTGGCAGATGATTTTGCCAGACGTGGGTTATATGGCTCAGCTCTCCCTCCAGTGATCGAGGCCCAAAACGCCCCATTAGAAAAATCCGCTGGCATCTCCACAAGAGCGTTCTGATACCTCTCAAAGCGGACTGATTCTGTTGTCTCGAACCCCAGGCGAACATTGAAGTCCGCTGTAACACCCCCTCGGTGCCGCGCCTCAAACTCAATGCGGAAAACATAATTAAATAAAAACGCTGGTTGCTTTCGGAAAATACCTTAAGTAAATAACTATATTCGAAAACGTGGGTTTAAAAGATTTTCTTTACGATATAATAATTACAGTACAGGAAGGATGGAGTAAACCTCATAACATACACCAATATTAAACATCCATGACAAAATAAACATATGGTATTAATGTCGGAGCATATAGGTTTTCTAGAAATAGAGTTTAAACTAGTAGTAGAATTTCTGGTCTATTATTACAGATTACAGACTTCAAAACATTAAGTCAACATAACTACAGCAGATAAGATACGACTGCTTCAAAAAAGAGAAAATATAAGACTCTAATGCTGGTCGGGCTAAAAGTAGCCATTGGGGAAAAACCCCAAAGTCAGCTCCGATTCCCGGAGGAATTCGGAGGGTTCCTCCTTCTCTTCATCTTCATAGGACTCCATCATCAGAGTCCTCAAGTGTCCCTGGGGACCTCTGGGCAGCATCTGTACATGTGACCAAAAACACAATGGGGTGTCCAACATATACAGGCAAAGGTGAGATACTCATTCCACAAGTTAATAACGATAGCCGCACAAGCGACAACCAAAACATGCATCCACATATAAATATGGTTGCATTAACAGATATTCATATAACATAATATCTTAGACATAATCATAAGTTATAATAATGCATGAGACTCCAATATCATCTTTCTAATTCATGTTCTCCGAAGATTCTTAACTTCCTTTCGTCGAGTGATAGGCCGTAAATACTCCCATAACACAACTGTCCTCATGATTCGGCCTCTCAATTTAGGTCCTAACTCCAATTGTTCAAGGGTATCACGTCTCAACCATATCATGAATAGTGCAATCTCTAATTGAGTTCATCCGTGTTGGGCAACTGATTACCATAGCACGGGGTCGCGATGCCTCCGGACTGTTGTGGAGTCTCGAACACAGGATGCCCTGTAGACCTAGTGGTCTTAACTGGCTCAAATTCTCAACCACAATGGATTGTTGCTCGATTTCGTTGCACGTCTGCCGATTCATGTATGTACACAGAAGGTTTTCTGTTTTCTTTTACGTTCATTCTTTTGTTAGGACACACAGTCCATGACTCGTTTTAAAGGACATTTTAGTCCGTTCATTCAAAACACAGGACACATAGTCCGAGTGCTCAACTCTTAAACCACTAGCCCGATGTCTCGGTCACTAGGTTTGCAGATTTCACAAAGTGAAAGGGTAATCACCATTTTTCTTTCGGGTCTTATTTTTGTATATAAAACTTGGAAAACAAAACTCAAAACACATTGGCATGAACCAAAACATTATCTCAAAGGAACCCATTTTCAATAAAACTCTTTTCGTAAATTTTTTTCTAAAGGTTTCGCCATTTGAAAACATTATTCTAAAAAGAAAGCATTCGAAAGGATTTTCCTTAAACAAACTTTTTCTTTTGAAAGGGGTCTAACATTTTAAAAAGGAAGTTTCTTTCCTTGATAAGGCAAAACTATTCTCAAGATTTTTTTTTTTTGATTTCAGAATACATTTTTTTAAAACTTCGATTAAGGCTTTTAAGTGTTTTAATCTTCATTATCAAATTATAGCCGAATCTATGCTCTCAACCAATACAGTCAAAATCACAATCCAATACATTCATGTATAAGCATCAATATTAAACCAACATCATACAAATATCTTATCTAAGGCAACAATGCCACAATTCATTTTCAAGCATCCAATCACATACTTCACCAATTAAATCAAGTACATACACAACACATAGTAAATTCACAATGTACCAATCATCTTATGATTTCAATCAAAAACAACAACAACACATCTAACAACCAAGCTCATGAGACTACCAAACTCATTATAAGAAATCTCCCTTTACCTCTTGAAGATTTCAAGTTAGTCCTCAAAGGGTTTTCCGTTCTGACTCTTGTTTCCTTCGCACCGCCTAGATCAAACAATCCCAACTAAAAGTTAATAAAATCAATCAAAAGTCACCCACCCAATCTAAGTTAAGGTTCGGCCATATATATAAAATTAGGCTAGGGATTTCATTTGGTTTCAATCTCTTGGATGGATGATCCTTAGATATACCTAACACTAAAACAAGTCTCTTTGCTCAAAAATTTGAAACAAAAACCCATGGTTATTCATGCTCAAGGTTTCGGCCATCAAAGAGAAAAATGCCTAGAATTTGATTTTTTTTTTTCTAATCACTTGGATTCAATGATCATAAGAATAAAAGAGGTGGAATCAAGTGTCATTTAACAAAAATTGAAGAAAAACTCACTTTCCCCAAAATCTTAGGGTTCGGCCACCTCTAGAAAAATAGGCTAGGCATGTTATTTGAGTTCATACTCTTGGCTAGTGATAGAGGGTGATGAAACTAGCTCATAGAAATTGGTTTCACATTAAAAGGATTTTTCTAAAATTTTCTAGAAATTTTTGAAGATTGGATGTAGAAGTTGGAACTCATGGAAATCACGGTTTTCAAACAAGAAATAAGAGGAGAATCATGAAGTTTATGGATCAAAGGAAGAGTTCATACCTCTTGAATGAAGAACAATGCAAGGATTCAACACTTTTCTCACTAAAATTGGTTAAGCTTCTCTTAAGATAATGAGAGAAAGCAGAGAGAAAAGGATGAAGTTGGAGGAAAAATGGAAGAATGGCTTTATGAAGCCTTGCCTTATGCGTGAGGCATGGAGGGATAAGATGGTCCAAAATTTTTTCACTTAAGGGCAAAATGGTCTTTTCATCCTAGGTCAATTTGTAATTAAGAAAAAGGTTAGGGGCATTTTGGTCTTTTTGCAGTGTAAACGCGTTCAGATATTTTCAAACGTCATCATGACACTGGCACGCCTTCCCAGGTGACGTGACTTGATGTCACTTCAATTTTATCCGTTAGCGGGTTCTGATAAATCCGTATTCAGCTCCGTTCTTCATCCGATTTAAGGTTTTGCCCAAATAACTTATATTATTTCACTTTTTAGTGCGAAAAACCATTTTTATCAAAATTGTTGGAAATTTGATTCTAAACCTAATTGTTTCGTTCACAAGTCAAAATTAGGTTTTCTGATCAGTAAAATCTTATTGTCAGTGAAAATGCAGACCGGGCTCCGTCTGAATTTTCAACCCAACATTTAACCGTAACTCTTTACTATAGCGTAGAGTATGAATATGATCTTGGTTTATTTAATTTCATTTTCTAAAACCTCAGGTAAAATAAAAACTTATTTATATAGATTATCAATAAAAACTAATATCATCTGCCAGATGCGGCCGTTCAGCTGAAAAGATACTCCGGGCTCCTCTCCCTCAATATCGTAATCAAAATATCGGCAGGTGGAGAGGAACTCCAGAGTGGGATCTCTGTATGTTGGGCAACGAACTGCAGCGACTTGCTCCCACCCGATGTTTTGAAGTAGGTGGTTGGCCCAGGGTGCGAGTGTAACACTCCGATTTTTCAAGCTCTCTAAAGTTAATAAACAATATTTATGTGTTTGTATTTTATTGGAGGGTCTAGAGAGTAAATTAAAATAAACTAAGACCATAGTCACGCTTTACGCTATCGTAGGGAATTACGGTTAAATTTTGGGTCGAAAACTCAGATGGAGCCCGGTCTGCGTTTTTCACTGACTCGAAAGACCTAATTTTGACTCATGAAAGAGACAGTTAGTCTTAGAATCGAATTCTCTACAATTTTGCTAAAATTGGTTTCGCGCACTAAAAATCGGAATAATAATAAACTATTCGGGCGAATTCTCAAATGTACAGAACGGAGCTGGATATGGATTTACCAGGACCCGCTAACGGATAAACATGAAGCCACATCAAGTCACATTACCTAGGAATGCGTGCCAATGTCATGATTTTCAAAATATCTGGACGCGAAAAGACCAAAATATCCCTGACTTTTATGGAAATTACACTTAGGTCCTAAGGTGAAAAGACTCTTTTGCCCCTTAAGTGAAATTTTGTGGACTTCCTTGCCCTTTCTCCTCATAACCACGCCATCCCCCTCCTTCATAATCTCCTTCACTTCATCTTTCTCCATTACTTTCTCCAATTTTCTAAGAAAATTCTTCAAGAACTTTGAGAAGCAAAGTTGATCACTTCACTCCCCTTCATCATCTAGGAGGTATGGACTCCATTCTTGAGCTCTCAAACTTCATCTTTTCTCCATTGAATCATTTGTTTCAAGCTATATTTAAGTTTGAAGCCTAAACTTCATAAATTCATAGGAAATTGTAGAAAAAGCCTTTTAAAGTCAAACCAATTTCTTTGAGCTAGATTCATTGTCTTCTTTCATAATCTAAGAGCATGAAACCAAAAGAGCTCCCTAGCTCAAATGGGTAAGCACGGCCGAATCTCATCCATTTGGGTGAATAGAGTTTTGTTCATTTCTTTTGTATAATAAGCTTTGATTTAGTTCTATCATGCTTAGTGAGTCTTGAATCCAAGAGTATGTGATCAAAGAAATTCCCTAGAACCTTTAATTAAGGAGTGGTCAAACCCTATATATTGGGAAAAGTGTAAATTTTGTTTCAACTTTTGGGTAATGACACTTGATTGGGTGTTAGGAGTATCTATAGATCCTTCATCCAAGAGATATGAATTTTTGGACATCCCTAGCTATTTTTATAGATCCATGGCCGAACCCTATATAGGTAGGATTAGGAAAATTTGTGTTGTATAATGTTAATGTTTGAATGGATTATGTGTTTGTAGTTGTGATTGGGTAATCGAACGAGTAATCGGGAGAGTTCGCAGACCGATCAGACGACTTTTCGCGGAGTGGAAAACTTCAAGAGGTAAGGAGAGTTTGCCTTTTCCGATAACTATATGTTATCCGGGATTGGTCTGTGTAGTTCTGTTTGAACTTCGTATGGTTGTAATAATGTTCCATACTTTAGTATATGTTATGATGATGTACGCTTGGATGGAAAATGTTTTCATGTATGTTGAAAACCATGCTTGATCTCTAGATCAAGTAAGGATTTTTATGCTTGATTATGATTGAATGATGCATGATTATTATTCATCATTATATTGTGAGTTTTTGAACTATTACTTGACAAGTTGGTGAAGCAAAATCTTCACATCCCATATAAGGGAGCATTCGGCCTTGACCTTAAGAGAAAGGAAGAACATGAATTGTTTTTGAACATTCAATGTGTTTGGAAAGTTAGAAAATGTTTTAGTCACTTGTATCTCAAAAACAAACAAGAAGTGATTTTGATCCAAAGATCAAATGGGATTTCGGTCCTCAAGTGTTTTTAACTAAGGTGAAAACGTGTTTCACTTTAGTCATAGTTTATCCAATTAACTAAGTGTTTTAAAAATAAAAGGACGAAAGTGATTTCAAGAAAGTAAAATTAATATGAAGTTACCTTAGGATTAATGAGATGTCACTCTTTGAAACTAAGTTAACATTCAATCTTCCAAGTATAAAGAGGACCTTGTCCTCAAGTTTGAATTAATTGAATCATAGTTGGAAAATTAAATGAAATTCCATTTTCTTTTACACTAACTTAAATCACTGTTTTACACTAAGTTAGTAAGGAAAAACCTTTGTAAATTGGTTAAGGTACTTTACTTCAAGCAAGTAACAAAGTTCTTTTAAATCAAATGAGTTTTCAATTAGAAAGGTTTTGGTTTGCGAAGTCTCAAATCAAGAGTTTTCAACTAAAGTCGTAAAGTCTTATGCATGGAAAACCTAAGTTAAGTAATTAACTTAGTAAAAAAGAAAAGAGATAATTAAGTAAAGTATATTGTGGAACAAGACCATGCACTATACCATTGATGACTTAGTTCATCAATGACTTCATAAGCCTTAAGTGAATGAATACTCTTTTCATTATTTGAAACTAAAGGAATTAATATCTTAGAAAGGATCAAAGACTTATCTAAGAAAATTCTCAATCCTTATTCACAACACTTAGCACTTGAGATATAATTCATAAGACACAAACACAAGCATGAAACGTTTTGGGTTTTGAAACAGTAGTTCGATAACGGACCGGTGGTCCAGATCCAAGAAAAGTCGTTCAATTGTTTCAGTCTTGCGATGACTCGATCCCGGAGGGATCACGAGATTTGTCCGGTTGATAAAAGTTTTATAATACAAAGACGCGTATAATTCTTATGGAAGAGAACCTTAGAGAACATTGAGGTTTATCCGGTGGATAGACATTGCTTTATCGCATCTGCTTTGTGTAAGCATTGGCATGTCATTGCATGAGTTTGGAAGGCCTTGAGTCTAGGAGTTGAGCTTACACCTAGATGCCGGTGCGAATCTTACGGTGACGATCTTAAATGGTCTTTGGAGGTATCAGGGTTGGAAGGGCTGACATGAGACCAGTTGATGATTCTTCTGTGCCGTGGCGAATCCGAGCAATACACTGATATCCTCTACTAGATGCCATACTTTTCTTGTTTGGTCGAGAGTGTTTCCGTAAAGCCAGATACGTGCACGTTACGAATGTTGTAGTTTCTTGCTCATGGCTGGCATTAATCGGAACATGTCCTCCCATTCACTCTCTCCGATGTTTTGTTAGCTCCACAGAGTAGGGGTCAGAATTTACCCTTGTGGCATATGGCATTGAGTCATGTACATCGCATTGTATTGCGTGGCTGTTAATGATTACATTTACTTACTGTACATCACTATTCTACTTTCGAAGATGTCTTATGTTGCTAATTGATTAATACGACATATTGCGATTTATGGTATGCATGTTGGACATGTTGTTACCTAGTGTGTTGTCCTGTGTTAGTTCTGTTGTTGTGCTGTGTTGATACTACATATGTTCATATGCTGTCCTGTATGTCGTGCATGTAGTTATCGCGTTTAAATCCATATATTGGTTACTCACCCTTGCCTGTACATGTTGGACACCCTGTTGTGATTTTTGATATGTGTACTGATGCTTCTCATTGGTCATTTGGGTCACTACGGGCCTGTAGCTTGCGTTTCTTGATGTCGATGACGAAGATGTGTGGACTGCGGACGACGAGGCCCAGTCTCATTGGTACGATGTATACTAGGTAGTTGGCTCTATTGTCCGTAGAGTTCTTTTATCAAACCAGCTCTTAGGATTTTCAATGTTTAAGTTGAGAAATTCGGTACAAGTGGTTTTGAAAACCTCTATATAGTTTGGAACTTTTGTATGAAAAACAATTTTAGGAAAGTTTATATGTGATGGTGAAATGGATTGTGAATAAACCCAGTCTATGTGTGTTGTTAAGTATAATGTGATTTTATTATTGTGATGTGTGTATCACGTTTCTGAAGTATTATGCCGAAAATTTGTACACCTGAGTTTTCTGACTTAAAGTAAATTATCCTTTTTCCGAAACTAACCAGCAATTCTCTTTTAAATTTAATTCCGCACGTGTTTAAGATGTAATGCCCAAGGGGGTGTTACAGTGAGTCCATAGATAGCCAGGGTGTCCATGTCTAAGTATCTCTAGGCTAGAATCTTGTAAGAACCAAGATGAGAAAATCGGGCCTGATGGCTAGTATCTATGAAGGTCAGCAGCTCGTTCTCTAAAGGCCAGGAAGAACTGCCAGGCTCTGTACGGCTTCTTTTAGGTGCCGTAGTCCTGTATAAGCAAAGAATTAATCATTAATATCAAGAAAAATCATAAATATATGCTAAACATAAGCATCAACATAGATATAGGACAAATAGATTAAATCCCTAGACAAAATAATTCAGTTTAAGCATTATGGGTTTGGCACGGACGTGCGTAGGAGTTGCACGGCCGTGCTAAAATAATTTTCCAGAAATTTAATTTGGCATGGCCATGCTAACAGGGGACACGACCGTGCTGAGGGCAGTTTCCAGAATTTAACAATATAAGAACAGCACGACCTGTTCTTGGAACAGCACGGCCGTGCTAGTGCCCATGCACATACAAAAACCTAGAAATATGATCAGCACGGCCTGTTCTTGGAATAGCACAGCCGTGCTATTGCCCGTGCCACACACAGAACTCAATATATCCTATAAAACACAGCCAAAGCATGCATAATATCTATACTAACACTAAACTAACAGTTCCTAATAGCATTCAAAACTAAAATTCAACAAATTAGCAACTAATATGCATAAAATCAAATGGGGTAAAATCAACCCTAACCTAACCTATTCTAACACCAAATCAAACAAATTAAAGAGAAAGGAGTGAGATTTTTACCTTGGAGAAGTGAATAAGCAAGAAAGGAGGCTGAAATTTAATGATTATGCGCAGTTTATGGGGGGGCACAGGGTGAGCAAAGGCTGTGCTCAGCCCGTGCTCTGCCCCCTTCTTATATTCAGAACATCCTTGCGCGAGTAGCACGGCCGTGCTCTACTATTTTTCCAGATTTAAATTTCAGTTTCAAAAATAGGGAACACTTTTTAACTTGCAAACCTTCCCACACTTATTTCACTAACTGATTTTTAATTATCTAAAATTAAAAACTACTATAAACACATAACTAAAAAGAAAATTAAAAAAAAAAATCAAAACAAAAGAATAAATAAAAAAATGAAAAATGCAAGTTGCCTCCTGCACAGCGCTTCATTTAACGTCACGAGCTATCTTAGAGAATTGGTCAATCAGGGGGCTCTCCAAGTGCAAACTTAGTTTGTAAGGCATTGCCACTTCTTAGTTTTCTGACCATGTGATTTAAATTATTTCTCCTTTTTCCTTTTGGTGGATGAGCTTCAAAAGATGATGATATTTTTGCTTTCTCATCATCCACCAATATGTTAGGATCGTGCAAGACACGATTTTCTTTCATACGTTCCTGTGGCTTTACATAATCAAAGTTGTTAGAAACAACCACATTATCAGCAAAAATAGAAGAAATAAAAGGAGAAAAATATTGAGTGGGATCTTTAGTAGATTTTAAAATTTTTAAAATACCCTCTTTAGTTCCACTATTTAATGTTACCTTCCCCTTTTTAACCTCAATTTTAACATCACCAATGGTTAAGAAAATATTTTTGGGCTCACTGTTGATTTTTACCGTTTTTGGCTAACCGAGAGTGGAGCATGCATGTGCTTCAGCTGGTACACTGCTGTGCTTACCACCATACTTGCTTTCTTCAACAGGAGCTTCTTCCTTTTCTGTGGTCCTAATAATTAGCTTTTCTGGCACACTGTCAGCTATGTACGGTAGTGCTTGAGCTTCAAAGTTGTACCCTTCAGTAGGAACTTCTTCTGTGGATGCCTGACCGCCAATAGATGGAATGATACTCATCCAAAACTGGTGAAGTTGCTCATCTCCAAGCTCCTTGGAAGGGATACTTCTCCAAAGTTGATAGAGCTGCTCCTCTTCAAGCTCTTCATTTATTTTGATGGCATCTTGAAAAGTGACATCTTGGGCTTCTTCCTCTAGATTGAGCTTTACTTGAGGGACCAATGGATTTCGGGCTAATGGAGACAACATCGTAGACAGGATGGAGAGTTGAGTCTCTGTATAAGCGTTCATAGCATCAAATCGGTTATTTCTCCGCTCCCTAAACTTGTCCCAATCTATTTCTTGTTCTTCTTGTCTCGGCCACTGATTTTGCAAGTTAGGTGGCTCGTAGGCATAATCATATTGGCCCCAGTTGGCATTGCTCCCATAATCAGTCCATGGATTGCTTGCTGGTTTCTGCACCCACAAACCACAATCATTGATAGTGAAATAATCTTCAAGAGTTATCCTCTCACCCATGGTTCTACAAAATAAGATTAACTACAAGCAGACTGTTAGCACACAAATAAAATAAAATGACATTTTATTTATTTATTTATTTATTTATTTATTTACTTATTCTAAAGTAACTAGGATTTCTTTTCTTCCAATATCACTAAAATCACAAAGTATCAAAAATTAATCCCCGGCAACGGCGCCAAAAACATGTTGCGTTCAAAACACACTTAAGGGCAGTGTACCCTGTCGTAGAAGTAATATAGGATGGAAGCCCAGATATCATACCCAAGAGATTAATTTAGATAACTAAGTGATAAAGCAGGTACTAGAATAGGGAAATCCTTATGCTATGCAGACTAACCAAGAACTTAGAAAATAAATGATAATGAAGCAATAGTAAAAGATAATGAAAGAGATAAAGAGAGTTAAGAGATGAAGAGTAAAAGAGCCTAGAGCCATGGTTTCACTTGTGCTTTCGATACCCCCAAATCCTAATTCTATTTAATTTCACAGTTGCTCTTCGAATTTCAATCCCTCTATGAAAATTGTTAATTGTTTGTCAGACAATTAATATTTTTTCCCCCAAATAAACCCAATGGTTGTCAGGCAAAGAGTTTAGATGATTAGAAAGCATAAAGCATAAAGAAGCTGAATGATTGAAAGGAATAAATCACGTTTTCGCAAATCTAGATATTAAACCCCGGTTATCCTATAGATCTACCAATTTAATTGGGCTTGATAGCCAAAATATCAATTAATTGATTAAAAGCATACATAGGGTAGCTAATCCTAGTATGGGGTGAAGAACAACAGAATAACACTATTCAAATTGCAACCTTGAAACCAAATAGAATTGAATTAAAGCTAAGACATAGCGAAAAGAGTTTCTACTAACACAAGATCCACCAAAACCCTAGTGTTGAAATTAGCTACTCATAGTAATAGAGAAAACCAAAATCAACAATGGAAAACGCATCCTGGATAATTGAAGAGGGAGAAGTTGTCTCCAACTTAATTTTCAGGTGTCAATCCTACTCGAGAAATAAAAAATACAAAGATTATAAACTATAAATCCTAGAACTAAGAATAAAAGATGAAAAGAATGTACAGAAGGCAAAGTTGCCAAAGGAGTCAAAGATATCTCTAAATTGGCATAGTGGGCCTCTATTTATAACAAAATATGTGGACCGGGCCTTGAATTGGGTCTTCTGTTCCATTGGCACGGGCGTTCTCTTCACTTGGCACGGCTGTGCTCTTCACTCAGCACAGCCGTGCTCAGGTCATGCTTAATTTTCTCAGGGATTACTAACTTCGTAAAGCAACGTTTTAGCGCACGGGTTTCTGCACGGGCGTGCTCTTCATCTGGCACGGTCGTGCTCTTTGTGATTTAGGCCATGCTAGCTTTTGTCAAGCCTTTCTTCTCTGAGACAGCCCTTTCTTCAATTTGGCACGGCCGCGCTCTAGCATGGAACGGGCGTGCTAAGGCTCCTGAGGTCAGCTTCGACAATTTTTGTAAGGCTTTGTTGTAACACCCCGATTTCTCTGTGAACTCTGATCAAGTTGGTTAGCCTCGATTGGAGCTTTGGATGATTGTGTGGATTGTTGTGTGTTAGTTTTAGACCTAGTTTGAAGCTTAGGAATAGGCTTGGACAAGATTGGAGGTGCCTAAGGCGTTAAACGAGTAACAGTGGAAGCTAGATGTTTGGAAGGCTTTTCCCAGCTGAGCGCAACGCTCAAGCTTGGGAGGTTAGCATGCCTAAGCGTTCTAACGCTCAAGCGTTGGTAACACGGACGCCCAAGCATTCTGAGTGTGTTTGCTAGCTGGAGTGTTTTTGACGCGTGTGCTACACGTGTCAAGCCAGGGTCGAGGCGGAGCGGACAAGGTTCCACGTTCAAGCGTGGAGAAGACCTCATGCTCAAGCGTGGGCACGCTAAAGAGTGCTGGATGTCCATGCTAAAGCATGCACAACAGCTCAAGTTAGTGGAGTTTTCTTCTCTTCCTCACTTTGCAAGAAAATATCTTAAATCTTCTACAAGTAGTGAGAGAAGCTCTGGGAATTTAGAGAGAGAAAGGTCACTTTCGAGGAGATCGAAATACCGGAACGCGATTCCGACAGCACCATTGTGATCGCGGCGAGGATATCATCGACTTTGAGGGATTGGTTTCTCGATTCGTCCGAGGTAAACTCGAATCCCTAACACGCGTTCTTCGTGTTCTTGGCGCTCTTCGAGTCTTTACCTTCTTTTTTATCTTTTGGGCTTGCCCTAGGGCTAACACTATTGTGCATGTGTTGTGCTCGTGATAAGGGCAAATTTCATGCTCGCGGGGGTGCAAGGCTTGGAGCTGAGGCCACGGTTAAGGGGCTATGTGGAGCTGCTTTAGGAGGGTGGCTGCGAGCTTGAGGAAGGAGGAGCGAGCCGGTGATTGCCTAGATTCGCGTGACGACAGTTGGGTGGGGGAGAAAGAGTACTGCTGCCGTCGGGAAGGCAAGAATAATGTAGTATATTTCTGCTATGTGTAGGGAAGCCCTAACCCTACTAGTGGTTGAGCCCTGATAAAGTACCTAAACCCTAGGTTTAGCTTACTTTGGGCTATCGCCGTTAAGTTTGGAAACCCTAGGTTAGCAAACTGCTAATTGAGAATGGTTGGTTTTGTATGACTGTATGCTGCTGCTTGTCGTTGCTGCTATCTGTCTAAGTGCCTATATGCTGTTATATGTTATAGTTGATGTTATTGCTGTTGTTAGTATGCTGTATGATGCAATGTTGAGCATTGTGGCGGACTGCCGTAGAATTAAGTTTGGTTGTGTGCCGTGTTGCTGCCGGGTTGATACCATGGATGGTGCCGTTGCTGTTGTACTAACTTCTTGAGGCTGTGGCCGTGTTTGTTTGAGCTGTGGCTCGTGGACGCGTGGCGTCGAGCCTGTGGCCTTGTGGATGAAGTGGCATCGTGGTGTTTCTGATTGAGAGCTTAGGCATGAGATCCGGAATCAAGCCCATTGAGGATGTTTGCTGCATATCATCATCATCAGCTGCCAAGTGGCGAGGCCGTATGACAGGTAATATGGGCTGCCAACGTCATATGAGGTTAGCGGTACCTGAGTGCGAGTACGGAAAGTAGATGGGGCGGTCAAGTGAGTGGCCTTGGGGATGTTGCCGGTCTTGGGAATAGTTTACAGTGATGGATGAGGTAGCTCCTATCCTGTCGTGACGCCCGATCCCGTCCGATTTGCCCGACTAATGCGCGAACTTTCTAGTTGTTCCAGGCAAACGTTTCGAGGCGACCGAGATACCCTGGTTCCGGTGTGGAAGGGGGATGCACTCTTATTGGTCACAGTGAACGGTTCGGTTTCTTGGACAAGCTAACTCCGTTCCGACACCGAACCTGTTCCGGTATGGACTTGTTCGGGTGTGGAACCGTTCCAGTTGGGAAAATGCAGAAGTGCATTTTTCGGCCGACATGCTGCTTAGGATTAGTATCCCGGTCTAGAGGATTGATTTGAGTGTGAGACTCATGGGATGGATGTCTGTTGCATATGTTGTCTTGAGAGATGTGTGCTAGAATGCAGTAAATGTTATAAATGCGATATCTGTTATATGCTACCTGCTATGTCTTTACTGCATTACTACTGTTTTTTGACTTTATGAGGCGCTGTATTTCTTATCTCCCCTCTGTTCTTCTTTATTGTCTGTTATGGGATCGCTTGAAGACGACGAGCCAGCGGAGATTCAGCATGGACCCGAGAATTCACCCGTTCATCATGGGGGCACCGCGGATGCCGGTGCTGGGCGATATTGAGATCGTGTACCATGATGGGAGGGGAGGGGATGGTGGGTAGACCCCTCTACCTTTTTGGTAGTGTATGGATGACCCGTTAGCCTGATCTGTTGGAGCGGCACGCCTCCTTATGTAGAAATCATCGGCCCTACCGCGTGTACCAGTTTCTACCTTCCTTGAGGATGTGGCGACCTCCGAGGCAGAGGGAGCGCGACTACACGTGGGTAGCACCCCAGTCTGCGGTCGTGACCAGCAGGAGAGATTATATTTATCGAGGCCAGCGCAGGAGGATCGAGCAGTACCTGAGGACCTACCGTAGGCGGAGGATCGTGGTATCCAGTTCTTCATCAGAGTACGAGCATATTGTTCGGTACAGGCGTACTCATGGCGAGGGTCAGGGTAGCTCAGGGCATCCTCATCACTGATGGTGAGAGCCTGCCAATGCATCCTAGGGAGTGAGCCGAGAGTTTTTGATGTATCTTTTGAGAGGGGACGGGGGTTTGCTGGTGAGCTCCGAGTGTCCTTTTTTTTATTTTGATGTATTTTGGTTTTACCTTCAGGATGTATATGTATGTATAGTGCCCTACTCATAGGGCTAAGTTATGTATGTTATTGTACAGTTATGTTATATTGCGCTTTTACTCGGATCACTTTTCTATGCTTGCCTTTTTGTTTGCTTTCTTCCGCATCATTATTTGTTTACCACGCTATCGTTTTATATATGGTTAGGCATAGATGATAATAATAATAAGAGGTTGGGACCAATGGGAAAGCTTCATACGTATGGGGTCGTCTCATTTTGGTGGTATCAGAGCAGTTCGATTCTAATATCGGACTGTGAAGGTAAAGTGTACTGGATTTGACGGTTGATAACCGAGTTGTGTCAACTGTGTCAGGTTTTGGATAGAGTGTCCGATGCGCTAGTTATCGAAACGTGATAATTGTTTTCATTCATAAGGCACATGATACGTTTAACTGTTAAGTGCTATTATATGTCTTATGAATTGGAACTGATAGCTCCTTTTACAGGAAGCTAAATGGCACGTGGAAGAGGAAGAGGTGGAAGGCCGGCTGCGATCGGAGGCAACGATAATAACAACAACGGTGACCACTCAGGGACAGGAAGTGGTGGTGACACTTCAGAAGCAATGCGAGCCCTGAGAGACTTGGCTACCGCAATGATGCAACAAACCCAACAGATTACCCAGTATATGCAAAGGCAGGAAGAAAGAGAAGCTATACAGGATCAGCTGCACACCGTGAGGGGAAATGAGACGGTAGATACCAGTCTCAATGCTTTTATGAAGGGAAATCCTCCCCAGTTCCACGGAGAGTATAACCCTGAAGCGGTGGAGATGTGGTTGCAAGAAATAGAAAAGGTGTTCATAGCCACACACTGCAGAGAAGACAGAAAGGTCACATACGCTGCCTTTATGTTGGTAGGAGCAGCAGAAGCTTGGTGCAGAACCAAGGCCAGGCTGTTAGAGGCCGGAGGAAGGGTACTGACATGGAAACTGTTTCGGGAGTGTTTTCTAGAGAAATACTTCCCAAGGAGCGTCGGGCAAGAAAAAGAGAAGGAATTCCTGAGTCTGAAACAGGAACAACTATCAGTTGGTGAGTACGCGATGAAGTTTGAAGCGCTGCTCAAGTTTTCTCAGTTCTATCAGATCCACCCGGATGAAGAATGGGTCTGCAGAAGGTTTGAGGATGGACTGAGACCTGAGTTGAAGCGATCGATGCTACCCTTAAGTATCAGTTCTTTTCCCGAGTTGGTGGAAAAATGTACAGTGGTTGAAGGTAATGACCGAGCTGGGACGGTCATACAACAAATGACAAGTGGTGGATCTGTTCGGAGCAGTCAAAGTGGAGAAGTAGCAAGTTCCAACGGAGAGTAGGGCCGTATGATCGTCCAGCTCGATTCAATGTCAACCATGGAGTGAGCGACTCCAGTCCAGCACAGCTAGAGATCAAGATTTGTTTCTGGTCCGGGGGGACCGCATTTGGTCAGGAACTGTCCAAGGACCCAACACATCAGATGTTTTAATTGCAATCAGATGGGTCACTATGCATTAGACTGCAAGCCCGGAGTTAGCAGAAGGGCTCAGTTTCAGTAGCAGAGTGGTAGGGGTTAGATTGGCGGAGCGAGATCAGTTGTGGCAAGTCAGCAAAGCAGGCCACAGACGACCGGAAGGGTGTTTGCCGTGTGAGGTTCTGAAGCCTCCCAAAGTCCTGGTCTGATCCAAGGTAAGTGCTTAGTTTCTGGTAAGCTTTTGTAGGTTTTGTTTGATTCGGGGGCTACGCATTATTTCATATCAGTAGAGTGTATGGATCATTTAGGGTTGCCTGTTTCTACATTGCCATATGACTTGACTGTTTCAACACCTACTGGTGATTCTTTAACGACCCTATCTGTATGTCGTAAATGCCCAGTTACGGTAGAGAACCGTCATTTTCTTGTTGACCTTATCTGCTTGCCTATGCAACAGATAGATGCGATCCTAGGCATGGACTGGCTTTCGGCCAACCATGTGATGTTAGACTGTTCAAACAAAACTCTCAGTTTTTCTGAGCAATTTGGATTGATGCCTACCGATAAGATTACTCCGACAGGTGAACGATCGGACAAGTATGTGGTGTTGTTCTCTTTGGAAGTGAAGGAGACTCCTAGTGTTGAAGCTTTGCTTATCGTACGAGAGTTTCTAGAGGTGCTTCCCAATGACGTTCCTGGATTGCCACCAGAGAGAGAGGTGGAGTTTACAATAGACCTGTTACTGGGAACTGGACCTGTATCGATAGCACTATATCGGATGTCTCCAGTTGAGTTGATGGACCTGAATAAACAGTTAGATGAGATGCTAGGCAAGGAGTTTATCAGACCTAGTGCATCTCCGGGGAGCTCCGGTATTGTTTATGAAGAATAAGGACGGGAGTTCGGGGCTGTGCGTAGACTATCATTAGCTGAACAAAGTGACGATAAAGAACAAGTATTCGTTACCACGGATAGATGATTTGATGGATCAGCTGGAAGGAGCAGCTATGTTTTCTAAGATCGACCTGCGATCTGGATACCATCAAATCCAGGTTAGGAAGGAGGATGTGCCAAAGACTTCTTTTCGAAGTCGGTATGGTCACTACGAGTATTTGGTTATGCCGTTTGGTGTGACTAATGCTCCAGCTGTGTTCGTGGACTATATGAATAGGATCTTCCGACCGTTCCTTGACAAGTTTGTTGTTGTGTTTATTGACGACATCCCTGTATACTCTTTGAGTAGAGAGGAACACCAAGAGCATCTAAGGGCAGTGTTGCAAGTGCTAAAGGACCGGTAGTTGTATGCTAAACTTTCGAAGCGCGCGTTTTGGATAGAGGAAGTTCAGTTCCTAGGCCATATGATCAGTAAGGATGGAATCGCAGTGGATCCTACGAAAGTTGAGGATGTAGTGAGTTGGGAAAGCCCTAAGTCTGTAAATGAGGTGAGAAGTTTTCTTGGTTTAGCGGGCTAGTATCGAAGGTTTATCGAGGGATTCTCTAAGATTGTGTTAACTATGACGCAGTTAACGAGAAAAGGGAAGACGTTTGAATGGTCAAAGGCTTGCGAGCAGAGTTTCCAGGAGCTGAAAAGAAGACTGACCACATCACCTGTGTTGGCGCTACCAGAATCATTAAGACGATTTGATGTATATTATGACGCATCTTATCAAGGCTTGGGTTGTGTGCTCATGCAAGATAGAGCTGCGATAGTGTTTGCATTGAAGATATGGAGACACTATCTTTATGGTGCTAAATTCAGTGTGTTTAGCGACCATAAGAGCTTGAAGTATCTGTTCGACCAGAAAGAGTTGAACATGCGGCAGCGCAGATGGATGGAATTCATAAAGGACTATGAATTTGACCTGCAATACCATCTAGGTAAGGCGAATGTTGTAGCGGATGCGCCAAGTAGGAAGTCCCTACACATATCTGCGTTGATGGTAAGGGAGCAAGAGCTTTTAGAGGCGTTTAGAGATCTGAACCTAGAAGCGGAAATAGTCGAGGATAAGCTGAATCTAGGAATGGTTAGAGTGACTAGCGATTTCCTGAACCTGCTATGGAAGAAGCAAGCTGAGGATAAGTATCTCGAGAGTGTGAATCAGTTGATAGAGGAAGGTAAAACTTTGGAATTCAAAAGATGTACCGATTGTCTGCTTAGGTATCGTGATGGGGTTTGTGTGCCAACAGCTAGAGAAGTTAAGAATATGATTTTGGAGGAAGCACACAAGAGCAAGATGAGTTTCTATCCGGGGGCTACCAAGATGTATCATGACCTGAAGAAGCTGTTCTGGTGGCTGAGGATGAAGAAAGATGTAGCAGCTTATGTCCTAACCTGCTTGGTGTGTCAGAAAGCGAAGGTTGAACACCAGAAGCCAGTAGGGTTGTTGCAATCGTTCGACGTCCCAGAATGAAAATGGGATAGTATTGCCATGGACTTTGTTTCTGGGTTACCAAAGACTCAGAAAAGGTGTGATTCAGTCTGGGTAATTATCGATCGATTGACGTAGTGTGCTCACTTCTTACCAATCAACCAGTGTTACTTTCTGGAGTGATTAACTCAGATTTACATCAAGGAGGTTGTAAGGCTGCATGGGGTACCTTCAAACATTGTTTCGGATCGTGACCCAAGGTTTACCTCAAGGTTTTGGAGGAGCTTACACAATGCAATGGGAACTAAGTTAAGTATGAGTTCTGCTTATCATCCTTAAACGGATGGTCAGTCTAAACGAACAATTCAGTCATTGGAGGATCTCTTAATAGCATATCTGTTGAAAAACATGATAAGTTAGGACAAGTTTCTTCCATTGATCGAGTTTACTTATAACAACAGTTTCCATTCAAGTATTGGAATGGCGCCGTATGAGGCACTGTATGGACGGAAGTGCAAGACTCCGTTGTGCTATTTTGAGACGGAAGAAAGTCAGCTGTTAGGTTCAGATTTGGTACACCAAACAACGGAACAAGTCCTTAAGATACAGGAAAAGATGAAGGTTGCATGGGACAGGCAGAAGAGCTACGCTGACAAGAGGAGGAGGCCTTTGGAATTCCAAGAGGTTGACCATGTTTTCATGAGAGTTACCCCAAGAGCTGGAGTGGGCATGGCAATCAGATCCAGAAAGCTAACACCCAAATTCATAGAACCGTTTCAGATTCTTCGACGAATCGGCCCTGTAGGCTATCAGATAGCTTTGCCACCAAACCTTTCAAATCTTCACGACGTCTTTCACATCTCTCAACTCAGAAAATATTATCCCGATAGATCACATGTGTTAGAGCCCGAATCAATTCAACTGAAAGAGAATATGGAGTACGAAGCTTCACCTGTTCGGATCATGGATATAAGGATCAAGGAACTGCGCGGTAAGCACATTCCGTTAGTCAGAGTGGAATGGAATCCAGTAACTGGTGATTCAACATGGGAACGTGAAGCTGAGATGCGCCAGAGTTATCCCTATCTGTTTACAGGTATACGACGAAAATTTCGGGGTCGAAATTTTCTGTAAGGGGGTGGTAATGTAATACCCTGGTTTTTCTTTGAACTCTGATCGAGTTGGTTAGTCTCAATTGGAGCTTTGGATGATTGTGTGTATTGTTGTGTGTTAGTTTTAGACCTAGTTTGAAGCTTAGGAATAGGCTTGAACAAGGTTGGAGATGCCTAAGGCGTTAAACGAGTAACTGTGGAAGCTAGTGTTGGGGTAAGCCCTAGTGGCCAATCTATTTTGAATAGATAATCATTTGTATCATGACTTTGATCATATATTTGATATATGTATAAGGCATTTATTTATTATGTTATATTTTATGATCATATTTATAGCATAATAAAGTCTTTAGAATAGGTAGTTCATTTAATGGAATGTCAAGTATGACTTGACCGTGAGATGCCATTAAATTATAGAACACTATTCTTAAATATCCATAGTCAAGTATTATTATTAATAAGGACAATAATAATACATTGAGACTATTATGTGAGTGTACTGATGACCACATCTCACAAGTCATAGGTATAAGATATCAAGTCTTCACATAGGTATAAATATTAGTGGAATCCCGCTATGAGAACGCTGCATAATAGTTATGTAATTGTCATAAGCGATTCTCATGATGACCATAGTGAAGTAGTCCTTCGACTTGAAGTCACCACGATTCCTAACATATGTAGTTGTAGGCTTTAATACTATTAAACGTTGTCTGTAATAGGACAACTATAAAGATAGTTATTGGGTCTGCAATGAAACATGTTGAGGAATGTGAGTGATGTAGATAGGATTCGTCTCTCCTACATAGTACGAGTAATGTCTATAGGCCTCTTGATGGTATGCGACGTAGAAATGCATGGCCATGATAAGGTGGGACAATATGAGATATTGGGCCCACTTGATCATACGTCAATTACTAGATCAAGAAATAAATAATTGGACTTAACAAGGACGTTGACTTCACATTATATATGGTTACAACAAGGTTTTAATTATATCACCAATATTCTAATTAATTGGGTGGCAATGATGCATTGTTTGATGCCGCTCATTGTTTATAATATTAATTGACTATTAATATGATTAATAATAATTAATGTTATTGCCAATTAATTGAGAACCTATAGGGTCACACGCATAGAGCAAATGTTCATAGAATTAATTTAATTGATTAGTTAAATATGATTTAATTAATAATTAAATGGGATTGATTTAATCGATTAATTAAATATGATTTAATTAATAAATGAGGATAAGTCTAATTGATTAATTAAATGTGATTTAATTAATAATTAAACATTGAGCTTGTAGCGTACAGTGACCCAAGTAGGTTAGATTAAATGAGTGACAGCTATTAGTAAGCTGTGCACGTCACTTAAACAACACACAACACAGAGCACTCATAACGGCCGCTGTACACCCTTGACAGCGCGCCCTCTTTTCTCTCTTTGTGTATCGTGCCTCTCCTAATCCTGATAGCTAGCACTACGCTATCTCTGACGTTGGTTTGCTCGCGTGGACTGAGTAGAGGTATTGCTACTTTGCAATACTGGTGATAGAGAAGCCTTTTCTTATGGTGGTTATGGCTGGACAGTTATCATAATCTCGCGATCCGAGATTCGTTAACTGTTGGATCGGGCTGATTTTTAGACAGCAGGTTTGTGACATGTGGCTCTACATCTTCACTGTTCAGCTTTAGGATACGAGGTCTGGAGCGAAAGTTATGAGCATCACAAATATCAGCGTTTTTGGCTAACCGGTGTTATTGGCGCGCTCACAATGTTCGTGGTAAAGCTACGCTTCAAGAGGTAAACACAATATCCTTGTGATTCATGTGCAATACGTGGTCTTTTAGTAAAGGGTTTTTCTACTCAAGAGATTTTTGAAAATTGTTTTTTAAAATTATCCCTCTTGAAACCCTAACAGTGGTATCAGAGCGTCTGGTCGTAGTTTGTCATGTATCCTAGGATGTTTGCCTTGTTTGATAACATGTTAATTGCTTTTGAATGTGATTCAATAGAATGCCTGTTATCCCTCTGCGTGTGACTTTTAAAATTGTTTTAAACTTTAACTGCGCAATTCACGTTCCTTTTAAAATTGATGTTTAAAATTTGTTGTAAATATCACTATGCGCAATTATTCAATTTGAAGTTTAAAGTTGGTCACTGTGCGCAATGATATAAATTGCGTGGCGTATATTTTGACAATAAATTGGTTTCATTTTTTTATTTATTTTTGAAATCAATTAGGGATCATGTGTATGATTGATTTGATTTCAAATTTATTTATTTATTTTTGAAATCAATTGGAAATCATGTGTATGATTTGATTTCAAATTTATTTATTTATTTTTGAAATCAATTGGAGATCATGTGTATGATTTTTCTTTTTAATAAATTGTTTATTAAATGTGAGGTGTGTGGTTATGGTCTTAGATTGTGGTGTTATTTTATTTGGTAAATACGGCCTGCGTGTCGTGACATTTATTTTATTTTAAATTTTATAAATTGTTCGGGTTGACATGGAGGCAACACCAAATCATGACACCAGTGGGAGGAACTTTGGAAGTTTGCTCGAGGGTCAAAGATTGTAATAATTAGTTTTAGTTATTGCACATTAGGAGGACATAATCATAATACCTTTTATATGTCTTGTATGTTTATGTATGTGATCCATGAAATGTATGAGATGTATGATTTAAATTTGGAATTGAAATAGTATGATAGCATGTATGTCATTGTATGCTTGATATGTTTTGAATGTATGTAAGCTAGTATGCCATGTATGCTATGAGAGACGTTTATATGATAAACAAGCCAGTGAGATCACTTAATTATTAGATTCCCTCAATAAATTAAGTAATTAAATGCCCCTAATGTGTGGCACTCGTCAAGGCCATAATCATTTAAGTGTGAGTCATGCCACAACTGAGCACCTTAATATATTCCGGTGAGGCGCGAAAGGTGAAATAACCTACTGCCAACCATTAGGTTGAACTTAACTAAGTGTATTCAATAAGATTGAAACGGCTTAGAGGCACGGGGTTGGGCATTAATCCATATGATGGATTAGAATAAGGAGTTATTCACCCAACTGATCCAAGAATTACATTGGATGTAATTGGAAAGGAGTTTCCTACCTAAATAGCTGAGTTTGGGTGATCAGCCACAATTGACTCAGAACGAGGTGAAATATGGATCTTGGTCCCACTAGAAAATCTTTCAACGGGATTTTCCGAGGCAATGATAAGGGTCATTGATTTGAGTAAAATAGTGGGAGTGTATTTAATAAAAGACCTATTAAATATGTTTTAATCATGATACTTATATTCTGTATATTTCTGTATTAAATAACTATGGCTACAAACACAACTTTTATTTTGTTGTTGCGATACATCCTTGAGATGGATGAGTTATCTAGAATTAATTTTCTGGATTGGTACAAATTTTGAGGATTGTCCTCAAGTACGAGAAAAGAATTGTATGTTCTCAAGCAATTAATTCTAAAGCAATTTGTTGCTACTGCCATAAGGGTCGAAAGGGATGCGTAATAGAAGCATCAAGTCGATGCCGTTGATGTACGACATCTCATGCTTGCAATCATAGAGACGTATGATATGATCATACACCTTATGATGCTCTAACAAGAGCTAGCAAGGCATATGAGGTACTAGAAAGAGTAAAAAGACAAAAAAGGAAGTATGACTTCCTGTTTAGGCATATTTGTTATAAAAGTCAACATAACTACTCCAACATTATGGGTATTGGATACCGTATATGGATCTCACATTAATGTGAAGGATCAAAGGGTGTAGGACATAGACTAATAGGTAAAGGTCTACCCTATGAGTAGAGATGAAGCAAAAGTTGCTACATGACTATAGGAATTTGAATTTATCTATGAGTGGAAATGTAGCAAAAGTTGCTACATTAATCATAAGAGTTTGAATTTGCCTTATAGGCATTAATGGAAGTAAATAACTGTTATTTTATTCCAGTTAATAATAGAAACATCATTTCTATATCTTGTATTGACAAGAAAGAATTTTAAATTGCAATAAATGGACAATTGTTGTTTCATTTATTCAACTGATGTCTTTTATGCTTGTATTTATGTGAGATATGGACTTTGTGTCCTTGATCTCGATGTGCCCATCTATAACATAAATGTGAATAGGGTCAAACCAAGTGATTTGGACCCTCTATGTCTTTAGCAATATCTTTAGACCATATAAGTAAGAAACACATTTCCAAGCTCCAATAATTTGGACTCTTGGACTCATCCAATTATGAATTGTTTGAGGTCTGTGAATCTTACTTGTTTGGAAAGATGACTAAGCTCCATTCACTAGTAAGGTGGAAGGCTTGGTAATCTTTTGGCATGATACATTGTGATGTATGAGGGCCTTTAAACAAGTTTGCTAGAAGACAAGTTTCCGTACTTCGTCTCGTTTATTGATAACTTCAGTGAAGATGGATTTGTGTAATACACAAGTCAGAAATCTTTGAAATGTTCAAAGAATTCACGAACGAAGTGGAGAGCTAATTTTGGAAAAGTATTAAGATCATGCGATCAGATCGTGGTGATAAGTACTTAAGCCAATTGTTTGATGACTATCTGAAGGAGTGTGAGATTATATCTCGACTCACTCCTCTTGGAACACCATAATGGAATGGTGTGTCCGAGAGGAGAAAATCGAACCTTGTTGGACATGGTACGATCTATGATGAGTCAATCAGACTTCTTTGACTCTTTCAGGGGATATGCTTTACATACAACAGCTTTTACACCAAACCGTGTTCCATCTAAGACAGCTGAAAGACACCATATGAGATATGGACTGGTATGCGACCAAGTACGTCTTTCATTAAGATTTAGGGTGTCAATTTTATAGAAACGTTTGGTTTCAAATAAGCTTGGACCCAAGTGTGACAAATGTATCTTTGTCGGTTGTCTTAAGGAAGCAAACAAACATTATTTCTACAACACTTCCGAAGACAAAATGTTTGTCACTAGAACTGGAGTATTCCTTGAGAAGGAACACATCTCCAAGGGAGACAGTGGGAGGAATGTAGTACCTGGATAAATCCAAGCACCACAAAGTGCTGATCCGCCTGCAATGGAACAAGAACCTGTTCCACAAGATGTTGTGGTCCAATCACCAGTTCAAGTAACACAAGACTCGCGTAGGTTAAATAGGATACGTCATCAACCCGAGAGATATGGAATACTCCTAACTCAAGAAGGTGATGAACCGCTCGTGGATCATGATGAGCTTGTGACTTACCAGGAGGCCGTCGTTGGCCCTGATTTTGAGAAGTGGCTAGGAGCCATGGGATCCGAAGTAGAATCCATGTACATCAACCGGGTATGGACCTTGGTTAAGTCACCTGAAAGGGGTAAAATGCAACACCCTTTCCCGAGTGTCACAATCCCGAATGTTTATAAGGCCGAAAATATTTCTTAATGCGGAAAATACGGTTTTCTTGTTTTTTTTTTCTTTTCACAAGATGCAATGGGATTTAGCAAAGGTAAATAATACTAATAACGAACTTAGGTTCGCCATACATTTCTAGAACAGTATGCATAATAAATACAGGGACATAAATAGAAAAAGGAATAATACTATGTACAGACATAAGTCTAATGTATAACTGATACAATAAGTACTAGGAGTCATAGCTCCCAAAAGGTACTACAAAACTAACATAGCCTGGCCGATAACAAAACTAAACCACAAAAAGAGTCCTCCTCCGGCTCAAAGGAACTACTGGACTGAACCATCATCACGTCCATCTGTTCAAACAGCAACAGCAAGTACCAACAGAAAACATACAGATATGGGTGAGATTCTCGTTCATCAACACAACAAAACAGCAATAGTAAAAACGGGACGACTCACCGGGTAACAGCGTACCCAACATGCTTACAAGAATTCCCAATGTCAAACATATTAAGCAGTTGACAGCATAATATCATGTTAAGCAGTTAATAGCATAAAATAAGGTATTCTTAAACAGTACAACGATGTATAACAGAAAATGTAAACATCAATAGCCATGTAATGCAATGCAATATATATGACTCAATGTCAATGTCACTGGGTACTACTCTGACCCCTACTCCATGGAGCTAACAAAACGTCGGAGAGAGTGAATAGGAGGACATGTTCCGTGCGCGCCAGCCTTGGGCAAGATGCTACAACATTCGTAACGTGCACGTTTCTGGCTTTTACGGAAACACTCTCGACCAAACATGAAAGGTACGGCATCTAGTAGAGGATATCAGTGTATTGCACGGATTCGCCACGACACAGAAGAGCTACCAACTGGTCACATGTCAGCCCTTCCAACCCTGATACCTCCAGAAAGACCATTGAAGATCGTCACCGTAAGATTCGCACCCGCATCAAGGTGTAAGCTCAACTCCTAGGCTCAAGGCCTTACGACTATGCAAATGAAATGCCAATGCTTACACAAAGCAGATGCGATCAAGCAATTTCTATCCCCCGGATAAACCTCGAAGTCTACTAAGGTTCTCTTCCTTAGGAACTATACGTGTCTTTTGAGAACAAAACCTTTATCCACCGGATAAATCTCGTGATCCCTCCGGGATCGAGTCATCACAAGACTGAAACAATTGAACGACTGATCGAGGTCCGAATCACCGGTCCGTCATCGAACTACTGTTTCAAAACCCAAAACGTTTCATGTTTGTGTTTATGTCTTATGAAGTCATTGATGTATTAAGTCATCAATGGTATAGCATGTGGTCTTGTTCCACTACATACCATACTTAATTATCCCTTGTTTTCAACTCTAAGTCAATTACTTAACTTAGGTTTTTAAAATGTAAAACTTTACAGTTTGAGTTGAAAAACACTCTTTATAAACAAACCATTTCTCGCGAGGCGAAGGTCTATGTCGCGACGCGAGTCCGAGAAGTTATCTTTACTGCTTGGAAAGTCCTTCTGCTTCGCGAGGCGAGGATTGTATCGCGACGCGAGGCAGAGAAGTGATCTTTTCTATTCAGACAGTCTTTCTGCTCCGCGAGGCGAGGATTATATCGCGATGCGAGGCAGAGAAGCTGCATCTTCACTATTTAGGCGGTTCGCGGGGCGAGAACTGCTTCGCTACGCGAGGCCGAGAAGTTGCATCTTTGCTACTTAGGCGGTTCGCGAGGCGAGACGACTTCGCGACGCGAGGCCGAGAAATTTCATCTTTGTTGCTCGGGCTAGTCCACTGTCTCGCGAGGCGAGGCAATGTTAGCCTGGCGAATGCCTTATCTTCCCTCTGTCTCGCGAGGCGAGATGGGGTTCGCTGGGCGAGTGCCCTGTTTCTCCTTTTCCCTAACTCCTTCATTATTTCTTCTTTTGAAAAACTTAGTTTGATTAAAAGACCTATGTCTAAAGAAAAGACATTTTCCCACTTTGATGACACACTTTAAAGGTTAAAACTTCATTTGATCTTTGGATCAAAAATCACTTTTGTTTCTCTTTGAAATCCTAGGTTATGAAATCATGTTTTGTTGCATCAAAACTTTACCAAAAAACAAGAACAACATATGTTCTTATATTTTCCTCTTACTAAGGCCACAAACCTACTCCAATGCAAAATGGAGACTTTACTTCACCAACAAGGTAAATGTAGCTCAAAAGCTCACACAATTATGGTAAACCACAATATACATTACTACATCATAATCAAACATATCCATCACACATCATGGTCTCATAATCAAACAATAAAAGTCCATACTTGATCTAGTGATCAAAGTAGGTTTTCCAGCATACATGGAAATGGTTTTTCACTCAATCATATCTTCATCAACATATGCTAAAGCACACTACAACATACTTAAGCATAAACTCATCATGACAATCTTGTTCTCCAAGAGAACTTAACAAAACTTAACATATAAATGTGAACCCAAACTAAAGGGCTTCACCCACACATAAAATTAAACAACCATTCTCACTACCACCATCTTGGTGTGATGAGGTTCTTCTCCCCATACCTGTTGATGAGCAGATTCCCGGATCAAAGTCGGTTGATCGGTTTGTGAACCTCCTGATAATCGTCAACAACTACAACAACACAACAACCAACATTAAATAACAATCAAAACCAATCTCAACTATTCTAACAAAGAGGATTTCGGCCACCCTAGGTTAAAAAGGTTAGGAATTGGTTTTGGTTTTCCATTTCATGGATTCAAAGGCATTAGGAAAGCTAAGGATGAAATCAAGTGTTAAAAATCACAAATTGATGAAAACACTATTCATCATCATCCAAAAGGGTTCGGCCAAAAATGATTTTTGAGCTATGATGAGAGTTGAATAATAAGCTCTTAGGTTTAGGTAGAGATTGATGGTGTGAGTTCAAAGAACTTGGTCTTACCTCAAAAGGATTTTTCTACAATTTCCTATGGATTTTCAGAGTTTTGGATCTAAGAAATTATTTTCATGAAAATGAAGATTGATCTTGAAATAAAGAAATATTCAAGAAGCTAAGAGATCATAGAAGTGATCTTACCTTGAAATGAAGAAAGATTGCTCAAGGAATCAAGTGATTCCAACAAAAACTCAAGCTTTTCTAGGTGAAAATGGAGTTTTCTCTCAAGAACAACTATGGAGCTTCTAAGGATGAGGGGCTGTGCGAAAATGATGAAGTGAGGGGCTGAGTTCAGCCTCTTAAAAGTTCACTTAAGGGTAAAAAGGTCATTTGCCAAAAGGGTATAATGGTAAAAGTGTAAAAGACTAAGGTTAAGGGCATTTTGGTCATTTTGCGTCCAGATATTTTCGAACATCATGACGACTCTGGCATACTCTCCCAAGTGTCCTGGGATGATGTGATATCAAGATTATCTATTGGCGAGTCCCGATAAATCCATATGTGGCTCCGTTCGTCACCCGATTGAGGATTCCGCCCGAACGAAGGTCAGGAAATGATTTTTCTGAAATTTTTGTGAAATTTAACCAAAACGTAGATAATCGAATTCTAAGAGTTACTGTCTCGTTCACGGGTCCATCTGAGGTCTTTTGAGCAGTAAAATCATACTGTCAGTGTAAAAACGCAGATCGGACTCCGTTTGAGTTTTCGACTCAAAACTTAATCGTAGCTTCCTACGATATCGTCGAGCATGACTGTGGTCTCAGAATATTTTATTTCTATTCCTAAGACCTCGAATAAAATAAAGACATTAAAATACTAAAGAATTAGAAAGCGTGAAAATCGGGGCGTTACATTCCTACCCCTCTTAAAAGAATTTCGTCCTCGAAATTATACATACCTCTTAAAACAAACTCGGATACTGTTGTGGCATGTCCTCTTCTCTTTCCCAGGTAGCATCACCTGTAGTCTCGTTCCAGATAACTTTGACCAACGCTATCTCCTTCCCTCGCAGTTTCTGTATCCTTCTGTCCTCGATCTTAACCGGCAATGTCTCATAGGTTAGGTTATCCTTTAGCTGTACTGAATCAGACTCTATGACGTGACTGGGATCAGGAATATACTTTCGCAATTGCGAAACATGAAAAACATTATGAAGGTTGGATAGAAAAGGCGGTAAAGCTATTTGGTAAGCTATTGGACCTATCCGACGAAGAATTTGGTAAGGTCCAATGAATTTTGGAGTGAGTTTTCTGGACTTCAGGACCCTGCCCACCCCAGTCATCGGAGTGACTCTCAAAAACACATGATCCCCTTCCTCGAACTCAAGTGGCCTACGTCTTTTATCCGCATAACTCTTCTGTCGACTCTGAGTTATCCTCATCTTTTCTTGAATCAGTTTCACCTTCTCAGTTGTTTGTTGCACTATTTCAGGTCCTAATGAAGCACTTTCTCCATCTTGGTACCAACACAAAGGTGTTCTGCAACATCGTCCATATAAAGCTTCGTAGGGTGCCATCCCTATATTCGAATGATAACTGTTGTTGTAGGTGAACTCTATCAACGGTAGGAAATTCTCCCAACTTCCGGCATGTTCCAACACACACGCCCTCAACAGATCTTCTAACGACTGAATCGTCCTTTCCGATTGTCCATCAGTTTGAGGATGGTAAGCCGAACTTAGTCGTAACTTTGTCCCTAAAGCTTCATGTAAACTTTGCCAAAAAAGCGAAGTAAAACGAGGGTCTCTATCCGATATGATACTTGAAGGTACTCCATGCAGTCTCACAATCTCACTGATATAAATCTGAGTAAGCTTTTCCATAGAATACTTGAGATTAATCGGTAGAAAATGAGCTGATTTCATAAGCCTATCAATTATAACCCAAATGGAATCGTATCCTTTAGGTGTCCACGGCAAACACGTCACGAAATCCATTGCTATGCCGTCCCATTTCCACTCTGGGATATCCAACGGAAGTAACATTCCAGCTGGCCTCTGATGTTCAACCTTTGCTTTCTGACACGCTAAGCAAGATGCCACATAATCGGCTACATCTCTTTTCATGCCTTGCCACCAAAACAACCGCTTCAGGTCTTGGTACATCTTGGTTGACCCTGGATGCATACTCAACTTGCTTCTATGAGCTTCGTCCAGAATTAACCTCCTTATCTCTGGGTTGTTTGGCACACAAACCCGTTCTCCTCGTCTTAGGATTCCATCTGTTCCTTCTTTGTATTCCGACGTCATTCCTCTCTTTAGATTCCTTCGCTCTTTCTCCAGATACTAGTCGTATACTTGTTTCTCCCAGATCTGATCCATCAGATCACAAGATACCGTAACCATAACTACACATAGTCTTCCTGGCATACTAACCACAGACAGATGCATATCCCTGAACTGTTCCAACAGCTCGTGTTCCTTAACCATCATGGCAGACACATGTAACACTTTTCTACTCAGGGCATCCGCTACCACATTAGCTTTTCCCGGATGATACTGTAACTGGAAATCATAGTCCTTCAAAAATTCTAGCCACCGTCTTTGTCTCATATTGAGCTCCTTCTGATCGAACAGATACCTCAAACTCTTATGATCGCTGAAGACATTGAACGTCGAACTATACAAGTAATGCCTCCAAATCTTCAACGCAAAGACTACCGCTGCTAACTCCAGATCATGAGTTAGGTAGTTCTTCTCATGCACTTTCAACTGTCTCGAGGCATACGCTACTACCTTCCGATTCTGCATCAGAACACAGCCTAATCCTTGGTATGAAGCATCACAGTACACTTCAAAAGATTCGCTTGGATCTGGCAATATCAACACTGGTGATGTAGTCAGCCTCTTCTTCAACTCCTGAAAACTCTGCTCACAGGCTTCAGTCCATTCAAACACTTTGTCCTTCCTCGTCAATTGGGTAAGAGGTCCTACAATCTTAGAAAATCCCTCAATGAACCTCCGATAATACCAAGCCAAACCCACAAAACTGCGTATCTCAGTCACTGTGGTTGGTCTTTCCCACTCAAGAACTGCTTCGACTTTCGACGGATCTACAGCAATTCCTTCCTTTGAAATTACATGACCCAAAAACTGCACTTCGTCGAGCCAAAACTCACACTTAGACAGTTTTGCATACAACTGTTTCTCTTTCAGAACTTGAAGAACCACACTAAGATGTTCAGCATGCTCTTCCTGGTCTTGCGAATAGATAAGTATGTCATCTATGAAGACAACGACAAACTGATCTAGGTATGGACGAAAGATCCTATTCATATAATCCATGAATATAGCTGGAGCATTCGTCACACCAAACGGCATCACAAGATACTCATAGTGCCCATAGCGTGTTCGAAACGCTGTCTTCGGTATATCTTCTGCCTTCACACGAATCTGGTGATAACCCGATCGCAAATCAATCTTGGAGAAAACTGCCGCTCCCCTCAACTGATCCATCAAGTCATCTATCCTCGGAAGTGGATACTTGTTCTTAATAGTAACTTTATTCAACTAGCGATAATCCACACATAAACGAGATGTTCCATCTTTCTTTTTCACCAACAGCACAGGTGCTCCCCACGGCGACACACTGGGTCTAACAAACTGCTTCCCCAATAAGTCTACTAACTGTTCCTTCAAAGTTTCCAACTCAGCAGGTGCCATACGATACGGTGCCATAGACACTGGTCCTGTTCCTGGCACAAGATCGATCGCAAACTCAATGTCCCGAACTGGCGGCAAACCTGGTACGTCTTCAGGAAAGACTTCCGGAAACTCATTCACGACAGGTATGCGCTCTAAGACAAGCTTGCTCTTGACCTCCAAAGAAGATAGTAACATGTATCCTTGAGCTCCTTCTCTCAAAGAAGCATTTACTTGGTTGGCAGTCAAAAATCCAGAATTCTCACAACTAGGAAAAACTAAGGTTTTATTTGCACAGTCTAACATGATATGATTAGAAGATAACCAATCCATTCCTAAGATTACATCCATTTGCGAAAGAGGCAAACAGATCAAATCAATCAAAAATGTTCTACCTTTAACAAAAATAGAACAGTTCAAACAAACTTTAGCAGTTATAATAGGCTTTGCAGTAGGCGTAGAAATTACCAAATCAAAAGGTAAAGAAGACACAGGTAATCCCAACAGATTCACACAGTCATAGGCAATAAAGGAATGCGTTGCGCCTGAATCAAACAGTACAGTTAAGGTTTTACCTCCCATGACACACTGACCTTGGATCAAGTCTTCATTTTGAGAAGCTTCAGCACCTCCCATAGTGTAGACTCTGCCCTTCATCTTAGGCCTTGCAGCTTGGACATTGTTGACAGAATGTTCCAATTTTGGTTGCATGCATTCACGTGAGATATGTCCCGGCTTCCCACACTTGAAGCAGATAATCCCTTTGATCGAACAATCTCTGGTGATGTGATTGCTCTTTCCACACTTCATGCACTTGGTTAGGGCGTTTCCAGACTGACTGAAACTCCCACTGCTTCCTCCCGCAGAGCGTTGTTGTCGATCTTGTTGCTTTGCATACGGCTTCCATCGAGATTTGTTGTCTCGACCACCGCTTCCTCTCGGAAACTTGCTCGGTCCAGAACTCAGTACCCGCTTGTCCTTGGGCTCCAAACTCTCGATCAGACGACACTTTTCCATTAGCCTCGGAAAAACAGAAATTTCTAGAGGAACAACAGCTCTTTTCAAGTCGATCCTCAGACCTCCTTCAAATTTTCTGCACTTCCACTCCTCTCTTGGGTTGTCAAGAAAGTAATTTGAGAATTTTGCTAGACTTTCAAACTTAGCCCCGTATTCAGCTACGGTCATTCCCCCTTGTCTTAGCTGGAGGAACTCCACCTCTTTCTCGTGTCTTGCGCTCGCAGGAAAATACTTCTCCAGGAATTTTCCTTTAAAAGCATTCCAATCCACAGCTTGTTGATCGTGAATCAGCATCTGACGGGCTCCTTCCCACCAGTATTCAGCATCCTCCACCAGCATATAGGTTGCATAGACAACCTTGTCATTCTCAGTACATCTCATCGCTCCAAATATTTTCTCCAGCGTTTGGATCCAGCGTTCAGCCAACTCAGGATTGAATTCACCTTTGAATTGAGGTGGATTCCGACAAAGAAATTCGTCCAGTCCTCTACCTCCGGCAGCTCTTTCGTCACGTTTAACCATAGCAGCAGCCATTTCTCGTATGGCGTTCACAGCAGCAGTCAGGTTTTGAGCAGCCATCGCTACCTTCAAAACCAGAACTCTCAAACTCAAGAACCACAACTAAAGCAAACAAGAAAGAAACACACAGAGAACACAACACAAACAAGACAGACCATAACCTACAACCCCAAAAAGACTCGGCCAGCTCTGATACCAAATAATGCAACACCCTTTCCCGAGTGTCACATTCCCGAACGTTTATAAGGCCGAAAATATTTCTTAATGCGGAAAATACGGTTTTCTTGTTTTTTTTTTTCTTTTCACAAGATGCAATGGGATTTAGCAAAGGTAAATAATACTAATAACGAACTTAGGATCGCCATACATTTCTTGAACAATATGCATAATAAATACAGGGACATAAACAGAAAAAGGAATAATACTATGTACAGACATAAGTCTAATGTATAACTGATACAATAAGTACTAGGAGTCATAGCTCCCAAAAGGTACTACAAAACTAACATAGCCTGGCCGACAACAAAACTAAACCACAAAAAGAGTCCTCCTCCGGCTCAAAGGAACTACTGGACTGAACCATCATCACGTCCATCTGTTCAAACAGCAACAGCAAGTACCAACAGAAAACATACAGATATGGCTGAGATTCCCGTTCATCAACACAGCAAAACAGCAATAGTAAAAACGGGACGACTCACCGGGTAACAGCGTACCCAACATGCTTACAAGAATTCCCAATGTCAAACATATTAAGCAGTTGACAGCATAATATCATGTTAAGCAGTTAACAGCATAAAATAAGGTATTCTTAAACAGTACAACGATGTATAACAGAAAATGTAAACATCAATAGCCATGTAATGCAATGCAATGTATATGACTCAATGTCAATGTCACTGGGTACTACTCTGACCCCTACTCCATGGAGCTAACAAAACATCGGAGAGAGTGAATGGGAGGACATGTTCCGTGCGCGCCAGCCTTGGGCAAGATGCTACAACATTCGTAACGTGCACGTTTCTGGCTTTTACGGAAACACTCTCGACCAAACATGAAAGGTACGACATCTAGTAGAGGATATCAGTGTATTGCATGGATTCGCCACGACACAGAAGAGCTACCAACTGGTCACATGTCAGCCTTTCCAACCCTGATACCTCCAAAAAGACCATTGAAGATCGTCACCGTAAGATTCGCACCCGCATCAAGGTGTAAGCTCAACTCCTAGGCTCAAGGCCTTATGACTATGCAAATGAAATGCCAATGCTTACACAAAGCAGATGCGATCAAGCAATGTCTATCCCCCGGATAAACCTCGAAGTCTACTAAGGTTCTCTTCCTGAGGAACTATACGTGTCTTTTTGAGAACAAAACCTTTATCCACCGGATAAATCTCGTGATCCCTCCGGGATCGAGTCATCACAAGACTGAAACAATTGAACGACTGATCGGGGTCCGAATCACCGGTCCGTCATCGAACTACTGTTTCAAAACCCAAAACGTTTCATGTTTGTGTTTATGTCTTATGAAGTCATTGATGTATTAAGTCATCAATGGTATAGCATGTGGTCTTGTTCCACTACATACCATACTTAATTATCCCTTGTTTTCAACTCTAAGTCAATTACTTAACTTAGGTTTTTAAAATGTAAAACTTTACAGTTTGAGTTGAAAAACACTCTTTATAAACAAACCATTTCTCGCGAGGCGAAGGTCCATGTCGCGACGCGAGGCTGAGAAGTTATCTTTACTGCTTGGAAAGTCCTTCTGCTTCGCGAGGCGAGGATTGTATCGCGACGCGAGGCAGAGAAGTGATCTTTTCTATTCAGACAGTCTTTCTGCTCCGCGAGGCGAGGATTATATCGCGACGCGAGGCAGAGAAGCTGCATCTTCACTATTTAGGCGGTTCGCGGGGCGAGAACTGCTTCGCTACGCGAGGCCGAGAAGTTGCATCTTTGCTACTTAGGCGGTTCGCGAGGCGAGACGACTTCGCGACGCGAGGCCGAGAAATTTCATCTTTCACTAGTGGAAAATAGACTTTTCACGTCAGGCTTTTAACATCTGTTAAAGAAAAACAGATGTTAACAATAGACGCGGTGGCAAACTTGTAAATAAATCGCGTATGGAGCAGACTTTTAACATCAGTTATAAGGAACCGGATGTTAAAAGTTACTTTTAACATCCGTTTCTGGTAAAACCGATGTTAAAAGTTTCTTCCCTCCATACCATAAAACTTTTTAACATCGGTTCTTTTTTAACGGGTGTTAAAAGTAACTTTTTAACATCGGTTGTTTATATAACCGATGTTAAAAATTTACTTTTAAAATCCGTTAAAAAAGAACCGATGTTAAAAGTTTCTTCCCTCCATACCAGAAAACTTTTTAACATCGGTTCTTTGTTAACGGATGTTAAAAGTAAATTTTTAACATCGGTTATATAAACAACCGATGTTAAATAATATTTTAACATCGGTTTTTTATAATAACCGATGTTAAAAGTTATTAAAATTTATAACGTTAACTTTCTAAAACCTTCTCTGTCTCGCGCCCTACATTTCAACGTTACAGTGTTCTCACTCCCGCGACCTACTTTTCTCTTCTCTTCACTGACCTCCTTCTCCTCCGTTCTTGAGCCACCGTAGAACCACCACCATAACTTCCTCTTCGCAAAGGTACGTAACTCTCTCTTCCCTATTTTTATTTGCTCAAACCCTCGCATTTGCTCGCATTTGCTAAATACCATTTTTGCTCAGAACCATTTACAACTGAACCATCGCAACTGAACCACCCCAACTCCCTCTCTTCTACAACTGACCACCGTATTTGAACCGCCCCAACTCCCCTTTTGCTTGGTAATCCTTCTCTGTTAGTTACTGTTTAGCATTGTCTCTGTTTTAATGATTTGAATATTTCATGAAATAATGAAATGCATTTTGAGTTTTTTTTATACTTAAACACTTTGATGTTACATAATATTGAGCATAGACTTTTAGGCTTTGCTTATAATCTCAATAGTCAAGGGGTTTGGGTTTAGTTAAAAAGTTAGGTCATCTGGATTGGTTTGATCAATAGTCGAGGGGTTTAGTTTCTATTATAGGACTTAAAGTTTAGGCCTATAATTTCAAATACTGCTCTTTGAGAGTCTCCCCTCTTGTGCTCATATTGTATAAATATGTGTAAATCTATAGAACATGGATATGGACCGTAGTTGGATGGTTAGTAAACGCACAAGTGATGAGTATCGGGAGGGAGTGGAAGAGTTTCTAGAATTTGCTCAAAGAAATCTTCCTGATAGTAATGGAAGATTTAATTGTCCTTGTGTTAGATGTTTGAATATGAGGAAATGTGAAGTTAAGCAAATACGTGATCATCTTATTTGTGAAGGGATTTGCAAGAGTTATACAAGATGGATATGGCATGGTGAAGACTTGTTAAACATGCCAAGTGTGTCCCAAAGTGAAGAAGTTGATGTAGATATGGAGGACGATCGACTAGAGGACATGATCTGTGATATTGGACAAGAGTCATTTCAGTGAGCACGTGTGTATGATACTTTTTGCAGTGATGCGGATACGCCTTTGTATCCGGGGTGCACTACTTATACAAGGTTGTCGGCGGTCTTAAAATTGTTTAGTGTGAAGGCGAGAAATGGGTGGAGTGATAAAAGCTTCACCGAATTGCTTGAGTTGTTGAACAACATGCTTCCAGAAGGCAACACACTGCCAGATCGTAACTATGAGGCAAAGAAGATACTCTGTCCGATGGGTATGGAGTATAAGAAGATACATGCATGTCCTAATGATTGCATACTATACAGGGGTGTGTATGAAGGGATGCACGACTGCCCCAAGTGTGGGGTATCGCGGTACAAAGTGAAGGATGGTGATTCTAGTTGTGATGTGATCACAAAGGGTCCTCCTGCAAAGGTGTTGTGGTATCTTCCAATAATTCCAAGGTTCAAGCGATTGTTCGCAAATGTAAATGACGCAAAGAACATTAGATGGCATGCAGATGAGAGGAAACGTGATGGAATGCTTCGCCATCCGGCTGATTCTGTGCAATGGGAGAGAATTGATAGTTTGTTTCCGAATTTCGGAAATGAGCCAAGAAACCTTAGGCTTGGACTTGCTACGGATGGAATGAATCCGTATGGTACCTTAAGTAGTATCCATAGTTCATGGCTTGTTCTCCTCGTAATTTACAATCTACCTCCTTGGTTGTGCATGAAGCGCAAATACATGATGTTATCTATGATGATTTCGGGCCCAAAACAGCCAGGAAATGACTTAGATGTTTATCTAAGTCCCTTGATTGAAGACTTGAGAAAGTTGTGGGTGGAAGGCGTTGATGTGTTTGATGTCCATTACAAAGAGACTTTCAAGATGCGTGCCATGTTATTTTGCACCATCAATGACTTTCCAGCATACGGGAACTTGTCCGGGTATAGTGTTAAGGGGCATAAAGCATGCCCAATATGTGAAGAAGGCACATGTTTCACACAATTGCAACATGGAAGGAAGACAGTTTACCTTGGGCATCGGAGATTTCTCAGACGTGATCACCCATATCGTAGACTGAAAAAAGCTTTCAATGGATTCCAAGAGAATGGAATTGCTCCGACGGCCTTTAATGGAGAGAAAGTTTATCAAAGGGTGAAGGACATTAATGTTATGTTCGGAAAGGCTCAAAAGAAGGCTATTGAGAAAAACATATGGAAGAAGAGGTCGATCTTCTTTGATCTTCCATACTGGTGCAAACTTGATGTCAGACATTGTATTGATGTCATGCATGTGGAGAAAAATGTATGTGATAGTCTAATTGGAACGCTTCTCAACATTCAGGGTAAGACAAAGGACGGTGTGAATGCTCGTCTAGATTTGGTTGCGATGGGTATACGAGAGCAGTTAGCTCCACAACCAAAGGATGGTAAGCGGACATATTTGTCTCCAGCATGTCATACCTTGTCAAAAAAAGAGAGAACAAGTTTTTGTGAGTGTCTACGGGGCGTCAAAGTGCCACAGGGTTACTCTTCAAATGTCAAGAGACTTGTCTCAAATGATCTAAAATTGGTTGGCTTAAAGTCTCATGATTGCCACGTCTTGATGCAACAACTACTACCAGTGGCTATTCGTGGTATTGCTCCTAAAAATGTTAGACATGCCATGACTAGGTTGTGCTCATTCTTCAATGCTATATGTAGCAAAGTCATTGACCCCCAGAAGTTGGATGAGTTGGAAGATGAGGCTGCTATAATCTTATGCCAATTGGAGATGTATTTTCCTCCTTCATTTTTCGACATCATGGTTCACTTAATTGTTCATCTAGTGAGGGAGATTAAATTATGTGGCCCCGTTTATTTAAGGTGGATGTACCCAGTTGAGCGATACATGAAGATCTTGAAAGGGTATGTGAAGTATCCACACCGTCCTGAAGCATCTATTGTTCAAAGATACGTTGCAGAAGAAGCTATTGAGTTTTGTCAAGACTACCTTTCAGAAGTGGAGGCTATAGGGATTCCTAAGCCTCGTCATGAGGGAAGATGTGCCGGTAAGGGTACACGAGGTATAAAGGTTAATAGCAAGGCTCGGGAGGAAGTGTTTCAAGCCCATTTGCACATTTTGAATAACACTGATGAGGTTGCACCTTACTTATGTGCTCACAAACAAGAGGTCAAGGAAGAAAACCCTAGAAGGAACGAAAAATGGTTGTTGAACCATCATAACAAGACTTTCGTAGCCTGGTTTAAAGAAAAAATTACAAATGATCATACTGCTTCCGATACATTACAATGGCTAGCACAGGGGCCACGTCTTGAAGTCATATGTTGGAGTGGATATGATATCAATATGTTTTCCTTCTATACAAAGTCCCAAGATGACAAGAGTACCATGCAAAACAGTGGGGTTATGATCGTATCTGAGTCGTTGCACTTCTCTAGTTCAAAAGATACAAATCCCATTATGGCATCGAAATCTTACTTTGGAGTCATTGAAGAGATTTGGGAGGTCGATTACACTAAATTTCAAGTGCCTGTTTTTAAGTGTATGTGGGCTGACAGTAACAGTGGTGTACAAACTGAAGAATTGGGATTTACATTGGTAGACCTTGACAAAGTAGGTCACACGGAAGAGCCTTTCATCATGGCTTCACAAGCAAAACAAGTGTTTTATATCAATGATCCTTGTAACAAAAGGTGGTCAGTTGTTCTCCAAGGAAAAAGCATGTATAATGGTATCCATGAAAATCAAGATTCGACTCTTGATATTCCAGAAACTCCTTCTTTCTCAACACAGATGCCTATTTTCGTCGAGGAAAATGTAGTGGACGATGTACTTGCCACTCGTGATGATTATCATGAAGGGATATTGATCTAAACTTGACCATAGTGTAAGTTATGTTTAAATTAAAGTATTCTTTTTTTATTTATCCATGTTAAAGTAGACTTATTTTTATTTATCCATGTTAAGTTAGACTTATTTTTATTTATCCATGTTAAAGTAGGCTTTTTTATCCATGTTATAGTAGACTTTTCTTTATTTATCCATTCTTATATACTGACCTAATTTATTACTTTTTGTCTAAATAGGCACACATGACTGATCCAGCAGGCATTCCTCCTTCTCCTTCGCATAGCGGGTCAGGTGGTGCACGCCCCAAAAAAAGGGGTAGAGCAGCCACAAAGTTACGATCGTTGGCCCTGAGTCGTTGCGGTGATCAGAGGCTTCCGGTTGAGTTTGATACATATGGGGGGGCCATAGGGCCGAATGCTGACAAATTCACCGGTTTTGTGGCCCTGGAAGCTCGAAACAGGGTTAGCATTCTTATTGAGGAATGGGCTCAGGTACCGAGTATGGTGAAGGATCAAATTTGGTCTTCAATCTTGGTATTTTACTTTTATCCTCTCTATTTGTATCTAAATTGTATTTACTTATATTATTATCATACTCTAATATATTTCCTCCATTTTGTTTTCTACTATAGTTGACCTTTGATGTCCCGAATACTCCTGAATGTAAGAAGAAATGGCTTTCTTTTGCCGCGAAGCGGTGGACGGGGTTCAAGACCTATTTGGGAAAGAGATATATTTTTGAGAAGAAAGACGACAAATCTCCACTTGACACATACTCTTTCATTGATAAGGAGACGTGGGATAGGTTTGTTGTGAGCCGACAAGACCCTGCCTTTCTGGTTAGTTTCCCGTTATATTTTTTATAATAGGCCTATCTAATTTATTTATTTATTTAATTGAATTGAGTACGTGTTATTTGTAACAGGAGAAAAGGAAAAAGGCCAAGGAAATCCAGAAAAACAATGTACACCCACACCATATGTCTCGTGGTGGCTATCGTATGGTTCGGCAGAAAATTATGAATGAGATGATGAAAAAGAAGCAAGAAGAGGCCAAAAAGAAGCAAGAAGAAGGTGGAGCTGATGAAGAAGCCGAAGCCGATGGAGAAATAGTTGTTAATCCTCCATCTCCACCCGAACGCCATGAAACATGGATGGAAGCCCGAAAGACAAAATCGGGAGCTTTTAAAGCCGAGCCCACACGCATTGTCGCTGAAAAGATTGTAAGTAATTAATAGATTACTTCTACTTGTAATTAATACAGTTAAGTAAACGCTATCTTACACATATTTTGTGAATTTCCCCCTTGTAGACATCGCTGGTGGAACAAAGCTCGCAAGGATCATTCGTTCAACATGGACGTAGGGATATCCTGAGCACTGCCCTAGGTAAAGATGACCACCCTGGCTTTGTAAAGGGTGTTGGAGGGCTAGTGGGCATTCGGCAATATCACGGACGACGAGTCCATGTTGGAAGCCGAATCAGCAGCCACGAGCGGGAAAGCATTAAGGAGGACTTAAAAGAGAGATGTTTCCGGAGCTTATGGAATCATTCATAAAGGAGATGTCATCTAGGGGGGTTACAATTTCCCGACCAAGCCCAATGAGTCAACCTTCTCAGCATGTGAGCACCATTGGGAGCTGTGAGGATGCACATAAGCCAGTTGAGATGCCTTTATCCCAGGTATGCATATTAATTTCATATTAATCATTTAATTACTTATGTCTTATTTATTTACAAATGACATTACTTAACTAATGCCTTATCTTTGTTGCTTAGAACATTGATAAAAAGCTAAGATCGAATGTAGCTCATTTGGCCGCATTTGCTGCGGATGCGCCGTATAAAGAGTATGCTATTCCCTTGGAACACGAAGGCGCTTGCGACTTGCCAGCCTTTTTTTTCTCTGGGAAGGATATAGGTGACATATGTCTGCCGGGTAATTGGCTAGCCAATACCGTTCTGAGTATGTGGTGCACGTAAGTACACTGTTGACATGCATCTTAGGTATTTTAATTCTATAATTTATTTCAATGTCTTAAGTATTTAACATTATTTTATTCTAATATCTTAGGTATCTTCATCGCTTATGTATGGAAAGAGGCAACCAGAATACGTATGGATTCTTAGACCCAAGCGTAATTCAGGGAAATTACTGCACTAATGGGGATGCGATGAAGACATACATCCTGAAGCTACTTGGTCAAACAAAGAAAGATATTTATCTAGCACCAATACTTAGGAGTGGTCATTGGCAGTTGCTCATACTTCATCCTAGCCAGCATCGTGTCGTCTTCTTATGCTCGTTGCACTATAGTCCGACAACTGAATTGAAGGACGCGATTGACATGTAAGCTTTAATTTAATTTGTAATTCAAATTGCTTTTGCTTTATTACATGAACATAATTGACATTATTATTTTTAATCATAGAGCTATGGTTGCAAGTAGCATGGCTTGTGCAGATGGCAAAAGTAGGCCATCCAAGTCAAAAAGAAAGCCTGAATGGATTATCCCACTCGTAAGTAGTTTATTATATCTTACAAAAAAATTACAACAGTAATTATTATTATATTAGTACTGTACTTGATATTCAATTTCATATTGTCTTGTAGTCTCGTAGACAAGCTGGCGGCTGGGAGTGTGGATACTACGTGATGAAACATATGTTGAACGTGGTCTCCGCCACTATTATTGATGGATGGCAACAGGTAATAAATATAAAGTTTTGCACAAGTTAAATTATATTTTGTTTTGGTTGAAGATTTAATGTTGATTTATTTAAACTTGTGCAGGCTTTTGACGATCAAACTCCACTTGATAAAGAAGAGATGAAAGACCTGAGGGAACGTTTTGCTAATTTCTTTTATGAGTATACTAGGCAGCATAATGTAGATTGTATATGATTTTTGCACTTGTATGTATTGCATGTGACACAGTTTGGACTTTAGGTTATTGCACTTATAACACTGTATATATGTAATGTCATTATAGTATAGTTTAATTCTTCTGGACTTGTGTAACTAGTACTGTAATATATATTAATTGTAATTCCGGAACAGCAATCTAGCTATATGAGTTAATATATTACATGTTTGAATCTGTTTCTGGCATTATGTTGTGTACTGAATTGTGGATGATATACTGATGGATATGCAGGGTAGGAAAGAACTATAAATGAAACAACCATATAAAAAAAAAATTACTTTTAACATCGGTTGTTCTAATAACCGATGTTAAAAGTAAACTTTTAACATCGTGTGTTCCTAAAACCGATGTTATAGGTACTTTTAACATCGGTTTCAGATACAATGGATGTTAAAAGTGTACTGAACCTCTGATTGAGACACACTTTTAACATCGGTTGTTATATAACCGATGTTTAAAGTTTACTTTTAACATCCGATTTTTTATTAACCGATGTTAAAATTAAACTTTTAACATCGGTTTAAAACCGATGTTAAAAGTTACACTTTTAACGTCCCTTTAATTAACGTCGCCACTATAACCGATGTTAAAAGTGTTTTTTAACCGATGTAAAAAGTGCTTTCTGTACTAGTGTTTGTTGCTTGGGCTAGTCCACTGTCTCGCGAGGCGAGGCAATGTTAGCCTGGCGAATGCCTTATCTTCCCTCTGTCTCGCGAGGCGAGACGGGGTTGGTTGGGCGAGTGCCCTGTTTCTCCTTTTCCCTAACTCCTTCATTATTTCTTCTTTTGAAAAACTTAGTTTGATTAAAAGACCTATGGCTAAAGAAAAGACATTTTCCCACTTTGATGACACACTTTAAAGGTTAAAACTTCATTTGATCTTTGGATCAAAAATCACTTTTGTTTTTCTTTGAAATCCTAGGTTATGAAATCATGTTTTGTTGCATCAAAACTTTACCAAAAAACAAAAACAACATATGTTCTTATATTTTCCTCTTACTAAGGACACAAACCTACTCCAATGCAAAATGGAGACTTTACTTCACCAACAAGGTAAATGTAGCTCAAAAGCTCACACAATTATGGTAAACCACAATACACATTACTACATCATAATCAAAAATATCCATCACACATCATGGTCTCATAATCAAACAATAAAAGTCCATACTTGATCTAGTGATCAAAGTAGGTTTTCCAACATACATGGAAATGGTTTTTCACTCAATCATATCTTCATCAACATATGCTAAAGCACACTACAACATACTTAAGCATAAACTCATCATGACAATCTTGTTCTCCAAGAGAACTTAACAAAACTTAACATATAAATGTGAACCCAAACTAAAGGGCTTCACCCACACATAAAATTAAACAACCATTCTCACTACCACCATCTTGGTGTGATGAGGTTCTTCTCCCCATACCTGTTGATGAGCAGATTCCCGGATCAAAGTCGGTTGATCGGTTTGTGAACCTCCTGATAATCGTCAACAACTACAACAACACAACAACCAACATTAAACAACAATCAAAACCAATCTCAAATATTCTAACAAAGAGGATTTCGGCCACCCTAGGTTAAAAAGGTTAGGAATTGGTTTTGGTTTTCCATTTCATGGATTCAAAGGCATTAGGAAAGCTAAGGATGAAATCAAGTGTTAAAAATCACAAATTGATGAAAACACTATTCATCATCATCCAAAAGGGTTCGGCCAAAAATTATTTTTGAGCTATGATGAGAGTTGAATCATAAGCTCTTAGGTTTAGGTAGAGATTGATGATATGAGTTCAAAGAACTTGGTCTTACCTCAAAAGGATTTTTCTACAATTTCCTATGGATTTTCAAAGTTTTGGATCTAAGAAATTATTTTCATGAAAATGAAGATTGATCTTGAAATAAAGAAAGATTCAAGAAGCTAAGAGATCATAGAAGTGATCTTACCTTGAAATGAAGAAAGATTGCTCAAGGAATCAAGTGATTCCAACAAAAACTAAAGCTTTTCTAGGTGAAAATGGAGTTTTCTCTCAAGAACAACTATGGAGCTTCTAAGGATGAGGGGCTGTGCGAAAATGATGAAGTGAGGGGCTGAGTTCAGCCTCTTAAAAGTTCACTTAAGGGTAAAAAGGTCATTTGCCAAAAGGGTATAATGGTAAAAGTGTAAAAGACTAAGGTTAGGGGCATTTTGATCATTTTGCGTCCAGATATTTCCGAACGTCATGACGACTCTGGCATACTCTCCCAAGTGTCCTGGGATGATGTGATATCAAGCTTATTTGTTGGCGAGTCCCGGTAAATCCATATGTAGCTCCGTTCGTCACCCGATTGAGGATTTCGCCCGAACGAAGGTCAGGAAATGATTTTTCTGAAATTTTTGTGAAATTTAACCAAAACGTAGATAATCGAATTCTAAGACTTACTGTCTCGTTCACGGGTCCATCTGAGGTCTTCTGAGTAGTAAAATCATACTGTCAGTGTAAAAACGCAGACCGGACTCCGTTTGAGTTTTCGACTCAAAACTTAATCGTAGCTTCCTACGATATCGTCGAGCATGACAGTGGTCTCGGAATATTTTATTTCTATTCCTAAGACCTCGAATAAAATAAAGACATTAAAATACTAAAGAATTAGAAAGCGTGAAAATCGGGGCGTTACATAAAACCCATAAGGTGCAAGTGGGTCTTCAACAAGAAGACTAACATGGATGGGAAGGTGAATACCTTTAAGGAGCGACTGATTGCGAAAGGTTTCAAGCAAATTCATAGTATGATATTGATGAGACCTTTTGTTCAATTGCATTGATTCAGATCCCACTTGTTATTGCTTCATAGTATGACTATGAGATCTGGCAAATGAATGTCAAAACAGCATTCCTTGGCAGGATTCTTCTCGAGGATGTGTACATGACACAACCTGAGAGTTTTGTCTATTCAGAGAATGCTGGAAAGGTTTTGCAAGTTGCAAACATCCATTTATGGATTAAAGCAAATTTCCAGAAGTTGGAATCTTCATTTTGATGTAAACTGTAAGACAGTTTGGATTCATCAAGAACGAGGATGGACCTTGTGTGTACAAGAAGGTTAGTGGGAGCATAATTATTTTTCCTCGTATTGTATGTGTATGACATACTACTTTTGGAAACAATATTCCTACACCACAAAATGTGAAAACATGGTTAAGGAATTATTTTTCAATGAAGGACATAGGCGAAACATCCTATGTATTAGGAATCAAAATCTATGGAGATAGATCACTGAAATTGTTAGGCCTTAGTCAAAGGTACATAAATTGACAAAGTGCTTGGACGCTTTAAATGAGCATGATTCCAAAAGGGTATCTTGCCTATGTCACGCGGCATACACCTGTCCAAGGGACAGTCCCTGTTACATCAGATGTAAAGGGAATGCATGAATAAGATTCTATATGCTTCGGCAATTGAATCTGTTATGCATGCCATAATATGTACTCGAACAAATTTCTCGTATGCTTCAAGCATGATGAGAAGGTACCAATCCAATCCCAATGAAGGTCACTGGATCGAAATCAAGAATATCCTTAAGTACTTGAGAAGAACTAAGGATTCATTCGTGATCTAAAATGGTGAGGAAGAGCTCATAGTAATGAATTACACTGATGCTAGCTTCTAAACTGATAGGGATAACTTTAGATCACAATCTGGTTTTGTGTTTTGCCTTAATGGTGGCACTGTGAGCTTGAAAAGGTTCCAAGCATGAGACAATTGCTGATTTTATAACAGAGGCCGAGTATATAGTTGCCTTAAATACAGATTAGAGTCTGTTTAGGTTAGAAAGTTCATTTATGAACTAATCAAATTTCCTAACTTTGCGAACTCCATTGATCTCATTGCAATGATGATGGAGTAATCGCCTAAGCTAAGGAAACTTGATCTCACTAGTGATCTGAACATATACTTACGTGCTTCCATCTCATTCAATGGATGATTGATAGAGGAGATGTGAAGATGTGCAGAAAGTTACAGATGTAGTTGCCTTAAATACAGATTTAAAGGTCGTTTGGATCAGGAAGTTCATTTATGAACTAATCAAAGTTCCTAACTTTGCGAACTCCATTGATCTCGTTGCGATGATGATGGAGTAATCGCATAAGCTAAGGAAACTTGATCTCACCAGTGATCCAAACATATACTTAGGTGCTTTCATCTCATTCGATAGATGATCGATAGAGGAGATATGAAAATGTGCAGAATGATAACACTAAACAATCCACTATTGGAGTCTCTTGCTCAGTGGTAGCATGACACTCACACTAGACCGATGGGTGCTATATTAATGCCTGATTGGCTCTATTGCTAGTGGGAGATTGTTGGGGTAAGCCCTAGTGGCCAATCTATTTTGAATAGATAATCATTTGTATCATGACTTTGATCATATATTTGATACATGTATAAGGCATTTATTTATTATGTTATATCTTATGATCATATTTATAGCATAATAAAGTCCTTAGAATAGGTAGTTCATTTAATGGAACGTCAAGTATGACTTGACCGTGAGATGCCATTAAATTATAGAACACTATTCTTAAATATCCATAGTCAAGTATTATTATTAATAAGGACAATAATATTACATTGAGACTATTATGTGAGTGTACTGATGACCACATCTCATAGGTCATAGATATAAGATATCAAGTTTTCACATAGGTATAAATATTAGTGGAATATTTATACTGGAGTGACCCGCTATGAGAACGCTGCATAATAGTTATGTAAGTGTCATAAGCGATTCTCATGGTGACCATAGTGAAGTAGTCCTTCGACTTGAAGTCACTACGATTCCTAACATATGTAGTTGTAAGCTTTAATACTATTAAACGTTGTCTGTAACATGACAACTATAAAGATAGTTATTGGGTCTACAATGAAACATGTTGAGGAATGTGAGTGATGTAGATAGGATTCGTCCCTCCTACATAACAGGAGTAATGTCTATAGGCCTCTTGATGGTATGCGAGGTAGAAATGCATGGCCTTGCTAAGATGGGACAATATGAGATATTAGGCCCACATGATCATACGTCAATTACTAGATCAAGAACTAAATAATTGGACTTAACAAGGATGAAACGTATATGCCTTGTGTTCAATTAAGACATTGAGACGAAAGGACGTTGACTTCACATTATATATGGTTACAACAAGGTTTTAATTGTATCACCAATATTCTAATTAATTGGGTAGCAATGATGTATTGCTAGATGCCGCTCATTGTTTATAATATTAATTGACTATTAATATGATTAATAATAATTAATATTATTGCCAATTAATTGAGAACCTATAGGGTCACACGTATAGAGCAAATGTTGAATTAATTTAATTGATTAGTTAAATATGATTTAATTAATAATTAAATTGGATTGATTAATTAAATATGATTTAGTTAATGAATGAGGATAAGTTTAATTGATTAATTAAATATGATTTAATTAATAATTAAATATTGGACTTGTAGGGTACAGTGGCCCAAGTGGGTTAGGTTCAGTGAGTGATAGCTATTATTAAGCTGTGCACGTCACTTAAACAACACACAATACAGAGCACTCATAACGGCCGCTGTACACCCTTGACTGCGCGCCCTCTTTTCTCTCTCTGTGTATCGTGCCTCTCCCAATTCTGATAGCTAGCACTATGCTATCTCTGACGTTGGTTTGCTCGCGTGGATTGAGTAGAGGTGTTACTACTTTGCAATACTGGTGATAGAGAAGCCTTTTCTTGTGGTGGTTATGACTGGACAGTTATCGTAATGTCGCGATCCGAGATTTGTTAACCGTTGGATCGGGCTGATTGTTGGACAGCAGGTTTGTGACATGTGGCTCTACATCTTCACCGTTCATTTTTAGGATAAGAGATCTGGAGCGAAATTTATGAGCATAAAAAATATCAGCGTTTTTGGCTAACCTGTGTTGTTGGCGCGCTCGCAGTGTTCGCGGTAAAGCTACGATTCAAGAGATAAACACAATATCCTTGTGATTCATGTGCAATACGTGGTCTTTTAGTAAAGGGGTTTTTCCACTCAAGAGATTTTTGAAAATTGTTTTTGAAAATTATCTCTCTTGAAACCCCAACAGCTAGATGTTTGGAAGGCTTTTCCCAGCTGAGCGCAACACTCAAGCGTGGGAGGTTAGCATGCCTAAGCGTTCTAATGCTCAAGCGTTGGTAACATGGACGCTCAAGCGTTCTGAGTGCGTTTGCCAGCTGGAGTGTTTTTTATGCGTGTGCTACACGTGTCAAGCCAGTGTCGAGGCGGAGCGGACAAGGTTCCACGCTCAAGCTTGGAGAAGACCTCACGCTCAAGCGTGGGCACGCTAAAGCGCGCTGGATGTCCACGCTAAAGTGTACACAACAGCTCAAGTTAATGGAGTTTTCTTCTCTTCCTCACTTTGCACGAAAATCTCTTAAGTCTTCGGCAAGTAGTGAGAGAAGCTCTGGGAATTTAGAGAAAGAAAGCTCACTTTCGAGGAGATCGAAGTACCAGAACGCGATTCGGACTGCACCGTTATGATCGCGGCGAGGATATCTTTGACTTTAACGGATTGGTTTCTCGATTTGTCAGAGGTAAACTCGAATCCCTAACACGCATTCTTCGTGTTCTTGGCGTTCTTCGAGTCTTTACCTTCTCTTTGATCTTTTGGGCTTGCCCTAGGGCTAACACTATTGTGCATGTGTTGTGCTCGTGATTAGGGCAAAGTTCGTGCTAGCGGGGGTGCGAGGCTTGGATCTAAGGTCGCGGTTAATGGGCTGTTTGGAGCTGCCATAGGAGGGCGGCTGCGAGCTTGAGGAAGGAGGACCGAGCCGGTGATTGCCTAGATTCACCTGACTAGTGTCAGGTGGGGGAGAAAGAGTACTGCTGCCGTCGGGAAGGCAATAGTAGTGTAGTATGTTTCTGCTATGTGTAGGAAGCGTTGTGGCGGAATGCCGTAGAATTAAGTTTGGCTGTGTGCCGTGTTACTGTCGGGTTGATACCGTGGATGGTGCCGTTGCTGTTATACTGACTTCTTGAGGCTACGGCCGTGTTTGTTTGAGCTGTGGCTCGTGGACGCATGGCGTCGAGGCTGTGGCCGTGTGGATGCAAGGGCATCGTGTTGTTTCTGATTGAGAGCTTCGGCATGAGATCCGGTATCAAGCCCATTGAGGATGTTTGCTGCATATCATCATCGTCAGCTTCCATGTGGCTAGGCCATATGACTGGTAGTATGGGATGCAAGCGTCATACGAGGTTAGCGGTACCTGAGTGCGGGTAGGGAAAGTAGATGGGGCGGTCAAGTGAATGGCCTTGGGGATGTTGCCGGTCTCGGGAATAGTTTACAGTGACGGATGAGGAGCTCCTATCCTGTAGTGACGCTCGATCCAGTCCGATTTGCCCGACTAAGCCTAGAGCTTTCCAGTTGTTCCAAGCTAACATTCCGAGGTGACCGAGATACCCCGGTTCCGGTGTGGAAGGGGGATGCACTCTTATTGGTCACGGTGAGCGGTTCGGTTTCTTCAACAAGCTAACTCCGTTCCAACACAGAACTTGTTCCGGTGTGGACTTGTTCGGGTGTGGAACCGTTCTAGTTGGGAACATGCAGAAGTGCGTTTTTCGGCCGACATGCTACATGGGATTAGTATCCCGGTCTAGAGGATGATCTGAGTGTGAGACTCATGGGATGGATGTCTGTTGCATATGTTGTCTTGAGAGATGTGTGCTGGAGTGGAGTAAATGTTATAAATGTGATATCTGTTATATGCTACCTGCTATGTCTTTACTGCATTACTACTGTTTTCCGACTTTATGAGGCATTGTATTTCTTATCTCCCCTCTGTTCTTCTTTGTTGTCTGTTATGGGATCGCTTGAAGATGACGAGCCACGGAGATTCAGCATTGACCCGAGACTTCACCCGTTCATCACGGGGGCACCGCGGATGCCGTCGTGTACCATGATGAGAGGGGATGGTGGGTAGACCCCTCTATCTTTTTGGTAGTGTATGCACGACTCGTTAGCCTGATCTTTCGGAGCGGCACACCTCCGTATGTGGATATCATCGGCCCTTACCGCGTGTACTAGTTTCTACCTTTCCCGAGGATGTGGCGACCTCCGAGGCAGAGGGATCGCGACTACACGTGGGTAGCACCCCAGTCTTCGATCGTGACCAGCAGGAGGGGTTACGTCTACCGAGGCCGGGGCAGGAGGACCGAGCAGTACCTGAGGACCTACCGTAGGCGGAGGATCGTGGTATCTAGTTCTTCGTCAGAGTACGAGCATATTGTGCGGTACAGGCGTACTCATGGCGAGGGTCAGGGTAGCTCAGGGCATCCTCATCACTGATGGTGAGAGCCTGCCAATGCGTCCTAGGGAGTGAGCCGAGAGTTTTTGATGTATCTTTTAAGAGGGGATGGGGGTTTGCTAGTGAGCTCTGAGTGTCCTTTTTTTGATTTTGATGTATTTTGGTTTTACCTTCAAGATGTATATGTATGTACAGTGCCCTACTGATGGGGCTAAGTTATGTGTGTTATTGTACAGTTATATATTGTGCTTTTACTCTGATCACTTTTCTATGCTTGCCGTTTTGTTTGCTTTCTTCCGCATCGCTGTTTGTTTACCATGCTATCGTTTTATATACGGTTAGGCATAGATAATAATAATAATAATAATAATAAGAGGTTGGGACTAATGGGAAGGCTTCATAC